>JALAZF010000638.1:0-2950000 GCA_022829125.1 Lathyrus tuberosus
GAGAGATCCATTCATGATTTATGCAAATGTACAGAGACCGACACAACGACTCTATGCAATGCAATGCGGGGTACCGTTCCATCCATCATTCTCATCATTAATTCACTCAGGAATTATTGGAATCACCGCTTGTTACTTAGTGTAACTCCCCGTCGGGCAAACGACGTTCCCCGTCGCTTTAGGTCCTCTTTGTATAAGGCACACGACGTTTATGGATCGCTTTAGGTCCTCTTTGTATAAGGCACACGATTCGATCGCTTTAGGTCCTCTTTGTATAAGGCACATGATCGTCTATAACGTCGCTTTAGGTCCTCTTTGTATTAGGCATACGACCATTATAGCAGATTCCCTCTGGAATCATTTCGTCGCTCACACCCACTAGGGCACACGACATCACAAGAATGCATATCATGATGTTTGGCATACAATGACTCATGACAATCCAATGCAAACATACATACATCCATGCGAACCATTCCAACATCCATAATCATGCATATACAATCAAACACCACACAATGCATTTACTTGCCCTTAGGCCACAAACCATCATCACAACATTTCATCACATGCATTCACATCATATAACAGCACATAAGTCATAGGTTATATATCAAAAGCAGATTGCATGATAACACATCAATTGCACACAGTTAAGACGGTAAAAGTTGGCAAAACGACACATTTCCAAATTCCTGACATAATTAAATCGACCACAAATCTCAAAACCATTTTACAAGAAAGAACATCTCATTAGCTTTCCAATGGCACAAAGAACGGCCTGATCCGAGTTACGGATCAAAAGTTATGAATTTTCAAAGAAAATAATTTATTGAGAAATAGCCAGATTCGCCTGGCAACTTAGGATTTCGCCTGGAGAATCCCCCTTCGCCAGCACTTTGCCTGGCGACCTAGTGGCGAACCACAATTTTAGAAAAACCCAAGAGTTACAGAAGCTAACACATTCCTGTCTCTCCGCTTTCGCCTGGCGACTTATGATTTCGCCTGGCGAATCCCTCTTCGCCAGCACTTCGCCTGGCGAACTAGTGGCGAGACCTAATTCGCCTGGCGAATCGTACCAGAACCAAAATTTTCTGCTGCGGGTTACATTGTTCCAAAACCCCAAAAATCCAATTTTTAAATCCCAAATCAATTCCAACCGCAAAACAAATATCAGCAATTGTTCATATACCCAGTGTGATCATACAACGCGATTTATATCGATTTCCGATCGCGAACACATTGATTCCTAATCATTTTTCTCATTTCCAACCTAGAATTGAAAAACTATGAAAAACAAGTGAACATTCAAACACACACATACATATTCATACACAATGATAAGATAATCGAGTTTCACACCCTTACCCGATTAATCGTGCTTCGAAGTGTCGGTTGATTCGATTACTTACTCTCCAAGTTTTTCCTTTTTTTCTTCCTTCCTTTCTCTTTTCCTTCTTTTCTTTCTTTTCTCTCTATTTTTCTCTCTATGTTCTATTTTATGAAAAACAATAACTAACCAAGCCAAAAAGGCCAAAATACCCCTACGCTCAATTTTCTCGCAAACGCTCTCGAACGCGATAAAACATAATAATGATAAACATAACACATTTACCAAATAAAAACCAAGAATAAAATAATATAAAGACAAAAATAATTAAATCGACTCGATTAAATAAATCTAACAAAAAAAACCGGGGCGTTACAAACGACATCACAGTGTATTCATAGTGACCATACCTCGTCCTGAAAGTTGTCTTCGGAATATCATCAGGCTTAACAAGAATTTGATGGTAACCCAACCTCAAATCAATCTTGCTAAACACACAGGCGCCTACTAATTGATCCATCAAATCGTTGATTCTCGGAAGTGGATATTTATTCTTGATAGTCACCTTATTCAACTGCCGATAATCAACACATAACCTCACACTTCCGTCCTTCTTTATCACTAACAGCACAGGAGCACCCCACGGAGAAACACTCGGTCATACAAACCTCTTCTCGAGCAATTCTTCTAATTGTTTCTTCAATTCACTTAATTCAGAAGCAGACATCCGATAAGGAGCCATTGACACTGGACTCTTACCTGGATTAAGTCCACTGCAAACTCTACTTCACGTTCTGGAGGCAAATCACTTATGTCGTCTGGAAACACATCTGGAAATTCACAGACAATAGGTAATTCGACACTCGCAGATCCACGATCAACATGCAATGATACAAACATTGCAAACACCAAGGCTTCGTCTTCCAGAAGTTCGTCTACTTACTTAGCAGTCAAGAACATTAACTCCCCATTATCACCAAACTCAGGAAACTCTACGATATTATTATAACAATTGATATGAACATGGTTGAACTCCAACCAGTTCATGCCAAGGATTACATCATTTTGGTGCAAGGGTAAACACACCAAATCCATCACAAAACTCTTCCCAAAAATTGCCAAAGGACATCTCAAACACACAAAAGTAGTAGTAACAGAACCATTAGCTAGAGTTTCTATTACCATATTACCATTCATATCAGACAATTTCAAACCCAATCTAGTAGCACAGTCAAATGAAATAAACGAATGAGTAACACAAGTATCTATAATAGCGACCAACTCAACATTATTAATAAAACAAGTACCGCGAATCAAATTATCCTTCTCTGGAACTTCTGAACCACTCAAACTAAACACTCTGCCATTGGTCTGAGTAGCAGTAGCAGTCTTCTTCGATTTCTGACACTGGGTACTGATGTGACCCTTCTCACCACAATTGAAACAGGTTAGACCATCATCCTTGCAATCAGTAGCTTTGTGACCCTTCTTACCACATCTGTAGCACCTCAACACACTATTAGTGCAAACCTCAGCACGGTGGCCTTGCTCGCCACACTGGTAACACTTAACAGAAGCGAGAGCTGCTCCCCCACTTGTCTTCTTCCCATCTGAAGCCCTCTGCTTCCCTTTGTCAGCTGAAGTCGTATAAGGCTTTCCTCTATACTGCCCCTTCTCTTTCTTCTCACTAAGATGCTTGTAGTGAGCAGATTGAGCTTGACTATCCTCATCATAGATCCTACTCTTATCCACCAGCTTAGCATACCTGCGAATTTATTGGTATCCAATATCCTGCTTGATTTCTGGCCTCAGCCCATTCTCAAACTTGATACACTTAGACACCTCAGCATCAACACAGTTGTAGTGAGGACAAAACTTCACCAGCGCCTCGAACTTTGCAGCATACTCTGCCACAGTCATGTTGCCTTGTTTCAGCTCAAGGAATTCCACCTCTCTCTTGCCACGAGCATCCTCTGGAAAATACTTTTCCAAAAATTCCTGCTTGAACACAGCTCAGGTCATCACTGTACCAACGTCTTCCAGTCTCTGGCGGGTGATATTCCACCAATCCTCAGCCTCTTCTAACAACATGTGAGTTCCAAACTGCACTTGTTGAGCGTCAGTACACCCCATCACCCGAAAGATCTTCTCAATCACCTTCAGCCACTTCTGTACACTCTCTTGATCATGAGTACCCATAAAAGTCAGCGGATTGTTCCTCTGGAACTTCCCCAAAGCAAGAAACTCGTCCGGAGCTCCACCATTCTGATTGTTCTGAGCCATTGCTTGAGCAAGTGACTCCAACACATCAGTGATAGCACGGTCATTTCTTTCAGCCATCCTGCACACCACCAACAAGGTTAGAAGAAACAAAATATTGACAGTGTACACACACTCGTCGACTGACAGGGAACTGACATCATGTAAAACCTGGGCGAACAGACCGACCTGCTCTGATACCACTAATGTAACACCATTTCTACCCAACAAACATCACGAATAAGTACGACAATTTTATCAGAGTAAAGTCCCAAAAAGGGCGGCACATTTCGTCACAATACATCAAATAACCACCTGCTCCGTAACACGGGTTTTACCATAATGAATTTATTTAAACATCACGCAGCGGAAATCAAAATTTAAACAATTTTATAATTCAAAAACTTCTTAAAATAAAACTCATAAAACATCATCATGCCAACAAATAAAAGAACGTAAATCATTCGACTCAAACGTCCCGACCCGATGTTACAATCAGAGCAAGACCCTCTAATCGATGGAGAAATCAAAATACTTCAAAATGCTAAATCTTCATGCGCCAGGAGAGCTAAGCCTGATCACCTGCACGTTACCCACGTGGAGGCAACATTCAAATAGGCAGGGTGAGTAATCACGGATCAATATATAAGATATAAGCAAAACATAAAGTATTAACACAAACATCACCAAATCATTCACAACATTATTAATGCATCAATTACATCAATAGAATGCAATGCCATACAATATGCAAATGCAACATCATAGACTCATGCATGTGGTACCAATTCGTCATAATTGATAGGCACTGGGCCATCACCCTCCAAAGATCCCCATCAATAGGATCGATTCTACACAAGAACCGGAGCACGTCACAAAACACTTCAATCCACACAATGGGATTGAAGCCTCCAAATGGACCGGAGTCCCAACTATGCCATGAATGCATGATGCAAAGCATCATAATAATCATCGTCATAAAATCGTCAAAATTGCATCATCATTCATGAATCATCATCAAACATCATAATACAACACCAATTCGCACTCATCACGATTCGTCACTATACCTCACAATTCATCATGTCGTCATCATTACGTCAAAATTTTCTCGATTTTATCCCATTCACCCTCATTACTAGTTTACCCATGTTTTATTACTTCATCATAGTCTTACGTTCCAAGGAAACTGCATCACAAGCGAAAACTGGGCAGAAATCGCAAAAATGGGTAAATCTGTCAACAACCTTGCCCATATGCGTATGGTCATGGCCCATACGCGTATGGCTCACTTCCTCGCCCACTGGCCTGCGTATCATACGTGTAGGGCCACCTGCCCAGGCCTCCCTTACGCGTATCACGATCCCTGTTACGCGTATCACCAGAAAGGTTTTCCTCTAAAAAATACCCTATAATGCCCCATTACGCGTAATGGCTGGTCCGTACGCGTTGCTCTATTCCCAAGAATTTCCTATGCGTAATGGCTTCCCATACGCGTATTCCCCTTCATTCCCAACTTCCCATACGCGTAATGGCATCCCATACGTGTATGGCCCTACTCTCCTTACGCATACACTACGCGTATTGGCAGAGGGTCATGTTGGCCCTGGGGACGGGTGCGTATGCTACGCGTAACACCCTGGGGATGTCCCCTCATACGCGTAATACTCCCCTCGTTACGCGTATTGCCAGAAACCACTCCAAAACTCAGATTTCGCATCTGAACAGAAAACTCCCCATTCCAGCACCTTCGATCTTCCAAAATCAGACCCAAAACTGTTTCGATTCATCACAGATCTAAGTTGTTATCTTACTTCATTATTTTCATCAATTTTCTTAATTACTAAGTCCTAATCTTCTCAATTTACAGATCTGGTTTTTGTTCACATATTCATCACAACAACAACAATTATTCACACGAATTCCACATCAATTACAGCAACACATACCAGATTTATAACAGAAATCGACCAACACAGATTCACGAAAATTCATCACAAATTCATCATACCAAAATTCATCATAAACACAGAACACACAAACCACCTCTACCTTAAACCCATATCAGACATATTAACACGGATTAACCCCCCATACCTCAAATTTTCCAGCAAAAGATTCTCCTCTTTGGGGTTCTACGGTTGATTCTCTCGTTCTCTGTGCCCTAGCCTCATTTCCTCAGTTTCTCTTCACTTCTTACGATTACACATAATAACTTCCCTAATTTCCACTTTTCTTTTTGTCAAACCTACCCCTTAGACCCTAATTATGATTTACCCATATTATCCTCACTAACCCTTCTCAATATTACCGTCTTACCCTTAATGGTCCTCTTAATTATTTTAAATAATAATAATAATAATAATCTAAATAATAATAATAATAATAATAATAATAATCTAAATAATAATCTAATTATTAAATTTATTTTATTATTATGATCAACAAAATAATCTTAATTATATTACTATTTCTAAATGCTTCAGTATTCCCTTAACCCAATACTACCCCACAACACCACACAAGTCACCAAGCGTCATAATATTCACCAAAACACCGAATAATCATAATAAATTAATTAAAGGAATATTATAATTATTTTGGAGTGTTACACAACTCACATGACTGGAAGGAAGAATTAATTTGTAAAGATCAATCAAGCCATGAAAAATAAGGTGAAGTTTGCAGATGATAGTACACTAGAAGTATAGGGTAATGGTGATGTATCAATTAGGAGAAATAATGGTGATCATTCTTTAATTTCAGATATGTTGTACATTCCTGGAATCAAGTGTAATATTATAAGAATAAGACAATTGCTTGAAAAGAATTACTAGATTCACATGGAAGAAAAAATGTTGAGAGTTCTATATGTAAAGGGAAATTTGATTCTAAAGTCTTCTATGTCAAAAAAATAAAACCTTCAAGATTGGGCTTAATGTGATGGAGCATATGGGATTGAAAACAACTGCTAGTAGAGAGGAATGAATTTGGTACTATAGACTTAGGCATCTTACCTTAAAAAATCTCAATTATATGCAAAAAAAAAAATTGTATAGTTTCAAGCTTACCAAATATAGATGTACCATCAAAATTGTGTGAAGAATGTGTTCAAGCTAAAGAACATAGATGAAGTTTTAGAAAAGATGCAGGTAGCAAAACCAAGTGTCAAATTGAGATGGTGTACTTTGATGTATGTGGACCTATGCAAGTGAGTTCAATAGAAGGTAACAAATACTTTGTCGTGTTCATTGATGATTTTAGTAGGAAGTTAAGGACATACTTGTTCAAGATAAAATATGAAGTATTTGAAGTATTTAAGAAGTTCAAGTCAATGGTAGAAAGACAAAGTGGTCACAAAATCAAAACATTGAGAACATATGGTGAAGGTGAATATGTCTCGAATGATTTTGGAAAGTATTGTGATCAAGAAGGTGTTGTTGACGAAGTAGTGCCACCCTATGTACCTCAGCAAAAATGGAATTGTTAAGAGGAAGAATAGGTAAATTATGAACATGGGCAGAAGCATGCTGAAAGGTATGCACTTGCCAAAAAAGTTGTAGGGAGAAGTTATGTCCACTACCATCACCTGCTGAATGGGCGTCCAACTAAGAAGCTAAGAAACATCACTCCTGAGGAAGATAGGTCAGTAATCAAACGTAGTGTGAGCTATTTGAAGGTGTTTGGATCAATTTCCTAAAAACATGTCCCTGATCAACTGAGAAGAAAACTTGATGATAAAGGAGCTTAAATGATACTTGTAAGGTATCACTCAAACATTGGTTACAAGCTTTACGATGTTGCAAATAAGAAGACAATGATAAGTATAGATGTAATTTTTGATGAAATGAAAGACAAAATTTCGTGGTAGTAGAATACAAGCCTGATGTAGTCGAATACCACAAACCTGGTACAATACATGTAATGTTTGAAGAACCAAAATCAGCAACCAAAATAGTCCAAGAGGAAGGAAATGTGAGGAGATCAATACAACAAAGAAGCATGCCTGTTAGAATATATGGTTGTGAAGTATTCCCTGATAATGAGGTAATTGATTGTGTGGTGACCTTGTCCGTTTTACATTTATTGTTGAATTTGTGCCCGTGAATACAAAGGAAGCATTAAGTGATCCAAAATGGATATGTGCAATGAAAAAAGAACTTGAGTCAATTAAGAAGAACAAAACATGTGAGCTAGTTGATATACCTCAAAGAAAGAAGGTAATTAATGTGAAATGGGTGTTCAAAGTTAAGGTAAATAGATTTTTGCAAATATAAGTCATAGACTTTGAAGAAATGTTTGCACCTGTGGCAAGAATTGATACCGTTAGACTAGTTGTTGCAAATGCATATATAAAAAATTGGTCCATCTATAAAATGTATGTCAAATCAATTTTTTTGAATAGTCCATTAGAAGAAGAAGTGTATGTAGCACAAACTTCTGGTTTTTGTTGTAAAAAATCAAGAATCAAAAGTCTACAAACTAAGGAAAGCATTGTATAGACTCAAGTAGTCACCTAAGACTTGGAACAAGAGGATTAATGGCTTTCCAAAGGAGATAAGATTCAATAAATATGTATTTGAATATGGGTGTATGTCAAGAAAGATACAAGCAAATGAGTGATCATCCTATGTCTTTATGTTGATGACATGCTTATCACAAGAAGTAATGAAGACTACATTAGAGAATTTAAGAGTGACTTCATGAAGGAGTTTGAAATGATAGATCTTGACCTCATTATATACTTCTTTGGCATTGAGTTTCAGAAGACAAGCAAAGAATTTCTTATGCATCAAAGGAGGCATGCACTTGAAATTCTGAAGAAACTTGAGATGGAATAATGTAATCCTACCATAACACCTGCAGAACCAAGGTTGCAACTATCAAAAGAAGAGGATGAGAAATGATTTGATCCAACGCAACATAGAAATCTCATTGGATCATTGAGGTACTTGTATAATACAAGACTAGATCTAGCATATAGTGCGAGAATATTGATTTGGTTTATGCAGAAACCAAACGTGTCACACTTAGCTGCAACCAAAAGGACCCTAAGGTACATCAAATGATCAATGGACTGTGGCATCATGTTTATAATATTTGATAAGAGAAGAAGCTGCAAATTACTTGGATACATTGTCTCTTATTGGAGTGATGACAAATATGATAGGAAATCAATTGCAGCGTATATCTTTCTGTAAGGAGAAGCACCAATTTCTTGGTGTTCAAGGAAGGAATGAGTTGTGGCTATATCATCATGTAAAGCTGCGTACATTGCAATATCTTTCTGTGCTTGTCAAGCTATGCGGTTGATGAACCTAACATAGAAACTATTCAACGAGAAGTGTGATATGGTGACATTGAAGATTGACAATGTGTTTGCAATAAGCCTTGCCAAAAATCCCATTGCCCATGGGAGAAGTAAGCACATAGAGATGAAGTTTTATTATTTGAGAGAGCAATTAAGTGAAAGAAGATTGAAGTTGGAACATTACAACGGTGCGAAGATCAAGTGACTGACTTGCTAACCAAAGATGTAACAACTAAGACATTCAAGTGATTGGAGAAACTAATGTGCTTGGAGCCTGGAAGCATTAAAAAACTTGAATTAAGGCGATGTGTTGTAAAACTTGTAATTCAAGTTTTGTTGTAATCAAATATAAATTTGTTGTAGTCGAATACAATATTGTGGTAGTCGAATACATGATGTATGTATCCAACTACAAGTGTGATGTTTTAATTTTCAGTTAAGTTGGTTAATTGAGTCTTGTATAATGTTGTATAAATGCCCTTGAAGGTTTAATCAATATACTTTTTTTGTCAATCATATTCTCTTGCCATTACTCAATTGTAATATTGTGTCTCTTGTTCCAACAATTAATTTAATCATCTCAAATCCTTACGTGAGTAAAATTATATCAAAGTTTTACGTTATAAATGAACATTGTCCTCATAATGTTACAATATAATATATACCGAAAATCAGAGAGAAAGAAATATATTGCAGGACCCGTGAGCTTGCACGATATACTAATTATTGAAGTCTCATCAATTCAATCAACATGAATAAAAAGGACATTAGCTAGCTACAGGTACATATATATACCCGTGACACCCTCACACCATTACAAACCTACAAATATAACTCACCTTTAGAAATAAAACTCACACAATATAGAGTACTTACTTAGCTCAAAATCTTTCACCATGTGGTTAGAAAATCAAACCTCACCATAAGCTAAAACTAAATCCATCAATATAAATAAAGTACAATATGACCATTACCCAAACAACTCCTCTAATGTCATATTGACATAAGAGTTTATGTATTCAACATTTTATTAAGTACATAGCTCACGAGAAACTCCAACCCTAGAATTGGGGACGTCGAAGAGGAGGCGATGGTTTTGTTGCTGCATGTTGGCTATGACGTTCAACACCGAATTCACGTTATCGGGTGCAGACGCCATGGCCAAGCACGTGGTGCTTCCGGCGGTGCTATGGATAAGGATGTTGTCTTCTGGTAGTGTCACGTTCATGCCCGTGAACATGAACGTTATTGTAGGTACAACTATCGGCACATTATAGCATGTGTCAAACCCTCCTAGGGTTGTCGCTGTTAGGTTTGGCCCAACTCTTCGTCGAAACTCGTCTCGGACCGCCACATAGGCTGGTGCAACTAGTCGGGTGAACACGGTACCTAATCATGTTTAACAATATAAATACAAAAGAATCATTATATGATTATATGATTAAGGTATATAAATTGTAGTAATATAATATTTAGTATTATTCTTATTTTTTATAATTTTAATTGATATACACTACTAATATAATTTTTTTTAAATACGTAAAAATTTCTTTTAAAACATATCCATTCATTATAATAATTAAATTATTAAAAATATTTAACTTTAAAAATTTTACGGTTAAGATCTGATTAGAATGTCTCTCTAAAAAAAAATTTAAAAATACATTTTATGTTCGAGTAAGAGTACTTACCGGAATCAAAGATGGTACCAGCTCCGGTGGACGGATTGAATGCCAATGCGGTCGGAGGAATATCGACGACTTTCCGGCCAACCCTAATGGCTTCCAAGTTAACATAATAAAGTGATGATCTTCTAGGATTCTTGAGAAGAGGGGTAAACTTGATCCTCTTGGGCTGAGCACTAAGCCCAAGTCTTAAAGATCCAGAGTAATTAAGAGACTTGAAGCTTGGCAAGCAATAAGAGAATGTGGACTGATAGAGGCTTTGGGATTGAGATAAAAGTGATAACGGGCCTCGGCCTAAGCCCAATAGACCTTGTGGTGGAGCAGATGTTCCAGTGGTTTTTGAAACACAACCAAAGGTGTAACTAGGAATTGGGTCAGTGGCTAAGGTAACAGTGTCTTGGACCAAGTTTGATGATATAGTGGAACTTCCATAGGTTAGGTTAAAGTTGCATGAACTCACACCACAGCTAGGGTTTGGTACCTGAAAAATGAAAAAAAAAATTTACAAATTACATCATAACCAATTTTTAAAAATGAAATGAAAATTAATCGATACGACCTCGAGATCATAGACTAGATAGTTTAATCGAGCCAATGATTATTTGACAAAATAATAAATATTTAAAAATAAGTTAATAAAAATCGGTTCAATCAACCGAAATTCAACCTAGAATCTGATTAGAATATACGAAATGCTGTTCTAATGTCAAACCAAAGTGTCTCATAACTCAAGCAAAATTCAATACGAACGAGAATAAACCAACTAAAGAATTGGTCAGCAACAAAAGGAAAATTACATTTAGAAAATTCCAAGTCTCGTGAACCTTTGCTGCCATAAACAGCACATATTTTCAAGATTTTGGATTTATAGATTGGGTTAATATAAGTCAACCCCACCTAAAACAATGGGACAAAGAAGTTACATGTTTCAATGTAAATAATAATAGTCCTTTTTTCATTCACTTTCATGGTAAAAAAATTACCCTTCCATTTCCATGTCAAAAAGATGTAAAAATTATTCATGGCATATTGCAGGACATGTGATCTTCTAATATATGAGTAAAAAATAATTCTAGTATTAGTTTGTATAGGTTAATTTGAGCAAATTTAACAATTATTATTAATAAGGATATCGATATTGTTAGGTTGAACGCTACCACCAAAATTCAAACCTTAATTCTCGCAGTTGTGTGTTAATTAATTTGTACACTCTCCAATCATTATAGACAATTTTTGTAAATTTATTAAATAAATAATATATCTGACCATTATTATATATATATTAGATACATTAATTATTAAAAAAACAATTTTTTTTATTATTACTTATAATAGTGATTATTACTACTTTGTTTACGCACTAAAATATATCATATTGAATATTACCTATTATATAGTTTATTTTATTGGATCATTTTAGCTTTAAAATTATCATGAAACAATACGATGTGACCTAATATTTTAATTTTTAGGTCTTATTTTCACTAAATTACAAACATCACAGAATTGTGATTTGTACAGCTGGGGCATTTGAATTTTGAGTTCACGTGACTCTTTTTTATTATTTAAATAAAGATATGTCAATTGAAAAGTTAAGGAGTATCTTATGATATTATAATGAAATAAAAAATATACTACTATATAGTATCCTATGTTATGATTCTGATTACTAAATAAAACACTAAAAAGTATTTTTTGGATTTACAATTTTTTAACACATCAAATCAAATATTCCACAATTATTGTAATTTTAATCATGCATAAATCTACTTTCTTGATCTGTTTAAGATTCGGTTTACTAAACTAAACATGAAAACAATAATTAGATTTTGCATATAATCATGAAAGTAAAAAAAAAAAAAAAAAAAACCACACAACATTATTTCCACTTCCCATATGAAAATCATGTAACAACAATCATTATAACAAACACTTTCAACAATAATAATTCATCCCACTGAAAATATATCAAGAAAAATATGAAAATAAAAAGGCAAAATTAGTACTTTAATATAATTTTTTTTAATTAATATTTAAATTAACAATAAATAAGATTGGCAAAATCATGATAAACCCTCTTAATTTTTTTTAATATACAAATTAAATTTTAAAATTTCTAAAAATTCCTATGTCATCCTGATTATAACAAACACATTGTCAATACAAACGTGTTCACAAATTTTCATGTCTAAAATATTTAAATTATATATAGATTAGATACATTGATTTTTTTTTTTATTAAAAAAAATATTTTTTTAAAATAAAGATTAATTGGAGTATAATTTTTACCTGTTTGCATTGAGGAGCATCACAAGTAACATTGTTAAAAGTGGTTGATTTTTCAGGAGCAAACAAAGTGGAAGAGCAACCATCACAAGCCGTACAAGGAATCCAAGCAGCATCATTACTAGTATCCATAGCCAAAAGCAAAGTTTGAGGTGGACTTCCAATTTTAGCCCTAACAATATAAGTTGGACTTTGAATGATCTGTCTACCAGAAGCAATAGGTACAACTGATCTCTTAGCTACCAAACTATCAAGAAATTGAAGTCTAGTTTGGTCTTTTGATTGCATTTGGAGAATGGTTTCTTCAAATGAGAGTGGTTTTGAAGGCTTAAATGGAGAACATGGGCTGAATACATGGATCACTTGGAGGGTTGAGCTATGGTCTTGGATGTCACATTTAGGGTTTAGTCCTTGGACTAGGGAGAGGGAGAGGGAGAGGAACAAGAGTGAGAGTGTGAGTTTCATGATGGTATGGTGAGGTTTTGGTTCATTCATTTCTTGGTTAGTAGTACTATATATAGTAAGAGAAAGGGCAATGACCCAATTTTGGAAAAAAATTAAATTACATAACTGAAACTTTTAGTCAAATAACCAACTTTTTGAAATAAATACCCAAACTAATTCACTTTAGTTTATGTTGAAATAAATACCCAAACTAATTCACTTTAGTTTATTTTTTAACATAAAAAATTCGTCAATTCAATTGGCGATAGTGTACAAACACATAAAAGAAATCGTTATTTCAATTGACGATAATGTACAAACACATAATTTAAATTGTCAATTCAATTGACTGACAATATACAAACACAGAGATTTTCTCTCCTCTATGTAAATTGGTGACTCTTTTGTATTGATTTTTTTTTTAAGTAGATTAATTTGAGAAATATGTGAAAAAATGAGTTAGTTTAAATATTTATTTGAAAAAGTTAATTATTTGAATAAAAATTTCTGCATAATTGGTACATGTAACAAAAATATAATAAAATAATTTGGTCCCTATATGAAATTTTAAATCTTGCATATATTTCATTTTCTTTATCTTTATTAATTTTCCCACTCTATTTTCTCTATTGAGAGGGTAAATTCAAATGGTGGGTTCGTACATGATGTTTGGTGATGTAAGATCATAGACTTTTCTATCTCTTACAACTATGTGAATTGGTTTTATTTTATGAACTAATAAATGATGTGGGTTGGAGTAAGAGTTTTTTCAAGATTATATATGTATGTTAAATGTAGATGAGTTGTAATAAAATATGATATAATGAAGTTGAATGTAGTGGAATGAAATATAGATTTTATTTTATTATTTGATTGTTTTTTTATAATTTGACAGAATGGAATATAATAAAATAGTTTATTTTATTGTATACATTCTAAACTGGATGAAATGAAAATTGAAAAAATAAAATAAAATAAAATGCATTCTATCAATGTTTGGTCCCAGTCCATCCTCATTTTACTAATCTAAACCATGAAACATAATATTATTTTATTACATTCCGTTTAATTAGGTCACATTCTATCCATTCAAATATAACTTAAAAATGCTCTTATTTTAAGGTAAAATTGTTTTTGTTTCATATCTTTTTCAAAAGATTAATATTCAGAATTTTTTACCCAAATAATTCAGTTTTTAAAAAAAATTCCAAAAATATCCCAATTTTCAAAATTATTCCCAAAATACCCCAGTTAGAGTTTGGGATTACACAAGGGCGCCATATCAATTGGCGATCATTCTTTAAGAGCATAAGGCAGTCGCCAATTGAATTGGAGACACTTCATGAAGTCTCTAATTGAATTGGCGATCTAGTTCAAGTTATATAACTCTGTCGCCAATTGATTTGGAGACAGGGTGTACTTTGTAATTTTTTTGGCACAATGAAATAAAATTATCATTAATTTAATAAAATATTACATTAATTAATGTTGGCGACCGGGTGGATCAAACCGGCCACCGGTTCCACATCCCCTAGGCACCCTCACTCGTTGCACTCGTCCCCCTCGTTCCCCTCGTTGTTGATTCACGCCCGGTGTTTGAGGAGTTGAAGTCTCAAGAACATTCTCAGATGGTTCCCTAAGAATTTCTTGCATTTCCATGAAGTCTTGCGTGTTGAAACTGAGCGCGCGACCCATGCCAGAGTAGTTTGGATGTGATGAAGGGGTCATTGGTGTGCGGCCTGAACGATTGAAGGGGGAAATTGGTGTGAAGGATTCGTTGGTGAAAGGTTGAAATGGTAGTGGTGTTTGAAAGCTGTAAGGTTGTTGGGATGGTTGATTGTGTTGGCTAGGGTATGATGTTTGGGCGTTATGACTATGGAAAGTGTTTGCCCAATTTGACTATGGTATGATGTACCCTCATTTTGGTTGTATCTTGGTGTTGTGTTGGGGGCATAACCATATTGGGTTTCTTGATAGTAATCATTTTGTTGAAGATGGTATGGGGGACGCTCTTGGTATTGTGGCTGGGTGTTTGGCATGTTTGGATGGTTAATGGGTTAGTAATTTTGTTGGGTAGGGGGTTGTGAGTAACATGGCCTTCCAGGTGCGTTAGACGTTGAGGCTTTTTGTGTGTGGGTGGTCTGGCGTGGGTCGTATAAATACCTATCTTTGGAGACAACCCAAGTTGCAACTGATCTGTACCAAGCCACATAATTATTTGTTGGTATAGATGGGGTTGGCATCACTGGGTCACGTAAGACATAGTTGTTGCGGTTCATCCATTCACGACGCTCAGTTTTTGCAAAATTCTTCCAGTCGTTAAAGTCCCATTGATCATTAACTCTTTTTAGATGCCATTTACTGATGTCAACAGACGGATCTGGGATGTTTTGATGCATTCTAAATTGCAGTTTGACACGGTAACTGTTGTACATCTCCACAGCTGTGAATCTGATGATCGGGACACATGCAGTCCAAACGGCAGCATCTTCCTTGCTGACTTCATGTAGGTCTTCCATGCCTAGATATGGACGCCATATGAACTGAAGAAGAGAAAAATATTAGATAATAAAATATCTGATATAAAATATCTGGAGCCACCTCACAGTTGCACTGCCACAAATATTGTTCAGGATCACAGAAAGCTAAGCGCAGAATTGATATGTCAAGACATTTTGCCGCTAGTTAATAAGGATCCTTCAGTCAAGGTGAGTATAATAATATCTCATATCGTGACGAGGTATAATGATACTCCCTCTTACAAGAATGCGTGAATTGCAAGGACAAAGGTTGTTGAAAGATCTTTGGCAACTGGGAGGATTCGTACAAGGCATTACCGCAATTTTTGGTAGTCCTGAAGACATACACACCGGGAACAGTTGCAATCATGCATACAGTGCCGACATGTAGGCCAGATGGAACCATTGTTGATGGAAATGTCATATTTCACCGTCTCTTTTGGTCGTTTCAACCATGCATAAGAGGTTTTGCATTCTGTAAACCTGTTTTTCAAATTGATGGAACATGGCTCTATGGAAAATACAAGGGCACCTTAATTATGGTTGTTGCACAAGACGACAACAATAATGTCTTTCCTATAGCCTTTGCTCTGGTTGAGGGTGAGACCGCTTCTGCTTGGAGTTTCTTCCTTAAGAATCTCAGAACACATGTCGCTCCACAAGCCAATCTCTATTTGATTTCAGATAGGCATGCTGCTATAGAGAGTGCCTACAATAACCATGATAATGGGTGGCATAATCCTCCTTCTACCCATGTATATTGCATTAGACATATTTTACAAAACTTCATGCGTGCAATCAAAGACATGCACCTTCGCAAATAGGTTGTGAATGCTGGTTATGCTCTAACTCAACCAACATTTCAATACTACCTTAACGAAATAAGAATGTCAAATGCAGATGCAGGAAGCTGGTTGGATAACATTCCACTGGAAACGTGGACAAGAGATTTTGATGGTGGCTATCGTTGGGGCCACATGACGACAAACCTTGTGGAGTCCATGAACGGGGTATTCAAAGAAATTAAAAACTTCCAATCACCGATTTGGTGAGATCAACCTATTATAGGTTGGCATCACTTTTCCCAACAAGAGGCGAAAGATGGAGTGCAATGTTAGCGTCTGGTCAAGTATTCAGTGAAAGCATAATGAAATTGATGAAAAAGGATACTATTAGAGCCAGCTCACATGCAGTTACAATCTTTGGCCGTCATAGGCAAACATTCAGTGTACAAGAAACAATGGACCATAATAAGGGGATGCCCAATTTATCATATGCTGTCAGACTAAACAGATGTTGGTGTGACAGTGGCAAGTACCAGGCCTTCCGTGTACCTTGCTCACATGCCATTGTAGCATACGCACATGCTCGTTAGGATGCATATGGCTATCTGTCTGATGTTTACAAGGTGATTAATGTTATGAATGTATAGAATGAAGGCTTCACAGTGCTACCAATAGAGGATTATTGGCCTCCATACCAAGGTGACATAGTTTGGCACAACGATGAAATGAGAAGAAAGAAAAAGGGACGCTCAAACAGCAAGCGTATAAGAACCAAAATGGATACCGCTGATAAAATGATAAGATTATGCAGTATCTGTCGTCAGCCCGGACACAACCGAAAAAATTGTCCCAATGTAGGAGGAACATCTGCATCATAATTTAGCTTATCTTTTCATTTGTTGTAACCAAATATTTTCATATATTGATGGGTCTTTGTTACAACAATGTTAACAACAAACAACACTAACACAAACAACATTAACAACAAACAACAATGTTAACAACAAACAACACAAACAACATAATACATTCCTAACTGATTACAACAATCAAACTAATTTCATTTGGTCCAAACATGACTTCCCTCGCATCTTTGTCAGTCTTCATGTAACACCCTTTTCTACCCCACAAATATCGCAGCGGAATAAACATAAAATCATAGTAAAATCAAATTCACCTCAAAGGGTGCACATTTCTCAATAAATTCAAATCAATAAAATTTCTCCGTAAACAACGGGTTTTCCTCAAAATAACTCAAAATTCCATCAAAGGGCAGCAGAACCACCATAACCACAAAAATCCCACAAAAGGGTTTATTAAAATACATCGTAATCATCAAATAATTAAATAAATAACAGCTAAAATTACCTCAAAGAAATAGAGTCGAATACGACTCCCTCATCTGATCTTCACGCTCCCACGTCCAACTTTCTCCAGCTGGTCCTCCCCACAACACCTTCACCAAAGTTATGTCCTTACCCCGCAGCTGCTTCATCTCTCGACCGTCAATCCGCACAGGTACAGCTTCTACTGTCAAGTTATCCCTCACTTATACATCATCCATCTGAATCACATGCGACGGATCTGGAATGCACTTCATCAACTGAGACACATGGAACACGTCATGCAAATTCGCAAGTGACGGCGGTAAAGCAATTCGATAGGCTACCTCCCCTATCCTCTGCGAGATTTGGTATGGAGCAACAAAACGTGGAGTGAGCTTCCTAGACTTCAAAGCTCGACCCACACCAGTCAGTGGCGTCACCCTCAAAAACACGTGATCTCCCTCTTGGAATTCAAGTGTCATCCTCTTCTTATCATGGTAGCTCTTCTGGCGACTCTGCGACGCTCTCATCCTTTCTTGGATCTTCTTAATCTTCTCAGTCGTCTCTTGCACAATCTCAGGTCCGAGTACAACACTCTCGCCTGACTCATACCAACACAAAGGAGTCCTACACCTCCTCCCATACAAAGCTTCATAGGGCGCCATTCCAATACTAGCATGAAAACTGTTATTGTATGTGAACTCAATCAACGACAAATGGCTATCCCAAGATCCCCCATGATCCAACACACAAGCTCTCAGCAAATCCTCCAAAGATTGGATCGTCCTTTCTGTCTGACCGTCCGTCTGCGGATGGTAGGCAGAACTTATCCTCAACTTAGTACCCAACGCATCTTGCAAACTATTCCAGAACCTCGATGTAAATCTCGGATCTTTATCCGACACAATACTCGAAGGTATCCGATACAACTTCACAATCTCCCCAATGTACACCTCAGCTAACTTCTGCATAGAATGATTAATCTTCAACGGCAAGAAATGAGCCGACTTAGTTAATCTATCCACAATCACCCAAATGGAATCATTTCCTTTAGCAGTCTTCGGCAATCCTACCACAAAATCCATGGAAATACTATCCCACTTCCATTCTAGAATTCTCAGCGGCTGCATCATACCTAAAGGCTTCTGATGCTCAATCTTCGACTTCTGACAAGTCAAACACACATAGACAAACTCCGCAACATCCTTTTTCATACCTGGCCACCAAAACAACTTTTTCAAATCCTGGTACATCTTCGTAGCACCGGGATGAATACTCAACCTACTTTGGTGTCCTTCTTCAAGAATACTCTTCTTAATATCTGGGACATCTGGAACACACACTCTGTCTCTGAACATCATCACACCATTCTCGTCAATTCGGAATTCTCCTCCGTTACCTTGGTTGATCAAAGTTAACTGGTCCACTAACTTCAAGTCAGATTGTTGTCCCACTCTGATCTCTTCCAGAATGCTACTAGTCAACTTCAACATTCCCAACTTCACACTGTTAGGAGTCTCTTCACACACCAAACTCAAATCTCTGAATTGCTCAATTAATTCCTATTCTTTCACCATAAGCATCGACATATGCAATGACTTCCTGCTCAATGCATCAGCCACTACATTTGCTTTGCCCGGATGATAACTCAAATCAAAATCGAAATCCTTCAACAGCTCTAACCACATTCTCTGCCTCATATTCAATTCTTTCTGATCAAATAAGTACTTCAGACTTTTATGATCACTGAACACTTCAAACTTAGAACCAAATAGATAATGTCTCCTAATTTTCAGCACAAACATCACGGCGGCCAATTCCAAGTCATGTGTAGGATAATTCCTCTCATGAACTCGCAATTGTCTTGAAGCATAGGTAATAACTTGTCCATTCTGCATCAATACTCCACCAAGACCCATCTTCGACGCATCACAATACACCACAAAAGATTCGCTCGGATTAGGCAAAATCAACACTGGAGCGGTCGTCAACTTCTTCTTCAATTCCACAAAACTCTCTTCACAAGCTACATCCCACACAAAAGCTTAACCCTTTCGAGTCAACTGAGTCAAAGGTAATGCCAACTTAGAAAAGCCCTCAATAAACTTGCGGTAACAACCCGCCAATCCCAGAAAACTTCGTATCTCAGTAGCAGACTTCAGAGTCTCCCACTGTAATACATCATCAATCTTGGAAGGATCTATAACAATTCCACCACTTGAAATCACATGGCCAAGGAAACTCACCTCCTTCAACCAGAACTCACACTTTGACAGCTTTGCATACAACTTCTTCTCTTTCAACACTTGCAACACGGTTCTCAAATGCTCAGCATGCTCTTCTTCGGATTTAGAATATATCAGAATATCATCAATAAACACCACCACGAACTGATCCAAATACTCTTGAAAAATCTGATTCATATACTCCATGAACACACCAGGTGCATTGGACACACCAAACGGCATCACAGTGTATTCATAGTGACCATACTTCGTTCTGAAAGCTGTCTTCGGAATATCATCAGGCTTAACGCGAATCTGATGATAACCAGACCTCAAATCAATCTTACTAAACACACAAGCACCTACTAAATGATCCATCAAGTCGTCGATTCTCGGAAGTGGATATTTATTCTTGATAGTCACTTTATTCAACTGTCGATAATCAACACACAACCTCATACTTTCGTCCTTCTTCTTCACTAACAGCACAGGAGCACCCCACGGAGAAACACTTGGTCGAACAAACCTCTTCTCAAGCAATTCTTTCAGTTGTTTCTTCAATTCACTTAACTCAGAAGCTGACATCCGATAAGGAGCCATCGACACTGGACTCGTACCTGGTATTAAGTCCACCGCAAACTCTACTTCCCGTTCTGGAGGCAAATCACTGATGTCCTCTGGAAACACATATGGAAATTCACATACAACAGGTAAGTCGACACTTGCAGCTTCACGATCAATCTGCAACGATGCAAACATTGCAAACACCAAGGCTTCATCTTCCACAAGTTCATCCACTTGCTTAGCAGACAGGAACATCAACTCTCCACTATCATCAAACTTAGGAAACTCCATAGTCTTAGTATAATAATTGATATGAACGTGGTTGAACTCCAACCAGTTCATTCCAAGGATTACATCGATTTTATGCAAGGGTAAACACACCAAATCCATCACAAAACTCTTCTAAAAAATCGTCACAGGACATCGCAAACACACAAAAGTAGTAGTAACAGAACCATTAGCAGGAGTCTCTATTAGCATACTACCATTCATATTAGACAACTTCAAACCCAATCTATTAGCACATTCAAGCGAGATAAAAGAATGAGTAGCACCAGTATCAATCATAGCAACCAATTCAATATCATTAATAAAACAAGTACCTCGAATCAGGTTGTCCTTCTCTGACACTTCTGCACCACTCAAAGCAAACACTCTGCCACTGGTCTGAGCAGCAGTAGCCGTATTCTTCGATTTCTGACACTTGGTACTGATGTGACCCTTCTCACCACAATTGAAACAAGTTGGACCCTCATCCTTGCAATCAGTAGCTCTATGCCCCTTCTTACCACACTTGTAGCACCTCAACACACTATTAGTACAAACATCAGCACGGTGAACTTGCTCGCCACACCTATAACACTTCCCAGAAGCGGGATCTGCTCCCCCACTTATCTTTTTCCCATCTGAAGCCTTCTGCTTCCCCTTGTCAGCTGAAGTTGTATAAGGTTTACCCCTATACTGCCCTTTCTTCTCACTCAACTACTTGTAGTGAGCAGATCGAGCTCGGCTATCCTCATCATAGATTCTACTCTTGTCCACCAACTCAGCAAACCTGCGGATCTATTGATACCCAATACCCTGCTTAATCTCTGGTCTCAACTCATTCTCGAACTTGAGGCACTTGGACATCTCAGCATCAGCACGGTTGTAGTGAGGACAGAACTTCACCAGCTTCTCGAACTTCGCAGCATACTCTGCAACAGTCATATCTTCTTGCTTCAGCTAAAGGAACTCCGCCTCTCTCTTACCATGAGCATCCTCTGGATAATACTTTCCCAGAAATTCCTGCTTGAACACAGCCCAAGTTATCACAGTGCCAACATCTTCCAGTCTTTGACGGATGTTATCCCACCAGTCCTCAGCCTCTTCTGACAACATGTGAGTTCCAAACTGAACTTGCTGCGCATCAGAACATCCCATTCCTTGAAAAATCTTCTCGATCGCCTTCAGCCACTTGTGTGCACTTGCTGGATCATGAGTACCCTCAAACTCCGACAGATTGTTCCTCTTGAACTCCCCCAAAGCACGAAATTCATCTGGGACTCCACCATTCGGATTGAGTTGTGCGACCACATTAGCAACTGATTCCAAAGCGTCAGCAATATCACGATCATTTCTTCCAGCCATTCTGCACACCACCAACAAGGTTAGAAGAACTAAAACATCGACAGTGTACACGCACTTGTCGACCGACAAGCGATTGACATCACGTAAAAACCTGGCCGGACGGACCGACCTGCTCTGATACCACTAATGTAACACCCTTTTCTACCCCACAAATATCGCAGCGGAATAAACATAAAATCATAGTAAAATCAAATTCACCTCAAAGGGTGCACATTTCTCAATAAATTCAAATCAATAAAATTTCTCCGTAAACAACGGGTTTTCCTCAAAATAACTCAAAATGCCATTAAATGGCAGCAGAACCACCATAACCACAAAAATCCCACAAAAGGGTTTATTAAAATACATCGTAATCATCAAATAATCAAATAAATAACAGCTAAATAAAATTCAACATGGTTCGACTCAACGACCCCAACCCGATGTTACACTATCAGAGCAAAGACCCTCTAAGTCGACCAAAAGCAAATAACTTCAAAAGTCCTCAAAAGCGTCCACAACTAATCCTGATCACCTGCACGTTACCCACGTGGAGGTAACATTCAAACGGGCAGGGTGAGTAATACAATTCATTATAATAAATATAAAATAAGATATGCATAAAAATGCCGTCATCATCATATACAACATCAACAGAGTCATCACAAGGCAAACATCAAAACACGTCATCATAAATCACGACAAATGCCACATAAATGCAATGCACAACAGGACTCATGCATGTGGTACCAATCGTCACAATCGATGGACACTTAGGCCATCACCCTCCAAAGATCCTCGTCAAATAGGATCGGTTCCACACAAGAACCGGAGCACGTCATAATCCACTTCACATCCACACAATGGGTTGGAAGCCACAAATAGACTGAAGTCTAACATCATCATCACTGGACCGAAGTCCTAACATCGTCACCGAAAAGCTATGAATGCATGATACACAACGTCATAATCATCATCGTCAATAAAACCATCTATGTGCATCATCATTCACCAAAACATCATGTTAATCATGTCACCATATATTCATCAAAACATCACAAGTCATCGTCTCAATATCATCAAGAATATCATGGTAAAACATCAGAAACATCATAGCACCAAACATCAAAACAGCACAACGTCATAAAACAAATTTCACAAAACAGCAGACACTCGCTGCTGCGTTCGCTGTGCGAACACATTCGCTGGGATGATCGCTTTGCGAACCTCCAGCGAATCCCAGAATCCCAAACAATCCCACATTCTGCCTCTCCTCGCCACTTCATTCGCTGTGCGAATCCCTTCGCTGGGACATTCGTTGTGCGAACCCACGACACCACATCTCAGGACTCATCCCATAATCATCTCAGTTATCGCGCATTCACTGCGCTGCTCGCTTTGCGAGCCTGGGCGAACATTCGCCTTGCGAATGATTCGTTCGCTGTGCGAACTAGCGATTGCATGGAATCGTTGCTACACACCAGTAGCATCCCAGCCCCAAAAACCATTACGATTTCAACCTCAATTCATCCCAAAACACTCCCAAAACAGTCCTGAAACATCAAGGCTATCTAAAACATAAAACCTACGACTAATAGGTCGGTTAATTTCGCTATTCTAACTCAAAATCCCTAAACCTTCACAAATTCTCAAGATTCCCATAAACCCCATAAATCCCTTTCTCATACAAGATCCCACATATCATCAAGGAAGGTTTTGCCTCAAAGGCTTATTTTTACCCTAATCAATCCAACCCTTAATAATCCATCATCGATTCTCAGAAATACCTCTAAATCATCAATAACTCATAAACCCTTCAAAACCCCCAAAAATCTCAAAATCCACATTCAACACACCACATCCTATATTGAAAACAATGAAAGGCAATACTCCCCATACCTTAGATTGTCGTTTTCGGAGCTTTCTCTATCGATTCTTCGGAAACCTTCTCGAATCCTCGCCTTTTCCTTCTTTCCTCAGAGCTCTGCACTTTCTCCTTATTTTCACGTTCCAACAGAATGAAACCTATTCTTCCCAATTCCTTTTTGTTAACCCTTGGGCTTCCAAATATGGCTTTTCCAATAATACCCTCACTAATCCTCCTCAAAAGTCCATCTTACCCTTATTATCTCTAATATTATTTTAAATTAATAATAATACTAATATATTCATATTATATACTATTATTTAATTAAAATAACCAAAACTCCACCAAAACACCGACATCGACACAAACCACCAAAATTCACCGAAAATTCACAAATATTATATTTAAATAAGTGGGGTAGTTTGTGAATAATTTTGAAAACTGGGGTATTTTGGGAATATTTTTGAAAAACTGAGTTATTTGGGTAAAAAATTCTAATATTCATAGCATTGGTGTTCTTCAAAAATCGGATACATTATACTACATAAGGTGAATTTAGTAAACACATGAATTGTTATAACTTTTTGAAAAACTATTTAAATTCTAACAGACGTGAACGTTGCACACGCATGGTTTATTATCACCACCACACGTGAAATTCGTTTGGAAAAAATAAACGAATCATACAGAAAAAAGGAGAAACACAGTTATAATATAAGAACATAACATATAAATTTTAAAATTGGAAAAAAATCATGATCGTTGTCAATAGACAACCAGAGAATAACATTATGTGAAAATTGTTACAATACATAATAAACCATCAACTAACTTAGACCCCATTGCAGCTACACCCTCAACAATAAATATTTAACTACATCTCACAACACTTTCATATGAAGAATCTAAAGATGATAGTGATGAAGAAAAAGCCAACAGTGTAATTGCATTCATTGCTGGCTTAGGATACAACACAAATGATCAAAACGATGGTGAATCTAGCGATGAAGAACTTTCAGATGAAGATGTTGTTGAGGCCTATAGATTGGCGTATATAAAATAGAAAGAAGAATGCATATCTAGTGAGAAACAAAAAGCTCAAATAAACATCCTTCTTTAAGAAAAATCTAACCTCACAAAAATTATCTCTGACTTGAGAGAAGAAGTTACACTTCTGAACTCTAAGCTTGATGGCATGATCAAGTCATTTCGCATGTTAAAATGTGTATCTGAAATTCTTAATGAGATCCTCAGTGTAGGAAAAGAGGCTAGAGACATGAAGGTTATTGACTTTGATTACAATTATATGAATGAAGAAAACAAAATTGTCCCTGCATAACAGAAAACTGAGTTTTAGATGATAGACTACATGTCAAAACATCCTGCTCAACGTTACTACCAATGCAGAAGTCCCTTTAGAAAGCCCTTTTGGAGATGCCACTACCATGGCCAATTTGGACATATTTGAACTTTCTGTTACAAACTGCATGGTAGGTCTTATTATCCCAAAAAATAGCAACCAAACCAAGTAGACATCAAGAAATGACCATTTCTAACAAGTCTGGAAAGCTATTGAGGAAACTACAAATCACATTTCTCACACCTCTCTAAGAGCATCCTCTCATGAATATTGGTGCTTTGATAGTGGTTGTTTCAGACACATGACAGGAGAGAATAACTATTTGAAAGAGGTAAAACTCTATACTAACAAATATGTTACATGGGAAATGGGAAACTGGTTCATCCAGGCCTCCCAAATTTAGAAGATGCTCTCCTAGTTGAAGGACTGACTGCTAATCTCATTAGTATCAGTCACCTGTGTGATCAACATATTTGTGTCAACTTCAATCATTCTGAATGTATTGTCACAAACAAAAGTCAGAAATAAATCACGAAAGGTATAAGGTCTTCTAATAACTATTACATTTGGAGATAATAATAAAATGACCAACCCTCAACTTATCTGACCACTAAAGAGGTTGAAATCAAGCTATGGAACAAAAAAACTTGGCCATCTGAATCTCAGAAGCACGAGAAAGATCATTTTTGCAAAGGCTATCAATGGATTTCCTAACCTCAAGATTGAAGAAGAAACAATCTGTGAAGAGTGCCAGATATAAAAATTGACTAAGATGCCTCACAAGAAGCTCCAAGATCTCACCACATCAAAAGTCCTAGAGGTACTTCACATGGATCTCATGGGACCCATGCAAGTTGAGAGCTTGGGTGGAAGAAGATATGTTTTTGTGTGTCTTGATGACTACTCAAGGTACACCTAGATTGAATTTCTTAGAGAAAAATCAAACACATTTATCACATTTGAAAGGTTATGTCTAAAACTCTGGCGTGAGAAAGAAAGAGAGATTGGCAAGATCGTTAGAATACGAAGTGATCATGGAAGGGATTTGAAAACTCTAGTTTTTCAGAACTGTACTCTTTAGAAGGTATAACTCATGAGTTCTCTACACCAATTATTCCATAACAAAATGGAGTGGTTGAATGCAAGAACAAAACCCTTAAAGAGATGGCCAGAGTCATGCTTCACGTGGAGAATTTACCTTATTACTTTTGGGCTAAAGAAATGGACACAACATGGCATATTCACAATCGAGTAACCATCCTTCCTGGCACCAAAGTTACTCACTACGAGCTATGAAAAGGAAGAAAACTTAATGTCAAATACTTTCATGTGTTAAGTAGCAAGTGCTACATCTTGATTGATCGAGAACAAAGGTACAAGATGGATCCTAAAAGTGTTGAAAGAATTTTCTTGGGATATTCTGTCAACAATAGAGCTTACTATGTGTATAACAACCAGGCAAAGACAATTACGGAATCCATCAATGTGGTTAAAGATGTCACTCCTCAAATAGAGACAAGTGATGAAGAGGAAGACTACATACTTAGAAATGAGCCAAACGTGACTCCTGATGTGTCAAGCAAAGGTACTGACATCATGCAAAATTCAAAAGTTGAAGACTCATATGAAGAGGAGGAAAATGTTCCAACAAACAAAGGTCCTTCTATCAAAATTCAGAAGTATCATCCTATAGAAAATGTGATTGGGAATATAAATGAAGTAATTATCACCAGATCCAAAGATGTGATTTCCATCACGTGTTTTTACTCCAAGTTTAAACCCAAGAATGTCAAGGAAGCCTTAACTGACGAATATTGGATCAATGCCATGCAAGAATAACTTTTCAGTTTGAAAGAAATAAGGTATGGTAGTTGGTTCCTTGAACCGATTCACTCAACATCATATGGACCAAGTGAATTTACAAGAACAAGTCAGATTAAAATGGAAAGGTGACCAGGAACAAAGCTCGTCTAGTAGCTAAGGATACATACAAATAGAAGGTATCGACTTTGATGAGACCTTTGATCTAATTGCTCGCCTTGAATCTATTAGGATTTTGCTGGGAATATCATGTCTTCTAAAGTTCAAGCTATATCAAATGGATGTCAAAAGTGTGTTCCTAAATAGATTCTTGAATGAATAAGTTTATGTTGAACAACCAAAAGGATTCATTGATCCCAATGCACAACTTCATGTTTACAATACGAAGAAAGTCCTATATGGATTAAAACAATCTCCAAGATCTTTGGTATCATAGGCTTACAGAATTCCTCACCATTAATAGATATTGTAGATGCGGTATTGACAAAACCTTGTTTGTCAAGACATAAGAAGGAAAGATGATGATTGCTCAAATCTATGTTGATGATATCGTGTTTGGAGGAATGTTAAACAAAATGGTGGACCATTTTATTCAACAAATGGAGTCTGAATTTGAAATGTGTTTGGTAGGGGAACTCACTTACTTCCTCGTTTTCTAAGTGAAACATATAAAAGAAGGAATATTTGTATCACAGAGTAAATATACCATGAAAATAGTAAAAAAAAGGTTGGCCTTGAGAGTGTTAGACACAAGCATACTCCTGCTATAACTCACATCAAGCAAACTAAAGATGATCAAGGAGTTGATATGGATCAAAGTATCTATATAAGCATGATTTACAGCCTTCTTTATCTCACAACCAGTCGTCTTGACATTACTTTCTCAATAAGGGTTCGTGCTTGTTACCAAGCTAAGCCAAAATTTCGTCATCTCACTCAAGTTACGAGAATCATTAAATATATAAAAGGAATAAATGACTATGGTATTCTATATTCTTATGACCCCAACTCCAATCTTGTTTGTATTGTGATGTTGGTTGGGCAGGGAATGCTGAAGATAGAAAGAACACCTATTGATATTGTTTCTTTCTACGGAACAATCTTATTTCATGGTTTAGCAAGAAGCAAAACCGTGTATATTTAGTGATGAAGCTGAGTATATTGTTGCAGGCAACAGTTTCAATCAATTATTGTGGATGAAACAAATGTTGAAAGAGTATAATTTCAAATAAGATGTTATGATATTATACTATGACAACATGAGTGTGATAATATTCTTAAGAATCCTATTCAACACAGCTATACTAAGGCCATTTACATACATTATCATTTCATCAGAGTGCTGGTTGAAGAAAAAAAAATCACACTTGATCATGTTGCAACAGAAAACCAAATTGCTGACATATTTACCAAGGCTTTGGATACTACTCAGTTTAAAAAAAACTAAGAAATGCCCTAGGTGTATGCGTTATTGAGAATCTTTAACAATTAATAGTGAGATGGAATGGGAATCATTATGCCTCCATTTTCTCTCTCATAGCCATCATGACCAAGGCACGTGCGCCCCCTTTTGTCCTAACCATTGGTATTATAAATTTAGTCGTTATTAAAATTACTACACACTTTTATGTTACACGTCTCAAGTGTTTCACAAGCTCTTTCATTTTCTCTAAGCTTCTACCAGCTCACTTCTCTCTAACCCTAAGTCTATCCTATAACCTTCCACACAAAGAACCGGCAATCATGGTTGGAACTAAGCAGGGAACCAACACTTGTAGAAAAGATAAGAAATCCACGAAGAAGTCCAAGAGATCTACAGAGGAACTCAAAGCACTTATCAACATGCACACAATCAAAATAAAAAGGAGTTGTTGTAGGAGGGAAGGCTGATGGTTAGGACGGAAGTCAATGATATTCCTGAAAAATCAAGCAAAACATGCAAATCAACCTACCAAGGAGGTTATTGATGTTGCGCAAATTCAGAGGGTTGTTCTAGATGATATTCAAGGCAATGTTCCTAAAAAATCCTGCTAAAAAGAATGTTGAAAATGCTGCGAAAATGTGTCAGAGATTATTGCTGAAACTTTCAAAACTAATGAGGTCGATGCTGAACAATTTTCTCAAACCCTAGACTTCATTCATGAATGTTATAAGCCCCTAGGGGAAGACAATATTGATAATATTTTTAATGAAAATCCAGGAGAAGTTCCTACTGTTAGTTTTCCTGCTATAGATATCTTCGTAGATGGAATTCTTAATGAATATAATGAGGATACTGAGGACTCTAGTGATGAAGAGCCTCCAGCAAGTCAGGCTAATGATGAGAATGATGTTGTCAATAATGATGTTGGCATACCTCATTTATAGGAAGAAAATATGTAGATTTAAATCTTGATGAAAAGAAAGAATCTAGTAATGAAGAAGCTACTAATGAAGGAGATCAGACGGAGGAATAAACCGAGACTGGAAATGATGCCCTGTAGAGGAGGAAACCCAAAAGACTATTGATGATGAAATCCAGGAAACGAGTTTGGGAATTCAAGATAGTGATAAAGATGTGACGGATAAACAATCCGACATGATGGAGAATGATGATATAACCTTTGAGAACAATCTTGAACAAGATGTTGAGAACATTGTTACCACCAACCCTGAAGACAATACGAGTAATTCTGTGAATGATTATGAGCATGTTCTTGAAGACGTTGATACTCATACTATTGTGGTCCCTATTAATTCTGTTAGTACCAATGTTGAGAAGAAGAATTATGCAAAGAAAAGCAAAAAAGAAGGTAGACAAGAAGAAAGTTTTTCTAAAAAGAGACCCCACGAAGAGGGTAACCTCTCCAACTAAGGCTAAGAATACAACCAATAAGAAAGAGATCTCAGGAAAAAATAAGAAGAGTGTTACAGCAGCTAAAAAGTCTGCTGCTAAGAAGAAATCAACCCTAAAAAGAAAGGTTGCTCCTGCTATGGAGATTGCTGAAGATGATGTGGATGACATATTAGACAACATTGTGGTAAGCCTTGTCAAGAAGAATAGAAATATTATTGGGGGAAAGAAGATCCATACTAATATGCATGTTGCTCATATGGAAAAAGTTTCATTACATTATGAAGAAAGCGTGTTGAAGTGGAAGTATGTGTATAAAAAAAAGAATTGCCCCTGAAAGGGAGCTGTCTAAGGAGGCCTTAAAATGCGAGGATATTTTGGAGCTGCTGAAGGACACTTAAGTTATGAAGATTGTGACTGGTCTAAGTCTCTTTTATGCATAACTTGTGAAGGAATTCATTGTTTATATTTCTAGAAAGAGTTTAACAAGAATGGAAGGAGAGATTACTTTTGGAACAAGTTTGGTTCTACAACTATCCTTAAGTTTTGATGATAACAAAATGTAAGAGAACAATTTTTTACTCTAACTAGTTTGCTAAGTGTGCAGAAAAAATTGGAATAGATTCGGACTTTAAAGATGTCTAGACTCTGAACCAAATAAAAGAAGCGTTCAAATAAGTCAATTCTAATTTATCAAAGTCATCATTTTGAACACATATTCTAAAGAATGACTCTGATATGTAAAGCTCTGACTATCTGCTTGTGAAGTCTCAGAACCCAACATCTAAAGACTATGAAGTCTCAACAAAGATTCTGAAGATAGACCTTAGAAACTCTACAAAAGTTTAAACAACAAATATCAGAAGACTGTGAATGAAAGTTATCCAAAAGTCAACAAAAGATTTGATGTGACAAATTTACACAAGAAAATATACTTTTTCCATAAAGTACAGTACTCTGTGTAAAAGAAGTCTTCTGCATCCAATCATCTTCACCAACTACAGGCTACAACGCCACTGTAGTGTTTCGTTTGGAGTGATCTTCTCCAACGGATACCTAGAGGATATTTTCATCTTCACCTCCAATGAATCTATTTTGGATCTATTTAAAGAGGACTTTTAAGATTGAAGAAGTTGACAAATAGAGACTTGATACACGCACAACGCTCACACTCAGAAACAAATAATAAGTGTTGCATACACTTATACACTTAGAAAAAAGATCATTGAATATTCTTGTTAAGTGTAGAACTTGATTATAAACTTGTGTATCTACTTTTGAGAAGCATCGTTGAACACAAAAACTATTATTACAATTTTTATGGTAATCATCAAGTGACCAGGTTAGGTCAGACTCATGAGAAGTCAATAATAGGTTATTATTGAGGTTGAAATCCTCTTAAGTGACTAGGTAGGTCAGGTCCTAAGGAGTCAGGGACCATCAGTTTTCTTAGAAGACTAGTTGGGTCAGAATCCTGAAGAAAGTTGGGACAGGTTGTCACCGCATTTGTAATTAGGTTTGATTATTGGATTAAGTTCTTATCTAAGGCAAATCGTCCAGGTGGGTGGACTGGAGCTAGCCTTGTTAACGATGAACCAGGATAGAAATCCTTGAGTTCTTTATTATTTTTCATTATTTTTAGCGGTTGTTTTGGGTTGCGAAAAATAATCATTCTTGAAACCCAATTCAACCCCCTCCTTTCTTGTGTTTCTTGAACCTTCAATTGACATTAGAGCATCGATTCTGGTATTGACAACTTTGTGTCAAAACACTTAACCGTGTCAGATAAAGATCCAACTTTTTATTTGAAACAAAGCGAAATCTACCAATGGTGAGAAGTCATATATATACAAACAATACTCATCCAAATCTCCAATCTTTGATGGAGAAAAGTTTGATTATTGGAATGATCGAATTGAAAGTTTCTTCCTTGGGTATGATGCAGATTCACGGGATATGGTAGTAGATGGCTATACACATCCCGTGGACTCTAATGGTGCTAAGCTTGACAGAAGCAAAATGAATGAGCATCAAAAGACAGATAACAAAAATGACCACAAATCAAGAACAATATTGATAAACGCTATCTCCTACATTGAGTATGAAAAGATTACAAATAGAGACTCAACTAAGTCTATATTTGATTCTTTAAGAATGACTCATGAAGGAAATCAGAAGGTGAAAGAAACCAAGGCTCTGGCCTTGATTAAAAAATACAAGGCTATCAAAATTGAAGAAGAGGAAATTATTGAGTATATGTTCTCTTGGTTTCAAATTCTTGTTGCTAGTTTGAAAGTTTTGGACAAAGGCATACTACTGTAGATCATGTAAGAAAATCATCAGAAGCCTGCTAAAGAAATGAAGTCCAATGGTGACAACACTGAAAGTACCAAAGGATCTGAGTATTAAAACTCTGGAAGAGCTAGTGAGCTCTCTGAGAAGTCATGAGATTGAGCTAAAAGAGGATGATCCTCAAAGGCATAAAAAGTTTGTGGCTCTGAAGTCAAAGGCCAAGCTTTTCAAGCCAAAACAGAAGAATCTGAAAAAGATTTTGATAAGGAGGATAAACTATCACTTCTCTCCATTATAGTCAATCATATCTGGAAGAAAAGACAGAACAAATTCAGCGGCTATAGAAAAGGAGGGATATTTGAGTCAAACTCTAGATAGGATAAGTCTGGAATAAACACAGAGGGTACCTTCTTTGAATATGGAACACTAGGTTACTACAGGAATGAGTGTCCTAAACTTATAAACGAAAAGGCTAAGAAATGATTCTCCAAAGAGAAGAAGAAAGGTCTAATGGCAACATGGGACGACTCTGACTCCTTAGAAGATGACTCTGAAAAGGAACAAGCCAACGTAGCATTCATGTTTGAGGTATTTTCAGAATCATAATCAGATTTAGAATCAAAAGAGGTATTTTATCAATTAAATCAAACTGAACTTGAAATATCATTAGCAGAAATGTTTGAAAAGAGTCAGAAACTCCAGGAAAAACACATGAATCTTAAAAGGATTTATGCTGATGATTCTGGAGCACATGGTGAGCTGATAAAAGAAAACTCTTGTCTAAAATAAAAATTGAGGTTTTATAAAAAGAAAATCTTGCTCTCAGAAGAAAACACGAAAAACTTGAATAGGAAATTCTTTTAACAGCTCCTGTGAACTCTAAATGTATATATAGCTTTTCAAAAATTTCTAGCTAATAACATAGACAAAAGCAAGTTGGCTTCTATAATATATGGTGTTAGTAGAAATGGAAAAATAGGTATTGGTTATATCCCACCAAGGAGTATCTTTGAATCAAAACCAAACAAAATGGTGGTGAAACCAAAGGCTCTATATTCTCATTTCACTTACGGTCACACACATGGCACTAATTCAGAACACAAACCCTGGGGTGGTAAATCCTCTAGGAAGACTAACCAAAAAGGACCCAAAAAAAGATAAGTACCTAAAAATAAAATAATATATGTTGCAGATATCCTTAACAACCAAGTTGAGACAGCAGTTATGGTACCTGGACTCTGGGTACTCACGACACATGTCAAGAAGAAGGCATATGTTCCAAGAGTTGGAACTTAAGCCTGAAGGCTCAAGTAGGTTTTGGAGGAGATTAAGAGGGTAAGATCATTGGTACTAGAACCATAGTTTGATTCTAAAGGTCAAAAGTGTATCATGTTAGGATACTCTAAACGCTCAAATGGCTACATAGTGTATAACATTGAAACCAATATCATTGAGGAATCAATTCATGTTAAGTTTGATGATAAGCTTGACCCTGAAAAGTAAAAGCTAGATGAAAAACATGCAGATCACATTCTCAAACTCTGAGGGTGTTCTACTTAAAACAAAACAATCAACATCAAAAGATGATGATTTATTAGATGATGTTGACACACCAACACCTCAAAAGAAGCTCAAGCAAAGACTCTCTCACTCTGAAGAACTTATTCTTGGTGACAAGTCAGAACCTGAAAGAACAAGATCTTCATTTAGGCAAGATGAAGAAATTCTTCTAGGATTAGTGTCTATCATAGAACCAACATCCATTAATGAAGCTCTTCTAGACTATGATTGGATTTTGGCAATGCAAGAAAAACTCAATAAATTTTCCATAAATGATATGTGAAATCTAGTGCCATAAACAAAAGGAAAACATGTCATTGGAACAAAATGGGTCTTCAGAAACATGTTGAATGGGCAAGGATAAGTGGTAAGGAATAAGGCCATACTGGTTGCACAAGGCTATAGTCAACAAGAAGGAATTGACTATACTAAAGCTTTTGCACCAGTTTCCAAGTTACGATCTATTAATCTTTTAATTTCATTTGTTGTTAATCATAGTATTATCTTATATCAAATGGATGTTAACAACGTATTCCTGATTGGTTACATAATTGAAGAAGTTAATGTCCATCAACCTCCTGATTTTCAAAGTCATAAAAATACTGGCTTTGTTTATAAACTTAAGAAATCTTTGTATGGTCTAAAACAAGTTCCCATAGCTTTGTATGAAAGACTCATTAATATTCTTTTGGAAAATGATTTTTCAATAAGAAAAATAGACATAACCTTGTTCCGTAAAACCTTCAAAAATGATCTTTTAATAGTTCAAATCTAAGTTGATGATATCATTTTTGGTTCTACTAATGCCTTTCTCTGCCAATAATTTTTCAAGTCTATGTAAGCAGAATTTGAAATGAGAATAATGGGAGAACTAAAATTCTTCCTGGGAATTCAAATTAATCAAATCTCAGAAGAATCATACATTTATCAGAGCTGTGAGTGCAACTTTCTGTTAGATGTATTTTGCATGATATCAAAACTAGGATTCTTTAGCTTTAATGTATATTGGACGATATCATCCAAAGTCAGCAAAAGATTTGATGTGAAAGATATACAGAAGCAAATCTACTTTTTCCATAAAGTACTGTACTCTGTGTAAAATAAGTCTTATGCATCCAATTATATTCACTAACTATAGGCTACAACGACACTCTGGTGTTTTGTTTGAAGTGATCTTCTCCGACAAATACTTAGAGGATATTTTCATCTTCACCTCCAACGGATCTATTTTACATCTATTTAAAGAGGACTTTTAAGATTGAAGAAGGTGATGAACAGAGACTTGATTGTAAACTTGTGTATATGCTTTTGAGAAGCATCTGTAAACACAAAAAATGTTATTACAATTTTGATTGTAATCCTCAAGTTACCAGGTTAAGCCAGGCTCTTGAGAAGTCAATAACAGGTTGTTATTGAGGTTGAAATCCTCTTAACTGACCATGTAGGTCAGGTCTTAAGGAATCAGTGACCGCTAGTTTTCTTAGGAGACCAGTTGGGTCAGAATCAGGAAGAAAGTCGGGACAAGTTGTCACTACATTTTTAATCAGGTTTGATTATTGGATTAAGTCTTTGTCTAAGGCAAATCACCAAAGTGGGTGGACTGGAGGTAGCCCTGTTAACGGTAAACTAGGATAAAAATCCTTGAGTATTTTATCATTCTGTTCATTATTTTTAGTGGTTGTTTTTGGTTGCAAAAAACTATCATTCTTCAAACCCATTTCAAACCCCGTTTCTTGTGTTTTTTTAACCTTCAACTATATGAAGGTGAGTGTTCGTGGATGCTTCATTGGTTTTTCTCCTTCAATCATCAATGAATACTCGGGTAGAAGAAAACTGGTTACTGCTGGCAAGGCTCCTCCCTTGAAAATCATTGCTCAAGAAATCACTAGTATGGTGTCTGAAGATTGGCCTAACAAAGGATTGCTGCCTATTGCCAGCTTGAGTGTCAAGTATGCCATTCTGAACTGGATTGGAGTCTCCAAATGAGCTCCTACAAATCACATCTTAGGTATTACTACATCTATGGCTAGGTTGATATACCAAATAGGAACTAGGGCTGCCTTTAATTTTGGAGAATATGTGTTTGACCAATTCCTAAAGCAAGCTGAGTCTTTTGCTATCAAATTACCTATTGGTTTCCATGCTTTTATATATGGAATTCTAATTATCCTAAAGCCACATATTGTGAGTAGTGGGGACATTTTTTGTGTTGGTGCTAGTCCATTAAATTTCAGTTATCGTTTGTTCATTGGGACTCATGTCGCAAACATTTCTCTCCCCAACATTCATTTTGATCTGACTACTGAAGGTGAACTCCCTAAAGTTCCCCCAATATCTAGAACTGCCATAGGCAATGTTCTGTTGGGATTGATGCAATTTTCCAAGGCTTTACAATAAGTTATTATGACCTCCATAATTCAAAAAAAAACAAAGTGGATGACCTGATCAAGATAATGAACCCCAAGGGTGTTGGAGCATCGACATCTCAGGCTGCTTAAGAGAACAATGTTAAGACTGTTGAAGAGGGGGATGATGATGACATTGAAGTTGCTACTGAGGCTGAAAGTGAAGGTGGTTATGAATCAGGCTCGTTTGAAGTCTTTGAAGATTAAAGTTCCTTTTGATAATTTTCTACTGATTTCTTACCCCGAAGTGGGGTTTTCTTAAGTTTGTTTAAATAGCCCACAGGACAGGATAATGGCTATAAGAAACCTCATGGGTTGGTTCCACTTTATTTCTTATGGATTTTTGCTTTGGTTTTTTGCACATTCTAGGATTGTTTTTTCTCCATGGATGGATTTTATAACCCCTTGCCCATTTTGAGGCAATTAAAGGGAGAACAAATTTGATGATCAAATCTGGTAATGCATGAAATATATTTTGCCAATCATATTTTAGTATGCTAGTTCTTGTTAGAACAAGATCTTGATTCTGAATATAATCTTTAGGTTTTGATAATAACAATGCATATATTTTATATGTAACAATGTGGTACTCTAATTCTATTTTAAGTGTGCAGATATACAATTCTAAATGGAATCAAATTAAGCGCAACTCAACAAGTCTCCGATACATATCAAGGTTTCTGATGAAGAGTATACGTGCGTATCAAAATAGCGTTCGTTTCTAAAGAAAGGATTCTGAAGACTCTGATCAACGCTTAAGTTCAAATTACATGATGAGGATCAAAAGCTCAAAGTCCAAAGCAAAACACGAAGACCAAGAATCCGTACAAACGACTCTTTCCTAAAAAATGCAAAGCTGAGATTTTGATCAGAATTAACCAGAAAGATTTTTAAGCTTTTACTACTTCCGCTCTCCAAGAATTCTACTGTTGAAGACAACTGGCCAAACCAAAAGACATTCTTATCCTTCAAGAAAGATATAAATAGAAGACCATGCTGCATTACAGAGTACAACAACAATCTTACAAATCAAAATGCTGAAAGTATATACTCTGTAAAAGAATCTCAAAGACACAAAGAGTTGCTGCTCATATCTGTGTAGAAATACTGCTCTTAAATTTGTTTCAACCTGCTTATTAAGAAACAATATTGTAAACACCCTTGTAACTTTTCTAAGTGATTTTCCTTGAGTAACTAAGTGTTTTAGTCGGTAGACTCGAGAAGTCTAAATTGTTGTTGAACAATTTAGAGGTTGTTTGTAAGTTTTTCCTTGAGTGACTAAGTGTGATTAGTCAGGAGACTCGAGAGGGCTAAGTCGTTGATGACTTAGATGTTGTTGTAATCTTATCAAAGATTAGTGGATTAAGTCCTTGTGATAAGGCAAAATCACCTTGGCGGGTGGACTGGATTAGCTTAGTTAACAGTGAACCAGGATAATCGTTTGTGTTCTTTTATTTATACCTTATCAGCGTGTGTGTGTGTGTGATACAATTCTTTGAAAAAAAATTTAAAACCCAATTCAAACCCCCTTTCTTGTGTTTTTCTCAACCTTCAGTTCTGTGGATCCTCAAGAATGGCTTAGCATATGTTGTTTATTTTTCGCTGCACTCTGATATTTTTTGAAACATGTCATAAAGTTTGTCCTCATCTTTTGGTAGCACATCATGCATGTTGTATTTGCCTAAAAATTGGCCAAAGGGGGTAATTATTGTTATAAGTGATTGGCATGATTTTATAGATAACATGGGATACGAGATGCCATGACATCATGTTGAGACATTTGTCTATGTGAGCTTAAAACATAAGGCAAAGATGTGGCGCTAGATGTCCCACATATCCTGCCTCAAATACCAACTGCGCAGAAGTGAAATCTCCTATCTGATTTGTTTTCATATTTATCTGAGTGTTAATGTGCTTTTCGGAATTAAGAATGATTTCCCAAAAGATCAAGGATCAATACCAAATCAGATTAAATGAGATTTAATTTATGATAGATTACAAATCAAATTAAATCAAAATTTTAAGTTGCGCTTTTTGTTCTTATTTCAGCCGCAAGTTTTCTTGAAACTTTAATGCTCCATGCAGATGGATGTTTTACTATTTAAGGAGAAACTCTCCATACAGAAGAACCAAACCTTGAGATATCAAGAAAGGTGTGTTTTATTAGTTTGAGTCTTTGTGTTGTTTTTGTTTTTGCTTTGTGAAACTCTATTTCATTTGAATCATTCATATACAAAGGAATAAAGTTTGTTTCGAGTTGTAATAGCTTCACCATTTAAACTATTTTGTAATTGTTCAAACACTAGGGATAGTAGTTGAGAGAAAGTGAGAATGGTCTCACATTTAAGGGGGAGTCCTAAATAGAAATTTACGTGTAGTATTAAGAAAAAGGTATTGAACTAGAAGAGTTCATCTAAGACCAATTTGTACTTTTACTATTAAGAGTGAATTTCATTTCTTGGGTTAACGCCCTCCAGACGTAGGTGACATTGCACTAAACTGGGTTACCAACTCTCTGACATTTTACCTATTGTGGTTGTCATCTTTCAAAACGAGAACAAAATTTCACTCTAGATGAGGCATAAGTAAATTAAGCAACCACGGAAAAGGATATTTTGGTTGTAGTGTTTGCTATTATCAAGTTTTGTTCTTACCTAGTAGGTTCGAAAATAATTGTATATACCAATCATGCAGCTATTAAGTACCTTCTTAGCAAAAAGGATGCTAAGCCTAGGCTAATTTGTTGGATTTTGTTGCTTCAGTAGTTTGATCTAGAGATTAGGTATAAGAAAGGTAGTGAAAATGTGATAGCAGACCATTTATCTAGTTGACTGATGTGAGAAGGGAAGAGTTGCCCCTTGACGTCTCTTTTCTCGATGACAAGTTGTTTGCGTTGATTTAAAAAGATGAGCCTTGGTATGCTGACATTGTTAACTACCTTGCAGTCAGAGTTTTGCTTCTGGATATGAATTATTAACATAAGAAAAATGTTCTTTTCAGTCCTTAAGCACTATTATTTAGATGGACCTTTGATGTTTAACAGAGGTGTCGATGGAATCTTACAAAGGTGCGTCCCTTATGAAGAAATTGAGAGTGTAATGAACCACTGTCATGCTTCTGCCTATGGAAGTCATACAAGTACATCCAAAATAGTAGCAAAGAGACTCCAAGTTTGTCTTTATTGCCCAAAATATTCAAAGATGTGCACTCGTTTATTAAAAAGTGCGACTAGTGCCAATGCATTGGGAACATTTCTAAAAGGAATGAGATGCCCTTGAACAACATCCTAGAGGAAGAGATATTCGATGTATGAGGAATTCACTTCATGGGACCTTTCCTTTTCTCATTAGGAAACCAGTATATACTCGTTGCAGTTGATTATGTGTCGAAATGGATTGAGGTGGCTGCCTCTCATAGAAATAATGCACAAATGGTCTTTAAGATGTTTAAAAATAAAATATTCTTGATGTTGGAGTTTCTAGACTAGTCATAAGTGATGGAGGGTCCCATTTCATTGCAAGACAAGAACTTGTTGAAAAAATATGGAGTCAAACATAGGGTTGCGACACCCTATCATCCACAGACAAATGGCCATGTTGAAGTCTCTAATAGGGAGATTCAAAACTATCTTAGAAAAGATAGTCTCCTTCTTTAGGAAAGATCAGACCACCAAACTTGATGGTGCAATATGGACGTATAGGTCTGCTTATAAAACACCAATTGGAACCACTCAGTTCATACTTATATTTGAAAATTCTTGCCATTTTTCGGTTGAGTTAGAGCATAAGGCTTAATGGGATATCAAGACCCTCAAATTTGACTTTAAATCTGCTGGTGAGAAGTGGAGATTTCAGTTGAGTGAGTTGGAAGAACCGAGGCTTAATGCATATGAGAATACAAAGATGTACTCAGAGAGAAACGAACAAATGCCATAACCAAAAGAGAACTTAGGGCTGGAAGGAGATTTTGCCTTATTATTTAATTTCAGGTTGAAACTCTTCCCCTATAAATCTTCGATGATCAAGTATTTTCAAGTAAAGAGGATGACACAATATGGAGCGGTGGAGGTATGAAGTGATTATACCACCTTGTTCATGGTGAATGGGCAAAGTTTAAAACACTATGTAACAAGTGAGATGTTAGAGAAATGAGAAAATATTATTTTAAAAGAACCCCCATGCAAGATGCTCCAAAAGAAAGACGAGCTAAATTACTTTAAACAAAGCGTTGCGTGGGAGGCAACCCATAAACTGTTTTCTCCATGGAGGACATTCTCAACAATTCAGTATCTCTCAATGGTTCAGATTCCTGGATCGGCGTCATTTATTTCAACATTAACAATCTTTATTTCAAAGCTGATAACAAGACTTGGGGGAAAATGTTATGGATTGACCAACATACAATAAAGACGATTCAATCCATAAGCTTAGTTTAGTCAAAACATGTCAGTCATTAGTGTACGGTTAGACCAACATCCACATGAATATCATAGGAATATGTCTCTCCTTCAATGAGAATCGTTGATCTGCATTCAACAACTACCCCTGTTTTATGTCAGACCACCTGAATATGGTTGTTAATTAAGGCTCTCTCAATATAAGTGTGACTATGAGTCGTAGTTAGGTATGATTCAACTCATACTTACAAAGTTTCATTTCAATGTCATACTGATTTAATCGTCAGAGTGCTAACTTATTTTTGTAGGTAATTCCTAGCACCGCATCAAAAGCATTTTCACGATAGTCTTCTTCAACATTCTCTATCACAGTACAAACAATTTTCTATAAAAATAAAATATTTGTGTAGTAACCTTTAAACCGTGATTTTGGTTCTTGAATATGTTTACATTATCCCTGTAGCATTTGAATTTACCAATATTACGTAAACACAATTTGGGTTGTTGAATATGTTTGTGGCATCATTAAAGCCTAATTAATCAATATTACAAAAACATACTCAAATATGTCTCATGCTAGTCAACTTAGTTCTCAGATATAATAAACTCAATGATAATAGTTTTGGCATATTAAGATAATATATTCAATAACATTAGCTCCATATTTAGGGGTCTAAATCACTGTTCACTCATATTAAATAATTTAGGCTAAGATTTTATTTGACCATTTCTTAATACACCACCCAAGTTTCTTATATACCACGTGAAATTTCTATTTCGCCCCCAGATTCCGGATGTGCACATCCGGACGCACCAAATTTTAAAAAAACGCTGATACGTTCCGGATGTGCACATCCGGTAACATATTATAGCTGTATTTTATTAAAATTCCGAATCTACAGATCCGGAAAAAGCGTAATTTTTTTTTTACAAATCTGTTTTGTCGGCTGGTCGCAAATGTCATTAGAAGTTATAACCCTAGAGTTTGTTATAACTTCTGATGACATTATTTATAATAGCAAATTTATTTATAAATATATTTTAAATCATTTTAATTTGAGAAAAAAAGAAATACACTGATAGTAAGCTTAAAGAAAAAATTTAAACATCGAAAGACTTATATGATTACTTTCTCGCATAACCTTATATGATTACTTTTTTAACTTATATGATTAACGTTTATATTTTTTAATGTACGAAATGGTAAAAATGAGTTATTTATACCTGCAAAGACTTTTCATGTAGTGTACTAACTAGTAACTACTCTGATTCATAACCTTATGTCGATTCTCCACCGTTAGCCTATTAACACACTTTTCGGTGCTCCGTGCCCTTACAGGTAACCAATCAACACACTTTTTTTGCTTTTTTGTTCATCAACGTTTCATTCATTTTAATCTCTAATGCAATGCATGTTTATTTCATTGACCGAAGATTAATGGCTACACCAAAACTTCACATTGAAGAGGATAAGTTTTGACAACACTTAATCATGAATACAACTTCTGATGACATTACTGCTACTATATTAACTTGCCTTGATATATTAATCGATTTTTAAGAAAAAAATTTAAGTTACACTTTTTTCCGGATCTGCAAATCCGGTATTTGTAAAAAAAAAGCTATACTATGTTTTCGGATGTGCACATCCGGAAAACATCAGCGTTTTTTGAAAAAATTGTGCGTCCGAATGTGCACATCCGAAAACTGGGGGCAAAATGAAAATTTCACATGATATATAAAAAATATGGGTGGTGTATTAAGAAATTGTCTTTTATTTGACATGTCGGTGAGGAAGGGTATGGATAGTGGGGTGTTAGAAATGGAGTTGAATGGAATATAGTGGAAGATAACAGACTGTACTCCATTTGGTTTTGTAGGCTACTATCTCTGCTGGTCCTAAATCATGTGCCATATATTCAGTGTGTAAATAGCACCTAGGTGAATAATTGATTAAATAATGTAAGATTTTTTTTCTAAAGAAAAAGTTATTTTGTGGGCTAGCAAGATAATGGAAGAAGATTCAATTCATATTTTTAAGCTATTTGTATGATTTCCAAGAGTAGTGCAGAATCCATTGCTTACATGGGATATCTAGTAATAAATTAGTTGCATAAAAAATATAATTTTATTATAATTTACATTTGTGTTGACGATGCTAGATTGCTAGTAGGTGATGTGATTAAAAAAAGGTTACAATTTATAAGTTATAATGAACAAGAATAAAAGTATAGGCCTTCTATTATACAGAAAAATTATTTATGTTTAAAACCAATATTTTAAATACAGGATCGGAAATTGAATCGGCGAAATGTTTGATAGTTTAATCAATTAAATTTAAAGTCGAACTGTTTATTAAATAAATTAGTAATATAAAACTGAATTTTATAAATATGTCAAAAACAATTATATATGTTCACAACTTAGCAAAATAAATATTTTAAAAATTTATTACAAACTTAACACAAATCTTCAATTAAAAATAATTAAAAAATTATAATAAAATAAGTTAAACTAATTTAAATCAAAATTAAAATAATAGAACATAATAACTAACATAAAACTCAAATAATTAAAAATACATAAATTAAATCAAATAGAATTACATTGAACAATAATAAGCAAATTCGAGTTGAACAATAACCAATAATTCATAATTGACAATGAAAACAATATTAACTTGAATAAAAATCAAAATTTAATTGAACAGTAGGACTATGTTTGAAAAAGACAAGGTGATAATGATGAAGTGTGATTAAAAAAAAAAGATAAATGGATAGAACTTAGAAGTTGTATAGTCATAAAAAAAAAGAATTCTTTTTGTTATTGAGGAATGTTTTTATTTTTTTATATTTTTTTTATATTTACATATTAAACTTTGTCTGAATTAAAAAAAAAAAGAGACTAATTTGATACATTTATTTGAATCGGACAATTTTAGAAAACTAACTTCAATTCTTTCGTTCGAACGGTTTGATTTGGTTTTTTCAATGTTACTGCAGTTTTGACTATTAACAGTTTTGAAAGGTTGATCGGACCGAATTCAACTCCAATTCTCAGGTTAAGGGCCCGTTTGTTTTGGTTTTTTTTTAAAATGATTTTTATAGTGTAACATAATTTTGTAGAAAAAAATTTTACAAAGAAACTTTTCATAAAAGCTTCAAATGAAAATTTGGTTTGAATAGTTATTCTTAAAATTTTATTTTAGGTATTTTATCATTTTATCGAAATTTTTTTTGGATATCAAAATTTCAAAAAATCATTTAATTTTGAAGCTATTTCAAATAGCTTTTGATGAAAATCATTTTTGAAATACAACTTTTTAAAAAAGTAGTGATTTTGACTATGTTTTGGTCTTCAATAATGTATATTAATGTTATAAAATGTCAAAATTAATTTTTTAATTCATAAAAAACAAATTTAAAAAAACTTGTAATATTTTGAAAAACATTTTTGTAGAATTCATTTTAAAAAATACAAAGAAAAAATCCATTTTTTTAAACCTGAAACAAACTGACCCTAAATTGGCTGATTCAACCCATTTTTTAAAACAACAATAATAATCTATGTATATCACCAAAATAAAATATATTATTTCTTTAAAACTTTAAATCAAGTTAAAAGTTATCAAAGTTTTTAATATTATAGTTCACATTGTGGTTGGAGAGTTGTTTATTTAAAAAAGATATGGCGCATGTATAAATATTTGCTAGCGTGTCATGGTGTAAAGGAAAATAAAGATGATAATTGAAGAATTCAAGCAATTCTTTTCTAGAAGACAAATCAATGACATAGCTGGAAACCAGAGACCATGATTTCAACTGAGTGCTCTGTTCCTCTTTTTGGATTTACCTTCTCACATGAGAGGTGGGGTTGCTTCACCAGTTCATTGTTACACATCATTCAACAAACTCAGACTACATAAAAATATCTACAATAAGTGTCCTAATAAAACAAGTTGTATGCATCTAAAGAGTTTGTTATTTTGCTCCTGCAAATTCTAAATCATTGATCTAGTAAAAAGAAAATCTTTTCTACGAGGTGAGAATAAGAAAATCATTCAATAAAAACAGAGAAGGTTTAACTACTTTTTGTTAGGGAATTGGTGGTGGAGGATGTTTAGAGAAAAAACGATTTATGATTTTTTATTTAACAAAAGTACAATATGTCACAGTCCCTTGAGTTGTAGGGATGTTAGTGATTTTTTTAGGGTTGTTTCGATGTTAGAGTTAACTCATGCAGAGAGATAAGAAACTCTGTATATTGGTGTGTATACTGATGTTTCTGGATGAATTGAATGTGTTCATAACTCAGAGTTAAGGTATTTATAAGGGTCTCTTGGGCTTACGAGACATGAGTTGCGACAATTGCCACAAAACTGCTTTTATTTCTGGACTATGACAGTTCTCACGACTGTTAGGGTTATCTGTCATAGATTTTCTAAGCATGTAAAGCATAATTGCGACAGTTACCAAAGAATCACTCTCTTTTCACACACGTGATCGTTAGAGCCAACTATTACGACTAGTTTGGCCCGTCATCGTTATTCTTTATTCCTTTACTTTCCCAATTTTTTTCTTTCATTGTTTTTGTTGTCCCACCTTTTTTTAATTTTCATTATTATTTTTAATTCTCTTTTTAGTTTTTGTTTTCATTTTACTTATAGAACACTAATCAACACTTCTGTTTTTTGTCAAAAAATAATATTTTTATAATAAAAGTATATTTATTAAATTATTTAAATAACATTTGAAACAATTTTTTTTAAGAGTACTATCTATATGAAAATTTACTTTTAACATCTATTACTAACTATATGTTTTTGTTTAAAATAAATTTTATTGTCTGATTTTTTTAATTAAAAATGAACTAAAACCCTTAAGGTTTTTATTTTGTTGGTTATAACTTATGAGAAAAACTTGAATTGAAACGCACATAAATCCTTATTGTTAGGAACAACTAATGAAAAGAGAGAAAAATTTTAATTTATTGTAAATATAATTTTGTTTTTAATTGGAATCATGGGGTGGTGGTTATTATACAGGAGAGAGAAAATATTATTTTTTATTTTTAATTAATAAAAAAAAATAGTATTAGTTGTTTGTAAATGCACGTGTTATGTTTGTTCCTATGCAAGTATTTTTCATTATAAGATCCTTATCCTTTTGTAGTGAGAGAAAAAAAGAAAACTAAAACAGCTGGTTTTATTCTTAGGCACATCTTAAACTTAAGAGTTTGTTTAATTATGTTTATTAATTTTTGACAATTATATCTAAAATATTATTAGTTTACTAAAATTAATTGAAAATTTGCATTAACCGCTAAGTATAGTCAACCTAACAAAAAATGTGTATTTTCATGAAGGCACATGTACTAGTATACTATATACAATCACTACAAAAATAATGTGAATTATGGTGGTTAATTCATGATGATTGTGGTGTTTAAACTGCCACAAATTAAAAAAAACGACGTTTTTTTATTTAAATTCCATGAATTTGGTTGATGCTAGGTGAATTACATTGGTTTAATAAATAAATGGTTAATACCTATTTTTCTCCTATCATATGGACAATATTTAAAAATATCCTTAGTAAAAAAAATAAAAAATGTCCTGTTTTGACCCCTTAAAAAACTTAGTCATTAGAATCAATGATTTGATATACCTTTATTTATTATTTTTTAATGACGTGGATCAGTGTTTTAAAAACCATACTGATTATCAAACCGGTGAGGATACTGAGCCACTGGTTTATCGGTCGAACCACTGAGTCATTGGTCGAACCGTATGACCAAACCGGATTAAATCGGATAACTCGGTTGAATAAACCTGTCATTATAATAGGTATAAAACCGGTAAAACCGATCGAACAAGATGATTCAATCTCTAAAAAATATAACTAGCACTTAAATTTTTTGAAAATATCATATCATAAATTCACAGGTTCATAATTTAAATGCAAATTTTAAACAGAGTCTAATTATAAATTTTAAACCGAATCTAAATTAAACAGAGTTTAATTTAAATTTATAGTTTTAATGTTAATAAAAAATCAGTTTTAATGTTAATAAAAAATCAGTTTTAATGTTAATAATTAAGACAATACAAATATTAACATTATTCTAAATAATAAATTTTTCATATATATATATATATATATATATATATATATATATATATATATATATATATATATATATATATATATATAATGGAAATCAGTTAAGTCTAAAATTATATTATATTTAGTTTCTTAATATGTGTTCTTAAATTTCTATACAAATATTTGTATGATGGTTTTTCAATCAATATAAATACAAAATAGTAAAAATAGTTTTGTAAATATTACGAAACTTAATTTGTGTATCACTTGAATCAAATGAGTGATCACTATTATTCTTGGGGAAAAGTTCATATGTAGTTGAGTAAAAAAAATAAAAAATAAAAATTTAAAATTTGTTTTCTTCTTTTTAAAATAAGCAGTTGAACCACCGGTTTGCGAAAACCGCCGGTTTTCCCGGTTCGCATCGGTTCACACCGGTTTCCTCCGGGTGGAAGATATGGGCGATCGAACAAGCGAACCCGGCCGGTTACCTAGCCGGCTCCCGGTCCAACCGGTCCGACCGGCCGGTCCGATCCGATTTTTAAAACACTGACGTGAATTGTCAAGTTACATTTTTTAATTTTCTTATTAAATCTATGTGGCTTTTATTTTTATTTTTTTTAAGATTGAAAATTTTAATACCTAAATAATCAAAACTTTTCAACAAGGAGGAGTTGAACTCAGGTCCCCTCCCTCCCATATAAAATTTATATATTACATCATTTGGTTACCACTCATTCCATTATCGCCATTTATTTCTCACTTATACTTTTATTTTAATTATTTTATATTTCATATTTAATAATGTTAATTTATTATATAAATATTAATTTTAATATGAAAGTTATTATATTTGAAATTTATTATATTTGAAATTTAGCTATTATTTAATAAGACATAAATAAATATTAACTTATTTTTAATAAGACATAAATAAATATTTAGAAATAAGATATAAATAATTTTTATGATTAATTATATTTAGGCTAAATTACAGTTTTGTTCCCCCTTTTATACCCTACTCATGAAATCAGTTCACCTATTTTATTTTAAAACAGTTTTGGTCATCCATCCTCAATTTTAGTCCAAAAAAAATGTAATTTTTTTTAATAGATGACACTTTTTTTATGATGTGGCATGACACATAATAATTTTATGCTATTTTTTTATTAGTATTTTTTTACATAATGAATTAATAATTAATACTTAGTAATTTAAGTTTTTTTTATAGAAATTTTATTTCGAATATTAATTAATGTAAAATAGATTATTTGGGCTTTAGGCACACCTCACCAACCCACTAACTAATGCTATAGGACGTATGTTGTTAGGATGTAAATTCAAAAACCCTAACAAGGTATGAAAACAACTATAAATCTAAAAGTAAACTAAGAAAATAAAGATAAAAGATAACTTTGATTTTCATTCCTTCCAAATGTCTCTATGAGACTACATTATATAATACTCTTAATGGATAATAAACCTAAAAGTCCAAATACTACTAAGAGCCTAATAACAATACTCATAGTTAATAATATAAATGACTTACTAAATTATTATTCTAACTTAAATTACTCATAATTCTACTCTCTATCATTGCCGCTGGGTTCACTTGAACCTTATTCTCGAGGTTCTAAACCTACTCCCGGATCCCATTGCTTAAAATGAACAATCATAACCTTAACATCATTTAAACAAAACTGGGAACCCTGAGCAACAACATCAAAACCAAAGATTGTGAGACGAAGCCTTTTCCTAAGCCAATTTGCAGCATCCATAACCAGCTTAAGGTCAATAGACTCGTTACTAGCTCCAGAATCCACGACGGTGCTTTCGGTTGTGGGTAGAGATTTAAAGCTATCAAACTCTAGAGGTTTGAGATCATCACCACTAGATGATTTCATCAAAATATCAGCATTTGGTATCGACTTTTTTGACACCATAGAAAACTTTCTCGCCCAAAACATAAAATTTGTATAAAGTAGACGAATGATCCAAATATTCCTGAATAACAGCTGGTAGAGGAACGTTTAAACTATTAACATCTTCAACTCTAAAAACAATTTACATCTTATGAGCATCACTGACACCACAAGCAACATTAGGTTTTACTATACATGGAAGAGACAATTCAGCTATAGCTAATTCAGATTCAAAAATAACTTTGCTAAAATTATCAACCTTAAGAAAACGGGCCCCTCTTATCAAACAGCTACCTTCGGTATTCAGTTCTAACAAGCCAAGTAGAACTTGTTGAATTTCTAGCCGATCCAATATAGGATAGATGTTAATCAGTGGATCAACCATATAGAAATCCTGATTCTGATCCAAATACCTTTGCAGTTCTTGCATGTTTTGTGTAAACGTAAGTTTATTCTCTTCAATGGATAGAATTTCTTCTGTGGATTTATGAAGGACAATGTTAACATCCTTTAACTAAGACGCTAAAGGAAGCGTGGCCATAAGAGGCACAAACATTAAACCCTTTTCTGTAGGACACAAAGGGAATGCACCCCGTTTCGCAAAATCTTCAACACGAGAAGGCTTCATCGTATAACCCACCGTCAAGAAATTATTTTCGATTAACCTTTTATTTAACCGACAAATTATCAATGGCAACTCCCCTAAATTCTCAATATTTGGAGTGTCAGATTCACATGAACTTTTCCTTTCACGTTCACCTCCAACATTCAGAACAACAACTAACCAATTATAGCTTCTTAATTCAGGTAATAACAACTTCTTACTAGAAACCAGATAAATAACACTCTCATTCTCAATATTACACCATTCAGGCATAACAGCTTCATTTACAGGATCATTTAAGACAAACCAATGAAGCGAGTATAAACTAGCTATGCTTTTCAGAATACTAACCTTATCCTTCAGAAGATTAAAACTATAAGCAATTCCAACATGCGTTCCGGACAAAAATAGTGTGTTGATGAGAGATTCAACTCCTGGCTGTAGTGATAATACATTTTTATCATCATCACCATCTCCTCCAACCAAGAACACTGATTCATCCAATATGACACCTTTCACTACACCCATTTCTGAGAGTGAGTGGATGCAACACTTGAAATAATGTGGTGGAAGCATGGTAGAATTTATTCAGCTAAAAACAAGGATCCGACGGTTTCGGCAGAATCATGAAATTAGCGACATCATGAAATTCCAAGCAGTAAAAGGCTCTTGAACGAAAAGCTCTTTGTATATAACAGAGGGCATTGGACAATGATCCAGATAAGAGTAGAGATGGAAGGTTCCAGGTTTATGAGTTGTCGTTAATTGCTTATCATTAGAAACGAATTCGTCGAGATTGTGAAGAAGAATGGTATAAAGTGCAGACATTGTGCCATTAGTGGAAACCTGGTTCTTGTTAGAAGGTGAATCGTAAACGTGGGAGCATGAATTGCAGCCGGTGGCGATAACTACGACTTGGTTGAGTTGGTCGAGGAGGAGTATCACAACATCTCTAACAGGCAATTCCTCAAACACCTCAGGTGCATAAATATCCTTAAGATCTTTCACCACAACTTTGAGCTCAAATCAGTCGGCTTTCGTCTGACATATATCAATGGTTTACAGATGAAAATTACTAGCAATAATGAAAGTTTTCTTTTTACCCTTTTGAATATTATTACACATAGACGTTGCTTCCGCATCAGCAGTACCATCATCGAGCAATGAGGAATTTGACATAGGAAAAACAGTGAGATCAGTAATCATGGTTTGAAAATTCAACAAAGATTCAAGACGACATTGAGATATCTCAGCTTGATAAGGTGTATACTATGTATACCAAGCAGGATTCTCCATGATGTTTCTCAGAATCACAGGTGGAACATGAGGGTTAAAATCATATGGATTCAATGGTGGTGGAGATGTTAGCGATTCGTCTGCGAGCTGGGTCTTCCGTGATACTGGGTTAAATCCTAGAGCTGACTTCACAACTCTGTAATTTCCAAACCCTTCTTTGTATCCGTATTTGTCTAACTTCCGTATAACACCAAGGGATTGCAACACAAGCTGGGTTGAGGAGGTGAGAAACTCGTCAAGTGCTGTGAAAGAATAAGGTGTCAACTTACTCCGGATGGAATCGGGACGGATCTGACCAGAGCGGCTCCGGTGTAAGAGACTCTGGGATCTGCTGTGGGTGAAAGTGGAAGAGACGGGCCGAGATCTCTGGTTCCGTTTGCGGATTTGAGAATCAGTATGAAACACTTTCAAGTGTTTCTCAAAATTTCTTCTATGAGTAAAATGGGTTTGATATTTATGACCAAGTGTGGAGGAGTTATTTGTTGGGTTTTGGAATTGATAGGAATTGTTGTAGTAGTATGAATAATGAGATGTAGAATAAGATGAATATGGGTTAGGTGGAGGTGGTGTATACCCATGATTAAAATACAAACATGGTGATGGAGTTGTAACATATGGATTGGTGTAATAAGGCGAAAAGATTGCTCATGGAAAAGATAGGAATGAGGAAGTGATTGGAGATGTAAAAGAGGGGTTTGTGAGATAGGTAGGAGGAATGCTCCATTGATGATAATCCATAGGAGGATTTGAGTACATGGATGAAAGCACCAATTGTTAGGATGTAAATTCAAGAACCCTAACAAGGTATGAAAACAACTATAAATCTAAAAGCAAACTAAGAAAATAAAGATAAAAGATAACTTTGATTTTCATTCCTTCCAAATGTCTCTATGAGACTACATTATATAATACTCTTAATGGATAATAAAGCTAAAAGCCCAAATACTACTAAGAGCCCAATAACAATACTCATAGTTAATAATATAAATGACTTACTAATTATTATTCTAACTTAAATTACTCATAATTCTACTCTCTATCATATGTATATGTTATATAAACACTCAAAGGAAGAACGACCGATGTGGGATTAATATCAAGGAACATTGCATTCTTTCTTCAATTTTGGACATGTTTTGTTCCTTAGCTTCATGTTCCTCAAATTCCCTCTCTATGAAATAGAACCCAAAACAAATTCAATGGAGTGAATTATTTGATGAAAAAAAACTTCAGTACAATTAAATTTCTTACGATGTTGTTTGGAAGAATCTGGTTCCACCTGAAGATCCATCTCAGAGGTTTCTTTTTTTGCCTATAGATATTTAAAAATTGGCTTTGACTAAGAATAGTTTAGTTCGATGTAATATTTTAGATCATAACTCTTTGACATGTTTAAGGGATGCGAGTAAAAAAAAAAAAAACTAAAATCATATTTTAGATCATAACTCTTTATTTTGAATTTTTTAAAGGCGTGTGTACAAAAACAATTAACTAGTTAGAAGTTCATTGTATTCTTCCTATTGAAGCTAGCACTTAAGAGTTTGTTTAATTATGCTTATTAATTTTTTACAGTTGTATTTAAAATATTATTTGTCTAATAAAATTAAAAATTAAAAAATTGCATTGACTTCTAAAAAATTAAAAAATTGCATTGACTCCTAAGTCAGATTAATAATGTGTATTTTCATCTGACTTGAAGACACATGTACTAACATACTATATACGATCACTGCAAAAAAATAATGTTAATTATGGTGAGTAATTCATGATGATTGTGGCGATTTAAGCTGCCACAATTGAAAAAATGATGTTTTTTTTAAATGTCATGAATTTGGTTGCTGCTAGGTAAATTACGTTGGTATAATAAAAAAATGTAGCGATAACCACCATTTTTAACGTAGTTTAAAATGGTAATTTTTTTATTGAAAATAATAGAGGTTTCTAACACCATATATTTCATAAGAAAATAAACAAACAATAACAACACCAACAACTTATACCTCATTTGAAACTATTGTAATAAACTATTAATGTATTGTTTTAAACCACTACGATTAAATGACGGTATTAACCACCGAAATTTACTACAAATATCTTTTGGACCATTTCTCAAATTTTGTGTATCATCCTTTCATAGGCATCATGCTAATCTACTCTGTATCATTTCAATTTTATTGGATGTCTCCTAAGGGATAATACCAACATCAAAGTTAATATAAATATGCAAAAATAAATTATAATCTTACTTATTTTGCATATGTTATAATACATTTAAATTTTCTTAGTTGATGTTTATCGTTGAATGTATTCTTATAAAAAAAATTCTCAATTAATTATTGTGGAGAATAAAACACAAGATTGTGAGATAGATGAAAGACGCTTAACTTATCACAAAGGGGAGTTCGAGGAATAAAAGAAATGCATAGTTCATAAAGTAATGATCCTAACCATAGTATCTCAATAGTGATTTGTACAAAATCTCTATACTTAGTCTCTTCACTAGACCCGGCCACTAAAGATGGCTTCTTAGAGCTACGCAAAACTAGTTTTGGATCAAAGAAAATGCAGGATCCAGATGTGAATCTACGATCATCAACATTACTTTCCTAATCACTATCACAATAAGATTTGAGAGAAACTTGTTACCTACACTTGAGAGAATGAGAGATATTCTAAAATTGATTGTACCATTAAGGTGCCTAAGAATTATTCAAATTGCAAACCAATGAGAGGTGAGGGATTGACCATAAACTAACAAGCTTTATTTCCACTAAAGGATATGTGATCTCTAGTGAGAGTTACAAGCACCTACAATAGACGAGGATTAGGGTAGGGACACCGTTGGCAGGGATGGAGCTATGTTTGTGGTTGTGTGGGCTAGAGCCCCCACTAAAATTTAGAAATTAATGAAATGTACTTTAAAATTAAATAAGTATTTAGAACTATTATTTAATTAATTGAATAATTTGCCCACACTAAAAGAAATAATAAATAACTTTTTCAATTATTTTAGTTATCTAATATATTTTCTTTTTATCAATCGAGTCCATAAATTTATTAATCACAAAATGAGATATTAGTGATGTATTTATAATTTCAATTTAATTAAGGATTAAAGTAACAATGTCTCACATATTCATTCATGAATTAAACATATATTTTTTTCAAAACAAAAGTTCATTGCAAATCTCTTCATGAGAATGATTGTTTAATAATTTATATAGAGTAATATTTTTATTCATATTAAAATAATGAAAAATTAGGGTTAAATATATTTTTGATTCCTATAAATATTTTACATTTTATTTTTAGTCCCTATAAAAAAAAATGGACATATTTTAGTCCCTACAAAAATTTTATGCATGCAGTTTTAATTCTTAGTATTTTCTAAAATTTTAAATTTTTTAATATTTTTTTCATACGTGTTGATATTACTATAAAATATTTCTTTACCAAATTATATATTTTTAAAAATGAGAAGAATTAAACATGAATTTTTAAAATTTCAAAAGATAATGATAAAAGTAATACAAATCTCGACTTATAAATCAAATTTTGAGTTCTTTTTTTTTCGAGCAACTTTTTATAACGTTATAAACATATTGGCAAAATAATCATTCAAAAATACACATTGGTTGGGACTAAAACTACGTACATAATTATTTTGTAGAGACCAAAACACACTATTTTTTTTATAGGGATCAAAAATAAATTTTGGTAATTTTATAAGGGCCAAAAACATATTTAACCCAAAAAATTATTATTTATTTTTTATATTATTTAATGTTATAAACCTATAAATATAATGCCTCCACCATTCAATATTTCTGGCTCCGTCCCTGACCGTTGGCATATGACATGTTTGTTCTTGCCAATAAATCTCTAGTATACTTGGTCTAAGAGAGAATAATGGAACACTAGACTTGATACTTAACTTCAATGCCTAAAAATTATCTATGTCTTCTTAGTTTATTCAATGCAAACTTGAGATTAAATTTGGTGATCAAATAATGCACAAGATGAGAAGACGAACCATTTATCAAAATATAATCTACATATACTAAGGCATAAAGGGTGGGTCCTCTATCATCTAGATATTGTATTGGATCTTGTTTAAGGCCATATATGGACTTGTGCAACTTACATACCAAAGTATTAACAATATTCTTGAATCTAGGAGGTTGTTGCATGTAGAACTTGTTGTAATCCCCATTTGTATGCGAAAGAAAGAATGAGAACGACTCTGATTGTGGTTGATTTAACAACATCGCAGAATGTTTTATTGTAATACAATCCATATTGTTGATGATAGTATTTGGCCACTAGGCATGTCCCATACTTCTTAATTGCTCCATCTTGATTCTCTTTGATTATGAAAATCCATCTACATACATCCAATTTTCTTTGACTTAGTAAAGATGTGATGCTCCATGTCTGTTATGAAGAAGAACATTGTACTCTTGTTGCATAACCTCAAACCATAAGGATTATCCAAATCATGCTTAACTGATGTGAATTAGTGTGAGCAAAAAATTCCTTAGGTTTGTAATTGCCTAATTTGGCTCTAGTTAGAATAGGAAGAATATTAGGAAATGCAGAAATTTATGGTTCTAGTGTAGGAAACAAAGATGATAAATTGTTAAGTGTAAGTGATACCTCTTGCAATGATGGTTGAGGAATACTAATCCATAAATGTGACCAGTCATAGACTTGGATCTAAGTTGTTGGACTTACGGGCCTTTAATGGTACCTGAGTTTGTACCCTATTGTACAGTGGAATCATAGTCAATGTTGGTAGTATAGGTCTCAGTTTGATGTTTTAAATTAGCGTTAGAGAAAGGAGCTGTGCAGGACATATGTATTGGGTGTAGGTGAGGTTTGTTAGAAGCATGGGTAACATTATAAGTAGGAAAACTAGATGGCTTGGTTATCATTAAGTAAAAGGTCACAAATTTCGAGGGTAAGTGAGAGGAGTTAGTTAGAAGTAAAGTAGAATAGGGTGACTTGCACTCATAAAAGGAAATATATTTTGAAATGAAAACTCCTCCCTCCTTACTAAGAAACAAATACCTCTTTAGTCGAGGTGAAAAATAAAAACACACTCAAGACTTCTAAACTTCATTTTATTGTGTATGTAAGGTCCTAGCAATGAGAATAAGGATCATCCAAAGACTTTTAAGGACTTATAATTGGGGTTTATGCAGAGACATTAGATTTTAGGGGCATAAATTTGAACCAACAAAATTTTACTAATTGATCTTAAAATGGTGAAAGGAATACAAGGCAAGTAAGTTTAGGGTGAGGACATGGCTAGAACCTCTCACCAATCAGAGCAGAGGTTTAGTCACAGTCACCCATTGATCATAACATGTGCCCATTGATTACAATATTCTCCCTTTGGTTAAATCACTCGCCATATAACGAGATCTGATAAAGATAGTAGTCGTATTCCCCCATAAAAATAGGGGTAATATCGAGGTCACACTCCTAAGAGAATGGGAGGATAATCGCTCCTTGGGTCATAGAACCCAAGCCCAATATATTTATATAAATATCTTAGCTATGGAAATTAAGAGGGGATATTCAATTCACTAAGAAATCACCTAGATTCAGAGGTTTTCACCATCTTTGTGTGAGATTTCTCTAACAATAAGAACAACACCCTAATCCATCAGACAACCTCTACACAATATACGGTTGTCACTCATTGTACTTTTAGTTAGTACAATTGGCACCTAGTGTGGGGACCGATAAAACTAACCTTGGCCATACTTGTAACACCCCGATTTATTTTAATTGTTTTTTGTAATTAAAATCGAATGATGTTGTGTATTTATGTTTGATTATGTGTGTTTTGGTGGAAATTGGGTTGGTCTTACTATGGGGTAGAGAATGAAGTATTGGGGGTGTGTGACCAGAGTAGTGTAGAGGTAAGAGGTGTGGTTAGTGATTAATTATTAATTTAAATAAGTTAGTTGGAATTATTTAGATTTAAAATAATTAGTTTAATTATTTTATTTAATTAAAAATGGGATAATATAAGTGAAGAGATGATAAGGACAAGGTGGTCCATTCATGAGGATTAGTAAGGGTAAAGAGGGAAAAACATATTTGGGGTCTAAGGGTCATAATAGGAAAAAAGGAGGAAATTGGAAAGAGGGAGAATCATTTTGATCGATCGTATTCTGAGGAAAAGAGGAAAGGAAAGGGAAGCAGAGCTAGGGCTTAGAGACATCTGAGGAATCTTCATTTAAGGTAAGGGTGGGGTTCTGTGATCTCTAAGGGTTGCATAATGTTTGTATGAGGGTAGATAAACTTTTAGGATTATCCTATGTGTTGTTTGTGTTGAATTGAGAATTGGGGTTTTGTATGTCGGAGGTTTGAATAAGAGGAAAAATGCATAAATTGATAGGTTGAACTGTGGTTTATGTTGACCTATTTGTTTATATGATAACCTGTGATTGTATGTGTGTTGTTGGGGCTGTTTGTGGGTAAAATCGGAGGAGGATTGGGGATTATTTGGGTTGAAATCGCAACTGCAGAATTGAAGAATCGTGTAGTTCGCAATACGAACAAAAGGTCCGCTGGGCGAAGGTTAGCCCCAGATTTGCAAAGCGAATGAGGCAGCGAACGAAGGAAAGGTAGAGTAATTCTGGGATATGTGGTTGGTCATTCGCTGGCAAGCTCGCTAGGCGAACTTCTAGCAAATGAGAGTTCGCTAGCCGAACTCGCAGCGAACAAGACAGTGCTGTTAGTTGTTGTTACAGATATAATTTTTCTAAACTTCAAAAATTCATAACTTTTAAACCGTATGTCCGTTTTAGTCTCCGTTCGAAGCGTTGGAAAGCTGGTTTCATATACTTTTTGTTAAAAATGATTTCAATACCAGAATTCCAACCCTTTGACGTGTTAATTGGGTTTTGTGTATGTTGTGATGTGTTGTAAGTTGAAATGATGGATTCGTTGGTGTGTATGCGTGTTATAATTGTGGATTGCTGTTGTTGTATGTGTTTGCAGGTATGGACTACATGTTGTATAGTTTTTGTATGATGTATTGATGTATTGATGGTCATATGCATGTAGTTGTTGTTGTAATTGTCGTTGTCTGTTGTTGTTGTATGTTGTCGTTGTATGCATACCATGTTGCATAAGTTGTGTGATAAGCCGTGTGCCTATGTGGGGTGTGAGCATCTTATCCAGATTCTTTAAAATAGAATCGTGTTGATGTTGATGTCATTATTGAGGTAATCGTGTGCTCATGTGGGGTGTGAGCGATTACGGGTGATCGTGTGCCCATGTGGGGTGTGAGCGATCACGGATGTCGTGTGCCCATGTGGGGTGTGAGCGACTATCATGGAAATTCCGACAGGAATTATGATCATGAAATAGGGATCGAATTGGTACCACATGCATTGAGTCGAGTCGCTGGTCTCATTGCATTGCATTGTGTTGTGTTGATTATCTGCTTGTGTTGGAAATGCTAATTGTGTTGATGTTGTGATGATATGGTGATTGTGAAATGTTTTTATGCTTTCATACTTATATTATACATTTCTTATGTGATTTTGAGAATCTCACCCCTTCTGTTTGAATGTTACCTCCACATGGGTAACATGCAGATAAGCACGATAGTGCGGAGTTAGAGTTAGCGAAGACGAGGTCTTCACTTTTATGTCATTGAGTCGTGTCTGCTCTGATTGTAACACTGGGTGTCGGAACGCTTGTAGTAATTTGCTTTGTTATGTGTTAATACTCTATTACTTGATGATGTTTATATGGTATTAAATATATGTTAGAATTTCGTCGAATTTCAGCTGCTGTAGAAATGGTTATTTAAACATGTTTTAATTGTGATATTGATGTGTTACTTATCGTATGCATAAGGAGTTGAATGGATGAAAATAGCATCCTAAACGTTGTATATTTTATTTTACTCTGATGTTCTATTATTATTTATCGCGGGGGTTTAGAGTGTTACATAGTGGTATCAGAGCAGGTCGGTCCGTCTGGCCAAGTTGTCTAGTCGTTGTCGTGTGACGGTTGATTACTGTCGATGTCGTTTCCTTAACCATTGTGTCCTGTTGTTGGCGTGTGACAGATTTAGAATGGATGGAAGGAACGATGCTGCTATCCCTACTGCTTTGCAGGCTGTTGCTCAAGCGGTGCAAAACCCGCTACATGCTAACAAGAATGACAAGTTTCGGAAGAACATAACGCATACCTTCAAGGGAAGACATGATTCGGATGGAGCGCAGGCTTGGCTCAAGGAAATTGAGAGAATCTTCGGGGTTATGGAATGTCCTGAGGCACAGAAGGTGCGGTTAGGTACTCACATGTTGGCTGTGGAGGCTGATGACTGGTGGGTTAGCACTCGTCAACTGTTGGGAGCAACAGGAAAGGCAATCACTTGGGCTGTGTTCAGTAGGGAGTTCTTGAGGAAGTATTTTCCTGAAGATGTCTGAGGAAAGAAAGAGATTGAGTTTTTGGAACTGAAGCAGGGTAAAATGACGGTTACGGAGTATGCTGCCAAATTCTCAGATCTGGCTAAGTTTTATCCTCACTATAGTGCAACAACTGCTGAGTTCTCAAAGCGTGTCAAGTTTGAGAACAGATTGAGGCATGAGATCAAACAGGCGATTGGTTATTAGTGGATCAGAAGGTTTCCAGATTTGGTGGATTGTTGTAGGATATTTGAGGAAGATAGCAAGGCTCGATCGGCTCACTATAAAGGGCTGGCCGAGAGAAGAGGAAAGCAACCGATGAACCGTGGGAAGCCTTATGCAGCCCCAACTGAGAGGGGTAAACAGAAACACACTGATGGCAAGAAGCCAAGTGGGGGAGATGCCTCTGCTCCTCTTAAGTGTTACAGGTGTGGTAAGTTGGGTCATCGTGTTAGTGAGTGCACGAGTAATGTGAAGAAATGCTTCAAGTGTGGACAGGCAAGACATCTGATTGCTGACTGCAAGGTTAATGTGGTGACTTGTTACAACTGTGGAGAACATGGCCATATTAGTACTCGTTGGTAGAAACCAAAGCAAGCTTCGACTGGAGGAAAGGTGTTCACTTTGACAGGGACTCAGACTTCCATTGATGACAGACTGATTCGAGGTACATGTTATATTAATAATACGCCATTGATTGCTATTATTGATACTGGTGCTACTCACTCTTTTATTGCTGCTGATTGTGTGAGAAGGCTAGGCCTTGTTGTTTCTCCTATGAAGGGAGAGATGGTTGTCGAAACCCCTGCAAAGGGATCGGTGACCACTTCATTAGTCTGTTTGAATTGTCCACTATCGATCTTTGATAAGGACTTTGGTGTAGATCTTATTTGCTTACCGTTGGAGGTCTCGATGTGATATTGGGTATGAACTGGTTGGAGTTCAATCATGTTCATATTAACTGTTTTAGTAAGTCGGTACGATTCCTTGCTCCTGAAGAAAGGGAAGAGGATGATTTTCTATCTGCTAGAGAGTTGAAAAAGCTCTTGGAAGAGGAAGCCCAGATGCTTGCATTATTTGCATCCTTGTCAGTGGAGAGTGGGTCGGTGATTAACGAGTTGCAGGTGGTGCGTGAATTTCTAGAAGTGTTTCCGGATGATATTACTGACGTACCACCAGAAAGAGAATTGGAGTTTGCTATTGATCTTGTCCCTGGTACCAGACCTATTTCTATGGCACCATACAAGATGTCGGCATCAGAATTGACAGAACTGAAAAAGCAACTAGAGGAGTTGTTAGAAAAGAAATTTGTGAGACCAAGTGTATCGCCTTGGGGAGCTCCAGTGTTGTTGGTAAAGAAAAAGGATGGTAGTATGAGGTTGTGTATCAATTACAGACAGCTGAATAAAGTAACGATTAAGAACAAGTATCCGCTTCCAAGAATAGATTACTTGATGGATCAATTAGTGGGTTTCCGTGTGTTTAGCAAGATTGACTTGAGGTCAGGTTATCATCAGATACGGGTAAGAGACGAAGATATTCAGAAAACGGCTTTTAGGACTCGATATGGACATTATGAGTATGTGGTGATGCCGTTCGGGGTTACTAATGCAACTGGTGTATTCATGGAGTATATGAATCGTATTTTTCATGAGTACTTGGACCAATTTGTGGTTGTCTTTATTGACGATATCCTGATCTATTCTAAGTCAGAAGAGGAACACGTTGAACATCTGTGAATTGTGCTGCAAGTGTTGAAAGAGAAGAAACTTTATGCTAAGTTGTCTAAGTGTGACTTCTAGTTGAGGAAGGTAAGTTTTCTTGGGCATGCTATTTCAGGTGATGGGATTGCTGTGGATCCATCCAAGGTAGATGCAGTTCTACAATGGGAGGCTCCGAAGCCGGTAACTGAGATTAAAAGCTTTTTGGGGTTGGTTGGTTATTACAGAAGGTTTATTGAAGGCTTTTCAAAGTTGGCACTTCCGTTGACTCAGTTGACGTGCAAGGGTAAAGCATTTGTGTGGGATGTTCATTGTGAGAAAAGTTTCATTGAGCTGAAGAAGAGATTGACTACAGCTCCAGTTTTGATTCTACCCAAACCAAATGAACCGTTTGTAGTGTATTGCAATGCTTCTTTGATGGGTTTGGGAGGTGTGTTAATGCATGATGGTAAGGTTGTGGCTTATGCTTCACGACAATTAAGGGTACATGAGAGGATTTATCCCACTCATGACTTGGAATTAGCTGCAGTGGTATTCGTATTGAATATTTGGAGGCATTATCTTTATGGTTCCAGATTCGAAGTGTATAGTGATCATAAGAGCTTGAGGTATCTGTTTAATCAGAAGAAGTTGAATATGAGGCAAAGAAGGTGGTTAGAGTTCTTAAAGGATTATGGTTTCGGCTTGAACTATCATCCCGGTAAAGCTAATGTCGTGGCTGATACTCTGAGTCGAAATTCCTTGCATATGTTAGCTATGATGGTCAAAGAGTTAGAATTAATTGAACAATTCAGAGATATGAGTTTGGTTTGCGAAGATACACCGTATAGTGTAATGCCAGGTATGCTGAAGATCAACAATGACTTTCTTAATAGTATCAGAGAAGGTCAGAAGTTGGATGTGAAACTGGTGGATTTGATGATTGGAAATGACCAAGCAGAAGGTAATGAGTTCAGAGTGGATGAACAAGGTGTGCTGAGATTCAGTGATTGGATTTGTATTCTTGATGATCCTGAGTTGAAAAGAATGATTCTAGAAGAAAGTCACAAGAGTAGTTTGAGTATCCATCCAGGAGCTACGAAGATGTATCAAGACTTGAAGAAAATATTTTGGTGGCCTGGATTGAAACGTGACGTGGCTACGTTTGTGTATGCTTGTTTGACTTGTCAGAAGTCGAAGGTGGAACATCAGAAACCTGCTGGTTTGATGCAACAGTTAGATATTCCAGAGTGGAAATGGGACAACATTTCTATGAATTTTGTGACCGGGTTGCCTAATACTCCGAGAGGACATGATTCTATTTGGGTAATAGTGGATAGACTGGCGAAATCGGCGCATTTTATCCCGATTAATATCAGTTTTCCTTTGCAGAAGCTGGCAGAGATTTATATTCAGGTGATTGTGAAGTTGCATGGAGTTCCATTGAGTATTGTGTCGGACCGAGACCCAAGGTTCACTTCCAGATTTTGGGAGAGTTTGCAAGAAGCTTTGGGATCGAAGCTGAGATTGAGTTCGGCCTATCATCCGCAGACGGATGGGCAGACGGAGAGAACTATACAATCTTTAGAAGATTTGTTGAGGGCTTGTGTGCTTGAACAAGGAGGTGCTTGGGATATCCATTTGCCGTTGATCGAGTTCACTTACAATAACAGTTATCATTCTAGTATTGGAATGGCGCCTTTTGAAGCTTTGTATGGTCTGAGGTGTCGAACGCCTTTGTGTTGGCATGAATCTGGTGAGAGTGTAGTGCTGGGACCAGAGATTATTCAGCAAACTACCGAGAAGGTGAAACTGATTCAAGAAAAGATGAAAGCTTCGTAGAGTAGGTAGAAGAGCTACCATGATAAGAGGAGGAAAGATCTTGAGTTCCAAGAAGGAGACCATGTGTTTTTGAGAGTCACTTCAGTGACCGGTATTGGCCTTGCGTTGAAGTCGAAGAAGCTTACTCCTCGGTTTATTAGTCTGTATCATATTTCTGCAAGAGTTGGACCTGTTGCCTACAGAGTGGCGTTGCCACCCAATTTGTCGAATTTGCATGATGTGTTCCATGTGTCACAGCTTCGGAAGTATGTTCCGGATCCGTCACATGCGATTTCAATGGATAATGTGGAAGTAAGGGATAACCTTACGGTTGAAGCCTTACCAATACGGATTGAAGACCGCGAGGTAAAGCAGTTGAGAGGTAAAGAGATCGCTCTCGTGAAGGTAGTGTGGGGAGGCGCTGCCGGTGGAAATATGACTTAGGAGTTAGAGAGCAGGATGCGAGAGTCGTATCCAGAGTTGTTCGTGTGAGGTAAATTTTTGAGGACGAAAATATTCCAAATGGGGGAGAGTTGTAACACCCTGATTTATTTTAATTATTTTTCATAATTAAAATCGAATGATGTTGTGTATTTGTGTTTAATTATGTGTGTTTTGGTGGAAGTTGGGTTTGCCTTACTATGGGGTAGAGAATGAAGTATTGGGGCTGTGTGACCAGAGTAGTATAGAGATGAGAGGTGTGGTTAGTGATTAATTATTAACTTAAATAAGTTAGTTGGAATTATTTAGATTTAAAATAATTAGTTTAATTATTTTATTTAATTAAAAATTGGATAATATAAGTGAAGAGATGATAAGGACAAGGTGGTCCATTCATGAGGATTAGTAAGGGTAAAGAGGGAAAAACATATTTGGGGTCTAAGGGTCATAATAGGAAAAAAGGAGGAAATTGGAAAGAGGGAGAATCATTTTGATCGATCGTATTCTGAGGAAAAGAGGAAAGGAAAGGGAAGCTGAGCTAGGGCTTAGAGACATCTGAGGAATCTTCATCTAAGGTAAGGGTGAGGTTCTATGATCTCTAAGGGTTGCATAATGTTTGTATGAGGGTAGATAAACTTTTAGGATTATCCTATGTGTTGTTTGTGTTGAATTGGGAATTGGGGTTTTGTATGTCGGAGGTTTGAATAAGAGGAAAAATGCATAAATTAATCGGTTGAACTGTGGTTTATGTTGACCTATTTGTTTATATGATAACCTGTGATTATATGTGTGTTGTTGGGACTGTTTGTGGGTAAAATCGGAGGAGGATTGGGGATTGTTTGGGTTGAAATCGTAACTGCAGAATTGCAGAATTGCGTAGTTCATAATGTGAACAAAAGGTTCGTTGGGCGAAGGTTCGCCCCAGATTCGCAAAGCCAATGAGGCAGCGAACGAAGGAAAGGTAGAGTAATTCTGGGATGTGTGGTGGGTCGTTCGTTGGCTAGCTCGCTTGGCGAACTTCTAGCGAATGGAGTTCGCTAGGCGAACTCGCAGCGAACAAGACAGTGCTGTTAGTTACTATTACAGACATAATTTTTCTAGACTTCAAAAATTCATAACTTTTAAACCGTATGTCCATTTTTGCCGACGTTCGAAGCATTGGAAAGCTGGTTTCATATACTTTTTGTTAAAAATAATTTCAATACCAGAATTCCAACCCTTTGACATGTTAATTGGGTTTTGTGTATGTTGCGATGTGTTCTAAGTTGAAATGATGGATTCGTTAGTGTGTATGCGTGTTATAATTGTGCATTGCTGTTGTTGTATGTGTTGGCAGGTATGGACTGCGTGTTGTATAGTTTTTGTAAAATGTATTGACGTATTGATGGTCATATGCATGTAGTTGTCGTTGTCTGTTGTTGTTGTTGTATGTTGTCGTTGTATGCATACCATGTTGCATAAGTTGTGTGATAAGTCGTGTGCCCATGTGGGGTGTGAGCATCTTATCCGGATTCTTTAAAATATAATTGTGTTGATGTTGTTGTTGTTGAGGTAATCGTGTGCCCATGTGGGGTGTGACTGATTACTAGTGATCGTGTGTCCAAGTGGGGTGTGAGCGATCACGGATGTCGTGTGCCCATGTGGGGTGTGAGCGACTATCATGGAAATTTCGAATGGAATTATGATCATGAAACATGGATCAAATTGGTACCACATGCATTGAGTCGAGTCGTGGGTCTCATTGCATTGCATTGTGTTGTGTTGATTATCTGCTTGTGTTGGAAATGCTAATTGTGCTGATGTTGTGATGATAGGGTAGATTGTGAAATGTTTTTATGCTTTCATACTTATATTATGCATTTCTTATGTGATTTTGAGAATCTCACCCTTTCTGTTTGAATGTTACCTCCACGTGGGTAACGTGCAGATAAGCAAGAGTAGTGCGGAGTTGGAGTTAGCGAAGACGAGGTCTTCACTTTTATGTCATTGAGTCGCGTCTGCTGTGATTGTAACACTGGGTGTCAGAACACTTGTAGTAATTTTCTTTGTTATGTGCTAATGCTCTATTACTTGATGATGTTTATGTGGTATTAAATATATGTTAGAATTTCGTCGAATTTCTGCTGTTGTAGAAATGGTTATTTAAACATGTTTTAATTGTGATATTGATGTGTGACTTATCGTATGTATGAGGAGTTGAATGGATGAAAGTAGCATCCTAAACGTTGTATATTTTATTTTACTCTGATGTTCTATTATTATTTGTCGAAGGGGTTTAGGGTGTTACAATACTCATTGTCATCCATCGATCTGCTTTGTCATATTCTCCATGGGAATAGTGGAACGAAACTCAAATCTTGTTGTTAAAACCATAGAGGGAAGTTTTGCCGATGGTGAAGAATCCAGTTCTTCTTGCCATAAATATGCTCGACCGATTTTAACAGAAAATATTATACTCGTCACTCTTGAAGTAGGTTTGGAGAGGGAGTCATAGTCCAGCATCACCTTCTCCGGCGAAGATGCCATATGAATCCTCCATCATAAAAATGATCCCAGTGTCATCATGATTTAATATGATAATTGGGATGTAAAACATGTACTAATTGACCTTGGAAGTTCAACATACGTCTTGTTTTAGAGTGTCTTTGAGAGGCTTCGACTTAACCTAGGCGACATTTGAGCATTCCAAGGTTCCCTAGTTGGTCTTTCAGGAAAACATATACAAGTAAAAGGTCAGATAATGCTCAAAACAATGTTTGGGCTAGAGCATAGCTCTAAGACGATCAAGATAAAATATCTGATAATAGACGCCTCATCAACATACAACGCTACACTAGGACAGTCCTCCCTCAACTTTTTAGGGGTAGTATTATCTACCCTCCATTAGAGCATGAAGTACCCACTGCCCAATTAAAAAGTTGGGGTAGTTCAAGGGGGATCAAGAGGTTACCCAAAAATGCTACCCGAACAATCTAGAAATGAGAAGGGAGCAGAACACTACAATCACTACCCCATAACTAGGCGTAGCTGAAATATATGCAATAAGTTAGGATCTAAGATTGGAGGATGAAAATGAAAGGCTCACTCTCTTAGAGGACCTAAAGAAGGTCCATATTGGACCCTTAGATTATCAAGTCACCAAGTTAGGCACCTCCATGTACAATGCTAAGGAAGAGGAGTTGGTCACCCTATTAAGAAGGAATATAGACTTATTTACCCGAGGGACCTTCGATATGCCAAGAATAGATACCAACGTGGTTTTACATCACCACACCATTGATTTCACATTGATTCCAATATATTTGATAAAGCGTAAGGTGGGCGGGGAAAAGAGGGAGTCTATTGGTGAAGAGGTCCAAAAACTCGGAAGTGTAGGCTTTATAACTAAGGTTAAGTACCCATTTTGGCTTGATAACATGATCTTGATTTGGAAATCATCAAATAAGTGGCATATGTGCATCGAATTCATTGACCTGAACGTTGCCGACCCCAAGGTTCTATATTCAATACACAACATTGATCGGCTAATTGATGGGTCATCAGTCTATAAACCCTAAGTTTTATGGACATTTTTTCTGGATATAATTGAATCAAGATTGATCACATGGATGCACCCAAGACAAAATTCATGTCCAACCATGGCAACTAGTACTAAAATGTCATGCCTTTTAGGGTGTAACCTAGAATTCTACATTTATGTTATGATTGTGAAGACACCAGAAGGGGAAAGACACACTGGAAGACATCCTGGAGTCAGTTATGAGGTATAACCTGTGCTTAAACTCCATTAATTTCTCTTTTAGCATACAGACATGTATGTCCTTGGAATTTATGTTAACCATGTTAGGGATACAGGAAATGATCATTCGATGAGCACTATACTCGTCCAAGAGAAATACAGAGTTAGAATAAAATATGATGATTAAAGGCGATTAGATCTTTATTTAGACTCCCCTACTTATACCTGTTGATGAATTGTGTATTAACTAAATTACTAATATGTTAAAGTCCCACGAAGAATTAACAAGGCCACTACACTCAATTCCTTGTTGTACAACTCACTAATTTTCACAATAATTACCTAATTTGTTAGGCCAATTCATAGTTAAACTAGGTGTTTTACGTTCGTTAATTCAAAAGCCACAACTTATAATTACCTATTCCTAGTTAATTACTACGTTGCATAATTGCCCTAGATCGGACTGATAGATATGTGTGTGTGTGTGTGTGTGTGCGCGCGCGCGTGTGTGTGTAAAGAAAAGTTTAAATTGGAATATGATTTTGATGAAGACAAATGACTATTAAAGAAGGATAAAGATATCAACCAATGTTCAAGTTAAAATTCAAGATAAATACCAAGCTTGCATGATTCAGAATTCAAATGGAATTCATCAGTAAGTAAGGTACACTATCAATTCACTTTGTATAAAGCTTTAGGTGCTCAAATATCCCCATCTAATCTCTAATAAAGTTTTACCAATCATTCATACATCAAAGAATGTCAAACCATACCTTTTGGAAATCAAAAATTTAATTTTTTTAATAGTGTAACCGGTTACGAAAAATCTCTGCCTTAAACTTTTTTGACCGTTTGAACTAGTGTAATCGGTTACACCTGCAAAAATTTTTTTAATCAACATGATTTCAATGCAATGCAATTATTCATGGATCTTCCATAACTATTGTATCATGTCGTACAGATTTCATGGGATGTATTTAAACCAAAATTTGTCAGATTTCAAAACCACCCCTTTCACTCACATTTTCAAACAAATTTGTCAAATTTCAAAGTGTTCAAAATTCAAATTCTTTGAAACTTTTGCTGCATAATTTTATCCATCAGAGAAAAGTTTCTTCATACATTTGAGCACTAGAGTTCTATATTATTTTGAGTTTCTTATTGAAAGGGAAGATCAATGTTTCAGATTTTGGAAAGTATTCAAGATCATTGTACTAAAAAACATTTATCATTTTGTTGTTACTTGTTTACCAAGTTTGTGTTAACAAGCAAGTTTAGGAGAAAGTAGTGTTCTTTCTATGAGTGTTATAAGATAAGAAAGTGGTGTGCTTTCTTGAGTGCATTAGAAGATTGTGAGACAAGTCTTGGTGTTAGGTTTGTAAAAATATCTAACATAATGAAAAGTCTTCACGGGGTGTGAAGGGACTGGACTACCCTTATTTTGAAAGAGGGACCAGGATATATCTTTGTGTCACATTTACATTACTGCACTTTCATTCATATGTTCATCATTGTTCTTCTGGAAAATAAAAGAAACATTTGCAAAATAACAATAAAAAGTCTTAAAACATAATTCACTCCCTCTTAGATTGCACTCTATACTTATAACACACACACACACACACACACACACACACACACACACGCACCCCCCCAACAACACATATACACATAAATACATACATACATTATTTAAAGGGTTAATATCAAATTCTCCATATGGGGCGAATTTGAAAAATGCACTTTTAAGATAAAACACAGATTCTCCTTGTCCTTTAAAAATTCCCCTATTTTGAACCTTCAGTAGAATTACTTAACAAATCATGTGACATGGCGGTGCCACATTGGCATTTTTATTTATTTTCATTAATTTTTTAATTACATGTCTTTTACCTACTAATTTTTTTTTTCATTTTGAATAATTAAATGTTATATTAATAAAACTAAATGAAATTAAACAAAATCAAAAGTTTCAAATTATTCTAAAGCCCCTCTGAAACCTAAAAAATAAGTTATTCACGTCGTTCGTCTTCTTACCCCAAATTGTGCTATTCATGAAGACCTAGAAACTTCATTGTTGCATCTTCCTTTAGTTTCATGTTGGTTATCCGCAGAGTAGGAACATTGCTCGTTTACAGAAAATCAAGTTTTGTGAATCCATAATGTAGCTCGTTCATCCTTGTAAGGTATGTCAGGCTGATCGTTACATTTCTCTTATTTGACCGTTATTATTCATTTATCACACATATAAAGTATAGTTTGATTGTACCCTTTTGGTCAACTATTAGGTATGGGCTTGCTTAATATTATTTTCACCGTGGGGGATACTTTGTCCTAGAAAGCTTAGTCTTTTATAGAGGAGGTGTTGAAATAATCGTGGGAAGGAAAGATTCAGACATATGGTCGTATTTGGAAGCACTTAGCTTAGTAAGAGAATTTGGATATCATATTAGTGGAGTTAAGATACAGAGGTATATTGAAGGAACAAATGAAGGTTTTTTCCCACATAGTTAATGATTTTCATGCTGAAGAAGTTACAAATCACTTTATTTGTAACAATGTTGACAAATATATTTGGGTTGAGCATAATGTTAAAGACAACTCAGGGAAGGTGCTCAAACCAAATTTTGTTAATCTTGGGGGAAGAAATTAATGAAAGCAGTGATGATGAAGCTAGAAGGATCAACTTTGATCGTGGTGAAAAATATAGAGTGAATGAAAATAATGAAGGCTTTGTGATTGTTGAAGTGGATAAACCAACTAAAGGTATTAAGGTTGACATCAATGGTAAGAAATTTAGATACAAGTTAAAAGCCAATAAATCTACATTGAATGTAAAGTATCCTTATAAGCTCAAGTTGATTTATCCTACAATTTTTATGGCTGGAAGTTCAGGAATGGGTGGGAAATATACTAATTCCAAGTCATTTGGAGATGAAAACAATGGCTATGCTAGTGAAGAATTGGGTAACTTAGACCCAGATAACAGTGAAAATGAAAGGCTTCCCGAATATGAGAAGTTTAGATGATATTTGATGAACAAAGACTATGAGTTCAAATTAGGTATGGAATTTAACTCATTAGTTAAACTTAAATATGCTATTAAAGATTTGCATGTATTGAATGGTAGAGAGATTATATTTTTGAAAATGAAAGGTATATAGTTAGGGTAGAGTGTATGGGTAAAAGTTATTTTATAGCATTTTGTAGTAAAATGGGCGATAGACACACTTGTTGATCAAGTGATTCCAAACTAAAAACTCATCAATCATGTAACATAATAGGTTCTACTAATGTAGATGGATGTTGAGTTTTGTTTTATAGATAATTTGCACATACTTGTACTACTGCTAAAGGCAACAAGTTAGCAACTCCCTCCAAGCTGAATGGCCATTATTTACCTGCAAGCATAGAAAATATGTCATAAATAAATTCTTTTGTATACCAAAAACCATACAATGTCTTGAAAGTTAAGAAATTTAATTTAGTTAAACTTATTGTCTCATCTCTACGGATTTTTTGATCTTTAACATACTACTTAGCCAATCTTTCTTTATAATTTTTCACTAACACTTTTGACTTGAATCTTAAAATATAAACTCTAAGGACAAAATTTTGATATTGTTAGGTTGAACACCATATCGGCTGCTTGAATTGAATCATTATTGTATGGATGTTGAGCCATTTAAAGCTCTTCAAAAATATTGTTGTTATTTCGTTAGTGAGTAATGTATAATTTTTTCTTCATATTTGCTGGTTAGAAATAAAGGTGATCTTCAAGATGAACAAGATGACGATCTACAAGAAGACAATGATTTTCATTATGATCAAGATGGCGATGATCTTCAATATGATCAAGATGACGAAGATCTTCAATATGATCAAGTTGACAATCATTAAGATGAATATTTTCAAAATGATGATTCTCATGATCCTCGGTAAAATGAATGTGATGACGACCACCATTGATTTAAACGTAGATGATTATGTTTTGCTTTATAGAGTTACATAATTCAACTATAGTTTATATCACTCGGATTTATTTTGAAATATTTGTTTTTACATTTCAAAGAATTTATTACGCCTCGTCTTATTAATTCATCATATTAATGTTTTCAATTTGTAAATGTGTTTCCCCTCATTTAATTATATTGACAAATAAATTACTAGAATAATTTCAATGTATATGAAAGCAAATATATCACCATATAAATGAATAGGAAATTTTATACTAAATATATCTTTAAAGTTCTAAATTGAAAAAATTTGAAGTTACATATAGATTTTTGTTAGATCAACAACATTTAAGTGTTGCAAGATAAAAATGCAATATTTGTGCCTTATTCTTCAATCTCATGCAATGTTTCATGTGTTACTAATTAGAAAATGTGGTATTTTCCTATGTTTTAGGTGCGGTTATGTATGATTTATTTAAATGAAATTGTGTTAGGCTACAGTTTTATATGTTTGATATTAATAACCATTGTCATTTCTTATGTTTTTGGGGACGATTATTATATATTGCTATTAGAAAACTGCAACTTAAAATTACTACTAAATTATGGCCTTTTGATATTTAAGGCGATGTTGTTTAGAATTTGTGGGTAGAAATATAAAAACCGCACTTTAATGGAATAGGAAAGGTCGTTTATTATATGCATGAAAAAACGTCCCCTAAAGCTTTAGGCAATGGTTTTCTAGCTTTAGACTACAGTTTTCAGTTGATGCCTAAAGACATATTTGTTGTAGAGGTATAGAGATTAGATTTGTTAAAAATGAAAGATAAAGAGTTAGGGTAGATGTAGGGTTAAATGCGATTTTTTGCACTTTGTAGTAAAATGGATGACATGCATTTCAATCAATTTAAGACATGGGTGGGGACATATACATGCATTGGGGTTTTAAAGAATAAATAAGCTAACTTTAGTTGGGTGTCTAAGGTTTTGGCTGTAAAAAAGGTAGCTAAATGAGAAGGTGAAGGTACTTGAGCTAATGAATGAACTTAGAAGAAAATGATGAGATTGTAGAGAATGTGACAAATGCTTGAAACTACCTTAAAATTGATGAAAATATTGAAGATATGTTTGCTACATTTGAATTTGAAGAACAACAATCTCAAGTTGTTGATTCAACACCTATTTTAAGCATGTTACCATGAAATAAAAAATCTCTCCCACGATGAATAAACAAAAAGTTGCTAAGAATAAACCTCTTACAAAAAAGAAAACACAAACACCTCAGAGGAGTCGTGACATGTTGAAGTCTATCCAGAAATAAAAGAACAATGTTGAGCTGGAGTCGAGTGCATCTGCACTATTAGAAATTATTAACATAATAAATGATAGCCCTAAACTAGGGATTTTTGTTCATAAAATAAAGTCATGGGAACAAATATCAAGACAATTATCACAATGTTTTCAAATATTTTGTTATTTGACATGTAATTTAAGATTGAAATAAGCATTGTATGTGTGTTTATTTTAGTTGAATTGTGTTTTGGTTGATGAATTATTTCTTAAGATTGTAATGCACTTTGTGTGCTTATTTTGAGACTTATTTCAATACAAGAAAACCTTATATTGGTCCTGAGCTGAACGATCAGAATGGATCTTCGTGGCCTTCAGTGTAGGGCAACGATGATGATTGTAGGAGAGAAGGGGGTTTACCTGCAAGGTATTCCGATGCCAAAGTAAGTTTGGGCTAGAGAGAAAGCAAGTACAAAGTGTATAGGTATTGAGTTAGAATATTGAATATGGATCAAACCTGACCCTCTCAAGTGAGGGGGTATTTATAGAAAAATCCCTCAGCGCTGGGCCAAGGTCTCCTATGTGGCCAAAATATCTGGTCGGCCAATGGGAGACTACCAGGGGGAAGGTCTAGCACGTGACCATTTAACCTGGTCCAACTGTCCCTGTGAACTCTAGAGAAGCAATTGGTTGCGTGAACTGTCAAGCGCGTGAGGTGGACGTCCCCAACGATCATATTGTGCCCAACGGCTAGATTATGCCCAATCTCGTTATTGGGTCTTGCCAAACGCTGGACTGGGTTGGGCCTTGCCCTACTGTGGGCCATGTGCCTGCCCAGTCCAGAATAGGTCCAAATTTAAGTTTTGAGTTAAGATCCACTTTTGTTTGTTTTGATATGGAATATATGTATGAGTACCAACATAAAATTTTGTAGTGTATTGATAAGTAGCTTTGCGGATTGTTTTAAAGTAAGCTTTAAGTTCAAATCCTGTTGTTTTAATCCTTGTTTTTGCTACTTTTACGCATGTTTGTGTGTTTTCTCTATTTTAAACAAAAAGGACCATTCGGGAAAAAATAGAAGCCAAGAGGTGTCAAAGGCACAAAATATCATTGAAGAGGAAATTTTTTCATACAAAAACCAACAACCATTACAGTCTGGTCGTAACCCCTACTACAGGTCATTAATGGCCACTTGTACCCACCTCCAAAGTGAAAAATAGAAGCTGCTATGGGTGACTCATAGCCAGTGCTACGGGTCATAACAACTTCTAAGACCCCTTCTCCCGGTAGCCTGCACTACGGGTCGTAGAAGCCTCAGTAGTGGTTATGCATTTTTGTGATTGTGAAACATTTTGCTGCCTCTTTTCATTCCAAATGTCCAAATGCATAAGAAACACTTTTTGAATGTCAATAACATGAATGGAAGGTTGTAATCAAGCTTAGAAATTTGGGGAGAATCGCCACACATATTATCTTAGAATTCAACTTTATAATTTTAGTACTTTGTTTTACTACATTTTGATATTTCTTTCAAGATTCTTGTTGTATTATCAAATACTTCATTGGAGAATTTTATTCAAGATAATTTTTTCTTATTTTAGGTTCTAATTTATTGTTATTTTTCTGTATGTTATGTATGATTGTACTTTTGTTGCTTTGGTGATTACCATGTCTGAGTAGTTTCCTAGAGACTAAGGGTCATGAGGATTGTATTGTGATAAACATTGTATAAAATTTCTATAAATTAGATATTTTGAAGAAAACTTAAATGTATTTTGGAATTCGAGTTTTTAACTTAGATATTTCTACGAAAGTAGAAATATTTCTGATATCATTCATACGCTGGAATGGTGTGAATCGATATCCGAATGTGAATTCAAGATAACTGAGTTTGAGGTGACAAAAGTGTCTCAAAGCTTAGTTGAGAAAACCTCATTATAATAGCCATGCAAATATTTATTTTAAACAAATAAGTTACGCCAACGAAAGTGGGTAGGTTATTTGTTTAAGTCAGGACAACACACTGATGAAAGTAGGTCTTTTCCAAATTTCTCAATTTTTCTATAATTTGCTTGTTTCTCGTTTTGAATTTAGGAGTTTGTGTGAGTTAGTTTGAATTATAAGTAATGTACCTTGGTCCTGTTTTAAGCATATTATTATGTATTCAAAATCATTTTGCTAACTAAATTTCGACCGTTTTACCTAAACATAGAAATGCTAGAATCCAATACTTAGAATATTTGTTCTTGTGTGAACGATAAATCTTTTATACTACTTCGGTATTGTCATAACACATCATGTATTAATGGCAGCAATTGTTTTGCAGTATGTACCGATAAGAAAAACTAATACATTTTGAAGTTTGACCAACATTTTTTTTGTAATTAACTATGTAATAATGAAAAAAATTATTACATTAATCAAAACAGATTACATTCAAACAACATATCATTTGATTAGGATACATTAATCAAAACAAATTACATTCAAAAAATGTATTAGATAAATTTATACACAATTGAAAAAAAAACTAAGGAAATATAAGAAGAATAATGTGAAAATTAATCTTCTTCAAGTCATTTACAATCTTCTTATTCAATTTCTCTATCTTCTTATTACTTAATTTTTTCCCAAACTTATTCCCAAATTATTTTTCCAATTGCTTCAAATTTTTGCAAAAATAACATTCAATGTGAGCTCTTGATTCAATTGATGTTCCTTCAAATTGTTTTCCACAAGACAATTCATCATCCTAATGAAATATTTAGCAATTATAATCTAGGGCCGACCCAAGCCCAAGGTGAGTGAGGCCATCGTCTCAGGCCTCATTATTTTGGGCCTTTAAAATAGGCCCTAGATGTTAAAAAAAATTAGGCCTTATTAATAAAAACTCAGTGTCTGAGCGGTGGATAGCATCATTACAGCAAGTTATTGGAAGCTGTTGGACCAGGGTTCGATCCGGGTGACCCTAAATTTTGCATATTTTTCTATTTTTAAAGTAATTTCTCCTAAGTACTTAACAATTTGCTATTTTTAAATACATATTTTTGTGAAATAAATCAAACTCTATTGTTTTTCTTTAAAAAAATTAAATAAATTCTAAAATTCTTTTTAAAAAATTAAAAAAATTATAAAAAGTATATATAAAATAAAATGAATGAAAAAATTAAAATACACACTAAATTTTATATACATAAAAAATCAAAATAAATAATAAAAATAAAAATTCTTTACACGCCTTAAGCCTCAAAATGCATTGGGTCGGCCCTGTTATAATCTTTCTGCAAAAAAGGGAGTACCCTATTATAGGGAGAAATATGAACTGAGAAAAAAATAAAAAGAAGAAGAACATGCACAAAAAGTATCACATGAACCCCTTAAAACTTGCAGTTCCAATATTTTCCTAGATTTACGCTGAATTTCAACACTTGAATCTTTATCAATAACTCATGTCCATATTTTGTTGTATTTCTTCCACTTGAATGACAATCACTTGCATCGATGCTTCCAACCATTATTTGAGAAGAACTACGATAGATGAGAACAAAAAGAGACAAAATATGGGGGAAAACCCTAATTTCAATGATAAAAGATATAGACGAGAACGAAGATGGTTTTAGGGTAAAAGAGTCACGTGATTGGACTTTCTGAGACACGTGCAAGATTTTTATTTCATATAGTTTAATTTCGTATAGTTTTATTAATATAACATTTAATTATTTGAAATGAAACAGTTAATAGGTGGAAGCCACATAATTAATAAAAATGAAAAACAAATCCAACTTAGCAACGCCTTCTCATAAAATTTGATGAGGAATTCTACTGAAAGATCAAAATAAAAGAATCTTTAAAGGGAAGAGAGGAATCTGTATTTTTTACAATAGTATTTTTTGAATTTGTTCCATATGACAAGGAGAGAATTGACTATTAACTCTTACTATCTATTATATTTATAATAATATATTAAATTAGAAGCTCGCACTCTAATGCAAACACTTCAAATCCATGTCACATCACCCATATTCTGATGTGGCACCATCCAAAATTCATCTTCACTTAAAAGGAAAAATCACATAATGTTAGAGGTCACGTGTTCAAATCTTAACAAATATAAAAAATATATCAACTTAACAATTAGTTATATACTTTAATACATATTATTTTCATAACATTTATATAACATTATTTATGTTATAAAACTAAATAAAACAATATAGAGATCAAAGAGAGGAAGAGAAGAGAGAAAGTAATATTATATTATTTTCTTCAAAAGTCCACTTTACATTGCAATGGAGATCTTATTTATAATTCATGACTAATGAATAACCATTAACTTAAGGAATACACAAAAGTTAGAAAATTAACTCATAGGAGTTAAGGAATATAGAAAGTTGGGTAAATGAACATCCACATCTATTTACTATTATTCATAACACTCCTCTTTGGATGTTCATTGAGGATATGCCTCGTTAAAACATTACTAGAAAAAAACCCAGTGGGAAAAAATTCTAGTGAAGGAAAAAGAGTACAATATCCTTTTAAAGTAAATTCATTTCTCCCCCTCAGTTGAACGATCATTTCTTCAACAATGAAGACCAATCTTTTGTACTAGTTGATTAAAAGTTCTACTTGGGAGTGACTTTGTGAAAAGGTGTGCAAGATTATCACATGAACAGATTTGTTGGATGTTTATATCACCACTCTTTTGAAAATCATGAGAGAAAAAGAACTTTGGAGAAATGTGTTTTGTTCGATCTCCTTAATTCACTGAGACGATTATACCACATTTTTCCAGATTGTTTCAGCCCATAAAGAGACTTGTTCAATCTTACGGAGTAACTTTCTAGAGATTTAGAGTTGTGTGCATCTGATATACTGAACCCTTCAGGGAGTTTCATGTAAATTGCACTATCAAGTGAACCATATAGATAAATTGTCACAACATCCATCATGTGCAAATTAAGCCCTTCATGTGCTACAAACCTAATTAAATATCAACAATTGAATTGCATCCACAGCAGGTGGATATGTTTCATCAAAATAAATCTTAGGTCTTTGTGAAGATTATTGAACAACAACTCAAGCTTTGTATCTCACAATTTCACCATTCTGATTTTGGTTTTTGAACAAAAAATTCATTTATATCCAATTGGTTTTACACCTTGAGGTGTTCAGAATACTGGTCCAAAATTGAGTCACTTGTAAAGTGAATTTAATTTTTCTTCAGTTGAGTATGTTCATATTGGCCAATTCTCACTTTGTCTACAATCTTTGATAGACTTTAACTCATGATCCTCATTATTATTTATCATCTTTAGCACTATATTGTATACAAAGACATTGTCAATATTGACTTTATTTTGGTTCCATCATATTCCATTCATGAGTTAATTTAGCGAGATCTCTTACTTTTCATAAATTTCAGGTACCTGGTTAGTTCTTCTGGAACTCAAAATTAAATTATGTCAAAGTGATCTTAGAATTTTCATATCCTCATTTGGGTCATTTTTAAATTTAGTTTCTTTTCTTGGTAGATGACTTTTAACATCAGAACCGAATTTTCTACTACGCTTGAGGCGCGACTATAACTCATTTGCAATATTATATTGTCCAATATGAGAATCCACTTTGAGTGGAATATCAGCAGCTAATAATTTGTTTCATAAACTTTGCAAATGGATTGTGTTTTGAACTTCGAGGATCAAAATGATATAATAATATTTTATTTAAAATTGTTCATCTGAACTTCTGGTTCACACTTTGTGCTGCTTGTTCTCTCCCCCTAGTATTGAGAAAATTAATTTATAAATTGATAATCAATCTACTGGACTTCAAACAAGTATCCAATTATTGGACCAAGATAAAACCTCAAATACAAGATTCATATAAAATGCATTTTCTCAACATTCTTTCAAAATGCATCTTAGCGTACTATATTTGAGCAATCGAATAATCACAACACATCCAAAAGTTTACTTAGATGAGAAGTATTAGATTATGAACCTAAAATAATTTCTAGCTGTTCTTGACTGGACCAGAGGTTGGCCCACCGTCGAGCACGACCCAACCCAACTCCTCAATAGGGAGGGCCCAATGAAGGCCCAATCCATCAACTCGCACGGGGAGCATTCACGCGTCTTCCCCACGGTCTCCACGTGCTCCCCACTCGGGGACACGTCCTCTGCCAACTACCCGCGTCCGAAAGAATAGGTTTTCCACCTTCCGAAGTTCATAGGGCAGTTGACCCAGGACGAAGACCATGTGCTGGTCTTCCCTACACCACGTAGATCCTTGCAATTATTCATATTGGGCCTAATGATCCAACCCAATGTAGATAGTCGTTGGCCCAGCGTTGGGGGTACATTATAAATACCCTCTTCCACAAGAGGGTCAGGTATTCTAACTTTCTACGATTTCTGTACTTGCTTTCTCTCTCGCTGAAACTTACTTTAGCGTCAGAGTGCCTTGCAGGTACACCCCATCCTCTTCTCCATCACCGGCGAACTAGGAGCTCATGACGTGTTGCTGGTTGCTGATCACTTTCTGATCCGATGAGATCAGTGGCGCCGTCTATGGGAATCTCTTACTTCCCTGTTCTTTCTTCCTCAGAAATCAAAGAACCAAAGCATATCTCAACTTTCATCGATCATGGCCAGATCATGCATTGACGATAACATCCATGAAACTGCTTTCACCACCTTCACCAATGACGACGACCACGATCCCAACGTGGTTATCCCCATCGAGGAGGGTGACCCCAGGGACGGGCGCACCGCCTCTCCCTCCCCAGACGATGTGGCCTTCAATGCCTCCCAACGCTTTGACAGTCCAGCATTTTTTCAACCAATTCTTGTGCCGCCCAACGACGACCCGACCATGGTGGCCTTGTTCGCTGCGATCAACCAGACGAACCTGATGATTTTCCAGCATAACGAGCAGATCGCGATGCTGGAAAAAGAACGACAATTGCGCTCTCCCCCGCGGAGACATTTGCGCCCAGTTTCTCACAGCCCGTCCTCAAGACGACGAGAGACCCGTCCTCCCTCTCCCCTGCGGAGACTTCAACAGGACGATTCTCAGAGCCTCTCCCCGCAGAAACCTGGACGTTGTCCGAGACTGGTAAGGCCTTAGCCCGTGGACACTCAGAAGCGTGACTGCACTCCTCCCCGGAAAGAGCGACGCTCCCCAACTCCCAAGAGAAACAAAGATGACGGGCAGACGGAGAAACAGAAGAGTCGACCAAGGAGCTCTCCACGTTGTGGCAGGAGCCCTCAGTACGACCCTTACCCGTCGTAGTCACCAATAAGAAGCGACGAGGACTGTAACATCCTATTTTTCCATACTCTAAATAATATATCTGATTAGACTTGAGATTTTAACATCGCTAATTATTAAAAACTAAATATTGAAACAAGCACCTATAATAATTAATTCATCAATTAATTACCCTTTATTTTTATTATTAATATTATTATTCGATTTGAATATCATCGTTTCATTTTACAAACTAAACTTTGAAATTGAAATTAATACTTAAAATACTTAACATTAAGTTAATTAATTATTCATATTACTTTTATTATTATTGTTGTTGTTGTTTTGTTATTATTATTATTTGATTTTATTTTATTTGAATATTATCATTTTACTCTACAAACTAATTAGTAAATAAAACAATCTTAAGCTAATAAATATATCAAATAATTATCCTTGTTATCGTTATTATTATTATCATTTCATTTTTATAAAAGAAATATATATCTCATTTTTCTATTAACATCCTAAATGATATTATGTCATGAAACATTAAGATATCAGACTCCCATATCTTTCTCATAAATTATTTTCACAAAGTCATACTATAAAATCTAAAGAACTATTGATGTAAGACTATTAAATATTTGATAAAGACATATTTACTAGCAAGAGTTGAAATGTTAAAGTTATGGGCAAAAGAAGATACATTTATGTTGTTTTAATATTTTACAACTAGTATAAATAGGAGTCTTTCCCATCCCATTTCATTCACTCATTCACAAATCTTCTTTCTTGCCTCTTTATTTCTTTCCTTCTCTAGTTTCTTCATATAGCAATATTAGTTTTAGTTATCAAGGTTCTCGTGGTGTCGGTTCGTAACTTTTAGAGTTATTTTGTGGTAAAAATTCTTCTAAAGTTTCAAAGGAGATTTACACGTCAAAGTTCTGCCAAAATCATTTTCATAAGTAACCTGTAAGCCGTTATAATGTCCATTTTATTTTAATTATATTATTTTAATTATGCTATTTATATAAAGGTTATTTTAAAATTTCTATGCAAATTCCATTTAGACGTCGAGATATTGAACTTATAAAATCCAAAATAAATTTTACCATTTTAAGTCGTTATAATGCCCAAGTATTATTATAATTTAAGTGTTATAAGGAATATACTCTTGATAATTTTCTTAAACGAACAAATCCAAACGGAGGTATAGTCTAATTTATATTTGAGTTTAATAATTATTTAAATATAATGGAAGTTATTATTAAATATTTTAATAAATAATTATTTCAAGTTGTAACAGAATTAGGTTTAATTAACCATAAATTATATTCTAATAATTTTATAAATTTCGTACAATTCAACGGTTATCGTAAATTAGTATCAACGGTTTCGTACAATTTAACAGTTATCGTAAATTACGCCGACCTTAATTATTTATCATAGGAATAATCTATGACAATTTGAGGTTGCATTGTGCTTGCATTGTTTGATTAATTGTCTAATTTGTTTATTTTATTTATACTTGAATTATTGTGATTGTTAGACTAAGAATAATGACCTATTAAGGAGAGAACAACATTACTAGATATTAAGTATTAGATCCCCAATAACATAAGGGAAGTTGGATACATTTAGTAGTTGTATTTGGTTGGATTCTGGCTAAGGAAAGACTTGGTCGACTATGTCCTTTACGGTCCCCCTCTCTTACCTGGGAAGTCAACTATACAATTATTCATTGTACAAACTGAACTGATTATGTAGAGATAAGGATCATGCCAAGAAGAAATACGACAAGACATGTGATGGATTTGGAACTCAATCTAAGTATCTAGATAATAAGTATAGCCTTAAGGGTTGATACGATATTTCCCAAGTATTAACTTAATACTTATTGTTGAGAGTTTCCCCAAGATGATTGAGTGATCATATAGACTTGGATTGAGGAATGTGTAAGCCCACTTCTGTGGGGTATAAGACGCATGAGGTTGATCGGTCGCCTACAATCCCGACGGGGATTATTATCTATGCATGCTTGACAAGGTAAGGTTCTTGGCCTGAATTCTCAGGGACGATCGACTTATAACACCTAGACTCCGTGTGAAGTTAGGTGGCGTAGCTCTTGGTAATTGGGAGTACGTTGGTGGCATGTGGTCTTGTGATATCTGATCTTGGTAAATGGGATAGATATCATTGACAGCGTTTAGTGGCCTGAGTCAGCATATAGTTCAGGGATGCATTAGAATCAATAGAGATAGAGTATATATAATTATGGGTTAAAGATACGCTTGTTTGAATAATTGTGGTTGCTTTATATATTATTATTTTACACATTCATTCCCACTTTTACACTTGTACATAAATCTTAGCCCTGTGTCCTTTTTGTCTTGCATTTTGGGTTAATCTATGACGATCAGACGACGAGCTCGAATCTTGCTTACTTCCCAACAGTTTAGAAGGAAAAGATATGAAGTGACTTGGATATGGGTTAACATCTGGATTGGGAGTTATTAGCGTTTTGTCAAACGCTGATCACATCCCTACTACTACAGTTAGTATAAGTGTCAGTCTTATTGGACTTAGGAGGTCCTTTTTGTTATGCTTTCTTTTGGTTTCCTTTCTGTACTTTTGATTTATGTTTTATGTATTTGACAAGGCCACTAGCCTTAACAATGTCAAGCTCTATGTAAAATATATTTGAAGCATATGTATGTGAAGCAGTATGTTTTTAATTAATTCAGTCTTGTAATTTAAAAGTTTCAAATTTTATGTATTTTTATTAAAGGTTTCACTAGAACTTCACAAATGGGACATAGGATGTCTCATTTAATGGTATCAGAGCTGGTCGATTTAGCTCGGACCGTAAGTGTCTAGAATTATACTATGTGTATCAAGTTGGATTCCAAAATGGATGATAACTTTTCTTCTGTGCATTGAGTCTTCATCTTGAGAGCCTTCTAGTATAGTGATCTAGGAAGTGTCTTTAACACACTTAACTTTTTCCTTCCCCCAACGGTCACAAACCCAATGGTAACGTAACAGACACTTCACAAAATTCACTCTATAAATACTTCACACCTATTTATTATTTTAATATTAATTTCAGAATATTTATCTATACCTTTCAAATGGCTAAATATTTTCTTTTATTCATCACTCTTCTTGTCATTATCCTTTTTATTATTGGTATTATCAAGCATGAAGAATTAGGTAAAGATTTCGTAGCAATAATGATAATTATAGTTTTACCATAATTAGTCTTAGCCTGGTTTACAAATAGTGGTTTTTGAATGAGACATGGTCATGGTTTTTGTAATCCTTGTTATTGAATAAATTGATACCTTTTTATTATGTTTTCCCGAATTCTAGATGTAATCATGTCTAAAGCATTAATTCAAAATTTTAGACATAACTATCCCTTTCTTATGAGAGACTTGACAAAAATCCTTATCGATGAATCATTCATTGGGATATAAATATACATAATTGTTATATTCTTTATGTCTTATGAATGATTGAACCTAATAACTTATCCTTTTCAGGAAGTTATGGTTCAGAATGTCAGAAACGCAAGGCGTGGGAGGAGTGCTGGTAGAGGCACTACTAGAGGTATACGTAGGAATGCGAGTGATGAAGTTACTCCCGAAGGAGCACCTACAATTCCCATGGGATGAGAAGATTATTCACAAACTGGAATGAACTCTCAAGCTGACACTCGAGATGTTCATGAACTTGCTGCAGCTATGTTAGTTCAAACACAACAAAATGCTTAAATCCTGCAAATCACTCGAGATCATCAACTTTTTCAGCAACAACAAAGGAAAAATGTGCATAAAGATACGGGATTGAACTTGTTTCTGAAAGGAAAACCACCACAGTTTGGTGGTGACTTTAATCTGGAGGGTTCTGAGAAATGGTTGCAAGAGATAGAGATGATATTTTCTTTCTCTCACTGTAGAGAGAATAGAAGGGTCGGTTATGCAACATTCATGCTGACAGGCGATGCTGAAGCTTGGTGGAGAGGAAAACATAGATTATTGGAAGAGGAAGGTAGAGAGTTCAACTGGATCTTGTTCAAAGAAGAATTTCTGGGGAAGTATTTTCCAAAGTTATGTTGGAAAGAGAAGGAGAGAGAATTTTAGAACCTGCGTCAAGTTATGATGACAGTGGGAGAGTATACTAGAAAGTTCGAATCTTTGCTAAAGTATTCTGAGTTTTACCGCTTGCATCCAAGGGAAGAATGAATGTGTGAAAAGTATCAAGATGGATTGAAATATGATATCCAGAGGGCGGTTTTACCTCTGCATATTGTGCGCTTTGGTGAGCTGATATAAAGGTGTCTGGAGTTGGAAGGAATTGACAATAGGAAGAATCAATATGGATCAGGAGGATCAACCTGAAACAACAATCACATGGGCCACTTTAACCAAGGCCATGGAGGAAGGACCTAACAAGGGGGTAGGCCATATCAAAGGCCTACACCTTATCATAACCAGGATTCTAGGAGGTTAATGTTTAAGTGTTACAGCTGTGGAGGGGCACGTCTTAACAAAGATTGTCCAAATAGAAATATGGGAGCTTGTTTTCGCTGTGGTCAGAAAGGCCATTTTCTCAAAGATTGTCCCCAAGGACAAAATCAACCAACAGGCCAGAAGAGCGGTCTCATAAACAATAATAATTTAGGGAGAGCAAGGAATAGAGGACCAAGTGTTGGCCAGAGACCTCAGAATCACAATAAGCCAACAATTGGAAGAGTATTTGCAATCAGAGAAGCTGAGATCTCAAAGTCATATAGGTTAATTCAAGGTATGTGTTTAATTGGGGATAAGTTGGTATCAGTTTTATTCGATTCAGGAGCTACACATTCTTTTATATCTACATCTTGTGCTGAATTTTTGGGATTTGAAATTGTTGATCTCAACTATAAGTTGACTATTACAACTCCCTCAGGGGAAAGAATGGTAACTTGTTCAGTTTGTGTAGACTGCCCAATAATATAAGAAAATAGAAGATTTTTAGTAGATCTTGTGGTACTCCCGCTACAAGACCTAGATGTCATCTTAGGAATGGATTGGTTATCAGCCAACGATGTAAACTTGAGATGCAAGAAGAAAATTTTAACGTTTGGAGAAGATAGTGGAGAAATCGGCAAGGTTGAAACCCTCACTCAAAAATTTAAGATGTTATTCTCCATGTCAGTAGGAGAAACCCCTAGTGTTGAAAATTTTCCAGTGGTCTGTGAATTCCCGGAAGTCTTTCCTGAAGATGTTCCAGGTTTACCACCGGTTAGGGAAGTGGAGTTTTCTATAGACTTGGTTCCAACCACTGAACCAATATATATATCTCCTTATCGAATGTCACCCTTAGAGCTTGCTGAGTTAAAGAAAAAATTAGACGAGATGTTAGAGAATAAATTTATTAGACCAAGTGTATCACCATGAGGAGCTCCAATCTTGTTTGTAAAGAAGAATGATGGTTCTTTTAGACTTTGTGTAGATTACAGGCAGCTTAATAAAGCTAATCTGAAAAACAAGTATCCTTTGCCTAGAATCGACGACTTGATGGATCAGATGAAGGGAGCATCAGTATTCTCTAAGATTGACTTGAAGTCTGGATATCATCAAATCAGGGTGAAGGAGGATGATATTCCAAAAACAGCTTTTAGATCCCGTTATGGACACTATGAATACTTAGTTATGCCATTTGGATTGACTAATGCTCCAGCAGTATTCATGGATTACATGAATAGGATCTTTAGGTCATACTTAGATCAATTTGTTGTAGTTTTCATTGATGACATTTTGATTTATTCAAAGAATGAGGTAGCACGAAGGACATTTGAGAATTATGCTACAGATATTAAAGGATCGTCAATTGTATGCGAAATTATCGAAATGTGAATTTTGGTTGAAGGAGGTACAATTTCTTGGTCATGTAATCAGTAAAGAAGGTATTGCAGTAGACCCGAGTAAAGTCGAAGCAGTAACAAAGTGGGAGAGTCCAAAGAATGTTGGCGAGATTCAAAGTTTTCTTGGACTAGCTGGATATTATTGGAGGTTCATTGAAGGATTTTCAAAGATCGCTTTGCCTATGACTCAGTTAACGAGGAAAGTTAAAAACTTTGAATGGACTAAAGAGTGCGAAGAAAGTTTTCAGAAGTTAAAGGAAAGATTGACTTCATCACCAATACTCATCTTACCAGACCCATCAGGATAATTTGATGTGTATTGTGATGTGTCATATCAAGGTCTTGGTTGTGTGTTGATGCAAGAAAAGAAGGTGATAGCTTATGCATTAAGACAGTTGAAGGTGCATGAGAGGAACTATCCGACTCACAACCTAGAGTTAGCATCAATTGTGTTCGCCTTAAAGATTTGGAGGCATTATCGTTATGGATCAAAGTTCACCGTGTTAAGTGTTCACAAAAGCCTGAAGTATTTATTTGATCAGAAGGATCTAAACATGAGACAAAGGCGCTGGATGGAATTCTTGAAGGACTATGATTTTGAGTTGCAGTATCATCTAGGAAAGGCCAATGTTGTAGCAGACGCTTTGAGTCGAAAGAAACTTCATGTATCTGCAATGATGTTGAGGGAAAAAGAGTTGATTAACCAATTTGTGGATTTAAACTTAGGAGTACATCACAATGAAGGAAGTATATTCATAGGCGCTATTATCGTATCTAATGAATTTCTGAAATGGATCAAAGATGAATAACAACTTGATGACCATCTAATGAACATAAAGGAAACTATAAGAGATGGTCAAAATGGAGATTTTAACATAAGGAGTGATGGAATCCTAAGGTTTAGAGAAAGGCTATGTGTACCTCAAAACTAGGCTATTCGAAATATGATTTTGGAAGAGGGCCACAAAAGTAAGATGAGTTTTCATCCAGAAGCCACAAAGATGTATCAAGACTTGAAGAAAATGTTTTGGTGGTTTGGAATGAAGAAGCAAATAGCAGAATATGTTCAAAGATACACATTTGTACAAAAGCACAAAATTCTTAAATCATTCTAACATTCTATAAAGAAATACAATTTACCTCGCATACTTTCAAATCTCACCATCCAGACTCGGTCGAAGCTTCATTGAATACTTTTATACAAAGAGCAACCAATCTAGAAGGAGTTCTCAACATTCCTGAACACACTAAAGAAAACATAACAGAAAACAAATGCAAATAATATTGACAAATGTACAAAGCTCAGAAATATAGAAACTATCGCGATGCGATTTAATATCTAAACACTGATCCCCGGCAACGACGCTATTTTGTTCGTGCGGTAAAGAAGCAAGCAAAAATATAGTAAGTAACCCATTTATCGTTCTCCACGGGGATCAGTGCGAGGGAAGGAATGCCATTCGACGGTATCTATATTTCAGAGCTCAAAAGTTCTGGTTTTAAGACGGAACCAAAAGCAAATGTGGAAAATGTAAAGATGGAAAGTATAAAGTAATGACAGAATTATAAACGGAGCCTTGTTAGGATCGGATCTCATCAATTGATATCACATGCATTCTTCTAATCATATTAAACACAAATCAATCATTCGCCTAATATCCACATGTATCACCCACGACAGAGTTATGTTTAACGCAACGTCGAGAGAATGACCGTATTGCCTCATTGGTGATGTCTCACGCAACAAAACCAACACGGAGCATTAAGAGTTGATACTCGCGCAAGTGTTAAGTCTAAATCTATCTCTCGAGTTCAGAACAAAATAGATAATCATCTTAGATCCAGATTCGAAGAGGATATGTCTACCGTGGTTCAAATCAAAGATAAACAGGTAAACAAAGATGACACCCAAATCAGATAAATGACTGCTTCATATAAAATGCCAATGATCAGAATACGTCCATACGTTTAACCCTTTTTACATGTATTCACCTAATCTGCCAAATGAATGTGAACAATATTCTTCATCACTATTATCACGCATCTCCGCAATATTGTATCGATCCTACTCATGCTAGCCATGCTACTTAATCAACACAATACAACAAAAGATAAAATGAATATCAACATACAAAACCATGTCAAGAGTTTGCTCATTGATAGATGAGAATCTAAGATCAAGACTTTGTATAGGTTTTGTCAACACCACAAACAATCAATCAAAGACAACAACAATATAGAATCAAAACATATTCACAATCATACATTAGATGAAATACAAAAGGTATCAAGAGATTACATCCTTTCCTAACAAGAGATGGAAGATCCAACATTTTCTCCCTTGGAAATGAAGAGATATAAAGTTATGATCTTTAAAATATCTAAAACTATAAAAAACTATATGTTAAAAGTGTGAAAATTCTATTTATACAAGTTCAGAAATTCACAGGTTCGCAATGCGAACCATTCATTCGCACAACGAATGGCTAAAAATAGGCACATTAGGTGCCACTTATCCGTTAAACCGCCACATAAATTCTCGCGACTTCACACTGCGAAGGATTCGTTCACAAAGCGAACACTCGCTAGGAGTTTGCCAGTATTCGCAAAGCGAATCCTCTGTTATTTTCCTCTTTTCTTTGGCAGCTTGCACCATTTCTTTGTGTCTTCCAACTTGGATCAATTAGTGCATTTTCCTGCACAATAGCACACAAATTACAAGCACAAAAGGTATATTCTCAATGTTTAGAAGAACAACAACAAACATGCATAAAACTAATGAAAACTGGAGAATTGTGTAGAAAAAGCGCACAGAAAGATATGTCATTTTTATGTCAAATCTGCACCTAACAGTCACGATCTCCGCCTTCAACTGCTTCACCTTGTAGAGGGTACGAGTCCCATCATTGAGAGATAAGGCCGTTTCAAGGACCCTCATCACAGCAGTCACGTCCTCGGACAACGCCTTCCTCCTGGTCGCCTGGTCGACCCCCATAATCGCTTTGGCCTCTACCTCAGGCACGATCAGAGAGTTCTCCGCAGTGAAGAGTTCCCGATTATGATGGAAAGGAGGTAACACAAACCACTCCCCGAGAATTTCCTCAGTGAGGTCGACATGCCCAGACTCTTCTAAACGCAGCCTCATTCCCGGATGTTCTTGAGAAATGGGGGAGTAACTTTCCTGGGGAGAGGAGGTGGAACCCCCGGGATATTGGTCAACCATCGCTATCTGTTAGACTTGAGCGACATGGCCCTTGGGAGCCTTCTTCCCACCTTTGTTCGTCTCGAGCTTTTGCATGCGTGCTTGGAGGTTTGACATTTGACCTACAACAAAGAAAGGAGCGAGTCAATATAACAAGAAGAAACAAGCATACAAACAAATAAAAACGCTCACTACCTAAGAGCCTCAAGGCCTCCTCGTTGAAACCGCACTCGAGGAATGCCTTGGTGTTGATTAAACGGGCCTCGAGGGCAATTTCCCCGTTGTCGTCCCGGAAAAAGGTCTCGTCCTTGGTCACGCACTTGGCGGGAGTAAAGCTGTCGACGAAGCTCACTATCTTGTTATAAGCGAGCCTGTCATCCTTGTTTAGCTTGTGGGGCTTCGTGATATAGCTCTTCGTCCCTCTTTTAAAGTGGACGTTCTGCCACTCGAGGGGGAACTTTACTTCCAGGGTCTCCTCCCTCCGCCCGTCGACGAGCTTCTCCATGCTCTCGAACAGAGAATCCATGGAGGCATGAGTCACAGGCTTCACGATGAAATTCCTGCCCTTGAAGAACCAGACAAAGACCGTGTATGCTTTGAACAGCTTCCTCGGTTGTTTCAGGGACACCCAATTGTGTCATCTATGATGATTCTGCCGCTGCAGGTGGAAGAGGCAGAAAAACAGCAGGAGCGTAGCACCGACTTGAAGATATTGGCATACGAGCTCGAACGCCCGCATAAACGTGATTACGTTGGGATGAAGCTGCGAGGTTGCCAAGTCCAGCCATTGCAAGGGCAAGCGAATCCCCATGTCCCAAAAATTAACTCGTACATCGGAAAGCACTTCCCCGAGTACGATGAGCAAATCCGGTATGTTTCCCTGGGCTTGTAAACCTGCTAGTTCGCAGGTGTTCTTTCCTCCCGTTTCGCGACAGTTTCAAAAGCATCTGAGTCGTCGAGGATGAAACGCGAAACATCGACCAGGGGTTTCATCCTGGCCCACGCGGATGGGGATTCAGCATTCGTATCGCCTAAGTTGTCTTCGACATCCCTACTAACATCTTCCTCGTCGACGACGTCTGCGTCGACCATGATGGCATCCTCGGGCTTGGGATCCATTTAACCTGAAAAGCAGAAGGAAACAGTGAATTCGACGATAAGATCAAATCCACCCTTCCACTGCAAATTAAGTGAAAGGACGAGGAAATGCTTGACACACGTCCTCGACCGAAGCCCTTGCCGACAAGCGCATGGTCGTGAGGGAATTCTCCTCGACGCAGGACACGAAACCCCCTCTCCGCGGGGGAAAAATCCCTCAACACTAAATTTCCCCACCAGAATCAAGCGTAGGAAGTCTCTCGCGATGAGAGACTTCCTCTTGGTACTCACGCGTCGGCGGGGAGAAGGTCTCCCCGACATCGAACCCAGCGAGGACGCTAAAAGCTCATGGGGTCCCCGAGTCCTTCATCTGAAACTTCATGTATTTTCCCAGAATCTACATGAAGTCCCTGGTATCTTCGTCGAAAACTTCATGCTTCCTCCTGTAACTTCTTGAGTTCACTGGGAACTTCATGGACTCCCTGGAAAAGTCGCCGGAAACTTCATAAGCTTACCGGAAACTTCATCGAAGACTCAAGAAATTCCCCGAAAAATTCATAAAATGCCAGAAAACGTATAAGCTCTGGAGAAAGACAGAAGACTTACTTATGCGAAGATGAATTTTGAGATTAGGGTGGCGGAGCAGGGAGCTGACGGCAACAACGACGACGAACGAATGTTAGAAGAGCAGAGAGAACCTTGAGAGACTTTGAGAAATTCTTGAGCTTGAATGAGGTGAGCGTATAAATGAATCAGTCTTCCCCCTATTTATATCCTCTAGCACGGGAAGTAAAGCATCACATAGGCACTCTAGCACCCTTACTCATAGCTGTCATAGGCATTTATTGCTCTTGACACGTGGCCCAAGAAGACACCAAGCGTGTCCCTTCAAGCCCCCTCACACGGCTCGAGGAAATGATGTGTACGTTCCTTTTGCTTCCGTCACATCGTCCGGTACGTCGAGCACAATGCCCGTTCCTTGCACTGTCGGGAACACTTCCTCGAAAAAAGTTAGAAAAGAGCCATGACTACGTGTGACGGGGCGGGCATCCCCGCGAGCATCTATCCTCGGGATGAACGCCTGATCAACCCTGTCGTCGACCCTACTTTCTAGTGCAACTAATAGCTCCTATGTCTAGTTGCGCGCATAACCCCGCGAGCTCAGCGCCTCGGGCACGAGCGATGCTCCTCCGGAAAATTCCATGCGCCCCTCCTTGACACAAGAATTGACTTTTAAGTCACTACTCCTCTATTTTGGAGCAACGACTTGGGGGGCTCCTGTTCTGGATTGAACCAGAGGCTAGCCCACCGTCGGGAATGACCCAACCCAGCTCCTCGTCAGTGAGGGCCCAATGAAGGCCCAATCTATCAACTCGCACGGGGAGCGCTCACGTGTCTTCCCCACGGTCTCCACGTCCCCACACGGGGACACATCCTTAACCAACTACCCGCGTCCGAAAGAACAGGTCCTCCACCTTTCGAAGTTCACGGGGCAGTTAACCTAGGACGAAGACCATGTGCTGGTCTTCCCTACGCCACGTAGATCTTGGCAGTTATTCGTATTGGGCCTAATGATCCAACCCAATGCAGATAACGGTTGGCCCAACGTTAAGGGCACATTATAAATACCCTCTTCCACAAGAGGGTCAGGTATTCTAACTTTCTACGCATTCTATACTTACTTTCTCTCTCTCGCTAAAATTAACTTTAGCATCGGAGTGCCTTGCAAGTACACCCCCCTTCTCTTCTCCACCACCGGCGAACTAAGAGCTCACGACATGTTGCTGGCTGTTGATCTCTTTCTGATCCGGTAAGATCAATTATTTAATTATTTATTTAATTATATTAGAAGGAATTAAGGGGTTTGTGATGATTTTGGATAATTATGGATTAAAAGATACATTTTGAATAATTTTAATAAAAGGAATAATCATGTATTATTTATGTTATTATTGTTATTATTAAAATTTAAAATAAAATGAGGAAGGGCAAGGTGGTCTTATGGGAAAATAAGAAAGGATAAGATGGGAAATTCATAAGCTGGGATATATGACTAAAAGAGAAAAGGAACGATCATTCTAATTGATCGTGTTTTGGTGAAGGAAACTGAAGCAGAGAAGAGGAAGAGGAAACCTAAGGGGCTGAGGAACTTCGAGAAGAATCTTGAAGAAGGAAAAGAAAGGTTTCTGATTTACTCTAAGGTATGGGGAGAATTCCTAATTTCTTGTGGTTTATGAAATTGGGGATTGAATAGATTAGGATTTGTGTGAAATTGTGTTTGATTTTGATGATTTTGATGTGAAATGTATGATATGATGAGAATATGATGAACTTCACTGGTATGTGTTGACATATGTGTGTCTTATGAGTATTTTGATCAAATTTCGTGTAGAACATTGGTTTTGGGGGATATGGGGATAAAAAATGCAGAAAATCATATTTTTGGAAAAAATGGGTTTTGTCGCACTCTGACACGGGCCGTGTCACAGGACACGGGCGGCTGTGTCAGCTTTCTGGTCGTGTATGAAAAGTTGAAATTTTGAAAATAGGTCCTAGACTTCCTGACACGGGCCGTGTCACAAGACACGGGCGGCCGTGTCAGACTGCTGTGTTGCTACTTTTTTTGATGTTTTGGAATCGTGTCTCAGGTTTTCTGACACGGGCCGTGTCACAGGACACGGGTGGCCGTGTCAAACTGCTGGTTGTCTTATATTTTTGCTGTTTTCTTGAAGTTTCTCGATGTTTTCTCGTGTTGTTTCCTTGGAGTCGAGGTGTTGATGATATATAACTGATGAAACATGATTTTATGATGAATATTGTTGAGATGAAATGAATGATGCACATGTCGATAATTGAATGAAATGAGGAATTTAGCATCATTGTATTTCATGGCATATTTTTATGTTGGGACTTCGGCCTATTGGTAGCTTCAATCCCATAGTGCGGATTAGAGTGATATGTTGTTATGTTGTGCTCCCATTGTGGAGGGTTGATGGCCAGTGTCCATCACATGGAGAAAAGTCGGTACCCGCATTGCATACGTTGCATTTTCATTGAAGTTGACATTGCATTTTCTTATGAGGTAATTGTGATGAGTTGTATTATGAATTCTAAGTTGATGATGATGTGAATGAATGTGGATGATGATCTGTTGTTGTTGCTGCTTAAATTATTTAATTTCCATGCCTTGTATTACTATATCGAATTATGTTTTTCTCACCCTGCCTGCTTGGAAATGTTGCCTCTTATGTGGGTAACTTGCAGATAACCCAGAGTAGCTTCGAGGTGACGAATGAGGTAGCTTTGGAGTGTCTTGTTTATGTGGTTTAAGTTTAGAGGTGTCCTGCTCTGTGTCATGTAACATCGGGTTGGGATGGATTGCGAACTTCGTGTTCTTTTGATTTATGTTGGAATTTTATACTGATGATGTTGTTCTAGATTGGATAAGTTTCTTATGAAGTTTTTAATTGAATTTAAAATGACAAGTTGATTCCACTGTGAGATTATGATTTCTTTTGACGATGTTACGGGACAGGACTATGAGATTAATATGATGTTTTTGAATATGTACACCCTTTATGTTGTTTTTACTCTGATAATATAAAATGTTTTACTAGAAATTGTATGTGGGGTAGAAGGGTGTTACATTAGTGGTATCAGAGCAGGTCGGTCTGTCCAGTCGAGTTTTGTGTGGTTAGTCTATTGTCAGTCGTTACTTGTTAATGGTTATCTGTTTTTCTGACGTGGTGAGTGTTGTACAGAATGGCTGGAAACAACACGCGTGCTCTTGCTGATGCTATTGCAGCTCTTGCTCGGAACCATGCTCCTGATGAGTTTCGTGCATTGGAGAAGTTTCAGAGGAACAACCCACCGAAGTTTGAAGGAACTCATGACCCGGCGAGCGCACAAAAGTGGCTCAAGGCAATTGAGAAGATTTTTAGAGTGATGGGATGCTCTGATGTGCAGCAAGTACAGTTCGGAACGCATATGCTGGAAGAAGAGGTCGAGGACTGGTGGGATAACACCCGTCAGAGGCTGGAAGATGTTGGCACTGTGGTGACTTGGAATGTGTTCAAGCAAGAATTTCTGGGCAAGTATTTTCCTGAAGATGCTCGTGGTAAGATGGAAGTGGAATTCATTGAATTGAAACAAGGAAATATGACTGTGGCGGAGTATGCTGCCAAATTTGAGAGGCTTGTGAAGTTTTGTCCTCATTACAACCGTGCAGATGTTGAACTTTCTAAGTGTCTCAAGTTTGAGAATGGGCTGAGACCAGAGATTAAGCAGGGGATTGGATGCCAACAGATTCGCAGGTATGTGGAACTGGTGGATAAGAGTAGGATCTATGATGAAGATAACCGAGCTCGATCTGCTCACTACAAACAGCTAAGTGAAAAGAAAGATAAGGGTCAGTTTAGAGGAAAGCCTTATGCGACCCAAGGTGATAAAGGGAAGCAAAGGGTATCAGATGAGAAGAAGTCAAGTAGGGGAGCCATTAATGCACCTACTAAGTGCTATAAGTGTAGAGAGTCAGGTCACAAAGCTGATGGGTGTACTAACAAAGTTGTGAGATGTTACCGTTGTGGTAAGACTGGGCATAGGATTGGTGATTGTCCGAATGAGGGTCCGACCTATTTCAACTGTGGTGAATAAGGGCATATCAGTACTCAATGCCAAAAACCCAAGAAGACTACTACTACTGCCCAGACTACTGGAAGAGTGTTTTCTTTGGCTGGCTCAGAGGTTCTCAAGAAGGACAACTTGATTCGAGGTACTTGTTTTATTAACAATGTTGAGTTGATTGTTATTAATGATACTGGAGCTACGCATTCATTTATCTCTCTTGAGTGTGCTACTAGATTGGGTTTGAATTTGTCTAACATGAATGGTAGTATGATAATAGAGACTCCGGCTAATGGTTCAGTGACTACCATGCTTGTTTGTTTGAAGTGTCCTTTGACAATCTTTGGGAAGGATTTTGTGATGGATTTGGTGTGCTTACCTTTGCACCAAATCGATATTACCCTTGGTATTAACTGGTTGGAGTTCAACTACGTTCATATTAATTGTTATAGCAAGACTGTGAGGTTTCCAGAGTTAGGTGAGGATGGTGAACTGATGTTCTTATCCGCTAAGCAAGTGGATAAACTGTTATCAGATGAAGCGTTGATGTTCGCAGTGTTTGCATCATTGCCAGTTGATGGTGAATCCGTCAGTGTTGAGTTGCCTGTGGTTTATGAGTTTCAAGATGTGTTTCCTGAGGATATAAGTGACTTACCTCCGGAACGTGAAATTGAATTTACTGTGGACTTATTACCAGGTACGAGTCCAGTGTCGATGGACCCTTATCGGATGTCTGCTTCAGAATTGAGCGAGTTGAAGAAACAACTAGAAGAATTGTTAGAAAAGAAGTTTATTCGTCCTAGTGTTTCTCCGTGGGGTGCTCCGGTGTTGCTCGTTAAGAAGAAAGATGGTAGTATGAGATTGTGTGTCGATTATCGGCAGTTGAATAAGATGACCATCAAGAATAAGTATCCCCTTTCGAGAATCGACGATTTAATGGATCAACTCGTAGGTGCTTGTGTGTTCAGTAAGATTGATCTGAGGTCTGGTTATCATCAGATTAGAGTTAAAGCTGATGATATTCTGAAAATAGCTTTTAGAATGAGGTATGGTCATTATGAATATACGGTGATGCCATTTGGAGTTTCTAACGCGCCTGGTGTGTTCATGGAGTATATGAACAAGATCTTTCATGACTATCTTGATAAGTTTGTGGTGGTTTTCATAGATGGCATCTTGGTGTATTCTAAATCAGAAGAAGAACATGCAGAACATTTGAAGATTGTGTTACAAGTGTTGAGGGAAAAGAAATTGTATGTTAAGTTGTCAAAGTGTGAGTTCTGGTTGAAGGAAGTAAGTTTCCTAGGCCATGTGATTTCAAGTGGTGGAATTTCTATGGACCCCTCAAAGATTGATGCGGTGTTGCAGTGGGAGACTCCGAAGTCTGCTACGGAGATTCGTAGTTTTCTTGGATTGGCTGGTTATTATCGTAAATTCATTGAAGGTTTTTCTAAGTTGGCTTTGCCATTGACGCAATTGACTCGAAAGGGACAAGCGTATGTATGGGATGTCGCTTGCGAAGAAAGTTTTGTGGAACTAAAGAAAAAGTTGACAACTGCTCCGGTGTTGGTTTTGCCTGACCCTAACGAGTCCTTTGTGGTTTATTGTAATGCTTCAAAGATGGGCCTTGGTGGAGTTTTAATGCAGAATGGTAAGGTGGTCGCCTATACTTCTAGACAGTTAAGAGTCCATGAGAGGAATTACCCTACACATGACTTAGAGTTGGCTGCTGTAGTATTTGTGCTGAAGATTTGGAGGCATTATCTTTTTGGTTCGAAATTTGAGGTATTCAGTGATCATTAAAGTTTGAAATACTTGCTTGATCAGAAAGAGTTAAACATGAGGCAGAGAAGGTGGCTGGAATTGTTAAAGGATTTTGAGCTCAATTTGAATTATCATCCAGGTAAAGCAAATGTAGTGGCTGATGCTTTGAGTAGAAAGTCATTGCATATTTCGATGCTTATGGTGAAGGAACTTGAAATGATTGAGCAATTCAGAGACATGAGTTTGTTGTGTGAGACGACCGCTGATAGTGTGAAATTGGGCATGCTAAGGCTGACTAGTGGAATTTTGGAGGAAATTCGGGAAGGTCAGAAATCTGATTTGAAATTAGTTGACCAGTTAATGAAGATTAATCAAGGTAATGGAGGTGAGTTCTGAATTGATGAAGATGGAGTTTTGAGATTTCGGGATAGAGTATGTATTCCGGATATTTTTGGAATCAAAAAGAGTATTTTGGAAGAAGGGCATAGGAGTCGATTGAGTATTCATCCTGGTGCTATGAAGATGTATCAAGACCTCCGTAGATTGTTTTGGTGGCCAGGTATGAAAAGAGATATTGTTGAATTTGTGTATGCATGTTTGACTTGTCAGAAGTCCAAGATTGAACATCAGAAGCCTTCAGGTATGATGCAACCGTTGAATGTTCCTGAATGGAAATGGGATAGCATTTCCATGGATTTTATGACTGGGTTGCCGAAGACTGCAAGAGGTAATGACTCGATATGGGTGGTTGTGGATAGGTTAACTAAGTCGGCGTATTTCTTGCCTATGAGAACTAATTACTCTATGCAGAGGTTAACTGAAATTTATATTGATGAAATCGTGAGGTTGCATGGAACACCTTCGAGTATTGTATTGGATAGAGATCCGCGGTTTGCGTCAAGGTTTTGGAAAAGTCTACAGGATGCTGTAGGTACTAAGTTGAGGATGAGTTCTTCTTATCACCCGCAGACAGATGGTCAGACGGAAAGAACAATCTAATCTTTAGAAGATTTGTTGAGAGCTTGTGTGCTGGATCAAGGAGGATCTTGGGATAGTCACTTGCCGTTGATCGAGTTTACATACAACAATACTTTTCATGCTAGTATTGGGATGGCTCCATATGAGGCGTTGTATGGTAGACGTTGTCGAACTCCATTATGTTGGTATGAGTCGGGAGAGAGTTATATACTTGGACCTGAGATCGTGCAGGAGACAACAGAGAAGATTAAAATGATTCGGGATAAAATGAAGACGCCGCAGAGTCGTCAAAAGAGTTACCATGATAAGAGAAGAAAAGCACTTGAAACAACTTCGAGGTAAAGAGATTGCTTTAGTGAAAGTATTGTGGGGCGGACCAGCTGGTGATAGTTGGACTTGGGAGCATGAAGATCAGATGAAGGAGTCGTATCCGACTCTGTTTACTTCAGGTAATTTTCGAGGACGGAAATTCTTAAAGTAGGGGAGAGTTGTAACGACCCAAAAATCTAAATCAATTATTTAATTAATTATTTAATTAAATTAGAAGGAATTAAGGGGTTTGTGATGATTTTGGATAATTATGGATTAAAAGATACATTTTGAATAATTTTGATAAAAGGAATAATCATGTATTATTTATGTTATTATTGTTATTATTAAAATTTAAAATAAAATGAGGAAGGGCAAGGTGGTCTTATGGGAAAATAAGAAAGGATAGGATGGGAAGTTCATAAGCTAGGATATATGACTAAAAGAGAAAAGGAATGATCATTCTAACTGATTGTGTTTTGGTGAAAGAAACTGAAGCAGAGAAGAGGAAGAGGAAACCTAAGGGGATGAGGAACTTCGAGAAGAATCTTGAAGAAGGAAAAGAAAGGTTTCTGATTTACTCTAAGGTATGGGGAGAATTCCTAATTCTTTGTGGTTTATGAAATTGGGGATTGAATAGATTAGGATTTGTGTGAAATTGTGTTTGATTTTGATGATTTTGATGTGAAATGTATGATATGATGAGAATATGATGAACTTCACTGGTATGTGTTGATATATGTGTGTCTTATGAGTACTTTGATCAAATTTCGTGTAGAACATTGGTTTTGGGGGATATGGGGATAAAAAATGTAGAAAATCAGATTTTTGGAAAAAGTGGGTTTTGTCGCACTCTGACACGGGCGTGTCACAGGACACGGGCGGCCGTGTCAGCTTTCTGGTCGTGTATGAAAAGTTGAAATTTTGGAAATTGGTCCCAGACTTCCTGACACGGGCCGTGTCAGACTGCTGTATTGCTACTTTTTTTGATGTTTTGGAATCGTGTCTCAGGTTTCCTGACACGGGTGGCCGTGTCAAACTGCTGGTTGTCTTATATTTTTGTTGTTTTCTTGAAGTTTCTCGATGTTTTCTCGTGTTGTTTCCTTGGAGTCGAGGTGTTGATGATATATAACTGATGAAACATGATTTTATGATGAATATTGTTGAGATGAAATGAATTATGCACATGTCGATAATTGAATGAAATGAGGAATTTAGCATCATTGCATTTCATGGCATATTTTTATGTTGGGGCTTCGGCCTATTGGTAGCTTCAATCCCATAGTGCGGATTAGAGTGATATGTTGTTATGTTGTGCTCCCATTGTGGAGGGTTGATGGCCAGTGCCCATCACATGGAGAAAAGTCGGTACCCGCATTGCATACGTTGCATTTTCATTGAAGTTGACATTGCATTTTCTTATGAGGTAATTGTGATGAGTTGTATTATGAATTCTAAGTTGATGATGATGTGAATGAATGTGGATGATGATCTGTTGTTGTTGCTGCTTAAATTATTTAATTTCCATGCCTTGTATTACTATATCAAATTATGTTTTTCTCACCCTGCCTGCTTGGAAATGTTGCCTCTTATGTGGGTAACTTGCAGATAACCCAGAGTAGCTTCGAGGTGACGAAGGAGGTAGCTTTGGAGTGTCTCGTTTATGTCGTTTAAGTTTAGAGGTGTCCTGCTCTGTGTCATGTAACATCGGGTTGGGATGGATTGCGAACTTCGTGTTCTTTTGATTTATGTTGGAATTTTATACTGATGATGTTGTTCTAGATTGGATAAGTTTCTTATGAAGTTTTTAATTGAATTTAAAATGACAAGTTGATTCCGCTGCGAGATTATGATTTCTTTTGACGATGTTTGAGCAACCCGTGTTACGGGACAGGACTATGAGATTAATATGATGTTTTTGAATATGTACATCCTTTATGTTGTTTTTACTCTGATAATATGAAATGTTTTACTAGAAATTGTATGTGGGGTAGAAGGGTGTTACAACGTAGATCCTGACAGTTATTCGTGTTGGGCCTAATGATCCAACCAAATGCAGATAACGGTTGGCCCAACGTTAAGGGCACATTATAAATACCCTCTTCCACAAGAGGGTCAGGTATTCTAACTTTCTACGCATTCTATACTTGCTTTCTCTCTCGCTAAAATTTACTTTAGCATCGGAGTGCCTTGCAAGTACACCCCATTCTCTTCTCCACCACTGGCGAACTAAGAGCTCACGATGTGTTGCTGGCTGTTGATCTCTTTCTGATCCGGTAAGATCAGTAAGTTAAGGGGAGAATTATCATGTACTAACTTGTTGGCTTAATGCAAATAAATATCTTAATATCATACTTTATCTGTTTCAAATATCTAATTTTGAATTGATGATCTCACAAGTATCAACTATATAACTAACTTTAGATGTCTAAAGAATTGATCTTCAAGTCCATTTTTTTATGAGCATGTCCTTTAAGATGCTCAATATTAATTTTAGTAATATATGTGATACTTATCAAGAAATTTCTGAAAAAATCTAGAAAATAAGATCTTAGTCTAATTAGTTGAGAAAATAATTTCACAAACTTCTGGTTGTGAATAGACATATGTATGGTCTTTTAGTTGATGCAACAATTAATGTCATAAAAACTCAATTTCTCAAATTTTCCTTTAGAAACACACAAATTTTACTGGATTGAAGAAACTTATGGTTCTTCAAAACTAGTTCTCAAATCATAATACATCTGAGATGACCCAACCAATTTTGCCAATAACACACTTAAGTGTGATTTGTAAACATCTAATTTACCATAATACATATGATTCTATTCTTCTAATTTGTTTCAATCTTTAGTAAATATAAAATAATTTGAATAAAATATATATTTTTCAATCTTAATAAATTTATAATTATTAATATTATTCATGCAATCCTTCTGTGATTATCAATTTTTCTAAGATCCATGAAAATTGTCATTGATACTTTTCTGATTAATGGAGACAGAATAATCATTTCCTTATCAATCATCAAGGGATAACCATTATTTAATGAATGAATAAAAATAATTTATTCTTTGAACAATCCTCTAGGGATCCTTTATTTTATATATATATATATATATATGATACCCCCCTGCCAATAGGGCGACATTTGATTTTCCCTCCTTTAAAAAAATAATTTTGAATTACCCCCCTAAAATTATAAAATTTTACATCTTTCCCCCCACCTTCTGCCCTCCCCATGTAAAAAAATTACCCCCTGTAAATTTTTTTTTCATTTACCCCCCTGATTTTACACGCTTAGGGGGGTACCCAAAAAATTCAGGGGGGTATTCCAAAATTATTTTTTTAAAGGGGGGTAAATCAAATGTCGCCCTATTGGCAGGGGATATCGTATAATTAACCCTATATATATATATATATATATATATATATATATATATATATATATATATATATAATTTTTTTCCGAGAGGTAGATCATAGATCTTCAAACAATGATAAAGATAAATATTTTCGTGCAATCCTCCGAGGATGCATTCTAAGTTCTTCAAGAACTATATAAATTATTATTTTTCTATCATTCAGGGATCTTGATTAGTTCTTCAGAAACTATATAATAAATTATTATTTTGCTATCCTTCAGGGATGCTTGATAAGTTCTTTAGGAACTTTTGCTCTCCTTCAAGGATGCTTGATAAGTTCTTCAGAAACTATATAATAAATTATTATTTTTCTATCCTTCAAGGATATTTGTTAAGTTCTTCAGGAACTATATAACAAACACATTATTTTATAGTCTTTCAGAGATATTTTAACATTATTCATCCAATCCTTCTGGGATGCATGAAAATCATCATTTATTTTTTCTTCTAATCAATATATCAATACATAATTAGCAGAACTAGAAATATATATTATGAAACAAAAAATAATAATGGTACCTTCTAAATCTTGGAGCTTCATATAGTTAGACCTTCTAAATTTTGGAGCTTCATATAGTTAGACCTTCATTATCAAATTATTTGTATCACTTCTTAGACAATTAGTTAACATTCATATGGCAAGGTTTTGTGCTGATAACGTTTTATAAAACTAAATAAAACAATATAGAGATCAAAGAGAGGAAGAGACGAGAGAAAGTAATATTATATTATCTTCTTCAAAAATCCACTTTACATTGCAATGTGGATCTTATTTATAGTACATGATCAATGAATAATCATTAACTTAAGGAATACACAAAAGTTATAAAATTAACTCATAGGAGTTAAGGAATATAGAAAGTTAGATAAATGAACATGCACATCTATTTACTATCATTCATAATAATTTCTATTTTTCTTACAATTATGTTTTAATTATAAAAATGATTGAAAATAAATTTGATATATATTTTCAATAGAATGTATCTAAAATAATTTTAGATTATTTCTATTCTATATTTTTCATATCATGTTGGGTAAATAAATTAAAGACATATAAGAATATAGAGTTTAATTTGTCCAATTTCTTTCTTACCGTGACCATAACAAGTATAATAAAAAAAAAAATAGACGACACAATGCCTAAATAAAAATTCACATATTTCAACTAATATCAACAATAAAAAAACAAATAAAATTTTTACAATATCATTAATAACAAATTAAAATAATTATTTTTAGAAAAATAACATAAAAAATATATTAACCTATTAAATACTTACTAACTTTGATATATATATATATATATTATGTTATAAGATTTATTTAAAAATAATAATATTTTCTTGCAATTATTTTTAAATAATAAAAATGAAAGAAAGGAAATTTTGATAGATCATTTCAATATAATGTATCTAAAATAACCATTAGTTAATTTTTTTATAATAATGGTTGTATTGACTATAATAAAAATTAAAACTAGTATTTTCTAAATAATTCTCATATTTCAACTAATATCAACAACAAAATCACATAAATTTTTTACGATACCATTCATAACAAATTAAAATAATTATTTTTCTTGAAAAAAAATTAATAAAGTAAGTGTCATATTTGAAATGCTTGTATTCGTCTTATAACTAATGTTTGACAATATAGACATAAATTTAAAAACCTTTTGAAAGTTTTATTTAATAATAATTATATTGAAAATAAAATTTAATATTTATTTAGGATTCTAAAAAATACATATCATTAACAACTTAAAATTATATATCTAAAAAGATATAAGTACTAAAGAGACAAGAGAATCAAAATTAAAAAAAAATAAATAAATAAACAAGTGATATTTTTTTAAATTATTTAGTTTTTCAAAATTGTATTCTTAATAATAATTCATAATAAATTATTAATGATATAAAGTTATCCATCATATTTATTACAAAAATAATTCTTAAAATAAATAAAATTTCATACAATCACAAATAAAGAAGAAGGGGAGCTTCAATAGTGGAGGCATAATAAGAAGTCATAGTATTCACCACAAAAGTTAGAGCTTCAATAGTTGGGGTAGGAGAAGGGGTCGGAGCAGGAGTGGATGCATAATAAGAAGCCCTTGTATTCACCACAGTCAGAATACCTTGATCATCAACAAGGTTGTATAACATATTCAGCTTGCTTATTTTATCCATGATATTTGCAAAAAGTGCAATCATGCATGTAAAAAAACATGAAGACTCCGCTCTCACCAAAAATCTTTCTCCTCTCCTCAATATTAATTGCATTCAAAATAGCACAAGTATCAATATGATTTTTTCCCCACTTCAGTAGGGGCACCTCTCTAGGGTCGAACCCTTTTTCATAGCCAAGCCCTTGCAACCATAATTGTATATCCTCCTCCATTGTCAACTCATCCATGAAAGAGAGAGCAGAGTATAATATTGAGAAACCTGGTTAAAATAAAGATTGGACCAGTATTTTAGACATGAAAACCGACAAAACTGAGGAAAGTCAACAGAGAGATAACAGAAAATAGAGTGAGCCACAAGAGTGAGAGGTTTCACAAAAAAAAAAATATACTGGGAAATTTCTCCAATCCAGAGTAAAAGGGTTGAACCACTAGTAAACTGGATGGAAGTAATTATGCCCCTCATTACAGAAGTTATCTTGAGAGGTACACCTCAGATGGAAAAGATCAACGAATAAATTAAGAGATGGCTTCCAGAACTTGTGATTAGCACATAGATAGAAAACCTTCATATATGCCCATGACCCTGGATGAAGCTGGGAATGAACAACTTTTAAATATTTCAGGACAGCTACCTCAAATTCAAAAAAGGCAGCCAAAGCCCTAGTCTTGTGAATAAGCACTCATGAAATGGAACATGCAATCATCAAAAGAGTTGCATATCCTCTTTTCTCATGGCACCGAAAGGACTAACCACTCCAGAGGGTCATGGACCGCAATACCAACTCATCTATTGCATTCTCAGTGTTCAAGGGTGAGAAAGTACCTGACACTGCATATGTCCAGTCATGCATCATCACATCCGACCAACATTGAAGATTAAAATGTTCCATCACATCAACATCACTATGCTCGTAACCTTCAGTCCTTAGAAGATCCTGAATGAAATCTCTAGCAAGTTCCCTCCTTTGCAATTTAGCCTTCACTCTTCTTCTGACAAGACGCAAAGAATCATGGGGACCTCGACATGAGTAATTCTTCTACCGGGCGTCTAAAGACCCATAAGAAGAATAAATTTCTTCCTCCAAGAAAGTTACAAACATCCCTTCTGACCCATAATCATTAGATCTGGATATAGCTTATAGTCCTACGCGGTCACTATTAAGGGAAGGATGATGAGAATCATGGGACGATCCATAGGAAGCTTCCACCTCAGAGTCAGTCACTAAATCGCCGATATTATGACTCATCCTGACAAAAATAGGAAATGCTAAAGAAAAAACTTGAGTTAGAATGGTACCTGTTTAGAAGAGATTGATGAAGCAAGAAGAATGAAAAAGGCGAAAGCTTTAATGAAGCCCTGAAACACTCCTAGTAATATTCTCAAGAAAAAAGAAGAAGACGTTTCTTTAAAAATGTAACCGAAAGCTTGAAAGCTAAAAGGTTGCGAAAACCTCCAAATATTCAACTAACCCTATTTACAAGCAATGTCAGTTGAAAGATCAAGACTGACTGTGAATAGATATCACAAGATCAACGACTGCAACTCCACTAAGAGAACACGCCAAACTCAAGCAAACTCAAGAACTTTATGAGCTGCGCCACACCATAGCTGGTAACTTCCCCGCACGTTCCAGGAATGAGTGATAAAGCGTTTCATTGACGAGACCACATTAAATGCACCTTTTCCCCATTATTACTATTCAAAATTGATCGCAAACGATTCAGTTCTATCTTACACTGGACTATGACACAGAGGCCAATCAATAATAATTAAGACTTTCCCCGACTCCTTCAGTTCCCGATCAAACCTTGAGGGCAACTATTCTGGACCGACCAAAGGCCTAATCATCCAAGGCTCAATCCATCAAAGGCCTATTGTATTCGACCTGAATATAAAAATAGTTCACATACAATGAGAAGGTACACAATCTATGATCACTAATTTCAATACGCTTATCTTAAATCTTAAAGTGACTTGAGCGTTGGAGTGATAACCATGCAGGTCCACCTCGCGCCTCCGTAAAAGATATCGGAGCCACCCTTCTAGACCACTATTATCACATTCTCTTCATTTATGGTTCCTTAGTGGAGTTAGAACATCCAGTTATAGTTTCCGAATAGAACTGTGGCACCGTCAGTGGGAATCTTCTGAGACGTCTCGGATAGATAAATCAAAATACTGTTGATTCCATAAAAGTCACAGTCACAAAACCGATGATTGCATCCAACTAAAGGATGCCATTAAAGAACTAATAAAGAGAGGTCAAATGACTGAATAAGTGAAGGGGGAAAGAAAGATAGGGAAGAATCCCTAGAGGTAAAACCCCCACAAATACCGCTACTTCTGGGACAGACGAGGAGAACAAGGGGTGAGCAAAGGCAAACACTCTTATATTGCTGCCATTAAAGAAGGGAAACCTCAAGCAAGTCTTCACTCCAATGGATTGATGAAAAGGAAGATCACGGAGATGAAGGGTGTCTACCATATAGAAGGAAATTCGTTTTTAAAAATTTGCAATCGCTCTAAATTGGAATTCTGGGACTCAAAAAAAGTCAGAAGTATTTCGAATGAGATTCCCCCCTCGTAATCATCACCATGAATGGGAGGATTGACGTGTCACTAATCATCATTAATGGTGGAAGTTCCTGCGATATCATGTACTCAGAGCTTTTCGAGAAGATGAACATGGATCGAAGCAAATTACTAGCATACAAAGGCTCAAAACTCCAAGCGTTCAACATAACCACAACCTGTATCTAGGGATATATGGAGCTGATAGTTTTCGTCGTTAGCGAAGAAAACATTAGATAATTAAATTCTCAATTTCTTGTTGTTCCTTACTGGAATGTATATAATTGCATCATGGGACGACCTTTTCTGGCCATTCCAGATGATGTCTCGTTGCTGATCCATCTTAAACTTAAATACCACAATCTATAGGGAGAACTGATAACCATCAATGCCAATTTGGAAGGAGTGAAAATAATATATCAAGCTCTTCAAAAATATCAGGGAGAAGGAATAGCCATAAAGGTCAACGTCACTTCCCTCATTGTACAACTCAACAAGATGGGTGTTGTTCAGTGCCTGCCAAAAGCCCAATTACATGAGGCCCAGTTATTCAGCCTATTCCATCAAGCCTAAGGTATAAATACCCTCACAAAAGATTTTTAGGTAGACAATCTCTAATCTCCACTTTAACTACAAGCATCTTGAACCCTGTACTGACTTGGGCGATGAAGTGATAACCATGCAAGTACCCCTTATTTTTGGATCTACCATATCAGAGATTAACAACGTCGATTAAAAATCAATGTCTCGTGTTCAAGAAACATTGTGATCCCAACCACTGTTCCATGATTCCTCAGTATTGTAGTGCTTAGGAAGCTTCGCTTCTCCGTAGCTTACTCAATCCTCTCTATTTCTGGTTCCACAACAGAACAGTGGTGTCGTCTGTGGGAACCGACTCCTGGTTCATGTGATAACCACAATTTCACGTTCGATACTCAGATATGAATTCGAAGCGTCTCCTAAGAAAGAATCAGGGTTCTTATGAGCTTAAAATATTAGATATATACCACTCGGGTCAATCAAACTCTGATCCAACTCCGACTATTATTGGTATTAATCCCTAACCATTGTGAAAAGACGCCAACGAACATCCCTAGATATATAGAGTTCTGACTAGTCAGGCTCAGTTTGGGTTTATGCTAACCAGAACTCTAAATCTTCCCCTCCGGCCGAAGCTCGCGGATGAAAATTTGTAGATTTGGATCTAGGTTCATCTCAAATCCGGGCGATTTTAACATAATCCGTGTCTGAAAAATCACTGCCATACAAATATCGCCTTGATCGACTTCGGTAATGTTAGACGATGGCTATGGATCTAGAAGGGGGGTTGAATAGATCCCTTGAGTTTTACACGCAAATGGATTACAAATTTTGATTTTAAAAAGTGTTTAACGGAAGCAACCACTGGATAGATCGTCTACAATGAACCTTCTACTAAAAGGATCGGATATGCACGAATATATCGAGAATAAGTATGGAAGAGAAAAACTCATTTTGATTACTACACTTAAAAAATGCAGTCAACAAAATTTCACTTGCTTGACATTTATTCCAATCCAATGAGGTAAAATGATAAGCAATCTAAGGTAACGTGTTCGAATTTTGCTTTGAAATAAATTATCAAACACCTAGTGTGCGTAAACACACTAAGTGCAGAATTTCTATGAAGGGTAATGTAAAGCTGCTCCAAGATACAATTCAAGGAATTGAATCAATTTAACAAAATAATTTATCAGCTTACAATTACTCTATGACAGAAATTTCAATAACTTGCGACTTCACAAATTCGAACAGACTGAAATGTAAAAGAGTTAAGGAGAGAGAGAGAACAAACACGATTTGATTAGGCAGTTCCCCAATCGTCCTCGCTTTGGGTACGTCTGCCCCCAACTCCACAAATGGAATTGAGATATGTATATATATAGTTGTTGCAAATTGTTTATTACAAGAGAAAACTATGAACATCCAAACCCACGAACGTCTTCGATCGTTGATGCAGAATTTTCTCTCCCCTTGATTCAAGATGAATCAAGTCCTTCGAATATGGTTGATCCAATTATCGTCCCACGCTACTAAACCGAAAGAAACCACCGTTCTTCGGTTACCTTCACTCGATCAATTTCAATCTACCAAAAATTTGAACCCAAACCTCTCTTCTACGATCCTCTGATTACAACTACTAAACCCAACAGAGGATAAAAGTCATGCTGTCTTATAACCGCACGGTTACAGAATAATTGCTCAAAAGGAATAGCTAGTCTTTCAGAAATTAAAGACTTAAAGGTTACCCGTTGTGAAGATGATGCTCTAGTTGGTGCTGGTTGTGAAGATGAACCTCTTGTTCCCCTTCTACTTGGATTTCTTCTTGAAGCCATGGTTGAAGAAGAGTTGAAAGGAGATGATAACACTTGAATTTCGCAGAAAGTGAAGAGGGGATATGTGCAGCCCTTAGAAACCCTGGTGGTAGTAATATAGAGAATTTTCTCTTGGTGGGTTTTTGATTTTTAGGGTTTTGATGATGATTTAGTGGAGAATAATGTTTATTGATGAGGTTTAATGGAGGAAGATAAGGAGAGATTGACCACAAAATCTAATGAGATGACATGCAATAAACATACATCAATGTACAATGAAAATATGTAGTGAAAATAGGCAACACTAGGTCGGCGCACACGTCCCAGTAAAGAAGAAAGTCTGGACGTTTGGTTTATGCGTCGACCTATGGATCTGTGCGTCGGCGCATGATTCATGAATTTTCCTAAAAAATTAAACATTTGGTTATGCGCTTTCCCAAAAGTTTATCCTAGGTCAGCGCATAAGTCATGCGTCGACGCATGCACATGCAAACATGAGCCAGAAATGAAATTTTTTGCAATTTAGGTTCCAAAAGATAAATAACCAAGCACATATATTGACCAAAACATCCACATGAACGATAAGTGCTCAAAATGCAATAAACATCAAGATTAGAGTAATTAATATGGCACAAAATATGATAAACATCTATAAATCGGAACGATATTACCTTGATCACCATGACGGTAGGATCCCTCACATATGCCTAAATGTCTTTTTGCATAGTTAGTTAAAAGAATAAACAAGCATATATATATATATATATATATATATATATATATATATATATATATATATATATATATATATATATATATATATATATATATATATATATATATATATATATATATATATATGTGAAGATCACTATCTTAAAAAGATTATTAAGCACGATCCGAGATATCGAGAATGCCAAGTTCCCTACAGATGTGAAAGAAAGGCTCTGTAGCTACTGGTTTCGTAAAAATATCAGCAAGTTGATTTTTAGTGTCAACGTGCTCAAAAATCACATCACCTTTCTCTACATGATCCCTAAGAAAATGATGGCGTATTTCGATATGCTTGGTGCGTGAATGCAATACGAGGTTCTTAGTTAGGTTAATCGCACTAGTGTTATCGCACAAAATTGGAATACGTTCAAGTTTTAAGTTGAAATCAAGTAATTGTTGTTTAAGCCATAAGACTTGAGCACAACAACTACCGGCGGCAACGTATTCCGCCTCGGCTGTTGACAAAGCAACGGAAACCTGTTTCTTGCTATGCCAACTCACCAAGGAATTTTCAAAAAAATGACACGTGCCACTAGTACTTTTCCTATCCACCTTGCACCCGGCAAAGTCGGAATCGGAGTAGCCAACTAAGGAACAAACACTACCTTTGGAATACCACAACCCATACTTTGGAGTACCAGACAGGTATCGAAGTATGCGTTTAACAGCCTTTAAGTGGGATTCCTTGGGATGTGCCTGATACCTCGCACACATGCATACACTAAAGATTATATCAGGACATGATGCGGTAAGATAAAGAAGAGATCCTATCATACCTCGATACTTCTTTACCTCAACATCCTTACCCTTTTCGTCACGATCAAGATTAGCACTTGTGGGCATAGGAGTGTCTATTGCTTTGCAGTTCAGCATATCAAAACGTTTGAGTAACTCGAGACAATATTTTGTTTGACTCACAAATGTGCCCTCTTCAAGTTGTTTGATTTGCAATCCGAGGAAATAGTTGAGCTCCCCCATCATGCTCATTTCAAACTCCCCCTGCATTAAACTAGAAAACTCCTTGACCAAGGTCATGTTAGTAGACCCAAATATAATATCGTCAACATAAATTTGTACCAAAATTAAGTGTTTTCCTTGACGTTTAATGAAGAGGGTTGTGTCAACCTTTCCTCTTGAATACCCTTGATCAAGTAGAAATTTACTTAGACGTTCATACCAAGCCATAGGTGCTTGTTTAAGTCCGCACAAAGCACGTTTAAGTTTGTAGACATGATCAGGAAATTCATGAGATTCAAAACCTGGAGGTTGGGCAACATAAACCTCTTCATTTATACATCCATTAAGGAATGTACTTTTAACGTCCATTTGGAATAATTTGAAATTTTTAGTGCAAGCATAAGCAAGTAAAAGGCGTATAGCCTCGAGTCGGGCAACCGGCGCATAAGTTTCCTCATAGTCGATTCCTTCCTCTTGGTTATAGCCTTGTGCTACAAGCCGCGCTTTGTTACGGGTTATTACTCCATTTTCATCAAGTTTATTCCTAAACACCCATCAGGTGCCGATTACTCGATGATCTCGCGGAGGGGGGACAAGATCCCAAACCTCATTTCTCCTGAATTGGTTTAGTTCATCTTGCATTGACAAAAACCAATGCTCATCGAGTAACGCCTCCTTAGCATTTTTAGGTTCAACTTGGGAGACAAAAGCAGAGTAATAGCAAAAATTACTAAGTTTAGAGCGAGTGGTTACTCCCTTAGAGATATCACCGAGAATGTTGTTAATTGGATGGTCTTTTGAAGACTTCCAAGCTGGAGGAAGTTCATCTTTCTCAGCATGATGATCATCCTCACTTTTCACTGGTTGGTGATCCTTTTCCTCCTCAATACGCACTGCTTCAGGCTGGTCAGTTCCCTTATCAGTGTCTTTGAGTATGTCTTCAGTAGGTACACCTACACCATGAAAAGAACTACCTTCTCCGACATTTCTCAGATAAGACTCGTCAAAGGTAACATGAACTGACTCTTCAACTACACGTAATCTTTTATTATAAATTCTATACGCTTTACTTGACTGAGAGTATCCAAGAAAAATACCCTCGTCGGCCTTGGAATCAAATTTACCAAGAGTCTCTTTCCCATTGTTTAACACAAAACATTTGCAGCCAAATACATGAAGGTGAGAGATATTTGGCTTACGCCCTTTTAAAAGCTCATACGGTGTCTTGTTTAGAATAGGCCAGATGAGCACCCTATTCAAAATGTAACAAGCCGTACTTATGGCGTCGGCCCAAAAGTATTTTGGTAATCCATTATCATTGATCATAGTCCTTCCATGTTCTTCCAAAATTCTATTTTTACATTCCACTACCCCATTTTGTTGAGGGGTGCGTGGTGCGGAAAAATTATGATCAATTCCGTTGGAATCACAAAATGCTTCAAACAAATGATTTTCAAACTCACCCCCATGGTCACTTCTAATTAACCCAATGTTTGTGTTTAACTTGTTCTGAGATAACTTAGCAAATCGTTCAAAGGCCGAAAAGGTATCACTCTTATTTGCTAAGAAAATGGTCCAGCAAAACCTAGAAAAATCATCGACTATAACAAACCCATAATAGTTACCACCTAGACTTTTAACCCTAGATGGTCCAAAGAGGTCCATATGGAGGAGCTCAAGGGGTCTCATAGTTGAAACGACGTTTTTAGATTTGAATGAGATCCTTAATTGCTTCCCCATTTGACACGCATCATAAAGGTGATCCTTTGTAAATTTAATTTTGGGCAAACCGATGACTAGGTCTTTAGAGACTATTTTGTTAAGCAAATCAAAGTTGATGTGAGCCAATCGTCTATGCCACAACCATGAATCTTCATTCATATCGACTAGACACTTGTCTCTATTCAACGATACCTCATTTAAGTCTAGCATATAGACATTGTTCACCCTCAAGCCCTTAAACAAATTCTTTTTGTCACTATCTTCAACTGTGCAACAATTCTTTGAAAAATATACTTTATAATTCTTGTCACATAGTTGACTAATGCTTAAAAGGTTGTGTCTAAGGCCTTCCACAAGCAGCACATCAGAGATAGTAGTAGATGAGGGGTTACCTACACTACCTTTGCCGAGAATCTGTCCCTTATTGTTGTCTCCGTAGGTGACAAACCCCTTTTTCTTCGCCACAAAGTCGATGAAAAAATATATGTCGCCGGTCATATGTCTCGAGCAAAGACTATCCAAAACCCATCTTCTTTCGGTGATCTCAAGACTTTGTACCTACAAAAACAATCAAGGGAGAGTAGGTACCCAATTCGCATTGGGTCCTTCAAGGTGAGTGAAACCAAGACCGCACTTGGGTAACCATTGATAAATACCTTTTGGAACAAGAAATCTTCTAAAACGACATTTAGCAATAGTATGACCAGGCTTGCAACAATATAAGCAATCACGGTTCATTTGGAACTTACCTTTGCTATCACTATCGTGAATCACATACGTATACTTTTGATACGGATTATTCATACTTTCTCGATAATGTGATCGATCAATAGCAAATGTAATTTTAGGCTTAAGAGCCTTGTCTAACTTGGCTTTGAGGGTTTTCACCTCTTCTTGCCAAATACGACAAGTATCACATCCCCAAAACTTGAACCATGGAGACTTATTCTCATCAATCTTAGTTTTTGATACATCCACCATGGAGTTTTTAAGATCCTCCAATTTCCTTTTGGAATCGGCAACCTTTTTCTCCAAGTGTCTAAAAATCTTTTTGTTTGAGGCTAAGCATTGAAAAGCTTCCTTAGCCTCATGGTGCAATGTATCAAAAACTCTTATTAATTCAGCATGAGACATATTATGAGAATTTTCATATTTAGAGTGCTTTACCTCCTTTTTCTTGCTTCGTTGAGCCATAAGACATAGATTTACGGACTCGCTTTCGTCACTTGAGTTGTCCCCTTTTTCGGACTCACTATCGCTTTCCCAAGCGATGTAAGCTCGTCTTGACTTATTTGACTTCTTATTTTGACGACCCTTGTCCTTGTCTTTGTCATTCTTAAGCAATGGGCAGTCCGGCTTGTAGTGTCCGGATTTCCCACAATTGAAGCAAGATCCTTTGGCTTTGCTACTCTTATTTCCTTCATTTTTAGACTGCTTTCTAAACTTGACTAGATTCTTATCCGAGTGTTGAATCTCCTTTTTTTGTATATACCTATTGTATCTCTTCACAAATAGGCCCATGTCTTCACCGGATTCATCATCTTCGTCGTTGTTGGTTTCACTATCACTAAGCTCTTGGTGTGTGGACTTAGAACAAGAAGTCTTAAGAGCAATCGACTTCTTCTCCGTATCTTTTGTCTTCTCCTTCTTTATGCTCTTTTCATGTTTATCCAAGCCAATGAGCATTTGCTCATGCTCATCGAGTTTGCCAAACAGTGTTGTGAGGTCTAGTGTAGCAAGATTGTTGACCTCCTTGATAGCGGTGACCTTCGGTTGCCATTCCCTGTTTAAACACCTCAAAATCTTGTTAGTAGCAACCTCATTTGGAATTGGTTTACCAAGAACATGCAATTTGTTGATAATGTGAGTGAATCATTTTTGCATATCCGCAATGGTTTCCCCTTGCTTCATGTAAAACAAATCAAACTCTTGCGTTAGTGTATTAATACGAACCATCTTAACATCATTAGTGCCTTCGTGGGCTACTTGTAAAGCATCCCACATGGCTTTGAACGTCTCACAATGGGAGACTCGATAATACTCGTCAACTCCCAAGGAGGAGATGATCATATTACGAGCCTTCCAATCATAGTTGTACTTTTCTCGTCCTCCTCAGTCCATTGAGCTTCGGGTTTAGGAACGACAACGCCTGCTGCGTTAGTCATAGTAATTTCCATGGGACCGTTTAAAATAACGTTCCAAACCTTCCGATCTATGGAATTAATATAGACGCGCATACAATCCTTCCAGTAGCTGTAATTTTTGCCTGTAAAAATTGGAGCTCTATTATAAGCCCCTTTAGGTTTGTTCGCCATGATCCAAGAAGTTTTACCGAAGCACCAAAATTAACCGGAGCTCGTGATACCACTTGTTAGACGATGGCTATGGATCTTGAAGGGGGGGTTGAATAGATCCCTTGATTTTTATACGCAAATGGATTACAAAATTTGTTTTTAAAAAATGTTTAACTAAAGCAACCACTGGATAGATCGTCTACAACGAACCTTCTACTAAAAGGATCGGATATGCACGAATATATCAGGAATGAGTATGGAAGAGAAAAACTCAGTTTTATTACTACACTTAAAAAACGCAGTCAACAAAATTTCACTTGCTTGACGTTTATTCCAATCCAATGAGGTAAAATGATAAGCAATTTAAGGTAACGTGTTCAAATTTTGCTTTGAAACAAATTATCAAACACCTAGTGTGCGTAAACACACTAAGTGCAGAATTTCTATGAAGGGTAATGTAAAGCTACTCCAAGATACAATTCAAAGAATTGTATCAATTTAACAAAACAATTTATCAGCTTAAAATTACTCTATGACAGAAATTTCAATAACTTGCGACTTCACAAATTCGAACAGACTGAAATGTAAAAGAGTTAAGGAGAGAGAGAACAAACACGATTTGATTAGGCAGTTCCCCAATCGTCCTCGCTTTGGGTACGTCTGCCCCCGACTCCACAAATGGAATTGAGATATGTATATATATAGTTGTTGCAAATTGTTTATTACAAGAGAAAACTATGAACATCCAAACCCTCGAACATCTTCGATCGTTGATGCAGAATTTTCTCTCCCCTTGATTCAAGATGAATCAAGTCCTTCGAATATGATTGATCCAATTATCGTCCCACGCTACTAAACCGAAAGAAACCACAGTTCTTCGGTTACCTTCACTCGATCAATTGCAATCTACCAAAAATTCGAACCCAAACCTCTCTTCTATGATCCTCTGATTACAGCTACTAAACTGAACAATTTGCGCCAATTTACGGTTACCTTCGCCCAGGCGAATCCCTGTAGAACGAAAAGGTTTGTACAAAAACCCCCAAAAATAATCCGATTCTTTGAGGACAAAACCAACTGGTTTTATTCAAGAAACACCTGCCAAGCTCTCAACCCAGAAGATGAAGATCACACTTCCTAAATTCTGAACGTTATCACTTCGAACAATGGGCGACACAAACAAAGATGATTATGTGTGATTGTTTGTTTACTCAATGAAGAAGATGAGGATGAAGAGAGAAATGACATATATCTTTCACGATTCTTGTTTGTGGAATAAAAGGATGACCAAAACTATTTATAGGAGAATAAAATGACCCACTTAAAATAATAACAGAAATAACAAACAAAACAAAAATTAAGTGAAAAACACATAATTTTTAAGTCATGCGTCGAACTCCTATCCTCATGCGTCGACACATAGAAGCATATTTTTGTGTCAATTAAGTTGTGCACTTTCCCGCAGGTTTTGCTGGGTCAGCGCATGAATTTTGAGGTTAGCGCATGAACTGGAAGGGTCAGCGCATAAGCTGCATTTTTTTTTTGGAAATTCAATTTTCTGAGCATTTTCACCAGACCAAGTTCAGAAACACATACTAGACACCACTAAAATGATAATGGACATTTATTTATGGGAAAGACAAGGTCCTATGCATCTAGACATATGAACGATAATGGTTAGACGTAACCTGCCCGACACGTGAAGTGATACCGCTCAAATTACAATCTAATTTCTTACATGTTTGTTGACATCATTAAAACAAGGTAGATAGAAGAATATCCCTCACAGGTAAGATGTCTCATCATCTTAAATATCCCTGTCGACAATGATACTACCACAAAGAATGAAGTTATGAAAGTGACCACCGGTTGGTACATGGAGACAGGAAGTTCAGAGACAAAATTATGCTCCTGGTCCAGAAACAGATGGTGTAGATGGAAGATTCAAGCATCAAACCACCGACATGAAAGTAGTAATCCAGCTTCGACCTACAAGGAAAGGCATGTTGCGCAACTTTATAAACAACTTCTAAAGATGTGAAATGAAGCGAAGCAGATCTCCCTGGCCATCCGATCATCTCAGATACCCCGAAGAGACTCTGAGTCCAAAGATGTTGGTCCAACATGGTCCCAAGAAGCAAAATCGGGTACACTCATCGGAGGTTGTCCATCTTATGCACAAGCCAAGGATCAATCCTCCAGATCAGCCGACCATCAAGCTATCTAGACAAGGCATCCAAGGGCAAGTGTTCGATACATATTCACGGTCGATTATAATATTTAATTAATTTATTTGTAAATTATTATATATATATATATATATATATATATATATATATATATATTACAATTATATCCTTGCTGCTCTGCTTTCTGCCTTGTTCCCTATTTAGTACGCCAAAATGTAATTGCACGTAACTCCAAATTATAGTACAATCAATGCAGTTGATGCCCAACTTAAAGATTTCAGGGGTGTTGTCATAGACGCTTTGCACGTTCGGCCAAAGAAATTAAATCTCGTCTGCACCATGCATGCCTCTAGATTCTAGGGGTGTTATCGGAGACTCTTTGCACGTACGACCAAAGCAATCAAATCCCCTTGGCACATTGCATGCCTCCAGGTTTTATAGGTGTTGTTGGAAACTTTTTTGCACATCTAACCAAAGCAATCAAATCCCCTCAGTGCCTTGTGTGCCTCCAGATTCCAATGGTGTTGTCCGAGACGCTTTTCACGTCCGACCAAAGCAATCAATTTCCTACAGCGTCTTGAGAATTTAGTGGAGCTGTCGGAGACGTTTTGCATGTCTAACTACAATAACCAAATCCGTCATCGGTGTTATCAGAGACACATTGTATGTCCGAATACAACATTTGTAATACCCCGTAAATTATGTTACTCTGGATAATATTGGTATGGTCAACTGGGCTCCGGTTTTCTCTGATAATTTATTTGATAAAATAATTAGAGTAAACTGATGAGCTCAGAGCAGACCCAATTAATATTATCTGACTCTGAGGTTTTAAGTGTTGGAGCTTTAGAGACTGGTTGGCCAATTAGTAGTGTTACTAATTGATGACATTTTCTATATCATTTCTTTTCCTCTCATTTCCAAACATAGAAACTTTTGAGAAGGGAATGGGAAGAAAGGAAAGGAAAGGAAAGGAAGAGAAAAAGAGGAAAAAGTCCAAGAACACAAGATCATCAACCATCACTCATTCTTCATCAAATCATCTTCCAATCTTTATCTTCATCATCTATTCAAGGTGGGTTGTAGATAGAAACCTTTGTTTTAGATTTTCTTGAAGTCTAGGATTTAGGTTAGAATGGTGAGAAAATGAATAATCTTGACTTTAACGGTTAAAATATGATATAATCTGTGTAGTATAATCCCTAGTCATGTATGATCATCTGTGAATATATGTTTTGCATGTAGGTGAAGTTTTGGGATGAGAAATTGGTCACAAAGCTCTGTTTTCACACTGCTGGAAAACCCAAATTTTGCAGGTTCGCACTGCGAGTCCCCTAGCGAAGGGGAAATCGAACACTCGCTGGCTATTCGCACGGCGAAGGTGAGGGCGAACGTTCGCCAGAGGTTCGCACTGCAAACTTTACCTTGTTTTAGTTCTGACTTGGTTCGCCAGAGGTTCGCACTGCGAATGGGGCAGCGAACCAGTGTTGGCTAGGAATTCGCTGGGAGCTTCGCACTGTGAATGAGAAAGCGAGCATTCGCTGGCTACTTCGCAATGCGAACATGACAGATCCTCCAACTTGTTTCTTTCATAACTTTTGACTCGTTTATCCGAGGTGAGTATTCTTGGTATCGTTGTGAAGCTATGAACATCCTCTAGCTAATGGAAGTGAGAAATATCTATTTATTGTCCGATTAAATAAATCGGGGAGAACCGTGAATTAGTGTAATTTGGGGGTACATTGAATTTTGTGTTTCTATTATGTATTTGGTGACTATTTGACTATGCTCTTATTGTTGAACATGTTTGAGTATGTATTCATGCTAAGTACGAAATAGGTAGAGTGAGGATTATTACCGTAAACAACGTAGGAAAGTGTGGAATGACATAGAATGAATAAACACTAGTATGGAACATGTTTGTTAACCTTGTGGTTGTGATAAGGCGTTATGGCCTTGTGATCGTCGAATACGATCACGTTTGTGTGTGTGATCGCGTAATCATAACCGGTTCTTCGAGTGCGTTTCATGGGTCTCGAGCTCCTCTGAAACATATGCACGACTACTTGGCAGGTTTGATTCCCCGTGCTGTACGAATGGCGCCCGTGAGGTGAATGCTTCTGACGTTATAAGGCCCGTGTAAAGTTACGGTTCATAACAGTATAAGGCCCGTAGAACCCAAATCCATTCGTATGTCAAGTAGGTTGCAAGGATCCATGACCCGGGTCGACTTCTAGACGTAGAAGAGGACGGGAATAGGGGATGCCTTGGCATGGTTATCGATTAGAGGGATTCTTGAGTTAACAGGCTCAAGACGTAATTCCCTTCGTGTGTGATATTGTGAGTTGATGAACTCATCACATATTTCCATATAGTGTGTGTGTACTCAAAGTCATCCCCCTTCCCTTTGACTTGAGTTAGGTTTGTTAGAACCTTGTAGAGTCGAGAGGACTATAAGATAGCGAACTCACTGAGATTTGATGTATCTCACCTCACGTTGTTGTTTACATCACATGTACTACAGGTTCGGCGAAGGGTAAGGACAAAGTGGTTTGACTTTTCCTTACGGATCGTAGCTTTTGAGATGGCATGGCTTCCGCTATGGCATTTTATTTTGAGATCATTGTATTGATCTAGTTCTTAGTGTATTTTGGGACATCTTGTATATGTTATGCCGTAGACTTTAGAACTTTGTATTTAGGGCATTTAATGTATATAATGTGTTAACTAGGAACTTATGGTATTTCAGTACCAATGACTTGGATTCATGTATAATATATATGCTTTGATGTATGTTGTTATATATGGGTGTTACAGTTGGTATCAGAGCAGGTCGTATCCTCGACCTAGCCATGAAATAGTATAAGTATTTCTTTCTGTTTAATATGCGGAGTGTCGCCGTTGGACTTGAGTGATATATTTATGGTATTGAGCCTGATCAACTTAACCTTATCTGTATGACCTTCAGAAACATGGCTGACAGACGCAGAAATAACCGAGGTAGACCGAGAACCACTCCAGCCGGGACAAATCTTCCAGGTGGCGAGGAACAGGTCCCGTGGCCTCAATTTCGGCAGCAGATGCAACAACAACAGAACCAGTTTATGCAACAAGTAGTATAGCAGATGGCTGGTGGCCTGCATCCTCCAGTGGTTGTTCCTGAAGCTACAGGGGGAACCTTTAGGGATTTCATTCGTATGAATCCTCCAGAGTTTCAGGGAGGGTTAGATCCGGTTATGGCTCATGAATGGATATCCAGTATGGAAAGGACTTTCTTGATAGTCCACTGTAGTGAGGAAAACAAAGTAATGTTTGCTTCTCACTTGTTGAGGGGTCCTGCTAGGGGGTGGTGGGATATTGCTTCAGGTTTTATGACTATGCAACGTGTATCTAAAGTGTGGGAGCAATTCAAGGCTATTTTTATGGAAAGGTACCTTGTTACAACCCAATTCCCATCGCGAATAAATAATACATAAATAAAATCAGAGTAACTAAAAATTTATTTTTTCGACAGAAACAGGGATGCCACACTTAAAGAAATAAAACATATTCCCTGCTCAAATATTTGATACATAGCATAAAATAGAGTACCCTCAAAGGGAAACTTTTTCCATATAAGGGAAATGTCAATTATGGAATAAAGCGGAAATATCCATAACCGACTTGTTTTACAAATAAATGGTTTTAGAACATCAAAATATAAATACAAAAGTAATACAAAATATATTCAACAATTATATACATATACGACATAATCGTTCCCCGACTCCCGTGCTACGTATCAGAGCAGACACCAAGACCTACAATCGGAACGGAGGACTAATCTCCACAAAAGCCTCCAAGACTACAAATCTGCAATGCCTCATAGAGCATTATAAAACAGCAGAAGGGTGAGAAATAACAACTAAACCAAGATTGCATAATAATATGCAAAAACACATAAAAATCACATACACAGTTATTCTCACCTCACGCATCACATACCAAAACATATAGCATGTCACAAATACATAACCTGTATCAATTATCCAACATAATCACGTATTTGCACATAAGGCATACCAAGTCATCACATATAGAAACACATCACACATCACATAGCATATGTCTATGCCTAAAACATATTATTCACAGCCACTTCATTTATCACATATGCACATCAATTTACCAATCCAATCATAAATCTCAACAAATATTCAATGATTTCACAATTTCCCACACATAATCACATAATCAATCAAATCATGATTTTCCACACATAATGCGTCCATTCACAATCACATATGTCAATCAAACATATACCATTCAATACAATTGCACATATTTCATCTCATCAATCACAATCACATTTCCATGCACAATTAATTCATGATTTATGCAAATGCACATAGATCGACACAACGACTCTATGCACATGCCATGCGGTACCGACTTCCAATGTCACATGTCTCATCATCAGTCCACTCAGGAACTATTGGAACCATCGATCGTTACTGAGAATCTCAAGTAACTCCCCGTCGGGCCTACGATGTTCACCCGTCGCTTTAGGTCCTCAGGCATCGCCTCATATTTTCGAGGCACACGATGTTATGGATTGCTTTAGGTCTCCAAAGGAGCACACAATCGTCTATAACCATCGCTTTAGGTCCTCAGGCATCGCCTCATATTTTCGAGGCACACGATGTTATAGCAAATTCCCTCAGGAATTAAACCGCCACTCAGGATGTTTCAACAATGCATATTATGATGTTTGGCATACAATGACTCATGACATTCACATTGCACCCACATACACATCCATAATCATGCATATATCATCAAATACTACACTTAGCATTTTCTTGCCTTTCGGCCCAAAATCATCATCACAACGACATATAAGTCATACCACATGCATTTTCATTACAAACCATAAACCACAACAATTATGCAATCACAATCACTTCCACAAGGAATTCACATATCAAATGCTACTCACAACACATCATTATCGCACATTGAAATCAAAACCCAAAACACACATTTATTCCTCCATAACACCACAAACCATCATCACCAACACTTATCATATATATTCACATCATATACCAGCACACAAGCCATACGATACATATTAACAGCATATAGCATGATAACACAACAATCGCACACATTTAGCGCGATAAAAACCCGGCCACCCAACACTTTTCTAAAACCACAACCTAAATAAATCATCTACTGACCTCCAACCCATTTTTATTAGAAAGAGTTTTTCATTAGCTTTCCAACGCTTTGAACGGCGACCAAAACGGACTTACGGTTTGAAAATTACGACGAAAACAAAATTGGAAAATATCATGTTCGCTCCAGTATTCGCTAGGCGAACCCTAGCGAACCAAGGCAGTGGAAAATAGTCATAAAGTTCGCTAGGTGAACCTTCTAGCGAACGCTCGCCCGTTCCTTCACTGGGGTTAGCTAGGCGAACCCGCGAAACCCAGAATTCGCAGCAGCGTCAACCTAGGTCATATGGGACCAAAATACATCATTTTTATCACCCAAACCCTTCTAATTCATACCAGAACAACCAAAACATGTTTAGACATAATCAACGAGTATTCTACGCGGTTTATATCGAATTTCATCTGTGAAAACATCGATTTCTATCAATTGCTCCTAATTTTAATCGATAAGAAAAAGTCGAGAAACAACCAAAACAATCACAACAAACAACACATATACATACACAAGCAGGATATAATTGAAACTTCTCACCCTTACCCGATTATTCGCGCTAGAAACGGAGTTTTCCCGATTTTCCTCTTCTCCTCTTTCCTTCTTTCTCTTTTTCTTCTCTTCTCCTTCTTTCCTTACTATTTTTCTCTCCTTTCTTTATATTATAAAAGAAAATATAATATCTACACAAACAAAAGACCAAAATACCCCTACACTCAAATATCTCCCAAATGCTCTCAAAATGCGATAAAACATAAACAACGATGAAAAATAACATTTTGTCAAATAAAAGTCAAAAATAAAATAATACAAAACCAAAACCAATTAAATCTACTCTATTAAATAAATCTAACAAAACCGGGGCGTTACAATTCTCCCCCACTTAGACATTTTCGTCCTCGAAAATATACCGAGACGAACAACTCCGGACACGACTCCCGCATCCGACTAACAAACCAACATGCCAACAAAAGGCACACCACGAATAACACAACTGACAAACCCCTTACTAACACGACTACGACAAAGACACGACAACGACGATAACTACAACGACAAGATGCAAAGCCCATACAATGCACTTGACGACTAACTCACGACTCACAGGAAAACCCAAGCTACAAACACACAGGTTCACTCTTGAAACGAAACACAACAGGATCGTTACCCTTACCATAGGTAACCCTCCTCTAATTCCGCATACAGGAATTAGTTACATGCACTCGAACCATCACCATGGAAACGAGACAACAACACAAACAAGAACATAAAGTTCCACGACACAACATCGATTCCACAACCTTTACATGACCACAATACCAACATCCTTGTCACACAACATATTACAACAATGCTACCCTTCACCAATCGAACATATAACCAAGACACCCAACTACATAGTAGCCCATGGATAATATCTAAACCTTTCACCTAACACTTCCATTCTGAATCGTCCAATGGTCTCCTCACTCCTACATGTTTTCAATGTTCAACCTATGAACTCTTACCAGTCCCACACGCATATACGAATCATGCCACTTCACGCTTCCGTTTCACACTCTGATAACTCGTAACCATCAAAATTACCAATTTCACGTCCAAAGTCTAACTCTTTCTCATTTTCACCAAAAATCACTGTTCACTGTTAATATACCCAACCGCACACTATCAGACGTCAATTCACACACCAACCCAAATCTCTAAATTCTCCCAAAAATTCCCACTCTTTAACCATCAAAGCAGACATAAGTAAAACTTTCGACTTAACTCCTCACGCACGACATAAACTTTACCAATAGGATAATTCGAGCCAAAGTCATAACTAATCAGGAATTCCAATCATCCGACCGTGCCTCAATCCGAGTTACAATTCAAAAGTTATGAAGGAAACAAAATGGGACAACCTGCCATGTTTGCTAGGCGAACCTTCTAGCGAGCATTCGCTAACACCTTCGCTAGGCGAATGTCCAGCGAACCCACTATTAGCTGAAAAACAGATACAAAGTTCGCCAGGCGAACTCTTTGGCGAACCCTCGCCTTGCCGTTCGCTCCGCGAATCCCTTGGCGAACCAAGGCAGCAACCACCAACATCAAAAACACCCAAACTTCGCTAGGCGAACAACTCAGCGAACCTTCGTTGACCTTCGCTAACTGGTTCGCTAGGCGAACCCGCGAAAACTCAGAATTCCAGTAGTCTCGTTACTCATCCAGAACCATCATTTCCTCCATCCAAACACCTTGAACCTAAAACCCGTAAAATAATACCTCCAGGTTCTCCAACACAATACAATCGCGTCCAATTCCAAATCCTGAATAGTATCGATCCTTCTATGAATCCTCAATTATCGTAAAGCATAAGCCACGACTTTACCCCCTTGCAGTAACACACTGACTAAACTCATCAAAGACGCATCCCAATATCCTCACAAACGGTTCATCAGGATCACACAGAATCAAAAATGAAGCCGTAGACAAATCCTACTTCAGCTCTCTCAAACTTCTCCCACAATGAACATCCAAAGCAAACGACTTACCCTTTTTACGAGTCAACTGAGATAACAGAAGTGCGAACTTAGCAACGTCTTCCACAACCTGCAGTAACAACCAACTGAGCCCAAAAGTTTCTAATCCCCTTAACCGACTTAGAAGCCTCTCCATGTAGAACTGCATCTACTTCCGATGGATCCATAACCATACACTCATCTGAAATAACATATCCAAGAAAACTAACCTTTTTCAACCCAAATTCTCACTCGAATAACTTAGTATAAAACTTCGTCTCTTTTTGACACTTGTACTTCAAATCCCAAACTCTCTACCTGTTCTTCCTCTGAGTTTATAACAGATCTGAATATCCTCAATCCAAGCCATTACGAACTTATCCACATAAATATGGAAGATACGATTCCTCTACTCCACAAATAATACAGACGCATTACTAATACCAAGCAACATCACCGTACGTTGTAATGCCCAACCAAATTCCAAAAGATATAAATTCTCAAAGCTTTTGCAAAACCTTGCACTGGGTAACTGGCTACTCACACACAAGCTTAACCGAGTAATTAACAGCCTATCCCGATGATAACAACATAACCAGTCACATCAAATCGATCAAAGCCTTAACTCACACCATCCACCACTCTTATCAAACATTCTAAACAACTGCAATTTCACTCAAACTCAACCAAACCATTCCAATCATCTGTTCATGAAAGTGGACACTTATTCTCAATTGTTACCTTAATCAACTGTTAGTAACCCATACATAATTTCTTCTCTTAACAGTCCAAATTCCATAAATCCCCACGCGTAGCAACAACCATCCCAAAAGAACTCTCAAATAGTACATTCACACTTAAGGTTTTCTCAAAATTTCCATTAACGCTTTATAATTCCAAAGACTCCAAACCTCTCCAGAACTTTAAGTTTCGGTTTCCTTAGTCTCAATACCAATACCATCATAATGCTTGTTATTCCATTCAATCATCTCTCCATTTTGTTACTACCCATACTGGGGCTCTCCAAGACGACACACTTGGCCTCACAATTCTCCTTTCCAGTAAATCTTCCAACTGCTCTATCAGTCCAGGTACTTCTAATACTAACATCCAATATTCCATCCGGGAATACATCTAAAAATTACGCACAACCGGTAGCTCATCACTGTGTCCTTTCTGCTAATTCCTAGAAAACTATCGTCACAGACATAATAACATCTTAGTTTCACATCCTAAAAGTTCTTCTACTTGCTTAGCAGATCCAAACTTCAAATCCTTACCTTCGTCCAATTTGAGTTCACACTCTACTCTCTGAGAACAACCTTTAACAATACCCAATCGTTCTCTCTCAACCACTTTCCCACTGAACCAACATACCAAAACCTCTAATCCATTTTATCTTCCAGATATAAAAATCTTCATCGACTCATCAAAACAATCCGTAATCATTTTCTCAATTCCAAACAATTCATGGCACACACTATCCAAGCCGGAAAGACCCGTCTATTCCATCCAACATAATTCCCGTCTACTATCAACAAGAGATTAAGGGTGATCAGTTCCTCAATTTGTCAATAGACAGCCGACAATCATGATGGGGCATAAACCGTCTTTACCAAACTATAATAGCATTCCTTACATCTCATGCACGAAACTAACTAAGGCACCAATCCTCAGTCGACATAACCCTTACCTCCGCATTCCCTCCGGAATCGGGAACAACACTGTCCTAACAACACTTACAATCTTGCAATTCACAACACACTGAGCCAACGCTCCACAACCGAAGCAACTTGGAGAAGTACCCGCTTCTCCCCCACTTATCTCATTCTAACACCCGAGGACAAAAGATTAGGAAACCAGAAAGTACCGACAGTGCTCCACACACATATCACGTACTAAGGGACCAACAACATCGACAGTATTCAACTGTCACACCAACTGACTCAACAACTTGGCCGGACGGACCGACCTGCTCTGATACCACTAATGTTACAACCCAATTCCCCTCGCGAATAAATAATACATAAATAAAATCAGAGTAACTAAAAATTTATTTTTCCGACAGAAACAGGGATTCCACACTTAAAGAAATAAAACATATTCCCTGCTCAAATATTTGATGCATAGCATAAAATAGAGTACCCTCAAAGGGAAACTTTTTCCATATAAGGGAAATGTCAATTATGGAATAAAGCGGAAATATCCATAACCGACTTGTTTTACAATAAAATGGTTTTAGAACATCAAAATATAAATACAAAAGTAATACAAAATATATTCAACAATTATATACATATACGACATAATCGTTCCCCGACTCCCGTGCTACGTATCAGAGCAGACACCAAGACCTACAATCGGAATGGAGGACTAATCTCCACAAAAGCCTCCAAGACTACAAATCTGCAATGCCTCATAGAGCATTATAAAACAGCAGAAGGGTGAGAAATAACAACTAAACCAAGATTGCATAATAATATGCAAAAACACATAAAAATCACATACACAGTTATTTTCACCTCACACATCACATACCAAAACATATAGCATGTCACAAATACATAACCTGTATCAATTATCCAACATAATCACGTATTTGCACATAAGGCATACCAAGTCATCACATATAGAAACACATCACACATCACATAGCATATGTCTATGCCTAAAACATATTATTCACAGCCACTGCATTTATCACATATGCACATCAATTTACCAATCCAATCATAAATCTCAACAAATATTCAATGATTTCACAATTTCCCACACATAATCACATAATCAATCAAATCATGATTTTCCACACATAATGCGTCCATTCACAATCACATATGTCAATCAAACATATACCATTCAATACAATTGCACATATTTCATCTCATCAATCACAATCACATTTCCATGCACAATTAATTCATGATTTATGCAAATGCACATAGATCGACACAACGACTCTATGCACATGCCATGCGGTACCGACTTCCAATGTCACATGTCTCATCATCAATCCACTCAGGAACTATTGGAACCATCGCTCGTTACTGAGAATCTCAAGTAACTCCCCGTCGGGCCTACGATGTTCACCAGTCGCTTTAGGCCCTCAGGCATCGCCTCATATTTTCGAGGCACACGATGTTATGGATTGCTTTAGGTCTCCAAAGGAGCACACAATCGTCTATAACCATCGCTTTAGGTCCTCAGGCATCGCCTCATATTTTCGAGGCACACGATGTTATAGCAAATTCCCTCAGGAATTAAACCGCCACTCAGGACGTTTCAACAATGCATATTATGATGTTTGGCATACAATGACTCATGACATTCACATTGCACCCACATACACATCCATAATCATGCATATATCATCAAATACTACACTTAGCATTTTCTTGCCTTTTGGCCCAAAATCATCATCACAACGACATATAAGTCATACCACATGCATTTTCATTACAAACCACAAACCACAACAATTATGCAATCACAATCACTTCCACAAGGAATTCACATATCAAATGCTACTCACAACACATCATTATCGCACATTGAAATCAAAACCCAAAACACACATTTATTCCTCCATAACACCACAAACCATCATCACCAACACTTATCATATATATTCACATCATATACCAGCACACAAGCCATACGATACATATTAACAGCATATAGCATGATAACACAACAATCGCACACATTTAGCGCGATAAAAACCCGACCACCCAACACTTTTCTAAAACCACGACCTAAATAAATCATCTACTGACCTCCAACCCATTTTTATTAGAAAGAGCTTTTCATTAGCTTTCCAACGTTTCGAACGGCGACCAAAACGGACTTACGGTTTGAAAATTACGACGAAAACAAAATTGGAAAATATCATGTTCGCTCCAGTATTCGCTAGGCGAACCCTAGCGAACCAAGGCAGTGGAAAACAGTCATAAAGTTTGCTAGGCGAACCTTCTAGCGAACGTTTGCCCGTTCCTTCGCTGGGGTTCGCTAGGCGAACCCGCGAAACCCAGAATTCGCAGCAGCGTCAACCTAGGTCATATGGGACCAAAATACATCATTTTTATCACCCAAACCCTTCTAATTCATACCAGAACAACCAAAACATGTTTAGACATAATCAACGAGTATTCTACGCGGTTTATATCGAATTTCATCCGTGAAAACATCGATTTCTATCAATTACTCCTAATTTTAATCGATAAGAAAAAGTCGAGAAACAACCAAAACAATCACAACAAACAACACATATACATACACAAGCAGGATATAATTGAAACTTCTCACCCTTACCCGATTATTCGCGCTCGAAACGGAGTTTTCCCGATTTTCCTCTTCTCGTCTTTTCTCTCCTCTTTCCTTCTTTCTCTTTTTCTTCTCTTCTCTTTCTTTCCTTACTATTTTTCTCTCCTTTCTTTCTATTATAAAAGAAAATATAATATCTACACAAACAAAAGACCAAAATACCCCTACACTCAAATATCTCCCAAACGCTCTCAAAATGCGATAAAACATAAACAACGATGAAAAATAACATTTTGTCAAATAAAAGTAAAAAATAAAATAATACAAAACCAAAACCAATTAAATCTACTCTATTAAATAAATCTAACAAAACCGGGGCGTTACATACCTTTCTAGTCCTTGGAGGACCCGAAGAGAGTTTGAATTCCAGCAGTTAAGGCAATATTATGTGGCAGAGAACAGTTGGAAGGAAGTCCAAACAGAAGGGGATTCGCGTAGGTCGAATCAGAATGAGTGTGGGAGGTCAAGCCAACAGTTTAGGTCTAGGAAGCAAGCTTTCAAAAGGAAACAAGTCCAGGATTCTCGGAATAGTGCACCTCCTGTGTGTCGTACGTGTGGTAAGATTCATTTTGGCAGATGTCGCTTCAAAGGGGTGAAGTGTTATCAATGTCAGAAGGTGGGACATATGGCGAGGGATTGTCCTCAGAATAGGAATCAGACGCAAGGGAAGAAAGCAAAGGGCGATGACTCTAGGATTGCTGGTACGTGGTTGTTAATGGGTTTCCTTGTTTTGTTTTATTTGATTGTGGAGCAACGCACTCCTTTATATCGATGCAATGTATCAAGCGACTTGGGTTGCAAGCGGTCCCACTGTCTCCACCCATGGTGGTTACTACTGCCATGGATGAAATTGTTGAAACACCGTTAATGTGTGAAAATTATGTTTTTATCTGTGAATGGAAGAGTTTTCCAGATTGATATTATTTGTTTGCCGCTTAAGAAAGTGGATGTTGTTTTGGGAATGGATTGGTTTTCTGCTAACTCGGTATTTATCGGCTGTGAGGAGAAACTAATTATTTTTCCGTCCGTGGAGGCTACTCCGAAGGATGTGTTGACTACTATTTTAGAAGGTACAGTGGGAATGATTAATTTCTTGTTTGAGAATGAAAAATCTGTTCTTTTGGTTCTCACTAAGGAGGAGAACGACAACCTTCAGGTTCTGAGTATTCCAGTAGTCTGCGAGTTTCCGAAAGTTTTTCCCGAGGATATCATTTCTCTTCCTCCGGAGAGGGAAGTGGAATTCTCTATTGACCTGATACTGGGAACGACTCCAATATCCGTTTCTCCGTATCGGATGGCACCACTTGAGTTAAGAGAATTAAAGGATCAATTGGAAGAAGTGATGGCTAAGCATTTTGTTAGACCAAGTGTTTCGCCATGGGGAGCTCCAGTATTGTTAGTAAAGAAGAAGGATGGTGGATTGCGGTTATGTATTGATTACCGTCAGTTGAATAAGGTCGCCATCAAGAACAAATACCCATTGCCAAGGATAGACGACCTGTTAGATCAATTGAAAGGAGCCTGTGTGTTCTCGAAGATTGAATTACGGTCGGGTTATCACCAGATTCAGGTGAAGAGTTCGGATGTACCGAAAACTGCGTTTAGGACCCGTTATGGTCATTATGAATTCCTAGTAATGCCTTTCGGTGTGACGAATGCTCCGACAATTTTCATGGATTATATGAACCGGATATTTCAACTTTACTTTGACCAATTTGTGATGATCTTTATTGATGACATTCTTATCTATTCTCGTGATTCTCAAGAGCATGGGGAACACCTAAGAATCGTTTTATCCATCTTACAAGAGAGACAACTTTTTGCCAAGCTAAGTAAGTGCGAGTTTTGGATGTCGGAGGTAAACTTTCTTGGTCACGTCATATCTCAAGGAGGTGTGGCAGTGGATCCATCAAAAGTTGAAGCAGTGATTAATTGGGAGAGACCGAAGAATGTTTCCGAAGTTAGAAGTTTCTTGGGATTAGCTGGTTATTACAGAAGGTTTATCAAAGGCTTTTCCCAACTGGCTTTACCAATGACGAGACTTACTCGAAAGGATTGTTCGTACGAGTGGGATTCGGCTTGTGAGAGAAGTTTCATGAGTTTGAAGGAAGATTGACGACCGCTTCTATTTTGGTTATTCCTGATCCTAGCAAGTCGTATGAGGTATATTGTGATGCATCGAAGATGGGATTAGGAGGGGTGTTAATGTAAAATGGACATGTGGTGGCTTATGCTTCTCGGTAGTTGAAAGTCCATGAAGAGAATTATCCAACGCATGTTTTAGAATTGGCGGCAGTGGTATTTACTTTGAGAGTGTGGCGTCATTATTTATATGGTGTACGTTTTGAGACGTTTAGCGACCACAAGAGCTTAAGTACCTCTTTGATCAGAAGGAGTTGAACATGCATCAAAGGAAGTGGATGGAGTATTTGAAGGATTATGAGTTGGAGTTAAAATACCATCCGGGTAAAGCAAATAAAGTGGCGGATGCATTGCGCAGGAAAGTGTTGCATAGTGCCGAATTAATGATGTTCGAGTATGCCTTAATGGAAAAGTTTAGAGATCTAAATCTTCAATTTAATTGGACTCCAAATTGTGTGATTATGGGGAATTTGAATGTCACCTCTACTCTTAGAGAGGAAATCCGACAAGGACAAGGGTTGGGTGAGAAGTTACAAGAAATGTTGACTCAACCGGGTTTTGTGCGAACTACCGACGGGATCATTTTGTTTAACCAAAGAGCTTGTGTATTAGAAAGTGGAGGAAATTGGATAGAACTTCTACCGTTGATTGAGTTCTCTTATAACAACAGTTATCGTGCAAGTATTGGTATGGCTCCTTATGAGGCATTATATGGAAGGAAGTGAAGGACGCCATTGTGTTGGGCGGAGGTTGGCGAAGATAGAATGTTGGGACCCGAGGTTATTCAAGAAACTACGAAAAAGATTAGGATGATCCGTGATAAGGTCAAACAAGCACAAGATCGTCAGAAGAGTTATGCGGATAACCGTAGAAGACCTTTAGAATTTGAAGAAGGAGATCACATGTTTTTAGAAGTTACTCTGAGATTGAGATTGAAAGGAGCGGTTAAGTCACGGAAGTTAAGTCCAAGATACGTGGGACCGTATCAAGTTCTTAATGGGATTGGTGAAGTAGCTTACAGGTTGGCATTACCGCCCTCTCTGTCAGAAATGCATGACGTTTTTCATGTATCTCAGCTTCGAAAGTTTGTTCCAGATCCTCTTCAGACAATTCTACCCGATACTATTGAGATAGAAGCGGATTTAACGCTTGAGCCTCAACCGAGTCGTATCACAGGAAGAGAAACTAAGGTGTTAAGGAATAAAGAGATTCCTCTGGTTAAGGTTCAGTGGGATGAGACGCATCCGGGTGATGCAACGTGGGAACTAGAATCAGAGATGCGAGACTCTTATCCTCATCTTTTCAGGGAATTGTTTTGAATTCGTGGGCGAATTTCTATTTAAGGGGGGGGGGGGAGGATGTAATACCCCGTAAATTATTTTACTCTGGATAATATTGGTATGGTCAACTGGGCTCCGGTTTACTCTGAGAATTTATTTGATAAAATAATTAGAGTAAACTGATGAGCTCAGAGCAGACCCAATTAATATTATCTGACTCTGAGGTTTTAAGTGTTGGAGCTTTAGAGTCTGGTTGGACAATTAGTAGTGTTACTAATTGATGACATTTTCTATATCATTTCTTTTCCTCTCATTTCCAAACATAGAAACTTTTGAGAAGAGAAGGGGAAGAAAGGAAAGGAAAGGAAAGGAAGAGAAAAAGAGGAAAAAGTCCAAGAACACAAGATCATCAACCATCACTCATTCTTCATCAAATCATCTTCCAATCTTCATCTTCATCATCTATTCAAGGTGGGTTGTAGATAGAGAACCTTTGTTTTAGATTTTCTTGAAGTCTAGGATTTAGGTTAGAATGGTGAGAAAATGAATAATCTTGACTTTAACGGTTAAAATATGATATAATCTGTGTAGTATAATCCCTAGCCATGTATGATCATCTGTGAATATATGTTTTGCATGTAGGTGAAGTTTTGGGATGAGAAATTGGTCACAAAGCTCTGTTTTCACACTGCTGGAAAACCCAAATTTTGCAGGTTCGCACTGCGAGTCCCCTAGCGAAGGGGAAATCGAACACTCGCTGGCTTTTCGCACGGCGAAGGTGAGGGCGAACGTTCGCCAGAGGTTCGCACTGCGAACTTTACCTTGTTTTAGTTCTGACTTGGTTCGCCAGAGGTTCGCACTGCGAATGGGGCAGCGAACCAGTGTTGGCTAGGAATTCGCTGGGAGCTTCGCACTATGAATGAGAAAGCGAGCATTCACTGGCTACTTCGCAATGCGAACATGACAGATCCTCCAACTTGTTTCTTTTATAACTTTTGACTCGTTTATCCGATGTGAGTATTCTTGGAATCGTTGTGAAGCTATGAACATCCTCTAGCTAACGGAAGTGAGAAATATCTGTTTATTGCCCGATTAAATAAATCAAGGAGAACCGTGAATTAGTGTAATTTGGGGGTACGTTGAATTATGAGTTTCTATTATGTATTTGGTGACTATTTGACTATGCTCTTATTGTTGAACATGTTTGAGTATGTCTGTATGCTAAGTACGAAATAGGTAGAGTGAGGATTATTACCGTAAACAACGTAGGAAAGTGTGGAATGACATAGAATGAATAAATACTAGTATGGAACATGTGTGCTAACCTTGTGGTTGTGATAAGGCGTTATGGCCTTGTGATCGTCGAATACAATCACGTTTGTGTGTGTGATCATGTAATCATAATCGGTTCTTCGAGTGCTTTTCATGGGTCTCGAGCTCCTCTGAAACATATGCACGACTACTTGGCAGGTTTGATTCCCCGTGCTGTACGAATGGCGCCCGTGGGGTGAATACTTCTGACGGTATAAGGCCCGTGTAAAGTGACAGTTTATAACGGTATAAGGCCCGTAGAACCCGAATCCATTCGTATGTCAAGTAGGTTGTAAGGATCCATGACCCGGGTCGACTTCTAGACGTAGAAGAGGATGGGAATAGAGGATGTCTTGGCATGGTTATCGATTAGAGGGATTCTTGAGTTAACAGACTCAGGACGTAATTCCCTTTGTGTGTGATATTGTGAGTTGATGAACTCATGACATGTTTCCATATAGTGTGTGTGTACTCAAAGTCATCCCCCTTCCCTTTGACTCGAGTTAGGTTTGTTAGAACCTTGTAGAGCCGAGAGGACTATAAGATAGCGAACTCACTGAGATTTGATGTATCTCACCCCACGTTGTTGTTTACATCACAGGTACTACAGGTTCGGCGAAGGGTAAGGATAAAGTGGTTTGACTTTTCCTTACGGATCGCAGCTTTTGAGATGGCATGGCTTCCGCTATGGCATTTTATTTTGAGATCATTGTATTGATCTAGTTCTTAGTGTATTTTGGGACATCTTGTATATGTTGTGCCGTAGACTTTAGAACTTTGTATTTAGGGCATTTTATGTATATAGTGTGTTAACTAGGAAGTTATGGTATTTCAGTACCAACGACTTGGATTCATGTATAATATATATGCTTTGATGTATGTTGTTATATATGGGTGTTACAACATTCAAATACCATTGACAAAGAAATACATGTAATCCTGCTAATCTGACGCACCCCTGAGGACTTCTTGGCAAATGTAGTGATATTGTCGTAGTAATAAAAAAATTGAACCCATATGGATTATGTTCGAACAAAACAATGATTTGTACAATATTAAATAAAAATAGTAAAATGGGGGTCTTGCAAGTTTTCAGGGTAAAAAGTAAATAAACGAGAAAACTATGTCACAAAAGTGGCCAGGTTGTGCTCTAGAATCCCCTTATCCCCTCTTGTTTATGTATGATGCTTTGAATGAATGGTCTTATCCTTATAATCTTACAACGAATTAACAAAACTGTTATAGTCATTCCCCCATAAAATAACTCACTAACAACTACTCGGAACTTTCTATTCCTAGTCCGCCAGCATAAGCAATGTTAGGCAATGTACAGACCGTTAATTCCATATGCCACTACTTGAGGTCTCCTATCTATATTCAATCGACTTAAGTATAACAGTCGCCCTAGGTCCAACACATAGGCTACGGGTCAGGAATCCCTATGTTTCTAACAACAGATTAACATAGTATCTCAAATAAAAAGCATTAAGCATAAGAAACAACTGAATAAAATTATAATTCAAAGGATTCATACAAAGTCAAAGCAGCATATAATGCCAACAAGATTGAATAAGGTTCATCATAACACAACCTAACCTAGAGGAGCTTTAGCTACTCATAATAAAAATTACAGTACCAATTGAATAAAGAAGAATAACATATGAATTCCCTTGAAGAATTGGCCTCCAATGGCTTCCAATGCTCTCAAAATCACCCTTTGATGCTGTAAAATCGTGTTGCAGTGCCAAATTTTGTAACCCTTGTTTTAGTGAAGAAAATCCCCTTTTAAAGTTGTCAGAACAGTTCAGAATGCGTTAGAAAAAGCAACCATCGTGTGCATTAACAAAGCATCGCGCGCGCGTGATGCATCCTTTTCGCCTCTATCACACACGTGATGGCGCGCAATAGTGTGTGTGATTATTCTAGTAGTTGCGTGTTTTTTCACCATTTTTCACCTGAATTTTCACTAAGTCTCATTCTTCCATACTTGGTTATTTTTCACTCATTCTTGGGTCTTTCTTCTTCATTTTGGCTCCTTTTTAGCTCGTTTTTCCCCAATTCTTCGACTGATTATATGTAATGACCGACTGTTATCACAACCGCAAACTTGAAACTTTTCTTGTCCTTAAGCAACTCACCTGCAACTGCACATTTCAACATACAACAATTCGCACAATAACAATTGAACATCACCATATGTTTTTAGTTACCTGATCATTATTTCGACTTCTAACTTCCATTCAACAATTTCAAAAAATGTCTTCAACATTGACTAGTATTCAACCTATCTCTCGGCTCACTTAACTCGCTCAATGGATAAGGTTAACACTCAATCAACATGCAAAATTAATTAAACTTAGTTTGATCACGTTCTAATAGAGTTAATCATAACAATCACAACACACACATTTAGAGGGATTTTTCGGTTCTAACTTGGCTTAGGTTAGGTTAGGATATATTTAGAAAAATACGGTTAAACCTTTGGAGTAAGGTTCCTAGTTCTCCCTTATTCATCATACCTTTTTTGTTGGTACTAGAGATTTGTGATCCTTCTTACAATGTCATTCTTTATTTCTTTTTTTCATTTATTCATCATTTTTTTGATGAAGTTCCTTTTTCCATTTCTTATTCTCGACAAATTTTTAAATTTTTGATCAAATTCTCTAGTACCCCCACCCCAAACTTAAAGCGTTGATAACTTCCAAGGGCAACCCCCAAACTTAATCTTTTTCATACAACTTTAAGAAATATACTTCTACCTAACTCCAAAGAAAGGGTGGAAATAAAAAATCTTTCGAGTAATATGGTTAAGAATTTAAGGCTACGTCACCGAAAGAAAGGCTTAGGCTCAAAGTGTTAAGCAAAGGATAATCCTACTATTAAAGGGTGGTTTACAAAGGCTCGGAGTTATATAGAAAAAAATTGCCTCAGTGTGTATTGATCAAACTTGATAACTTAATCAGGAATAAATTAAACCAGATAAAAGAATAATGAGTTGCATATCCTTAAAATCAGATAAAGGAAAACACATCGCCAACTTGGTGAAAAGACACTCGTATAAAGGAACTGAACAACCCTCAATTGAGCTGCATATCCTCTCCCCCTGGCCTACTGGGAGAATCAACCAATCCGGGGGGTCACCAACCGTAATCTCAGCTTTTGTTATAGCCTCGACATTATTCAAGATGGAAGGAGTCCCAACCACTTTAGTGTCCACCCAGTGGTATCTATCAACATTAGCCAGCTCGATTAGGCGGAATCCCTTGTGGGCCAGTTCTTCAGCTTTATAATGGTCATTAGGATTTATCTAAGACATAACGTTAGACTGTCCCTGGCATTCCAAATGACGCGCGATTTCAACATCGCATGACTCACGACCATTTCTTTGCATATACAACCAGAAAAAGTTATTGGCATGTTCCCTCCTTCGACGGAAAGTTTATATTTCTGCCACAGTCAAGACATGGGGAGGCATCGGATTCTCAATAATATTTTCACCCCTATCAAGTTTCTCTGGAAATAGAGCCTCCCGAAGAATCCCTAGAAAGAGCCCCGTGTGAAAGAGACTCTCCAGACATTCCTCCTATTTATGAATCATTAATTAAAGAGATATTTTTCAGTTTAAAATTCCCACCGACAGAGAAGAAATAATGTACTTGAGACTCCATTTCCCTTTTTACAGAAGAAGAAACACTGCCCTCTGAATCGCTCTCTATGATAATAGGGTTATCGTTCATCATAACGAAAAAATAGTAAATTCTTAAATGAAAATCTGAAGTGAAGAGAAAGGTACTTTAAAATATAAGGTCGAAGGTGATACAAACAAAAAGTAAGCCAAAAAGTAGAAGCTTTGAAACTATGAGGCTCTGAATGTGTGACGATGATTACTCAAGTAAAAATGCTCTCAGAGAAAAGGTAGCGACTCAAAGGAAATAGGGGAAACTTAGCCTATGAGATTTCAAAAAAGTTTCTCTACATTTCCCGTATCCTTATATAGGCAAATGAAATCGGAAGGGTCAAATTAAAAGTAAAAAGAAAGTGTGAATCAACAGTCAGATTTCATATTGTGATAATAACCAAACTCAAGTGCACTGTAAGTTACGTCACGTTACACCATACCCTTAGAGGTCATGCGTCAAGGAAAAAACAACGAAATGATTCAATAATCGGAGTGCATTTAATGCTCACGTACTGCTAGAAGACTCCCTTGGCATCCAGAATGCCCGAAAAGTCTTGAGGGCAACTGTTCCGTGTTGGCCAAAGGCACAATTACACGAGGCCCACTTACTAAGTCCACTCCATCAAGCCCATGGTATAAATACCTTCACAAATGGTTTTCAGGTACATAACCTTTAATCTCCTCTTTCACTACAACCATCTAAACCCTAAATTGACTTGGGTGTTGGAGTACTAACCATGCAAGTACCCATTTTTTATCTAAAGTATCGGAGATTAACAATACCGATTTAGGATCAATGTCTCCGGTTCAAGAAACATCGTGATCGTAACCTTTGATCCACGACTCCTCATTATTATATTGCTTAGGAAGCTTTGCTCCACCATATCTTCCTCAATCCTCTCAATTTTTTGTTCCTCTATGGAACAGATGTCAATCTTCCAAAAAGTGGATAAAATAGGCCACAAGAAGCAGATAAATAAGCTGCTGGTACCCCGCCTGGTTATTTTTTATGTTCCTCAATCTTATTAAATGTTATGCTTAAGTCATTTACCATTTATACGCTTGTATCGCTATACAACAACAAAATGAAATGATGTTTTATAAAGATATTATTTTCTCTGTAAATGTGTGTAGCAACATGAAGTCTGAGGTACAACCAAATATATTGATGCCCGACACACATAAAGTCAGGGGTGCTGTCAGAGACACTTTGTATGCCCAGCTAAAGCAATTAATTCCCCACATAAATTCAGGGGTGTTGTCAGAGACGCTTTGTATGCCCGCCTAAAGAAATCAATTCCCCACATAAAGTTATGGGTGTTGTCAGAGACGCTTTGTATGTCTGGATAAAACAATCAATCTCTCATATGCAAAAACTACCCACCCGGTCTAGAATCTAACCACTTCAGATGTCGTGGTGGATTTCCATGCGTCTACCTCTGACCGGGTGTTCATCTACAAGGGGAAGGGAAGCAGACCATTGGCTGAGAACTGCCTCAGTGACGTCCAATGAACTTCGAGGGAAGATCTCGTAAGTTCAAAAAGATTTGGAGCTTTGCACTCAGGATTGTGATGGGCACCTCAAAACAAGTAATAAAAACATATTAAATTTACTTTTCTTCCATTGTTACAACAACGTCCTATTAACTGGGAGGGAAGACCTTACAACTTCATAAGGACCAATGCTTAAAGAGGTAAAATAAAGTTTTTATGTCAACCCCGAGGGAAGACCTCGTGAATTCGTGAAATCCGAAGCTATGTGTTCGGTACCTTACCAAAACATAGCTTAAAACGGGTAACAAAAGGCATTTCATCTAATAAAGAAGTCTTTCCTGCATACTCTTTCATTATGCGGTACTATCGTATTAATGTAAAAAAAAATTCTAAAAAGGGACGCCGGATAAAACTCTTGTCAGTTCTACTTTCGCAGAAAATATGATCTTCACGTACATAATGGATTGATTCAATCGGATTTTCTCCTTGGAAAGCATTAGCTGGTGGTGAAAATACTCTACTTGATCCAAAACATTTTCAAATAATTGCAAAACCGCCTCAAGGGTGGAACACGTATAGTCGGTTATCTACCGAGCTATAAAAGCATTCTAAGAATGTAAGAACTCTATTTCCTTGTGATCAGCTTCATGATTGCTTCGAACAGCGAATAAAACTTTTTTTTCATCTCTACAGTCTTCACTAACTAAGCCACCTGATTAGGAAGAGGGCTAGCGAGCTTCAGGGGAAGCAAACCATCCTACACTCTGTAGAGAGAGGTAGACGCCTCCTTTATTTCATGAAGGTACTTATCCCATTGAAATTCCAAGTCACGGATTCAATCTTCCATTCGATGTTTTTCAGTATGGTACCACTCGAACCGAAAGGCATGCTAATGGCCAGACGCACCTATGGCCAGAGTAACCAACGCGCCCCAAGAATACATGACCAGTTTGCCCATCTCTTCCTTCAAAATGAGTCCAGAAAGACCAGCTAAATAAGCACAGTCCTCGTCCATAATAGGTAATTGACAACTTCCAACAAAGCGGGAGCTAGATCCTATTAGTAAGGGACTTACAGTCCGACCTAGAGCATTCGATAAAATCGACAGATTTTCTACAACAACATTACCCATGCACATTGCACAAAAATAAGTAAAGAATATACATCGTTGCGATTAGAGAGATATCAAAGGGGAAAGAAAAAGAAGAAAGAGAGAAAAAGTAACTATTCATAGAGAAATAAAGAGCAAATAAAGAGAAATGAAAGAGCAAATTTGAGTGATCATTTATTGAAAATTCCTTTTTTAAAAGATTATTTGATCTACTTAGTCTCTGGTTTGTTTAATTACCCATTGGTTTTGTTACCTTGTTATTTACTTTCATTTGCCAAATTTTTACTAAATTTCCATTAATCTTAATGTCTACTTTGTTTGAATACTTTCAAATTTAATGAGACCAATCAATTGTTTAAGCGTGTGGCAGTCTCATGAAGCATAAAATAGTTGATATTTAAACTTTGAATTTTTCAATAAGTTACTATTATTAATTTTGTTTTAAAAACTTCTAATATATTTTTGTGATTTTGGATTTCAGGAGCGAAACATGAAATATAAGCATTTTTATGGAGAATACTCTTAGAGGAATGTAAATGGTCAAATTACTTATTGTTAGGATCAAACTAAGAGAGAAAAAATGTAATAGAGAACATGATCAAGTAGTGCTAATACAACAGAACCATGTTATTGAGTACAAATAAAATGGAACAACTCCAAAAGACAAAACACAAACACACAACACTAGGAAACATGTTAAGCCCGTGTTGGTTAACACGTTTGTTTTGAACAACACAATCATGTTTCCCCATCAGATATTCAAACTATCATTTTAAATCTGTATTATGCAGCTGCTAAGAAATAGCTTTGTACTTATGATTCCTCTAATATATAAATGTCATAAATCTTCAATTTTATGCATCAAAACCTACTTATAATATATTTAGCTTCTTAGAATTATTTAATTTTATTTACTTTCCACTATCATCATCATTGTTATAAGCTTTTGCATTATTGCTTCTTAATTCAATTAGGTTCCTTTTAAATAATTTATTTATTGATTTAGCTTATACTTTCATTTACTTGTTATGCTTTAAAATTTAGAGGGTTTCTTAATGCACCACCCAAGTTTCTTAGGCACCACGTGAAATTATTTTTTTGCCCCCTGATTCCGGATGTGCACATCCAGACGCACCAAATTTTTAAAAAACGCAGAACTTTTTCGGTTATGCATATCCGGAAACATTTCTGATGTGCACTTCCGGAAGGATTTCTTTCACTTTTCCATTTCCAAAATCTCTCAAACTCTCAAATTTTCAATCACCACAAATCTCGATTTTTCCCACTCGAGTTCGGCGCAGAGCAACTTCTACAACGATCAACACGCTCCAAATCCTCCGTATCTCATTTTAATCTGTAAGTTTTCAAATTTTAGAGTTTTGGAGTAATTATCAAGTAATCGATTTAGAGTAGACATTTAGGTGTAGAAATTGTTAGGTTGTATGAATAACATAGGTTAGAGACAATGTAGGTCATTTTTACTGCATCAAATGGACGACCAGGGCATTAAAATGCCCTTTTGCATGTTACAGTGGCCATGACTGCCATTTTTAAACTTCAAAATACTTACCGGATGTGCAGATCCGGAAAGATTGTAACGTTTAGTTTTCTGAGTGTTTTCGGATGTGCACATCCGGAAATACCCAACGTTAAAAATTCTGTGTTTTTCCGGATGTGCACATCCGGAAGACTATTTTTATTTATTTATTTATTTTGTTTGTTTGTTTGTTTATGTTTAATTATTTTTAAACAAAATTTAATTTATTTATTATGCTTTGCAGATTAGATGGCTGGCAGAGACGATCGTACCATACATGGACGGACAGCTCATCACGCATCTGTCCGACGTGGGCTGATGCAGTCTACAGCCGAGGCTTCCGGCGCAGAGGGAGTTGGGGTAGCCCCTACAGCTGAGGAACATCCTACACCACATCCTACACCACAGCCATCCACATCACAGGTTCAGGCCACTTCCACATCACAGGTTCATGCCATTCCCCCGTCAGCCGCCGATTCTACATCTCGGAGGCGTCGGGATTCTACTGCTAGTTCATCAGGGTCTCAGCCCGCACACAGGCGTCGTCGGGAGACTCCAGCTCTATCAGTTGCTCCTCCTCGTTCCCCTGTTCCTGTTCCTGTTCCAGAGGGTGATCACCCAGCACATGAGGGTGTTGACGCTGATGACGATTTCGATGAGCTGGGTGGTTACCCCGGGAGACCGTCTGATATGTCCCTACTCGTGGGGTACTCTGAGCATACTGCCAGATATGTCTGGCTAGGACAGGTAACCTTTCGCGGTTTATTTATACAATTGTATTCGTTGAAAATATGTTCATTTGTAACATTGTTTTATTTGGAAATTTTCAGGAGAAGGATTCATAGAAGTTCTATAACCATGGGGGCAAGGTTATGGACACGATTGAGATGCTGCCAGAGGCTGAGTGGTTCACGTCTGCACTTGCGGAGTCTGGTCTTGGAGGCCTGTCTAGGATTGGGTATTCCCAGATCCAGTACGGTATTCTGATGGCATTTGTTGAGAGATGGCACCCTAAGACATCCTCATTCCATCTACCGTACGGCGAGATCACGATCACGCTGGACGACATCTCGTGCCTCTTACGTCTACCGATCACGGGCACCCTTCTCCATCACGGTAGGATATCGAAGGCGGACGACATGGAGTTGCTGGTTACAGAGCTTGGGGCTAGCCCAGAGAAGGCACATGCGGAGGTGCACCAGTTGAGGGGCGCACATGTCCGATTCTCATTTCTAATGGATAGATTTGCTGAGGCACTTGCAGAGGCAGGACTGGCAGATGATGATCCAGCTGAGATGGCGATCCACAGGACGCGTGCCCTGAGATGCTACTACTTGTTTTTGCTGGGCACGCAGGTGTTTGTGGACACCAGCGCCTATTATGTTGATATCGTCTACCTCAGGTACATTTCAGATCAGACAGAGATCCATGGGTACAACTGGGGGGCGGCTGCGCAGGCATTCACCTATTCCAGGCTCTCTGATGGTTGCCGCTGGGCAGCCAAGACTGTGGCAGGCAGCTGTATGCTATACGTGGTAACAATCTAATATTCTAAGTGATTTTTTCAATTCTTTTCTTTCTGTATTCATTATAATGTTTGACACCCATGTTATGTTTTCCATTTCAGGCGTAGATTTTACAACACTTTCCCTATATTACTGGTTGGGGGAGTGTCCAGGGGTACACTGAGGATATGCCACGTGCTGCTGCATTTGTCCTGCTCAGAGGGAACCATGCGCCGGACACCTTCAGAGTGTATCTAGATCGGATGGCTGCTGAGGACGTTTTGTATTGCCCCTATGCCGCTCACCGTGTGACGCGCCCGTTCGATGAGGTTTGTTTGTTCTCAGGATGGTTGGCATGCAGTTCGACCGTTACTGCCCGATACCTCCTGGAGCGCGTCTTGCGTCAGTTCGGTTACATGCAGAAGATCCCTAGGATGCCTCATGAGTCTGCTCCTCTAGGCTTGACCCGCAGGCAGATATATGAGCTATATGTTGACTACCAGTCCCACTTGGTACCGGAGAAGGCTCGGACGACCAGAGCGGAGACAGACTGGAGTGTTGCTGTCGGGTACATCATGTGGTTCTACACCGTCTCACACCCATGCATGGTGCCCACTGCTGAGGGATCGTCACCCATACATGCTCATCAGGAGATATTAGAGGAGCGACAGTCTCAGCTGGACCATACTCAGGATGTCCTACCACGCTGTCGTCAGATAGTACAGATAGGGCAACAGGCCATTGCGGACGGTCACCTCCCTGAGGGCTCTGGTGTCAGACTTGCCGTGGATAAGATGATTGTGATTGTTGGGGGGCACTTCAGTACCGCAGACATCGATCCAGGTTGGGGGGTAGGGGCAGAGGAGCAGGGGAGCCAGGAGAGATCCTTCGCCATACGCAGTATTTTTTTTTATGTATCATATTTATATTACATGTATGCACTGTATTTTGACAGACGTTTATTATATATATATATATATATATCATTTTATTTTATATATGAATGTTGTCAAATGTATATTAAGTTGCGACGATTTATTAACATATGTGATCAAGCAAAAAAACCGATTTAAAAAAAAAAATAAAGTTCTGCTGTTTTCCGGATCTGCAGATCAGGAAAGTTTTCGGATGTGCACTTCCGGAACGCATCAGCGTTTTTTAAAAAATTGGTGCGTCCGGATGTGCACATCCGAAATCAGGGGGCAAAACCGGAAATTCAGATGGTACCTAAGAAACAAGGATGGTGTGATAAGAAATGCTCAAAATTTATCATGTATGAATAGTCCCGTATTTTGATTTAGAGAAATGATATTCCTACACCATATTTTTACATTTACACTGTTATTTTATTATTTACCAATATGGTAATTAATGAAATATTATAATAATATTTTTTTTTTTTTAATTTAAAAGTATTGATATAAAATAGTGTGATTAACTAATTTTATAATTTCATTAACTAATTTTTACATTGTAAATAACCGAGTGAAGGAAAAAAAAAGTCTGATTATGTCTCATCAAGTTTCATTAATGCAAATATATAGTTTTAGAAGCTTGGATAATCATGAGTACTGAAATGAAAAATTCGGTTATTTGACCCTTACGAGTTACGATTGAAGAAAATAGTAGTAATCATCCAATAACCACTTTTTAATAAATGACGCATTTAACATTCTGCTATATTCTCACTTACGAGAGCATAGGGCATTAACTTTTTTTAACTTTAAAAGAAAATTTAAGTTTAAAAAAAAAAAGAAGATATCCCATATTTAATCACTTATGCCAATAATAATAATAATAAAATAAAAAGAATAGAAATATATAATCTATTATTGAGGCAGAACATTATCCCAAGACTTTATTATTATGAAAAGTTGATAATCATATTAAGAATGTAACTATGAAATTAACTTCTGTAAATTAGTAGTAGATACAAACCATGTAAAACCATAATGGTGTACTCTTAAATTATACTTTTCAAAGTAATATGGACAAACTCCAGTCCACACTCTAGCATACCAACTCCTATAGTTTCTGCAACCCTCACAACACCATGGTCGTCCATTTCATCATTTCACCAAGTTACAGTGAACACCTACGTATTTTCCTATGTTCCCTCCAGCACTTTATCATGGCAGCATGTTTACCAGTCCATACTATGAAAACATTCATTTTATGTGACATATCATGCTGCAACTTCTCTTGCTTCTCAAGATCACTGTTCACAAGAGAACTGCATCAAAGGGGTTCAAAATTCAATGTATTTTAAATTGTTAGAACAACAATTCCAATTCAAAACTAAACAAATACGGAAAAATAGAAATAGAGAACACATAATATTTGATAACGAAGTTCGGCCAATTGTGCCTACATCTCCGACTACAGAGCAGCTGCAGTTCCGTTGTATTAATCAAATTTATGTTTTACAAGTTACAATTTATCAGAGCAGCTGAACTCGAGCAACCTATTCACTTATTAGTAAACAAAAATCAATAAAAAGACGGTGTTGCAATGTCTCCGACAAAACTACGTAAAGTTGTTGCTATGCTCAAGTCTTTCCAAGATGGCTCCCTTCTGATCCTTAAATGGTGGTGGGGATGCTCCAATTCTGAATGCCTCAAATATAGGATGAATGTGTCTTGACTGATGTGGAGGATCTCTCTAGAGATGTATGGAAATTTTCCGGATATTGATCATTCAGATTTGTAGGAAAATCATTGGACGGATCTACCTAACATAAAAACAAATCGAGATATTGTGTAAGGCTTGATGGTGTTCAAACATACTTTTATCAAAGGCCTTTTCAGAATCTGCAATAAACCAAAAGATAGACTGCAGTAAGTACCATATTAACTCATGAACATATCTTTTATACTAAGAAGAAACTACACATTATCACCATAAATGGAAATTCATATATTATTAACAAATACTCACAGCCATGAAGTCTTGCAGAGTGCATCATTTCGTTAAATGCTTCGTCAGTCATCCTCTTGGCTCGTGAGGTCCAGCTGATCCATGACTCCAGATTTCTCCATGATTGTGCCCAACAGTTGTCTATATTAGAAAAAAAGGAAAGTATCTATTAAGAATAAAATCAAGTTCTTATGCTTTTTATGACCAGAAACATGACAGTCCATAACATGTATGAATGTAAAAGAAGCAATTCAAACATCAATATTGTGTGTTTACGTGTGTGTTTGATCTAACAAATTGAGAAAACACATAGGCTTGCTTTGTCTCTAGATTTGCAAATAGATCTCTAAAAGAGAAAAGATATTATTAAACACAACAATTCCATAATGAATCTAAAGAGAAAAAGAAACATGAAAGAGCACGATGGAGGAAGTCTTAAAACAATACAATACTGCAATTAAGATAACCAAACTATCGGATAGACTATTTACCACAACCATTGAAATTTTAATACAATAGGACAATGGGTCAAACCTGAAATCCTTTTCGGCGAACCATGTAAACAACGAGAATAAAAGGAGTTTTGATGTGAGAACAAGGAAGCATTTCATTTCAATTTGAACCATGGAACCAAAACCTATATTAGGAAGGAAATTGAAATTAAAAATATTTATTGATGACATTTATAACAAGTAAAGGAAATATGTATTTTGGTGACACCACCGCAACCGCAATATTGCGGCCGCATCAGGTGATGCGGTCTGCAATTTAAAACCATGGATGGAATTGGCTAATGTTTTCTACGTGAATAATGTCAAAAATGCATTTGAAATATCTGAACAGAGGTAGACATAATTGATAAACAACAAGAAACAAAAATAAAAGAGAAGAGCTAACCATACTTTCAAGGTGCCAAAATCTCATCAAAATAGTATCGGTTGAAGCATCTTTAACAAACTCTTTCTCAGCGCAAGACATGCCAAACTCAAACATACTTTTAACAAAGGCCTTTTCAGAATCTGCAATAAACTAGAACATAAACTGCAGTAAATAAGAGTAACATATAAGCTTGAAACAGAGACAACTCATGAGCATATCTTTTATAATAAGAAGAAACTACACATTATCTTTGCATTTAGAAAAGTAGACAACAAAATTTTTGCATGTGGAAATACTAAGATTAATATGTTCACCATAAATGGAAGTTCATATATTATGAACAAATACTCACAACCATGAAGTCTTGCAAAGTGCATCATTTGATTAAATACTGCATCGGTGATCCTCTTGGTTTGTGAGGTCCTGTTGATCCATGAGAAATTTTGAAATTCCTCCCGATTTCTCCATAACTGGGCCCAACAGTTGTCTATATTAAAAAAAGGAAAGTATCTATTAAGACACAACAGAAAAGTATCAATTAACAAAATTTTGTGTTTATGTGTGTAATATAATAGATTGAGAAAATGCATACACTTGTTTTCTAGCTAGCTTGCAATTTCAGCCCCCGATCTTAGAATCTTGACCATCTTAGAAATCTGACTTGTCTGTGGTTGGAATCTGAATTTCAGCCCCTAATCTGAGAATTAATAATATTTATTAATTACATATTTATAACAAGAAAAATGAAAGAAGAAGTATTTTAGCTACTCACCGGGACATGATGCAAGGAATGTGAATATGATAAATTCATAATCTATAAGCATGCTAAAAATGTGAGCAATCTTACAATACTCTTTTCCTCGTTTTTTCCGCACACTTGCTTCCCCTCTTCTGACAATGTGTTGAAGTCACTTTCCATCCAAGCATTATATCAATTTAAGATTAGAGATGTGTAAAAATCAGAACTAGTCCATAGAAACTGCAGTTGGGGAATGATTTTTCACTTCCGAAAAAATGCTAGCAATCCCAAGCCATACACAACAATGTTGAGGAAGCCCTGTTATAAGAACATGATTTGGCTTTAAAATGAATAGAAACAACAGGCAACAATATTCGTAGTACTTAATTCACTCACTAGATTTCCCCTCATGTAAGAGTGAAGAGATACACATCATACGAAAATTGATATAAACACTTGGTTAAATGTCTCATAGGGGATACAAACACTTTCTTGCAATTCTATTTGTTTATGAGGTCTATATGTTCATAAAACCTTTCTTTCCTGGAAAATGATTATCCCTTCATTAAGTAGGAAACTATTTGTAATGAGTAGACATCAGAAAAATAAAAGAAGTAATGCAAAACAGATTGAGAAAACACATACAATTGTTTTGTCTCTCGCTCTTTGCAATTTGTTCTCTTAGAAACTCCTTCATCTTAGAATCAACCTTCTGAACGAAAATATATTATCAAACAAAACAATCAATTCCATAAGGAATCTAAAGAGAAAAGTAAATAACGAATAACATGATGCAAGAAATTTTATCACAATAGTTATGCAGACAAACAAAAATTAAATGTTATAACCAGATAACCGAATTACATCTAACTGAAATTCAATACACAAAACCTCAACAAATGATTCTCTTTCTTTTAGAGGTTGTGTTTTTCCGTATAATGATTTGAATTGCGTTTTTTGCGTGTCTGGAATCGAATCTTTAAATCATATTTTGTTGGAGTGTACGGTGGCTAGAATGGTTTGGAAGGATGTGGAGGAGTGGGTTGGTTTTGAGGAGGTTGGAACTTATGTCATTAATGAGAGTTTCTTAAGGTGGCTCTCCTTTAGTAAAAGGAATAAGGTGAAGAGTGGTAACGAAGGTGTAATTTGGATGGCAACGGCATGGTCTTTATGGTTTGTTGTGAATCGGATACCTTATCAACAAAGTATAATTGGTTCCTTGATCAGTCAAGAAACCCACAAGGGTTAGGGTTAACAAAGAAAACAAGAGTAAAAACAACAAGGATTGGTTATAAAACTGTTATTCTTTCCTTTCTCCTTAAAACAAGGATTACAAGTATACAAGAATAACAAACTAACCACTCTCACTCTTTCTAGGTTTTGTCACACTTAGAATGAGAGACTAGTATGCTATTTATAATAAAACCTAGCACACTAAACTAATGGGCTTTTAATAAAATACCCATTACAAGCTAACTTAGGGTACAAGCTAACTTAAACAATTAGATCCTTAACACAAGGCCCAATTCAATATGCTAACAAACCTAGCAATATTAACTAATACATGTTAGAACACTCTTCGACTACAAACATGCATTATTTTCGACAGCAGCATGTGATCCAACTTCGACGGCATGCTTCTTCTAGAGTTCGATCCAAATTCCACAAATCTCCACCTTGGATCTAACTCTAACAACAAGAAAACAAACTAGCTTTCTTCATGCAGCTTTATCAACTGCATACAGTGGAAAAACTTGCAACTTGGCAATGTCTTGGTGATCATATCAGCAGCATTATGATCTGTCGAAACCTTCAGCACTTGGACTTCTCCATGCTCGATTACCCCTCTGACGAAATGCAACCTCACATCAATGTGTTTGGTCCGCTCATGATAGGCTGAGTTCTTCGACAGGTGTATTGCACTTTGACTATCACATTTAACAGTGATACTTCGACCTTGAAGTTTCAGCTCCTTTGCAAAACCTTCAAGCCACAACGCTTCCTTCACAGCTTCAGTGAGGGCAATATACTCAGCTTCAGTGGTTGATAAAGCAACAACCTTCTGGAGCGTCGCTTTCCAACTGATTGTTGTGCCAAACATTGTGAAAACATATCCAGAAATAGACTTTCTGGAATCCATACAACCTGCATAATCAGAGTCAACAAATCTTTCGACTGCTGCTTTACTATCTTCACCCAAGGCTCCACCATAAATTAGGACTCTATTAAGAGACCCATTTATGTACCTTAAAATCCACTTCAATGCTTGCCAGTGTGCCTTTCCAGGATTCGACATGTACCTGCTCACAAGACTCACTGCATATGCTATGTCAGGTCTTGTACAGACCATAACATACATCAAAGAACCAACTATATTAGCATATGGTATGCTATTCATATAAGTTTTTTCGACATCAGTACTGGGACACTGATCTATACTCAGCTTGAATTGAGGGTTTGTCGGAGTTACAACAGGCTTTGATTTTGACATACCATACTTTTCAAGAATCTTCCGTAAGTATGCCTCTTGAGATAAGCATAATTTCGACTGCTTTCTATCTCTTCGGATGTCAATCCCAAGAATCCTGGACGCAGCTCCCAGATCCTTCATTTCGAACTCCTTACTGAGTTCAGCCTTCACTCTCATTACCTCTTCGACATTGTTGCTTGCTATTAGAATATCATCCACATAAAGCAACAAAATAACAAATGAATTACCCGGTCGAAATCTGAAGTAAACACAGTGGTCGAACTGACTTCTGATGAAACTTATGCGTGCCATGAACTTGTCGAATCTCCTATTCCACTGTCGAGGAGATTGTTTCAGTCCATATAAAGATCTCTTCAGCTTGCACACATAATCTTCCTTCCCCTTTTCGACATACCCTTCAGGTTGCCTCATCAGGATCGTTTCATCTAGGTCACCATACAAGAATGCAGTCTTCACATCCATCTGTTCCAGTTCAAGGTCGAACTGTGCCACCATGGCAAGCAACATTCGAATGGACCTGTGCTTCACAACAGGCGAGAACACATCATTGAAATCGACCCCTTCTTTCTGAGTGAACCCCCTAGCAACCAACCTTGCCTTGTATCTTTTTGACGCCACTCCTTTGATTCCTTCCTTGACTTTGAAGATCCATTTACAGCTGAATAACCTGGCTCCAGCAGGTTTCTTTATCAGTTCCCATGTGTCGTTATCATGAAGAGATTTCATCTCGTCATCCATGGCTTTCAGCCATTCAGTCTTCTTTCGACTCCTCATAACTTCCTTATAGTTTCTAGGTTCTTCGTCGAGAACCTCACTTGCAGAGATTAAGGCATAAGCTATAAGATCTGCATACCCAAGTCTCTGAGGTGGTTTGATGACTCTTCTCGACCTGTCTCTTGCTAACAGGTAGTCATTATCAGTTTCCTCATCCTCGACAACATCTTCTGTTTCGTCTTCGACTTCATCTGGGGTACGCACTTCAGCATCAACATGCTCCACCTCAACAGGAATCTCTCCCTGTTCCAGCTCTTCGTCAGCAACATCAATTTTCTTGAAAGCCATCTCAGCTTCATTGAAAACTACATCTCGACTGGTGATACACCTCCTGTGACCTGGCTCTAGGCACCATAGCCTATAAGCTTTGACTCCTTCAGGGTATCCCATGAACATGCACTTCAGAGCTCTAGGTTCGACCTTGTCTTGCCTAATGTGAGCATAGGCCACACAGCCAAATACTCTCAGTCTGTCGAGACTAGGTGGATTTCCCGACCAAACTTCTTCAGGTGTCTTCATATCTAATGCAGTCGAAGGACATCTATTTATCAGATATGCAGCTGTCGAAACAGCTTCAGCCCAAAACACCTTCTTCAATCCAACACTAACCAACATGCATCTAACCCTTTCAAGGATTGTTCGATTGAATCTCTCAGCTAAGCCATTTTGTTGAGGAGTACCTGCTACAGTCTTATGCCTTGCAATCCCAGACTCAACACAGTAACTGTCTAACGCTTTGTTGCAGAACTCAAGGCCATTGTCGGTTCTCAACCTCTTAACCTTTCTGCCAGTTTGAGTTTCGACCAGAATCTTCCAACTTTTGAAATTCTCAAAAGTTTCATCCTTCGTCTTCTGAATGAATACCCATAGCTTTCTGGAATAGTCATCAACAATGGATAGAAAATACCTTGCACCTGAGTGTGAAGGATTCCTTGCAGGCCCCCAAAGATCAGCATGAATGTAATCAAGGGATCCATGTGTTCTTTGCTTGCCTTTGTTGAACTTCGCCCTACAGGATTTACCAAATACACAAGATTCACAAAACTCCAACTTTTCGACTTTGTCACCACCTAGCAGGTTCTGCTTCCCCAATTCGACTAGGCCTCTTTCGCTGACATGGCCCAATCTCATGTGCCATAACTCTGTCTTCGACATAGGTTTCGTGGATACAACATTTGTCGAACCACTTACAACCTCAGCCTCCAGGGTATACAAGCCTTGGTTTTTCACGCCTCTCAAGACTTCCTTCGACCCTTTCATGACTCTCAGGGTACCTTGCTCTCCTTTGAAAACATATCCCTTTCTGTCGAATTCACCAAGAGAAATTAAATTTCTCTTCAAGTCAGGTACATACCTAACTTCAGTCAATAATCTTATTGACTCATCATGGAGCTTGAATCTCACGGATCCAATACCTGCAATTTTGTAAGCTTTGTTGTTTCCCAGCAGCACTGATCCTCCATCTTGATCACATAGTTCTTCAAACACATTCTTGTTTGGAGTCATGTGCCAAGTACATCCAGAATCCATAATCCACTCTTTTCTTGAGTCGCCGCTTGAAACTACAAGAGCATCAGATGAGTCGAAGTCATCTTGAACAATGGCTGCGTTGCCATTATCCTTACCTCCATGATCTTTCAGGCGTTCAGGGCACACTTTTCTTGTGTGTCCCTCCTTCTTACAGTGATAACATCGAAAACTAGATGTTTCGCCACTAGAAGACTTCTGCTGACTTTTACCTTTCTTCTTGTCGAACCTACCATCCTTTCGCAAGAATTTTTCCTTAACTGCCAAACCTTCACCAACCGTCGAAGGTTTATGCTCCTTTCGTTCGTTCAGGTCCTTAGAGTACATGGCTGCTTGAACTTCTTCAAAGGTTAGGGACTCTCTTCCATACAAGAGAGTTTCTTTGAAGTGAGCATGCGATTTGGGCAAAGCACACAACAACAACAATGCTTGATCTTCATCATCAATCTTCACATCAATGTTTTCAAGATCAAGAATTAGTTTGTTGAAAGAATCCAACTGCTCAGCCAAAGCCTTTTCTTCATTCATCTTGAACGAATACAAGGCTTGCTTCAGGTAAAGACGATTCATCAAGGATTTGGTCATATACAAACTTTCCAGCTTCGTCCATAATCCTGCCGCCGTCGTCTCTTTTGATACCTGTCAAAGAACCTTATCACCAAGGCTCAACAATATTGCGCTGTGTGCTTTCTCGATCATGGTAGTCTTTTCTTTTTCCGTTAACGCAGCATCCATGGCTGCCATTCCCTTCAACGCTTCCAAACAACCCTGCTGAACCAGTAGGGCTTTCATCTTCAAGCGCCACAGACCGAAGTCGTTCACTCCGGTGAACTTCTCGATCTCATACTTTGTTGAAGGCATCTTCTCCACGCTCACCGCACCAATTTGTTGTGAATCGGATACCTTATCAACAAAGTATAATTGGTTCCTTGATCAGTCAAGAAACCCACAAGGGTTAGGGTTAACAAAGAAAACAAGAGTAAAAACAACAAGGATTGGTTATAAAACTGTTATTCTTTCCTTTCTCCTTAAAACAAGGATTACAAGTATACAAGAATAACAAACTAACCACTCTCACTCTTTCTAGGTTTTGTCACACTTAGAATGAGAGACTAGTATGCTATTTATAATAAAACCTAGCACACTAAACTAATGGGCTTTTAATAAAATACCCATTACAACCTAACTTAGGGTACAAGATAACTTAAACAATTGGATCCTTAACACAAGGTCCAATTCAATATGCTAACAAACCTAGCAATATTAACTAATACATGTTAGAACACTCTTCGACTACAAACATGCATTATTTTCGACAGCAGCATGTGATCCAACTTCGACGGCATGCTTCTTCTAGAGTTCGATCCAAATTCCACATGGTTGTTGAGAAATGGCATTATTTTTAGGAATGTTGTTTGGGATATTATGGATGTCGTGTGGAATGTCAAGTTGCTCATTTGGAGATAGTCTTATATTGGGAAAATTACCAATTCCAATTATAGCTTTTATGATTTTAGTATGCTCCCCTTGTACTATTTGTCTTAAGGCCTAATTGGTCGTAATTTTCTTTTGTCGAGTTTCGTCTCGTTTATTGTAAGCGGGTTCGAGAACCCTTTTTTCTCGCTTTAATGAATTTCTTATTTACTAAAAAAATACATCTAACTGGATTTAAATTTATAGCAGCGTAAATGATATAGCTTTTTGTTTCTGATATAGCTAATACTTGATATCATGTTTATAACTTGGGGAATTAAGCATTTCATAAAACAAATAGTCACATAAATCATACTCAATGTTCATTTATTCCCTTGTTTTTTTGCACATGAATTGATTCTATTAAAAAACAAAAATAAAGAGTAGAATTAGAACTCACAATTTTAGACTTACTGAGCAACCCATTTATGATATCCTCGTGGAGAATGTGACTTGTATCTTGTTGGAAATCCTTTTCATTGAACCATGTCAGCAGCAAGAATAAAAGCGGTTTTGACGTGAAAACGAGGAAGGATTTCATTTCAATTTGAATCCAAAATGAAACCAAAACCTAAATTTGGAAGAAAATGTTATCGATAAAGACGTGAAATAAAACATATTTATTGATGATATTTATAACAGGAAACATGAAAGATGTATTTTGGTGACCCGCCTTGAAGTAATACTCATTCAATGATTTTGTAGTTTACATATATTTTGGGAATGTGAGAAATCTTACTCCACTCATTCCCTTCCTTCCTCCGCAAATCTTCTTCTAATAAATCACAATAATAGATATGCAGTTCTTTAAGAGAGGAAGGCAATTCCCCCTTTTCTGGCAACGACTTGAGCTTGGATGCATTATAGATGTCAAGTGTATTGAGAGAGGTGAGATGTTGAAGCCACTTCCCATCCAAGCATTCTATTTCTTCAAGCATAGAGATATGCAAGGTAACGAGATTAGTGGGTAGAAGTGGAACTTGACTTTCCATCAGCGCCTTCACAATATCATCACCATCAATATCCAGCTTTGAAAGAGAAGTGAGATGTTCCCAAGTTGTATTCCACCAAATCCCTCCAACACTGCGAACCGTCAGTTCCCGTAAAGTGATAGGCGAATCATCTATGGAAAACGATTGCAGATTTGGAAGGTCACGAATATACAATTTTTGAAGGCTAGTTAGAGTCTTTATTGATTCAGGTAGAGAATGCAACTTCTCACACCCAATCACAGTTAAATCAGTGAGGTTAGGAATGGGCAATGCTCTTAGGGAAACCGACTCTAGTTCACTGCAACTGTTTATCCGGATGGTTCTAAGAAACAAGAGATTCTGTTTTGATGCATCTTCTGCAATTAATATGGATTTTAAATGTTTACACTCCCAAATATCTAGACTTTTGAGGACTAAGAGAGAGCACAAGGTAATTGATGTCAATGAATCACAGCCCTCAATTTTGAGAGATTGTAAGGATTTTGGAAAATCATCTATCGGAAAAGATTTTAGCGATGGAATTTTTCTTAAGGTCATCTTCTGAAGAGAATTAAGACAAATCATCGAAGGATTGCCCAACCAATTTGGTAATTTGTCACCACTGTATCCTGAGATGATCAGACGCTTTAAATTTGTCGGCGGACGCAGCTGTTCCAATACAACACTTTGTATTGGTGAGTTTGAAGGAGCAGTGTAAGACCATCCTAGTTCCAACACGTCAATTTCTTTTTGCATCTCCAAGTTTGCTTGAGAAGCATGGGATGGGTCCGTTACATTTTCAAGTTGTGAGATGCAAAGGCTTCCTGATAAATGGGGATATTTTCCAAGATTCTTAATGCTGCTCACAATAAAGTCCAATCAACATAGTTTTCATGCGACGTATCATCCAATACTAACAAAAACTTTTTGTTACTTAAACATTGTTGCAATTGTTCTTGGAGTTTACCTAAGTTAGTTTCTATAATTGTTTCTGAAGTGACAGATTGAAGAATGGTTTTAGTGACAGTGACAACATGAAAATCTTTTGGAATATGTGACCACCCTCTAACTTCAAATTTATTCTTCACATCATCATCATTGTAGAGGAGTTTAGCTAGTGTTGTTTTTCCTAATCCTCCCATACCCCAAATGGAAATCACTCCTATTTTATGTTCACTATCACAATCATCCTCAGACAGCAAAATATCTATAAGTTTCTTTTTGTCATCATCTCTACCTTTAATATCAGATTTTCTTACCAAAACATGACTTGTAGGATCTACATTCCTAACACAGCTGGAATCACCTTCTTTCAAATCAGGATTTCCGACTCTCAAACTTTTCAGTTTTTGAGATAACTTTAGCAATTTAGAATTGATCTTTTTATTAAACTTTTTAAAATAGGAAAAAAGCTTTTCAAGAACCTGATGAGCTTCTGCATTGCACCGCAATGCCTCAGTGTTGATTTCATCAAACAAATCTTCAGCCTGGAAGACAGCATCTTGCAGCATGTTCAGCCACTCCTTGACATGATGATCAGTGAACTGTTTCTCCCCAGCATCATGAAGTACAATTTGAAGTCTCAACAGTTCAGCCTTTACATCATCCAACAGCGCGCCGTCAAGCTTAGTCTTCCGAAAGAAATCACGAATCTCACCAGACATAATCATTCCCACCAAAGCATCCACAGAAGCTGAAAGAAATGCTCCTCCAACAATAGCCGCCATAACTCAGTTCAACAGAAAAAGAATAGATTGAGAAATTGGTGTAGAAAGAAAATGTAACTTCACAAGAATTATTTATTAGTAAGTTGTTGCAAGTTGCAACATATAGAAGAAAAAGCTACAGTGACAAGTGGATTATTTTAATAATTCACTATCATGGAAATATAATTAACAATAAGTGTACAGAAGTTGATTGATCGGCAGCTGTTTGTGTCCACTAGTTTCTATTTTAACAATAATAAATTGCAAGTGAAGTTTCTTCTCTATTTCCATTGTTAAGTATAGTCACTATTTTTCTTGTCTTTATGCAAGCACAGTAGGGTATACAAGCAAGATTTCAGGTTCACACTTGGAAATGACATAATTCAAAAATGACGGCCTCAAATTTCATTTAGATTAGGAGAAAAAGTCCTATTTATAAATTAACTAATAACTATAATTTGGTGGACTACTCGATTTATATTTAATATTTTCTTTTTAATTTAAAAACTAATTTAATTATTTAAATAATTGGTTTTTATTTAAAAGACTATAAAAAACTAATATAGTATACACCATACTTATACACTTAACTTAATTATGAGAAATATTATAATGACATTTATGAAAATAAATTATACATAGAAACATTTCTTGACTCTTTCACTCTCCTATCATCTCAACTCGTAAACCTTTAAGGATTTTTAGCATTACATTTGCAGCTTTAAAGTTGTAACCTTCTTCTTCAAGATTCCCTACTAAATATTATAATGACATGAGATTCGGTCATGCCTCGGCTTCCTTTCCACCAGTTTTGTTGGACCATAATATTCGCCTGCACCTATTCAAGAAAAATGGTCAAAACTTTACGTAAAAATAGTCCATTTTGTTCTTTTTATATGATTAAAACTTTTGACAAAAGCTTGATTCAAATACAATCAAATACAAACGTGTCTACATTAATTTGTTAGGAGAGTACAAGAAGTTATAATAAAATTAGGCAGATGTATGGTAATGTATATGAACAAAAACAAAAAATGTTTTCTAAATTATAGTTATTATGGCAGCATGTTTACCAGTCCATATCATGCTGGAACTTCCCTTTCTTCTCAAGATCAGTGTTCACAAGAGAACTGCATCAATAAACACACATGTTTGCCATTTCTTCATCCAAGTTTTCAGCCACTTAGTAATCATTTTGTTATGATATACTTTTGCCCAACTAATGACATCTTTACAGCTCAAGAAAGGGGTTCAAAATTCAATGTATTTTAAATTGTTAGAAGTTAGAACAACAATTCCAATTCAAAACTAAACAAATACCAAAAAATAGAAATAGAGAACACACGAAATTTGATAACGAAGTTCGGCCAATAGTGCCTATGTCTCCGACTGCAGAGCAGCTGCAGTTCCGTTGTATTAATCAAATTTATGCTTTACAAGTTACAATTTATCAGAGCAGCTGAACTCGAGCAACCTATTCACTTATTAGTAAACAAAAATCAATAAAAAGATGGTGTTGTAGTGTCTCCGACAAAACTACGTAAAGCTGTTGCTATGCTCGAGTCTTTCCAAGATGGCTCCCTTCTGTTCCTTAAATGGGGGTGGGGATGCTCCAATTCAGAATGCCTCAAATATAGGATGAATGTGTCTTGACTGATGTGGAGGATCTCTCTAGAGATGTATGGAAATTTTTCGGATATGGATCATTCAGATTTGTAGGAAAATCATTGGACGGATCTACCTAACATAAAAACAAATCGAGATAGACTGCGGTAAGTACCAGTAACATATTAACTTATGAACATATCTTTTATACTAAGAAGAAACTTCACATTATCTTTGCATTTAGAAAAGTAGACAAAACAAAAGTTTGCATTTATTAAAAAACTCACCATAAATGGAAGTTTATATATTATTAACAAATACTCACCGCCATGAAGTCTTGCAGAGTGCATCATATCGTTAAATGCTTCGTCAGTGATCCTCTTGGCTCGTGAGGTCCAGCTGATCCATGACTCCAGATTTCTCCATGATTGTGCCCAACAGTTGTCTATATTAGAAAAAAAGGAAAGTATCTATTAATACACAACAAAAAAGTATCTATTAACAACATTATGTGTTTATGTGTGTAATCTATCATATTAAGAAAACACATACACTTGTTTACTAGCAAGCTTGCAATTTGCTCTCTTAGAATCTTCACCATCTTAGAAATCTGACTTGTCTTTGGTTGGAACTCTGAATTTCAGCCCCCAATCTGAGAATTAATAATATTTATTAATTACATTTTTACAACAAGAAACATGAAAAGAAGTATTTCAGCTACTTGCCGGGACATTATGCAAGGAATGTGAATATGATCAATTCATAGCCTATAGGCATGCTAGGAATGTGAGCAATCTTACAATACTCTTTTCCTCGTTTCTTCCGCACATTTGCTTGATGCTTCCCCTCTTCCGATCAAGGAATGTAACCAACAATTTAATTTTCTTCCATAATTTCAAAAAGAATAAAATCAAGTTCTTATGCATTTTATGACCCGAAACATGACAGTTCATAATATGTATGAATGTAAAAGAGGCAATTCAAACAGCAATATTGTGTGTTTACGTGTGTGTGTGTGTGTGTGTGTTTGATCTAACAAATTGAGAAAATGCATAGGCTTGCTTTGTCTCTTGATTTGAAAATAGATCTCTAAAAGAGAAAAGATATTATTAAACACAACAATTCCATTATGAATCTAAAGAGAAAAAGAAACATGAAAGAGCTCGATGGAGGAAGTCTTGAAACAATACAATATCGCAATTAAGATAACCAAACTATCGGATAAACTATTTACCACAACCATTGAAGACAATGGGTCAAACCTGAAATCCTTTTCGGGGAACCATGTAAACAACGAGAATAAAAGGAGTTTTGATGTGAGAACGAGGAAGCATTTCATTTCAATTTGAACAGCCAATGGAACCTATATTAGAAAGAAATTGAAATTAAAAATATTTATTGATGACATTTATAATAAGTAACAGGAAAGATGTAGTTTGGTGACTGACCTTGATGTAATAACTCATTCACTAATTTTGGGAATGTGAGAAATCTTACTCCACTCTTTCCCTTGCTTCCGAAAATTTATGGAGGAAGCATTTCCTTTCAATTTGAAACCGAGATGGAAGGAAAACCTGGATTAGGAAGAAAACGTTTCCATAAACACAAACATGTGAAATTAAAATTATTTATTGATGATATTTATAACAGGAAACATGAAATTTTGGTGACTCACCTTGAAGTAATACTCCTTCGATGATGACGTAGTCTATATATATTTTGGAAATGTGAGAAATCTTACTCCACTCATTCCCTTCCTTCCTCCGCAAATCTTCTTCTAATAACCCACAGTAATTGATATACAGTTTCTTAAGAGAGGAAGGCAACTCCCCTTTTTCCGGCAACGACTTGAGATTGGGAGCCTTAAAAATCTTAAGTGTATGGAGAGAGGTGAGATGTTGAAGCCACTTCCCATCCAAGCATTCTATTTCTTCAAGATCATAGATCCATAAGGTAACGAGATTAGTGGGTAGAAGTGGAACTTGCTTTTCCATCAGTGCCTTTACAATATCATCACCCAAAAGCTGCAACTCTGAAAGAGAAGTGAGAAGGTCCCAAGTTGTATTCCACCAAATCCCTCCAACTCTGCCAACCGTCAGTTCCCGTAAAGTGATAGGCAAATCATCTATGGAAAACGATTGCAGATTTGGAAGGTCACCAATTTCCAATATTTGAAGGTTAGTTGGAGTCTTTATTGATTCAGGTAGAGAACATAACTTCTCACACCAAGCCACACCTAAATCAGTGAGGTTAGGAATGGGCAATCCTCTTAGGGAAACCGACTCCAGTTCACTGCAATCCCAAATAACCTCTTTAATTTCACCTTCAGAAAATTATTTCTCCAATTCTCTCACATCATAGTCATTCAATTGCTTAAAGTTCACTCCATCTAATTCTAGTGTTTTGAACCTTCTAGTAGGAAAAATATATCTTCAAATGCATCTTTAACTTTTTATTCCAATTTTTTTGAATTGATGTAAAAATGATTAATGAAAGAGGTTGATAAAGTTTTTGATATATGTTGCCTTAAATACACACTTAGAAACTTCTCAGACGAGATGCAAATGTTTGTAGCATTTTCATGAAGATTTGCAAAGGTTTGGAATGACAATGATTCATGAAAATAGACATTTTTATAGTGAGTAACTGGTTAGAGAAAAGGTGAAACCTGTTACAAGTAGATTGAACATGTAACGGGTTATCAAAATAAGAAAATTGTGGCGATTATGTATGTGATATTACGACAGTTTCAAACGCCATAATATAGGAAAAACATAATAATTATGTATTCGGTTGCACAAATGTTGGAACCGATTACACCAATTTAAAATAGAAAAATCAACTTTTTAATGGCAACGCTTGAATGATTTTGATGCATGGTGGTTTAGAAACCTTAGAGATGAAATGTATGAAATATTCTGAGAATCTAAAGTGATATAACATGAATTGTAATGAACATTTAAACTTGATCATTTAGCTTGAATCTTAGCTTGATTAACTTATAGTTCAACATTTGTCCATCAATATTTCTTCTTTGATCACCATTGTCTTTATCAATCTTAATCATTATCTATCATCTTGATTTAAGCTTCATAATTGACAAACATTCATCATGTAACTTTTAAAGCTCTTTCTTCTTTGATAGTCCGCATCAATCTTTGTTTTCATCAAAACTACATTTGATAGATGATGGATATCTTCTTCAGAAACTCATGTGCTTCAAGAGATGATTGTAATTCTTCAAGCTTTATCTCTGAAAAAATTTTGAACTCCTCAATGGCCACAACAATGTGATCAAACTTGACAGGAATGCTCTTAGAACCTTCTCAACTTTCTACACTTCAGAGATATTCTCTTCACACGACTTCATCTGGTTTGTCAAAATCACCAACTTTAAGAAGAAATCAGCAATGGCTTCACCATCATTCATCTGCAGGTTCTCAAACTGTTTCCTTAAAGATTGCAGCGTTACTTTCTTTAATTTTTCATCCCTATCATACAACTTCTTAAGAGTATCCCACACATCTTTAGTCGTTTCTTGCTCAATGATATTCACTACAAGAAAAAAAGTGATTTGCGACGCTTTTTTTTTTCAAGTTGCGGTTGTTCAAACTGTTGCAAAATCTTAAATTTTATATGTACCGTAAATTTAAATAGATATGGCACAGACATGGACTCTACTCTTGAATTCACTGAAGAAATTAAGTTGCTAAAAATTTGGAATTGATGAAATCAGCATAGGCATCAAAGGAATGTCTGACTATAGTATCTAAGGGTGTAAACAGACTATGAAGAAATAGGTTGATTTAAATTATGCCTTCAATTTAAAAAGTATGGGTTTATTTTGGGAATTACAATTTTGTCAGCTACATATTTTCCAAGGATTTCTATCACCAATTTATTTCCTTTTTTCTTGAAGATCCAATCAGTTTTCACCTGTCATACACACTTAGAATTGCTTCACAGATGTCGCACACATAACTTTCTGATCAGTCTGAAATGTTTTTTGGCAACAGTAGTAAGAATCATTACAGTTATGTTATAATTATAACTGATGAATATCATAAGTAAGCCAAAAAATAGTTGTTGGTATGAGTATTCTCTCATACAATAGTGACCAGAGTTAGATAACTAGATGCAATAAAAAATACACCCAGGATCACACACAAATCTCCATGTTCAAGGGAGATTACTGAACTGTTTTCTGCTCTTTTGATTTAACAATCTCAAAAGCTCAAATTTCCATATCTGACAAGCTTTCAAGATCTGCAAGTGCAGAATTATTTTACACTAGTAAGAAGAATTAACAAAAACTAGATATTTTTACATATTTGATCATGTTAACAACTATTTATCACTAATATAGGCTAGGCAAATTAACTATTAACTGAATAGTACTCACTACTCACAAGCCAAATGAAAATGATGATCTCTCCACTTATTGGAATTACTTCTGTTGCACAATAGCAATAGTAGAGTTTCTACTTTGATTCAATCATGTCTTCCACTATGATGATAAAATATAGCAGAAACAAGTCAAGATATTGAATACATCACTTATTTCCACCCTTTGCTCGGTAGGGTTCGGAAAAATATATCATAAAACTTCTAACTAAGCATAAAACTAAATCATGGCAAATGTAATGTCACCTGAAAGACGAAAGGTTTTGTTCAACATCTTCAATATAGGCCCATCAAGCATAACCATCACACAATCTGTGAAGCACGGGTACTCCATTTTGAGTAAAGTACCGGTACGCGGTACGTACCGGGTACCGGTACGCGTACGGTACGCACCGAAGTCGTACCAATTTTTTTTTTTTTTTTTTAAGTTGGTACTCCAACCGGTACACATTTGGTACACGTACCCAATTTTTTTAAATTTTTTTTTTTTTTTAAATATAATGTGGGCTTTTTATTAAATAAAAATTAGGTTAATTTTACTATTTATAAATAAAAAAGTGAAAATAAAAACAAATCTTAACCCTATTCTTCTTCCCTGTCTCTTTGTCGATACGTTTTTCGCTGATCTTTTGGAAACTCAGCGTTCAAATTTCAACCTAAAAGAAAGGTATTAGACTATTACTATTATGTTGATCTTTTACTATTACTATTATGTTTAGACTATTAAACTACCAGTGTTGCTCTTTTCGTTGATCTTTTTCAACCTAAAAGAAAGGTATTAGACTATTACTATTATGTTGATCTTTTACTATTACTATTATGTTTAGACTATTACACTACCAGCGTTGCTCTTTTCGTTGATCTTTTACTATTACTATTATGTTTAGACTATTACACTACCAGCGTTGCATAGGTTTAGACTATTATCTTTTTTTTTCGAATATAATATGTTTAGACTATTACACTACACATGATATTTGATTTCATGATTTATTGATACTTTTTAAATGTGATTTATTTATGTTATTGCACAGATATTAACTATTTTTAAGTAAATTGTTTTTTAATTTTAATGTTTGGTTGTTATTTAAACAATATAATTTCTTAATTATTTTTATAATTCTATTTTTAAACAATATATATAATAACGTACCCGTACCTTAGTTTTTCTAAAATTGCCGTACCCCGTACCAGTACCGGGTACTGGGTACATACCCGTACCTATGCAACGCTGCACACAATCAATATTTGGAATCAGGGTTTCTACTGTCGACAACAATTAGGACCATTCTTGATGATGATTCCAGTTACGACGACTATGCCAAAGTTCTTGGCAGAATTCATGATTCGTCTCGATTTGCACGCGGTCTCGATGACGGCAGTATATTGTGTGTGTGATATAAAGAAGAATGGTGGAGCATCGCAGGAGGCTGCGATTAGGGTTGTTCAATAAATCCATGAGCCGAACCGAACCGCCGAACTGAATCGAACTTAGGTTAAAATAACCGAACTGTTATGTTTGGTTAATGAATCAAACCATATTACACGGAACAGTTCTAGAACCATACTGAACTGAAACCGAACCAAACCGAAACTGTAACAGAACTGAACCGAAACTGAAAATTAAAAATACTAAGAACAAGTTTTAATTTTTATTATTTTAAAATTTTGAAAAATAGTTTAATGGTCTGGTTCTTTAATAAACGGTTCGGTTTGGAAAAATTGTCTTCTAATGGTTCGGTACGGTTCGGAATTTCTAAACAGTATACCAAACCAATGACTTTGGTTCGGTTTGGTTCGGTTCTAAGTAAATTGAAACGGTTCGGTTCAGTTCGAGTATATTTTTATTATGGTTTGGTTCGGTTCGGTACGGTTTTCTCTATGTACTGTACCATGAACAACCCTAGCTGCGATGATGTTGTAAGTAGAGCTAACAAAACAAGTTATCCGGCCCATGATGAGCTCGTGCTTTGTGTGGGCCGGGCTAAAAAGCCCGATTTGTAAATAGGCCACAATTTGATTGACTAAGCCCGACACTTCGCGGGCTACGGTTTTTTCGGGTCTGCCCGGTATATATATATTTAAATTATAAAGTGATTTGTTTTATTTTAAAAAAGTAGTATGTTACCATTAACACTCTGGTTTTATTATATCAATACACAAATTTGGATAAAATGAACTCCACTACTTTTTTTTAGTAATAATATGTGCTGCCATTATCAGGCAACCCAACATAATCATCAAGATCAGATGTTCCTGCAGCATTAATATTTTGACTTTCAAACTCTTCAAATTCCTACCAAATGAAAATAAATAGATTAAAAATGATGTAAAGTGAAAGTAAGGTAATGAAGTTAGATAAAATAAACATACTTCAAATACATACAATGACTGAGTCATCTTTGAGTTACTTCCTTCATATGAAGAATGTGCTTCTTGTGATAAATAAATATTGCATTTCAACTATTTCTAATTGTCCTTGATTATCCCATACGATTAATGGAATAGCTCCTGCTACATGAATCTAATCTCTCCTTCCAACTATGCTCAGTTGCTTATTATCGGTTTGTAGTTAGTTTGCAATTTATTTTTTATGTTTCACGTAAAAACCTTTTGATATATACTTTGAAAACATTTCTTTCATGTGACATATCATGCTGTTACTTCCCTTGCTTCTCACGAAGTTTGCCATTTCTTCATCCAAATTTTCAGCCGCTTAATAATCATTTTGTTGTGATATACTTTGGCTAAACTCGTGACAGCCTTACGTGTCAAGATAGGGGTTCAAAATTCAATGTATTTGAAATTGTTAGAACAACAATTTCAACACAAAACAAAACAAATATGAAAAATAGATAAAGAGAACACACAATATTTGATAACGAAGTTCGGCCAATTGTGCCTACGTCTCCGACTGCAGAGCAGCTGCAGTGCCATTGTATTAATCAAATTTGTGTTTTACAGGTTACAATTTATAAGAGTGGCTGAAGTCAAGCAACCAATTCACTTATCCGTAAACAAAAATCAATAAAAAGATGGTGTTGTAGTGTCTCCGACAAAACTAGGCAAAGTTGTTGCTATGGTCAACTAAATTCTCGAGTCTTTCCAAGATTGCGCTCTTCTGTTCCTTGAAGGTGGCGGGGATGCTCCATTTCTGAATGCTCATGAATTCTTCCAGAGTACATCATTTTCTTAAATGCTTCATCAATGATCCTCTTGGATTGTGAGGTCCAGTTGATCCATGAGTAATTTTGCAATTCCTCCATGACTGTCTCCAACAGTTGTTTATACTAAAAGAAAATGAAAGTATCTCTCTATTAAAACACAATAGACAAGTATCAATTAACAAAATTGTGTTTATATGTGTAATCAAACAGATTGAGAAAACACATACACTTGTTTTCTTGCTAACTTGCAATTTGCTCTCTTTGAATATTTACCATCTTAGAAATCCGACTTGTCTGCAGTTGGAATTCTGAATTTCAGCCCTGGATCTGAGAATTAATAATATTTATTAATTACATATTTATAACAAGAAAAATGAAAGAAGAAGTATTTCAGTTACTCACCGAGAATGTAAATATGATGAATTCATAATCTATAAGCATGCTAGGAATGTGAGCAATCTTACAATACTCTTTTCCTCATTTCTTCCGCACACTTGCCTCCCCCTCTTCTGACGACGTGTTGAAGTCACTTTCTCCAAGAATTATGTCAATTTAAGAGTAGCAATCCCAAGCCATGCACAATAATGTTGAGGAAGCACTGTTATAGGAACATAATTTGGCTTTCAAATGAATAGAAACGACATGCAGTAATATTCAAAGTACTAAATTAGCCATCATTCTAATGAAAACGTAATAGAGACACTTAGAGCTATGGTCTGCTAGTCATAAAAGTATTGTTTCTTAAAGACTTCCATGCTTTGAAAGCAGGGATTCAAATGCATATACACATTTGCATCAAAGCATTATAACTTACGAGGACAAAAACACATCTTTTAAAATTTCCAAAGTAATTATTTTATTTCGAAATTAGATTAAATCATCAAATTAACATGCTTTTCAATATATCTTTGTATATAGATATCTTTGCATATAGATAACCAAGGTAGGTAAATTCACTAGATTTCCTCTTAGGTATGAGTGAACAGATATACATCAAATCAAAATTGATATCTTAAAAAATACTCACTGCCATGTAGCCTTGGAGTGTGAAACATTTGGTTAAATGCCGTATAGGGGATACAAACACCTTCTTGCAATCCTGTTTGTTTGTGAGGTCCATATTATAAGCTCAAAGAAGACACGCCATATGACCCTGGACAGATTAAGCTATTAGTGTTCACAAGAGAACTGCAAAAGTCATTATAATTACTTTGTCAAGCTTGATAGTGTTCATTTATAATAGAACGAATCAGTAACCAGAAGCAAATAAAATTAAGAATGAATGAGATCTTAATGACTAATGATGGAGTTGGCCAATATTCTCTAAATGACATTAAATGTTGGTAAGTGGGAGATATATTTGACAGTAGTAAGTAATGATGGAGTTGGCCAATGTAAGTAAATTAAACATTGGAGGAAAATAAAAAACATTGGATATCAGATTCAAGTTCCCACCCAATTATGTGGATTAACATTATTTTACTGTACTTGGGTTTCAGTAACAAAAATCATAATAGGGACGCCCAATGAACTTAAATTAGTTAATGCGAGAACACCTCCTGTGCCAATCATGGTGTTTCTAAAAAACCTATAATAGGAACATAATTCGCCCTTAAAATCATTATAATTGACAATCAGAAATCATAGCACCAAACATGAATTAAGTGATGGCAGAATAGGGACACTCATAACTATGATATGATAAAAGTAAAATTCTTAGAACGCCCTGCTTTGAAAGTAGGGGTCCCAATTCATCTGCATCAAAAGCATAATAATTTAGTGAATCAATAGACATCTTACTAATTGACGAACATATTAACTGTAACATCAAATTGACAAACAATTTCATTTTCTTCCGTAAATTTCTAAAAATATAAAATCAAGCTCTTCTGCCTTTATGACCAGAAACATGATGGTCAATAATACACATGAATGTAAAAGAGGCAATTCAAACAGCAATATTGTGTGTTTACGTGTGTGTTTGATCTAACAAATTGAGAAAACACATAGGCTTGCTTTGTCTCTAGATTTGCAAATTGATCTCTAAAAGAGAAAAGATATTATTAAATTCAACAATTCCATAATGAATCTAAAGAGAAAATGAAACATGAAAGAGCGCGATGGAGGAAGTCTTGAAACAATACAATATTGCAATTATCGGATAGACTATTTACCACAACCATTGAAATTTTAACACAATAGAACAATGGGTCAAACCTGAAACCCTTTTCGGCGAACCATGTAAACAACGAGAATAAAAGGAGTTTTGATGTGAGAACAAGGAAGCATTTCATTTCAATTTGAACCGCAGATGGAACCAAAACCTATATTAGGAAGGAAATTGAAATTAAAAATATTTAGTGATGACATTTATAACAAGTAACAGGAAAGATGTATTATGGTGACACTACCGCAACCGCAATATTGCGGCCGCATCAGGTGATGCGGTCCGCAATTTAAAACCATGGATGGAATTGGCTAATGTTTTCTACGTGAATAATGTCAAAAATTCATTTGAATTATCTGAACAGAGGTAGACATAATTGATAAACAACAAGAAACAAAAATAAAAGAGAAGAGCTAACCAGACTTTCAAGGTGCCAAAATCTCATCAAAATAGTATCGGTGGAAGCATCTTTAACAAACTCCTTTTCAGCGCATAAACTAGAACATAAACTGCAGTAAATAAGAGTAACATATAAACTTGAAGCAGAGACAACTCATGAACATATCTTTTATAATAAGAAGAAAGTACACATTATCTTTGCATTTAGAAAAGTAGACAACAAAATTTTTGCCTTTGGAAATACTAAGATTAATATGTTCACCATAAATGGAAGTTCATATATTATGAACAAATACTCACAACCATGAAGTCTTGCAAAGTGCATCATTTCGTTAAATACTTCATCGGTGATCCTCTTGGTTATTGAGGTCCAGTTGTCTATATTAAAAAAAGGAAAGTATCTATTAAGACACAACAAAAAAGTATCAATTAACAAAATTTTGTGTTTATGTGTGTAATCTAACAGATTGAGAAAATACATACACTTGTTTTCTAGCTAGCTTACAATTTCAGCCCCCAATCCTAGAATCTTTACCATCTTAGAAATCTGACTAGTCTGTGGTTGGAATCTGAATTTCAGCCCCCAATCTGAGAATTAATAATATTTATTAATTACATATTTATAACAAGAAAAATGAAAGAAGAAGTATTTCAGCTACTCACTGGGACATGATGCAAGGAATGTGAATATGATAAATTCATAAGCTTGCTAAGAATGTGAGCAATCTTACAATACTATTTTCCTCGTTTCTTCCGCACACTTGCCTCCCCTCTTCTGACAACGTGTTGAAGTCACTTTCCATCCAAGCATTATATCAATTTAAGACTAGAGATGTGCAAAAGTCAGAACTAATCCATAGAAACTGCAGTTGGGGAATGATTTTTCACCTCTTCCGAAAAAATACTAGCAATCCCAAGCCATACACAGCAATGTTGAGGAAGCCCTGTTATAAGAACATAATTTGGCTTTAAAATGAATAGAAACAACAGGCAATTGCAATATTCGTAGTACTTAATTCACTCACTAGATTTCCCTTCATGTAAGAGTGAAGAGATATACATCATATGAAAATTGATATAAACACTTTGCTAAACGTCTCATAGAGGATACAAATGTAACACCCCCTTTCTATACCCCCAAATAATCATTTAAATCATTTAGGCACATATTCTAAAATTCGCCAGAGTACAATTAAAGCATGGCATAAAAAGGCATGTCACATTATGATTGAATTTAAAACATACAACACCTGCTCAAAACATTGATATGCAACAGTGGGGTAACTTTGTCCTTACACCCACATCTCAATATTTAGAATTAAAGCGGAAAATCCAAACATTGAAATACATCAAAATATATATACATACATATACATATGTATGCTTCATCAACACACTTCATGTTTACATAAACATTTATCCACAAGATACATATACAAATTGTATCACAAAAGAATAATATACATCCTAGCTACCCGGTGCTACATATCAGAGCCAACCGACCAAAAGAATGAAGACACGCTTCACCAAAAAGACCTCCAGCATACCTACTCTGCAATGCCTCATAGAGCATCATAAAACAGCAGAAGGGTGAGAAATATTACCATAATAACGTTGCATATATTTATATATCTCAACACAAGAGTATACACACGACACATCCTCACCATTCTACCATTCCACATAACATACATATTATATTCATTCTTCAATGCATCATTACAACGATACAATTCTTATCACAATTCATCACATCTCATTCAATATACATCGCAAGGCATATATATATATACACAAAACCAAGCATAGTCATCACAATGCTTATCATTCAACATAAACACATATATTCATGTTTATTCACCAATGCACATATACAAAGATGACCAATGCAAATCATAGAGACCGACTCACGACTCTATGCAAATGCAATGCGGTACCGACTCATTTCATCTCAAGTTCAATTGAAGAACTTATTGGAACCATCGTTTGTTACTTAACGTAACTCCCCGTCGGGCATACGATGTTCACCCATTGCTACCACCTCTCAAAAGGCTTACAATGTTTATGGATTGCTTTCGGTCCTCTTTGTATAAGGCTCACAATCCGATCGCTTTCGGTCCTCTTTGTATAAGGCTCACGATCGTTTGTAATCATCGCTCCCACCTCTCAAAAGGCTTACGACGTTACAACGGGTTCATCTTAGAACCCCACAATGCAAGAATGCACATCATGATGCTTCACATACAACATGACTCATGACACTTTTGACATGCATACATATCCACAATATAGTCATGCATTCATCACACACAATCCACATATATTCACATCAATTGTGCCAAACGGCAACCGAACGTTTTCACAAATAACCAAACAATTCGATTTACGGTTTACCGGAAAAGTTGGTGAAAAGTCAGCTAAAAATATAATTTCTTATCACCATCAATTAGTACATATCAATACCTTCAATTCGATATAAAGAACTCTCAAATCCGATAAACAACGAACAAGTTATGAATATTTCAAACTAACGCAAAAACATAAACCGGACGCCCGACACTACGAAACGGTTCGTAAAAACTGTACCGATTGGACCAAGTTCAGACCCCAAAACTATTTTTCCTAGAAAGAACATCTCGTTAGCTTCCCAACGCTTCGAACGGGGATCAAAACCGACTTACGGTTCAAGAGATATGAATTTCCGAAGTTTCCCCGACAAACCAGAATTTCTGCTTCAGCACAGTAGGTATCGATACATAGGCTTTATGTATCGATACATAAAGACCTCATGTATCGATCCCTAACTCGCATGTATCGATCCCTGCTGTAGTAAAAATTCCATTTTTCCCAATTTTCACAGTAGGGATCGATCCCTGGGATTATGTATCGATCCCTAACCCTGTTTTTCACAAAAAACCAGATTTTTCAAATTACAACTTTGCTGTTCTTTTCCCGAATCCCCGAAAACTCGACTAAATCGAACATTTTCACCGAAACAAACATATACGCGCAACCACCAAATACATAAGAACAATTTAGAACACATAAACGAAATTTCTACGACGTTCGATTTTTCGATTAAATTTCAACCTTTCAAAAACCAGAATTTTTAAACTTCACCAAATCGAATAAAAAGCACGACATACGACGACCTAACCTTCCTCGATACAACTACGTAATTTATTTCGAATTCTAACCGTGAAAACATCGTTTTCTATCAATTTCCTATAATTCGACCTAAACGGAAACAACAACGGAAACATACCGAAAACTAACCGAAACATAACCAAACTTAATGAAACTTCAAACAGCAGCTCACATACATATAACCAACCAACACATGTATTTATACGACTTTCCGACCGTAGAAACATCGGTTTCTATCGATTTCGTCCAATACGGCATAAACGGAACATATAAAAACCACCCAAAACATTCATACAAAACTCATACATAATCATACACAAAGTTATAATAACAATGTTTCACACCCTTACCCGATTTCTCGATTCTTGGAAGCTTGATCTTGATGATTTGTAGCTTTCCTTCTTTTTCTCTTCTCTTTTTCTCTCTTGCTCTCAAAATTCTGTTTTTCTCTCTTTCTCACCTCTAACTTTTTATTTCTATTCTTTTTCTTTCTTTTTTATACTTTTCTTAAAATATCTCCTCTATAATAATTAACCAAAATATCTCACAAATATCTAATAATACATTTTCTCACTTAAAAATATATAATTTAACAATAATTATGAAATGTCTAAAATACCCTCCAATCTAATTTCCCCCGAAAACTCTCAAAAACGGTAAAATAATATAACACGCCAACATATCGGATTAAAACACCAATTTCACAATAACATAATTATTGCCCAAATTAAATAAAAGACTCAACCAAATAGAATCAATCAACACGAAAATGGAAATATCAAAATCGGGCTGTTACAACTCTCCCCCACTTTAGAAATTTTCGTCCTCGAAAATATTACCTGATTCAAACAACTCCGGATACGACTCGCGCATCCCACTTTCCAATTCCCAAGTCATATTGCCTTCTGAAGCGCCTCCCCACGCCACTTTCACAAGCGCAATATCTTTACCTCTTAACTTCTTAACTTCGCGATCCAAAATCTTAATCGGTAAAACTTCAACCGTAAGATTATCTCTCACTTCCACCTCGTCCATAGGAATAACATGTGACGGATCCGGAACATACTTTCGAAGTTGCGAAACATGGAAAACGTCATGCAAATTCGAAAGATTCGGAGGCAACGCCACCTGATAAGCCACATCGCCAACACGTGCAATAATCTGATACGGACCAATAAAACGAGAAGTCAACTTCTTCGACTTCAAGGCACGACCCACACCCGTAACCGGTGTAACTCTCAAAAACACATGGTCGCCTTCTTGAAACTCAAGATCTTTCCTTCTCTTGTCATGATAGCTCTTTTGTCTACTTTGAGAAGCTTTCATCCTTTCCCGAATAAGCTTCACTTTCTCCGTCGTTTGTTGTACCATTTCCGGTCCAACTATCGTCCTCTCGCCGGTTTCATGCCAACACAAAGGTGTTCGACATCTCCGACCATACAAAGCCTCAAATGGTGCCATACCAATACTCGAATGAAAACTGTTATTATAGGTGAACTCAATCAACGCTAAATAACTATCCCAAGCACCACCTTGCTCTAGCACACAAGCACGTAACAAATCCTCTAACGATTGAATCGTCCTCTCGGTTTGACCATCTGTTTGCGGATGGTAAGCCGAACTCAATCTTAGCTTAGAACCCAAAGCCTTTTGTAAACTCTCCCAAAACCTTGATGTAAATCTAGGATCTCTATCCGATACAATACTCTTAGGAACTCCATGTAACTTCACCACCACAAGAACATAAATCTCGGCTAACTTCTCCAAAGGATAACTAATATCAATTGGAATAAAGTGAGCAGATTTAGTAAGCCTATCAACAATCACCCAAATAGCATTATGACCTCTTTGCGTATTCGGCAATCCCGTAACAAAATCCATCGATATACTATCCCATTTCCATTCCGGAATATCCAACGGTTGCAACAAACCACTAGGCTTCTGATGTTCCACCTTCGACTTTTGACAAGTCAAACATGCATATACAAATTGAGCAACATCCCTCTTTAATCCGGACCACCAAAAGATTTTCCTCAAATCTTGATACATTTTGTTCGCTCCCGGATGAATACTTAAGTTACTTCGGTGCCCTTCTTCCAATATCATCTTTTTCAACTCCGCATCATCGGGAATACAAATACGACCACGGAATCTCAAAACTCCAAAATTATCAACCTTGAAATCCTCATTCTCATTCAACATTAAATCAACGAACTTCAACTCCAATTTTTGCTTTTCACTAACCGTTGCAAGAAAATCATTCGTAACATGTAACATACCAAGTCTCACACTTCGCGGCGTCATTTCACAAACCAAACTCAAATCTCTGAAATCCTCCAAAAGTTCCCATTCTTTCATCATTAATGCGGACATATGTAACAACTTTCGACTTAAGGCATCAGCCACCACATTCGCCTTACCCGGATGGTAATTCAAACTAAAATCAAAATCCTTCAAAAGCTCTAACCATCTTCGTTGTCTCATGTTCAACTCCTTTTGATCAAATAAATATTTCAAGCTCTTGTGATCACTAAAAACTTCAAATCTCACACCATAAAGATAATGCCTCCATATTTTCAAAACAAACACCACGGCCGCTAACTCCAAGTCATGCGTAGGATAATTCTTTTCATGCACTCTCAATTGTCGTGAAGCATATGCCACAACTTTTCCATCTTGCATCAAAACACCACCTAAACCTGTCAATGAAGCATCACAATACACAACAAATGGTTCATTAGGATTAGGCAAAATCAAGATCGGAGTCGTTGTCAACCTTCTCTTTAGCTCATTGAAACTCTCTTCACAATGAATATCCCAAATGAACGCCTTTCCTTTACAAGTCAATTGCGTTAAAGGAAGTGCCAACTTCGAAAATCCTTCTATAAACCTCCGATAATAACCCGCCAAGCCTAAAAAGCTTCGAATCTCCGTAACCGACCTAGGAGCCTCCCATTGCATCACCGCATCTATCTTGGATGGATCAACACTAATACCACTACCAGAAATAACATGTCCAAGGAAACTTACTTCCGACAACCAAAATTCACATTTTGACAACTTAGCATACAATTGTTTCTCTTTCAAAATTTGCAACACAATTCTCAAATGCTCTTCATGCTCCTTTTGAGACTTAGAGTAAATCAAAATATCATCGATGAACACAACCACAAAACGATCCAACTGTTCATGAAAAATACGATTCATGTATTCCATAAACACACCCGGCGCATTAGAAACCCCGAATGGCATCACGGAATATTCGTAATGACCATACCGTGTCCTAAATGCCGTCTTTTGAATATCCTCTCCTTTCACACGAATCTGGTGATATCCCGATCTCAAATCAATCTTACTAAAAACATTCGCACCAACCAATTGGTCCATCAAATCATCGATCCTTGGAAGCGGATACTTGTTCTTAATCGTCACTTTGTTCAATTGTCGATAATCAATGCATAATCGCATACTCCCGTCCTTCTTCTTTACCAACAATACCGGTGCACCCCAAGGAGAAACACTTGGTCTTACAAATTTCTTATCCAACAAGTCATTCAATTGCTTTTTCAATTCTACCAACTCCGATGCCGACATACGATACGGTGCCATCGAAATCGGTCTAGTACCCGGAACTAGATCAATAGAAAATTCAACTTCTCTTTCCGGCGGTACATCCGTAATATCCTCCGGAAACACTTCTGGAAATTCCCGCACCACTGGGAACACATCAAGTGAAACTTTACTTTCCACCGACAATGATGCAAACAAACCAAACAATTGAGCTTCATCCGCTAAAAGTTTCTTCAACTCTTTAGTGGATAGGAAACTCTCAAATTCATCATCTTCCAAAGAAGGAAACCTTACTAACTTGTGATAGCAATCTATATGAACTCGATTAAATTGCAACCAGTTCATACCCAAGATTACGTCCAAACCCACCAACGGCAAACACACTAAATCCATAACAAAGTCTTTACCATACATGGTTAAAGGACAACTCATACACACCAAAGATGTAGTTACCGACCCTGAAGCAGGAGTCTCAATAACCATCTCACCACCCATCAAAGACAACGCAAGATTTAAACGCATCGCGCACTCCGAAGAAATAAACGAATGAGTCGCTCCCGTATCAATAACAGCAACTAAAGGTGTACTATTAATAAAGCATGTACCTTTAATCAAACGGTCTGCACTAGTGGTCTGAGTCCCCGCCAATGCAAACACCTTACCGCCCGCTTGAGCTTGTTTCGGCTTAGTACACTTAGTACTAATGTGACCCACTTCTCCACAATTAAAACACTTCACCATATTCCTCCTACACTCAGCAGTAGAATGCCCAATTCCTCCACAGTTAGAACATTTTCCAACGGACTTCCTACACTCAGTTGCTTTATGACCCATTCCACCACAATTGAAACATTTAATGAACCCCGAACTTCCTCCTCCAGATCTCTTATTAAAGTTTCCCTTATATTTACCCTTATCAGCGGGTGTCACATAAGGTCCACTTCTAGCTTGTTGTTTTCCCTTCCTCTCGTTCAAACTCTTGTAATGTGTAGAACGAGCTTTGCTATCTTCCTCGAAGATTCTACAACATTCAGTCAAATCCGAAAACCTCCTAATTCTTTGATATCCCACAGCTTGCTTAATCTCAGGACGCAAACCATTCTCATATTTAATACACTTTGAGAACTCAGCAGTAATCGCGGCATAATGAGAATGAAATTGAACCAATTCCACAAACTTAGCAGTATAGTCCACCACTGACATACCACCTTGTTTCAATTCCAGGAATTCCATCTCCTTCTTCCCTTTCACACTTTCAGGGTAATACTTCAGCAAAAACTCGGTACGAAACAATTCCCAAGTTACCTCTTCATTATCCACCTCAAGAATTTCGCGCATACCGACCCACCAATCATCGGCTTCTTCCCTCAGCATGTGAGATCCAAGCCTCACCTTATTCTCTTCCGTACAGTCCATAACTCTGAAGATTCTTTCAATCTCTTTCAACCAATTTTGAGCTCCATCGGGATCAAATCTTCCTTTGAAAACCGGTGGTTGATTCTTCCTGAACTCTTCATTAGCATTTACATTCGGCGCACCCTGCACCGCCCTAGCCAATGCTTCCATAGCAGCAGCCATAGCATTATCGTTTCTACCAGCCATATTCTGATCATTCCCAAAAATAACAACAAAGGTTAAACAACAGTTCAACCAACACAACTACAAGACAGACACAACTGACTCAACTCTGGCTCTGATACCACTTAATGTAACACCCCCTTTCTATACCCCCAAATAATCATTTAAATCATTTAGGCACATATTCTAAAATTCGCCAGAGTACAATTAAAGCATGGCATAAAAAGGCATGTCACATTATGATTGAATTTAAAACATACAACACCTGCTCAAAACATTGATATGCAACAGTGGGGTAACTTTGTCCTTACACCCACATCTCAATATTTAGAATTAAAGCGGAAAATCCAAACATTGAAATACATCAAAATATATATACATACATATACATATGTATGCTTCATCAACACACTTCATGTTTACATAAACATTTATCCACAAGATACATATACAAATTGTATCACAAAAGAATAATATACATCCTAGCTACCCGGTGCTACATATCAGAGCCAACCGACCAAAAGAATGAAGACACGCTTCACCAAAAAGACCTCCAGCATACCTACTCTGCAATGCCTCATAGAGCATCATAAAACAGCAGAAGGGTGAGAAATATTATCATAATAACGTTGCATATATTTATATATCTCAACACAAGAGTATACACACGACACATCCTCACCATTCTACCATTCCACATAACATACATATTATATTCATTCTTCAATGCATCATTACAACGATACAATTCTTATCACAATTCATCACATCTCATTCAATATACATCGCAAGGCATATATATATATACACAAAACCAAGCATAGTCATCACAATGCTTATCATTCAACATAAACACATATATTCATGTTTATTCACCAATGCACATATACAAAGATGACCAATGCAAATCATAGAGACCGACTCACGACTCTATGCAAATGCAATGCGGTACCGACTCATTTCATCTCAAGTTCAATTGAAGAACTTATTGGAACCATCGCTTGTTACTTAACGTAACTCCCCGTCGGGCATACGATGTTCACCCATTGCTACCACCTCTCAAAAGGCTTACAATGTTTATGGATTGCTTTCGGTCCTCTTTGTATAAGGCTCATAATCCGATCGCTTTCGGTCCTCTTTGTATAAGGCTCACGATCGTTTGTAATCATCGCTCCCACCTCTCAAAAGGCTTACGACGTTACAACGGGTTCATCTTAGAACCCCACAATGCAAGAATGCACATCATGATGCTTCACATACAACATGACTCATGACACTTTTGACATGCATACATATCCACAATATAGTCATGCATTCATCACACACAATCCACATATATTTACATCAATTGTGCCAAACGACAACCGAACGTTTTCACAAATAACCAAACAATTCGATTTACGGTTTACCGGAAAAGTTGGTGAAAAGTCAGCTAAAAATATAATTTCTTATCACCATCAATTAGTACATATCAATACCTTCAATTCGATATAAAGAACTCTCAAATCCGATAAACAACGAACAAGTTATGAATATTTCAAACTAACGAAAAAACATAAACCGGACGCCCGACACTACGAAACGGTTCGTAAAAACTGTACCGATTGGACCAAGTTCAGACCCCAAAACTATTTTTCCTAGAAAGAACATCTCGTTAGCTTCCCAACGCTTCGAACAGGGATCAAAACCGACTTACGGTTCAAGAGATATGAATTTCCGAAGTTTCCCCGACAAACCAGAATTTCTGCTTCAGCACAGTAGGTATCGATACATAGGCTTTATGTATCGATACATAAAGACCTCATGTATCGATCCCTAACTCGCATGTATCGATCCCTGCTGTAGTAAAAATTCCATTTTTCCCAATTTTCACAGTAGGGATCGATCCCTGGGATTATGTATCGATCCCTAACCCTGTTTTTCACAAAAAACCAGATTTTTCAAATTACAACTTTGCTGTCCTTTTCCCGAATCCCCGAAAACTCGACTAAATCGAACATTTTCACCGAAACAAACATATACGCGCAACCACCAAATACATAAGAACAATTTAGAACACATAAACGAAATTTCTACGACGTTCGATTTTTCGATTAAATTTCAACCTTTCAAAAACCAGAATTTTTAAACTTCACCAAATCGAATAAAAAGCACGACATACGACGACCTAACCTTCCTCGATACAACTACGTAATTTATTTCGAATTCTAACCGTGAAAACATCGTTTTCTATCAATTTCCTATAATTCGACCTAAACGGAAACAACAACGGAACCATACCGAAAACTAACCGAAACATAACCAAACTTAATGAAACTTCAAACAGCAGCTCACATACATATAACCAACCAACACATGTATTTATACGACTTTCCGACCGTAGAAACATCGGTTTCTATCGATTTCGTCCAATACGGCATAAACGGAAACATATAAAAACCACCCAAAACATTCATACAAAACTCATACATAATCATACACAAAGTTATAATAACAATGTTTCACACCCTTACCCGATTTCTCGATTCTTGGAAGCTTGATCTTGATGATTTGTAGCTTTCCTTCTTTTTCTCTTCTCTTTTTCTCTCTTGCTCTCAAAATTCTGTTTTTCTCTCTTTCTCACCTCTAACTTTCTATTTCTATTCTTTTTCTTTCTTTTTTATACTTTTCTTAAAATATCTCCTCTATAATAATTAACCAAAATATCTCACAAATATCTAATAATACATTTTCTCACTTAAAAATATATAATTTAACAATAATTATGAAATGTCTAAAATACCCTCCAATCTAATTTCCCCCGAAAACTCTCAAAAACGGTAAAATAATATAACACGCCAACATATCGGATTAAAACACCAATTTCACAATAACATAATTATTGCCCAAATTAAATAAAAGACTCAACCAAATAGAATCAATCAACACGAAAATGGAAATATCAAAATCGGGCTGTTACACATGTCAAGAGTGTCATAAGTCATGTTGTGTGTGAAGCATCATGATGTGCATTCTTGCATTGTGGGGTTCTAAGATGAACCCGTTGTAACGTCGTAAGCCTTTTGAGAGGTGGGAGCGATGATTACAAATGATCGTGAGCCTTATACAAAGAGGACCGAAAGCGATCGGATTGTGAGCCTTATACAAAGAGGACCGAAAGCAATCCATAAACATTGTAAGCCTTTTTAGAGGTGGTAGCAATGGGTGAACATCGTATGCCCGACGGGGTGTTACACTAAGTAACGAGCGATGGTTCCAATAAGTTCTTCAATTGAACTTGAGATGAAATGAGTCGGTACCGCATTGCATCTGCATAGAGTCGAGAGTCGGTCTCTATGAGTTGCATTTGTCATCATTGTAGTTGGGCATTGATGAATGAACATATATATATGTATATGTTGATGTGGAATGAACAGAATCGTGCAGGTGTGCATTGGAAGATAAACATAATATGTATGTTTATGTGAAATGATGATAATTGTATGTTTGTAATGGTGCATCGGTGAATGAACATGAATATATGTGTTTATGTTAAATGCATCGATATGTATTAGGGATACATGTATTTGAGCATGAATGGTTATGCCTATGATATTTGATGTGTTAAATTACGGATTGTTATGCCGTGTAAATGACTTATGGAATATGTTGATGTTATGTGTATAGATACGTGCATCGTGATAAGTCGTGGTGAGAATGTGGTATATGTGTATTATACGTTGATGTCTATATAATTATATGCAACGTTATTATGATAATATTTCTCACCCTTCTGCTGGAATATGTTTTTTATGGCATAGTGCAGATTGTCAGCTTTAGAGGCGTGGAGGCTTTTGTGAAGATTAGTCCTCCGTTCCGTTGTCGGTCTTGGTGTCTGCTCTGATACGTAGCACGGGAGTCGGGGAACGATTAGGTTTATATGTATATAATTGTTGAATATATTTGGTAGTACTTTTGTATATAGTAGAGGTTCTAAAACAGTTTATTTTGTAAAACAAGTCGGTTATGGATCTTTCCGCTTTATTCCATAATTGACCATCCTTTTGTAAGGAAAAGTTTCCCTTTGTGTTATGTATCAAAAATGTTGAGCAGGGATTGTATTTTGTTCATTTAAGTGTGACATCCCTGTTTCCTGTCGGAAAAAAATAAATTTTTAGTTACTCTGATTTTATTAAGTGTTATTTATTCGCGATGGGAATTGGGGTGTTACATTCATGGTACGTCCGGACTAATTGAGGTGTTTCAGGTTTGGGTGAGGAATGTTTGGGTGAAAGTGAGGACTCAGTGTCAGACATTATGTGGGATGAAAAAAGACAAACAATGCGGAAGCAAAAACAAAACCCTAAAGGATTCTTTTTGCTACTGATACCATAATGAAATATGCTTTTATTATTTCATATCAGTAACACAGTACAAAGAGGTATTTATAGAATATGAATTACACTAGAAAATAGGGGTAATTATTCTCCCTATAAATGCTAATCCTAAATAAGGTAAAAATTGAATAATACAGTTGATTACTATTAATTACAATATATATCCAGTCATAATTAGCTGTACAACAGAATTTCAACATCTTTAGATTCCTTATGGAAGTGATTGTTATGTTTGATAATATATTTTCGTTCAGAAGGTTGATTCTAAGATGAAGGAGATTCTAAGAGAACAAATTGCAAAGCAGAGAGACAAACAATTGTATGTGTTTTCTCAATCTGTTTTGCATTTCTTTTATTTTTCTGATGTCTTCTCATTACAAATAGTTTCCTACTTAATGGAGGGATAATCATTTTCCAGGAAAGAAAGGTTTTATGAACATATAGACCTCATAAACAAATAGAATTGCAAGAAAGTGTTTGTTGTAACAGCCCGATTTTGATATTTCCATTTTCGTGTTGATTGATTCTATTTGGTTGAGTCTTTTATTTAATTTGGGCAATAATTATGTTATTGTGAAATTGGTGTTTTAATCCGATATGTTGGCGTGTTATATTATTTTACCGTTTTTGAGAGTTTTCGGGGGAAATTAGATTGGAGGGTATTTTAGACATTTCATAATTATTGTTAAATTATATATTTTTAAGTGAGAAAATGTATTATTAGATATTTGTGAGATATTTTGGTTAATTATTATAGAGGAGATATTTTAAGAAAAGTATAAAAAAGAAAGAAAAAGAATAGAAATAAAAAGTTAGAGGTGAGAAAGAGAGAAAAACAGAATTTTGAGAGCAAGAGAGAAAAAGAGAAGAGAAAAAGAAGGAAAGCTACAAATCATCAAGATCAAGCTTCCAAGAATCGAGAAATCGGGTAAGGGTGTGAAACATTGTTATTATAACTTTGTGTATGATTATGTATGAGTTTTGTATGAATGTTTTGGGTGGTTTTTATATGTTCCGTTTATGCCGTATTGGACGAAATCGATAGAAACCGATGTTTCTACGGTCGGAAAGTCGTATAAATACATGTGTTGGTTGGTTATATGTATGTGAGCTGCTGTTTGAAGTTTCATTAAGTTTGGTTATGTTTCGGTTAGTTTTCGGTATGTTTCCGTTGTTGTTTCCGTTTAGGTCGAATTATAGGAAATTGATAGAAAACGATGTTTTCACGGTTAGAATTCAAAATAAATTACGTAGTTGTATCGAGGAAGGTTAGGTCGTCGTATGTCGTGCTTTTTATTCGATTTGGTGAAGTTTAAAAATTCTGGTTTTTGAAAGGTTGAAATTTAATCGAAAAATCGAACGTCGTAGAAATTTCGTTTATGTGTTCTAAATTGTTCTTATGTATTTGGTGGTTGCGCGTATATGTTTGTTTCGGTGAAAATGTTCGATTTAGTCGAGTTTTCGGGGATTCGGGAAAAGAACAGCAAAGTTGTAATTTGAAAAATCTGGTTTTTTGTGAAAAACAGGGTTAGGGATCGATACATAATCCCAGGGATCGATCCCTACTGTGAAAATTGGGAAAAATGGAATTTTTACTACAGCAGGGATCGATACATGCGAGTTAGGGATCGATACATGAGGTCTTTATGTATCGATACATAAAGCCTATGTATCGATACCTACTGTGCTGAAGCAGAAATTCTGGTTTGTCGGGGAAACTTCGGAAATTCATATCTCTTGAACCGTAAGTCGGTTTTGATCCCCGTTCGAAGCGTTGGGAAGCTAACGAGATGTTCTTTCTAGGAAAAATAGTTTTGGGGTCTGAACTTGGTCCAATCGGTACAGTTTTTACGAACCGTTTCGTAGTGTCGGGCGTCCGGTTTATGTTTTTGCGTTAGTTTGAAATATTCATAACTTGTTCGTTGTTTATCGGATTTGAGAGTTCTTTATATCGAATTGAAGGTATTGATATGTACTAATTGATGGTGATAAGAAATTATATTTTTAGCTGACTTTTCACCAACTTTTCCGGTAAACCGTAAATCGAATTGTTTGGTTATTTGTGAAAACGTTCGGTTGTCGTTTGGCACAATTGATGTGAATATATGTGGATTGTGTGTGATGAATGCATGACTATATTGTGGATATGTATGCATGTCAAAAGTGTCATGAGTCATGTTGTATGTGAATCATCATGATGTGCATTCTTGCATTGTGGGGTTCTAAGATGAACCCGTTGTAACGTCGTAAGCCTTTTGAGAGGTGGGAGCGATGATTACAAACGATCGTGAGCCTTATACAAAGAGGACCGAAAGCGATCGGATTGTGAGCCTTATACAAAGAGGACCGAAAGCAATCCATAAACATTGTAAGCCTTTTGAGAGGTGGTAGCAATGGGTGAACATCGTATGCCCGACGGGGAGTTACGTTAAGTAACAAGCGATGGTTCCAATAAGTTCTTCAATTGAACTTGAGATGAAATGAGTCGGTACCGCATTGCATTTGCATAGAGTCGTGAGTCGGTCTCTATGATTTGCATTGGTCATCTTTGTATATGTGCATTGGTGAATAAACATGAATATATGTGTTTATGTTGAATGATAAGCATTGTGATGACTATGCTTGGTTTTGTGTATATATATATATGCCTTGCGATGTATATTGAATGAGATGTGATGAATTGTGATAAGAATTGTATCGTTGTAATGATGCATTGAAGAATGAATATAATATGTATGTTATGTGGAATGGTAGAATGGTGAGGATGTGTCGTGTGTATACTCTTGTGTTAGATATATAAATATATGCAACGTTATTATGATAATATTTCTCACCCTTCTGCTGTTTTATGATGCTCTATGAGGCATTGCAGAGTAGGTATGCTGGAGGTCTTTTTGGTGAAGCGTGTCTTCATTCTTTTGGTCGGTTGGCTCTGATATGTAGCACCGGGTAGCTAGGATGTATATTATTCTTTTGTGATACAATTTGTATATGTATCTTGTGGATAAATGTTTATGTAAACATGAAGTGTGTTGATGAAGCATACATATGTATATGTATGTATATATATTTTGATGTATTTCAATGTTTGGATTTTCCGCTTTAATTCTAAATATTGAGATGTGGGTGTAAGGACAAAGTTACCCCACTGTTGCATATCAATGTTTTGAGCAGGTGTTGTATGTTTTAAATTCAATCATAATGTGACATGCCTTTTTATGCCATGCTTTAATTGTACTCTGGCGAATTTTAGAATATGTGCCTAAATGATTTAAATGATTATTTGGGGGTATAGAAAGGGGGTGTTACATTAAGTGGTATCAGAGCCAGAGTTGAGTCAGTTGTGTCTGTCTTGTAGTTGTGTTGGTTGAACTGTTGTTTAACCTTTGTTGTTATTTTTGGGAATGATCAGAATATGGCTGGTAGAAACGATAATGCTATGGCTGCTGCTATGGAAGCATTGGCTAGGGCGGTGCAGGGTGCGCCGAATGTAAATGCTAATGAAGAGTTCAGGAAGAATCAACCACCGGTTTTCAAAGGAAGATTTGATCCCGATGGAGCTCAAAATTGGTTGAAAGAGATTGAAAGAATCTTCAGAGTTATGGACTGTACGGAAGAGAATAAGGTGAGGCTTGGATCTCACATGCTGAGGGAAGAAGCCGATGATTGGTGGGTCGGTATGCGCGAAATTCTTGAGGTGGATAATGAAGAGGTAACTTGGGAATTGTTTCGTACCGAGTTTTTGCTGAAGTATTACCCTGAAAGTGTGAAAGGGAAGAAGGAGATGGAATTCCTGGAATTGAAACAAGGTGGTATGTCAGTGGTGGACTATACTGCTAAGTTTGTGGAATTGGTTCAATTTCATTCTCATTATGCCGCGATTACTGCTGAGTTCTCAAAGTGTATTAAATATGAGAATGGTTTGCGTCCTGAGATTAAGCAAGCTGTGGGATATCAAAGAATTAGGAGGTTTTCGGATTTGACTAAATGTTGTAGAATCTTCGAGGAAGATAACAAAGCTCGTTCTACACATTACAAGAGTTTGAACGAGAGGAAGGGAAAACAACAAGCTAGAAGTGGACCTTATGTGACACCCGCTGATAAGGGTAAATATAAGGGAAACTTTAATAAGAGATCTGGAGGAGGAAGTTCGGGGTTCATTAAATGTTTCAATTGTGGTGGAATGGGTCATAAAGCAACTGAGTGTAGGAAGCCCGTTGGAAAATGTTCTAACTGTGGAGGAATTGGGCATTCTACTGCTGAGTGTAGGAGGAATATGGTGAAGTGTTTTAATTGTGGAGAAGTGGGTCACATTAGTACTAAGTGTACTAAGCCGAAACAAGCTCAAGCGGGCGGTAAGGTGTTTGCATTGGCGGGGACTCAGACCACTAGTGCAGACCGTTTGATTAAAGGTACATGCTTTATTAATAGTACACCTTTAGTTGCTGTTATTGATACGGGAGCGACTCATTCGTTTATTTCTTCGGAGTGCGCGATGCGTTTAAATCTTGCGTTGTCTTTGATGGGTGGTGAGATGGTTATTGAGACTCCTGCTTCAGGGTCGGTAACTACATCTTTGGTGTGTATGAGTTGTCCTTTAACCATGTATGGTAAAGACTTTGTTATGGATTTAGTGTGTTTGCCGTTGGTGGGTTTGGACGTAATCTTGGGTATGAACTGGTTGCAATTTAATCGAGTTCATATAGATTGCTATCACAAGTTAGTAAGGTTTCCTTCTTTGGAAGATGATGAATTTGAGAGTTTCCTATCCACTAAAGAGTTGAAGAAACTTTTAGCGGATGAAGCTCAATTATTTGGTTTGTTTGCATCATTGTCGGTGGAAAGTAAAGTTTCACTTGATGTGTTCCCAGTGGTGCGGGAATTTCCAGAAGTGTTTCCGGAGGATATTACGGATGTACCGCCGGAAAGAGAAGTTGAATTTTCTATTGATCTAGTTCCGGGTACTAGACCGATTTCGATGGCACCGTATCGTATGTCGGCATCGGAGTTGGTAGAATTGAAAAAGCAATTGAATGACTTATTGGATAAGAAATTTGTAAGACCAAGTGTTTCTCCTTGGGGTGCTCCGGTATTGTTGGTAAAGAAGAAGGACGGGAGTATGCGATTATGCATTGATTATCGACAATTGAACAAAGTGACGATTAAGAACAAGTATCCGCTTCCAAGGATCGATGATTTGATGGACCAATTGGTTGGTGCGAATGTTTTTAGTAAGATTGATTTGAGATCGGGATATCACCAGATTCGTGTGAAAGGAGAGGATATTCAAAAGACGGCATTTAGGACACGGTATGGTCATTACGAATATTCCGTGATGCCATTCGGGGTTTCTAATGCGCCGGGTGTGTTTATGGAATACATGAATCGTATTTTTCATGAACAGTTGGATCGTTTTGTGGTTGTGTTCATCGATGATATTTTGATTTACTCTAAGTCTCAAGAGGAGCATGAAGAGCATTTGAGAATTGTGTTGCAAATTTTGAAAGAGAAACAATTGTATGCTAAGTTGTCAAAATGTGAATTTTGGTTGTCGGAAGTAAGTTTCCTTGGACATGTTATTTTCGGTAGTGGTATTAGTGTTGATCCATCCAAGATAGATGCGGTGATGCAATGGGAGGCTCCTAGGTCGGTTACGGAGATTCGAAGCTTTTTAGGCTTGGCGGGTTATTATCGGAAGTTTATAGAAGGATTTTCGAAGTTGGCACTTCCTTTAACGCAATTGACTTGTAAAGGAAAGGCGTTCATTTGGGATATTCATTGTGAAGAGAGTTTCAATGAGCTAAAGAGAAGGTTGACAACGACTCCGATCTTGATTTTGCCTAATCCTAATGAACCATTTGTTGTGTATTGTGATGCTTCATTGACAGGTTTAGGTGGTGTTTTGATGCAAGATGGAAAAGTTGTGGCATATGCTTCACGACAATTGAGAGTGCATGAAAAGAATTATCCTACGCATGACTTGGAGTTAGCGGCCGTGGTGTTTGTTTTGAAAATATGGAGGCATTATCTTTATGGTGCGAGATTTGAAGTTTTTAGTGATCACAAGAGCTTGAAATATTTATTTGATCAAAAGGAGTTGAACATGAGACAACGAAGATGGTTAGAGCTTTTGAAGGATTTTGATTTTAGTTTGAATTACCATCCGGGTAAGGCGAATGTGGTGGCTGATGCCTTAAGTCGAAAGTTGTTACATATGTCCGCATTAATGATGAAAGAATGGGAACTTTTGGAGGATTTCAGAGATTTGAGTTTGGTTTGTGAAATGACGCCGCGAAGTGTGAGACTTGGTATGTTACATGTTACGAATGATTTTCTTGCAACGGTTAGTGAAAAGCAAAAATTGGAGTTGAAGTTCGTTGATTTAATGTTGAATGAGAATGAGGATTTCAAGGTTGATAATTTTGGAGTTTTGAGATTCCGTGGTCGTATTTGTATTCCCGATGATGCGGAGTTGAAAAAGATGATATTGGAAGAAGGGCACCGAAGTAACTTAAGTATTCATCCGGGAGCGAACAAAATGTATCAAGATTTGAGGAAAATCTTTTGGTGGTCCGGATTAAAGAGGGATGTTGCTCAATTTGTATATGCATGTTTGACTTGTCAAAAGTCGAAGGTGGAACATCAGAAGCCTAGTGGTTTGTTGCAACCGTTGGATATTCCGGAATGGAAATGGGATAGTATATCGATGGATTTTGTTACGGGATTGCCGAATACGCAAAGAGGTCATAATGCTATTTGGGTGATTGTTGATAGGCTTACTAAATCTGCTCACTTTATTCCAATTGATATTAGTTATCCTTTGGAGAAGTTAGCCGAGATTTATGTTCTTGTGGTGGTGAAGTTACATGGAGTTCCTAAGAGTATTGTATCGGATAGAGATCCTAGATTTACATCAAGGTTTTGGGAGAGTTTACAAAAGGCTTTGGGTTCTAAGCTAAGATTGAGTTCGGCTTACCATCCGCAAACAGATGGTCAAACCGAGAGGACGATTCAATCGTTAGAGGATTTGTTACGTGCTTGTGTGCTAGAGCAAGGTGGTGCTTGGGATAGTTATTTAGTGTTGATTGAGTTCACCTATAATAACAGTTTTCATTCGAGTATTGGTATGGCACCATTTGAGGCTTTGTATGGTCGGAGATGTCGAACACCTTTGTGTTGGCATGAAACCGGCGAGAGGACGATAGTTGGACCGGAAATGGTACAACAAACGACGGAGAAAGTGAAGCTTATTCGGGAAAGGATGAAAGCTTCTCAAAGTAGACAAAAGAGCTATCATGACAAGAGAAGGAAAGATCTTGAGTTTCAAGAAGGCGACCATGTGTTTTTGAGAGTTACACCGGTTACGGGTGTGGGTCGTGCCTTGAAGTCGAAGAAGTTGACTTCTCGTTTTATTGGTCCGTATCAGATTATTGCACGTGTTGGCGATGTGGCTTATCGGGTGGCGTTGCCTCCGAATCTTTCGAATTTGCATGACGTTTTCCATGTTTCGCAACTTCGAAAGTATGTTCCGGATCCGTCACATGTTATTCCTATGGACGAGGTGGAAGTGAGAGATAATCTTACGGTTGAAGTTTTACCGATTAAGATTTTGGATCGCGAAGTTAAGAAGTTAAGAGGTAAAGATATTGCGCTTGTGAAAGTGGCGTGGGGAGGCGCTTCAGAAGGCAATATGACTTGGGAATTGGAAAGTGGGATGCGCGAGTCGTATCCGGAGTTGTTTGAATCAGGTAATATTTTCGAGGACGAAAATTTCTAAAGTGGGGGAGAGTTGTAACAGCCCGATTTTGATATTTCCATTTTCGTGTTGATTGATTCTATTTGGTTGAGTCTTTTATTTAATTTGGGCAATAATTATGTTATTGTGAAATTGGTGTTTTAATCCGATATGTTGGCGTGTTATATTATTTTACCGTTTTTGAGAGTTTTCGGGGGAAATTAGATTGGAGGGTATTTTAGACATTTCATAATTATTGTTAAATTATATATTTTTAAGTGAGAAAATGTATTATTAGATATTTGTGAGATATTTTGGTTAATTATTATAGAGGAGATATTTTAAGAAAAGTATAAAAAAGAAAGAAAAAGAATAGAAATAGAAAGTTAGAGGTGAGAAAGAGAGAAAAACAGAATTTTGAGAGCAAGAGAGAAAAAGAGAAGAGAAAAAGAAGGAAAGCTACAAATCATCAAGATCAAGCTTCCAAGAATCGAGAAATCGGGTAAGGGTGTGAAACATTGTTATTATAACTTTGTGTATGATTATGTATGAGTTTTGTATGAATGTTTTGGGTGGTTTTTATATGTTTCCGTTTATGCCGTATTGGACGAAATCGATAGAAACCGATGTTTCTACGGTCGGAAAGTCGTATAAATACATGTGTTGGTTGGTTATATGTATGTGAGCTGCTGTTTGAAGTTTCATTAAGTTTGGTTATGTTTCGGTTAGTTTTCGGTATGGTTCCGTTGTTGTTTCCGTTTAGGTCGAATTATAGGAAATTGATAGAAAACGATGTTTTCACGGTTAGAATTCGAAATAAATTACGTAGTTGTATCGAGGAAGGTTAGGTCGTCGTATGTCGTGCTTTTTATTCGATTTGGTGAAGTTTAAAAATTCTGGTTTTTGAAAGGTTGAAATTTAATCGAAAAATCGAACGTCGTAGAAATTTCGTTTATGTGTTCTAAATTGTTCTTATGTATTTGGTGGTTGCGCGTATATGTTTGTTTCGGTGAAAATGTTCGATTTAGTCGAGTTTTCGGGGATTCGGGAAAAGGACAGCAAAGTTGTAATTTGAAAAATCTGGTTTTTTGTGAAAAACAGGGTTAGGGATCGATACATAATCCCAGGGATCGATCCCTACTGTGAAAATTGGGAAAAATGGAATTTTTACTACAGCAGGGATCGATACATGCGAGTTAGGGATCGATACATGAGGTCTTTATGTATCGATACATAAAGCCTATGTATCGATACCTACTGTGCTGAAGCAGAAATTCTGGTTTGTCGGGGAAACTTCGGAAATTCATATCTCTTGAACCGTAAGTCGGTTTTGATCCCCGTTCGAAGCGTTGGGAAGCTAACGAGATGTTCTTTCTAGGAAAAATAGTTTTGGGGTCTGAACTTGGTCCAATCGGTACAGTTTTTACGAACCGTTTCGTAGTGTCGGGCGTCCGGTTTATGTTTTTGCGTTAGTTTGAAATATTCATAACTTGTTCGTTGTTTATCGGATTTGAGAGTTCTTTATATCGAATTGAAGGTATTGATATGTACTAATTGATGGTGATAAGAAATTATATTTTTAGCTGACTTTTCACCAACTTTTCCGGTAAACCGTAAATCGAATTGTTTGGTTATTTGTGAAAACGTTCGGTTGCCGTTTGGCACAATTGATGTGAATATATGTGGATTGTGTGTGATGAATGCATGACTATATTGTGGATATGTATGCATGTCAAAAGTGTCATGAGTCATGTTGTATGTGAAGCATCATGATGTGCATTCTTGCATTGTGGGGTTCTAAGATGAACCCGTTGTAACGTCGCAAGCCTTTTGAGAGGTGGGAGCGATGATTACAAACGATCGTGAGCCTTATACAAAGAGGACCGAAAGCGATCGGATTGTGAGCCTTATACAAAGAGGACCGAAAGCAATCCATAAACATTGTAAGCCTTTTGAGAGGTGGTAGCAATGGGTGAACATCGTATGCCCGACGGGGAGTTACGTTAAGTAACAAGCGATGGTTCCAATAAGTTCTTCAATTGAACTTGAGATGAAATGAGTCGGTACCCGCATTGCATTTGCATAGAGTCGTGAGTCGGTCTCTATGATTTGCATTGGTCATCTTTGTATATGTGCATTGGTGAATAAACATGAATATATGTGTTTATGTTGAATGATAAGCATTGTGATGACTATGCTTGGTTTTGTGTATATATATATATGCCTTGCGATGTATATTGAATGAGATGTGATGAATTGTGATAAGAATTGTATCGTTGTAATGATGCATTGAAGAATGAATATAATATGTATGTTATGTGGAATGGTAGAATGGTGAGGATGTGTTGTGTGTATACTCTTGTGTTGGGATATATAAATATATGCAACGTTATTATGATAATATTTCTCACCCTTCTGCTGTTTTATGATGCTCTATGAGGCATTGCAGAGTAGGTATGCTGGAGGTCTTTTTGGTGAAGCGTGTCTTCATTCTTTTGGTCGGTTGGCTCTGATATGTAGCACCGGGTAGCTAGGATGTATATTATTCTTTTGTGATACATTTGTATATGTATCTTGTGGATAAATGTTTATGTAAACATGAAGTGTGTTGATGAAGCATACATATGTATATGTATGTATATATATTTTGATGTATTTCAATGTTTGGATTTTCCGCTTTAATTCTAAATATTGAGATGTGGGTGTAAGGACAAAGTTACCCCACTGTTGCATATCAATGTTTTGAGCAGGTGTTGTATGTTTTAAATTCAAGCATAATGTGACATGCCTTTTTATGCCATGCTTTAATTGTACTCTGGCGAATTTTAGAATATGTGCCTAAATGATTTAAATGATTATTTGGGGGTATAGAAAGGGGGTGTTACAACATGCATACATATTCACAACCATGTGAACCATTTCAACATCAATAATCATGCATTGAAAATCAATTCAAACAATGCATTCATCATTAACCACAAATCACAACAACAAGCATATTATCATATGCATTCACACCAATGCACATTAATTACACCAAACGGCAACGAGCATCGCTTTACCACCCAAACGGCAACGAACTCTTTCACAATTAACATGCATTTACATTTAATTTAAACAATGCATTTCATGATGTTTGGCATACAATGACTCATGACATTAACATTGTACACTCACACACATCACATGCATCTTCACACATATATGCAACCATAATCATGCATATATATAATCAAATACCACACATTGCATATTCTTGCCCTTAGGCCACAAATCAACAACCACAACAATCATCAGATATTCACATTTAACATGCATTATCACTTAATTCAAATAATGCATACATTCACTCAAGATCCACAATTCACAAAGCATTCTCAAATCAAGGGTTCGCTCTACAAACATATCCACAACACATTCATATCATTCATAATTAACATACTTAACATTTTCTACAAAATCACTATTCACAAACAGTCGGAAAAGTCGGCCAAAAGTCGGCTAAAAATATAATTTCTTATCACCATCAATTAGTACATATCAATACCTTCAATTCGATATAAAGAACTCTCAAATCCGATAAACAACGAACAAGTTATGAATATTTCAAACTAACGCAAAAACATAAACCGGACGCCCGACACTATGAAACGGTTCGTAAAAACTGTACCGATTGGACCAAGTTCAGACCCCAAAACTATTTTTCCTAGAAAGAACATCTCGTTAGCTTCCCAACGCTTCGAACGGGGATCAAAACCGACTTACGGTTCAAGAGATATGAATTTCCGAAGTTTCCCCGACAAACCAGATTTTCTGTTTCAGCACAGTATGTATCGATACATAGGCTTTATGTATCGATACATAAAGACCTCATGTATCGATTCATAACTCGCATGTGTCGACACATGCTGTAGTGAAAATGCTATTTTTCCCAATTTTCACAGTATGTATCGATACATAAGGGTTATGTATCGATACATAAACCATTTCGTATCGATACATAGCTGTTATGAATCGATTCATGCTCTGTTTTTCCTCAAAAACCAGATTTTCTCAAAATACACCTTTGCTGCCATTTTTCCGAATCCCCGAAAACTCGACTAAATCAAACATTTTCACCGAAACAACCATATACGCCCAACCACCAAATACATGGGAACAATTTAGAACACATAAACGAAATTTCTACGACGTTCGATTTTTCGATTAAATTTCAACCTTTCAAAAACCAGAATTTTTAAACTTCACCAAATCGAATAAAAAGCACGCCATACGACGACCTAACCTTCCTCGATACCACTACGTAATTTATTTCGAATTCTAACCGTGAAAACATCGTTTTCTATCAATTTCCTATAATTCGACCTAAACGGAAACAACAACGGAAACATACCGAAAACTAACCGAAACATAACCAAACTTCATGAAACTTCAAACAGCAGCTCACATACATATAACCAACCAACACATGTATTTATACGACTTTTCGACCGTAGAAACATCGGTTTCTATCGATTTCGTCCAATACGACATAAACGGAAACATATGGAAAACCAACCAAAACATTCACACAAAACACATACATAATCATACACAAAGTTATAATAACAATATTTCACATCCTTACCCGATTAAATCGTGTTTGAAAAGTCGGTTGAATCAATTTCTTTCTCTCCAAGTTTTCTCCCTTTTTCTTCTTTTCTTTCTCTTTTCCTTCTTCTTCTCTTTTTCTCTCAAAATTCTGTTTTTCCCTCTTTCTCACCTCTAACTTTCTATTTTAATAAAACAAATATCTAGCCACCCAAAAAGACCAAAATACCCTTACACTCAAATATCTCGCAAACGCTCTCAAAACGCGATAAAACATAATCACGATGAAAAATAATATATTCTCAAATAAAAGTCAAGAATAAAATAATATAATAATAAAAATAATTAAATCGACTTGACTAAATAAATAAGACAAAATCGGGGCGTTACAACTCTCCCCCACTTAGACATTTTCGTCCTCGAAAATATACTAAGCACGAACAACCCCGGATACGGCTCTAGTATCCGACCAACCCACTATCATGCCAACAAAAGGCACACCACGGATAACACAAACTGACAAACCACCTTGCTAACAGCAGATACAACAACACGACACGACAACGACGACAACAACCACGACAAGATGCAAAGCCCATACAATGCACTTGACGACCAACTCACAACTCAAGGAATACACAAAACACAACTCACAGGTTCACTCTTGAACCCAAAACACAACAGGATCGTTACCATCACCGTAGGTAACACTCCCCTAATCCCCCATCATAGGAATTAGCTACACACACTCGAACCATCACCATGGAAACGAGGCAACAACACAATCAAGAATACAAGTTCCACGACACAACATCAATTAAACAACCTCCACACAACCATAATACTAACATCCTTGTCACACAATCATACCACAACAATGCTACGATTCACCAATCGAACATATAACCGAAACATCCATCTACATAGTAGCCCATGGATAACATTTAAACCTTTCACTTATCACTTCCATTTTGAAACGTCCAATGGTCTCATCAGTCCTACATATTCCCAATGTTCCACCTACGAAATCTTACAAGTCACACACACATATATGAATTGTGCCACATCACGCTTCCGATGCGCACTCTGATTACCCGAAACCATCAAAACTACCAATCTCACGACCAAGGTCTAACTCTTTCTCATAATCACCAAAAATCATTGTTCGCCTTTAATATACTCAACCTCGCACTCTACTGTGTTATCTCACACACCAGACACCAGTCTCTGAACTGCTCAAATAATTCTCATCCATCCGAACAGACATGCATAACAACTTTCGACTTAACTCATCAGGCACGACATTAACCTCACCAATGGGATAATTCCAACTAAAGTCATAACTCATCACAAATTCCAACCATCCTCTCTGTCTCATACCATATTCCTTCTGACCAAACAGGTACTCAATATTCTTGTGATTACTAAACACTTCGAACCCAAAACCATAAAGATAATACCTCCAAATTTTCCAACACAATACAACCGTAACCAATTCCAAATCCTGAATAGTATAGATCCTTCTATGAATCCTCAAAGGTCGTAAAGTATAAGCCACAAATTTACTTTCTTGCACTAACACACTGCCTAAACTTATCAAAACACATCCTCATACCTCACAAACGGTTGAACAGGATCACACAGACTCAAAACTGCAGCCGTAGACAAATTCTACTTCAGCTTTCTGAAACTTTCCTCACAATGAACATCCAAAACAAACGACTCATCCTTGGCAAGCCAACTGAAATAACAGAAGTACGAACTTAGCAATGTCTTCCATAACCTTTCGTAACAACCAACTGAGCCCAAAAGTTTCTAATCTCCTTAACCAACTTCGGAACCTCTCATTGTAAAACCAGATCTACTTCCGATGGATCCATAACAATACCATTACCTGAAATAACATATCCAAGAAGACTAACCTTTTTCCAACCCAAATTCTCACTTGAATAACTTAGCATAAAACTTCGTCTCTTTCCAACACTTGTGATTCAAATCTCAAACACTCTACCTGTTCTTCTTCCGAGTTTATAACAGATTCGAATATCCTCAATTAAAACCACTACAACTTATCCAATTAAATATGGAAGATACGATTCATATACTTCACAAACATTACGGACACATTACTAGCACCAAGCAACATCACCGTACTTTGCAATGTCCAACCAAATTCCAAAAGATATAAATTCTTAAAGCTTTTGCAAAACCTTGCACTGGGTAACTGGCTACTCACACACACAAGCTTAACCGAGTAATTACCAGTCTATTCCGATGATAACAACATAACTAGTCACATCAAATCGATCAAAGCCTTAACTCACACAATTCACCATTCTTATCAAACATTTCAAACAATTGCAATTTCACTAAAACTCAACCAAACCATTCCAATTATCTATTCCCGAAAGTGAACACTTATTCTCAATCGTCACCTTATCCGCTGTTAGTAATCCATACACAATTTCTCCTCTTAACAATCCAAACTCTATAAATCCCAACATGTAGCAACAATCAACCAAAAAGAACTCTTAAATAATACATCCACACTTAAGGTTTTCTCAAAATTTCCATTAATGCTCTAAAATTCCAAAAACTCCAACCCTCTTCGGAACTCTAAGTTTCGCTTCCCATAGTCTCAATACCATTATACTTGTTATTCCATTATATCATCCTTCCTTTTGTTACCGACAATACTGGAGCTCTCCAAGACGACACACTTGGCCTCACAATTCTCCTTTCCAGTAAATCTTCCAACTGCTCTATCAGTTCGGGTACCTCTAACGCTAACATCCAATATTCCATCTGGGAATACATCTTAAAATCACGCACAACCGGTAGCTCATCACTGTGTCCTCCCTGCCAATTTCTAGAAAACTATCATCACAAACATAACAACATCTTAGTTTCACTTCCTAAAAGTTCTCCTGCTTACTTAGCAGATCCAAACCTAAAATCCTTACCTTTGTCCAATTTGAGTTCACACTTTTCTCTCTGAGAACAACCATTAACGATGCCCAATCATTCTCTCTCAAAACTTCCCAACTGGACCAACATACCAAAACCTCTAATCCATTTCATCTTCCGATATTAGCATCTTCATCGACTCATCAAAACAATCTGTAATCGTTTCCTTAAATTCCAAACACTCATTTCACACGCTATCAAAGCCGGAAAGACACGTCTATTCCATCCAACATAATTTTCGTCTGCTATCAACAAGAGATTAAGGGTGATCAGTTCCTCAATTTGTCAATAGACAGCCGACAATCATGATGGGGCATAAACCGTCTTTACCAAACTATAATAATATTTCTTACATCCTGTACACAAAACTACCTAAGGCACAAATCCTTAGTTGACATAAACCTTACCTCCGCATCCCCTTCGTAACTGAAAACAACACTGTCCGAACAACACTTACAATCTTGCAATTCACAATACACTGAGCCAACGCTCCACACCTGAAGCAACATGGAGAAGTACCAACTTCTCCCCCACTTATCTCAAACTCAATCCTGAAAACAAAGGATTAGAAAAACCAGAAAGTACTGACAGTGTTCCACACACCTATCACGTACTAAGGGACAAACAACAACGACAGTATTCAACTGTCACACCAACTGACTCAACAACTTGGCCGGACAGACCGACCTGCTCTGATACCACTATGTAACACCCCAATTCCCATCGCGAATAAATAACACTTAATAAAATCAGAGTAACTAAAAATTTATTTTTTTCCGACAGGAAACAGGGATGTCACACTTAAATGAACAAAATACAATCCCTGCTCAACATTTTTGATACATAACACAAAGGGAAACTTTTCCTTACAAAAGGATGGTCAATTATGGAATAAAGCGGAAAGATCCATAACCGACTTGTTTTACAAAATAAACTGTTTTAGAACCTCTACTATATACAAAAGTACTACCAAATATATTCAACAATTATATACATATAAACCTAATCGTTCCCCGACTCCCGTGCTACGTATCAGAGCAGACACCAAGACCGACAACGGAACGGATGACTAATCTTCACAAAAGCCTCCACGCCTCTAAAGCTGACAATCTGCACTATGCCATAAAAAGCATATTCCAGCAGAAGGGTGAGAAATATTATCATAATAACGTTGCATATAATTATATAGACATCAACGTATAATACACATATACCACATTCTCACCACGACTTATCACGATGCACGTATCTATACACATAACATCAACATATTCCATAAGTCATTTACACGGCATAACAATCCGTAATTTAACACATCAAATATCATAGGCATAACCATTCATGCTCAAATACATGTATCCCTAATACATATCGATGCATTTAACATAAACACATATATTCATGTTCATTCACCGATGCACCATTACAAACATACAATTATCATCATTTCACATAAACATACATATTATGTTTATCTTCCAATGCACACCTGCACGATTCTGTTCATTCCACATCAACATATACATATATATATGTTCATTCATCAATGCACAACTACAATGATGACAAATGCAACTCATAGAGACCGACTCTCGACTCTATGCAGATGCAATGCGGTACCGACTCATTTCATCTCAAGTTCAATTGAAGAACTTATTGGAACCATCGCTCGTTACTTAGTGTAACTCCCCGTCGGGCATACGATGTTCACCCATTGCTACCACCTCTAAAAAGGCTTACAATGTTTATGGATTGCTTTCGGTCCTCTTTGTATAAGGCTCACAATCCGATCGCTTTCGGTCCTCTTTGTATAAGGCTCACGATCGTTTGTAATCATCGCTCCCACCTCTCAAAAGGCTTACGACGTTACAACGGGTTCATCTTAGAACCCCACAATGCAAGAATGCACATCATGATGCTTCACACACAACATGACTCATGACACTCTTGACATGCATACATATTCACAACCATGTGAACCATTTCAACATCAATAATCATGCATTGAAAATCAATTCAAACAATGCATTCATCATTAACCACAAATCACAACAACAAGCATATTATCATATGCATTCACACCAATTCACATTAATTACACCAAACGGCAACGAGCATCGCTTTACCACCCAAACGGCAACGAACTCTTTCACAATTAACATGCATTTACATTTAATTTAAACAATGCATTTCATGATGTTTGGCATACAATGACTCATGACATTAACATTGTACACTCACACACATCACATGCATCTTCACACATATATGCAACCATAATCATGCATATATATAATCAAATACCACACATTGCATATTCTTGCCCTTAGGCCACAAATCAACAACCACAACAATCATCACATATTCACATTTAACATGCATTATCACTTAATTCAAATAATGCATACATTCACTCAAGATCCACAATTCACAAAGCATTCTCAAATCAAGGGTTCGCTCTACAAACATATCCACAACACATTCATATCATTCATAATTAACATACTTAACATTTTCTACAAAATCACTATTCACAAACAGTCGGAAAAGTCGGCCAAAAGTCGGCTAAAAATATAATTTATTATCACCATCAATTAGTACATATCAATACCTTCAATTCGATATAAAGAACTCTCAAATCCGATAAACAACGAACAAGTTATGAATATTTCAAACTAACGCAAAAACATAAACCGGACGCCCGACACTACGAAACGGTTCGTAAAAACTGTACCGATTGGACCAAGTTCAGACCCCAAAACTATTTTTCCTAGAAAGAACATCTCGTTAGCTTCCCAACGCTTTGAACGGGGATCAAAACCGACTTACGGTTCAAGAGATATGAATTTCCGAAGTTTCCCCGACAAACCAGATTTTCTGTTTCAGCACAGTATGTATCGATACATAGGCTTTATGTATCGATACATAAAGACCTCATGTATCGATTCATAACTCGCATGTGTCGACACATGCTGTAGTGAAAATGCTATTTTTCCCAATTTTCACAGTATGTATCGATACATAAGGGTTATGTATCGATACATAAACCATTTCGTATCGATACATAGCTGTTATGAATCGATTCAAGCTCTGTTTTTCCTCAAAAACCAGATTTTCTCAAAATACACCTTTGCTGCCATTTTCCCGAATCCCCGAAAACTCGACTAAATCAAACATTTTCACCGAAACAACCATATACGCCCAACCACCAAATACATGGGAACAATTTAGAACACATAAACGAAATTTCTACGACGTTCGATTTTTCGATTAAATTTCAACCTTTCAAAAACCAGAATTTTTAAACTTCACCAAATCGAATAAAAAGCACGCCATACGACGACCTAACCTTCCTCGATACCACTACGTAATTTATTTCGAATTCTAACCGTGAAAACATCGTTTTCTATCAATTTCCTATAATTCGACCTAAACGGAAACAACAACGGAAACATACCGAAAACTAACCGAAACATAACCAAACTTCATGAAACTTCAAACAGCAGCTCACATACATATAACCAACCAACACATGTATTTATACGACTTTTCGACCGTAGAAACATCGGTTTCTATCGATTTCGTCCAATACGACATAAACGGAAACATATGGAAAACCAACCAAAACATTCACACAAAACACATACATAATCATACACAAAGTTATAATAACAATATTTCACATCCTTACCCGATTAAATCGTGTTTGAAAAGTCGGTTGAATCAATTTCTTTCTCTCCAAGTTTTCTCCCTTTTTCTTCTTTTCTTTCTCTTTTCCTTCTTCTTCTCTTTTTCTCTCAAAATTCTGTTTTTCCCTCTTTCTCACCTCTAACTTTCTATTTTAATAAAACAAATATCTAGCCACCCAAAAAGACCAAAATACCCTTACACTCAAATATCTCGCAAACGCTCTCAAAACGCGATAAAACATAATCACGATGAAAAATAATATATTCTCAAATAAAAGTCAAGAATAAAATAATATAATAATAAAAATAATTAAATCGACTTGACTAAATAAATAAGACAAAATCGGGGCGTTACAATGAAAACCACCCTGTTCAGATCACAACAATTCGGCTGAACGGTGGTAATTATCTTCGATGGTCGCAATCCGTTCGTATGTATCTCAGGGGGAGAGGAACGATTGGCTACATCACTGGTGACAAAAAACAACCAGACAAGGCAGGTACAGATTATGATACATGGGATGCTGAAAACTCCATGGTCATGACATGGTTAGTCAACTCCATGGATGAAGAGATAGGTGCAAATTATCTCTGTTATGATACTGCAAAAGAACTCTGGGAAGGTGTCTCCCAAATGTACTCTGATTTGGAAAATCAATCCCAAATCTATGAATTAACTCTCAAACTGGGAGAAATTCGGCAAGGTGAAGATTCAGTCACCAAATACTTCAATTGTCTCAAACGTATTTGGCAAGATTTGGACCTTTTCAATGAGTATGAGTGGAAATCACCTGCCGACAACAAACATTACAAGAAGATAGTGGATACTAGTCGTGTTTTCAAGTTCCTTGCAGGTTTAAATGTTGATTTTGATGAGGTTCGTGGCCATATTTTAGGCAGAAATCCTATCCCTCCAATTAGTGAAGTTTTTTCAGAAGTATGTCGCGAAGAGAGTCGTTGACAAGTGATGCTTGGCAAATATACAGCAGCTGTCCCTCCACTAGTTGAAGGATCTGCCTTGGCAATTCCCCATGTCAATCGTAAACCACTTCCTAATCAAAAAGGTAGAGATAAGACTCATTTATTCTGTGACTATTGTGGTCGCAATCGCCACACTCGGGAAACTTGCTACAAACTACATGGACGACCAAACCATGGCAAGGCTGGTAAGTTCGGTGATCGTCCCATGCCTACAGCCAATGAGGCTGATTCGTCTCCATGTACGAAGGAGCAAATGGATATCCTTCTTAAGTTTCTAAAGCTCAATTCATCTCTTAATATTCCTACTGGAACTGTGGCACAAACAGGTAAGGATTCTTGGGCACTATCTGCCTACAACCACTCTAACCCTTGGATAATAGATTCAGGGGCATCTGAACACATGACTAATTGCTTTCATCTATTCAGTTCCTATTTTCCTAGTTCAGGTTTTGAAAAAGTTAGGATAGCTAATGGTAGTTACTCAAGTATTGCAGGCAAAGGCAACATAAAAATTTCAAAGCAAATCACTTTGCAATCTGTTTTACATGTTCCTAAATTCGCTTGTAATCTTCTATCTGTTCATAAATTGTCTAAGGACACTAATTGTTCTGTTCTTTTTCGTCCTTCTACTTGTGTTTTTCAGGACCAGAACTCGGGGAAGACGGTTGGAACTGCTAGAGAGATGAATGGACTGTACTACCTTGATGGAATTCAGTTTGGCAATACAGCGTTTTTCGGTTCAAACAGTACAAGCTCATCTCCTGTTTCAAATCAAGTTATGTTATGGCATAAAAGATTAGGCCACCCTAGTTTTTCGTATCTTAAGCATTTGTTTCCTGCTTTTTCAAAAGAAATAAATTCCTCACAATTTCATTGTGAAGCTTGTCACTTAGCTAAAGATCATCGTGTGTCTTTTAAATCAAAAGTCTATTCTGCTTCCAAACCTTTTTATTTAATTCATAGTGATGTTTGGGGTCCTTCAAAAATTAAAACTATGTCTGGAAAAAAAATGGTTTGTGACATTTATTGATGATCATACACGGCTGTGTTGGGTTTATCTCATGGAGAAAAAATCAGAAGTTGAACAAAGATTTCAAGATTTTTTTAACATGATTAACAATCAATTTCAAACCAAGATTGGCATTCTAAGGTCTGACAATGGCACTGAATATTTCAACAAATACTTAAGTACATTCCTTGTAACTAAGGGGATAATTCATCAATCCACTTGTCGCGATACTCCGCAACAAAATGGTATTGCTGAAAGAAAAAATAGACATCTCCTCGAAGTTACGAGAGCTATTATGTTTTCTATGAATGTACCTAAGTATCTTTGGGGAAATGCTTTATTAACTGCTTGTCACCTCATCAATCGAATGCCATCTCGGGTGTTACAATATGAAAGTCCTGTACAAGTGTTACAAAACAATTTTCCTACATCTCGTATTATTACGGATCTTCCCCTTAAAGTTTTTGGTTGTCTATGTTATGTTTACATCCCCAATGTTTTTCGTTCTAAATTTGATCCTAAAGCCGAAAAATGTGTTTTTCTTGGCTATGCTTCCAACAAAAAGGGATACAAATGTTTTAACCCAGTTACAAAGAAATTTTTTGAAAGCATGGATGTTCACTTTCTTGAAAATCAACCTTTTTTAAAAAATTCTCTTCAGGGGGAGAGTCAATGTAATAATAAAGAAGATAATTTTTGGGAAACCTTGCCTGCTCTAGATGATATTGTGACTACTAATCACCCAAGTGCCAAGATAAGAGAATCTGAAACAGGGGGAGAAACACTGATTAAGGATGATAATCGTGAAATTAAAGTGTATGTTCGAAAAAAATTCCACAAAGGTGGTGCAAGGCCTATTGTCTCTCCGGTAGAAATCCAATCTGATTTACCAAGTGAAGGTCCTACCGATAATCTCCCTTCTAGTTCTTCATCTGGTAATCCTTCTTACTCATCCAATGATTTACCTGATTTGTCTTTTCCTGATATTAATCTTCCAATTTCTGTGAGAAAAAATATTCCTGACCTCAATGTCCCAATTGCTGAGAGGAAAGGTTCTCGTATGTGCACTAAACATCCTATGTCTAATTACTTGTCATATGACAAACTATCACACACCCACAAGGCATATGTGTCTAGGATTTCTAATTTGTTTGTGCCCAAAACTATTCAGGAAGCATTAAGTGATCCGAATTGGAAATTAGCGGTGAAAGAAGAGATGGATGCTCTAAACAAAAGTAATACTTAGAGTATCACTGATCTACCACAAGATAAAAAGGCAGTAGGGTGTAAGTGGGTCTTTACGGTGAAATGCAAGGCTGATGGAAGTGTGGAAAGATACAAGGCGAGATTAGTAGCAAAAGGATTTACTCAAACTCATGGTATTGATTACCAAGAGACTTTTGCTCCGGTTGCTAAGATCAACTCCATCAGAATTCTTCTCTCTCTTGCAGTAAACTTCAACTGGACACTATATCAATATGATGTTAAAAATGCCTTCTTAAATGGTGAATTACATGAAGAAGTATATATGAGTTTACCTCCTGGATTTGAAAAAAATCTTGGAAGAAACAAAGTCTACAGATTGAGAAAATCCTTATATGGATTGAAACAATCGCCAAGGGCCTGGTTTGAGAGATTTGAAAGTGTTGTTAAGAGACATGGCTTCACCCAAAGTCAAGCAGATCACACTATGTTCTTTAAACACTCATGTGAAGGTAAGATTGCTATCTTAATAGTGTATGTTGATGACATTATTATTACAGGAGATGACGTTAAAGCAATTAGTGATTTGAAGAGAAAACTTGAGGCTGAGTTTGATATCAAGGATCTTGGAAAGTTAAAATACTTTCTTGGGATGGAGTTCGCAAGATCTAAAGAAGGAATTTTTCTCAACCAGCGCAAGTATATACTCGATTTACTCGCAGAAACAGGGATGACAGGGTGTAAAGCAGTAGAAACACCAATGGATCCCAATGTGAAACTAAAGTCAGTTGCTGAAGATGAAATAGTAGATAGAGAACGCTATCAACGATTAGCTGGAAGACTAATTTATCTGTCACATACAAGGCCAGATATAGCCTTTGCAGTGAGTGTAATAAGCCAATTTATGCATGCACCAGGGGCAGCCCACTTTGAAGCTATTTTCAGAATATTAAGATACTTGAAAGGTACTCCTGGAAAGGGGTTGATATTCAGAAATAGAGGGCATATACAGATTGAAGCCTATACAGATGCTGATTGGGCAGGTAATATAAATGATAGAAGGTCTACCTCGGGATATTGTACCTTTATAGGTGGAAATCTAGTAACATGGAGGAGCAAAAAACAAAATGTTGTAGCCAGGAGCAGTGCAGAAGCTGAATTCCGATCTGTGGGCCATGGTTTTTGTGAAGTTTATGGATAAAAAAATTCATGGAAGAATTGAAGTTTTTTGGTCCAACTCCAATTAAAGTTTACTGCGATAATAAGGCTGCTATTTCTATTGCCCATAATCCTGTCCTACATGACAGGACGAAGCATGTTGAAGTGGACAAGCATTTCATCAAAGAAAAAATTGACAGTGGTGAGATTTGTATGTCCTACATACCCACCAAAAGTCAAGTAGCAGATGTGCTCACAAAGAGTTTTCCAAAGAGACTTTTTGATAACATGGTGTGCAAGCTTGCTATGAACGATATATTCATGCCAGCTTGAGGGGGAGTGTTGAAATTCTGTTGTACAACTAATTATGACTGGATATATATTGTAATTAATAGTAATCAACTGTATTATTCAATTTTTACCTTATTTAGGATTAGCATTTATAGGGAGAATAATTACCCCTATTTTCTAGTGTAATTCATATTCTATAAATACCTCTTTGTACTGTGTTACTGATATGAAATAATAAAAGCATATTTCATTAAAAGAGAAAACTAAATAACGAATAACATGATGCAAGAAATTTTATCATGATAGTTATGCAGACAAACAAAAACAAAATGTTATAACCAGATAACCAAATTACATCTAACTAAAATTCAATACACATAACCTTTATTTTTCTTTTCATTTGATAAACTCACTCTATAAAAATACATCTGACTGGATTTAAATTTGTAGCAGCATAAATGATATAGCTTTTTGTTTCTGATATAGCTAATACTTGATATCATGTCTATAACTTGGGGAATTAAGCATTTCATAAAGCAAAGTCACATAAATCATACTCAATGCTCATTTATTCCAATGGATCCCAATGTGAAACTAAAGTCAGTTGCTGAAGATGAAATGGTAGATAGAGAACGCTATCAACGATTAGCTGGAAGACTAATTTATCTGTCACATACAAGGCCAGATATAGCCTTTGCAGTGAGTGTAATAAGCCAATTTATGCATGCACCAGGGGCAGCCCACTTTGAAGCTATTTTCAGAATATTAAGATACTTGAAAGGTACTCCTGGAAAGGGGTTGATATTCAGAAATAGAGGGCATATACAGATTGAAGCCTATACAGATGCTGATTGGGCAGGTAATATAAATGATAGAAGGTCTACCTCGGGATATTGTACCTTTATAAGTGGAAATCTAGTAACATGGAGGAGCAAAAAACAAAATGTTGTAGCCAGGAGCAGTGCAGAAGCTGAATTCCGATCTGTGGCCCATGGTTTTTGTGAAGTATTATGGATCAAAAAATTCATGGAAGAATTGAAGTTTTTTGGTCCAACTCCAATTAAAGTTTACTGCGATAATAAGGCTGCTATTTCTATTGCCCATAATCCTGTCCTACATGACAGGACGAAGCATGTTGAAGTGGACAAGCATTTCATCAAAGAAAAAATTGACAGTGGTGAGATTTGTATGTCCTACATACCCACCAAAAGTCAAGTAGCAGATGTGCTCACAAAGAGTCTTTCAAAGAGACTTTTTGATAACATGGTGTGCAAGCTTGCTATGAACGATATATTCATGCCAGCTTGAGGGGGAGTGTTGAAATTCTGTTGTACAGCTAATTATGACTGGATATATATTGTAATTAATAGTAATCAACTGTATTATTCAATTTTTACCTTATTTAGGATTAGCATTTATAGGGAGAATAATTACCCCTATTTTCTAGTGTAATTCATATTCTATAAATACCTCTTTGTACTGTGTTACTGATATGAAATAATAAAAGCATATTTCATTAAAAGAGAAAACTAAATAACGAATAACATGATGCAAGAAATTTTATCATGATAGTTATGCAGACAAACAAAAACAAAATGTTATAACCAGATAACCAAATTACATCTAACTAAAATTCAATACACATAACCTTTATTTTTCTTTTCATTTGATAAACTCACTCTATAAAAATACATCTGACTGGATTTAAATTTGTAGCAGCATAAATGATATAGCTTTTTGTTTCTGATATAGCTAATACTTGATATCATGTCTATAACTTGGGGAATTAAGCATTTCATAAAACAAAATCACATAAATCATACTCAATGCTCATTTATTCCCTTGTTTTTTTTCCACATGAATTGATTCTACTAAAAAACAAAAACAAAGAGTAGAATTAGAACTCACAATTTTAGACTTATTGAGCAACCCATTTATGATATTCTCTTTGAGAATGTGACTTGTATCTTGTTGGAATTATCAATACTTTCCAGTGACCCATGTCAGCAGCAAGAATAAAAGGGGTTTTGACGTGAGAACAAGGAAGCATTTCATTTCAATTTGAATCCAAAATGAAACCAAAACCTAAATTTGGAAGAAAATGTTATCGATAAAGACGTGAAATTAAACATATTTATTGATGATATTTATAACAGGAAACATGAAAGATGTATTTTGGTGACTGACCTTGATGTAATAACTCATTCCATGATTCTGTAGTCTATATATATATTTTGGGAATGTGAGAAATCTTACTCCACTCATTCCCTTCCTTCCTCCGCAAATCTTCTTCTAATAACCGACAATAATTGATATGCAGTTCTTTAAGAGAGGAAGGCAATTCCCCTTTTTCTGGCAACGACTTGAGCTTGTGTGCATGATCAATATAAAGTGTATGGAGAGAGGTGAGATGTTGAAGCCACTTCCCATCCAAGCATTCTATTTCTTCAAGATCATATATCCATAAGGTAACGAGATTAGTGGGTAGGAGTGGAACTTCCCTCTTCATCAGCCCCTTCACAATATCATCACCCAAAAGAAATAACACTGAAAGAGAAGTGAGATGTTCCCAAGTTGTATTCCACCAAATCCCTCCAACTCTGCCAATCGACAGTTCCCGTAAAGTGATAGGCAAATCATCTATGGAAAACGATTGCAGATTTGGAAGGTCACGAATTTCCAATTTTTGAAGGTTAGTTAGAATCTTTATTGATTCAGGTAGAGAACGCAACTTCTCACACCAAAACACAGTTAAATCAGAGAGGTTAGGAATGGGCAATCCTCTTAAGGAAACCGACTCTAATTCACAGCAACGGTCTATCCAGATGGTTCTAAGAAACAAGAGATTCTGTTTCGATGCATTTTCTGCAATTAATATGGATTTTAAATGTTCACATCCGCCAATATATAGACTTTTGAGGACTGGGAGAGAGCACAAGGTAACTGATGTCAATGAATCACAGTCTTTGATTTTGAGAGATTGTAAGGTTTTCGGAAGATCGTCTATCAGAAAGGATGTTAGTGATGAAATGTTTTTTAAGGTCATCTTTTGAAGAGAATTAAGACAAATCATTAAAGGATCTCCCAACCAATTTGGTAATTTTTCACCACTGTATCCGGAGATGATCAGACGCTTTAAATTTGTCGGCGGACGCAGCTGTTCCAATACAACACTTTGTATTGGTGAGTTTGAAGGAGCAGTGTCAGACCAACCTAGTTTCAACTTGTCAATTTCCTTTTTCATCTCTAAGTTTGCTTGAGAAGCATGGGACGGGTCAGTTACATTTTCAAGTTGTGAGATGCAAAGGCTTCCTGATAGATGAGGATATTTTCCAAGATCTTCAATCTTCGACCCAGCATCCTTAACACTACTCACAATAAAGTCCGACAATGTTTGTAGATTTTCTAATTTGGATATTTGTGCCGGCATTTTTTTCAATTTAGTGCCTCTGATGTCAAGGTGACGTAGTTTCACCAATTTCCCCATGTCTTTTGGCAATTCAGTGAGTTTCTTGCATCTTGACAATAACATCGTCTGCAAATTGTAAAGCTTGCATGTTTCAGAAGGAAGCCTTGTAATCGAAGTGCCAGAGAGATTCAAGTATCGAAGGTAAATCAAATTTCCAATAGATTTGGCTAACACTGTGATATTTCTATAGTTTGAAAGAGACAACACGTGTAATTGAGTCATTGTCGACAGCCAGACAAAAAATAACTTCGACGACGTAAACTCATAATACATCCATAAACCTTGCAATGGCATGGGTAGAAAAGTTCGTAGACCTTTTAATCCATGCAATTTATCAAATTTATGGTATGAATTATATTCAAATCTGTCGTAGGACAAATGTCGCACCTTTTTATCTACCCTTTCATTTGGCTCATGTGTGTCCAACCTAGTGCAATATGGAGATGACACTGCCACGGCTAAATCATTGATGAGGTCGTGCATTTCAAAGCATGCTTCTTTATCACCAATGAACTCTTCTGACTCTTCATCTATGGATCGTTGAAGTATCAAGGACCTCGACACTAGTTCATCAAAGTATTCTTCAGCTACTATTTCCCAACTTTTCTCACTATTCGGCAGAGGTATTAATCCTTCTGCAATCCACAACTGAACCACCACCTTTTTCCTTAAGATTGAGTTCTTTGGAAAAATTGAACAATAAGCAAAGCATCCTTTTAAAGAAGCTGGAAGATAACGATAGCTCAATAGGAGAGCTGGCTGCACCGCATCATTTGTCTGTTCCCAAATACTATTGTTTAATACATCACTCCATCGATCTTGTGACAATTTGGTGCGAAGAATACCCCCCAATACTACTGCAGCTAATGGTAAACCGCCACACTTTTTGGCAATTTGTCTACCAATTATTTCTAGATTGAGATGTTGTTGGTAGTTTCTTTCTATAAATGCATGTCTGGCCAGTAAAGACCAGGAATCTTCGGTTTCCAAAGATCTTAAATGGTGGACACAAAGATATTTTAGCATGGGTAGTACAACTCTTTCATCACGAGTTGTGATGATGATCTTACTTCCTATTTGCCCAACATTAAAGACATTAATTAGACTATTCCAACCAACATAGTTTCCATACCATATATCATCCAATACTAGTAAAAACTTTTTGTTACACAAAGTTTGCTGCAATTGTACTAGTGGATTATTCAATTCATTAGTTGTGTCTGTTTTTGGAGTGACAGATTCAAGAAGGGTTTTATTGACAGCAACAACATCAAGATCTTTTGACACATGTGCCCACCCTCTCACCTCAAATTTCTCCTTTACATGATGATCATTGTAAAGGAGATTAGCTAGTGTTGTTTTTCCTAACCCTCCCATACCCACAATGGAAATCACTCCTATTTTATGTTCACTATCACAACCATCCTCTGACAGCAGAAACTCTTTAAGTTTCTTTCTGTCATCCTCTCTGCCATAAATAGCAGATTCATCTCCCAAAACATAAGTTGTAGGAGTTACATTCCAAACATTGCTGGAAATAGCTTCTTTCAATCCAAGATTTTGAATTCTCAAATGTTCCAGCGTTTCAAATAACTTTGGCAGTTTAGAATTGATTTTCTTATTAAACCTTTTAAAAGGAGAAGAAAGTATTTGAAGAACCTGGTCAGCTTCCACTTTGCGCCTTAAAGCCTCGGTGTTGATTTCGTCAAACAAATCGTCAACTTGAAAGACAGCATCTTGCAGCATAATCAGCCACTCCTTGACCGAAGGATTAGTGATCTGTTTCTCCTCAGCATCATGAAGTACAGATTGCAGACTCAACAATGTTATATGCAACTTTTTCAACAGCGCATCATCAAGCCGAGTCCTCCGAAATAAATCAAGTAACTCGCCGGAAGCAATCTTTTTCACCAACATCTCCATAGAAGCCGAAAGAAGCGCTCCTCCAAGAATAGTCGCCATAACTTAGTTCAACAGAGTATAAAGGAAAATGCAATGCAAGGTAGAAGAAAAAGGAGCTTCACAAGACTTATTTATTATAGTAAGTAGTTGCAAAAAGCTACCGTGTACAGAAGTTAATTGACCGGCGGCTTATTGATTGTGTTCACTAGTTTTTAATAATAATAATAATAATAATAATAATAATAATAATGTGAAGTTTCTTCTCTGTTTCCATCGTTAGGTATAAGTCTATATCTTTCTTGTCCATATGCACGTAGTAGTATATAACAAAACATTTCTTGTTCACACTTTGAAATCACATAATTCAAAAATGATGGCCTCAAATTTTATTCAATTTTTATTCAAAAATGACCGGAAAATTTGAATTTCAAATGAATTGTACTGGTTCGGATGTTGTAAATTGGTCCAACTCATACTTTAGACCACTTGGGGACAGTTGTAACCGTTCTTTTTATATAAGTGTTACTCTAAGTTAGATTCACATACGATTCAATTCATACTTATAAAGTTTCACCTCAATTTTATACTAATTTGATCGCCAACTCATTCAGTCACCGGAGAGCAGTCACCATACCATAGGAGAATAGTCACCACCATAACAGAAACATCTCCATGATAGTTGTCTTCAATTAAATTAACCGTGTTTTTTTCATGCGACATATCATCCAATACTAACAAAAACTTTTTGTTACTTAAAGTTTGCTGCAATTGTTCTTGGAGTTTACCTAAGTTAGTTTCTGTAATTGTTTCTGAAGTGAAAGATTGAAGAATGGTTTTAGTGACAGTGACAACATGAAAAACTTTTGGAATATGTGACCACCCTCTAACTTCGAATTTCTCCTTCACATGATGATCATTGTAAAGGAGTTTAGCTAGTGTTGTTTTTCCTAACCCTCCCATACCCACTATGGATATCACTCCTATTTTATTTCCACTATCACAACCATCCTCTGACAGCAAAAACTCTTTTAAGTTTCTTTTTGTCATCATTTCTACCTTTAATATCAGATTCATCTACCAAAACATGACTTGTAGGATTTACGTTCTGAACCCAGCTGGAATCACCTACGATCAATCCAGGATTTTGGAGTTTCACGTGTTTCAGTTTTTCAGATAACTTTGACAATTTAGAATTGATCTTTTTATTAAACCTTTTAAAAGGAGAAGAAAGTTTTATAAGAACCTGGTGGGCTTCCACTTTGCGCCTTAATGCCTCAGTGTTGATTTCATCAAACAAATCTTGAGCTTCAAAGACAGCATCATGCAACTTAGCCAGCCACTTCTGCACTCCGGAATTATCGATCTGTTTGTTCTCAGCATCATGAAGTAGAGATTGAAGACTCGCCATTGTTGTATCTATCTCATCCAACAACGCTTCATCGAGCTTAGTCCTCCGAAAGAAATCAATAAATTCACCAGAAGCAATCTTTTTCACCAACATCTCCATAGAAGCTGAAAGAAGTGCTCCTCCAAAAATAGCCTCCATAACTGAGTTCAACAAAGTAAGAATAGTTTGAGAAATTTGTGTGGAAAGAAAATGCAATGCAAGGTAGAAGAAAAAGGAGCTTCACAAGACTTATTAGTAAGTAGTTGCAAGTTGCAACGTACAGTGTCATTGAAATATAATTAACAATAAGTGTACAGAAGTTAATTGTGTCCACTAGTTTCTGTTTTCTATCAATCAATCAATCAACAATAATAATAATAATATTAATAACAATCAACAACAACAATAACAATAATAATAATAATAATAATAATAATAATAATAATAATCTGCAAACAGAATTTCTTACTTTTCTTGTTTGTCTATTTACACAAATAGGAAAAATATTCTCTTCACGTTTCTAACATCGAACATACAAGATTCTCTTCACAAGACATATAATCGAATTCGAAGCCATTGTTCACCTCAAATATAAATAAAAGTAATAAAGAGAATGAAGACATGATTTTTAAATGGTATATTTGCTACAGAAGTTGATTGAGTAGCTTATTGTTTGTGTCCATTACTTTTTATTCCTACTGTCAATCAAGAATAATGTGAAAGCAAAATATCTGTACAATTTTATTCGTTAGGTATCAAGTCTCTTGTCCCTATGCCACTGAGAAATTATTTCTTGTTCACATTTTGAAACGATATGATTCAAAAATGGAAAGGTTTTATATTTAAAGTATATGAAATTTTGTAGGATCCAATTCCAAATATTCACAAGACAAAATTAATTTAACATTTAAACTTATTTTAAAATTGTTAAATATATAAAAAAAATAGTATTAAATGGTTTGATGTACCAAATTCTAAAGTATCAATTGTTTATGTTAAATGTAAATATTTTTTAAAACATTAAACTTTTTAACAAATGAATGTTGATAAATAAAAGGCTTAATACATTTTTGGTCCTCTAACTATGACTCGGGGTCCATTTTGTCCTCTTCTTTTTAAAAGTTTCAAGTTGGTCCCTTACGTTGTCTAACAGAAACAAAATAGTCATTTCTGTCAAATAAAGACAAACGGTGTTGGTTTTACTGACGTGTAATCTGAGTTGGTTTGATGGATTGCCTAATCAGCACCTTCTTCTTCCTTTTTGCTGTAACGTTTATAAATTCACCCCTAATTTGTGACCTAATTGTGTCCTTCCCAAAAAACTCCCAATTGAAACCTAATTCATCATTTAAAATTCTACAGATTATCTAATCTTCTCTACTGACCAGTTTCCTAAATTCTATATTTTCATGGTTAAGTGAAAATAATGACTTCCTGATATTTAACTAAAATAAGAAATTTTGGAGTCAATATCATAGACTTCATAGTAGTGAAGACCATCACATATATTCGAAGGATCCACAAATTATGCACATGGAAAACAAATTACGAAGTCGTTTAAATCCAGACCATTAACTGCAGTGATTACAATTCTGTACTTTAACCTCTAAAGTAACCCCTCATTTAGAGGAGCTCGTCCTTATCATATTTAACATTCATAGATTCAACCTATTTATTTCTATCTTTCTTCTTATTATGTTAAATACATAATCCTTAATATATGTTAAATACATTTATTTAATCTATATAATAAACTAAATTATTTCAATAACTCAATTGATACGTGTTAATTATGTTAAATACTAGATGTAAATTGTTGTTTTAGAATTTAATCCTTAATATATCATTTATTTTGACTTATCTATAAACAGCAATACTATTATTCAATCTCTAAGGCTGTGATTGGAACAACCTATTGAAGTTGTTTTTCACTATATTTTTCTTTATGCTGAAAGTTATACCTATTAAGTTGTGTTGTTAATAGTCTTGAATATTTGTAGAGATATTATTCACAAATCTCATATATAGTTTTCTCATGACATTACTAAAAATCTTAGCAAGCTCGAGATTTTCTTTAATATCATAAGTTACTTGATCTTCATAATCTTTATAATTGTTTTCAACTCTATGCCATGGAGGATTCATAATACCATAAATAATCTTTGGTTGATGAACTACTCCTCCTTTGAAATTCTCCATTTTAAATAGAATAAGAACACTAGAACACACCCAAACAGAACGGTGGTCCTGCTCTGATGCAAAAATATTAATATGACTGATAATATAAAACAAGATGATAAATCCTAAAACAAATAAATAACATAAGATAATTGTTAACCCAGTTCGGTATAACATCACATACGTCTTGGGGGCTTCCAACCCATGATAGGAAATTCATTCTCAATAGTTTTAGTACAAAGTGTCTTAGATGAACAAACCTTGTTCAATTCTCTTCTTCTTAATACTACATGTGTCTTTCTATTTAGGACTCCTCCTAAATATCAGAACCCCTATCACTTTCTCTCAACCATTAATCCTAGTGATCAATACAGTAATCAGTTTAAAGATTGTTGAATTACAACTCAACTAACAAACCAACCTATATGCCTTTAGATATGTAACTTAGGCGCTAGAGAGGTGCACAAATAACAACAAATACAATGTCTCAAAAGAGAAGTCCTAACATTAAGATCTTCAACTCTTGCGTATAACTCAAATGTTAGGTTTGAGTCTCCTTAAATAGCAATGCAACAATAAATTAAATAATTTGCAAACACAAAATTAAAAGAGAGAGAGAGAGAGAGAGTACACAGGGATTTGCGTAGGCAGTTTCCCAATCGGCCTTGCATTGGGTATGTCTGCCCTTAATTTGAATTCAAATTGAGATATTATATATCTTACTTTGCAAATGTGTCTATACAAGAGATGAAGAACTCTAACCCTATAAACCCCAGGATTGTTGTTGATTATACCACCTCCAAAAACCTTGATCAAAGATTAATCAAGTAACCAACAATGTCATTTCAATTAACTAGTTCTTGTTACTACTTTACAAGACCTCTTTGTCCCAAGGTTTTCACTCAATCGAAATAATCCCAAGCGTGAACTTGTTGAAACCCAAGATTTACCAACACGATCCACCGTCTCACGTTACTCCCTTGCAAGGAACCTTTTGTCCCAAGGCGTTCAAATCCTCAATGATCTTGAAGGAAAAACCCACACCTTGGTTTTTTGATTTGAAACCCTCAAAAAACTCAACCTAATATTCTCGGTATAACAACCTAATTGGACGTTATCAACTCTAATCTAGATGGTCACCCAATCAAAAAATGATTATGTGTAGTTTGTTTGTGTGTATGCATAGAACAGAGGTTGAAGATGATGAGTATGCTTTGAAATCCTTGTTTCATGTAGGTTTTAGTTTAGAACCTTACTAGAAAAGAAGCATGTATCAAGTATTTATAAGTATGCAAGTTTGGAAGCAAAAGGAATGCAAAAGAATGGAGAAATGCATGATTTTTTGAAAAATGTATCGTATGAGTCGGCCTATGAAGGTCTTTGTGTCGACCTGCGAAGGTCTTAGGTTGAACTATGAAGTGAATGGAAATTTGCGATCTAAACGCAGTGAAAAACAAAATTTTCCCTTTAGAGATCCTTACGAAAGATCATGATCTGTGATAGAAAGGTTACCTCTTGTGGCGATGAAACCTTTGATTCCAAATCTATGGATGATCACGAGCGTTGTACGATGAACAACGCCTCTACTCAGTACACACGAACAGCTTCCTTCAGTCACAGTGCTAGCTGATTACGATTGAAGGTTTTGAGTGAGGGAGAGGGAAAATAAAATACGACCAGGGTTTCAACAACAACAACCTTTGAGCTTCTGCACAAGGGTTCTATTTATAGAACTACTTGTGTGGGCTACAAGCTAAAAAGCCCAACTCAATAATAATATTATTATATTATTATAATATATTATTATAATAAATATAATTTTATTATTATTATTGTTCTGGACTGGGCCAACGGCCATGCGCGGCCCAATCCATGATTGCTACAGTAACGGCCCAGATGCTTGGATCCAGTCCACTAAGGGGGCAAAAGTCCCCTTTTGCCCCTACAACCGGTCACGGACGTCCTAGTCCTGCCCGGAACTATTGCCCATCTCACACGGCTACAACTCCCCAACAGCCGACGAACAGATGCCCGCAACTACCTCCCTGGCCAGTATAACGGCTAGTTTGGGCATCCTGCCCGTCATAACGGCTAGTTTGGGCAGTTGCCTATTCTTCAGGAAAACGGTTATTTCGCCCTGAAAATAGGACCGTTGGCCACGCGGTGGGGAACATTATATAAACCCTCTCATTCGAGAGGGTCAGGTATCAAATATTCACCCTAAGAATACACTTTGTACTTGCCCCTTTTCTCTGACCCTTTCTTACTTGAGCGTCGGAGTGCCTCGCAGGTACACCCCCCTCCTCTCCTCATCAACATTCCGAGCACCTTGCCCATCTGACGACCAGCATACGTGGACCTGTTTGAATACTCCGGATCAGTGGCGTCGTCTGTGGGAACTCCTTGTTCTCCCCTTCTTTCTTTCCTCATCGGAAACTAAAAGATCAAAACATACTTTCTTTGATGCGCCCACATATGGTCGCTCAGAACTCCGCAAAAGGTGTTGACGTTACTGTTCTCGTTCCTGTCAACAAGATGGACGTTGACGGCAGATCTCCGTTACTTTCTGATCCTCGTTTCCTTAGAGACGGGGCTGCTACGTCTCCAACTCCTTCTCCCACCGAGCAAGGAGGCAAACAGCTACCGCCGGGCGAACGACCAATTCCTGGCCCTCCCAGCGCCGACCTGGCCGTTGCAGCTCTTTTGGAAGCCATCAACCGCACAAACCTCCTTATCTTGCAGCAAGGAGAGAGAATAGGAGCTCTCGAGGAAGCATCTCTTCCAAGATCCTCTCCTCCAAAGAGTAAGCATCAAAAATCAAGAAGCCCGCCACCTAGGCGTGGGGAAGACCATATATCGAGGCATGAGCCTGGATCACAACACATTCGCAAGCGCGACCAGATCTCCCCGCGAGATCGATCATCACCAAGACACAAGAGAACGAGGCAGGATCGGCATTCTCCGCCGGTCAGACCTCGTGACCGGCTACCCTCACCTCGCAGAGACCACCGCCGCGAGCGCAGACAACGGTCACCATCAACTCCAAGCTCAGACAGCGACGACGAGCATCGCGGCCCGTTGTCCCGCAGGATCTTAGCCACCCGTCTCCCTAAAGGACTAGAGAAGCCTTCGTCTCTAGGGACTTACGATGGAACCACTGACCCGGACGAGCACATAGAAAACATAGATGCTCTTTTGGACTACAGAGGGGTACGAGGAGCCATCAAATGCCGTCTATTCCTGACCACGCTCCGGAAGGGAGCAATGACATGGTACAAGCAACTGCCAGAGGAATCCATTACATCCTGGAGGCAGCTGGGAGGATTTTCTCCCGTCACTTTACTGCATCGCGACGCCATCCAAAGACCGAGGCGTCCCTCGGAGCTGTCGTACAGGGAAGGGATGAGTCTCTTCGGGCTTACATTGAACGGTTCAACAAGGAGACCGTCCAAGTACCAACAACCGACGACATAAAGAAATTCCTGCTCGAGCAGGGATTACGTCCTAGCTCAGACTTCGTGAAAGCCATTGGCCTCGATCCACCGAGGAACCTTAACGCCTTTCTCCTCCAAGCCTAGTCGCACATACAGTACGAGGAGATTGTTGTTGCACACTCCATTCGGGCCTCTCGACACCATGAAGGTGCCCGCTCGTCAAGAGCTGAAGACACCTCGACATCCCGTCGAGGAGATAAAAGACGCGACGATCGGCCTCGCAATGCACGCGAACGGAAGGGACCTTCTGGGCGGTTCCATGACTATACCCCCCTCACTGCCTCGAGGGAAAAAATCTTGTCCGAGTGTGCTAACTCAGTATTCAAGCAAGCGGGAGTCCGTTTCCCCAAACAGCTATCGGCCAGACCGAGTGTAGACAAATCCAAGTATTGTCGCTTCCACAAGAGTCACGGTCATACGACGGAGGAATGCATCCACCTCAGAGATGCAATAGAGATCCTTATTCGCGACGGCCACCTGAAGCAGTTCGCGAAGAAGAAAGATGCTCCCCGGCAGGAAACCCAGGAGAGCAAAAAGGTTGCGGGAGAGACTCCGCCCTCTGATGACACCAATGTACAGGTCGCTATGTCCATAACTCGGCCAGAGGACTTCCGCATCCCTGATAGTCTGTCCGTCCCCACGTACCTCGCTGCTCACAGCCCATGGGAGGCCTTCCCGTTAGCCATGGTCATTTCTGGTCAGGGATTCAACAAAATCACGGTCGGTTCCGTCAAGAGGAGATTCGATCAACTGATCAGCAAAAGCTCCAATGAAGTCACTACGCTGGACACCACTCACAAAGGATCCGTTCCTATTTCCTTCTACAAGGAAGAGTTCCTCGGCAGAGCACCGAACTCAAGCATTCCGCTGCTTATTCGGGCAAAGATGGCGAACTTCGATGTTCGCAGAATATTCGTGGACCAGGGCAGCTCGGTTGATATAATGTACAACCACCTGTTCGAAATATTGCAGCTGAACGACTCTCACCTTACTCCATACGTTGGATCCAACCTGCAAAGATTCAACGGAGCGGTGACAAGGCCCCGGGGTTACGTAAAGCTCATCGTAACCTTTGGTTCAGGAGAGACAACCCTAGCAATTAAAGCACAGTTTTTGGTAATTGAATGCCCGTCACTATACCAGTGCATTTTTGGAAGGCCAACCCTGGCAGAATTGATTGATGTTCCTTCCACCGTGCATCTCAAGATGAAGTACTACACTTCTAAAGGGATGGTCGCCACCCTCCACGGCGACATCGAAGTTGCTCGTCGGTGCTTTGAAGCAGCATCAAAAGGACTAAGCATCATCTCAGCACGACAGAAGACATCTGGTCGTTCCCCTCTGCCCAGCAGCTCCGAGCAGCCGAAACCGCTCCCCCAGGTCGAATCTGTCGACTTGGACAACCGTTTCAGCGAAGAAGATCACGCTAAGGACCCAGCGACTTTGGGCAGCCCGCCCAACAACAGCGGCCATCTCCTACGCCCCATCCCAGATAGCAACTTCGAGATCGTTCCGTTCGGAGAAGACCCCCAACGGGGAGTAAAGATCGGAGCAGACCTACCCGACCTGGCCAGGAGACAGCTAAAAGCATACCTCCGGGAGAACGCAGACTTGTTCGCATGGAGCGCCGCTGAAATTCCAGGATTAGACCCATCCGTCGCTTGCCACCAGCTTACAATTGATCCGACCGTCAAATTCGTTGCCCAGCGCAGAAGGAAACAATCCCCGGAAAAGATGGAAGCCGCGGAGAAAGCTGTCAAAGACCTTCTAGAAGCTAGGTTTATTTCTGAGGCCAAATACACTACATGGCTCTCAAATGTTGTACTTGTAAGAAAAAATAATGGAAAATGGAGGATGTGTGTTGATTATACCGATGTTAATAGGGCCTGTCCGAAGGACGCCTACCCCCTCCCCAATATCGATAAGCTCGTAGATAACTCATAAGGTTTTAAGCTTTTATCGTTCCTCGACGCCTACTCGGGCTACAATTAAATCCCAATGGCCGCGAGCGATAAAACTTACACAGCCTTCATGACCGAATCGAGCAACTATTACTACAACGTAATGCCCTTCGGGCTGAAAAACGTCGGCGCTACGTACCAACGAATGATGAACAAAGTCTTCCAAGGACAAATAGGCGACATGCTCGAAGTATACATGGACGATATGAACGTCAAGTCCCACGAGGAACTAGATCATGTCGCCTATCTTCGCACAATCTTCGAGCAATCAAGAAAGTATCGAATGCGTTTTAATCCAGAGAAATGCACGTTTGGCGTACAGGCGAGTAAATTCCTCGGCTTCTACCTAACAGAACGAGGAATCGAAGCTAACCCCGACAAGTGTCGGGCATTCTCTGAGTTCCCAACACCCACGTCCAAGAAGAACATCCAATCCCTCAATGGGGTGCTTACTTCGTTGTCCCGCTTCGTGGCAAAATCTGCCCAACACGCTCTTCCTTTCTTCAAGCTCTTGCGAAAAGAAGCAGCGTTCGAATGAACCGAGGAATGTGAAACATCCCTCCTCCACTTGAAGCAAGCTCTGTCGAGACCGCCCGTATTATCACGACCAGATATCGGGGAAGTCTTGTTCTTATACCTCGCCGTCACTACCGAAGCCGTTAGCGTCGTTCTCATTCGCGAGAATCCTGGCGGACAAAAGCCAATATACTTCACGAGCAAAGCATTGCAGGATGCAGAGTTGCGATATCAACAGATAGAGAAGGTAGCATTGGCCCTCGTCAACGCTGCCAGGCGACTGAGGCACTATTTCTTGGCTCACACGTTCGTGGTAAGAATGGATCAGCCCATAAAGCAATTACTGGGACGACCAGACATGGCAGGCAGAATGTTCAAGTGGTCGTTGGAACTGTCCGAGTTCGACATCCAGTACGAAAGCAGGAAAGCTCTTAAGGCCCAAGCTCTGGCCAATTTTGTCGCAGAAATGACGTTCTCAGACTCCCCGGTCCACATAGCAAACAGATGGACCATCTATGTAGATGGAGCATCCGGCTCGACAGGCAGCGGGGCAGGGGTAATTTTGGAGAACGACGAAGGGACCATAGTCGAGGCTTCTCACACATTGTCCTTTCCCACGTCGAACAACCAGGCCGAGTATGAAGCCTTCCTCGCCGGTTTGCGCATAGTCGAAGACCTAGGGGCTGAAGAAATCGTCATCTGCATAGACTCCCAGCTCATAGCCCTCCAGCTATCAGGAGAATATCAGACTAAAAACGACAGTCTCTCTGAATACCTAACCCTGTGTCGCTCCTGAAAGATTCGCATCCAAAGGTACAAACGCGAGAGTGGCGTAGAAGACACAGAGTCGCCAGTAACCGCACAAACCTCCTTATCTTGCAGCAAGGAGAGAGAATAGGAGCTCTCGAGGAAGCATCTCTTCCAAGATCCTCTCCTCCAAAGAGTAAGCATCAAAAATCAAGAAGCCCGCCACCTAGGCGTGGGGAAGACCATATATCGAAGCATGAGCCTGGATCACAACACATTCGCAAGCGCGACCAGATCTCCCCGCGAGATCGATCATCACCAAGACACAAGAGAACGAGGCAGGATCGGCATTCTCCGCCGGTCAGACCTCGTGACCGGCTACCCTCACCTCGCAGAGACCACCGCCGCGAGCGCAGACAACGGTCACCATCAACTCCAAGCTCAGACAGCGACGACGAGCATCGCGGCCCGTTGTCCCGCAGGATCTTAGCCACCCGTCTCCCTAAAGGACTAGAGAAGCCTTCGTCTCTAGGGACTTACGATGGAACCACTGACCCGGACGAGCACATAGAAAACATAGATGCTCTTTTGGACTACAGAGGGGTACGAGGAGCCATCAAATGCCGTCTATTCCCGACCACGCTCCGGAAGGGAGCAATGACATGGTACAAGCAACTGCCAGAGGAATCCATTACATCCTGGAGGCAGCTGGGAGGATTTTCTCCCGTCACTTTACTGCATCGCGACGCCATCCAAAGACCGAGGCGTCCCTCGGAGCTGTCGTACAGGGAAGGGATGAGTCTCTTCGGGCTTACATTGAACGGTTCAACAAGGAGACCGTCCAAGTACCAACAACCGACGACATAAAGAAATTCCTGCTCGAGCAGGGATTACGTCCTAGCTCAGACTTCGTGAAAGCCATTGGCCTCGATCCACCGAGGAACCTTAACGCCTTTCTCCTCCAAGCCTAGTCGCACATACAGTACGAGGAGAAGGTTGCTGCACACTCCATTCGGGCCTCTCGACACCATGAAGGTGCCCGCTCGTCAAGAGCTGAAGACACCTCGACATCCCGTCGAGGAGATAAAAGACGCGACGATCGGCCTCGCAATGCACGCAAACGGAAGGGACCTTCTGGGCGGTTCCATGACTATACCCCCCTCACTGCCTCGAGGGAAAAAATCTTGTCCGAGTGTGCTAACTCAGTATTCAAGCAAGCGGGAGTCCGTTTCCCCAAACAGCTATCGGCCAGACCGAGTGTAGACAAATCCAAGTATTGTCGCTTCCACAAGAGTCACGGTCATACGACGGAGGAATGCATCCACCTCAGAGATGCAATAGAGATCCTTATTCGCGACGGCCACCTGAAGCAGTTCGCGAAGAAGAAAGATGCTCCCCGGCAGGAAACCCAGGAGAGCAAAAAGGTTGCGGGAGAGACTCCGCCCTCTGATGACACCAATGTACAGGTCGCTATGTCCATAACTCGGCCAGAGGACTTCCGCATCCCTGATAGTCTGTCCGTCCCCACGTACCTCGCTGCTCACAGCCCATGGGAGGCCTTCCCGTTAGCCATGGTCATTTCTGGTCAGGGATTCAACAAAATCACGGTCGGTTCCGTCAAGAGGAGATTCGATCAACTGATCAGCAAAAGCTCCAATGAAGTCACTACGCTGGACACCACTCACAAAGGATCCGTTCCTATTTCCTTCTACAAGGAAGAGTTCCTCGGCAGAGCACCGAACTCAAGCATTCCGCTGCTTATTCGGGCAAAGATGGCGAACTTCGATGTTCGCAGAATACTCGTGGACCAGGGCAGCTCGGTTGATATAATGTACAACCACCTGTTCGAAATATTGCAGCTGAACGACTCTCACCTTACTCCATACGTTGGATCCAACCTGCAAAGATTCAACGGAGCGGTGACAAGGCCCCGGGGTTACGTAAAGCTCATCGTAACCTTTGGTTCAGGAGAGACAACCCTAGCAATTAAAGCACAGTTTTTGGTAATTGAATGCCCGTCACTATACCAGTGCATTTTTGGAAGGCCAACCCTGGCAGAATTAATTGATGTTCCTTCCACCGTGCATCTCAAGATGAAGTACTACACTTCTAAAGGGATGGTCGCCACCCTCCACGGCGACATCGAAGTTGCTCGTCGGTGCTTTGAAGCAGCATCAAAAGGACTAAGCATCATCTCAGCACGACAGAAGACATCTGGTCGTTCCCCTCTGCCCAGCAGCTCCGAGCAGCCGAAACCGCTCCCCCAGGTCGAATCTGTCGACTTGGACAACCGTTTCAGCGAAGAAGATCACGCTAAGGACCCAGCGACTTTGGGCAGCCCGCCCAACAACAGCGGCCATCTCCTACGCCCCATCCCAGATAGCAACTTCGAGATCGTTCCGTTCGGAGAAGACCCCCAACGGGGAGTAAAGATCGGAGCAGACCTACCCGACCTGGCCAGGAGACAGCTAAAAGCATACCTCCGGGAGAACGCAGACTTGTTCGCATGGAGCGCCGCTGAAATTCCAGGATTAGACCCATCCGTCGCTTGCCACCAGCTTACAATTGATCCGACCGTCAAATTCGTTGCCCAGCGCAGAAGGAAACAATCCCCGGAAAAGATGGAAGCCGCGGAGAAAGCTGTCAAAGACCTTCTAGAAGCTAGGTTTATTTCTGAGGCCAAATACACTACATGGCTCTCAAATGTTGTACTTGTAAGAAAAAATAATGGAAAATGGAGGATGTGTGTTGATTATACCGATGTTAATAGGGCCTGTCCGAAGGACGCCTACCCCCTCCCCAATATCGATAAGCTCGTAGATAACTCATAAGGTTTTAAGCTTTTATCGTTCCTCGACGCCTACTCGGGCTACAATTAAATCCCAATGGCCGCGAGCGATAAAACTTACACGGCCTTCATGACCGAATCGAGCAACTATTACTACAACGTAATGCCCTTCGGGCTGAAAAACGTCGGCGCTACGTACCAACGAATGATGAACAAAGTCTTCCAAGGACAAATAGGCGACATGCTCGAAGTATACATGGACGATATGAACGTCAAGTCCCACGAGGAACTAGATCATGTCGCCTATCTTCGCACAATCTTCGAGCAATCAAGAAAGTATCGAATGCGTTTTAATCCAGAGAAATGCACGTTTGGCGTACGGGCGAGTAAATTCCTCGGCTTCTACCTAACAGAACGAGGAATCGAAGCTAACCCCGACAAGTGTCGGGCATTCTCTGAGTTCCCAACACCCACGTCCAAGAAGAACATCCAATCCCTCAATGGGGTGCTTACTTCGTTGTCCCGCTTCGTGGCAAAATCTGCCCAACACGCTCTTCCTTTCTTCAAGCTCTTGCGAAAAGAAGCAGCGTTCGAATGAACCGAGGAATGTGAAACATCCCTCCTCCACTTGAAGCAAGCTCTGTCGAGACCGCCCGTATTATCACGACCAGATATCGGGGAAGTCTTGTTCTTATACCTCGCCGTCACTACCGAAGCCGTTAGCGTCGTTCTCATTCGCGAGAATCCTGGCGGACAAAAGCCAATATACTTCACGAGCAAAGCATTGCAGGATGCAGAGTTGCGATATCAACAGATAGAGAAGGTAGCATTGGCCCTCGTCAACGCTGCCAGGCGACTGAGGCACTATTTCTTGGCTCACACGTTCGTGGTAAGAATGGATCAGCCCATAAAGCAATTACTGGGACGACCAGACATGGCAGGCAGAATGTTCAAGTGGTCGTTGGAACTGTCCGAGTTCGACATCCAGTACGAAAGCAGGAAAGCTCTTAAGGCCCAAGCTCTGGCCAATTTCGTCGCAGAAATGACGTTCTCAGACTCCCCGGTCCACATAGCAAACAGATGGACCATCTATGTAGATGGAGCATCCAGCTCGACAGGCAGCGGGGCAGGGGTAATTTTGGAGAACGACGAAGGGACCATAGTCGAGGCTTCTCACACATTGTCCTTTCCCACGTCGAACAACCAGGCCGAGTATGAAGCCTTCCTCGCCGGTTTGCGCATAGTCGAAGACCTAGGGGCTGAAGAAATCGTCATCTGCATAGACTCCCAGCTCATAGCCCTCCAGCTATCAGGAGAATATCAGACTAAAAACGACAGTCTCTCTGAATACCTAACCCTGTGTCGCTCCTGAAAGATTCGCATCCAAAGGTACAAACGCGAGAGTGGCGTAGAAGACACAGAGTCGCCAGTAACCGCACAAACCTCCTTATCTTGCAGCAAGGAGAGAGAATAGGAGCTCTCGAGGAAGCATCTCTTCCAAGATCCTCTCCTCCAAAGAGTAAGCATCAAAAATCAAGAAGCCCGCCACCTAGGCGTGGGGAAGACCATATATCGAGGCATGAGCCTGGATCACAACACATTCGCAAGCGCGACCAGATCTCCCCGCGAGATCGATCATCACCAAGACACAAGAGAACGAGGCAGGATCGGCATTCTCCGCCGGTCAGACCTCGTGACCGGCTACCCTCACCTCGCAGAGACCACCGCCGCGAGCGCAGACAACGGTCACCATCAACTCCAAGCTCAGACAGCAACGACGAGCATCGCGGCCCGTTGTCCCGCAGGATCTTAGCCACCCGTCTCCCTAAAGGACTAGAGAAGCCTTCGTCTCTAGGGACTTACGATGGAACCACTGACCCGGACGAGCACATAGAAAACATAGATGCTCTTTTGGACTACAGAGGGGTACGAGGAGCCATCAAATGCCGTCTATTCCCGACCACGCTCCGGAAGGGAGCAATGACATGGTACAAGCAACTGCCAGAGGAATCCATTACATCCTGGAGGCAGCTGGGAGGATTTTCTCCCGTCACTTTACTGCATCGCGACGCCATCCAAAGACCGAGGCGTCCCTCGGAGCTGTCGTACAGGGAAGGGATGAGTCTCTTCGGGCTTACATTGAACGGTTCAACAAGGAGACCGTCCAAGTACCAACAACCGACGACATAAAGAAATTCCTGCTCGAGCAGGGATTACGTCCTAGCTCAGACTTCGTGAAAGCCATTGGCCTCGATCCACCGAGGAACCTTAACGCCTTTCTCCTCCAAGCCTAGTCGCACATACAGTACGAGGAGATTGTTGTTGCACACTCCATTCGGGCCTCTCGACACCATGAAGGTGCCCGCTCGTCAAGAGCTGAAGACACCTCGACATCCCGTCGAGGAGATAAAAGACGCGACGATCGGCCTCGCAATGCACGCGAACGGAAGGGACCTTCTGGGCGGTTCCATGACTATACCCCCCTCACTGCCTCGAGGGAAAAAATCTTGTCCGAGTGTGCTAACTCAGTATTCAAGCAAGCGGGAGTCCGTTTCCCCAAACAGCTATCGGCCAGACCGAGTGTAGACAAATCCAAGTATTGTCGCTTCCACAAGAGTCACGGTCATACGACGGAGGAATGCATCCACCTCAGAGATGCAATAGAGATCCTTATTCGCGACGGCCACCTGAAGCAGTTCGCGAAGAAGAAAGATGCTCCCCGGCAGGAAACCCAGGAGAGCAAAAAGGTTGCGGGAGAGACTCCGCCCTCTGATGACACCAATGTACAGGTCGCTATGTCCATAACTCGGCCAGAGGACTTCCGCATCCCTGATAGTCTGTCCGTCCCCACGTACCTCGCTGCTCACAGCCCATGGGAGGCCTTCCCGTTAGCCATGGTCATTTCTGGTCAGGGATTCAACAAAATCACGGTCGGTTCCGTCAAGAGGAGATTCGATCAACTGATCAGCAAAAGCTCCAATGAAGTCACTACGCTGGACACCACTCACAAAGGATCCGTTCCTATTTCCTTCTACAAGGAAGAGTTCCTCGGCAGAGCACCGAACTCAAGCATTCCGCTGCTTATTCGGGCAAAGATGGCGAACTTCGATGTTCGCAGAATACTCGTGGACCAGGGCAGCTCGGTTGATATAATGTACAACCACCTGTTCGAAATATTGCAGCTGAACGACTCTCACCTTACTCCATACGTTGGATCCAACCTGCAAAGATTCAACGGAGCGGTGACAAGGCCCCGGGGTTACGTAAAGCTCATCGTAACCTTTGGTTCAGGAGAGACAACCCTAGCAATTAAAGCACAGTTTTTGGTAATTGAATGCCCGTCACTATACCAGTGCATTTTTGGAAGGCCAACCCTGGCAGAATTGATTGATGTTCCTTCCACCGTGCATCTCAAGATGAAGTACTACACTTCTAAAGGGATGGTCGCCACCCTCCACGGCGACATCGAAGTTGCTCGTCGGTGCTTTGAAGCAGCATCAAAAGGACTAAGCATCATCTCAGCACGACAGAAGACATCTGGTCGTTCCCCTCTGCCCAGCAGCTCCGAGCAGCCGAAACCGCTCCCCCAGGTCGAATCTGTCGACTTGGACAACCGTTTCAGCGAAGAAGATCACGCTAAGGACCCAGCGACTTTGGGCAGCCCGCCCAACAACAGCGGCCATCTCCTACGCCCCATCCCAGATAGCAACTTCGAGATCGTTCCGTTCGGAGAAGACCCCCAACGGGGAGTAAAGATCGGAGCAGACCTACCCGACCTGGCCAGGAGACAGCTAAAAGCATACCTCCGGGAGAACGCAGACTTGTTCGCATGGAGCGCCGCTGAAATTCCAGGATTAGACCCATCCGTCGCTTGCCACCAGCTTACAATTGATCCGACCGTCAAATTCGTTGCCCAGCGCAGAAGGAAACAATCCCCGGAAAAGATGGAAGCCGCGGAGAAAGCTGTCAAAGACCTTCTAGAAGCTAGGTTTATTTCTGAGGCCAAATACACTACATGGCTCTCAAATGTTGTACTTGTAAGAAAAAATAATGGAAAATGGAGGATGTGTGTTGATTATACCGATGTTAATAGGGCCTGTCCGAAGGACGCCTACCCCCTCCCCAATATCGATAAGCTCGTAGATAACTCATAAGGTTTTAAGCTTTTATCGTTCCTCGACGCCTACTCGGGCTACAATTAAATCCCAATGGCCGCGAGCGATAAAACTTACACGGCCTTCATGACCGAATCGAGCAACTATTACTACAACGTAATGCCCTTCGGGCTGAAAAACGTCGGCGCTACGTACCAACGAATGATGAACAAAGTCTTCCAAGGACAAATAGGCGACATGCTCGAAGTATACATGGACGATATGAACGTCAAGTCCCACGAGGAACTAGATCATGTCACCTATCTTCGCACAATCTTCGAGCAATCAAGAAAGTATCGAATGCGTTTTAATCCAGAGAAATGCACGTTTGGCGTACGGGCGAGTAAATTCCTCGGCTTCTACCTAACAGAACGAGGAATCGAAGCTAACCCCGACAAGTGTCGGGCATTCTCTGAGTTCCCAACACCCACGTCCAAGAAGAACATCCAATCCCTCAATGGGGTGCTTACTTCGTTGTCCCGCTTCGTGGCAAAATCTGCCCAACACGCTCTTCCTTTCTTCAAGCTCTTGCGAAAAGAAGCAGCGTTCGAATGAACCGAGGAATGTGAAACATCCCTCCTCCACTTGAAGCAAGCTCTGTCGAGACCGCCCGTATTATCACGACCAGATATCGGGGAAGTCTTGTTCTTATACCTCGCCGTCACTACCGAAGCCGTTAGCGTCGTTCTCATTCGCGAGAATCCTGGCGGACAAAAGCCAATATACTTCACGAGCAAAGCATTGCAGGATGCAGAGTTGCGATATCAACAGATAGAGAAGGTAGCATTGGCCCTCGTCAACGCTGCCAGGCGACTGAGGCACTATTTCTTGGCTCACACGTTCGTGGTAAGAATGGATCAGCCCATAAAGCAATTACTGGGACGACCAGACATGGCAGGCAGAATGTTCAAGTGGTCGTTGGAACTGTCCGAGTTCGACATCCAGTACGAAAGCAGGAAAGCTCTTAAGGCCCAAGCTCTGGCCAATTTCGTCGCAGAAATGACGTTCTCAGACTCCCCGGTCCACATAGCAAACAGATGGACCATCTATGTAGATGGAGCATCCGGCTCGACAGGCAGCGAGGCAGGGGTAATTTTGGAGAACGACGAAGGGACCATAGTCGAGGCTTCTCACACATTGTCCTTTCCCACGTCGAACAACCAGGCCGAGTATGAAGCCTTCCTCGCCGGTTTGCGCATAGTCGAAGACCTAGGGGCTGAAGAAATCGTCATCTGCATAGACTCCCAGCTCATAGCCCTCCAGCTATCAGGAGAATATCAGACTAAAAACGACAGTCTCTCTGAATACCTAACCCTGTGTCGCTCCTGAAAGATTCGCATCCAAAGGTACAAACGCGAGAGTGGCGTAGAAGACACAGAGTCGCCAGTAACCGCACAAACCTCCTTATCTTGCAGCAAGGAGAGAGAATAGGAGCTCTCGAGGAAGCATCTCTTCCAAGATCCTCTCCTCCAAAGAGTAAGCATCAAAAATCAAGAAGCCCGCCACCTAGGCGTGGGGAAGACCATATATCGAGGCATGAGCCTGGATCACAACACATTCGCAAGCGCGACCAGATCTCCCCGCGAGATCGATCATCACCAAGACACAAGAGAACGAGGCAGGATCGGCATTCTCCGCCGGTCAGACCTCGTGACCGGCTACCCTCACCTCGCAGAGACCACCGCCGCGAGCGCAGACAACGGTCACCATCAACTCCAAGCTCAGACAGCGACGACGAGCATCGCGGCCCGTTGTCCCGCAGGATCTTAGCCACCCGTCTCCCTAAAGGACTAGAGAAGCCTTCGTCTCTAGGGACTTACGATGGAACCACTGACCCGGACGAGCACATAGAAAACATAGATGCTCTTTTGGACTACAGAGGGGTACGAGGAGCCATCAAATGCCGTCTATTCCCGACCACGCTCCGGAAGGGAGCAATGACATGGTACAAGCAACTGCCAGAGGAATCCATTACATCCTGGAGGCAGCTGGGAGGATTTTCTCCCGTCACTTTACTGCATCGCGACGCCATCCAAAGACCGAGGCGTCCCTCGGAGCTGTCGTACAGGGAAGGGATGAGTCTCTTCGGGCTTACATTGAACGGTTCAACAAGGAGACCGTCCAAGTACCAACAACCGACGACATAAAGAAATTCCTGCTCGAGCAGGGATTACGTCCTAGCTCAGACTTCGTGAAAGCCATTGGCCTCGATCCACCGAGGAACCTTAACGCCTTTCTCCTCCAAGCCTAGTCGCACATACAGTACGAGGAGAAGGTTGTTGCACACTCCATTCGGGCCTCTCGACACCATGAAGGTGCCCGCTCGTCAAGAGCTGAAGACACCTCGACATCCCGTCGAGGAGATAAAAGACGCGACGATCGGCCTCGCAATGCACGCGAACGGAAGGGACCTTCTGGGCGGTTCCATGACTATACCCCCCTCACTGCCTCGAGGGAAAAAATCTTGTCCGAGTGTGCTAACTCAGTATTCAAGCAAGCGGGAGTCCGTTTCCCCAAACAGCTATCGGCCAGACCGAGTGTAGACAAATCCAAGTATTGTCGCTTCCACAAGAGTCACGGTCATACGACGGAGGAATGCATCCACCTCAGAGATGCAATAGAGATCCTTATTCGCGACGGCCACCTGAAGCAGTTCGCGAAGAAGAAAGATGCTCCCCGGCAGGAAACCCAGGAGAGCAAAAAGGTTGCGGGAGAGACTCCGCCCTCTGATGACACCAATGTACAGGTCGCTATGTCCATAACTCGGCCAGAGGACTTCCGCATCCCTGATAGTCTGTCCGTCCCCACGTACCTCGCTGCTCACAGCCCATGGGAGGCCTTCCCGTTAGCCATGGTCATTTCTGGTCAGGGATTCAACAAAATCACGGTCGGTTCCGTCAAGAGGAGATTCGATCAACTGATCAGCAAAAGCTCCAATGAAGTCACTACGCTGGACACCACTCACAAAGGATCCGTTCCTATTTCCTTCTACAAGGAAGAGTTCCTCGGCAGAGCACCGAACTCAAGCATTCCGCTGCTTATTCGGGCAAAGATGGCGAACTTCGATGTTCGCAGAATACTCGTGGACCAGGGCAGCTCGGTTGATATAATGTACAACCACCTGTTCGAAATATTGCAGCTGAACGACTCTCACCTTACTCCATACGTTGGATCCAACCTGCAAAGATTCAACGGAGCGGTGACAAGGCCCCGGGGTTACGTAAAGCTCATCGTAACCTTTGGTTCAGGAGAGACAACCCTAGCAATTAAAGCACAGTTTTTGGTAATTGAATGCCCGTCACTATACCAGTGCATTTTTGGAAGGCCAACCCTGGCAGAATTGATTGATGTTCCTTCCACCGTGCATCTCAAGATGAAGTACTACACTTCTAAAGGGATGGTCGCCACCCTCCACGGCGACATCGAAGTTGCTCGTCGGTGCTTTGAAGCAGCATCAAAAGGACTAAGCATCATCTCAGCACGACAGAAGACATCTGGTCGTTCCCCTCTGCCCAGCAGCTCCGAGCAGCCGAAACCGCTCCCCCAGGTCGAATCTGTCGACTTGGACAACCGTTTCAGCGAAGAAGATCACGCTAAGGACCCAGCGACTTTGGGCAGCCCGCCCAACAACAGCGGCCATCTCCTACGCCCCATCCCAGATAGCAACTTCGAGATCGTTCCGTTCGGAGAAGACCCCCAACGGGGAGTAAAGATCGGAGCAGACCTACCCGACCTGGCCAGGAGACAGCTAAAAGCATACCTCCGGGAGAACGCAGACTTGTTCGCATGGAGCGCCGCTGAAATTCCAGGATTAGACCCATCCGTCGCTTGCCACCAGCTTACAATTGATCCGACCGTCAAATTCGTTGCCCAGCGCAGAAGGAAACAATCCCCGGAAAAGATGGAAGCCGCGGAGAAAGCTGTCAAAGACCTTCTAGAAGCTAGGTTTATTTCTGAGGCCAAATACACTACATGGCTCTCAAATGTTGTACTTGTAAGAAAAAATAATGGAAAATGGAGGATGTGTGTTGATTATACCGATGTTAATAGGGCCTGTCCGAAGGACGCCTACCCCCTCCCCAATATCGATAAGCTCGTAGATAACTCATAAGGTTTTAAGCTTTTATCGTTCCTCGACGCCTACTCGGGCTACAATTAAATCCCAATGGCCGCGAGCGATAAAACTTACACGGCCTTCATGACCGAATCGAGCAACTATTACTACAACGTAATGCCCTTCGGGCTGAAAAACGTCGGCGCTACGTACCAACGAATGATGAACAAAGTCTTCCAAGGACAAATAGGCGACATGCTCGAAGTATACATGGACGATATGAACGTCAAGTCCCACGAGGAACTAGATCATGTCGCCTATCTTCGCACAATCTTCGAGCAATCAAGAAAGTATCGAATGCGTTTTAATCCAGAGAAATGCACGTTTGGCGTACGGGCGAGTAAATTCCTCGGCTTCTACCTAACAGAACGAGGAATCGAAGCTAACCCCGACAAGTGTCGGGCATTCTCTGAGTTCCCAACACCCACGTCCAAGAAGAACATCCAATCCCTCAATGGGGTGCTTACTTCGTTGTCCCGCTTCGTGGCAAAATCTGCCCAACACGCCCTTCCTTTCTTCAAGCTCTTGCGAAAAGAAGCAGCGTTCGAATGAACCGAGGAATGTGAAACATCCCTCCTCCACTTGAAGCAAGCTCTGTCGAGACCGCCCGTATTATCACGACCAGATATCGGGGAAGTCTTGTTCTTATACCTCGCCGTCACTACCGAAGCCGTTAGCGTCGTTCTCATTCGCGAGAATCCTGGCGGACAAAAGCCAATATACTTCACGAGCAAAGCATTGCAGGATGCAGAGTTGCGATATCAACAGATAGAGAAGGTAGCATTGGCCCTCGTCAACGCTGCCAGGCGACTGAGGCACTATTTCTTGGCTCACACGTTCGTGGTAAGAATGGATCAGCCTATAAAGCAATTACTGGGACGACCAGACATGGCAGGCAGAATGTTCAAGTGGTCGTTGGAACTGTCCGAGTTCGACATCCAGTACGAAAGCAGGAAAGCTCTTAAGGCCCAAGCTCTGGCCAATTTCGTCGCGGAAATGACGTTCTCAGACTCCCCGGTCCACATAGCAAACAGATGGACCATCTATGTAGATGGAGCATCCGGCTCGACAGGAAACGGGGCAGGGGTAATTTTGGAGAACGACGAAGGGACCATAGTCGAGGCTTCTCACACATTGTCCTTTCCCACGTCGAACAACCAGGCCGAGTATGAAGCCTTCCTCGCCGGTTTGCGCATAGCCGAAGACCTAGGGGCTGAAGAAATCGTCATCTGCATAGACTCCCAGCTCATAGCCCTCCAGCTATCAGGAGAATATCAGACTAAAAACGACAGTCTCTCTGAATACCTAACCCTGTGTCGCTCCTGAAAGATTCGCATCCAAAGGTACAAACGCGAGAGTGGCGTAGAAGACACAGAGTCGCCAGTAAAGTGTATTTATACCAAGAGAGGGAAAGGAAACACTGCATAAACCTGAAAGAAGGGAAAGAACATGGTCTCACGACCAAGAGAATGGGTACGGGAGTCGGTTACGCGAAGGGAAGGTGTTAGCACCCAACACGTCCATCGTACTCGATGGGATCCACGCTTGTTGTCTGCATCAAAGGGTGTCGTCATCTGGAACTCCACTGCTACTGGACCGGAGAAGAAACGAGAACGAAAAGAACGGAGAAACGAAGGAAAAAAGAAAAAGAAGTGACTCGATAGGACGGTATCGTTGTCCTAGGCCTACGTACTCCCTCAGTGCAATGGGAAAGTCAGAGTCAACGTAGTTCGGACGGGAACCGAGGGGGCGGTTGGTCGTCGAGATATCGTATCTCGTGCCTACGTATCCTCAATCGAACGAGAGAAAGGAATTAGAGCAAACGTAGTTCAACCTACGGGTCGGAAAGATCTCGATCGCGCTAGGGAGAGAAAAGGCTCGGCTAATAGGTTGGTCTCGATCGCAAAGGTGCGAGAGAAGAGGGGAGTTAGTTGTTAGTGTGCTCGCCAAGGATAGGGATCCTCGTGCCTACGTATCCTCAATCGAACGAGAGAGAGGAATCAGAGCGTCCGTAGTTCGGGGGGACGACCACGGATCGGGAAAACGGGATCAGTCTCGATCGCACGGGTGCGAGAGAAAAGAGTCGGGACTCACGGAAAGTCTAAGGGGGAAACTGAATCCTACAAGTTATCATGCAAAATGGCCCTAAGGTCAGGATAAGAAGGGAATTCTACCTAATGTTATCATGCTTGGATTGAGAGCCTAATGTCTATCCTACTCCGAGCTTAATCATAAATTAAGTCGGACTATGAGCCTTAAGGGAGCATGTGAATACAGAGGTAACCAACAAGTAAACACCAGACAGCTCAATCACAAAGAGAAAATTACACAGGAGGCAAGTCAAAAGAAAATCAAGTACAGATAATGAATCAGGAATTAATCAGAAATTAATCAAGATAGGCAATTAAAATCATGGTCAACAGTTAAAAAATAACCAAGTTAGAATTAAAATGCTGATTAGATTCTAAGTAAAAGTTAATCTAAACCTAAAAATTAATTCAAGATGATTTTCTAAATCTAATTCCAATTAGTCAAAAGTTAAAACTAATATTCAAAATTAATTACCCAAAAATAGTTAGTAAAACCAAAACCAAAATTAAAAATCAATTGGAAATAAAACTAACTCTAATCTAATCCAAATAACTAAAATCTATTTAATATATAAAAAAAAATACAATGCTACTCAAATTTTAAAACCAAAACAAAATAATAAAAAAAAACTAAACCAAAGCTAAGGGAGGTGCAGCTAGATAAGGTGGTGTGGTCAGCAGGCGTATGGGGCTTACAGGCCCAACCCAAACTTGCATCCAGGGAGGGTGCACAAGTGAAAAATGGTGTTCGAAAAAGAGAAAACAAAAGGGGCTGAAAGCCCGATCCAAATCCAATGAAATAACCTAATATGCTCTCATCTTCTTCAACTCTTCAATGTGTCGTTTATCCCTTCCTCAACATTCTCACAGAGCCACCGTCGGACACTCCATTCACCGCCACGGCTCCCTCTCTTCCACCGGTGACATGTGAAACCGCACACTCACCTTCCTCCGTCTCACTGCGCCTCAGCTTCTCCTCAACAAAAAAAACCTTTCCTCTTCTACATCTCAGCTTCGCCACCATCTCCTCTTATCATTTCTCCGTTCAGCAACCCTTCACTCTTCCTACTCGGTTCGCCGCAGTTACACTATTATCACCGTCCACTTCTCAAATCGCCACCATCCTCCATCGCGCCGGTCTCTCTGCAAATTAAGCTCGCCGGAAGTCACCAACACGGACAATGCTCTCCGTCTCACTCGTCTACTTCCTCTCCGTCACCAATATGCTTCTCTTTCGCCGCCCTGAAATCTTCTCCGCTTACAAACCTTGCCGGAAACGAATAAAACTCCGTCGGAACCACACTCGTCTCAGATTCGTCCTCACCATAATCTCACCTCAACGAATCGCATGAGATAACCGGCCACGCCTTCGCTGCAGCTACCGAAATCGGAGCTAACCTCGCGCACACAACGACACGGCGACAATTCAAAAACCAGTCATATGCAAACCGACAAACACGAGTTCAGAGCAACAAACACAAGCACGAATCGCGAATTGGAACCAGTAAACACACGAACTAAACATAGCTAGTACGAAAGCAAATCAATCACTGCATATACAGGCCGAAATCAAACGAAGTCTGGGAACGAGATTACCGTAATTTCGCGACGACGTTGACGATGGTTCAGGTATGAGTTTGCTCTTCCAATTTGCGTTCTACTTTCTTCTTCTTTCCACTCCTGATTCTTCACTTCTCCTTCTACTTGATTCACCTCTTGTTGCTCGTGTAATTGTTGAATGCTGATGTTGCTGCTTGAATCATTGACACCATTGATGAAGTTTCGGTTGTTGCAGAGAAATAATTTGAAGAGCGTAGAAGGAAACGAAAGAATAGATGTAAGGATGATGGAGCTCGGGTGCTTTTTCAGATGCAGAATTCAGAGATCCAGATGCAGAATTCAGCGAGAGAGAACCCGATCCCGATTGAAATTGAAGCAGCCTCTTTTATATGGAGTGATTTGAGAGGGTAGAATAGGTTTTTTCACTTGAAATTCTGTTATCCAAAGTTTGTGAAATCAGAGTGAGCTATAAAATAAAGATCACGAGTTTCTTGGTAGCAAGGTGTGTGCATTGTGAATTTTGTTGAGCTGTGAAAAGAGTGAAAAAGTCACGCGTTTGTAACTTCTGCTATGCACTTATTCTTTTCTCAGTACAATTTATTTTTCTTCCATAAACTACTACTATGACGCTCTCTCATATGCAAGCGCAAGTATCATGTGGTATTTTTTTAATACACCCAAACTGTTTGTTGACAGCCACGTGACCAGTTATTTTGCCCAAATCACCAACATCTGTTAAGTTCAAGTCACAACCAAAATTAATAAGGCAATAAATTGGCAATGGAATGGATATTATTTTTGGACCGGGTTAAAAAAAAGTGGATATAAGACATGGTTAATTGGAGATTTGAAATGGACATTGGAAAGTAATATGGATATAAATGGATTAGTAATGGATTATAAAAATAAATGGTTTATGATATGGATCAAAAATGAATTTTAAAATGGTTATTTGGATTAAATTGGATAATGGAAAAGATAAAAATGGATATGGATGAAGAATGGTTTAGGAAAATGGATATGATAAAAATGGATTTAGAAATTAGAAACGGTTTATGAATAAAAGAAAAGGTAAGTGGATAAAAAATGAAAATGGTTGATGGATTAAAAACAATGAGTTTGGATATGGATTATGGATAGAAAATGGATAACCAACTGAATTCAAAACCAATCACCATCTTTTCACAAGCCTCTGACAAAATAGTCACAGCTACCACTGAACAATCTGGCCACTCACATGATCCACTGAAGCATCTCAACCGATAACTATCCACCAGCTCAACTATAAACAAGAACTCCAATTCTCCCTAGTATGCTGATAAATCTCGAAGAAGATGATTTAAACTGAGAAGAAATTAAACCTTGATTCACACCAATGAACCTTTTACCCAATGCTTCTGATGAATTCTCTGAATAAGAACTTTAAAACCTGATGAACCTCTGAATAAGGAAAATGCCAATAGCAAGAACACTCTTCGATCCCATGTCTTAGAAGACCAATGCAATGATATGATTATGAGTTATTGCCTAATGAAAAATGCAGAAAGAAACATAAGCCAGAAAAAAGGTTAGAAAAAGATAGGGCAAATTTTGGGGTGCTACAGCTGCCCCTATTCAATCGACTTGAACCTGAAGGGATGATAGCAACGGCTTTCAGACATTCAAGGTAATAGGCGATTGAATACAAAAAGAACCCGGAAATTTGCAAACTGTGCCAAGGAGAGACGACTCCACTGGGGGACAAGTAATAAATATTGCACCATCACAACACGTACGAGTGTTGGAAACCAAAACAGACGATGTATTGAAATGTCTTGAAATAAACACGGACGAGTGCTAGCTATGCTGGGGACAAAGTGAAACAAACTCTCCTAGGTTATGTCATCTCTGCTGATAAAGAGAACTGACAAAGGAATCTCGAAATATGCCATCCCTGCTGATAAAGGGAACTGGCGAAGAAATTCTTCAACATAATGTTATCTATGCTGATAAAGAGAACTAGCAAAATAAATGCCATCCCTGCTGATAAAGGGAACTGATGAAGAAAATCTTCAAAAGATTGCTATCTCTGCTGATAAAGAGAACTAGCCAAATAAATGCCATCCCTGCTGATAAAGGGAACTGGCGAAGAAGTTTCTCCAAGATAATAACTTCACTGGGGATGAGAAAATCCAAACAGACAAATCTGCGGGGAAGATAACTCAACATCATCAAGGAATTGACGAAGATAACACATTGTCATAGGGATGACAGGAAGAAGATGAAACCCAAGAAACACCTCGTCAAAGGGTTGACAGGAAGAAAACCTAACCGAAGAGAACGCATTGTCATAGGGATGACAGGAAAAAGATGAAACCCATAGAAAGAAAAGTGAACCCCAAGAAACACATTGTCATAGGGATGACAGAAAGAAAATGAAAATTCCACCATAGGAATACATCTTCATGGAGATAACACATTGTCATAGGGATGATAGAAAGAAGATGAAACCCATATCCGAAGAAACACCTTGTCATAGGGATAACAAAAAGAAAAATTCCACCGTAGGAACACATTGCCATGGAGATGACAGAAAGAGGATGAAACCCAAGAAACACATTGTCATAGGGATGACAGAAAGAAGATGAAACCCATATCCGAAGGTACGAAACCTGAGCTCAGAACACATCGTCAAAGTGTTGACTGAAAGGAACTGAAAACATCCGAAGGTACGAAACCTGAGCTCGGAACACATCGTCAAAGGGTTGACGGGAAGAAACTGTCTGCTGAGGAATGGCTTGGCATTTTTTTTTTGGGATATGTCACTGTTCTGACTGAAAATTGATTCGGGCTTCTGTACAAGGTACCAAATCCGGCTTATGCTTCACATGCATATGTTTGAATTTTCTTTCTATGGCGTAATGCTCCATACGAAATGGAAATGCTACGCGTTTGAGGATGCAATGGAAAATGCTTACTACATGCAAAAGGACCCCTCCAGCAAAATAAATGCTGAAGAGAAGAGGCCAACCCCGCCGGGGATGGCGAACTGAACTGTCTCCGAGGTTACGAACCCTGCCGAGGAAGTCACACTGACCGGCCTTCCTGATATAACCACTGCTGAAGATGAAACCCGAAGAGAACTCCCACTCCGTTGGGGATTACGAATAAACCTTGAAGATGGACCCCAAAGATCTGTTACGGAAGAGGTGCCAATAACCATTGGACTCTGAATCTGGTGGAGATGTCAACCACTGTTGATCAAGCCATTGAGATGACTATCACCTGCTTGGGGAATGAAGTCAATAACAGCGAACCTGCTGGAGAATATCATTGAACTTAGCCTGTAGTCGGGGAAACACCCTTAACCTGCTGGGGAATACCAGCCACCACCAAGTAATCTGCTTGGGGAACGATGTTTGACGACATCAACTCTGCTAGGGGACAACATTGAGCTTACTCCTCTGTTGGAGACTTACTTTCTACCCTTACTCTGTTAGGGATAGAAACTCTACTGGGGACGTCACGTGTCGTCCATCAACATGAACCCTGCAGATGTGATATGACCAAAAGATGCCCTGATACAGCATATCCCATAAAGGAACCTGTCTTCGAGAGGTCTCATGAAGATCTTATATATCTTGCCCCATGATCTTGATTAACCGTTCTCTTGAGAAAAACCCTTTTGCTCTTGGGGTGACCTGTCCCAGCCTTGAAATGATTTGCTCTTGACTGGCTGATCTGTGAAGGAGTACCTCTGACTGACTGACCTTCGAGAGATTTGTCGAATCTCGACCTGATTTCCCCAGATTGGCTGAATCTTGGAATGAATTGCCCCTTTGAAATGACTTGCCCCTGCTCAACGGAGTACTCGGGCACTTTGCATCTTATCTTGATCAATCTTTCCATTGCAGAAACTTTCCTGAGTCAAGTACTTACTCGCAAGTAAAACACTTCGTTTTGAAAATGACAATTTTAATGCAATGCATATGACAGTTTTGGAATCCAAGTCTGTTCACTGGAAAAATTTTGCGACATATAGTGAATGAATCACTAATCAAAATGTCACTGATACCAACATGAATGGTAAGAAGATCCTTTTAGGAGTCAGGTTCGACGCGATCTTTGCCGAAGTATGCTTTCGAAACAACCTTGCTTCAATTAGGTCTTCTAAAGGTTGTAACGTGGCTTGGTTCACGGTTTGAGAAAGAAAGGATATAAGGCTCAAAGTTTTGTTTTAACCCACCCATTCTCCTTGATGTTCTCCAGTCCTACGTTCAGCTAACTCGACATAAGCGCTCACCTTTCAACAAGGCTAATGAATAGTATGAGGATAGAAGGACCCACATGGTTTTCGGAGTGACAGCCACCCCTTTTGCCTTTGGTGTCTGTAAACACACGACTTGTTCTTTATTTGAGGATTTTTCTTTTCCATTTTTTCACTTTTTATTCTTTTTCTTTTCCCTGATTTTGCCTGGACTAACTCTTTTGAATTTTTCGATTTCGAAGTCCAGCGGGATGCCCTAACTTTTGCCTAAGTCACTTGTTTTCAAGTTTCGACTTAGCGGGCTTTCTTTTTTCTCTTTTTTTTTATTCTTTTTTTTCGGAACAAATCGTGTGACACAGGTTTGTCTTGACTTGTAAAGGGTTGCGACCGTCTCACCCTTCGGTTGGTGAGGGATAACCGCTGTGGTTTGATCCTCGAATGGGACACTTCTTATGAAATTTGAACACTCGGTCAAATTAACTGACACCTACCCTGCCCCAGGTTAAGATTGAGGGTTTTTTCGTTTTCAGAAAGAAACTCCTACTTCTAGGCTCAAAGGGGTTGACAAGGGATTATCTTCTTTATGTCTCCGGTGTTTGGGAAGTTGAAACAATGCCTGTACATCCTCAGCAAGGTTTTGTCCCAAAAGCATACCATCAGAAGTTCTGCGTCTTTAAATTTCATCATCCTCCCTCAGATCCTGCTTAAACAAGGGTTAGATATCAATAAAGAAAATATGAGTGAACACAGATGGATTTAATCAAAACATGCATATTCATTTCATTATCATTATCAACTGAAAACATACGAGTTTTACAAATGAGTTTGCACTTTAACAGAAAAGAAACTACAAATGTAAAGAAATGACATGATCTAAAAGATTACCAGCTCCAGGGAATTGGGCTTTCCAAGCTTGACTTGCTGCTGAACTAGCCATCTTCAGAATTGCTCATCGAAGTCAGTCTGATAATCATTTGCACAACTGCTCTCGGTGTCTTCTTCCATAACCTGAACTAATGAACCCGCATAACTGGATGAAGGAGAGTCGTGGATCTGAATACCCTGAGGCGTGAATGAGAACATGTTGGAGTCAAGAAGTGTCTGGACCTTACTCCTAAGCACCTTACAATCTTCAGTTGAATGCCCGTGTGCCCCAGCATGGTAGTCACAACGAGCGTTGACATCAAAACCTGGTGGATACGGAAAAGGCACTGGCTTCAATTCCTTCGGCACTATCAATCCACCTCTTATCAAATCTGGCAGCATCTGATGATATGACATTGGCAACTGAGTGAAATGCCTCTCTGGCTTCCTAGGTCTTTGGCGGGCGTGCTGACGCGGCTGACGGCGATATGACCGTTGATTCTGAGATCCAGAAGATTGCTGACTCTGAACAGTTGATGCATCTGAATATTGAGGATGAGATGGTGGATGTTCCTAGATGGAATTACTTTCTTCCTCCCATTCCTCTTGAGAACTGACAACTGATTCACTTTCACTAGCCGGGAAATTTGAGGTATCTTGAATCTTTCCAGTCTTGATACCGAACTCAACGCGTTCTCCAAGTATTACCAGGTCAGAGAATTTTGATACAGTAATCAACTTTTCAAAGTATGGTCCTTGCAAAGTATCCTTGAACATATCAACCAATTCTCTTTCCAAAAGTGGTGGTTGAACGCGAGCAGCTAACTCTCTCCATCTCTGAGCATACTCTCTGAATGATTCGTTATCCACTTTAGATAAACCTTGCAACTGCAGGTGGCTAGGAGCCATGTCAAGATTATAACTGTACTGCTTTACAAAGGCATTGGCTAGATCTGACCATGATCGGATGCTACCACTTTCCAACTGCATATACCAACTCAATGATACCCCACTCAGACTGTCCTGGAAACAGTGAATCATAAGCTTGTCATTATAGACATGAGAGGTCATTCTTCGGCTAAACATCACCAAATGTAGCTTCGGACAGCTATCCCCTTTGTATTTCTCAAAATTCGGCATCTCAAATTTTGGAGGTAACACAAGGCGGGGCACCAAACACATGCTCGCAGCATCCAAATCAAGGGTATCACGCTTCATTAAGGCATCGAGCTTCTCTTCTAACACACGACATCTTTCATCAAACGCAACGGCCCTTGGATCCTTAGGTTTAATCTTTGGAACTATCCCTTGGAAATTTGGCACAGAGAAGGCAAAGCTCTGATAGTCTGTGGCATTACGAGAAGAAGAATGTCCATCTCTGACGATGGCACGCTCGTGTATAGCTTGATTCTCAGCAGGGATTCGTACATGCTGAGCTTGAGAAACATTGTTCACTAGAGGTGGAATGACATTCCTAGTAACTGAAGTCCTCTGAACATTGGCCTCTCCCCTATTCATAGCTTCCACAAGTTGGTCCAACTGACTCTTCATCAATTCAACATCGGCCCTAGTTACAAACTGATTCTGTTCCCCTGAATTCATGATGATCTCCCCAAAAGCTGATTCAAGTCCGATGAGAAAGTCTAGAAATCAACTGCGGTTCAGACAAAGGATGGATAAGCTCTCTGATCAGGCAGGAGACAGATATGCAAAAAAATGCAAGATGCAAATGCAATGCAATATGAATGCAGCAGACATGGGATCAAAGCTTCCACAAATTCTGAATAATTGTTGTGCTGCTGACTGAATAAGCTCGAGGGTCTGTTCTGAAGAAAATACCGGAATACCAGAATACCAAATGACCAGAATACCAGAATAACCAGAATACCAGGCTGATAAGTCCACACTGATAGGAAATCCAGAATACCAGGTATGTTGAAGGTCAAGGTTACCTGCAAACCTGTAAACAACCCGCCCCTCTCACATGTGGGTGCTAAGATCCTCAGTATCCCGGCTCTCAGGTCGAGAAATGATGATACGTTCACCATTTCTGGTTTAGCATCATCATCAATCGAGGAGGCCTCAACTGATTCTCCAAAACGAAAGATCCTCAACTTTAGAGGTTTGAGAAGCAATAGCACATTCAGCTCGAAGGATACAATGCTACCGCCAATCAAAGAGGTCGTCCGCTGATTCACTTTCAAAAAGAAGGATCCTATGGCAAGTTCCCAGCATTGGGTCCTCGGATCGAGAGTGTGCAATGGGTTTGCCACAGAATGTGGGCTGCCACTGTCACATCCCGGGAGGAGTGCTGTAACTGAGTCCTCGGGAATGGTCTCCAGAGTCGACAATCCCTCAAGAGAATACCTACTGGCCTGTACCAACACACAGTAGCAGGTAGCTCCTGATAGAACCTCGTCTGGTTGTGGGTCTCATGAACAACAATACATGGCCACCCCCATGCAAGCGTCATGACTATCCACTCTAAAACCTGTGTGTATGCTCGAGCCTGGGTAGTGGGCTCATCTCTCCGAACATCCCAACCCGCCAAACAGAAAACCAGCCAGTACAACACAGTATATCCAGTATGACAATAATAAAATGCAATGCAATAAAAGCTGTAAAAAAAGTAAAGCAGTAAAACAAAAATACAGTAAATAGCAATACAGTAATATACAACAAAGCAAAACACCACGAAAACACCCAAAGAAAAAAGACAACCTAGCGCTAGGATCGACTCGCTTAGGAAGAAAGTCCCCAGCAGAGTCGCCAGCTGTCGCTCCCGAAAGATTCGCATCCAACGGTACAAACGCGAGAGTGGCGCAGAAGACACAGAGTTGCCAGCAAAGTGTATTTATCCCAAGAGAGGGAAAGGAAACATTGCATAAACCTGAAAGAAGGGAAAGAACATAGTCTCACGACCAAGAGAACGGGTACGGGAGTCGGTTACGCGAAGGGAAGGTGTTAGCACCCAACACGTCCATCGTACTCGATGGGATCCACGCTTGCTGTCTGCATCAAAGGGTGTCGTCGTCTGGAACTCCACTGCTACTGGACCGGAGAAGAAACGAGAACGAAAAGAACGGAGAAACGAAGGAGAAAATAAAAAGAAGTGATTCGATAGGACGGTATCGTTGTCCTAGGCCTACGTACTCCCTCAGTGCAATGGGAAAGTCAGAGTCAACGTAGTTCAGACGGGAACCGAGGGGGCGGTTGCTCGTTGAGATATCGCATCTCATGCCTATGTATCCTCAATCGAACGAGAGAGAGGAATCAGAGCAAACGTAGTTCGACCTACGGGTCGGAAAGATCTCGATCGCGCTAGGGAGAGAAAAGGCTCGGCTAACAGGTTGGTCTCGATCGCAAGGGTGCGAGAGAAGAGGGGAGTTAGTTGTTAGTGTGCTCGTCAAGGATAGGGATCCTCGTGCCTACGTATCCTCAATCGAACGAGAGAGAGGAATCAGAGCGTCTGTAGTTCGTGGGGACGACCACGGATCGGGAAAACGGGATCAGTCTCGATCGCACGGGTGCGAGAGAAAAGAGTCGGGACTCACGGAAAGTCTAAGGGGGAAACTGAATCCTACAAGTTATCATGCAAAATGGCCCTAAGGTCAGGATAAGAAGGGAATTCTACCTAATGTTATCATGCTTGGATTGAGAGCCTAATGTCTATTCTACTCCGAGGTTAATCAGAAATTAAGTCAGACTAGGAGCCTTAAGGGAGCATGTGAATACAAAGGTAACTAACAAGTAAACACTAGACAACTCAATCACAAAGAGAAAATTACACAGGAGGCAAGTCAAAAGAAAATCAAGTACAGATAGTGAATCAAGAATTAATCAGAAATTAATCAAGATAGGCAATTAAAATCATGGTCAACAGTTAAAAAATAACCAAGTTAGAATTAAAATGCTGATTAGATTCTAAGTAAAAGTTAATCTAAACCTAAAAATTAATTCAAGATGATTTTCTAAATCTAATTCCAATTAGTCAAAAGTTAAAACTAATATTCAAAATTAATTACCCAAAAATAGTTAGTAAAACCAAAACCAAAATTAAAAATCAATTGGAAATAAAACTGACTCTAACCTAATCCAAATAACTAAAATCTATTTAATATATAAAAAAAAATACAATGCTACTCAAATTTTAAAACCAAAACAAAATAATAAAAAAAAACTAAACCAAAGCTAAGGGAGGTGCAGCTAGATAAGGTGGTGTGGTCAGCAGGCGTATGGGGCTTACAAGCCCAGCCCAAACTTGCATCCAGGGAGGGTGTACAAGTGAAAAATGGTGTTCGAAAAATAGAAAACAAAAGGGGCTGAAAGCCCGATCCAAATCCAATGAAATAACCTAATATGCTCTCATCTTCTTCAACTCTTCAATGTGCCGTTTATCCCTTCCTCAACATTCTCACAGAGCCACCGCCGGACACTCCATTCACCGCCACGGCTCCCTCTCTTCCACCGGTGACATGTGAAACCGCACACTCACCTTCCTCCGTCTCACTGCGCCTCAGCTTCTCCTCAACAAAAAAACCTTTCCTCTTCTACATCTCAGCTTCGCCACCATCTCCTCTTATCGTTTCTCCATTCAGCAACCCTTCACTCTTCCTACTCTGTTCGCCGCAGTTACACCATTATCACCGTCCACTTCTCAAATCGCCACCATCCTCCATCGCGCCGGTCTCTCTGCAAATTAAGCTCGCCGGAAGTCCCCAACACGGACAACGCTCTCCGTCTCACTCGTCTACTTCCTCTCCGTCACCAATATGCTTCTCTTTCGCCGCCCTGAAATCTTCTCCGCTTACAAACCTTGCCGGAAACGAATAAAATTCCATCGGAACCACACTCGTCTCAGATTCTTCCTCACCATAATCTCACCTCAACGAATCCCATGAGATAACACAGCCACGCCTTCGCTGCAGCTACCGAAATCAGAGCTAACCTCGCGCACACAACGACAAGGCGACAATTCAAAAACCAGTCATATGCAAACCGACAAACACGAGTTCAGAGCAACAAACACAAGCACGAATCGCGAATTGGAACCAGTAAACACACGAACTAAACATTGCTAGTACGAAAGCAAATCAATCACTGCATATACAGGGCGAAATCAAACAAAGTCTAGGAACGAGATTACCGTAATTTCGTGACGACGTTGACGATGGTTCAGGTATGAGTTTGCTCTTCCAATTTGCGTTCTACTTTCTTCTTCTTTCCACTCCTGATTCTTCACTTCTCCTTCTACTTGATTCACCTCTTGCTGCTCGTCTAATTGTTGAATGCTGATGTTGCTGCTTGAATCATTGACACCATTGATGAAGTTTCGGTTGTTGCAGAGAAATAATTTGAAGAGCGTAGAAGGAAACGAAAGAATAGATGTAAGGATGATGGAGCTCGGGTGCTTTTTCAGATGCAGAATTCAGAGATCCAGATGCAGAATTCAGCGAGAGAGAACCCGATCCCGATTGAAATTGAAGCAGCCTCTTTTATATGGAGTGATTTGAGAGGGTAGAATAGGTTTTTTTCACTTGAAATTCTGTTATCCAAAGTTTGTGAAATCAGAGTGAGCTATAAAATAAAGATCACGAGTTTCTTGGTAGCAAGGTGTGTGCATTGTGAATTTTGTTGAGCTGTGAAAAGAGTGAAAAAGTCACGCGTTTGTAACTTCTGCTATGCACTTATTCTTTTCTCAGTACAATTTATTTTTCTTCCATAAACTACTACTATGACGCTCTCTCATATGCAAGCGCAAGTATCCTGTGGTATTTTTTTTAATACACCCAAACTGTTTGTTGACAGCCACGTGACCAGTTATTTTGCCCAAATCACCAACATCTGATAAGTTCAAGTCACAACCAAAATTAATAAGGCAATAAATTGGCAATGGAATGGATATTATTTTTGGACCGGGTTAAAAAAAAGTGGATATAAGACATGGTTAATTGGAGATTTGAAATGGACATTGGAAAGTAATATGGATATAAATGGATTAGTAATGGATTATAAAAATAAATGGTTTATGATATGGATCAAAAATGAATTTTAAAATGGTTATTTAGATTAAATTAGATAATGGAAAAGATAAAAATGGATATGGATGAAGAATGGTTTAGGAAAATGGATATGATAAAAATGGATTTAGAAATTAGAAATGGTTTATGAATAAAAGAAAAGGTAAGTGGATAAAAAATGAAAATGGTTGATGGATTAAAAACAATGAGTTTGGATATGGATTATGGATAGAAAATGGATAACCAACTGAATTCAAAACCAATCACCGTCTTTTCACAAGCCTCTGACAAAATAGTCACAGCTACCACTGAACAATCTGGCCACTCACATGATCCACTGAAGCATCTCAACCGATAACTATCCACCAGCTCAACTATAAACAAGAACTCCAATTCTCCCTAGTATGCTGATAAATCTCGAAGAAGATGATTTGAACTGAGAAGAAATTAAACCCTGATTCACACCAATGAACCTCTGACCCAATGCTTCTGATGAATTCTCTGAATAAGAACTTTAAAACCTGATGAACCTCTGAATAAGGAAAATGCCAATAGCAAGAACACTCTTCGATCCCATGTCTTAGAAGACCAATGCAATGATATGATTATGAGTTATGGCCTAATGAAAAATGAAGAAAGAAATATAAGCCAGAAAAAAGGTTAGAAAAAGATAGGGCAAATTTTGGGGTGCTACACCCTGGTCAAGGGAAAAATGGCGAGGTTCAGAACTGTAGAAGTGAGACATGTTCCACGCGAACATAACGTGCGAGCAGACATCTTGTCCAAACTAGCAAGCACTAAGAGAAAGGGCGGAAACAGGTCAGTCATCCAAGAGATACTTCCCCGGTCCAGCATCGATAAGGGATCCTCGACCTTACACGTACACGCGATCGGGGACAGCGATTGCTGGATGACACCCGTGTATAACTACCTCACCAGGGACGAGCTTTCGGATGACCCCAAGGAAGCCAGCACCATCAGACGAAGAGCCTGCTTGTACGTCATCCTTGAAAACAAATTCTATCGACGAGGCTTCTCCATCCCACTACTCAAATGCATAGAAGAGGAAGTTGTCCCTCACGTATTACGAGAAATCCACGAAGGCATTAACGCCCAGCACCTAGGAGGAAGGTCCCTTTCCCACAAGGCCCTCCGAGTAGGGTATTATTGGCCAACCATGCAGCACGATGCCAAAGAGCATGTGAAGAGATGCGACAAATACCAACGGCACAGGGATATGCACCTAGCTCCGCCCAACGAACTGAAAAGCATGACCTCCCCGTGGCCATTCGCCTGGTGGGGCCTAGACATCCTAGGACCCTTCGTGACGGGGTCCAGCCAAAACAAATACCTGATAGTGGGTGTAGACTATTTCACAAAGTGGATAGAAGCAGAAGCCTTAGCAAAGATAACAACACTTAACATTCTACGCTTCTATAAGCGGAATATCCTTGCCGGGTTTGGGATTCCCCAAGCAATCATCACGGACAATGGAACGTAGTTCACGGACAAGAAGTTCCAAGACTTTGTCGCCCATCTCGGAACAAAGCAACATTTCGCATCTGTAGAGCATCCCCAGACCAACGGGCAGGCAGAAGCAGCCAACCGTGTCATTCTTCGTGGCCTCAAGCGAAGACTGGATGAAACAAAGAAAGCCTGGGTCGAGGAGCTCCACAGCGTCTTATGGGCGTACCACACCACCCCTCAGTCTACAACCGGGGAAACACCTTTCCGCTTAGCATATGGCACGGAGGCTGTTATACCCATTGAAATTCACGTACCGTCCAGGAGGACCGAATCACCTCTAGACGAGGAAATGAATGATGAAGCAATAAGAGAGGAGCTCGACCTTGTCGAGGAAATCCGAACAGGAGCAGCCCTCCGCGAAGCATCTCTTAAGTAAAAAATAGCAATCAGGCACAATGCTAAAGTCTTACGACGAGAGTTCTACGTAGGCATCCTTGTCCTACGAAGAAACCACAAGGACTCGCGAAGGCAAACTAGCAGCCAACTGGGAAGGGCCGTACAGAGTCCGTGCCAAAACGGAGAATGGTGCCTACTTCCTCGAGACCCTCAACGGGGATGAAATCCCGCGACCATGGGACGCTGAAAAACTTAAGAAGTACTACAGCTAAAGTCACAATAGGATTCCTCGCGTCAAAGAACCACCTAACAGTCAACATTCTCGTTCAGGTACAGACTATGCATACGCACATAGTGGAATCCCGCTCAAGTAAATGAGCCAGAGCTCTGCTCGTCGGTGGTCCTCAATCGAGCATCGCCTTCCCTCAAGTACCACGATTGGCAGAACCCCAGCTCACGATGGGACGTTCACGCCGCGACCTCAAGCCTCAATCGCGACCTGAGATCCGCAACCTCGCCAGGACCTTCCCCGGCTATTCGACCAGTTCTCCATACTGGCGAATTCACACACAATGAGTAATCTTTCAAAAGAAATCTCTGTTAACAGACACACCCTCCGACGGGCAGTCATATATGCACCGCTAATGTAAAGCACAACAATATAAACAAAAATCATATAAGTAATAAAACCGGTCAACATAAACCGGACATAAAGTAAAAACGGCCACAAGGGCCAAAGATTGTACGAGTTACATAAAAAGGGGGAGGCCACGCCCCCCCAAATCAAATAAGATTACAACAAACTACACGGCACGCAGGACGGCAAAACATCAACACATGCTAACATCATTCCTCAGTGTCTTCGACTCGTTCATCATTGGGCGGAGAAGTCTGGGTTCTAGCTTGACCGGCAAGAAGAGACTCTGGCATCACAATTTGCCCGTCTTTAACGTACGCCAGGAAATTGGTGCCTTCGGTCACCAAACCAACACCAGGATTCACCACCTGAAGCTGAGACACTCCGTTCTGGAAGGATTCCTCGCCAAGCACTAAGTTGTTATCCTCGGCCACCACCAGTCGGGCAACTAACTCTGACCTGGTCATTACCTTCACATCCTCGGGCTCCTCCTCGCCGGGGGCATTGGCCGCCCGCAATTGCGCGAACAAATCCTCAGCGGCCTTTTTCTCAGCCTCAAGAGTAGCCATCTCCCCCTTTAACCGGGAAACCTCCTCTCCCTCCTTTTCCCTCGCCTCCTTGGCAGCCTTAACTTCCCCCCTGGCCTTCCTCAAGCTCTCCTCAAGAGCGGTCACCTTACCTCGGGCAATGATCAGCTCACTCTCAGTGGTCGTGTCCCCCTCGGCATAGGTGGCCGCCATCTCCAGCAATTTGACCATCGCAGAGGCATCCTGAGCCACCAGCGCCCTCTTGCTCGGACGGTCCAGGCTTTGTAGATGCAGAGAGCCAGCATGAGGAATCACCAAAGAGGTCCCTTCAAAGAACCTCTTGTCTAGTACACAAGGAAGCTGCTCGAATTTTGCTTTCTCTGGCGCCTTCCCCAGATCCACTGCCTCGTTCCTTGGATGCTTAGACCTGGTCTCCAGGGGAACTGGAGACTGTTGAACATTGGTCGGAGAAGCATTCCCCTGAGGAGGCTGGAAGGGACTAACCGCACGGGTAGGGGGAGGACGAACCTTAGTAGTAGCAGCTGCAGCAGCTTGTTTCCGCGCGGCCACGTTCCTCACCATCCTTTCGTGAGCGGAAGCCATAGCGGCTGCAAAATACAAAAACAGGCGTCAGATAATAGAAAATAAACATTGACAAAAAGCAAAAACAAAGGAAAGAGACAACTTACTTGTAAATAGAAGACCGCAAAAAGTTGCTCGGAGCTCCAAACGGTGAAGGATGTAACGGGCAGACGTCGCGGGCAGAAAATCTGGTGAAGATTGAAGGAAAAAGTTCAGAATGAAAGTCTTCCCTCCTATTTATACAGGAGGTCACGTGCAGCCCCACGCGCATAGGTCATGATAACTACCCGCTAGCCATCATTGCCTAAGCGGTGGCGGCACAAGTTCCAACACACACGTGGCAGCCCCCGTATCGTTTCATATTCCACTAGACTGTTGGTATCCATCTATAACGGGTAACGCTCAACGGCCACGACCAAAAGCCACAGCGGGCAACAGAAACCACGGGCACTCACAGCCAACGAGCAAAACACTCCGCTTCCCCGGGACTGTACGCTATCCTTAAGTCATCACCTCCGCGCTCGGAAGTAACGACTTGGGGGGCTATTGTTCTGGATTGGGTCAATGGGCATGCGCGGCCCAATCCATGATTGCTACAGTAACGGCCCAGATGCTTGGATCCAGTCCACTAAGGGGGCAAAAGTCCCCTTTTGCCACTACAACCGGTCACGGACGTCCCAGTCCTGCCCAAAACTATTGCCCGTCTCACACGGCTACAACTCCCCAACAGCCGACGAACAGATGCCCGCAACTACCTCCCTGCCCGGTATAACGGCTAGTTTGGGCATCCTGCCCGTCATAACGGCTAGTTTGGGCAGTTACCTATTCTTCAGGAAAACGGTTATTTCGCCCTGAAAATAGGACCGTTGGCCACGCGCTGGGGAACATTATATAAACCCTCTCATTCGAGAGGGTCAGGTATCAAATATTCACCCTAAGAATACACTTTGTACTTGCCCCTTTTCTCTGACCCTTTCTTACTTGAGCGTCGGAGTGCCTTGCAGGTACACCCCCTCCTCTCCTCATCAATATTCCGAGCACCTTGCCCATCTGACGACCAGCATACGTGGACCTGTTCGAATACTCCTGATCAATTATATTTTATAACTATTATAAAATTAATAACTATTATTATATTACATGGTACCTTACCATATTCCGTATTCCATTCAAGTGCACCGTACCTTACGGTGTTCCTTATTTACTCTATCTCTTCTCCAACTGTCTTTATGTGTGTGACCCTGTAGGATTTCGCGACGTTGGCAATTATATTAAATCATGTATTTAACATAATAAACAATGAGCGGTATCTAGCAACACATCGCTGCTACCCAAGTCACAAAATTGTCATGTGATCTGACAAAACCTTTTGTGATAGTACTTGTGTGTATAATTACCCTTTTGCCCATATGTCTATATTGAACACAAGGCATATACCGTGTCATCCTTGTCCAGTTCAATATTGGGCCTTTAGACATTTATCCTGTTATGCAGGATGGGCAATTCCATCTAGGCTACTCATGTCCCTCAGCATGCTTTGTGAAGTACCCATCAATTGTCTTTATGATCATCCAGTTACGGACAATGTTTGATCAGCAATAAAGTACTTGACTCTACACGAAGGGTGGTATACACCACTATCACCATGAGAGTAACTTATGACACTTTGCATAACATTCTATGTAGTACTCTCATAGTGGGTCAATCTAGTATAAATATTACTCCTAATATTCATACCTATGTCAAGACTTGATAACTCCTTATCCATGATCCATGAGATGTGATCATCAGTCTATCTATATAATAGTCTTAATGCTTTAAGGCTATCCCATTTCACATTAAAGCCTGACTATGGATGCTTTAAGAACAGTGTCCTTATGTTTAATGGAATCTCATGGTTAAGTCATACTTAATGTTTCATTAAACGAACTAGCTATTCTACGGACTTTATCATTTTGGAAAAACAAACATAATAAAGAAAAGCCTTTTATTATTAATAAATAATTCGATACAAGTACCAAAAGTATTGGCCTCTAGGGCTTACACCAACAATCTCCCACTAGCACTAGAGCCAATCAGGCATACCCCTAATACCCATAGATCTAGTATGACCATCATGCTTCAGCTGCGCAAGAGGTTTTGTTAGTGGGTCAGCAATATTGTCAAGTGTAGGTACTCTGCATATCTTCACATCTCCCCGATCTATTATTTCTCGAATGAGATGATAACGCCTAAGTATGTGTTTGGATCGTTGGTGAGATCTAGGCTCCTTAGCTTGTGCGATGGCACCATTATTATCACAAAAGAGATCAATGGGATCCACAATGCTAGGGATTATGCCAAGTTCACTAATGAACTTTTTAATCCAAACAGCTTCCTTTGCTGCATTTGAGGCAGCAATGTACTCGGCCTCGGTTGTAGAATCAACAACGGTTTCTTGCTTCGAACTTTTCCAGCTCACAGTGCCACTATTTAGGCAGAACACATAACCAGATTGCGATTTAAAGTCATCCTTATCTGTCTGGAAGCTAGAATCGGTGTAACCAATTACCGCAAGCTCTTCCTGACCTCCATATATCAAGAATGAATCCTTAGTCCTTCTCAAGTACTTAAGGATATTCTTGACAGCTACCCAATGAGCATCATCGGGATCAGATTGGTACTTACTCGTTGCACTTAAAGCATACGAGACATCTGGTCGAGTACATAACATGGCATACATGATAGATCCTATTGCAGATGCATATGGAATCTTATTCATGCGATCCCTTTCCTCCTTAGTTGAAGGAGATTGTGTTTTTGATAGACACATGCCATGTTGCATAGGTATGAATCCTTTCTTGGAGTCATACATATTAAAGCGTCTCAGCACTTTGTCTATGTATGTACTCTGACTTAGGCCAAGCAGTTTTTGTGATCTATCTCTATAGATCCTGATTCCTAATATATAGGCTGCTTCACCAAGGTCCTTCATAGAAAAGCATTTCCCTAACTAAGTTTTTACTTGTTGCAAGGTAGGGACATCGTTTCCTATAATTAATATGTCATCTACATATAATACCAGGAAGATGATCATGCTCCTACTAACCTTCTTGTAGGCACAAGGCTCATCTTCATTCTTTATGAATCCATATTGTTTTACAGTTTCATCAAAACGAAGATTCCAGCTTCTAGAAGCTTGCTTCAACCCATAGATTGATCGCTGTAACTTGCATATCTTTTGGGCCTCTTCTGGTATGCCAAATCCTTCAGGTTGTGTCATGTACACATCCTCAAGAAGATTCCCATTAAGAAAAGCAGTTTTGACATCCATCTGCCATATTTCATAATCATGATATGCAGCGATAGCAAGTAAAATCCGAACAGATTTAAGCATTACAACTGGTGAAAAGGTTTCATCATAGTCTACACCATGAATTTGTTTATAACCTTTAGCAACCAGTCTTGCCTTATAGGTATGTACCTTACCATCCATGTCAGTCTTCTTTTTGAAGACCCACTTGCATCCTATAGGATTAACTCCTACAGGAGGCTCTACCAAGGTCCAAACCTGGTTTGTGTACATGGAATCCATTTCAGATTTCATGGCTTCTAGCCACTTCTCAGACTCAGGACCAGTTATGGCCTCTTGATAGGTTACAGGCTCATCTTGATCCATGAGTAATACTTCACCTTGATCATTTATGAGATATCCATATCTCTCTGGTTGGTGACGTATCCTGCTCGACCTACGCTGGTCTTGTTCTACTTGAGCAGGTTGCTCTTCCACAACTATTTGTGGTTCCTGCTCTAATTCATCCATAGGTGTATCAATGCTTTGTGATTCTTGAATTTCTTCAAGCTCTACTTTCCTCCCACTGATTCCTTTAGAAATAAAGTCCCTTTCCAAGAAAACTCCAGTTCGAGCTACAAACACTTTGCCCTCAGAAGGATTGTAGAAGTAATACCCTCTTGTTTCTTTAGGATACCCCACAAATAAGCATTTTTCAGATTTGGGCTCAAGCTTAGTTGAAATTTGTCGTTTTACATAAACTTCACAACCCCAAATCTTCATGTAAGACATATGTGGTTTCTTACCACTCCATATTTCATATGGTGTCTTTTCAACCTTTTTGGATGGAACACGGTTAAGTGTGTAAGCTGCTGTCAGTAGTGCATGTCCCTAAAACGAGTTTGGAAGATCGACATGACTCATCATGGATCGGACCATGTCTAACAAGGTTCGATTTCTTCTCTCAGATACAGCATTCCATTGTGTTGTTCCAGGAGGAGTGAGTTGGGATAGAATCCCACACTCTTTTAGATGGTCATCAAACTCTAGGCTTAAATATTCACCGCCTCGATCTGATCGAAGAGTTTTAATATTCTTACCTAGTTGGTTTTGTACTTCATTCTTAAATTCCTTGAACTTTTCAAAGGATTCAGATTTGTGTTTCATTAAATAGACATAACCATATCTACTGAAATCATCGGTAAATGTGATGAAGTATTGAAAACCTCCTCTGGCTGGTATGTTCAGTGGTCCACATATGTCAGTGTGTATAAGGGCCAAAAGATCATTAGCCCTTTCACCTTTTCCTGTGAATGGGGACTTTGTCATCTTTCCAATTAAACAAGATCTGCATGTATCATATGATTCGTAATCAAAAGAGTCCAATAGTCCATCTTTATGGAGTTTGGAGATGCGTTTCTCATTTATATGGCCTAAGCGACAATGCCAAAGGTAACTTGGATTTAACTCGTTAGGTTTCATCCTTTTAGTATTAATGTTATAAATTGGCATTTCAAGATCAAGGACATATAATCCATTGTTCATTTGTGCAGTAGCATAGAATATATCATTCAAATAAATAGAGTAACAATTGTTCTTTATTATAAATGAAAAACCAAACTTGTCCAAACAAGAAACGGAAATAATATTCCTGCTAATTGCAGGTACATAATAACAGTTCTCTAACTGAATTATTAAACCACTAGGTAAAGTCAAAACATAAGTTCCTACGGCTAAAGCAGCAACCTTTGCTCCATTTCCAACTCGTAGGTCGACTTCACCTTTTGCCAAATCTCTACTCCTTTTTAGTCTCTGTACATTGGTACAAATGTGAGAACCGCATCCAGTATCTAATACCCATGATGCAGAAGTAGATAAATTTATTTCTATAACAAAAATACCTGAAGTCGAAGTCACCACCCCATTCTTCTTATCTTCCAATTACTTTGGGCAGTTTCTCTTCCAATGTTCGGTCTTACTGCAATAGAAGCAAGTGTTCTCCTTTTCTATACCTCCACTAGGCTTCAAAGCAAGGGTAGTATGTTTGGGTTTGGCAACTTCCTTGCCTTTCCATTTACCAACCTGCTTGGTGGGCCTTTTGTTCTGTTTCTTTCCATTACTGACCATCATAATGGATTTCCCTTTTGTCTTCAGGTTTTGCTCAACAGTTCTTAACATGCTTAGTAATTCAGGAAGAGTTTTGTCCATGTCATTCATGTTGAAATTAAGGACAAATTGACCGAAGCTTTCCGGCAACGATTGCAGGATCAAATCAGTTGCAAGCTCCTTTTTTAGGGCAAATCCCAATCTTTCAAGATTCTCCACATACCCAATCATCCTGAGTACATGGGGACCTACTAGGGTTCCCTCAGAAAGCTTGGCTTGAAAAAGGGCTTTTGAAACTTCAAACCTTTCATGCCTTGCCTGCTCTTGATAGAGCATTTTCAGATGTTCGATCATATCGAACGCTGCCATGTTTTCATGTTGTTTTTGCAATTCAGAATTCATGGTAGCCAGCATGAGGCAAGCAGTTTCATTGGCATCATCGACATGCTTCTTATAAGCATATTTTTCTGCCTTAGGAGCAGAACTAGGAGGTTCCTTATCAGGAACAGGTGTCTCTAAGACATACATCTTTCTGTCATGTTTGAGGACAATCCTCAGATTTCGGTGCCAATCCAGAAAATTTGTCCCAGACAATTTTTCCTTATCCAGGATTGTTCGCAAAATGTTATTAGATGTGTTTGTTGTCATGGTAATCTACAAAATGGAATGGAAAAATATAAGTATCATAACATATTCAATTAGGCCTTTAATTAAATATGCTCCCACTATTTTACTCAAACCAAATGACCCTCATCATTTGATTCGGAAAATCCCGTTGGAAGATTTTCTAGTGGATCAAGATCCATATTTCACTTTGTTTTAAGTCAACGTTAGGCTGATTACACAAAACTTAGCTATTTAGGTAGGAACTCCTTCCAATTGTATCCAATACAATTCTCGAATATTTCAGTTGGGTGAATAACTCCTTATTCCAATCCATCATATGGACTATTCCCAACTCTTGCTTCTAAACGCATATAATCTTATTATATTTTATTTAGTTAAGTTTGACCCATTATTTTAGAAATTGGATATTACAATTATCCCATTGCACCTTACTAATATGGAACATGCACCTCGCGTTAGGCGAAACCTACAATATTCGATACTAGTCTTGATGAGTTCTAAAACTTGGAAAGCAAAAACTTAATATTTAGTTTTGAGGGATTTTTAATTAGTTTGATCTCACCGGCTTATTTATCATATAAATCGTTCCTCACACATGCATCAACATATATACAATATATATCAACATACATACATACAAATGAAATAGTTATGGCCTCTAGCGCAATTGTTCTCCCAAGCCAATGAGAGAACTTAAGCTAAACTTAATAACGATCTTCACTTCTCCAAGCAAGATCTCCAAGGCTATCCTTCTTTGTTTTGTAGTCTTCTCTTTCTTCATATTAATACATTACATAAAGGAAACTCGTTTTACATACGAGGGAGTGAGATGAGAAAAGAAGTTACATGATGAGAATAAGAGAGAGGCACGACACGCAGGTCGTATTTATAAAATCCAAAACAAAGAAAAATAAACTAAGGCCATAACTGATCACCACAAGAAAAATAATAAATAAATTTTATTATTATTAATTTAAATCTTGTTTATTAAATAAATCAAATTAAATTTTCGGCGAATGCATGACCTAAAGCGTAGACTGCATTGACGCAACATTTGCGCCGTCATACTGCCTGTGACGACCGTCACAGTTTCCATGGCGACCGTCACACATCAGCCCATGACGACCGTCACAAAGCTATGGCGACCGTCACACCTGAAACTATGGAGACCGTCACGCTAATAGAACGCGTGACTTTTGATCGTAGACCTCTTTGACGGTGCAACCCTTGTACCGTCATAAACCTTGATGCAACAATTTCATACCATCAAGACACCATGATCAATAATTCAGTATGATTGATCCGTATGCTATCGCTTCACCATACTAAAGTCGGATTCCGAAGCAGATAACCACAAATCGCTCAATCGAATGATAATCATTACGTGATTTGAACTAACGAAATAAAATAGTATATCCAATATACAATCTTTGCATCAAAGTTAATCATATCACATATGAATTAGATCGATCATATATGTGTAACTTATGGACGATTGACATATCGCTGCTTCACCATACTATTGTCGAATTCCGAAGCATAGTCAATATCAATCATCCAAACCTTACACAATCTGATGCCAAAAAATTCAATATCTGGATTTGATTTAATTTTTACGTGTTTTAATCCAATTAAAACAAAAATAACAGAAAATAAACAATTACCAGACTCATGGTTTCGTAAGTGGCTTTGATACCACTAAAGGGAAATTTGCGATCTAAACGCAGCGGAAAACAAAATTTTCCCTTTAAAGATCCTTACGAAAGATCATGATCTGCGATAGAAAGGTTACCTCTTGTGGCGATGAAACTTTTGATTCCAAATCTATGGATGATCACGAGCGTTGTACGATGAACAACGCCTCTACTCAGTCCACACGAACAACTTCCTTCAGTCACAGTGCTAGCTGATTACGATTGAAGGTTTTGAGTGAGGGAGAGGAAAAATAGAATACGACCAGGATTTCAACAACAACAACCTTTGAGCTTCTACACAAGGGTTCTATTTATAGAACTACTTGTGTGGGCTATAAGCTAAAAAGCCCAACTCAATAATAATATTATTATAATAAATATAATTTTATTATTATTATATTTTATAACTATTATAAAATTAATAACTATTATTATATTACATGGTACCTTACCATATTCCGTATTCCATTTAAGTGCACCGTACCTTACGGTGTTCCTTATTTACTCTATCTCTTCTCCAACTGTCCTTATGTGTGTGACCCTGTAGGATTTCGTGATGTTGGCAATTATATTAAATCATGTATTTAACATAATAAATAGTGAGCGGTATCTAGCAACACATCACTGCTACCCAAGCCATAAAATTGTCATGTGATCTGACAAAACCTTTTGTGATAGTACTTGTGTGTACAATTACCCTTTTGCCCCTATGTCTATATTGAACACAAGGTATATACCGTGTCATCCTTGTCCAGTTCAATATTGGGCCCTTAGACATTTATCCTGTTATGCAGGATGGGCAAATTCCATCTAGGCTACTCATGTCCCTCAGCATGCTTTGTGAAGTACCCATCAACTGTCTTTATAATCATCCAGTTACGGATAATGTTTGATCAGTAATAAAGTACTTGACTCTACATCTAGGGTACATAGTAGTTTCAGGTCGAAGGGTGGTATACACCACTATCACCATGAGAGTAACTTATGACACTTTGCATAACATTCTATGTAGTACTCTCATAGTAGGTCAATCCAGTATAAATATTACTCCTAATATTCATACCTATGTCAAGACTTGATAACTCCTTATCCATGATCCATGAGATGTGATCATCACTCTATCTACATAATAGTCTTAATGCTTTAAGGCTATCCCATTTCACATTAAAGCTCGACTATAGATGCTTTAAGAATAGTGTCCTTATGTTTAATGGAATCTCATGATTAAGTCATACTTAATGTTTCATTAAACGAACTAGCTATTCTAGGGACTTTATCATTTTGGAAAAACAAACATAATAAAGAAATACCTTTTATTATTAATAAATAATTCGATACAAGTACCAAAAGTATTGGCCTCTAGGGCTTATACCAACATGAAGGTCTTGTTTAGAGCATGCATTAAGCAGTCAATCACATATGAAATATGAGGAACAATTTAATCTGATCGATGACATGGTTGGCAATGCCTTTGGGGTGAACGTGACCTATGATGAACCTCAACATTTTGATAGAGAAGAATTGCCGAATAAGGAAGTGTAAATATTTTATCAATTGTTCAAAGAAATGAATACACCGTTGTTTGAGAGGTCGTTAGACTCAAAATTTTAAATGTGTGTGATATTATTGGCCGCCAAGTCAAATCGGAATGTTCCTGATCAGTGTTTGGAATTCTTCGCAAAAATGATGTTGGGCGCGACTCCTACGAAAGACAATTGGCCTACAAGTTTTTATAATGCAAAGAGGTTGGTGTTGAAGTTGGGTTTAGAAGTAAGAAAGATTGATTGTTGCATATATGGTTGCATGTTGTTTTATGGCAATGAGTTTGGTACTAAAGATAGAGTGTTGGAGGAATGTAAGTTCAGTAAAACTCTGAGATATTAAGTTCGTAGTAAAGCCATTAACCGTAAGCAAAATAACATGTAGCAATGAAGTCCATGTTTTATCTCCCGATACTACCAAGGTTAAAAAAAATGTTTGCTTCACTACTACAAAACATGCAAACAACAACGCCAGGTTTACAACGGATTCATATACACCTTTGTAATAGGTTAAAATTTGCACGCCCAGTGAGTAGCTGAATTTATAAACAGTAATTTAATGACGGTTGTCTTAAAAAACCGTAGTAATAAATGATGTGTAGCAAGCTTCGATTCCCAGGAACTACATTTTTTCCATTTTTTAGAGTACATTAAGCGTGTGTCATTTAAGTCCATTATTTAAAAAATAAATTGTAAATGATTTTACAACGGTGAAGTAAATCAATCGTTGTTAGAGGACTTATAAATTGTACAGTACTACAATACCACCGATTTATAAATAATTAAAAAATTGAAAGTTATTTAACCATGATTTTACAATACAACCGTTGTAAAATTTGAAAATTGCTTCACGGTTTTCTTTCTAACCGTGATCAAAAGTGATATTTTATAGTATATAATCGAAAGTATCTATCGTTCAGTACATAACAACCGTTTCTCTCAAAAGAAAACCCTAACATATTTCACTCTTCTCTCTCATAACATAACCCTAACATCAATCTCACTCTTTAAACATACTTCAACCTTCAGATACGTCTTTAGATTCGTCTTCACTAATCTTTAACTTGAGGTTCGTTCATTAAAATTAACAATGGGTTCTCATTTTTTCATTTGGTGAATGTTCTCATTTTTTCAGACTCATCTCCACCACCTTAATAAAGCGCATACTTTGGTTATGATATATATGGTTTGTGTAGCTATGAAGAAAAATACAAGAAGTATGAAGCTATTGTATAAACTTTATTCACCCTGTACTTCTTCTTCATAGCTTAATAAACTAGATGAACTTAATAATTTGTTCGAGATCCACGATTATTTTTAAAAAAAGGTGCATTCTTGAAACATTACATAATATCTTGTGTTATTGTATGTTGTTGTTGTTGATTAATGTTGATTAATGTTCTCAGCCACTTTTCGTCTTCTTTTCCCCCCAGTCACTGTTCGTCTTCTTCTCACCCAGTTTCTTCAAGTTTCCATCAAATCCTTCCATTAAAACGTCTCAGCAGTCTGGTTGTAGCCATAGAAACATGTCCTTAAGTCGTTCAAGGTACGTATGCAAGTGTTGTCTCGATGCTCCGTTGATGACGACATGGACAGAATCGAACCCAGGTCGCCGTTTCTATGGCTGTGGGACATATAAGATTCAAGGATACAAAAAATGCTCTCACTTTGCTTGGTTGGAAGAGGAGATGGATCTTAGGGCAAAACAAATAATTTCTTCACTAGTAAAGAGCTTGAATGAGGAGAAGGTGATGGTTAACACCTACAAAGCCAAAGAGGACGAATTGAAGTTGAAGGTGAAGATCGTGAAGAAACAGTTGAAGATTAATTGGATTTTTTTATTTGTAGTGTTAATTGCATTTGTTGTAACAACAATGACAAAATAGGTTATAGTTGGATTCATGTGATGATGTTATGGTGTATTGAATATGATACACATATGTGATATTATGAATATGATATAATTAATATTATTATGATAACTTTATCACAAATGTGAGTTGTATTTTCTGCTGTGATATGGTGAACAATAATACAGGTAAAAAAATGGGATTAATTATAAAAGCAAGATAATATTTTTTAATTCTGCAGAAAATGTAACAACAATTATATATTATAACCGTTATAATATCTCGCGCGCTGTCCAGAAAAAAATAAATATCAGAACGGCACAGCTGGGAATCGAACCTAGGACCATTCTTTTTATCACAACGGTCTTTTTGAAAACCCATTGTGATAGGGCACACACTTTCCAGTTTATTACAACAGTTACCCGACCGTAATTGTAAGTATCATATATACAACCACACTCTACATAACAACGGCTGGGCCCGCGTGATTATATATCTATCTCAACCGTTGTTAAATGACATTTCTATAGTAGTGCTTCATTGCACAGTGCAAATCAAATGACATGGCATCATACAAACAAAACAAGTCCAGACACTACACGACATCCATCTAATGGTGAGGCATGGAAGCACTTGGATCGGATAAATCCTAATTTTGCCGCAGAACTAAGAAACGTCAGACTCGAATTATATTATGATGGTTTTAATCCATATGTCGAAGTGTCAATAGTTGCATATTCTTGTTGGTTAGTTATTGTAACTTCTTACAACCTTTTCTCGAGGAATAGCTGTAGAGAGAAAATGCAATGAAAGGTAGAAGGAAATGAAGCTTCACAAGACTTATAAATGGTCGATTGACTAATACTATTCATCAATAATAATAATAATAATAATAATAATAATAATAATAATAATTATTATTATTATTATTATTATTATTATTATAATAATAATCTGCAAACAGAATTTCTTACTTTTCTTGCTTGTCTATTTACACAAATAGGAAAAATATTCTCTTCACGTTTCTAAGATCAAACATAAAGATTTTCTTCACAAGACATATAATCGAATTCGAAGCCATTGTTCACCTCAAATATAAATAAAAGTAATAAAGAGAATGAAGACATGATTTTCAAATGGTATATTTGCTACAGAAGTTGATTGAGTAGCAGTAGCTTATTGTTTGTGTCCATTACTTTTTATTCCTACTGTCAATCAAGAATAATGTGAAAGCAAAATATCTGTACAATTTTATTCGTTAGGTATCAAGTGTCTTGTCCCTATGCCACTGAGAAATTATTTCTTGTTCACATTTTGAAACGATATGATTCAAAAATGGAAAGGTTTTATATTTAAAGTATATGAAATTTTGTAGGATCCAATTCCAAATATTCACAAGACAAAATTAATTTAACATTTAAACTTATTTTAAAATTGTTAAATATATAAAAAAAAATAGTATTAAATGGTTTGATGTACCAAATTCTAAAGTATCAATTGTTTATGTTAAATGTAAATATTTTTTAAAACATTAAACATTTTAACAAATGAATGTTGATAAATAAAATGCTTAATACCGTTTTAGGTCCTCTACCTATGACTCGGGGTCCATTTTGTCCTCTTCCTTTTAAAAGTTTCAAGTTGGTCTCTTACGTTGTCTAACAGAAACAAAATGGTCATTTCCGTCAAATAAAGACAAACGGTGTTGGTTTTGCTGATGTGTAATCTGAGTTGGATTGATGGATTGCCTAATTAGCACCTTCTTCTTCCTTCTTGCTGTAACGTTTATAAATTCACCCCTAATTTGTGACCTAATTGTATCCTTCCCTAAAAACTTCCAATTGAAACCTAATTCATCATTTAAAATTCTACAGATTATCTAATCTTCTCAACTGACCAGTTTCCTAAATTCTACATTTTCATGGTTAAGTGAAAATAATGGCTTCCTGATATTTAACTAAAATAAGAAATTTTGGAGTCAATACCATAGACTTCATAGTAGTGAAGACCATCACATATATTGGAAGAATCCACAAATTATGCACATGGAAAACAAATTACGAAGTCGTTTAAATCCAGACCATTAACTGCAGTGATTACAATTATGTACTTTAACCTCTAAAGTAACCCCTCATTTAGAGGAGCCCGTCCTTAACATATTTACCATTCATAGATTCAACCTATTTATTTCTATCTTTCTTCTTATTATGTTAAATACATAATCCTTAATATATGTTAAATACATTTATTTAATCTATATAATAAACTAAATTATATCAATAACTCAATTGATACGTGTTAATTATGTTAAATACTAGATGTAAATTGTTGTTTTAGAATTTAATCCTTAATATATCATTTATTTTGACTTATCTATAAACATCAATACTATTATTCAATCTCTAAGGCTGTGATTGGAACAACCTATTGAAGTTGTTTTTCACTATATTTTTCTTTATGCTGAAAGTTATACCTATTAAAGTTGTGTTATTAATAGTCTTGAATATTTGTAGAGATATTATTCACAAATCTCATATATAGTTTTCTCATGACATTACTAAAAATCTTAGCAAGCTCGAGATTTTCTTTAATATCATAATTTACTTGATCTTCATAATCTTTATAATTGTTTTCAACTCTATGCTATGGAGGATTCATAATACCATAAATAATCTTTGGTTGATGAACTACTACTCCTTTGAAATTCTCCATTTTAAATAGAATAAGAACACTAGAACACACCTAAACAGAACAGGGGTCCTGCTCTGATGCAAAAATATTAATATGACAGATAATATAAAACAAGATGATAAATCATAAAACAAATAAATAACATAAGATAATTGTTAACCCAGTTCAGTGTAACATCACATACGTCTTGGGGACTTCCAACCCAAGATAGGAAATTCATTCTCAATAGTTTTAGTACAAAGTGTCTTAGATGAACAAACCTTGTTCAATTCTCTTCTTCTTAATACTACATGTGTCTTTCTATTTAGGACTCCCCCTAAATATCAGAACCCCTATCACATTCTCTCAACCATTAATCCTGGTGATCAATATAATAATCAGTTTAAAGATTGTTGTATTACAACTCAACTAACAAACCAACCTATATGCCTTTAGATATGTAACTTAGGCGCTAGAGAGGTGCACAAATAGCAACAAATACAATGTCTCAAAAGAGAAATCCTAACATCAAGATCTTCAACTCTTGCGTACAACTCAAATGTTAGGTTTGGGTCTCCTTAAATAGCAATGCAACTTTTGGGTTTTTCTATAAGATTTGATCGCATCCAGATTTGTAGAGGGTTCTGTTTTGATTTCTTTTTTAAACACCTCCAACAAAACGATTTTATTTGTTTTGATTCAAATTTAAATCTCAAAACAATTATATTTTATCTTATTCAATCTGCCAAACAAATCTAATTAACACATTGCTAAATGATAGCAGCAAATATGATTGAAAAACAACCAGAATTTTCACTCGAAACAACAATAACCATGGTCAGATGGCAATGGCCAGATGTTGTATACATGGTGGAACATTTGGCCTTACATCTGTCCACGTAACACAATTATGAATCTGGAACCAATTAAATAAAATCTTTACTTAATATAAATCACAAATCCAACTTCTCAAGTAAAGGATTCAACATGAAACTCTTGCCAAAACTGAACCACACTTTAAATCAGCTTTAATAGAGATTAAAGATTTTAAAAACAAATCCAATAAGATCTCTTACTGAAAAATAAACCTTCAATAAATATCTTTGCATATTAATTTTAACACAATCTTGAATAAACTAAATCTAAAACAAATATTCCTCAACGCATATTCAAATAAATCTTTTCTTTAATGTAAATCCAATCAGATCAAATCTTCTTATTTAAACCAAATCCAAATCATTTTAATTAAACCATATCCAATACAATATTTTGCAACCTTTATGGATTATAAACTAATAAAACATTTTCCAAACTAATTTGGATTAAAAACCTTCTCCCATAAGTAATCTTTTGAGCATACCAGAATTAATACATGTTTTCTAACCAATTATCGAAGTGAATATTTAGTGTAGTAAGAGGAGCCCACGCGCCAATATGTCACATAACATGTTCCATACACCTTACACAACAAGTTGCTTACAAGCAAATCTTTACGTCAAGCTAGAACAAACTTAAACCATAACCTCTAGAATCAAACATAATCACACTCAGATTTGAACTTGAGACTAGATGTCGCACACACGCTAGAACATCTGTCCCACATGTTACATATTCACCAAAATACATCTTGTACTACCCATCTTGTCCCATATGTTGCATGTAACACCCCCTTTCTATACCCCCCCAAATAATCAAATAAATCATTTAGGCACGCATTGGAAATTTCATCAGAGTATAATTGTAAACACGGCATAAAAAGGCATGTCACATTATGCTTGAAATTAAAACATACAACACCTGCTCAACAAATGATATGCAACAGTGGGGTAACTTTCAACGTAGGAACTCAGTCCTTACACCCACATCTCAATATTTAGAATAAAAGCGGAAACATCTAAAATATTGAATAACAACCACATATATACCTCAACATATATATATATATATATATACATCATGTTTATATACACAAATTTATCAGCAAGATACATATGCAAATGTATCACAATAAGATCAAAACGTCCTAGCTACCCGGTGCTACATATCAGAGCCAACCGACCAAAAAGGTATGAAGACACACTTCACAAAAGACCACCAGATACCTAATCTGCAATGCCTCGTAGAGCATCATAAAACAGCAGAAGGGTGAGAAATATTATCATAATAACAATGCATATGATCATATATCTCAACACAAAAGTATACACCTAACACATTCTCACCATTCTACTATTCCACATAAACGTACATATTATATTCATTCTTCAATGCATCATTACAATGATACAATTCTTATCACAATTCATCACATCCCATTCAATATACATCGCAAGGCATATATATATATATATATATATATATTATATACGAAACCAAGCATATTCATCACAATGCTTATCATTCAACATAAACACATATATTCATGTTCATTCACCCATGCACAAATACAAGGATGACCAATGCAAATCATAGATACCGACTCACGACTCTATGCAAATGCAATGTGGTACCGACTCATTTCATCTCAAGTTCAATTGAAGAACTTATTGGAACCATCGCTTGTTACTTAACGTAACTCCCCGTCGGGCATACGATGTTCACCCATTGCTACCACCTCTCAAAAGGCTTACAATGTTTATGGATTGCTTTCGGTCCTCTTTGTATAAGGCTCACAATCCGATCGCTTTCGGTCCTCTTTGTATAAGGCTCACGATCGTTTGTAATCATCGCTCCCACCTCTCAAAAGGTTTACGACGTTACAACGGATTCATCTTAGAACCCCACAATGCAAGAATGCACATCATGATGCTTCACATACAACATGACTCATGACACTCTTGACATGCATAAATATTCACAATATAGTCATGCATTCATCGCACACAACCCACATACATTCACATCAATTGTGCCAAACGGCAACCGAACGTTTTCACACATAACCAAACAATTCAATTTACGGTTTACCGGAAAAGTTGGTGAAAAGTCGGCTAAAAATATAATTTCTTATCACCATCAATTAGTACATATCAATACCTTCAATTCGATATAAAGAACTCTCAAATCCGATAAACAACGAACAAGTTATAAATATTTCAATCTAACGCAAAAACATAAACCGGACACCCGACACTACGAAACGATTCGTAAAAACTGTACCGATTGGACCAAGTTCAGACCCCAAAACTATTTTTCCTAGAAAGAACATCTCGTTAGCTTCCCAACGCTTCGAACGGGGATCAAAACCGACTTACGGTTCAAGAGATATGAATTTCCGAAGTTTCCCCGACAAACCAGAATTTCTGTTTCAGCACAGTATGTATCGATACATAGGCTTTATGTATCGATACATAAAGACCTCATGTATCGATTCATAACTCGCATGTGTCGACACATGCTGTAGTGAAAATGCTATTTTTCCCAATTTTCACAGCATGTATCGATACATAAGGGTTATGTATCGATACATAAACCATTTCGTATCGATACATAGCTGTTATGAATCGATTCATGCTCTGTTTTTCTCAAAAAAACCAGATTTTTCAATTTACACCTTTGCTGCCATTTTCCCGAATCCCCGAAAACTCGACTAAATCAAACATTTTCACCGAAACAACCATATACGCCCAACCACCAAATACATGGGAACAATTTAGAACACATAAACGAAATTTCTACGACGTTCGATTTTTCGATTAAATTTCAACCTTTCAAAAACCAGAATTTTTAAACTTCACCAAATCGAATAAAAAGCACGCCATACGACGACCTAACCTTCCTCGATACCACTACGTAATTTATTTCGAATTCTAACCGTGAAAACATCGTTTTCTATCAATTTCCTATAATTCGACCTAAACGGAAACAACAACGGAAACATACCGAAAACTAACCGAAACATAACCAAACTTCATGAAACTTCAAACAGCAACTCACATACATATAACCAACCCACACATGTATTTATACGACTTTTCGACCGTAGAAACATCGGTTTCTATCGATTTCGTCCAATACGACATAAACGGAAACATATGGAAAACCAACCAAAACATTCACACAAAACACATACATAATCATACACATAGTTAGGATAACAATATTTCACACCCTTACCCGATTAAATCGACTTCGAAAGATTGATCTTGGTGATTTTCCACACTTTTCTCTTTGCTCTTCTCTTTTCTCCTTTTTCTCTCAAAATTCTGTTTTTCTCCCTTTCTCACCTCTAACTTTCTATTTCTATTCTTTTTCTTTCTTATACTTTTCTTTCTTTCTATTTCTTTATATTTTCTCAAAATATCTACTAACTAACTAACTATCATTAAATGTGAAATATCTAAAATACCCTCCAATCTAATATTCCCCGCAAACTCTCAAAAACGGTAAAATCACATAATATGCAAACATAACATATTCACACACCAATATCACAAATAACATAATTATTGCCCAATTAAATAAAAGACTCCACCAAATAGAATCAATCAACACAAAAAATGGAAATATCAAAATCGGGCTGTTACAACTCTCCCCCACTTTTGAAATTTTCGTCCTCGAAAATATTACCTGATTCAAACAACTCCGGATACGACTCTCGCACCCCACTCTCTAATTCCCAAGTCATATTGCCTTCTGAAGCGCCTCCCCACGCCACTTTCACAAGCGCAATATCCTTGCCTCTTAGCTTCTTAACTTCACGATCCAAAATCTTAATCGGTAAAACTTCAACCGTAAGATTATCTCTCACTTCTACCTCGTCCATAGGAATAATATGTGACGGATCCGGAACATACTTCCGAAGTTGCGAAACATGGAAAACGTCATGCAAATTCGAAAGATTCGGAGGCAACGCCACACGATAAGCCACAGCGCCAACACGTGCAGTAATCTGATACGGACCAATAAAACGAGAAGTCAACTTCTTCGACTTCAAAGCACGACCCACACCCGTAACCGGTGTAACTCTCAAAAACACATGGTCGCCTTCTTGAAACTCAAGATCTTTCCTTCTCTTGTCATGATAGCTCTTTTGTCTACTTTGAGAAGCTTTCATCTTCTCCCGAATAAACTTCACTTTCTCCGTCGTTTCTTGTACCAATTCCGGTCCAACAATCGCCCTCTCACCAGTTTCATGCCAACACAAAGGTGTTCGACATCTCCGACCATACAAAGCCTCAAATGGTGCCATACCAATACTCGAATGAAAACTGTTATTATAGGTGAACTCAATCAACGCTAAATAACTATCCCAAGCACCACCTTGCTCTAGCACACAAGCACGCAACAAATCCTCCAACGATTGAATCGTCCTCTCGGTTTGACCATCTGTTTGCGGATGGTAAGCCGAACTCAATCTTAGCTTAGAACCCAAAGCCTTTTGTAAACTCACCCAAAATCTTGATGTAAATCTCGGATCTCGATCCGATACAATACTCTTAGGAACACCATGTAACTTCACAATCACACGAACATAAATCTCGGCTAACTTCTCCAAAGGATAACTAATGTCAATTGGAATAAAGTGAGCAGATTTAGTAAGCCTATCAACAATTACCCAAATAGCATTATGACCTCTTTGCGTATTCGGCAATCCCGTAACAAAATCCATCGATATACTATCCCATTTCCATTCCGGAATATCCAACGGTTGCAACAAACCACTAGGCTTCTGATGTTCCACCTTCGACTTTTGACAAGTCAAACATGCATACACAAATTGAGCAACATCCCTCTTTAATCCAGACCACCAAAAGATTTTCCTCAAATCTTGATACATTTTGTTCGCTCCCGGATGAATACTTAAGTTACTTCGGTGTCCTTCCTCTAATATCATCTTTTTCAACTCCGCGTCGTCGGGAATACAAATACGACCACGGAATCTCAAAACTCCAAAATTATCAACCTTGAAATCCTCATTCTCATTCAACATTAAATCAACGAACTTCAAATCCAACTTTTGCTTTTCACTAACCGTTGCAAGAAAATCATTCGTAACATGCAACATACCAAGTCTCACACTTCGCGGCGTCATTTCACAAACCAAACTCAAATCTCTGAAATCCTCCAAAAGTTCCCATTCTGTCATCATTAATGCGGACACATGTAACAACTTTCGACTTAAGGCATCGGCTACCACATTCGCCTTACTCGGATGGTAATTCAAACTAAAATCAAAATCCTTCAAAAGCTCTAACCATCTTCGTTGTCTCATGTTCAACTCTTTCTGATCAAATAAATATCTTAAGCTTTTGTGATCACTAAAAACTTCAAATCTTGCACCATAAAGATAATGCCTCCAAAATTTCAAAACAAACACCACCGCCGCTAACTCTAAGTCATGCGTAGGATAATTCTTTTCATGCACTCTCAATTGTCTTGAAGCATATGCCACAACTTTTCCATCTTGCATTAAAACACCACCTAAACCTGTCAATGAAGCATCACAATACACAACAAATGGTTCATTAGGATTAGGCAAAATCAAGATCGGAGTCGTTGTCAACCGTCTCTTTAGCTCATTGAAACTCTCTTCACAATGAATATCCCAAATGAAAGCCTTTCCTTTACAAGTCAATTGCGTTAAAGGAAGTGCCAACTTCGAAAATCCTTCTATAAACCTCCGATAATAACCCGCCAAGCCTAAAAAGCTTCGAATCTCCGTAACCGATCTAGGAGTCTCCCACTGCATCACCGCATCAATCTTGGATGGATCAACACTAATACCACTCCCGGAGATAACATGTCCAAGAAAACTTACTTCTGATAGCCAAAAGTCACATTTTGACAACTTAGCATATAATTATTTCTCTCTCAAAATTTGCAACACAATTCTCAAATGCTCTTCATGCTCTTCTTGAGACTTAGAATAAATCAAAATATCATCGATGAACACAACCACAAAACGATCCAACTGTTCATGAAAAATACGATTCATGTATTCCATAAACACACCCGGCGCATTAGAAACCCCGAATGGCATCACGGAATATTCGTAATGACCATACCGTGTCCTAAATGCCGTCTTTTGAATATCCTCTCCTTTCACACGAATCTGGTGATATCCCGATCTCAAATCAATCTTACTAAAAACATTCGCACCAACCAATTGGTCCATCAAATCATCGATCCTTGGAAGCGGATACTTGTTCTTAATTGTCACTTTGTTCAATTGTCGATAATCAATGCATAATCGCATACTCCCGTCCTTCTTCTTTACCAACAATACCGGAGCACCCCAAGGAGAAACACTTGGCCTTATAAATCTTTTGTCCAACAAGTCATTCAACTGCTTCTTCAATTCTATCAACTCCGATGCCGACATACGATACGGTGCCATCGAAATCGGTCTAGTGCCAGGAACTAGATCAATAGAGAACTCAACTTCTCTTTCCGGCGGTACATCCGTAATATCCTCCGGAAACACTTCTGGAAAATCACACACCACTGGAAACACATCAATACCAATCTTACTCTCCACTGACCATGATGCAAACAAACCAAACAATTGAGCTTCATCCTCTAAAAGTTTCTTCAACTCTTTAGTGGATAGAAAACTCTCATCTTCATTATCTTCCAAAGAAGGAAACCTTACCAACTTGTGATAGCAATCTATATGAACTCGATTAAATTGCAACCAGTTCATACCCAAGATTACGTCCAAACCCTCCAACGGCAAACATACTAAATCCATAACAAAGTCTTTACCATACATGGTTAAAGGACAACTCATACACACCAAAGATGTAGTTACCGACCCTGAAGCAGGAGTCTCAATAACCATTTTACCATCCATCAGAGACAACACAAGATTCAAACGCTTCGCGCACTCGGACGAAATAAACGAATGAGTCACTCCCGTATCAATAACAGCAACTAAAGGTGTACTATTAATAAAGCATGTACCTTTAATCAAACGGTCTGCACTAGTGGTCTGAGTCCCCGCCAATGCAAACACCTTTCCGCCCGCTTGAGCTTGTTTCGGCTTAGTACACTTAGTACTAATGTGACCCACTTCTCCACAATTAAAACACTTCACCATATTCCTCCTACACTCAGCAATAGAATGCCCAATACCTCCACAGTTAGAACATTTCCCAACGGGCTTCCTACACTCAGTTGCTTTATGACCCATTCCACCACAATTGAAACATTTAATGAACCCAGAACTTCCTCCTCCAGATCTCTTATTAAAGTTTCCCTTATATTTACCCTTATCAGCGGGTGTCACATAAGGTCCACTTCTAGCTTGTTGCTTTCCCTTCCTCTCGTTCAAACTCTTGTAATGTGTAGAACGAGCTTTGCTATCTTCCTCGAAGATTCTACAACATTCCGTCAAATCCGAAAACCTCCTAATTCTTTGATATCCCACAGCTTGCTTAATCTCAGGACGCAAACCATTCTCATATTTAATACACTTTGAGAACTCAGCAGTAATCGCAGCATAATGAGAATGAAATTGAACCAATTCCACAAACTTAGCAGTATAGTCCACCACTGACATACCACCTTGTTTCAATTCCAGGAATTCCATCTCCTTCTTCCCTTTCACACTTTCAGGGTAATACTTCAGCAAAAACTCGGTACGAAACAATTCCCAAGTTACCTCTTCATTATCCACCTCAAGAATTTCACGCATACCGACCCACCAATCGTCGGCTTCTTCCCTCAGCATGTGAGATCCAAGCCTCACCTTATTCTCTTCCGCACAATCCATGACTCTGAAGATTCTTTCAATCTCTTTCAGCCAAAGTTGAGCACCATCGGGATCAAATCTTCCTTTGAAGACCGGTGGTTGATTCTTCCTAAACTCTTCATTAGCACTTACATTCGGCGCACCCTGCACCGCCCTAGCCAATGCTTCCATAGCAGCAGCCATCGCATTATCGTTTCTACCAGCCATATTCTGATCACTCCCAAAAATAACAACAAAGGTTAAACAACAGTTCAACCAACACAACTACAAGACAGACACAACTGACTCAACTCTGGCTCTGATACCACTTAATGTAACACCCCCTTTCTATACCCCCCCAAATAATCAAATAAATCATTTAGGCACGCATTGGAAATTTCATCAGAGTATAATTGTAAACACGGCATAAAAAGGCATGTCACATTATGCTTGAAATTAAAACATACAACACCTGCTCAACAAATGATATGCAACAGTGGGGTAACTTTCAACGTAGGAACTCAGTCCTTACACCCACATCTCAATATTTAGAATAAAAGCGGAAACATCTAAAATATTGAATAACAACCACATATATACCTCAACATATATATATATATATATATATATATATATATACATCATGTTTATATACACAAATTCATCAGCAAGATACATATGCAAATGTATCACAATAAGATCAAAACGTCCTAGCTACCCGGTGCTACATATCAGAGCCAACCGACCAAAAAGGTATGAAGACACACTTCACAAAAGACCACCAGATACCTAATCTGCAATGCCTCGTAGAGCATCATAAAACAGCAGAAGGGTGAGAAATATTATCATAATAACAATGCATATGATCATATATCTCAACACAAAAGTATACACCTAACACATTCTCACCATTCTACTATTCCACATAAACGTACATATTATATTCATTCTTCAATGCATCATTACAATGATACAATTCTTATCACAATTCATCACATCCCATTCAATATACATCGCAAGGCATATATATATATATTATATACGAAACCAAGCATATTCATCACAATGCTTATCATTCAACATAAACACATATATTCATGTTCATTCACCCATGCACAAATACAAGGATGACCAATGCAAATCATAGAGACCGACTCACGACTCTATGCAAATGCAATGCGGTACCGACTCATTTCATCTCAAGTTCAATTGAAGAACTTATTGGAACCATCGCTTGTTACTTAACGTAACTCCCCGTCGGGCATACGATGTTCACCCATTGCTACCACCTCTCAAAAGGCTTACAATGTTTATGGATTGCTTTCGGTCCTCTTTGTATAAGGCTCACAATCCGATCGCTTTCGGTCCTCTTTGTATAAGGCTCACGATCGTTTGTAATCATCGCTCCCACCTCTCAAAAGGTTTACGACGTTACAACGGATTCATCTTAGAACCCCACAATGCAAGAATGCACATCATGATGCTTCACATACAACATGACTCATGACACTCTTGACATGCATAAATATTCACAATATAGTCATGCATTCATCGCACACAACCCACATACATTCACATCAATTGTGCCAAACGGCAACCGAACGTTTTCACACATAACCAAACAATTCAATTTACGGTTTACCGGAAAAGTTGGTGAAAAGTCGGCTAAAAATATAATTTCTTATCACCATCAATTAGTACATATCAATACCTTCAATTCGATATAAAGAACTCTCAAATCCGATAAACAACGAACAAGTTATAAATATTTCAATCTAACGCAAAAACATAAACCGGACACCCGACACTACGAAACGATTCGTAAAAACTGTACCGATTGGACCAAGTTCAGACCCCAAAACTATTTTTCCTAGAAAGAACATCTCGTTAGCTTCCCAACGCTTCGAACGGGGATCAAAACCGACTTACGGTTCAAGAGATATGAATTTCCGAAGTTTCCCCGACAAACCAGAATTTCTGTTTCAGCACAGTATGTATCGATACATAGGCTTTATGTATCGATACATAAAGACCTCATGTATCGATTCATAACTCGCATGTGTCGACACATGCTGTAGTGAAAATGCTATTTTTCCCAATTTTCACAGCATGTATCGATACATAAGGGTTATGTATCGATACATAAACCATTTCGTATCGATACATAGCTGTTATGAATCGATTCATGCTCTGTTTTTCTCAAAAAAACCAGATTTTTCAATTTACACCTTTGCTGCCATTTTCCCGAATCCCCGAAAACTCGACTAAATCAAACATTTTCACCGAAACAACCATATACGCCCAACCACCAAATACATGGGAACAATTTAGAACACATAAACGAAATTTCTACGACGTTCGATTTTTCGATTAAATTTCAACCTTTCAAAAACCAGAATTTTTAAACTTCACCAAATCGAATAAAAAGCACGCCATACGACGACCTAACCTTCCTCGATACCACTACGTAATTTATTTCGAATTCTAACCGTGAAAACATCGTTTTCTATCAATTTCCTATAATTCGACCTAAACGGAAACAACAACGGAAACATACCGAAAACTAACCGAAACATAACCAAACTTCATGAAACTTCAAACAGCAGCTCACATACATATAACCAACCCACACATGTATTTATACGACTTTTCGACCGTAGAAACATCGGTTTCTATCGATTTCGTCCAATACGACATAAACGGAAACATATGGAAAACCAACCAAAACATTCACACAAAACACATACATAATCATACACATAGTTAGGATAACAATATTTCACACCCTTACCCGATTAAATCGACTTCGAAAGATTGATCTTGGTGATTTTCCACACTTTTCTCTTTGCTCTTCTCTTTTCTCCTTTTTCTCTCAAAATTCTGTTTTTCTCCCTTTCTCACCTCTAACTTTCTATTTCTATTCTTTTTCTTTCTTATACTTTTCTTTCTTTCTATTTCTTTATATTTTCTCAAAATATCTACTAACTAACTAACTATCATTAAATGTGAAATATCTAAAATACCCTCCAATCTAATATTCCCCGCAAACTCTCAAAAACGGTAAAATCACATAATATGCAAACATAACATATTCACACACCAATATCACAAATAACATAATTATTGCCCAATTAAATAAAAGACTCCACCAAATAGAATCAATCAACACAAAAAATGGAAATATCAAAATCGGGCTGTTACATTGCATATTCACCAAAATACATATTGTACTACCCATGTACTACCCAATTTTGTCCATAATTTGGCAAAGGCATAGATAGAAAAACCAGAGTAATACTTCCAAGCCAGGATCAAAACAAAAAAAACTAGGATCTATGCCATAGATCAGAACCATTTGTAGCGCGAATTTTTGTGTGGTTGCGAATCACTATCGCTTTTGGGTACTACAGTTCATTCATTTTTTATCCTATTGAAGCTGATGAAGGAAGGGAAATAGATGTCTCCAATTAACCCTGCTTGCAAACTGAGTTTAAACAGACGACTGTTGGTTTACAGATGCTATTAAGATTGTGGGTCCCACTTAGGTTATTTCGCTTAAGAAAGCAATGTTTAGGCTAATGAGAAGAGGTTAGGTTTGATGCTTTTCGATTGATATATGAAGATATGGGATTTTGCGTTTTTTATTAGTATGCTCGCTAAGATTTTTCAATCTTATGCCTACGTATTCCCGGGATAGGGAAATCAGAGTGATCGTAGTTCCTCATATTCTATGGGAGGAAGAAGATATTTGGGTGTCTTGTTCAAAGCCCAAGACGTGAAGCTAAAAGGGTGATTTGTATCTTGTTTAAAGCCCAAGATGTGAAGCTGAAGGGTTTTGACTTTAGAGAGAATTTGCCATCTCTAAAGAGGAGTTGTTGATGTTTGTATGCTGTGCGCAAGGCACAAAAAGGTTGATTGACTCACCCAGGGTTTTCCTTATACAAAGCCTAAGAGGAGGCTATTGACCCAACAAGAGGGTGCTTTTATACGTGTCCGGTACGAAGCCCAAGACGGAGGCTAAAGAGGCTTGACTCAACAAGAGTGTCTTTTATACTCAACAAGATAGTGTTTTATGTATCTCGTACGAAGCCCGAGATGGAGGCGAAAGAGGCTTGACTCAACAAGAGAGTCTTTTATACTCAACAAGAGAGTGTTCTTTTGTGTCTTGTATGAAGCCCAAGACGGATGCTAAAGGATTGGTGACTCAACAAGAGAGTCTTTTATACTCAACAAGAGAGTGTTTTTGTACCTCGTACGAAGCCTGAGATGGAGGCAAAAAGTTTGGTGACTCAACAAGAGAGTCTTTTATACTCAACAATAGAGTGTTTTTGTGTCTTGTACGAAGCCCAAGATGGAGGCTAAAGGGGACTGACTCAACAAGGGAGTCTTTTATACTCAATAAGAGAGTGTTTTGGTGTCTTGTACAAAGCCCAAGACGGAGGCTAAAGGTTGGTGACTCACCAAGAGAGTCTGAAAAGGTTAGCTCCGCTGGGGAGAATCATTTGTACAAAGCCCAAGAGGAGGCTAAATGTGCTGGTGACTGTTTCAGTTGAGTGACAGGTCCAGTGTGTTGGATAAAAGAGAAAATCAGTTCTTATGAAAAGAAAGATTATGAGTAAGGTTGTGATCGGAGGATCAGGGTTATTTCCTGTTCTTTAAGGAAATGGGAAATCCCAAGGGTATTGAGACTGTTCAAGTCTACTGGTGTTTGAGAAGTATATTCTCAGATAGCGAAGGCATGTTGTATGATGCCTGAGTGAAGGCTGGAATGTTTAAGGGATGAAGGTATAGACTCTTTTGAAAGACTGTTCTATTAAGATGACTAGTTTATGTTCCTATACCTTTAAGAGGTCATCGGGACAATTTGTACAAAGCCCAAGAGGAGGCTATCTTCGTTGAAGAAGAATCATTATACAAAGCCTAAGAGGAGGCTGTGAAAACTTCTAAGAAGCCGACGGGTCCTTGTACAACGCCCAAGAGGAGGCGAGGATGCTTTTAAGAAGCCTGTGGGTCCCCAAACCTCGAGAAATTCAAGACAGGCTATTCACAGAGAATAGATCAAGCCAGGAAAGTTCGAGAATTTGGAAGAAACTCAAGAGATGTCATTCACGGAGAAAAGATCATCTCTGGGGAGTTAGAGTTTCTTTGACAATTTCTAAGGGTGACAGTCTGAGAAAGGGTTCACCGAGAATGCTGCCTTTCACGTCTCCATATTGTTTAACCCCAAGAGGAGGGAAGGTTGTATCTGGTAATCCTATGTGGGATCTAGTTTTATCTGCATTTAAGAGTGATCAACAGGGCTTTACCTAGTGCTAGACGTAGTTGCCGGGGAAAACTCTAAATAACTATACTAGTATTACACGGTATATAAAGTAGGTGAAAGAAGACTTACAGTGAGCAGCCCCACAATACAGTTATATATATATATATATATATATATATATATATATATATATATATATGAAAGCGGATAAAGAAAGCGGGTAAACACTTACTCGGTTGTAGAGCTTCCATGCTGTTTGATTAGTTGTTCAACAAAGAAAGATTGAAAACAATAGTATATTTCAAAATCAAAGGAGAAAGTGCTTTGAAAAGGAAATTGTTGGGGTTACAGCTCAAGGAGAGGCCCGAGGTTTTATCAGTGATTGCACTATTGTTTTGAATTTGTACAAGGACTTATACAAGTGACTGAGGCCCAAAAAAGGTTTTCTGTACAAAGGGATGGGTCTTACACTCTCTCAAGAGGCCCACAAAGTGTTTAAAGAAAAGGAATAGGGCTTATAACACGAGGGTAGGCCCAAGGTTTTTTGCTTGAAAGCGGCGATCGCGCCGAAGTTTTTCTTTTAACACAGAGGGACTTATACAATGTCTGAGGCCCAAAATGGTTTTGGTTAAAAGGGGGTTGGGTCTTACACTCTATTAGAGGCCTAAAGTGTGTTGAATGGGTCTTATAGCTCGAGGAGAGGCCCAAATGATTTATTTTTTTGAACTGGCGATCGCGCCGAGATTTTCGATGGTATTGGGACTTATACAATACACTGAGGCCCAAAAAAGATTTTAGTTTCTAAGAGGAATTGAGTCTTACACTCTATTAGAGGCCCAAAGTGTGTTTGAAAAAGTTTAATGAGGGTTGAATTAATCAAAACCCTAATTTGTTTTCAAAATGTATTTTAATTGAATAAAAATTCAATTAAAATGACCAAAATTGTTAAGCATGTGAAAAACAAATTGTGATCTTGGATTAATGTTTCAAAAACCAAGTTTTGACCTACAAAATGATTAGAAATCATTAAAATTTGCAAAATCAATAAGGTAAAAATATTTTAAATGTCAAAAACAATTAAAATATTAATTCTTTGGAAAAATATCAATTATATGAAATAAATAATATTTTTGGGATTTTTTGGTAAAATAAAATATTTTAACATTTTTGTGAATTATTAAAAAAAGAATCAACTCAAAATCATTAAAACTCAGAGATAAATTAATTTTTGAATCAATTAAATAAAATCACAAAATTCAAATATTTGAATTTTTGAAAAAGGGCGCCAAGAACATGGCAAGAACACATGCCCTCCCTCTGTTTCTGCAGATTTGCGTTTTCTATCTAATCTCACTGAATACTTGATGATATCATGCAATCTACATATCAATCTACTCATTTTCACCTCACGATTATGTCTATGGTCTTTAATTTCATTTATTTTAAGCATGGAATAAGAAATCAAAGAGAAACCTTAAGAACCCTAAATTCTGCATGAAGGTTCAAAAATCCCATACACGATTCATACAAAGCAATTGATTGAGGGTAAACACTCTATGCATGGTTATGAACATATGGCCAAATTATTGTGCAGCAAAAAATGCATGGATCATAGAGTTAGAAGAGCTCATGCTTACCTCTTGCAGCTGGTGACCGTGTTTTGTGTTAGAGGTGTTACAGCTAGGTTCCAATGATGTGGATAGCTTCCCTAGGTGCCATGGAGTGTGTTTGGATGCTTGGAGTGGATTGGAATGATCTGGAACTTGAGATGGTACCCCAACTGCAAATCTGTCAAGAACTTGAGTAATTGGCTAGTGATTTTGTAATTTTGGTGTTCCAGATGTTATATGAGTGTTTGGATCACTTCTATATGATGTTTATGAGGTGTGTGTGTGTAACGCCCCAATTTGTTTAATTGTATTTATTTATTTCATTTATGTGAATTTTGTGAAATGTGTGGATTTATTGTATTTTACATGCTAATTGGTTAATTTCTTTGATAGATAAAATATTTGTATTAAATTATTATTTCTTTTCAACTTTTATTTCCCGAAATATATTTCATCGGTATGATTATGTTTTATAGCATTTTGAGAGCGTTTGCGGGGTATTTGAGAGTAGGGGCATTTTAGTCATTTTATATTATATTTTTATAACTTAGAAAGAAAAGAGATAGAAATAGAAAGGAGAGAAAAAAATAGAGAGAAAGAAATAGGAAGAGGAAAAAGAGAAGAAGGAAAAAGAAGAGAAGAGAAAAAGAGAGAAAAAGAGGAAAAGCTAGGTTGGATCAAATCAACTTCTAGAATCGATTTAATCGGGTAACGGTGTGAAATTCAATTATTCTATGCATGTGTATGATTATGTATGTGTTTGTGTTGTTGATTTTGGAATGTATGAAACTTTAGAGCAAAAATCACAATGTTTAGAAATTGGTAGAAATTGATTTCAAATGTGTTTAAACTCATGTAGTTGTGTTCCTTGTTGTTTATACATGTTGGATATGTATTGTTATACCTCAAATTGGTGTTTTTCTGAATTTGGATGATGATTTGGAGGATTTTGGGTGTGAAACCCGTAACAGCAAAAACCTGCAGAATTTCTGATTTCGCCCAGATCATACGCGTATGGTGCATGTTCATACGCGTATGGGCCTTGGCGATACACGTATCATTGGCGAGTTTTGGGGCCAATACGCGTATGAGATGTCACCTTTCCTGGCCTTCTGGTGAGATGCGTATTGTACGCGTATGAGGGTTTTGCCGTACGCGTATGAGAAGGGCCATACGTGTATGGTCAGGAAAATGGTAAAATGGGATTTTTCAAAATATTGTTTTCGTTTTTCTTTCGTAACTTGGGTTCCGTTTATCCGATTTTTACATTCTTGGTATTGTTGGAAAGCTATTGAGTTGTACTTTCTTATTATGATGATTTGGAAATTGTTAGCCGGTTTAATTATGTCAGAAATTTGGAGTAGTGTCGATTTGTTGACTTTTGTCGTTGTAATTGTGTGTAATTGATGTGTTTCATGCAATGTGCTTTTTATATGGATATCGTATGACTTGTGTGATGTTATATGATGTGAATGCATGTGATGACATGTTGTGGTGATGAATTGTGGCCGAAAGGCAAATAAATGCAATGTGTTGTATTTGATTATATATGCATATTTATGGTTGCATATATGTGTGAAGATGCATTGGTTGTTGTAACACCCCCAATCTATTCCCCCAAGCTATTAAAGCAGTAAATAAAACTTCAAAATTTTCATCAGAGTATATTTCAATTATCATGGCATAGACAGGGAGAATCACATTCTATTGAAACAAAACATACAACACCTGCCCATACAGATATGCAACAGTGGGGTAGCATTCAACAGAGGAACTCAGTTCCTTACACCCACATTTCCATCAGATTTTAGAATAAAGCGGAAAATCTAAAACTGATTATCATAAATATAAAAAGTTTGTCATACATGTACAATCCAAAATATACATATTCATACTACACCATAGCCACAAACGGCCTCCCTAACTACCCGGTGTCACATATCAGAGCCGACCGACAAAAGAATGGAGTCCTAAGCTTCACAGAAGGACCTCCAGCAACTAATCTGCAATGCCTCATAGAGCATTATAAAACAGCAGAAGGGTGAGAAACACAACCATAATACAGTTGCATATAATTATATATAACACAAAATACACATATAGAATATTCTCACCACAAATGCACCTCAATTCACAAATGCTATCACAAGCTCAATCACATAATTACTCCATCCCCAATTGCATATTAATCATGCCCAATACATTTATCACAAATTCATTTCACAATGTCTCGCACATAATCGACTAAATCATGATTTTCCACATATAACCAATGCAATCATAATTCATGCAAATGCAAAGAGACCGACACAACGAATCTATGAAAATGCATATGCGGTACCGACTCCATCAAATCACAATACTAGTTCACTCAGGAACTCTGCAGAACCATCGCTCGTTACATCACTGTAACTCCCCGTCGGGCCTACGATGTTCACCCACCGCTCACACCACACACACGGGCACACGGTGTTTATGGATCGCTCACACCTCACAGGCGGGCACACGATCGTCTATAACCATCGCTCACACCCCACAGGCGGGCACACGACATTATAGTGGATTCCCTCCGGAACCGCCGTCACTCAGTGACGCAAACGGCTATAACCATCGCTTTAGGTCCTCAGGCGATTCATACCTCATATTTTCGAGGCTCACGATGTTATAGCAGATTCCCCACGGAAGCGCCGTCCCTCAAGACGCGACAACAATGCACATCATGATGCTTGGCATACAATTACTCATGACAACCAATGCATTTCCACACATATATGCAACCATAAACATGCATATATAATCAAATACAACACATTCCATTTATTTGCCTTTCGACCACAATTCATCACCACCACATGCCATCACATGTATTCACATCATATAACATCATACAAGTCATACGATATCCATATTCAAAGCACATTACATAATACACACCAATTACACACAATTATAACAACAAAAGTCGACAAAATGACTCTATTCCTAATTCTCAACATAATTAAATTGGCTAACAAATTCCAAACCATCATAATAAAAAAGTACAGCTCAATAGCTTTCCAATGCATCAAACCACGCCTCAAACCGAATCACAGATCAAAAGTTATGCAGAAAACAAAATTACACAAACAACACTGTTCGCTGGGCGAACCCTCTCACGAGCATTTGCTAGCACCTTCGCTAGGCGAATGTTCCAGCGAACCAACTACTAGCTAAAAAACAGACACAAAGTTCTCTAGGCGAACCCCTTGGCAAACCAAGGCAGCAACTACCAACATCAAAAACACCCAAAGTTCGCTAGGCGAACAGCTCAGCGAACCTTCGCTGACCCTCGCTAACTGGTTCGCTAGGCGAACCCGCGAAAACTTCACTCACTACTGCTCGCCCCAGGTTCGCTAGGCGAACCAAGGAAAACTCAGAATTCCTCAGCGCTGCTTGAAACCCCCAAAATCCATATTTTCCCAACCCAAACATTTCCAAATCAACATATATCAATTAGAACCTATTCTAATCATGTTAACAAGCAATCTACCACATTTACTTCGATTTCCAACCGCTAAACCATCGATTATACTCATTTTATCGTTTTCGACCTAGAAGTGAAAAACATGGAAAACAAGAGATTCATCCAAACACATACATACATAATCATATACAAGCATAATATAATCGAGTTTCGCACCCTTACCCGATTAAATCGATTCCTAGAAGTTGTTTTCTTTGATTTCCAAGCTTTTCCTCTTTTCTCTCTTCTTCCCTTCTCTTCTTTTTCCTTATTTCTATTTCTTTCTCTCTATTTTCTCTCTTCCCCCTTATATTTCTATTTTCTTTCTAACTTAGTAAATAATTAGGGAAAAGACTAAAATACCCTTACTCTCAATTATCCCGCAAACACTCTCAAAACGCGATAAAATATAATAACAATGCAAAACAACATATTATCACACCAAAGTCCTAAATAAAAAAATAATATAATACTCAAAATAATTAAATCGACTCGATTAAATAAAATGATCAAAACTGGGGCGTTACAACTCTCCCCCACTTGGAAATTTTCGTCCTCGAAAATATAGCCAATCCCAACAACTCCAAACACGACCCTCGCATCCGACCAAACGAACATAAACCGACCAAAAGCACACCACAAATAACACAACTGACTAACCGCCTTGCTAACAGCAGCAACAACAACGACAAGACGCAAAGCCCCTATAATGCACTCGCCGACCAACTCCCAACTCAAAGAATACACAAGCACAAACTCACTGGTTCACTCTCAAATACAAAATGTGCCACATCATGCTTCCGCTGCGCACTCTGATTACCCGAAACCATCAAGACTATCGCCCTCACGTCCAAAACCTAACTCTTTCTCATATTCACCAAAAATCACTCTTCACTGCCAATATATCCAACCACACTAAACACGAGCCTCTGTACTGCTCCAATAATTCCAATTCTCTGACCATCAAAACAGACACGCATAAAAATTTTCGACATACACATCAGGCACAACAACATCCTTTCCCCAAGGATAACCCCAACCAATTCAATATTCAATATTCTTATAATTACCAAACACTTCGAACCTAGAATCATAAAGATAATACTTCCAATATCCCAACCTAATACAACTACCACCAATTCCACGAATCCTTTCACGAATCCTCAAATGTCGAAAAACATAAGCCATGACTCCCCTTTTTCAAGTCCACTGAAGCAACGAAACGCAATTCTTGGAAAAGCCTTCCATACCCTTCGGTAATAACCAACAAAAGTACAAAAGTTTCTAATCACCTTTAACTAACTTCTGAGCTTCTCGTAGTAACACCGTATCTACTTCCGATGATAACAAATATAACCCGTCACACAAGGTCGATCAAAGCCTCAACTCAAGCAAATCACCACTCTTATCAAACATTCCAACAATTGTAATTCTAACCAAACACAACCAAACCATTCCAGTTACCTCATCCTGAACGTGAACACTTATTCCCAATCGTCAATCTATATCACTGTCCGTAGTCCATACACAATTCTTCCATTGACAATCCAAATTCCAATCTATTGCAACAACCAACCAAAAAGGACTCTTAATGACTTCACAACTTAACCACACACCAGAACCTCTAATCCATCTCATCTTCTGATATAAGAATCTTCATCGACACAACAAAACAATCTGTAACCATTTCCTTAAATTCCAAACAACTCATTGTACACACTATCAAAGCCAGAAATACACGTCCATTCCATCCAACATAATTCCCGTATGCTATCAACAAGAGATTAAGGGTGATCAGTTCCTCAATTTGTCAATAGACAACCGACAACCATGATGAGGCATAAACCGTCTCCACCAAACTTTAATAGCATTCCTTACCTCCTACACAACACTACCTAAGGCACAAATCCTTAGCTGACATACACCTTACTTCCGCATTCCCTTCGGAACCGGGAACCACACTGTCCAAAGAGCACTTACAATCTTGCATTTCACAACACACCGAGCCAACGCTCTACACCTGAAGCAACTTGGAGAAGTACCAGCTTCTCCCCCACTTATCTCATTCTAATCCTTCTAACTGTAAACACACCAAATCCATCACAAATCATTTACCATAAACGGTCAAAGAACAAATTAAACAAACCCAAGAAGTAATTACCGCCCCTAAGCAGAAGTATCCATAACCATCTTACTATCCATCAAAGACAACACAATATTCAAACGTTTCACACACTCAGACGAAATAAATGAATGAGTCGCTCTAGTACCAATAATAGCAAAATAAAGGCGTACTATTAATAAAACAAGTACCTTGAGTCAAACGATCCACACTAGTAGTCTCATCTCCTGCTAATGCAACAACCTTCCCACCAGTCTGAGCTTTCTTCGGTTTCGTACACCCCGTACTAATATGACCTGTTTCACCACAGTTGAAACACTGCACCCTAGTTTTCTTACAATCAGCTGCCACATGTCCCGAACCTTCACAATGAGAACACCTAACCACATCTTTCTTACATTCGAGCTGACGATGTCCTACTCCCCCACACTTGTAACACTTAATGTAACACCTCGGAGGACTAGACATTCCTCCACCACTTGCCTTATTCTCAAAGTTACTCCTCTGCTTACCATGGTCAACGGGTGTCACATAAGGCCCACTACGAGACTGTTGTTTCCCTTTCCTGTCATTCACACTCGTATAGGGAGTAGCACGTGCCCTACGATCCTCTTCGTAAATCCTACAATTGTCCACCAAATCAGAAAACCTTCTAATTCTTTGATAACCGATTGCCCGTTTAATCTCCGGACGCAATCCGTTCTCATATTTCACACACTTAGAAAACTCAGCAGTAGCTTCAGCATAATGAGGATAAAGCTGCACCAGCTCAGCAAACTTAACAGCATAGTCAACAACAGACATATTGCCTTGTTTCAAATCCAAGAACTCAATCTCTTTCTTTTCCTTCACACCCTCAGGATAATACTTCCTCTGAAACTCTCGGCCAAATAAATCCCAAGTAACCTCTTCATTATCCACTTCCAACACTTGGCGCAAACTAATCCACCAATCAGCTACTTCCTCTTCCAGCATGTGAGTACCCAGTCTCACCTTATTCTCTTCAGCACAATCCATCACATGGAAGATTCTTTCAACCTCCTCAAGCCAAAATTGTGCACCATCAGGATCATATCTTCCCTTGAAGATAGGCAGTTCGTTCTTCCAGAACTCATCATTACCCGTAACATTCGGTACACCTTGCACAGCCCGAGCCATATTCTGTTCATTTCCAATAACAATAACTATGGTTAAACAAACAGGTCACTGAATCACAAAGACCAACAAGGACTGACACAAACTGACACGGACTGGCTCTGATACCACTTAATGTAACACCCCTAATCTATACCCCCAAGCTAATAAAGCAGTAAATAAAAATTCAAAATTTTCATTAGAGTATATTTCAATTATCATGGCATATACAGGGAGAATCACATTATATTGAAACAAAACATACAACACCTGCCCATACAGATATGCAACAGTGGGGTAGCATTCAACAGAGGAACTCAGTTCCTTACACCCACATTTCCATCAGATTTTAGAATAAAGCGGAAAATCTAAAACTGATTATCATAAATATAAAAAGTTTGTCATACATGTACAATCCAAAATATACATATTCATACTACACCATAGCCACAAACGGCCTACCTAACTACCCGGTGTCACATATCAGAGCCGACCGACAAAAGAATTGAGTCTTAGGCTTCACAGAAGGACCTCCAGCAACTAATCTGCAATGCCTCATAGAGCATTATAAAACAGCAGAAGGGTGAGAAACACAACCATAATACAGTTGCATATAATTATATATAACACAAAATACACATATAGAATATTCTCACCACAAATGCACCTCAATTCACAAATGCTATCACAAGCTCAATCACATAATTACTCCATCCCCAATTGCATATTAATCATGCCCAATACATTAATCACAAATTCATTTCACAAAGTCTCGCACATAATCGACTAAATCATGATTTTCCACATATAACCAATGCAATCATAATTCATGCAGATGCAAAGAGACTGACACAACGACTCTATGAAAATGCATATGCGGTACCGACTCCATCAAATCACAATACTAGTTCACTCAGGAACTCTGCAGAACCATCGCTCGTTACATCACTGTAACTCCCTGTCGGGCCTACGATGTTCACCCACCGCTCACACCACACACACGGGCACACGGTGTTTATGGATCGCTCACACCTCACAGGCGGGCACACGATCGTCTATAACCATCGCTCACACCCCACAGGTGGGCACACGACATTATAGTGGATTCCCTCCGGAACCACCGTCACTCAGTGACGCAAACGGCTATAACCATCGCTTTAGGTCCTCAGGCGATTCATACCTCATATTTTCGAGGCTCACGATGTTATAGCAGATTCCCCACGGAAGCGCCGTCCCTCAGGACGCGACAACAATGCACATCATGATGCTTGGCATACAATTACTCATGACAACCAATGCATTTCCACACATATATGCAACCATAAACATGCATATATAATCAAATACAACACATTCCATTTATTTGCCTTTCGGCCACAATTCATCACCACCACATGCCATCACATGTATTCATATCATATAACATCATACAAGTCATACGATATCCATATTCAAAGCACATTACATAATACACACCAATTACACACAATTATAACAACAAAAGTCGACAAAATGACTCTATTCCTAATTCTCGACATAATTAAATCGGCTAATAAATTCCAAACCATCATAATAAGAAAGTAAGGCTCAATAGCTTTCCAATGCATCAAACCACGCCTCAAACCGAATCACAGATCAAAAGTTATGCAGAAAACAAAATTACACAAACAACACTGTTCGCTGGGCGAACCCTCTCGCGAGCATTCGCTAGCACCTTCGCTAGGCGAATGTTCCAGCGAACCAACTACTAGCTAAAAAACAGACACAAAGTTCGCTAGGCGAACCCCTTGGCGAACCAAGGCAGCAACTACCAACATCAAAAACACCCAAAGTTCGCTAGGCGAACAGCTCAGCGAACCTTCGCTGACCCTCGCTAACTGGGTCGCTAGGCGAACCCGCGAAAACTTCACTCGCTACTGCTCGCCCCAGGTTTGCTAGGCGAACCAAGGAAAACTCAGAATTCCTCAGCGCTGCTTGAAACCCCCAAAATCCATATTTTTCCAACCCAAACATTTCCAAATCAACATATATCAATCAGAACCTATTCTAATCATGTTAACAAGCAATCTACCACATTTACTTCGATTTCCAACCGCTAAACCATCGATTATACTCATTTTATCGTTTTCGACCTAGAAGTGAAAACATGGAAAGCAAGAGAATCATCCAAACACATACATACATAATCATATACAAGCATAATATAATCGAGTTTCGCACCCTTACCCGATTAAATCGATTCCTAGAAGTTGTTTCCTTTGATTTCCAAGCTTTTCCTCTTTTCTCTCTTCTTCCCTTCTCTTCTTTTTCCTTCTTTCTATTTCTTTCTCTCTATTTTCTCTCTTCCCCTTATATTTCTATTTTCTTTCTAACTTAGTAAATAATTAGGGAAAAGACTAAAACACCCTTACTCTCAATTATCCCGCAAACACTCTCAAAACGCGATAAAATATAATAACAATGCAAAACAACATATTATCACACCAAAGTCCTAAATAAAAAAATAATATAATACTCAAAATAATTAATCGACTCGATTAAATAAAATAATCAAAACTGGGGCGTTACAGTTGTCATGAGTTCTTGTATTCTGAGCATCATGATATGCATTCTTGTGACGTCCTGAGTGACAGATCGATTCCAGAGGGAATCTGCTATAACATCGTGAGTCTTAAAAATAAGAGGTATGAATCGCCTTAAAAATAAGAGGACCGAAAGCGATGGTTATAGACGATCGTTTGCCTTATACAAAGAGGTGTGAGCGATCGGGTCGTGTGCCTTATACAAAGAGGTGTGAGCGATCCATAAACGTCGTCTGCCTTAATAATAAGAGGTGTGAGCGATCGAATCGGATCGTGTGCCTTAAAAATAAGAGGTGTGAGCGACGGGGAACATCGTATGCCCGACGGGGAGTTACATGAATGATCCTAAGTAACGAGCGATGGTTCCAGCAGAGTTCCTGAGTGAACTAGTGTTGAGAAATGATGGAGTCGGTACCGCATATGCATTTGCATAGAGTCGTTGTGTCGGTCTCTTTGCATCTGCATGATTTATGATTGCATTGTTTATATGTGGAAAATCATGATTTAATTGATTATGTGTGAGACATTGTGATATGCATTTGTGATAATTGTATTGTGCATGATTAATATGCAAGGGGGAATGGAGTAATTATGTGATTGAGCTTGTGATAGCATTTGTGAATTGATGTGCATTTGTGTTAAAAGCATTGAATTATGAATGATATGTTTTGTGTATAAACATATGCATTACGTGTGAATATGTGATTATGTGAATATAATCTATATATGCTTTATGTGTTGGCAGGTGATAATTGTGGTGAGAATACTTGATATGTGTATTTTTTTATGTCGATATATATAATTATATGCATTTATATTATGATTGTTTTTCTCACCCTTCTGCTGTTTTATAATGCTCTATGAGGCATTGCAGATTAGATGCTGGAGGTCTTTTGTGAAGTTTATGTCTTCATTCTTTTGTCGGTCGGCTCTGATATGTAACACCGGGTAGTCGGGAGATCGATTAGGATTATTTTGTGATGTTGTGTATATGCATCTTTATCTTTTGGAGTTGTATATATACATGATTCTGTTGATAACAGATAAACCTTTATGTGATATATATTTATATATATATATATATATATATATATATATATATATATATATATATATATATATATATATATATATATATATATGATATTCAGTTTTAGATTTTCCGCTTTTATTCTAAAAACTGAATTGTGGGTGTAAGGAACTGAGTTCCTCTGTTGATTGCTACCCCACTGTTGCATATCTTTATGAGCAGATGTTGTATGTTTTGTTTCAATATAATGTGATTCTCCCTGTCTATGCCATGATAATTTGAATATACTCTGATGAAATTTTGAATTTTCTTTTACCGCTTTATTTAATTGGGGGTGTTACAGTGTGTAATTGGTTTGATTGGAATAACTCCCAAACTCAAAACCCGATAGTGACTTGCCTTAGAAGGCAAAATTGGAAGTGAGAAGGAGATTTTGAGGAAAGCATCTGTTTGATGGCTTTGGTGTACTCAAACTGATCACAAATGAGCTTTATTTATAGTAGAACAAGTTTGTTTTGCAAGGAATAATGAATGGCAACTGCTGCATAGGTTTGGCCAATGTTGAGCAATGGGAATCCAAGTCTCCTCTAGCCATTGACTAGAGGTTAGGGCACAGGCTGCTGGTTCCCTTGGTCTTGGATATGTCTTGACTGAATTCAGTTGCAAATGGCTCAGTCCATGCCACCTTGGTGCATTCATTAAATGCTCCAATCCAAAATTGGAATCTTGTCCCTCTTTTAGGGATTTCTAGGTTTGGCATGCTATTTTTGGTTCCAAAGACTTGGGAGGCTTGGGATCAGAGTTGGTTCCTCCTTGGTCCTCCCTTGAGGTGTTCAGATGGATAGAGTTGCTTGTCATTTGCACAAATTTGGAAAATCGAGCAAAATGCACAAATCTGCCTAGCTTTGGCAGTTTTCAGCAAGGCATATTGCCATTGTCATATCTCATGGCTCGAGTGGAATTTGATGGAGTTCTTGGCCATTTTGGAAAGCCTTCATATGATACAACAACTGTTTGATCATAATTGGTTTTGATACTTTTTGGATCCAAGTGAAAAATCCCCCTACTTTTGGAAAAAAAACAAGACAGATTCTGACTTAGTGAAAATTTCACTAAGTGTTGGAAAAGGTGACATTTCATGTTTTCAGCCATTTTGATCATTCCATAACTCCAAATCCATGATGAATTGGAATGAGTTCTGTTTGAAGCTTTTGTAGAGGGCAATGAGAGCTACAAATCCAGCTTTGGATGGGGAAAAATGGCCTTGTGGTTTAGGAGTTATGATCCTCCAAAGTTGGTACCCTAGCCACTTTGTTCCATAACTTAGAAAATTTTCTAAGTTTTTTATGGTTACCCCTTTTACAAGTTATCCCACTTTTTCTTGATTTTTCTTGATGAATGATGATTCCAATCATACATTAACATCATTTTGGGATCAAAGAACCATATTTGTAAAAAATCTCAAAAAGTCAAAGTTTGACTTTTGTGCACAGTTGACTTTTTGTCAGATGAATTCCAAACTGTGCAATCCTTTATGAAATCATGTTCTTGACCTAAATCAAACTTGATGGACATGTTCCATGAGTGTTATAGGGTGTATTGAATCATGTCCCAAGGTTTGGGAGCATGCCTTGGCCAAAAGTCAAAGGCACAGTTGACTTTTCCCGCGAAACCCTAATTGTGGTTCTGATGAACTTGAAACTTGTTGATCAAGCTTCTTGGATTAATCCATTGTTGCAAATGGATCAATATAGTGTGTTAGAGACCCTCAAGTCCTCTCTTGAGGTCTTGGCTCATGTTTTATCCCAAAAGTCAACTTAGGGGTGAATTAGGTCAAGAAACCCTAATTCTTGATTTTTGACGAATGCTTTCCCCAGAGGTTAAATTGACTTGATGATTGGGTTTATGATGTCCCTTGGAGCATCTTAGGTTGTATTGTGAAGCATTGGCTCATGCCCAGAGGAAAATTTCCATCTGGAGGCCCTGGTCGACCAAAACCCTAATTTGGTGACACTGGTGATCTTGAGGCTTAATCCACTTGGAGTGCTGCAGCCTTGTGCTTGATTCTTGATGTGGGAGTCCTCTTGATCCATTGTGAATGTTTGAGAGGTTTAGACAAGTTGAAGATCATGTCATTCCTTGATTGATCCTTTGTCTAAGAACTCTAAGAGGGCTTGAAACCCTAATTTTGATTGTAGTGGATGCTCACCCATCTTTGGGGAGACTAGGGAGTATGATGGCTCCTCCATATTGTGATTATGATTTGCACAATGATGGAGAATCTTATTGGTCAAAATTTGGGGTATGACACCATTGTTAAAGTTACAGAGCCAATATAGAACCAGGGCCAAAAGAAACTTAATCAAGATAGCAAACAAAGAATGTTGTACTCAACAACAACCAACAACTTCTTAAGAACATCAAATGGAAGCAACATCCTTTCTTGAATCTAATCATATCATCATATCCCCTTAATTTTCTCAAAATGGGCAAGGGGTAACAGAAAAATTTATCCCAAAATGGGCACAGGTACTAGATAACAAGAAAACAAGAACACGTATCACAAAACTGCAGTAGGAACAATGTTCTTCTTCAAACGAACACATGTCAAACACAATGTTTGGCACAATGCGTATGACATTGTACTTATATAGAAGTAATAACAAGTTAAGATAAAAAATCTCCAACATTTCTCCATCAAAAACCATAATGGTTTTATCAACAGGTCCACAAATGTGTATCACAATATCAGCCACATCTTTTCCAACATTCAGTATCTAACTCAAAGTCAAAACACTTGGGGCAACACCAATCGCATCATCACACATAAGAATGTATTTATTTTGAACACTCAAAATATCACAAATTACAGAGGGAACACCAATAGGTGGTTGGATTCCATGAGAATCAACATGTTTAACCAATTGACAAAAACAATATTCTCCATATTCCAAGATAGTATGAGTTTCTACTTGGTACAGAAACCCAAGGAAGCAGATTTTAGATTGTTTCTGATTGCAAACTTAGCATATTACTAAAACCATATTCATCAATAAGGGAGGACAAATGTTTAGGACATTTTTCCCAACAAATAACTTGCAATTGAAATTCAGCAATTCAAGAGTAATACCATCATATTTAACCACAAATTCCTTCATTAACTTAGGATAACCAGATCCAACATTCAACAATGTCTTCAAGAATTAAGCATCACTAAGAAGCTTTATAGTGAAAGAATCAACATGTTTCCTAGTTTTCTAAAAAATATATTCTCCAAAATTCATATTTGGATTTGTTTCTATTTGGAAGATTTGTTTGGCCAAAGTAGTGGTTATCCCTGAACTGTGATTTATGGGTTCCCAATTAGCTACACCAATCCTATTCAGAAAAGCACACTTCACACTCAAGCTTCCACTAGAAAGTGAACCTTTCTTGGGTCATTTCTTCACTTACCCACTAGTTATCTCTTTAGCAATCTTGTCAATATAGGAAATCTTATCAAACCCTACAGACTTATTTCTGCCCAAATAGTCATAAATAATTGAAGAGGAGAACTTCAAATAGTAAAAACATTCTTGTGTTAAGGACACAATGGCATATTCTCCAAATTTCTTTCTTTATGTAAAAACATCCTTCATAAATTTGGGGTAGTTTGACATCTGTTGTATGGTTTTAATAAATGGTATAGTAATGCGAAGTCGTTTATTTGGGGAAAAGATGGTGATGGAATATCTTTCACAACATTTCTTGTTGTACTGAGTTCTTGAATGTCATGAGACACCTCTGTGTTAGTAGGTGTCGTTTCAGTAGTCTTCAAAGTGTTCTAACTTGATTGCAATTCTCCATTTGTTTCCTACTCAACAATTTCTTTGGAGAAATTTTAAAAGATGTGACCTTTGATGAGTCTCATGTTGTTCAGGAACATATGCCTAAACCATGAACACATGATTTGTTGATCAGGAACATAGTAATAATAATGCATAAAAAATTGAAAAATTTGGAACCAGCAACACAATAATACTTATAGATGAATAATTAAATAGAGAAATTAGAGAAAGGTCATAAACACAAACACCAAAACATTTATATGAGAAATCCTAGAGTAATCATTTTCTATATATTTAACTATGTTACAACATAATCTTGATGCAAAGAAATATAGCCATTACCTTCAAAGAATCAGAAGAACTCCACGGAATGAGATAAAAATGGAAATGTCTTCTTCAGTTGATTATTGGTATGAATGAAGGTTCAATTGAAATGCATTAACATGGTCAATTGTGTGTTTGGAGATAGAAGGAATTTGGTACAGATATTTAATGGCAAGTTTATGGTGGAATTGTTTTCTCTGAGGGAGACTATATATTGTGTTTTCACAAGACCCTTAAGATAAAGCGAGTATTGAAAAATTAGCTAGCCTTATGTTAAGTGGGCCATAAATTTCAATACGAGTACCTATGCATGTGATTTCTAAAAGTTTTTCTCCAAAATGACCTTTTCACAGATTCTTTCTAATTGAGAAAATTAGTTTAGGACGAGAAATGGTTCAAGTATGAGGGATTTGGTTAGTAGCATTCTTTATCATGTTTTGGTGTGTTTTATTCTAAGTTTTTAAGTATTTAAACTTTGTCTTTGTGCATTTTAACTTTAGTATTTGTGTTTTCTCTAGATTTCAAGTAAAAAGAGCAACTATGATGAATTGGATTCAAAACAGAGCCAAACATATGAAGACTGCTCAAGAAAAGATTCTATAGTACAAAAATCAGAGCCTACTATAGTCGAGCCGTAAAGGCTATTACTGGTCGTAGTGGGAGACACATTCCCTTTCTTTTTATATCGCCATAGTGATGACTAGAGGGCTTTACGCTCAGGCCGTAATGGCTATTACTGGTTGTAGCGCACTAGAAGACTGCATTGGATCCTCTTTTTTTGAGCTGCTTTTTCTTAACTCTTCAAATCCCAACTATTTCAACAATTGCAAAAGCATCATCTAAGGCCATTTACACAAATTCGTACCTATATTTATGTAATTAAGCCTATACATACCCTTGTAATATTGAGAAACACATATCTCATTTGCTAGATTTCAGTATATTGTTATTAGTTTTCAGCATTTTATTTTCGGCACTACCGTACTTTCAAAGTCTCCCTGGAGCAATTTTAGTTTATATATATATATATATATATATATATATATATATATATATATATATATATATATATATATATATATATATATATAACTTTTGTTTATCTATTGTTATGATGAATATGTAATATGTTTTTATTATATTATCACTACAACATTTTGACTTTACGGCAACGTCTAATTTTTAAAAGGTAAAAACATTGTTCTCGTAGAGTATAATAGACAACAAATTTTATATTCCGATGCGGTAATGTATATATTTTTGCAAATATCAGTATATATAAATAACAGTTCTCTTATTTAAAAATACATATGGCCGTTCCTATATGGTAATGAGCAATCAACTTAAAAAAAAGGCAGTACACGCTAAAATTTTCCTCTTACCTTCCAAATTCAATGGAAGAAAAACTCTTCCCTCCCATTACATGCCAAAAAATTTCCTCTTCCCTCTCAAAATCGTTGAAGAAAAACTCTTTGCTCCCAAATTCAGAAAAACTAAAAAAAATTCAACTCTTCCCTCCCAAACTCAAAAATTCCCAAAATTCATTCATTCAATTGCTTCTTCACAAACTCACAGTTTCAAAAATTAGAGAAATTTTCACCCTAAAATCAGAAACCCTAAAACCACGAACAAAATTCGACCTAGACCCTTCATCCACTTCTTGAACACGCATTTTTCCTCTCAGATCGACCATATCTGTCATTCAACTAACCACCTTACGTCTTTGGTAGCGCGACCACATTTTGACGTTTGCAACTCAAACTCTTCCGAGTTTGAAGCTTGGAACTCCATTTTCGATTTGACCATGTTTGGTAAGGTCGTTAACCTAGGCTCTTTCAACCCTTTTACCTCTCCTCTTGAAAGCCTTTTCCTTTTGTTTATGAATTTTCAGCGCCTTCTGTCTCCAACAACTGATTTCAGTTCTTCCTTTTAGGTTTTCTCTGATTTTCTCATCCCTTTTCTTTATTTTCTGTATAACCCAGATAAATGATTTATTTTTGAACATAAAGTTTGGGATTTTTTAACTTTCTGTTCAAAAAAAGTTTGTGTTTTTCTTAATTTTAGGTTTGTGTTGATTCATTATGGCACAAAACCTATTCCCCATCCTTGCAGCAAACTTGGGATTTACTTGTAATTTCAAGTTCACCTATTTTCTTTTATTTATTTCAATTTTAAATTTATGAATAATTTGTTTGGTTTGGTTCTTATCATAATGATGCTATTGTCTATATATTTTCAGTACCGTTGCTTGGTTTGGAAAAATGGATGCTATAGCCTTCACTTCTAAAGCACATGTTACTAATCCAAAGTTAGTTTGTTTTAATATCCCCTATCTAGTCATGTTTTCTTAATATTTTGTTAAATATGGCTTTCTTGTTTTTTATTTAGAGTCTCATGTTGAGTAGCGATATGATATGAGCATATGACTTTTGTAGTGATTATAAGTAAGGGGAAGGATTCACCTTGTTTGTCTATTTTGTGTAGGAAAATACATTTATACATTTGAAAATTTGATTAGTTGCACTATATGCCTTATGCAGATTCTCCTCGTGATCCTGTCTAGTGTATTGAATGATCCCCTTCCTGTTGTCCCCATGCATTATTGATAGCAAATTTCAACGGGATGATAACTATTTAGAATCAGCCATCTTAAGTAAGCCATCTCACTTTGGTAATACCTATGTTGTTTATATATGTTTTTCTAATGGAAATGTTGTTTATATATGTTCAGTTATGTGCTGCAAATAGTTAAATATGCTTTATTGCAGTGAAGTCTCTGGACAACTGACTTTGGATGGGGAAGGTACCACAAAGTCTATATATCAGTCTACGGGCTTTAGATGGAGAACACCCTGTTTGTGAGTTTTAATCTAGTTCAGCTTTATCTGCATTTTTGGTTTGCTTTTCTATGTGTTTTACTAGTATTTTCATTTGGTCATTTTTGCTTTTCTGGATTTGCAATGATGTATCAAATTGATTTTAGCAAGCATCTTTGTGTTTTAGGCTCTAAAATTAAATTTGAAGTTTCTTGATTCTACCAAAGGGATACAATCAAACTCTAGTATTACCACTATATAGAAACCAGTGTCATGTAAAACATGGAAAATTTTATTTTGATTGTGAATGTTCAATTTTTTTGTTATGTATATGTTAAAGTTTTTTTTTGCGTTGCTTTAGGACGAAAATGTTGTAGCACCACTAAGGCTAGTTCATTTCTTTTCAATTTCTCAAAAACACAAATAAAATATTGGGTTAATTATACGATCCCCCTGGCATTAGGGCGAGATTTGATTTTGCCCCCCTGAAGTTATATTTTTTAACGCCCCCTTATAAAACCAAAAATCAACTTTTACCACACCCTATCCCTTGTTTGAGTATATGGTAAATGACTATGTGGCAGTCCAATTGGATTTTTGTATGCCACGTGGCGTCAACTTGGATTTTTAATTCTATTTATTTTTAATTTTATTTCCACGTAATATTTGAAATTTATTTTTAATTCAATTTATTTAATTTACGTTTATTTAAATTTTTTTTAGAATTTATTTAATTTTTATTTGTTTAAACAAAATTTATATTAAACACATTGGACTCATTATACCAACACATAAGCCCAATGTTATAGCCCATTACTTCTAACTCATTTGCAATTCAGTTTGTCAATTAGATATATAAACATTAAAACATTTTAACCCACAAACGATGTGGGACTTGTAGAGCTGGAAGTGTATCTTTTCTGCAAGAACATGACAGAAGCTTTGGTTTGAGAAACTTTAGGTACATTGATACCATCAAAGAAGCTGTTGAAAGATGCTTTTGCTTGTTCACGTGGGAAACTATAATAATGCTTCTTGGATGGTGTTGTTAACGTTGCAACCAAAACTCGTTTTTATTACTTCAAGACATTTGAGTTGTGACAGTAAAAGCAATCAAGCACCAAAACTTGTATTCACTGCACCATGCACCACTTTGTTCCCATTGCCATGACAGTACTCTACAATGGATGTTTTCCTTCATATGTCGTAAGCGCCACTGTGAAAAAATTGATTTGTTCCTTAATGGAAATGGCTCAGATCTTCATCCGTTTAAATCTGCAGCAGATCCAAATCTAGTTTTGCATATTGCTTCTAGCTGGAAGCTCTTTAGTTTCAGGAATTGAAATAAGTAATGTTGTCTTTTTGAAGAGCTAACAAACTTATTAGTTTGTTCGCTGCTTCAAATTTTGCTGATATGTTTTTATTTCCAGTTACAAAATGTTTTGTTCTTCGGATTTCATGAATAGAGTTATGAACTTGTTTACCTCTTCTGCTTTGATGGCAAAACTCTCGGATTATGATTTGTTGTCAATACTAACATATTATTGTCAAAGTTAGGCAAGTCAATGCAAAGAAAATATCCTAGTTTTTTGTTGTAAAATTAATGTCATAATGTTGTATGAACTATTAAATGACGTCCATTATGCATGATATTTGATGATGGTTGCAACTAGTTCACTTTCTACATGATGAAAGATCAATGTATGTTTGGTTGTATCTTTTTGCCATGATATTCTCAGATTTAATGTATGTTATAAATTAATTATTGTCTAAGATTTAAATCTTCTCTGATGTAAATAACATGTATTTATAATTGTTGTATTTCAATTGTACATGCAGATTTGGAATACTGCTGGTCAAGAGCGGTTTCAGAGTATTGGTGTAGCTTTCTACCGTGGTGCTGATTGCTGCGTCCTAGTTTATAATGTCAATGTCCTGAAATCTTTTGAAAACCTTAACCATTGGAGAGAAGAGTTTCTCATTCAGGTAATTTTGTTTGATCTTTTGTAAATGAAGTGAGATTCTTGAAACTGTCAGATTCTTTTTTAACCAAGCTATCCGGTTCAATTGGAAAATTAAATCATTTAAGATGCCTCAAACCAAAGCTTCTGTCATGTTCTAATAGCAGGCCCATTAGGATTAAAAGTCAGCCCAAGTGGATGGGTGACTATAAATTAAATTAATTAGTTTTTTTTAAGTCCTTTTTATGTATTTTTGGGCCTGGCCCATTAGTAACCCTAGTTGGTTTTATCTTGTATTTATAGACCCTCTCTTGTTCATGAAGGGGCAGAGAATTAATTGAAGTCTTTTCTTTCATTTTATGTTTTGTATTGTCATTTGTAGAAACCCTAATCAATCTAAGTCAATAGTTGTGGATTTCTCCTTATCAATTTGGTGCTTTCATCCTTTGTATTCATGGCTCCTCCCCCAAAACCACCTAACCCTAGAGATATCATTGAAGAAGCGGTCCAAACAGCTCATGTGCATCTTGATAATGCAATGACTCAAACCCAGCAGCAAATGGATGAGAGATTTGATAAAACCACTGCAGATCTAGAACTCATTCAAAACCGTATGGATAGTGAGAAGCTAATCTCAGATTCTAGGTATGAAAACATTATGGGTATGTTGACAAAACTTACTCTTCAACAAGAACAACCACCAGCGAGTACCACGGCAGCCGCAGCAACCGTCGGGTTTCCTCCAACAGCCCCTGCTGCAACAGCAGCAGCATCCCCATCTGGTACAACCACTCTTTCCCATTTTATTCCCATTCCTACAACCCATTCCATTCCCAATTTTACTACTACAACCACACCTTTACGTTCCCCTAATTTCCAACAGCCCTATACCCCTTCCCAATCAGCTTCTATCTCAAACACGATGTTCCAACCACCCCTAACAACTGCTCCCTACAGACCAATCCCTACTCATATACCCAGATTTTTCTCTTCACCATACCTAAATCAGCCTACCAGCTTGCCATTTACACAAAATTATAATATCCCAATGTTACATCAGATTCCCTATTCACAAGTTCAACCACACACTCCCATTCCTCCTTTCCGCACCCCCAAACTTGAACTACCCATGTTTGACGGCTCAAATCCATTGGAGTGGTTATTCCAAGCTGATCAATTTTTTTTATTTTTATCAATTACCACCAGAAAACAGACTTTCAATGATGTCATTTTATATGAAAGGTGAATTTTTATGTTGGTACAAATGGATGTATCAAAGTCAGTTGCTAATTGATTGGCCATCTTTTACCAAGGCACTTGAATTACGTTTTGGGCCTTCAACATATGCTAATCACCAAGCTGAATTATTTAAATTGAAACAAATGGGTTCTGTGATGGAATATCAGGCTGCTTTTGAAAAGTTAGGCACTCAAGTGGTGGGTTTATCCCAAGAAGCTATTCTAAATTGCTTCATTTCAGGGTTAGCTCCGGAAATTCAGAATGAGATTGCTATTCACAAACTAACTTCTATTTCCCAAGCCATCGGATTAGCAAAATTAATCGAATCTAAGATTAAGGATGCTAAACCCAAATACCAAAAACCCTTTTCCAACACAATTCAAAAACCTCTCACCTCCACACCAGCAGCACCACACACCAACCAAACCCAAAAAAATCAACTTTCAACCCAAACACCAAAACTCCCAATCCGCAAACTCTCTAACGCTCAACTTCAAGAGCGTCGTGCCAAAGGGTTGTGTTTCAATTGTGATGAGAAGTTTATTCCGGGTCACCGATGCACATCCGGCAAATTCCTCTTGCTAATCGAGGAAGATGAATCAGTTATAGAGTCTGAAATGCTCGATTGTGTGGAGATCAATTCAACTTCACAACAAGTTGATGACACATACTTTCAACTCTCCCCTCAAGCTGCTATTGGCCATTTCTCACCAAAGACACTCAAATTCACCGGCTTATTGCATGGTCTTAAAGTCTCAGTCCTAATTGACACCGACAACACACATAATATTTTACAACACCGCATTGCTCAACACCTTAAAATTCCAACCAATCCAATCCCAAATTTTTCTGTCATGGTGGGTAACAGCTCCAAACTGTCTTGTTCAGGCCTTTGTCCTCAAGTCCCTATAACTTTACAAGACACCCTTTTCCACATACCTTTCCATTTGTTACCCATCGAAGGCGCATATGTTGTGCTAGGTATGGAATGGTTGAGAACCCTTGGCCCAATCATTGCTGATTTTTCAATCCCCAAAATATCTTTCACCTACAAAGAGAACTCAATAACCATTACCGGTGACACCAAAGCCCTACCTACACACTCCTCTTACAACCAAATCTGCCACCTTTTACACACAGACTCCATAGCTTCCATTCACCTTTTACTTTACCAACCCTCACTTGACACACCACCAAACTTACCTAAAAAAAAACAAAATCCGCTAGAATCCTTACCCACTTCCCTACCTTCCAAAATTAAATCCGTTTTACACACCTATTCTGCTGTCTTCCAACTGCCCCATGGGTTACCACCTTCACGTTTTTATGACCATCATATTCCAATTATACCCAACACGCCCCCCATAAATGTCAAGCCTTACCGCTACCCTCACTCCCAAAAAGAAGCAATGACAGCACTAATCAAGGATATGTTTCATGAAGGAATTATTAAACCAAGTAATAGCCCCTATTCTTCACCAGTGCTATTAGTGCGTAAAAAGGACGGCTCATGGATATTTTTCCTAGATTACAGAGCCCTAAACGCTGGCACTGTGAGAGGCCATTTTCCTATACCAATAATTGATGAACTCTTTGATGAGTTGGGATCCGCAACTATTTTCTCTAAGATTGACCTACGATCTGGTTATCACCAAATCCGAGTTTCTGCTAATGACACACACAAGACTGCTTTTCGCACATTTGATGGACACTATGAGTTTTTAGTCATGCCTTTTGGTTTTACTAATGCTCCTAGTTCTTTTCAAGCCGCTATGAATGATTTGTTAAGACCATATCTATGTCGGTTTGTGCTTGTTTTCTTTGATGATATTCTCATTTACAGCTCTTGCTTATCTGATCATATTCGTCATTTGAAATTAATTTTAGAATTACTTGACTCTAACCAATTTTATGCCAAATTATCCAAGTGCGTTTTTGCTGTCCCTTCTATTGATTACTTAGGTCACATTATTTTAAGTGATGGTGTAACCCCAGATCCGACAAAAATTCAAGCTATTGTGGAATGGCCGAGGCCACGTTCTCTCACGACACTCAGGGGTTTTTTAGGTCTCACCGGCTTTTATCGTCGATTCGTTCGACATTACGCCACACTCGCCGCTCCACTCACCGATTTATTAGGTTCCACTAAATTACATTGGAGTACATCAGCTGAATCAGCATTTACAAATTTAAAAGCAAAAATGACAGAGACTCCAGTGTTGCGCCTTCCAGATTTTTCCCAGGTTTTTGTGCTGGAGACAGATGCTTCCGCTGTGGCAATTGGTGCAGTTTTATCTCAGCAAGGTCACCCTTTGGCCTTTTTCATCAAGAAATTGTGTAGTAGACTCCAAGCTTCTTCAGTATACGTTAGAGAGATGTATGTCATCACCGAATCTGTTAAAAAATGGCGTCAGTATTTGATCGGCAGGCATTTTCATATCTATACTAATAAAAAAAGTTTGAAAAATTTATTGGTTCAAACAATACAAACCCCAGAGCAACAGAAATGAGTAGCTAAACTACAAGGATTTCATTTTGATATATTTTACAAACCTGGGAAATCCAACCAAGTCGCGGATGCTTTGAGCCGTATACCGAATGAGGATGCAGTAGTTTTCTTCTCCCTCTCTTCGCCGGTCCCTCTTCTCATCTCCCAGCTCCAGAAATTCTACAAAACAGAAGAACAGGGACAGGTGTAACAGCCCGATTTAGATATTTCCATTTTTGTGTTGATTGATTCTATTTGGTGGAGTCTTTTATTTAATTGGGCAATAATTATGTTATTTGTGATATTGGTGTGTGAATATGTTATGTTTGCATATTATGTGATTTTACCGTTTTTGAGAGTTTGCGGGGAATATTAGATTAGAGGGTATTTTAGATATTTCACATTTAATGATAGTTAGTTAGTTAGTAGATATTTTGAGAAAATATAAAGAAATAGAAAGAAAGAAAAGTATAAGAAAGAAAAAGAATAGAAATAGAAAGTTAGAGGTGAGAAAGAGAGAAAAACAGAATTTTGAGAGAAAAAGGAGAAAAGAGAAGAGCAAAGAGAAAAGTGTGGAAAATCACCAAGATCAATCTTTCGGAGTCGATTTAATCGGGTAAGGGTGTGAAATATTGTTATCCTAACTTTGTGTATGATTATGTATGTGTTTTGTGTGGATGTTTTGGTTGGTTTTCCATATGTTTCCGTTTATGCCGTATTTGACGAAATCGATAGAAACCGATGTTTTTACGGTCGAAAAGTCGTATAAATACATGTGTTGGTTGGCTATATGTATGTGAGCTGCTGTTTAAAGTTTCATGAAGTTTGGTTATGTTTCGGTTAGTTTTCGGTATGTTTCCGTTATTGTTTCCGTTTAGGTCGAATTGTAGGAAATCGATAGAAACCGATGTTTTCACGGATGAATTTCGAAACAAATTACGTAGTTGTATCGAGTAAGGTTAGGTCGTCGTATAGCGTGCTTTTTATTCGATTTGGTGATGTTTGAAAATTCTGGTTTTTGAAAGGTTGAAATTTAATCGAAAAATCGAACGTCGTAGAAATTTCGTTTATGTGTTCTAAATTGTTCTTATGTATTTGGTGGTTGCGCGTATATGTTTGTTTCAGTGAAAATGTTCGATTTAGTCGAGTTTCGGGCATTTCGGAAAAGTTACAGCAAGTGTGTAAATTGAGAAATCTGATTTTTGAGAAAAACAGGGCTATGAATCGATACATAACAGCTATGTATCGATACGAAATGATTTATGTATCGATACATAACCCTTATGCATCGATACATACTGAAGAAATTTGAGAAAACAGCATTTTCACTACAGCATGCGTCGACACATGCGTGCTATGTATCGATACATGTGGCCTCTATGCGTCGATACATAAGCCTATGTATCGATACATACTGTGTTGAACCAGAAAATTCTGGTTTGTCGGGGAAACTTCGGAAATTCATAACTCTTGAACCGTAAGTCGGTTTTGATCCCCGTTCGAAGCGTTGGGAAGCTAACGAGATGTTCTTTCTAGGAAAAATGGTTTTGAGGTCTAAACCTGGTCCAATTGGAACAGTATTTTCGAACCGTTTCGTAGTGTCGGGCCTCCGGTTTATGTTTTTGCGTTATTTTGAAATATACATATCTTCTTCGTTGTTTATCGAATTTAAGTGTTCTTTATATCGAATCGAAGCTGTGGATGAGTACTTTTTGATGATGATGGAAAATATTATTTTTAGCCGACTTTTAACCGACTTTTCCGGTAAACCGTAAATCGAATTGTTTGGTTATTTGTGAAAACGTTCGGTTGCCGTTTGGCACAATTGATGTGAATGTATGTGGGTTGTGTGTGATGAATGCATGACTATATTGTGAATATTTATGCATGTCAAGAGTGTCATGAGTCATGTTGTATGTGAAGCATCATGATTGCATTCTTGCATTGTGGGGTTCTAAGATGAATCCGTTGTAACGTCGTAAGCCTTTTGAGAGGTGGGGGCGATGATTATAAACGATTGTAAGCCTTTTGAGAGGTGGGAGCAATCGGATTGTAAGCCTTTTGAGAGGTGGGAGCAATCGGATTGTAAGCCTTTTGAGAGGTGGGGGCAATCCATAAACATTGTAAGCCTTTTGAGAGGTGGTAGCAATGGGTGAACATCGTATGCCCGACGGGGAGTTACACTAAGTAACGAGCGATGGTTCCAATAAGTTCTTCAATTGAACTTGAGATGAAATGAGTCGGTACCGCATTGCATTTGCATAGAGTCGTGAGTCGGTCTCTATGATTTGCATTGGTCATCCTTGTATTTATGCATGGGTGAATGAACATGAATATATGTGTTTATGTTGAATGATAAGCATTGTGATGAATATGCTTGGTTTTGTATATAATATATATATATATATATATATATATATATATATATATATATATATATATATATGCCTTGCGATGTATATTGAATGGGATGTGATGAATTGTGATAAGAATTGTATCATTGTAATGATGCATTGAAGAATGAATCTAATATGTATGTTTATGTGGAATGGTAGAATGGTGAGAATGTGTTATGTGTATACTTTTGTGTTGAGATATATGATTATATGCATTGTTATTATGATAATATTTCTCACCCTTCTGCTGTTTTATGATGCTCTACGAGGCATTGCAGATTAGGTATCTGGTGGTCTTTTGTGAAGTGTGTCTTCATACCTTTTTGGTCGGTTGACTCTGATATGTAGCACCGGGTAGCTAGGACGTTTTGATCTTATTGTGATACATTTGCATATGTATCTTGCTGATGAATTTGTGTATATAAACATGATGTATATATATGTATATGTTGATGTATATATGTGGTTGTTATTCAATATTTTAGATGTTTCCGCTTTTATTCTAAATATTGAGATGTGGGTATAAGAACTGAGATCCTTTGTTGTTTGAAAGTTACCCCACTGTTGCATATCTTTGTGAGCAGGTGTTGTATGTGTTTAATTTCAAGCATAATGTGACATACCTTTTTATGCCGTGTTTACAATTATACTCTGATGAAATTTCCAATACGTGCCTAAATGATTTATTTAGTTATTTGGGGGTATAGAAAGGGGGTGTTACATTAAGTGGTATCAGAGCCTGGTTGAGTCAGTCGTGTCTGTCTCGTTGTTCTGTTGGTTGAACTGTTGTTTAACCTTTGTTGTTATTTTTGGGAGTGATCAGAATATGGCTGGTAGAAACGATAATGCGATGGTTGCTGCTATGGAAGCAATGGCTAGGGCGGTGCAGGGTGCGCCGAATGTAAGTGCTAATGAAGAGTTTAGGAAGAATCAACCACCGGTCTTCAAAGGAAGATTTGATCCCGATGGTGCTAAACTTTGGCTGAAAGAGATTGAAAGAATCTTCAGAGTCATGGATTGTGCGGAAGAGAATAAGGTGAGGCTTGGATCTCACATGCTGAGGGAAGAAGCCGACGATTGGTGGGTCGGTATGCGTGAAATTCTTGAGGTGGATAATGAAGAGGTAACTTGGGAATTGTTTCGTACCGAGTTTTTGCTGAAGTATTACCCTGAAAGTGTGAAAGGGAAGAAAGAGATGGAATTCCTGGAATTGAAACAAGGTGGTATGTCAGTGGTGGACTATACTGCTAAGTTTGTGGAATTGGTTCAATTTCATTCTCATTATGCTGCGATTACTGCTGAGTTCTCAAAGTGTATTAAATATGAGAATGGTTTGCGTCCTGAGATTAAGCAAGCTGTGGGATATCAAAGGATTAGGAGGTTTTCGGATTTGACTGAATGTTGTAGAATCTTCGAGGAAGATAGCAAAGCTCGTTCTACACATTACAAGAGTGTGAATGAGAGGAGAGGGAAACAGCAAGCTAGAAGTGGACCTTATGTGACCCCCGCTGATAAGGGTAAGTATAAGGGAAACTTTGATAAGAGATCTGGAGGAAGAAGTTCTGGGTTCATTAAGTGTTTCAATTGTGGTGGAATGGGTCATAAAGCAACTGAGTGTAGGAAGGCCGTTGGGAGATGTTCTAACTGTGGAGGTATTGGGCATTCTACTGCTGAGTGTAGGAGGAATATGGTGAAGTGTTTTAACTGTGGAGAAGTGGGTCACATTAGTACTAAGTGTACTAAGCCGAAACAAGCTCAAGCGGGCGGAAAGGTGTTTGCATTGGCGGGGACTCAGACCACTAGTGCAGACCGTTTGATTAAAGGTACATGCTTTATTAATAGTACACCTTTAGTTGCTGTTATTGATACGGGAGCGACGCATTCATTTATTTCGTCTGAGTGCGCGAAGCGTTTGAATCTTGCCTTGTCTTTGATGGGTATTGAGATGGTTATTGAGACTCCTGCTTCAGGGTCGGTAACTACGTCTTTGGTGTGTGTAAGTTGTCCTTTGACCATTTATGGTAAAGACTTCATTATGGATTTAGTGTGTTTGCCGTTGGAGGGATTGGATGTAATCTTGGGTATGAACTGGTTGCAATTTAATCGAGTTCATATAGATTGTTATCATAAGTTGGTAAGGTTTCCTTCTTTGGAAGATAATGAAGATGAGAGTTTTCTATCTACTAAAGAGTTGAAGAAACTTTTAGAGGATGAAGCTCAATTGTTTGGTTTGTTTGCATCATGGTCAGTGGAGAGTAAGATTGGTATTGATGTGTTTCCAGTGGTGTGTGATTTTCCAGAAGTGTTTCCGGAGGATATTACGGATGTACCGCCGGAAAGAGAAGTTGAGTTCTCTATTGATCTAGTTCCTGGCACTAGACCGATTTCGATGGCACCGTATCGTATGTCGGCATCGGAGTTGATAGAATTGAAGAAGCAGTTGAATGACTTGTCGGACAAAAGATTTATAAGGCCAAGTGTTTCTCCTTGGGGTGCTCCGGTATTGTTGGTAAAGAAAAAGGATGGAAGTATGCGGTTATGTATTGATTATCGACAGTTGAACAAGGTGACAATTAAGAACAAGTATCCGCTTCCAAGGATTGATGATTTGATGGACCAATTGGTTGGTGCGCGTGTCTTTAGCAAGATTGATTTGAGATCGGGATATCACCAAATTCGTGTGAAAAGCGAGGATATTCAGAAGACGGCATTTAGGACACGGTATGGTCATTACGAATATTCCGTGATGCCATTCGGGGTTTCTAATGCGCCGGGGGTGTTTATGGAATACATGAATCGTATTTTTCATGAACAGTTGGATCGTTTTGTGGTTGTGTTCATCGATGATATTTTGATTTATTCTAAGTCTCAAGAAGAGCATGAAGAGCATTTGAGAATTGTGTTGCAAATTTTGAGAGAGAAACAATTATATGCTAAGTTGTCAAAATGTGACTTTTGGCTATCGGAAGTAAGTTTTCTTGGACATGTTATCTCCGGGAGTGGTATTAGTGTTGATCCATCTAAGATTGATGCGGTGATGCAGTGGGAGACTCCTAGGTCGGTTACGGAAATTCGAAGCTTTTTAGGCTTGGCGGGTTATTATCGGAGGTTTATAGAGGGATTTTCGAAGTTGGCACTTCCGTTAACGCAATTGACTTGTAAAGGAAAGGCTTTCATTTGGGATATAGATTGTGAAAAGAGTTTCATTGAGCTAAAAAGAAGGTTGACAACGGCTCCGATCTTGATTTTGCCGAATCCTAATGATCCATTTGTGGTGTATTGTGATGCTTCCTTGATTGGTTTAGGTGGTGTTCTGATGCAAGATGGAAAAGTTGTGGCATATGCTTCAAGACAATTAAGAGTGCATGAAAAGAATTATCCTACGCATGACTTGGAGTTAGCGGCAGTGGTGTTTGTTTTGAAAATTTGGAGGCATTACCTTTATGGTGCAAGATTTGAAGTTTTTAGTGATCACAAAAGCTTAAGATATTTATTTGATCAGAAAGAATTGAACATGAGACAACGAAGATGGTTAGAGCTTTTGAAGGATTTTGATTTTAGTTTGAATTACCATCCGGGTAGGGCGAATGTGGTAGCCGATGCCTTAAGTCGAAAGTTGTTACATATGTCCGCATTAATGATGACAGAATGGGAACTTTTGGAGGATTTCAGAGATTTGAGTTTGGTTTGTGAAATGACGCCGCGAAGTGTGAGACTTGGTATGTTACATGTTACGAATGATTTTCTTGCAACGGTTAGTGAAAAGCAAAAGTTGGATTTGAAGTTCATTGATTTAATGATGAATGAGAATGAGGATTTCAAGGTTGATAACTTGGATTTTTGAGATTCCGTGGTCGTATTTGTATTCCCGACGACGCGGAGTTGAAAAAGATGATATTAGAGGAAGGACACCGAAGTAATTTAAGTATTCATCCGGGTGCGAATAAGATGTATCAAGATTTGAAGAAGATCTTTTGGTGGTCCGGTTTAAAGAGGGATGTGGCTCGATTTGTGTATGCGTGTTTGACTTGTCAAAAGTCGAAGGTGGAACATCAGAAGCCTAGTGGTTTGTTGCAACCGTTGGATATTCCGGAATGGAAATGGGATAGTATATCGATGGATTTTGTTACGGGATTGCCGAATACGCAAAGAGGTCATAATGCTATTTGGGTGATTGTTGATAGGCTTACTAAATCTGCTCACTTTATTCCAATTGACATTAGTTATCCTTTGGAGAAGTTAGCCGAGATATATGTTCGTGTGATTGTGAAGTTACATGGTGTTCCTAAGAGCATTGTATCGGATCGAGATCCGAGATTTACATCGAGATTTTGGGTGAGTTTACAAGAGGCTTTGGGTTCTAAGCTAAGATTGAGTTCGGCTTACCATCCGCAAACAGATGGTCAAACCGAGAGGACGATTCAATCGTTGGAGGATTTGTTGCGTGCTTGTGTGCTAGAGCAAGGTGGTGCTTGGGATAGTTATTTAGCGTTGATTGAGTTCACCTATAATAACAGTTTTCATTCGAGTATTGGTATGGCACCATTTGAGGCTTTGTATGGTCGGAGATGTCGAACACCTTTGTGTTGGCATGAAACTGGTGAGAGGGCGATTGTTGGACCGGAATTGGTACAAGAAACGACGGAGAAAGTGAAGTTTATTCGGGAGAAGATGAAAGCTTCTCAAAGTAGACAAAAGAGCTATCATGACAAGAGAAGGAAGGATCTTGAGTTTAAAGAAGGCGAACATGTGTTTTTGAGAGTTACACCGGTTACGGGCGTGGGTCGTGCTTTGAAGTCGAAGAAGTTGACTTCTCGTTTTATTGGTCCGTATCAGATTACTGCACGTGTTGGCGCTGTGGCTTATCGTGTGGCGTTGCCTCCGAATCTTTCGAATTTGCATGACGTTTTCCATGTTTCGCAACTTCGGAAGTATGTTCCGGATCCGTCACATATTATTCCTATGGACGAGGTAGAAGTGAGAGATAATCTTACGGTTGAAGTTTTACCGATTAAGATTTTGGATCGTGAAGTTAAGAAGCTAAGAGGCAAGGATATTGCGCTTGTGAAAGTGGCGTGGGGAGGCGCTTCAGAAGGCAATATGACTTGGGAATTAGAGAGTGGGGTGCGAGAGTCGTATCCGGAGTTGTTTGAATCAGGTAATATTTTCGAGGACGAAAATTTCAAAAGTGGGGGAGAGTTGTAACATCCCGATTTAGATATTTCCATTTTTGTGTTGATTGATTCTATTTGGTGGAGTCTTTTATTTAATTGGGCAATAATTATGTTATTTGTGATATTGGTGTGTGAATATGTTATGTTTGCATATTATGTGATTTTACCGTTTTTGAGAGTTTGCGGGGAATATTAGATTGAAGGGTATTTTAGATATTTCACATTTAATGATAGTTAGTTAGTTAGTAGATATTTTGAGAAAATATAAAGAAATAGAAAGAAAGAAAAGTATAAGAAAGAAAAAGAATAGAAATAGAAAGTTAGAGGTGAGAAAGAGAGAAAAACAGAATTTTGAGAGAAAAATGAGAAAAGAGAAGAGCAAAGAGAAAAGTGTGGAAAATCACCAAGATCAATCTTTCGGAGTCGATTTAATCGGGTAAGGGTGTGAAATATTGTTATCCTAACTTTGTGTATGATTATGTATGTGTTTTGTGTAGATGTTTTGGTTGGTTTTCCATATGTTTCCGTTTATGCCGTATTTGACGAAATCGATAGAAACCGATGTTTTTACGGTCGAAAAGTCGTATAAATACATGTGTTGGTTGGCTATATGTATGTGAGCTGCTGTTTAAAGTTTCATGAAGTTTGGTTATGTTTCGGTTAGTTTTCGGTATGTTTCCGTTATTGTTTCCGTTTAGGTCGAATTGTAGGAAATCGATAGAAACCGATGTTTTCACGGATGAATTTCGAAACAAATTACGTAGTTGTATCGAGTAAGGTTAGGTCGTCGTATAGCGTGCTTTTTATTCGATTTGGTGATGTTTGAAAATTCTGGTTTTTGAAAGGTTGAAATTTAATCGAAAAATCGAACGTCGTAGAAATTTCGTTTATGTGTTCTAAATTGTTCTTATGTATTTGGTGGTTGCGCGTATATGTTTGTTTCGGTGAAAATGTTCGATTTAGTCGAGTTTCGGGCATTTCGGAAAAGTTACAGCAAGTGTGTAAATTGAGAAATCTGATTTTTGAGAAAAACAGGGCTATGAATCGATACATAACAGCTATGTATCGATACGAAATGATTTATGTATCGATACATAACCCTTATGCATCGATACATACTGAAGAAATTTGAGAAAACAGCATTTTCACTACAGCATGCGTCGACACATGCGTGCTATGTATCGATACATGTGGCCTCTATGCGTCGATACATAAGCCTATGTATCGATACATACTGTGTTGAACCAGAAAATTCTGGTTTGTCGGGGAAACTTCGGAAATTCATAACTCTTGAACCGTAAGTCGGTTTTGATCCCCGTTCGAAGCGTTGGGAAGCTAACGAGATGTTCTTTCTAGGAAAAATGGTTTTGAGGTCTAAACCTGGTCCAATTGGAACAGTATTTTCGAACCGTTTCGTAGTGTCGGGCCTCCGGTTTATGTTTTTGCGTTATTTTGAAATATACATATCTTCTTCGTTGTTTATCGGATTTAAGTGTTCTTTATATCGAATCGAAGCTGTGGATGAGTACTTTTTGATGATGATGGAAAATATTATTTTTAGCCGACTTTTAACCGACTTTTCCGGTAAACCGTAAATCGAATTGTTTGGTTATTTGTGAAAACGTTCGGTTGCCGTTTGGCACAATTGATGTGAATGTATGTGGGTTGTGTGTGATGAATGCATGACTATATTGTGAATATTTATGCATGTCAAGAGTGTCATGAGTCATGTTGTATGTGAAGCATCATGATTGCATTCTTGCATTGTGGGGTTCTAAGATGAATCCGTTGTAACGTCGTAAGCCTTTTGAGAGGTGGGGGCGATGATTATAAACGATTGTAAGCCTTTTGAGAGGTGGGAGCAATCGGATTGTAAGCCTTTTGGGAGGTGGGGGCAATCCATAAACATTGTAAGCCTTTTGAGAGGTGGTAGCAATGGGTGAACATCATATGCCTGACGGGGAGTTACACTAAGTAACGAGCGATGGTTCCAATAAGTTCTTCAATTGAACTTGAGATGAAATGAGTCGGTACCGCATTGCATTTGCATAGAGTCGTGAGTCGGTCTCTATGATTTGCATTGGTCATCCTTGTATTTATGCATGGGTGAATGAACATGAATATATGTGTTTATGTTGAATGATAAGCATTGTGATGAATATGCTTGGTTTTGTATATAATATATATATATATATATATATATATATATATATATATATATATATATATATATATATATATATATATATATGCCTTGCGATGTATATTGAATGGGATGTGATGAATTGTGATAAGAATTGTATCATTGTAATGATGCATTGAAGAATGAATCTAATATGTATGTTTATGTGGAATGGTAGAATGGTGAGAATGTGTTATGTGTATACTTTTGTGTTGAGATATATGATTATATGCATTGTTATTATGATAATATTTCTCACCCTTCTGCTGTTTTATGATGCTCTACGAGGCATTGCAGATTAGGTATCTGGTGGTCTTTTGTGAAGTGTGTCTTCATACCTTTTTGGTCGGTTGGCTCTGATATGTAGCACCGGGTAGCTAGGACGTTTTGATCTTATTGTGATACATTTTTATATGTATCTTGCTGATGAATTTGTGTATATAAACATGATGTATATATATGTATATGTTGATGTATATATGTGGTTGTTATTCAATATTTTAGATGTTTCCGCTTTTATTCTAAATATTGAGATGTGGGTATAAGGACTGAGATCCTTTGTTGTTTGAAAGTTACCCCACTGTTGCATATCTTTGTGAGCAGGTGTTGTATGTGTTTAATTTCAAGCATAATGTGACATACCTTTTTATGCCGTGTTTACAATTATACTCTGATGAAATTTCCAATACGTGCCTAAATGATTTATTTAGTTATTTGGGGGTATAGAAAGGGGGTGTTACAACAGGCCCTCATGAACAAAATTATGTCAGATCTAGACTCTTAGCCTTGTTTTCAAATAAAAGATGATCTCCTATACTACAAAAACAAGTTATACATACCCTCGGTTGATGACTTGCGTTTTCAAATAATGACAGAATTCCATTCTACACCGGTTGCGGGTCATTTAGGGTTCCGACCTACTTTGGCTCGCTTGTCATCCTCTTTTCTATGGCCAAGGATCTACACAGATACAAAGAAATTTGTTCAGCAATGTTGTGTTTGTCAAGAAAACAAGTACTTAACAAAAAAGAAACAAGGACTCCTGTAACCCTTACCGATTCCTCTCCAAGTCTGGGAAGATTTAAGTATGGACTTTATCACTCATTTGCCAGTCTCGTTCGGACATACTGTCATCTGGATGATTTGCGACAGATTATCCAAGTTCTGTCACTTCATTGCTCTTCCAACCCATTTTTCCGCCAAGGATCTTGCTTTGCGTTTCTCCGTCGAGATTTGTCGCCTCCATGGTACACCAAAGTCCATTGTTTCTGACCGCGACCCCCTTTTTCTCAGTACTTTTTGGAAAGAATTGTTTCGAGCTCAAGGAACGACACTCAAGTATAGTACGGCGTACCACCCTGAAACAGATGGCCAGACTGAAGTTATAAATCGCTGCTTAGAAACCTATCTCAGATGCTTTACAAATGAAAAACCTAAAGAATGGTTTAAATACCTCCATTTAGCAGAGTTCTGGCACAACACCGCCTTTCACAGCTCGATCGGCATGACTCCGTTTGAAGCCCTCTACGGCCGACCTCCTCCAGTGTTTCCTCAGTACATCAATGGTTCTTCTCCTAGCGCGGAAGTGGATCTTTCCCTACAGAACAGAAATGAAATCATTGAAACGTTAAAACGGAATCTGGACCATAGCAGAAAAAAGATGGTTCATCAAGCTAACAAAAAACGACAGGACTGCACCTTTGAGGTTGGCGACCTCATTTTGCTCAAACTTCAGCCGCACCGTCAAACATCCGTTTAACGCCGGACATCTCAGAAGCTATCTAAACGTTTTTTGGCCCTTTCGTAGTGTTGGAACGGATTGGAAAGGTCGCGTACAAAATCGATTTGCCTCCATCTTCACGGATCCACCCTGTTTTTCACGTCTCTCAACTTAGAGCCTTCAAAGCAACTGAGTCCAGTCCGCAATAACCTTTGATTCAAAAGGATCTGGAGATTTTTGATGATACATCGTTGATTTCAAGCCAAGACATGCTAGATCCCTTACATGCAAACTCTTCCGTTCAGCAAAAACGGAACTGTGAAACCACGATGGTAGACCAAAAACAAGGAAACACAGAGGAAATGTTTCCATCACACAAAGAAAAAGAAAAGAAAACTAAAGACGAGAAAACTGAAGAAGATAAGGAAGTTCAAGTGGAAGAAGTTGAAAGAGAAGCAGAGAGAATAGAAGAAAACCAACACTTTACGGAGAGAGAAGTAGAAGAAAAACTCAAACAAGAAATGAATGTGAAGTCTCAAGATTGGGTTAAGAGTGATATACACGTGAATCTGAACAGATCTATTTCCTTGCATCCTCAACCGTCTGATTGCCTTGAGCCTCACAATGTTGAATCACAACCACTCATTCCCTCAACCACTTTCCCACCGAATCTGCAAAGTACAACAACCCCACGTGATGTGGTTTCACACACGTCTCCTTTTCTCCCTTCCCAAGACACGCGTGCTGAATCTGTCCTTATCCCCTCTCTCTCACAAAAACTCAAACCGCCCCCACCTCACAACCCTAAATTCTCTTCAAATGGAAAATTAAATTGGGCCCCCGTTTTCTCCTCACCCACACACAAATCTGAGCCCATTCTTGAGGACAAGAATGTTTTTGGGGCGGATGGTGCTAATAGCAGGCCCATTAGGATTAAAAGTCAGCCCAAGTGGATGGGTGACTATAAATTAAATTAATTAGTTTTTTTAAGTCCTTTTTATGTATTTTTGGGTCTGGCCCATTAGTAACCCTAGTTGGTTTTATCTTGTATTTATAGACCCTTTCTTGTTCATGAAGGGGCAGAGAATTAATTGAAGTCTTTTCTTTCATTTTATGTTTTGTATTGTCATTTGTAGAAACCCTAATCAATCTAAGTCAATAGTTGTGGATTTCTCCTTATCATGTTCTTGCAGAAAAGATACACTTCCAGCTCTACAAGTCCCACATCGTTTGTGGATTAAAATGTTTTAATGTTTATATATCTAATTCACAAACTGAATTGCAAATGAGTTAGAAGTAATGGGCTATAACATTGGGCTTAAGTCCAATATGTTTAATATGTATTTTGTTTAAACAAATAAAAATTAAATAAATAAATAAATTATAAATTAAATAAAATTTTAAAAAAAATTAAATAAATTTAAATTAAATAAATTGAATTAAAAATAAATTTCAAATATTACGTGGAAATGAAGTTAAAAATAAATAGAATTAAAAATCCAAGTTGACGTCACGTGGTATACAAAAATCCAACTAGACTGCCACTATTAGAAAATTCGCCTTTAAAATTTTAAAAGTCACTAAATAAAATTAGCCACCGAATTAGTGACTGATATTTTGTGACCATAATTTTCAGTCTCAAATAATCATTTTTATATAAATTAATTCATAAAAAAATTCAGTGACCGAAATTTCGGTCACTAATAATTTTTTTGTTTTTTTTCATTATTAAGTTGCTTCCCTCTCAATTTTCTCCTTTTATTCATTTTTTTTCATTTTTTAGTCAAAATTTTACATTTTTATTGTTTTAACAAATAAAACATATATTTATATAAATAATTAAGTCATACAAATTTATTAATTTTGATAAAATATAATTTTAATGAAATATTTTTAAATAATATTTGAAAGTTCTATTTCATTAATATTATATACATTTCAAATGTAAATTATATAATAAAAACCAAATGGCTTAGTGAACACCTGAAAGCCTCACAAAGGAAAGTGCATTAGTTCGATTCCTACTAGAGACAAAAATTTTATTTTATTTTAAAATCGGTCACAAATTTCAGTCGTTAAAATCGATCACTAATTTCGGTCACTAAATTTGTCTCTAAAGGTTAGCGACTAGCATTTTTTCAACCGAAATTTGGTAGTCGCATTATTGGTCGCTAAACGTTTTAGTGACCGATTTTTAGGCTTTTTCGGTCTCTAATTCGGTCACTAAACGCGTTTTTTTTGGTAGTGTGGCACATAGCCATTTACCATATATCCAGTCACCCAAACAAGGGATATGGTGTGGTAAAAGTTGATTTTTGGTTTTATAAGGGGTCGTTAAAAAAAAATAACTTCAAGGAGGCAAAATCAAATCTCGTCCTAATGGCAGAGGGATCGTATAACTAACCCTAAAATATTTAAGGTCAGTACTAGTTGTTAATGAATTGTTAGGTTGTCACTGGTCATTTTAAACACAAGGTTGTGAAAGGTATTTTATGTTTTATTTGATATGTATTTGTGATTGTACTAGGTTTGGTTGCAAAAGGGATACATTGAGAAATATCTAAATTACATCTTTTTCATCACTGGTATTTTATAGATAGGTGACTTGCCCAAACACCTGGTACCAAGCCCTTATTCTTAGAATTATATTCTTGCAAATCCGATCAAACAAACTTTTATATATATTATGGTGCAACTCTCTTTTCCATACTCTTAATTTCAATTTGACTCTCAACGTAACATAGTAGAAGCTAACTCAGGTTATTCTAATACTAGTAATTTCAATTTGACTCTCAACATAACACAGTAGAAGCTATTCATTGATTATTTTTCTTTGTCCTTTTTAAGGTGTTGGATTATATAATGCAAAACCATACCATCAATTTTATTTATTCATTAAGTTTTTTGATTACCTATGTCCTTGCTGATATATGATTTTTCTTGGTTATGGTGTTTTTTTTTTAAATTAAGGAAATGAATTTTGTAAATTTTGCAATTTACTGTAATTATTAGATTGATTTGTGTTTGTTTAAATTCTTTCTGATATGTGTTTGTTCTGAGTAAGTTGTGATTGTGATATCAAATAATCAAGTTGTGATTCTTTCTGATATGTGTGATTGTTCTAAGTGAGTTGTGATTGTGATAACAGATTGATATCAGATTGCATCCCAATATTATCAGATTAAAAAAGGCAACAATAAGTCATTGTCTTGGAATATGCTGGTGGTGGTGAACTCTTTGAAAGGACATGCACCGCAAGCCGATTCAGTAAAGACGAGGTAATAGAAATAATGCAGTTGAATTGAATTTTGTTTTTCCTTTTGAAACATTCGTATGCACAATAAGTTGTTCGAATTGAAATTTATCGTGTGAATGATTTTCCTAAATTATTACGGGCAAGATATTTCTTCCAACAATTGATTTCTGGTGTTAACTACTATCATTCAATGGTATACATACACTTAGAATTATATTATTTTCAGAGCCAACTTCCTTTATATAACACACGCACACATACACACACACATATATATATTGTTCTGGACTGGGCCGAGGCTGCCCAACAGTCGAGCAGGCCCAACCCATACGGCCTGGGGAGGCCCAATAAGGCCCTCCTGCAAGGCACGTGACTGCCACGGGCAAGCCACATTTTCGCCGGGCACTTTGGCAGTGTCGGGCACTTGGGACAATAGGACAGGAGGACATCGCACCCTGCTGAGATGTACCTCCGCGACATCACTCCTCGACGGACATGGCTCCTCCCCGCGAGGCCATGTCCATTCTACGGGGTTAACTCGTCCTCGACACGGAAGGCTCTTCCCCGCGGGGCCATATCTACTCTACGGGATTCATCTCTCCTCGACACAGAAGGCTCCTCCCCGCGAGGAGTACCCAACGGTCCATACCACGTGGACACGTTCCAAGTAACCTCCCACATCTGAAGGAATCGGTCTACCCTAATTCCGAAGATCTAGGAACGATTACCCCAGGGCGAAGACCACGTGCTGGTCTTCACTACGCCACGTAAGCCCTGACAGTTACTTGGATTGGGCCTGACAATCCAGCCCAATGTAAGTAACCGTTGGCCCCGCGCTGGGGGCTCTCTATAAATATCCACTCTCACTTCTGTACTTGCTTTTTCTCTGACAACCACCTTACTTGAGCGTCGGAGTATCTTGCAGGTACACCCCCTCTCCGCCGTCTTTCAACCTCACCGGAGCCGAAGTTCAACAGACGTCGTTGGCCACCAGAAATTGTCAGATCCAGGTACGATTATATATATATATATATATATATATATATCTAACGGTTTCAATGCTTTTTGTTTTGGATTTTAGAGATTCCAATTTGAAGGAAGAGCAGAAGTGTCGTAAATAAATCCTTCACAATGACTTGTTTCTTTTTTTTAGCACTACAATTCATGAACAACAGTAGTAGTTATATGCATATCATATTTATATTATTAATATAATAATAATAATACTTTAATATTAATTAATATTTATTCTGATCCTTTTTATAAGGAACACTTTATTTTTTAAATTTATTAAATAATTAATGTATCTGTGGTCTGCATTGTAGACCAGATTCATTAATTATTTAATAAATCTAAAAAATAAAATGTTCTTTATAAAAATGACCAGAGGTAGTATACACTATTTTAATATTTGTTTTGTCTGTTTATCCTACCACCATTATTACACGTTATCCATGCTTATTTGTAACTCTCCACGCGCTTCTTAGCAGTGTTATATACTCTATCAACTTTTTCATCTGTTTTCTTAAAAAAGCACTAGAGCATCCATACTTTTACCAAAATAAAATATGATTAAACTAATAAAAAAATCGATTTAATTTGATTAAAAAAATCGATTTAATTTAGAGAGACAAAAGTGTATAACATTATAGCGTTGATCTCTATATTTATTTTAAAAGATATACATATACATAAATTTAAAATTATATTAAAATTTTATCAAGGTAATGTTATACTAAAATTATTGGTATTTAAGTCTAATAATAATTTATGTAACGGTTTGTAACCGTTGTTGTTGTCAATGAAAAAGTCAGTATACCAGAACGGGCTTAAAATTAGAAGGGTTAAATATACAAAATCCCCTGCAATGTTAGTGAATTTTGCTTTACCTCCCCACCGTTGCCAAAGGCAGGTTTTGGCAACGGTTTTTTTGAAAAAACCGTTGCCAAAAGGCAGGGAGGGGGGAAAAGCAAAATTCGCTAACATTGCAGGGGATTTTTGTATATTTAACCCAAATTAGAAACGGCTACAAACAGTTGTGATAGTCTATAGCAAACCGTTTTCAAAAATATTAGCCGTTGCATTTGAAATTTATGGAAACCGTTCTCTTAATACTTCTAAAACAACGGTTATCAATATTGCATTTCTGTTTGGTATAAAACCGTTGCGAATGTCTAAGATAATGTCTCTATATGGTACGGTCTGAAAACCGTTCTTATCGGCTAAGGAAACGGTTTTTCTAAATTTAGCAACAGTTTTATTTTGTTTCTGTAGGACGGAAATGTTGTAGTGTATTATTGAATATATACGAGTAAATCTTTTAGAATTTGATACATAAAGACTCTCGAATCGACAAACTGCATGTAATTTTTTCTTATACTGATAAATAACGAGAATTCTAGTGTTGTTTTTATATTTTTGTTTTTAAAGTCAAACCTTCACTATGTAGGTAAGAACACATAGACATCAATTACATATGTTGAAAGGGTATAATCGGTGTCTGACTTAGAAATTTGAGCAGTTGATTCTAAATCAATAAAAGTGTCTCAGAATCAACTGAGTAAAACTTTTCTTTTAAATTAGCCTCTAAACAAATATTATATGCTGTGAAAACAGGTAACTTGTAAGTGTAAAGTACGCGTCGATGAAAGTGGGCATTACTATCAATTTCTATCATTTTCTACAAATTATAATTATCGTTATAATCATAAATAGAACTTGTATGAGCAAAGTTATTGACAGAAATCAATCTCAAATTCTTTATTTTTATTATAAAGAAAAACCCAAATTTTAACTATTTTTCTAGATATTGATCGTCTTAGTTAAACAAAAAATCAATAGAACTCATTACTCAAAATTGAATAATGAGAATCATTATTTTTTTTGTTCTACTTCGATATGGTTGTACGGTTGCAGAGTGCCACAACAACTCCATCAAAAGCTTTAAGACAATATAATACAAAAAAATTATGTTGCAGCTACGTGATATAGCCACATGAAATTCACGTCATTAAAAAAGGACGTTGCCACATGAAAAACACGTCGCAACACTTATAATATAATAAATAAAAATTGAACTTCAGCTAGTGTAATTTAAAATTTGTGAAAACTTAGTGACATGAAAAACATGTCGCTACTCAAAATTTAAAATAATTAAAATATACAATGCAACTTTTCACATGGGGTAAATTTTAAAAGTTACAAAAAAATTGTTTTTGACGGGTAGTGACATGAAAATTACGTCGCAGGCAAATTACTGTTTTGACAGGCTGGCACATAGTGAAAGAAATATCACGTCGTTATTCATTTTAGTAGTGATGTGGAATGTACGTCACTATGACACGCTGTAAACTAATGGCATGGAATTATGTCGCAACCACCAACATGTTTATTAATTTGTTATAAAATATTTTATTGGTTATAAAAAAATCTAAAAATATTTTTTATTATATATATATAATTATTATAACTAAAAATATTATTATATATTATTAATTTAAGTATTTATAATATATTATTAAAAAAAAGTATAAAAGGTTATTAAATATTTTTATAAAAAAAATCAGTTTATTGAATATTTTTTATTTCGTATTTTTTATAATTTTATTTTGTTTTAATATGATGTATATGGTAATATTCATAATATATATATATATATATATATATATATATATATATATATATATATATATATATATATATATATATATATATATATATATATCAGTTTATTAAATATTTATTATTATAATTTTTTTAGTTTCTATAAAATATATATGTTAATAATCCGAAAATATATGTTATAAAATACTAAAACACAAGATATAGTTCATAAAATAAAATATAAATATTTTAAAATATAATATATACTTTTTTTAATTTTTTTTAGCATTCTTTATATATGTTATAAAATAATAAAATAGGATATATGTTGTACAATACTAAAACATAATATGTACTTTTTAAAACATAATATATTATTTTTTAAAACATAATATATATACTTTTTATCATTTTTTTAGTATTATATATATATATACTAAAACATAATATATATAATTTCTAAAATATAATATATACTTTTTTTAAAATATAATATTTATTTTTTAGCCTTTTTTTCTGATTTTTTATTTTCGAAAGTATATATAATTTTAATTAAGTAAGTAAATTTTTTGTAAGTATGTATAAAATTTATAGTTTGTATGAAATCTAGTATAAAAGTAAGTATATATAGTTTGTATGTATGAAATTTATGTATGAAATGTAATTTGTGAGAAATGTCTAATATTTTTAAAATATAGTATGAAATGTAGTTTGTTTGAAATGTATAGTTTGTATGATATGTAGTTTAAATTATATTTAGTATAATACAATTAAATTGTATGAAATATAGTTTGTAGTAAATGTTTGATTGAAATTTTTGGAATGGATCGATAGATTGAAATCATATTCCTAATTAAAATGGCAACGATTTTCTAAATGTGCATAATGAAATATTTTCGATACTATCGTAGTTGGATGTACGATAGAACGTTGTTAGACGATAGGCTTTGATCTAGAGGTGGTGAATAGATAAAAAATTAAAAACTTTTGGCAAAAAGTGTGTTGAAAAGTTTGTATGGCATAATAGAAAACAACCTGAATCGAATCGTCTAACCGAACCTCTATTGAAAAGCTCGGATATGCATAAATGTACACAAACGTATGATAATGAACACAAATTGTCCAACAACTATCAATCACAAACAATTGAATGCAAAGTTATATGTAGAGCTTCTTCCCAATGATCAAAACACAGAAAAACACAATAAATCAATTTATCGAACACCTTGTGTGCAATCGATATCGTTTGGAAATTTACTTTGTTTTGTTGCTCTTAAAAACCAATCACAATCAAACGGATCATGATTATATCAACAAAACATATTTCAAAAAGTGATAAAAAATAATTCCCAAACAAATTGATCAAACGAACAATGAATTCAATAATTCGCAAACACAAAAATTATTGAGGCAGTTTTCCAATCGACATCTCCCCTCAATTCGAATTCGAACTTAGATATTATACATCTTACTTTGCAAATGTGTGTATACAAGAGATGAAGAACTCTAACCCTATAAACATTAGGTTTGTTGTTGATTGTACCACCTTCAAAACCACTGATCAAAGATTGATCAAGTGACCAACAATGTCACTTCAATTAACCAGTTCTTGTTACTACTTTGTAAGACCTCCTTGTCCCAAGTTTTTCACTCGGTTGAATTAATCCCAAGCGCGCACTGGTTCAAACCCAAGATTTACCAACATGATACATAGTCTCATGCTACTCCCTTGCAAGGCACCACTTTACCCAAGGCTTTCACTCGATCAGATTCGAATTGTATAATCTTGTCCAAAACCTTAATATCCTCAATGATCTTGAAGGAAAACCCTACCTTGCTTTTCTGATTTGAAACCCTCAAAGAACTCAACCCAATATTCTTGGTACAACAACTTAATTGAACATTATCAACTCTAATCTAGATGGTCACCCTATCAAAAACTAATTATGTTCAGTTTGATTATGTGTATGCATAGAACAGAGGTTGAAGATGATGAGTATGCTTTGAAATCCCAGTTTCATGTATGTTTTACTTTAGAATCTTACTATAAAAGATGCATGTATCAAGTATTTATAAGTGTGCAAGTTTGGAAGCAAGAGGAATGCAAAAGAATGAAGAAAATCATGATTTTTGGAAAAAAGCATCGTATGATCAGTCAACCTATTAAAGTTATAATTCGACCTATGAAGGTCTTTGTCTAAATTGTGAAGGTATTAGGATGACCTATGAAGGTCTTGTGTCGACCTTGTGTGGGTGTCGAACTACAGGCTACAGGCTTTAATATTGTAGCGTGGGTGTCGACCTATAGACTGCATGTGTCGATCTATAAAACAAAGATTCTATGTATCGACCTATAGTCGTATGTGTCGACCTATGCTATAGTGTTTTCACAAAAAATTTGTTTTCAATGCATTTATGATGTATTAACCTTTTCCAAAATATTTTAATGCTTCCTAATGCTAAGATGCACATATAGAATCAGAGGATACCGTCCAATATACATTAACCCTAAACTATCCCTGTTTTGACATCATTCAAAATACATCTAACAGAAAGTTGCACTCACATACTCCCTCCTTTTTTATGATGGCAAAACTTGAGACTATGCGTGTCGCGACGTTTTATGTCTTTATGAAGACTCACCATGAATATATGCATCCAACTTTATCTTGTATACTTCTCCCCCTTTGACAGCATAAAAAAGAGACAAAGCAAACTATGAGAAGTATCTTATATCACATACAAACCAATATACCATACAGACACATTTTGCAAAGATAAGAACATTAACTTGATAGCACTCACATAAAATGATTTTCATATTGAAAAAGAATACCTAAACATAAATACAAGCATATTAAGAAATAATAGAATATCATTTTTACAGTTTATGCCAAATATCATAACAATGACACACAACAAGAATTTTGTTACCATTATAACATGTTCAACCATATTTCATGAAAGAATACATAACAAGCCAATGCACCAAGAGTATATTTCAAGCATATAGATGGAATAACACAAAGTCACTATAAGAATATAATTGACATATATCAATATAAATTTTTGGAAGTGAACATTCATGAACCATCTCTTACATCAAGAATATCAATTATTTGGAACATAAGCAACATGCAAAAAGTAAAAGCTTACTTACAAAAGGAAAGAGAAAATGGAACAATATTACCTCACTTATGTGTTGATGAATGATGCATTCTTATGTAATGAAACTTCAATGGAAAGTTAGAGCAAAAGTATATAAAGTGCATGCAACAAATCATAGATTAGGCAAGATTTGAGATGTCAAGTATCCCCAATTCCCTTCGGATGTTGAAAATGGCTCGGCCGCAAGAGGTTTTATAAAGATATTCGCAAGTTGATTTTTACTATTAACATGCTCAAATAAGATGTTCCTTTTTTCAACATGATCACGTAGGAAGTGGTGACGAATCTCAATATGCTTAATGCGAGAATGTAGCACCGAATTTTTGGTTAGATTGATAGCACTAGTGTTGCCACACATAATAGGAATACGTTGTAGTTTTATATCAAAATCAAGTAGTTGTTGTTTAAGCCACAAAATTTGAGCACAACAACTACCGGCTGCTACGTATTCCACCTCGGTGGTTGACAAAGCAACGAAAACTTATTTCTTGCTATGCCAACTTACCAAGGAATTTAAAAACATGTAGCAAGTTCCACTAGTACTTTTCCTATCTGATTTGCAACTAGAAAAATTGGAATCGGTATAACCAACCAAATTACAATTACTTCCCGTGGAATACCAAAGCCCATACTTAAAAGTACCATGAAGATACTTAAGAATGCGTTTTACGGTTTTTAAGTGAGATTCCTTAGGAGTCGATTGATAACGAGCGCACATACACACGCTAAACATAATGTTCGGCCTAGATGCAGTGAGATACAGAAGCTAACCAATCATACCTCTATATTTCTTCACATCTACATCCTTACCATTTTCATTCTTTTCCAAGTTATCATTTGTAGCCATAGGAATGTCAATATATTTTTCATTTTCCATGCAAAATTTATTTAGCAAGTCTTTGAAATATTTGGTTTGACACACAAATGTACCGTCATTGAGTTGTTAGATTTGAATACCAAGGAAATAATTCAACTCCCCCATGAAGCTCATCTCAAGCTCTCCTTACACAAGCTTATAAAACTACTTTACAAGTTGCATATTAGTTAATCCAAAAATACTATCATCGACATAAACTTGAACTAGAGGAGTCTGACTTCCTTGGCGTTTAATGAAAAGTGTAGTATCTACCTTTCCCCTATAGTATCCTTGATAGATCAAAAATTTACTTAGTCACTCATACCAAGCCCGATGGGCTTGTTTGAGACCATACAAAGCTCTTTTGATTTTGTAAACATGATTTGGATACTCGTGACTTTCAAAACCGGGAGGTTGAACAACATACACTTCCTCAATAACATAGCCATTAAGGAACACACTTTTCATGTCCATTTGAAATAACTTGAATTCTTTGGCGCAAGCATAAGCTATAAGAAGGCGTATAGCCTCAAGGCGAGCAACCGGAGCATAAGTCTCCTCATAATCGATGTCCTCCTCTTGGTTATAACCTTGAGCAACTAGTCGGGCTTTATTATGGGTTATCACTACGTATTCGTCAAGCTTGTTCCTAAAAACCCATTTGGTGCCTATTACTTGATGATTCTTAGGACGAGGGACAAGGTCCTAAACTTCGTTTCTTTTAAATTGGTTTGGTTCATCCTGCATGCCCATAAGCCAATGCTCATAAAGCAATGCATCTTTATCATTTTTAGGTTCGACTTAGGAAACGAACGCAAAGTGATAATAAAAATTACTTATCTTATAGCGCGTTGTCACACATTTAGTGATGTCTCCAATTATGTTGTCGATAGGATGATCTTTGGATGTTCTCCAAGTCATAGGTAGATCTTCCACTGCAGCTAGACTTTCAACCTTTTCCTCTTCACGGTCGTTATCTTCTTCCTTCTCATTTTCCACCACTTTAGGTTGATCAATTCCTTTCTTTTTCGGTTCCATTCAGAATTTCTTATGAAGATACACATACATCTTGAAAAGAAACACCTTTCCCGAAATTTTTCAGATAAGACTCATCAAAAGTAACGTGTACCGACTCTTCAACAATAAGTAATCTTTTGTTATAAACCCCATAAGCTTTACTAGATTGGGAGTATCTGAGGAAGATACCCTCATCGGCTTTCGAATAACACTTACAAAAATTGTCCTTTCCATTGTTCAAAATATAACATTTACATTCGAAAACGTGTAGATGAGAAACATTAGGTTTTCTTCCACCAAAGTAGTTCATAGGGATTTTTGCCTAAAATAGGACGTATTAGAATCCAATTCAAAACATAACAAGTCGTGTTAATGGAATCGACCCATAAATACTTAGGTAGATTACCTTCATTAAGCATAGTCCTCGCGAACTCCTCTAAAACACGATTTTGACGCTCCACAACACCATTTTGTTGTGAAGTTCAGGAGCGGAGAAGTTATTCTCAATGCCATGTTTGTCACAATACTTCTCAAAGAGGAAGTTTTGAAATTCTCCTCCATGATCACTTCGGATGGAAACAATTTTCAAATTCATCTTACTTTGGAACAATCTTGCAAATTGTTTAAGAGCCGGATAGGTCTCATCTTTACTAGACAAAAACATACCCCAACAAAATCTTGAGTAATCATCTACAATCACAAAGCCATAATAGTTACCACCTATGTTTTTGGTCCTTGAGGGACGAAAGAGGTCCATGTGAAGAAGCTCAAAAGGTCTCGAAGTAGAAACAATTTTTTTCGATTTAAATGAGATTCTCACTTGCTTCCCCATTTGACATGCTTCACATAGGTGGTCTTTTGTGAACTTTATTTTTGGTAGACCAATTACTAAATATTTCGAGGTCACTTTGTCTAGTAAATTAAAGTTGATATGAGCTAGGCGTTTATGCCATAACCAAGAGTTTTCTCTCATGGTAGCTAGACACTTAGTTCCAACCAAGGAAATGTCATCTAAGTTAAGTATATAAGTGTTATTAACTGTCAAGCCTTTAAACATACACTGCTTCTTTTCATCATGTACAAATAAGCAACAATTATTTGTAAAAGTAACTTTAAAACCCTTGTCGCAAAGTTGGCTAATGCTAAGAAGGTTATGTTTAAGACTGCCAACTAACATAACATCGAAGATAGTAGTAGATGAGTGATTACCTACACTACCTTTTCCAAGTATTGCTCCTTTGTTGTTACCTCCATAAATTACGAACCCCTTTTTCTTTGACACAAAGTAAATGAATAGAGATATGTCATCTGTCATATGTCTTGCGCATACACTATCAAGATACCACATTTTATCCGTAGAGTCAAGACATTCAACCTGTAGAATCAAACAAAAGAGATAGGTGTCTAATTTTCTTTGGGTCCTTGAGAGTGAGTGAAATCAAAGTTACATTTGGGCAACCATTGAACAGCTCCTTTAGGGATAAAAAGTCTCCTAAATTTACACTTTTCAATAGTGTGACCTTTCTTGCAACAATAATGACATGATAATTTGTGATTAGATGTTCTCTTGCTATTTGAGTCCTTATTCACATATTTATAATTTTTACTCAAATTATTCAATAATTTTTCACACTAAGAAGAATCTATAGCAAGTGTAATCTTAGGTTGTAAGGCTTTGTCCAATTTGACTTGAAGTGTATTAACCTCTTCTTGCCAATTGTGACAATGTTCACAACCAAACCTTGAAGGTTTTACATCCTCATTCTTGTCACTTTGAATATCTATAATAGATATTTTAATAGCCTATAATTTCCTTTCGGATTCTAACACATTATCTTCTAGGTGTAAAAAGAATTGTTCATTTAAAGCTAGCTTGTTAAAGGCATTTAAGGCCTCTATATGAATATTTTCAAAGGCCTTTTATAATTGAAGATAAGATAATTCATTAATAGATTCAAGATTAGAAAGACTTACATTTTTCTTCTTCTTCCTATTTGCCATGAGGAAAATTTGGGCCGATTCAACATTTGAACTTGTGCTTTCATCACTCGAGGAATCACTTTCACTCTCCCAAACAGCATAAGCTCTTCTAGACTTGCTAGATTTCTTGTGGTGGCCTTTCTCTTTGTATTGCTTCATCATAGGACATTCCAGTCCATAAAGACCGACTTCCCCATAATGATAGTAAGATCTTATAAATTTACCTTTCCTATACTCATCATCCATTGAGGAGTTTGTTAGCCTTCTAAATTTGACCAGGTTCTTGTCGGAGTGTCTAACTCCATTTTTTCTTATATATCTTTGATATCTTTTGACAAACAGCCCCATATCCTTATCATAGGAATTCTAGTCATCTTCACTTTCACAATCACTTTGCTCACTCGGTGAGGACTTTGAGCTTGAAGTCTTTAGAGCAATGGACTTCTTCTCTACTTCCTTGTCTTTACCTTTCTCCTTCTTCGCCTTCTTTTCAAGCTCTTTTTCATGTTTTTCCAAGCATGTGAGTTCTTGCTCATGTTCTTCCAATTCTTGCTCATACAAATCTGAGACTGATTTGCTTCTTTGATAACGGTGACCTTGGGTTGTCATTCCTTATTAATACATCTCAAAACCTTATTAGTAACAATTTCATTGGGAATAGGCTTACCTAGAACATTCAATCGATTCATAAGATGTGTGAACCGCTTTCGCATGTCCGCAATGGTTTCACCATGCTCCATACAAAATAGCTAAAAATCTTGATTAAAGGTATTGATCTTAGCTTGTCTGACATCATTAGGTCCCTCATGGGAAACTTCTAATGTGTCCCACATAGCTTTGGTGGTCTCATAATGAGAAAGGCGATAATAATCATCAGCACCTAATGCAAATGTGAGACTACTTTTCGCTTTCCAACCATGTGACCACAATTTCCAATCTTTATCATTGCATTGTGCTTCTGGTTGAGGTACGGTACACCATCAGCATTGGTCACATTAATTTCATTAGGACCATTTTTAATGGCGTCCCATATACCCTTGTCAACAGAGTTGACATGAATACACATATAAGCTTTCCAATAGCCATAATTTTCGTCGGTAAAAATTGGTGCTCTATTGTTTTCTCCCTTAGGTTCGTTAGCCATTCTTCTAATAAGAAAATATTAAGGACGAAATTAACAGGAGTTCGTGATACCACTTGTTACACGACAGACTTCGATCTAGAGGGGGTGAATAGATCATAAATTAAAAATGTTTGACAAAAACTGTTTTGAAAAGTTTATATGGCACAGTGGAAAATAACCCAAATCAAATCGTCTAACCGAACCTCTATTGAAAAGCTCGGATATGTGTAAAGGTATAAAAACGCATGATAATGAACACAAATTATCCAACAACTATCAATCACAAACAATTGAATGCAAAGCTATACGCAGAGCTTCCTCCCAATGATCAAAACACACAAAAACACAATAAAGCAATTTATCAAACACCTTGTGTGCAATCAATATCGTTTGGAATTTTGTTTTGTTTTGTTGAACTTAAAACCCAATCACAATCAAACGGATTATGATTATATCATAAAAAACTATTTCAAAAAGTGATCAGAAATAATTCCCAAACGAATTGATCAAATGAACAATTAATTGAATAATTTGCAAACACAAAATTAAAAGAGAGAGAAAGTACACAAGGATTTGTGTAGGCAGTTCCCCAATCGGCCTTGCTATGGGTACGTCTACCCTTAATTTGAATTCAAATTGAGATATTATATATCTTACTTTGCAAATGTGTCTATACAAGAGATGAAGAACTCTAACCCTAGAAACCCTATGATTGTTGTTGATTATACCACCTCCAAAAACCTTGATCAAAGATTAATCAAGTAACCAACAATGTCACTTCAATTAACCAGTTCTTGTTACTACTTTGCAAGACCTCTTTGTCCCAAGGTTTTCACTCAATCGAAATAATCCCAAGCGTGAACTTGTTGAAACCCAAGATTTACCAACACGATCCACCGTCTCACGTAACTCCCGTGCAAGGCACCTCTTGTCCAAAGGCGTTCAAATCCTCAATGATCTTGAAGGAAAAACCCACCTTGGTTTTTTGATTTGAAACCCTCAAAGAACTCAACCTAATATTCTCGGTATAACAACCTAATTGGACGTTATCAACTTTAATCTAGATGGTCACCCAATCAAAAAATGATTATGTGTAGTTTGTTTGTGTGTATGCATAGAAGAGAGGTTGAAGATGATGAGTATGCTTTGAAATCCTTGTTTCATGTAGGTTTTAATTTAGAACCTTACTAGAAAAGAAGCATGTATCAAGTATTTATAAGTATGCAAGTTTGGAAGAAAAAGGAATGCAAAAGAATGGAGAAATTCATGATTTTTTGAAAAATGTATCGTATGAGTCGACCTATGAAGGTCTTTGTGTCGACCTGTGAAGGTCTTAGGTTGAACTATGAAGGTCTTGTGTAGAGCACGCATTAAGTAGTCGATCACATATGAAATATGAGGAACAATTTAATCTGATCGATGACATGGTTGGCAATGCCTTTGGGGTGAACGTGACCTATGATGAACCTCAACATTTTGATGGAGAAGAATTTCCGAATAAGGAAGCACAAATATTTTATCAATTGTTAAAAGAAATGAATACATCGTTGTTTGAGTGGTTGTTAGACTCAAAATTTTCAATGTGTGTGATATTATAGGTCGCCAAGTCAAATCGGAATGTTCCTGATTAGTGTTTGGAATTCTTCGCAAAAATGATGTTGGACGCGACTCCTATGAAAGACAACTGGCCTACAAGTTTTTATAATACAAAGGGGTTGGTGTCGAAGTTGGGTTTAGAAGTAAGAAAGATTGATTGTTGCATAAATGGTTGCATGTTGTTTTATGACAATGAGTTTGGTACTAAAGATAGAGTGTTGGAGGAATGTAAGTTCTGTAAAAGTCTGAGATATTAAGTTCGCAGTAAAGCCATTAACCGTAAGCAAAAAAACATGTAGCAATGATGTCCATGTTTTATCTGCCGATAATACCAAGGTTAAAAAAATGTTTGCTTCACTACTACAAACCATGCAAACAACTACGCAATGTTTACAACAGATTCACATACACCGTTGTAATAGGTTAAAATTTTCACGCCCAGTGAGTAGCTGGATTTATAAACAGTAATTTAATGACGGCTGTCTTAAAAAACTGTAGTAATAAATGATGTTTAGCAAGCTTCGATTCCCAGCAACTACATTTTTTCCAATTTTTAGAGTACATTAAGCGTGTGTCATTTAAGTCCATTATTTAAAAAATAAATTGTAAATGACTTTACAATGGTGAGTAAACCAACCGTTATTAGAGGACTTATAAATTGTATTGTACTACAATACCACTGGTTTATAAATAAATAAAAAATTGAAAGTTATTTAACCAAGTTATTTAACCACGGTTTTACAATACAACCGTTTTAAAATTTGAAAATTGCATCACGATTTTCTTTCTAACCGTGATCAAAAGTGATGTTTTATAGTATATAAGCGAAAGTATCTATCGTTCAGTACATAACAGCCGTTTCTCTCAAAAGAAAACCCTAACATATTTCACTCTTCTCTCTCATAACATAACCCTAACATCCATCTAACTCTTTAAACATACTTTAACCTTCAGATACGTCTTCAGATTCGTCTTCACCAATCGCTAACTTGAGGTTCGTTCATTAAAATTAACAATGGGTTCTCATTTTTTCATTTGGTGAATGTTCTCATTTTTTCAGATTCATCTCCACCACCTTAATAAAGCACATACTTTGGCTATAATACATCTGGTTTGTGTAGCTATGAAGAAAAATACAAGAAGTATGAAGTTATTGTATAAACTTTATTCCCCTTGTACTTCTTCTTCATAGCCTAATAAACTAGATGAACTTAATAATTTGTTCGAGATCCACGATAATTTAAAAAAAAAGGTGAATTCTTGAAACATTACATAATATATTGTGTTACTGTATGTTGTTGTATGTTGTTGTTATTGATTAATGTTCTCAATCACTTTTCGTCTTCTTTTCCCCCAGTCACTGTTCGTCTTCTTCTCACCCAGTTTCTTCAAGTTTCCATCAAACCCTTCTATTAAAACGTCTCAGCAGTCTGGTTGTAGCCATGCAAGTGCGGTCTCGACGCTCCGTTGATGACGACATGGACCGATTCGAACCCAGGCCGCCGTTTCTATGGCTGTGGGATGTATAAGATTCAAGGATACAAAAAATGCTCTCACTTTGCTTGGTTGGATGAGGAGATGGATCCTAGGGCAAAACAAATAATTTCTTCACTGGTAAAGAGCTTGAATGAGGAGAAGGAGATGGTTAACACCTAGAAAGCCAAAGAGGACGAATTGAAGTTAAAGGTGAAGATCCTGAAGAAATAGTTCAAGATTAATTGGATTTTTTTTATTTGTAGTGTTAATTGTATTTGTTGTAACAACAATGACGAAATACGTTATAGTTGGATTCATGTGATGATGTTATGGTGTATTGAATATGATACACTTATGTGATATTATGAATATGATACAATTAATATTATTATGATAACTTTATCACAAATGTGAGTTGAATTTTCTGCGGTGATATGGTGAACAATAATACAGGTAAAAAAATGGGATTAATTATAAAAGCAGGATAATATTTGTTAAGTTTGCAGAAAATATAACAACGGTTATATATTATAACCGTTATAATATCTCGCGCGCTGTCCAGAAAAAAATAAATATCAGAACGACGCAGTTGGGAATCGAACCTAGGACCATTCTTTTTATCACAGCGGTCTTTTTGAAATTCCGTTGTGGTAGGGCATGCGCTTTCCAGTTTATTACAACATTTACTGGGTCGTGACTGTAAGTATCATATATACAACCACACTCTACATAATAACGCCTGGGCCCACGTGATTATATATCTTTCCCAACCGTTGTTAAATGGCATTTTGGTAGTAGTGCTTTATTGCACAGTGCAAATCAAATGACATGGCATCATACAAACAAAACAAGTCCATGCACTACGCGACATCCATCAGATGGTGAGGCATGGAAGCACTTGGATAGAATAAATCCTAATTTTGCCGCAGAACCTAGAAATGTCAGACTCGAATTATATTCTGATGGTTTTAATCCATATGTCAAAGTGTCAGTAGTTGCATATTCTTGTTGGTCAGTTATTGTTACTTACAACCTTTTCCCGAGGAATAGGTGTAGAGAGAAAATGCAATGAAAGGTAGAAGGAAATGAAGCTTCACAAGACTTATAAATGGTCGATTGATTAATACTATTCATCAATAATAATAATAATAATAAAAATAAAAATAATAATAATAATAATAAAAATAATAATAATAATAATAATAATATAGACTAGTAATGGGGAGAACACGGGGAAGGGGGCGACAAAAAAAGGAAGTCACTCCATCGCCAGAACCAAACCATGATACTGGAATTTCTTCGACTTCAACGGAATTGAACCGAATGGAAGAGAAGGAGGAAGATGCAAACAAGGCAGAGGAGAATCTGAATAAAGAAGAGGCGGAGGAAGGGTTGAATACTAAAAATCCTAAAACTATGCAAAACGAAGATGAAATCAAGAAAAAGAAGACAGTGCGAAAGGGACAAAGCTGTGGGTAGATGTGATCAGGGACAACCGCAACACCACAAACGGAGTGCAAATCTCATTTGTAGCACAAAAAATTGTTGAAGGAAAGGTGGAAATTGAGATTGAGGAAGAAGATGTGGAAGCGGAGGTCCGATACTGGGAAAATACGATAATCATGTATGTAATTGGTATTAATCTGAGTATGAATGCGGTTAAGAATTACATGATTAAGGCATGGAATTTTGTTAGGCTACCGGAGATGTATTACAATGACCAGGGTTTCTTTGTGGTGAAGTTCAAGACTGATAAGGAAAGGGACAAAGTGAGGATGAAAGGGCCGTATACGATACAAAACAAGCCAATGATTCTAATGGAATGGCGACCGGATTTCTCTTTGGAGAGGGACATGCTGAGAGCAATCCCAATCTCGGTTAAGCTCCCTCAATTACCCTTGCATCTATAGGGCGCAAAGAGCTTAGGAAAGATTGGAAGTGCTATAGGGAAACCTATGTTCACTGATGAATGCACGGCGGAGAAATTTCGAATCACATATGCTCGAATATTGGTGGAAGTGGATGTGACTCAAAAGCTTTGTGAAGAGATAACCATTAAAGATCATGAAGTGATTTGAAAGCAGCAAAAAGTTGAATATGAATGGAGGCCTCAATTTTGTGAAAGGTGCCAAAAAATTGGATATTGTTGCAAGAAAGAGAGGAAAATGGTAATGAAGAAATGGAAGCAAAAGCCTAGGAATGAGGAAGTCATAGAAGGGACTAGTAGACCTATGGAGGACTCTACAGAAAAGCAAGATGATGAGGTAACTGCAGCTACTGTGGAGATTGCTCTTGAGGAACCAATTGTGAATAACAGGCTGGAGGTAAATGAAGTAGAAACCCCTTGGACTGAGGTGAGAGGTACAAGAGATAAGGGGAAGAAATCTTTGACTGGAACACAAAGGAAATCTTATGTTAGCCACAATGGATTTGCTACTTTAGGTGTTTGGAATGACCCTAAAGGAAATCCTTTGGTGGACAAATGATAATAGCATGGTATGCGAGGGGTCTGAATAGGGTTGCCAAGGGTAGAGAGATTAGCTCTCGTCTCTCAAAGCTCAACCCTGAGATAGCTATTATGTTGGAAAATAGAGTGAAACATCAACATGCTGAGAAGAGTAGGAAAATTCTGGGTAATCATTGGAGTGCTATTGATAACTACAGTAGGCATGCCAATGGTAGAATCTGGATTCTATGGGATCAACAAAGAGTAGAGATCAAGGAAGTCAATAGTACATACCAACTTATTCATTGTGGTGTGTACAACTTGGAAGGGAAATTCATAAATTGGTTAACTGCTGTTTATGCTTCAAATAAGCTTGCTGAAAGAAGAAAGTTATGGAAGGATATTGAAGATATAGGGGGAAGGCAACAGGGCCCTTGGAGCATAATGGGGGATTTCAATAATATTCTCTCTATTGAGGATAGAATTGGTGGAAAACCTGTCACTGAAATGGAATTTAGAGACCACAAGGAAATGATGGAGGTAGCTGGTTTGTATGAAGCAGATAGTGTTGCAGACAAATACACATGGTTTAATAATCACACAAGTGGAGCCATATACTCTAGGATTGATAGAGTACTTGGGAACACTGAATGGCTGCAGCAAAACATTGACAAAACTGTTTATGTGATGGAACCTGGCATATCAGATCATGCTCTGATTTGTATTAAAGGAGAGGAGAGGAGACAAAAGTGTAGAAGAAGATTTAAATTCCTAAACACTGTTACTGAGATGAATGGTTATATGGAAGCAGTGAACAACAACTGGAAACTTAGAATGAAAGGGGATCCTAAAAGATTTCTTTGGAATAAACTTCTGAGATTGCAGCATGTGGTGAGAAAAATTAGCAGACCTCTCATGGGAATTAAGAAGCAGATTGAGGACGCTAGCAATAACTTGAATGAGGCTTAGAATTTGTTAGCTGCTGACAGAATGATTAATCAGGTGATCATGAAGGCCAAACTTTACCAAGAGAAGTTGATGAATCTGAGGGAAACTGAAGAGAAAATGTTGAGGCAGAGGGCAAAGGTGGATTAGATAAAGTTGGGTGATGAGAATAACAAATATTTCTATGCAACTTTGAAAAGTAACCAAAAGAGAAATAAGTTGAATAGTTTGTGCAGGGAGGAGGATGTAAATCCTATCAGTACTCAGTCTGATATTGAAACTGAAGTGATCAGTTTTTACAGCAAACTGATGGGGGACTGCTCAAACAAATCTTGAGGGCATTGACCTTGTTGCAATGAGGAGAGGGCCTCAACTGTCTATGGACCAAAGGGCTATGCTAGTGAAAACTGTTAGTAATAAAGAAATTGTTGAAGCTTTGAAAAGTATTGGAGAGAATAATGCTCTAGGGGTAGATGGATATGGCTCCAAATTTTTCAAACATGATTGGAATATTGTTTAAGAGGAAGTGACAGAGGCTGTGATGGATTTCTTTAGCAGTGGTGATTTTGATAAGAGGTTCAATGGGACTCTTGTTACTTTGATTCCTAAACGTAAGGATGCAAAGTATATAAGGGATTATAGACCCATATCTTGATGTACAACTGTTTACAAGGTGATCTCCAAGATTATGGCCACTAGGCTAAGCAAGGTGCTTAGTAGTATTATCAGGAGAAGTCAGGCTGCTTTTGTTCCAGGGCAGAAGATTCATGAGCATGTTTTATTGGCCTATGAGCTTATCAAGGGGTACAATAGAAAGGGAGGGATTCCTAGATGTATGGTGCAACTTGACATTCAAAAAGCTTATGACTCAGTGGATTTGGGGGCACTACAAAGCATTTTAAGAAAGGTTGGTATACCTAGATTGTTCATTAAGTGGGCGATGGAAGCTGTGACTAGTATGAGTTATCAGTTTACTGTGAATGGTGTGTGTACCAAGAAGATGGAGACTAGGAGAGGGCTGAGGCAAGGGGATCCAATATCCCCCTTGCTTTTTGTTGTTATAATGGAGTATCTCCACAGATTGATGCAGGGGTTGAATGAGGTGCACAATTTTAACTTTCATGGGAAATGTGAGAAATTGCAGATTATTGAGGTTAGTTTTGCTGATGATTTACTGTTATTCTCTAGGGGAGATGCTATGTCAGTCCAGTTGATGATGGAAAGGTTCAACAGATTTTCTCAATCCACAGGTCTGTATGTGAATCCCAGCAAATGTAAACCGTACTGTGGAGGGATGGATAGTGAGAGTAAAAGGCTTATCAGGGAAACCACTGGCTTCGCAGAAGGTATACTACCCTTTAGATATCTGGGGGTACCTTTATCTACTAAGAAGCTTAATAACAGTCAGTGTATTGGTCTTGTGGAAAAGATTGGAAAAAGAATTACTCATTAGAGAGCCCAAATGCTCAGTTATGCGGGAAGGCTACAGTTGATTAATAGTGTTGTGTTTGGTACTGCTTATTTCTGGATGCAATACATGCCTATGCCTAAAGGTGTGATTAAAAAGGTGCAAGCCGTGTGTAGGGAATTCCTTTGGACGGGTCAGAACAAAGGTAGCAGAAAATCCTTAGTGGCTTGGAAGAAGGTTTGTAAACCTAAGAGCCAAGGAGGATTTAGTGTTATTGATCTGGCTGTGTGGAATAAAGCTTGTTCTATGAAGTTGTTGTGGAATTTAAGTAAGAAAAGAAACAATTTGTGGGTCAAATACATTCAAGAATATTATATGAAGAATGAGGATTTGTGGACCAAGCCTGTTAAAACTAATTGTTCTTGGATTCTAAAGAAAATTATGGATCTTAGAGATGAAGTGAGTACCAATCAAATTGTGAGAGATATGATGCACAAAGAGATTTTTAGCTTGAGAGTATGCTATCTGGCACTGCTTGAGCAGGACCGGGTAGTAAACTGGAAAAGCCTTATGTTTGACAACATCGCAAGACCTCATGCTATGTTTACCATGTGGATGGCGTGTCTTGATAGATTGCCAACAATGTGGAGACGTGTGAAGCATAACATGTTGGCTGATGCCAAATGTGAATTCTGCAGTGCTAATGAGTCATTAAATCATCTATTGTTCGAATGCCAAATAATGCAGGAAATTTGGAAGAATGTTTTGAACTGGCAGCAAATGGAGCATGAGCCAGGTGGCTGGAATGATGAATTGGAATGGGTAGCAAGAGCTGCCAAAAGCAAGAGTTGGAGAGCTACAATTTTGAGAACATCGTTTGCGAAAACGGTATACGAATGTTGGAAGTATAGGAATGACAAAGTTTTCAAGAATATTGATACACATACAAATATAGAGGAACAAATTAAAGATAATATTGTGTATAGGTTATGGTTGAAACCTAAGCTTAGAGAGCATGTTGCTCATTTGCTTATATAAGGACTTTGATGTTTAGTCTTGGGTGTTTGTTAGCTGGACCCTAGGGGTCGCTTTGTAAATAACTATTTTTTGTAGATACATATACATATATATATATATATATATATATATATATATATATATATATATATATATATATATATATATATATATATATATTCATTTTCCAAAAAAAAAAAAAAAAAAAAAAAAATAATAATAATAACAATAATATTTTAAAGTATCAATTGTTTATCGTAAATGTAAATATATTTTAAAACATTAAACTTTTTAACAAATGAATGTTGATAACTAAAACATTTATTTAATCTATATAATAAACTAAATTATCAATAACTCAATTGATATGTGTTAATTAAATTAAATTGTTGTAAATTTTTATTTTAGAATTTAATCCTTAATACATGATTTATTTTGACTTATCTATAAACACCAATACTATTATTCAATCTCTAAGGATGTGATTCGAACAATCTATTGAAAGTGTTTTTCACCATCTTTTTCTTTATGCTGAAAGTTATATCTATTGAAGTTGTGTTGTTAATTGTCTTGAACATTTGTAGACATGTTATTCATAAATCTCATATCTAGTTTTCTCATGACTTTGCTAAAAATCTTAGCAAGTCTGAGATTTTCTTCAATATCATAATTTACTTGGTCTTTATAATCTTCATAATTGTCTTAAACTCTACTATTTTGAGGATTCATAATACCATAAAGAATCTTTGGTTGATGAACTACGCCTCCTTTGAAATTCTCTATTTTAAATAGAATAAAAAAAATGGAACACACTCAAACAGAACGGGGGTCCTGCTCTGAAGCAAAAATATTAATATGACAGATAATATAAAACAAGATGTTAAATCATAAATCAAATAAATAACATGAGAATTGTTAACCTAGTTCGGTGTAACATCACATACATCTTGGGGGCTTCCAACCCAAGAAAGAAATTCAGTCTCAATAGTTTTAGTACAAAGTGTCTTAGATGAACAAACTTTGTTCAATTCTCTTATTCTTAATACTACTTATGTCTTTCTATTTAGGACCCCCCCTAAATATGAGAACCCCTTTCACTTCCTCTCAACCACTAATCTTAGTGATCAATACAATAATTAGTTTAAGGATTGTTGAATTACAACTCAACTAACAAACCAACCTATATGCCTTTAGATATATAACTTAGGCACTTGAGAGGTGCACAAATAACAACAAATACAATGTCTCAAAAGAGAAATCCTAACATTAAGATCTTCAACTCTTGCGTACACCCCAAATGTTAGGTTTGAGTCTACTTAAATAGCAATGCAACTTTTAGGCTTTTCTATAAGATTTGATCACATGCAGATTTGTAGAGGGTTCTGTTTTGATTTCTTTTTTAAACACCTCCAACAAAAAGATTTGATTTGTTTTGATTCAAATTTAAATCTCAAAATAATTAGATTATATCTTATTCAATCTTCCAAACAAATCTAATTAAAACATTGCTAAAAGATAGCAGCAAATATGATTGAAAAACAACCAGAATTTTCACTCAAAACAACAATAACCATGGTCAGCTGACAAAGGCCAGATGTTGCATGCATGGTGGAAAATTTGGCCTTACATCTGTCCACGTAACACAATTATGAATTTGGAACCAATCAAATAAAATATTTACTTAATATAAATCACAAATCTAACTTCTCAAGTAAAGGATTCATCATGAAACTCTTGCCAAAACTGAACCACACTTTAAATCATTTTTAAAAGAGATCAAAGATTTTAAAAACAAATCTAATAAGATCTCTTTATGGAAAATAAACCTTCAATCAATACCTTTCCTTATTAATTTCAACACAATCTTGAATAAAGTAAATATAAAACAAATCTTCCTCAAAGCATATTCAAATAAATCTTTTCATCAATGCAAATACAATCAGATCAAATCTTCTTATTTAAACCAAATCCAAATCTTTTTAATTAAACCATATCCAATAAAATCTTCTGCAACCTTTATGGATTATAAACTAATAAAACATTTTTCCAAACTAATTTGGATTAACAAACTTCTCCCAAAAGTAATCTTTTGAGCGTACCATAATTAATATAGGTTTTCTAACCAATTGCCGAATTGAATATTTAGTGTAGTAAGAGCAGTCCACGCGCCAAGATGCCGCATAACATGTTCCAGACATCTTGCATAATAAGTTGCTTACAACCAAATCTTGATGTAAAGCTAGAACAAACTTAAACCATAACTTCTAGAATCAAGCATAATCACCATCAGATTTGAACCTGAGGCCAGATGCTACACACACACTGGAACAACTTGTCCAATATGTTACAAATTCACCAAAATACATCTTGTACTCCCCATGTTGTTTTACCAAATGCAGCCAATAAAAAGGAACAACAATCTCCCCTTTTGAAATTTTTTTGGCTAAAACAACTTACAATATGTGTAGGAGTAAATCTTCAACAACCAACAACTTCTTAAGAACCCCGGATAAAAGCAATATCCTTTCTTGAATCTAATCATATCATCATATCCCCCTAATTTTCTCAAAATGGGCAAGGGGTAACAGAAAAATCCATCCCATAATGGGCACATGCACTAGATAAACAGAACACAAGAACACATATCACAAAATTGTAGTATCAACAATGTTCTTCTTCAAACGGATAAATATTAAACACAATGTTTGGTATAATGTATATGACAATGTACTTATATAGCAGCAATAACAAGTTGAGGTGAAAAATCTCCAACATTTCTCCATCAAAAACTATATTGGTTTTATCAATAGGTGCACAATGTGTATGACAATTTACTTATATAGCAACAATAACAAGTTGAGGCGAAAAATCTCCAACTTTTCTCCATCAAAAAGCATATTGGTTTTATCAACAGGTGCACAAATGTGTATCGCAATGTCAGCTACATCTTTCCCAACATTCAATATGTAACTCAAAGTCAAAACACTTGGGGAAACACTAGTCTCATCATCACACAAAACAATGTATTTCTTTTGAACACTCAAAATATCACAGATTATAGAGAGAACACCAATAGGTGGTTGGATGCCATGAGAATCAACATATTTAACCAATTGACAAAGACAACATTCTCCATATTCTAAGGTAGTATGAGTTCCTACCTAGTACAGGAACAAAGGGAAGCAACAGTAGATTACTTCTGATTGCAAACTCAACATATTACTATAACCAGATTCATCAATAACATGAACATTAGGAGGACAAATATCTAGGACATCTTTCCTAACAAATAACTTGCAACTGAAATTTAGCAATCCAGGAGTTATACCATCATTTTAACCACAAATTCCTTCATCAACTTAGGATAACCATATCTAACATTCAGCATTGTCTTTAACAACTGAGCATCACTAATAAGCTTTATAGCAAAAGAATCAGCATGTTTCCTAGTTTCCTCAAAAACATATTCTCCAAAATTCAACTTTGCCTTTGTTTCTACTTGGAAGATAAGTTTGGCCAAAGCAACTGTAACACCCCCTTTCTATACCCCCAAATAATCATTTAAATCATTTAGGCACATATTCTAAAATTCGCCAGAGTACAATTAAAGCATGGCATAAAAAGGCATGTCACATTATGATTGAATTTAAAACATACAACACCTGCTCAAAAGATTGATATGCAACAGTGGGGTAACTTTGTCCTTACACCCACATCTCAATATTTAGAATTAAAGCGGAAAATCCAAACATTGAAATACATCAAAATATATATACATACATATACATATGTATGCTTCATCAACACACTTCATGTTTACTTAAACATTTATCCACAAGATACATATACAAATTGTATCACAAAAGAATAATATACATCCTAGCTACCCGGTGCTACATATCAGAGCCAACCGACCAAAAGAATGAAGACACGCTTCACCAAAAAGACCTCCAGCATACCTACTCTGCAATGCCTCATAGAGCATCATAAAACAGCAGAAGGGTGAGAAATATTATCATAATAACGTTGCATATATTTATATATCTCAACACAAGAGTATACACACGACACATCCTCACCATTCTACCATTCCACATAACATACATATTATATTCATTCTTCAATGCATCATTACAACGATACAATTCTTATCACAATTCATCACATCTCATTCAATATACATCGCAAGGCATATATATATATACACAAAACCAAGCATAGTCATCACAATGCTTATCATTCAACATAAACACATATATTCATGTTTATTCACCAATGCACATATACAAAGATGACCAATGCAAATCATAGAGACCGACTCACGACTCTATGCAAATGCAATGCGGGTACCGACTCATTTCATCTCAAGTTCAATTGAAGAACTTATTGGAACCATCGCTTGTTACTTAACGTAACTCCCCGTCGGGCATACGATGTTCACCCATTGCTACCACCTCTCAAAAGGCTTACAATGTTTATGGATTGCTTTCGGTCCTCTTTGTATAAGGCTCACAATCCGATCGCTTTCGGTCCTCTTTGTATAAGGCTCACGATCGTTTGTAATCATCGCTCCCACCTCTCAAAAGGCTTACGACGTTACAACGGGTTCATCTTAGAACCCCACAATGCAAGAATGCACATCATGATGCTTCACATACAACATGACTCATGACACTTTTGACATGCATACATATCCACAATATAGTCATGCATTCATCACACACAATCCACATATATTCACATCAATTGTGCCAAACGGCAACCGAACGTTTTCACAAATAACCAAACAATTCGATTTACGGTTTACCGAAAAAGTTGGTGAAAAGTCAGCTAAAAATATAATTTCTTATCACCATCAATTAGTACATATCAATACCTTCAATTCGATATAAAGAACTCTCAAATCCGATAAACAACGAACAAGTTATGAATATTTCAAACTAACGCAAAAACATAAACCGGACGCCCGACACTACGAAACGGTTCGTAAAAACTGTACCGATTGGACCAAGTTCAGACCCCAAAACTATTTTTCCTAGAAAGAACATCTCGTTAGCTTCCCAACGCTTCGAACGGGGATCAAAACCGACTTACGGTTCAAGAGATATGAATTTCTGAAGTTTCCCCGACAAACCAGAATTTCTGCTTCAGCACAGTAGGTATCGATACATAGGCTTTATGTATCGATACATAAAGACCTCATGTATCGATCCCTAACTCGCATGTATCGATCCCTGCTGTAGTAAAAATTCCATTTTTCCCAATTTTCACAGTAGGGATCGATCCCTGGGATTATGTATCGATCCCTAACCCTGTTTTTCACAAAAAACCAGATTTTTCAAATTACAACTTTGCTGTCCTTTTTCCGAATCCCCGAAAACTCGACTAAATCGAACATTTTCACCGAAACAAACATATACGCGCAACCACCAAATACATAAGAACAATTTAGAACACATAAACGAAATTTCTACGACGTTCGATTTTTCGATTAAATTTCAACCTTTCAAAAACCAGAATTTTTAAACTTCACCAAATCGAATAAAAAGCACGACATACGACGACCTAATCTTCCTCGATACAACTACGTAATTTATTTCGAATTCTAACCGTGAAAACATCGTTTTCTATCAATTTCCTATAATTCGACCTAAACGGAAACAACAACGGAAACATACCGAAAACTAACCGAAACATAACCAAACTTAATGAAACTTCAAACAGCAGCTCACATACATATAACCAACCAACACATGTATTTATACGACTTTCCGACCGTAGAAACATCGGTTTCTATCGATTTCGTCCAATACGGCATAAACGGAACATATAAAAACCACCCAAAACATTCATACAAAACTCATACATAATCATACACAAAGTTATAATAACAATGTTTCACACCCTTACCCGATTTCTCGATTCTTGGAAGCTTGATCTTGATGATTTGTAGCTTTCCTTCTTTTTCTCTTCTCTTTTTCTCTCTTGCTCTCAAAATTCTGTTTTTCTCTCTTTCTCACCTCTAACTTTTTATTTCTATTCTTTTTCTTTCTTTTTTTATACTTTTCTTAAAATATCTCCTCTATAATAATTAACCAAAATATCTCACAAATATCTAATAATACATTTTCTCACTTAAAAATATATAATTTAACAATAATTATGAAATGTCTAAAATACCCTCCAATCTAATTTCCCCCGAAAACTCTCAAAAACGGTAAAATAATATAACACGCCAACATATCGGATTAAAACACCAATTTCACAATAACATAATTATTGCCCAAATTAAATAAAAGACTCAACCAAATAGAATCAATCAACACGAAAATGGAAATATCAAAATCGGGCTGTTACAACTCTCCCCCACTTTAGAAATTTTCGTCCTCGAAAATATTACCTGATTCAAACAACTCCGGATACGACTCGCGCATCCCACTTTCCAATTCCCAAGTCATATTGCCTTCTGAAGCGCCTCCCCACGCCACTTTCACAAGCGCAATATCTTTACCTCTTAACTTCTTAACTTCGCGATCCAAAATCTTAATCGGTAAAACTTCAACCGTAAGATTATCTCTCACTTCCACCTCGTCCATAGGAATAACATGTGACGGATCCGGAACATACTTTCGAAGTTGCGAAACATGGAAAACGTCATGCAAATTCGAAAGATTCGGAGGCAACGCCACCCGATAAGCCACATCGCCAACACGTGCAATAATCTGATACGGACCAATAAAACGAGAAGTCAACTTCTTCGACTTCAAGGCACGACCCACACCCGTAACCGGTGTAACTCTCAAAAACACATGGTCGCCTTCTTGAAACTCAAGATCTTTCCTTCTCTTGTCATGATAGCTCTTTTGTCTACTTTGAGAAGCTTTCATCCTTTCCCGAATAAGCTTCACTTTCTCCGTCGTTTGTTGTACCATTTCCGGTCCAACTATCGTCCTCTCGCCGGTTTCATGCCAACACAAAGGTGTTCGACATCTCCGACCATACAAAGCCTCAAATGGTGCCATACCAATACTCGAATGAAAACTGTTATTATAGGTGAACTCAATCAACGCTAAATAACTATCCCAAGCACCACCTTGCTCTAGCACACAAGCACGTAACAAATCCTCTAACGATTGAATCGTCCTCTCGGTTTGACCATCTGTTTGCGGATGGTAAGCCGAACTCAATCTTAGCTTAGAACCCAAAGCCTTTTGTAAACTCTCCCAAAACCTTGATGTAAATCTAGGATCTCTATCCGATACAATACTCTTAGGAACTCCATGTAACTTCACCACCACAAGAACATAAATCTCGGCTAACTTCTCCAAAGGATAACTAATATCAATTGGAATAAAGTGAGCAGATTTAGTAAGCCTATCAACAATCACCCAAATAGCATTATGACCTCTTTGCGTATTCGGCAATCCCGTAACAAAATCCATCGATATACTATCCCATTTCCATTCCGGAATATCCAACGGTTGCAACAAACCACTAGGCTTCTGATGTTCCACCTTCGACTTTTGACAAGTCAAACATGCATATACAAATTGAGCAACATCCCTCTTTAATCCGGACCACCAAAAGATTTTCCTCAAATCTTGATACATTTTGTTCGCTCCCGGATGAATACTTAAGTTACTTCGGTGCCCTTCTTCCAATATCATCTTTTTCAACTCCGCATCATCGGGAATACAAATACGACCACGGAATCTCAAAACTCCAAAATTATCAACCTTGAAATCCTCATTCTCATTCAACATTAAATCAACGAACTTCAACTCCAATTTTTGCTTTTCACTAACCGTTGCAAGAAAATCATTCGTAACATGTAACATACCAAGTCTCACACTTCGCGGCGTCATTTCACAAACCAAACTCAAATCTCTGAAATCCTCCAAAAGTTCCCATTCTTTCATCATTAATGCGGACATATGTAACAACTTTCGACTTAAGGCATCAGCCACCACATTCGCCTTACCCGGATGGTAATTCAAACTAAAATCAAAATCCTTCAAAAGCTCTAACCATCTTCGTTGTCTCATGTTCAACTCCTTTTGATCAAATAAATATTTCAAGCTCTTGTGATCACTAAAAACTTCAAATCTCGCACCATAAAGATAATGCCTCCATATTTTCAAAACAAACACCACGGCCGCTAACTCCAAGTCATGCGTAGGATAATTCTTTTCATGCACTCTCAATTGTCTTGAAGCATATGCCACAACTTTTCCATCTTGCATCAAAACACCACCTAAACCTGTAAATGAAGCATCACAATACACAACAAATGGTTCATTAGGATTAGGCAAAATCAAGATCGGAGTCGTTGTCAACCTTCTCTTTAGCTCATTGAAACTCTCTTCACAATGAATATCCCAAATGAACGCCTTTCCTTTACAAGTCAATTGCGTTAAAGGAAGTGCCAACTTCGAAAATCCTTCTATAAACCTCCGATAATAACCCGCCAAGCCTAAAAAGCTTCGAATCTCCGTAACCGACCTAGGAGCCTCCCATTGCATCACCGCATCTATCTTGGATGGATCAACACTAATACCACTACCGGAAATAACATGTCCAAGGAAACTTACTTCCGACAACCAAAATTCACATTTTGACAACTTAGCATACAATTGTTTCTCTTTCAAAATTTGCAACACAATTCTCAAATGCTCTTCATGCTCCTCTTGAGACTTAGAGTAAATCAAAATATCATCGATGAACACAACCACAAAACGATCCAACTGTTCATGAAAAATACGATTCATGTATTCCATAAACACACCCGGCGCATTAGAAATCCCGAATGGCATCACGGAATATTCGTAATGACCATACCGTGTCCTAAATGCCGTCTTTTGAATATCCTCTCCTTTCACACGAATCTGGTGATATCCCGATCTCAAATCAATCTTACTAAAAACATTCGCACCAACCAATTGGTCCATCAAATCATCGATCCTTGGAAGCGGATACTTGTTCTTAATCGTCACTTTGTTCAATTGTCGATAATCAATGCATAATCGCATACTCCCGTCCTTCTTCTTTACCAACAATACCGGTGCACCCCAAGGAGAAACACTTGGTCTTACAAATTTCTTATCCAACAAGTCATTCAATTGCTTTTTCAATTCTACCAACTCCGATGCCGACATACGATACGGTGCCATCGAAATCGGTCTAGTACCCGGAACTAGATCAATAGAAAATTCAACTTCTCTTTCCGGCGGTACATCCGTAATATCCTCCGGAAACACTTCTGGAAATTCCCGCACCACTGGGAACACATCAAGTGAAACTTTACTTTCCACCGACAATGATGCAAACAAACCAAACAATTGAGCTTCATCCGCTAAAAGTTTCTTCAACTCTTTAGTGGATAGGAAACTCTCAAATTCATCATCTTCCAAAGAAGGAAACCTTACTAACTTGTGATAGCAATCTATATGAACTCGATTAAATTGCAACCAGTTCATACCCAAGATTACGTCCAAACCCACCAACGGCAAACACACTAAATCCATAACAAAGTCTTTACCATACATGGTTAAAGGACAACTCATACACACCAAAGATGTAGTTACCGACCCTGAAGCAGGAGTCTCAATAACCATCTCACCACCCATCAAAGACAACGCAAGATTTAAACGCATCGCGCACTCCGAAGAAATAAACGAATGAGTCGCTCCCGTATCAATAACAGCAACTAAAGGTGTACTATTAATAAAGCATGTACCTTTAATCAAACGGTCTGCACTAGTGGTCTGAGTCCCCGCCAATGCAAACACCTTACCGCCCGCTTGAGCTTGTTTCGGCTTAGTACACTTAGTACTAATGTGACCCACTTCTCCACAATTAAAACACTTCACCATATTCCTCCTACACTCAGCAGTAGAATGCCCAATTCCTCCACAGTTAGAACATTTTCCAACGGGCTTCCTACACTCAGTTGCTTTATGACCCATTCCACCACAATTGAAACATTTAATGAACCCCGAACTTCCTCCTCCAGATCTCTTATTAAAGTTTCCCTTATATTTACCCTTATCAGCGGGTGTCACATAAGGTCCACTTCTAGCTTGTTGTTTCCCTTCCTCTCGTTCAAACTCTTGTAATGTGTAGAACGAGCTTTGCTATCTTCCTCGAAGATTCTACAACATTCAGTCAAATCCGAAAACCTCCTAATTCTTTGATATCCCACAGCTTGCTTAATCTCAGGACGCAAACCATTCTCATATTTAATACACTTTGAGAACTCAGCAGTAATCGCGGCATAATGAGAATGAAATTGAACCAATTCCACAAACTTAGCAGTATAGTCCACCACTGACATACCACCTTGTTTCAATTCCAGGAATTCCATCTCCTTCTTCCCTTTCACACTTTCAGGGTAATACTTCAGCAAAAACTCGGTACGAAACAATTCCCAAGTTACCTCTTCATTATCCACCTCAAGAATTTCGCGCATACCGACCCACCAATCATCGGCTTCTTCCCTCAGCATGTGAGATCCAAGCCTCACCTTATTCTCTTCCGTACAGTCCATAACTCTGAAGATTCTTTCAATCTCTTTCAACCAATTTTGAGCTCCATCGGGATCAAATCTTCCTTTGAAAACCGGTGGTTGATTCTTCCTGAACTCTTCATTAGCATTTACATTCGGCGCACCCTGCACCGCCCTAGCCAATGCTTCCATAGCAGCAGCCATAGCATTATCGTTTCTACCAGCCATATTCTGATCATTCCCAAAAATAACAACAAAGGTTAAACAACAGTTCAACCAACACAACTACAAGACAGACACAACTGACTCAACTCTGGCTCTGATACCACTTAATGTAACACCCCCTTTCTATACCCCCAAATAATCATTTAAATCATTTAGGCACATATTCTAAAATTCGCCAGAGTACAATTAAAGCATGGCATAAAAAGGCATGTCACATTATGATTGAATTTAAAACATACAACACCTGCTCAAAAGATTGATATGCAACAGTGGGGTAACTTTGTCCTTACACCCACATCTCAATATTTAGAATTAAAGCGGAAAATCCAAACATTGAAATACATCAAAATATATATACATACATATACATATGTATGCTTCATCAACACACTTCATGTTTACTTAAACATTTATCCACAAGATACATATACAAATTGTATCACAAAAGAATAATATACATCCTAGCTACCCGGTGCTACATATCAGAGCCAACCGACCAAAAGAATGAAGACACGCTTCACCAAAAAGACCTCCAGCATACCTACTCTGCAATGCCTCATAGAGCATCATAAAACAGCAGAAGGGTGAGAAATATTATCATAATAACGTTGCATATATTTATATATCTCAACACAAGAGTATACACACGACACATCCTCACCATTCTACCATTCCACATAACATACATATTATATTCATTCTTCAATGCATCATTACAACGATACAATTCTTATCACAATTCATCACATCTCATTCAATATACATCGCAAGGCATATATATATATACACAAAACCAAGCATAGTCATCACAATGCTTATCATTCAACATAAACACATATATTCATGTTTATTCACCAATGCACATATACAAAGATGACCAATGCAAATCATAGAGACCGACTCACGACTCTATGCAAATGCAATGCGGTACCGACTCATTTCATCTCAAGTTCAATTGAAGAACTTATTGGAACCATCGCTTGTTACTTAACGTAACTCCCCGTCGGGCATACGATGTTCACCCATTGCTACCACCTCTCAAAAGGCTTACAATGTTTATGGATTGCTTTCGGTCCTCTTTGTATAAGGCTCACAATCCGATCGCTTTCGGTCCTCTTTGTATAAGGCTCACGATCGTTTGTAATCATCGCTCCCACCTCTCAAAAGGCTTACGACGTTACAACAGGTTCATCTTAGAACCCCACAATGCAAGAATGCACATCATGATGCTTCACATACAACATGACTCATGACACTTTTGACATGCATACATATCCACAATATAGTCATGCATTCATCACACACAATCCACATATATTCACATCAATTGTGCCAAACGGCAACCGAACGTTTTCACAAATAACCAAACAATTCGATTTACGGTTTACCGGAAAAGTTGGTGAAAAGTCAGCTAAAAATATAATTTCTTATCACCATCAATTAGTACATATCAATACCTTCAATTCGATATAAAGAACTCTCAAATCCGATAAACAACGAACAAGTTATGAATATTTCAAACTAACGCAAAAACATAAACCGGACGCCCGACACTACGAAACGGTTCGTAAAAACTGTACCGATTGGACCAAGTTCAGACCCCAAAACTATTTTTCCTAGAAAGAACATCTCGTTAGCTTCCCAACGCTTCGAACGGGGATCAAAACCGACTTACGGTTCAAGAGATATGAATTTCCGAAGTTTCCCCGACAAACCAGAATTTCTGCTTCAGCACAGTAGGTATCGATACATAGGCTTTATGTATCGATACATAAAGACCTCATGTATCGATCCCTAACTCGCATGTATCGATCCCTGCTGTAGTAAAAATTCCATTTTTCCCAATTTTCACAGTAGGGATCGATCCCTGGGATTATGTATCGATCCCTAACCCTGTTTTTCACAAAAAACCAGATTTTTCAAATTACAACTTTGCTGTCCTTTTTCCGAATCCCCAAAAACTCGACTAAATCGAACATTTTCACCGAAACAAACATATACGCGCAACCACCAAATACATAAGAACAATTTAGAACACATAAACGAAATTTCTACGACGTTCGATTTTTCGATTAAATTTCAACCTTTCAAAAACCAGAATTTTTAAACTTCACCAAATCGAATAAAAAGCACGACATACGACGACCTAATCTTCCTCGATACAACTACGTAATTTATTTCGAATTCTAACCGTGAAAACATCGTTTTCTATCAATTTCCTATAATTCGACCTAAACGGAAACAACAACGGAAACATACCGAAAACTAACCGAAACATAACCAAACTTAATGAAACTTCAAACAGCAGCTCACATACATATAACCAACCAACACATGTATTTATACGACTTTCCGACCGTAGAAACATCGGTTTCTATCGATTTCGTCCAATACGGCATAAACGGAACATATAAAAACCACCCAAAACATTCATACAAAACTCATACATAATCATACACAAAGTTATAATAACAATGTTTCACACCCTTACCCGATTTCTCGATTCTTGGAAGCTTGATCTTGATGATTTGTAGCTTTCCTTCTTTTTCTCTTCTCTTTTTCTCTCTTGCTCTCAAAATTCTGTTTTTCTCTCTTTCTCACCTCTAACTTTTTATTTCTATTCTTTTTCTTTCTTTTTTTATACTTTTCTTAAAATATCTCCTCTATAATAATTAACCAAAATATCTCACAAATATCTAATAATACATTTTCTCACTTAAAAATATATAATTTAACAATAATTATGAAATGTCTAAAATACCCTCCAATCTAATTTCCCCCGAAAACTCTCAAAAACGGTAAAATAATATAACACGCCAACATATCGGATTAAAACACCAATTTCACAATAACATAATTATTGCCCAAATTAAATAAAAGACTCAACCAAATAGAATCAATCAACACGAACAACTGAAATAACTTGCAACTGAAATTTAGCAATCCAGGAGTTATACCATCATTTTAACCACAAATTCCTTCATCAACTTAGGATAACCATATCTAACATTCAGCATTGTCTTTAACAACTGAGCATCACTAATAAGCTTTATAGCAAAAGAATCAGCATGTTTCCTAGTTTCCTCAAAAACATATTCTCCAAAATTCAACTTTGCCTTTGTTTCTACTTGGAAGATAAGTTTGGCCAAAGCAACGGTTATCCTTGAACTGTGATTTATGGGTGCCCAATTAGCTACACCAATCCTATTCAGTGTAGTATACTTCACACTTAAGCTTCCACTATAGAGTGAACCTTTGTTGGGTCATTTCTTCACTTGCCTACCAGTTATCTCTTTTGCAATCTTGTTAATAGAGGAAACCTTATCAGACCCTATATACTTGCTTCTGCCCAAATAGTCATTAATGATTAAAGGGGAGAAATTCACACACTTTCCTCTATCATACACTTTTCTATACTCTTTGTTGCCTTCTACAAATTGGTCGCATTCTTGTGTTAAGGCCACAATGGCATATTCTCCAACTTTCTTTCTTTATGTTCAAACATCTTTCATGAATTTGGAGTAGTTTGACATTTGTTGTATGGTTTTAATAAATGGTATATTGATGCAGAGTTATTTAAGAATCTCTGTGAATTTCCCAAACCATTGCTCTTCTTTTTCCTTTCTAATTATTTGAGGAAAATATGCTGATGGAATATCTTGCACAAAATTTCTTGTTGTACTGAGTTCTTGCATGCCACGAGACACTTATGTGTTAGTATGTGTCGTGTCAGAAGTCTTCAAAGTGTTATGACTTGATTGCAATTCTCCATTTGTTTCCTACTCAACAATTTACTTTGGAGCCATTTTAAAAGATGTAACCTATAATGAGTCTCATGTTATTCAGGAACATATGCCTAAACCAGCAACACATGACTTGTTGTTCAGGAACATAATAATAATGCATAAAAAATTAAAAAATTTGGAACCAGCAACACAATAATAGTTATAAATGAAGAATAAAAAAGAAGAAACACTAAAACATATATATTAGAAATCCTAGAGTAATCATTTTCTATATATTTAACTATGTTACAACATAATCCTGATGCAAAGAAATATAACCACTACCTTCAAAGAATCAGAAAGAGATCAAAATGGAAATGTCTTCTTCAATTGATTATTGGTATGAATGAAGGTTCGATTGAAATTCCTTAACATGATCAGTTATGTGTTTGGAAATAGAAGGAATTTGGTACAGAGATTTAATGTCAAGTCTATGGTGGAATTTTTTTTCTCTGAGGGAGACTATATATTGTGTTTTCACAAGACCCTCAAGATAAAGCTATTAGTCTTATTGGGCCTATCTGTTCATTGGGCCTTATGGCATACTATATATTGTATTGTATTCTTGTATACGATTAACATATGAAATCATAATATACATTTTTACTGTTTCATCATCTTCTTGCTTTTCTGCGTTTTCGCTTATTTCTCGCCATGGCCAATTCAAACAAGGTTATGTTCAATACTATAATATGGTATCAGTAGACCACAAATTCTTCTCCGTTACAGTCGCATACCCTTCATTTTTCCTTTGTTTTTCGGTTTCTGTTCATCTTCTTTCATGGTTTCCGATGACGAACCGATTCCTAAACAAACTTCCGCAAAACCTAATTCTCCAGATCCTTGTCAAAGCCCTCGCAATCCATTTTATCTTCATCCTGGTGAAAATCCTGGAGCTGTTCTTGTTCTCCACCTTTGGATGATAACAATTACCATAACTGGAGTAAATCGATGCGCCGCGCTCTCACATCCAAGAACAAACTTTCCTTCATCAATGGCACCCTCCCAAAACCCCCTTCCTCTGATTCAAACTACGAGCTTTGGGATCGTGCCAATAGCATGGTTCTTTCTTGGATTAACCGCACTCTTTCACCTTACATTGCGCAAAGCACCGTCTGCTTTGATTCAGCCTTCGATCTTTGGGAGGATCTTCGTGAAAGATTCACTAAAGGTAATCATTTTCGATTCTCTGATCTCCTTCGCGATTTACACTCTATTCATCAAGGTGATAAGACTTTATCCACATATTTTACCGACTTGAAAATCCTTTGGGATGAATTAGAAGATTTAAGACCTACCCCAACTTGTACTTGTTCTACACCTTGCACATGTGCATTGTCTAAAGCAGTGCGCAAATTCAAAGATATGGAATATGTCACCTGTTTCTTGAAAGGATTGAATGACAATTATCATAGCATTCGCACACAAATCCTTCTTCTTGACCCTTTACCTAGTATAAGCAAGGTTTACTCTCTAATTGCACAACAACAGATTATCCCTTCATCACCCTCCCTTACTGAGTCCACTGTTTTGGCTGCTACAACTTCAAACCCCATAAACAAATCTAAATCGAGCTCTAAAACATCCATGGTTTGTACCAATTGCCACAAGACCAACCACACTGTGGATACCTGCTACTTCAAGCATGGTTTTCCACCAGGCTACAGAAATAACAAGACCAACCACAAGTCTCCTTCAGAATCCAAGAATGCTGTTGTGGCTGCCAAAGATAATCACATTTCTAAAGAAGACTATCAACACCTTGTGATGCTTCTACAACAATCCAGGAAAGACCACCCCTCTTCACAGCATGACCAGCCCTCTACATCTGAACAGGGTGTCATCTCAGGATGTGTCTACCAAGCAGAAGATTGGACAAGTGATCCTTCATAATAACCTGTTTCTTCTGCATACCAAACATATGCTCAACTTCACCTGCACTACTGCTTGCAACAATACACACACTGAGCATCCTGTTTCTTTAGATAGTTCTTTATGGCATCATCGTTTAGGGCATCCCTCAAATGAGGTTTTGCTCAATATGTCTAAGCAATTTCCCTGTATTCAATTTCATAAGAATTCTATGTGTCATACTTGTCACTTATCCAAACAATGTAAACTCCCTTTCCCCACTAGTAATACTGTTTCTCTCAACTGTTTCGATTTAATTCATATGGATATATGGGGGCCTATTTCGATTGCTTCTATGGATGGTTTTAAGTATTTCTTGACTATTGTTGATGATCATTCTAAGTATACATGGACTTTTCTTATGCAAAATAAATCTGATGCTAGACTGCATATTAAGAACTTTATAGCATATTGTCATACTCAATTCTCTTGCAAGATCAAAATTATTAGGAGTGATAATGGCAGTGAGTTTATCATGCCATCCTATTATGCATCTCTTGGAATCATACATCAAAAGAGCTGTGTTGAAACACCTCAACAGAATTCTATTGTAGAAAGAAAACATAGACACCTTCTAAATATTACTAGATCCCTTCTTTACCAAGCCAAACTTCCTAAATGTTTTTGGTCTTTTGCCTTGTGTCATGCTACTTATCTCATCAATATAATTTGCAGCCCCACCATTCAAAATCAAACACCTTATCAGTTGCTCTTTAAGACACCCCCCATATATACTAATCTCAAAACCTTTGGATGTCTTGCTTATGCCTCTACCCTCCTTAGAAATAGAGATAAACTTGATCTTAGAGCCACTAAGTGTATCTTCCTAGGTTTCCCTATGGGCATTAAAGGATTCTTATTATTTGATCTTCAAAACAGATCCATCTTTACTTCTAGGAACTGTCACTTCTATGAAACCATTTTCCCTTATACATCACCAACTCTTCCACCATTGCCTCTTGACATCCCTTCTTCAAATAATCATTTTCTGTTTGATCCTATTGTTTCAACAGAATTTCCCTCCCCACCAACCCATACTGTTGCTACCCCTGACCTTGATGCCCTCATTGGCACTCCCACACAATTATCACATACTCCACCTAACTCACCTCCTTCTCATACTAATACATCCTCTCACACATCACCTGATCCTTCCCCCATAGCAGAACCAACATCCCCTGCTGCCACTAATCTTAGACATTCCACTAGGATTAGGTCTGCACCTGCATTTCTCAAAGATTTTGTTTGCCATCTTTCTATGCCTTCTATTATACATGATATTTCCAACTATATTTCTTATAAGCATATTTCTCCTGCATATTTTTCATATGTTTCTGCTATAACTACTTCATCTGACCCTACATCATATAAACAAGCTTGTGTTCATCCTCATTGGGTAAAGGCTATGGACAATGAAATTCAAGCCTTGCAAGCCAATAACACATGGATATTGACCTCACTACCTCAAGGTAAGAAACCTATCGGTTGTAAGTGGGTCTACAAAACTAAATATAATTCTGATGGATCTCTACAAAGGCATAAGGCACGGTTAGTTGCTCAAGGTTTCAAACAAATTCAAGGTATTAATTTCTTTGATACTTTTTCTACGGTTGCCAAACTCACTACTGTACGTATACTCCTTGCTATTGCTTATTCTATGAATCTATTTCTTCATCAACTTGATGTGCATAATGCCTTTTTACATGGGGATTTGGATGAGGAAGTATATATGAATTTGCCTCCAGGCCTTACTCCCTCCCATCCAAACCAAGTGTGTCAACTTCTCAAATCCCTCTATGGTCTTAAACAGTCCAGTAGGCAATGGTTTGAGAAGCTCTCACAAGTTTTACTCAACAATAATTTTAAACAATGTTCTTCTGATCATTCTTTATTTATCCATACCTCTAAAACTTCTTTCACTTGTCTTTTGATTTATGTTGATGACCTTTTATTGGCAGGCAATAGCATGGATATTATCAATCACCCCAAGGATATCTTGAACCACCATTTTCACATCAAGGACCTTGGTTCTTTAAAGTACTTCCTGGGACTTGAAGTGGCACGCAACAGTTTCGGCATCAATGTCTGTCAACGCAAATATGCTTTAGATTTGCTTTCCACAACTGGTTTACTTGGGTGTAAACCAGCTACGACACCAATGGCTCGTGATACGCGTTTACAATCCACCGATGGCGTTCTCCTAGAAGACCCTACTAAATACAGAAGACTCGTAGGCCAACTGATCTATCTCCTCAAAACCAGACCCGACATTTCTTACTCAGTGCAGGAACTCAGTCAGCACATGAGCTCCCCTACTGACCTTCATTATAATGCTGCCCTTCGAGTGATTCGTTACCTCAAAGCTGCTCCTGGTCAAGGCTTACTTTTCCCTAGCAATTCTTCCCTTCAGCTCAAAGCTTTTTCCGATTCAGACTGGGCTACGTGTCCTGAGACGCGCAAATCTGTCACTGGTTATTGTATATATCTTGGTGACTCTTTGATATCTTGGAAATCCAAAAAGCAACCTACGGTTTCTCGTAGCTCAACCGAGGCAGAATATCGATCAATGGCTTCCACTGTATGTGAACTTCAATGGATCACCAATCTTCTTCATGAACTTCCTCTTACTTTTCAACAACCGGCTCTCTTATATTGTGACAATGCTTCTGCTCGTCATATTGCCACAAATTCATCTTTTCATGAACGAACCAAGCATATAGAATTAGATTGTCACTTGGTTCGTGAAAAACTACAACAGAAACTTTTCCATCTTCTGCCTATTACATCATCCCAACAGCTGGCTGATGTCTTCACTAAACCATTAGACACCAAACCCTTTCTTCACAACATCACTAAGCTTGGTCTACACTCCATATACCCCAAGCTTATGGGGGGCTATTAGTCTTATTGGGCCTATCTGTTCATTGGGCCTTATGGCATACTATATATTGTATTGTATTCTTGTATACGATTAACATATGAAATCATAATATACATTTTTACTGTTTCATCATCTTCTTGCTTTTCTGCGTTTTCGCTTATTTCCCGCCATGGCCAATTCAAACAAGGTTATGTTCAATACTGTAATAAAAGCGAGTACTGAAAAATTAGCCTTATGTTGAGCGGGCCATAAATTTCAATGCGGGTATCTATGCATGTGCTTTCTTAAAGTTTTTCTACAAAATGATCTTATCCCAGATTCTTTCTAATTGAGAAAATTACTTGAGGACGAGAAATGGTTCAAGTATGAGGGATTTGATTAGTAGCATTCTTTATCATGTCTTGGATTGTTTTATTATAAGTTTTTAAGTATTTAAACTTTGTATTTGTGCATTTTAACTTTCGTATTTGTGTTTTCTCTAGATTTCAAGTATAAAAAAACAACTATGACAAATTAGAGTCAAAACAGAGCCAGACATATGAAGACTGCTAAAGAAAAGATTCTACAGTACAAAAATTAGGGCATACTATAGTTAGGCCATAAGGGCTATTACTGGTCGTAGTGGGAGCCACGTTCCCTTTCTTTTTATAGCACCATAGTGATTACTAGAGGGTGCTACGCTTAGGCCATAATGGCTATTACTAGTTGTAACGCGCCAAAAGACTGCATTGAATCCTCTTCAATTTCCAAATGTTTTAACAATTACAAAAGCACCATCTAAGGCCATTTACACAAATTTACACCTATCTTTATGTAATTAAGCCTATAAATACCCATGTAATCTTGAGAAAAATATGTCTCATTTGCTAGATTTCAATATACTGTTATTAGTTTTAAGCATTTTGTTTTCTGCACTACTGTACTTTCAAAGTCTCCCTTGAGCAATTTTAGTTATATATATATTCACTGCATTTTTAGGTTATAAACTTTTGTTTATCTATTGTTATCATGAATATATATGATGTTTATATAATATTATTATTGAATATATACAAGTAGATCTTTTAGAGTCTGAGACAACAGGACTCTCAAATCGACAGACTTCACGTAAGTTTTTCTAATACTGATAAATAACGAGAATTCTTGTGCTGTTTTGATATTTTTGTTTTAAAGTCAAACCTTCACTATGAAGGTAGGAACACATAGACATCAATTATATATGTTGAAAGGGTATAACCGATGTCTAACTTAAAAATTTGAACAGTTGATTCTGAAACAACGAAAGTGTCTCAGAATCAACTGAGTAAAACTTTTCTTTTAAATTAGCCTCTAAATACATATTATATGTTGCGAAAACAGGTAACTTGTGAGTTTAGAGCATGGTAATGCGTCGATGAAAGTGGGCATTACTATCAACTTCTATTGTTTTTTACAAAAAATTTGTTTTCGTTATAATCATTATTAGAACTTGTATGAACAAAGTTATTGACACGAACCAGTCTCAGATTCATTCTTTATTATTATTAAGAATAACCCAAATTTTAATTATTTTTCTCAATATTGATCGTCTTAGTTAAACAATGAATCAATAGAACTTGGTACTCAAAACTGAATTATGAGAATCGATATTTTTTGTACTACTTCGACATTGTCATATGCTTACAGTGTGTCACTACAACTCCACCAAAAACTTTAAGACACTATACTACAAGAAAATTGTGCTCCAGCAACGTGATATAGCCACATGAAATTCATGTCACTAAAAAAGGATGTTGTCACGTGAAAAACACGTCGAAACACTTATAAAATTATAAACTAGATGAAGACCCGCGTGATGCGCGGTTGTTAACAATTTATTTAATTATTTATTAAATTTAAAATTTGTTAAGAATTAGTTTGGCATAATATGATTATTAAATTTATTTTACAAAAATTTATTGTGAATTATAATTGAAACAATTATATGACTTAATCACATATAAAAATATATATTTTATTTAGAAGGAAAATCCATGTTTGTAAATTTAGAGTGGCATTATTTTTGTTTTGATTCTCATATTTTTTTGTACTTATCTTTGATTTAGACATTTAAGTTTAATTCTTTACAGATATGTATTAATTTCTCGTGTTAAATTAATTTTTTTTTTGTATTTATTATCAAATAAAATTTTCAATAGCTTTATAGAATTTATGTCTATCTTATCGAACTTTAGTTATCTCATGAATAAGGGTTGAAATTGTTAGTTTCGATATTTGCTTAATTATTTTTTTGATATAATTATTTTAACTTTTATTAATGGAAAGGTAAAACTTTATTTGATTTTGTCGTTGATATCAATCGAAATATGAGTGTTCTTTTTTAAAACATTATTATTGTTGTTTTTATTATACTATGTATGGTCACTTTTCTAAAAGAAAAGAGTAAACTATAATTCACTATGGGAAAAAACTCTATACTCTCATATGCGTGAAATAAAAAATCTTGTTGTTTGTTGTTAGTTTATTATTTGATATTATATAAAAATGGGTTAATAGCTATTTTGCCCCCTGCCATATAAGCGATTTTTGAAAAATCCCCCTGTAAAAAAAAAACTTGCAAAAAAAACCCTAACATTTGAAGATTCTCTCAATTTTGACCTTCATCACATACAGTCACAAAAAATGCCAAAATGGCAGGGGTCAAAATAAAAACGCTGCCAAAATGGCAGTGGTCAAAATAAAAACGCTGCCAAAATGGCAGGGGTCAAAATGGCAGGTTTTTGGTGACTAGACATGATGAAGGTCAAAATTGAGAGAATCTTCAAATGTTAGGGTTTTTTTTTGCAAGTATTTTTTTTACAGGGGGGTTTTTCAAAAATCGCCTATATGGCAGGGGGCAAAATAGCTATTAACCCTATAAAAATTGTAATAGTAAAGTATATATACATGGTAAAAGATTGTTGCGTACTCTATTATATTTTAAAATCAACAATTAATGAGGGATTTGTCTTTAAAAATTGTGTAAGAACTACTTTAAGATTAAAAACATTTGTTTTAAGTGTTGTTTTTATTCAAAATGATTTCTTTTTCCGTCTTGGCAAGGGTTTGAACCCGTGACCTCCAATAGAGTAAAAGTATTGTATTTAGCTTTTTGAATAGTAAAAATGAATTTTGGAAAGTGCCACGTAGGACTATGAGATGATGTGGCATAAATGGAGTTTAAATGTTAGCATGAGAATGCGCGCTTCTGTTTTAATAATAGATAATAGATAATAGATAATAGATAATAGAATAGATAATAGATAATAGATAAATAATTGATAATAGATAATAGATTGAACTTCAGCTGGTGTAATTTAAAATTTGTGAAAACTTAGTGACGTGAAAAACGCGTCGCTACTCAAAATTTAAAATAATTAAAAAATGAAATGCACCTTTTCACGTGGGGTCAATTTTAAAAGTTTCAAAAAATTTGTTGTGATGTGTATTTCACGTCGCTAATAAAATTTCAGAAATTAAAATAGTTTAGTGGGAAATGTTACCAGTGGAATTGGTTGTGGTGCAGACAGTCTGACATGCTTTTAAGTAGTGACATGAAATTTACGTTGCAGGAAAATTACAATTCTGACACGCTAGCACTTTGTGAAAGGAAAATTATGTTGTTACTCATTTTAATAGTGACATGGAATGCACGTCCCTATGACATGTTGTAAATTAGTGGCATGGAGTCATGTCGCAACCATCAGCAATTACTTTAATTGCGACGTGATTTTCTCAATGCTAAAGTGTCTATTTATTTGTTTTTTGTGATTTAAGTGTCTATTTATTAGTGTTGGAGCGATAAAGCGGCAAGCAACAAAAGTTTTTGAAAGTATTTTTTCAGGAATTTATTGTCTCCACAGGGATCGGTGCGAGGGAAAGAATGTCGTTCGACAATCTCTACATCTCTAAACTTGGGTTTAAATGGTTTGGGAAAAAGTGCAAAAGGAAAAACATAAAATAATAAAATAAATACATTCTTAAGACATGAGAAAACTCGTCAGGAGTTGTGTTTCAATCTACCCATCAAGCACTAAAAAATCTATGGATCAAATGCACGCAACCTAAATCACTCGTCAAAATCTCCACGTATCACTCACAACAAGAGGTAATGTCTAACGCAAAAATTGAGAGATCAACCACATTCTCTCGTAGGTGATGTCTCACACAACTCAACAACACGTACGAAGCATTAAGATCCGACACACATGTGAATATTAGACCACTTCCCACAGCCAATAGATATTCATCTTAGGTCGAGTTCGAAAAGTATATGTCTATAGCAAATCAAACCCATTAAGATAAATATTAAATCAAATATGGCATCGATTAAGAGTTGTAAAAGAGATTTTATACAAAGATCCATAAATATACAAACAATCAAGATAAACTTACATACAAAACCCCAACAAATGAAAAATACATAGAGAGGAAGGAAGAAGAACACAAATCTCGCGGTTTGTCAACTCTGATTGAAGTGGATTCGACTCCGGATCGTCAAGATATACACTCCATGTGTTGTTTCTAAGCTAAATCTACTCAAGAATGTGTTTGATGAAGTTGGGGTAAAAAGTTCCCAACAACATAACCTAAAAAATGCTAAAAAGTGACTTAAATAGGGGCTGAAAAGACGCAAACCGCGCTAAGCACGCTATGAGGCGCTTAGCGCCTTAGCAAAATCACAATTCTTGTTTTCTTCATAACTTTCGAATCGTAACTCCGATTGACGCATGGTCGGAAGCGTTGGAAAGCTTATTCAATGCTCTAAACAAAAATGACAAAATATATTTGCTTGAATACTTACAAAAATGAGATAACTTAAAATTAGAAAGAATGAAATTTATTACACTCGCGTTAAGCACGCTCAGATCGCGCTAAGCGCGATCTCACCTAAAATACACTTAAACCGCCTTAAAGCGCGCTAAGCGCGGTCCTGCCCGCACTAAGCGCGGTCAAGGATCCTTAGCTAGTGTCTCTTCATAAAAAACGCACTGAACCCGCGCTGAAAAATGCACTAAGCACGGGTTACCGACACGATCGCCTCGAAAATGATCTTTTAGGTCTTCTTTCTTTCACCATAGGTTCCTATCATCAAATATAAGCAAGAAGACCTGTCAAAAAGTATCAAAATGATCATAATTCACAATATTTACAATAAAATCGGAAACTTACATATTTACACTAAACCTAATAGATTTACTACTAAAATATCAAGGAAATCGTTGAAAAGGGCCACAAAATACTATCTATAATATGCATAATTTGGCACTTTACAATTAGACAGCTTGTAACACCCCCTACACACTTCATAATCCCATTTTTTCCTCTCTATTTCATCTTTCTCCCAGTCTCTTCTTCCACTCCACACCATTTCAATTATTTTCACAACTTTCTCACCATTTTGCAACTCTAATGTCAGTTTTGTTATGATTTTATTTAGGCTAAATTACAATTTTAGTCCCCCTGTTTTGGTATATTCATGGTTTTAGTCCCCCCATTTTCTTTTTAAATAGTTTTGGTTCCCCATCCCAATTTTGATTCAACTGTACATGCACTATTCATGTACGGTCATGCATTGTTCATGTACGGTCATGCACTGTTCATTATTTTTTTTATCAATTGGGATGGGGGACCAAAACTGTTTAAAAAGAAAATAGGGGGACTAAAACCGTGAGTAAACCAAACCAGGTTATTTACTAATTAAGATTCCTTGTTAATTTTCGTTTATTTAATTTTTCTCTTTTTTTATCAAGACTTAATATCATCAAGACTCAAAAGTTCATCAAGATCAAGACTTCATATTTGTTTGTTTCTTCACTCAAATGTATATTAATTTTGATTTTTATATAAAAACGTATATAATTTGGGTTGTTTAAGTATATTTTTGCTTGTAAATTTGTTTGGTTTTATAATATGTTTTAATTGATGTATATGAGTTGGGTATGTTAATATATATATATATATATATATATATTACTTAATTAAAATTGTAACCCATTGTCATGCTGCCCCCTATGGAGGGCACACTAGCACACTAAGACTTACGCGAGAATTCTTCAATCAGGCCTTTATTGGCCTCAATTATGGAGAGACGTCTACGTCGCGGTCGAAAAGTGTGATCGGTGTCAACGCACTGGGAACATCTCCCGAGGTGAAGAGATGCATTTGAAAAACATACTGGAAGTAGAAGTCTTTGATGTGTGGGGAATTGATTTGATGTGTCTGTTCCCATCATCATTTGGAAATAAGTTCATACTCTTAGCAGTAGACTACATGTCTAAATGGATCGAGGCAATATCTTCACCTACCAACGATGCACGAGTCGTAGTCAAGATGTTTAAAAACATCATATTTCCTAGATTCGGTATTCCTAGACTTATTATTAGTGACGACGGATCTCACTTCATTTTACGAATATTTGAAAAGCTGTTACTTAAGTATGGAGTCAGACACAGAATAACAATCCCGTATCATCCACAAGCGAGCGGCCAAGTTGAGTTCTCAAATAGGGTGATTAGACAAATACTATAAAATACGGTTGCTAAATCTAGGAAAGATTGGTCATCTAAGCTTCCACATTTAAGACATTCATTGGAACTACACCGTTTAAAATAGTTTATGGTAAATCCTACCATCTGCCAGAAGAACTAGAGCATAAAGCATATTGGGCCATAAAAGCCCTGAATATGGACTTGAAGCTGCTGGCAGTAAGCGAATTCTACACATACACGAACTAGAGGAACTAAGATTAGATGCTTATGAAAATGCCCAAATCCATAACGGAAGAACTAAGAAATGGCACGATAAGTGGATAACAAGAAGAGAGTTCAAAGAATGGGAGTTAGTTCTCCTTTTCAACTCTCAACTAAAACTTTTCCCTGGTAAACTTCGTTCTAGATGGTCAGGACTCTTCGTGGTGGTTAAAGTTTTCCACAACGGTGCTATCGAAATAAAAAACCGATCTAATAACACTTTCACAGTAAACAGGCAGCGACTAAAGTATTACTATTGTGTCGAGGATGCAAACTATTATGTCAGCTTCAAGTTAGAAGAGATGCCCGCTACTTTGCCAAATTAGAAACGTCTAAATCAATGTTGAGCTACCGACATTAAATGAAGTTCTGCGTGGGAGGCAACCCACAATTTTTTATTTATATTACTAATTTTCCCCAATATAATAAAGCGGTAAACTAACTTATTAATAAGTGCTAAATTTACTTCTGTCTCCTTACAGGACACGTTCAGACTAACCTTTTCCTACTAACTAGCTAGAGAATGCAGAGTCGATATATGAGGGTTGTTTTCAAGAGCCATGCCCAGAGGAGGCGCTATGATGCCCTTGCAGAGAGAACCATCTCTCTTACTAGATACCCTCACTTTCCTACGCAGGTAGACTTAGGATTCACAAAGAGTGTTTGATTTATGTTTACCCAGATAAGTTGGGATCACTTCTCTGTTGTGAAGCACCCTACTTAAAGAAACCTGACTCTTGAGTTCCTTAGCTCTTTTGATTACCGTCCATACTTAAGACTAGGACCGATCTGTGGCATTGTTTCCTTCAGATTCTTTGGAAGAGATTACCATCTTAACCATAGTGAATTAGCCTGTCTCCTAGCATTCCAACATGGCCCCCATGTGTATTCTGAAGTACCCGTTGACGATGATGACTTGATATGGGAATTAGACTTTTTCTGGGGCAAGATTACTGAAGACTATCCTCGAAATCATATCAGGATGAATCAAGATCGTATCCATAACCCATCCATTAGGTATTTCCAGATGGTTGCGGCCCAGACTTTCTTTGGGAAGGCTAGGAACATAGGCCCAATTAGTAGAGAGGAAGTGTTCTTCTTGTTTAGTATCTTTCAGTCTAGGCCTATTAACTCAACTACTTTCTTACTTGGTGGCTTACACATAGTAGCTAATCCGCTGGTAGAGAATATTTATATATGCGGCACTATGACACATCTTGCTATAACTTTAGGCCTACGTGACCAGATACCTCAGTTGACACCTTAGTGTGCATATGATTTGTTGGACATAGATGAATGCCTGAATAACAGTTTGATAAGGGGTGAGGGACCCAATGAGTATAAAATAGTCATCTTAAGTGATTTGGTTCACCAATTTACCCTTCCAAACCCTAAGAAGACCAGCGTCCACAACCGTAGGAACTGGGGGTATGTATTAGAAGCCCAGGATGAGTAACCCTCACCACCTCAGACCTCGTCTGCACCTGAATATCATCCCACTCCACCATCTGATTCATCTTCTACTTCAGCTGATGCACATCCTCATGGAAGGCACCATACAGAGTTAGGCACCGTCCACACTGAGCTTACCATTCTATTTACTGACCTTACTTGTCTCCGCCAAGATTTCACCAACTATACCGATGTGATAGTAGAGCAGATGGACCACATTTCCCAGGAGATCTACATCATTTGTAGGTTCCTAGGGCCAGATGTGGGACGTCATGGTGGCTTATCATCCGTTGTTTACTACCTTTCCTACCTTCCGCTTAAACATTGAGGACAACGCTCTGTTTAAGTGTGGGGGAGGATACTTTTCCCGCTTTTTCTAGATTAAGAGTTCATTTTAATTTCCTAATTAGAATTTCCCATGCTTTCTAATTTAGGATTTAGTTTTTCTGTTGAATTTTCAGTAGTCAAGCTAACGACATTAAGCAAAAGCGTTGTGTGGGAGGCAACCCACAATATTTTAATGTTTCCAATTTTTTCGTTTCAGTTATTCTATTTTTGCATTTTTTTACTTTCATGCTGAAGGTAGCGGGATTATACCTGAGTGAATCGCACACTCAAAGATACAATAGAGTCGCCACTGAACTTTATTTAGTCCCAGAGGATAGGGAAAATATCGATAAAACCCATGGGGAAGAGAAACGAGTAAGGGGGTCAGTTATGCGAAAGGAAGGTACTAGCACCTTACGCATCCGTCGTACTCGACGGGAACCATTTTGCTTGTTTCTAGGCTTGGATGTGTTATCTATTTAAAGGCTTCTAGCTAAAAGAAGAGGAAAGAGAGAAGAGCAAAGAAATAAAGAAAGTGCTCGCGGAGGTTTAGGGCCCTCGTGCCTACGTACCCTCATAATGCAATGAGGAAATTTAAGCTTCGTAGTTCGTGGAACCAGGGACAGAGAAGAAGAAGGAAAGAAGGTGGAAGTGTGCTCGCCAAGATCATCGTAATATTGTGCCTACGTATCTTACATTCGAATGAATGTAGAATCAGAGCGTCCGTAGTTCGTGGAACCAAGACAGAAATGGAAAAGGAAATGGGTGTCAAAACCAAGAGCAAAAGAAGTAGAGAAAGATCCGCTGGGGATGTAAAAAGAATTGGTGTCAGAACCAAGAAAGAAGTGCAAAGGAAAGATAATAACTATGCTGAGGATAAAGTGCAAAAATTGTGTCGAAACCCAGAAGATAAAGGAGCAAAAGAGTAATAGGGGCTCCACTGGGGAGTAAGAGAACAAAGTGCCTGTGCTGGGGATCAGAGGGTAAGCTACCCTACTGGGGAACAAACAAAGGGATGGTGTCAAAAACAAGAGGATAAGGATTCAGTATATTAACTAACTGGAAGTGGTTAACCGAAGAAAAAGAGATTAAAACTCTGTGGGGGAAAAGGGTTTGGTGTCAACAGGCAGGATGTGATAAACCAAAAGAAGAGAGTACTGAACCAAGATAAGGTGTTTGACTCTGAAAGGAATTCGGTATATTAACTGATAAACAGTGGTTAACCGAAGAAAGAAAAGATTGCAAACATGCGGGGAGAAAGGTTTTAATAGATAGACTGTGATCAACCAAGAAAACGGGTGTAGAACCAAGCGAAGGTTGTGACCCAAAAGACGGGTGGGAGACCAAGCGAAGGTCGCGACCCAAAGGACGGGTGTGAACCAAGCAAAGGTTTTGACCCAAAGGAGTTCGGTACACTGATTGAACAAGCAGTATCTGATCGAAGAAAGGGTATTTGAACCAAAAGAAGGTTACTAACCCAAGGGTGCGAGTATTCAAACCAAGGTTACTAACTCATAGGGTATTGGTTTTAATAGACGGGCTGTGATTAACCAAAGAGAATGAGTGATTAACCAAGAGAAGGTGATTAACTCAAAATGAGCTCAATATGTTAACAGACGGGTTGTGGTTAACTGAGAAATGGGTGATTAACCAAGAGAAGGTGATTAACCCAAGAGAAACTCAGTATGTTAATAGATAGACTGTGGTTAACTGAGAAATGGGTGATTAACTAAGAGAAGGTGATTAACCCAAGAGAAACTCAGTATGTTAACAGATAGATTATGGTTAACTGAGAAATGGGTGATTAAACAAGAGAATGTGATTAACCCAAGAGAAACTCAGTATGTTAACAGATAGATTGTGGTTAACTGAGAAGGAATGTAAATTGGTGTTTTAACTGACAGGCAGTGATTAACCAACAAAAGGGAGAAGAACCAAGAGAAGGTTGCAAAATCCGCGAGAGTTTTGGTGTTTAACAGGAAGACTGTGTTTAACCGAAGAAAGAGTGCGACTGTAGGGGAAATAGAGAATTGGTTTTAATAGTACGACTGTGATAAACCAAAGAACGAGTGATTACGACTCTCATGGGGAATCAACGAAAGAAGTGACTAACCACAAGAAAAGGTAATTGAAACTCTCATGAAGAGAACAAAAGAAGGGTACTGAAACAAGAGCAAGAGATTGACTCTCTAAAGATTTCTTAATGATCGCGAACCAAGGGAATGATGATGGATCAAAAGACAGATTAAAAGAGATAAGAGTGATCGGAGATCGACTCAGCTGGGGATAGAAATACGCTACCGCCTGGAGATAGAGGGGATTAGGCCAGGCCCAAGGTCATTTGTCCCCTACCTGAAGTAGTAGGAATGAGAGTAGGAATTCTCCATTCTCATTCCTTCTCTAACACACAGGGTGTAGTGCATATGTTGAAACGGACAACGTAACAGCTCCAAGTTGTACAGTGCTCAAGTGTCGCTTGAAAACTCCGACTCCCCGGGGAAGACAGAGAAAGAGAGTTCTAAAGGAAGCCTAAAGAGAAGTGCCAAAGGGATGATCAAACAATTGAAACGGAGTTTCGATTAATTAATCAAAATGGAGGAATATGCTAATAATTTTCCAAATGAATTGAAAAATTATTAAAGCAAAAAGGGTGCATTATTGATTATACAAGATTAATCTTATTCTTTGAAGAACAAACTTAATTCAAACATGAATGAAAGTGCAAAACAGTACCACATGTCGCTTAAGATGCATCACAAATCATGTAATTATGTGGATGAAATTATGCAAGAATGATCATGTTCATACAATGCCAAGAATGTGCACAATCATAAAATTGAAAGATCGAGCATCAGAAAGTTCACAATCATGCTTCAAACAGAAATCAAATGATCCCTAAAACATCCATAAAAATCAATCATATCAATCCATGGAGGTTATAGGAGGAAAGAATGTCAAACATGCTTGAAAAAACTAAAAAAAAAGAACTTTGTACAGTGGTAATTGATTACCACAAAGCAGGTAATCGGTTACTTGCTTGAAAAAGGCAGAACTAGTGAAAATTGCGCAGAGTAATCGGTTACCCTGATATGAGTAACCGATTACCACTGTAACAGTGGTAAAAAACAGCTTTTCAAAAAAGCACTTTTAGCACCTAATCACTTATCCAAATTACCACATGCTGGAGTATGAATTTGTGCACGAAAATCAAGTTTAACAACAACAAAACACATCAATGGAATTAATTAAATCATCAAGATCATGGATCAAGTAATGTCATAATCAATTCACACACAAAAAGCATCGAAACTATATCGCAAATGATACGAAAATGTTCGAAACGGTAAAATGTGCAAAGAAGGACCAACCTACAAGGCTGAGATGTGCCTTGGATGTTGTTGCAAATGAATCTTGATAAAGATAATCAAAGAAAACCTGAGGAATCTTCAATTGTAGCTGAATCGTATCGAAGCCAAGCAAATTGCAACGAATCTCCAAAATACGAATTCACACCGTAGAATTTTGAAGCAAACACTTGAGATGAATCCAAAAGCTAATAAAACTCAAGAAAATCAAGTAGAATTGCAATATGATGAAGGTTAAGCTCAAGAAATAATCACTTCTAAGGTGAAAGCAATTACACCTCAATGATGAAATTGAGCTACGGTGAGTTTGGGAATAAAGTGGAGATGAAGATGAAGAAGTTGCAGAAAAATTCAGAGAGAATGTGGGAGAATTGAGAGTGAAGAGAATGAGGGATTGTGAAAATGATTGTGGATCCTTTGTGAAATGGTGAAGCCTTGTTTATAGAGAGTTTTGGTTTGGAGTTGATAGGTTTGGAATGTGCTTTGGATTTAGCTTTGGAGCTAGCTTGGGAGTTAGTTACACTTGACTCACCGAGTCGGAAGTTGACTCGGTTAGTTAGTTAGTTAACTCGGTGGAGCAATCCCAATGCCAATCCAAATCAATAGCTCACACCCTTGGGAATTAAGGAACATGGTGCACTTAATTCAAAGTGATGCATTGGAATAAATGTAAGTGGAGTGTCTTGAATGGTCTTGAACTGTCTAGAATGTTCCACTCAATGCTAGAACCAAGTAGAATCCAAGAACAAAGAGAGTGCCAGGTTGCTGTCCCAAAACGCAGCAAAATTTGTAAATCTGCACAGGGTACTCGATTACCTTGTTTTTGCCTAGAAACGGAGTAATCGGTTATTCCAGGCAAAATTTGCCCAAATTGCTTGTGAACAAGTGTTGAAGTCCCGGTTTCGATTTTCCACCTCTTGCTTTGATGAATAATCATGGAAACCCTTATTTTGTGCTTGTTTTGAGGATGTGATGACCTTGTGAGGATGCGATTAATCAGGCTTGAAAAACCTGAAATATTCCTGCAACAAGAATCATAGAGAAAAAGTGTGAATGCTTATGTCAGCGATGCGAATGCACATGCTTATGCAAAAGGAAAAAAGGGGAGGTCAAATTTCGGGTTACGACAGCTGCCCCTATTTAATCCTCTTGGACCTGAATGTACGAATTGCGCTAGCTTTTCGATGATTCGAGGTAGAAGGGGATTAAATAAGAGAGTAGCTAAAAAATTTTGCCGACGACGACAAAAGAAATGTTTGGGTAAAGGTGAATGTTGTGGGAGCTCGATAGGTGAGAGGCTGAATATCCGCTGGGGAGATGAATCAGGCCAAAAGGAGTATGCTATATGCATATGTTATGTATGTGTTGTTCTACATGGTGCTTGATATCATGTTATGCGGCGACAAAGATTAAGGTATTGTGTCGTGGTTAGGTAGAGATTATAGCAAAACGAACGCGACATCTTCAGCTGGGGAAAGACCCGCAGATGGCGACGACTCCGTAGGGGAAATAGCCTAGAGATCTTAGGTTTCCAAGCTATTACCACCATTGTTGCTGGAAATGAAAAAAACAGGATGATCCCCAAATCACGGCTGACTCCTTCTGGGGAACGACTTTCCAAGGTCTGAATGATCTTCTCTGCTTGAGGAAAACAGGAAATTGAAACATACCACTGTCGCTGAGGAATGATGTTTTGACCTGCCGGGAGTGATGCTCGACCCTTGCTAGGGGTAAGAGAACAATCATGTCTCAGCTTGAAGGCACATGATGGTAACTTTATTGGGGACATTATGGATTTGCTGGGGAAATGGAAGGTAAACAACCTTTCCGAAGAACTATAATGGTGCTTGCTGGGGAAATGATAGCTCTGCAGAGGAAATGACCACCTCTTCAAAGAACTATCACAGTGCTGGCCGGGCATTAGGCTTGCCAATGGATATTACCGATTATCCCATAGGAGTTACCAGCGAAATATGCAATGCATAATGCTTTCTCTATTGATTTAGATTTTTATTATTCTCAATGCTTTATAGTATTATATAATCACAAATAATCGCTTATTTTGCAAACAAAATACTGAAAAGAAAACAATTGAGAAATCAAGTGATGCATTTTTATTGAATGTGAAAAATATTTGTACATAAGATGTGTACAAGGATGCAAAATCCTTGATGAGGAAATTTGAAATAAAATTAAAAAACAAATGTAAACGGCAAAGAGAAATTATGTTTTGCGTTGATTACAACATTGGCCACCATTAACTATAAGTCTAGGTTCCAACGCTTTGCACCAGTTGATGATGACTTGGTTGCTCTGTTACCGTCCGAAATCCAGCTATGACGAAGAGAGGCTCAAGGGTCCAAAGTCAAATGCCTTTATCCCTAATTTTTGCATGGACATATTTTATATTTTTATTTCGTCCATCGGGATACCCCTTTTTTCCTAAGTCGCCCTTTCGGGTTTTCAACTTAGCGGGCTATTATTGTTTTTTTTTGTATTGTCCCTAACTTTTGCATAGACATTTCTTTTTTTTTGGTCCATCGGGACGCCCATTTTTTCTTATATTGTCCTTGCGGATGTCAATCTAGCGGGCTCTTTATTCATTTTTTTAGGCATAATATTTTTTGACTGCATCGGAGTTCACGGGCGATGGCAACTCCTCCCCATCCATGGTGGTGAGGATCAAGGCTCCGCCTGAGAAGGCCTTCTTGACAACAAAGGGCCCTTCGTAATTGGGAGTCCACTTGCCTCGTGGATCCAAGTGAACAGGTGAATACCTCTTGAGCACGAGTTCACCTTCTTGGAATGCTCGAGGGAGGACTTTCTTGTCAAAAGCTCTCTTGAGGCATCTCTGATACAATTGACCATGGCAAACGGCGGTAAGGCGCCTCTCTTCGATAAGATTCAGTTGGTCATATCTGGATTGAACCCATTCAGCTTCATCAAGATCTGCTTCAATGATGACTCTGAGCGAATGAAATTCAACTTCAATGAGAAGAACAACCTCCATACCATACACAAGCGAATACGGAGTTGACCCAGTGGAAGTACAAACTGAAGTTCTATAGCCATGTATTGCAAAGGGAAGAATTTCATGCCAATCTTTGTAAGTTTTGACCATTTTCTGGACAATCCTCTTGATGTTTTTGTTTGCTGCTTCGACGGTGCCATTCATCTTGGGCCGATATGGTGAAGAGTTGTGATGCTCGATCTTGAATTCTTGACATAACTCTTTCATCATCTTGCTGTTTAGGTTGCTTACATTGTCAGTGATAATGCTGCTAGGAATACCATAGCAATAGATTATCTCCTTCTTGATAAATCTAGCAATCACTTGTCGTGTAACATTTGCGTAGGAAGTAGCTTCAAGCCACTTGGTAAAGTAATCGATAGCAACTAGAATGAATCAATGACCGTTGGATGCCTTTAGTTCGATCATTCCAATCATATCAATACCCGACATAGAGAATGGCTAAGGCGAAGTCAAAACATTCAATGGAGTTGGAGGCACATGGATCTTGTCTCCGTAGATTTGGCACTTGTGACATCTTTTAGCAAAGTTGTAACAATCTACCTCTATTGTTGTCCAGTAATACCCAGCTCGAAGGATCTTCTTGGCCATAGCAGGACCTTTAGCATGTACACCCTCGTTGCCCTCATGTATGGACCTTATGATCGTGTTTGCTTCGTGTTTATCCATGCATCTGACCAACACGGAATCATAATTCCTCTTATACAGTACACCACCACTTAAGAAGAATTTGGCGCAGAGCCGTCTAAGAGCCTTCTTGTCAGTGATAGTAATACCCTCGGGATATTCCTGTTTTTCCAGATATCTCTTGATGTCGTAGAACCAAGTAGGGGTGTTTGTGGTTCATGAACTGAATTGAACCAAACCATATTAATGGTTCAGTGCAGTTTTTAAAAACCACTTTAACAAAAAGTGGTTAATCTATTAAACCAATTCAATTCGGTTCAGAACCAATTAAGAACCAGTTTGTAATTTAGAACCAGTTCACAATTTTAAACCAGTTTAATTTAGTTTAACCAGTTTAAAACCAATTTTTTTAAAGAACTAGATTATTTTTTTCACCAAATTTCCAATTTTTTAAAAGTTCAATAAACAGTAACGGCACCGTTTGTCCTAACGTGAACAGCTGAACGGTGTTTTATTAACCGTGTTTGTTTTCTTTGACTCAGCGTTCAGTAATCATCACTACTACTTGCTAACAACAACTTAATCAACATTTTTTAATTTATTATCCTTTCAATTAATTTAATCTTTTATTTTATTTTTAACTTCACCACCACCACCAACAGAAGAAGAAAAAGGAAAGAAAAAAAAACATTCACCGAAGTCAAATCAAATCAACTTTGAAATGATTTTACTGTGATCAAATCAATCCCAATAAGGTAATATTCAATTATACTATATTTTGGTTTTAATTATTCAGATCTTGGATTAATTGAATTATAAAATCTAACTCGATTTTAGTTTTTTTTTTCTAAGAAAAAAATTATTTTCAGGAAATAAAAAATATATTTTCTAGATTTTTTTTAATTTTCAATTTTTTTTTAATTTTCAGTATTTTTTTTACTTTTAGTAAATTTTTTATTCAATTTATTAAAAACTAATTAATTTATATAATTAAACTAGTGTATAAAAGAAAATTGGTTCTGAACCGGTTTTAAACTGAATTTGAATTGTTTTAATTAAATGGTTCAGTTCATTAACCGTTTAAATGATTCAGTTTTTTTACGGTGCAATGCAGTTCAATTCTAGTATACAATTCAGTTAACCATATTTTTGAACACCCCTAGAACCAAGGCTTCTCATCAGACTCGTCCTCGATTGCTAAATAGTGTGCTAGTTCGTTCAAATGATCAATGCGGATAGAAGGAGCTTCATTCTTCCACTTGACCTTAAACATGGATGCCAGGGTAGCAAGAGCATCAGCTAGTTGATTTTCCTCTCTAGGGATATGATGAAAAGAGATTTCATCAAAGTAAGGAATCAAATTTGCAATGTGCTTTTGGTACGGAACCAGCTTGGAATCCTGAGTCATAAAGTTCCTTCTGACTTGGTAAATAACCAAAGCAGAATCTTCGTAGACCTCAAGAATCTTAATTCTCATGTCAATCGCCACTTCAATACCGTAGATACATGCTTCGTATTCATCCATATTATTGGTGCATGCAAAGCATAATCTGCCAGTGAAGGGAAGGTGAAAACCCGTTGGAGAGATGCGGATAACACCAATTCCACGACCTTTAGCATTAGAGGCACCATCTAACACGAGCGTCCATCGAGCCCCTGGTTCGGGCCCTATGTCAGGGTCTGGAGTCTCGTAGTATTTGATAAAAAAGACATCCTCATCGGGAAAGTCAAACTTCATTTGTTGATAACCCTCCACATGTTGATGAGCAAGGTAGTCAGACAAGACGCTCCCTTTTATTGCTTTCTGGGTAACATGTTAGATATCATACTCAGTTAACATCATCTGCCATCGAGCAATCCTTCCAAAGACGGTAGGCTTTTGAATATATACTTTATCGGATCCATTTTGGATATCAATAAAGTAGTATAGAAAATCATGTATTGTCTTAGGCGTCGAGCAGCCCAGACTAGAGCACAACAAGTTTTCTCCAAAAGTGAGTACCTGGTCTCATAATCAGTGAACTTCTTGCTCACATAGTAAATTACATGTTCTTTTCTGCCAGTGTCGTCATGTTGACCCAATACACGTCCCATTGATTCATCGAGAACGGTGAGATACATGATTAAAGGCCTACCAGGAACCAGCGGTAGTAAGATCGGTGGTTCTTGCAAGTATTGTTTTATCTTGTCAAATGCTTCTTGACAATCATTGTTCCATTCGACCGATTGATTTTTTCTTAGTAATTTGAAAATAGGTTCACAGGTAGTCGTCAAGTGCAAAATGAATCTTGAAATGTAATTAATGTAGCACGATTTTTGTGGTCCTGAGTCACGATCGCTTGGGTACTACACTTCGATTCATTTTTTATCCTATTGAGCTGATTAAGGAAGGGAAATAGATGTCTCCAATTAACCCTGCTTGCATACTGAGTTTGAACAGCGGTCTGTTAGGTCACAGATGCTTTGTGGATATGGGGTCTTTCTTCGGTTTATTTTGTTAAGATTCGAACATCTGGATCATTTGCGAGGTTTTTGGTAAGATGTTAGGATTTGGTGCTTTTGGGGTTGATATATGGTTTTTTTGATTAGTATGCTCACTAAGATTTTTGCAATCTTATGCCTACGAATTCCCGTTTAACGAAAAAGGGAAATCAGGGCGATCATAGTTTCTCCTATTCTATTGGAGGAAAGAGGTTGTTTTGGTGTCTTGTTCAAATCCCAAGACGTGAAGCTAAAGGGTGGTTTGTATCTTGTTCAAAGCCCAAGATGTGAAGCTAAAGGGTTTTGGCTGAGAGAGAATTTGTCATCTCTAAAGAGGAGTTGTTGATGTTTGTATGCTGTGAGCAAGGCATGACTTTGATGCTAAAAGGGTGATTGACTCAACCGGGGTTTTCTTTATACAAAGCCTAAGAGGAGGCTATTGACCCAACAAGAGGGTGTTTATTATTTGTCTCGTACGAAGCCCGAGATAGAGGATAAAAAGGTTGACTCAACAAGAGAGTACTAACAAGTGACGGACTCAACAAGAGAGTGCCTTTATCTGTCCTGTGTAAAGCCCAAGATGGAGGCTAAAAGGGTTGACTCAACAAGAGAGCTGAAGGTGATTGACTCAACAAGAGAGTCTTTCATACTCAACAAGAGTGTTTTGCTGTCTTGTACGAAGCCCGAGATAGAGACTAAAAGGGGATTGACTCACCTAAGTGAGTCTTTTATACTTAACAAGAGAGTGATTTATAGGTGTCTTGTATGAAGCCAAAGACGGAGGCTAAAAGTTTGACTCAACGAGAGAGTCTTTTATACTCAACAAGAGAGTGTTTTATATCTCGTACGAAGCCCGAGATGGAGGCTAAAAGGGTGTTGACTCAACAAGAGAGTCTGAAAAGGTTAGCTCCATTGGGGAGAATCATTTGTATAAAGCCCAAGAGGAGGCTGTCTGTGCTGGTGACTGTTTCAGTTTAGTGACAGTTCCAGTGCGTTGGATAAAAGAGAAAATCAGTTCTTATAAAGAGAAAGATTATAGGTAAGGTTGTGCTTTGGTATTGATCAGAGGATCAGGGTTATTTCCTATTCTTTAAGGAAATGGAAAATCCCAAGGGTATTGAGACTGTCCAAGTCTACTGGTGTTTTGAGAAATCGATTCTCAGATAGTGAATGCTCTTTGTATGATGCCCAAGAGAAGGTTGGTATATTAAGGGATGAAGGTCAACCCATTAACTGGTCTGACACTTGACTCAGAAAGACAACTCTAGAAAATTGATGACTAGGTTCTGTTCCTATACCTGTAGAGGTCTCTGGGTCCTTGTACTAAGCCCAAGAGAAGGCATGAGAGCTTGTAAGAAGCCGAATGGTCCTTGTACAACGCCCAAGAAGAGGCGGGGATGCTTTTAGGAAGCCTGTGGGTCTCCAAACCCCGAGAAGTTCAAGACATGCTATTCACCAAGAATAGATCAAGCCAAGAAAGTCTGATAATTTGGAAGAAACTCAAGAGATGCCATTCACGGAGAAAAGATAATCTCTGGGGAGTTAGAGTTTCTTTGACAATTTCTAAGGGTGACAGTCTGAGAAAGGGTTCACCAAGAATGCTGCCTTTCACGTCTCCATATTGTTTAACCCCAAGAGGAGGGAAGACTGTATCTGGAAATCCTACGGGGATCTAGTTTTGTTTGTATTTAAGAGTGACCAACAGTGCTTTACCTAGTGCTAGACATAGTTGCCGGAGAAAACTCTAAATAACTATACTAGTATTACACAGTGGATATTTGACAAGTATATAAAGGATATGAAAGAAGAGTTACAGTGAAACAGCCCCACAATACAGTTATATACATATATAAGCAGATAAAGAAAGCGGGTAAATACTTACTCGGTTGTAGAGCTTCCATGCTGTTTTGTTAGTTGTTCAACAAAGAAAGCTTTGATAACAATATTACATTCTAAATCAAAGGAGAAAGTGCTTTGAAAATATTGTTGGGGCTTACAGCTCAAGGAGAGGCCCAAGGTTTTATCAGTGATTGCACTGTTGTTTTGAATTTGTACAAGGACTTATACAAGTGACTGAGGCCCAAAAAGGTTTTCTGTACAAAGGAATGGGTCTTACACTCTATTAGAGGTCCAAGTCATTTTGGTTTCAAAAAAGGGTTGGGTCTTACACTCGATTAGAGGCCCAAGGTATAAAGATGGGTCTTATAGCTCAAGGAGAAGCCCAGTTGATTTGTTTTTGAACTGGCGATTGCGCCGAGATTTTTTTTTAACGCAGAGGGACTTATACAATGTCTGAGGCCCAAATGGTTTTTGTTAAAAGGGGATTGGGTCTTACACTCTACTAGAGGCCCAAGGTATAAAGATGGGTCTTATAGCTCAAGGAGAAGCCCAGTGTTATTTTTGTTAAAAAGGCGACGATCGTGCCGAGTTTTTTGACGGTATCGGGACTTATACAATACACTGAGGCCCAAAAAGGTTTTTAAGAGGGGTTGGGTCTTACACTCTATTAGAGGCTCAAAGTGTTTTGAAAATGATTTGTTTAGGGTGATTAAGATCAAAACCCTAAATTAATTTCAAAATTAATTTTAATTAAATAAAAACTTAATTAAAATGACCAAAATTATGAAACATGTATAAAAAACAAGTTGTGATCTTGGATTAATGTTTGAAAAATCATGTTTACATCCACAAAATGATTGGAAATCAATTAAGTTTGGAAAATCAAGAAGGAACAAATATTTCAAATGTTAAAAACAAATAAAACATTAATTCTTTGCAAAAATATCAAATATAAGAAATGAATAATATTTTTGGGAATTTTTGGCACAATAAAATATTTTAACATTTTTGTGAATTATTAAAAAAAAAGAATCAACTCAAAATCATTAAACTCAGAGAGAAATTAATTTTTGAATCAATTAAATAAAATCACAAAAACTCAAATATTCAAATATTCAAAAATGGCGCCAAGAACATGACAAGAACACGCGCCACCCTCTGTTTCTGCAGATTTGCATTTTCTATCCAATCTCACTGAATACATGATGATATCATGCAATCTACATATCAATCTACTCGTTTTCACCTCACGATCATGTCTATGGTCTTTAATTTCATTTATTTTAAGCATGGAATAAGAAATCAAAGAGAAGCCTCAAGAACCCTAAAATTTGCATGAAGGCTCAGAAATTCCATACACAATTCAAACAAAGCAATTGATTGAGGGTAAACACTCTATGTATGATTATGAACATATTGCCAAATTATTGTGCAACAAAAATGCATGGATCATAGATTTAGAAGAGCTCATGCTTACCTCTTGCAGCTGGTGATCGTGTTTTGTGTTAGAGGTGTTGCAGGCTGATTCTAATGATTTGCACAGCTTCCTTAGGTGCCAAGTGATGTGTCTGAATGCTTGGAGTGGTTTGAAACAAGCTGAAACTGAAGATGGTACCACAACTGCAAGTCTGCTAAAAGCTTGAGCAGTTGGATGGTGATTCTGAGAAATCAGTGTTACAGTTGTTGTTTAAGTGTTTGGAACATTTCTATATGATGTTTATGAGGTGTGTGTGTGTGATTGGTTTGGTTAGAATTGCTCTCAAACTCAAAACCCGATAGTGACTTGCTTTGGAAGGCAGATTTGGAAGTGAGAAGGTGATTTTGAGGAAACCATCTGTTTGATGGCTTTTGTGTACTGAAACTGATCACAAATGATGTCTATTTATAGTGCAACAAGTTTGTTTTGCAAGCAATAGTGAATGGTAACTACTGCAGAGGTTTGGCCAATGTTGATCAATGGGAATCCAAGTCTCCTTTAGCCATTGACTAGAGGTTAGGGCACAGGCTTCTGGTTCCCTTGGTCATGGATATGTCTTGACTGAATTCAGTTGGAAGAGGCTCAGTCCATGCCACCTTTGTGCATCCATTGAATGCTCCAAAACAAAATTGGAGTCTTGTCCCCTCTTTAGGGATTTCTAGGTTTGGCATGCTATTTTTAGTTCCAAAGACTTGGGAGGCTTGGGATCAGTGTTTGTCCCTCCTTGGTCCTTCACTAAGGTGTTCAGATGGATAGACATGTTTGACATTTGCACAAATTTGGAAAATCGAGCAAAAATGCACAAATCTGCCTTGCCAAGATAGTTTGCAGCAAGGCATGTTGGCATGGTCCTATCTCATGGCTCAAGTGGAATTTTATGGGGTTCTTGGCCATTTTGGAAAGCTCTTATATGATACAACATATGTGTTATCATAGTTGGTCTTGATACTTTTTGGATCCAAGTGACAAATGCCCCTACATTTGGAAAAAAGGGAAGGCAGATTCTGACTTAGTGAAAATTTCACTAAGTGTTGGAAAAAAGTGACATTTTCACTTTTTGTGATTTTGGCTATTCCATAACTTGAAATCTATGGGGATTTGGAATGAGTGGTAGTTGAAGCTTTTGTAGAGGGCCATGAGAGCTACAAATCCAGCTTTGAATGGGGAAAAATGGCCTTGTGGTTTAGGAGTTATGATCCTCCAAAGTTGGTCCCCTAGCCACTTTGTTCCATAACTTAGAAAATTTCTAAGTTTTTATGGTTACCCCTTTTACAAGTTATCCAACTTTTCTTGATTTTTCTTGATGAATGATGATTCCAATCACACATTAACATCATTTTAGGGTCAAAGAACCGTAATTGTGAAAAATCTCAAAAAGTCAAAGTTGACTTTTGTGCACAGTTTACTTTTTGTCAGATGAACTCCAAGCTGTGCGATCCTTTATGAAACCAAGTCCTTGACCTTAATCAAACTTGATGGACATGTTCCATGGGTGTTATAGGGTGTATTGAATCATGTCCCAAGGTTTGGGAACATGTCTGGGTCAAAAGTCAAAGGCCCAGTTGACTTTTCCCTCAGAACCCTAATTGTGGTTTTGATGAATTTGAAACTTGTGAATCAAGCTTCTTGGATTAATCCACTGTTACAGATGGATCAATGTAGTGTGTTAGAGACCCTCAAATCCTCTCTTGAGGTCTTGGCTCATGTTTTGTCCCAAAAGTCAACTTAGGGGTGAATTAGGTCAAGAAACCCTAATTCTTGATTTTTGATGAATGCTTCCCCTGAGGCTAAATTGACTTGATGATTGGGTCCATGATGTCCCTTAGAGCCTCATAGGTTATGCTTTGAAGCATTGGCTCATGCCCAGAGGAAAATTTCCATCTGGAGTCCCTGGTCGACCAAAACCCTAATTTGGTGACACTGGCGATCTTGAGGCTTGATCCACTTGGAATGCTGCAACCTTGTGCTTGATTTTTGATGTGGGAGTCCTCTTTATCCTTTATGGATGTTTGAGAGGTTAAACAAGTTGAAGATCATGTCATTCCTTGATTTATCCTTTGTCTAAGAGCTCTGAGAGGGCTTGAAACCCTAAATTTGATTGTAGTGGATGCTCACCCATCTTTGGGGAGACTATTGAGGTATGATGGTCCATCCATATCGTGATTATGATTTAAACAATGATGGGGGAATCTTAGTGGTCAAAATTTGGGGTATGGCAGATGTCCCTATTTAATCTTCTTGTACCCGAAGGTGTGAATGGCGAAGGTATTCGGGCATACGGGGTGCAAGAGGATTAAATATCGGAATACCCGAAATTTTGATGGTGGTTATGAATGGTAGCTTACGCATTCATCTTCTTTTGCTAAGAGATGATGCTTAGAAAAGGTAAACCTTCCCCTCGATCCTGGCCTTCAGCCAGGGAACTGGTCTTAGTTTCTGAAATAAACTTCCCCTCGATCCTGGTTTCCTACCAAGGAACTGGTCTCAGTTTCTGAAATAAACTTCCCCTCGATCCTGGTTTCCTACCAAGGATCTGGTCTTAGTTTCTGAACTAAACTTCCCCTCGATCCTGGTTTCCTACCAAGGAACTGGTCTCAGTTTCTGAAATAAACTTCCCCTCGACCCTAGTTTCCTACCAAGGAACTGGTCTCAGTTTCTGAAATAAACTTCCCCTCGATCCTGGTTTCCTACCAAGGAACTGGTTTCAGTTTCTGAAATAAACTTCCCCTCGATCCTGGTTTCCTACCAAGGAACTGGTCTCAGTTTCTTTTGTCAAAAAACTTTCTTGACAAGGGACGCTATTCCTAGCGATTTTTCTCAAACTTCTCGCAGAATTTTCCCGGGGAGATGCCATTTGGTGGAAAAAGTTTTAATTGTAGAGGTGCACAAACTTCTCTGTTTTGGAGACGCCATTTGTCGACTCTACTGGGGAAAGCAGGTCTCTTGAGAGACTGCTGTCGCTTGGGGATATTTCATCATACTTTTCTCGGGATCTTCTCGGAGAAATTCCATACGATGTGATCCAATTTTGAGGTGCTGATGACCTTTTCGTCAGCGGATTTTTTTGAAGAAAAACTGGTTGTATTTTCGAATCTCCGATTAAGAGGCTTTCTCTGGGGTTTTCCTTAATCCGGGAAAGCAAAAATATCATCTTCAATGGCGAAGAGTGACATTTGTCGAGGGTTCTCTGGTTCTTCAGAGGTTCAAGTTATCAAAGTGGTCAAGGGCCGGCCTCAATCCAGAAATACACTGGAGAGAGATTGCTTAGACGATTCTCTTTCTGACGAGGAATGACTGGACAACTCGATTGAGAGGACTTTACCACTAGGGGATAAGACCGACTAGAGTGATAGTGATGCAATATGAATGTGAATGTAAATCAATAATGCATGATGTATGTATGTTTATGCGGACAAAACTGACGCGACCTACAGACTAATAGATGGAGATGACTGGATACTCAGCCACTGCAGGGGGCGAAGAGGTATCGCTGGTCCAAGAGAAGCAATTCCTCCTTGCTTAGGAGAGATAGTCCCTGTTGGGAGCTATGTTGGCCGGGCTTAGGAGGTAAGAACTCTGCCGAGGATGTCAGATGGAACATTCGCATCAGACACAGTTGATCCTTCATTCAGGTGCACTGGTTTAGAATGAGTACTTACATTCTGTACTTTGAGGTTCGATTACTTATGGAGAAGTGACCGATGTTCTTTCGATGTTCAACAGTCAAAAGAAATTGCCATCTTTATTTTAAAAGCAGAAAAAGTTTGACAAGTAAATTCATTTTTGTTTTATTTCAAGAATCAGTAATCATGTTAAAATGTCGTTCTGTAAAGCTAAAACAAATAAGAATTATAAACAAAAGCACTAGGGCTCAAATTTTATTGATAGGATGGAAATCAGCCAAGCGCATGATTCCATAGAGTATTTACAAAGTTAGAAAATGGTAAGTAAAGGGAAAAGGGCTACATTGAGACATAACGACCACTATCCTTCTACCAACTTTGAATTCGGGGCCTCCTGAGGTTCTGTCGAAGATGACCGTGACTGGAGTTTCTTCTCGGATGGTGTAACTGCTGCTGAGGATTTCCCGTGTCAGATGTAGTTACTTGCCATGAATCCCTAACTTTTGCCTGGATTTTACTTTGAGATTTCCAATCCACCGGGATGATTTTTGATTATGTCTCTAATTTTTGCCTGGACCGCCCTTTCAGGTTTTCAATCCACCGAGACGTTTTTTTTAATATTTTTTTTTATTTAGGCGAAGTATTTCTTGACTACGTCAACATTTGCGGGGTAGGTAAATTCTTCTCCATCCATGGTTGCAAGTCTCAAGGCGCCGCCTGAGAAAGCTTTCTTGACCACATAGGGGCCGCCGTAATTCAGAGTCCATTTTCCCCGAGAATCAGTGAGGAATGATTGTATCTTCTTGAGCACGAGGTCTCCTTTCCTGAAGACGCGAGGTCAGAACTTTTTGTCAAACACCTTCTTCATTATTTGTTGATACAACTGACCATGGTACAATGTCATTATTCGCTTCTCTTCGATCAGATTTAGTTCGTCGTGTCGACTTTGACACCATTCAGCCTCTGTTAGCTTAGCTTCCATCAATACCCGGATTGATGGGATCTCTAATTCTATGGGGAGCACTGCCTCCATGCCATATACTAGAGAGAAAGGGGTTTCCCCTGTTGAAGTGCGGACTGATGTGCGATAACCATGAAGAGCAAAGGGTAGCACCTCGTGCCAGTCTTTGTAGGTTACAACCACCTTTTGAACGATCTTCTTGATGCTCTTGTTAGCTACTTCTACCGCTCCGTTCATCTTAGGTCGGTAGGGAGATGAGTTATGGTGTTCGATCTTGAACTCAGCGCACAACTTTTTCATCATCTTGTTGTTCAAGTTAGATCCATTATCAGTAATGATCTGGCCAGGAATACCATAACGGCAGATGAGATTGTTTTTGATAAATCGGACCACCACTTGTCGGGTTACATTGGCGTATGATGCTGCTTCGACCCACTTGGTGAAGTAATCAATGGCTACCAGGATGAACCGACGTCCGTTCGAAGCCTTGGGCTCGATCTTGCCAATCATGTCGATTCCCCATATGGAAAAAGGCCATGGGGAAGAAAGAACTTTGAGATGCTTTGGCGGTACATGGATTTTGTCTGAGTATATCTGACACTTGTGACACTTCCTCATGTACTTGTAGCAATCAGATTCCATTGTCAACCAATAGTACCCTTCACTTAAAAATTTTCTCGCCATTGTGTGTCCGTTGGCATGAGTGCCAAAGGATCCTTCGTGTATTTATTTTAACAGCATGTCTACTTCTGGTTTGTCTATGCATCGGAGAAAGACCATGTCGAAGTTTCTCTTATAGAGTGTATCACCGCTCAGGAAGAAGCTGCCTGCTAGCCTTCTGAGGGTCTTTCGGTCCTTCCTGGATGCCCCTGGAGGGTACTCTTATTTTTGAAGGAAGCATTTGATATCATGATACCAAGGTTTGTCATCTATGACTGCTTCGATTGTGAAGATGTAAGCGTGCCGTTCAAGGCGCATTATGTCAATCTTAGGTAAGTCGTTCCATTGACCTACACTAATCATGGAAGTGAGGGTGGCTAAGGCATCAACCATGTGATTCTCTTCACGAGGGATATGATGAAACTCGATTCTGTTGAAGAAGGGTAACAACCTTCTTGCGTAATCTTTGTAAGGAATCAATCCTGATTGGTATGCGTTCTAATCTCCTTTGATCTGATTGATAACCAGGGCTGAGTCACCGTATACATCCAAGTTTTTGATCCTTAAATCAATTGCTTCCTCGAGACCCATGATACAAGCTTCGTATTTGGCCTCGTTATTTGTACACTTAAATGTCAGCCTGGAAGTGAAAGGAATGTGGGTACCCTAAGGTGTTATGATGATTGGCCCAATTCCGTTTCCATAATGATTGACAGCTCCGTCAAAGATTAGTCCCCACTGGGAATCTGGTTCTGGCCCTTCACTGGGTAGCGGTTCATTGCAATCTTTCATTTTTAGATACATGACATCTTCGTTTGGGAAGTCAAACCCGACTGATTCCTGATCGTCAATCGGTTGATGAGCCAAATGATCGGCTAAAATACTTCCCTTAACGGCTTTCTGAGCATGGTACTCAATGTCGTATTCTGATAACAACATCTGCCAACGGGCTATTCTTCCCGTGAGAGCAGGCTTTTCAAAGACATACTTGTCTGGATCCATTTCGGAGATTAACCAAGTAGTGTGATGAATAATATACTGGCGAAGACGTCTGGCTTCCCAAGCCAAAGCACAACAAGTTTTCTCAAGCATAGTGTACCGAGTCTCACAGTCGGTGAATTTCTTGCTGAAATAGTAAATGGCAGACTCTTTCCTTTTGGTTTCGTCTTGTTGGCCAAGTACACAACCCATGGAGTCTTCCAAGACTGTTAGGTAGATGATCAACGGTCTTCCTTCCACTGGAGGTGATAGAATCGGTGCAATCAACAGGTATTCCTTGATACTATCGAAGGCGGTTTGGCAGTCCTTTGTCCAAACGCAGTCCTGATTCTTTTTGAGTAATTTGAAGATCGGCGCACATGTCGCGGTCATGAGGAATATAAATCTGGAAATGTAGTTCAGACGTCCCAAGAATCCTCTGACTTGTTTTTTAGTCTTTGGAGAAGGAATTTCTTAAATGGCCTTGACCTTGTCAGGATCAACTTCAATTCCTTTCTAGCTGACAATGAACTCTAAGAGTTTCCCTGAACGGACACCGAAGGTGCATTTGTTGGGATTCAAGCGGAGTTTGTACTTTCTCAGCCGCTCGAATAGCTTTGACAGGTGGATCACATGCTCCTCCTCTGTTCTAGATTTGGCAATCATGTCATCGACATATACCTCAATTTCCTTATGTATCATGTCATGAAACAGAGTAGTCATGGCCTGTTGATAGGTTTCCCCGGCGTTCTTTAAACCGAATGACATTACCTTGTAACTAAAAGTACCCCATGGGGTGATGAAGGAAGTCTTCTCCATGTCTTTCAGCGCCATTTTGATTTGATTATAGCCCGAGAATCCATCCATGAAGGAGAAGACTTTGAACTTTGTTGTACTGTCAACCAGCATGTCAATGTGTGGTAAAGGAAAGTCGTCCTTCGGACTATCCTTGTTTAGATCTCTGTAATCCACACACATTCTGACCTTTCCGTCCTTTTTTGGAACTGGTACGATGTTGGCTAACCATTGAGGATATTCTAATGTAGCGAGGAAACCCACGTCAATCTGCTTTTGTAATTCCTCTCTGATTTTGATGGCCATGTATGGATGAGTCCGTCTCAACCTCTGTTTTACTGGCGGACATTCTGATCTCAACGGTAGATGATGTTCCACGATGCTGGTATCCAACCCTGGTATATCCTGATAGGACCAAGCGAATACATCGGGAAACTCTTTAAGAAGCTTCGTCAAACTTTCTTTGACAGTTACCCAATCTTGACTTCTTTTCTCTCTTCCTCTGAGCCCAAGTTGACTGTTTCCAACGTCTCTTTGTGAGGTTTAATGGACCTTTCCTCTTGTCTGAGTAATCGGGAGATCTCCTCTAGAATTCCTTCATCATCTTCTTCTTCAGCCTCAAATACCGGGAATTCAAAGTTGGGAGAAAGCATCGGATCGTATGTTTCAACGGGGTTTAAAACAAGCAATCTGTAGGACATGATGATTTGTGTTTAGAAGAGATAGAGAAAATGCAAGTGTGTGTGCAGTGTATTTTTTTACTGCTTGTTTTTATTATTTGAATTGTTTTTTAGGATTACCATTTTCTTAAAAAGCGAAAAGAGAAAGCAGCAATTAATGCGGGAATTATAGAATGTCATTATTTTATTTATGATTTTCTCGATTCTTGAAACTACAGCCCTATAAATCAAAACTCTGTCGCTTTAGGCGAAGCGAAGAGGGATATTTACAGAAAGTGAGCCCTATCAAAACATCCGTTTCACCTGGGCAGGGTGAAAGGTTAAAGTAAAGACGGCAATTACTTTGACTTATGGACGATCTTCGGAACATCGACTGCAACCCATTGGCGGTGAACTCCTCGGTGAATCACAAAGTCTGGTACCTTCCTTGATTTGTCTTCGGAAATAACGCTGATTTCTGGTAGAGCAGGATCAGTGGAATCTGTCTCCCAGTCAGAGTTGTCGTATGAGGATTCCTCAGTTGTATTTTTCAGAGTATTTGTGCTCTCAGGTATATCTCCCCATCCAGTTGGTTGGATGTCCTCGAGCCTGATACGAGAGCTTTCCGGAGTGGTGTACTTGACCATGAAGTCATATTTTCCACTTGGTTGTCCCAGGGTGTCCCACACCTCTTTGGAACTGGAGGAGTCATCCCCTTCGATGACGTTGACCTCGGGAAAAGCATAGTTAATGAATTTTAGTCCTGCAAACTTTGAAAATTCATCGTCGTGGTGGACGTTTTCTAAATGCCCTGAGTGTTGATCCCATGATTCGGTGGGGGCGCAGGTATTCTTTTCAATGATGCCCAGCTGATTTTCATTGTTTGGCTGATTTTCTTGCTCAAGTCTCCTGGGTACGGCCGCCAGATAGGCAGGCCATCCATCGGGCCATAATTGTCGTAGTCAAAGTTGTATTTCATCGGAGTGTCTTCCTCTAATGAGTTTGTTGGAGCACGACATCCTTCCGGATCACAATCTCCGTATGTCATTTCGACATCTGACCGTGGTATAAATCTCGGACCTTGTGCGGGATAGCAAAATGGTGTAGGCACCTCTTCCTGAGACATATAACCGTCCTTGTTAAGATAGGACTCCCATTCTTCCTCCATGTCGGAGGGATTTCCCTCGTTGATGGTATGTACTTCTTGAGACACTGGGTGAAGGAAACCTCCACTATGGAAGAAGTCCTGAATGGGATGAAGACTTTCATTGTTAGAAGCAGTCTGGGTACAGGTTGGAGAAAAGCCAAGACCCTTATTTGTTTTGTTATTAGTATGAATAACAAGCTGTCCCCATCCTTTTGCGCTATTACTCTTGATTACCTTGAGAGCATCTTTGTACGAGGATCTTGTTGCACCCCAAATTTTACCCCTTAGATGTCATAACATCTTTTGCATATGCATTGTTAACTAACCATTTTATCAGTTTTTGTTTGTTTTGTTTCACTTGTAAATCAGGGTTTGTTTCAAGAGACCTCCTCTCCTCAATAATCCAATGTGATTTGTTTCCATCACAAGTTCTTCCTCAAGGACCAGACAAGGTCATCAGGACAAGGGTCTGTGTGGTATGGTTTGAGATTCAGTGGAAGTTTGACCTAATCTTGGTCAAGGAAGTGGTTTGTATCAGTGTCAAGTTATCAGGCCGTGGCAGAGATTCTGAATTAGGTTTGGGGTCCTCATCAAGTCATTCGTTTCATAAGGGTGCACTCAAGGCACGGCGATTAGGGTTTCTCACCCTTGGAGTTTATAATTGACAAGTATCGTTCAGTTGAGTCTCCTAAGGATAGCTGGTTCATGGTGTGTGCAGTACTATTTCAGTTCAATTGAGGTTGTAAAGCCATCAAAGAGATTAGAGCAGTTGGTACATTTCAGGTCGTGTGCAAGTATTTGGTCATGTAGTTCAGGAGTTGTGGCAGTCAAGTGCAGTTGTCAAGGTTTAGGTGTTGTTCAAGCGTGAAAGTGTATATCCATTCCCTTAACCGTTTTATCCATTTTGATTTTCAATAACCATTATCCATTGTCAATCCATTTTCAGTGTCATGTTTTATTACCTATTTTCCATCCAATCCAATTTTTGATTTCATTATCCATTTCCATAACCTGGGTCACCTCATTATCCATTTTTACCTTTATATCCATTTCATTTCAATTACCCATTTTCTTAACCCATTTCTAAACCACATTTTATTTCAATTATCAATTTCACCTAATTCCATCCAAATCATTTTCATAATCCACTTTCCTAATAATGAAACCATTAACCATAATATCCATTATTCATATTTCTAATCCATTGTTTTATTCCACATATCCATTAATCAAAATTCATAATTCCAAACTAATTTCAATATCCATTCATTAACCAAATCTTCTTTTCCTAATCCAATTTCAATTCTATTTACCCAAATACATTTTTCTAATCCTTTTCCTTCATCTTTATCCAATTTATTTCCAACTCAAATATCTTTTTTTATTCAAACATTCTTTTTTTATTCAATTTGTCCATTCATTGTTTATAATATCTACTTAATATCCATCACAAAATGCATTATCATCACCATCCATAAGTCCATTTCTCTACATAAGCTCACTACAAATTGTAAAAATATAATAAAGTTCATGTTACAAAAATAGAGAAAAAGCCACTACAACACTTCACTATACTCCAAAGATAAACACAGGTTGGACCCATGCTGCAAGAAAGCAACTTCTCACTGCTGCGATGACGTACAACCGCTGCACACCATGATACTCCAAAAAGGCAAGACTTTGCAACAAACAAGCCTGCTACAAAACTTTGACCACCAAAGCCAAAACCTGCATCATGCTTCAAAAAAACCACAGTGCTGCAGAACCTGCACCTTGCTTCGTACCACAGCTACACAACAGTCAACAATTGCACTCTGAACTTTACCAATACCCTGTTACGAAGCAACAACGACAGATCACAATCCAAAGGCAACAAAGGGCCTGTGATTTGAGAAGGACTTGTCAATTTGAAAACTTATTCAATAAGTTTAAGTTGGTTCTTAAAAAGGAGAGCAAAGATAGATTGAGGGAGGGGGGAAGTTTTCCGAAAGAGAAAAAACATGAACACGGGGAGAATTCCTCGTCCACCGAAAAACCTCATCCAATCCTTTTCGTCATCTCCAACTGAAACCTATTTTCATCCAACTTCAACAATAACCCTTCAAATCACCATTTCAAGCCCCAACCCTGCTTCAGAACCAAATAGCAACCACTCCAACTGAAAACCTTTGAAAACGGCTTGAATCAAACGCGGTATCAGAAACAATAGGTCGAAAGAGAGACTCAAGCGAAAGGAAACGATTAGCTTCGCTTCTCCGACCGTTGATCGCGATGAGGAGGAGTTTTTTTCCTCTGAGCAATTTGATCCATGGCCGTGCGCGGGTTTACTTCATGTTTTCGTTTCCTTTCTGTTGTTTTTAACAATACGATGATGAATGATGCGATCCTGCGAATATTCTTTTTTTTGCATCTGTTCTTTTTCTTTCTCCTTTTTCAAAGTAACCTTTGCTTGACCGTGCCACTTAATGGAAGAAGTGGGTAGGTTTGGAAACTAATACCTCTGGTCAATTGTTTTTTTGGGGACGCCCTGTTATTTTTTTTTGGCTGGTGATAATGGACTGGAAAAAACCGTATGTGTCTTGGGTCATGCACCCTTGATACTACTTATTTCCACCCTCTCTTTTGCTTATGTTAATCAAGCTCTTCAAGAATGATGGGTTTTCTGTTGAAACCCATATGATTTCTTCTCCATAGATATACCCTTTATTCAATGTCAAACCCTTTCCTCTTTTTATGTTGTTATTTAATTTGCTTTAAAATCTTTTAAAATATTTTAGACGAAACCACCTTTATTTTCACTTCAATTCCATTTTCTTTTACTTGGGCCGATGATATCACAAAAATTATGACTTGGTGGGTTTATTTCAAAAAGTCTTGATAATTATGAGGCCACTTTTTTTATTTTTATTCTTGGTCAATGAAAGTCAAACATCAAGGTTATCAATTTATCGATTCAAACCTCGATTAAGACGAGACCAACTTTATTTTCATTTTGCATCTACTTTTATCTTCATTTGCATTTTTGATCAATGAAGTCTTTCTATTCACGAATGTTGTTTATCGAAGCGATCAACCTTCATTATTTCAAATCTGTAGTGAGTAATCTCTAGATTACTTTCTATACTTTGGGATCGTGATAGGTTACCTTCGACTAATCAACGAAAGTTTGTGATTAAGACGAGATCTCCACCTTTTCTTTTCGTGTGGCACGATTTCCTCAGAGAATGATCCTCAATATCATGTCTCTATTGTGTTTTAGCACAAAGATCAATTGTGCATCCTCCTATAGCATGGTCTTCCTCATAGACCGTGCTACGACGGTTTAGCACTACATTGGACCCGATTCATCAATCCAATAAATTAATCATTAACCACTAATTTTACTTTCAGTCAATATATCTTGATTTATTTTTATTACATCTTGTTCATATTATCTTGATTATATTATTGTTCATATGTATATCATACTTGTTCATTTTTCCTCCTTCCAAAGGAAAGTTCCTCCTAAGTTGACTCCTAAGTCAATAAACACCTCCCATTTCACCTTGGCCTCATAAGAGCCATTTTCCTCATAGTTTAGTAATAGAATAGAGTTATTGTGAACTCTATGTGATTCTCACCATCATGAGAACTCACTTTCCCTTTACTTAGACTTATAGAGTTATCGTGAACTCTATGTGATTCTCACCATCATGAGAATTCACTTTCCCCTTATAACTTAGACTTAGAGAGTTATCGTGAACTCTAAAATGAGCTTATACTCATTTCCCCTTGGAACCTTGGCCACAATCAATGGTTCCTCTTTCACCCTTAGTTAGGTGAACTACGGTTGCTCTGATTCTTTAGTCAGATACGTAGGCACAAGATGCGACGTCTTGGCGAGCAAACTTAGTGTATATACGTACCTAGGTCTTTACCTTACTCTTAGCAGATTTCTTAGCAAGCAAACATAACATAACACAAACTTAACAAGAGGTTCCTATAGAGTACTACAGATACTTAGGGTGCTAATACCTTCCCTTTGTATAACCAACCCCCGAACCTTAGATCTCCCCCCCTTTAGGTTTTCTCGATCTTGAACCTTTCCTTTGGATAAATCAAAGTCGGTTGTAAAAGAAATGCGATGCAAGTTAATTAATAGCTTGTTATCCAATTTTCACCGCAACAGAAATGGCGACTTCACTGGGGAATCCCCCTAAGAGGGTTAAGCCTATTTTGTTTATCTTTGTGTTATTTACATGTTTGCTTGCTTGTAATTTTGTATATTCATATCTGTATATGTCTATATACCTGTTTTGTTTGGGTTCTTCTGTGTGCAGGGTGCTACTATTGAGTGGTGAGATAAGTCCTAACCCGGACTTGAGTGCACTTATGATAGGATAGTGGATATAGTCAAGGAGACTTTGAGGGAGTCGAATCCCAAAAGAGTTGACTTGAGATTCCACACTCAGTTGAGGCCCTCTCGGAGTTGGTATATGTTGAACGAGCAATCGTGAAGGCGTTGCCACTTCGACCTTGGTGTCAGGGATACTGATGACCTTTAGTTACCCATACCCCCACTTGGCCTTTTAGGTGTAGTGCGGTGACCATGAGGGAGTCTATTTCTGAAATGGTTGTCATGCGATACTACACTCAGACGAGATTCTCTTGAGAATATTATTGATTACCAAGTTAATTGGGAAGTCGATAATATCCGAAAGATGGATTGTCGACTCTGGGAACCTTTTTAGAACCCTGTTCTACAGATGAAAACCCATAGTACACACCTTTTGGGATGGGTAGACCATGGCTCCATGCTCGTGATCTTCGAACCTAGGCCCTCATTTGTTTCCCTGTACATATGTGTGAATACGTGAATATCTGTATATGTGTGTTTGTGCATACATTCGTCCATTCATGACAGCCTTACGGTTTCAAGGAATTCAAGTGCCTTTTTCTTTGTAAAAACCAATAAAGATCATGGATTTTGGAACAGAACACTTCAAGTTTTCCACAAATTTTTTTGCAACTTGCCTTCGAGTTCCTCGAAACCAGTTGGCTTGCATCAGCATTGCATGCGCATTTGTATTGCATTTGCATTTCTCAGCCTTGAGTCGCATCCATCCTCTGTCCATTACCCAGTTGACGCCCCGAAGCCATCATTGGACTTGAGGTAGCTTTTGAAGGATCATGAACTCAGAAAAGCATAACCAGTTTGTGGCCAGAGCAGATTTCGACCTGTTGAGAAACCAATTGAATCATATGGTGGTAGCCTTGGCAAAGAAAGATGACAGTATTCAGGGTATGTCTTGGGAATGCAACTGAAGACTGTAACGTGCTCAAAGACAAGGTTCAGACTCTGCTTGACTCCAACATGTTCTCATCCACGCCTCAAGGCATTCAAATCAACAATCATTCACTCTGATGAGGAAGAAATTGTTGAGAGTGGATGTGAAGATGATCCTCATACTGATCTCGACGTTGAACTCTGAAGATGACTATCTCAGTTTGACAGATCAAGAAGGAAATTCTGGTTCCCCGAAGCTGGAAAACTTTTGGCTGTTTAGTATTTTGTTGTATTTTCTTTGCATGTTTGAATTTATATTTGCTTATAAGCATTGTTGTACTTTCAAATTGGCAAGATTAATGAATTGTTTATGCATCTTTTGATTAAGTCCATTCGTATTCACTCATTCTCTTTCTTTTACTGTCATAAAACAAAACAAAACAAAAATAGACAAATTTTTTTTTCTCCAAACTATTGTTCAAGCAAAGATTGGGGAGGATGATGAAAACGTCATATCCATAATTGTTGTGGTATGCTTGCGATTAAAACTTGCCGAGGATGTAAGGAATTGTTTCAATTCCCAAACACTAGAGAAATAAGGAAGATAACCCCTCGTTAACCCTTCGAGCCTAGAAGTATGAGTTTTCTTTCTTTACACAAAAAACCCTTAAATCTCAACCTTGGGGAAGGGTAGTTCTCAGTGTAACTTGGTTATGCATTCGAATGCAAGCGCTTCATGCAAGACATCAGTCAGCTCTCTCAAATCAAACGAGTTAGCGTTTGTACAAATTATTCCTCCAAGTAGCAAATAAGGAAGGATCGTAAAAAATCCTTAATCGGAGAATAAGCCGAGTCCCTTTCAAAGAAAAAGCCAAGAAAGATGGGAAGCCCAAAACTTCGCCTTATAATAAGAAGGTTTGTACAACAATCAAGAAAAGAAGAGGTCTCAAAACCTCAGACAAAGAAAATAAGAGGTCTCAAAACCTCAGACAAAGACAAGAAGAGGTTTCAAAACCTCAGTGAAGACAATAAAATGTCTCAAAACCTCAGCAATAAAGGATAACCAAATGATGTAGGGGGTAATGACTACCCAAGGTGTCTGAATCATCATCAACTATTATCAATTCATTCCTAGACTATAGGAACGTAAATGTGTAGCTTAAGTTAACTGAGCATAGGACTGGAGTTCATCACGAAGATAGGGAGGGACAAATAAACTTTGAGCCTTTATCCATTGTTTCATTAACCGTGAACCAAACCACGTTACAACCCTTAAAAGACCTAATTGAGGTAAGGTTATTTTGAAAGCATACTACAACAAGGTTGAGTAACTTGACTCCTAATGATCTTTGCTATTTGCGTGTGTTGATCACTTCATCTGTCATTCCGTAAATGACTAGATCCACCTTTGTTTTTGATTATTTAATCATTCCACTGTGTGTTTCATCAATAAAAATTCTTTTCAAAAACTTGCATGAATTTTGCATTGAAATTGCCAATTTTAATGAACAATACTTGTTTGCAAAAACAATTAAATGTCAAAGAAATCCCAACAAACGCAGCCAGCTAGGGAATTTGACTTAATAAAGGAAGCTCAGTCAGGGGCAACCAGACGGAGGAATATGCCATTCCACCATCCCAAGAGCTACTAAATCAGAGGCAGAACTCTTCAAACTCAGGATATTGGGGCAATCTCTCTTAAGGTAATCTTATGACAAATGTTTCATGGGAAGAACTCCAAAGACCCACCAACAGGGGCAAGTTTGTTCCCCAGTTGTTTCTACCGCAGTCCGAGGACTTTGTATTGCAAATACAGCTAATCAGAAGCAGTCAGGTTGAGATTCGACAAATCTCTCAAAGGCCAATCAGTCTGGGGCATCTCTTTCACAGATCAGCCAGTCTGAAGAACAAGTTCAAAGACTTTGTTGTGCAAACGCTGTTAATCTGGGGCAGTTACGCCGAGATTCATGAATCTAAGAGTTTGAAGATATTGAGGCATTTCGCATGCTGATTCTTTTGTAAAATCCTCTTGGTATCTTTTCCCAACATACCATGTAATCTGGGGCAGAGAAGATTTGAAGATTACCTGTTGCAAGAGTTGTTGTTTATTATGGTGATCATCATGTAGGTCAGAATGCAGAATTACTCAGTTTTGCGACATCTTTTGCTAGCTCCCCAGTAAGTTGTTACATCAGCTAATCTTGGCACTTTCCAATGGATCTTTCCCTCCAGCAAAGAAATCAAGCTCATGATGGCAATCCTAGTGAAGTCATGATGCTATACCTCAGGTGGAATACTCTTTTCCCCAATGAAGTAGATCTGATGATCCTACTTGTTCATCCCCAGTATTGGTCCAATCTGATGAGGTTGGCTGGGTATCCTTGTCGAGATGTTTATTTCATCTTCAGTCTCGTTTCCTTTTGTCTGTTTTGTCAGCATAAGCATGGCATGAGCATGGCATAAGCACTCATATGCATAGCATCTTAGCATTTATGTTTTCTTCCTAGTGTTTACTTGTTTTGTTCACTCTGGCGTTTATCTCCCCAAGTGACTGGGTTTGTCTATTCACTCCAATAGAAAGTCAGCCCTAGGCATAAAGTGCCCATCTTTTCTGAATTCCCACACAGAGTTTGATTCTCGTGGATGATGGTTGGTTCAGTTATCTTTTCCACATTTGGATAAGATAAATCCCCATTTGAGTTCATCCCTCAATTGGAGTCTTGTTTGACCGTTTCTTTCTAGCTTGTTCCTAGATTGAACTTTAATCCCTGGCAGGTGTGGTTTCTGAGCCCATCTTGAACATCCATTTATTTTGCACTGTATCTCGCAGGAAGAATCTGTTACAGATCCTCATTGAAGACAAAACTATTCCTCTAGCAGTGTTGTAATGTCAACATCTCTTTGAGATTTAAACTCAACAACAAGTGGCAATCTCCTTGAGAAGCTTGTGTTGCTATCATTACCTCTGCAACGATAAGTGGCAATCTCTCTCCTGAGAAGCTTATCCGTCTGTGGTTTTATCCATACTTCCACAGTTACCAGTGGTGTTACAATCAGTCATCTTCCATCAACCTGTTTGATGTGATCCCTATTTGAGAAGTTTCCTTGCCGTCAATATGTTTGATGAGGAATTCAAAAATCCAGCTCATACTGGTACCCAGAGTTCGTCTCTGTCTTTACTGGCTTTTCTTGAAGATCCCGTTTGAACTCTTCATTATAAGAAAATCCCAGGAAATCTGTTGTTGGATGCTTATCCTTTTGTTTCACACTGATCCCCCAGTGGAATCATGTCTTCTTTCTGGTTTCATGACTAGTAAAAATGTGTCTTTATTTCCCCAGTGAAGTGAAGACATTCCTGGTTTATCTCCAAAATCTTTGTCTAAGCTAGGCTTACGTCCGGTCTTCGCCTTTGTGCGCCAGTTTCAACTCTTTTATGCTTTGCTTTCCCCAGGAAGTCTAACCTTTTTTCTATTGTTTGCACCTCCAGTTCCAATCTATTTTAAGTTTCTCATAAGAACCTAAAGTCCAGTCATCACTGGCATCTTTTTCTTTCAGGTCTCATTTGAACCTAAAGTCCAATCATCATTGGCACCGTTCTTGTTTGAATCGAGTCAAACTTGAACCTAAACTTCAAGTTATCGTGAGCTCGTTGTTTATCCTTTGTTTGCTTCAGATTATCGTGAGTCTGTTGTCAAAACCATCTTTGTTTGAATCGAGTCAAACATTGTTAGCTTCAGATTATCGTGAGTCTGTTGTCTAAAATTGTTCTTGTTTAAATCAAGTCAAACCTGAACCTGAACCTCAAGTTATCGTGAGCTCGTTGTTCATCTTTTTTATTTCAGTTTATATCTGTTCTTGTTTGAATCGAGTCAAACCTGAACCAAAACTTTGAGTTATCGTGAGCTCGTTGTTTATCCTTTGTTAACTTCAGATTATCGTGAGTCTGTCGTTTAAAACCGTTCTTGTTTGAATCGAGTCAAACCTGAACCTAAACTTCGAGTTATCGTGAGCTCGTTGTTTATCCTGTGTTAACTTCAGATTATCGTGAGTCTGTCGTTTAAAACCGTTCTTGTTTGAATCGAGTCAAACATGAACCTAAACTTCGAGTTATCGTGAGCTCGTTGTTTATCCTTTGTTAACTTCAGATTATCGTGAGTCTGTCGTTTAAAACCGTTCTTGTTTGAATCGAGTCAAACCTGAACCAAAACTTCGAGTTATCGTGAGCTCGTTGTTTATTCTTTGTTAACTTCAGATTATTGTGAGTCTATTGTTTATAACCGTTCTTCTTTGAATCGAGTCAAACCTGAACCTAAACTTCGAGTTATCGTGAGCTCGTTGTTTATCCTGTGTTAACTTCAGATTATCGTGAGTCTATCGTTTAAAACCGTTCTTGTTTGAATCGAGTCAAACCTGAACCTAAACTTCGAGTTATCGTGAGCTCGTTGTTTATCCTTTGTTAACTTCTGATTATCGTGAGTCTGTCGTTTAAAACCGTTCTTGTTTGAATCGAGTCAAACCTAAAACTTTGAGTTATCATGAGCTCGTTGTTTATCCTTTGTTAACTTCAGATTATCGTGAGTTTGTTGTTTATAACCGTTCTTGTTTAAATCGAGTCAGACCTGAACCTTAACTTTGAGTTATCGTGAGCTCGTTGTTTATCCTTTGTTAACTTCAGATTATCGTGAGTCGTTGTCTAAAACCGTTCTTGTTTGAATCGAGTCAAACCTGAACCCGAACCTCGAGTTATCGTGAGCTCGTTGTTCATCTTTTTTATTTCAGTTAAACCGTTCTTGTTTGAATCGAGTCAAACCTGAACCTAAACTTCGAGTTATCGTGAGGTCATTGTTTATCCTTTGTTAACTTCAGATTATCGTGAGTCTGTCGTTTATAACCGTTCTAGTTTGAATCAAGTCAAACCTGAACCTAAACTTCGAGTTATCGTGAACCCGTTCTTTGAACCCTTTTCAAAGTCCAGCTCATACTGGTATTCCTCATAAACCAAATCATCTTGTTATCTCAACCAATACATTTTGGCACCCATTGGTTCATTAACCTTATTTACAGCAAAGGTCCAGTCACCTTTCATCATCTGATGCGCAGAGTTTGTCTCTGTATTTTCTGGCTTTTCTTGAAGATCCCGTTTGAACTCTTCATTATAAGAAATCCCAAGAAAATCTTTGTAAGATGTCTACCTTTTTATTTCAGACGGATCCCCAGTACAGATCATGTCTTCTTTCTGGTTTCATGCCCAGTAAGAATGCGTCATTCTTTCCCCAGTGGAGAATACCTCTCTGGCTCTTATCTCCAGTGAGGACCTGTAGGGTTTCCCCTCAGTTTCATTTTCTATCCCCAACGTTTCCTCAGAGTCTCCCCAGTGAGTCACTTTTGTTGGTCAGCCTGCATCCCCAGTAGATCTTCCTTGTGGATACTAACCTTCATCCTTCCCCGGCTGCTCTTTATCCTTGGTGTCTTGCTTTGCCTGCATCTTTGCATCATCATGGCATCATATCATCATACTAGGAGTTCATGGCATGTCCGCATCCTAGACTAGTTTTGTCCATAGCATTGTATATCAGTGTATCTGAGGGCAAAATTTTTGGTTTGCTATATTTAAATACCTTTCACCTTGATGCCCCGAGGATTTCCATTCCTCGTGTCATCCGTAATGCTATTTAAATAGGGGCAACTGTTGCACCCCAAATTTTACCCCTTAGATGTCATAACATCTTTTGCATATGCATTGTTAACTAACCATTTTATCAATTTTTGTTTGTTTTGTTTCACTTGTAAATCAGGGTTTGTTTCAAGAGACCTCCTCTCCTCAATAATCCAATGTGATTTGTTTCCATCACAAGTTCTTCCTCAAGGACCAGAAAAGGTCATCAGGACAAGGGTCTGTGTGGTATGGTTTGAGATTCAGTGGAAGTTTGACTTAATCTTGGTCAAGGAAGTGGTTTGTATCAGTGTCAGGTTATCAGGTCGTGGCAGAGATTCTGAATTAGGTTTTGGGTCCTCATCAAGTCATTCGTTTCATAAGGGTGCACTCAAGGCATGAGGATTAGGGTTTCTCACTCTTGGAGTTTATGATTGACAAGTATCGTTCAGTTGAGTCTCCTAAGGCTAGTTGGTTCATGGTGTGTGCAGTACTATTTCAGTTCAATTGAGGTCCCAGAGGAATCTTTGTGGGATGACCCAGAGGAATCTTTGTGGGAGTGTAGTTTAGGTCGTGTGCAAGTGTTTGGTCATGTAGTTCAGGAGTTGTGGCAGTCAAGTGCAGTTGTCAAGGTTTAGGTGTTGTTCAAGCGTGAAAGTGCATATCCATTCCCTTAACCGTTTTATCCATTTTGCTCTTCAATAACCATTATCCATTGTAAATCCATTTTCAGTGTCATGTTTTATTACCTATTTTCCATCCAATCCAATTTTTGATTTCATTATCCATTTCCATAACCTGGGTCACCTCATTATCCATTTTTACCTTTATATCCATTTCATTTCAATTACCCATCTTCTTAACCCAATTCTAAACCACATTTTATTTCAATTATCAATTTCACCTAATTCCATCAAAATCATTTTCATAATCCACTTTCCTAATAATTAAACCATTAACCATAATATCCATTATTCATATTTCTAATCCATTATTTTATTCCACATATCCATTAATCAAAATTCATAATTCCAAACTAATTTCAATATCCATTCATTAACCAAATCTTCTTTTCCTAATCCAATTTCAATTCTATTTACCCAAATACATTTTTCTAATCCTTTTCCTTCATCTTTATCCAATTTATTTCCAACTCAAATATCTTTTTTTATTCAAACATTCTTTTTTTATTCAATTTGTCCATTCATTGTTTATAATATCTACTTAATATCCATCACAAAATGCATTATCATCACCATCCATAAGTCCATTTCTCTACATAAGCTCACTAAAAATTGCCAAAATATAGTAAAGTTCATGTTACAAAAATAGAGAAAAAGCCACTACAACACTTCACTATACTCCAAAGATAAACGCAGGTTGGACCCATGCTGCAAGAAAGTAACTTCTCACTGCTGCGATGACGTACAACCGCTGCACCCCATGATACTCCAAAAAGGCAAGACTTTGCAACAAATAAGCCTGCTACAAAACTTTGACCACCAAAGCCAAAACCTGCATCATGCTTCAAAAAAACCACAGTGCTGTAGAACCTGCACCTTGCTTCGTACCACAGCTACACAACAGTCAGCCATTGCACTCTGAACTTTACCAATACCCTGTTACGAAGCAACAACGATAGATCACAATCCAAAAGCAACAAAGGGCCTGTGATTTGAGAAGGACTTGTCATTTTGAAAACTTATTCAACAAGTTTAAGTTGGTTCTTAAAAAGGAGAGCAAAGATAGATTGAGGGAGGGGGGAAGTTTTCCGAAAGAGAAAAAACCTGAACACGGGGAGAATTCCTCGTCCACCGAAAAACCTCTTCAAATCCTTTTCTTCATCTCCAACTGAAACCTATTTTCATCCAACTTCAACAATAACCCTTCAAATCACCATTTCAAGGCCCAACCCTGCTTCAGAACCAAATCGCAACCACTCCAACTAAGTCATCAAATCCGAATCAGAAACAAGAAGGAAACGAACAGAATCGAGACCTTGCAAACCTGAGATGAAAACCTTTGAAAACTGCTTGAATCAAACGCGGTATTAGAAACAATAGGTCGAAAGAGAGACTCAAGCGAAAGGAAACGATTAGCTTCGCTTCTCCGATCGTTGATCGCGATGAGGAGGAGTTTTTTTCCTCTGAGCAATTTGATCCATGGCCGTGCGCGGGTTTACTTCATGTTTTCATTTCCTTTCTGTTGTTTTTAACAATACGATGATGAATGATGCGATCCTGCACATATTCTTTTTTTTGCGTCTGTTCTTTTTTCTTTCTCCTTTTTCAAAGTAACCTTTGCTTGACCGTGCCTCTTAATGGAAGAAGTGGGTAGGTTTGGAAACTAATACCTCTGGTCAATTGTTTTTTTGGGGACGCCCTATTTTTTTTTTTTTGCTGGTGATAATGGGCTGGAAAAAACCATATGTGTCTTGGGTCATGTACCCTTGATACTACTTATTTCCACCCTCTCTTTTTCTTATGTTAATCAAGCTCTTCAAGAATGATGGGTTTTCTGTTGAAACCCATATGATTTCTTCTCCATAGATATACCCTTTATTCAATGTCAAACCCTTTCCTCTTTTTATGTTGTTATTTAATTTGCTTTAAAATCTTTTTAAATATTTTAGTTTCTAAACTTTAAATGATTAGTGCTTACTTTGATTTTGAGTTTTATTTTAGGCCAATGACATAAAAAAATCTTAACTTTGTTGATTATCTTGAATCAATAAGTTGATTAGTATAAGGCCGTATTTTTTCTCTTGGTTGGTTAATGAAAGGCTAATAAAAAGATTATCGATTTTATCGAGTTAAATCTTGATTTAGACGAAACCACCTTTATTTTCACTTCAATTCCATTTTCTTTTACTTGGGCCGATGATATCACAAAAATCATGACTTGGTGGGTTTATTTCAAAAAGTCTTGATAAGTATGAGGCCACTTTTTTTATTTTTATTCTCGGTCAATGAAAGTCAAACATCAAGGTTATCAATTTATCGATTCAAACCTCGATTAAGACGAGACCAACTTTATTTTCATTTTGCATCTACTTTTATCTTCATTTGCATTTTTGATCAATGAAGTCTTTCTATTCACGAATGTTGTTTATCGAAGCGATCAACCTTCATTATTTCAAATCTGTAGTGAGTAATCTCGAGATTACTTTCTATACTTTGGGATCGTGATAGGTTACCTTCGACTAATCAACGAAAGTTTGTGATTAAGACGAGATCTCCACCTTTTCTTTTTGTGTGGCATGATTTCCTCAGAGAATGATCCTCAATATCATGTCTCTATCGTGTTTTAGCACAAAGATCAATTGTGCATCCTCCTATAGCATGGTCTTCCTCATAGACCGTGCTACGACGGTTTATCACTATATTGGACCCGATTCATCGTTCCAATAAATTAATCATTAACCACTAATTTTACTTTCAGTCAATATATCTTGATTTATTTTTATTATATCTTGTTCATATTATCTTTATTATATTATTGTTCATATGTATATCATACTTGTTCATTTTTCCTTCTTCCAAAGGAAAGTTCCTCCTAAGTTGACTCCTAAGTCAATAAACACCTCCCATTTCACCTTGGCCTCATAAGAGCCATTTTCCTCATAGTTTAGTAATAGGATAGAGTTATCGTGAACTCTATGTGATTCTCACCATCATGAGAACTCACTTTCCCTTTACTTAGACTTATAGAGTTATCGTGAACTCTATGTGTTTCTCACCATCATGAGAATTCACTTTCCCCTTATAACTTAGACTTAGAGAGTTATCGTGAACTCTAAAATGAGCTTATACTCATTTCCCCTTGGTACCTTGGCCACAGTCAATGGTTCCTCTTTCACCCTTAGTTAGGTGAACTACGGTTGCTCTGATTATTTAGTTAGATACGTAGGCACAAGATGCGACGTCTTGGCGAGCAAACTTAGTGTATATACGTACCTAGGTCTTTACCTTACTCTTAGCAGATTTCTTAGCAAGCAAACATAACATAACACAAACTTAACAAGAGGTTCCTGTAGAGTACTATAGATACTTAGGGTGCTAATACCTCCCCTTTGTATAACCAACCCCCGAACCTTAGATCTCCCCCCTTTAGGTTTTCTCGATCTTGAACCTTTCCTTTGGATAAATCAAAGTCGGTTGTAAAAGAAATGCGATGCAAGTTAATTAATAGCTTGTTATCCTATTTTCACCACAACAGATATGGATGTCCCTTTTTCTAGTTGATCCTCATTGCTCACCGAAAGCGCTTGGAACTGAGTTCCAACAACCTCCTCGGGTTCTACACAAGTGGATAATGAAAGGTTACTCACGATCAAGGCTTGCTCTCCATAGGTCGTGACGAGTTGGTCGTTCTTGACAAACTTCAACTTCTGGTGATGTGTCAAAGTTACTGCCCCAGCCTGGTGTATCCAAAGTCTTCCTAATAAGCAACTGTATGTTTCCCGAATGTCCATGACCTGGAAAGTGACTAGGAAAGTGTGAGGACCGATAGTTATGGAAAGTTCGACTTCGCCAATAACTGTTTTTCTGGACCCGTCAAATGTTTTGACGACGACCTCACTGCCTCTCTGTCGCTCCCGGGATTTTCATCCAAGTACAAACGCGAAAGTGTCACGGAAACAGAGTCGCCAGCAATGTGTATTTATCCCAAGAGAGGGAAAGGAAACACTGCATAAACCAGGAAGAAGGATAGAGCATGGTCTTGCGACCAAGAGAACTGGGTTTGGGAGCCGGTTACGCGCAGGGAAGGTATTAGCACCCCCACGCGTCCATCATACCCGATGGGATCCACGCTTGCTTGTCTCGATCAAAGGGTGAAATAAAAGATACTGGAAAAGGAAGAGAAAGAGGGCTGGAAAAGGAAAGGAGAGGGAAAGAGAAACAAATGTAGGGAAAATAAAAGAAGTGCTCGAAAGGGCCCTACCCCACTGCCTACGTATCTCATCGGGAGCATGAGAATCAGAGCGACGTAGTTCCCCTCACCTAGGGAAAACTATTTGTGTTTTTTAGGGAATGGCTAATGTTCTAGCTCAGGTGTTGCAGCTCGCTGAATGGAGACTTAGGCGTTACCGTCTTGCAAGAGAACGAGGAGAAGCACGTTCGTACGTTGAGAATGAGTGAGATGAGAAAAGAATTCCCGAAGGAAAGACGTTATTGTTTGTTTGTTTTTTAAGAAAGAAGTGTTTTGATTATTTTATGTTTTGTAACACGTATTGTATTTAAGTCCTTCACGTAGGATCGAATGCCTCTCATATCGACCCAAGACGGGACGTACGCTAAACATTCTAAGGAAATGATAGAAGACCCCTCACCTCCTTGTTCCCACATGAAAGGCCTAAATACAATAGGTGTTATGCCTTTATTAAGTGTTTTTACTTTTATTATAAGATGAGAGAGAAGAGACTCAAAAGAGGACCAATGGTGTAAACTAAAGGGGACTAAGACTCAGCCTAGTGTTAGCATGCTTGGATAGCCTATGGTTAATGTGGTTTAAGAAACCTACTTCTAAAAGAAAGGAGAAGAAGATCAGAAGAAAGTAACTTACTTCCAAGATGGAAGTTAAGTTATTTCTAAGAGGGAAGAAAAAAGATTATGAAAGCAAAGGATCATTAAATTCTTAAACAACACAACTTGAATGATTAAAAGATGAAGGAAGAAATTAGAATGTGGATGACTATCCACACTCAAGTGACTTACCATTAGCCCCTGAAATGGTTAGTGCAATTATTTACAAGTTAAGATGAACAAATGAGGCTTAATCAAGTCAAGAACCAAAGTAAAAGCATCTTAAAGGTTAAGGAAGGCACAAAGTCAGAATGCACATCATAAGAATGTTCTCTAGTTCTATGAGATCAAACACAAACCAAATGCACACAAACAATGCCTTAAGTCACAAAGAAATGCATTATGAAAGAGGTAGATGAAGAATGAGTGGATATGCAAAGTGATCATGCATTAATGCTTCATGAAAGGTTAAAGTCAGAACCAATGTCATTTAGGAATGGTTTTACAATTCTTATGAATCATCATGTAGTTCATAGATGAAATGATATAAGAAGAAGAGATGAGAAAGTGAAAAGCATAGAAAAGAAACATGCTAAAACTTCAAGTTAATATGCACAAACTTATGTCAAATGTAAGCACATGTTAAGATGACTTATAATAGCATGGAAATAACCTATAATAGCATGGAAATGACCTATAAAGTATGTACAATCAATCACAAAAAGGTTGCACAAATGCTTCACCAAAACATGCTAGAATGAAGTGGAAGAAAGTGCCTAAAAGTAACATCAATTACAAGGCATCAAAACAACATCAAAGCAAATATGAAAATTATGCAAATATAATTCTAATCAACCTAAGTCAGAGGCTAACCACATATTAAAAACTCATACCAAAATTCAAGATAAAAGTGTCACAAAGAAATGCACAAAGTCATAGGGAAATGCCACAAAAAGAAGTGTAAAGATGATCATACAAATATCATATAAGATGACATTAAAAATCAAGAAAAAATATTTTTGGACACTTTAAGATGTTATCTAACCAGTACAAAAAGAATTAATCAAAAATATGATGTGAGATGAGAGAAAGAAATCATGCAAATGCAAGTGTCAATGAATAAGAGCATTCAAAAAGAAATTGAAAAGAAAATATGAAATAATGTACAAATATTCACAAAGTCAGAATTAAAAAATATAGGAAATTATTTAAATGTATAAAGAACACATATGAATTATTTTGTAATTTTTGGAGACCATTTGATATTTTTATTAAAAAGAAATCAAAACAATATGGAAAAGAAAATAAAAAATGAAGAGAAAATGGAGTGGAGGTGCAAGAGAAGTAAAATGCACGTTCAAAATCACATTGGGCTCAGCAAGAGGGTGGAAATAGAAATCTGTGATTCAATCCAATATAAATGTGCGCGTGTGTGAGAAAGTATACGTGCAATCAAATGTGTAATCAATCATAGCCATACGGTGCAATCAAAATCAGATCATCATAAAAGTAATCAAATCAAAGTGATTATAATGCACACACACCACACGTATCATGTACACACACACACACACACGCAAGCGAATAAAAGATAGGAAGTGGCACGTGAATGAGATGGTGCATCATTAATGTGCTGGCAGATTATGAGCCTTGAGATCAATCAAGCAGTCAATCATCAAGAAAAGCCAAACAATCAGGTGAATGAAAATGCAAGCACATAGTAATTTCCCTACACGCACGCACACACAATCACTTCAGATCAAAATGAAAACATGTGAGAAGCACATGCCATTTTAATGCGCTGGCAAGTTAATAACCACACGATGCAAATGATCAGATGGTTGAGATTAAAACTGAGGATTAAACCCTAAAACAACTCACCGGCCGGAGAAGGACCTCCGGTCATCTTCTCCGGCCACTCTCCGGGCAACTACAACCCCAAATATTCCATAAATTCACATGGCATACATAAAAAGAAAGCTTAGATCATGTACAATCCAAATCTACCAATGGAAATCACATAGCATGCACACATAGAGAGATTCGAACACCAACAGTTTTGCCCTAATTTTTTAAACTACGCATCTAGCATGCCTATCAACTAGCCGGATTCAACAGAGTTTCTAGCAAGCTTACATAAACATAAAAGTAGCAAAATAGACAAGGAATCATGCAAGAAAGGTTTGGAAATTGTGGAACCTAAAACTTGCAGAACTTGGAGTTATTGAGAAAACCAGATAACTTGAGATCTTGAGCTTGAAGAACTTCAAGTTTAAGCAAAATAAATGTTGTTGATCTTGAATATGAGAAGAAAACAGCAACTGCAACGATGTTGATCTTGGAGAGATGAGTGTGTTCTTGAGTGTTCTTGCTCAAAAATGAAACAATGATGATGATGAAGATGAAATGTGGATGAAGATTGTTGAGGTCGTGTGAAATCAGAGAGAGAGCAGACAGAATCTGAGTGAGTTTTCTCGAGTGAGAGTGGAAAATGAAAATTCCCCCTGAATTTGTGAGTGATATTCTAATTTATATGTTGAGTTAGAATGCTTAACCCGTGGTTAAATGAGTTGGTTAAGGTGAGTTAACTGAGTGCACCCTAACTAACTGAGTCAAGTTAGTTAGGGACGAGTGAGAAGAGGATTGGCTATGGTGTGGTGTATTCATGTCAGCTTATGGTGGAGTTGAGAAGGAATGGTGGTGATGTTGTTATTCTGATGTAGCGGCAAGGGAGCTTTTAGTGCAAGCTTTGTTTTTTCTTTATTCATGTATGAAGCATCATGGATAACACGTGTTTGTAAGGACATGTTGGTTCTAAAATGGCGAAGGGTGGCTGGTGTAAGAATGCATGCGTGTAGACTAACTAATGCACAACAACAACATGGTGACATTCTAATCTTGACATTATAACAATCAGTGACAACCATGGATATTTAAGAATGAATTTCTCTCAATGTGGAGCATGAAATGATGAGTTTTTTGTGCCATTGGGAAGATGTATCATCATAGAGCAACTTTGATGTGAGAATTGACTTGAATGGAGGCTTGTAGAATGGTGTAAAATTGCTTGGAACATCAAGGTTTGAAACTGGTGGAAGGTTGGCAAGGTTGTGGCATGGCATGGCAACATGGTGCATGGAATTCAGCATGATCAAACCAACTTTGAACCCTTATAACTCCATCATAACTTGCTCAAATGAAAATTTGTCCAACATGAACATTTAAGAGGGCATGGAAAGGAACAACTTTGATGTTGGAAAGTTTTCCATTTGAAGCTTCCTTGATGGGTAAAAATGGATTGACTTTTGGCACACCATGTGTTTGTCAAAATTATGGCGCGCATGTCTGGTCATGTTTGGTCATGACTTGGTTTGTGACCTAGTTTTGCCAAACTTTGGTTGATCATATCTCCCTCAATATTGATCCAATGGAAGAGTTCTTTATATGGATTTGAAGCTTAGAACATGAACTTTAATTGGGTCAACTTGGGCATGAGGTTTTGAGCTTTTATCATGGAGAAAGAGAGCCTCAAAGTAGGGTGCAAAATGGTCCAAACTTGCCATTTTTTGAAACCCTAAAGTTTCTATTTTTGGCAGTTTTGTGATTTCTTGATTTTTCATTGTTCCTCCATCATTTCTTGATCAAATATTGTCCAATGACCATATATAACATGAATTTCATGAATTTGGCCTTAAAAAGTCAGGAGTTGACTTTTCCACAGCACAGTTGACTTTTTCCCAATTCTCCTGATTTTGAATCTTCTGACCAATTGAAACCCTTCTGAAACCAATTGATGAGCCATTTTCCATCCATATACACTTAAGGATATAAGGAATACCATGAGATAAAGTCTTGCCCAAAAAATCAGAGATAAACTGATTTTAGGTCAAACCCTAATTTTTGCACCCTCTGGTTAGGAGGAAATAACACATCCTCCAAATCCAAATTCCTCTGAATATGATGTATATCCTATCTAACAAATATGAGATATGACATTTGGAGGTGATAAAAACTCAAAGAGCTTGCCTATTTGAGGGTCAGATCCCAATTTTAGACTGCCTTGTGTAGGAGATGATGCATTGTCCAATCTTCTTGATGAAATCTCCTTTTCCAATGCCTTGTAGGATCAATTGAGATGATATATGACATAAGAGACCTTTGAGGATTATTTGAAGACCCTTGGCTCTTGTTCTCTTGCTTTGGATGATCAATACCTTTGAGAAACAACTGATCATGTGACGCCCCCAATCTATACCCCCCAAATAAATAAAACGGTAAAATAAAATACAAAATTTCATCAGAGTATATTTAAAATTCACAGCATAGACCGAGGGGTCACATCAATTTGAATCAAACATACAACACCTGCCCATAAAGATATGCAACACTCGCAGGTAGCAAACAAACAGATGAACTTCCTACTACCCACATACTCAGCTACAGAATAAAAGCGGAAAATCTGTACTGAATCTCATATATATATATCACATAAAAAGTTTGTCATACATCAAGTTATACATGTACAAGTCAAAAGATATATATACATAATACACAATAATCACAAACGACCTTCCTAACTACCCGGTGTCACATATCAGAGCCGACCGACAAAAGGATGAAGACGCAAAGCTTCACAAAAAGACCTCCAGCAACTCTAATCTGCAATGCCTCATAGAGCATTATAAAATAGCAGAAGGGTGAGAAAAACAATCATAATACAATTGCATATAATTATATATTAAAACATAAATGCACAAGTAAAATATTCTCACCACAATTGCACCACAATCAAATACAACGCAATGCAGTATAATTCTCTAGTACTCACTACCAATACACATCAATCATATACAATACACTCACCATCAATTCAATTATACATATTCCACCTCATCGCACACAATCACAATTCCATGCACAATTAATTCATGATTTATGCAAATGCACAGAGACCGACACAACGACTCTATGCACATGCCATGCGGTACCGACTTCCAATATTTCTCATCACTAGTTCACTCAGGAACTCTGCTGGAATCATCGCTCGTTACTGAGGATCACTCAAGTAACACCCCGTCGGGCAAACGATGTCCCCCGTCACTTTAGTTCCTCTTGGTATAAGGCGCACGACGTTTATGGATTGCTTTAGGTCCTCTCGGTATAAGGCGCACAATCCGATCGCTCACACCCCACATGGGCACACGATCGTCTATAACCATCGCTTTAGGTCCTCTTATTTTTAAGGCACACGATCTATCAAATCGCTTTAGGTCCTCTTATTTTTAAGGCGCACGATGTTATAGCAGATTCCCTCTGGAATCAAACCGTCACTCAGGACCTCACAGCAATGCATATCATGATGCTTGGCATACAATGACTCATGACATTTAATATGCACACATAAATGCATTCATCTCCATCAACAAAATCACACTTTGCACTTAAGCCCAAAACAATGCATTTAATTATCATACGGCCACAAATCATCACAACACCATTTAAACATATGCATTTACATCATACACCAGCACCTTGCACGATACATATCAATTACGCACAATTACAACGACAAAAGTCGACAAACCGACACTATTCCAAATTATCGACATAATTAAATTGGCTAACATATTCCAAATCATCATAATAATAAAGTACAGCTCAATAGCTTTCCAACGATACCAAGAATGTAAAAATCGGATAAACGGAACCCAAGTTACGAAAGAAAAACGAAAACGATATTTTGAAAAGTCCCATTTTACCATTCCCCTGACCGTACGCGTATTGCCCTGAGCCATACGCGTACTGCCCTGATTCCTCGCCATTCCATACGCGTATTGCCAAAGGTCATACGCGTATGGGCAGAGACCCATTTCTTCCAAAATGCACGTTTAAAAGTCCATACGCGTAGTGCCCAACACCATACGCGTATTGCCCTAAAGTTTTACGCGTACCATACGCAAATGGGCAGATGGCCGAGCAAAATGAGAATCCATACGCGTATTGGCCCAAAACTCGCCCATGATACGCGTATTGCCAAGGCCCATACGCGTATGAACATGCCCCATACGCGTATGACCTGGGCAACCCAGAAAAAAATTCTGCAGAACTTTGTTCTGCATTTTTCAACCAAAATCCTCCCATTTTTCACCTACACACCAGAAAATTACCAATACAATGCCTAACAACATGTATCTATCATGTATCAACAATAATGAACACTAAAAACATGATTTCAAACACATTTAATCGATTTCTAATCAATTTTACATAATATGGGTTTTACTAATTTTTTTCCATTTCAATCCAATAACAACCACGAACACACATACATAATCATACACAAGCATACAATAATTGAGTTTCGCACCCTTACCCGATTAAATCGATTCTAGAAGTTGTTTTCTTTGATTTCTAAGATTTTCTCACTTTTTCTCCTCTTCTTCTCTTTTCTCCCCTTTTTCCTTCTTCTCTTTTTCTTTCTCTCTATTCTTCTCTCTTTCTATTTTCTATTCTTACTATCTTAATGAAAATATCATGAAATGACCAAAATACCTCCACACTCAAATATCTCGCATATGTTTCTAAAACGCAATAAAATATCACAACATTGAAAAATAACATATTTCCAAATAAAAGTCGGAAATAAAATAAAATAATAATAAAATAATCAAAACGACTCGATTAAATAAACTCACACAAAACTGGGGCGTTACAGATCACATGCCCTTATGCAAGATGCAATGCTAAATGCTTGATGTTTTATTTTTCTATGCTTGAATGCAATGCAATGAAATGAAAGCACAGGCTAAATGTAACGCCCCAGTTTTTGTCAGTTTTATTTAATCGAGTCTATTTTGATTATTTTATTATTATATTATTTTATTCTTGACTTTTATTTGGCAATATAGTATTTTTCATCGTTGTTTATGTCTTATCGCATTTTGAGAGCGTTTGGGAGATATTTGAGCTAAGGGGTATTTTGGTCTTTTGCTTGGGTAAGTTTTATGTTTTTATATAAATAGAAAGAAAAGAGAGAAAAATAGTAAGGAAGAGAAAAAAGAGAAAGAAAGAAGGAAAAGAGAAAAGAAGAGGAAGAAGAGAGAAAAGAGGAGAAAATGGAAAAAATCGCAGGAACTCCGTTTCAATCGCGATTAATCGGGTAAGGGTGAGAAGTTTCAATTATATCTTGTTTGTGTATGTATATGTGTATGTTTTCTTGATTGTTTTGGATAGTTTCATATAGTTTTCATTTTAGGTCGAAATGAGAAAAATGGTTAGAAATCGATGTTTTCACGGACGAAAGTCAGAATAACTCGCGTAGTAGAGTCGAGTGATGTTGGGTCGTGATTTAGCGTGATCGTTTGATTGAATTTGGTTGAGTTTGATTGAAACCTAACTTTTGAAATTTGGTAGAAAATGGTGATTTTGTGTGAATTAATGTTTGGACGGTTGAAATGCGGAATAAGTTGTGTAGTGTAGTCGGGTAAGGTTTGGGTTTAATCAGGAATGGTGGTTTGCGTGTTTTCCCGCGGTTTCGATCGAGTTCGAATTTAGAATTCAATGATAAAATTATGTTTTAAAATATGTCAAAAATGGAAAATGTGTTAGATGGCTTTTTAATGATGGAAATATTGTAGTATGTTGAATTCTGAGATCGCAGCTTTTTACGGAATCGAAAACGGATGTCCGGAGGTCTAAAAATGGTGTTTTTAAGGTTGAACTTGCAGCAGATTTCGCGCTCAGCGCGCAGGTCTGAACAAAATGAAAAATTTAAGAAACTTCAAAAATTCATAACTTTTGATCCGTAAGTCCGTTTTGGTCCCCGTTCGAAGCGTTAGAAAGCTTATGAACTGTTCCTTCTATTAAAAATGGGGTAGAGGTCAGTAGATAAATTATATTTGTTGTGGTTTGTGAAATGCATTGCTTATGTGAAATTCAATGTGTGTTTTGGATGTGAATCATACAATAGTGCATTGATGTGAATGTATATAGATTGTATGTGATTGTATGAGATGAATGCATGAATACATTGTGAATATGTATGCATTTCAAGAATGTCTTGAGTCATTTTGTATGTGAAGCATAATGATGTACATTCTTGTGTTGAGTGATTCTAATGAGAATCCGTTGTAACGTCGTGTGCCTATGTGAGGTGTGAGCGATGATTACAAACGATTGTGTGCCTAGGTGAGGTGTGAGCAATCGGATTGTGTGCCTATGTGAGGTGTGAGCAATCGGTATGTTGTGATGATGGGTTGTGGCCTTATGGCAAATATGTGCATTGTTTTGGATTGGGCCTCGATGCATGATTAATGATGTTGTTGTGTAGTAAATTACATTGTTTATATGAAATTCAATGTATCTTGTATGGTGACCTTTATGGTTTGAAATGCATTGTTTGAATTGATTTGCAATGCATGAGTGTGATGATGTTGATTAATTCATATGGTTGAATTGTGAATGTATAGAATTGATGAGTTGAAATAGATGCATGATTATGGTTGCATATATGTGTGAAGATGCATTTGATTGTCATGAGTTCTTGTGTGTCAAGTATCATGATATGCATCTTGTACGTCGTGTGCCCATGTGGGGTGTGAGCGACGGATTGGTTCCAGAGGGAATCCGCTATAACGTCGTGTGCCCATGTGGGGTGTGAGCGATGATTATAGACGATTGTGTGCCTAGGTGAGGTGTGAGCAATCGGATTGTGTGCCTATGTGAGGTGTGAGCAATCCATAAACATTGTGTGCCTATGTGAGGTGTGAGCAATGGGTGAACATCGTTGGCCCGACAGGGTGTTACTTGTAGTAACAAGTGATGATTCCAGCAGAGTTCCTGAGTGAACTAGTGATGAGAAAAGTTGGAAGTCGGTACCCGCATATGCATTTGCATAGAGTCGTTGTGTCGGTCTCTTTGCATCTGCATGAATTATGATTGCATTGTTTATATGTGGAAAATCATGATTTAATTGATTATGTGTGAGACATTGTGATATGCATTTGTGATAAATGTATAGTGCATGATTAATATGCAAGTGGGAATGGAGTAATTATGTGATTGAGCTTGTGATAGCATATGTGAATTGATGTGCAGTCGTGTTAAATGCATTGAATTATGAATTATATGTTTTGTGTATAAACATATGCATTATGTGTGAAAATGTGATTATGTCGGTCTAATTGATATATGCTATATTTTGTGGTGATGTGGTGGCGTGGTTCCATATGTCATAATCGTGGTTGGATTATGTGTGATACGTTTTGTATTTGTGGCATGCTATATGTGTTAGTATGTGATGTATGTGGTGAGAAATATTATATATGTGAATTTGTTTGTGTTGTAGCATATTATTATGCAATCTTGTTATAGTTGTTATTTCTCACCCTTCTGCTGGAATATGCTTTTTATGGCATAGTGCAGATTATCAGCTTTAGAGGCGTGGAGGCAAGTGGAAGAGTTAGATCTTCGTTTGCTTAGGTCTTGGTGTCTGCTCTGATACGTAGCACGGGAGTCGGGGAACGATTATGTTATATATGTATATAATTGTGGAATATATTTTTGTATTACTTGTGTATGTGTACTTTGACATTAAAACCATTTATTTGTAAAACAAGTCGGTTATGGATCTTTCTGCTTTATTCCATAATTGACATTTCCGTTATTGTGGAAAAAGTTTCCCCTTTGAGGGTATTCTATTTTATGCTATGTATCAAATTTATGAGCAGGGATTGTGTTTTCTTACTCTAAAATGTGGCATCCCTGTTTCTGTCGAAAAAATAAATTTTTAGTTACTCTGATTTGTTTATGTATTATTTATGTGCGATGGGAATTGGGGTGTTACACTAAATGATATGAAAAATGAGAGGGCAAATTTTGGGGTATGACAGCTACCCCTATTTAATCACTGTAGACCTGAATGGATGATAGCGATTGCTGTCAGACTTTCAAGGTATGGAGGGATTGAATACCGAAAATAACCAGAAAATTTGCACTCTGTGGAGAAGAAGAAAAGGGATATAAACCCAACCAAATGAACTCTGCTTGAATAAAAAACTCTGATGGGAAGAATAGCACTGGGGGGCTGTCTTTTAAACAACGCCAGACGACTACTGGCTTGCCACGCTGCGGGTGGACTTTTAAGAACGTCTTTTGTATAATGCCAGACGACTACTGGCTCGCCACGCTGCGGGTGGACTTTAATAATGTCTTTTAGAACAACGCCAGACGACTACTGGCCTGCCACGCTGCGGGTGGACTTTAACAACGTCTTTTAAATGGAGTCAGACGACTACTGACTTGCCACACTGCGGGTGGACTTTTGCCAATCTACGATTGGACTTTAAACTGTCTTTTTAAATGGAGTCAGACGACTACTGACTTACCACACTGCGGGTGGACTTTTGCCAATCTACGGTTGGACTTTAAACTGTCTTTTTAAATGGAGTCAGACGACTACTAACTTGCCACACTGCGGGTGGACTTTTGCCAATCTACGGTTGGACTTTAAACTGTCTTTTTAAATGGAGTCAGACGACTACTGACTTGCCACACTGCGGGTGGACTTTTGCCAATCTACGGTTGGACTTTAAACTGTCTTTTTAAATGGAGTCAGACGACTATTGACTTGCCACACTGCGGGTGGACTTGCAGCTGATTTGCCACCCTTGGATGGACTTTTGCCAATCTACGGTTGGACTTGCTGATTTGTGTAACGCCCCGATTTATTTAACCGTATTTAATTATTCCATTTATGTGAAATTTTGTGAATTGTGTGATTTATTGTGTTTCATGTTAATGCATCATGTTTGGGCATTGAGAGTTTTGTGGCATAAATGTGTCACATTTTGAACTAACATCCACTGGTGGAAGTTAGTGTTATTTTTGGTTATGTCACGTTTTGCACTTGAGTTTCACTGGTGGAAGTTAGTGAGTTTTTGGCCTTTTTTTGAATTGTGTAAATTAAATGAGTTTTACCTGTTAATTGGATAATTTCTCTGATAGGTAAAATATTTGCAATAAATTATAATTTCTTTTCAACTTTTATTTCCCGAAATATATTTCATCGGTATGTTTATGTTTTATCGCATTTTGAGAGCGTTTGGGAGATATTTGAGCTGAGGGGTATTTTGGTCTTTTTGGGGTTAGATATTTTCATTTGTTATAAAAATAGAAAAGTAGTAAGAAAAGAGAGAAAGAAAGAAGAAAAAGAAAAGGAGAAGAGAATGAGAAGAGGAAAAAGAAGAAAAAGAGGAAAAACTTGTGGATTTAGGAACCGATTAACCGACTTTTCAAACGCGAATTAATCGGGTAAGGGTGTGAAACTCGATTATTATATGTTTGTGTATGATTATGTATGTTTTCTTGGAATGTTTGCTTGTTTTCCATAGTTTTCACTTTTAGGTCGAAACGGTAGAAATCGATAGAAACCGATGTTTTTACGGACGAAAGTCGGAATAAATTGGGTAGATGTGTCGAGTAATGTTAGGCCGTGATCGAGTATGCTTGTTTTATCGAATTTGGTTGAGTTTGTAAGTTTTTGCATTTTTGGAGAATTGAGAGTTTAAGATTCGGAGTGAAATCGAAAGTCGTAGAATTCACGTTTAATGGTTCCAAATCACTACTATATGTTTGGTATGAATGAGTATGTGTTTGTTTCGAAGAAAATAATTGAATCGGTCGGATTTTCGGACGAAAATGCATGAACCCGTAGGGCTGTTAGCAGAAAAATTCTGGTTTTTGCAAAACTTCAAAAATTCATAACTCTTGAACCGTAAGTCGGTTTTGACCCCCGTTCAAAGCGTTGGAAAGCTAACGAGATGTTCTTTCTAGGAAAAATAGTTTTGAGGTCTGTATATGGTTCAATTATAGCAGAAAATTGAAACCGTATTGTTGTGTTAATTTTCACCGTCGTGAATGCGTGCGAGTGAGGTGTTATCGTGCAATATGCTTTGATTATGTAACGTATAGCTTGTGTGTACTGTTATACGATGTGTTGTAGGTAGCCTTATGGCGTGAATCCTAGATTGTGGAAATTATTATGAATTGTGGCCTTTTGGCAAATAAATGCATTGTTTAAATTAAATGTAAATGCATGTTAATTGTGAAAGAGTTCGTTGCCGTTTGGGTGGTAAAGCGATGCTCGTTGCCGTTTGGTGTAATTGATGTGAATTGGTGTGAATGCATATGATAATATGCTTGTTGTTGTGATTTGTGGTTAATGATGAATGCATTGTTTGAATTGATTTTCAATGCATGGTTATTGATGTTGAAATGGTTCACATGGTTGCATATATGTATGCATTGGATTGTCATGAGTCATTTGTATGCCAAGCATCATGATATGCATTGTTGTGACATCCTGAGTGACGGTTTAGTTCCAGAGGGAATCCGCTATAACATCGTGTGCCTATGTGAGGACCTAAAGCGATGGTTATAGACGATCGTGTGCCCATGTGGGGACCTAAAGCGATCGGATTGTGTGCTCATGTGGAGACCTAAAGCGACGGGTGAACATCGTAGGCCCGACGGGGAGTTATTGAGCGATCCTCAGTAACGAGCGATGGTTTCAGTAGTTCCTGAGTGAACTGATGATGAGACATTGGAAGTCGGCACCGCATAGCATGTGCATAGAGTCGTTGTGTCGGTCTTTGTGCATTTGCATAAATCATGAATTAATTGTGCATGGATTTGTGATTGTGATTGATGAGATGGAATATGTGTAATTGAATTGTGAATGATTGAAGTGCAGTGGTATTTGATACGTGAAAATTGTACCGTATTGTGTTATGTTTGATTGTTGTGCAATGGTGGTGAGAATATGCCTACTTGAGTATTTTTGTGTTAATATATAATTTTACGCAAGTATATTATGGTTGTTTTTCTCACCCTTCTGCTGTTTTATAATGCTCTATGAGGAATTGCAGATTAGAGTTGCTGGAGGTATTCTTTTGTGAAGCGTTGCGTCTTCATTCTTTTGTCGGTCGGCTCTGATATGTGACACCGGGTAGCTAGGGTGGCCGTTTGTGATTATTTTGTATATGTGATGATATCTTTTGGAATTGTACGTGTATAACTTGATGTATGACAGAATTTTTATATGATATATGTATATATGTTATTCAGATTTTAGATTTTCCGCTTGTATTCTAATTTCTGAAAAGTGGGTCTAAGGAACTGAGTTTCCTCTGTTTGATTGCTACCCCACCGTTGCATATCTTTATGAGCAGGTGTTGTATGTTATCTGTATTTTGTTTTCTATTGATGTGACCCCTTCGGTCTATGCCGTGTTTTTAGATATACTCTGACGAAATTTTGAATTTTTCTTTTATTGCTTTAACTGTTTTGGGGTATAGATTGGGGGCGTCACATTAAGTGGTATCAGAGCCAGTCCGTGTCAGTTGTGTCAGTTGTGTCTGGCATTTTGGGCGAGTTGTTGTTGTGCGACAGTTGTGTTCGGGTGAGTTGTTGTTTAACCATAGTTTCTGTTATTGGAAACGAACAGAATATGGCTGGTCGAAATGATGCTGCTTTGGCTGCTGCGATACAATCTATGGCACGAGCTGTGCAGGGTGCACCGAATGCTTCCGGAAATGATGAGTTCAGAAAGAATAAGCCGCCGGTCTTTAAAGGGAAACATGGTCCGGATGGTGCACAGATTTGGTTGAAAGAGATTGAAAGGATTTTCAGGGTGATGGATTGTGAAGATGATCATAAGGTGTGGCTAGGTACTCATATGTTACATGAATAGGCTGATGACTGGTGGGTCAGTACTCGTCAGGTGTTGGAAGCTGCGGAGGAAGAAGAGATCACTTAGGAAGTGTTTAGCCGAGAGTTTCTAAGGAAGTATTTCCCCGAGGATGTCCGAGGAAAGAAAGAGATAGAGTTTTTGGAGTTAAAACAAGGTAATATGTCTGTTGTTGATTATACTGCTAAATTTGTGGAACTTGTGCAGTTTTATCCTCATTATGCGGAGGCAACTGCTGAATTTTCTAAGTGTGTGAAGTATGAAAGTGGATTGCGTCCTGAGATTAAGCAGGCTATCGATTATCAGAGGATTCGAAGGTTTGCTGATTTGGTGGAATGCTGTAGGATTTATGATGAAGATAGTAAGGCTCGTTCTGCTCACTATAAAAGTGTAAGTGACAGGAAAGGGAAGCAACAATTTCGTGGTGGTCCGTATGTGTCACCGGCTGATAAGGGTAAACAAAGGGGTACTTTTGATCGAAGGTCAGGTGGAGGAGGTATGTCTACTTTTCCTAGGTGTTTTAGGTGTGGCGAATTGGGTCATCGTCGGACAGAATGTAGGAAGAAGTTGGATAAGTGTTCTAATTGTGGTGGTATCGGACATGTCTTAGCTGATTGTAAAAGGAAGAATGTGGTGAAGTGTTACAGTTGTGGGGAACCTGGTCACATTAGCACGAAGTGTCCTAATCCGAAGAAAGCTACAGCTAGTGGTAAAGTGTTTTCATTGGCGGGAACTCAGACTTCAAGTGCATATCGTCTGATAAGAGGTACTTGCTTTATTAATAATACGCCTTTAATTGCTATCATTGATACTGGAGCGACTCATTCGTTTATTTCGTCTGAGTGCGCGAAGCGTTTGAATCTTGTGTTGTCTGTGATGGGTTTTGAGATGGTTATTGATACTCCAGCGATGGGGTCAGTAACTACTTCTTTGGTCTGTTTAAGTTGTTCTTTGACCATTTATGGTAAAGACTTTGTGATGGATTTGGTGTGTTTACCGTTGGAAGGTTTAGATGTGGTATTAGGAATGAATTGGTTGCAATTTAATCGGGTTCACATTGATTGTTATCATAAGCTAGTAAGGTTTCCTTCTCTTGAGGAAGACGAAGACTCGAGTTTCTTATCTACCAAAGAGTTAAAGAAACTTTTGGCGGATGAAGCTCAGTTGTTTGGTTTGTTTGCATCATTGACTGTAGATAGTCAAGTTTCACTTGATGTGTTTCCTGTTGTGTGTGATTTTCCTGAAGTGTTTCCTGAGGATATTTCAGATGTACCACCAGAGAGAGAGGTGGCGTTTTCTATAGATCTAGTTCCTGGTACTAGACCTGTTTCTATGGCACCTTATCGAATGTCGGCATCTGAGTTGGTGGAGTTGAAAAAGTAGTTGAATGACTTATTGGAAAAGAGGTTTGTGAGACCAAGTGTTTCTCCTTTGGGTGCTCCAGTTTTGTTGGTGAAAAAGAAAGATGGGAGTATGCGATTATGTATTGATTATCGCCAGTTGAATAAGGTGACGATTAAGAATAAGTATCCGCTTCCAAGGATTGATGATCTGATGGATCAGTTGGTTGGCGCTTGTGTATTTAGTAAGATTGATTTGAGATCGGGGTATCATCAGATAAGAGTGAAAGAAGAGGATATTCAGAAGACGGCCTTTAGAACACGTTACGGTCATTATGAATATTCTGTGATGCCGTTCGGGGTTTCTAACGCGCCTGGTGTGTTTATGGAATACATGAATCGTATTTTCCACGAGCATTTGGATCGTTTTGTTGTGGTGTTTATTGATGACATTTTAATTTATTCTAAGTCTCGTGAGGAGCATGCAGAGCATTTGCGTATTGTTTTGCAGGTTTTGAAGGAAAGGAAGCTTTTTGCCAAATTGTCCAAGTGTGAATTCTGGTTGTCGGAGGTGAGTTTTCTTGGGCACGTAATTTCAGCTAATGGTATTGCTGTGGATCCATCTAAAGTAGAAGCAGTTCTACAATGGGAGGCTCCTAGATCCGTTACTGAAATTCGAAGCTTTTTGGGTTTGGCTGGTTATTATCGGAGGTTCATTGAAGGTTTTTCTAAGTTAGCTCTTCCTTTGACTCAGTTGACTTGTAAGGGCAAAGCGTTCATTTGGGATATTCAGTGTGAAGAAAGTTTTTGTGAGCTGAAGAGAAGATTGACAACAACTCCTATCCTGATTTTACCGAATCCTAATGAACCATTTGTGGTGTATTGTGATGCGTCTCTGATTGGTTTAGGTGGTGTGTTGATGCAGGAAGGTAAGGTTGTGGCTTATGCTTCAAGGCAATTAAGGGTTCATGAGAAAAATAATCCTACTCATGATCTGGAATTAGCGGTTGTGGTTTTTGTGTTGAAGATTTGGAGGCATTATCTCTATGGTGCAAGGTTCGAAGTCTTTAGTGATCATAAACGCTTGAAATATTTATTTGATCAGAAAGAGTTGAACATGAGGCAACGGAGATGGTTGGAATTCTTGAAAGACTACGACTTTGGCTTGAATTACCATCCTGGCAAAGCTAATGTGGTAGCCGATGCATTGAGCCGGAAATCCTTGCATGTGTCCGCATTGATGGTTAAGGAGTGGGAACTTTTGGAATCGTTTAGAGATTTGAGTTTGGTTTGCGAAGTGACGTCGGTTAGTGTGAGACTTGGAATGTTGAAAGTCACTAATGAATTTTTATTGACGGTTAGTGAAAAACAAAAGTTGGATGTGAAATTTGTGGACTTGATGACGGTGGGAGAGGAAAGTGTGAATGAGGACTTTAAAGTGGATGTTAATGGTGTTTTGAGGTTCCGAGGTAGAATTTGCATTCCTGATGATGCGGAGTTGAAAAGAATGATTTTGGAGGAAGGATACCGGAGTAATTTGAGTATACATCCGGGAGCGAATAAGATGTACCAAGATTTGAAGAAGATTTTCTGGTGGTCTGGTTTGAAAAGAGATGTGGCTCAGTTTGTGTATGCATGTTTGACTTGTCAGAAGTCGAAGGTGGAACATCTGAGGCCTAGTGGTTTGTTGCAACCGTTGGATATTCCGGAGTGGAAATGGGATAGCATTTCTATGGATTTTGTGACAGGGTTGCCAAATACTCAGCGAGGGCATAATGCTATTTGGGTGATTGTGGATAGGCTGACTAAATCGGCGCATTTCATTCCGATTGACATCAGTTTTTCTTTGGAGAGGTTACCTGAGATTTATATCAGTGTGATTGTGAAGTTACATGGTGTTCCATTGAGTATTGTTTCAGATCGTGATCCGAGGTTTACTTCGAGATTTTGGGAAAGTTTACAGAAGGCTTTGGGTTCTAGATTGAGGTTGAGTTCGGCTTATCATCCGCAGACGGATGGTCAGACCGAAAGAACCATTCAGTCGTTGGAGGATTTGTTGAGGGCTTGTGTTCTTGAACAAGGTGGTGCGTGGGATAGTTATCTTGCATTGGTTGAATTCACGTATAATAATAGTTTCCATTCTAGTATTGGAATGGAACCTTTTGAGGCTTTATATAGACGGAGATGTCGAACACCGTTGTGTTGGCACGAATCTGGTGAAAGTTCGGTGGTTGGACCGGAGTTGGTGCAACAGACGACAGAAAAGGTAAAGTTTATTCGTGAGAAAATGAAGGCTTCTCAGAGTAGACAAAAGAGTTATCATGATCGGAGACGGAAGGATCTTGAGTTTCAAGAGGGTGACCATGTATTTTTGAGAGTTCCGCCGGTAACGGGTGTTGGTCGTGCATTGAAATCTAAGAAGCTTACTTCTCGATTTATTGGTCCTTACCAAATATCCGCGAGAGTGGGTGATGTGGCGTATCGGGTGGCGTTACCGCCGAATCTGTCGAATTTGCATGATGTGTTTCATGTTTCACAACTTCGGAAGTATGTTCCGGATCCTTCACAAGTGATTCTGATGGACGAGGTTGAGGTAAGGGAGAACCTTACGGTCGAGGCTTTACCAGCTAGTATTTTGGATCACGAGGTAAAGCGGTTGAGGGGCAAAGATATTGCACTTGTGAAAGTGGCGTGGGGAGGCGCTGCTGAGGGCAATTTGACGTGGGAGTTGGAGAGTAGGATGCGGGAGTCGTATCTAGAGTTGTTCGTCTCAGGTAATATTTTCGAGGACGAAAATTTCTAAGTGGGGGAGAGTTGTAACGCCCCGATTTATTTAACCGTATTTAATTATTCCATTTATGTGAAATTTTGTGAATTGTGTGATTTATTGTGTTTCATGTTAATGCATCATGTTTGGGCATTGAGAGTTTTGTGGCATAAATGTGTCACATTTTGAACTAACATCCACTGGTGGAAGTTAGTGTTATTTTTGGTTATGTCACGTTTTGCACTTGAGTTCCACTGGTGGAAGTTAGTGAGTTTTTGGTCTTTTTTTGAATTGTGTAAATTAAATGAGTTTTGCCTGTTAATTGGATAATTTCTCTGATAGGTAAAATATTTGCAATAAATTATAATTTCTTTTCAACTTTTATTTCTCGAAATATATTTCATCGGTATGTTTATGTTTTATCGCATTTTGAGAGCGTTTGAGAGATATTTGAGCTGAGGGGTATTTTGGTCTTTTTGGGGTTAGATATTTTGATTTGTTATAAAAATAGAAAAGTAGTAAGAAAAGAGAGAAAGAAAGAAGAAAAAGAAAAGGAGAAGAGAAAGAGAAGAGGAAAAAGAAGAAAAAGAGGAAAAACTTGTGGATTTATGAACCGATTCAACCGACTTTTCAAACGCGAATTAATCGGGTAAGGGTGTGAAACTCGATTATTATATGTTTGTGTATGATTATGTATGTTTTCTTGGAATGTTTGATTGTTTTCCATAGTTTTCACTTTTAGGTCGAAACGGTAGAAATCGATAGAAACCGATGTTTTTACGGACGAAAGTCGGAGTAAATTGTTTTATCGAATTTGGTTGAGTTTGTAAGTTTTTGCATTTTTGGAGAATTGAGAGTTTAAGATTCGGAGTGAAATCAAAAGTCGTAGAATTCACGTTTAATTGTTCCAAATCACTACTATATGTTTGGTATGAATGAGTATGTGTTTGTTTCGAAGAAAATAATTGAATCAGTCGGATTTTCGGACGAAAATGCATGAACCCGTAGGGCTGTTAGCAGAAAAATTCTGGTTTTTGTAAAACATCAAAAATTCATAACTCTTGAACCGTAAGTCGGTTTTGACCCCCGTTCGAAGCGTTGGAAAGCTAACGAGATGTTCTTTCTAGGAAAAATAGTTTTGAGGTCTGTATATGGTTCAATTATAGCAGAAAATTGAAACCGTATTGTTGTGTTAATTTTCACCGTCGTGAATGCGTGCGAGTGAGGTGTTATCATGCAATATGCTTTGGTTATGTAACGTATAGCTTGTGTGTACTGTTATACGATGTGTTGTGGGTAGCCTTATGGCGTGAATCCTAGATTGTGGAAATTATTGTGAATTGTGGCCTTTTGGCAAATAAATGCATTGTTTAAATTAAATGTAAATGCATGTTAATTGTGAAAGAGTTTGTTGCCGTTTGGGTGGTAAAGCGATGCTCGTTGCCGTTTGGTGTAATTGATGTGAATTGGTGTGAATGCATATGATAATATGCTTGTTGTTGTGATTTGTGGTTAATGATGAATGCATTGTTTGAATTGATTTTCAATGCATGATTATTGATGTTGAAATGGTTCACATGGTTGCATATATGTATGCATTGGATTGTCATGAGTCATTTGTATGCCAAGCATCATGATATGCATTGTTGTGACGTCCTGAGTGACGATTTGGTTCCAGAGGGAATCCACTATAACATCGTGTGCCTATGTGAGGACCTAAAGCGATGGTTATAGACGATCGTGTGCCCATGTGGGGACCTAAAGCGATCGGATTGTGTGCTCATGTGGAGACCTAAAGCAATCCATAACGTCGTGTGCTCATGTGGAGACCTAAAGCGACGGGTGAACATCGTAGGCCCGACGGGGAGTTATTGAGCGATCCTCAGTAACGAGCGATGGTTTCAGTAGTTCCTGAGTGAACTGATGATGAGACATTGGAAGTCGGCACCGCATAGCATGTGCATAGAGTCGTTGTGTCGGTCTCTGTGCATTTGCATAAATCATAAATTAATTGTGCATGGATTTGTGATTGTGATTGATGAGATGGAATATGTGTAATTGAATTGTGAATGATTGAAGTGCAGTGGTATTTGATACGTGAAAATTGTACCGTATTGTGTTATGTTTGATTGTTGTGCAATGGTGGTGAGAATATGCCTACTTGAGTATTTTTGTGTTAATATATAATTTTACGCAAGTATATTATGGTTGTTTTTCTCACCCTTCTGCTGTTTTATAATGCTCTATGAGGCATTGCAGATTAGAGTTGCTGGAGGTATTCTTTTGTGAAGCATTGCGTCTTCATTCTTTTGTCGGTCGGCTCTGATATGTGACACCAGGTAGCTAGGGTGGCCGTTTGTGATTATTTTGTATATGTGATGATATCTTTTGGAATTGTACGTGTATAACTTGATGTATGACAGACTTTTTATATGATATATGTATATATGTTATTCAGATTTTAGATTTTCCGCTTGTATTCTAATTTCTGAAAAGTGGGTGTAAGGAACTGAGTTTCCTCTGTTTGATTGCTACCCCACCGTTGCATATCTTTATGAGCAGGTGTTGTATGTTATCTGTACTTTGTTTTCTATTGATGTGACCCCTTCGGTCTATGCCTTGTTTTTAGATATACTCTGACGAAATTTTGAATTTTTCTTTTATTGCTTTAACTGTTTTGGGGTATAGATTGGGGGCGTCACAATTTGCCACCCTTGGATGGACTTTTGCCAATCTACGGCTGAACTTTGCTGCTTTGCCACCCTTGGATGGACTTTTGCCAATCTATGGTTCGACTTTGCTGCTTTGCCACCCTTGGATGGACTTTTTCCAATCTACGGTTAGACTTTGCTGCTTTGCCACCCTTGGATGTACTTTTGCCAATCTACGGTTGGACTTTGCTGCTTTGCCACCCTTGGATGGACTTTTGCCAATCTACGGTTGGACTTTGAGAATTTGCCACCCTTGGATGGACTTTTACCAATCTACGGTTGGACTTTGATGTTTTACCACCCTTGGATGGACTTTTGCCAATCTACGATTGGACTTTGCTGCTTTGCCACCCTTGGATGGACTTTTGCCAATCTACGGTTGGACTTTGCTGCTTTACCACCCTTGGATGGACTTTTGCCAATCTACGGTTGGACTTTGCTACTTTGCCACCCTTGGTTGGACTTTTGCCAATCTACGGTTGGACTTTGCTGCTTTGCCACCTTTGGATGGACTTTTGCCAATCTACGGTTAGACTTTGAGAATTTGCCACCCTTGGATGGACTTTTGCCAATCTACGGTTGGACTTTGATGTTTTGCCAGCCTTGGATGGACTTTTGCCAATCTACGGTTGGACTTTGCTGCTTTGCCACCCTTGGATGGACTTTTGCCAATCTACGGTTGGACTTTGCTGCTTTGCCACCCTTGGATGGACTTTTGCCAATCTACGGTTGGACTTTGAGAATTTGCCACCCTTGGATGGACTTTTACCAATCTACGGTTGGACTTTGATAAAATTCCAATATTTGATTACGCTCTGCGTACATGTCAGACATCCCTACTGACTCTGCTGAGGAACAATGATCAATGATTTGACCTCGGAGACTCCTGAAAGGATGGTATCTCTGCTGGAAAATGAATGAACAATCCGTCTGCTTCGAATTGTTACGCCTGCCAAAAATAAATTGGACTTTGAGATATACGGGAGCGATGACTCTGCCAGGAATTACTTCAACTGACTGGGGATGAATTCTGGTCATAGCAACTCCGTTGGGGATGAGAATTTTCTGGCTTGGCTGGGGAAAGAATGTACTAACACTCTGCCGAAGAAAACAAGTCATTAAAACTCTACTTGGGGATCTATCAAATCCGAGGAGAATATGCTAACACTCTGCTGAGGAAGAGATTCTGTTGACCTGCTAAACTTCTGCGGGGAGAACAACAACTCAGCTGGGGAGTATTGTTGACAAGATTCAATGCTGAACCCTGTGGGGAGAAAACCACCAGAGATACAATCTTGCTGGGGACCGGAACTATCCCATCGGGGATATGTAAATCCTGGTCAGAAGACATCCTGTTGCAACGTGGTGGGAGAGAGTCCTTAGAGATCTGCTGGGGAAACCCAAAGCAACTCCACGGTAGTCTGCTGAGAAATAAGACTGTCGAGCTTAGGATAAGTGTCATAATGCCCCATGTTAGGCGAACTTTCCGCTTGAAGACTCCACTGGGGATAATGAGTTTATAACAAACTCTGTTGGGGAGAACCGCTTCAAAGCATCTCGTGCTGGGGAATGTCTTTTAAGAGGATTTTACAGAAAACCAAGCGTCTTCAAACTCTACTGGGGATAATAGATCTGGAACATCTCCTACCGGGGAACTTCAAGATGCCCCATGCTTGGGAAGGTCAGCACCTTGCTTTTTTGCTCCAAGACTGATCTGAAGAAATCCTCCCAAGAGGATTTTACAGAAGATTCATCATTTTCCGACTCCTGGACACTCACTGAGCCTTGAACATTAGTTGCAAAGTCTGCGAAACAACTTTACTGGGGAATATGCAACCGTTATCGACACAAAAAAGCTTGTAGCTGTTGGAAATACTGAATGAGAGAATCGACTTAATAAGATACAACGATACCCCGTTGAACTTAATTCATCAATATCGAATCGTCGTGAACGACCACTAACCGAATGATGGACTCAATCAGTAAACGTTGTGACAAACGGGTGACATGTGAACCCTTCCCCGAACATGATTGTCCTAGTATTCTGCATGGGAATAAATGATCACTCGTCTAGGAGGGAATGACCCATGCTCTTGAAAAGGCTTCAATCTTGTCTTTGAGCCTAGTACAAGGCAGCTACCTGCAAGCAAAAGGATATGCACATATGCCCCGTGCTGGGTATGACTTCTGCAACTTAGAAAACCTAACTCTGAACCACCACTTGTTGGGGAAAAAAAGGTTTTGCTGCATCTCTTGCTGGGAACATGATTAATGAAGCCTACTGAAGACAGGGGACCACAACTGCCTTGGGTTGGAATGCCCCTTTGTTTCAAGCCTTTTGGCTAATTGACTGCATATGCGTGAACAACAGTTTTTTTTTCTTCACTTGCCCCAGGCCAACATGGTCCACCAAAAGAAATTGTCTCAAGAGGATTTTACAGAAGACTTGACATCCAAAACGCCTCAATGTCTTCAAACTCTTGGAGAGATCCGTCGGATCTCGAAGTAACTGCCTCAGACTGTATGGTCTACCAGGAGAAATTACCTCAAGAAGATTTATGAACAATCTCATATCACCGCGAGATATTCTGCCCCAATATTCTGAACCCTGGATAGGCTGATCAGTCGTCTGGATGGACTAACCTCTCGTGCTCTTGGGATGGCCTGCCCCAGTATGAACCTTGAAGTGGTTTTGCCCCTGACTACTGATCTTTGAAAGAAGACCCGGAATACCTGCCTTTGGAGAGATGTGAATCTCGAAGTGAATGCCCCAGTTTAACTGAACTCTGAAGAGATTTCTCGACGTGATTGGCTCAGACTGGCTACACCTTAAAGAGATGATTCGATGTGACTGCCCTAGATCGACTACGTCTTAACACAACTTGTTGGGAAAGCTCCCGCTCAACAAAGTTTCCTGAGGAAGTGCCACTAGATGTGGCTGTCCTTCGGGAGTTTCAGGATTCTCAACTCGGCAAAATTAAGCTTCTGGACTGAATTTCCATATGTAAGCTTCTTTTGAAGGAGTTTGTAACAGCTGATCAACAATGTTGTATTCACTCCTTTGGATGAGCTTCAGCATCTCATCATCGTTCTTTGAAAGGTCGGGATCACTGGATTGACCGACTGGTGGATTAGGAACTTCTGTTTGAGGTTCCTTTTCTCTGTTGGATTCTCCAACTCCTCTGTTGAAGATTCTACCACTCCGTGTTACTCGACTGATGTCTGCAATATTCACGACGGAGGGTAACGGAATTTCCTTTCCATTCTCAACTGTTGTTGCACCGTATTTGTAAGGGATAGCCTTAGTTGATTCATATGGTAGATGTCCCGGCAGATAGATGACTACGGGAGCCTTCTGATTTTTCAGACTGTCGTAAGTAACTTCAATCAATTCCCGGTTAGGAACTTTCGATTCGTTAAGCAGAGGGATGATGTTACAAACATCTTTGGCCCTTTCATGATCAGAGATTACAACCACATCTTTAATCTGATCAGCGAAATAGTTGGGCGTCCAGCTGATAGACCCGAAACTGAATATTGTTGAATTTATTTACGGTCCAACTGACTCTGAAGGGCTGCTCGCACGAGGTAACATCCTTGATTATTTTCCGAGCAGACTCTGCAGCGCTCGTAGTTATGTGGTGGCACCTGGTCACGCCTGCTTTGAATGTAGTGTAACCTCACTAGATCTGTTTCCGCAGATCGGACATCCTGACTTTGATGCCGAGTAGGGTCCCCATTTGTCACACTGATTTGTTGTGAGTCTTCGTCCATATAGATCGGAAGCCACCAGTGGTTCAACAAGTGTTGTAACGTTCTTTGAACGAGAGCGCGCCCTTGGTTACTCTCACAACATATTTTACAGCTCAGATAATCATGTGAAGTGAGAAAACCGAGTTGGACTTGCTTGGTGTGTAACTCCACCAAGCTGGTATTCATCAAACGAATATCGAAGATTTGAACCATGTTAATCTGATAAGGATTTCTATCATGGTAGTCCTGGATCCACCCAAGATCCATCTAATGCTGGAGGGCCTCTTGTACAAAAGAGCATCCCTGTTTGTTTACCGAGCAAGTCAGACAGGAATTGTAATCTTGCCGCGACAGATTATGATACTGGCTTTGCCTTGAGTGCATTGCCACTAAGTTGACATTCATTGCACGGATGTCGTGGTTCTGAATGATGTTGGAATTCGTATAAGTCATGTTGACACCACGAACACTACAAGATAATTGGCAAGTTGCGACGGTTCATTCTGGCATGTTACGGCCGTTCCAACCCTCGTAAATTGCAAGTCACGGCGATTTTGGTTCTATCACAAAAACGTGTGTCGCCAGGCTTTATTGCGACGGTTTCTAAAACCGTCACTCCAACTGTCGTTATAAGTCGCGACGGTTAGGAAACTGACGTAAATTGCAAGTAACGACGGTTCAAACCGTCGTAATTATATTGACTAATTAAAAATATAATTTATGCTAGTTGTGGCGGTTTAAACCGTCGTAATTTTATATATAGGATATTTTTTATATAAAATTCTTTTTTATTTAAATTATTTTCATATCAATTTTGTTTTATAATATTAGTTTTTTTATTTATTTAAATTATTATTGGTTTTTGGTAATATATCAAATATATAAAGATTAACGTATATCAAATATATAAATTTATATAACTCAAAAAACAATTGATATTTCATTATATCATTTTTCTAAATAACTTATTATATTTTCTACTAAATATATACTTATGAATATCTAAATGATCAAATATCATAATCTAAAACTTGATATATACAATATAATCAATATAATTGTACAACCTATGTGTGTATGCTATTGATGATCTATACAATCAACTATGCATATGCATCAAGCTGTAGTTCACAATGCACTGCTTGAGCTTGTTCAATCATTTGCTCTCTATCTATCTGACCCTTTCTTTGCACACACCCAACACCGTTCCAATTTCTTTACAAATTTTTGGAGAGGCTTCCATTCTCTGCTAGAGTATTTGATGCAGTCCATTGTGCACGCTGTAGAGTTCCATGGCCTATAGAAGGTATTTCAATATGTCAATAACCTAACGCTGCAGAAAAAATGACAGAAGTTAGGAAAAACATAAAGTCATCATAAGCATACTATCCAATGTAGCATTTCCTTAGATTACAACCTTGCATTAAGAGGATTGTCACAACGATCTCTAATGATAGGAACACCATTGTTGTGATTACATGGTTTAACTACACTAGGAAAATCAATAACTCCACTTTGGCGTAATGCGCCGACTCAATTCTATACCACCTGTGATGCGGTCAATGGTCAGGTTATTGTTACCATCCTGGTTATACCATGAAGAATTGTTGCAGGTATTCTTGAATTCTATATTAAAGTTGATTAAATATCAGCAAACAAAATTGAAAAATTCGAGAAACCAGACCTAACTCTTTTGCCTCAAAACTGGAGAACCTTCTAGCCGTCAAAGCCAACTTCATCGCGTTGCCTAAACCAACAACACTCGGTAGTCTTTGAAGTGATCCCAGATCAGCCGCCAAAGCCAACTCCACTTCTTTCACTGAGAAAAACGTATCCTCGGTACAGACCCTTATGTCACACGCGATTATGATGTCAATTCCACCATCGATGCAACCTCCGTGTATAGTTGCAATCACAAGTTTACGACATCGTTCCGGAGAAGTAATCGAATCTTGTATCGCCAGGATCTTGCAATTCAAAACGGGTCAATAACTTAATGGTCATACTTAAAATTCAAATAAAACTTAATTAAATTATATACAATTAGAGGCAAGAGAGAAGCATGTAACATGTTTTATTAATCACAAGATATCACATAAGCAAGCAGTTACAATCAACACTACAGAAGAGAAATATTATTGCAAAAGACCATCATACAAAGAGAGCTTATTATTCAACAAAAAAATCAAATGAAAGCATCAGAATTTACTCACGAGCAACAACAGGCACTTGTTTACCAACATTCTGACCACTAAATATCCCCACCAAGGCTGCAGAGCCTTTCTCAATTCTGTCAGCTATGTCTTCCACATACACAACCTCCATTCTCTTACATAAGGCAGGATAAACTCCAAGAATTTCAGATACAGGTGATGGAAATCAGCTATAATAAAACCCAGGATACGAAGGATTCTCTTACATAAGCCTTATATATATATATATATATATATATATATATGAAGGATTTGTGTTACTGTTTGGGAGGACTGGGTCAATGATTTTGAATCTGTGTAATTGAGTAAGGTATTTTTTGTTAGGTAGTGTGCATTCTAGACTTGGAAACGGTGGCTTGAGGCTACTTTGCTTGTGTGAGCAATTGTTTTTCCATTTGTCTCTGCCAACATTTTGATTTATTATTCTATAGCAGGTCATCTTGGGAGGCAGGGTGGGTCTGTTTTTGAAGATTTTGGTCATTGGCTGGTGGTGTTTTCCTGTGATGGTTTTTGATAATTGATTTGTTACAAGGTATGTTCATAATTTCTTATGGTTTAAAGGTGTTCTCTTTGCTGGTTGTTTTACTAATTTTTCTTGTTTTTTCCTTATTATGTTTGGTTGGAAAAAAATGTTTGGCTTTTCTTCTTTTCTAACAGCCTCTTGCAAATGTATTGCAGCTAAGGGGGACTTATTTAGTTCCTTTCTTTGGTCCTTGGGTTTCTTTTTATTTTAGACTCTTTTTCTCTACTAGTGCAGTGAACTATATGTGTTCTGCTCTTATTCGGGTATGCCTTGTTCTCTTATTTGAGTTTGTCATATTATTTTGGCCGTTTGAAAAAAAAACTTTTAAATTGGAAAGATTGATTTTAACTACGTAGAAGTTGAAGTGGATGATGGGTGGTACCTTATTATTAAGATATATGCTTGCAAACATGAATCATCTCTTGTTCTTTATTTTGAATTTATGTCATGTCTAAATCCTTTTTAATGGATTATTTTTAATGAATCCTTTTGAATATATGTTTTTTCTTAATTCCTAATATTTGAAAACTATAGTTCAGGACCTATCATTGTGTGTCTTGATCTTATGCTAGAAAATTTTATTAAGCTTTCAAGGGTATCTTACATATTTCGATTTAATTTATTTAACTTCATTACGAACTATATCTTTTCTTCCTCCGTCTGTAGGCCTCCATTTTATTATTACAATTTCTTTATTAAGAATGGGGTTAAGTCTGCTCTACAATTTTTTGGCTGAGTACGAATTGAGCTATTGTTTGAGATGCAATGGCAGCATGGGTGCATTACTACTTTAAATTATAAAACCCTAAATTTCTTTTTTCGTTTACTAATTTCCCAATAATATAGCTGCTTGTTTTTGAGATATTTTCTATTTTAAGTTGATGCTAATCTGAAAGATTCTTTCAGGCATACACCTACAATGATATATGTTAGAGAATCTCATGTTGAGAAGATGACCAAAGTTCAAGATTTATCCTATGAGGTTCTCAATGTGTTCGAGTTTAATAGGTAACCTCCCTCCAACCGATACATAGTTTGAAAGTCTAAACATTTTATTCTGACAATACTTGTAATCTTTGTTTGGTTTTTAGTACAACGAAGTGTCAGTCAGTTATATGTCGTTGTCCTGATGGAAGGCTTGTACTATACTGCAAGTTAATAGTTTCTTGAGGTTAAACCATGTGATTTACAAGTTGCTTGGTTTGGCTAGGAGGATGAAATCTTTTGAAGAACTTGTTTTTCATAGGGTGCTGATAATATAATTTATGAGAGACTGGCTGATTATAACAATGATATCAAGAAAATCACTATGGAGTATTTGGAGCAATTTGGATCTTCTCGACTGCGTACATTATGCCTGGCTTACAAAGAATTACATCCAGATGTTTATGAAAGTTGGAATGAGAAGTTTATCTAGGCCAAATCTTCTTTACATGACCATGAAAAGAAATTAGACGAGGTACTGTTTATCATAACATGGAGGCTTTTCTGTGCATAATTAGCATCAATTTATTTATATTTCTTGGAATAATTAGTGTTAATTAGTTAAATTCCACTATAAACTATTCTTTTGATGATAGTTTATAAACTATTCTTTTGATGATTGTCCCGAAATGTTTGAGAGGTTGGTAAGCGATGCAGAGAAACCGCTCTATCAAGGTTGCACTAAATTCACCAGACTGTCTGCGGTATTGAAGTTGTACAACTTAAAGGCGGGCAATGGATGGTCGGATAAAAGTTTCACAGAGTTGTTGGCCCTTTTGAGAGAAATGCTACCGGAGGATAATGTTCTTCCCAATCGAACCTATGAGGCCAAAAAAATGTTGTGCTTTATTGGCATGAGCTATGATAAGATACATGCTTTCCAAAAAAATGTTCTTCCGGATTTGAAGAAGTGTATTGACACGTAAGTGAGATTGTTCTAAATATGAATGTGTATATTTATTTGTTTGTTTATTTATTTATGTGAATTGTTCTAAATATTCACTTATATTTTATTAGCGCTATACAAGTTTTCCTAGCACTATGCGATAGCCATCTACCACAGCGGAGAGTCAACCCCATTATTACATGGAATTATGTGAAGGTATATTAATTATCACATGTTTTATTATATTAGTGATGCTACTTGATAAAACTTAGGAACTTTGTTTATGTATTCTTTTAATTGAATTACAATCTTTGTGTTTTCAGAACCTATAATGTAGATTTGAAGCAATGCTTTGGTTGGATGCAAAAGTACTAGTATAAGTAATATGTGCATTTGTAGAAAAAATGTCATGATTTGTAATTATAAATAGGTGTATATATAATTTTGGTTTGTAATTTTAAATATATATATATTGGTTTGAATTGCCAATTGTTTTGGATATATAATTTTGCTGTAAATTGGTACATTTAAATAGGATAAATTGGATTGATTTGAATCTCTAAATTGTGGTATTTTTCTGAAAAAAATTGCTGGTTGAAAAACAGGTCAAATTCTGGTTGAAAAAACCTGGTAAAAATTGTGGTTTAAAACAATTTATATAAAATTTTTCGTATACCTTAGACAGCGCTTTTGGTGAAAGCGCTGTCTAAGGTGGGGATTAGAAAGCGCTTTTGACAAAAGCGCTGTCTAAGGTGGACCTTAGAAAGCGCTTTTACCAAAAGCACTGTCTAAGGTATACCTAAAAAAGTTCAAAAAGGTTGACCTTAGACAGCGCTTTTGGTGAAAGCGCTGTCTAAGGTATACCAAAAAAATGTCAAAAAAGGTAGGGCTTAGACAACGCTTTTGCTGAAAGCGCTGTCTAAGGTATGTCAAAAAAGGTAAGGCTTAGAAAGCGCTTTTCCCAAAAGCGCTGTCTAAGGTATACCTTATAATGTCAAAAAGCGCTGTCTAAAGGTACCATAGACAGCGCTTTTCATTAAATATACCCCCCTTTAGACAGCGCTTTGGGTATTACCCAAAGCGCTGTCTAAACCTATAGCAGTGCAGGTTTAGACAGCGCTTAAAAGGACTGTCTAAGGGCAAAAAAAGCGCTGTCTAAGATCTTATCTGTTGTAGTGAGCATTCATGCCTCCTTTTTCTGCTTACTATATACTTGACATGTCACGACATAATTGAACTTCAGATCTGCCCAAGCTTTCATTCCTTGAGTGATCAAACAGCCAATGCTTTGTAGTTCATCTGCTTGTATTAATCACTTGAACCTAAAGTCAAAATAAAAAAGAGATGAATTCGAGAATCGAGTCAATAAAAAAAATGATGTCAACCTTTATACCCTTGGAGTTCACATATATTTGGTGTACTTGAAGGTATAATTTGTGTCTGATATTGCTCTGATACTACTTTGGTTGCTCCTCTACAGGCAAGGACCTTACAAGAGCTGCAACTTCTTCTGCTGTTTTCCACTTAGCCAATTGGCCAAGCCACTTCTGACTAGCCCACACACTAGTATGAATAACCTGCAAGGTATGATACAAAACATGAATACCAAACAAAATAACTGAAGAAGCCTAATTAGTTAAAACAAAAATCAGATTTTGAAACATAACCAGAATTCAAAAATGAATTATAGACTATACCTCTGTTGGTCTTTACTAAAGTTTAGAATAATCTCCTCAATAGAGTTAAGTACATACCTAGCTTAAGAGGGTTGGAGTGAGAGTTGCAGCGTGAAAAGGGATTTATCGCAAGAAGGGTTCTGCATTTAGAGAGTTTCACAACGGGAAGCAAAGTCGGCATGGATTTTGCAGTAAGAACCAAAATCCATTCAAAGATGAAGAAACTATAACAACAGTTTGGATTTGCAACATGATTCAGATTGGCTATCATCCTCTGCTTTTTCTTGTTATTGGACCTGTGTTCCATCTCTTCACCTTCTATGTGGTTGTCTTTGAAAATACACGAGTTTCAGCGAGAAAAGGGTTTCCCCGCAACAAGGTTTCGCCATAAGAGCTTCACAAAGGGAATCGAGGTCGGCATGGATTTTGCAGGAAGAACCAAAATCTACTCAAAGAAGAAGAAACCCTAACAACTATTTCAGTTGATGATAGGGATTGAATTCTAAATCATATAATTGGACCTCCAAGGAACATCAGTCTTTTGATGGAAAGGATTGAATATTGAACTGTAACAATTATTTGAATTATGTTTAGGTTTTGTGATTCCATAGGAGAGAGGTTGAGATGAAATGAGGTTCTTCTGAAAAAAAACCTTATTCCTTTTATTTTCGTGTTCTCAGAATGGTTTTTTAGGGAATTAAAAATAAATTATATTACTATTATAAAATAAGGGGCGGTTCAATTCAACTATCGCAATCATTTTTTATATGGGCATTTTGTACGAAGATTTATTCCTTTATGTTAAAAAATTTGACGCACTTGAGCTTAAGTGTCGTGGTAACTGTCATAAATAGGAAATTATGGTAGTTTTTACACAAGGGTCGCAACTTATGTGTCGCAAAATGGATAATTTTTTGTAGTGGAATTCGATGCTCCTAGATCCATCCGAGACTCAACTGTTCCTATAGAGCTGCTTGCACCACAGAACATCCCTGATTGTTTTTAGAGCAGATATCACACCAGTGATAATTGTGAGGTGGCACATGGCCGTATCCGCTCTGTCTATAATGCATCTTGACCAAATTGGCCCTCAATAAGAGTACATCATGAATTTAATAGCTGTTGTTAGACTCTCCCTCTATCAAATTTACCGCAGCTTTCTCGTGTTGAGGCAGCGGGTTCGTGAGAACATTCGAATTCGTATCTTTGAAAGATAAGACCCCGCTCCTAACAAGCTTTTGCAAATCGGATTTGAAACTGAGACAGTTTTCTATGTTATGCCCTGGTCCTCCTTGATGGTAAGGGCCAGTTTGATCCGCTTTGAACCAAAAAAGCAGATTTTCCGATACTGTAAGAGGAGACCTGGTTTGGACGTGCCCTTTGACCAATAGTAGTGGAAACAGTTATGCGTACAACATTGGTATAGGGTCAAACCCTGGTGGTCGCATTGTACGGTTGTTGTTATATAGAGGACGAGCCTGCTGAAGAGGTTATTGTGTCCTTTGCTGATATTGTTGTTGATTAGGTTGGCTCTGAGCAACCTGAGGTTGATACGTAGAAACAGGCGCAGGGTAGATAGCAGGAGTTACAACTGCTACTGGTTGGTACCGTCGCCTTTGCTTTCCGAGAGAGATATTACCAATATACCGCTCTTTGTTCTTAGGGAGAGCACTACCGTATCGTTTTGTACTACCTGATGATCCAGCGTCTTTAACTAAACGTCCTTCTCGGACTGCTTCCTCAAGACAAACTCCCATGCCTACCATCTCGGTGAAGTCACTGGGTGCACTGGCTACCATTCGGTCGTAGTAAAATGAGCTCAAGGTATTTAAGAAGATCTTTGTCATCTCTTTTTCTTCAAGAGGTGGACAAATCTGAACGACAATTTCACGCCATCTCTGAGCGTACTCCTTAAAGGTTTCCTTATCCTTTTGTGACATCGATCTGAGCTGATCTCTTTCTGGTGCCATGTCCAGGTTATACTTATATTGTTGAACGAAGGCAGCGCCAAGATCCCTGAAAGTGGCGATCTTGGTGCGGTTTAAACCCATGTACCATTTTAATGCGGCACCGGTTAAGCTATCCTGAAAATAGTGGATCAACAGCTCTTGGTTCTTTGTCTGAGCTGACATTCGTCGAGCGTACATCACCAAATGGCTTTGAGGGCAAGAGTTCCCCTTGTACTTTTCAAAATCGGGCACCTGGAATTTGTGCGAGACTTTCACACTGGGGACCAAACAAAGGTATGCGGCATCCTTTCCAAATAAATCCTGACCGCGAAGGGCTTGCAGTTCTTTTTGCATATCTAGGAATTGCTCCTGGAATTCCTTCATTCGGTCATCCACACTTATGTTTCCACCAGAAGGTATCTGTATAATCTGTCCTTCCGGGACAGCGTGCACCACGGGTGGTGGTATAGTCATTATGGCCGAGACTCTCGGTGCCTCCCGAAGTTTGTAACCTTCAGGAGTTGCTGTCATGCCCCTGGCATCTTTGCTTTCCCAAAGTTTGTAACCTTCAGGCCCAGCAGCTCCTGCTGAAGTTTCCAGATCCTCAGTGATCGGCGGGATATATCCTTCCGGGATATAGTTAATAGGCATACCCCAGGGACGATCTTTTGGCTTTCTGTACCTAGGATCATACTTCTCCACTATGGGCGTTGATGCGATCTCTAAGATCACAGTCCTTTGTTGTTGCATCTGAGCTTCTGCCAGAGCTTGCATGTCATTATGAAGCTTTCTCAGATCCTCTTTTAGAGTGTCGATCTCTTCTCTCAACTCTCTGTTCTCTTCCTCGAGATCATCCATCTTTTTATGACGATTGGCCCGAGTATTGTACGAATGAGACAGTTTGACTCTATAATCGAGACACAAACGTAAGATTCGCAGGGAAGAAGAGTGCGTTACTTGAGAATGATGAATGCAATGATTATTGTATATTTTTGTTTAATCAAAGTAAACTTCGACAATTAGATTGCAAATATCAAACAGTGGGGAAACCCCATTTTATTGAATTCAAAGGATTGCGGAAATGGAAATACAGTAATTTACATAGTGCTGCGAAAGGAAATCTAAGCTAATGGATCCCGAGTCCTCTTTGAGGAGAGCTCAAGTGCTGGTTATGGTATTTTACTTTTCTTTGACCGGGGTTCTTCGGCCGTTGTTGGGTTGTCATTCCTTTGCCAAGTGAAAAGAGCGAGCAAATTCCTTTGGTCATCCTGATTTTCTACAGCATGTTGCTTTAAAATCTCAATCAGAGCATCCTTTTCTCTTAACAGTTGTTGTACTCCACATTGAGAATATGGTACTTGTTCCTCCAAGACCTCTTCTTCTGTTGAACTTTGCTGAGAGTAACTTGAAGTTTTTACGTCTCAGACATAAAATAAAGGGCAGAGTCCCTTAATGAAAGAACTTCCTGACGAGGGTAAGGCATCCTCAGCTTGAGAGCTCTAGTTTGTACCCAGTGGAAGTAAGGCTCCACCGAGACACAGTCTGGTTTTCCTAGAGACTCTCTTCCTTTCCTATGAATGTGTTTCCAGGCATGCACTATTTCCATCTTTAGTGCCCTGTCATTTTCTCCTTCCTTGAAGAAAAGACCTTCCAGATGAGCATTACGCGGGATATGCCTCATCGGGTATCCAAATTGATGACGAACTAAAACTGGATGATAATTGATTCCTCCCTTAGTTCCTATAAGGGGTACATTTGGGAAATTTTCACAACGGTCGATGATTCTGATCCCGTCATAGATTCGATTGTACCAATCGATGTCAGAGTTGGTAAGAGACATGATTCTCTGCGACCAACGTAAAGTATTCTTTTGATCCCAAAATGCAGCAGACTTGGGCAAGTGGGAAGTGAACCATTTGTACCATAGGGGTACACATCACGTGATCATTCCTCTGCTATACAAATTCCTTAAGTGTACCGAATGATAAGCATTTGTGAGCAAAGTCGGTACAGGGTTTCCAATCAAAAAAATCTTAATGGTGTTGATATCTACAAAGTTATCGATGTTGGGAAACAAAAATAACCTGTAGGTGAGCAAAACAAAGATGCTCTCGAAAGCGGCCACGTTCCCTATACTAGCAAAGTATACATTTTTCTTTGTCAAGAACTGGGCTGAAAAACCCTGGATTCCACCCTTAGTGGTCATGTGAGTCCTGACTCATCCAAATAAATTGCCCTTGCAATGGTTTGATCCTTTGGAATTTCTTCCAGTCCAGAAAATGGAGCTTGATCAGTAATGTGAAGATCAGTCAGGTGAGAGTACTCCTCCAGTGTTGGTGCAAGTTGGTAATCCGGGAATGTGAAACAGTGATAGACCGGATCGTAAAACTGGATTAGCGTGGACAGGATTCCCTCAATTACATGGACCCTTAACAGAGGCAACAGTCCTCCGTATTTGGCTCTGAAAGCATCAGGGTTGGTGATCATTCTCGCCAGACCTCTTAAATCCTCTAGTTTTGGAACCTTGAAGGTGTACTTATGAGTTTTCCTTCTACCGAAATCCATTAACGTAATTTCCTTTCTCTGACATTTGCAATCATTGTCTTAGTTTAATTTGAAAAAGAGAGACTAGAAGAGAAGATTTTTTTTTTATGTTTTTTTTAAATAAATGTATGAATGCAGCACATAAAAACATATAAAAAACATGGGGTCAAAGGGTCGGTGTCATGAAGTCAAGGCTCTACCCCCCCCCAAAGGTTTATACTGGTGATTTTTTGTACCTGTCCGCAAAATCATTGATCCCTCTTGGGATAACAACAACAATCGGATCGCCAGCGAGCTGATGTATCCTAGAGTGACCTCAGATGAGGGTAGTATCGCGTGACAACTATTTTTGATAGCTTCCGCACTACAAAATGGTTTCAGCCTACTAAAAAACTCAGCTTCTCAGATAACCCAGTCGACCACACTACTTTCAACAACCAAAGTCGTATAGGCAATGTATCTGCAAAGGGAGTCTCCACCGAGTTTGATGGTCGATCGGGGACTCTTAACTGGGATTCACTCCCCGCAAGATTACCCGCATTGCCATCACCTATCTTAGGTGTATGCTCAATCTTTCCACATGCGGCATCACACGCATTCCCATTAGCAGAAATATAAACACAGATATCAATTAGGAAAAGCAGTATATATATTTGTCTTAATCATCCTAGACCTCTAGTCTTATGATCCTATACAGACAATGACTCCCCAGCAGAGTTGTCATTTCTGTGATATCTTGTTGAATTTAAGGTTTCCACCGAAAATTATAAGAAAGAGAACTTGGCCCCGCGGTGGGCGCCATTTTTATGTAGCGCGGTTTTTGTGGTCCTGAGTCACGATCGCTTGGGTACTACAGTTCGATTCATTTTTTATCCTATTAAGCTGATTACGGAAGGGAAATAGATGTCTCCAATTAACCCTGCTTGCATACTGAGTTTGAACAGCGGTCTGTTAGGTCACAGATGCTTTGTGGATGTGGGGCCTTTCTTCGGTTTATTTTGTTAAGATTCGAACGTCCGGATCATTTGCGAGGTTTTTTGGTAAGATGTTAGGATTTGGTGCTTTTGGGGTTGATATATGGTTTTTTTGATTAGTATGCTCGCTAAGATTTTTGCAATCTTATGCCTACGTATTCCCGTTTAACGAAACAGGAAAATCCGAGCGATCGTAGTTCCTCCTATTTCTATGGGAGGAAAGAGGTTGTTTTGGTGTCTTGTTCAAAGCCCAAGACGTGAAGCTAAAGGGTGGTTTGTATCTTGTTCAAAGCCCAAGATGTGAAGCTAAAGGGTTTTGGCTGAGAGAGAATTTGTCATCTCTAAAGAGGAGTTGTTGATGTTTGTATGTTGTGAGTAAGGCATGACTTTGATGCTAAAAGGTTGATTGAATCAACCGGGGTTTTCTTTATACAAAGCCTAAGAGGAGGCTATTGACCCAACAAGAGGGTGTTTATTATTTGTCTCGTACGAAGCCCGAGATAGAGGCTAAAAGGGTTGACTCAACAAGAGAGTACTAACTGTCATACCCCAAAATTTGCCCTCTCATTTTTCATATCATTTAGTATGTGCTTTCATTTCATTGCATTGCATTCAAGCATAGAAGAATAAAACATAAAGCATTGCATTGCATCTTGCATAAGGGCATGAGATCAGTGATTCTCAAAGGTATTGATCATCCAAAGCAAGAGAATAAGAGCCAAGGGTCTTCAAACAATCCTCAAGGGTCTCTTATGTCATATATCATCTCAATTGATCCCACAAGGCATTGGAAGAGGAGAATTCATCAAGAAGATTGGGCAGTGCATCATCTCCTACACAAAACAGTCTAAAAATGGGGATCTGACCATCAAATTGGCAATCTCTTTGAGTTTTTATCACCTCCAAATGTCATATCTCATCTTTGTTAGATAGGATATACATCATGTTCAGAGGAATTTGGATTTGGAGGATGTGTTATTTCCTCCTAACCAGAAGGTACCAAAACTAGGGTTTGCCCTGAAAGCAGTTTATCTCTGATTTTTTGGGCAAAACTTGATCTCATGGTATTCTTCATGTCCTTAAGTGTATATGGATGGAAAATTGATCATCAATTGGTTTCAGAAGGGTTTCAATTGGTCAAAAGATTCAAAATCAAGAAATTGGGTAAAAAGTCAACTGTGCAGTGAAAAAAGTCAACTCCTGACTTTTTAAGGTCAAATTCATGAAATTCAAGTTAAATATGTTCATTGGACAAAATTTGATCAAGAAATGATGGAAAAATTATGAAAAATCAAGAAATGTGCAAAGTTTCCTTTTTTGGAAATTTAGGGTTTCCAAAAATGGCAAGTTTGGACCATTTTGCACCACACTTTGAGGCCCTCTTTCTCCAATATAAAAGCTCCAAACTTCAGGCCCAATTTGAACCAATTAAAGTTCATGTTCTAAGCTTCAAATCCATATAAAGAACTCTTCCATTAGATCAATATTGAGAGAGTTATGATTGATCAAAGTTTGACAAAACTAGGTCAAAAACCAAGTCATGACCAAGCAAGACCTGACCCATGCGCCATAATTTTGTCAAACACCTGGTGTGCCAAAAGTCAAGCCATTTTTCTCCATCAAGGAAGCTTCAAATGGAAAACTTTCCAACATCAATGTTGTTCCTTTCCATGCCCTTTACAATGTTCATGTTTGACATTTTTTAATTTGAGCAAGTTATGAGATAGTTATGATGGTCCCAAGTTGGTGTGATCATGCTGAATCTCATAGGCCATTTTGCCATGCCATGCCACAACCTTGCCTCGTCCATGAACCAGTCCCACATTCTTGAGTTCCAAGCCATTTTACACCATTCTACAATCCTTCATTCAAGTCAATTCTCACGTCAAAGTTGTTCTATGATGCATCATCTTTCCAATGACACCCAAAACTCATCAAACCATCCACAAATCATGAAGAAATTCATCACCAAACCTCCATGTTTCCATTGTTATCAAGCTGCTACAAAATCAGAAAAAAAGACATTGATGGTGTTGATTATCACATTCACACGCATACATGTTCACACCATCCAACCATTGCCTCATTTGTACAAACATCCCTCTTACACTATGCTACTTATCATGTTATATCATACACGAAGAAGGAAAAAACAAAGCTTGCACAACAAGCTCCCTTGCTGCTACATCACTACATCACCACCATTCTTTTCTCCACCCCACCATAACTTCATGAACATCATCTACACCATAGCAAAACCAAGCAACTCGCTCCTAACTAACTTGACTCAGTTAGTTAGGGTGCACTCACTTTAACCCAATCAACTCACTTAACCTCACCTCATTAACTCAGTTAATCATAGTTTAAACCATTTTAACTCAGTATATAAATTAGAAACTCACTCACAATTTCAGTTTTCAACTTCATTTTGCTCACACATTTCACAAACTCTCTCAAATTCTCTCTATTCTCTCTCTCTGATCTCACACGAAATCTACTTCCATTATTCATCTTCATCAATCATCATCATTGTTTGGTATTCTTGGATCACTAGTACACTGAATCAACAATAATCTTCAAGTGCAGTCATCATTTCTCTTGATTCTCCAAATCAAGTAGCATTTATTTTGCTCAAGTTGAAGCTCTGAAAGTTCAGGATCAAGTGCTTCTCTGGTTTTCTCAACTATTTCAAGATCTCCATGTTTTAGGTTCAACATTGTTCATCTTATTCTGCTCATTTCTTTTGTTTTTAAGCTTGTTGATGATGTGATTTTAGCTCATTAGGAGCTCTGATAATTCCGGCTAGTTGATAGGCCTCTTAGAGGCATAGATTCAGAACTTAGGGCAATGTTCACCGCTTCGTTTCTCCTCATATGTGATTGATATGTGAAAAATATTGGTGGATTCGTGATGTGCATGAGTTCCTCTTTCGAATGGCATGTTTTTTGTGGATTTTTGGACATGTGAAAATTTGCAGACGGTGGCGTTTCGCCGGAGAAGATGACCGGAGGTCCTTCTCCGGCCGGTGGTTTGAATGTGCTAGGGTTTCTGAGTTTTATATCGTAGCCGTTGGATCATTCTCATCGTGTGGTTAATAATGTGCAAACGCATTAATGAATTTGTTGCATGTGTGTGAGTATACGGTAGTTAACGTGTGCTTGCATTCGTGACCATATGATTGCCTTGACTTTTTTGTTGATTGACTGAATAATTGATCCAAGGGTTCCCATCTCGCCAGCACATTAATGAATGTGTTGCTTATCACGTGCCTCCATTTTGGTCTGAGTTAATTGCGTGTGCGTGCATGTAAGAGAATTATCATGTACTTGCTTTATGGAATGTTGGATTATCATGCTTTAATGATTGATGTGGATTGACCTGATTGTGTGGCTCAGATTACCTCCACGTATTTGACTTACATGCGCACTATCACACACAATCACGCGTTAGTGGATTGGGTTTCCTATTTCTATTTGCACACCCACATATTTGAGCCCAATTATTTTCAACATGGAAATTACTCACGCTGCACCCCCCTTCCCAATTCTTTTTCATTTTTTATTTTCTTTTCCATATTGTTTTGATTTTATTATTTTAAAAATACTAAATGATCTCTAAAAATTACAAATTAATTCATGTGACATCTTAACATGTTTAAATAATTTCCTATTTTTTTAATTCTGACTTTGTGAATTTTTACACATTGTTTCATATTTTCTTTTCAATTTCTTTTTGAATGCTCTTATTCATTGACACTTGCACTTGCATGATTTCTTTCTCTCATCTCACATCATATTTTTTATTCATTCTTTTTGTATTGATTAGATGACATCTTAAAATGCCTAAAACAATTTTTTATTTATTTTTAAAGTCATTATATCATACCTTTTGATGTTCATCTTTGCACCTTCTTGTGATGTGTTTCACTATGATTTGGTTGATTTGTTTGAGCATGTTTCATTTTGATTTTTGCCATGAACTTTTGATTCTTGATTTGCTTATGATTTAGGTTTTTTAGAGCCAATTTTCATGATTTTAATATGTACTATTGATATTTTCTTAGAGCTTTACATTTGAAGCTATCTTTGTGCATATTTTTATACTTCCTTCTAGCTTAATTTTAATGAGGCACTTGTGCCATCCTTTATTGATTGTCTTATGTGATATTATAGGTCATTTGTATGATATTATAGGTCACGTTTGTTACGTTATAAGTCACTTTGGTTTTTATTTACATTGGACATGAGTTTGTGCATTTTAATTTGAACTTTGACATGATTACATCTCTCACTTCCTCTTATGCTATATGTGATTCATGTTTGCATTTTTGTGTGCCATTTCACATGTTCCATTTGCATCTCATTAATAGTATACCACTGCCCATGTGCATGCTTTAATCATGTTACATGTTATGCATCTCTAATAGGTCACATTGTGCATTCAATTGAACATGTTTTTCTTTCTTACTTCTTCTTCATCTTACTTCTCCCACTTGTATCCTTTTATGCATGATTTGTATGATAATTCATGTGCATGTTAAGACATTGATAAGTGACATATGGTTCTGACTTTGGTATTGTATGAAGCATTAATGCATGATTACTTTGCATATTCACTTTTTCTTCCTTTATTTCTTCCATGATTCACTTCTTTGGTGTTTAAGGCTTTGATTGGACATAGTTAGTATGTGTTTGATACCTTAACATTAGAGAACACCTTTAGATGTAGGTTCTGACCTTAATTGAGTTTCATCTCTTAGGATCCTATTTCATTGGTTCTTAATTGGTTTGATCATTGTTTGGTATTCTTTCTTCATTCCATTACTTATAAACGGTTTTGTGAACTAACCTTTTTCATGTAGGTGCACAAGGTAAGTAGTGTGTGGACATGTTTCCACATACACTTCTCTCTTTCATCTTCTCTTATTTCTTTTAATAATAATTAAATATGTGATCATGTTAAGCATTTATATGCTTTCCTTGAGTAACTTCTTCTCCATCCCTCTTTAAGATCAACTTAACTTCCATCTTGGAAGTAAGTTGCTTCTTTTGCTCTTCTTTTCCTTTCTTTTAGGATTAGGTTTCTTAAACCACATTAACCTTAGGATGTCCAAGCATGATAACATTAAGGTGAGTCTTAGTCCCCTTTAGTTTTCACCTTTTGCTCCCATTTGAGTCTCTTTCTCATCTCAAAACAAAAAAGTAAAAGATACTTAATAAAGGCATAACAAGTATTGTATTTGAGCCTTTCATGTGAGAATAAGATAGTGAGGGGTCTTATCTCACTTTCTTAGAATGTTTAGCATACGTCCTGTCTTGGGTCGATGTGCGAGGCATTCGATCCTACATGAGGGACTCAAATACAATATGTGTTACAAAACACAAAGATAATCAAAACACTTCTTTCTAAAAAACTTCAAACAAACAATAACGTCTTTCCTTCGGGAATTCTCTTCTCATCTCATCCATTCCTTCCTTAAAGATGCGTCATTTCTGTTCTACCGCAAACAGGTAACGCGTAAGTCTCCCAACAGCGAGCTGCAACACCTAAACTGCTAGGGCACGAACGTTGACGTTTCCACTAAAAACACAAACAAACTTTTCCCTAGGTGAGGGGAACTACGTCACTCTGATTCTCATGTTCCCGATAAGATACGTAGGAAGTGGGGTAGGGCCCATTCGAGCACTTCTTTTATTTTCCCTACATTTGTTTCTCTTTCTCTCTCCTTTCCTTTTCCAGTTCTCCAGTTAGCAGTTCCTTTTCCAGTATTTTTTCCTACACCCTTTGATCGAGACAAGAAAGCGTGGATCCCATCGGGTACGATGGACGCGTGGGGGTGCTAATACCTTCCTCACGCGTAACCGACTCCCGAACCCAGTTCTCTTTGTCGTAAGAGCATGTTCTTTCCTTTCCCTCAGGTTTACGCAGTGTTTCCTTTCCCTCTATTGGGATAAATACACATTGCTGACGACTCTGTTTCGGTGCCACTTTCGCGTATGTACCTGGATGAAAATCCCGGGAGCGACAGCTGGTGACTCTGCTGGGGAATTTGAGACCAGAATCTCTGGTTTCCTAAGCGAGTCAATCCGAGCGCTTGTCTGTTTTTCTTTCATTGGGTGTTCATTTTGATGTTGTATTTACTATTTTTTCTGTAGTGCTATTTACTGTATTACTGCTTTACTGTATTACTGTTTTACCGCATTTATTGCATTTTCATTTCATTATTATACTGGACTGTGTTGTGCTGGATTTCTGTTTGGCGGGATGGGTATTCTAAGAGATAAGCCCATTACACAAGCTTGAGTATACACATAGGACTAGAGTGGATAGTAGCGTGGCCTACGTAGCATCTTGTTATGTATGGTTTACACGAAATCCACAACCAGACGAGGTTTTCTGGGGAGATGTTTTGATTTGCGCGTCTTGTGCATTTTGGAGTGTTAACCTAGAAAGCTGTCGACTTTGGTGACCATTCCCGAGGACTCAGTAGAGGCACTCCTCCCGAGAATGATAATGGCAGACCAGAAATGGCAAACCCATTACGATTTTCGATCCGAGGACCCAATGCTGGGAACTTGCTATAGGATTTCCTTTTTGAAAGAGAATCAGTGGATGCACTCCTCGATTGGCGATAATGCTATACCCCAAGGGATGAATGTACTATTGCTTCTCAACCTCAGTGCCAGAAGCTGAGGACCTTTCGTTTTGGAGAATTAGTTGAGGCCTCCTCGATTGATGATGATGCTAAACCAGAAATGGTGAACGTATCATCATTTCTCGACCTGAGAGCCCGGGATACTGAGGATCTTAGTACCCACATGTGAGAGGGGCGGGTTGTTTACAGGTCTGTAGGTAACCTTGACCTTCATCCTACCTGGTATTCTGGTTATCTTATCAGTGTGGACTCATCAGCCTGGTATTATGGTATTCTGATTATTCTGGCACCCTGATTATGCCGATATTCTGGCATTCTCGTATTCTGATCACGTCGGTGTTCTGTTTATTCTGGTATCTTGATTATGCCGATATCCCAGCATCCTGGTATTCTGATTAGTCAGATATTCTGGTATTCCGGTGTTCTCTTCAGAGTCGACCTATGAGCTTATTCGGTCACCAGCACAGCAGTTATCCAGATTATATGGAAGCTTTGATCCCATGTCTGTTGCATTCGCATCATCATTTTCGCATACATGTTCTTGTATTTCCAAGGGATATTAACTTTGAGACTTGCCACTGAGCATTTCCATCCATTTCTTATGTTTCTTCTAAAAAATGTTTTTGTGAATCAAAGTATAATGATTCCTTGGAAATATTCGAACATGGCATTCTGCTTTGCATTCTCATACTCATATGCATAACAGGTGTTCCGGAGCGGATTTCTCATTCTGACTTGGTATTATATGCAGGACGACCAACATGACTTCTTCCAACTACCCAATTCACCACAATCAAGGGTCAGATATGGAACAACTCCGAGCGGAGGTGGCTGAGATGAAGGCCCAACTGGGGCATTTTATGGTGGACATTCAGGCGTTGTCCCGAGGTCAGGAACTGCTAAGAGGAGAGGTCAATCAAGTGAAGACCCAGATGAGTCTGGTTATGGAAGTTGTGAGAACTGTGCTCAGAAAGGGTGATAATCCCACACCTGAGGCTATAACAGAAGTTGTCGTTCCACCATTGCCTGTGGAATCTATCCCCAAGAGTGATGTGCCTCACGGATTTTCTGTACAACCTGGAGTTCTGAAACTTACTCGCCAACAGTTACCTCTTGTTTCCCTAGACGACACCAAGGCTAGGAAGTACTTACCAAAGTCGAAGAAAACCGACATAATCTTTGATCCGCTTCCTATGCCTTATGCTCAGCTGTTGAGGTACCTACTTCAACTCCAATTGGTTGAACTTCGGACGGTAAATCCCCCTAGTGGAAAGCTCCCACTCAATTATGACGCAGGTGCCCATTGCGATTTTCACTCCGGTGCGCCGGGGAATAATGTGGAAAAATGTAAAGCCTTTCATCATGTGGTCCAAGATCTGATTGATTCGAAGGCAATAGATTTCGCGCCAGGCGGCGTAAGCACACAGAGTAATTCTACTCCCTACTGCTCCAAAAAATGTGAATCTCCCGGCGTTCCCTCTGGAAGCGGCATCAAGTCAAGGGCATATCTTGCAGCCCTTGGTCTCAAAATCCCCATATCAGCAACTTGTTCCCGATCTTCAGCCAAGTTTGATAAGGAAAATGCTAGGAAGAGAGGAGTACCCGAATCAGTATCAGCAGCAGACTAGCTCCCAGAGGAGATATCAAAGACCCAGAAGGCCCGAGAGGAAATTTAATCCCATTACTGTTTCTCACAGTCAGCTGCTCGGCCGTTTACTTCAAGACTCTTTGATTTCGTTAAGGGAAGTTGCTCCTGTCCCGTATCCCCTTCCGCCAGGTTATGACAAAAATGCTAGGTGCGAGTACCACTCAGGGACACCGGGGCATGCCATTGAAGATTGTAAGGTGTTCAGGCATAAAGTGCAAGATCTGATTGATGCTGGGATCATTATTTTCACTGCAGATGGTCTGTACGATAACTAAAGCTTCCCAAGCGAGCATGTAAAGAAAAAGAAAAAACATCATCAGAAGTAATAAGTCCAGACGGAGTCAAGCCTCCTCAACAAAGACAATCATTTAGCTTCTTGGCTGCATTTTCATATGTAACTTTCATTTGTTTGTTCAGATATTGTTTGCATGTTAAAACTTGTTTGTATTTGGTATGATGATTTTAATGCAATGAATATGTTTTTCTTGAAAAATTTCATTTGTGTTCACTCATTTAATGTTAATGTGCACTGCAATACCAATTTTCTTGCTTAAACTCTCTGAGGGAGGATGATGATTTGAGAACGCAAAAATCTCTAATTGTGTGCTCTTGGATAAAACCCTGTTGAGGATGTACAGACATTGCTTCAAATCCCCAAACACTGGAGATATAAGGGAGATAGACCCTCGTTAACCCCTTTTGAGCTTTGAAGAAGGAGATTCTTTCGTACGAAAAAACCCTCACATTTAACCCAGGGGCAGGGTAGGCGTCAGTTAATTTGACCGAGCGTTCAAATTTCAAAAGGAGTGTGCATCTAAGGATCCATTACCTTCTAATCCACCGCTGAGAGGTCAAGAGATGTGAAACCACAATGGTTATTGTAACACCCCCTTTCTATACCCCCAAATAATCACATAATCATTTAGGCACATATTAAAAATTTCGTCAGAGTATAATTATAAACATAGTATAAAAGAGGTATGTCACATTATACATTAAATTAAAACATTCAACACCTACTCAACAATTAATATGCAACAGTGGGGTAACTTTGCAACAGAGGAACTTAGTCCTTACACCCACATCTCAATATTTAGAATAAAAGCGGAAAATCTAAACATTGAATAGCAACAAACATATATACTTATATACATGTATCATCCACCAACATCATTCATGTTTACATAAACATTCATCAACAAGATACATGTACAAATGCATCTCAAAAGAATCATAGCCATCCTAGCTACCCGGTGCTACATATCAGAGCCGACCGACCAAAAGAATGAAGACACGCTTCACAAAAAGACCACCAGCATACCTACTCTGCAATGCCTCATAGAGCATCATAAAACAGCAGAAGGGTGAGAAATATTATCATAATAACAATGCATATAATTATATATCTTAGCATAAAAATACACATACTCCACATTCTCACCACAATTCATCACAACTCACTCATATACATCACAATGTATATATATATACAAAACCAAGCATACTCATCATGCATACTTTCACGATTCTTATCATTCCACATAAACATACACATTTATGTTTATTCATCAATGCACCATTATAAAGATGATAAATGCAAATCATAGAGACCGACTCACGACTCTATGCAAATGCAATGTGGTACCGACTCAATCATCTCAAGTTCACTCAGGAACTTATTGGATCCATCGCTCGTTACCAATGTAACTCCCCGTCAGGCCTACGATGTTCACCCACCACTCACACCCCACAAGCGGGCACACGGTGTTTATGGATCGCTCACACCCCACATGGGCACACGATCCGATCGCTCACACCCCACACGCGGGCACACGATCGTCTATAATCATCGTTCACACCCCACATGGGCACACGACGTTATAGTGGATTCCCTCTGGAACCAATCCGTCGATCACCCCCCACATGGGCACACGACGTTTATGGATCGCTCACACCCCACACAGGCACACGACCAGATCGCTCACACCCCACATGGGCACACGATCGTTATAGCGGATTCTCATTAGAATCCCTCAACACAAGAATGTACATCATTATGCTTCACATACAAAATGACTCAAGACATTCTTGAAATGCATACATATTCACAATATATTCATGCATTCTTCTCATACAATCACATACAATCTATATACATTCACATCAATGCACTATTGTATGATTCACATCCAAACACACATTCAAAATGGTAAAAGTCGCTAAATAACACTATTCCCGACTTTTCCGACTTATTTAATCGGCTAACAATTTCCAAATCATCATAATCATGTAGTACAGCTCAATAGCTTCACAATGATACCAAGAATGTAAAAATCGGGTAATCGGAACAAAAGTTACGAACGAAAACGAAAACGACATTTTGAAAAATCCCATTTTTACAATTGGCCTGACCATATGCGTATCACCATTCTCATACGCGTATGGCCCCAATTCCTCGCCATTCCCATACGCGTATCACCAATGCCCATACGCGTATGGACAAAATCATTTCCTTCACAAATTTCACGTTTCAAAGCCCATACGCGTATGCCCAACACCATACGCGTATTGCCCTAGTCAATACGCGTATGGCCTGCCCCAATACGCGTATGGCCAGGCAAAAATGCAGAAAAATTCTTCAGAACTTGGTTCTACGTTTTTCACTCCAACCACACCCAAATTCATCATCTAAACTCAGAAAAATACAAATTTGATGTACAACAAGACATATCAATCATGTATCAAGAACAAGGAACACGAGAACCTCATTTCCAAAACTAATTAATCGAATTTCAACACTTTCTACACAAATGGGTTTATACAAAAACTCATAGAAATCAACAACAACAACAACACAATCATACATAAAGATATACATTGATGAGATAATAAGATTTCACACTCTTACCTGGATTCCATGTTTGCTAGGTGATTGTTCTTGATGATTTTCTAGAGTTCCCAAGTTTTTCTCCTCCTTTCTCTTCTTCCTCTTTCTTTCTCTCCTTTTTCTCTCTATTTCTCTTTTCTTTCTCTTTCTCTCCTATTTCTTTTCTTTTCTATTTCTTTTTCTTATTTTCTACTCAAATTCAATTAATTCATTTTCTCACACTTAATCACTTTTCTAACAATTTTACTAAATTTCTAACTTACCATTAATTGAGAAATGTCTAAAATACCCTCTATTCTAATTTCCCCGAAAACTCTCAAAAACGGTAAAATAACATAACATGTCAACATAGCATATTAACACACCAATTTCACAAATAAAATAATTTATCACTCAATTTAAATAAAAGACTCAACAAAATGGGAATAATCGAAATCGGGGCGTTACAACTCTCCCCCACTTTAGAAATTTTCGTCCTCGAAAATATTACCTGATTCAAACAACTCCGGATACAACTCTCGCATTCTACCCTCTAGTTCCCAAGTCATATCGCCTTCCGCAACGCCTCCCCACGCTACTTTCACAAGTGCAATATCCTTGCCTCTTAGCTTCTTAACTGCACGGTCCAAAATCCTAATCGGTAAAGTTTCAACCGAAAGGTTATCTCTCACTTCAACCTCGTCCATAGGAATAACATGTGACGGATCTGGAACATACTTCCGAAGTTGCGAAACATGGAATACATCATGCAAATTCAAAAGATTCGGAGGCAACGCCACACGGTAAGCCACAACACTAACTCGTGCGGAAATCTGATACGGACCAATAAAACGAGAAGTCAACTTCTTCGACTTCAAAGCACGACCCACACCCGTAACCGGCGTAACTCTCAAAAACACATTGTCGCCTTCTTGAAACTCAAGATTTTTTCTTCTCTTGTCATGATAACTCTTTTGTCTACTTTGAGAAGCTTTCATCTTCTCATGAATAAACTTCACTTTTTCCGTCGTTTGTTGCACCATCTCCGGTCCAACTATCGTCCTCTCACCGATTTCATGCCAACACAAAGGTGTTCGACATCTCCGACCATCCAAAGCCTCAAATGGTGCCATACTTATACTTGAATGAAAACTGTTATTGTAGGTGAACTCAATCAACGCCAAATAACTATCCCAAGCACCACCTTGCTCGAGCACACAAGCACGTAATAAATCCTCCAACGATTGAGTTGTCCTCTCGATTTGACCATCTGTTTGTGGATGATAAGCCGAACTCAATCTTAGCTTAGAACCCAAAGCTTTTTGTAAACTCTCCCAAAACCTCGATGTGAATCTAGGATCTCTATCCGATACAATACTCTTAGGAACCCCATGTAACTTCACAACCGCAAGAATATAAATCTCGGCTAACCTCTCCAAAGGATAACTAATATCAATTGGAATGAAGTGAGCAGATTTAGTAAGCCTATCAACAATTACCCAAATAGCATTATGACCTCTTTGCGTATTCGGCAATCCCGTAACAAAATCCATCGATATACTATCCCATTTCCACTCCGGAATGTCCAACGGTTGCATCAATCCACCAGGCTTTTGATGTTCCACCTTAGACTTTTGACAAGTTAAGCACGCATACACAAATTGAGCCACATCTCTCTTTAACCCGGACCACCAAAATATTTTCTTCAAATCTTGATACATTTTATTCGCTCCCGGATGAATACTTAAGTTACTTCGGTGTCCTTCTTCCAATATCATCTTTTTCAACTACGCATCATCGGGAATACAAACACGACCACGGAATCTCAAAACTCCAAAATTATCAACCTTGAAATCCTCATTCTCATTCATTATCAAATCAACGAACTTCAAATCTAACTTTTGCTTTTCACACACGGTTGCAAGAAAGTCATTCGTAACATGTAGCATACCAAGTCTCACACTTCTCGGTGTCATTTCACAAACCAAACTCAAGTCTCTAAAATTCTCCAAAAGTTCCCATTCTCTCATCATCAATGCAGACATATGTAACGACTTCCGACTCAAAGCATCGGCCACCACGTTTGCCTTACCCGGATGTTAATTCAAACCAAAATCATAATCCTTCAAAAGCTCTAACCACCTTCTTTGTCTCATGTTCAATTCTTTTTTATCAAATAAATATTTCAAGCTCTTGTGATCACTAAAAACTTTAAATCTTGCACCATAAAGATAGTGCCTCTAAATTTTCAAAACAAACACCACGACCGCTAACTCCAAGTCATGTGTAGGATAATTCTTTTCATGCACTCTCAATTGTCTTGAAGCATAAGCCACAACTTTTCCATCTTGCATCAAAACACCACCTAAACCAACCAATGAAGCATCACAATACACAATAAATGGTTCCGTAGGATTTGGCAAAATCAAGATCAAAGCCGTTGTCAACCTTCTTTTTAGCTCATTGAAACTCTCTTCACAATGAATATCCCAAATGTAAGCCTTTCCTTTACAAGTCAATTGCGTTAACGGAAGTGCCAACTTCGAAAATCCCTCAATAAACCTCCGATAATAACCCGCCAAGCCTAAAAAGCTTCGAATCTCCGTAACCGATCTAGGAGCCTCCCATTGCATCACCGCATCAATCTTGGATGGATCAACACTAATACCACTACCGGAAATAACATGTCCAAGGAAACTTACTTCCGACAACCAAAACTCACATTTCGACAACTTAGCATACAATTGTTTCTCTTTCAAAATTTGTAACATAATCCTCAAATGCTCTTCATGCTCCTCTTGAGACTTAGAGTAAATCAAAATATCGTCGATGAACACTACCACAAAACGATCTAACTGTTCATGAAAAATACGATTCATGTATTCCATAAACACACCCGGCGCATTAGAAACCCCGAATGGCATTACGGAATATTCGTAATGGCCATACCGTGTCCTAAAGGCTGTCTTTTGAATATCCTCTTCTTTCACACGAATCTGGTGATACCCCGATTTCAAATCAATCTTACTAAAAACACGCGCACCAACCAATTGGTCTAATAAATCATCGATCCTTGGAAGCGGATACTTGTTCTTAATTATCACCTTGTTCAATTGTCGATAATCAATGCATAACCGCATACTCCCATCCTTCTTCTTTACCAACAATACCGGAGCACCCCAAGGAGAAACACTTGGTCTTACAAATCTCTTGTCCAACAAGTCATTTAATTGCTTCTTCAATTCTACCAACTCCGATGCCGACATACGATACGGTGCCATTGAAACCGGTCTAGTACCCGGAACTAGATCAATAGAAAACTCAACTTCTCTTTTCGGCGGTACATCTGTAATATCCTCAGGAAACACTTCAGGAAAATCACACACAACAGGAAACACATCAAGTGACACTTGACTATCCACAAACAATGATGCAAACAAACCGAACAATTGAGCTTCGTCCGCTAAAAGTTTCTTCAACTCTTTAGTGGATAGGAAACTCGAGTCTTCGTCCTCTTCCAAAGAAGGAAACCTCACTAACTTGTGATAGCAATCAATATGAATCCTATTAAATTGCAACCAATTCATACCCAAGACCACATCCAACCCTTCCAACGGCAAACACACTAAATCCATCTCAAAGTCTTTACCATAAATGGTCAAAGGATAACTCAAACAAACCAAAGAAGTAGTTACTGACCCCATGGCTGGAGTATTAATAACCATCTTACCATCCATCAGAGACAACACAAGATTCAACCGCTTCACGCACTCAGACGAAATAAACGAATGAGTCGCTCCAGTATCAATAATAGCAACTAAAGGCGTACTATTAATAAAGCAAGTACCTTTAATCAGACGATCTGCAATTGAAGTCTGAGTTCCTGCCAAAGAAAATACCTTCCCCCCAGTTAGAGCTTTCTTCGGATTCGGACACTTCCTGCTAATGTGACCAGGTTCCCCACAATTATAAAATTTCACCATATTCCTCCTACAATCGGTAGTAGCATGCCCAAGGCCTCCACAATTAGAACATTTCGCCACGGTCTTCCCACACTCAAATGATTTATGACCCATTTCACCACACTTGTAACACTTAATGGAACCGGAACCTCCTCCTCCAGATCTCTTCTCAAAGTTTCCCCTATGCTTGCCCTTATCAGCGGGTGTCACATAAGGTCCACTTCTAGCTTGTTGCTTTCCCTTCCTCTCATTCAAACTTTTGTAACGTGTAGAACGAGCCTTGCTATCTTCCTCGAAGATTCTACAACATTCCGTCAAATCCGAAAACCTTCTTATCCTTTGATATCCCACAGCTTGTTTAATCTCGGGACGTAAGCCATTCTCATACTTAATACACTTTGAGAACTCAGCAGTAATCGCAGCATAGTGAGGATGGAATTGAACCAACTCCATAAACGTAGTAGTATAGTCCACCACGGACATACTACCTTGTTTCAGTTCAAGGAACTCCATCTCCTTCTTCCCTTTCACACTTTCAGGGTAATACTTCCTCAAAAACTCAGTACGAAATAAATCCCAAGTTATCTCTTCATCATCTACGTCAAGAACTTGTCGCATACCGACCCACCAATCGTCGGCTTCTTCCTTCAGCATGTGAGACCCAAGCCTCACCTTATTCTCCTCCGCACAGTCCATGACTCTGAAGATCCTTTTAATCTCTTTCAACCAAAGTTGAGCACCATCGGGATCAAATCTCCCTTTGAAGACCGGTGGTTGATTCTTCCTGAACTCGTCATTAGCATTCACGTTCAGCGCACCTTAAACCGCCCTAGCCATTGCTTCCAAAGCAGCAGCCATCGCATTGTCGTTCCTACCAGCCATATTCTGATCATTCCCAAAAATGACAACAAAGTTAAACAACAGTTCAACCATCACAACAACAATACAGACACAACTGACTCAACATTGGCTCTAATACCACTTAATGTAACACCCCCTTTCTATACCCCCAAATAGTCACATAATCATTTAGGCACATATTAAAAATTTCGTCAGAGTATAATTATAAACATAGTATAAAAGAGGTATGTCACATTATACATTAAATTAAAACATTCAACACCTACTCAACAATTGATATGCAACAGTGGGGTAACTTTGCAACAGAGGAACTTAGTCCTTACACCCACATCTCAATATTTAGAATAAAAGCGGAAAATCTAAACATTGAATAGCAACAAACATATATACTTATATACATGTATCATCAAGTATCATCCACCAACATCATTCATGTTTACATAAACATTCATCAACAAGATACATGTACAAATGCATCTCAAAAGAATCATAGCCATCCTAGCTACTCGGAGCTACATATCAGAGCCGGCCGACCAAAAGAATGTAGACACGCTTCACAAAAAGACCACCAGCATACCTACTCTGCAATGCGTCATAGAGCATCATAAAACAGCAGAAGGGTGAGAAATATTATCATAATAACAATGCATATAATTATATATCTTAGCATAAAAATACACATACTCCACATTCTCACCACAATTCATCACAACTCACTCATATACATCACAATATATATATATATATACAAAACCAAGCATACTCATCATGCATACTTTCACAATTCTTATCATTCCACATAAACATACACATTTATGTTTATTCATCAATGCACCATTATAAAGATGATAAATGCAAATCATAGAGACCGACTCACGACTCTATGCAAATGCAATGCGGTACCGACTCAATCATCTCAAGTTCACTCAGGAACTTATTGGATCCATCGCTCGTTACCAATGTAACTCCCCGTCGGGCCTACGATGTTCACCCACCGCTCACACCCCACAAGCGGGCACACGGTGTTTATGGATCGCTCACACCCCACATGGGTACACGATCCGATCGCTCACACCCCACACGCGGGCACATGATTGTCTACAATCATCGCTCACACCCCACATGGGCACACGACGTTATAGCGGATTCCCTCTGGAACCAATTCGTCGCTCACACCCCACATGGACACACGACGTTTATGGATCGCTCACACCCCACACGGGCACACGACCCGATCGCTCACACCCCACATGGGCACACGATCGTTATAGCGGATTCTCATTAGAATCCCTCAACACAAGAATGTACATCATTATGCTTCACATACAAAATGACTCAAGACATTCTTGAAATGCATACATATTCACAATATATTCATGCATTCTTCTCATACAATCACATACAATCTCTATACATTCACATCAATGCACTATTGTATGATTCACATCCAAACACACATTCAAAATGGTAAAAGTCGCTAAATAACACTATTCCCAACTTTTTTGACTTATTTAATCGGCTAACAATTTCCAAATCATCATAATCATGTATTACAGCTCAATAGCTTCACAATGATACCAAGAATGTAAATATCGGGTAATCGGAACAAAAGTTACGAACGAAAACGAAAACGACATTTTGAAAAATCCTATTTTTACAATTGGCCTGACCATACGCGTATCACCATTCTCATACGCGTATGGCCCCAATTCCTCGCCATTCCCATACGCGTATCAGCAATGCCCATACGCGTATGGACAAAATCATTTCCTTCACAAATTTCACGTTTCAAAGCCCATACGCGTATGCCCAACACCATACGCGTATTGCCCTAGTCAATACGCGTATGGTCTGCCCCAATACGCGTATGGCCAGGCAAAAATGCAGAAAAATTCTGCAGAACTTGGTTATGCGTTTTTCACTCCAACCACACCCAAATTCATCATCTAAACTCAGAAAAATACCAATTTGATGTACAACAACACATATCAATCATGTATCAACAACAAGGAACACGAGAACCTCATTTCCGAAACTAATTAATCGAATTTCAACACTTTCTACACAAATGGGTTTATACAAAAACTCATAGAAATCAACAACAACAACAACACAATCATACATAAAGATATACATTGATGAGATAATAAGATTTCACACCCTTACCCGGATTCCAAGTTTGCTAGGTGATTGTTCTTGATGATTTTCTAGAGTTCCCAAGTTTTTCTCCTCCTTTTTCTTCTTCCTCTTTCTTTCTCTCCTTTTTCTCTCTATTTCTCTTTTCTTTCTCTTTCTCTCCTATTTCTTTTCTTTTCTATTTCTTTTTCTTATTTTCTACTCAAATTCAATTAATTCATTTTCTCACACTTAATCACTTTTCTAACAATTTTACTAAATTTCTAACTTACCATTAATTGAGAAATGTCTAAAATACCCTCCATTCTAATTTCCCCGAAAACTCTCAAAAACGGTAAAATAACATAACATGTCAACATAGAATATTAACACACCAATTTCACAAATAAAATAATTTATCACTCAATTTAAATAAAAGACTCAACAAAATGGGAATAATCGAAATCGGGGCGTTACAACTCTCCCCCACTTTAGAAATTTTCGTCCTCGAAAATATTACCTGATTCAAACAACTCCGGATACGACTCTCGCATTATACCCTCTAGTTCCCAAGTCATATCGCCTTCCGCAGCGCCTCCCCACGCTACTTTCACAAGTGCAATATCCTTGCCTCTTAGCTTCTTAACTTCACGGTCCAAAATCCTAATCGGTAAAGTTTCAACCGTAAGGTTATCTCTCACTTCAACCTCGTCCATAGGAATAACATGTGACGGATCTGGAACATACTTCCGAAGTTACGAAACATGGAATACATCATGCAAATTCGAAATATTCGAAGGCAACGCCACACGGTAAGCCACAACACCAACTCGTGCGGAAATCTGATACGGACCAATAAAATGAGAAGTCAACTTCTTCGACTTCAAAGCACGACCCACACCCGTAACCGGCGTAACTCTCAAAAACACATTGTCGCCTTCTTGAAACTCAAGATCTTTTCTTCTCTTGTCATGATAACTCTTTTGACTACTTTGAGAAGCTTTCATCTTCTCACGAATAAACTTCACTTTCTCCGTCGTTTGTTGCACCATCTCCGGTCCATCTATCGTCCTCTCACCGGTTTCATGCCAACACAAAGGTGTTCGACATCTCCGACCATACAAAGCCTCAAATGGTGCCATACTTATACTCGAATGAAAACTGTTATTGTAGGTGAACTCAATCAACGCCAAATAACTATCCCAAGCACCACCTTGCTCGAGCACACAAACACGTAATAAATCCTCCAACGATTGAATTGTCCTCTCGGTTTGACCATCCATTTGCGGATGATAAGCCAAACTCAATCTTATCTTAGAACCCAAAGCTTTTTGTAAACTCTCCCAAAACCTCGATGTGAATCTAGGATCTCTATCCAATACAATACTCTTAGGAACCCCATGTAACTTCCCAACCGCAAGAATATAAATCTCGGCTAACCTCTCCAAAGGATAACTAATATCAATTGGAATGAAGTGAGCAGATTTAGTAAGCCTATCAACAATTACCCAAATAGCATTATGACCTCTTTGCGTATTCGGCAATCCCGTAACAAAATCCATCGATATACTATCCCATTTCCACTCCGGAATGTCCAACGGTTGCATCAATCCACCAGGCTTTTGATGTTCCACCTTAGACTTTTGACAAGTTAAGCACGCATACACAAATTGAGCCACATCTCTCTTTAACCCGGACCACCAAAAGATTTTCTTCAAATCTTGATACATTTTATTCGCTCCCGGATGAATACTTAAGTTACTTCGGTGTCCTTCTTCCAATATCATCTTTTTCAACTCCGCATCATCGGGAATAGAAACACGACCACGGAATCTCAAAACTCCAAAATTATCAACCTTGAAATCCTCATTCTCATTCATTATCAAATCAACGAACTTCAAATCTAACTTTTGCTTTTCACACACGGTTGCAAGAAAGTCATTCGTAACATGTAGCATACCAAGTCTCACACTTCTCGGTGTCATTTCACAAACCAAACTCAAGTCTCTAAAATTCTCCAAAAGTTCCCATTCTCTCATCATCAATGCGGACATATGTAACGACTTCCGACTCAAAGCATAGGCAACCACGTTTGCCTTACCCGGATGGTAATTCAAACCAAAATCATAATCCTTCAAAAGCTCTAACCACCTTCTTTGTCTCATGTTCAATTCTTTTTTATCAAATAAATATTTCAAGCTCTTGTGATCACTAAAAACTTTGAATCCTGCACCATAAAGATAGTGCCTCTAAATTTTCAAAACAAACACCACGACCGCTAACTCCAAGTCATGTGTAGGATAATTCTTTTCATGCACTCTCAATTGTCTTGAAGCATAAGCCACAACTTTTCCATCTTGCATCAAAACACCACCTAAACAAACCAATGAAGCATCACAATACACAACAAATGGTTCCGTAGGATTTGGCAAAATCAAGATCGGAGCCGTTGTCCACCTTCTTTTTAGCTCATTGAAACTCTCTTCACAATGAATATCCCAAATGAAAGCCTTTCCTTTACAAGTCAATTGCGTTAACGGAAGTGCCAACTTCGAAAATCCCTCAATAAACCTCCGATAATAACCCGCCAAGCCTAAAAAGCTTCGAATCTCCGTAACCGATCTAGGAGCCTCCCATTGCATCACTGCATCAATCTTGGATGGATCAACACTAATGCCACTACTGGAAATAACATGTCCAAGGAAACTTACTTCCGACAACCAAAACTCACATTTCGACAACTTAGCATACAATTGTTTCTCTTTCAAAATTTGTAACATAATCCTCAAATGCTCTTCATGCTCCTCTTGAGACTTAGAGTAAATCAAAATATCGTCGATGAACACTACCATAAAACGATCTAACTGTTCATGAAAAATACGATTCATGTATTCCATAAATACACCCGGCGCATTAGAAACTCCGAATGGCATCACGGAATATTCGTAATGGCCATACCGTGTCCTAAAGGTCGTCTTTTAAATATCCTCTTCTTTCACACGAATCTGGTGATACCTGTAATACCCCAAAATTTGCTCTCCCCTTTTGGCATCATAGTTCAGCATTATCATATATCATATCATATCCATCTCATTAGCATTGCATTGCATTTAACATAGAAAAATGAAGCATAGCATTCCTCTTACCATCAAGGCATGTGATCGGGTGGAAGGTGGACAATCAAGGGATCATTCAAAGCACAAAAAGGTCAATCAAGTTGCCTTAAGGCGAGCCAAGAGTCTCTCATGTCTCATACCATCTCAACTGATCATCCACAATCTCAAGGAAGTGAGATCCAATGGGAGATTGAAGCAATACATACTTCAACATGCAAGAGGTTCAAAAATTGAAGGAAAACCCTCAAAAGAGATAGCCCATTGATCCAAAATCATCCTCAAATTGTATATCTCATCATCCTATAAGAGGATACACAACATACTCTGAGGGATTTGAAATTGAAGACTGCACATTTTTCTCCTAGGAGATGGGTACCAAAACTAGGGTTTCTAATAAAATCAGGGAATTTTTGATTTTTTGGACCAAATTTGATGTCATGGTATTTCATATGTCCCTAAGTGTATGGAGGTGGAAAACTGCTTCTCAATTGGTTTTGGAAGTGTTTCAATTGGAAGAAAGATCAGAAATCAGGAAAATTGGGGCCAAGTCAAATAATCAGAGGAAAAAGTCAACTCTTGACTTTTTGAGCCCAAAATCATGAAATTCATGTTTCATATGTCCAATGTACAAAATTTGGTCAAGAAACTCCAAAGGAATCAAAAAAAAATCAAGAGGTGGAAAGTTGCCATTTTTGGAAGATGAAGGGTTACTAAAAATAGCAAGTTTTGGCCATTTTGCATCAGAGTTTGAACCAAGGCCATTTAAAATTGAAGCACCAAATGAAAATTCCACTCGGCCACAACAAAAGATCTTGTTTTAAGCTTCACATCCATATGTGGAACATCTCCATTGGATAAAAATTGAGTGAGATATGATTGATCAAAGTTTGAGCAAAGTAGGTCCAAAACTAGGTCATGACCAAGATTTTCAGGGCACGCGCGCAGTCATTTTCTCAAACACTTGGTGGGCCAAATGTATTGATCAATTACTCATGATTAGAGGCTTCAAATGGAAAACTTTTCAACATCAAAGTTGTTCCTCTATGTGAGATCTTCAAAGTTGGTGTTTATCAATTTTTCATCCGATCAAAGGTTAAGGAGTTATGATGGCTCAAAGAATGTTCATTGCAACTGAAATTTGACCAGGTCACAACCAGGTCATGCCACAAGTCTGCGCGCCCATGTACCAGTCTCTTTTTCCATCTGTTTGTGGTCATTTTTAGGCATGTTAGAGACCTCATTTCACTTCAATTTTCAAACCAACATTGTTCTTCAATATCTCCTCTTTCAACTGACTCCAAAAGCATACCAAACCATTCATTGAATAAGGAGAAAAACTTCAACAAACTACCCTATGTTGGCACTGGTACATTGACAGTTCAGTTCATAATTTGGTTCACTCACACACCAAACACTTCTTCACTTCAATTTCCTCTTTTGACCAAGCATACACTACTTACACTAAGCACAGTGGCACGTGCATTGCATGAGAATAGAAGGGGCAAAACTTGCTTAGCAAGTTTTTGATGAACAAGCTTCTATTTCACAAACCGTGCCATTTATTTTTCCCACACCATAGCATGTCATGAGCCCTCTTCACCATAGCACTGCTCTCCCTAACTAACTTGACTCAGTTAGTTAGGGATGACTCAGTTAACCAACTTGACTCACCCTAACTCAACTCATTTAACCGTGGTTAGTTCACCTTATAAATAGAAATCACACACTCTAACTTCATTTTCTAACTTCATTTCCACACATTCACTTCAGAAACACTTTCTTCTTCTCTCTCGATTCCACCATTGCCACTGATTCTTGAGCTCTACCTTGTTCATTCCACTTCAACAATCTCTCTGATTCTCTCAAGTTCTCCACAGTGATACTTGTTTGGAGCTTGGTTTCAACCTCTTCTCCATTGAATCATCATCAAGTTCTACATCCCAGCCTTTATTTGGCCAAGTGAAGATTGTAGAAGAGACAAGACCTCTGGTTTTCTGAAGAACACTTCAAGGTTTCAAAACTTCAGGTACGAATCTCCACCATTATAGACCTAATGTGAAGTTGTTTTCAGGTTCTTGAAGCTTCTTATAAGCTCAAGAACTTGCCTGGCTAGTTGATAGGCCTTTAGAGGCATAGACCAAATGTTAGGGCAAATTGTTTTGGCTCGGTTTGTGTTATGCGTGCATGATCTATGAAAACTGATTGCATATTCATGATGTGTGTGAGCTCGGCTTCATTTTGGTATTTCATTTGTGGATTTCTGGAGAAATTAAGGTTGCAGACGGTGGTGGTTTGGTCGGAGAAGGTGACCGGAGATCACCTCCGGCCGGTGACTGTTAGAACTAGGGTTTATGCATGTTATAATCTCATCCGTCCGTTTTTCATGATCGTGTGGTCCAAAAGGTGCCAACGCATTAAAATCCATGTCCGTGTCACGTGTGTTATTTCTGATTTCATTTAAGCATGGTGTGGCATGGTACATGATAGTAAGGGTGTTCATGCGTGCGCGTGCGTTGATTTGGCATACTTTGACTTTGGCTTGACTGAGACCTCATCCAATGGTTATTAATGAGTCAATTTTGTTGACTGAGTGTGCATGGTTATTGGTGTGGATTGCGCAGAATTGGACTTAAGACATTTTGATATTCACACCTCCTCTTTTTAAAGCCCAATAATGTTGAACTGAAATTTACTATGTCTGCACCCCACACTTGCTTTTCATTTCATTTTAATTTTTCTATTTTTCTACACGTTTTCTTTTTAATTTTTAAAAATACTAAATAGCATCATAAAATTCCACAAAAATTCATGACCCTTCTTAAAACATTTAGAAATTTTTTCATGATTTTGTTTCTTGATTTTATGACTTTTTGCCCCTGTTCCATAATTTTCTTTGAATTTCTTTGGTGTGCATTCTTAATGTGGTACATGATTTTGTTTAATTTTGTTCTTGATCATTAAAAATTGTTTTGATGCTTTTCTTTTTGTATTGAGTCATTAGAATCTTGAGGTATGTTAAGTGATTTTTATTTGATTTTTTAGGTCATTTTATGGCATGTTTGGTGTTCACTTTTGTGCTACTTTGTATGATATGTCTATGTGATCTAAGTGCATTGTTTGACATCATTTTGCCTTGGTTCCTTGCATGCTACTTTGATATGTGATTCATCTCTGATTAGTGAACTTCAATACCATGTTTTCATAATTTTCATGAGGCCATTTGATTTTTGTTTGATGCATTTCATTTAAAGCATTATAACATGTCATATCATTGTAATCTTTTGTGCATGTTTACATGTTTTCTTTTGTGTATACTTGCATGATCATTTGCCTATTTGGTGAGCTACACTCTTGACATTATAGGACATAGATACATATCATATGTCATCTTTGCTTGTTGATTATCATTTGAACCTTGTGCACCTTTAACATGTTGTGTTTGCACTTTCCTTTGTTTGGAACTTCCATTTCAATCCTACTTCTTCTATCACTTCTTAAATGCCTTGATGTGCTTCATGAATACTTGTGAGAGTTTTGTGAATCATTTTTCATTTCACTTCAATTCTGATACATGGATTACATGTTCCATTTATACACATTTCTTCTTTTCTCTTTCATCTTTCATTCTCCCTTTGCTTATGATATCATGTTCTAATGTCATGGAGGATGTTTGTTGCCTATTCACTTGAGTTTGATTGATAATAACCATTTGTTTCCATATGATGTACATTCTGGTTGTGGCTCTAGGATTTGGTTTCTCATTTAATTCTTTTGAGTTTTATGATGCATTACATGTTCTTTTACTTCTTATACTTCTTATACATGTTTACTAACCATGTAGGGGCTTTGGTAAGTTTCAATTGAGTGTGGATAAGTAATCCACATTCAACTTCTATCCTTTCTCTTTTACAATTCCATTTTATGTTTTGTTAAGCACTTATGTGCTTTCTTTTAATAACTCATTACTTTCCCTTTTTGAATTACAATTCATCTTCTACTTTAGAAGTGAATTGTTTAATTCTTTCTTTCTTTAGACTTTAGGTTGAAACCTCACAAACCTTTAGGATCACTCCCTTTAATCTTCAATTAGGATTGAGTCTTAGTCCATATAGGTTTTACCTTTTCTCCTCTCTTGAGTCTCTCTTCTCATCTCTTAAAGAAAATTCAAAATATCTAATGAAGGTAGGCATTTATTGCATTTAGGCCTTTCATATAAAGAAAAGATTATAAGGGGTCTTCTCTTATAATCTTAGAATGGGTAGCATATAGCCCTTCTTGGGTCAATGTGTTAAACATTTGATCTGGTGTGAGGGACTTAAATGCAATACTTGTTGGAGGTAAATAAAAAAACACTTCTTCATTTCTTAATCAACAAAAACACTTAATAAACACAAGTATACTAGTGTGTTTGAACCTTGACAATTGAAACTAAGTGTGGGGGTCTTCTTCATATTTAGTGTACTTTCTTACTCATTCCATCTTGGAATGTGAGAAGGTACACATTCCAAGGACTAAGATTTGGATACACTATCATATGCAAACAAATAACAAAACACTTCTTTCTAAAAGACAAAAACAAACAATAACGTCTTTCCTTCGGGAATTCTTTTCTCACCTCATTCACTCTTAGCGTATGAACGCGCTTCTACTCGTTCTCTTGCAAGATGGTAACGCACTCGGACCAGCAAGCCTGCAACACCTGAGCTAGAACGTAAGCCGTTCTCTAAAAAACACAAACAATCCATCCCTAGTGAGGGGAACTACGTCGCTCTGATTCTCATGTTCCCGATGAGATACGTAGGCAGTGGGGTAGGGCCCATGCGAGCACTTCTTTTATTTTCCCTACATTTGTTTCTTCGTTTCTTTCCGTTCTCGTTCCTTTTCCTTTCCAGTAGCAGCGGAGCTCCAGTTTTCTTCACCCTTTGATCGAAACAAGCAAGCGTGGATCCCATCGGGTACGATGGACGCGAGGGGGTGCTAATACCTTCCTCTCGCGTAACCGACTCCCGAACCCAGTTCTCTTGGTCGTAAGACCATGCTTTTCCTTTCTCTCAGGTTTACGCGGTGTTTCCTTTCTCTCTCTTGGGATAAATACACATTGCTGGCGACTCTGTTCGGTGCCACTTTCGCGTTTGTACTTGGATGAAAATCCCGGGAGCGACAGCTGGCGACTCTGCTGGGGACCGAACCCAGAATCTCTGGTTTCCTTAGCGAGTCAATCCTAGCGCTTGTCTGTTTTTCTTTCATTGGGTGTTTACTGTTGTGTTATATTTACTGTTTTATTGTATGGTTATTTACTTCTTTACTGTACATTACTGTATTTATCGCATTTACTGCATTACATATCATTATTGTGCTGGACTGTGCTGTTATTTTCTGTTTGGCGGGCGGGGTGTTCTGAGAGATAAGCTCACTACACAGGCTTGAGTACACACATAGGTATTAGAGTGGATAGTCATGACGCTTGCGTGGTGGTGACCACGTATTGTTGTTCATAAGACCCACAACCAGACGAGGTTCTATCAGGAGCTTTCTGCTACTGCATGTTATGCAGGCCAGTGGTTATTCTCTTGAGGAACTGTCGACTCTGGTGACCATTCCCAAGGACTCAGTTGCGGCACTCCTCCCGAGATGTGACAGTGGCAGACCACATTCTGTGGCAAACCCATTGCACATTCTCGATCCGAGGACCCAATGCTGGGAACTTGCTATAGGACATCCCTTTTTGAAAGAGAATCAGCGGAGGCACTCCTCGATTGGCGATAGTACTGTACCCTGAGGGATGAATGTACTATTGCTTCTCGACCTCAGTGCCAGAAGCTGAGGACCTTTTTGTTTTGGAGAATCAGTTGAGGCCTCCTCGATTGATGATGATGCCAAACCAGAAATGGTGAACGTATCATCATTTCTCGACCTGAGAGCCCGGGATACTGAACATCCTAGTACCCACATGCGAGAAGGGCGGGTTGTTTACAGGTTTGCAGGTAACCATGACCTCCTACATACCCGTTTTTCTATCATCATTGCACAAAAAGGAAGTTTCATCCTATTGTATTCAGATGGTTCTTATCTATGGTTCTATATTAGTCTCAGAGCTACACTGACACCGTGCACGGTCCAGCACAGACACCTGATTACCTGATCACATTGCCCTTTGCATTGCATTATCATATTTTAACATACATGTTTATTCATTTCCAGGTGCATATATTACCCTTGATTCCAGTCATCAGGTCCCTGCAAAGATGAACACTAAAGAGAGGAAGAATATCATCAGCTATAAGTTCCTTACGCCTACTTTAGGCCCTATTGTTATGCTGAAGGGAATGGCGAGCCCTGCAGTACGAGAAGCTTTTGAAGAGAAATATGGGTGGATTTTATCTATGGTCCGTAATGTCAGTGATTATGAAGCCAGAGGTCTCCATACGTTGATGCAGTTCTATGATCCGCCTCTGAGGTGTTTTGTATTTCCAGACTATGTGTTGGTTCCTACCTTGGAGGAGTATTCCAACATGTTGGGGATTGCTATCAAGGAGGAGCCCCCTTTCTTTGGATCAGTGGGGGATCTTGACTTTGGAAAGGTGGTTGGTGCTCTTTATTTGAGCAAATCAGAGTTAGGCGACAATGTCTCCAACAAAGGAAAGATTCGTGGTTACAAGCTGGAATATCTGATTAAGAAGGCCCAGGAAGCAGCTAAAGGCGAGAATTGGCTTGGTTTTAATGCTTTGCTAGCCCTTTGTATATACGGCATAGTGTTGTTTCCCAACAGCCGGATTTTATTGATACGGACGCTATACGAATATTCATGATGAAGAACCCGGTGCCAACGCTACTGGGAGATCTTCACTACTCGTTGTACAACCGAAACGAAAAGAAAAGAGGAGGGATAATTCGTTGTTGTGCACCCTTGTTCTATAAGTGGTTTGCGGGCCGTTTACCACAATCAGGGGCTTTTGTGGATTCCAAAGATTCTCTAGAGTGGAAACAGCGTTTAATGGGATTGGTGGCCAAGGACATCGTATGGGTAGATCATGGGCTGATTGGCAAGAATATTATCCACAGCTGTGGTAAGTTCCCTAACGTTCCACTGATAGGAAGACTGGGTGGGATTAACTACAATCCTTCTTTGGCCATTCGACAATTTGGATATGCCCTGACAGGTCCGCCTATTAAGAGAGATGTGGAGGAGTCCCTCTATTTTCATACATCAGATGGTTGGGAAGCAGCACAGAAAGCTTCTGAAAGCTGGGGTAGCATATTGAAAAAGGGGAAAGTTACTCTAGGCAAGCCTAACAACCGGGTTTATCCAGCATATGAAGAGTGGGTGAAGAAAAGAGTTGAAGATTTCCTCTTGCCTTTTGGTAAGGCACCCCTTTTGTATCCGGAGAATGAGAAAGCAAGAAGCACTGCTACTGTGGAAGAAGTTGACAAGTTGCAAGCCTTGGTGAAAAAGCTCCAAGGAGAGAATTCCGAGTTGAGTAACCGTCTTCAGAATGCTCTACATGCCAACAAAGAGCTGGAGCGGAAAGCCCAAGATGCTGAACAAATCCTAACTGCAAAAGAAAAAGACTTTGCTGGAAGAGCCCAACATTTCCGGAAGATTAGCAAAGGTGCTGATGATGCTACTCAAGCCCACAAGCAAACCAAACAGGCGTTAGCACAAACCAAAGAAAAGTTAACAAAGTTTCAGCATGCTTGGGACGAAGTTAGATAGAGAATGCTGAATTACAGGAAAAGTTGCAGATTAAGGACGAAGAGCTTGAAAAGGCGCATGAGCAGAGGAGAAAGTATCGGGAAAGCCTCGGTAAGAGTCAAGAACAGCTAGAAGAAGCTAGAGGTGAGCTAAAGAATACCAAGAAAGAGCTTGAAGAAGTCATGATAGAAAGGGAGATACTCAAGACGCAAGCCGGCATAAAGAGACGCAAAGGAGTGTGCGATGACGAGGCTCTGATGCTGCATATGGGTTCTTTAAATGAAGCTCTTGAGAAAAGGGATGTCTTGATCAAAGAAATGATTGAAAATCCGAATCACCAGCGTACCCGTATACTTTTTGAGGAGATCAAATACTCAAGTGATAAGCTGAAGGATGTGGAATTGTCAGACTGATGTTCTTTTCCTTATATTTTGTTATTAATGGTTACCATCAGGCTTGTTGATGGATCCATTTTTCCTTGTATTGCATTTGTGGATGAGTATTTCTTAAATATACTTGAATACTTTGTCGAATGAGTATGAGCAGTTTATTCAGAATTACTCTTTATCAGATATCTGTACACGAGCACATGACCACGACACGTCTCTTTATACCACAATTTCTGGTCTTCAGATTTCTGTGGTTGGATTGGAATCAGGGTATAAAGCACCTCGGAAATGACAAACATGGCATTGCATGGCATTGCATATCATTTTGCATTTTTGTTACTTGCTTTTCAGGTACTCGTTGCAGGGTCTCTAACCTTTATTTGGTTTCAGGCAATATAGCTGAGAATCATATTCACCGATATTCGACGCGAAGAAATCAAGTAAGAATCATGGATCAAGTGCAAAGTGATTTGGCTGAAATGAGGGCGCGTATGGACTAGTTCATGACCCTCATGACTGGCATGGCGCAAAATCAGGAGAGATTGAGACTTCTGGTCGAGCGTCCAGACAATGGGCCCGAAGGTGATCAGCATGACAATTCACAGGGACATGGCATCCCTCCTCCCGGTGGCAACCCTCCTCCTGGTGGTAATAATCGGGGTAATGGAAATGGTAGGCATGCTGGTGTTACTCTTGAAGATACTCTGGAAGACCAATTTACTCTGTTGGATGCTGATGTGGGTAATCAAGGTGATCGAAGGTATGATGAGTTAGCAGAAAAGATCAGGGCCATAGAATGCAAGAACTCTATGGGCATTGATTTTACTAGCTTGGGGCTGGTCGCAGGAGTCAGAATTCCCCCCAAATTCAAACCTCCTACTTTTGATAAGTATCACGGCAATGCGTGTCCCCAAACGCATCTTCAAGCTTACTTTGGGAAGATTTCAGCCCATACGGATGACGAGAAGCTATGGATGCACTATTTTCAGGACAGTCTGGCTGGGGCGTCCTTGACCTGGTATATGAAGTTGAATAGAGCTGCTGTGAAGAGTTGGAAAGATCTGGCAGAAGCATTCCTGAAGCAATACCAGTACAATATTGACATGGCGCCCAACCGCACTCAATTGCAGGGGTTGTCACAAAATGCCAAGGAGAGTTTCAAAGAATATGCACAGAGGTGGAGGGAAATGGCTGCCCAGGTTCAACCTCCCTTGTCAGACAGAGAAATGGCGGATATGTTTATGGGCACCTTGCAAGGGGCCTATCTTGATAGATTAGCTGCTTGTCCGTCAACTGGATTTGCTGATATTGTGATTGCGGGAGAAAGAATAGAAAGTCTGTTAAAGCTTGGGAAGATCCAAGATGTGAGTGGGGCTGGCTCTTCGGGGACGAAGAAACCGTTTGCTAGTAGCCAGAAAAGAAGAGAAGGTGATACGAATGCTGTGTTTAGAGGACGAGGCAGAGGGCGTTCTCAAGCTTATTATCAGGTAGATGCTGTAACAATCCCCACACCGTCTGTTCAGAAACAACAACCCCAACAACAAGTTCAACAGCAACAACCTTTTTTCCAGCAAAGGTCTAGGCAGAGGGATCGTAAGATGGATCCTCTCCCTATGACTTATGCCGCGCTGTTGCCCCGGCTACTCGAGTTAAAGTTGGTAGAACTCCGTACTATGAAAGCTCCGGTTGCTGGAAACCTGCCACCTAACTTCGATGCTAATGCTCGTTGTGAGTTCCACTCAGGTGCTCAGGGGCACTCCATTGAAAAATGCTGGGCTTTCCATCATAAGGTACAAGATTTGATTGATGCTAAAGCCATCAATTTCTCTCCCGCTCCTAATATTACTCAGCATCCCATGCCTGATCATAGTGCAGCAAATGTGTACGCTATTGAAGATGGGAGGAGATTGAATTTGGTGTTAGACGTTCATCAAGTGAAAACTTCTTTGTTGGTTGTAAAAGATCGTTTATTGAAGGGACAGGTGTTCCCGGGTTGTAATCAAGATTGTTCCGAGTGTATGAATCAGGAGAATGGCTGTAATAAGTTGAAGGTGGGTTTACAGAATCTGATCGATGAAGGATGTCTACAGTTCGACAGAGTCGTGAAAGACACTGATGAGATATCAACCGTGACCATCTATTACACTCCCGCTGAGATTCAAATGCCGGTCAATGCAGTTCCCGTGGCGAGTGTTGTGCAAGAAAGGCCCAGTCCTGTCACTATCACGGTGCCATGACCAATTCCGTTTACATCTACGAAGGCTATCCCATGGCACTATGGGGCAGATGTATATTACGAAGGTAAAAAGCAGGAAGTTGAGTCGTCAGTCAGCCCAAATATTGATAATGTAGGGGGTGTAGGGGGTTTTACAAGGAGTGGAAGGTTGTTCGCTCCCCAAACCTTGAGAAGTGATAAGGAGGTAGAAGCTGCAACAAAGGCTAAAGGTAAACAGGTGGTTGAAAATGCGCCTACACCTGAAGCAGAGACAAAGATTACTTTTGATAAGGAAATGGAAGAATTTATGAAGATAATCAAGAAAAGTGATTATAAGATTGTGGACCAACTGAATCAGACCCCTTCAAAGATTTCAATCTTGTCACTATTGATGTGCTCTGATGCGCATCGGCAAGCGTTGTTGAAAGTATTGAAGAGTGCATACGTGCCACAAGAAATTACTGTTAATCAGCTCGAGGGCGTAATCTCCAATGTTAATGTTAGCCATGGCTTGGGCTTTACAAGTAGAGATTTGACTGTTGAAGGAAGAAACCACAATAAGGCTTTGCATATCACGATGGAGTGTAAGGGCGCAGTGTTATCTCATGTACTGGTAGACACTGGTTCATCACTCAATGTCTTGCCCAAGAAGGCCTTAATGAAGCTGGAAGTTGATGGTTTGATCTTAAGGCCTAGTGAGTTGGTGGTCAGAGCATTCGATGGAACTAGACGATCTGTGTTTGATGAGGTGGAATTGCCCGTACAAATTGGACCACAGGTATTCAAATCCACGTTCCATGTAATGGACATACAACCTGCATATAGCTGCCTATTGGGACGCCCTTGGATTCACGGAGCCGGGGCTGTTACTTCTACTCTACATCAAAAGCTGAAGTATGAGTTTGAAGGGCAGGTTGTGACGGTGAGTGGGGAAGAAGACATCTTTGTGAGTCACTTGTCCACGTTCAAGTACATTGAAATGGATGGGGAAATTCATGAGATGTTGTGCCAATCATTTGAAGCAGTCAATATTGACGATGCACCTGAGTCTTCTTCTATACCAGTTGGGGCTGGTACCTCCATTTCATCTTACAAACAAGCTGTCGAAGTCGTCAGGGCAGGCAACGCCCAAGGTTGGGGCAGGTTGATAGAGACCCCAATGAAGGAAGACAAATTTGGTATTGGTTATCATCCCTCTACAACTTCAGATGCGGGGAGCAGGGGACCCATTACTTTCAATAGTGGGGGAATTATCTACACAGACCAGTCTTGTGTGGCCACAGAGGATAGTGTTGACAGTGATTGTGACCTGGACAACTGGGTACGCCCTCATGCTCCGGGACAACAAGTGCAGAACTGGTTCGTTGAAGAAGTCATCCGGGTTACTCTTCAGACAGAGTAATTTTTCTTTGTTTTTTCTAACCATAATGCATGTCAAAATCTTGCGCTCTGCCCAAGGCGTATAGATTCATTTGTAGGGCCACCATGGTTGCATTTGCAATGTTTAATCATTAATAAAGGACGTTTTGCAATCAAATTTTGTTCTCTGTCTTTCAGTTTTTATTTTTGCACAAAAAAATAAAATGGCAATGTTTCATTTTCTTTTGTTTTGCTTAAAAATAAATTCTAAAATAAGGCATGAACCCGTTCATGCAGACTTGATCCTCCGGATACCACTGATAACGATTTTGATATGACTATGTATGACTTTGACAATCCGATTTATCAAGCCGAAGAAGGGGATGAGAAAGATTGTGAACTCCCTGAAGAACTGGCCAGATTGTTGAAACAAGAGGAAAGGGTCATCCAGCCTCACCAGGAGACTGTAGAAATCATCAATATTGGTTCCAAGGATGCCAAGAAAGAGATCAGGATTGGTGCCAGCTTGCAAGCAGATGTGAAGAAAACTTTGACTGAAATGTTGCGCGAGTATGTTGACATCTTCGCCTGGTCGTATCAAGACATGCCGGGGTTGGATACGGATATTGTCGTGCACAGGCTGCCATTAAGAGAAGAATGTCCGCCAGTCAAGCAGAAGCTTCGTCGGACTCACCCCGACATGGCTTTAAAGATTAAGGAAGAAGTCCAGAAGCAGTGGGATGCTGGGTTTCTTGCTGTGACAAAGTATCCTCCGTGGGTAGCCAACATCGTGCCAGTACCGAAGAAAGATGGAAAAGTGAGAATGTGTGTGGATTATCGAGATCTTAATAAAGCTAGCCCGAAAGATGATTTTCCACTACCTCATATTGATGTGCTGGTCGATAATACAGCTCAATTTTCAGTGTTCTCCTTTATGGACGGGTTCTCCGGGTACAACCAGATCAAGATGGCACCTGAAGATATGGAGAAGACCACGTTCATTACTCCGTGGGGTACATATTGTTATAAAGTAATGCCTTTCGGATTGAAAAACGTAGGGGCAACGTACCAGCGGGCGATGGTGACATTGTTTCATGACTTGATTCATAAGGAGATCGAATGTTATGTAGATGATATGATTGCCAAGTCGAGAACAGAAGAGGAACATCTGGTTAACCTGAAAAAGCTATTTGAAAGGTTGAGAAAGTTCCGTCTGAGATTAAATCCAAACAAGTGCACGTTTGGGGTGCGTTTTGGAAAGTTACTGGGTTTCATCGTGAGCGAAAGAGGAATCGAGGTTGATCCTGCCAAGGTGAAAGCAATACAAGAAATGCCTGAACCGAGAACAGAAAAAGAGGTTCGTGGTTTCTTGGGTAGATTGAACTACATTGCAAGGTTCATATCTCACCTAACAGCCACGTGTGAACCAATATTTAAATTGTTAAGGAAAGATCAAACGGTCAGGTGGAATGACGATTGCCAATTGGCATTCGATAAGATAAAAGAATACTTGCAGGAACCTCCGATTCTAATGCCTCCAGTTGAAGGGAGACCGCTGATAATGTATCTGACAGTGCTTGAAGGTTCCATGGGTTGTGTTCTCGGTCAACATGACGAGACAGGTAGGAAGGAGCATGCTATCTACTACCTGAGCAAAAAGTTCAATGATTGTGAGTCCCGATACTCAATGCTTGAAAAGACATGCTGTGCGCTTGCATGGGCCGCTAAGCGATTGAGGCAATATATGGTTAGGCACACGACCTTGTTGATTTCAAAAATGGATCCTATCAAGTACATTTTCGAGAAACCAGCATTGACAGGCAGAGTTGCACGGTGGCAAATGGTCTTGACAGAGTATGACATTCAGTACACTTCACAAAAGGCCATCAAAGGAAGTATCCTGTCCGATTATCTTGCGCAACAACCGATTGATGATTACCAACCCATGAAATTTGACTTCCCTGATGAGGACATCATGTTTCTCAAAGCTAAAGACTGCGAGGAACCACTCCCGGAGGAGGGGCCAGACCCTGAGTCCAAATGGAGTCTGATGTTTGATGGGGCTGTCAATATGAATGGGTGCGGAGTTGGAGCGGTTCTTATCACGCCGGAAGGTGTTCATATGCCTTTCACTGCCCGAATAACTTTCGGATGCACCAACAATGAAGCAGAGTACGAAGCTTGTATAATGGGGATCGAGGAGGCGATTAATCTACGGATTAAGACCCTTGATATATTTGGTGATTCAGCTTTGGTAATCAATCAAGTGAAAGGGAGTTGGTACACGCACCAAGCAAATCTAGTGCCGTATAGAGATTATACAAGGAGATTGCTGACATTTTTCACAACAGTGAAACTGTACCATATTCCTCGAGATGAGAATAGGTTCGCTGATGCCTTGGCCACTTTGTCTTCCATGATCAAAGTGCAAGGATGGAACCATGTACCTAAGATTGAGGTATCCCGCCTTGACAGACCAGCATTTGTGTTTGCGGTCGATGCAGCGTCTGATGACAAGCCATGGTTTCATGATATTAAGTGTTTCTTGAAAAGTCAAGAGTACCCGTCCGGGGCATCGTCCAAAGACAGGAAGACGTTGAGAAGGTTAGCTGGTAGTTTCTTCTTGAACAAAGATGGCGTGCTGTATAAAAGAAATTTTGACACGGTCCTGCTTAGATGTGTGGATAGACATGAAGCAGACTTGTTGATGATTGAAGTGCACGAAGGCTCTTTCGGTACCCATGCCGGAGGACATGCAATGGCTAAAAAGTTGTTAAGGTCGGGATATTATTGGTTGACTATGGAGTCAGATTGTTGCAAATATGCTCGCAAATGCCATAAATGCCAGATCTATGCAGATAAAGTGCATGTACCTCCAAATCCGTTGAGTATCATGTCGTCGCCTTGGCCGTTTGCCATGTGGGGCATTGATATGATTGGAAAGATTGAGCCTACAGCTTCTAATGGTCATCGTTTCATCTTGGTGGCGATTGATTATTTCACCAAATGGGTTGAAGCTGCATCCTATGCCAATGTTACAAAACAAGTGGTAGCTCGTTTCTTAAAACGGGATATCATTTGCCGATATGGAGTTCCCGAAAGAATCATTACTGATAATGGTTCTAATTTGAATAATAAGATGATGGCTGAGTTATGCCGGGACTTCAAAATCGAACATCACAATTCTTCTCCGTACCGCCCAAAGATGAATGGCGCGGTCGAAGCGGCCAACAAAAATATCAAGAAGATTGTACAGAAGATGGTTGTCACGTACAAAGATTGGCATGAGATGTTACCATTTGCTTTGCATGGGTATCGAACGTCGGTACGCACGTCCACTGGGGCAACCCCATTCTCACTCGTATATGGTATGGAGGCAGTGCTACCGGTTGAAGTAGAGATTCCGTCCCTCAGAGTCATGATGGATGTTAAGCTAGATGAGGCTGAATGGGTACGAGCCAGATTTGATCAGCTGAGCCTTATTGAGGAAAAGCGATTGGCGGCTGTATGTCATGGGCAATTATACCAGCGCAGAATGAAGCAGGCATTTGACCAAAAGGTGCGTCCTCGGGTTTACAAAGTCGGAGATGTGGTACTCAAAAGGATCCTTCCTCCCAATACAGATCACAGGGGCAAATGGACTCCTAACTATAAAGGTCTTTTCGGGCGGAGCCTTATTGCTTACAACCATGGATGGCGAAGACTTTTCATCCCCTGTCAACTCGGACGTAGTGAAAAAATACTTCGCATGAATAGACTCGCTGGATAATAAAAATAAAAAAATCCAGGCAAAAAAGGGCATCCCGGCGAACCAAAAACAGAATAAGGTTCGGGCAAAAATTAGGGATATAATTGAAAAAAAGATTGTACACCCGGTAAGTTGAAAACCCGAAAGGGCAACTTAGGCAAAAAAGGGTATCCTGGTGGATTGAAAACCTGAAAGGGCGGTCCACGCAAAAAAGGAATTTAAGCGAATGGCTACAGTCTGAGTTATCTGTACCCATTACCGTTTGAACAACTGACATTCTGAAAGATAGGAATCGGTCTGATCATTCCTCAGAAGGCAAGGTCGGGGAGTTTTGAAGACATACTGGTCATAACAGAATGGAAACTCAGTGGAATTCCGTTTTCACATTGCCATTAGGATAGTTTCTTTTCTCAATTTTCAGCGATCACCTCTTTCCAGGGATTGCTTCCGGATGTAATTGCCTATTCTGGGCTCTCAGTCAATAAATTGAATTTCAATAAAAAGCTTTCTATTTTTGTTTTATTGCTTTGTTTGCAAAAACGTCCTAATTTTTTATAAAACATTGCATTTGAAAACATGGCGGCCTTGCAATAACATGCGCAGAAAAAACATTTGAAATTACTTTGAATGTTGAATATTCCCGGATGGTGGATTCTAGCCACGCAATATTCGGGGCATGTGTGCATATTCTTTTGTTGCATGTAGCAGGTGCAGATGATTTTAAGCACAAGGCGAGTAATCATTTACCCCACGCAAAAGACTGGGACAATTACGGGTAAGGAGGTCGGCGTTCATCGTTCGGTCGACGGTCGTTCATAACGGTTCGATATCATTGAATTAAGTTCAACTGGGTACCGTTGTATCTTATTAAGTCGATTCTCTCATACAGTACTTCCAACAGCTATAAGCTTTTCTGTGTCGATAACGGTCACAAGTTCCCCAAAAGAGTGGTCTCGTCGATACCAAAACTGATGGTCATTATCCCCAGCGAAGTCGCAGGAGTTGGAAGAGGCTAAATCTTCTGTAAAATCCTCTTATAACATCTTCTTCGGGGACAAATTGCTGAGGTTTGTCCAAGCATGGGGCATGTTTGTTTCCCCAGCATGAAGTGTTGATCATCCCCAGTAGAGTTTGAGGACAGTTGGTCTTCTGTAAAATCCTCTTAAAAGGCATTCCCCAGCACGAGACGCTTTAAAGCAGTTTTCTCCAGCAGAGTTTGTTAAAATCGTCATCCCCAACGGAATTGTCTAAGGGAAAGCTCGCCTAACATGGTGCATTATGGTATTTATCCTAAGCTCGACAGTCATATTCTTCAGCAGACTACTGTGGATTTGCTTTGGGTTTCCCCAACAGATCTCTAAGGATTCTTTCCTAACAAGTTGCAGTGGAATGTTCTAACCAGGATTTGCATATCCCTGGCAGAGTAGCCCTGATCCCCAGCAAGATTGTGTCTCTGGTAATGATTCCCCACAGAGGTCAGCATCGAATCTTGTCAGCAATACTCCCCAGCTGAGTTGTTGTTCTCGCCGCAGAGGTTTATAAGATCGGCATAATCTATTCCTCAACAAGGATGGTACAGCCTTTCCCCAGCCGGGTCAGAAGGTGGATAACCCCTACAAAGGGTCTTGGATTGGATAGATCCCCAAGAAGAGTTTTTATGACTTCTCTCCCCTAGAAAGACGCCATACAAAGAAATTCTCATCCCCAGCGGAATCGCTGTGACCAGAATTCATTCCCCCAACAGATGAAGTGATTCCTGGCAGATTTATTATTCTTCAAGTCCAATTTATTTTTGGCAAGCTTGATAATTCGAAGCAGACGGATTATTCATTCATTCTCCAGTGGAGAGGTTATCCTTTCAGGAGTCTCCAAAGTCAAATCATTGGTCTTTGCTCCTCAGCAGAGTCAGCAGAGATGTCTGACACAGATGCAGAGAGTAATACAATTTTGCAAATTCTAAAAGTCCAACAGTGGATTGGCAAAAGTCCGTCTTCGGGTGGCACAAGTCCAACAGTGGATTGGCAAAAGTCCGTCTTCGGGTGGCAAAAGTCCAACAGTGGATTGGCAAAAGTCCATCTTCGGGTGGCAGAGCAGCTAAAAGTCCAATAGTGGATTGGCAAAAGTCCGTCTTCGGGTGGTAAATGTAACGCCCCAGTTTTAGTATTTTGTTTAATTGAATCGTTTTTGATTATTTTATTATTATATTATTTTATTTTCGACTTTTATCTGAAATTATGTTATTTTTCGATATGATTATATTTTATTGCATTTTGGGAACGGTTGTGAGATATTTGAGTGTGGGGGCATTTTGGTCATTTCACATTTATTTTACTAAGTTAGAAAAGAAAAAGAGAAAGAAATAGAAATATAGAGAATTAGAAAAGAAAGAAAAATAGTAAGAGAAAGAAAAGGAGAAGAAGAAAAGAGAAGGGAAAGAAGAGAAAGAGAGAAAAAGAGGAAAAAAGCTAGGAATCAAAGAAAACAACTTCTAGGAATCGATTTAATCGGGTAAGGGTGTGAAATTCAATTATCTTATACATGTGTATGATTATGTATGTGTTTGTTTGATGTTTTGTTGGATTGAATGAAAAATATGACAAAACCCATTTTTGTAAAAAGTGTTGGAAATGAAGTTTTTGTGTTCCTTGTTGTTGATACTTGATAGGTATGTCTTGTTGTGAATCAAATTGGCAATTTCTGGATTTAGGTGATGAATGTGGGTGTGTTTTGGTTGGAAAACGCAGAACTCGTTTCTGCAGAATTTTTCTGGGTTTCTGCAGGTCATACGCGTATGGGGCATGTCCATACGCGTATGGGACTCGGCAGTACGCGTAACAGTGGCCTGTGTTTGGGTCATTACGCGTATGAGAGAGGGTGATACGCGTATGGTGTTGGGCATACGCGTATGGGGTTCAAAATGGGATTTTTGTGAAGAAAATGGTTCTGTCCATACGCGTATGGCCTTGGGCAATACGCGTATGGCATGGCGAGGAAATTGGGCAATACGCGTATGGCCTTGGGCAGTACGCGTATGGCCAGGAGAATGGTAAAAACGTGAATTTTGAAATGTCGTTTTCATTTCCGTCCGTAACTTTTGTTCCGTTTATCGGATTTTGACGTTCTTGGTGTCGATGGAAAGGTATTGACTTGTAGTTTATGATTATGATGTTTTGGAATTTGTTGGCCGATTTAATTATGTCGGAAAAGGTGAATAGTGTCGATTGTCGACTTTTGTCGGTGTAAGTGTGCATAATTGATGTGTATTATGCTATGAGATGTTGTGATGATGGATTGTTGTGGTTGATGGTGAGTAATTCTTGATGTGAATTGATATGGGTGTAAATGATGAAATGCTATTTGTTGTGGGTTGTAGTTAGTGATAAATACATTGTTTAAGTAAGTATCAATGTATGTGGTTTCGAGTGTATGATTAATGTATGATATGGCGGCCTCTGTGGCGTAGATCCACAGCAAGATGAATGGTAGGGTATTGATTATCATGGGATTGCTATAATAGTAATATTTGGTGTGTGGAATGAATTCCAATTGTGTTAGAATACTCATTGGGGTAGAATGGCTTATATGTCATTCCTAGTGAGGTATTAATGTTTTGGTCGAACACATTAGGGTAGAATGACTGTATGTTGTTCCTAGTGTTGTTATTGTACTCATTAGGGTAGAATGGCTTATATGTCATTCCTAGTGAAGTGCGAGTGTGTCGTTGTGTCCACTGGGGTAGAATGACGTTGATGTCGTTCCTGGTGGAGTACTCACTGGGGTAGAATGACTATGTTGTCGTTCCTAGTGATGTACAATTGAGTTGTCGTGTCCACTGGGGTAGAATGACTATGCTGTCGTTCCTAGTGGGATACTCATTGGGGTAGAATGACTATGATGTCATTCCTAATGGGGTGTGCACTGCGGTAGAATGACGTTGATGTCGTTCCTAGTGTGGTACTCACTGGGGTAGAATGACTATGTTGTCGTTCCTAGTGATGTACAATTGAGTTGTCGTGCCTAGTGGGATATTCATTGGGGTAGAATGACGATGTTGTCATTCCCAATGAGAGGTGGTCTAGAGTGGAATGACTATGTGTCGTTCCTAGTGAGGTATATTGGGTAGAATGACTATGCTGTCATTCCCAATTATGTGATGCGTGGTATCGTCGGGTCTTGATTGGATTGGTGAATTATGCATGATGTATATTGAGTGAGATGTGATGATTGGTGCATAGTAAACATAGTATGTATGTTTTTGTAGTATGATAGAATGGTGAGAATATGTGGTATATGTGTATTTTTATGTTGATATATATAATTATATGCATTTATATTATGGTTGTTTTTCTCACCCTTCTGCTCGTTTTATAATGCTCTATGAGGCATTGCAGATTAGAGTTGCTGGAGGTCTTTTGTGAAGCTTTGTGTCTTCACCCTTTTTGTCGGTCGGCTCTGATATGTGACACCGGGTAGCTAGGGTGGCTGTTTGTGCTATTGTGTACTATGTATATATGTTAATCAGATTTTAGATTTTCCGCTTTAATTCTAATTTTTGAAAATGTGGGTGTAAGGAACGAAGTTTCCCCTGTATGTTTGCTACCCCACTGTTGCATATCTGTATGGGCAGGTAATGTATGAATTGTTTGGTTTCAAATGGATGTGATTTCCCCGTCTATGCCATGTTTTTAAATATACTCTGACCAAATTTCGAATTTTCTTTTATTGCTTTAAATGTGTGATTATTTGGGGGTGTAGATTGGGGGCGTCACATTAAGTGGTATCAGAGCCAGTCCGTGTCAGTTGTGTCAGTCCTTGTTGGTCTTTGTGGTTCGGTGAGCTGTTTGTTTAACCATAGTTGCTGTTATTGGAAATGAACAGAATATGGCTCGGGCTATGCAGGATGTACTGAATGTTACGGGTAATAATGAGTTCGGGATGAGCGAACTGCTTATCTTCAAGGGAAGATATGATCCTGATGGTGCACAATTTTGGTTTGAGGAGGTTGAAAGAACCTTCCATGTGATGGATTGTGCTGAAGAGGACAAGGTGAGACTGGGTACTCACATGCTGGAGGAAGAAGCAGCTGATTGGTGGGTTAGTTTACGCCAAGTGTTGGGAGTGGATGATGAAGGAGTTACTTGGGATTTATTTAGCCGAGAGTTTCGGAGGAAGTATTATCCTGAGGGTGTGAAGGAAAAGAAAGTGATTGAGTTTTTGGAGTTGACACAAGGCAATATGTCTGTGGTTGACTACACTGCAAGGTTTGTGGAACTTGTGCAGTTCTATCCTCATTATCTGGAAGCGACTGCTGAATTTTCTAAGTGTGTGATGTATGAGAACGGATTGAGTCCGGAGATTAAACGGGCAATTGGTTATCAGAGGATTAGAAGGTTTTCTGATTTGGTGGGCAGTTGTAGGAGTTAGGAAGAGAATCGTAAGGTGCGTGCTACTCCCTATGAGAATGTGAATGACAAGAAAGGGAAACAACAGTCTCGTAGTGGGGGAGGAATGTCTAGTCCTCCGAGGTGTTACATTAAGTGTCACACGTGTGGGGAAGTGGGACATCGTAAGTCGGAGTGTAGGAGGAATAAACTGAAATGTTCTAATTGTGGAGGTTTGGGACATGTTGCAGCTGATTGTAAGAGAATTGGGGTGAAGTGTTTCATCTGCTGTGAAACAGGTCATATCAGTACGAGGTGTACGAAACCGAAGAGAGCTCAGACTGGTAGGAAGGTTGTTGCATTGGCAGGAGATGAGACTACTAGTGCGTATCGTTGGACTCAAGGTACTTGTTTATTAATAGTATGCCTTTAATTGCTATTATTGATATTGGGACGACTCATTCGTTTATTTCGTGTGAGTGCGTGAAGTGTTCGAATTTGTTGTGATCTTCTTGGAGTAGTAAGATGGTTCTCGATATTTCTGCTTAAGGATCGGTAATTTCTTCTCTGATTTGTTTAAATTATTCTTTGAGCATTTGTGGTAAAGGCTTGGGATGGAATTAGTGTGTTTACCGTGGGAAGGATTAGAATGAGATAAGTGGGGGAGAAGCTGGCACTTCTCCATGTTGTTTCAAGTGTAGGGCGCTGGCTCAATGTGTTATGTATTGCAAGGTTATAAGTGTGGTTCTGGTTCAAGAAAGGGATGCAGAAGTAAGGTTTACGTCAACTAAGGATTTGTGCTTTAGGTAGTTTTATGCATAGGATGTAGTGGATGCTATTATCGTTTGGTGGAGACGGTTTATGCCTCATCATGGTTGTCGGCTGTCTATTGACAAATTGAGGAACTGATCACCCTTAATCTCTTGTTGATAGCGGACGGGAATTATGTTGGATGGAAATGACGTGTCTTTCCGGCTTTGATAGTGGTGCGGCATGGATTACTTGAACTTTAAGGAAATAATTGCGGATTATTTTGTCAAGTTGAGGAAGGTTATATATCTGACGGTGATGCGGAATCAAGATTTTTGTTTGATGGTTACAGATTGCATTGTTGAGTCGATGAGAATTCTTATATCAGAGGATGAGATGGATTAGAGGTTCTAGTTTGTGGTTAAGTGGTGAAGTCATGGAGAGTTCTTTTTTTTGTGGTTGGATGTTGCGATAGGATGGAATTTGGATTATCAGGAGAAGGAATTGGGTATGGAGTGACGATTGAGAATAAGTATCCACTTTCAGGAATTAGGTAACTGGAATGGTTTAGTTGAGTTTGACTAGAATTGCATTTGTTGGAATGTTTGATAAGCGTAGTGATGGTTTGAGTGGAGGCTTCAAAGTTAGTTAAAGGTGATTAGAAACTTTTTTGGATTTTGTTGGTTATTATCGAAGGGTATGGAAGGCTTTTCCAAGATTAGTGTTTTCGTTACTTCAGTTAACTTGCAAAGGGGAAGTCGATCGTTTGGGATGTATCTTGATGAGCACAGCTGGTGTGTTAATATAAGAGAGTAAAGTTGTGGTTCATGTTTTCGACATTTGAAGATTCGTGAAAGGATCAGTACTATTGTGGAATTGTTTGCAGTGGTATTAGGTTGTAATATTGGAAGTATTATCTTTATGATTCTAGATTCGAAGCGTGTGGTAATTACAAGAATATCGAATGCGGGTTTGGTCGGAAGGAATAGAAACAACGAGAATGGTTGGAATTGTGATGAGTTATGAATTTGACTTAGATTATCATTTGTGAAGAGTTATTATTGTATCAGAGGAGTTAAGTCGGAAATTTCTAAGTATATCTATTTTGGTGATCTGGGAATTAGAATTGTTTGAGCAATTCAGAGGCTTGTGTCTGGTGTGTAAGATAACCCGAAAGAATGTGAACAGTAGTTGTTGGGAAGTATGTGAAAAGTTAGACTTGGGACGTGAGATTGGTAGTTTTGATGGTTACGAGTCATCAGAGTGCACAGTGAAAGCGTGATGTAGCACATTTCATATGTGTGTGCGACTTGTAAGAGTTTTTAGGTGGAATATTGAAAGTCTGTAGGAATGTTGAGACCATTGGATGTTTCAGAATGGAAGTGTTAGGTAAGAGGTTTGAATAATGTTCATGGGTTACTAAGCAGATGGATGTTTTGGTTATATGTTCGATTGGTGAATCGTAGCATTGATGTGATAAAGTTGTGTGACAAGGAGGTAGTGTTCTTGTTTTGTTAATGTTGTTGAGACCTTGTCGTGTCGTGGAACTTTGTGTTCTTGTTGAGTAGTTGCCTCGTTCCCATTGTGTTGGTTCGAGTGCGAGTAGCTAATTCCTGTGTGGGGGATTAGGGGAGTGTTACCTAAGGTGAGGGTAACGATCCTGTTTTGTTTTGGTTCAAGAGTGAACCAGTGAGTTGTGTTTTGGATATTCTTTGAGTTGTGTGTTAGTCGTCAAGTGCATTGTATGGGCTTTGCATCTTCTCGTTGTAGTGGTCGTCGTGTCGTGTTGTTTGTGGTGTGCCTTGTGGTAGGCCTGTTGTTTGTTGGTCGGATGCGAGAGCCGTGTCCGGAGTTGTTCGTCTCGGTTACATTTTCGAGGACGAAAATTTCCAAGTGGGGGAGAGTTGTAACGCCCCAGTTTTAGTATTTTGTTTAATTGAATCGTTTTTGATTATTTTATTATTATATTATTTTATTTTCGACTTTTATCTGAAATTATGTTATTTTTCGATATGATTATATTTTATTGCATTTTGGGAACGGTTGTGAGATATTTGAGTGTGGGGGCATTTTGGTAATTTCACATTTATTTTACTAAGTTAGAAAAGAAAAAGAGAAAGAAATAGAAATATAGAGAATTAGAAAAGAAAGAAAAATAGTAAGAGAAAGAAAAGGAGAAGAAGAAAAGAGAAGGGAAAGAAGAGAAAGAGAGAAAAAGAGGAAAACAGTTAGGAATCAAAGAAAACAACTTCTAGGAATTGATTTAATCGGGTAAGGGTGTGAAATTCAATTATCTTATACATGTGTATGATTATGTATGTGTTTGTTTGATGTTTTGTTGGATTGAATGAAAAATATGACAAAACCCATTTTTGTAAAAAGTGTTGGAAATGAAGTTTTTGTGTTCCTTGTTGTTGATACTTGATAGGTATGTCTTGTTGTGAATCAAATTGGCAATTTCTGGATTTAGGTGATGAATTTGGGTGTGTTTTGGTTGGAAAACGCAGAACTCGTTTCTGCAGAATTTTTCTGGGTTTCTGCAGGTCATACGCGTATGGGGCATGTCCATACGCGTATGGGACTCGGCAGTACGCGTAACAGTGGCCTGTGTTTGGGTCATTACGCGTATGAGAGAGGGTGATACGCGTATGGTGTTGGGCATACGCGTATGGGGTTCAAAATGGGATTTTTGTGAAGAAAATGGTTCTGTCCATACGCGTATGGCCTTGGGCAATACGCGTATGGCATGGCGAGGAAATTGGGCAATACGCGTATGGCCTTGGGCAGTACGCGTATGGCCAGGAGAATGGTAAAAACGTGAATTTTGAAATGTCGTTTTCGTTTCCGTCCGTAACTTATGTTCCGTTTATCGGATTTTGACGTTCTTGGTGTCGTTGGAAAGGTATTGACTTGTACTTTATGATTATGATGTTTTGGAATTTGTTGGCCGATTTAATTATGTCGGAAAAGGTGAATAGTGTCGATTGTCGACTTTTGTCGGTGTAAGTGTGCATAATTGATGTGTATTATGCTATGAGATGTTGTGATGATGGATTGTTGTGGTTGATGGTGAGTAATTCTTGATGTGAATTGATATGGGTGTAAATGATGAAATGCTATTTGTTGTGGGTTGTAGTTAGTGATAAATACATTGTTTAAGTAAGTATCAATGTATGTGGTTTCGAGTGTATGATTAATGTATGATATGGCGGCCTCTGTGGCGTAGATCCACAACAAGATGAATGGTAGGGTATTGATTATCATGGGATTGCTATAATAGTAATATTTGGTGTGTGGAATGAATTCCAATTGTGTTAGAATACTCATTGGGGTAGAATGGCTTATATGTCATTCCTAGTGAGGTATTAATGTTTTGGTCGAACACATTAGGGTAGAATGACTGTATGTTGTTCCTAGTGTTGTTGTTGTACTCATTAGGGTAGAATGGCTTATATGTCATTCCTAGTGAAGTGCGAGTGTGTCGTTGTGTCCACTGGGGTAGAATGACGTTGATGTCGTTCCTGGTGGAGTACTCACTGGGGTAGAATGACTATGTTGTCGTTCCTAGTGATGTACAATTGAGTTGTCGTGTCCACTGGGGTAGAATGACTATGCTGTCGTTCCTAGTGGGATACTCATTGGGGTAGAATGACTATGATGTCATTCCTAATGGGGTGTGCACTGCGGTAGAATGACGTTGATGTCGTTCCTAGTGTGGTACTCACTGGGGTAGAATGACTATGTTGTCGTTCCTAGTGATGTACAATTGAGTTGTCGTGCCTAGTGGGATATTCATTGGGGTAGAATGACGATGTTGTCATTCCCAATGAGAGGTGGTCTAGAGTGGAATGACTATGTGTCGTTCCTAGTGAGGTATATTGGGTAGAATGACTATGCTGTCATTCCCAATTATGTGATGCGTGGTATCGTCGGGTCTTGATTGGATTGGTGAATTATGCATGATGTATATTGAGTGAGATGTGATGATTGGTGCATAGTAAACATAGTATGTATGTTTTTGTAGTATGATAGAATGGTGAGAATATGTGGTATATGTGTATTTTTATGTTGATATATATAATTATATGCATTTATATTATGGTTGTTTTTCTCACCCTTCTGCTCGTTTTATAATGCTCTATGAGGCATTGCAGATTAGAGTTGCTGGAGGTCTTTTGTGAAGCTTTGTGTCTTCACCCTTTTTGTCGGTCGGCTCTGATATGTGACACCGGGTAGCTAGGGTGGCTGTTTGTGCTATTGTGTACTATGTATATATGTTAATCAGATTTTAGATTTTCCGCTTTAATTCTAATTTTTGAAAATGTGGGTGTAAGGAACGAAGTTTCCCCTGTATGTTTGCTACCCCACTGTTGCATATCTGTATGGGCAGGTAATGTATGAATTGTTTGGTTTCAAATGGATGTGATTTCCCCGTCTATGCCATGTTTTTAAATATACTCTGACCAAATTTCGAATTTTCTTTTATTGCTTTAAATGTGTGATTATTTGGGGGTGTAGATTGGGGGCGTCACAGTAAAAGTCCAACAGTGGATTGGCAAAAGTCCATCTTCGGGTGGCAAAAGTCCAACAGTGGATTGGCGAAAGGTCCATCTAAGGGTGGCGAATTCTAAAAGTCCAACAGTGGATTGGCAAAAGTCCGTCTTCGGGTGGCACGAAGCTGCAAAGTCCACCAGTAGTGTGGCAAGCCAGTAGTCGTCTGGCGTCGTTCAAAAAGACATTTCTGAAGTCCACCAGTAGTGTGGCAGGCCAGTAGTCGTCTGGAGTTGCATAAAAGACATTTCTGAAGTCCACCAGCAGTGTGGCAGGCCAGTAGTCGTCTGGAGTTGCATATAAGACATTATTGAAGTCCACCAGCAGCGTGGCAAGCCAGTAGTCGTCTGGCGTCGTTCAAAAGATGTTATCAAAGTCCACCAGTAGCGTGGCAGGCCAATAGTCGTCTGGAATTGCATAAAAGACATTGTTAAAGTTTACCAGTAATGCGGCGAGCCAGTAGACGCCTGGTGTCGTTCAAAAGACAGATTTCTCCGACAATGTTTCATTGAAGATTCAATCCAGCAATGTCGGGGGAGTTTCTTCCTCATCATCCAGAGCAAATTTTTGGTTATATTTGGTATTCAATCACTATATACCTTGAAAGTCTGAAAGCAATCGCTTTCAGGCATTCAGGTCTACAGCGTTTGAATAGGGGCAGCTGTAATACCCCAAAATTTGCTCTCCCCTTTTGGCATCATAGTTCAGCATTATCATATATCATATCATATCCATCTCATTAGCATTGCATTGCATTTAACATAGAAAAATGAAGCATAACATTCCTCTTACCATCAAGGCATGTGATCGGGTGGAAGGTGGACAATCAAGGGATCATTCAAAGCACAAAAAGGTCAATCAAGTTGCCTTAAGGCGAGCCAAGAGTCTCTCATGTCTCATACCATCTCAACTGATCATCCACAATCTCAAGGAAGTGAGATCCAATGGGAGATTGAAGCAATACATACTTCAACATGCAAGAGGTTCAAAAATTGAAGGAAAACCCTCAAAAGAGATAGCCCATTGATCCAAAATCATCCTCAAATTGTATATCTCATCATCCTATAAGAGGATACACAACATACTCTGAGGGATTTGAAATTGAAGACTGCACATTTTTCTCCTAGGAGATGGGTACCAAAACTAGGGTTTCTAATAAAATCAGGGAATTTTTGATTTTTTGGACCAAATTTGATGTCATGGTATTTCATATGTCCCTAAGTGTATGGAGGTGGAAAACTGCTTCTCAATTGGTTTTGGAAGTGTTTCAATTGGAAGAAAGATCAGAAATCAGGAAAATTGGGGCCAAGTCAAATAATCAGAGGAAAAAGTCAACTCTTGACTTTTTGAGCCCAAAATCATGAAATTCATGTTACATATGTCCAATGTACAAAATTTGGTCAAGAAACTCCAAAGGAATCATAAAAAAATCAAGAGGTGGAAAGTTGCCATTTTTGGAAGATGAAGGGTTACTAAAAATAGCAAGTTTTGGCCATTTTGCATCAGAGTTTGAACCAAGGCCATTTAAAATTGAAGCACCAAATGAAAATTCCACTCGGCCACAACAAAAGATCTTATTTTAAGCTTCACATCCATATGTGGAACATCTCCATTGGATAAAAATTGAGTGAGATATGATTGATCAAAGTTTGAGCAAAGTAGGTCCAAAACTAGGTCATGACCAAGATTTTCAGGGCACGCGCGCAGTCATTTTCTCAAACACTTGGTGGGCCAAATGTATTGATCAATTACTCATGATTAGAGGCTTCAAATGGAAAACTTTTCAACATCAAAGTTGTTCCTCTATGTGAGATCTTCAAAGTTGGTGTTTATCAATTTTTCATCCGATCAAAGGTTAAGGAGTTATGATGGCTCAAAGAATGGTCATTGCAACTGAAATTTGACCAGGTCACAACCAGGTCATGCCACAAGTCTGCGCGCCCATGTACCAGTCTCTTTTTCCATCCGTTTGTGGTCATTTTTAGGCATGTTAGAGACCTCATTTCACTTCAATTTTCAAACCAACATTGTTCTTCAATATCTCCTCTTTCAACTGACTCCAAAAGCATACCAAACCATTCATTGAATAAGGAGAAAAACTTCAACAAACTACCCTATGTTGGCACTGGTACATTGACAGTTCAGTTCATAATTTGGTTCACTCACACACCAAACACTTCTTCACTTCAATTTCCTCTTTTGACCAAGCATACACTACTTACACTAAGCACAGTGGCACGTGCATTGCATGAGAATAGAAGGGGCAAAACTTGCTTAGCAAGTTTTTGATGAACAAGCTTCTATTTCACAAACCGTGCCATTTATTTTTCCCACACCATAGCATGTCATGAGCCCTCTTCACCATAGCACTGCTCTCCCTAACTAACTTGACTCAGTTAGTTAGGGATGACTCAGTTAACCAACTTGACTCACCCTAACTCAACTCATTTAACCGTGGTTAGTTCACCTTATAAATAGAAATCACACACTCTAACTTCATTTTCTAACTTCATTTCCACACATTCACTTCAGAAACACTTTCTTCTTCTCTCTCGATTCCACCATTGCCGCTGATTCTTGAGCTCTACCTTGTTCATTCCACTTCAACAATCTCTCTGATTCTCTCAAGTTCTCCACAGTGATACTTGTTTGGAGCTTGGTTTCAACCTCTTCTCCATTGAATCATCATCAAGTTCTACATCCCAGCCTTTATTTGGCCAAGTGAAGATTGTAGAAGAGACAAGACCTCTGGTTTTCTGAAGAACACTTCAAGGTTTCAAAACTTCAGGTACGAATCTCCACCATTATAGACCTAATGTGAAGTTGTTTTCAGGTTCTTGAAGCTTCTTATAAGCTCAAGAACTTGCCTGGCTAGTTGATAGGCCTTTATAGGCATAGACCAAATGTTAGGGCAAATTGTTTTGGCTCGGTTTGTGTTATGCGTGCATGATCTATGAAAACTGATTGCATATTCATGATGTGTGTGAGCTCGGCTTCATTTTGGTATTTCATTTGTGGATTTCTGGAGAAATTAAGGTTGCAGACGGTGGTGGTTTGGTCGGAGAAGGTGACCGGAGATCACCTCCGGCCGGTGACTGTTAGAACTAGGGTTTATGCATGTTATAATCTCATCCGTCCGTTTTTCATGATCGTGTGGTCCAAAAGGTGCCAACGCATTAAAATCCATGTGCGTGTCACGTGTGTTATTTCTGATTTCATTTAAGCATGGTGTGGCATGGTACATGATAGTAAGGGTGTTCATGCGTGCGCGTGCATTGATTTGGCATACTTTGACTTTGGCTTGACTGAGACCTCATCCAATGGTTATTAATGAGTCAATTTTGTTGACTGAGTGTGCATGGTTATTGGTGTGGATTGCGCAGAATTGGACTTAAGACATTTTGATATTCACACCTCCTCTTTTTAAAGCCCAATAATGTTGAACTGAAATTTACTATGTCTGCACCCCACACTTGCTTTTTAAAAATACTAAATAGCATCATAAAATTACACAAAAAATTTATGAGCCTTCTTAAAACATTTAGAAATTTTTTCATGATTTTGTTTCTTGATTTTATGAACTTTTTGCCCCTGTTCCATAATTTTCTTTGAATTTCTTTGGTGTGCATTCTTAATGTGGTACATGATTTTGTTTAATTTTGTTCTTGATCATTAAAAATTGTTTTGATGCTCTTCTTTTTGTATTGAGTCATTAGCATCTTGAGGTATGTTAAGTGATTTTTATTTGATTTTTTAGGTCATTTTATGGCATGTTTGGTGTTCACTTTTGTGCTACTTTGTATGATATGTCTATGTGACCTAAGTGCATTGTTTGACATCATTTTGCCTTGGTTCCTTGCATGCTACTTTGATATGTGATTCATCTCTGATTAGTGAACTTCAATACCATGTTTTCATAATTTTCATGAGGCCATTTGATTTTTGTTTGATGCATTTCATTTAAAGCATTATAACATGTCATATCATTGTAATCTTTTGTGCATGTTTACATGTTTTCTTTTGTGTATACTTGCATGATCATTTGCCTATTTGGTGAGCTAAACTCTTGACATTATAGGACATAGATACATATCATATGTCATCTTTGCTTGTTGATTATCATTTGAACCTTGTGCACCTTTAACATGTTGTGTTTGCACTTTCCTTTGTTTGGAACTTCCATTTCAATCCTACTTCTTCTATCACTTCTTAAATGCCTTGATGTGCTTCATGAATACTTGTGAGAGTTTTGTGAATCATTTTTCATTTCACTTCAATTCTGATACATGGATTACATGTTCCATTTATACACATTTCTTCTTTTCTCTTTCATCTTTCATTCTCCCTTTTCTTATGATATCATGTTCTAATGTCATGGAGGATGTTTGTTGCCTATTCACTTGAGTTTGATTGATAATAACCATTTGTTTCCATATGATGTACATTCTGGTTGTGGCTCTAGGATTTGGTTTCTCATTTAATTCTTTTGAGTTTTATGATGCATTACATGTTCTTTTACTTCTTATACTTCTTATACATGTTTACTAACCATGTAGGGGCTTTGGTAAGTTTCAATTGAGTGTGGATAAGGAATCCACATTCAACTTCTATCCTTTCTCTTTTACAATTCCATTTTATGTTTTGTTAAGCACTTATGTGCTTTCTTTTAATAACTCATTACTTTCCCTTTTTGAATTACAATTCATCTTCTACTTTAGAAGTGAATTGTTTAATTCTTTCTTTCTTTAGACTTTAGGTTGAAACCTCACAAACCTTTAGGATCACTCCCTTTAATCTTCAATTAGGATTGAGTCTTAGTCTATATAGGTTTTACCTTTTCTCCTCTCTTGAGTCTCTCTTCTCATCTCTTAAAGAAAATTCAAAATATCTAATGAAGGTAGGCATTTATTGCATTTAGGCCTTTCATATAAAGAAAAGATTATAAGGGGTCTTCTCTTATAATCTTAGAATGGGTAGCATATAGCCCTTCTTGGGTCAATGTGTTAAACATTTGATCTTGTGTGAGGGACTTAAATGCAATACTTGTTGGAGGTAAATAAAAAAACACTTCTTCATTTCTTAATCAACAAAAACACTTAATAAACACAAGTATGCTAGTGTGTTTGAACCTTGACAATTGAAACTAAGTGTGGGGGTCTTCTTCATATTTAGTGTACTTTCTTACTCATTCCATCTTGGAATGTGAGAAGGTACACATTCCAAGGACTAAGATTTGGATACACTATCATATGCAAACAAATAACAAAACACTTCTTTCTAAAAGACAAAAACAAACAATAACGTCTTTCCTTCGGGAATTCTTTTCTCACCTCATTCACTCTTAGCGTATGAACGCGCTTCTACTCGTTCTCTTGCAAGATGGTAACGCACTCGGACCAGCGAGCCTGCAACACCTGAGCTAGAACGTAAGCCGTTCTCTAAAAAACACAAATAATCCATCCCTAGTGAGGGGAACTACGTCGCTCTGATTCTCATGTTCCCGATGAGATACGTAGGCAGTGGGGTAGGGCCCATGCGAGCACTTCTTTTATTTTCCCTACATTTGTTTCTTCGTTTCTTTCCGTTCTCGTTCCTTTTCCTTTCCAGTAGCAGCGGAGCTCCAGTTTTCTTCACCCTTTGATCGAAACAAGCAAGCGTGGATCCCATCGGGTACGATGGACGCGAGGGGGTGCTAATACCTTCCTCTCGCGTAACCGACTCCCGAACCCAGTTCTCTTGGTCGTAAGACCATGCTTTTCCTTTCTCTCAGGTTTACGCGGTGTTTCCTTTCTCTCTCTTGGGATAAATACACATTGCTGGCGACTCTGTTCGGTGCCACTTTCGCGTTTGTACTTGGATGAAAATCCCGGGAGCGACAATACCCCGATCTCAAATCAATCTTACTAAAAACACGCGCACCAACCAATTGGTCCAACAAATCATCGATCCTTGGAAGCGGATACTTGTTCTTAATTGTCACCTTGTTCAATTGTCGATAATCAATGCATAACTGCATACTCCCATCCTTCTTCTTTACCAACAATACCGGAGCACCCCAAGGAGAAACACTTGGTCTTACAAATCTCTTGTCCAACAAGTCATTTAATTGCTTCTTCAAGTCTACCAACTCCGATGCCGACATATGATACGGTGCCATCGAAACCGGTCTAGTACCCGAAACTAGATCAATAGAAAACTCAACTTCTCTTTCCGGTGGTACATCTGTAATATCCTCAGGAAACACTTCAGGAAAATCACACACAACAGGAAACACATCAAGTGACACTTGACTATCCACTGACAATGATGCAAACAAACCGAACAATTGAGCTTCGTCCGCAAAAAGTTTCTTCAACTCTTTAGTGGATAGGAAACTCGAGTCTTCGTCCTCTTCCAAAGAAGGAAACCTCACTAACTTGTGATAGCAATCAATATGAATCCTATTAAATTGCAACCAATTCATACCCAAGACCACATCCAACCCTTCCAACGGCAAACACACTAAATCCATCTCAAAGTCTTTACCATAAATGGTCAAAGGACAACTCAAACAAACCAAAGAAGTAGTTACTGACCCCATGGCTGGAGTATCAATAACCATCTTACCATCCATCAGAGACAACACAAGATTCAACCACTTCGCGCACTCAGACGAAATAAACGAATGAGTCGCTCCAGTATCAATAATAGCAACTAAAGGCGTACTATTAATAAAGCAGGTACCTTTAATCAGACGATCTGCACTTGAAGTCTGAGTTCCTGCCAAAGAAAATACCTTCCCCCTAGTTAGAGCTTTCTTCGGATTCGGACACTTCGTGCTAATGTGACCAGGTTCCCCATAATTATAACATTTCACCATATTCCTCATACAATCGGTAGTAGCATGCCCAAGGCCTCCACAATTAGAACATTTTGCCACGGTCTTCCCACACTCAAATGATTTATGACCCATTTCACCACACTTGTAACACTTAATGGAACCGGAACCTCCTTCTCCAGATCTCTTCTCAAAGTTTCCCCTATGCTTGCCCTTATCAGCGGGTGACACATAAGGTCCACTTCTAGCTTGTTGCTTTCCCTTCCTCTCATTCAAACTTTTGTAATGTGTAGAACGAGCCTTGCTATCTTCCTCGAAGATTCTACAACATTCCGTCAAATCCGAAAACCTTCTTATCCTTTGATATCCCATAGCTTGTTTAATCTCGGGACGCAAACCATTCTCATACTTAATACACTTTGAGAACTCAGCAGTAATCGCAGCATAGTGAGGATGGAATTGAACCAACTCCACAAACTTAGCAGTATAGTCCACCATGGACATACTACCTTGTTTTAGTTCAAGGAACTCCATCTCCTTCTTCCCTTTCACACTTTCAGGGTAATACTTCCTCAAAAACTCCGTACGAAATAAATCCCAAGTTATCTCTTCATCATCTACCTCAAGAACTTGTCGCATACCGACCCACCAATCGTTGGCTTCTTCCTTCAGCATGTGAGACCGAAGCCTCACCTTATTCTCCTCCGCACAGTCCATGACTCTAAAGATCCTTTCAATCTCTTTCAACCAAAGTTGAGCACCATCGGGATCAAATCTCCCTTTGAAGACCGGTGGTTGATTCTTCCTGAACTCGTCATTAGCATTCACGTTCAGCGCACCTTGCACCACCCTAGCCATTGCTTCCAAAGCAGCAGCCATCGCATTGTCGTTCCTACTAGCCATATTCTGATCATTCCCAAAAATGACAACAAAGTTAAACAACAGTTCAACCATCACAACAACAAGACAGACACAACTGACTCAACATTGGCTCTGATACCACTTAATGTAACACCCCCTTTCCATACCCCCAAATAATCACATAATCATTTAGGCACATATTAAAAATTTCGTCAGAGTATAATTATAAACATAGTATAAAAGAGGTATGTCACATTATACATTAAATTAAAACATTCAACACCTGCTCAACAATTGATATGCAACAGTGGCCTAACTTTGCAACAGAGGAACTTAGTCCTTACACCCACATCTCAATATTTAGAATAAAAGCGGAAAATATAAACATTGAATAGCAACAAACATATATACTTATATACATGTATCATCAAGTATCATCCACCAACATCATTCATGTTTACATAAACATTCATCAACAAGATACATGTACAAATGCATCTCAAAAGAATCATAGCCATCCTAGCTACCCGATACTACATATCAGAGCCGACCGACCAAAAGAATGAAGAAACGCTTCACAAAAAGACCACCAGCATACCTACTCTGCAATGCCTCATAGAGCATCATAAAACAGCAGAAGGGTGAGAAATATTATCATAATAACAATGCATATAATTATATATCTTAGCATAAAAATACACATACTCCATATTCTCACCACAATTCATCACAACTCACTCATATACATCACAATGTATATATATATACAAAACCAAGCATACTCATCATGCATACTTTCACAATTCTTATCATTCCACATAAACATACACATTTATGTTTATTCATCAATGCACCATTATAAAGATGATAAATGCAAATCATAGAGACCGACTCACGACTCTATGCAAATGCAATGCGGTACTGACTCAATCATCTCAAGTTCACTCAGGAACTTATTGGATCCATCGCTCGTTACCAATGTAACTCCCCGTCGGGCCTACGATGTTCACCCACCGCTCACACCCCACAAGAGGGCACACGGTGTTTATGGATCGCTCACACCCCACATGGGCACACGATCCGATCGCTCACACCCCACACGCGGGCATACGATCGTCTATAATCATCGCTCACACCCTACATGGGCACACGACGTTATAGTAGATTCCCCCTGGAACCAATCCGTCGCTCACACCCCACATGGGCACACGACGTTTATGGATCGCTCACACCCCACACGGGCACACGACCCGATCGCTCACACCCCACATGGGCACACGATCGTTATAGCGGATTCTCATTAGAATCCCTCAACACAAGAATGTACATCATTATGCATCACATAAAAAATGACTCAAGACATTCTTGAAATGCATACATATTCACAATATATTCATGCATTCTTCTCATACAATCACATACAATCTATATACATTCACATCAATGCACTATTGAATGATTCACATCCAAACACACATTCAAAATGGTAAAAGTCGCTAAATAACACTATTCTCGACTTTTCCGCTTATTTAATCGGCTAACAATTTCCAAATCATTATAATCATGTAGTACAGCTCAATAGCTTCACAATGATACCAAGAATGTAAAAATTGGGTAATCGGAACAAAAGTTACGAACGAAAACGAAAACGACATTTTGAAAAATCCCATTTTTACAATTGGCCTGACCATACGCGTATCACCATTCTCATACGCGTATGGCCCCAATTCCTCGCCATTCCCATACGCGTATCACCAATGCCCATACGCGTATGGACAGAATCATTTCCTTCACAAATTTCAAGTTTCAAAGCCCATACGCGTATGCCCAACACCATACGCGTATTGCCCTAGTCAATACGCGTATGGCCTGCCCCAATACGCGTATGGCCAGGCAAAAATGCAGAAAAATTCTGCAGGACTTGGTTATGCATTTTTCACTCCAACCACACCCAAATTCATCATCTAAACTCAGAAAAATACCAATTTGATGTACAACAACACATATCAATCATGTATCAACAACAAGGAACACGAGAACCTCATTTCCAAAACTAATTAATCGAATTTCAACACTTTCTACACAAATGGGTTTATACAAAAACTCATAGAAATCAACAACAACAACAACACAATCATACATAAAGATATACATTGATGAGATAATAAGATTTCACACCCTTACCCGGATTCCAAGTTTGCTAGGTGATTGTTCTTGATGATTTTCTAGAGTTCCCAAGTTTTTCTCCTCCTTTCTCTTCTTCCTCTTTCTCTCTCCTTTTTCTCTCTATTTCTCTTTTCTTTCTCTTTCTCTCCTATTTCTTTTCTTTTCTATTTCTTTTTCTTATTTTCTACTCAAATTCAATTAATTCATTTTCTCACACTTAATCACTTTTCTAACAATTTTACTAAATTTCTAACTTACCATTAATTGAGAAATGTCTAAAATACCCTCCATTCTAATTTCCCCGAAAACTCTCAAAAACGGTAAAATAACATAACATGTCAACATAGCATATTAACACACCAATTTCACAAATAAAATAATTTATCACTCAATTTAAATAAAAGACTCAACAAAATGGGAATAATCGAAATCGGGGCGTTAAAGTTATCCATCAACAATCAAGGAGTGAGGCAGTCACAACCCTTTCAACAAAGTCAAGACAAGCCAGTGTCACACGACGTGTTCAAGAAAAAAGAAAGAAAAGAAATGAAAAAGCCCGCTAAGTTGAAACTTGAAAACAAGCAACTTAGGCAAAAGTTATGGCATCCCGCTGGACTCCGAAATCAAAGATTCAAAAGAATCAGTCCAGGCAAAAATTAAGGATCAAAAAGCAAAAGAATGCGAAAGCGAAAAAACAAATGGATTACAAAAGAAAATCCTCGAGCAAGAACAAAGTCGTGTGACTACGAACAAAAGACAAAGGGGTGACTGTCACTCCAAAGCCTCATTAGGTGTCAAACCATCAGATGCATGGGTTCCTTAAAGATCACAAAATCTTTTTGAGAGGCGAACGCTTGTGCAAATTAGCTGAATGTAGGACTGGAGAACATCACGAAGAGTGGGGGGGGGCACCAATAAACTTTGAGCCTTAAATCCTTTTTTCTCAAAACCGTGAACCAGGCCACGTTACAACCCTTAAAAGTCCTAATTGAAACAGGGTTATTTCGAAAGCGTACCAAGAGATAGCGTTCCTGACTCCTATGAGTTGTGCTAAAAAATATTTGTTGGTGTTGCATGTGCATTGCATTCTTTCATTCAAAAATTAATGTCGTATCCCAACCCGTGATCCGCTCACAAAGGGTTTGCGACATCTTGTCAGTAAAACTTCAAGATTAACATGTGTGTTGCATTAGAATTTTCATTCTCAGAGTAAAACATTTTCTGCTTGCATACATTTGTTTGACATCAAAAGAAGTTTACATATGGAAATTAAGTCCAGAAGCTTAATTTTGCCGAGTTGAGAATCCTGAAACTCCCGAAGGATAGCCACATTCAGTGGCACTTCCTCAGGAAACTTTGTTGAGCGGGAGCTTGCCCAACAAGTTGTGTTAAGACGTAGTCGATCTGGGGCAGTCACGTCGAATCATCTCTTTAAGGTGTAGCCAACCTGAGCCAATCACGTCGAGAAATCTCTTCAGAGTTCAGTTAAACTGGGGCAATCACTTCGAGATTCAAAACTCTCCAAAGGCAGGTATTCTGGGTCTTCCTTCGAAGATCAGTAGTCAGGGGCAAAACAACTTCAAGGTTCATACTGGGGCAGGCCATCCCAAGAGCATGAAAAGTTAGTCCATCCAGACGACTGATCAGCCCATCCAAGGTTCAGAATACTGAGGCAGAATATCCCACGGTGATATGAGATTGTTCATAAATCTTCTCAATGTGAATTCTGTCTGAGGCAGTTACTTCGAGATCCGACGAATCTCTCCAAGAGTTTGAAGACATTGAGGCGTTTTTGGATGTCAATTCTTCTGTAAAATCCTCTTGAGACAATTTCTTCTGGTGGACTATGCTGGTCCGGGGCAAGTGAAGAAGGAAAAATTGTTGTTCATGCATATGCAGTCAATCGGCCAAAAGGTTTGAAACCAAGGGGCATTCCAACCCAAGGCATTTGTGGTCCCCTGTCTTCAGAAGGATTCATTAATCATGTTCCCAGCAAGAGATGCGTCCAAACCCCTCTCCCCAACAAGTGAGGGTTCAGAGTTAGATTCTCTCAGTTGTAGAAATCATATCCAGCACGGGGCACGTGCATATCATTTTGATTACTGGGGCAATCATGTTCATGGAAGGGTTCACATGTCACCCTTTTGTCACAATGTTTACTGATTAAGTCCATCATTCGGTTAACGGTCGTTCACGACGATTCGATATTGGTGAATTAAGTTCAACTGGGTATCGTTGTATCTTATTAAGTCGATTCTCTCATTCAGTACTTCCAACAGCTACAATTTTTTTTGTGTCGATAACGATTGCAAAGTCCCCAGTAGAATCGTTTCGCAGATTTTTGCAACTAATGTCCAAGACTCAGTGAGTGTCCAGGAGTTGGAAGACGCCAAATCAGCAAAGTCCAACCGCAGATTAGCAAAAGTCCATCTAAGGGTGGCAAACCAGCAAAGTCCAACCGCAGATTAGCAAAAGTCCATCTAAGGGTGGCAAACCAGCAAAGTCCAACCGCAGATTGGCAAAAGTCCATCTAAGGGTGGCAAACCAGCAAAGTCCAACCGCAGATTGGCGAAAGTCCACCCACAGTGTGGCAAGTCAGTAGTCGTCTGACTCCATTTAAAAAGACAGTTTCAAGTCCAACCGTAGATTGGCGAAAGTCCACCCGCAGTGTGGCAAGTCAGTAGTCGTCTGACTCCATTTAAAAAGACAGTTTCAAGACCAACCATAGATTGGCGAAATTCCATCCGCAGTGTGGCAAGTCAGTAGTCGTCTGACTCCATTTAAAAGACGTTGTTAAAGTCCACCTGCAGCGTGGCGAGCCAGTAGTCATCTGGCGTTGTACAAAAGACGTTCTTAAAGTCCATCCGCAGCGTGGCAAGCCAGTAGTCGTCTGGCGTTGTTCTAAAAGACATTATTAAAGTCCACCCGCAGCGTGGCAAGCTAGTAGTCGTCTGGCGTTGTTTAAACGACATGTCCCCAGTGCTATTCTTCCCATCAGAGTTTTTTGTTCTAGCAGAGTTCATTTGGTTGGGTTTATATCCCTTTTCTTTTTCTCCACAGAGTGCAAATTTTCTGGTTATTTTCGGTATTCAATCCCTCTATACCTTGAAAGTCTGACAGCAATCGCTATCATCCGTTCAGGTCTACAGTGATTGAATAGGGGCAGCTGTCATACCCCAAAATTTTCCCTCATTTTTCATATCATTTAGCATGTGCTTTCATTTCATTGCATTGCATTCAAGCATAGAAGATTAAAACATAAAGCATTGCATTGCATCTTGCATAAGGGCATGGGATCAGTGATTCTCAAAGGTATTGATCATCCAAAGCAAGAGAATAAGAGCCAAGGGTCTTCAAACAATCCTCAAGGGTCTCTTATGTCATATATCATCTCAATTGATCCCACAAGGCATTGGAAGAGGAGAATTCATCAAGAAGATTGGGCAGTGCATCATCTCCTACACAAAACAATCTAAAAATGGGGATCTGAACATCAAATGGGCAAGCTATTTGGGTTTTTATCACCTCCAAATGTCATATATCATCTTCTTTAGATAGGATATACATCATATTCAGAGGAATTTGGATTTGGAGAATGTGTTATTTCCTCCTAACCAGAAGGTACCAAAACTAGGGTTTGCCCTGAAAGCAGTTTATCTCTGATTTTTTGGGCAAAACTTGATCTCATGGTATTCCTCATGTCCTTAAGTGTATATGGATGGAAAATTGATCATCAATTGGTTTCAGAAGGGTTTCAATTGGTCAAAAGATTCAAAATCAAGAAACTGGGGAAAAAGTCAACTGTGCAGGGAAAAAAGTCAACTCCTGACTTTTTAAGGTCAAATTCATGAAATTCAAGTTAAATATGTTCATTGGACAAAATTTGATCAAGAAATGAAGGAAGAATTATGAAAACTCAAGAAATGTGCAAAGTTTCCTTTTTTGGAAATTTAGGGTGTCCAAAAATGGCAAGTTTGGACCATTTTGCACCACACTTTGAGGCCCTCTTTCTCCAAGATAAAAGCTCCAAACTTCAAACCCAAGTTGAGCCAATTAAAATTTATGTTCTAAGCTTCAAATCCATATAAAGAACTCTTCCATTGGATCAATATTGAGAGAGTTATGATTGATCAAAGTTTGACAAAACTAGGTCAAAAACCAAGTCATGACCAAGCAAGACCTGGCCCATGCGCCATAATTTTGTCAAACACCTGGTGTGCCAAAAGTCAAGCCATTTTTCTACATCAAGGAAGCTTCAAATGGAAAACTTTCCAACATCAATGTTGTTCCTTTCCATGCCCTCTACAATGTTCATGTTTGGCATTTTTTAATTTGAGCAAGTTATGAGATAGTTATGATGGTCCCAAGTTGGTGTGATCATGCTGAATCTCATAGGCCATTTTGCCATGCCATGCCACAACCTTGCCTCGCCCATGAACCAGTCCCACATTCTTGAGTTCCAAACCATTTTACACCATTCTACAATCCTTCATTCAAGTCAATTCTCACGTCAAAGTTGTTCTATGATGCATCATCTTTCCAATGACACCCAAAACTCATCAAACCATCCACAAATCATGAAGAAATTCATTACCATACCTCCATGTTTCCATTTTTATCAAGCTGCTACAAAATAAAAAAAAAAAGACATTGATGGTGTTGATTATCACATTCACACGCATACATGTTCACACCATCCAACCATTGCCTCATTTGTACAAACATCCCTCTTACACTATGCTACTTATCATGTTATATCATACACGAAGAAGGAAAAAACAAAGCTTGCATAACAAGCTCCCTTGTTGCTACATCACTACATCACCACCATTTTTTTCTCCACCCCACCATAACTTCATGAACATCATCTACACCATAGCAAAACCAAGCAACTCGCCCCTAACTAACTTGACTCAGTTAGTTAGGGTGCACTCACTTTAACCCAATCAACTCACTTAACCTCACCTCATTAACTCAGTTAATCATAGTTTAAACCATTTTAACTCAGTATATAAATTAGAAACTCACTCACAATTTCAGTTTTCAACTTCATTTTGCTCACACATTTCACAAACACTCTCAAATTCTATTCTCTCTTTCTGATCTCACACGAAATCTACTTCCATTATTCATCTTCATCAATCATCATCATTGTTTGGTATTCTTGGATCACTAGTACACTGAATCAACAACAATCTTCAAGTGCGTCATCATTTCTCTTCATTCTCCAAATCAAGTAGCATTTATTTTGCTCAAGTTGAAGCTCTGAAAGTTCAGGATCAAGTGCTTCTCTGGTTTTCTCAACTATTTCAAGATCTCCACATTTCAGGTTCAATATTCTTCATCTTATTCTGCTCATTTCTTTTGTTTTTAAGCTTGTTGATGATGTGATTTTAGCTCATTAGGAGCTCTGATAATTCCGGCTAGTTGATAGGCCTCTTAGAGGCATAGATTCAGAACTTAGGGCAATGTTCATCGCTTCATTTCTCCTCATATGTGATTGATATGTGAAAAATATTGGTGGATTCGTGATGTGCATGAGTTCCTCTTTTGAATGGCATGTTTTTTGTGGATTTCTGGACATGTGAAAATTTGCAGACGGTGGCGTTTCGCCGGAGAAGATGACCGGAGGTCCTTCTCCGACCGGTGGTTTGAATGTGCTAGGGTTTCTGAGTTTTATATCGTAGCCGTTGGATCATTCTCATCGTGTGGTTAATAATGTGCCAACGCATTAATGAATTTGCTGCATGTGGGTGAGTATATGGTAGTTAACGCGTGCTTGCATTCGTGTCCATATGATTGCCTTGACTTTTTTGTTGATTGACTGAATGATTGATCCAAGGGTTCCCATCTCGCCAGCACATTAATGAATGTGTTGCTTATCACGTGCCTCCATTTTGGTCTGAGTTAATTGCGTGTGCGTGCATGTAAGAGAATTATCATGTACTTGCTTTATGGACTGTTGGATTAGCATGCTTTAATGATTGATGTGGATTGACCTGATTGTGTGGCTCAGATTACCTCCACGTATTTGACTTACATGCGCACTATCACACACAATCACGCGTTAGTGGATTGGGTTTCCTATTTCTATTTGCACACCCACATATTTGAGCCCAATTATTTTCAACATGGAAATTACTCACGCTGCACCCCCCTTCCCAATTCTTTTTCATTTTTTATTTTCTTTTCCATATTGTTTTGATTTTATTATTTTAAAAATACTAAATGATCTCTAAAAATTACAAATTAATTCATGTGACATCTTAACATGTTTAAATAATTTCCTATTTTTTTTAATTCTGACTTTGTGAACTTTTACACATTGTTTCATATTTTCTTTTCAATTTCTTTTTGAATGCTCTTATTCATTGACACTTGCACTTGCATGATTTCTTTCTCTCATCTCACATCATATTTTTGATTCATTCTTTTTGTATTAATTAGATGACATCTTAAAGTGCCTAAAAAAATTTTTGTTTGATTTTTAAAGTTATTATATCATACCTTTTGATGTTCATCTTTGCACCTTCTTGTGATGTGTTTCACTATGATTTGGTTGATTTGTTTGAGCATGTTTCATTTTGATTTTTGCCATGAAACTTTGATTCTTGATTTGCTTCTGATTTAGGTTGTTTAGAACCAATTTTCATGATTTTAATATGTACTTTTGATATTTGCTTAGAGCTTTACATTTGAAGTTATCTTTGTGCATATTTTTATACTTCCTTCTAGCTTAATTTTAATGAGGCACTTGTGCCATCCTTTTATGATTGTCTTGCATGATATTATAGGTCATTTGTATGATATTATAGGTCACTTTTGTTGCATTATAAGTCACTTTGGTTTGCATTTACATTGGACATGAGTTTGTGCATTTTAATTTGAACTTTGACATGATTACATCTCTCACTTCCTCTTATGCTATATGTGATTCATGTTTGCATTTTTGTGTGCCATTTCACATGTTCCATTTGCATCTCATTAATAGTATGCCACTGCCCATGTGCATGCTTTAATCATGTTACATGTTATGCATCTCTAATAGGTCACATTGTGCATTCAATTGAACATGTTTTTCTTTCTTACTTCTTCTTCATCTTACTTCTCCCACTTGTATCCTTTTATGCATGATTTGTATGATAATTCATGTGCATGTTAAGACATTGATAAGTGACATATGGTTCTGACTTTGGTCTTGTATGAAGCATTAATGCATGATTACTTTGCATATTCACTTTTTCTTCCTTTATTTCTTTCATGATTCACTTCTTTGGTGTTTAAGGCTTTGATTGGACATAGTTAGTATGTGTTTGATACCTTAACATTAGAGAAAACCTTTAGATGTAGGTTCTGACCTTAATTGAGTTTCATCTCTTAGGATCCTATTTCATTGGTTCTTAATTGGTTTGATCATTGTTTGGTATTCTTTCTTCATTCCATTACTTATAAATGGTTTTGTGAACTAACCTTTTTCATGTAGGTGCACAAGGTAAGTAGTGTGTAGACATGTTTCCACATACACTTCTCTCTTTCATCTTCTCTTATTTCTTTTAATAATAATTCCATATGTGATCATGTTAAGCATTTATATGCTTTCCTTGAGTAACTTCTTCTCCATCCCTCTTTAAGATCAACTTAACTTCCATCTTGGAAGTAAGTTGCTTCTTTTGCTCTTCTTTTCCATTATTTTAGGATTAGGTTTCTTAAACCACATTAACCTTAGGATGTCCAAGCATGATAACATTAAGGTGAGTCTTAGTCCCCTTTAGTTTTCACCTTTTGCTCCCATTTGAGTCTCTTTCTCATCTCAAAACAAAAAAGTAAAAGATACTTAATAAAGGCATAACAAGTATTGTATTTGAGCCTTTCATGTGAGAATAAGATAGTGAGGGGTCTTATCTCACTTTCTTAGAATGTTTAGCATACGTCCCGTCTTGGGTCGATGTGCGAGGCATTCAATCCTACACGAGGGACTCAAATACAATATGTGTTACAAAACACAAAGATAATCAAAACACTTCTTTCTAAAAAACTTCAAACAAACAATAACGTCTTTCCTTCGGGAATTCTCTTCTCATCTCATCCATTCCTTCCTTAAGGATGCGTCATTTCTGTTCTACCGCAAACAGGTAACGCGTAAGTCTCCCAACAGCGAGCTGCAACACCTAAACTGCTAGGGCGCGAACGTTGACGTTTCCACTAAAAACACAAACAAACTTTTACCTAGGTGAGGGGAACTACGTCGCTCTGATTCTCATGTTCCCGATGAGATACGTAGGCAGTGGGGTAGGGCCCATTCGAGCACTTCTTTTATTTTCCCTACATTTGTTTCTCTTTCTCTCTCCTTTCCTTTTCCAGTTCTCCAGTTAGCAGTTCCTTTTCCAGTATTTTTTCCTACACCCTTTGATCGAGACAAGCAAGCGTGGATCCCTTGGGTACGATGGACGCGTGGGGGTGCTAATACCTTCCTCACGCGTAACCGACTCCCGAACCCAGTTCTCTTGGTCGTAAGACCATGTTCTTTCCTTTCCCCCAGGTTTACGCAGTGTTTCCTTTCCCTCTCTTGGGATAAATACACATTGCTGGCGACTCTGTTTCGGTGCCACTTTCGCGTTTGTACCTAGATGAAAATCCCGTGAACGACACTAACAAGTGACGAACTCTACAAGAGAGTGCCTTTATCTGTCCTGTATAAAGCCCAAGACGGAGGCTAAAAGGGTTGACTCAACAAGAGAGTCTGAAGGTGATTGACTCAACAAGAGAGTCTTTCATACTCAACAAGAGCGTGTTTTGTTGTCTCGTACGAAGCCCGAGATAGAGGCTAAAAGGGGATTGACTCACCTAAGTGAGTCTTTTATACTCAACAAGAGAGTGATTTATAGGTGTCTTGTATGAAGCCCAAGACGGAGGCTAAAAGTTTGACTCAACGAGAGAGTCTTTTATACTCAACAAGAGAGTGTTTTATATCTCGTACGAAGCCCGAGATGGAGGCTAAAAGGGTGTTGACTCAACAAGAGAGTCTGAAAAGGTTAGCTCCATTGGGGAGAATCATTTGTACAAAGCCCAAGAGGAGGCTGTCTGTGCTGGTGACTGTTTCAGTTTAGTGACAGGTCTAGTGCGTTGGATAAAAGAGAAAATCAGTTCTTATAAAGAGAAAGATTATAGGTAAGGTTGTGCTTTGGTATTTATCAGAGGATCAGGGTTATTTCCTGTTCTTTAAAGAAATGGGAAATCCCAAGGGTATTGAGACTGTCCAAGTCTGCTGGTGTTTTGAGAAATCGATTCTCAGATAGTGAATGCTCTTTGTATGATGCCCAAGAGAAGGCTGGTATGTTAAGGGATGAAGGTTAACCCATTAACTGGTCTGACACTTGACTCAGAAAGACAACTCTAGCAAATTGATGACTAGGTTCTGTTCCTATACCTATAGAGGTCTCTGGGTCCTTGTACTAAGCCCAAGAGAAGGCATGAGAGCTTATAAGAAGCCGAAGGGTCCTTGTACAACGCCCAAGAGGAGGCGGGGATGCTTTTAGGAAGCCTGTAGGTCCCCAAACCCTGAGAAGTTCAATACATGCTATTCACCGAGAATAGATCAAGCCAAGAAAGTCCAAAAATTTGGAAGAAACTCAAGAGATGCCATTCACGGAGAAAAAATCATCTTTGGGGAGTTAGAGTTTCTTTGACAATTTCTAAGGGTGACAGTCTGAGAAAGGGTTCACCGAGAATGCTGCCTTTCACGTCTCCATATTGTTTAACCCCAAGAAGAGGGAAGACTGTATCTGGAAATCCTAAGGGGATCTAGTTTTGTTTGTATTTAAGAGTGACCAACAGGGCTTTACCTAGTGCTAAACGTAGTTGCCGGGGAAAACTCTAAATAACTATACTAGTATTACACAGTGGATATTTGACAATCATATAAAGGATGTGAAAGAAGACTTACAGTGAAGCAGCCCCATAATACAGTTATATACATATGGAAGCAGATAAAGAAAGCGGGTAAATACTTACTCGGTTGTAGAGCTTCCATGCTGTTTTGTTAGTTGTTTAACAAAGAAAGCTTTGATAACAATATTACATTCTAAATCAAAGGAGAAAGTGCTTTGAAAAGATTGTTGGGGCTTACAGCTCAAGGAGAGGCCCAAGGTTTTATCAGCGATTGCACTGTTGTTTTGAATTTGTACAGGGACTTATACAAGTGACTGAGGCCCATAAAGGTTTTTTGTACAAAGGAATGGGTCTTACACTCTATTAGAGGCCCAAGTCATTTTGGTTTTAAAAAAGGGTTGGGTCTTACACTCTATTAGAGGGCCAAGGTATAAAGATGGGTCTTATAGCTCAAGGAGAAGCCCAGTTGATTTGTTTTTGAACTGGCGATTGCGCAGAGATTTTTCTTTTAACGCAGAGGGACTTATACAATGTCTGAGGCCCAAATGGTTTTGGTTAAAAGGGGATTGGGTCTTACACTCTATTAGAGGCCAAAGGTGTTAAGATGGGTCTTATAGCTCAAGAGAAGCCCAATGTTATTTTTGTTAAAAAGGCGACGATCGTGCCGAGCTTTTTGACGGTATCGGGACTTATACAATACACTGAGGCCCAAAAAGGTTTTTAAGAGAGGTTGGGTCTTACACTCTATTAGAGGCCCAAAGTGTTTTGAAAATGATTTGTTTAGGGTGATTAAGATCAAAACCCTAAATTAATTTCAAAATGTATTTTAATTAAATAAAAACTTAATTAAAATGACCAAAATTATCAAACATGTATAAAAAACAAGTTGTGATCTTGGATTAATGTTTGAAAAATCATGTTTACATCCACAAAATGATTGGAAATCAATTAAGTTTGGAAAATCAAGAAGGAACAAATATTTCAATTGTTAAAAACAAATAAAACATTAATTCTTTGCAAAAATATCAAATATAATAAATAAATAATATTTTTGGGAATTTTTGGCAAAATAAAATATTTTAACATTTTTATGAATTATTAAAAAAAGAATCAACTCAAAATCATTAAAACTCAGAGAGAAATTAACTTTTGAATCAATTAAATAAAATCACAAAAACTCAAATATTCAAATATTCAAAAATGGCGCCAAGAACACGCGCCACCCTCTGTTTCTACAGATTTGCATTTTCTATCCAATCTCACTGAATACTTGATGATATCATGCAATCTACATATCAATCTGCTCGTTTTCACCTCACGATCATGTCTATGGTCTTTAATTTCATTTATTTTAAGCATGGAATAAGAAATCAAAGAGAAACCTCAAGAACCCTAAAATTTGCATGAAGGCTCAGAAATTCCATACACGATTCAAACAAAGCAATTGATTGAGGGTAAACACTCTATGCATGATTATGAACATATGGCCAAATTATTGTGCAACAAAAAATGCATGGATCATAGAGTTAGAAGAGCTCATGCTTACCTCTTGCAGCTGGTGATCGTGTTTTGTGTTAGAGGCGTTGCAGGCTGGTTCCAATGATTTTTGCACAGCTTCCTTAGGTGCCAAGTGATGTGTCTGAATGCTTGGAGTGGTTTGAAACAAGCTGAAACTGAAGATGGTACCCCAACTGCAACTCTGCTAAAAGCTTGAGCAGTTGGATGGTGATTCTGAGAAATCAGTGTTACAGTTGTTGTTTAAGTGTTTGGATCACTTCTATATGATGTTTATGAGGTGTGTGTGTGTGTGTGATTGGTTTGGTTGGAATTGCTCTCAAACTCAAAACCCGATAGTGACTTGCTTTGGAAGGCAAATTTAGAAGTGAGAAGGTGATTTTGAGGAAAGCATCTGTTTGATGGCTTTGGTGTACTCAAATTGATCACAAATGATGTCTATTTATAGTGCAACAAGTTTGTTTTGCAAGCAATAGTGAATGGCAACTACTGCAGAGGTTTGGCCAATGTTGATCAATGGGAATCCAAGTCTCCTTTAGCCATTGACTAGAGGTTAGGGCACAGGCTGCTGGTTCCCTTGGTCTTGGATATGTCTTGACTGAATTCAGTTGGAAGAGGCTCAGTCCATGCCACCTTGGTGCATCCATTGAATGCTCCAAAACAAAATTGGAGTCTTGTCCCCTCTTTAGGGATTTCTAGGTTTGGCATGCTATTTTTAGTTCCAAAGACTTGGGAGGCTTGGGATCAGTGTTTGTCCCTCCTTGGTCCTTCACTGAGGTGTTCAGATGGATAAACATGTTTTCCATTTGCACAAATTTGGCAAATCGAGCAAAAATGCACAAATCTGCCTTGCCAAGACAGTTTGCAGCAAGGCATGTTGGCATGGTCCTATCTCATGGCTCAAGTGGAATTTTATGGGGTTCTTGGCCATTTTGGAAAGCTCTTATATGATACAACATATGTGTGATCATAGTTGGTCTTGATACTTTTTGGATCCAAGTGACAAATGCCCCTACATTTAGAAAAAAGGGAAGGCAGATTCTGACTTAGTGAAAATTTCACTAAGTGTTTGAAAAAAGTGACATTTTCACTTTTTGTGATTTTGCCCATTCCATAACTTGAAATCCATGGGGAATTGGAGTGAGTGGTAGTTGAAGCTTTTGTAGAGGGCCATGAGAGCTACAAATCCAGCTTTGAATGGGGAAAAATGGCCTTGCGGTTTAGGAGTTATGATCCTCCAAAGTTGGCACCCTAGCCAGTTTGTTCCATAACTTAGAAAATTTCTAAGTTTTTATGGTTACCCCTTTTACAAGTTATTCCACTTTTCTTGATTTTTCTTGATGAATGATGATAACAATCACACATTAACATCATTTTAGGGTCAAAGAACCATAATTGTGAAAAATCTCAAAAAGTCAAAGTTGACTTTTGTGCACAGTTGACTTTTTGTCAGATGAACTCCAAGCTGTGCGATCCTCTATGAAACCAAGTCCTTGACCTAAATCAAACTTGATGGACATGTTCCATGGGTGTTATAGGGTGTATTGAATCATGTCCCAAGGTTTGGGAGCATGCCTGGGTCAAAAGTCAAAGGCCCAGTTGACTTTTCCCTCAGAACCCTAATTGTGGTTCTGATGAATTTGAAACTTGTGAATCAAGCTTCTTAGATTAATCCATTGTTGCAGATGGATCAATGTAATGTGTTAGAGACCCTCAAATCCTTTCTTGAGGTCTTGGCTCGTGTTTTGTCCCAAAAGTCAACTTAGGGGTGAATTAGGTCAAGAAACCCTAATTCTTGGTATTTGATGAATGCTTCCCCTGAGGCTAAATTGTCTTGATGATTGGGTCCATGATGTCCCTTGGAGCCTCTTAGGTTATGCTTTGAAGCATTGGCTCATGCCCAGAGGAAAATTTCCATCTGGAGGCCCTGGTCGACCAAAACCCTAATTTGGTGACACTGGCGATCTTGAGGCTTGATCCCCTTGGAATGCTGCAACCTTGTGCTTGATTCTTGATGTGGAAGTCCTCTTGATCCTTTATGGATGTTTGAGAGGTTAAACAAGTTGAAGATCATGTCATTCCTTGATTGATCCTTTGTCTAAGAGCTCTGAGAGGGCTTGAAACCTTAAATTTGATTGTAGTGGATGCTCATCCATATTGTGATTATGATTTACACAATGACGGGGGAATCTTAGTGGTCAAAATTTGGGGTATTACAGATGCCCCTATTTAATCTTCTTGGACCCGAAGGTGTGAATGGCGAAGGTATTCGGGCATTCGGGCATTCGGGGTGCAAGAGGATTAAATATCGGAATACCCGAAATTTTGATGGTGGTTATGAATGGTTGCTTACGCATTCATCTTCTTTTGATAAGTGATGATGCTTAGAAAAGGTAAAACTTCCCCTCAATCCTGGCCTTCAGCCAGGGAACTGGTCTCAGTTTCTGAAATAAACTTCCCCTCGATCCTAGTTTCCTACCAGGGAACTGGTCTCAGTTTCTGAAATAAACTTCCCCTCTATCCTGGTTTCCTACCAAGGAACTGGTCTCAGTTTCTGAACTAAACTTCCCCTCGATCCTGGTTTCCTACCAAGGAACTAGTCTCAGTTTCTGAAATAAACTTCCCCTCGATCCTGGTTTCCTACCAAGGAACTAGTCTCAGTTTCTGAAATAAACTTCCCCTCGATCCTGGTTTCCTACCAAGGAACTGGTCTCAGTTTCTGAAATAAACTTCCTCTCGATCCTGGTTTCCTACCAAGGAACTGGTCTCAGTTTCTTTTGTCAATAAACTTTCTTGACAAGGGACGCTATTCCTAGCGGTTTTTCTCAAACTTCTCGAAGAATTTTCCTGGGGAGATGCCATTTGGTGGAAAATTTTTTAATTGTAGAGGTGCACAAACTTCTCTGTTTTGGAGACGCCATTTGTCGACTCTACTAGGGAAAGCAGGTCTCTTGAGAGACTGCTTTCGCTTGGGGATATTTCATTGTACTTTTCTCGGGATCTTCTCGGAGAAATGCCATACGATGTGATCCAATTTTGAGGTGCTGATGACCTTTTCATCAGCGGATTTTTTCGGAGAAAAACTGGTTGTATTTTCGAATCTCCGATTAAGAGGCTTTCTCTGGGGATTTTCCTTAATCCGGGAAAGCGAAAATATCATCTTCAATGGCGAAGAGTAATGTTTGTCGAGGGTTCTCTGGTTCTTCAGAGGTTCAAGTTATCAAAGTGGTCAAGGGCCGGCCTCAATCCAGAAATACACTAGAGAGAGATTGCTTAGATGATTCTCTTTCTGACGAGGAAAGACTGGACAACTCGATTGAGAGGACTTTACCACTAGAGTGATAGTGATGCAATATGAATGTGAATGTAAGTCAATAATGCATGATGTATGTATGTTTATGCGGACAAAACTGACGCGACATACAGACTAATAGATGGACATGACTGGATACTCGGCCACTGCAGGGGATGAAGAGGTATCGCTGGTCCAAGAGTATCAATTCTGCCTTGCTTAGGAGTGATAGACTCTATTGGGAGCTATTTTGGTTGGCCTTAGGAGGTAAGAACTCTGTCGGGGATGTCAGATGGAACATTCGCATCAGACACAGTTGATCCTTCATTCAGGTGTACTGGTTTAGAAGGAGTACTTTGATTCTGCACTTTGAGGTTCGATTACTTCTGGAGAAGTGATTGATGTTCTTTCGATGTTCAACAGTCAAAAGAAATTGCCATCTTTATTTTAAAAGCAGAAAAAGTTTGACAAGTAAATTCATTTTTGTTTTATTTCAAGAATCAGTAATCATGTTAAAATGTCGTTCGGTAAAGCTAAAACAAATAAGAATTATAAACAAAAGCACTAGGGCTCAAATTTTATTGATAGGATGGAAATCAGGCAAGCGCGTGATTCCATAGAGTATTTACAAAGTTAGAAAATGGTAAGTAAAGGGAAAAGGGCTACATTGAGACATAACGACCACTATCCTTCTACCAACTTTGAATTCGGGGCCTCCTGAGCTTCTGTCGAAGATGACCGTGACTAGAGTTTCTTCTCGGATGGTGTAACTGCTGCTGAGGATTTACCCGTGTCAGACGTAGTTACTTGCCATGAATCCCTAACTTTTTCCTGGATTGTACTTTGAGATTTCCAATCCACCGGGATGATTTTTGATTATGTCTCTAATTTTTTCCTGGACCGCCCTTTCGGGTTTTCAATCAACCGAGACGTTTTTTTTTTTAATTTAGGCGAAGTATTTCTTGACTACGTCAACATTTGTGGGGTAGGCAAATTCTTCTCCATCCATGGTTGCGAGTCTCAAGGCGCCGCCTGAGAAAGGTTTCTTGACCACATAGGGGCCGTCGTAATTCGGAGTCCATTTGCCCCGAGAATCAGTGAGGAATGATTGTGAATCAAGCTTCTTGGATTAATCCATTGTTGCAGATGGATCAATATACTGTGTTAGAGACCCTCAAATCCTCTCTTGAGGTCTTGGCTCATGTTTTGTCCCAAAAGTCAACTTAGGGGTGAATTAGGTCAAGAAACCCTAATTCCCGATTTTTGATGAATGCTTCCCCTGAGGCTAAATTGAATTGATGATTGGGTCCATGATGTCCCTTGGAGCCTCTTAGGTTATGCTTTGAAGCATTGGCTCATGCCTAGAGGAAAATTTCCATCTGGAGGCCCTGGTTGGCCAAAACCCTAATTTGGTGACACTGGCGATCTTGAGGCTTGATCCACTTGGAATGCTGCAACCTTGTGCTTGATTCTTGATGTGGGAGTCCTCTTGATACTTTATGGATGTTTGATAGGTTTAACAAGTTGAAGATCATTTCATTCCTTGATTGATCCTTTGTCTAAGAGTTCTGAGAGGGCTTGAAACCCTAAATTTGATTGTAGTGGATTCTCACCCATCTTTGGGGAGACTATTGAGGTATGATAGTCCATCCATATTGTGATTATGATTTACACAATGATGGGGGAGTCTTAGTGGTCAAAATTTGGGGTATGACAATTAAGTCTGCCCAGAAAGCGATAGACTTCTGTTTCTATTTTGGGAGGCAGCATGTTCTAAATTTCCCAAACCTTGTCAGGATAAACTTCAATGCCCTTCTGACTCACAATAAATCCCAACAATTTACTAGATCGAACTCCGAAGGTGCACTTCGCAGGATTCAACCACAGTATAAACTTTCGGAGTCTGTCAAACAGTTCCTTCAGATGGACCAGATGATCATCTTTAGTCTTGGACTTTGCAATCATACCGTCCACGTAAACCTCAATCTCTCTATGGATCATATCATGAAAGAGGGTTGTCATGGCACGTTGGTATGTTGCCCCTGCATTCTTCAAACCGAATGGCATGTGTACCCCATGGCGTGATGAAAGTAGTATTTTCCATATTAGTTGGGGACATTTTGATCTGATTATATCTTGAGAAATCGTCCATAAACGAAATGACAGAAAACTGCGTCGTGTTGTTTACCAAGACATCAATATGAGGCAGAGGAAAATCATCTTTCGGGCTTGCCTTGTTGAGATCTCGATAATCCACATACATTCTGGTTTTCCCGTCCCTCTTTGGAACCAGGACGATGTTGGCGATCCATTCAGGATATTCGGAGGTGGCAAGGAATCTAGCTTCAAGATGTTTCTTTACCTCCTCTCTGATTTAAGTGCCATGTTGGGCCTACTCTTCCTTAGATTCTGCTTGACAGGAGGACATACGGGCTTGAGTGGCAAGTGATGTTCAACAATGTTGGCATCCAACCCAGGCATATCTTGATAGGACCAGGCGAAGATATCAACATACCTTTCAATAACTTGACTAACTCGGAGTGTACATGCTTAATGAGGGATGCACCAATCTTGACTTCTCTTCCGACCTCATCAGTTCCAAGATTGACAACTTCCACTGGCTCTTTATGTGGCTGAATCTCTTTCTGCTCGCGCTCAAGGAGCCTTGCTAGTTCAGCCGGTAATTCACAATCTTCCTCACCATCTTCTCAGGCTTGGTTAATTGGAATCCTTGAATTACAATGGATGTTTGCCATGTTGTTATCAATGCATTTATTTGTTCTGCATGTTTATGAATATGTTTAGAATGAGCTATTTTGAAAAGGTGAAAATAAAAGAAACTCTTCCCGTTTGTTTATGAAAAAGTAAAATAAAGAAAGAAAATAGAGCATGATTTTGAATGCAGAAAGAAACTTTTATTTATTGATCACATAATATTGCAAAAATGGGAGGCCCTTTACAAGCTATCCACTCATCTCGAGCGAGGACGAGGGAATGAGAAAGCAAAATGCATTACATGTTTGTTGGGAAAACCACATGAATCACAGTAGATGTCCAATTGTTGAGCCCGAAACCCGTCGGGCACTTGCGCACAAAGCTTGAAATCTGGTTACTAGGACTAACATCGTCAATGGCTGCCACGATGCCATCCTTTTGAAAACCCGTGCTATTGAACTTGATCAAGCTGTACTGCTTCTGACCATGTGAACTAGATTGTCGATCGGGATGATAACCCAATCCAAACCGATCATGCTTTTCAACCACATCAATCACATCCCCCAGCCAGGCAAGGCACCTTTCTCAATGGTCTCTTTAGCACTCTTGGCGGATGTCAAGGTCATTTGTGGTGATCTACTTTGACTAGTTGAAGCTGAACTAACATCTTCGAACTCAAGACATTGCAACGACACCTCAGATATGCCCTCATCGGTCTCGACATATTGGAAAGATGATAACTCGCTTATAATCAGGTCCTCTTCACCACAGACGATGACTAGCTGATTGTAAAACATGAATTTCAATTACTGATGTAAAGTGGAAGTAACTGCCCCAGGAGCGTGAATCCACGGACGACCCAATACGCAACTATAGGCGGGATTGATATCCATCACTTGGAAAGTAATGGTGAATAAATGTGGTCCAACCTTTATGGGTAAATCCACTTCTCCAATAACTTGCCTTCGAGAATCGTCAAAGGCTCTGACACCTAAGGCGATCAGTCTCATCTCGCTCCCTTCCACCAGTAATTGACTTAATTTGCCCTTAGGCATCACATTGAGGAAATAACTGGTGTGCATAAGAACACGAGATAACAGGATGTCTGTGTAGGTTACGGATATGTGTAATGCTCGATTGTGGAGATTTTCTTCAGGAGGCAATTCTGATTCATTAAAGCCCAAGTATCGACTTGCAGTTATGTTGGCCACCACATCATCGAACTCGATAACGGATATATCATGCATCACATGGGCAGTTTTCAAGACCTTCAACAAAGTTGATCTGTGCGTGGGCAAGCTCATGATTAAGGACAAGATTGAGATCCTTGAGGGAGTTTGCCCTAGCTGATCCACAATTTTAAAGTCACTCTTCTTAATCAACTTTAGGAACTCTTGATCATCAATTGTCTCTTTGTTCTTTGAAACATCCTCAGACGGGATAGTTGGCACTGGTACTGTAGTAGATGCCCCTTGTTGAACAAAAGGGGTTGTAGACGCAGGCTTCTCCTTGGGAGGAGCGACAGTTGGAACTTGTACATGCTTTGTAGTAACCTTCGGAGCGAACACTCGTCCACTACGAGTCATACCTCTAGTGGCTGTAACATTCACAATCTCAGAATCAACAAACCTTATCTATTGACCTCTAGAAAACACAGTAGACCCATACCTCCAAGGTACCTCCTTAGAATTCTGATACGGAAACGGTTTTGGTGGGCAAACAACGATAGGTTGTATTTTATATTTAAGGGATTCAACAGGAACCTTCCTATAGATGATGGTGAATGGCTCTATAGTAGCGACTTCCTCAACAGACTTAGATCTAGAAAATTGAACTTCACCTCGATTCACCAAAATTTGGACACGACCCTTCAGCCTTCGACACTGGTTGAGATTATCGTCACAAATCTGACACTTACCATGCAACCCTTTCAACAACCCATGTTATTTCAATCTCTTGATAACTACACTCATCGGAGTCTTTACCTCGTCAACATCCATGATCAACTAAGCCTTTGAATTATCCTTAATCATGTTCATCGTAGGTCCACCGTGATTGGGCAATGGATTGTCCTGAATGTTAGGACCTTCCTCAGTAAAAGTCAAAATCTTTCGATCAATGAGTTCCTGAACCTTGGTTTTGAAAACAATACAGTCCTCTGTCGAATTTCCTATGTATCCAGAGTGATAAGCACAAGACGCGTTTGGATTATGCTTTGGGTTGAATGGAGGAATTGCAGGTGCGATCTCTTTAGGAACAATTGCCCCTTGGTGAACCAAGTAAGGGAACAATTCAATGTAGGGCACTGGAATTCTGTCAAAATTTGGGCGCTTACGATTTCCTTAATTGTTGTTGTTTTGACGGTTTTGATTCTGCTGATTTTTACTGTTTTGTTAAGACTGTTGTTTACGTTGCGGTTGTTGCTGATTCTGAGGATTCTGAACTGGTTGTTGCGGATGATACTGGTACGGTGGTTGTTGATATTGTGCAGCAGCAATGTACGGATATGGATAGTATGGCATGAGAGCCATGGGTGCTTGATACTGAGGAGAGACTTTAGCTGTCACAGCGTTGGCTTCACCTTCCTTTTTATTAGAATGACTGTTCTGAGACTTTCTGTTAGCTGGCTGTTAGGAAGCAGCTCCAGGAATCTTTCCAGTCTTCAAACCGTTCTCAATCCTTTCACCAATGGTTACAATGTCAGGAAAATTTGATGAAAAACTACCCACAATTTTCTCATAGTAGGATCCTTGCAATGTACCCATAAAGATGCCAACCAACTCGTTGTCAGAGAGAGCATGTCTTACACGAGATGCCATCTCACGCCATCTTTATGCATACTCTTTAAATGTTTCAGGTGAGGGCTGGGATTGGTTCAACAACTGTAATCTGGTAGGCGCCAAATCAAGATTATATTTGTATTGTTTTAAGAATGCCTCGGACAGATCTCTCCAAGTACAAATTTTGCTGCGTTCTAAGCCCATGTACGAATCCAACGAAGCATCGGATAAACTATCTTGAAAATAATGAACTAGCAATTCATTGTTATCAATATAGGATGCCATCTTCCTGCAGTACATAGTGATGTGACTACGTGGGCAACTCAAACCTTTATACTTCGGAAGCTTAGGTATCTTGAATTTTTCGGCAATACGACATTTGGAACCAAACATAAGTCCTTGACCTCCATGCCAAAAGCAGAAAACCCTTCAATAGACCTGATAAGGTCTTCCAACAACTTGTAATCAGTAGGTCTACCTTGATCAGCAAGCCTGACAAGGATCTGAGGATTTGGAAGCTGAGATGCGGCTGGAGCATGCACTTGCGGAGTAGTAAACTGAGAAGGATATACCAATCCCTGATTACCCATCTGACCAGCATTCTGACCTATCTGAACACCAAATGGATAATTCGGAGGGGGTACCACAGCAGCTGAAGATGCCCCAGGGTAAAGCATTCTAGGATGAACATTCTGAACAGCAGTATGAGCAACTTGGGATGAAACCGGAACATGAAGAGGAGGACCCCTATACACATGCTCATCGTCATCAGGAGCTTCAATGTCAGCCAATACAAGAGTCTGACGAGTCTGAACCTGAAGATTCTCATGATCATCACTCATCACTGGAGGTGGAATTAGAGTAGGCATACCCCACGGATATGCAGCAGAACTTCCACTAGGCATAAGCACAACAAAAGGCTGATATGGCACGAAGGCACCATTACTTGCAATCTAAGGAGTGAAATTTGGAGGCATGCCCCAAGGAAAAGCAGCAGGCATCTTGTTCAAACCAGATTGAAAGTTTGATGGATGAGCAGCGGATGGAATCACAGGCTCAACCGGCACTTCAACAGTAGTAGGAGAAGAAACAACAGTAGGAATACCATTAACAATAGGAGGAACAGTCACAACGGGGTGATGACAGTCGCATCAGTGGTAGTTGCAACAACAGAAGTAACAGCAGTAGCATCCTTCTAAGCACGAAGGAACTCCATAATAACATCCATGTTGGTCTGAAACTGATCCATCCAACCTTGAAATTGAACCAGAGTTTCCTTCTAAGCAGCGTTCTCAGCTTCGAAGTCAGCCATGATCTTGGATTCGCTTGAGCGGGTGAAATACCGACGTCGAGTCATCGTCTTGCTACAAGGCTGAGACGGACAAGGGTAAGAAAAGGTTTTCCGGACGAAGGGGTGTGCGTATTTGTGCATGAATGTATGCAATGCATGCAAAACTAAAGTTTTAAATTCCAGGAATTCGTAAACTTATCTTTGTTAACAATAATCATAAAGCATATAAGTAATGGTGCAAAGATAAAGCTGGCAAGAAACTTCATTCATTCAACAATAAAGGAAGTACACGTCAAGTAAAAATCAAATATCTGCCTTTTGGGCTACAACAAGATCAGCCTGGATCCTATCAAATACCACCCTACAAACAGACAAGAAATGAAAAACAGCCCAAGGAATCTTGTGCAACAACACATCAGCATACGCATCCCTCAACAACCCAGGCAAGTCCTCAAGTGCGTGCTCAACAAATCTGGATGGACGGATGCGTCTCTCACTCCAATACTTCGCATCCTTCATGAGGTTGCGCAATAAATAATGGTTAGGTCCCTGAAGCATATCCTGAAGAAAGGCCTCTTTCTGATCCAAGAGGACTTGTAAATGATGGCTCCATTGCTTCCAATGACTATGTTGATCAGACCGATCTGCTCTTGGCTCTGATGTACTTGATCTTGCAGCTTCTGGATCTCACCGAAGGCTTTGTAAAGCTTGGCTTGACACTGAGAAAAGTCCTTCGCCAACTGGTTAGCACGGTCTTGCTCACTTTGCAGCTTTGTCTTGTACTCTGACAACTTCCCTCAAAGCTCTTCAAGTTGCTTCTTGTAGATCAACTCATCCTTGTAGGCTTGATACTGAGTGTCGGAGAGTTGCCTCTTCTTGGAAGTAAGTCCCTCATAGGTACTCTTCAAAGCATCACCCATTTTCCTTCGCTTGTTCTGTTCAACCTTCACTTCTTTGAGCATACACTCACACTTCTGATGGAGCTCAATCTGTAGACTTTCTTTCTTGGATGTGACTCTATCAAGGTTGAGACGAAGATCAACATTCTCCTTCTTCAACATCTCAATAGCCCGCTTGAGTTGGTCGACTTCAGATGGAGGAATAATGGATAGTTCAGGAAGCTTGGCATTCATGGAAGGCTCAGAAGAAAATGGCAATAAGATCTCCTTGACTCGCTCTTTGACCCAAAGTGTGTAAGCTTCCTTGGCTATGCAATTCTTCTTACTCAAATCGGCTCTTCCTTCAAGATGAATCTAAGTCCAAGTGGCACTAAACCTCTTCAGTATTCCCATGTCATCAACCCTTTCATGAAAGATGAACTCATCCACTACCTTTGGATCCGGCTTGGAAGCTATAGGATATCCCAACTGGCGGAATGCGAGTCTCGGATTGTAGTTAATTCAACCCTTTATACCCAAGAGAGGTACATTGGAGAACTTCCCACAATGAAGAATAATCTTAGTATCATCGTAGACTCGAGAATACCAAGAGATGTCATCAGCAATAAGAGACATGATTTGTTGAGACCATTGAGATTACCCTTATTCTCAACAAAGGGACCCTTCTGCGGAAGGTGAGACATGAAGCATCGGTACAACAGAGGAGCACAACAAACAATGGTGAAGATGGCTAGAAATCTACCTGAGTGAATCGCACACTCAAAGATACAACAGAGTCGCCACCGAACTTTATTTAGTCCCAAAGGACAGGGAAAATATCGATAAAACCCTGGGGAAGAGAAACGGGAACGGGGGGTCGGTTATGCGAAAGGAAGGTATTAGCACCTAACGCATCCGTCGTACTCGACAGGAACCATTTCGCTTGTTTCTAGGCTTGGATGGGTTATCTATCTAAAGGCTTCTAGCTAAAGAAAGGAAAGAGAGAGAAAAGGGGAAAAAGAAAGAAAGGAAAGAAAGTGCTCGCGGAGGAACGAAGTCCTCGTGCCTACGTACCCTCATAGTGCAATGAGGAAGTCAGAGCGCCGTAGTTCTTGGAACCAGGGGACAAAAAAGAGAAGGAAGAAAACGAGAATGAAGGAAGGGTGGAAGTGTGCTCGCCAAGACATTACGTCTCGTGCCTACGTATCATACATCCAAAAGAATGCAGAATCAGAGCTTCCGTAGTTCGTGGAACTGAACGGTAAAGGAAAACAAGAGAGAAACAAAGAAGCGAAAGAAGTGGTGTCAAAATCAAGAACAGGAATGAAGGAAAAAAACTCTACTGGGGAAGACCGCACAATAAGAGCATTTGCACAAAAGAATAGGGAAAGAGTGGTGTCAAAACCAAGAATGAAAGAAACTCCGCTGGGGATAATAAAGAATTGGTATCGAGACCAAGAACACAGGGAATAAGGAGAAATCCACTGGGGATCCAAATAAATGAATGGTGTCATAACCAAAAGAAGAAGAAGACTCGGTATATTAAGTGGCTGGCAGTGGTTAACCGAAGAAAGAGAGTAGACCCTGGCGGGGAAAAGAAACTGGTGTCAACAGACGGACTGTGATAAACCAAGAAAGAGAGTGCTGAACCGAGAGAAGGTGTTTGACTCTGAGGGGAATAGAGGAGAATTGGTTTTACCAGAGAAAACTGTGATCAACCAAAGAACATGGGTGTAAGACCGAGCGAAGGTCGTGACCCAAAGGCGTTCGGTAAACGGACTGAACAAACAGTACTCAACCGAAGAAAGGGTATTTGAACCAAAGAAAGGTTACTAACCCAAGGGTGCAAGTATTCGAACCAAGAGGAGGTTGCCAACTGCGGGGGATTCGGTGTTTACAGACAGACTGCGATCAACCGAAGAGAGAAGCGAGTGATTAACCAAGAGAAGGTGACTAACTCGAAAAAGGGTTCAGTATTTTAACAGACGGACTGTGGTTAACTGAAGAAAGATTGCAAACATTGGTGTTTTAACTGACGGGCAGTGGTTAACCAATCAAAGGGAGAGGAACCAAAGGAAAGGTTGTGAACTCCTGGGGAGGAATGGTCGTGACAGGAAAACTGTGTTAGACCAAAGAAAGAAAAAAGAAACTCTTCAGAGGAATCGATAAGTATTGATTACAAGAAGAAAATAGGGTGTTGAAACGAAGAAATCTTGCTAACCCAATGAACAGAGGATCGTAACCAAAAAGAATGGTGATAGATCAAGAACGATATTGAAAAGGATAGGAGTGATCGAGGATCAAAAGAGATTGCCAAGAGCAAAGAGTGATCAAGGATCGAATCGACTAGGGGGAAAAGAGAATGCGCTACCGCCTGGAGTTAGAGATGACTAAGCCAAGCACAGGGTCATTCGTCCCCTACCTGAAATAGTCAGAATGAGAGTAGGAATTCTCCCTTCTCATTCCTTCTCTAACACCCAGGGTGTAATGCGGAAATTGAACCGGACGGCTCAACAGCTCCAAGTTGTACAGTGCTCCCGCGTAGAGAAACGGACAGTATAACGGCGCTAATTTGTACAGTGCTCCGATGCAAGGCGTGGCGCGAACTCCAAATCTACGGGGGAAATGAGAGAAAAAGTTCTAAAGGAGGCCTAAAGAAGGGGATAAGGGAAGATCGATTAATCGAAACAAAGTCTCGATCAATTGATCAAGGGATAAACATGCTAACAACTTTCCATATAGAATGCAAAGTCATTAAAGCAAAAAGGAGTGAATTAATGATTATTCAAGATTAAGTTCATCCAATAAAGAATAAACTCAATGCAAACTGAAATTGGAAATGTGCCAAACAGTGCCAAATGATCATCAAAATGCCACACAAAGTCGTGCATCATGTGAACAAAAATAGTGCAAAAATTGCCATGCACATACAATGTTAAGAACATGTAACAAGTGAATAATCGAGAATGTACATCGAAAACTCGTAAACAGGATGCAATCAGAGGTGAGATGACATTTAGAACATCCATAAAATCAAGCATGATGATCAATGGAGATTAAAATGGAGAAAGCATGGCAAACACACATGAAAACACAAGAAAATGGCATTCTGACACAATGTTAATCGGTTAACCCAGGGCGTTAATCGATTAACAGTGCACGAACCTGCGTTTTTAGGGAAAAATGAAATGGTTAACCGGTTAACCAATATGGTTAATCGATTAACACTGTGACAGTGGCAAAAATAACAGAAAAACAGCTTTTCAAAAGTAGTTTTCAACATATAATCACTTAAGCCAACTACCACATGCTAGGAATTGAAATTATACACGAAAATTGAACTTGAAAACAGCAAATACACAAATCTAGAATCAACTAATACAATTGAATCATGGATCAATCAAATGCAAAACCAAATCACACACAACATTTATCGACTACATGGCGAGCAATACGAAAATGTGCGAAACGGTAAAATTAGTTAGATCTACCAACCTACAAGCCGAAGATTTGGCTTGGTGAATGTTGCAAAGGATGCTTGATGCAGAAAATCACAAAAAACCAGGGGAATCTTCGCTTTGGAGACGAACCGTATCGAAATCGATCAAAATCGTGATAAACTCCAAAATACGAATTCGAACCGTTAGAAGTTGCAGCAACTACTCAAGATCAATCCCAAAGCTGAGATAACTCCAGAAATCCAAGAGTAATAGCAAGAATGATGAAGGTTTAGCTCAAGAAATAATCACTTTTGATGTAAAAGTGATTATCCTTCAAAGTAGAAATGAGCTTTGGTGAGGTTTGATGGAGAAAAATTGAGATGAAGATGAAGAATGAGTAGAGAAATCAGAGAGAAAAATGAGAGAAATGTGGGAGAATTGAGAGTGAAATGGAGCAAATGGTTGAGGGTCCTTGAAAATGAGTGAAGGCTTTGTTTAAATAGAGTTTAGGTTTGGAGTGTGAGAGCTTAGGAGTGAGGTTCGGGATGAGGTTTGGGTTTGAAGCTAGGGTCGGAGTTAGTTAGACTCAACTCACCAAGTCAAGTTGGTTAACTCGGTTAGTTAGAACTAACTCGGTAACAATCCCAATGTGAATTTCCCAATCCAAAGGTGACAAGCTTGCAAAACAAGGCATATGGTGTATTCAATTTTAGAATGATGCGTGGAATAAAGGCAAAGGGAAAGGTATTGAATGATCTTGAACTATCTAGAATGTTCCACACAATGCTAGAATAGAATAGACCAAAAGAGAATGGAGAGAGTTGCTGAAATATGATGGAAATGTTGAATTTTTGCTGATATAATAGGTGTTAACCGATTAACCCATGGCGTTAACCGATTAACAGCTGTTAAAAGCTGAATCTGGCGCCGTAAAAGGGGTGTTAACCGATTAACCCATATGGTTAACCGATTAACCAGTCAAAAATTTGCCCAATTTTGCTTGAAAAAGGATGTTATGGTCTCGGCTTCGATCTTCCACCCCTTATATTGATGAATAGGCATAGAAACCTTTATTTTGTGCTTATTTTGATGGTGAAGTAATCTTGAAAGGATGCCATTAATCGGGCTTGCAAAACCTGAAGATCCTGCAATAAGAAACACACGAAGAAAAGTGTGAATGCGTATGCTAGCGATGCGAATGTACATGCTTATGCAAAAGTCAAGAGAGGGAGGTCAAATTTCGGGTTACGACAAATGGTTCCCTTCTTCTTTTCATTCCTCAAATGAATAGAATGATAAGTATCAGTAAGAAGTGTCGAAACAGGGTTCTTGGACAAGAAGATACTGATGGCAGCCTGATCTACAAAATCCTCCAAGTTCGGAAACAAGACAATCCCATATATCAGTAAAGCAAGAATGGAATTGAAAGCCTTCCAGTTTCCATCTGCATCAAAGGAAGTTTCCTTGTCAACCAGAAACTTTGAAGTAAACCCTCGAATACCATTCCCTTTAGTCTTGATACTAGCTTCCACATCCTTCTTACTAATGCAAAAAGCATCAGCAATAAGGGGAAACTTCGGACAACCACTGGTGTAGACAAAAGAAACCTGCTTCTTGATCTCAACCCCCAAGATATGAGAGTACTCCTCAAGTTTAGATGCTAACTGATAATCCTGAAAAGTGAAGCACCTAAGTGGCGGATCATAGAACTGAACAAGTGTATTAATGGCAGTGATGTTGACTTTAGTGTTGAGGATGGCCAACAGATTACCATAACCATCTTTGAAAACCCCTCTGTTATCTTCAACCACACGGGGTGCTATACCTCTCAAAGTCTTCAGCTTAGGCTCCACAAACTTGTAGCTAAAGATACCTCGGAAACCAGTACTCATCTCTATGATAATGTCAACAAAGAATAAGCCTTCGAATAACCTGGAAATGCACATGCAAAAATTTATTTACATGATGAAATGATATGCAACACAAATATCAAGAAGCCATCACTGTCTGAATAATCCAATCTGAACAATCTGGATATCTGCATATAATTCTGTGTCGGTGCAACATAATCTGATGTGTGTGAGAACAAAGGTAGGAAGAGGCTTGTTTTCCTGCAAAACCAATATCCCTCTCACAGGTGCGATCTAGACACAACAAGGTGGTCCCTAGAAAGGTCGACCAAACCATAGGACTCAGAATGAAAACCCCCCGCCATAGCGAATTCTTGCAGGACGGAAGTATTCTCAAGCAAATCACGATCTGGGATATGGCTCTCGTGGTAACCCAACACACAAAATGCAGGCCTCACGACTATCCACGTTCTAGCCTATATGCATACTCAAGCCCGGTGTTAGGACTTTTCTCTCAAATAATATCTACCCATCCCAACAACAGCAGAGAATATAGCAGATATTCAGAATATACAGCACATGAATATTCAAAGTAGTAAAGAAATGCAGTAAATAAAAATAAAGCAAGTAAAGCATAACGATATAGAAAGTAAAGCACAAAAGATAAACACCCAAACAAGCAAGAAAGAAAACGAAACTAGGCAAGACCCTAACTTGCAAGAGCAAGGACTCCCCAGCAGAGTCGCTAGATGAAGCTAGCGGGATTATACCTGAGTGAATGGTACACTCAAAGATACAACAGAGTTGCCACCGAACTTTGTTTAGTCCCAGAGGACAGGGAAAATATCTATAAAATCCAAGGGGAGGAGAAACAAGTAAGGGGGTCGGTTATGCGAAAGGAAGGTACTAGCACCTTACACATCCGTCATACTCGACGGGAACCATTTCGCTTTCTTCTAGGCTTGGATGGGTTATCTATCTAAAGGCTTCTAGCTAAAAGAAGATGAGAGAGAGAAGAGTAAAGAAAGAAAGAAAGTGCTTGCGGTGGATTAGGGCCCTCGTGCCTACGTACCCTCATAGTGAAATGAGGAAATCAGAGCTCCGTAGTTCGAGGAACCAGGGACAGAGAAGAAGAAGGAAAGAAGGTGGAAGTGTGCTCGCCAAGATCATCACAATCTTGTGCCTACGTGTCTTACATTCGAATGAATGTAGAATCAGAGCGTCCGTAGTTCGTGGAACCAAGACGGAAAAGGAAAAGGAAAGTTGTGTCAAAACCAAGAGAAAAAGAAGTAGAGAAAGATCCGCTGGGGATGCAAAAAGAATTGGTGTCAGAACCAAAAAAGAAGTGCAAAGGAAAGATAATAACTGTGCTGAGGATAATGTGCAAAAATGGTGTCGAAACCAAGAAGATAAAGGAGAAGAAGAATAATAGGGGCTCCACTGGAGAGTAAGAGAACAAAATGCACGTGCTATGGATTAGAGGGTAAGCTACCCTACTGGGAAACAAACAAAGGGATGGTGTCAAAACCAAGAGGATAAGGATTTGGTATGTTAACTAACTGTAAGTGGTTAACCGAAGAAAAAGAGATTAAAACTTTGTGGGGGAAAAAGGGTTTGGTGTCAACAGGCAGGATGTGATAAACCAAAAGAAGGGAGTACTGAACCAAGAGAAGGTGTTTGACTCTGAAGGGAATTCAGTATATTAATTGATAAACAGTGATTAACCGAAGAAAGAAAAGATTGCAAACGTGCGGGGAGAAATGTTTTAATAGATAGACTGTGATCAACCAAGAGAACGGGTGTAGAACCAAGCGAAGGTTGTGACCCAAAGGATGGGTGTGAGACTAAGCGAAGGTCGCGACCCAAAGGACGGTTGTGAACCAAGCAAAGGTTGTGACCCAAAGGAGTTCGGTACACTAACTGAACAAGCAGTATCTGACCAAAGAAAGGGTATTTGAACCAAAAGAAGGTTACTAACCCAAGGGTGCGAGTATTCGAGCCAAGAGAAGGTTACTAACTCACAGGTTATTGGTTTTAACAGACGGACTGTGATTAACCAAAGAGAATGAGTGATTAACCAAGAGAAGGTGATTAACTCAAAAGGAGCTCAGTATGTTAATAGACGGGTTGTGGTTAACTGAGAAATGGGTGATTAACCAAGAGAAGGTGATTAACCCAAGAGAAACTCAGTATGTTAACAGATTGGCTGTGGTTAATTGAGAAATGGGTGATTAACCACGAGAAGGTGATTAACCCAAGAGAAACTTAGTATGTTAACAGATAGAGCGTGGTTAACTGAGAAATGGGTGATTAACCAAGAGAAGGTGATTAACCCAAGAGAAACTCAGTATGTTAACAGATAGACTGTGGTTAACTGAGAAGGAATGCAAATTGGTGTTTTAACTGACAGAAAGTGATTAACCAACCAAAGGGAGAAGAATTAAGAGAAGGTTGCGAACTCCGCAAGAGTTCCGGTGTTTAACAGGAAGACTGTGTTTAACCGAAGAAAAAGTGTGAGTGCAGGGGAAATAGAGAATTGGTTTTAATAGTACGACTGTGATCAACCAAAGAATGAGTGATTACGACTCTCATGGGGAATCAACGAAAGAAGTGATTAACCACAAGAAAACGTAATTGAAACTCTCTTGAAGAGAACAAAAGAAAGGTATTGAAACAAGAGAAAGAGATTAACTCTCTGAAGATTGCTTAATGATCGCGAACCAAGGGAGTGGTGATGTATATAAAGACAGATTGAAAGAGATAAGAGTGATCGGAGATTGACTCAGCTAGGGATAGAGATACGCTACCGTCTGGAGATAGAGGGGACTAAGCCAGGCCCAGGGTCATTCGTCCCCTACCTGAAGTAGTCAGAATGAGCGTTGGAATTCTCCATTCTCATTCCTTCTCCAACACACAGGGTGTAGTGCAGAAGTTGAAACGAACAACGTAACGGCTCCATGTTGTACAGTGCTTCAGTGTCACGCGAAAAACTCCGACTCCGTGGGGAAGAGAGAGAAAGAGAGTTCTAAAGGAAGCCTAAAGAGAAGCACCAAAGGGATGATCAAACAATCGAAATGGAGTTTCGATTAATTAATCAAAAGGGAGGAAAATGTAATAATTTTCCAAATGAATTGAAAATTTTTTAAAGCAAAAAGGGTGCATTATTGATTATACAAGATTAAGCTTATTCTTTGAAGAACAAACTTAATTCAAACATGAATGAAAGTGCAAAACCGTACCACATGTCGCTTAAGATGCATCACAAATCATGTCATTATGTGGATGAAATTATGCAAGAATAATCATGTTCATACAATGCCAAGAATGTGCACAATCATAAAATCAAAAGATCGAGCATCGGAAAATTCACAATCATGCTTCAAACAGAAATGAAATGATCCCTAAAACATCCATAAAAAACAATCATATGAATCCATGGAGGTTAGAGGAGGAAAGATTGGCAAACATGCTTGAAAAAACTCAAAAAAAGGCACTCTGTACAGTGTTAATCGATTACCACAAAGCAGGTAATCGGTTACTTGCTTTAAAAAGGCAGAACTAGTGAAAATTGTGCAGAGTAATCGGTTACCCTGATATGAGTTGCCGATTACCACTGTAACAGTGGCAAAAAATAGCTTTTCAAAAAGCACTTTCAGCACCAAATAACTTATCTAAATTACCACATGCTGGAGGATGAATTTGTGCACGAAAATCAAGTTTAACAACAGCAAAAAACATAGCAATGGAATCAATTAAATCATCAAGATCATGGATCAAGTAATGGCATGATCAATTCACACACAAAAAGCATCGAAACTACATCGCGAATGATACAAAAATGTTCGAAACAGTAAAATGTGCAAAGAAGGACCAACCTACAAGGCTGAGATGTGCCTTGGATGTTGTTGCAAATGAATCTTGATGAAGATAATCAAAGAAAACCAGAGGAATCTTCAATTGTAGCCGAATCGTATCGAAACCGAGCAAATTGTGACGAATCTCCAAAATACGAATTCACACCATAGAATCTTGAAGCAAACACTTGAGATGAATCCAAAAGATATTAAAACTCCAGAAAATCAAGTAGAATTGCAAGACGATGAAGGTAAAGCTCAAGAAATAATCACTTCCAAGGTGAAAGTAACTACTCCTCAATGATGAAATTGAGCTATGGTGAGTTTGTGAATAAAATGGAGATGAAGATGAAGAAGTTGTAGAAAAATTCAGAGAGAATGTGGGAGAATTGAGAGTGAAGAGAATGAGGGATTATGAAAATAATTGTGGATCCTTTGTGAAATGGTGAAGCCTTGTTTATATATAGTTTTGGTTTGGAGTTGATAGGTTTGGAATGTGCTTTGGATTTAGCTTTGGAGCTAGCTTGGGAGTTAGTTACACTTGACTCACCGAGTCAAAAGTTGACTCGGTTAGTTAGTTTGTTAGCTCAGTGGAGCAATCCATATGCCAATCCAAATCAATGGCTCACACCCTTGGGAATTAAGGAACATGGTGCACTTAATTCAAAGTGTTGCATTGGAATAAATGTAAGTGGAGTGTCTTGAATGGTCTTGAACTGTCTAGAATGTTCCACTCAATGCTAGAACCAAGTAGAATCCAAGAACAAAGAGAGTGTCAGGTTGCCGTCCCAAAACGGAACAAAATTTGCAAATCTGCACAGGGTAATCGATTACCCTGTTTTTGCCTAAAAACAGAGTAATCGGTTACTCTAGGAAAAATTTGCCAAAATTGCTTGTGAACAAGTGTTGAAGTCCCGATTTTGATGTTCCACCTATTGCTTTGATGAACAATCATGGAAACCCTTATTTTGTGCTTGTTTTGAGGATGTGATGACCTTGTGAGGATGCGATTAATCGGGCTTGAAAAACCTAAAATATTCCTGCAAGAAGAATCATAGAGAAAAAGTGCGAATGCTTATGCCAGCGATGCAAATGTACATGCTTATGCAAAAGAAAAAAAAGGGGAGGTCAAATTTCGGGTTACAACACACGCCATTTTAAATTTTTAGTTTATCTGCTATATTAGTACTAACATGGGCCCATTACAAGTCGAGATACAACCAAACTTACATGGAAATTTTTTTCTCTCTTTGCGCATTAATGGCGTTCGCCACGGCTCTGAGAAAATAAAATAAAAATGGATATCGTGGCGTTCTCCATCTTATCTGGCATTAGCCCTGGGCCTGACACAAGTCAAACTGCCCACGTTCTCCTAAGGGTACAAAATACCCTTTTTTCCCAAAAATATCTCAAAACTTCCCATCCCCCTTATCATTATCTCTTCATCTTCATAACTTCTAACCACCCACCTACCCCTATTACACCACCATAACTCTCATCTTCCCACTTCCACCCACTTTTTCCATTATAATTCCAACAACATCTCATAACTCCTAACCCACTCTTCACTTTTATAAATACCCATTCATGCCATTCATCTCTCACACTCTAACCTTCACTACTTCTAAAATCTTCAAACCTTCAACCTCCACCAATTTCTTATTTCCCCTCCAAGTTATCATCAAATGGAAAATCTTGAAGGCATCATGTTTAATGAAGGTGAAGCCGGTGAGGAACATAGAGCAAGACTCCAAGCTTTCTCCCAACGGCATGTGTTAGCAACAAGGTACGTTGACAACACTTGCTTACGCATTTTAAGACTTTTTGATAGTGTGAATCTAATGTTAGAGGGGGAAGGTATGGAACATTTTTGCCCAATTAGAGACCCTACATATGAATATCTCACACTAGAGCTCCTTAGTTCATTCGTTTACACTAAGCAGCATGATTTCGCTAGCAACGCTGCTGTTGTTAGCTTTAGGATGTTTAACATAGAGTATTGTTATAGCATAGACACTCTGTCATACCCAAAATTTTGACCATAAGATTTCCCATCATTGTGAGGATCATCACCACAATATGGATGTACCTTCACACCTCATCAATCTTCTCAAGGATTGCTGAGCATTCACTACAACCAAAAATTAGGGTTTTAAGCCCTCTTAGAGCACTTAGATAAAGGATCAATCAAGAAATGACATGATCTTCAACTTGTCTAACCTCTCAAACACCTATAAAGGATCAATAGGTCTCCCACATCAAGAATCAAGCATAAGGTTACAACATTCCAAGTGGATCAAGCCTCAAGATCGCCAGTGTCACCAAATTAGGGTTTTGCTCGACCAAGGCCTCCAGATGAAAATTTTCATCTGGGCATGAGCCAATACTTCAAAACATGATCCAAAATTCTCCATGGGACCTCATGGATTATATCATCAAGTCAATTTAGTTTCAGGGGAAGCATTCATCAAAAATCAGGAATTAGGGTTTCTTGACCTAATTCACCCCTAAGTTGACTTTTGAGGCAAGACTTGTACCAATACCTCAAGACATGATTTGAGGGCATCAAATACACCACATTGATCCATTTACAACAATGGATTGATCCAAGAAGCTTGATTCACAAGTTTCAATTTCATCTGGACCACAATTAGGGTTTTGAAGAAAAAGTCAACAGTACCTTTGACTTTGGACAAAGACATGCTCCCAAACCTTGGGACATGATCCAAGATATCCTAAAACACCCATGGAATCCATCCATTAGGTTTGAATTAGGGCAAGAACTTGATTGCATAGAGGATCACACAGTTTGGATTTCATCTGACAAAAAGTCAACTGTGTCAAAAAGTTAAGTCTGACTTTTTGATTTTCTTGACAAACAAGGCTTACTTAAGTCAAGAACAATGTTAATGTATGGTTTTGATCAACATTCATCAAGAAAAATCAAGAAAAGTGAGGTTTCTTGTAAAACGGGCAACCATAGAAAACCTAAAATTTTCTAAGTTATGGCACAAAATGGATTTGGTACCAACTTTGAAATGTCATAACTCCCAACCCCTAAGGCCTTTTTCTTCCATCCAAAGCCCTCATGGATTTTGAGTTATGGATTGATCAAAATCACAAAAAGTGAAGATGACCACTTTTTCCAACACTTAGTGAAAATTTCAAAAAGTCAGAATCTGTTTCATTTTTTACCAACTTTGAGGTCATTTTTCATCATGATCCAAGCTGAATCAGTTCCATTTGTGAACATAAAAGTTAAAGTATGTCATGAGAGCTTTCCAAAGAATACAAGAACTCTCGTTGATTCAACTTGATCAAGGAGTTATGGACCTCACAACATGCCTTGCTCAAACTGATTTCCAAGACAAAATTGTGCATTACTTGTGGCACAAGATTCTTGAGTCCAATTTTGGTGACTATGTAAGACTTATCCTCATCCAAATTCAACAAGAATCTCAGTCAATCATGAAAAACCTGCAAGCTTGGAACCCGAGGCAAGAATCCCATCATTTGGCATGTGATCATTCATGTTTCAATTCCAAAAAATTCAATTTTGTCATATTGAATTGATGTGGTACATGGAGTTGTCATGAACCAATCCTATAAGTCCAATTGAGTCAAGTTTGTTACAAAGATCAAAAGACTTAGAGCTACAAATATCAGCTCTAGTCAATGGACAAGTGAAGACTTGGTACCTTGGCATATAAAGAAGTGATACATGGGCATATCCATTGGATAATAGAGTGATCCCTCATCCAACACTATTCCTTCAAAAACAAAACTCCTCTCCTATAAATAGAGGTCATTTCTGATGCTTCAAACCACACCAAAACAATACCAAAACCTTGTTTTCTCACTCTCCCTCTCTTACTTCAATTTCAAGTCACATTAAAGCAATTTGGGAATTCTTGAAACCAGAGCAAAAACCACTCAAATAACCATCCAAACACATCATAAGTTATCCATTGGAGGTGTTCAAACCTTCATCCACATTGTACAACCTAAAAATCATAAAGTCAACCTCCAAAACCTCAAATTTTGACTTTTCTGCATTTTACAAGCCATGTCTTGATTCAATCACTTTCAAAACCAAACAAAGCTACAAACACACTCCAAATATCATCCTCAAACTGTCCCAACAGGTTTCCCTTAACTGTAACCTCATTTGAGTGAGTTACCATTTTGGTCCTTTTTGCCACTTTTGCAAGAAAGAGCCAACTCTTGTTCCTGAGGTTTCCAGCTGGTTTTGATCATCCTAAAAGCTTCTAAGGGATCAATCAAGAGTGTCTAAAGCATTGGATTACTTCTGGCACAAGGATCTTGACAGTTAGCACAAGGAGCTTCAAGAGGTAAGTGCATCACAACTTGACCTCTTAAAATAAGCATTGCTTTGATGTCCAGTGATCATAAACATGTCATATATGTCAAATGTGTTGTGTTTGATCCAATTTATCATGCTATTGTTACTTGTATCACTACTATGAAAAACCCATTTAACGACGCCAGGTTTACAACATATTCGTATCCCACCGTTGTAATAGGTTAAAAATTTTGCAGCTGATTTATAACGCCATATTTAACGACGGTCGTATTTAAAAACCATTGTAATACATGGTGTGTAACAAGTTTCGATTCCCAGCAACTACATTTTTTTCCATATTTTTACATTTTAAACACGCTTGTATTAAAACACCGTTGTAATACATGATGTGTAACAAGCTTCGATTCCCAGCAACTACATATTTTTCCATATTTTTAGATTTTAAACATATATTTTATTTCTTTTGTTAGTGTTACGAGGATTTAACCTCAAAACTCAAAATTCATCTTTGTTTTTCTATTTTTAAGTGCAAGAGAATATATAAAAATAAAAGAAAACTTGTTTAAAAATAAAAGTGAAAGAGATGAGTATATATAAAAGAAAACTTTATTAAGATTCCAGATAAGAAGAGTACATTGATAATCATATATTACATATATTTATCAATGCCAGAGCCCATAGCTGCAAATGCATCTTCATAATCCAGGACTCTCTCCTCACTTCCCTTATCGGAATCATAATAAACAGTCATCCTTTTCATTTTCTTCTTTTTCTTCTTCAGCTTCTTGATCTTCTTCTTCTTCTTCTCTTTCCTTACCCTTAACACACCCCTAACGTTGGCCACTGGCTGGACCTCCTCATTTGGCGACTGGTGTTGTTCATTTGTGCCCTCATTGGTGATGTTTCTAGCATTCTCATTTGTAGAACTCATTGTTATGAAGAATATATTATGAAGAAATGTAAAATTGTCTATTTATAGATGAGGTTGAAGATGAAAAGTCTGATAGTTTAATGCTTGCAATGATGATAACTTGTAAATGGTTGATATTCTGGAACGATATTTTTTGAAAAACGGAGAAAATTTTAAATCATTATTATACTTGGCCAGAGTGTTCTCTACTCCGGGAAGAGCAAGGGTTATAATATTACAACGGTTAGTAATAATAACCATAGCGATACCCCTTATACTTAGTACAAGGTTCGACTCCAAGCAACAACATTTTTCTATTTTACGTAATTATAGAAAAATGTTGTTGCCTGGAGTCGAACCTTGTACCAAGTATAAGGGGTATCGCTACGGTTAATATAACTAACCCTTGTGATATTATTAAAATAATATATATACTTATCATTACAGTTATTTTAGAAAACCGTTGTGAAATATTTACCTATATAATGGAATTAACTTTCCCTTATTGACAGTAGCGCCGTTTCCTTCACAGCGAAACCCTAGCACCCATTTTTTCTCTACATTTTTGGCAGCAAACTTCATCTTTTTTTAGAATCCGCGAAAATAAATACAAGAAGTCTGAAGCTTTTGATTTAAGCTTCTTCCTCCTTGTATTTCTTCTTGCAGAATCTAAAACTAGATGAACATGGTGATGATGTTGGCGGTAGCAAGTGTAATGTACATATTGTTTATGGAAAATAAGGTATTCTTCAATCTTTTTGTTAGATAGTTCCCATTATCTTGTTTGCTTCATGTTGTTTTTGTTGATTGTTCTCATTCCGTACATTTTATGTTCCTTAACATAAAATTTCTGAATTGCATCCATTTCATTCCGCACATTTTATGTTCCTTAACATAAAATTTATGGTTCAATGGTCGGTTTCCTTCAATCCATCGATGTCTTTTATTATAGTTTACCTCATCATCGCCACAAATCATCGCGGTTTTATCATCATAACAATCATGATCTTAACAACCACGATGATTAGTGACGATGATGAGGTAAAGTAGAATTGTTGATATCAATGAATTGAAGCAAACAGATCATTGAACCATAAATTTTATGTTAAGGAACATACAATGTGCGAAATGAAATGGATGCAATTCGGAAAACAGTGGTGTGTTTAAGTTGGTTTTCAAGAACAATTTATTTTTTAGATTATATAGTTCTTTACCAATTTTAATGGTTGTATTTCTTTAATTAGGTGTATGGTAAAACAAGCAATATACATTTTTATTAAATAAACTAAGGGTACATTCCACAACGGTTGAGACTCATAACCGTTGTGATAGTAAATATATATTACAACAGTTGAAATACCTAACCGTTGCAATATAACGTGCGCTTTTCAGAATACAATAACGGTTTCCAGACTGTTGTAGAAACAACAAACTTACAACGACAATCTACATAACAACGCCTTCGCCCGCATCATTATATGACATTCCCAACCATTGTTAAATGGGTTTTTCGTAGTAGTGTATGATAAGATAGCATAGAATTTGCAAATCTTGTCCTATTTTGAAACCACTATCGGGTTTTAAAATAGAAGCATCTTTAGAAAATTCTAAAAGCACCATTGGATTCTTCATGAAATTCTAGGCAGGATCCATCTAAATTTTGTCCAATTCCATGGAGAATTGTGGAAGTTACGGCCTTCTTGCAAATCCACCAAAACCTGGTTTTTGCCTTGGCCAGGCCTTGAATTTAGGCCACCCATATATGTTTATGGGGTGGTTTTGATACACGGATGTATCACCACCCCAGTGGTAGCGCGCATGTGTGTTTGGTTGGAGGTCATGGGTTCAAGACCCATCCATACCCTTTTGTCATTTCTCTCACATTTTGCTATTTTTCATATTTTTATGGTTTTTATTAATTAATTCCAAAATTAATTTCTCTCTCAATTTTAATTATTTTTGATTGATTATTTGTTTAAAAATTTACAAAAATGTTAAAATATTATATTATTGAAAAATCTCACAAAAATATTATTTATTTTATATATTTGATATTTTTGTAAAGAATTAATTTTTTAATTGTTTTTAGGCATTTAAAAATATTTCTTTCTCTTGGTTTTTTCAAATTCAAATGATTTTCAACTCTTTCTATGAATGTAACTTGTTTTTTCAAACATTAATCCAAGATCATAACTTGTTTTTCACACATGTTTGACAACTTTGATCATTTTAATTGAATTTTATTCAATTAAAATACATTAAAAATCAAATTAGGGTTTTGATTATTTTTCACCCTTACAAATCTTTTTCAAAACACTTTTGGGCCTCTAATAGAGTGTAAGACCCAACCCCTTGTCAAAACAAACTTTTTTGGGCCTCAATCATCGTATAAGACCCGATACGATTTTCAAAAACGACGGTGCGATCATTGTTATTCATCTGGGCCTCTCCTTGAGTTGTAAGTCCCATTCTCTCTTCTTTTTCATACACTTTTGGGCCTCTATTAGAGTGTAAGACCCAACCCCTTTATAAATAAACCTATTTGGGCCTCAGCCATGGTATAAGTCCCGATACGTTTTAAGAAACCTCGTTGCGATCGCCGTTTTCAAACAATTTTCATCTGGGCCTCTCCTTGAGCTATAAGCCCCATCTCTTATTTTTCAAATACTATTGGGCCTATAATAGAGTGTAAGATCCATCCTCTTTGTAAATACAATAATTTGGGCCTCAGTCATTGTATAAGTCCCTCTGTGGTTTTCAAAACTACCGACGCGATCGTCGCCTTTTCAAAAGAAATCATCTAGGCCCCTCCTTGAGTATAAGCCCCAAACTTCCTCTTAAAAAAACTTTCTTTTTTGATTTAGATTCAAATTCAAAGTGTTATTAAAACTTTCTTCAATTTCTTGAATAACTAACCATACAACTGTGTTTATAATGCTGGAAGTTTGCACACCTGTAAGTTCTACTGTTTTTTTTACATACTTGTTCATATATTTCATATGTATATATATATGCTTGTATATACTTGCTTAGAGTTTTCCCCAGCAATTAGGTCTAGGATTAGATCAAACTAGTGGTTACTCTTTCAACACAGTCAAAACTAGTTCCCCCATAGGAAATTCCAGACACAGTCTTGCCTCCTCTTGGGCTTATACAATATGGAATAGAGAAAGACATTATTCTCGGTGAAACTTTTTTCAAGACTGTCATAACTTAGAAATATCTGTACAAGAAATTCATTTCCCCAGAGAGGATTATTCTCGGTGAAACCTCTTTTGAATTTCTTCAAACCCTAGAACTGTTCACTAAAGAAAGGATTATTCCCGGTGAAACCTTTCTTGAACTTTTCTTAGGCTTGGACCCACAGGCTTCCTAAAAGCATCCCCAGCCTCCTCTTGGGATTTGTACAAGGACCCTCAGGCTTCTTAGAAGTTCTCAGCCTCCTCTTGGGCTTATTACAAGGACCTGAAGACCTCCTACAGGTATAGGACATAACCTAGTCATCTTTTGCTAGTTCAATCCTCCAGAGAGTCAGAACATCAGACTAGTTTAGGATTGATTCTCATCCCTTTAAAACATCAGCCTTCTCTTGGGCTTCATACAAAGATATTTCTCTAGCTAAGAGAAAACCTCTTCATACCAGTAGACTTGGAAAGTCTCATCTCCTCTTGGATCTCAAAGAAACCCTCACGTTTCCTAAGAAAACAAAAAAAAAACCCTGATCATTCCATCAATCTCCATCAGAATTTAAAACCTCCATAGGTTTTCATACTCAGAGTTTAAACCTCTACCATCAATAAAACCTTAACACGATCAGAGCCTCAGGGCATCTGATATTTCAACTCTTCTTCAATCCTCAACATGAGTTGATTCCTCAATTTAGACCCGTCTCTAGATCTCAATAATTCTCAGCAGAAGCCAGCCTCCTCTTAGGCTTCATATAAGAATTTCCCCAGATAGCCTCCTCTTAGGCTTTGTATAATGATTTTTCCTTAGCTAAGTTAGCCTCGATCTTAGGCTTTACGGATCATATTCTCCAGCTGAGTCAATTAACCTTTTAGCCTCAATCTTGGGCTTTGTACAAGACAGGTAAAACCCCTCCCCAGTGGAGTCAATCCTTTTAGCCTCAATATTGGGCTTTGTACAAGACAGATAAAATACTCCCCAAAAAAGTCAATCTCTTTTCAGCCTTAATCTTGGGCTTTGTACAAGACAGATATAAAAACTTAGTAGAGTCAACCTTTTAGCTTCAACCTTGGGATTTGATCAAGGCACAAAAAAAACCAAAATCCCTCTCAGAGAAAAATCAAGAGTTCTCTCTGTAGGAAGACATTTATCTGTACATCACACATTAAAACACATAAATAAAAAAAACCCTAATCCCAGATAACTGCTGTAAGTGGCACACTTGTTGATTGAAAAATCCAAGTCGTGGTCCCTCTTTTATCCTGGTAAACTTCCTCTTTCATCTAACAACTGTAAGCGGCAAGCCTCTGGATTATTTACATCCAAGCCCATGTCCCTCTCTTAGCATGTAAAGACTCCTAAGGAAAAATGGCACTGCTCAACACTAAGTTAAAGTTTCCTCCTTCAGGGTATCACCCTTGTAAAGGAAATTATGGCATTGCTGGATTCTCATATACCAGTTAAAGTAATTCCCCTTTATAACCAAATACCCCAACAACTGTGATGAACAGGTGAGATATCTCCCTTTAGAGATGGAAAATTCTCTCTCAGTCAAACCTTTTTAGCTTCAATCTTGGGCTTTGAACAAGACACAAATACCCTTTAGCTTCAATCTTGAGCTTTAAATAAGACACCAAATATCTTTTTCCTTCCATAGAATAGGAGGAACTACGATTGCTCTGATTTCCCTGTTATCTTTACGGAATACGCAGGCATAAGATTGCGAAATCTTAGCGAGCACACCAATCAAAAACCTTAGGTCCAGTACCTTACCAAAAACATCGAAAAACCCAAAAACAGCAAAAACACTCTCTCAACTTTCCCAAAGGTCAAACGTTCCCAATTTATAACAGATAAACACCAGTAAGTAGATTATAGAAGAACATGCCAACCAATCTATGGATAACCATATATACACTGGGTAATTAACAACTCCCCTTTGTATAACCTGACCCCGGATACCCCAATCTCTTAGCATTTGTTAAAGAAAACATTTGCGTGCAAGGTTAGTTTTAGATAGCTTCCCTTTCTTTTCCAGCTTCATAGGATAAATAAGAAATCAGAAAGTAGCACCCGATTCCAACCAATTGCGGTAAGGTGGTCGCGTCACCGACAAAAATCGCACGCTACAAAAAAATGGCGACTCTTCTGGGGAGTTTTTAGGATTAAAGTTCCTAAGAGGTCTAGGTTATTTAGAATTTTTTATATACTATATATATATATTTACTATTAGTACTACTTGATATTCGTGTTTAATTTTCTGTCAACTGGGAATGCGATTGATACACATGTGGAAAGTTTGAGAGAACATTAAGATTGGGGTGGCATAGACGGGTAACACTTGTAGGGAGTGAATCCCGACCAAGCTAACTTGGTAGCCCACCGAATCAGTCGAGGTACCCGTACGAAAGTATCGATGTTGAACGACCGATTGTCGTGAAAGCATTATCTTTCCTAGTGTGGTACCTATGACCCTGAGGATTTAGTAGACATTAACCATATGACCATTTGGTAGTGCGGTGACTATCAGGAATAGTTGATACGCGATACTACACTCAAATGAGATTCATCTTAGGATATTACAACTCGCTCGAGTGAATCGGCTTGCTGTTGATATCCCTATGAGGGGTCAATGACTTTGGGAACCTTAGAACCCGTTCTACAGGTACAAAATTTGACCAAAATAGTACAACCTTTGGGGATGGGTAGAGCCATGACTTTATGCTCGTGACGTTGAACCCTTGAACCCATGTTTTCAAATGTTTTTGTGTGCTGTATTCATGCATTCATCTAAAAAACTCTTTTTTAAGAAGAAAAAAAAGCTTTTTTCAAAATAAACTAAAACAATAATTGCAAATATCAGAGGTTGCGTTATGGATTTCGGAAGAAGAATGACACACAAGTACACCTTCAAGGCTCCGAAATTAGAAGACTTAACGAAATTGGCAAGGATGATTACGAATCCCGAGGCTTTCAGAGTTAAGCACGGAGGACTGTTGTCTCTGTTAAGGGTCCACGTAGTTGAGGGAATCCTGTTTACATTAATTCAGTTCTACGAACCGGTTTATCATTGCTTCACATTCCCGGATTACCAACTGGCACCAACGCTAGAAGAGTACTCCCACCTGATTTATTTACCTATCACTGATCAAGCTCCATTTTCTGTACTGGAAGAAATTCCAAAGAATCAGGCCATTGCAAGAGCAATCTCTTAGGACGAGTCAGAAGTTACGACTCACATGACCTCCAAAGGAGGAATCCATGGTTTACTAGCTAAGTTCCTGATGGAGAAAGCTCTGTACTTTGCTAGTATAGGAAACATAACTGCGTTCGAGGATGTCTTTGTTATGCTCAAATATGGGTTATTCCTTTTCCCAACATCGACAACTTCGTCGATTCCAATGCTATTAAGTATTTTTTATAGGAAACCCCGTACCAACCTTGCTCGCAAATGCTTATCATTCTGTACACTTAAGGAATTTGCACAGTGGAGGAATGATCACATGCTGTGTACCCTTACTCTACAAATGGTTCATTTCCCATTTATCCAAGTCTGCTGCTTTTTGGGATCACAAGAGTACTCTACGTTGGTCACAAAGGATTATGTCCCTTACCAACTCTGACATAGGTTGGTACAATAGGATTGACAAAGGGATAGAGATCATCGACAGATGTGGAAATTTCTTCAACGTACCCTTCATTGGAACTAAAGGAGGAATCAACTATCATCCAATTTTAGCTCGTCGTCAACTCGGATACCCGATGAAGAGTATCCCACATAATGTTCATCTAGAAGGTCTTTTCTTCAAGGAAGGGGAAAATGACAGGGCACTAAAAAAGGAAATAGTGCAAGCATGGCAACATATTCACAAGAAAGGAAGATAGTCTCTGGGAAGACCAAATTGTACCTCCATGGAGCCTTATCTCCACTGGGTTTAAACTAGAGCCCTCAAGCTGAGGATGCCTTACCCTTGACAAGAAGTTTTTCCGTTAAAGGAATCTGTCCTTTATTTCATGTCTGATGCGGACAAACTCCAGGTAGCTCTCAACTAAGTTCAACGTGAGAAGAGCTCTTGGAAGAATAAATACCAAATCCTTAATTTGGAATGTACCAAGATTCAGGGACTATTAAAAGAGAAGGATGCTCTGATTGAGATATTAGAATAGCATGTTATAGAGAGTTGAGAAGATCGAAGAAATTTGCTCGCTCCTTTCACTTGGCAAAGGACTGACAACCCGACAACGGCTGAAGAGCCCCGATCAAAGAAAAGGAAAATACAGGAACCGACATCTGAGCTCTCTTCAGAAAGAACTCTGGATCCATGAGTTTAGACTTTTCCTTGCAGCACTTTGTAAAATACTATTTTTTTTCCTTGTAAAATACCGCAATCTTTCGAATTCAATAAAAAGGGGTCTCCACCCTTCACTGTGTGATATTTGCAATCTATTTGTTGAAGTTTCCTTTTGATTAAAATAAGAACTAAAAAAATATATAATTGCATATCTGTCATACCCGAAATTTTGACCACCAAGATTTCCCATCATTGTGCAAATCATCATCACAATATGGATTGAGCCATCATGCCTCATCAATCTCCTCAAAGATGGTTGAGCATTCACTTCAATCAAAGATTAGGGTTTTGAGCCCTCTTAGAGCACTTAGACAAAGGATCAATCAAGAAATGACATGATCTTCAACTTATCTAACCTCTCAAACACCCACAAAGGATCAAGAGGACTCCCACATCAAGAATTAACCACAAAGTTGCAACATTCCAAGTGGATCAAGCCTCAAGATCGCCAGTGTCACCAAATTAGGGTTTTGGTCGACTGAGGCCTCCAGATGAAAATTTTCTTCTAGGCATGAGCCAATGCTTCAATGTATGGTTCTATAAGCTCAAAAGGATCTCAAGATCCCATCCATAATGGCAAAATCACCTTGATGGTCCATCTATCAAAGAATCAGGAATCAGGGTTTTGACCTAATTCAACCCTTGAGTTAACTTGTGAAGTGAGACAGGGCTTGAAGCTTCAAAATCAACTTCAAAGACCTCAAATACATCACATTGACATAATTACAAGATGTGATTAACTCAAAGAGCTCAAATCATAAGCCACAAGAACTCAAAACCATCTGATCACAAATTAGGGTTTTTGATGGAAAAAGTCAACCCTACCCTGGACTATTGGCCTACCCTTGATCTCAAACCTTGGGGAGGGGTCCAAGACATTCCTAAATACCCTTGGAGGCCATCCATGAAGTTTAATTTGGCCCAAGGATTGATTTCACAAAAGGATCACAAAGTCAAAATTTCATCTGATGAAAAAGTCAACTGTACAAAAATCCAAGTTTGACTTTTTGGATTTTTTGTCAAACAAGGTTCCTTAACCCTAAAACAATGTTAATATGTGATTTGAATCATCATTCATCAAGAAAAATCAAAGAAAGTGAGTTAACTTGTAAAAGGGGTAACCATACAAAACTTAGAATTTTTCTAAGTTATGGAACAAAGTGGCTAGGGTACCAACTTTGCAAGGCCATATCTCCCAAACCCTAAGGCCTTTTTCTCCCATTCAAAGCTCAGATTGAAGTTCATGTCACATAGTTCAAATATGTCAACTAGACCTCATTCCAATTCATCATGGATTTTGAGTTATTGTTTGAGCAAAATGGTTGAAAACATGAAAATGACATTTTTCCAACACTTAGTGAAATTTTCACTAAGTCAAAATCTGCCTTACTTTTTCCCAAATGTAGGGACATTTTTCACCTTAATCCAAGTCAAACCAGGTCTAGGGGTGAACATTAAAGTTAAAGTATGCCATAAGGGCTTTCCAACAAGTACCAGATCATCTCCAAATTCAATTTGAGTAGAGAGATACAACCCTTGAAACATGGCATCATGGACTGATTTTACAAAGCAGAATTGTGAACATTTGCTCGATTTGTTCAAATCTGATAACTCCAAGCCTTGTCATCAATTTGGACACATCAGAGGATCAAATCCAAGTTGGATGATTTGATTTCCAAGCCTCCAAAGTCCAAGAATCTACATTAGCCATAACAAACCTAAAAGGCTAAAAAGATGCCAAGACTCCAATTTTGTTTCCAAGCCTTTAATGGATACACCAAGGTGGCATGAACTGAGCCTATTCCAACTGAATTTAATCAAGACTTATCTCTGAACCAAAGCTACAAAGCCTGTGCCCTAACCTTAAGTCAATGACTAGAGGAGACTTGAGATTCCTTTTGCATAACATTGGCCAAAGGCCTGCTGTAGTTGCCATTCACTATTGTTTGCAAAACAAACTTGCTCTACTATAAATAGAGCTCATTTGTGCTCAGCTTGAGTACACCAAAGCACTACAACACTTGTTTTCCTCAAAATCCCTTTCTCTAGGCCAAAATGCCTTCTTTTGCAAGGTATCTCTGAGTTTTTGAGTTAGAGAGCAATTCCATCACAGATCATGATCCAAACACCTCTAATATGTTGTATCTACGCTGTTCAAACTCTCATTTGTGATCTGAAACACCAAAATCACAAAGTCCACTTCCAAAACCTCAAAATTTGACTTTTTTGCATTTTTCAAGCAATGTATTGATTCACTCACTTTCAAAACCAGATAAAACCTCAAACACACTTCAAATATCATCCTTGAACTGTCTCAATTGGTTCCCCTCATCTAAAACACCATTTGAGAGAGTTGCCATATTGGTCACTTTTTCCTCTTTTGCAAGAAAGAGCTCAAACTTGTTCCTGAGGATTCCAGCTGGTTTTGATCATTCTGAAAGCTTCTAAGGGATCAATTGAGAGTGTCCAAAGCATCAAATTACTTCTGGCACAAGAAACTTGGCAGATAGCACAAAAAGCTCCAAGAGGTAAGTGCATGACAACTTGAACTCTTTGAATTATGCATTGTTTTAAAGTCCACTGATCATGAACATCTCATACATGTTGTATATGTTGTGTTTGAACCAATTCATCATGTAATTCTTGCCTGTACCATGAGGTAGCATAGAAAATGCAAATGGTGGCCTATTTCAAAACCACTATCGGGTTCTAAAATGGGGACCTCATCTGAAAAAACTAAGGGCACCATTGGATTCCTTGTGAAATTCTAGGCAGGATAGACCTAAATTTTGTCCCAATCCATGGAGAAATGAGAGAGTTACAACCTTCACGTTTTTGGCCCAAGAACTTGCCTTGCCTTGCCTTGCCTTAGCCATGCCTGAAAACTTGGTATCCCATATGTATTTATGGGGTGGTTTTGATACACGGATGTATCACCACCCCAGTGGTTACACGCTCATGTGTTTTGCTTGGAGGTCTAGGGTTCGAATCCCCCTAGCCCCAAACCCTTTTTTTATCACTTTTCCATTTTTTATATTTTTCATATTATTTTCTTAAATGATTTGAAAAATTAATTTCTCTCTCAATTTTAATTATTTTTTATTGGTTCTTTTTTGCAAAAAATCACAAAAATGTTAAAATATTTTATTCCACAAAAAAATCAAATTTATATTATTTATTTAATATAATTGATATTTTTGTAAATAAATTCATTTTTTATTGTTTTTAAACATTTCAAAAATGAATTTTCATCTTAAAAATCAAAACCAAATGAGTTTTAATTCATCTAGTGATTAAAACATCATTTTTCAAACCTCAACCAAAAATCACAAGTTGTTTATTCAAACTTCTTTGGTGTTTTTATCATTTAAATTAATTTTCTTTGAATAATTACTTTAAAAAATGATGAAATTAGGGTTTCTTTGATTTTCACCCTAACAAATCTTTCTAAAACATCTTTGGGCCTCTAATAGAGTGTAAGACCCAATCCCTTTTTAACCAAAACCATTTTGGGCCTCAGACATTGTATAAGTCCCACTGCATTTTCAAAAATCTCGGCGCGATCGCCAGTTCAAAACCAAATCACCCTGGGCCTCTCCCTGAGTTGTAAGCCCCATCACTTGTACAAAAATAAATCTTTGGGCCTCTGGGCCTCTCCCTGAGTTGTAAGCCCCATCACTTGTACAAAAATAAATCTTTGGGCCTCTGATAGAGTATAAGACCCAATCCTTTGTAAATACAATCCATTTTGGGCCTCAGATGTTGTATAAGTCCCACTGCATTTTCAAAATCATGGCGCGGTCGCCGCCTTTTAAAACAAAGTCATTTAGGGCCTCCTCTCATGTTGTAAGTCCCATCTTTCTTTTTCAAAACATATTTGGGCCTCTTGAAAGGGTGTAAGACCCAACCCTTTTGTAATAAAACCTCTTTGGGCCTTAGTCGTTGTATAAGTCCCGATACGATCTTCAAAACAACGGTGCGATCACTGTTAAACCTTGGGCCTCTCCTTGAGTATAAGCCCCAACAATCTTTTCAACAACAACTTATCTTTTGATTTAGATTCAAATATACATGTTGTTATCAAAACTTTGTTTAATTTCTTTGAGCAACTAACAATACAGCATGGAAGCTTGCTCGCCTGTAAGTTTTTATCGGCTTTTATTTACTCACTTTCACATATTTATATATAACTGTATTGTGGGAAGCTGCTCCCCTGTAAGTCCTTCTTTAATACCCTTTTAAATACTTGTCATATATCAACTATATATATACTAGTATTGTTATTTAGAGTTTTCCCCGGCAACTAAGTCTAGAACTAGGTAAAGCCAGTTGGTCACTCTTTAATACGGTCAAAACTAGATCCCCATAGGACTTCCAGATACAGTCTTGCCTTCTCTTGGGCTTAAACAATATGGAATAAAGAGAAAGGCAGTATTCTCGGTGAACCTTTTCTCAGACTGTCACTATTAGAAATTGTCAAAGAAATTCTATTCCCCAGAGGTGATCTATTCTTGGTGAATAGCATCTCTTGAATTTCTTCAAACCTCAGAACTTTCACTAAATGATCTATTCTCAGTGAATAGAATTTCTTGAACTTTTCTTGGTTTGGGACCCACGGGCTTCCTAAAAGCATCCCGCCTTCTCTTGGACTTTGTACAAGGACCCTCCGGCTTCTTAGAAGTTCTCATGCCTTCTCTTGGGCTTAATACAAGGACCCTGAAGACGTCCTAAAGGTATAAGACAAAACTTAGTCATCCTTTGCTAGAGCAGTCTTTCTAGTGTCAAATCTTAGACCAATTGAGGGTTAATTCTCATCCCTTAAAACACCTGCCTCCTCTTGGGCATCATACAAAGATAAACTCTTCCACACCAATAGACTTGGACAGTCTAAATTTCCCCTTGAGTCTCAAAGAAATTCTCAAGTTCCCTACAAACATAGGGGAAACCATGGTCATTCTGGATCAATCTCCGGTAGAGTTAAAACCCTTGGGGTTCTAAAACCCAGTCTCTCTCCTAAAATCCCCAAGCCAGGATCAATTTATCATCAGTATAACACTATCCCAAATCAGAACCTCAAGGCATCTGATACCTCAACTCTTCTGTAATCCTCAGCAAGAGTTGATTCCTCATTTGGACCTGCCTCGGGATCTCCATAATCCCCTGCAGAAGATAGCCTCCTCTTAGGCTTTGTATAATGATCCTTCCTCAGTATAGTCAGCCTCCTCTTGGGTTTTGTATAATGATTCTCCCTAGCGGAGCTAACCTTTTCAGACTCTCTTGTTGAGTCAATCAACTTTTAGACTCTCTTGTTGAGTCAATCACCTTTTTATACTCTCTTGTTGAGTCAACCCTTTTAGCCTCAATCTTGGGCTTTGTGCAAGACAGATAAAACCACTATCTTGTTGAGTCAATCTTTTCCAGCCTCCCATTTGGCTTGGTATAAAGAGTTCCCCTAGCAGAATTTAGCCTCCCCTTAAGCTGAGTGGAATGATATCTCCAATTTGTTCAGCCACAATCCTGGGCTTTGTACAGGACAGATAAAAGCACTCTCTTGTTGAGCCAAACCCTTTTAGCCTCAATCTTGGGCTTTGTACAAGACATAAATCTTCATAACTTCTCTTAAGCTTGGGACAAATATCTTCCCAAGAAGAGTCAATTCCTCCCAGCCTTCTTTTAGGCTTTGATAAATAAATTCCTAAGCAGAGTCAAACTCATTTTAGCCTCAATCTTGGGCTTTGTACAAGACAGATAAAGCTTTTTTCCACATAGTCAGTCTCTTTTTCAGCCTCATTTTGGGCTTTGTACAAGACAGACAGAATATTTTTCCCAAAAAAGTCAAACTTTTAGCCTCCTCTGAGGCTTTGTATAATGATATCCCCAAAGAGTCAGTCCCTCTTTAGCCTCAATCTTCGGCTTTGTACAAGACAGATAAACACTCTCGCGTTGAGTCAGTCTTTTCTAGCCTCCTCTTAGGTTTTGTGTAAGGACTTCCCCAGTAGAGTCAATCAACCTCTTAGTTTCAACCTTGGGCTTCGATTAAGACACACAAAAATCAACAATCCCTCAGAGGAAATCAAAATCCCTCTGTAGGAAGTCATTTCTCTGTTTATCACTTATCAAAACAGACATTCAAAATAAACCCTAATCCCAAATAACTGTTGTAAGTGGCACACTTGTTGATTCAAATATCCAAGCTGTCGTCCATCTTTTATCCTGGTAAATCCTCTCTTTCATCTAATTGCGGTAAGCGGCAAGCCTCTGGATTATTCACATCCACGACACTGTCCCTCTCTTAGTAAGAGAAATTCCTAAGGAAAAATGGCATTGTGTCATACCCCAAATTTGTCCCACCTGTGTATAATTTTCATTTGTACATCCGTCCACTAACCTTTATTCAGAAAACCAAAAAAAATATGTTGCTCCTGCTCGTTGTCCAAACTCAGGGTATCACAAGGTGGGTTGGAGTTCATTTATTGGTTGATCTGTCATTTAGACAAGGGTTTGTTGCTTGATCAAGGCAAGGACATGCATGATTTCAGTGGTGTGGGTATGAGCTTCTAATTAAGATCAAGTTGTCAGACTGTGTCAAGTTATTAGTGCTTCATGGTTAAAGATCATTAGAGATTGGTCAGAGTTCTGGGTAATGAAATTCATATTTTAAGTTGTGTTCCTCTGATTTCAAGGCATCCTCCTGAGCATTTGGTTCATCATGAGATCTTAGTTCAACAATTCAAAGTTCAAGCGACAAAGTTCAAAAAATGAATTCAATGGAAGATATATTTCGATTCAGAATTCTGATTCATTTTAAATTCAAGATGGATTCAAGTTGATTTTTGGGATCAAGTCAGGTAGGACGTTTATTCAAAATAATTGCAAGCATGCCAGTTTGAGATTATTACGAATTTGGTCAAAATTTAATTCAAGAATTAGTCAACATAAATAAGAGGACACTTTGTCCATTTCAAGTTCATGGCCATTTTTACCAAAGCCCGCATACAGGGCCAAAACTCATGTTGACAAATAAATGGTGCCCAGGACCTACGCGACCCACACAAATCCATAAACAACCTCGTACCAAAAACCCTCCATACAACAAATTCATTCAGCTCTTCCCACAATACCCTTCGGTACCACGCACGAATACGCACGGCAAAACGCTGAAACGGCAACGAACTGGAATCAATCCTCACCTCCACACCCTCTATAAATAACACCCTACTCTCACTCTGATTCCAAGCTTCAATAGCTAGGAAAACTCTGCAAAAATTCGGATCCTCTCTTCCCTCACCTAACCTTCTTCTTCATCAAACTTCAATAAACAACCTGCGTCATCACCCCATTCTTCAACCCATACCCAAACAAACAACAACCATAAATCTCCTTCAACCTCAAATCAAACCCAAATCTTTCACACCTCCATTTTTCTTCACACACAAAACAAAGTCGATTCACAAACCTGCTCAGAACCCAAAGTAAACTCCAAAACCAAATAAACCGAACCAGAAAATAGAATGAGATGAAGCAGAAAACTGACGAACCCGAAATCACCCACAACAAACCTGTTTGACACGAATCGAAACTGAGACGGGTACCTTCGAAGACCGATCGATTCAAATGCAGTGTTGAAAGCAAGTCGACTTTGTGGATAAGGTTGGAACATCGTTCGATGGTTGATGAATACGTGTTGCCTTTCCAAAACCTTATTCTTTTAATTTTGATTTTTGTTGATGAATGAGTTTTGTTATTTCGGTGAGTACCTTCAACACACTGTGACTAGGTTGTTATTGTTGTTTTAAAGAGAGATCTTGATGCTTATTCCACCGCATTTTCCTTTATGAGGGGTGTTGAATTTCGTGGATATTGACCGTGTTTCATTATGTGAGAAGAAGTTTGTTAACCTAATTGAATGTTGGGCCGCGTTGGTTATAGAAGGATGGGCTTCAAGCCCATTAAGTTTCTATGAGCCTTTACCTCCACGCCTTATGTCCACCCTTTCTTAATTTTGTCATTTATTTTATTTAAGTTTGATTTGTTTTCATTATTAATGATTTTTACCTTTTTAGTTTTGATTTTATATCCAATTTGATTTTTATTTTTAATTTGATTTTCATTTCAATTTTCTTTTCATCTGGAACACCATTTGAGAGAGTTGCCATATTGGTCACTTTTGCCCCTTTTGCAAGAAAGAGCTCAAACATGTTCCTGAGGATCCAGCTGGTTCTGATCATTCTGAAAGCTTCTAAGGGATCAATTGAGAGTGTCCAAAGCATCAAATTACTTTTGGCGCAAGAAACTTGGCAAATAGCACATAAAGCTCCAAGAGGTAAGTGCATGACAACTTGAACTCTTTGAATTATGCAATGCTTTGAAGTCCACTGATCATGAACATTTCATACATGTTGTATATGTTGTGTTTGAACCAATTCATCATGTAATTCTTGCCTGTACCATGAGGTAGCATAGAAAATGCAAATTGTGGCCTATTTCAAAACCACTATCGGGTTTTAAAATGGGGACCTCATCTGAAAAAACTAAGGGCCCCATTGGATTCCTTGTGAAATTCTAGGCAGGATATACCTAAATTTTGTCCCAATCCATGGAGAAATGAGAGAGTTACAACCTTCACGTTTTTGGCCCAAGAACTTTCCTTGCCTTGCCTTGCCTTGGCCATGCCTGAAAACTTGGTATCCCATATGTATTTATGGGGTGGTTTTGATACACGGATATATCACCACCCCAGTGGTTGCGCCCTCATGTGTTTGGCTTGGAGGTCTGGGGTTCGAATCCCCCTCGCCCCAGACCCTTTTTTATCACTTTTCCATTTTTTATATTTTTCATATTATTTTCTTAAATGATTTGAAAAATTAATTTCTCTCTCAATTTTAATTATTTTTTATTGGTTCTTTTTTACAAAAAATCACAAAAATGTAAAAATATTTTATTCCACAAAAAAATCAAATTTATATTATTTATTTAATATAGTTGATATTTTTGTAAATAAATTCATTTTTATTGTTTTTAAACATTTCAAAACTGAATTTTCATCTTGAAAATCAAAACCAAATAAGTTTTAATTCATCTTGTGATTAAAACATCATTTTTCAAACCTCAACCAAAACTCACAAGTTGTTCATTCAAACTTCTTTGGTGTTTTTATCATTTTAATTAATTTTCTTGGTATAATTACTTTAAAAAATGATGAAATTAGGGTTTCTTTGATTTTCACCCAAACAAATCTTTCTAAAACATCTTTGGGCCTCTAATAGAGTGTAAGACCCAATCCCTCTTCAACCAAAACCATTTTGGGCCTCAGACATTGTATAAGTCCCATTGCATTTTCAAAAATCTCGGCGCGATCGCTAGTTCAAAACCAAATTGTAACGCCCCAGTTTTGTCAGTTTTATTTAATCGAGTCGTTTTGGATTATTTTATTATTATATTATTTTATTTTTGACTTTTATTTGGAAATATGTTATTTTTCAATGTTGTGATGTTTTATCGCGTTTTGGGAACATTTGCGAGATATTTGAGTGTGGGGGTATTTTGGTCATTTCACTTTAATTTTACTTAAGTTAGTAAATAGAAATAGAAAGAGAGAAAAATAGAGAGAAAAAAAAAGAGAAGAAGGAAAAGGAAAAGAAAAGAGAAAGAAAGAAGAAAAGAGAGAAAACTTGGAAAATAAGAAATCAATCTCCCGACTTTTTCAAACACGATTAAATCAGGTAAGGGTGCGAAACTTGATTATTATATACTTGTGTATGATTATGTATGTTTGTTTTTGGTTGATATTGGATTGAAATGGTGTATAGAGTGAAAAATCATAACATGTGAAATTGTTAGAATTCGATTAAATTGAGTCGGAAATCATGTTTTCAGGTCCATTATTGCTGATACATGTTAGATACATGTTGTTATGCATTGTATTGGTAATTTTCTGATGTGTAGGTGAAATTGGGTTGATTTTGGGAGTGAAAACGCAGAAAACAATTCTGCAGAATTTTCTGGTTTTTCCACTGCCCATATGCAAGGCAATACGCATATTGGTCAAGGCAATACGCGTATGGCATTGAATAAATGTGGGCAATACGCGTAAGGAGCTTCATTTTCTCGGCCATCTGTCCATTTGCGTATTGGTACGCGTAAGAGTTAGGGCAATATGCGTATTGTACTTTTAATGGGAATTTTGGGGGGAAAATGGTCTCTGCCCATACACGTATGACCTTGGGCAATACGCGTATGGCATGGGCGAGCCAGCTGGGCAATACGCGTATGGCTCAAGGCAATACGCGTATGTTCAGAAGGTGTGTGTTTTGGGTTCCAATTTTGTGTCCGAAGTCGTAACTTGTGTTCCGATTATCCGTTTTGAACATTCTTGGTATCGTTGGAAAGCTTTTGAACTGTTCTTTCTTATGATAATAATTTTGAGATTGTTGGCCGATTTAATTATGTCGGGAAATTAGAATAGTGTCGTTTTGTCGACTTTTACCGTTTGAATTGTGTGTACTTGATGTGTTATCATGCAATGTGTTGTTATATGATGGGAATGCATGCGATTGAATGTTGTGAGGATGTTTTGTGGCCTTATGGCAAATAAATACATTGTTTTGGGCTTGAGTGCAAAGCATGATTATTGTTGATTGAGGTGATTGCATATATATGTGCATTTGAATGTCATGAGTCATTGTATGCTGAACATCATGATATGCATTCTTGTGACGTCGTGAGCGACGGATTGGGATCCAGAGGGAATCCGCTATAACGTCGTGTGCCTTAAAAATAAGAGGTGTGAGCGATCGAATGGATCGTGTGCCTTATACAAAGAGGTGTGAGCGATCGGGTCATGTGCCTTATACAAAGAGGTGTGAGCGATCCATAAACGTCGTGTGCCTTATACAAAGAGATGTGAGCGACGGGGGAACATCGTATGCCCGACGGGGAGTTACAGTGATGTAACGAGCGATGGTTCCAATAGTTCCTGAGTGAACTGGTGTTGAGATGATGAGGTCGGTACCGCATTGCATTGCATAGAGTCGTTGTGTCAGTCTCTGTGCATTTGCATTGAATCATGAATGGATTGTTTTTGTATGGAATTGTGAATGGAATTGATGAGTTATATATATATTTGTGTTGGTGAGAATATATATATGTGTTGGTGATAAATGCGATAATATGTGTACTTTTGCGTTATATATCTAATTGTATGCAATTATATTATGATTGTGTTTCTCACCCCTTCTGCTGTTTTATAATGCTCTATGAGGCATTGCAGATTAGATTGTTGGAGGTCTTTTTGTGAAGCGTAGGTCTTCATTCTTTTGTCGGTCGGCTCTGATATGTGACACCGGGTAGTCGGGTTGATCGAGTGTGATTATTTGTATTATATATGCACCTGTTTTTGGATTGTACCTATGTAACTTTGTATATGACAGATACACTTTGTACGATGGATATATATATGAGATTCAGTTGCAGATTTTCCGCTTTTATTCTGTAATTGAATTGTGGGTGTTAGGAACTCAGTTCCTTTTGTATGTGCTATCTGAGTTGTTGCATATCATTATGAGCAGGAGGTTGTATGTTTGTTTCAAATTGATGTGACTCCTCCGTCTATGCCGTTAATTTTCATTATGCTCTGATTAATTGTTATTGCTTTAATCTTTGGGGGTATAGATTGGGGATGTTACATTAAGTGGTATCAGAGGCAATCCGTGTCAGTTTGTGTCAGTCCTTGTTGGTGTTTGTGTTGGGTGAGCTGTTTGTTTAACCATAGTTTCTGTTATTGGAAATGAACAGAATATGGCTGGTAGGAACGACGCTGCTTTAGCTGCTGCGATGCAGGCTATGGCTCGGGCTGTGCAGGGTGCACCTCATGCTGTTGGAAATGATAAGTTTAGAAAGAATAAACCACCTGTCTTCAAAGGGAGGCACGATCCTGATGGCGCTCAGATTTGGCTGAAAGAGATTGAAAGGATTTTCCGAGTGATGGATTGTGCGGAGGACCAAAAGGTGAGACTGGGTTCTCACATGTTACAGGAAGAAGCTGATGACTGGTGGGTCAGTACTCGTCATGTGTTGGAAGCTGCAGAGGAGGAAGAGATCACTTGGGAAGTTTTCAGTCGGGAGTTCTTGAGGAAGTATTTTCCCGAGGATGTCAGAGGAAAGAAAGAGATCGAATTCTTGGAGTTAAAACAAGGTAATATGTCTGTTGTTGATTATACTGCTAAGTTTGTGGAGCTTGTGCAGTTTTATCCTCATTATGCCGACTCGACTGCGGAATTTTCTAAGTGTGTAAAGTTTGAGAGCGGATTGCGTCCTGAGATCAAGCAGGCAATCGGGTATCAAAGGATTAGGAGGTTCTCTGATTTGGTAGACTGTTGTAGGATTTATGAAGAAGATAGTAAGGCTCGTTCTACTCATTATAAGAGTGTGAGTGACAGAAAAGGGAAGCAACAGTTTTGTGGTGGTCCTTACGTGACACCAGCGGATAAGGGTAAGCAAAGGGGTACTTTTAATCGAAGGCCAAGTGGAGGAGGTATGTCTAATTCTCTGAGGTGTTATAGATGTGGTGAACTAGGACATTGCCAATTCGAATGTAAGAAAGACTTTAGGAAGTGTTTGAATTGTGGAGGTGTAGGGCATGTCGCAGCTGATTGTAAAAGGAATGTGGTGAAGTGTTTTAATTGTGGTGAACCTGGTCACATTAGTACAAAGTGTCCGAAACCGAAGCAGGCTCCAACTGGTGGGAAAGTTTTTGCATTGGCGGGGACTCAGACTACAAGTTCAGACCGTCTGATAAGAGGTACTTGTTTTATTAATAGTACACCTTTAGTTGCTATTATTGATACTGGAGCGACTCATTCGTTTATTTCGTCTGAGTGAGTGAAGCGTTTGAATCTTGTGTTGTCTTTGATGGATGGTGAAATGGTTATTGATACTCCAGTAATGGGGTCAGTAACTACTTCTTTGGTTTGTTTAAGTTGTCCTTTGACCATTTATGGTAAAGACTTTGAGATGGATTTGGTGTGTTTGCCGTTGGAGGGTTTAGATGTGGTTTTGGGGATGAATTGGTTACAGTTCAATCGGGTTCATATTGATTGTTATCATAAGCTGGTAAGGTTTCCTTCGCTTGAGGAAGACGAGGACTCGAGTTTCTTATCTACCAAAGAGTTGAAGAAACTTTTGGCGGATGAAGCTCAGTTGTTTGGGTTGTTTGCTTCGTTGTCAGTGGATAGTCAAGTTTCACTTGAAGTGTTTCCTGTTGTGTGTGATTTTCCGGAAGTGTTTCCTGAGGATATTTCCGATGTGCCGCCAGAGAGAGAGGTGGAGTTTTCTATAGATCTAGTTCCTGGTACTAGACCTGTGTCGATGGCACCATATCGAATGTCGGCATCTGAATTGGTTGAGTTAAAGAAGCAGTTGAATGAGTTGTTAGAAAAGAGGTTTGTGAGGCCAAGTGTGTCGCCTTGGGGTGCTCCATTTTTGTTGGTGAAAAAGAAAGATGGAAGTATGCGATTGTGTATTGATTATCGCCAGCTGAATAAGGTGACGATTAAGAATAAGTATCCTCCTCCAAGGATTGATGATCTGATGGATCAGTTGGTTGGTGCGTGTGTGTTTAGTAAGATTGATTTGAGATTAGGGTATCATTAGATTAGGGTGAAAGAGGAAGATATTCAGAAGACGACTTTTAGGACACGATACAGTCATTATGAATATTATGTGATGCCATTCGGGGTTTCTAATGCGCCAGGTGTGTTTATGGAGTACATGAATCGTATTTTCCACGAGCATTTGGATCGTTTTGTTGTTGTGTTTATTGATGATATCTTAATTTATTCTAAGTCTCGGGAGGAGAACGCAGAGCATTTGCGTATTATTTTGCAGGTTTTGAAGGAAAGGAAACTTTTTGCCAAATTGTCCAAGTGTGAATTCTGGTTGTCAGAGGTGAGTTTTCTTGGACATGTAATTTCAGGTAATGGTATTGCAGTGGAACCATCTAAAGTAGACGCAGTTCTACAATGGGAGGCTCCTAGGTCCGTTACTGAAATTCGAAGCTTTTTGGAATTAGCTGAATATTACCGAAGGTTCATTGAAGGTTTTTCTAAGCTAGCACTTCCTTTGACCCAGTTGACTTGTAAAGGCAAAGCGTTCATTTGGGATATTCAGTGTGAAGAAAGTTTTAGTGAGCTGAAGAGAAGATTGACGACAGCTCTGATCTTGATTTTTCCGAATCCTAATGAACCGTTTGTGGTCTATTGTGATGCGTCTTTGATTGGGCTAGGTGGAGTGTTGATGCAGGAAGGTAAAGTGGTGGCTTATGCTTTAAGGCAATTAAGGGTTCATGAGAAAAATTATCCTACTCATGATCTGGAATTAGCGGTTGTGGTCTTTGTGTTGAAAATTTGGAGGCATTATCTCTATGGTGCTAGATTTGAAGTCTTTAGTGATCATAAGAGTTTGAAATATTTGTTTGATCAGAAAGAACTGAATATGAGGCAGCGGAGATGGTTGGAATTCTTGAAAGACTACGACTTTGGCTTGAATTACCATCCTGGTAAAGCTAATGTGGTAGCCGACGCGTTAAGCCGAAAATCGTTGTATATGTCCGCTTTGATGGTTAAGGAGTGGGAACTTTTAGAATCGTTTAGAGATTTCACTTTGGTATGTGAATTAACGTCGGATAGCGTGAGGCTTGGAATGTTAAGGGTTACTAATGATTTTTTGTTGGCGGTTAGTGAGAAACAAAAGATGGACGTGAAATTTGTGGATTTGATGACGGTGGGAGAGAAAAGTGGGAATGAGGACTTTAAAGTGGACGATAAAGGTGTTTTGAGATTCCGAGGTAGGATTTGTATTCCAGACGATTCAGAGTTGAAAAGGATGATTTTGGAGGAAGGACACTGGAGTAATCTGAGCATACATCCGGGAGCTAATAAAATGTACCAAGATTTGAAGAAGGTTTTCTGGTGGTCTGGATTAAAGAGAGATGTGGCTCAATTTGTTTATGCATGTTTGACTTGTCAGAAATCGAAGGTAGAACATTTGAGGCCTAGTGGTTTGTTGCAACCGTTGGATATGCCTGAGTGGAAATGGGACATCATTTCTATGGATTTTGTGACAGGGTTACGAACACTCAGCGGGGACATAATGCTATTTGGGTGGTTGTGGATAGGCTGACTAAATCGGCGCATTTCATTCCGATTGACATTAGTTTTTCTTTGGAGAGATTGGCTGAGATTTAAATCAGTGTGATTGTGAAATTGCATGGTGTTCCGTTGAGCATTATTTCTGATCGAGATCCTAGGTTTACTTCGAGATTTTGGGAAAGTTTACAAAAGGCTTTAGGATCTAAATTGAGGTTGAGTTCTGCTTATCATCCTCAAATGGATGGTCAGACCGAGAGAACAATTCAGTCGTTGGAGGATTTGTTGCGGGCTTGTGTTCTTGAATAAGGTGGTGCGTGGGATAGTTATCTTGCGTTGATTGAATTCACGTATAATAACAGTTTTCATTCAAGTATTGGAATGACACCGTTTGAAGCGTTATATGGACGAAGATGTCGAACACCGTTGTGATGGCACGAATCTGGTGAGAGTTCGGTGGTTGGGTCGGAGTTAGTGCAACAGACTACAGAAAAAGTGAAGCTTATTCGTGAGAAAATGAAGGCTTCTCAGAGTAGGCAGAAAAGTTATCATGATCGACGAAGGAAAGATCTCGAGTTTCGAGAAGGCGATCATGTATTTCTGAGAGTTACACCGGTGAGGGGCGTTGGTCGTGCATTGAAATCGAAGAAGCTTACTTCTCGGGTTATTGGTCCTTACCAGATATCTGCGAGAGTGGGTGCTGTGGCTTATAGGGTGGCGTTGCCGCCGAGTCTTTCGAATTTGCACGATGTGTTCCATGTTTCACAGCTTCGGAAGTATGTTGCGGATCCGTCGCATGTGATTCCGATGGACGAGGTGGAAGTAAGGGAGAACCTTACGGTTGAGGCATTACTAGTGAGGATTTTGGATCGCGAGTTGAAGCGGTTGCGAGGCAAGGACATTGCGCTTGTGAAGGTAGCGTGGGGAGGCGCTGCTGAGGGCAATTTGACTTGGGAGTTGGAGAGTCGGATGCGGGAGTCGTATAGCAGAGTTGTTCGTCTCAGGTATATTTTCGAGGACGGAAATTTCTAAGTGGGGGAGGGTTGTAACGCCCCAGTTTTGTCAGTTTTATTTAATCGAGTCGTTTTGGATTATTTTATTATTATATTATTTTATTTTTGACTTTTATTTGGAAATATGTTATTTTTCAATGTTGTGATGTTTTATCGCGTTTTGGGAACGTTTGCGAGATATTTGAGTGTGGGGGTATTTTGGTCATTTCACTTTAATTTTACTTAAGTTAGTAAATAGAAATAGAAAGAGAGAAAAATAGAGAGAAAGAAAAAGAGAAGAAGGAAAAGGAAAGGAAAAGAGAAAGAAAGAAGAAAAGAGAGAAAACTTGGAAAAGAAGAAATCAATCTCCCGACTTTTTCAAACACGATTAAATCGGGTAAGGGTGCGAAACTTGATTATTATATACTTGTGTATGATTATGTATGTTTGTTTTTGGTTGATATTGGATTGAAATGGTGTATAGAGTGAAAAATCATAATATGTGAAATTGTTAGAATTCGATTAAATTGAGTCGGAAATCATGTTTCCAGGTCCATTATTGCTGATACATGTTAGATACATGTTGTTATGCATTGTATTGGTAATTTTCTGATGTGTAGGTGAAATTGGGTTGATTTTGGGAGTGAAAACGCATAAAATAATTCTGCAGAATTTTCTGGTTTTTCCACTGCCCATACGCGTATCACTCAAGGCAATACGCGTATTGGTCAAGGCAATACGCGTATGGCATTGAAGAAATGTGGGCAATACGCGTATGGAGCTTCATTTTCTCGGCCATCTGCCCATTTGCGTATTGGTGTAGCGAGTGATTTTTGGATGTGGTTGCGAAGCACAATCGCTCTTGATAACTACAGGTCGATTCATTTTTTATCCTATTGTAAGCTGAATAAGGAAGGGAAATAGATGTCTCCAATTAACCCTGCTTGCATACTGAGTTTGAACAGCGGTCTGTTCGGTTCCGGATGCTACAAAGATTCGGGGAGTCTTGTACTAGTTATTTGTATTTTCGCCAATACGGGTTTTGATTTGGTCACCTAGGGCAGAAGGTTTCTAGCGGGGAACAAGGATTAGGATGTTAGGACTGATGTTTTGAATTACTGCTTTTGATATGGGATTTGGGTTTTTTGTGTGGTGCGCTCGCTAAGATCTTTTCTTTCGATCTTATGCCTACGTATTCCCGTTTACCGAAACAGGGAAATCAGAGCGTTCGTAGTTCCTCCTAATCTATGGGAGGAAATTGGGGGTTTGGTGTCTTGTTCAAGGCCCAAGACGTGAAGCGTAAGGTTGTTTGTATCTTGTTCAAAGCCCAAGATATGAAGCTGAAGGGATATTTTGTGTCTTGTTTAAAGCCCAAGATGTGAAGCTGAAGAGTTTATTTGTATCTTGTTCAAAGCCCAAGATATGAAGCTGAAAGGTTTGTTTGTGTCTTGTTCGAAGCCCAAGACGTGAAGCTGAAGGACCTCGACTTTAGAGAGAATTTGTCATCTCTAAAGAAGGATTTGTTTGTCACAACTGTTTGGTGACTGGTTTATAAAGGAGAATTACTTTAACCGGGATACGCGGATCCTAGCAATGCCATAATTTCCTTTATAGGGTAGTTTTGACCTAAAGGAGAAGACTTTAACTCAGTGTAGAGCAATGCTATCTTTCCTTAGGAATTTCTCATACTAAAAGATGGACAGTGGCATGGATATAGATGATCCAGAGGCTTGCCGCTTACAACAATTAGATGAAGGGGATTGTGTACTGTGAACGAGGCACAACTTTCATGTTAAAAGGTTGATTGGACTCAACTGTGGATTTCTTATACAAAGCCTAAGAGGAGGCTATCTCTACTGAGGAAAGTCATTATACAAAGCCTAAGAGGAGGCTAAAAGGTGTCTCGTACAAAGCCCGAGAGAGAGGCTAAAAGGGGTTGATCCTACAAGAGGATCTTTTATACTCAACAAGAGAGTGTTTTTGTATCTCGTACAAAGCCCAAGATGGAGGCGAAAAAGGTTTTTGACCCGACGATGGAGTCTTTTGGTATCTCGTATGAAGCCCGAGATGAAGGAGATTTGATTTTGACTCTTCTTAAGGGGAATTTGTATCTCGTACGAAGCCCGAGATGAAGGCTGAAGGGTTATTGACTCAACGAGGGAGTCTTTTATGTGTCTCAAATAAAGCCCGAGAGAGAGGCTGAAAATTGTTTGATTCCGCTGGGGAATCTTTTGGTATCTCGTATAAAGCCCGAGATGAAGGCTGAAGTTGTTAGCTCCGCTGGGGAGAATCATTGTATAAAGCCCAAGAGGAGGCTAAAAAGGTTTGCTCCGCTGGGGAGAATCTTTGTATAAAGCCCAAGAGAAGGCTATCATTCCCGGAGGAAGAGATCATTATACAAAGCCTAAGAGGAGGCTAACTTCTGCTGGAGAAGGATCATTATACAAAGCCTAAGAGGAGGCTATGGTTACTGTCTCAGTTAAGTGACAGGTCCAGTATACTGATTTTGGAAGAGAAAATCAATTCTTATATGAGCAACACTGTACTCAGGGATTGATTCCAAGGGTTCGGGTTATTCCTGATCTTTAAGGAAGCGGGAAATCCGAAGGGTATCGAGACTGTCCGAGTCTGCGGGTTTCCTTCCTATTTAACGAAGGGGTCACTTGAGAATGTCTTTGAGACTCAAGGAGACTAGACTGTCCAAGTCTAGAGTTTCATCTTTTGTACTATGCTTTGAGAAACAGTAGTAGACTCTAAGAAAGGACTGCTCTATGAAGATGATTAAGTTCTATTCCTATACCTCTAGGAGGTCGTCGGGACAATTTGTACGAAACCCAAGGGGAGGCTGGAAGCTTTTAAGAAGCAGACGGGTCCTTGTACTAAGCCCAAGAGGAGGCTATCATTCCCGGAGGAAGAGATCATTATACGAAGCCTAAGAGGAGGCTGTGGATACTTCTAAGAAGCCGTAGGGTCCTTGTACTAAGCCCAAGAGGAGGCGGGGTTGCTTTTAGGAAGCCTGTGGGTCCTTGTACGATGCCCAAGAGGAGGCCAATGCTTTTAAGAAGCCCGTGGGTCCCCAAACCCCGAGAAATTCAAGGCAATGCTATTCACCGAGAATAGATCAAAGTCAGGAAAGTTCGAGAATTTGGAAGAAACTCAAAGATGCCATTCACGGAGAATACATTCATCTTGGGGAGTAGAGTTTCTTGACAATTCCTAATAAGGACAACCTGAGAGAAGACTGTATCTGGTGATCCTATTGGGGATCTAGGCGTCTATTTCTACGAACTAACGAAACGGCGTCACCTAGTTCTAGACGTAGTTGCCGGGGAAACTCTAAATATCTATACTATTATTACACAGTAGATATGAGTTTATGAAAGGAGACTTACAGTGAGCAGCCCCACAATACAGTTTATATATATGAAGCAGTAAATGAAAGTGATAACCACTTACTCGGTTGTAGAGCTTCCATGCTGTTTGGTTAGTTGTTCAACAAAGAAATATTGAAAACAACAGTATATTCAAAATCAAAGGAGAAAGTGCTTTGAAAAAGAAAGATTTGGGGCTTATAGCTCAAGGAGAGGCCCAAGGTTTTATCAGTGAGCGCACTGTTTGAATTTGTACAGAGGGACTTATACAAGTGACTGGGGCCCAAAATTGTTTTCTGTACAAGTGGGTTGGGTCTTACACTCTCTCAAGAGGCCCAAAAAAGTTTAAAGAAAAAGAGTGGGGCTTATAACACGAGGGTAGGCCCAATTGATTTTTCCGTTTAAAATGGCGATCGCGCCGAGGTTTTCTTTTAACGCAGAGGGACTTATACGATAAGTGAGGCCCAAAATGTTTTGGTTAAAAGGGGGTTGGGTCTTACACTCTAATAGAGGCCCAAAGAGTTTTGAATGGGTCTTATAGCTCAAGGAGAAGCCCAGATGGTTATTTTTCAAAAGGCGACGATCGCGTCGTTTATTTGAAAATGTACAGAGGGACTTATACAACGAATGAGGCCCAATATTGTTTCTGTACAAGAAGGTTGGGTCTTACACTCTAATAGAGGCCCAGATGATTTTGTTTGAAAACGGCGATCGCGCCGTTTATTTGAAAATGTATAGAGGGACTTATACAACGAATGAGGCCCAAAAATTGTTTTCTGTACAAGTGAGTTAGGTCTTACACTCTAATAGAGGCCCAAAGAGTTTGAATTGAAAACCTAATTTTATTCCTTTAAAAACAAATATTTAAAGAAAATCAATGAAAATTACCAAATAAGTTTGAATAACCTACTTGTGATTTTTGTTTAAGGTTTGAAAAATGAGGTATAAATCACAAGAGATATTAAAACTCATTTGGTCTTGATTTTCCAAGATGAATATTCATTTTTAAAGTGTTTAAAAACAAATAAAATGAATTTATTCACAAAAATACTAATTATATTAAATAAATAATATAAACCTAATTTTTTTTGTGGAATAAAATATTTCAACATTTTTGTGATTTTTTGCAAAAAGAATCAGTCAAAAATAATTAAAATTGAATGAATTATTAATTTTTCAAATCATTAAAAATAATAATATGAAAAATAACAAGATAAACAAGTGATAAAAAGAAGTCTGGGGCGAGGGGGATTCGAACCCCAGACCTCTCGCTCTCTAATACTCACAAAACCAGCTGATGAACCGCTGGGGCGCAATGCCAATTCATTAAGTATATGGCAAGGGAAAAATATATAGAGAACTTGGTTGGTTTTTGAAACATGGCGCCATGACCATCTTCTTCCTCCAGCCCAGATGCATGAAGCCCTCTATCTCTCTCGTTTCTCAACCATTTGACATGATTCAAACACCAAACTCATGCGTTTTTTCACAAGGAACAAGACGGCAATACCCAATTTTATTGATTTTTAGTGTAAAGCAAATTATATCATTGTGGCCGTATGAACCCTAATTTTGCAAAAGCAATCGAGCAGACATGATTATAAGTGCTATGATCAAACTTTTTGAGGGAAACCAATCGACATATGATGGCAATCAATTGGCAAAAATATCATGCGAGGAAATATGCATGGATCATGGATTTTGAGTTTTGAGGCTCACCTTGATGCAAGCTGAAATGGAACTCTGCACAAACTTTGTTCCAGTTGTGATTTAATGATCCCTACAGCTTCAATGGATGGTATGGAGTGTGTTGCAAGCTTTAGAACACTTTGAAACTCTTTGGATCAATCTGGAGACCTCCACCTGCAAAATTGAAGCATAATGGCTTGGTTGAATGGTGATTTTGAGTTTGAGGTGTTACAGTTAGTGTTTAAGTGTTTGGACACCTCAAATACATCATATGTGATGTGTTTGAACAATTGGAATTGATTGCTTATGGCTGCAACTCAAAACCCGATAGTGGTTCCTCAAAAACAAGAAAACTTGAGGTTTAAGAAAGAATGAGAGAAAGCAGTGCTGTAACTGGCTTTGGTGTGAGTTGAATGATCCATTGGGACCTCTATTTATAGGTGATCAACTCTTGTCTTGGAGGAATAGTGAATGGCTGATGGATCAGATCACTTCCAATTGGATTGGCTTGGCCTAGATGCCTCTTGAACTAGGCATGACAGCTGCTCCAAATAGATCAGCTATGCCTTGACTGAAATCACATTCTTCAATCATTTTAATTGTTGTTTAATGTGAGAACATGACTGAGGAGAGTAAGAATCTTGACAATGCACTATTCCACATTAATGCACTTTGAATTCAAGGCAAAATGTGCCAAAGTGGATGAATCTCAAGTTGGAAGATTCCTTGGCTTTGTGACTCAGCCTTATCAGTTGGTTCATTTGGTTCATGATCAGATTGAATGCATGTGGCATAATGATCATTACTTTTGACTCAGAAATCGTGGATGGCAAGAAAACTCACAAACTGATTTTTCATAGCAGCCTTGACATGGTGTGTTGTGGCAGCCATAACTCTTGGCACAAGTGGAATGGTTTCATGCTATTGAGTTGCTTGGATTCTTGGAAATATGTGTAACAACTTTGATGTTCATACCATGAATTGATTCAGCTTGTAACTGTGTGAAAAAATCCCACAAGTTTTGGTGTTTCAACACAAAACCTGCCTTGCCCAGAATTTTTCTAAGTGTTGGAAAAGTTATGTTTTCATGTTTTTAGTGACTTTGATCACTCCATAACTCAAAATCCATGAGGAATTTGGACATAACTTAGTATGAAGTTTTTGTAGAGGGAAAGGTGATCTACAAATCAGGCTTTGAATGGGGCACAATGGCCTTGTGGTTTAGGAGTTATGATCCTTCAAAGTTGGTGCATTAGTGGTACTTTTTTCATAACTTAGAAATTTTTCTAAGTTTTATGGTTACCCCTTTTACAAGTTATCCAACTTTTCTTGATTTTTCTTAATGAATGATGATTCAAATCATACATAAACATCATTTTAGGGTTAAAAATTCATTTTGGTGAAAAATCTCAAAAAGTCAAAGTTGACTTTTGTGCACAGTTGACTTTTTATCAGATGAATTCCAAACTGTGCAATTCCTCAGGAAATCATGTCCTTGACCTAAATCAAACTTGATGGACATGTTCCATGGGTGTCATGGGGTATATTGAGGCATGTCTTAGGGCTTGGGAGCATGTCCTGGTCAAAAGTCAAAGTTACAGTTGACTTTTTTCCGCAAAACCCTAACTGTGGTGCAGATGAAACTAAGACTTGTTGCTCAAGCTTCTTGGATGAATCCATTGTTCCAAATGGATCAATATAGGTCATTAGAGACCCTCAAACCCTCTCTTGAGGTCTTGGCTCATGATTTGCACCAAAAGTCAACTTAGGGGTGAATTAGGTCAAGAAACCCTAATCCTAATTTTTGATGTATGCATCCCCTGAGGCAAAATTGACTTGATGATTGGGTCCATGAGGCTCCATGGAGTATATTAGGTTATGTTTTGGATCAATGGCTTGTGCCCAGATGAAATTTTCCATCTGGAGGCCCTGGTCGACCAAAACCCTAATTTGGTGACACTGGCGATCTTGAGGCTTGATCCACCTAGAAGGGAGCATCCTTGTGCTTAGGCCTTGAAGTGGGAGTCCTTTTTGATCCATTGTGAATGTTTGGGAGATTAGACAAGTTGAAGATCATGTCATTCCTTGATTGATCCTTTGTCTAAGAACTCAAAGAGGGCTTGAAACCCTAATTTTGATTGTAGTGAGTGCTGACCCATCTTTGGGGAGACTGATGATTTGCCCAATGATGGGAAACCTTAGTGGTCAAAATTTGGGGTATGACAATTGGTACGCGTAAGATTTAGGGCAATACGCGTATGAAGCTGGGCAATACGCGTATTGTACTTTTAATGGGAATTTTGGGGGAAAATGGTCTCTGCCCATACGCGTATGACCTTGGGCAATACGCGTATGGCATGGGCGAGCCAGCTGGGCAATACGCGTATGGCTCAAGGCAATACACGTATGTTCAGAAGGTGTGTGTTTTGGATTCCAATTTTATGTCCGAAGTCGTAACTTGTGTTCCGATTATCCGTTTTGAACATTCTTGGTATCGTTGGAAAGCTTTTGAACTGTTCTTTCTTATGATAATAATTTTGAGATTGTTGGCCGATTTAATTATGTCGGGAAATTGGAATAGTGTCGTTTTGTCGACTTTTACCGTTTGAATTGTGTGTACTTGATGTGTTATCATGCAATGTATTGTTATATGATGGGAATGCATGCGATTGAATGTTGTGAGGATGTTTTTTTGGCCTTATGACAAATAAATGCATTGTTTTGGGCTTGAGTGAAAAGCATGATTATTTTTGATTGAGGTGATTGCATATATATGTGCATTTGAATGTCATGAGTCATTGTATGCTGAGCATCATGATATGCATTCTTGTGACGTCGTGAGCGACAGATTGGTTCCAGAGGGAATCTGCTATAACGTCGTGTGCCTTAAAAATAAGAGGTGTGAGCGATAGGATGGATCGTGTGCCTTAAAAATAAGAGGTGTGAGCGATGATTATAGACGATCGTGTGCCTTATACAAAGAGGTGTGAGCGATCGGGTCGCGTGCCTTATACAAAGAGGTGTGAGCGATCCATAAACGTCGTGTGCCTTATACAAAGAGGTGTGAGCGACGGGGGAACATCGTATGCCCGACGAGGAGTTACAGTGATGTAACGAGTAATGGTTCCAATAGTTCCTGAGTGAACTGGTGTTGAGATGATGGGGTCGGTACCGCATTGCATTGCATAGAGTCGTTGTGTCGGTCTCTGTGCATTTGCATTGAATCATGAATGGATTGTTTTTGTGTGGAATTGTGAATGGAATTGATGAGTTATATATATATTTGTCTTGGTGAGAATATATATTTGTTGGTGATAAATGCGATAATATGTGTATTTTTACGTTGTATATCTAATTGTATGCAATTATATTATGATTGTGTTTCTCACCCCTTCTGCTAATTTATAATGCTCTATGAGGCATTGCAGATTAGATTGCTGGAGGTCTTTTTGTGAAACGTAGGTCTTCATTCTTTTGTCGGTCGGCTCTGATATGTGACACCGGGTAGTCGGGTTGATCGAGTGTGATTATTTGTATTATATATGCACTTGTTTTTGGATTGTACCTGTGTAACTTTGTATATGACAGATACACTTTGTATGATGGATATATATGAGATTCAGTTGCAGATTTTCCGCTTTTATTCTGTAATTGAATTGTGGGTGTTAGGAACTCAGTTCCTTTTGTATGTGCTATCTGAGTTGTTGCATATCATTATGAGCAGGAGGTTGTATGTTTGTTTCAAATTGATGTGACTCCTCCGTCTATGCCGTTAATTTTCATTATGCTCTGATTAATTGTTATTGCTTTAATCTTTAGGGGTATAGATTGGGGGTGTTACACAAATCACCCTGGGCCTCTCTCTGAGTTGTAAGCCCCATCACTTGGACAAAAATAAATATTTGGGCCTATGATAGAGTGTAAGACCCAATCCTTTGTAAATACAAACCATTTTGGGCCTCAGATGTTGTATAAGTCCCATGTATTTTCAAAATCAAGGCGCGGTCGTCGCCTTTTAAAACAACGTCATTTGGGGCCTCCTCTCATGTTGTAAGTCTCATCTTTATTTTTCAAAACATCTTTGGGCCTCTTGAAAGGGTGTATGACCCAACCCTTTTGTAAGAAAACCTCTTTGGGCCTCAGTCGTTGTATTAGTCCCGATACGATCTTCAAAACAACTGTGCAATCACTGTTAAACCTTGGGCTTCTCCTTGAGTATAAGCCCCAAAAATCATTTCAACAACAACTTCTCTTTTGATTTAGATTCAAATATAAATGTTGTTATCAAAACTTTCTTTAATTTCTTTGAACAACTAATAATACAGCATGGAAGCTTGCTCGCCTGTAAGTTTTTATCGGCTTTCATTTACTCACTTTCATATATATATATAACTGTATTGTGGGAAGCTGCTCCCCTGTAAGTCCTTCTTTCATACCCTTTTAAATACTTGTCATATATCAACTGTATATATACTAGTATAGTTATTTAGAGTTTTCCCCGACAACTAGGTCTAGAACTAGGTAAAGCCAGTTGGTCACTCTTTAATACGATCAAAACTAGATCCCCATTGGACTTCCAGATACAGTCTTGCCTTCTCTTCGGCTTAAACAACATGGAACAAAGAGAAAGGCAGTATTCTCGGTGAACCTTTTCTCATACTGTCACTATTAGAAATTGTCAAAGGAATTCTATTCCCCAGAGGTGATCTATTCTCGGTGAATAGCATCTCTTGAATTTCTTTAAACCTCAGAACTTTCACTAAATGATCTATTCTCGGTGAATAGCATATCTTGAACTTTTCTTGGTTTGGGACCCACGGGCTTCCTAAAAGCATCCACGCCTCCTCTTGGGCTTTGTACAAGGACCCTCCGGCTTCTTAGAAGTTCTCATGCCTTCTCTTGGGCTTAATACAAGGACCCTGAAGACCTCCTAAAGGTATAAGACAAAACTTAGTCATCCTTTGCTAGAGCAGTCTTTCCAGTTTCAAATCTCAGACCAATTGAGGGTTGATTCTCATCCCTTAAAACACCTGCCTCCTCTTGGGCATCATACAAAGATAAACTCTTCCACACCAGTAGACTTGGACAGTCTAAATTTCCCCTTGAGTCTCAAAGACATTCTCAAGTTCCCTACAAACATAGGGGAAACCCTGGTCATTCTGGACCAATCTCCGGTAGAGTTAAAACCCTTGGGTTCTAAAACCCAGTCTCTCTCCTAAAATCCCCAAGCCAGGATCAGTTTATCATCAGTATAACACTATCCCAAATCAGAACCTCAAGGCATCTGATACCTCAACTCTTCTGTAATCCTCAACAAGAGTTGATTCCTCATTTGGACCTGCCTCGGGATCTCCATAATCCCCTGCAGAAGATAGCCTCCTCTTAGGCTTTATATAACGATCCTTCCTCAGCATAGTAATCCTCCTTTTGGGCTTTGTATAATGATTCTCCCCAGCGGAGCTAACCTTTTCAGACTCTCTTGTTGAGTCAATCAATTTTCAGTCTCTCTTGTTGAGTCAATCACCTTTTTGTTCTCTCTTGTTGAGTCAACCCTTTTAGCCTCAATCTTGGGCTTTGTGCAAGACAGATAAAACCACTCTCTTGTTGAGTCAATCTTTTCCAGCCTCCCATTTGGCTTGGTATAAAGAGTTCCCCTAGAAGAATTTAGCCTCCCCTTAAGCTGTGTGGATAACACCCTTATAAAGGAAATTATGGATAACACCCTTATAAAGGAAATTAGCAGAGTTTCGCAATCTTTTTCCTTCAGGATAACACCCTTATAAAGGAAATTATGGTATTGCTGGATTTACACATCCCAGTTAAAGTAATCCTCCTTTATAAACAGTCACCCAACAGTTGTGATAAACAGACAAAATGTCTCCCTTTAGAGATGACAAATTCTCTCTCGGTAAAACCTTTTAGCTTCAATCTTGGGCTTTGAACAAGACACAAATACTCAACCTTTTAGCTTCAATCTTGGGCTTTGAACAAGACACCAAAATATCTTTTTCCTCCCTTAGAATAGGAGGAACTACGATTGCTCTGATTTCCCTGTTTTGTTTAAACGAGAATACGTAGGCATAAGATTGCGAAACCTTAGCGAGCATATTAATCAAAAACTTTAGGTCCAGTACCTTCATATCAATCAAAACTTAGGTCCAGTACCTTACCAAAAACATCGGGAAAACCCGAACATCATCAAAAACTCTCTCTCTCTCTCTCTCACTCTCTCTCTCTCTCTCTCTCTCTCTCTCTCTCTCTCTCTCTCTCTCTCTCTCTCTCTCTCTCATATTTCCCACGAAACTTTCCCAACCCATTAATGGATAAACACCATCAAGTACAAAGCGAAACCTAAAGCTAAAAACCTGTGGATAACCACATATAGGATGGGTAATTGACAACTCTCCATTGTATAACCTGACCCCGAACTCCCCGAATCTCTTTAAGCGTTTGTTCAGTTAAACATTTGCGTGCAAGGTTAGTTTTAGATAGCTTCCCTTTCCCTTCCAGCTTCACGGGATAAATAAGAAATTAGAAAGTAGCACCCCCCTTCCTTCATTGAGGAGAAAACCCAAATTCCTTGATAAGGTGGTCACGTCACCGACAAAAATCACGTGCTACAATATCATTCATCATTCTCACATAACACAGTTTTCTTATCTTTGAGTCTCACGTATATGTCGCGATTCTAGAGTCAAACTGTCTCACTCATAAAATACTCGGGCCAATCGACAAAAGAAAATAGACGATCTCGAGGAAGAGAACAGAGAGCTAAGAGAAGAAATCGATGCTCTGAAGGAAAGTTTGGAAAAACTTCACAGTGACATGCAATCCCTGGCAATAGCTCAGGAGCACCGACATCAAAAGACTGTGATCTCGGAGATCACATCTACACCTGTAATGGAGACATATAATCTTTGGTACAACATGCCTAAGGGTCGCCCCTGGGGCATGCCTTTCAACTTTATACCTGAAGGATATATCCCACCGGTCACTGAAGACCCAGAAACTGCAGCAAGAAGGATACAAACTTCGGGAAAAGGGAGACGCAAGGGTTACAATGGCAACTCCTGAAGGTTACGAACTTCAAGGCACTGGAGCTCTAAGAATCACCGCTATTATGACCATACCACAACCAGTGGTACACACTGTCCCGGAAGGACAGATTCCGCAAACAATTTTTGGCGGAAACAAAGAAGTATACGAAAGGATGAATGAGTTCCAGGAACAATTCTTGGAAATGCAGAAGGAACTGCATGCCATTCGTGATCAAGACTAATTCGGAAAAGACACCCCAGACCCCTGTTTGGTCCTTAATGTAAAAATCCCGCACAAATTCAAGGTGCCTGACTTTGAAAAATACAAAGGCAACTCTTGCCCTCAAAGTCATTTGGTGATGTACGCTCGAAAAATGTCAACTCAGACAGAAAATCAATAGCTACTGATCCATTACTTCCAAGACAGTTTAACCGGTGCCGCACTCAAATGGTACATGGGTTTAAACCCACCAAGATGAGTACTTTCAGAGATCTTGGGGAAGCCTTTGTTCAGCAGTATAAATATAACTTGGACATGGCACCGAATAGGGATCAGCTCAGAGCAATGTCGCATAAGGACAAAAAAAATTTCAAAGAATATGCTCAGAGATGGCATGAAATTGCCGCTCAGATTTGTCCCCCTCTTGAGGAAAAAGAGATGAAAAAGATCTTCCTGAAAACCTTGAGCCCATTCTATTACGACAGAATGGTTGCAAGTGCGCCTAGTGACTTCACTGAAATGGTGAACATGGGAGTACGCCTTGAAGAAGCAGTCCGAGAAAGATGATGGGTCAAGGATGCAGAGCCATCTAGCAGTACCAAACGAACTGGTAGTGCTTTCCAAAAGAAAAAAGAGCAAGATATTAGTAATATCTCTCTGGGAAAGCAAAGGCGAATGTATCAACCAGTAGCGGTGATAACTCCCGCTATCAACCTCGTGCTGGCTCCGACTTATCAACCTCAGGTTGCTCAGAGCCAACCAAGTCAACAACAGTATTAGCCAAGAACGCAACAACCTTTTCAGCCGGCTCTGCCATAGTACAACAACAACAATCGTACTACACGACCATCAGGATTCGACCCTATACCGATGTTGTACGCAGATTTATTTCCACTTCTACTGGCCAAGGGGCACGTCCAAACCAGGACTCCTCTTACAATACCAGAAAATCCACCTTTTTGGTTTAAAGCAGATCAAACTTGCCCTTACCATCAAGGAAGATCGGGACATAATATTGAGAATTGTCTCAGCTTTAAGTCTGATGTACAGAAGCTTGTCAGGAACGGGGTTTTATCCTTCAAAGATACTAATATGAATGTTCAGACGAACCCGTTGTTGCAACATGAGAAGACTGCAGTGAATTTAATAGAGGAAGAACCTAGCCGCAGTTATCAAATTCATGATGTACTCCTATTGGGAACCAATCTGGTTAGGATGAATTGCAGACAGAACGGGTATGGTCATGTACCCTCTCACAATTATCACCAGTGTGATATCTGCTCAAAGAACAAACAGGGGTGTTCCATAGTGCAAGCAGCTCTACAAGAGCAAATGGATCTGGGCTGGATTCAGGATCACAGGATCCGTGAGGTAAACATGGCCCATGCACATCCCAACATTGTTCAGAACCACGACATCCGTGCGATGAACATCAATTTAGTGGCGATGCATTCGAGACAAAGTCAGTATTATAATCTGCCACGACACAATTAAAATGCTTGTCCAGACTGTTCAACAGACAATCAGGGATGCTCTTTTGTACAAGAGGCCCTCCAACATCAGATGGATCTCGGATGGATCCAAGACTACCGCAAAATAAATGACCATCAAATCAATATGGTTCAGATCTTTGACATCCACTTGATGGATACCAGTCTAGTTGAATTGCATGCTAAGCAAGTCAGGCTCAGTTTTCTGGCTTCATATGATTATCTAGACTGTGAAGAATGTCGTGAAGACAACCAAGGGTGTGCGCTTGTGCCAAGAACCCTTCAACATATATTAGACCACTAGTGGCTTCCAATTTACCTGGATGAAGCTACACAACGGATTAGCATGACTGATGGGAATCCTGATAGACATCAAAGTCGTGATATCCATTCAACCGAAACAGATCTAGTAAAGATGTACTGCATACAAAGCGGATATGGTTGGGTACCACACCACAATTATGAGCGCAGTAGGGTATGCTCGAAAAATAACCAAGGATGTTATCTCGTGCGAGCAACTCTCAAAAATCAGTTAAACTAGAAGGAGATTCAACCATGTTCGAGCTCTGGGTCAATCAACATGATACAAGAGTACCTCCCTAATCAAAGCAAAACCGCTATCATAATCTCCGATCACAGAATAACCGAGAACTTTTGCGCCATAATCCCTCTACCCAATGGATCAAGAATCCCTCTTGATGATAGAAAAGTTCCCAACCAGGAACTAATTGAGGTTGCCTATAACGGTCAGAGAAATAAAAAAGCTCTTGTGGTTATCTACCGGCTAGGACCAAAACCATACAAATCAGATAAGGCTATCCCTTACAAGTACGGTGCAACAACCATCGAAAATGGAAAGGAAACTCCATTACCCTCCGTCGTAAACATTGCCGACATCAGTCGAGTCACACGGAGTGGTCGGATCTTCAACAGAGGAGTTGGAGAACCTACCAAAGAAAAGGAACCTCAAACAGGAGTTCCTAACCCACCAGTTGGTCAATTTGGTAATCCAGAACTTGTGAAGAACAACGATGAGATGCTGAAGCTCATCCAGAAAAGCGAGTACAACATTGTGGACCAATTGTCACAAACTCTGTCTCGAATCTCTGTGCTTTCTCTCCTGCTTAGTTCAGAAGCTCACAGGGAAGCTCTACAGAAAGTCTTAGAGCAAGCCTTTGTGGAACAAGATGTGACGGTAGGACAGTTTGATATCATTATCTCCAACATCACTTCCTGCAACAACTTAGGATTCAGTGATGTAGAACTGCCGAAAGAAGGCAAGAATCATAATATGGCGCTTAACCTTACAGTCAACTGCCAAGACGATACTTTAGCCAGCATACTGGTAGACACAGGATCATCTTTGAATGTTATGCCAAAATCAACTCTGATACGACTATCATTTTAAGGAGCCCCGATAAGGGGCAGTGAGATCATTGTCAAAGCCTTTGACAGATCTAGAAAAATAGTTATCGGCGAAGTTAATCTTCCCATAACCACCGGTCCTCACACTTTCCAAGTCACTTTCTAGGTCATGGACATCCGGGCAGCATACAACTGTTTATTAGGAAGACCTGGGATACACGAAGCTGGGGCAGTCACTTCGACACTTCACTAGAAGCTGAAGTTTGTCAAGAATGACAAGTTAGTCACAGTATGCAGAGAGTAAGCCTTAATCGTGAGCAACTTATCATCATTATCCTGTGTAGAACCAGAAGAGGTTGTTAGAACTCAGTTCCAAGCACTCTCGGTGAGCAATGAGAATCAATCAGAAAGAGGGAAGTCAATTTCCTTATACAAGGACGCTCTCGAAGTAATCAAGAGTAGCGACATAAAAGGATGGGGACAACTTGTAATTCCTACTGATAACAAGACAAAGAAAGGTCTTGGTTTCTCTTCAGCCTGTACCCAGAGTACTAAGAAAGCCGAAACTTTTCGTCCCATTCAGGATTTCTTCCGCAGTGGAGGCTTCCTCCACCCATTGTCTCAAGAGGTACACACTATCAATGAAAACGATTCCTCTGATACAGAAGAAGATTGGAAATCTTACCTTAACCATGACGGTTATATATCTCCGGAAGAAGCACGTATGCCATTCTATTTTCCAAAGCAGAGCCTGGGATATATACCGAGATCAGACGCCCGGATGATCTATGGAGATTACGATCCTAAAGGATGTCATGCTCCACCTAACTCATTAGAAGATGACCTAATGAGAGATAGCTTTGACCAAGATTGTTATGATCCCCTGGATGATTTGCCTATCTGGAAGCCATACACGGAAGACTTGGCGCAAAAGAGTCAGTCTGATAATGCCTATCAACTGAGTAATATTGAAAAGAATACCCATGTCCCCACCGAGTCATGGAATCATTACTCAAGACATTCCGAAAATGTCCGACACCATGGTGACGAATCTGCAAAGATTGCAGGACAAGAGTTCATCAACTATGCTTTTCCTGAGGTCAACATCATTGAGGAAGATGACTCGTCCATTCCCACAGAAATATGGGACACCTTAGGACAGCCGAGTGGAAAGTACAACTTCTTAGTCAAGTACACTGCTCCTAAAAGTTCTCGCATCAGATACGAGGACATCCAGCCAACTGGATGAGGAGATCCGCTTGAGAGTAAAAACACTATAGAAGAGACAACAGATGAGTTTGTAACGCCCTATTTCGATTATTTTGTTACTTGATTATTGTATAGTATTTTGGTGTATTTTAGTAGTAATGATAATAATATGATTGCATGAATATTATTGCTATTATTATTTGATGATTATTACTATGGGTGAAATATTAGTATTATTAATATTGTGGTGTAATAATTGTTTTTACTATGGGATGGTAATTGTAATTATTATTACCATTAGTATTATTATTACTATTAGATTTATTTTTATTAATTGTTACTATTACTATTACTATTACTATTATTATAATTAATAGTGGTGGGGCAATTATAAGTAATGGGGTAGTAAAATAAGTGGGTAGGTTTAGTGGAAAATTTAGAGAATAGTTAGTAAGAAAATTATGAAAGATATAATTTTAAGAGATAATTAGAAGTTAGTGGAATTATTAGAGAGAGGAGATAGTAAGAGTTTTATGAGAATTATATATGGAAAGAAATAGAAAGGAAAAGGAAATAGAGAGGAAAGAAAAGAAGAGCAAAGGAAGAAAAGAGAAAGGGAAAGAAGAACAAAAACCTACAAGAAGAAGGTGAAGAATCAAAGACGTAAGGGGGAGAATTCTTGTTATTATGGGAGTATATGATTGGGATCAATGGGTAGTATAACATACTAGGAGAATTGGTTTGATTTCTATCAATTTCAATTGTTAGGTTTTGAGTATGAATTTAGGAAATTGATGGTAGAAAACATGTTTTAAGATTCCTAATAGTTGCTATATGATGTATATAGGTTGTATAACAATTTGTTTCATGAAAAATGATGGATTTATGAGGTTTTATGTTGATTTTCGTAGCTGACAGTAACATTTCCGAAAACAGCAGTTTTTTGGTTTTATAATAGTATTTTTTGCAACAGTAATTTTCTGGTTTTGACAGCATTTTGTAAAACTTGTAAATTCAATAACTTTTGAACCGTAACTCCGTTTTATATGCCGTTTGGACCGTTACGAAGCTAAGAATATTATCTATAATGTGATATTCATTTTGATAGCAGTGGATTAATATTTATTGAGGGAATCCAATGTGGATGTATGTTGTATGTATGTTATATTTCTTGAAAATGTTTGAGAATTATAACATTTGATATGTTGAGATTTTGAGATTTGGATCCAAAACTTTTGTGTTAGAAATCAAGTTTTAAGGTTCCTAATTGTTGATACATGATAGATATAGGTTGCTATGTATTTAGTTTGTATTATAGTGATGTTTATATGAGATTTTTAGTGGAAAATGTGCAAAACCCGTAGCTGGTGCAGGGGCAATTTTCTGGTTTTGGGAAAATTTCAAATGGGTATAACTTTTGATCCGTAACTCCGTTTTGGTCGTCGTTCGAAGCGTTGGGAAGCTAATTAAATATTCTTTCTAATAGGATTGGGTTGGAGGATAGTAGATGATTTTATTTAGGTGTGGTTGTGAAAACATTTGGGTTGTCGGATGTTTTATTGTCTAACTAGCGTGCAATTGGTGTATTTGTGCGTATTAGGCTAATGCCATATGAATGTGGATTGTTTGTGCCATTTATAGGTGTTTAGCAATTGTGTTGTGAATTGTTTCTGGGGGTAGCCTTATGGCGTGAATCCTAGTGAATAAACGATGAATGCGATTGTGTAATATCGTGCATTGATGAAACTTGAATAACATGAATCAATGTATTCTATATATGTTATTTTGTTGTGAATGTGATGGCGAACGTTATGACGATGTTTTTGATGAATAATTATGATGTTTACAAAATGTGAATTTTGTGATAACTTGATTAAATGACGTTGATGAACGACGATGAAGGCTTATGCCAATGATGATGATGATGTACATTTTGTACAGTGTTGAGAGCCGAGTGCTCAGTGTTGTATTTTGTTTTGATGATGATGATGGCCTGAAAATTATGGCAAACACGATGGCTTGTTTTGGCACATGTTGTATACCGTTGTTCGGTAGTTGCATTTTGTGTTGTTGTATTTTGAGTGTCGCATACATCTCATGGCCTGAAAATTATGGCAAACACGTTGGCCTGGATTGGCAATATTTTTATGTTGGATCGAATGATCACCACGTTGGCCTGGATTGGCAATATTTTTATGTTGGATCGAATGATCACCACGTTGGCCTGGATTGGCAATATCATTACGTTGGCCCTGAGTTGGCAAGTTATTACGTTAGGAGTTCTGCTCCATTGGTACCACATGCATGGTGTCGTGTCAGCATTATGCATTGCACATTGTTTTGATTGATGTTGTAGCGACGAATCCGATTTTGATAACCGGAAATTATTCTTGATGTGTGATGATTGTAACACCCCTTTCTATACCCCCAAATAATCAATTAAATCATTTAGGCACGTATTGAAAATTTCATCAGAGTATAATTATAACTACGGCATAAAAAGAGAATGTCACATTATGCATGAAATTAAACACATACAACACCTGCTCACAAAGATATGCAACAGTGGGGTAACTTTCAAACAACAAAGGATCTCAGTCCTTATACCCACATCTCAATATTTAGAATAAAAGCGGAAACATCTAAAATATTGAATAACAACCACATATATACATCAACATATATATACATCATCCAATATGGATCACAAGCAACATCATGTTTATATACACAAATTCATCAGCAAGATACATATGCAAATGTATCACAAAAAGATCAAAACGTCCTAGCTACCCGGTGCTACATATTAGGGCCAACCGACCAACAAGGAAAATGAAGACACGCTTCACAAAAAGACCGCCAGATACCTAATCTGCAATGCCTCATAGAGCATCATAAAACAGCAGAAGGGTGAGAAATATTATCATAATAACAATGCATATAATTATATATCTCAACATAAAAATACACATATACCACATATTCTCACCATTCCATCATACCACATAAACATACATATTATGTTTACTATGTCACAATCATCACATCTCACTCAATATACATCGCAAGGCATATATATATAAAACCAAGCATATTCCTCATAATGCTTATCATTCGACATAAACACACATATTCATGTTTATCCATCCATGCACACCTGCACAATTCTACTCATTCCATATCAACATATACATATATATGTTTATTCATCAATGCACAAATACAATGATGACAAATGCAACTCATAGAGACTGACTCACGACTCTATGCAGATGCATGCGGTACCGACTCATCATCTCAAGTTCAATTGAAGAACTTATTGGAACCATTGCTACAACCGCACATCGGCATACAATATGATTGCTACAACCGCACCTCGGCATACAATGTCATTGCTACAACCGCACATCGGCATACAATGTTTAAGGATTGCTACAACCGCACATCGGCATACAATATCATTGCTACAACCGCACATCGGGATACAATATCATTGCTACAACTGCACATCGGCATACAATATCATTGCTACAACCGCACATCGGCATACAATGTTTAAGGATTGCTACAACCGCACCTCGGCATACAATCCGATTGCTACAACCCCACTTGGGCATACAATCGTTTGTAATCATCGCTTCAACCGCATATCGGCATACGACGTTACAACAGATTCATCTTAGAATCCCACAACACAAGAATGCATATCATGATGCTTCACATACAAAATGAACCAATACACTCATGCAATGCATACTTATTCACAACATAGTCATGCATTCATCACATATAATCCATCTACATTCACATCAATGGTATAACAACATACACATGTATCCAAACAAATCAATTTACGGTTTACCGGAAAAGTCGGTTAAAAGTCGACAAAACACACTATTCAGACATCATACATCCATCACCAATACATATCAATCATGCACAACATTTTATCACATATACTCACGTCATATAACAGCACACAAGCTATACGTTACATATCAAAAGCATGTAGCATGATAACACATCATTCGCATACCACTACGACGGTAAAAATCCAACAATACAACACTTTTTCAAACTCACGACTTAAATAAATCATCTACTGACCTCCAACCCATTTTTGTTAGAAAGAATATTTCATAAGCTTTCTAACGCTTCGAACGGGGACCAAAACGGACTTACGGATCAAAAGTTATGAATTTTCAAAGTTTTGAAATTTTTCATTTTGTCCAGACCTGCGGGCTGAGCGCCCGACCTGCGCGCTGAGCGCGAAACCTGCTGCGTGTTTTAGCCTTAAAAACACCATTTTTAGACTTCCGGACATCCGTTTTCGATTCCGTAAAAAGCTGCGATCTCATAATTCAACGTACTACAATATTTTCACCATTAAGAAGTCATCCAACACATTTTCCATTTTTGAAATATTTTAAAACATAATTTTATCATTGAATTCTAAATTCGAACTCGATCGAAACTGCGGAAAAACACGCAAACAACCATTCCCGATTAAACCCAAACCTTACCCGATGAAATATCAACCTATACCAATGCACCAGACATATCCAAACACTCTTACTCGATCACAACCTCAATTTACACAAAAACCTCAATATATACCAAAAACTCAAAAGTTATAAATTCAACTCGATTCAATCAAACGGTCACACTAAATCAAGGCCCAACATCACACGACTCTACTACGCGATTTATTCCGAATTTCATCCGTGAAAACATCGATTTCTATCCATTTTTCTCATTTCGACCTAGAATTGGAAAACTATGGAAAAACAAGAAAAACTTCACACAATCACACATACATAATCATACACAAAGTTAGGATAACAATATTTCACACCCTTACCCGATTAAATCGATTCCTAGAAGTGATTTTCTTGAGTTTCCAAGCTTTTCCTCTTTTTCTCTCTTTTTCTCCTTTCTCTTCTTTTCTTTCTTCCCTTTTTCTTCTTCTCTTTTCTTTCTCTCTATTTTTCTCTCCTTTCTATTTCTATTCTCTTTTCTTTACTAACTTAGTAAATAATTAGGGAAAAGACTAAAATACCCTTACTCTCAATTATCTCCCAAACGATCCCAAAATGCGATAAAATATAATAACAGTACAAAACAATATATTATCACACCAAAGTCATAAGTAAAAATAATATAATACTCAAAATAATTAAATCGACTCGATTAAATAAAACGATCAAAACTGGGGCGTTACAACTCTCCCTCACTTGGAAATTTTCGTCCTCGAAAATATAACCGATCTCAACAACTCCAAACACGGCCCTCGCATCCGACCAAACAAACACTAGATCAACCAAAAGCACACCACAAATAACACAACTGACTAACCACCTGGCTAACAGCAGCAACGACAACGACAAGGCGCAAAGCCCATACAATGCACTTGCCGACCAACTCCCAACTCAAAGAATACACAAGCACAACTTGCTAGTTCACTCTCAAATACAAAATGTACCACATCACGCTTCCGCCGTGCACTCTGATTACCCGAAACCATCAAGACTATCAACCTCACGCTCAAAACCTAACTCTTTCTCATATCCACCAAAAATCACTCTTCACTGCCAATATATCCAACCACACTAAACACGAACCTCTGTACTGCTCAAATAATTCCAATTCTCTGACCATCAAAACAGACACGCATAAAAATTTCCGACTTACACATCAGGCACAACAACATCCTTTCCCCAAGGATAATCCAAAACCAATTCATGACTCGCCACGAATCCTAATCATCCTCGTTGTCTCTATTCTTTCAGACCAACTCAATATTCAATATTCAATATTCTTATAATTACCAAACACTTCGAATCTAGAATCACAAAGACGATACTTCCTATAATCCAACATAACACAGCTACAACCAATTCCACAATAGTACTGATCCTTCCTCGAATCCTCAAATGTCGAAGAACATAAACCACAACTTACACAAACCACCACTCTTATCAAACATTCCAACAATTGTGATTCTAATCAAACTCAACCAACCTAAAAGGACTCTTAATGAATTCACCACTTAACCACATACCGGCACCTCTAATCCATCTCATCTTCTGATATAAGAATCTTCATCGACACAACAAAACAATCTGTAACCATTTCCTTAAATTCCAAACAATTCTTTGCACACACTATCAAAGCCAGAAAGACACGTCCCTTCCATCCAACATAATCCCCGTCTGCTATCAACAAGAGATTAAGGGTGATCAGTTCCTCAATTTGTCAATAGACAGTCGACAATCATGATGGGGCATAAACCATCTTTACCAAGCCATAACAACATTCCTTGCATCTTGTGCACAAAACCACCTAAGGTACCAATCCTTACTTGACATAAACCTTACCTCCGTATTCCCTTTGGAATCGGAAACCACACTGTCCAAACAACACTTACAATCGGTCAAACAACGGCACCCTGAGCCAATGCTCCTCACCTGAAGCCACTTGGAGAAGTACCAACTTCTCCCCCACTTATAACATTCTCAATCCTGAAGACAAAGGATTAGAAAAACCAAAAAGCACTGATAGTGTTCTACACACTTATCACGTACTAGGGAATAAACAACATTGATAATATACAACTGCCATGCCACACAGACTCAACAACTTGGCATTACCAATCTCTTGTCCAACCAGTCATAAACAAATTCAAACACTTTGCACACACATGAGAAATAAAAGAATAAGTCGCTCCCATATCCATAATAGCAATTAAAGGCGTACTATTAATAAAACATATACCTTTAATCAAACGATCCGCACTGGTAGTGTCTGACCCAGCTAATGCAAACACCTTTCTGCCCGCTTGAGCTTGTTTCGGTTTAGTACAGTTAGGACTAATGTGACCTACTTCTCCACAGTTAAAACACTTCATCATATTTCTTCTACAATCATTATCAACATGCCCAAGGATTCCACAGTTAGAACATTTCGGTACAGTCTTCCTACAATCAGTTACTTTATGACCCAATTCGCCACACCTGAAACACTTCATATAACCGGAACCTCCTCCTCCAGATCTCTTATCAAAATTTCCTTTATACTTGCCTTTATCAACAGGAGTCATATAAGGACCATCCCTAGCTTGCTGTTTACCTTTCCTCTCATTCACACTTTTGTAATGAGCAGAACGAGCCTTGCTATCTTCCTCGAAAATTCTACAACATTCAGTCAAATCTGAAAATCTTCTAATCCTCTGGTATCCCACAGCTTGCTTAATCTCAGGACGCAAACCATTCTCATATTTAATACACTTTGAGAACTCAGCAGTAATCGCAGCATAATGAGAATGAAATTGAACCAATTCCACAAACTTAGCAGTATAGTCCACCACTGACATACCACCTTGTTTCAATTCTAGGAATTCCATCTCTATCTTCCCTTTCACACTTTCAGGGTAATACTTCAGCAAAAACTCGGTACGAAACAATTCCCAAGTTACCTCTTCATTATCCACCTCAAGAATTTCACGCATACCGACCCACAAATCGTTGGCTTCTTCCCTCAGCATGTGAGATCCAAGCCTCACCTTATTCTCTTCCGCACAGTCCATGACTCTGAAGATTCTTTCAATCTCTTTCAGCCAAAGTTGAGCACCATCGGGATCAAATCTTCCTTTGAAGACCGGTGGTTGATTCTTCCTGAACTCTTCATTAGCACTTACATTCGGCGCACCCTGCACCGCCCTAGCCATTGCTTCCATAGCAGCAGCCATCGCATTATCGTTTCTACCAGCCATATTCTGATCATTCCCAAAAATAACAACAAAGGTTAAACAACAGTTCAACCAACACAACAACGAGACAGACACGACTGACTCAACCTTGGCTCTGATACCACTTAATGTAACACCCCTTTCTATACCCCCAAATAATCAATTAAATCATTTAGGCACGTATTGAAAATTTCATCAGAGTATAATTATAACTACGGCATAAAAAGAGAATGTCACATTATGCATGAAATTAAACACATACAACACCTGCTCACAAAGATATGCAACAGTGGGGTAACTTTCAAACAACAAAGGATCTCAGTCCTTATACCCACATCTCAATATTTAGAATAAAAGCGGAAACATCTAAAATATTGAATAACAACCACATATATACATCAACATATATATACATCATCCAATATGGATCACAAGCAACATCATGTTTATATACACAAATTCATCAGCAAGATACATATGCAAATGTATCACAAAAAGATCAAAACGTCCTAGCTACCCGGTGCTACATATCAGAGCCATCCGACCAACAAGGAAAATGAAGACACGCTTCACAAAAAGACCGCCAGATACCTAATCTGCAATGCCTCATAGAGCATCATAAAACAGCAGAAGGGTGAGAAATATTATCATAATAACAATGCATATAATTATATATCTCAACATAAAAATACACATATACCACATATTCTCACCATTCCATCATACCACATAAACATACATATTATGTTTACTATGTCACAATCATCACATCTCACTCAATATACATCGCAAGGCATATATATATAAAACCAAGCATATTCCTCATAATGCTTATCATTCGACATAAACACACATATTCATGTTTATCCATCCATGCACACCTGCACAATTCTACTTATTCCATATCAACATATACATATATATGTTTATTCATCAATGCACAAATACAATGATGACAAATGCAACTCATAGAGACCGACTCACGACGCTATGCAGATGCATGCGGTACCGACTCATCATCTCAAGTTCAATTGAAGAACTTATTGGAACCATTGCTACAACCGCACATCGGCATACAATATGATTGCTACAACCGCACCTCGGCATACAATGTCATTGCTACAACCGCACATCGGCATACAATGTTTAAGGATTGCTACAACCGCACATCGGCATACAATATCATTGCTACAACCGCACATCGGCATACAATGTTTAAGGATTGCTACAACCGCACCTCGGCATACAATCCGATTGCTACAACCCCACTTGGGCATACAATCGTTTGTAATCATCGCTTCAACCGCATATCGGCATACGACGTTACAACAGATTCATCTTAGAATCCCACAACACAAGAATGCATATCATGATGCTTCACATACAAAATGAACCAATACACTCATGCAATGCATACTTATTCACAACATAGTCATGCATTCATCACATATAATCCATCTACATTCACATCAATGGTATAACAACATACACATGTATCCAAACAAATCAATTTACGGTTTACCGGAAAAGTCGGTTAAAAGTCAACAAAACACACTATTCAGACATCATACATCCATCACCAATACATATCAATCATGCACAACATTTTATCACATATACTCACGTCATATAACAGCACACAAGCTATATGTTACATATCAAAAGCATGTAGCATGATAACACATCATTCGCATACCACTACGACGGTAAAAATCCAACAATACAACACTTTTTCAAAATCACGACTTAAATAAATCATCTACTGACCTCCAACCCATTTTTGTTAGAAAGAATATTTCATAAGCTTTCTAACGCTTCGAACGGGGACCAAAACGGACTTACGGATCAAAAGTTATGAATTTTCAAAGTTTTGAAATTTTTCATTTTGTCCAGACCTGCGGGCTGAGGGCCTGACCTGCGCGCTGAGCGCGAAACCTGCTGCGTGTTTTAGCCTTAAAAACACCATTTTTAGACTTACGGACATCCGTTTTCGATTCCGTAAAAAGCTGCGATCTCATAATTCAACGTACTACAATATTTTCACCATTAAGAAGCCATCCAACACATTTTCCATTTTTGAAATATTTTAAAACATAATTTTATCATTGAATTCTAAATTCGAACTCGATCGAAACTGCGGAAAAACACGCAAACAACCATTCCCGATTAAACCCAAACCTTACCCGATGAAATATCAACCTATACCAATGTACCAGACATATCCAAACACTCTTACTCGATCACAACCTCAATTTACACAAAAACCTCAATATATACCAAAAACTCAAAAGTTATAAATTCAACTCGATTCAAGCAAACGGTCACACTAAATCAAGGCCCAACATCACACGACTCTACTACGCGATTTATTCCGAATTTCATCCGTGAAAACATCGATTTCTATCCATTTTTCTCATTTCGACCTAGAATTGGAAAACTATGGAAAAACAAGAAAAACTTCACACAATCACACATACATAATCATACACAAAGTTAGGATAACAATATTTCACACCCTTACCCGATTAAATCGATTCCTAGAAGTGATTTTCTTGAGTTTCCAAGCTTTTCCTCTTTTTCTCTCTTTTTCTCCTTTCTCTTCTTTTCTTTCTTCCCTTTTTCTTCTTCTCTTTTCTTTCTCTCTATTTTTCTCTCCTTTCTATTTCTATTCTCTTTTCTTTACTAACTTAGTAAATAATTAGGGAAAAGACTAAAATACCCTTACTCTCAATTATCTCCCAAACGATCCCAAAATGCGATAAAATATAATAACAGTACAAAACAATATATTATCACACCAAAGTCATAAGTAAAAATAATATAATACTCAAAATAATTAAATCGACTCGATTAAATAAAACGATCAAAACTGGGGCGTTACAACTCTCCCTCACTTGGAAATTTTCGTCCTCGAAAATATAACCGATCTCAACAACTCCAAACACGGCCCTCGCATCCGACCAAACAAACACTAGATCAACCAAAAGCACACCACAAATAACACAACTGACTAACCACCTGGCTAACAGCAGCAACGACAACGACAAGGCGCAAAGCCCATACAATGCACTTGCCGACCAACTCCCAACTCAAAGAATACACAAGCACAACTTTCTAGTTCACTCTCAAATACAAAATGTACCACATCACGCTTCCGCCGCGCACTCTGATTACCCGAAACCATCAAGACTATCAACCTCACGCTCAAAACCTAACTCTTTCTCATATCCACCAAAAATCACTCTTCACTGCCAATATATCCAACCACACTAAACACGAACCTCTGTACTGCTCAAATAATTCCAATTCTCTGACCATCAAAACAGACACTCATAAAAATTTCCGACTTACACATCAGGCACAACAACATCCTTTCCCCAAGGATAATCCTAAACCAATTCATGACTCGCCACGAATCCTAATCATCCTCGTTGTCTCTATTCTTTCAGACCAACTCAATATTCAATATTCAATATTCTTATAATTACCAAACACTTCGAATCTAGAATCACAAAGACGATACTTCCTATAATCTAACATAACACAGCTACAACCAATTCCACAATAGTACTGATCCTTCCTCGAATCCTCAAATGTCGAAGAACATAAACCACAACTTACACAAACCACCACTCTTATCAAACATTCCAACAATTGTGATTCTAATCAAACTCAACCAACCTAAAAGGACTCTTAATGAATTCACCACTTAACCACATACCGGCACCTCTAATCCATCTCATCTTCTGATATAAGAATCTTCATCGACACAACAAAACAATCTGTAACCATTTCCTTAAATTCCAAACAATTCTTTGCACACACTATCAAAGCCAGAAAGACACGTCCCTTCCATCCAACATAATCCCCGTCTGCTATCAACAAGAGATTAAGGGTGATCAGTTCCTCAATTTGTCAATAGACAGTCGACAATCATGATGGGGCATAAACCATCTTTACCAAGCCATAACAACATTCCTTGCATCTTGTGCACAAAACCACCTAAGGTACCAATCCTTACTTGACATAAACCTTACCTCCGTATTCCCTTTGGAATCGGAAACCACACTGTCCAAACAACACTTACAATCGGTCAAACAACGGCACCCTGAGCCAACGCTCCTCACCTGAAGCCACTTGGAGAAGTACCAACTTCTCCCCCACTTATAACATTCTCAATCCTGAAGACAAAGGATTAGAAAAACCAAAAAGCACTGATAGTGTTCTACACACTTATCACGTACTAGGGAATAAACAACATTGATAATATACAACTGCCATGCCACACAGACTCAACAACTTGGCATTACCAATCTCTTGTCCAACCAGTCATAAACAAATTCAAACACTTTGCACACACATGAGAAATAAAAGAATAAGTCGCTCCCATATCCATAATAGCAATTAAAGGCGTACTATTAATAAAACATATACCTTTAATCAAACGATCCGCACTGGTAGTGTCTGACCCAGCTAATGCAAACACCTTTCCGCCCGCTTGAGCTTGTTTCGGTTTAGTACAGTTAGGACTAATGTGACCTACTTCTCCACAGTTAAAACACTTCATCATATTTCTTCTACAATCATTATCAACATGCCCAAGGATTCCACAGTTAGAACATTTCGGTACAGTCTTCCTACAATCAGTTACTTTATGACCCAATTCGCCACACCTGAAACACTTCATATAACCGGAACCTCCTCCTCCAGATCTCTTATCAAAATTTCCTTTATACTTGCCTTTATCAACAGGAGTCATATAAGGACCATCCCTAGCTTGCTGTTTACCTTTCCTCTCATTCACACTTTTGTAATGAGCAGAACGAGCCTTGCTATCTTCCTCGAAAATTCTACAACATTCAGTCAAATCTGAAAATCTTCTAATCCTCTGGTATCCCACAGCTTGCTTAATCTCAGGACGCAAACCATTCTCATATTTAGTACACTTTGAGAACTCAGCAGTAATCGCAGCATAATGAGAATGAAATTGAACCAATTCCACAAACTTAGCAGTATAGTCCACCACTGACATACCACCTTGTTTCAATTCTAGGAATTCCATCTCTTTCTTCCCTTTCACACTTTCAGGGTAATACTTCAGCAAAAACTCGGTACGAAACAATTCCCAAGTTACCTCTTCATTATCCACCTCAAGAATTTCACGCATACCGACCCACCAATCGTTGGCTTCTTCCCTCAGCATGTGAGATCCAAGCCTCACCTTATTCTCTTCCGCACAGTCCATGACTCTGATGATTCTTTCAATCTCTTTCAGCCAAAGTTGAGCACCATCGGGATCAAATCTTCCTTTGAAGACCGGTGGTTGATTCTTCCTGAACTCTTCATTAGCACTTACATTCGGCGCACCCTGCACCGCCCTAGCCATTGCTTCCATAGCAGCAGCCATCGCATTATCGTTTCTACCAGCCATATTCTGATCATTCCCAAAAATAACAACAAAGGTTAAACAACAGTTCAACCAACACAACAACGAGACAGACACGACTGACTCAACCTTGGCTCTGATACCACTTAATGTAACACCCCTTTCTATACCCCCAAATAATCAATTAAATCATTTAGGCACGTATTGAAAATTTCATCAGAGTATAATTATAACTACGGCATAAAAAGAGAATGTCACATTATGCATGAAATTAAACACATACAACACCTGCTCACAAAGATATGCAACAGTGGGGTAACTTTCAAACAACAAAGGATCTCAGTCCTTATACCCACATCTCAATATTTAGAATAAAAGCGGAAACATCTAAAATATTGAATAACAACCACATATATACATCAACATATATATACATCATCCAATATGGATCACAAGCAACATCATGTTTATATACACAAATTCATCAGCAAGATACATATGCAAATGTATCACAAAAAGATCAAAACGTCCTAGCTACCCGGTGCTACATATCAGAGCCAACCGACCAACAAGGAAAATGAAGACACGCTTCACAAAAAGACCGCCAGATACCTAATCTGCAACGCCTCATAGAGCATCATAAAACAGCAGAAGGGTGAGAAATATTATCATAATAACAATGCATATAATTATATATCTCAACATAAAAATACACATATACCACATATTCTCACCATTCCATCATACCACATAAACATACATATTATGTTTACTATGTCACAATCATCACATCTCACTCAATATACATCGCAAGGCATATATATATAAAACCAAGCATATTCCTCATAATGCTTATCATTCGACATAAACACACATATTCATGTTTATCCATCCATGCACACCTGCACAATTCTACTCATTCCATATCAACATATACATATATATGTTTATTCATCAATGCACAAATACAATGATGACAAATGCAACTCATAGAGACCGACTCACGACTCTATGCAGATGCATACGGTACCAACTCATCATCTCAAGTTCAATTGAAGAACTTATTGGAACCATTGCTACAACCGCACATCGGCATACAATATGATTGCTACAACCGCACCTCGGCATACAATGTCATTGCTACAACCGCACATCGGCATACAATGTTTAAGGATTGCTACAACCGCACATCGGCATACAATATCATTTCTACAACCGCACATCGGCATACAATATCATTGCTACAACCGCACATCGGCATACAATGTTTAAGGATTGCTACAATCGCACCTCGGCATACAATCCGATTGCTACAACCCCACTTGGGCATACAATCGTTTGTAATCATCGCTTCAACCGCATATCGGCATACGACGTTACAACAGATTCATCTTAGAATCCCACAACACAAGAATGCATATCATGATGCTTCACATACAAAATGAACCAATACACTCATGCAATGCATACTTATTCACAACATAGTCATGCATTCATCACATATAATCCATCTACATTCACATCAATGGTATAACAACATACACATGTATTCAAACAAATCAATTTACGGTTTACCGGAAAAGTCGGTTAAAAGTCAACAAAACACACTATTCAGACATCATACATCCATCACCAATACATATCAATCATGCACAACATTTTATCACATATACTCACGTCATATAACAGCACACAAGCTATACGTTACATATCAAAAGCATGTAGCATGATAACACATCATTCGCATACCACTACGACGGTAAAAATCCAACAATACAACACTTTTTCAAAATCACGACTTAAATAAATCATCTACTAACCTCCAACCCATTTTTGTTAGAAAGAATATTTCATAAGCTTTCTAACGCTTCGAACGGGGACCAAAACGGACTTACGGATCAAAAGTTATGAATTTTCAAAGTTTTGAAATTTTTCATTTTGTCCAGACCTGCGGGCTGAGCGCCCGACCTGCGCGCTGAGCGCGAAACCTGCTGCGTGTTTTAGCCTTAAAAACACCATTTTTAGACTTCCGGACATCCGTTTTCGATTCCGTAAAAAGTTGCGATCTCATAATTCAACGTACTACAATATTTTCACCATTAAGAAGCCATCCAACACATTTTCCATTTTTGAAATATTTTAAAACATAATTTTATCATTGAATTCTAAATTCGAACTCGATCGAAACTGCGGAAAAACACGCAAACAACCATTCCCGATTAAACCCAAACCTTACCCGATGAAATATCAACCTATACCAATGTACCAGACATATCCAAACACTCTTACTCGATCACAACCTCAATTTACACAAAAACCTCAATATATACCGAAAACTCAAAAGTTATAAATTCAACTCGATTCAATCAAACGGTCACACTAAATCAAGGCCCAACATCACACGACTCTACTACGCGATTTATTCCGAATTTCATCCGTGAAAACATCGATTTCTATCCATTTTTCTCATTTCGACCTAGAATTGGAAAACTATGGAAAAACAAGAAAAACTTCACACAATCACACATACATAATCATACACAAAGTTAGGATAACAATATTTCACACCCTTACCCGATTAAATCGATTCCTAGAAGTGATTTTCTTGAGTTTCCAAGCTTTTCCTCTTTTTCTCTCTTTTTCTCCTTTCTCTTCTTTTCTTTCTTCCCTTTTTCTTCTTCTCTTTTCTTTCTCTCTATTTTTCTCTCCTTTCTATTTCTATTCTCTTTTCTTTACTAACTTAGTAAATAATTAGGGAAAAGACTAAAATACCCTTACTCTCAATTATCTCCCAAACGATCCCAAAATGCGATAAAATATAATAACAGTACAAAACAACATATTATCACACCAAAGTCATAAGTAAAAATAATATAATACTCAAAATAATTAAATCGACTCGATTAAATAAAACGATCAAAACTGGGGCGTTACAACTCTCCCCCACTTGGAAATTTTCGTCCTCGAAAATATAACCGATCTCAACAACTCCAAACACGGCCCTCGCATCCGACCAAACAAACACTAGATCAACCAAAAGCACACCACAAATAACACAACTGACTAACCACCTGGCTAACAGCAGCAACGACAACGACAAGGCGCAAAGCCCATACAATGCACTTGCCGACCAACTCCCAACTCAAAGAATACACAAGCACAACTTTCTAGTTCACTCTCAAATACAAAATGTACCACATCACGCTTCCGCCGCGCACTCTGATTACCCGAAACCATCAAGACTATCAACCTCACGCTCAAAACCTAACTCTTTCTCATATCCACCAAAAATCACTCTTCACTGCCAATATATCCAACCACACTAAACACGAACCTCTGTACTGCTCAAATAATTCCAATTCTCTGACCATCAAAACAGACACGCATAAAAATTTCCGACTTACACATCAGGCACAACAACATCCTTTCCCCAAGGATAATCCTAAACCAATTCATGACTCGCCACGAATCCTAATCATCCTCGTTGTCTCTATTCTTTCAGACCAACTCAATATTCAATATTCAATATTCTTATAATTACCAAACACTTCGAATCTAGAATCACAAAGATGATACTTCCTATAATCCAACATAACACAGCTACAACCAATTCCACAATAGTACTGATCCTTCCTCGAATCCTCAAATGTCGAAGAACATAAACCACAACTTACACAAACCACCACTCTTATCAAACATTCCAACAATTGTGATTCTAATCAAACTCAACCAACCTAAAAGGACTCTTAATGAATTCACCACTTAACCACATACCGGCACCTCTAATCCATCTCATCTTCTGATATAAGAATCTTCATCGACACAACAAAACAATCTGTAACCATTTCCTTAAATTCCAAACAATTCGTTGCACACACTATCAAAGCCAGAAAGACACGTCCCTTCCATCCAACATAATCCCCGTCTGCTATCAACAAGAGATTAAGGGTGATCAGTTCCTCAATTTGTCAATAGACAGTCGACAATCATGATGGGGCATAAACCATCTTTACCAAGCCATAACAACATTCCTTGCATCTTGTGCACAAAACCACCTAAGGTACCAATCCTTACTTGACATAAACCTTACCTCCGTATTCCCTTTGGAATCAGAAACCACACTGTCCAAACAACACTTACAATCGGTCAAACAACGGCACCCTGAGCCAACGCTCCTCACCTGAAGCCACTTGGAGAAGTACCACCTTCTCCCCCACTTATAACATTCTCAATCCTGAAGACAAAGGATTAGAAAAACCAAAAAGCACTGATAGTGTTCTACACACTTATCACGTACTAGGGAATAAACAACATTGATAATATACAACTGCCATGCCACACAGACTCAACAACTTGGCATTACCAATCTCTTGTCCAACCAGTCATAAACAAATTCAAACACTTTGCACACACATGAGAAATAAAAGAATAAGTCGCTCCCATATCCATAATAGCAATTAAAGGCGTACTATTAATAAAACATATACCTTTAATCAAACGATCCGCACTGGTAGTGTCTGACCCAGCTAATGCAAACACCTTTCCGCCCGCTTGAGCTTGTTTCGGTTTAGTACTGTTAGGACTAATGTGACCTACTTCTCCACAGTTAAAACACTTCATCATATTTCTTCTACAATCATTATCAACATGCCCAAGGATTCCACAGTTAGAACATTTCGGTACAGTCTTCCTACAATCAGTTACTTTATGACCCAATTCGCCACACCTGAAACACTTCATATAACCGGAACCTCCTCCTCCAGATCTCTTATCAAAATTTCCTTTATACTTGCCTTTATCAACAGGAGTCATATAAGGACCATCCCTAGCTTGCTGTTTACCTTTCCTCTCATTCACACTTTTGTAATGAGCAGAACGAGCCTTGCTATCTTCCTCGAAAATTCTACAACATTCAGTCAAATCTGAAAATCTTCTAATCCTCTGGTATCCCACAGCTTGCTTAATCTCAGGACGCAAACCATTCTCATATTTAATACACTTTGAGAACTCAGCAGTAATCGCAGCATAATGAGAATGAAATTGAACCAATTCCACAAACTTAGCAGTATAGTCCACCACTGACATACCACCTTGTTTCAATTCTAGGAATTCCATCTCTTTCTTCCCTTTCACACTTTCAGGGTAATACTTCAGCAAAAACTCGGTACGAAACAATTCCCAAGTTACCTCTTCATTATCCACCTCAAGAATTTCACGCATACCGACCCACCAATCGTTGGCTTCTTCCCTCAGCATGTGAGATCCAAGCCTCACCTTATTCTCTTCCGCACAGTCCATGACTCTGAAGATTCTTTCAATCTCTTTCAGCCAAAGTTGAGCACCATCGGGATCAAATCTTCCTTTGAAGACCGGTGGTTGATTCTTCCTGAACTCTTCATTAGCACTTACATTCGGCGCACCCTGCACCGCCCTAGCCATTGCTTCCATAGCAGCAGCCATCGCATTATCATTTCTACCAGCCATATTCTGATCATTCCCAAAAATAACAACAAAGGTTAAACAACAGTTCAACCAACACAACAACGAGACAGACACGACTGACTCAACCTTGGCTCTGATACCACTTAATGTAACACCCCTTTCTATACCCCTAAATAATCAATTAAATCATTTAGGCACGTATTGAAAATTTCATTAGACTATAATTATAACTACGGCATAAAAAGAGAATGTCACATTATGCATGAAATTAAACACATACAACACCTGCTCACAAAGATATGCAACAGTGGGGTAACTTTCAAACAACAAAGGATCTCAGTCCTTATACCCACATCTCAATATTTAGAATAAAAGCGGAAACATCTAAAATATTGAATAACAACCACATATATACATCAACATATATATACATCATCCAATATGGATCACAAGCAACATCATGTTTATATACACAAATTCATCAGCAAGATACATATGCAAATGTATCACAAAAAGATCAAAACGTCCTAGCTACCCGGTGCTACATATCAGAGCCAACCGACCAACAAGGAAAATGAAGACACGCTTCACAAAAAGACCGCCAGATACCTAATCTGCAATACCTCATAGAGCATCATAAAACAGCAGAAGGGTGAGAAATATTATCATAATAACAATGCATATAATTATATATCTCAACATAAAAATACACATATACCACATATTCTCACCATTCCATCATACCACATAAACATACATATTATGTTTACTATGTCACAATCATCACATCTCACTCAATATACATCGCAAGGCATATATATATAAAACCAAGCATATTCCTCATAATGCTTATCATTCGACATAAACACACATATTCATGTTTATCCATCCATGCACACCTGCACAATTCTACTCATTCCATATCAACATATACATATATATGTTTATTCATCAATGCACAAATACAATGATGACAAATGCAACTCATAGAGACCGACTCACGACTCTATGCAGATGCATGCGGTACCAACTCATCATCTCAAGTTCAATTGAAGAACTTATTGGAACCATTGCTACAACCGCACATCGGCATACAATATGATTGCTACAACCGCACCTCGGCATACAATGTCATTGCTACAACCGCACATCGGCATACAATGTTTAAGGATTGCTACAACCGCACATCGGCATACAATATCATTGCTACAACCGCACATCGGCATACAATATCATTGCTACAACCGCACATCGGCATACAATGTTTAAGGATTGCTACAACCGCACCTCGGCATACAATCCGATTGCTACAACCCCACTTGGGCATACAATCGTTTGTAATCATCGCTTCAACCGCATATCGGCATACGACGTTACAACAGATTCATCTTAGAATCCCACAACACAAGAATGCATATCATGATGCTTCACATACAAAATGAACCAATACACTCATGCAATGCATACTTATTCACAACATAGTCATGCATTCATCACATATAATCCATCTACATTCACATCAATGGTATAACAACATACACATGTATCCAAACAAATCAATTTACGGTTTACCGGAAAAGTCGGTTAAAAGTCAACAAAACACACTATTCAGACATCATACATCCATCACCAATACATATCAATCATGCACAACATTTTATCACATATACTCACGTCATATAACAGCACACAAGCTATACGTTACATATCAAAAGCATGTAGCATGATAACACATCATTCGCATACCACTACGACGGTAAAAATCCAACAATACAACACTTTTTCAAAATCACGACTTAAATAAATCATCTACTGACCTCCACCCCATTTTTGTTAGAAAGAATATTTCATAAGCTTTCTAACGCTTCGAACGAGGACCAAAACGGACTTACGGATCAAAAGTTATGAATTTTCAAAGTTTTGAAAATTTTCATTTTGTCCAGACCTGCGGGCTGAGCGCCTGACCTGCGCGCTGAGCGCGAAACCTGCTGCGTGTTTTAGCCTTAAAAACACCATTTTTAGACTTACGGACATCCGTTTTCGATTCCGTAAAAAGCTGCGATCTCATAATTCAACGTACTACAATATTTTCACCATTAAGAAGCCATCCAACACATTTTCCATTTTTGAAATATTTTAAAACATAATTTTATCATTGAATTCTAAATTCGAACTCGATCGAAACTGCGGAAAAACACGCAAACAACCATTCCCGATTAAACCCAAACCTTACCCGATGAAATATCAACCTATACCAATGTACCAGACATATCCAAACACTCTTACTCGATCACAACCTCAATTTACACAAAAACCTCAATATATACCAAAAACTCAAAAGTTATAAATTCAACTCGATTCAATCAAACGGTCACACTAAATCAAGGCCCAACATCACACGACTCTACTACGCGATTTATTCCGAATTTCATCCGTGAAAACATCAATTTCTATCCATTTTTCTCATTTCGACCTAGAATTGGAAAACTATGGAAAAACAAGAAAAACTTCACACAATCACACATACATAATCATACACAAAGTTAGGATAACAATATTTCACACCCTTACCCGATTAAATCGATTCCTAGAAGTGATTTTCTTGAGTTTCCAAGCTTTTCCTCTTTTTCTCTCTTTTTCTCCTTTCTCTTCTTTTCTTTCTTCCCTTTTTCTTCTTCTCTTTTCTTTCTCTCTATTTTTCTCTCCTTTCTATTTCTATTCTCTTTTCTTTACTAACTTAGTAAATAATTAGGGAAAAGACTAAAATACCCTTACTCTCAATTATCTCCCAAACGATCCCAAAATGCGATAAAATATAATAACAGTACAAAACAACATATTATCACACCAAAGTCATAAGTAAAAATAATATAATACTCAAAATAATTAAATCGACTCGATTAAATAAAACGATCAAAACTAGGGCGTTACAACTCTCCCCCACTTGGAAATTTTCGTCCTCGAAAATATAACCGATCTCAACAACTCCAAACACGGCCCTCGCATCCGACCAAACAAACACTAGATCAACCAAAAGCACACCACAAATAACACAACTGACTAACCACCTGGCTAACAGCAGCAACGACAACGACAAGGCGCAAAGCCCATACAATGCACTTGCCGACCAACTCCCAACTCAAAGAATACACAAGCACAACTTGCTAGTTCACTCTCAAATACAAAATGTACCACATCACGCTTCCGCCGCGCACTCTGATTACCCGAAACCATCAAGACTATCAACCTCACGCTCAAAACCTAACTCTTTCTCATATCCACCAAAAATCACTCTTCACTGCCAATATATCCAACCACACTAAACACGAACCTCTGTACTGCTCAAATAATTCCAATTCTCTGACCATCAAAACAGACACTCATAAAAATTTCCGACTTACACATCAGGCACAACAACATCCTTTCCCCAAGGATAATCCTAAACCAATTCATGACTCGCCACGAATCCTAATCATCCTCGTTGTCTCTATTCTTTCAGACCAACTCAATATTCAATATTCAATATTCTTATAATTACCAAACACTTCGAATCTAGAATCACAAAGACGATACTTCCTATAATCCAACATAACACAGCTACAACCAATTCCACAATAGTACTGATCCTTCCTCGAATCCTCAAATGTCGAAGAACATAAACCACAACTTACACAAACCACCACTCTTATCAAACATTCCAACAATTGTGATTCTAATCAAACTCAACCAACCTAAAAGGACTCTTAATGAATTCACCACTTAACCACATACCGGCACCTCTAATCCATCTCATCTTCTGATATAAGAATCTTCATCGACACAACAAAACAATCTGTAACCATTTCCTTAAATTCCAAACAATTCGTTGCACACACTATCAAAGCCAGAAAGACACGTCCCTTCCATCCAACATAATCCCCATCTGCTATCAACAAGAGATTAAGGGTGATCAGTTCCTCAATTTGTCAATAGACAGTCGACAATCATGATGGGGCATAAACCATCTTTACCAAGCCATAACAACATTCCTTGCATCTTGTGCACAAAACCACCTAAGGTACCAATCCTTACTTGACATAAACCTTACCTCCGTATTCCCTTTGGAATCGGAAACCACACTGTCCAAACAACACTTACAATCGGTCAAACAACGGCACCCTGAGCCAACGCTCCTCACCTGAAGCCACTTGGAGAAGTACCAACTTCTCCCCCACTTATAACATTCTCAATCCTGAAGACAAAGGATTAGAAAAACCAAAAAGCACTGATAGTGTTCTACACACTTATCACGTACTAGGGAATAAACAACATTGATAATATACAACTGCCATGCCACACAGACTCAACAACTTGGCATTACCAATCTCTTGTCCAACCAGTCATAAACAAATTCAAACACTTTGCACACACATGAGAAATAAAAGAATAAGTCGCTCCCATATCCATAATAGCAATTAAAGGCGTACTATTAATAAAACATATACCTTTAATCAAACGATCCGCACTGGTAGTGTCTGACCCAGCTAATGCAAACACCTTTTCGCCCGCTTGAGCTTGTTTCGGTTTAGTACAGTTAGGACTAATGTGACCTACTTCTCCACAGTTAAAACACTTCATCATATTTCTTCTACAATCATTAGCAACATGCCCAAGGATTCCACAGTTAGAACATTTCGGTACAGTCTTCCTACAATCAGTTACTTTATGACCCAATTCGCCACACCTGAAACACTTCATATAACCGGAACCTCCTCCTCCAGATCTCTTATCAAAATTTCCTTTATACTTGCATTTATCAACAGGAGTCATATAAGGACCATCCCTAGCTTGCTGTTTACCTTTCCTCTCATTCACACTTTTGTAATGAGCAGAACGAGCCTTGCTATCTTCCTCGAAAATTCTACAATATTCAGTCAAATCTGAAAATCTTCTAATCCTCTGGTATCCCACAGCTTGCTTAATCTCAGTACGCAAACCATTCTCATATTTAATACACTTTGAGAACTCAGCAGTAATCGCAGCATAATGAGAATGAAATTGAACCAATTCCACAAACTTAGCAGTATAGTCCACCACTGACATACCACCTTGTTTCAATTCTAGGAATTCCATCTCTTTCTTCCCTTTCACACTTTCAGGGTAATACTTCAGCAAAAACTCGGTACGAAACAATTCCCAAGTTACCTCTTCATTATCCACCTCAAGAATTTCACGCATACCGACCCACCAATCGTTGGCTTCTTCCCTCAGCATGTGAGATCCAAGCCTCACCTTATTCTCTTCCGCACAGTCCATGACTCTGAAGATTCTTTCAATCTCTTTCAGCCAAAGTTGAGCACCATCGGGATCAAATCTTCCTTTGAAGACCGGTGGTTGATTCTTCCTGAACTCTTCATTAGCACTTACATTCGGCGCACCCTGCACCGCCCTAGCCATTGCTTCCATAGCAGCAGCCATCGCATTATCGTTTCTACCACCCATATTCTGATTATTCCCAAAAATAACAACAAAGGTTAAACAACAGTTCAACCAACACAACAACGAGACAGACACGACTGACTCAACCTTGGCTCTGATACCACTTAATGTAACACCCCTTTCTATACCCCCAAATAATCAATTAAATCATTTAGGCACGTATTGAAAATTTCATCAGAGTATAATTATAACTACGGCATAAAAAGAGAATGTCACATTATGCATGAAATTAAACACATACAACACCTGCTCACAAAGATATGCAACAGTGGGGTAACTTTCAAACAACAAAGGATCTCAGTCCTTATACCCACATCTCAATATTTAGAATAAAAGCGGAAACATCTAAAATATTGAATAACAACCACATATATACATCAACATATATATACATCATCCGATATGGATCACAAGCAACATCATGTTTATATACACAAATTCATCAGCAAGATACATATGCAAATGTATCACAAAAAGATCAAAACGTCCTAGCTACCCGGTGCTACATATCAGAGCCAACCGACCAACAAGGAAAATGAAGACACGCTTCACAAAAAGACCGCCAGATACCTAATCTGAAATGCCTCATAGAGCATCATAAAACAGCAGAAGGGTGAGAAATATTATCATAATAACAATGCATATAATTATATATCTCAACATAAAAATACACATATACCACATATTCTCACCATTCCATCATACCACATAAACATACATATTATGTTTACTATGTCACAATCATCACATCTCACTCAAAATACATCGCAAGGCATATATATATAAAACCAAGCATATTCCTCATAATGCTTATCATTCGACATAAACACACATATTCATGTTTATCCATCCATGCACACCTGCACAATTCTACTCATTCCATATCAACATATACATATATATGTTTATTCATTAATGCACAAATACAATGATGACAAATGCAACTCATAGAGACCGACTCACGACTCTATGCAGATGCATGCGGTACCGACTCATCATCTCAAGTTCAACTGAAGAACTTATTGGAACCATTGCTACAACCGCACATCGGCATACAATATGATTGCTACAACCGCACCTCGGCATACAATGTCATTGCTACAACCGCACATCGGCATACAATGTTTAAGGATTGCTACAACCGCACATCGGCATACAATATCATTGCTACAACCGCACATCGGCATACAATATCATTGCTACAACCACACATCGGCATACAATGTTTAAGGATTGCTACAACCGCACCTCGGCATACAATCCGATTGCTACAACCCCACTTGGGCATACAATCGTTTGTAATCATCGCTTCAACCGCATATCGGCATACGACGTTACAACAGATTCATCTTAGAATCCCACAACACAAGAATGCATATCATGATGCTTCACATACAAAATGAACCAATACACTCATGCAATGCATACTTATTCACAACATAGTCATGCATTCATCACATATAATCCATCTACATTCACATCAATGGTATAACAACATACACATGTATCCAAACAAATCAATTTATGGTTTACCGGAAAAGTCGGTTAAAAGTCAACAAAACACACTATTCAGACATCATACATCCATCACCAATACATATCAATCATGCACAACATTTTATCACATATACTCACGTCATATAACAGCACATAAGCTATACGTTACATATCAAAAGCATGTAGCATGATAACACATCATTGGCATACCACTACGACGGTAAAAATCCAACAATACAACACTTTTTCAAAATCACGACTTAAATAAATCATACACTGACCTCCAACCCATTTTTGATAGAAAGAATATTTCATAAGCTTTCTAACGCTTCGAACGGGGACCAAAACGGACTTACGGATCAAAAGTTATGAATTTTCAAAGTTTTGAAAATTTTCATTTTGTCCAGACCTGCGGGCTGAGCGCCCGACCTGCGCGCTGAGCGCGAAACCTGCTGCGAGTTTCAGCCTTAAAAACACCATTTTTAGACTTCCGGACATCCGTTTTCGATTCCGTAAAAAGCTGCGATCTCATAATTCAACGTACTACAATATTTTCACCATGAAGAAGTCATCCAACACATTTTCCATTTTTGAAATATTTTAAAACATAATTTTATCATTGAATTCTAAATTCGAACTCGATCGAAACCGCGGGAAAACACGCAAACAACCATTCCCGATTAAACCCAAACCTTATCCGATGAAATATCGACCTATACCAATGTTACCAGACATATCCAAACACTCTTACTCGATCACAACCTCAATTTACACAAAAACCTCAATATATACCAAAAACTCAAAAGTTATAAATTCAACTCGATTCAATCAAACGATCACACTAAATCAAGGCCCAACATCACACGACTCTACTACGCGATTTATTCCGAATTTCATCCGTGAAAACATCGATTTCTATCCATTTTTCTCATTTCGACCTAGAATTGGAAAACTATGGAAAAACAAGAAAAACTTCACACAATCACACATACATAATCATACACAAAGTTAGGATAACAATATTTCACACCCTTACCCGATTAAATCGATTCCTAGAAGTGATTTTCTTGAGTTTCCAAGCTTTTCCTCTTTTTCTCTCTTTTTCTCCTTTCTCTTCTTTTCTTTCTTCCCTTTTTCTTCTTCTCTTTTCTTTCTCTCTATTTTTCTCTCCTTTCTATTTCTATTCTCTTTTCTTTACTAACTTAGTAAATAATTAGGGAAAAGACTAAAATACCCTTACTCTCAATTATCTCCCAAACGATCCCAAAATGCGATAAAATATAATAACAGTACAAAACAACATATTATCACACCAAAGTCATAAGTAAAAATAATATAATACTCAAAATAATTAAATCGACTCGATTATATAAAACGATCAAAACTGGGGCGTTACAATGATGATGTTGTATATTTGTTGTTATGTGATGTTCGATTTGGTTTTGTAACATGAGATAATTGGTTAATTATTACATGTATGTTACATTGTGGTAATTGTGCTATATGCGATAATTGATGAATTTCTATACTTGTAATGCTTATAATTAAATTACTTTGGTATATGAAATATGTGAGCCATGTTGTATAGATGTTTGAGAAGTGTGATGAATTCTTGATGTATGTATGTTGTACCTTGTTCATTATTATATATTTTCATAATGATGTGAATTCTCACCCTTCTGTTGGAATATGCTTTTTACGGCATAGTGCTGGTAATCAAGAAGGATAGCTGTTACTTTCGCTAGTTCGAGTCGGTGTCGTTTGCTCTGATACGTAACACTCGGGGGGATGAACGCTTGATGTTTATTTTTATTTGTTGTTTTTATGTTGAAGATTTTGAGAGTAATGTAACTCTCTTTTATTTGAATAGTTGTTGGTATATTTTTTATGAGAAATATGTTGTTGAATAATTATAATGTTTTCCGCTTTGTTATTAATAAAGAAGTTGAAGTTTTGAAAATTATATGATGATTTGTTTGCTGGTTCATCCAAAGTGTTATGTATCTATGTTGTTATTAATTGCAACATGTGTTTTGCTATGTCGAAGACTTGTGACATCCTGTTTCATTATGTTTGTTTTTGAAATTTTCAATTTACTCTGATATTATGCATTTAAATTGCCGACGGGGAACCAGGGTGTTACAATTTGGTATCAGAGCAGGTCGGTCCGTCCGACCAAGTTGTCTAATGTGTTTATTCCTTAGTACGCAGCATGTGTGTGAAACACTGTCGGTACTTGCTTATTAGTTTTCTAACCGTTTGTCCCCAGGAGTTGGTTGAAATAAGTGGGGAAGAAGCTTGCTTCCCGAAAATGTTAATGGTATGTGAAGTTGAATCAAGGCGATATTGATTGCAAGAGTGCAAATGTTATTGGAACTGTGTTGCAAACTGACGAGAGTATGGACTCATGATTCTTACCGGTCAAGTTTGAGATGCCTTTGAGGGAGGATGAGCCGATAATTGCGATTGGCCTCTGAAGTGTAGATCAGAGTTTGGGGACAGTAAGAGATGATTGAGGTTAAGGATCCACTCCAAAGAAAATGATAATTCGATGGGTCAACTGGTAGACTAGTATGTCTTGAGTATAATGGGATTGAAGTCGGATGATTTTCAGAGTTGGGTGAAAAGCAAGGATAGTTGGAAGAGTTTGGAAGCAAGAGAAAGAGGTAGAACTCATGTTCACCAATTTCGGATTTTATTTTCGTATTTATGGAACAGCCTTAAGTAAAAGAGGCATAACTTTCTACTCGTAACCCCGATGAAAGCGGTTCTGGACTTTTCGGAAAGTTTACGAAATTCCCTACAGTTTGCATATAAATTTTGTCTTTGGCGTGTTTTTGAAGAGGGAGAGAAACGCGTTTGAATGTTTGGGTCTGGTGCTGATATTTGTAGAATTCTGCATACGGGATTTCTTGACCAGTCCCTTTGCGAGGATGATAACTTTTTACTCGTAATTTAGATTTGAGCGATTCTTGAAGTTCTGGAATCTACACGAAATTCTCTTCATTTTGGAATATAATTTTGTGTCTGGGAGGTCTGTATTGAAGAAGATACTCGTGTTTGAAGTTGGACAATTCTTGCTGGAAATAGTAAGATGAAGTCAAGTATAAAATGTTTGGTAATGGGAAGAAGACAAGAGTATCGGAGGAGCACATGGAAGTGCGGCGTATAATAGTTGAAAGTGATTAAAGTATAGAAATCTTTGAGGAAGGTTAAATAGTAAATTGGATTGTGTGTTATTGGCGAGATGTGTCGACATGAGTCGGAAATTATTGGAAGTTCTATCACCAACCAGATGATGAGATGGTATTGTTGAGATTGTGGTTGGAATGAGAATCAAGTGTGAAACTATATGGATCATTGAAGTTATGGAATTAAGAAGAAAGACGAAGGATTTGTTAGTGTTGTTAAAGCTCTTAACTTGGATAAATGTTTCGGTGGAAATGGACCAATTTGGATGGTACTTGATGTGGTAACGATTCCGGTACTAGAAGGATATTTAATGATTGTGTTGTACACCTAACTTGTAGAGGAGAATATGTGTGGGATTTTGGACGTTGTGTATCACTGCCGAAGTTGGAAATAAAGAAATTAAGAACACGTTTGTAAGCCTTAGAGGAATGGTGGAGCAGTATGCTTAGGTAATCTTGAGCACAAGGTAAAGGACGCTATTGTAGTTGAGTAATGATGATTTATGCCACCATTATGGTTGCCGACTAACTATTGACAAATTGAGGAACTGATCACCCTTAATCTATTGTTGATAGTAGACGGAATCGTATTGGATGGGATAGGCTTGTCTTGCCAGCCTGATAGTATGTAAAGTGAATGAGTATGTGCAGGATGGTGTTGTGTTGTTTGCTTTGATTGCAACGTTGGATCTTGGTGAGAAGCGAACTATGGGTGAGTTGCCTATTGTTCGTGATTTTTCCTGAGGTAATTTTCGAGGACGAAAATATTCTAAGTGGGGGAGAGTTGTAACGCCCTATTTCGATTATTTCGTTACTTGATTATTGTATAGTATTTTGGTGTATTTTAGTAGTAATGATAATAATATGATTGCATGAATATTATTGCTATTATTATTTGATGATTATTACTATGGGTGAAATATTAGTATTATTAATATTGTGGTGTAATAATTGTTTTTACTATGGGATGGTAATTGTAATTATTATTACCATTAGTATTATTATTACTATTAGATTTATTTTTATTAATTGTTACTATTACTATTACTATTATTATAATTAATAGTGGTGGGGCAATTATAAGTAATGGGGTAGTAAAATAAGTGGGTAGGTTTAGTGGAAAATTTAGAGAATAGTTAGTAAGAAAATTATGAAAGATATAATTTTAAGAGATAATTAGAAGTTAGTGGAATTATTAGAGAGAGGAGATAGTAAGAGTTTTATGAGAATTATATATGGAAAGAAATAGAAAGGAAAAGGAAATAGAGAGGAAAGAAAAGAAGAGCAAAGGAAGAAAAGAGAAAGGGAAAGAAGAACAAAAACCTACAAGAAGAAGGTGAAGAATCAAAGAGGTAAGGGGGATAATTCTTGTTATTATGGGAGTATATGATTGGGATCAATGGGTAGTATAACATACTAGGAGAATTGGTTTGATTTCTATCAATTTCAATTGTTAGGTTTTGTGTATGAATTTAGGAAATTGATGGTAGAAAACATGTTTTAAGATTCCTAATAGTTGCTATATGATGTATATAGGTTGAATAACAATTTGTTTCATGAAAAATGATGGATTTATGAGGTTTTATGTTGATTTTCGTAGCTGACATTAACATTTCCGAAAACAGCAGTTTTCTGGTTTTATAACAGTATTTTTCGCAACAGTATTTTTCGCAACAGTAATTTTCTGGTTTTGACAGCATTTTGTAAAACTTGTAAATTCAATAACTTTTGAACCGTAACTTCGTTTTAGGTGCCGTTTGGACCGTTACGAAGCTAAGAATATTATCTATAATGTGATATTCATTTTGATAGCAGTGGATTAATATTTATTGAGGGAATCCAATGTGGATGTATGTTGTATGTATGTTATATTTCTTGAAAATGTTTGAGAATTATAACATTTGATATGTTGAGATTTGGATCCAAAACTTTTGTGTTAGAAATCAAGATTTAAGGTTCCTAATTATTGATACATGATAGATATAGGTTGCTATGTATTTAGTTTGTATTATAGTGATGTTTAGATGAGATTTTTAGTGGAAAATGTGCAAAACCCGTAGCTGGTGCAGGGGCAATTTTCTAGTTTTGGGAAAATTTCAAATGGGCATAACTTTTGATCCGTAACTCCGTTTTGGTCGTCGTTCAAAGCGTTGGGAAGCTAATTAAATATTCTTTCTAATAGGATTGGGTTGGAGGATAGTAGATGATTTTATTTAGGTGTGGTTGTGAAAACATTTGGGTTGTCGGATGTTTTATTGTCTAACTAGCGTGCAATTGGTGTATTTGTGCGTATTAGGCTAATGCCATATGAATGTGGATTGTTTGTTCCATTTATAGGTGTTTAGCAATTGTGTTGTGAATTGTTTCTGGGGGTAGCCTTATGGCGTGAATCCTAGTGAAAAAACGATGAATGTGATTGTGTAATATCGTGCATTGATGAAACTTGAATAACATGAATCGGTGTATTCTATATATGTTATTTTGTTGTGAATGTGATGGCGAACGTTATGACGATGTTTTTGATGAATAATTATGATGTTTACAAAATGTGAATTTTGTGATAACTTGATTAAATGACGTTGATGAACGACGATGAAGGCTTATGCCAATGATGATGATGATGTACATTTTGTACAGTGTTGAGAGCCGAGTGCTCAGTGTTGTTGTATTTTGTTTTGATGATGATGATGGCCTGAAAATTATGGCAAACACGATGGCTTGTTTTGGCACATGTTGTATACCGTTGTTCGGTAGTTGCATTTTGTGTTGTTGTATTTTGAGTGTCGCATACATCTCATGGCCTGAAAATTATGGCAAACACGTTGGCCTGGATTGGCAATATTTTTATGTTGGATCGAATGATCACCACGTTGGCCTGGATTGGCAATATTTTTATGTTGGATCGAATTATCACCACGTTGGCCTGGATTGGCAATATTATTACGTTGGCCCTGAGTTGGCAAGTTATTACGTTGGGAGTTCTGCTCCATTGGTACCACATGCATGGTGTCGTGTCAGCATTATGCATTGCACATTGTTTTGATTGATGTTGTAGCGACGAATCCGATTTTGATAACCGGAAATTATTCTTGATGTGTGATGATGATGTTGTATATTTGTTGTTATGTGATGTTCGATTTGGTTTTGTAACATGAGATAATTGGTTAATTATTACATGTATGTTACATTGTGGTAATTGTGCTATATGCGATAATTGATGAATTTCTATACTTGTAATGCTTATAATTAAATTACTTTGGTATATGAAATATGTGAGCCATGTTGTATAGATGTTTGAGAAGTGTGATGAATTCTTGATGTATGTATGTTGTACCCTGTTCATTATTATATATTTTCATAATGATGTGAATTCTCACCCTTCTGTTGGAATATGCTTTTTACGGCATAGTGCAGGTAATCAAGAAGGATAGCTGTTACTTTCGCTAGTTCGAGTCGGTGTCGTTTGCTCTGATACGTAACACTCGGGGGGATGAACGCTTGAAGTTTATTTTTATTTGTTGTTTTTATGTTGAAGATTTTGAGAGTAATGTAACTATCTTTTATTTGAATAGTTGTTGGCATATTTTTTATGAGAAATATGTTGTTGAATAATTATAATGTTTTCCGTTTTGTTATTAATAAAGAAGTTGAAGTTTTGAAAATTATATGATGATTTGTTTGTCGGTTCATCCAAAGTGTTATGTATCTATGTTGTTATTAATTGCAACATGTGTTTTGCTATGTCGAAGACTTGTGACATCCTGTTTCATTATGTTTGTTTTTGAAATTTTCAATTTACTCTGATATTATGCATTTAAATTGCTGACGGGGAACCAGGGTGTTACAGAGTTCGTTTATGACAACTCTGCATGGGAGGAAGACTCCAACGATCCTACTCCGCCAGAAATCAACGTCATTTCTGAAGACAAGCCAAGAAGGAAAGTACCAGACTTTGTGATTCACAGAGGAGTTCTCCGCCGTTGGGTTGCTGTCGATGTCCCGAAAGTCGTCCATAAGTCTAAGTAATTGCCATCTTTATTTTAAACCTTTCACCTTGCCCGGGTGGAATGGATGTTTTATAGGGTTCGCTTTTCTGTAAATGTCCCTCTTCGCTTCGCCCAAAGCGGCAGATTTTTGTTTTATAGGGATGTGTTTCAAGAATCGATAAATCATAAATAAATAATGTCATTCTATCATTTCCGCATTTATTGCTGTTTTCACTTTTCGTTTTCCAGAAAATGGTAATCTTAAAACAACCCAAAATAAAAACAAGCATTTTTCAGAAAATACATTGCACACACTCTTGCATTCTCTCTGTCTTTTCTAAAAAATGAATCATCACGTCATGCAGATTGCTTATTTTAAACCCCATTGAAACGTACGATCCAATGCCTTCTCCCAACTTTGAATTCCCGGTATTTGAGGCTGAAGAAGAATAGGACGAAGAAATTCCAGAAGAGATCTCCAGACTACTCAGGCAGGAGGAAAGGTCTATTGAGCCTCACAAAGAGCCGTTGGAAACGGTAAATTTGGGTTCAGAGGAAGAAAAGAAAGAAGTTAAGAATGGAGCACTGCTCAGTCTAACAGTCAGAGAAGACTTGATAAAACTTCTCAAAGAGTTTCCAGTTGTGTTTGCTTGGTCCTACTAGGACATGCCAGGGTTGGATACCAACATCGTGGAACACCTCTTACCGTTGAAATCAGAATGGTTGCTTGTAAAACAAAGACTGAGACAGACTCATCCTGATATGGCCATCAAAATTAAAGAGGAAGTGCAGAAACAGATCGACGCAGGTTTCCTCGCCACCTCAGAATATCCTCAATGGTTGGCCAACATAGTTCCAGTTCCGAAAATAGACGAAAAAGTCAGAATGTGTGTAGGCTACAGGGATCTTAATAAAGCAAGTCCAAAGGACGACTTCCCTTTACCACACATTGACATGCTGGTTGACAGCACAACAAAGTTCAAAGTCTTCTCCTTCAGGATGGATTCTCGGGCTATAATCAAATTAAAATGGCGCCGGAAGACATGGAGAAAACTTCATTCATCACCCCATGGGGCACCTTTTGTTACAAGGTAATTTCGTTCTGTCTAAAGAACGTCGGGGCAACCTATCAAAGGGCCATGCCAACGCTGTTTCAAGACATAATGCACAAAGAAATTGAGGTGTATGTCGATGACATGATTGCCAAATCTAAAACAGAAGAAGAGCATGTGACACACCTATCAAAGTTATTCAAGAGTTTTAGAAAATACAAACTCCGCTTGAATCCCAATAAATGCATATTCGGTGTCCACTCGGGAAAACTCTTAGGGTTCATCGTCAGCCAGAAAGGAATTGAGGTTGATCCTGACAAGGTCAAGGCCATTTAAGAAATGCCTTCACCAAAGACTGAAAAACAGGTTAGAGGATTTTTGGGACGTCTGAATTACATCTCCAGGTTCATATCCCTTATGACCGCGACATGCACGCCAATCTTCAAACTACTAAAAAAAAATCAAAACTGTGTATGGACAGAAGATTGCCAAAAGGCTTTCGACAGCATCAAGGAATATCTGTTGAATCCACCCATTCTATCTCCTCTAGTGGAGGGTAGACCACTGATCATATAACTAACAGTCTTGGAAGACTCCATGGGTTGTGTGTTTGGCCAAAAAGACGAAACAAAAAGAAAAGAGTATGCCATTTACTACTTAAACAAGAAATTTACAGACTGTGAAACTCGGTACACTATGCTCGAGAAAACTTGTTGGGCTCTGGCTTGGGTAGCTAAATGTCTTCGCCAGTACATGATTTTCCACACTACTTGGTTAATCTCTGAAATGGATCCGATCAAGTACGTCTTTGAAAAACCTGCTCTCACAAGAAGGATTGCCTGTTGACAGATGTTGTTATCAGAATACGACATTGAGTATCATGCTCAGAAAGCCGTCAAAGGAAGTATTTTAGCCGATCATTTGGCTCATTAAACGATTGACGATCAGGAATCAGCCGGGTTTGACTTCCCAGACAAAGATTTCATGTACTTAAAAATGAAAGATTGCGATGAACCGCTATGGGGACTAATATTCGACAGAGCTGTCAATAATTATGGAAATGAAATTGGGGCAATCATCATAACACCTCAGGGTACCCATATCCCTTTCACCGGCCGACTGACATTCAAATGTACAAACAACGAGGCCGAATACAAAGCTTGTATCATGGGTCTCGAAGAAGCAATTGACTTAAGGATAAAGAACTTGGATGTGTATGGAGACTCAGCCCTGGTTATCAATCAGATCAAAGGAGATTGGAACACATACCAATCAGGGTTGATTCCTTACAAAGATTACGGTAGAAGGTTGTTACCATTCTTCAACAGAATCGAGTTTCATCATATTCCTCGTGAAGAAAATCACATGGCTGATGCACTAGCCACTATCTCTTCCATGATTGCTGTAAATCATTGGAACGATGTACCTAAGATTGACATAATGCGCCTAGAAAGGACCGCCTATATCTTCGTGATTGAAGCAGTCATAGATTACAAACCTTGGTATCATGATATCAAATGCTTCCATCAAAGACAAGAGTACCCGACTGGGGCATCAAGAAAATACAGGAAGACTCTCAGAAGACTGGCAGACAACTTCTTCCTAAACGGTGATACACTCTATAAGAGAAACTTTGACATGGTCTTGTTCAAATGTGTAGACAACCAAGAAGCAATCATGTTGATGAAAGAGATTCACGAAGGATCCTTTGGCACTCATGCCAATGGACACACAATGGCAAGAAAAATTCTGAGAGCAGGGTACTGTCATACCCCAAACTTTGACCACTTAGATTTCCCATAATTGTCCAAATCATCATCACAATATGGATGTACCTTTATGCCTCACCAATCTCCTCAAGGAATTGTTGAGCATTCACTGTAATCAAAATTAGGGTTTCAAGCCCTCTCTCAGAGCTTTAGACAAAGGATCAACAAGGAATGACATGATCTTCAACTTGTCTAACCTCTCAAACATCCTCAATGGATCAAGAGGACTCCCACCTCAAGGATTAAGCACAAGGTTGCTCCCTTCTAGATGGATCAAGCTTCAAGATCAACAGTATCACCAAATTAGGGTTTTGGCCGACCAGGGCCTCCAGGTGGAAATTTTCCTCTGGGCACAAGCCAATGATCCAAAACATAACCTAATATACTCCATGGAACCTCATGGACCCAATCATCAAGTCAATTTTTCCTCAAGGGATGCATTCATCAAAAATCAGGAATTAGGGTTTCTTGACCTAATTCACCCCTAAGTTGACTTTTGGGACAAATCATGAACCAAGACCTCAAGACATGATTTGAGGGTCTCTAATATACCATATTCATCCATTTTCAACAATGGATTAATCCAAGAAGCTTGGGCAACAAGTTTCAATTTCATCTGAACCACAGTTAGGGTTTTGCGAGAAAAGTCAACTGTAGCTTTGACTTTTGACCAGGACATACTCCCAAACCCTAAGACATGATTCAATGTACCCTATAACACCCATGGAATATATCCATCAAGTTTTATTTAGGTCAAGGACATGATTTCCCAAAGGATTGTACAGTTTGGAATTCATCTGATAAAAAGTCAACTGTGCACAAAAGTCAAACTTTGACTTTTTGAAATTTTTCACAAAAATGGATTTTTAACCCTAAATTGATGTGAATGTATGATTTGAATCATCATTCATCAAGACAAATCAAGAAAAGTGGGATAACTTGTAAAAGTGGTAACCATAAAAACATAGAAATTTTACTAAGTTATGAACAAAGTGGCAAGGGTACCAACTTTGGAGGATCATAACTCCTAAACCAAAAAGCCATTCTTCCCCATCCAAAGCTTGATTTGTAGACCTCATTGCCCTCTACAAAGCTAAAAACTGACCTATTTCCAAATTCCTCATGGATTTTGAGTTATGGAGTGATCAAAGTCACTAAAAACATGAAAGTACAACTTTTTCAACACTTAGAAAAATTCTGGGCAAGGCAGATTTTGTGTTGAAACACCAAAACTTGTGAGATCTTTTCACATAGTTGAAATTTGAATCAAGTCTAAAGATAAACATCAATGTTGTTACAAATGTTGCCAAGAATTCAAAGAGCTTAACAGCATGAATTGATTCAACTTGAGCCAAGAGAAATCCATGCCCAAAGCCATGCTGCTTCAAGCTGTTTTGGAAAAATCAGTTTGCACGTTTGCTTGCCACACACGATTTTGAACCAAAAACTGAGGATTATCATGTCACATGTACTCAAACCAATCACAATGCATCTGATCCAACTGATAAGGCTGAGTCACAAAGCCAAGGAATCTTCCAACTAGAAGTTCATGCATTTTATCCCATTTTGCCTTGAATTCAAAGGGCATTAATGTGGAATAGTGCATTGTCAAGATTCTCACTCTCCTCAGTCAAGTTCTCTGATTAAACAACAATAAAAACATCTGAAGAATGTGATTTCAGTCAAGGCATAGCTGATCTATTTGGAGCAGCTGTTATGCCTAGTTCAAGAGGCATTTATGCCAAGCCAATCCAATTGGAAGTGATCTGATCCAGCAGCCATTCACTATTCCTCCAAGACAAGAGTTGATCACCTATAAATAGAGGTTCCAATGGATCATTCAACTCACACCAAAGCCAGTTACAACACTGCTTTCTCTCATTCTTCCTTAAACCTCAAGTTTTCTTATTTTTGAGTAACCACTATCGGGTTTTGAGTTGCAGCCATAAGCAATCAATTCCAATTGCTCAAACACATCACATATGATGTATTTGAGGTGTCCAAACACTTAAACACTAACTGTAACACCTCAGACTCAAAGTCACCCTTCAACCAAGCCATTATGCTTCAATTATGCAGGTGGAGTGCTCCAGCATGATCCAAAGAGTTTCAAAGTTTTCCCAAGCTTGCAACACACTCCACAACATCCATTGAAGCTGTAGGGATCATTAATTCACGACTGGAACACCATCTGTGCAAAGTCCCATTTAAGCTTGCATCAAGGTAAGCCTCAAACTCCAACTCCATGATCCATGCATATTTCCTCGCATGATATTTTTGCCAATTGATTGCCATCATATGTTGATTGTTTTCCCTCAAAAATTTTGATCATAGCACTCATAATCATGTCTGCTCGATTGCTTTTGCAAAATTAGGGTTCATACGGCCACAATGATATAATTTGTTATACACTGAAGATAAATAAAATTGGGTATTGCCATCTTCTTCCTTGTGAAAAAATGCATAAGTTTGATGTTTGAATCATGTCCAATGGTTAAGAATTGAGAGAGATAGGGTGCCTCATGCACGAGCTGGAGGAAGAAGATGACCATGGCGCCATTTTCAGAAAATCCAACAAGTTTGCCTTATGTTTTTCATGTGCCATGTATATTATGAATTGGCATTGCGCCCCAGTGGTTGATCAACTGGTTTGTGTGTATTGAGTGAGTGGAAGGTCTGGGGTTCGAATCCCCCTCGCCCCAGACCTCTTTTTTATCACTTTTTCCTATTTTTTCTATTTTTCATATTATTTTGTTAATGATGTGGAAAATTAATTTCTCACTCAATTTTAATTATTTGTGAATGGTTCTTTTTTTAATAATTCACAAAAATGTTGAAATATTTTATTTTACCAAAAAATCCCAAAAATATTATTTATTTCATATAATTGATATTTTTGCAAAGAATTAATATTTTAATTGTTTTTGACATTTAAAATATTTTTTCCCTCTTGATTTTGTAAATTTTAATGATTTCTAATCATTTTGTAGGGAAAAACATGATTTTTGAAGCATTAATCCAAGATCATAATTTGTTTCCCACATGTTAAACAATTTTTTATCATTTTAATTGAATTTTTATTCAATTAAAATACATTTTGGAAATAAATTAGGGTTTTTGATTAATTCAACCCTCACAAATCATTTTAAAACTCTTTGGGCCTCTAATAGAGTGTAAGACCCAATCCTTTGTAAATAAAACCTACTTTGGGCCTCACTTATTGTATAAGTCCCGTTGTATTTCAAAAAAATTCTGCGTGATCGTCGGCCGTTAAAAAAAAATTAACCATTGGGCCTACCCTCGAGTAGTAAGACTCATTTCTTTTCTTAAAACTCACTTGGGCCTCTTGAGAGAGTATAAGACCCAAAACCCTTTTGTACAAAAACAATTTTGGGCCTCACTCATTGTATAAGTCCCTCTGTACATTTTCAAATAAACGGCGCGATCGTCGCCAGTTTAAAACCAAACATCTGGGCCTCTCCTCGAGCTGTAAGCCCCAAATCTTTCTTTTTCAAAGCACTTTCTCCTTTGATTTTGAAATATACTGTTGTTTTCAATCTTTCTTTGTTGAACAACTAACCAAACAGCATGGAAGCTCCACAACAGAGTAAGTGTTTATACGCTTTCATTTACTGTTTTCATATACATATAACTGTATTGTGGGGCTGTTTCGCTGTAAGTCTTCTTTCATAAACTCATATCGACTGTGTAATAATAGTATAGATATTTAGAGTTTCCCCGGCAACTACGTCTAGCACTAGGTAAAGCTGTTTCGATTATTCGTAGAAATAGACAATACTAGATCCCCCATAGGAGCACCAGATACAGTATTCTCTTCGGCTGTCCTCCTTAGGAATTGTCAAGAAACTCTACTCCCCAGAGATGACCTCTTCTCCGTGAATTGCATCTCTTAAGTTTCTTCCAAATTCTCAAACTTTCCTAGCTTGATCTATTCCTTGTGAATAACCTGTCTTGAATTTCTCGGGGTTTGGGGACCCACAGGCTTCTTAAAAGCATCCGTCCTCCTCTTGGGCATTGTACAAGGACCCACAGGCTTCCTAAAAGCATCCCCGCCTCCTCTTGGGCATAGTACAAGGACCCGTCGGCTTCTTAGAAGTATTCACAGCCTCCTCTTAGGCTTCGTATAATGATTCTTCCTCCGGGAATGATAGACTCCTCTTGGGCTTCGTACAAGGACCTCTCGGCTTCTTAAAAGTTACCAGCCTCCTCTTGGGCTTCGTACAAATTGTCCCGACGACCTCCTAGAGGTATAGGAACAGAAATTAGTCATCTTAATGGAACAATATTTTCAAGAGTCTACTACTGTTTCTCAAAGCATAGTACAAAAGATAAAACTCTAGACTTGGACAGTCTGATTTCCTTGAGTCTCAAAGATATTCTCAAGCACCTTTCAAAAATAGGAAGACACCCGTAGACTCGGACAGTCTCAATACCCTTTGGATTCCCCGTTTCCTTAAAGAACAGGAAACAATCCTGATTTTCAGATCAAATCCATGAGTACAGTGTTACTCATATAAGAACTGATTTTCTCATTGAACAAACATACTGGACCTGTCACTCAACTTAAACAGTACCCTTTTAGCCTCCATCTCGGGCTTCGTACGAGATACAAAAACACTCTCTTGTTGAGTACAAAAGACTCCCTCGTTGAGTAAAAAAACTTTTAGCCTCTCTCTCGGGCTTCGTACGAGACACATAAAAACTCCCTCTTGTTGGGCCAATAGCCTCCTCTTAGGCTTTGTATAAGAAAACCACTGGTCGATCCAATCAACCTTTTAGCATCAAAGTTGTGCCTCGTTCACAGTACACAAACATCAACAACTCATTTGCTTTCATCTAATCGCTGTAAGCGGCAAACCTCTGGATTAATTACATCCATGCCACTGTCCCTTTTTTAGCATGAGAAATTCCTAAGGAAAGATGGCATTGCTCTACACTGAGTTAAAGTCTTCTCCTTCAGGTTGGAACCCCCCCCCCCCCCTATAAAGGAAATTATGGCATTGCCGGTTTCACATATACTGGTTAAATTAATGCTCCTTTATAAACAGTTGTGACAAACTGACCCTCTTTAGAGATGACAAATTCTCTCTAGAGACAACACCTTTTAGCTTCACATCTTGGGCTTCGAACAAGATACAAACAAACCACCTTCAGCTTCACATCTTGGGCTTTGAACAAGATACAGATCACCCTTCGCTTCACGTCTTGGGCTTTGAACAAGACACCAAAACACCAATTTCCTCCCATAGAATAGGAGGAACTACGAACACTCTGATTTCCCTGTTTCGGTAAACAGGAATACGTAGGCATAAGATTGAAAGAAAAATCTTAGCGAGCACAGTAAACAAAAATCCTAAATCCCATATCAATTGAAAACATCAGTCCTAACTTCCTGCCCATAGAATAAATCCGTCATTCTGTCAAAATAACACAAGAGAGGCCCCACTACCACGTAGCATCCGTAAGCTAACAGACCGCTGTTTAAACTCGGTATGCAAGCAGGGTTAATTAGAGACATCAATTTCCCTTCCTTCATCAGCTTTAATAGGATAAAAATTGAATCGACCTGTAGTCCCCCCAAGAGAGCGACAGTGCTTAAGAACCACGTCCAAAATCGCCCGCTACAGAAAAATGGCACCCACCGTGGGGCTGAACTTTCTTCTTTCCTTGTGTAGAAACCACATAATGGCGTTTCCGTCGGGGAGCCATTTTCTGTTAGGAACATAGGATTCATAGCTTTAAAAGTCTAGGACATTAGGACAAATATATATACTGCTTTTCCTAATTGATATATGTGTTTATTTTTCTGCTAATGGGAATGCGTGTGATGCCGCATGTGGAAAGATTGAGTATACACCTAGGAAAAACCCCTTTAGTGGCACAGAGGCTATCGAAAATAGTTGTCATGCGATGCCACCCTCTTCTGAGGACTCTTCAAAAAACACCACCTAGCACGGATCCCGGCCCACTGGTGTTTTCTTGACAAGAGTTGATGATGATGAGAGACAGGTACAAAAAATCACTAGTAAACCTTTAGGATGGGTAGAGCCTTGACTCCATGACAACGACCCTTTGACCCCATGTTTTTTATATGTGTTTGTGTGCTGCATTCATTTAAAAAACATTAAAACAAAGAAAAATTTTCTTTTCTAGTCTCTCTGTTTTTTCAAATTAAACTAAGACTGTGATTGCAAATGTCAGAGAAAAGGATTACGCTAATGGATTTCGGTAGAAGGAGAACTCATAAGTACACCTTCAAGGTTCCAAAACTAGAGGATTTAAGAGGTTTGGCGAGAATGATCACAAACCAAGAGGCCTTCAGAGCCAAGTACGGAGGTCTGCTACCTCTGTTAATAATCCATGTGATTGAGGGAATCATGGATGCACTCGTTCAGTTTTACGATCCGGTCTATCACTGTTTCACATTCCCGGATTACCAGCTCACACCAATACTGGAGGAGTACTCTCACCTGACTGATCTACACATTACTAATCAAGCTCCATTTTCTGGATTGGAAGAAATTCCTAAGGACCAGACCATTGCAAGAGCAATTCATTTGGATGAGTCTGAGGTTAGGACTCACATGACTACCAATGGTGGCATCCAAGGTTTGCCAGCCCAGTTCTTAACAAAGAAAGCTCTGTACTTTGCTAGTATAGGGAACGGGACTGCTTTTGAAAGCATCTTTATTTTACTCACCTACGGATTATTTCTGTTACCCAACATTAATAACTTCGTCGATATCAACGCCATTAAGGTTTTTCTCATTGGAAACCCTGTGCCGACTTTGCTCGCGGATGCGTATCATTCTGTACACTTAGGGAATTTGTACAGCGGCGGAGAGATCACGTGTTGTGTACCTTTACTTTACAAATGGTTTATCTCCCATTTGCCTAAGTCTGCTGCTTTTTGGGATCATAAGAGTGCCTTACGCTGGTCGCAGAAAATCATGTCTCTCACCAAGGATGGAATAAGGATCATTGATCGTTGTGGAAACTTCCCCAACATACCCCTTATAGGAACTAAGGGAGGAATCAACTATCATCCGATATTGGTTCTTCATCAATTTGGATACCCGATGAGGCATGTCCCACGTAATGCTCATCTGGAAGGTCTTTTCTTCAAGGAAGGAGAAAATGACAGAGCACTAAAGATGGAAATAGTGCACGCTTGGAAACATGTTCATAAGAAAGGACGGTAGTCTCTAGGAAAACCGGACTGTGTCTCGGTGGAGCCTTATCTCCACTGGGTACAAACTAGAGCTCTCAAGCTAAAAATGCCTTATCCTCGTCACGGAATTCTTCCGCCAAGGGAATCTGTCATGTACTTCATGACCGAAACGGAAAAGCTCCAGGTTACTCTCAACAAAGTCCAGCGGGAGAGGAGGTCTTGGAAGAACAAGTACCGCACCCTCAATGTGGAGTGTACCCAAATACAGCAACTACTGAGAGAGAAAGATGCTATGATCGAGATTTTAGAGCAACATGCTATGGATAATCAGGATGACCAAAGGAATTTGCTCACTCCTTTCATCTGGCAAAGGAATGACAACCCGACAACGGCCCAAGAACCCCGGTCAAAGAAAAGGAAAGTACCAGAGTCAGCACCCGATTTCTCGTCGGAGAGGACTCGGGACCCATTAGCTTAGTTTCTGTTTCCGTACCTTGTAATCTACTGTATTTTCATTTCTGTAATCCTTTGAATTTCAATAAAAAGGGGTTTCCCCACTGTTTAATATTTGCAATCTAATTGTCGAAGTTTATTTTGATTAAACCAAAAAACAATTAATATAATCATTGCATTCATCATTCTCACGTCACGCATTCTTCTTACCTACGAATCTCACGTTTGTGTCTCGGTTCTAGAGTCAAACTGTCTCATTCGTACAATACTCGGGCCAATCGTCAGAAAAAGATGGATGATCTTGAGGAAGAGAATAGAGAGTTGAAAGAAGAGATCGACGCTCTGAGAGAGGATATGAGAAAGCTTTGTAACGACATGCAAGCCATGGCAGAAGCTCAGCTACAAAGAACTGTGATCTCAGAGATCACCTCAGCGCCCATAGTGGAGAAGTATGATCCTAGGTATCAAATGCCGAAAGATCGTCCTTGGGGCATGCCTGCTAACTATATCCCGGAAGGATATGTTCCGCCGATCGCTGAAGATCAGGGAATCACAACACATGCCGCTGGTCCTGAAGGTTACAGACTTCGGGAAAGCGAAGATGCCAGAGGCATATTGAAGACTCCTGAAGGTTACAAACTTCGGGAAACGCCAAGATTCACTGACGTAGTTATGGTACCACCCCCTGTGGTGCACACTGTCCCGGAAGGACAGATTCCACTAATTCCTTCTTACCAGAAGGAAACGCCCTATTCAGAAGTGGTTTAGTCGGTTTCTATTTCAGGTTAAGTTGGAGCAAGAGGTTGAATTATGCTCTTTGTAATATTCTTATTCAGAGGATTCATCAAAGGCTTTGGGTCAGAGGTTCATTGGTGTGAATCAGGTTTTAATTTCTTCTCGGTTCAAATCATCTTCTTCGAGATTTATCAGCATACTAGGGAGAATTGGAGTTCTTATTTACAGTTGAGCTGGTGGATAGTTATCGGTTGAGATCCTTCAGTGGATCATGTGAGTGGCCAGACTGTTCAGTGGTAGCTGTGACTATTTCGTCAGAGGCTTGTGGAAAGTTGGTGATTGGTTTTGAATTCAGTTAGTTATCCATTTTCTATCCATAATCCATATCCAAACTCATTGTTTTTAATCCATCAACCATTTTCATTTTTTATCCACTTACCTTTTCTTTTATTCATAAACCATTTCTAATATCCATTGTTACTCACGCCCAATCCATATTCCATAAATATCCATATTTTTCCAAATCCATACTTTTCAAATCCAAAATCTAAACTCATTTATCTAAATCCATTTAAGTTCATTTATCTTTTGAAACTACTATCCTTTTTTTTTAAATTCAAAACCATTCAGTCAAATAAACAATTCCATTTTAAATACGTTCACCCATAATTTCAAATAAATCTTTCAAGTCCAAAATAAACCAAAGTCCAAAGTAGGCCAAAGTTTCAATCTCTTTTTGAGCCATTTCAAAGGCAGTGTAAAACGCGTGACGTAAACGGATTAAGGAAAAACTCGTGACATCATTCACATCAGAAAAGAAAATTAACGAAAGAGAAGAGAATGGAAAATCAAAAAGAAGAATAACAGAATTTTTCCAAATCTCGTGACCTCATTTCACAAACTATCTCAACAGAAATCCACAGCCAAAACTCTAACAGAATTTCCAAACGGAATTCCGATCCTACCCTTAATTCACTGATTAAAAAGGTGAGAAAAAATTCAGATTGCTGGGGGGGAATCGCAACTTTGTTCCCGTTTCTTTTCACTTTCTGCAGAGAACAGATTCATTTCCAACAGTCTTCATCGTTCTCCGTAAGAATTCATACAAATTCATCAGTTCATTTCAACGTCTCCTTCAAACTTTACCTTCAATCAACCTTCATCAACTTCTTTGACTTTCATCAATAATCACGAACCACCCGCAGAAGTTACAAACCAACACTCTTCAACAAAGTTTCTTCAAGAAAAAATCCCTCAATAAGTAATCCACGGATCTGCAATAATCTTGAACCGCAATTCACTCAGTATCCTTCATCAACCTTCACAACCTGCAAATTCATAGTAAAGACTCAACGACTTCAACCACAAAGAAGCATCACAAAGAATGGGAAGATGAAGATGGATTGAACAGAATTCAACAGCAACACTGTGAAGAAGGAAAATACGCAAGGAGAAGCGAATCGCTGAAGTAGAGAGGAAGAAGAATGATAGCAGTACCTGTAAGGTCGTTGTGAGTCCGCCGTGTCGGAGATCCTCCCTGCTCCGCCCTGGTACGTACCTCATGGTCTTCATTTAACTTTGTTGACGTATTTTGTTCTGAATGTATGTTGCTCCGTTATCGTTCGCGTCGTGTTGTGATTTCAAAGGCAATGTTCGAGATCGATGATTTTGATTAGAGTGAGGTCGAGCGAACTGCGTTGGACTCTGTGGAGAGAACTTTGAGGAGGCTTCGTATATACGTGGTTACTTTGAGGAGTTTCCTAGCCGCCGCTGACTCTGAGGCACGGCACGAAGAAGCGGCAAGGAAGAAATACGAAGAGAGTAGGTTGTGACGGCGAAGTTGAGAACCTCGCATTCGGTGCGATTTGCGAGCGAGCTGTTGGGGAGTCTTTCCTTTTCGTCGCCGCCGGAGGTGAGAGACGGCACGGTGTTTTTTTCCGGCGAGGCTCGATCGGAAGTCGAGGGGGGATCACGGCTATTGGTGAGAGAGGAGAGACAGAGTGAAAGAAGAGAGTGAGGAGTGTGTTGCCGGCGTGGTGCGATTTTGGTTGAAAAATAAGAGAGACGTGATGTTGGTGAAAAATGATTGTGAACCGAGGGAGAGAGGCTAACGGAGAGGGAGAAGTGTGTGACGGCGGCGTTTTGCTGAAGGTTGAGAGATGAAGATGATGGTGGAGGAAGAGTTCGCGGCGGCGTGTTGAAGAAGATGGAGATTGAGTTGCAGCGGCGATGTTGAGAAGTGTAGAAGAAGAAGCTTTGAGTTAAGGGCATTGGTTTTTTTAGGTTAAGTTGTAACGGGTTGATTTAACTGGACCGGGCCCATGTTGTTTTTCTTCAATCTTACACCCACACAATTCCTTTTCACACCCTCAGTTCACTCGCCTCACCCCCTGGAACCGTGAACGAAACCAATGGGCCTAGGCCCATGCGCCTGGCCTTATTCACACCACCACCATTGCTGCTGCACCCCTCTTTGTTTGTTTGTTTTGGTATTTGTTTCTTTTTTAATTGATTAATTGTTTTTTGAGTTAATTGGTTTTAATACTTGTTTTGGTTTAGTATTTTTGTTTTAGTTAATTAATGTAGGATAACTAGATTTTATATTTTGATTTCTTTTTTAATTAGAATAATTAGATTAATTTTAGAATTTAATTAGAATTAATATTGTTGACTTTTTTAATTTTTGGTTAAGTGTTCCTAATTAGATTTTAGATATTAATCTTGGTCTAGAAGTAGTTCTTTAGAAGATTAATTTTAGGTTTAATTTTGGACTAACCTTTCTACTTAGAATTTAATCTTTCTTTTAATTAGTATTTTAATTCTAACTTGGTTATTTTTGACTAATTGTTGGTCTTGATTTTGATGCTTAATTCCTGATTAATTACTTGGTTTCATATTTGATTCTCTCTTTGTGATTGAGCTGTCTGGTGTTTACTTGTTGATTTACTCTGTATTCGCATGCTCCCTTAAGGCTCCTAGTCCGACTTAATTTCTGATTAAGCTCGGAGTAGGATAGACATTAGGCTCTCAATCCAAGCATGATAACATTAGGTAGAAATCCCTCCTAATCCTGACCTTAGGGCCATCTTTGCATGATAACTTGTAGGATTCAGTTTCCCCTTAGACTTTCCGTGAGTCCCGACTCTTTTCTCTCGCACCCGTGCGATCGAGACTGATCCCGTTTTCCCTTGTTTCGTGGTCGTTACCACGAACTACGGACGCTCTGACTTCCTCTCTCTCGTCCGATTGAGGATACGTAGGCACGAGGATCCCTATCCTTGGCGAGCACTCTTCTCTCGCACCCTTGCGATTGAGACCCTTCCACATTTCTTTCGCAACCCTTTCTTTATCACCTCTTTGTCTCTTTCCGACCTCGTTAGCACAAACTACGACTGCCCTGATTCTTTATTCTCGTCCGAGTAAAGATACGTAGGCACAAGATTGCATGGATCTTGGCGGGCTACCTTCTCCATTTTTTCACCAATTTCCTCCCCTTGATTCGTGGTCGTTCCCACGAACTACGACTGCCCTGATTCTTTATTCTCGTCCGAGTAAAGATACGTAGGCACAAGATTGCGTAGATCTTGGCGGGCTACCTTCTCCATTTTTTCACCAGTTTCCTCCCCTTGATTCGTGGTCGTTCCCACGAACTACGGACGCTCTGACTTCCTCTCTCTCGTCCGATTGAGGATACGTAGGCACGAGGATCCCTATCCTTGGCGAGCACTCTTCTCTCGCACCCTTGCGATCGAGACTCTTCTCTCGCACCCTTGCGATCGAGACCCTTCTCTCGCACCCTTGCGATTGAGACCCTTCCGAGCACATTTCTTTCACAACCTTTCTTTGTCACCTCTTTGTCTCTTTTCGACCCGTAGGTCGAACTACGACTGCTCTGATTTCCTCTTTCTCGTCCGATTAAGGATACGTAGGCATAAGACGGCGATGTCTTGGCGAGCAACCTTCCCCCCCTAGTTCGCGTCCGAACTACGTTGACTCTGACTTTCCCATTGCACGAGGGAATACGTAGGCATAGGACTCCGAGGACGTCCTATCGAGTCACTTCTTTTCTTCTTTTCTTCTTCGTTTCTCCGTTCTTTCCGTTCTCGTTTCTTCGCCGGTCCAGTAGCAGTGGAGCTCCAGATGACGACACCCTTTGATGCAGACAACAAGCGTGGATCCCATCGAGTACGATGGACGTGTTGGGTGCTAACACCTTCCCTTCGCGTAACCGACTCCCGTACCCATTCTCTTGTTCGCGTGACCATGCTCTTTCCCTTCTTTCAGGTTTACGCAGTGTTTCCTTTCCCTCTCTTGGGATAAATACACTTTGCTGGCGACTTTGTGTCTTTTGCGCCACTCTCGCGTTTGTACCGTTGGATGCGACTCTTTTCGGGAGTGACACACATTATGCTTGAAATTAAAACATATACAACACCTGCTCATAAGATATGTAATAGTGGGGTAACTTATCAATCAAGGAATCTACGTCCTTACACCCACATTTCAATATTTAGCATAAAAGCGGAACAACTAAACATTGAATAACAACCACATATATAAACATCATATATATACATATATCAACCAGTATGATTCATCGACATCAGTCATGGTATATACATAAAGTCATCAATCAGATACATATGCAAATGTATTACAAAAAGGAAATCAAAAGCATCCTAGCTACCCGGTGCTACATATCAGAGCCAACCGACTAACACGGACATGAAGCCACGCTTCACAAAAAGACCGTCAGCAAGCCTACTCTGCAATGCCTCGTAGAGCATTATAAAACAGCAGAAGGGTGAGAAATATTATCATAATAACGTTGCATATAATTATATATCTCAACATATAATACACATATACCACATTCACACCACAACTCATCACTATGCATGTATATATACATATAACACCAAGCATATACCATAAATCAAATACACGGCATAACAATCCGTAATTAACGCATCCTTCACATAGGCATATTCATTCATGCTCAAATACATGTATCACCAATACATCTCAATTCATCACCATTCATTCAACATAAACACACATACATGTTTATTCACCAATGTATCATTACAAAGATACAACTTTTATCGCCATTCATCACCTCTTACTCAATATACATCGCAGGGCATATATATATATACAAAACCAAGCATATTCATCACAATGCTTATCATTCAACATAACTACATATATTTATGTTCATTCATCAATGCACATATACAAAGATGACCAATGCAAATCATAGAGACCGACTCACGACTCTATGCAAATGCAATGCGGTACCGACTCATTTCATCTCAAGTTCAATTGAAGAACTTATTGGAACCATCGCTCGTTACTTAGTGTAACTCCCCGTCGGGCATACGATGTTCACCCATTGCTACCACCTCTCAAAAGGCTTACAATGTTTATGGATTGCCCCCACCTCTCAAAAGGCTTACAATCTGATTGCTCCCACCTCTCAAAAGGCTTACAATCGTTTGTAATCATCGCCCCCACCTCTCAAAAGGCTTACGACGTTACAACGGATTCATCTTAGAACCCCACAATGCAAGAATGCACATCATGATGCTTCACATACAACATGACTCATGACACTCTTGACATGCATACATATTCACAATATAGTCATGCATTCATCACACACAATCCACATACATTCACATCAATTGTGCCAAACGGCAACCGAACGTTTTCACAAATAACCAAACAATTCGATTTACGGTTTACCGGAAAAGTCGGTTAAAAGTCGGCTAAAAATAATATTTTTCTTCATCAAATCATAGAACATATTTTTAGCTTCACATCCATATAAAGAACACCTCAATCGGATAAACAACGCAAAAGATATGGATATTTCAAAATAACGCAAAAACATAAACCGGAGGCCGGACACAACTAAACGTTTCAAAAATACTGTTATGATTGGACCAGGTTCAGACCTCAAAACCATTTTTCCTAGAAAGAACATCTCATTAGCTTTTCAACGCTTCGAACGGGGGTCAAAACCGACTTACGGTTCAAGAGATATGAATTTTCGAAGTTTTGGCAAAAACCAGAAAATGCCTTGCGGGCTGCTACGGGTTTCGGCTATTTTGCCCGAAAATCCGACCGATTCAATTATTTTCTTCGAAACAAACACATACGCGCAACCACCAAATACATAAGAACAATTTAGAACACATAAACGAAATTTCTACGACGTTCGATTTTTCGATTAAATTTCAACATTTCAAAAACCAGAATTTTCAAACATCACCAAATCAAATAAAAAGCACGTTATACGACGACCTAACCTTCCTCGATACAACTACGTAATTTATTTCGAATTCTAACCGTGAAAACATCGGTTTTTATCGACTTTATTCATTTCGACCTAAAATGAAAAATATATGAAAACGATCCAAAACAACCAAAACGAAACCATACATAATCGTATACAAAGTTAAGATAACGATATTTCACACCCTTACCCGTTCGATTCGAATCCTAACCGTTGATTTTGATGATTTCTAGCCTTTTTCCCACTTTTCTCCTCTTGTTCTTCTTTTCTCTTCTTTCTCACTTTTCTCTCTTTATGTTTTTCTTACTAACTTTCTTTTCTATTTCTTTCTTATACTTTCTTTTCTTAAAATATCTCAAATACAATATCATATTCTATTTTTATTACTATTCACTCAAAATATCTAACAATTCATATTCTCACAAATACCCTTAAATCATTCCTCACTTAAATTCTAACTTAACAATAATTATGAAATGTCTAAAATACCCTCCAATCTAATTTCCCCCGAAAACTCTCAAAAACGGTAAAATAATATAACACGCCAACATATCAAATTAAAACATCAATTTCACAATAACATTATTATCACCCAACTTAAATAAAAGACTCAACAAAATAATACAATTAACACAAAATGGAGATAATTAAAATCAGGTCGTTACAACTCTCCCCCACTTAGACATTTTCGTCCTCGAAAATATGCTAAGCACGAACAACCCCGGATACGGCTCTAGTATCCGACCAACCAACTATCATGCCAACAAAAGGCACACCACGAATAACACAAACAACAAAGCAGCACCCTAACAGCAACAACAATGACAAGACAACGACGACGACAACCAAGACAAGATGCAATGCCCATACAATGCACTTGACGACCAACTCAAAGGATAACCAAGATACAAACACCCAAGTTTACTCTTGAACTGGAACACCACAAGATCGTCACCAACACCATATGTAACACTCTCCTAATCCCCCAAACAGAGGAATTAGCTACTCGCACCATCACCATGGAAACGAGGCAACAACACAGGCAAGAACATAAAGTTCCAAGACACAACATTACCTCAACAACATCCACAAAACCAGAATACCTGCATCCTTGTCTCACAACAACCAATACAACAATTTCACACTTCCGCTGCGCACTCTGATTACTCACAACTAACAAACCACCAATTTCATAATCAACATTTGACTCTTGTACTATACACCAGAAAATCATAGTTTACTTTTTATATACACCACTTCCCTCTATGCGGTATTAGCTTACACACCAAACACACTCCTCTGAATAATCCAATTCAAATTCATAACTCGTTTGGAATTCAAACCATCATTGTTCTCTCATACTCTATTCCTTTGGACCAAACAGGTACTCTATCCTCTTGCGATTACTAAACACTCAGAACTTAGAACCATAAAAATAATACTTCCATATTTTCAACACAAAATCACTGTAACCAATTCCAAATCCTGAATAGTATAGATCCTTGTATGAATTCCTCAAACGGTTTATTAAGATCAGGCAAAATTAAAGCTGGAGCCGTAGTCAACTCCTACTTTAGTCCTCTAAAACTCATTCGCAATGAACATCCAAAACAAATGACTCGCCCTTTGCAGGTCAACTGAGATAACATAAGTGCTAACTTAGCAAAGCCCTCCATAACCTGTGATAACAACCAACCAAAAACTAGAGCTTCTAATCTCATTAACCAACTTCGGAGTCTCCCATCACAGGACTGCATCTACCTCCGATTGATCCACAAAAGTATTCTCATATGAAATATCATGACCAAGAAACTCATCTTTATCAACCAAAATCCACACTTTGATAACTTATCTTAAAGCTTCATCTCTTTTCAACACTTGCTACTCACACATAATGGTTTCCTTAAAACTCCTACATTGATACCTTAAGCTCAAAACTCCTTAACTCATTATAACTCTGTGTTTTGCTTTCCATAGCATCCATACAAGTATACACCACATACTGGCTATACAAATCAATCATCCATCCTCTTCATCTTCAGATATACGAATCTGTACCAAATCATCAAAACAACTATAAGCACCTGGTTTAGCTCCAAACCATTCACCAAACATACCATCAAGCTGGAAAGACACGTCTACTCCATCCAACATAATTTCCGTCTGCTATCAACAAGAGATTAAGGGTGATCAGTTCCTCAATTTGTCAATAGACAGCCGACAATCATGAGGGGGCATAAACCATCTTTACCAAGCCATAATAACATTCCTTGCATCTTGTGCACAAAACCACACAAGGCACAAATCCTTAATTGACATAAACCTTACCTCTGCATTCCCTTCGGAATCGGGAACAACACTGTCTAAGCAACACATACAATCGTGCAACCAACGGCACACTGAGCCAATGCTCTACACCTAAAGTCACTTGGAGAAGTACCAGCTTCTCCCCCACTTATCTCATTCTCAATCCTAAAGACAAAGGATTAGAAAAACCAGAGAGCACTGATAGTGTTCCACACACCTATCACGTACTAAGGAATAAACAACATCGACAAACACACAACAAGGACGTAGTTACCGACCCCGAAGCAGTCATAAACAAATTCAAACACTTAGCGCACTCATGGAAAATAAACGAATGAGTCGCTCCCATATCAATAATAACAGCTAAAGGCGTACTATTAATAAAACATGTACCTTTAATCACACGGTCTACACTAGTAGTGTCTGACCCTGCCAATGCAAACACCTTTCCGCCCGCTTGAACTTGTTTCGGCTTAGTACACTTAGTACTAATGTGACCTACTTCTCCACAGTTAAAACACTTCACCATATTCCTCCTACACTCAGCAGTAGAATGCCCAATACCTCCACAGTTAGAACATCTCCCAACGGCCTTCCTACACTCAGTTGCTTTATGACCCATTCCACCACAATTGAAACACTTAATGAACCCAGAACTTCCTCCTCCAGATCTCTTATCAAAGTTTCCCTTATATTTACCCTTATCAGCGGGGGTCACATAAGGTCCACTTCTAGCTTGCTGTTTCCCCCTCCCCTCATTCACACTCTTGTAATGTGTAGAACGAGCTTAGCTATCTTCCTCGAAGATTCTACAACATTCGGTCAAATCTGAAAACCTCCTAATCCTTTGATATCCCACAGCTTGCTTAATCTCAGGACGCAAAGCATTCTCATATTTAATACATTTTGAGAACTCAGCAGTAATCGCAGCATAATGAGAATGAAATTGAACCAATTCCACAAAGTTAGCAGTATAGTCCACCACTGACATACCACCTTGTTTCAATTCCAGGAATTCCATCTCTTTCTTCCCTTTCACACTTTCAGGGTAATACTTCAGCAAAAACTCGGTACAAAACAATTCCCAAGTTACCTCTTCATTATCCACCTCAAGAATTTCACGCATACCGACCCACCAATCGTCGGCTTCTTCCCTCAGCATGTGAGATCCAAGCCTCACCTTATTCTCTTCCGCACAGTCCAAGACTCTGAAGATTCTTTCAATCTCTTTCAGCCAAAGTTGAGCACTGTAACAGCCCGATTATGATTATCTCCATTTTGTGCTAATTTGTATTATTTTGTTGAGTCTTTTATTTAATTTGGGTGATAATTATGTTATTTGTGATATTGGTGTGTGAATATGTTATGTTTGCATATTATGTAATTTTACCGTTTTTTAGAGTTTGCGGGGAATATTAGATTGGAGGGTATTTTAGATATTTCACATTTAATGATAGTTAGTTAGTTAGTAGATATTTTGAGAAAATATAAAGAAATAGAAAGAAAGAAAAGTATAAGAAAGAAAAAGAATAGAAATAGAAAGTTAGAGGTGAGAAAGGGAGAAAAACAGAATTTTGAGAGAAAAAGGAGAAAAGAGAAGAGCAAAGAGAAAAGTGTGGAAAATCACCAAGATCAATCTTTCGGAGTCGATTTAATCGGGTAAGGGTGTGAAATATTGTTATCCTAACTATGTGTATGATTATGTATGTATTTTGTGTTGATGTTTGAGTTGGTTTTCCATATGTTTCCGTTTATGTCGTATTTGACGGAATCGATAGAAACCGATGTTTTTACGGTTGAAAAGGCGTATAAATACATGTGTTGGTTGGATATATGTTTGTGAGCTGCTGTTTAAAGTTTCATGAAGTTTGGTTATGTTTCGGTTAGTTTTCGGTATGTTTCCGTTGTTGTTTCCGTTTAGGTCGAATCGTAGGAAATCGATAGAAACCGATGTTTTCACGGTTAGAATTCGAAATAAATTACGTAGTTGTATCGAGTAAGGTTAGGTCATCGTATAGCGTGCTTTTTATTCGATTTGGTGATGTTTGAAAATTCTGGTTTTTGAAAGGTGGAAATTTAATCGAAAAATCGAACGTCGTAGAAATTTCGTTTATGCGTTCTAAATTGTTCTTATGTATTTAGTGGTTGTGCGTATATGTTTGTTTCGGTGAAAATGTTTGATTTAGTCGAGTTTCGGGCATTTTGGAAAAGTTACAGCAAGTGTGTAAATTGAGAAATCTGATTTTTGTGAAAAACAGGGCTATGAATCGATACATAACAGCTATGTATCGATACGAAATGGTTTATGTATCGATACATAACCCCTATGCATCGATACATACTGTGAAAATTGGAAAAAACAGCATTTTCACTACAGCATGTGTCGACACATGCGTGCTATGTATCGATACATGAGGTCTTTTTGTATCGATACATAAAGCCTATGTATCGATACATACTGTGCTGAACCATAAAATTCTGGTTTGTCGGGAAACTTCGGAAATTCATATCTCTTGAACCGTAAGTCGGTTTTGACCCCCGTTTGAAGCGTTGGGAAGCTAACGAGATGTTCTTTCTAGGAAAAATAGTTTTGAGGTCTAAACCTGGTCCAATTGGAACAGTATTTTCGAACCGTTTCGTAGTGTCGGGCCTCCGGTTTATGTTTTCACGTTATTTTGAAATATACATATCTTCTTCGTTGTTTATCGGATTTAAGTGTTATTTATATCGAATCGAAGCTGTGGATGAGTACTTTTTGATGATGATGGAAAATATTATTTTTCGCCGAATTTTAACCGACTTTTCCGGTAAACCGTAAATCGAATTGTTTGGTTATTTGTGAGAACGTTTGGTTGCCGTTTGGCACAATTGATGTGAATGTATGTGGATTGTGTGTGATGAATGCATGACTATATTGTGAATATGTATGCATGTCAAGAGTGTCATGAGTCATGTTGTATGTGAAGCATTATGATTGCATTCTTGCATTGTGGGATTCTAAGATGAATCCGTTGTAACGTCGTAAGCCTTTTGAGAGGTGGGGGCGATGATTACAAACGATTGTAAGCCTTTTGAGAGGTGGGAGCAATCGGATTGTAAGCCTTTTGAGAGGTGGGAGCAATCCATAAACATTGTAAGCCTTTTGAGAGGTGGTAGCAATGGGTGAACATCGTATGCCCGACGGGGAGTTACACTAAGTAACGAGCGATGGTTCCAATAAGTTCTTCAATTGAACTTGAGATGAAATGAGTCGGTACCGCATTGCATTTGCATAGAGTCGTGAGTCGGTCTCTATGATTTGCATTGGTCATCCTTGTATTTGTGCATGGGTGAATGAACATGAATATATGTGTTTATGTTGAATGATAAGCATTGTGATGAATATGCTTGGTTTCGTATATAATATATATATATATATGCCTTGCGATGTATATTGAATGGGATGTGATGAATTGTGATAAGAATTGTATTATTGTAATGATGCATTGAAGAATGAATATAATATGTATGTTTATGTGGAATGGTAGAATGGTGAGAATGTGTTAGGTGTATACTTTTGTGTTGAGATATATGATCATATGCATTGTTATTATGATAATATTTCTCACCCTTCTGCTGTTTTATGATGCTCTACGAGGCATTGCAGATTAGGTATCTGGTGGTCTTTTGTGAAGTGTGTCTTCATACCTTTTTGGTCGGTTGGCTCTGATATGTAGCACCGGGTAGCTAGGACGTTTTGATCTTATTGTGATACATTTGCATATGTATCTTGCTGATGAATTTGTGTATATAAACATGATGTATATATATATATATATATGTTGAGGTATATATGTGGTTGTTATTCAATATTTTAGATGTTTCCGCTTTTATTCTAAATATTGAGATGTGGGTGTAAGGACTGAGTTCCTACGTTGAAAGTTACCCCACTGTTGCATATCATTTGTTGAGCAGGTGTTGTATGTTTTAATTTCAAGCATAATGTGACATGCCTTTTTATGTCGTGTTTACAATTATACTCTGATGAAATTTCCAATGCGTGCCTAAATGATTTATTTGATTATTTGGGGGGTATAGAAATGGGGTGTTACATTTAGTGGTATCAGAGCCAAGGTTGAGTCAGTCGTGTCTGTCTCATTGTTGTGTTGGTTGAACTGTTGTTTAACCTTTGTTGTTATTTTTGGGAGTGATCAGAATATGGCTGGTAGAAACGATAATGCGATGGCTGCTGCTATGGAAGCAATGGCTAGGGCGGTGCAGGGTGCGCCGAATGTAAGTGCTAATGAAGAGTTCAGGAAGAATCAACCACCGGTCTTCAAAGGAAGATTTGATCCCGATGGTGCTGAACTTTGGCTGAAAGAGATTGAAAGAATCTTCAGAGTCATGGATTGTGCGGAAGAGAATAAGGTGAGGCTTGGATCTCACATGCTGAGGGAAGAAGCCGACGATTGGTGGGTCGGTATGCGTGAAATTCTTGAGGTGGATAATGAAGAGGTAACTTGGGAATTGTTTCGTACCGAGTTTCTACTGAAGTATTACCCTGAAAGTGTGAAAGGGAAGAAAGAGATGGAATTCCTGGAATTGAAACAAGGTGGTATGTCAGTGGTGGACTATACTGCTAAGTTTGTGGAATTGGTTCAATTTCATTCTCATTATGCTGCGATTACTGCTGAGTTCTCAAAGTGTATTAAATATGAGAATGGTTTGCGTCCTGAGATTAAGCAAGCTGTGGGATATCAAAGGATTAGGAGGTTTTCGGATTTGACTGAATGTTGTAGAATCTTCGAGGAAGATAGCAAAGCTCGTTCTACACATTACAAGAGTGTGAATGAGAGGAGAGGGAAACAGCAAGCTAGAAGTGGACCTTATGTGACCCCCGCTGATAAGGGTAAATATAAGGGAAACTTTGATAAGAGATCTAGAGGAGGAAGTTCTGGGTTCATTAAGTGTTTCAATTGTGGTGGAATGGGTCATAAAGCAACTGAGTGTAGAAAGGCCGTTGGGAGATGTTCTAACTGTGGAGGTATTGGGCATTCTACTGCTGAGTGTAGGAGGAATATGGTGAAGTGTTTTAACTGTGGAGAAGTGGGTCACATTAGTACTAAGTGTACTAAGCCGAAACAAGCTCAAGCGGGCAGAAAGGTGTTTGCATTGGCGGGGACTCAGACCACTAGTGCAGACCGTTTGATTAAAGGTACATGCTTTATTAATAGTACACCTTTAGTTGCTGTTATTGATACGGGAGCGACTCATTCGTTTATTTCGGCCGAGTGCGCGAAGCGTTTGAATCTTGTGTTGTCTCTGATGGATGGTAAAATGGTTATTGATACTCCAGCAATGGGGTCAGTAACTACTTCTTTGGTTTGTCTAAGTTGTCCTTTAACCATTTATGGTAAAGACTTTGAGATGGATTTAGTGTGTTTGCCGTTGGAGGGATTGGATGTAATCTTGGGTATGAACTGGTTGCAATTTAATCGAGTTCATATAGATTGCTATCATAAGTTGGTAAGGTTTCCTTCTTTGGAAGATAATGAAGATGAGAGTTTTCTATCTACTAAAGAGTTGAAGAAACTTTTAGAGGATGAAGCTCAATTGTTTGGTTTGTTTGCATCATGGTCAGTGGAGAGTAAGATTGGTATTGATGTGTTTCCAGTGGTGTGTGATTTTCCAGAAGTGTTTCCGGAGGATATTACGGATGTACCGCCGGAAAGAGAAGTTGAGTTCTCTATTGATCTAGTTCCTGGCACTAGACCGATTTCGATGGCACCGTATCGTATGTCGGCATCGGAGTTGATAGAATTGAAGAAGCAGTTGAATGACTTGTTGGACAAAAGATTTATAAGGCCAAGTGTTTCTCCTTAGGGTGCTCCGGTATTGTTGGTAAAGAAAAAGGATGGAAGTATGCGGTTATGTATTGATTATCGACAGTTGAACAAGGTGACAATTAAAAACAAGTATCCGCTTCCAAGGATTGATGATTTGATGGACCAATTGGTTGGTGCGCGTGTCTTTAGCAAGATTGATTTGAGATCGGGATATCACCAAATTCGTGTGAAAAGCGAGGATATTCAGAAGACGGCATTTAGGACACGGTATGGTCATTACGAATATTCCGTGATGCCATTCGGGGTTTCTAATGCGCCGGGGGTGTTTATGGAATACATGAATCGTATTTTTCATGAACAGTTGGATCGTTTTGTGGTTGTGTTCATCGATGATATTTTGATTTATTCTAAGTCTCAAGAAGAGCATGAAGAGCATTTGAGAATTGTGTTGCAAATTTTGAGAGAGAAACAATTATATGCTAAGTTGTCAAAATGTGACTTTTGGCTATCGGAAGTAAGTTTTCTTGGACATGTTATCTCCGGGAGTGGTATTAGTGTTGATCCATCTAAGATTGATGCGGTGATGCAGTGGGAGACTCCTAGGTCTGTCACGGAGATTCGAAGCTTTTTAGGCTTGGCGGGTTATTATCGGAGGTTTATAGAGGGATTTTCGAAGTTGGCACTTCCGTTAACGCAATTGACTTGTAAAGGAAAGGCTTTCATTTGGGATATAGATTGTGAAAAGAGTTTCATTAAGCTAAAAAGAAGGTTGACAACGGCTCCGATCTTGATTTTGCCGAATCCTAATGAACCATTTGTTGTATATTGTGATGCTTCATTGATTGGTTTAGGTGGTGTTTTGATGCAAGATGGAAAAGTTGTGGCATATGCTTCAAGACAATTGAGAGTGCATGAAAAGAATTATCCTACGCATGACTTGGAGTTAGCGGCGGTGGTGTTTGTTTTGAAAATTTGGAGGCATTACCTTTATGGTGCAAGATTTGAAGTTTTTAGTGATCACAAAAGCTTAAGATATTTATTTGATCAGAAAGAATTGAACATGAGACAACGAAGATGGTTAGAGCTTTTGAAGGATTTTGATTTTAGTTTGAATTACCATCCGGGTAAGGCGAATGTGGTAGCCGATGCCTTAAGTCGAAAGTTGTTACATGTGTCCGCATTAATGATGACAGAATGGGAACTTTTGGAGGATTTCAGAGATTTGAGTTTGGTTTGTGAAATGACGCCGCGAAGTGTGAGACTTGGTATGTTACATGTTACGAATGATTTTCTTGCAACGGTTAGTGAAAAGCAAAAGTTGGATTTGAAGTTCGTTGATTTAATGATAAATGAGGATGAGGATTTCAAGGTTGATAACTTTGGAGTTTTGAGATTCCGTGGTCGTATTTGTATACCCGACGACGCGGAGTTGAAAAAGATGATTTTAGAGGAAGGACACCGAAGTAATTTAAGTATTCATCCGGGTGCGAATAAGATGTATCAAGATTTGAAGAAGATCTTTTTGTGGTCCGGTTTAAAGAGGGATGTGGCTCGATTTGTGTATGCGTGTTTGACTTGTCAAAAGTCGAAGGTGGAACATCAGAAGCCTAGTGGTTTGTTGCAACCGTTGGATATTCCGGAATGGAAATGGGATAGTATATCGATGGATTTTGTTACGGGATTGCCGAATACGCAAAGAGGTCATAATGCTATTTGGGTGATTGTTGATAGGCTTACTAAATCTGCTCACTTTATTCCAATTGACATTAGTTATCCTTTGGAGAAGTTAGCCGAGATTTATGTTCGTGTGATTGTGAAGTTACATGGTGTTCCTAAGAGTATTGTATCAGATCGAGATCCGAGATTTACATCGAGATTTTGGGTGAGTTTACAAGAGGCTTTGGGTTCTAAGCTAAGATTGAGTTCGGCTTACCACCCGCAAACAGATGGTCAAACCAAGAGGACGATTCAATCGTTGGAGGATTTGTTGCGTGCTTGTGTGCTAGAGCAAGGTGGTGCTTGGGATAGTTATTTAGCGTTGATTGAGTTCACCTATAATAACAGTTTTCATTCGAGTATTGGTATGGCACCATTTGAGGCTTTGTATGGTCGGAGATGTCGAACACCTTTGTGTTGGCATGAAACTGGTGAGAGGCGATTGTTGGACCGGAATTGGTACAAGAAACGACGGAGAAAGTGAAGTTTATTCGGGAGAAGATGAAAGCTTCTCAAAGTAGACAAAAGAGCTATCATGATAAGAGAAGGAAAGATCTTGAGTTTCAAGAAGGCGACCATGTGTTTTTGAGAGTTACACCGGTTACGGGTGTGGGTCGTGCTTTGAAGTCGAAGAAGTTGACTTCTCGTTTTATTGGTCCGTATCAGATTACTGCACGTGTTGGCGTTGTGGCTTATCGTGTGGCGTTGCCTCCGAATCTTTCGAATTTGCATGACATTTTCCATGTTTCGCAACTTCGGAAGTATGTTCCGGATCCGTCACATATTATTCCTATGGACGAGGTAGAAGTGAGAGATAATCTTACGGTTGAAGTTTTACCGATTAAGATTTTGGATCGTGGAGTTAAGAAGCTAAGAGGCAAGGATATTGCGCTTGTGAAAGTAGCGTGGGGAGGCGCTTCAGAGGGCAATATGACTTGGGAATTAGAGAGTGGGGTGCGAGAGTCATATCCGGAGTTGTTTGAATCAGGTAATATTTTCGAGGACGAAAATTTCAAAAGTGGGGGAGAGTTGTAACAGCCCGATTATGATTATCTCCATTTTGTGCTAATTTGTATTATTTTGTTGAGTCTTTTATTTAATTTGGGTGATAATTATGTTATTTGTGATATTGGTGTGTGAATATGTTATGTTTGCATATTATGTGATTTTACCGTTTTTGAGAGTTTGCGGGGAATATTAGATTGGAGGGTATTTTAGATATTTCACATTTAATGATAGTTAGTTAGTTAGTAGATATTTTGAGAAAATATAAAGAAATAGAAAGAAAGAAAAGTATAAGAAAGAAAAAGAATAGAAATAGAAAGTTAGAGGTGAGAAAGGGAGAAAAACAGAATTTTGAGAGAAAAAGGAGAAAAGAGAAGAGCAAAGAGAAAAGTGTGGAAAATCACCAAGATCAATCTTTCGGAGTCGATTTAATCGGGTAAGGGTGTGAAATATTGTTATCCTAACTATGTGTATGATTATGTATGTATTTTGTGTTGATGTTTGGGTTGGTTTTCCATATGTTTCCGTTTATGTCGTATTTGACGGAATCGATAGAAACCGATGTTTTTATGGTCGAAAAGGCGTATAAATACATGTGTTGGTTGGATATATGTTTGTGAGCTGCTGTTTAAAGTTTCATGAAGTTTGGTTATGTTTCGGTTAGTTTTCGGTATGTTTCCGTTGTTGTTTCCGTTTAGGTCGAATCGTAGGAAATCGATAGAAACCGATGTTTTCACGGTTAGAATTCGAAATAAATTACGTAGTTGTATTGAGTAAGGTTAGGTCGTCGTATAGCGTGCTTTTTATTCGATTTGGTGATGTTTGAAAATTCTGGTTTTTGAAAGGTGGAAATTTAATCGAAAAATCGAACGTCGTAGAAATTTCATTTATGCGTTCTAAATTGTTCTTATGTATTTAGTGGTTGTGCGTATATGTTTGTTTCGGTGAAAATGTTCGATTTAGTCGAGTTTCGGGCATTTCGGAAAAGTTACAGCAAGTGTGTAAATTGAGAAGTCTGATTTTTGTGAAAAACAGGGCTATGAATCGATACATAACAGCTATGTATCGATACGAAATGGTTTATGTATCGATACATAACCCCTATGCATCGATACATACTGTGAAAATTGGAAAAAACAGCATTTTCACTACAGCATGTGTCGACAAATGCGTGCTATGTATCGATACATGAGGTCTTTTTGTATCGATACATAAAGCCTATGTATCGATACATACTGTGCTGAACCATAAAATTCTGGTTTGTCGGGAAACTTCGGAAATTCATATCTCTTGAACCGTAAGTCGGTTTTGACCCCTGTTTGAAGCGTTGGGAAGCTAACGAGATGTTCTTTCTAGGAAAAATAGTTTTGAGGTCTAAACCTGGTCCAATTGGAACAGTATTTTCGAACCGTTTCGTAGTGTCGGGCCTCCGGTTTATGTTTTCACGTTATTTTGAAATATACATATCTTCTTCGTTGTTTATCGGATTTAAGTGTTATTTATATCGAATCGAAGCTGTGGATGAGTACTTTTTGATGATGATGGAAAATATTATTTTTAGCCGACTTTTAACCGACTTTTCCGGTAAACCGTAAATCGAATTGTTTGGTTATTTGTGAGAACGTTTGGTTGCCGTTTGGCACAATTGATGTGAATGTATGTGGATTGTGTGTGATGAATGCATGACTATATTGTGAATATGTATGCATGTCAAGAGTGTCATGAGTCATGTTGTATGTGAAGCATTATGATTGCATTCTTCCATTGTGGGATTCTAAGATGAATCCGTTGTAACGTCGTAAGCCTTTTGAGAGGTGGGGGCGATGATTACAAACGATTGTAAGCCTTTTGAGAGGTGGGAGCAATCGGATTGTAAGCCTTTTGAGAGGTGGGAGCAATCCATAAACATTGTAAGCCTTTTGAGAGGTGGTAGCAATGGGTGAACATCGTATGCCCGACGGGGAGTTACACTAAGTAACGAGCGATGGTTCCAATAAGTTCTTCAATTGAACTTGAGATGAAATGAGTCGGTACCGCATTGCATTTGCATAGAGTCGTGAGTCGGTCTCTATGATTTGCATTGGTCATCCTTGTATTTGTGCATGGGTGAATGAACATGAATATATGTGTTTATGTTGAATGATAAGCATTGTGATGAATATGCTTGGTTTCGTATATAATATATATATATATATATATATATATGCCTTGCGATGTATATTGAATGGGATGTGATGAATTGTGATAAGAATTGTATCATTGTAATGATGCATTGAAGAATGAATATAATATGTATGTTTACGTGGAATGGTAGAATGGTGAGAATGTGTTAGGTGTATACTTTTGTGTTGAGATATATGATCATATGCATTGTTATTATGATAATATTTCTCACCCTTCTGCTGTTTTATGATGCTGTACGAGGCATTGCAGATTAGGTATCTGGTGGTCTTTTGTGAAGTGTGTCTTCATACCTTTTTGGTCGGTTGGCTCTGATATGTAGCACCGGGTAGCTAGGACGTTTTGATCTTATTGTGATACATTTGCATATGTATCTTGCTGATGAATTTGTGTATATAAACATGATGTATATATATATATATGTTGAGGTATATATGTGGTTGTTATTCAATATTTTAGATGTTTCTGCTTTTATTCTAAATATTGAGATGTGGGTGTAAGGACTGAGTTCCTACGTTGAAAGTTACCCCACTGTTGCATATCATTTGTTGAGCAGGTGTTGTATGTTTTAATTTCAAGCATAATGTGACATGCCTTTTTATGCCGTGTTTACAATTATACTCTGATGAAATTTCCAATGCGTGCCTAAATGATTTATTTGATTATTTGGGGGGTATAGAAATGGGGTGTTACAAGCACCATCGGGATCAAATCTTCCTTTGAAGACCGGTGGTTGATTCTTCCTGAACTCTTCATTAGCACTTACATTCGGCGCAGCCTGCACCGCCCTAGCCATTGCTTCCATAGCAGCAGCCATCGCATTATCGTTTCTACCAGCCATATTCTGATCATTCCCAAAAATAACAACAAAGGTTAAACAACAGTTCAACCAACACAACAACGAGACAGACACGACTGACTCAACCTTGGCTTTGATACCACTTAATGTAACACCCCCTTTCTATACCCCCAAATAATCAAATAAATCATTTAGTCACGTATTGGAAATTTCATCAGAGTATAATTGTAAACACGGCATAAAAATGCATGTCACATTATGCTTGAAATTAAAACATATACAACACCTGCTCATAAGATATGCAACAGTGGGGTAACTTATCAATCAAGGAATCTACGTCCTTACACCCACATTTCAATATTTAGCATAAAAGCGGAACAACTAAACATTGAATAACAACCACATATATAAACATCATATATATACATATATCAACCAGTATGATTCATCAACATCAGTCATGGTATATACATAAAGTCATCAACCAGATACATATGCAAATGTATCACAAAAAGGAAATCAAAAGCATCCTAGCTACCCGGTGCTACATATCAGAGCCAACCGACTAACACGGACATGAAGCCACGCTTCACAAAAAGACCGCCAGTAAGCCTACTCTGCAATGCCTCGTAGAGCATTATAAAACAGTAGAAGGGTGAGAAATATTATCATAATAACGTTGCATATAATTATATATCTCAACATATAATACACATATATCACATTCTCACCACAACTCATCACTATGCATGTATATATACATATAACACCAAGCATATACCATAAATCAAATACACGGTATAACAATCCGTAATTAACGCATCCTTCACATAGGCATATTCATTCATGCTCAAATACATGTATCACCAATACATCTTAATTCATCACCATTCATTCAACATAAACACACATACATGTTTATTCACCAATGTATCATTACAAAGATAAAACTCTTATCGCCATTCATCACCTCTTACTCAATATACATCGCATGGCATATATATATATATATATATATATATATATACAAAACCAAGCATATTCATCACAATGCTTATCATTCAACATAAATACATATATTCATGTTCATTCATCAATGCACATATACAAAGATGACCAATGCAAATCCTAGAGACCGACTCACGACTCTATGCAAATGCAATGCGGGTACCGACTCATTTCATCTCAAGTTCAATTGAAGAACTTATTGGAACCATCGCTCGTTACTTAGTGTAACTCCCCGTCGGGCATACGATGTTCACCCATTGCTACCACCTCTCAAAAGGCTTACAATGTTTATGGATTGCCCCCACCTCTCAAAAGGCTTACAATCCGATTGCTCCCACCTCTCAAAAGGCTTACAATCGTTTGTAATCATCGCCCCCACCTCTCAAAAGGCTTACGACGTTACAACGGATTCATCTTAGAACCCCACAATGCAAGAATGCACATCATGATGCTTCACATACAACATGACTCATGACACTCTTGATATGCATACATATTCACAATATAGTCATGCATTCATCACACACAATCCACATACATTCACATCAATTGTGCCAAACGGCAACCGAACGTTTTCACAAATAACCAAACAATTCGATTTACGGTTTACCGGAAAAGTCGGTTAAAAGTCGGCTAAAAATAATATTTTTCTTCAGCAAATCATAGAACATATTTTTAGCTTCACATCCATATAAAGAACACCTCAATCGGATAAACAACGCAAAAGATATGGATATTTCAAAATAACGCAAAAACATAAACCGGAGGCCGGACACAACGAAACGTTTCGAAAATACTGTTCTGATTGGACCAGGTTCAGACCACAAAACCATTTTTCCTAGAAAGAACATCTCATTAGCTTTTCAACGCTTTGAACAGGGGTCAAAACCGACTTACGGTTCAAGAGATATGAATTTTCAAAGTTTTGGCAAAAACCATAAAATGCCCTGCGGGCTGCTACGGGTTTCGGCTATTTTGCCCGAAAATCCGACCGATTCAATTATTTTCTTCGAAACAAACACATACGCGCAACCACCAAATACATAAGAACAATTTAGAACACATAAACGAAATTTCTACGACGTTCGATTTTTCGATTAAATTTCAACCTTTCAAAAACCAGAATTTTCAAACATCACCAAATCGAATAAAAAGCACGCTATACGGCGACCTAACCTTCCTCGATACAACTACGTAATTTATTTCGAATTCTAACCGTGAAAACATCGGTTTTTATCGACTTTATTCATTTCGACCTAAAATGAAAAATATATGAAAACGATCCAAAACAACCGAAACGAAACCATACATAATCGTATACAAAGTTAAGATAACGATATTTCACACCCTTACCCGTTCGATTCGAATCCTAACCATTGATTTTGATGATTTCTAGCCTTTTTCCCACTTTTCTCCTCTTGTTCTTCTTTTCTCTCCTTTCTCACTTTTCTCTCTTTATGTTTTTCTTACTAACTTTCTTTTCTATTTCTTTCTTATACTTTCTTTTCTTAAAATATCTCAAATACAATATCATATTCTATTTCAATTACTATTCACTCAAAATATCTAACAATTCATATTCTCACAAATACCCTTAAATCATTCATCACTTAAATTCTAACTTAACAATAATTATGAAATGTCTAAAATACCCTCTAATCTAATTTCCCCCGAAAACCCTCAAAAACGGTAAAATAATATAACACGCCAACATATCAAATTAAAACACCAATTTCACAATAACATTATTATCACCCAAATTAAATAAAAGACTCAACAAAATAATACAATTAACACAAAATGGAGATAATTAAAATCGGGTCGTTACACCACGGGCTTCTTAAAAGCAGCCGGCCTCCTCTTGGGCATTGTACAAGGACCCACAGGCTTCCTAAAAGCATCCCCGCCTCCTCTTGGGCATAGTACAAGGACCCGTCGGCTTCTTAGAAGTATTCACAGCCTCCTCTTAGGTTTCGTATAATGATTCTTCCTCCGGGAATGATAGCCTCCTCTTGGGCTTCGTACAAGGACCTCTCGGCTTCTTAAAAGTTTCCAGCCTCCTCTTGGGCTTCGTACAAATTGTCCCGACGACCTCCTAGAGGTATAGGAACAGAAATTAGTCATCTTAATAGAACATTATTTTCAAGAGTCTACTACTATTTCTCAAAGCATAGTATAAAAGATAAAACTCTAGACTTGGACAGTCTGATTTCCTTGAGTCTCAAAGACATTCTCAAACACCTTTCAAAAATAGGAAGACACCCGTAGACTCGGACAATCTCAATACCCTTTGGATTCCCCGTTTCCTTAAAGAACAGGAAAAAATCCCGATTTTCAGATCAAATCCATGAGTACAGTGTTACTCATATAAGAACTGATTTTCTCATTGAACCAACATACTGGACCTGTCACTCAACTGAAACAGTACCCTTTTAGCCTCTATCTCGGGCTTCGTACGAGATACAAAAACACTCTCTTGTTGAGTACAAAAGACTCCCTCGTTGAGTCAAACAACTTTTAGCCTCTCTCTCGGGCTTCGTACGAGACACATAAAAACTCCCTCTTGTTGGGCCAATAGCCTCCTCTTAGGCTTTGTATAAGAAAACCACTTGTCGATCCAATCAACCTTTTAGCATCAAAGTTGTGCCTCGTTCACAGTACATAAACATCAACAACTCCTTTCCTTTCATCTAATCGCTGTAACCGGCAAGCCTCTGGATTATTTACATCCATGCCACTGTCCCTCTTTTAGCATGAGAAATTCCTAAGGAAAGATGGCATTGCTCTACACTGAGTTAAAGTCTTCTCCTTCAGGTTGGAACCCCCCCCCCCCCCTATAAAGGAAATTATGGCATTGTTGGTTTCACATATCCCGGTTAAAGTAATGCTCCTTTATAGACAGTTGTGACAAACTTGCCCTCTTTAGAGATGACGAATTCTCTCTAGAGACAACACCTTTTAGCTTCACATCTTGGGCTTCGAACAAGATACAAACAAACCACCTTCAGCTTCACATCTTGGGCTTTGAACAAGATACATATCACCTTTCGCTTCACGTCTTGGGCTTTGAACAAGACACCAAAACACCAATTTCCTCCCATAGAATAGGAGGAACTACGAACGCTCTGATTTCCCTGTTTCGGTAAACGGGAATACGTAGGCATAAGATTGAAAGAAAAATCTTAGCGAGCACACTAAACAAAAATCCTAAATCCCATATCAATTGAAAACATCAGTCCTAACTTCCTGCCCATAGAATAAATCCGTCATTCTGTCAAGATAACACAAGAGAGGCCCCACTACCACATAGCATCTGTAACCTAACAGACCGCTGTTTAAACTCGGTATGCAAGCAGGGTTAATTGGAGACATCTATTTCCCTTCCTTCATCAGCTTTAATAGGATAAAAAATGAATCGACCTATAGTCCCCCCAAGAGAGCGACAGTGCTTAAGAACCACGTCCAAAATTGCTCGCTACAGGTACTATTGGCAGACGATGGAATCCGATTGCTACAAGAACATGAGGAGTTTCACAAGTGTCTGATATCGGCTTTCTTGACCACATTACAGATAATGGATCCAACTTAAACAATAAAATGATGAAACAATTGTGTGCTGAGTTCAAGATCGAACACCATAACTCATCTCCCTACCGACCTAAGATGAACGGAGCAGTAGAAGCGGCTAACAAGAACATCAAAAAGATCGTTCAAAAGATGGTTGTAACCTACAAAGACTGGCACGAGATGTTACCCTTTGCTCTTCACGGTTATCGCACATATGTCTGCACTTCAACAGGGGCAACCTCTTTCTCTCTTGAATATGGTATGGAAGCAATGCTTCCCCTAGAAGTAGAGATCACATCAATCCGGGTATTGATGGAACCTAACCTAACGGAGGCTGAATGGTGCCAAAGTCGACACGATGAACTAAATCTGATCGAAGAAAAGCGAATAACGGCTCTATACCATGATCGGTTGTATCAGCAAAGAATGAAGAAAGCGTTCGACAAAAAGGTCTGACCCCGTGTCTTCCGGAAATGAGACCTTGTGCTCAAGAAGATACAATCATTTCTCACTGATTCCCGGGGCAAATGGACTCCGAATTATGACGGCCCCTATGTGGTCAAGAAAGCCTTCTCAGGAGGCACCCTGAGACTCGCAACCATGGATGGAGAGGAGTTTACCTACTCCACAAATGTTGATGTAGTCAAAAAATACTTCGCCTAAACAAAAAAAATGTCTCGGTGGATTAAAAACCTGTAAAGGCGGTCCAGGCAAAAACTAGAGACGTAAGCGAAAATAATCCTGATGGATTGGAAACATCAAAAGACAATCCAGGAAAAAGTTAGGGATTCATGGCAAGTAACTACGTCTGACAAGGTTAAATCCCCAGTGGTAACACCATCCGTCAAAAGATCCAGTCAAGGTCATCTTCGACAGAAGCTTAGGATGTCCAGAATTCAAAGTTGGTAGAAGGATAGCGGTCGTTATGTTTCAATGTAGCCCCTTTTCCGTTAAATTACCATTTTCTAAACTTTGTAAATGCTCTATGGTATCACGCGCATGGTTGATTACCATTCTATCAATAAAATTTGAGCCCTAGTGCTTTTGTTTGCAATTCTCATTTATTTTTGCTTTTTCGAATGACATTTTTAACATGATCAATGATTCTTGAAACAAAAAAATGATGAATTTACTTGTCAAATTTTCTTCTGCTTTTAAAATAAAGATGGAAATTCTTTTTGACTACTGAACATCAAAAGCAACATCGATGGCTTCTCCGGAGGTGATCAAACCTCGAAGTGCAGTATCAAAGTACTTCTTCTAAACCAGTACGTCTGAATGAAGGATCAACTGTTCCATATGTAATACTCCATCTGATGTCCCCCACAAGGTCTACCTCTCCTAAGCAAGGCATGATTGCTATCTTGAACTAATGGTACTTTTCATCCCCCGCAGTGGTCGAGTATCCCTTCGTGTTCATTCACCAATCTGTATGTCACGTCTGTTTTGTCAGCATAAACATACATACATCATGCATATTTAATTCATATTCATATTCATATTGCATTACTATCACTTAGGTCATGTTCATCCCCAAGTGGTAAAACGTCCTCTCCCCAGTAAGGTTGTCAGTTCTTTCCACATCCAGAAATGTGTTGTCCGAGCAATTTCTCCCAAGTTTATTTCTAGATTGGCGACTGTCCTCGACCACTTTGATAACTTGAACCTCTGAAAGGCAGGAAGACCTTCGACCGGCACCTTTGGAACATCAATCTTCACCATTGAAGATGATATTTTAGCTTTCCTAGATTAAGGAAAATCCCCAGTGAAAGCCTCTTAACCAAAGACTCTCGACAATGCATCGGTTTTTCTCCTAAGAAACTCGATGTTAATGAAGTCATCAGCACCTCAAAATTGGATTACATCACATGGCATTTCTCTGAGAAAGACCTCGAAGAGAAGTATGATGTAATATCCCTAAGCAGAAAGCAGTCTCTCAAGAGACTCGTTTTCTCCAGTAGGGTCGACAAATGGCATCTCCAAAGGAGAAGTTTGCACGCCTCTACAGCTCAGACAAAGGGATTTCCCCAACAAGTCTGACATCAAATCTTTTTCCATCAAATGGCATCTCCCCAGTAAAACTTGGTGAGAAGTTTGATGAAGACCGCTACACATAGCGTCCCTTTGTCGAGGAAGAAACTTGACGGGAAGAAACTAAGACCAGTTCCGTGGCTGAAGACCAGGATCGAGGGGAAGTTTATTTCAAAAGAAACCGAGACCAGTTCCGTGGCTGAAAACCAATATCAAGGGGAAGTTTATTTCAAAAATAAGACTAAGACCTGTTCCATGGCTGAAGACCAGGATCGAGGGGAAGTTTTACCCTTTTCTAAGTAACATTGCTTAGCAAAAGAAGATGGATGAGCAAACCGCTATTCATAACTGTCATACTCCAAATTTTTACCACCAATATTTCCCATCATTGTGTAAATCATAGCCACAATATGGATGTACTTCCATGTCTCATTAATCTCCTCAAAGATGGTTGAGCATTCACCACAATCAAGAATTAGGGTTTTAAGCCCTCTTAGAGTACTTAGACAAAGGATCAATCAAGAAATGATATGATCTTCAACTTGTCTAACCTCTCAAATACCCATAAAGGATCAAAAGGTCTCCCACATCAAGAATCAAGCACAAGATTGCAACATTCCAAGTGGATCAAGCCTCAAGATCGCCAGTGTAACCAAATTAGGGTTTTGGTCGACCAAGGCCTCCAGATGAAATTTTTCATCTGGGCATGAGCCAATACCTCAAATAATGATCCAAAATGCTCCAAGGGACCTCATGGATCCAATCATTAAGTGAAATTAGCCTCAAGGGATGCATTCATAAAAAATCAGGAATTAGGGTTTCTTGACCTAATTCACCCCTAAGTTGGCTTTTGGAGCAAAGCATGAGCCAAGACCTCAAGACATGATTTTAGGGCCTCAAATACACTACATTTATTAATTTGCAACAATGGATTGATCCAAGAAGCTTTATTCACAATTTTCAATTTCATTTGGACCACAATTAGGGTTTTGAAGAAAAAGTCAACTGTATCTTTGACTTTTGACCAAGACATGCTCCTAAACCTTGGGACATGATTCAATACACCTTAAAATACCTATGGAATCCATCCATTAGGTTTGAATTGGGTCAAGGGCTTGATTTCCTAAAGGATCACACTGTTTGGGTTTCATCTGACAAAAAGTCAATGCCCAAAATCCAGTTTGACTTTTTGGAAATTTTCACAAATATGGTTCCCCAAAGTAAAAAACAATGTTAATGTATGATTTTGATCTTCATTTATCAAGAAAAATAAGAAAAGTGAGGTTTCTTGCAAAGGGGGCAACCTTGAGAAACCAATTTTTTTTTAAGTTATGTAACAAAAGTGATTTTGTACCAACTTTGCAAGGTCATAACTCCTAAACCATAAGGCATTTTTATCCCATCCAAAGCTCAAATGAAAGTTCACATGACATACTTCAAATATGTCAACTACAAGAAATTCCAAATCCTCATGGATTTTGAGTTATGGATTGATCAAAATCACAAAAATTGGAAATGGCCACTTTTTCCAACACTTAGTGAAATTTTCAACAAAGTCAGAATCTGTTTCACTTTTTCCAAACTTTGAGGTCATTTTTCACCTTGATAGAAGCTGAAACAAGTCCATTGGTGGACATCAAAGTTAAAGTATGTCATGACGGCTTTTCAAAATGTCCAAGAACTCAATCAAACTCCATTTGAACTAGGAGTTATGGATCTCACAAGTTGCCTAAAAGCAAACTATTTTTTGACAGCATTTAGTACAAACTTGCATCTCACGATTCCTTAGACTAATTTTGGGCACTTTGATCATTCAAATTCTATCCAATTACAACACAAATGAATGAAGGATCTGATCCATAACGCAAAATTCCAAGAACCTAGCCTTCCATGTGCAAAATCATCATGAAAGCAACTTTGAAATTCAAATTTGGCATCAAGAATTAAAGTGATGCATTGAGGTGGCATGAATGAGCCACAAACCAGTCCAAATGAGTCAAGACATATCCAAATAATAGAGGACCTAAACCTGTAAGCTTGGCTCAAGTCAATGGCAAGAAGAGACTTGGACCAAAGGACAAAAGCATTCAATGTAATCTTATCCAAGCCTTCATTCACTATTGCTTGGAAAACAAACTTGCTCTATTATAAATAGAACTCATTTGTGATCAGTTTGAGTACACCAAAGCACCCAAACTGATGCTTTACTCAAAATCTCTCTTTCACTCAAAATTTGCCTTCCATTTCAAGTCACTATCGGATTTTGAAATTGGAAGTGATTCAAACCAAACCAATCATGCCAACACCTCATATACATCATATATGAGTAATCCATGGCCTTGAAACACATCTGAAACACTTGAATCACAAAATCACTAGTCAGTTGCTCAAGCTTTTGACAAGGTTGTAGTTGAGGTACCAAAAGGTGATCCAAGCATCTCTAATCAAGGCTAAGCATCTCAACACACTCCATAGGGTATAGTGGAGTTGTCCAGGTCCTTACAACACATCTGTAACATCTCCATCATCATGCTCGATCACCAGCTGCAAGAGGTAAACCTGAACCTTCAAACTCCATATTACATGCATCATAAATGAATTTTTGAGTTACCATCTTGTGTCCTGCATGTATATAGAGTGATAACCCTCAATCAATTGCCATGAATCAATCGTGTATAGAATTTCATTGTGTTCATGCTGAAACTAGGGTTCTTGAGCTAATCTTCTGATTTCTCACTCCATACTTAATATAAATGCAATTAATCTATATGGTTGTGATCCTTGTTCAAAAACGAGCAAGATTGGTGTTTGAATCGTGGAAAACCATTGAGTAATCAGAGAGAAAAGTGAGAAAATACAAATCTGGGGAAAACAGAGGACGCGTGCAAGAACCAAGTGTTCTTGGCGCCCTTTTTAAAATTTTTTAAATATTTGAATTTTTGATATTTTATTTAATTGATGTCAAAAATTAATTTCTCTCCCATTTTTTTTATCATTTTTGATTTGTTCTTTTTTTAAAAAGTCACAAAAATGTTAAATTATTTTATTTTACAAAAAAAATTTTAATTTATATTATTTATTTAATATAATTATAATTTTTGTAATTATTTTCATTTATTTCTTTTTAAACATTTTTAAATGAAATTCTCACCTTGATTTTTCAACTTCAAATGAATTTCAAGCTTTCATGTGATTAAACATGATTTTTCAAAATATTTTTCAAAGTTTACAACTTGTTTTTAAATATATTTGATATTTTATATCATTTTTTATTTAATTTCCCTTAAAAATTATTTCTTTTAAATTCAAAGTTAGGGTTTTCTCTAAATTTTGATTTTTTAAACTTCACATAAACACTTTGGGCCTTTAATAGAGTGTAAGACCCATCCCTTGTAAATAAAACCTTTTTGGGTCTCAGTCATTGTATAAGTCCCAGTGTGTTTTCTTAAAACCGCGGCGCGATCGTCGCCTTTTAAACAAATCATCTGGGCCTCCCCTTTTTGTTGTAAGTCCCATTTCTCTTCTTTTTAAAACTTTTTAGGCCTCTAATAGAGTGTAAGATCCACCCCTTTGTAAATAAAAACATTTGTGGGCCTCAGTCGTTGTATAAGTCCCGATACGATTTCAAAAATCTCTGCGCAATCGCCGCTTTCAAAACAAAATCTTCTGGGCCTCTCCTTGAGTTGTAAGCCCCATCTTTTGTATAAAATAAACTCTTTGGGCGTCTAAAAAAATGTAAGACCCATCCCTTTTGTACATAAACAATTTTTGGGCCTCAGTCATTGTATAAGTCCCGATGCAATTTTCAAAAACAACGGTGCGATCACTGTTAGTTTTGGGCCTCTCCTTGAGTATAAGCCCCGATATTCTTTTTAAAACAACTTTCCCTTTTGACTTAGATTCAAATTCATAGTTGTTATAAAAAATTTCTTTAATTTCTTGAATAACTAACCATACAGCTGTAGTACTAGAAGCTTGCTCACCTGTAAGTTCTACCGACTTTCTTTTACATACTTGTTTATGTATTTCATATATATATATATATATATATATATATATATATATATATATATATATATATATATATATATATATATTACTTGCTTAGAGTTTTCCCAGGCAATTAGGTATAGGATTAGATCAAACCAGTGGTCACTCTTGCAACACAGTCAAAACTAGTTCCCCGTAGGAAATTCCAGATACAGTCTTGCCTCCTCTTGGGCTTAGACAATATGGAACAGAGAAATGCAATATTCCCGGTGAAACTTTTCTCAAGACTGTCACTACTTGAAATTTGTCTAAGAAATTCATTTCCCCCAGGGAGGATTAATTCCTGGTGAAACCTCTCTTGAATTTCTTCAAACCCTAGACCTGTTCACTAAAGAAAGGATTATTCCCGGTGAAACCTTTCTTGAAAAGTTCTCATGCCTCCTCTTGGGATTAATACAAGGACCCAAAGACCTCCTACAGGTATAGGACAAAACTTAGTCATCCTTTGATAGTTAAATCCTCCCGAGAGTCAAAGAGTCAAAACTTTAAACCAGTTTAGGGTTGTTTCTCATCCCTTAAAACATCGGCCTTCTCTTGGGCATCATACAAAGATAAACCCTTTTACATACCAGTAGACTTGGACAGTCTCACCTCCTTTTAGATCCCAAGAAACCCTTAAGTTTCCTAAAAAGAACAGGAAAGACCCTGATCAATCACCAACAGAGTTAAAACCTCTATAGGTTTTCAAAACTCAATCTTTAAACCCTTACTTTAAAATTTCTCCAGCTAGGGTCAACTTACTATCAATAAACCCTCAGAAAAATCAGAACCGCATGGTCTCTGATATTTCAACTCTTCTGTAATCCTCAGCAAGAGTTGATTCCCCACTTTGGACCTATATCTGGATCTCAATAATCCTTAGCAGAAGTTAGCCTCCTCTTAGGCTTTATATAATGATTTCCCCAACCAGCCTCCTCTTAGGCTTTATATAATGATTTTCCCTCAGCCTTTTTAGCCTCAATTTTGGACTTTGTACAAGACACCTATAAACATTCTCCAGCTGAGTCAGTTAACCCTTTTTGCCTCAATCTTGGGCTTTGTACAAGACACCAATAAAACCTCCCCAGTGGAGTCAATTTCTCTTTAGCCTCAATCTTGGGCTTTGTACAAGATAGATAAAACCTCTAACCCCTTTTATCCTCAATCTTGGGCTTTGTAAAAAACAGACAAAATTTTCCCCGGAAGAGTCAATTCCTTCCAGCAACCTCTTAGGCTTTGTATAATGATCTCCCCGAAAGAGTCAGTCTCTTTTCAGCCTCAATCTTGGGCTTTGTACAAGACAGATATAAAAACTCCCTAGTAGAGTCAACCTTTTTAGCTTCAACCTTGGGCTTTGATCAAGGCACATAAAAATCAACTTCCCCTCAGAGGAAATCAAAAACTCTCTGTAGGAAGACATTTTTCTGTACATCACACATCAAAACAGACAATCAAAACAAACCTTAATCCCAGATAACTGCTGCAAGTGGCACACTTGTTAATTCAAATATCCATGTTTTAGTCCATCTCTTATCCTGGTAAACCTGTTTTCATCTAATTGTTATAAGTGGCAAGCCTCTGGATTTTTTACATCCAAGCTAATGTCCCTCTCTTAGTATGAAAGATTCCTGAGGAAAAATGGCATTACTCAACACTGAGTTAAAGTTTTCTCCTTCAGGACAAATCCACTATAAAGGAAATTATGGCATTACTGGATTCCATATATTCCAGTTAAAGTAATTCTCATTTATAATCAGTCACCCAATAATTGTGATAAATAGATGAGAAGTCTCCTTTAGAGATGACAAATTCTCTCTCAGTCACCCCTTTAGCTTCAATCTTGGGCTTTGAACAAGACACAAATACCCTTTAGCTTCAATCTTGGGCTTTGAACATGACACCAAACATCTTTTTCCTCCCATAGAATAGGAGGAACTACAATTGCTCTGATTTCCCTGTTTTCTTTAACGGGAATATGTAGGCATAAGATTGCGAAATCTTAGCGAGCACACTAATAAAAAACTTTAGGTCCAATACCTTACCAAAAATATCAGAAAACCCGAAAACAACAAAAATGCTCTCTCTCAAACACTCCCAAAGGAGAAACTTTCTCAACCCACGACAGATAAACACCAGTAAGTAGATAACAGTAGAATTTGCTAAACGATCTATAGATAACCATATATAGGATGGGTAATTGACAACTCCCCATTATATAACCTGACCCCAGACCCCCAATATCTTAAGCATTTGTTAAAGAAAACATTTGCGTGCAAGGTTAGTTTTAGATAGCTTCCCTTTCCTTTCCAGCTTCATAAGATAAATAAGAAATCAGAAAGTTAGCACCCAATTCCAACAAATGGCGATAAGGTAGTCGCGTCACCGACAAAAATCGCACGCTACAGAAAAATGGCGACTCTGCTAGGGAGCCAAGCTAGGATTAGAATTCCTAAGAGGTCTAGGTTGTTTAGCATACTATATATATATATATATATATTTACTGCTATTCCTACTTGATATCCGTGTTTATTTTTCTGTCAATGGGAATGCGATTGATACGCACATGGAAAGTTTGAGAGAACACTAAGATAAGGAGTGGCATAGACGGGAGAACTTATAGGGAATGAATCCCGAACAAGTGATCCTGGTAGCCCACCAAATCAGGCAAGGTACCCGTGTGGATACTAAATGTTGAACGAACAATTGTCGTGAAAGCAAAGTTTTCCCAGTACGGTACCCGTGACCCTGAGGATTTAGTAAACATTAACCATTTGACCATTTGGTAGTGCGGTGACTATCGGGAATAGTTGATACGCGATAATACACTCAAATGAGATCTACCTTAGGATATTACAGCTTGATTGAGTGAATCAGCTTGCTGCATGATATCCTTAGGGGGTCAATGATTTTGGGAACCTTAGAACTCGTTCTACAAGTACAAAAATTGACCAGAATAGTACAACCTTTGGGGATGGGTAGAGCCATGACTACATGCTCGTGACGTTGGACCTTTGAACCCATGTTTTTTCAATGTTTTTGTGTGCTGCATTCATGCATTCATTTAAAAAAACTCTTTTTAAACAAAGAAAAAATCTTTTTTTCAAAATAAACTAAAACAATAATTGCAAATATCAGAAAGATTGCGTTATGGATTTCGGTAGAAGAAAGACACACAAGTACACGTTCAAGGCTCCAAAACTAGAGGATTTAAGGAGGTTGGCAAGGATGATTACCAACCCTGAGGCTTTCAGAGCTAAGCATGGAGGACTGTTGTCTCTATTAAGGGTTCACGTAGTTGAAGGAATCTTGTCTACGCTGATTTAATTCTACGATACGGTTTATCATTGCTTCACATTTCCGGTTTACCAACTGGCACCAACACTGGAGGAGTACTCTTATCTGATTGATTTACCTATCATTGATCGAGCTCCATTTTCTAGACTAGAAGAAATTCCAAAGGATCAAACCATTGCAAGATCAATCTCTTTGGACGAGTCAGAAGTTAGGACTCACATGACCACCAAAGGAGGAATCCAGGGTTTACCAGCTAAGTTCCTGATAGAGAAAGCTATATACTTTGCCAGTATAGGAAACATAACTGATTTCGAAGATATCTTTGTCCTACTCATATATGGGTTATTCCTCTTTTCCAACATTGACAACTTCGTCGATACCAAAGCTGTTAAGATATTTCTGATTGGGAACCCCGTACCAACCCTGCTCGCGGATGCTTATCATTCTGTACACTTAAGGAATTTGTACAGCGGAGGAATGATCACATGATGTGTACCCTTACTCTACAAATGGTTCATTTCCCATTTACTCAAGTCTGCTTCTTTTTGGGATCACCAGAGTACTCTACGTTGGTCACAAAGGATTATGTCCCTTACCAACTCTGACATAGATTGGTATAATAGGATTTATGAGGGGATAGAGATCATCGACATATGTGGAAATTTCCCTAACATACCCCTCATTGGAACTCAGGGAGGAAATAACTATCATCCAATTTTAGTTCGCCGTCAACTCGGATACCCGATGAAGAATATCTTACATAATGTTCATCTGGAAGGTCTTTTCTTCAAAGAAGGGGAAAATGACTGGGCACTAAAGAAGGAAATAGTGCATGTCTGGCAACATATTCACCGGAAAGGAAGAGAGTCTCTAGGAAGACCAAATTGTACCTCCATGGAGCCTTATCTCAACTGGGTGCAAACTAGAGCCCTCAAGCTGAGGATGCCTTACCCTCGCCAAGAAGTTTTTCCGTTAAAGGAATCTGTCCTTTATTTCATGTCTGATACGGAAAAACTCCAGGTAGCTCTCAACAAGGTTCAACGTGAGAAGAGCTCTTGGAAAAACAAGTACCGAATCCTCAATGTGGAGTGTACCAAGATTCAGGAACTGTTAAAAGAGAAGGATGCTCTGATTAAAATATTAGAACATCATGCTATAGAGAATCAAGAAGACCGAAGAAATTTGCTCTCTCCTTTCACTTGGCAAAAGACTGACGACCCAACAACGGGTGAAGAGCCTCGATCAAAGAAAAGGAAAATACCGGAACCAGCATCTGAGCTCACTTCAGAGAGGACTCAGGATCCATGAGCATAGGCATTTCCTTGCAGTACTTTGTAAAATACTGTACTTTTCCTTGTAACATACTGCAATCTTTCGAATTCAATAAAAGGGGTATCCCCCACTGTATGATATTTATAATCTATTTGCTGAAGTTCTTTTTTATTAAAACAAAAACTAAAAAAAATACGTCTCTGCATATCATTCATCATTCTCACATAACGTGTTCTTCTGATCTTTGAGTCTCACGTATGTGTCACGAATCTAGAGTCAAATTGTCTCACTCATACAATACTCGGGCCAATCGACAAAAGAAAATGGACGATCTCGAGGAAGAGAACAGAGAGCTGAGAGAAGAAATTGACGCTCTAAAGGAAAGTTTGGAAAAACTTCACAGTGACATGCAATCCCTGGCAGCAGCTGAGAAGCAACAACAAAGGACTGTGATCTCGGAGATCACATCTACGCCCATAATGGAGACGCATGAGAATCATCCCCGGTACAACACACCTAAAGGTCGCCCCTGGAGCATGCCTCTCAACTTTATCCCTGACGGATATATCCCGCCGGTCACTGAAGACCAAGAAAATGCAGCAGGAACCACTGGACCTGAAGGTTACAAACTTTGGGAAAGTGAAGACGCAAGAATTATGACAGCAACTCCTGAAGGTTATAAACTTCAAGGCACTGAAGCGCCAAGAATCACCGTTGTAATGTCTATACCACAACCAGTGGTACAAACTGTCCCGGAAGGACAGATTCCACAAGCCATTTCTGGTGGAAACGAAGACATGTACGAAAGGATGAACGAGTTCCAAGAACAATTCTTGGAGTTGCAGAAGGAACTGCATGCCATTCGCGGTCAAGACTTATTTGGAAAGGACGCCACAGACCTTTCTTTGGTCCCTAATGCAAAGATCCCGCACAAATTCAAGGTGCCTGACTTTGAAAAATACAAAGGCAACTCTTGCCCTCAAAGTCATTAGGTGATGTACACTCGAAAAATGTCAACTCAGACAGAGAATCAACAGCTACTGATCCATTATTTCTAAGACAGTCTAACCGGTGTCGCACTAAAATGTTACATGGGTTTAAACCGCTCCAAGATCAGTACTTTCAGAGATCTCAGCACGGCCTTCGTTCAGCAGTATAAATACAATTTGGACATGGCACCAGATAGAGATCAGCTCAGAGCAATGTCACATAAGGATAAAGAAACTCTCAAAGAATATGCTCAGAGATGGCGTGAAATTGCCGCCCAGATCTGTCCCCCTCTCGAGGAAAAGGAGATAACCAAGAGCTTCCTGAAAACATTAAGTTCGTTCTATTACGACCGAATGGTCGCCAGTGCGCCCAGTGACTTCACTGAGATGGTGAACATGGGAGTACGCCTTGAAGAAGCAGTCCAGGAAGGACGATTGGTCAAAGATGCAGAGACATCAAGCAGTACCAAAAGATAATGTAGTGCTTTCCAAAAGAAGAAAGAGCAAGATATTAGTAATATCTCTCTGGGAAAACAAAGGCGAAGGTATCAACCAGTAGCGGAAATAACTCCCGCTATCAAGCCTGCACCAGCTCCGACGTATCAACCTCAGGTTGCTCAGAGCCAACTAAGTCAACAACAGTATCAGCAAAGGACACAACAGCCTCTTCAGCAGGCTCGTCCACAGTACAACAATAACAATCATATGACACGAACATCAGGGTTTGAACCTATACCGATGTTGTACGCAGAACTATTTCCACTTCTACTGGCCAAGGGGCACGTCCAAACCAGGTCTCCTCTTACAGTACCGGAAAATCCGTCTTTTTGGTTCAAAGCGGATCAAACTTGCCCTTACCATCAAGGAGGATCGGGGCACAACATTGAGAACTGTCTCAGCTTCAAGTCTGATGTACAGAAGCTTGTTAGGAACGGGACCCTATCTTTCAAATATACTAATCTAAATGTTCAGACGAACCCGTTGCCGTAACATGAGAAAACTACAATAAATTTTATAGAGAAAGAATTTAACCGCAGATATCAAATTCATGATGTACTCCTATTAGGAACCAATCTGGTCAGGATGCATTGCAGAAAGAGCGGGTACGGCCATGTATCGCCTCACAATTATCACCAGTGTGATATCTGCTCAAAGAATAATCAGGGGTGTTCCGTAGTGCAATCAGCTCTACAAGAACAGATGGATTTGGACTGGATCCAAGATCACCGAATCCATGAAGTCAACATGGCCCATGCGCATCGCAATATTATTCAGAACCACAACTTTCTTGCGATGAACGTCAATTTGGTGGTGATGCATTCAAGGCAAAGTCAATACCATAATCTGCCACGGTACGATTGCAACACTTGTTTGATCTGCTCAACAAGCAATCAGGGATGCTATTTTGTATAAGAGACCCTCCAATTTCAGATGGATCTCAGATGGATCCAAGATTACCGTGAGAGAAATAACCATCAAGTCAATATGGTTCAGATCTTTGACATACATTTGATGAATACCAGTCTGGTAGAATTACACGCTAAGCAAGTCAGGCTCGGCTTTCTGGCTTCACATGATTATCAAGACTATGAGGAATGTCGTGAAGACGACCAAAGGTGTGCACTTGTCCAAAGAACACTTCAACACTTGTTGGACCACTGGTGGCTTCCAATCTACTTGGATGAAGCTACACAACAGATTAGTATGACTGACGGAAATCCTGGTAGGCATAAAAGTCATGATGTCCGCTCGATGGAAACAGATCTAGTAAAGATGCACTGGATACAAAGCGGCCGTGGTCGGATGCCACCCCACAACTATGAGAGTTGTAGAGTTTGTTTAGAGAACAACCAAGGATGCTACCTCATACGAGCGGCTCTTCAAAATCAGTTGGACCATAAAGAGGTTCGAGCTTGTTCAAGTTCTGGGTTGATCAATGTGATACAATATTATCTCCCTAATTAAAGCAAGACGTTGTCATAATCTCCGATCATGGGAAAACCAAAGATGTTTGTGCCATAATCCCTCTACTCAATGAATCAAGAATTCCTCTTTATAGTAGAAAAGTTCCCAACCAGGAACTGATCGAGGTTGCCTATAACGGTCAGAGAAACCAAAAAGCTCTTGTGGTTATCTACTTGCCAGGTCTAATACCGTACAAATCGAAAAAGGCCATCCCTTACAAGTACGGTGCAACAACCATCAAAAATGGAAAGGAAACTCCATTACCCTCCGTCGTAAACATTGCCGACATCAGTCGAGTCACACAGAGCGATCGGATCTTCAACAGAGGAGTTGGAGAACCCGCCAAAGAGAAGGAACCTCAACCCGAAGTTCCCAATCAACCAGTCGGACAATCCAGTAATCCAGAACTGGTAAAAAACAACGATGAGATGCTGAAGTTCATCTAGAAAAGCGAGTACAACATTGTAGACCAATTGTTGCAAACTCCATCTAAAATCTATGTGATATCTCTCCTACTTAGTTTCGAAGCTCACAGGGAAGCTCTGCAGAAAGCCTTGGAGCAAGCTTTCGTAGAACAAGATGTGACGGTAAGACAATTTGACAACATCATTTCCAACATCACTTCCTGCACTAATTTAGGATTCAGTGATGAAGAACTGCTAGAAGAAGGCCAAAATCACAATATGGCGCTTAACATTACAGTCACCTACCAGAACGATGCTTTAGCCAGCATACTGGTAGACACAAGATCATCTTTAAATGTTATGCCAAAATCAACTCTGATACGACTATCATTTCAAGGAGCCCCGATGAGAAGCAACAAGGTCATCGTCAAAGCCTTTGACGAATCCAGAAAAACAATTATCGACGAAGTTGATCTTCCCATAACCATCGGTCCTCACACTTTCCAAGTCACTTTCCAGGTCATGGACATCCGGGCAGCATACAACTGTTTATTGGGAAGAACTTGGATACACGAAGCTGGGGCAGTCACTTCGACACTTCACCAGAAGCTGAAGTTTATCAAGAATGATAAGTTAGTCTCAGTGTACAGAGAGCAGGCCTTAATCGTGAGCCATTTATCCTCATTTTCCTATGTAGAACCCGAGGAGGTCGTTGGAACCCAGTTTCAAGCACTCTCGGTAAGCAATGAGAATCGATCAGAAAAAGGGATGTCGATTTCCTCATACAAAGACGCTCTTAAAGTGATCCAGAGTAATAATGTAAAGGGATGGGGACAACTTGTAATTCCTACAGATAACAAGACAAAGAAGGGTCTTTGTTTCTCCTCGGCCTGTGCCCAGACTACTAAATATGAAAGTTTTCATCCCATTCAGGATTTCTTCCACAGTGGAGGCTTCCTCCACCCGGTGTCTCAAGAAGTACACACCATCAATAAGAGTGACTCCTCCGATATGAACGAGGAATGGAAATCTTATCTTGACGACAACGGTTATATGTCTTAGGAAGAAGCGCACATGCCATTCTGTTTTCCCAAGCAGGGCCCGAGATATATACCAAGATCAGACGTTCGGATGATCTATGGAGATTACGATCCTGAGGGATACCGTGCTCCACCTAACTCATTAGAAGATGATCTAATAAAAGACAACTTTAACCAAGATTATTATGATCCCCTGGATGACTTGCCTATCTGGAAGCTGTACGCAGAAGACTTGAGGCAAAAGAGTCAGCCAAATGATGCCTATCAGCTGAGTAATATTGAAAGGATTACCCACGTCCCCACCGAGTCATGGAATCATTACTCAGGACATTCCAAAGATATCCAGCACCATGATGAATCTGCAAAGATTGCAGGACAAGAGTTCATCAACTATGCTTTTCCTGAGGTCAACATCATTGAGAAAGATGACTCCTCTATCCCCACAAAAGTATGGGACACCTTAGGACAGTCGAGTGGCAAGTACGACTTCTTGGTCAAGTACACCGCTCCAGAAAGCTCTCGCATCAGATACGAGGACATCCAGCCAACTGGATTGGGAGATCCTCTTGAGAGTGAAAACATAAGGGAAGATACAACAGAAGAGCTCGTTTATGACAACTCTGCATGGGAGGAAAACTCCAACAATCCTACTCCGCCAGAAATCAGCGTCATTTCTGAGGATAAACCAAGAAAGAAGGTACCAACTTTGTGATTCACCGAGGAGTTCGTCGCCAATGGGTTGCTATCGATGTCCCGAAAGTCGTCCATAAGTCTAAGTAATTGTCGTCTTTGTTTTAACCTTTCACCCTGCCCAGGTGAAACAAATGTTTTATAGGGCTCATTTTTCTCTAAATGTCCCTCTTCGCTTTGCCCAAAGCGACAAAGTTTTGTTTTATAGGGTTGTATTTCAAGAATCGACAAATCATAAATAAATAATGTCATTCTGAATTCCCGCATTTATTGCTATTTTCACTTTTCATTTTTTCAGAAAATGGTAATCCTAAAACAACCCAAAATAATAACAAGCATTTTTCAGAAAAATACACTGCACACACTCTTGCATTCTCTCTATCTCATCTAAAAAACTAATCATTACGTCATGTAAATTGCTTGTTTTAAACCCCATTGAAACATACGATCCAATGCCTTCTCCCAACTTTGAATTCTCGGTATTTGAGGCTGAAGAAGAAAAGGTCGAAGAAATTCTAGAGGAGATCTCCCGACTACTCAGGCAAGAGGAAAGGTCCATTGAACCTCACAAAGAGCCGTTGGAAACGGTCAATTTGGGATCAGAGGGAGAAAATAAAGAAGTTAAGATTGGGGCACTGCTCAGCCCGACTGTCAAAGAAAGCTTGATAAAACTTATCAAAGAATTTACAGATTTTTATGCTTGGTCCTATCAGGACATGCCAGGGTTAGATACCAGCATCGTGGAACATCATTTACCGCTAAAGACAGAATGTCCTCCAGTAAAACAAAGGCTAAGACGGACTCACCCGGATATGGCTATCAAAATCAAGGAGGAAGTGCAGAAACAAATCGACGTGGGTTTCCTTGCCACCTCAGAATATCCTCAATGGCTAGCTAACATAGTGCCAGTTCCGAAAAAGGACAGAAAAGTTAGAATGTGTGTAGACTACATGGATCTGAACAAAGCAAGTCCAAAGGATGACTTCCCCTTACCGCACATTGACATGCTGCTAGACAGTACAACAAAGTTCAAAGTCTTCTCCTTCATGGATGGATTCTCGGGCTATAATCAAATCAAAATGGCGTCGGAAGATATGGAGAAAACTTCATTCATTACCCCATGGGGCACCTTTTGTTATAAGGTAATGTCGTTCGGTTTAAAGAACACCGGGGCAACCTATCAAAGGGCAATGACTACTCTGTTTCACGACATGATGCACAAAGAAATTAAAGTGTATGTCGATGACATGATTGCCGAATATAAAATAGAAGAAGAACATGTGACGCACCTGTCCAAGTTATTCGAGCGTCTGAGAAAATACAAACTCCGCTTGAATCCCAATAAATGCACATTCGGTGTCCGGTCGGGAAAACTTTTAGGGTTCATCGTCAGCCAAAAAGGAAATGAGGTTGATCCTGACAAGGTCAAGGCCATTCAAGAAATGCCTTCGCCAAAGACTGAAAAATAGGTCCGAGGATTTTTGGGACGTATGAATTACATATCAAGGTTTATATCCCTCATGACCATGACGTGCGCGCCGATTTTCAAATTACTCAAAAAGAATCAAAGCTGTGTATGGAGATAATATTGACAAAAAGCATTCGACAGTATCAAAGAATATCTGTTGAATCCACCAATCCTATCACCTCCAGTGGAAGGAAGACCACTGATCATCTACCTAACAGTCTTGGAAGACTCTATGGGTTATGTACTTGGCCAACAAGACGAAACCAAAAGAAAAGAGTATGCCATCTACTATTTAAGCAAGACATTTACTGACTGTGAAACTCGGTACACTATACTCGAGAAAACTTGATGTGCTTTGGCTTGGGCAGCCAAACGTCTTCGCCAGTATATGATTTGTCACACTACTTGGTTAATCTCCGAAATGGATCCAATCATGTATGTTTTTGAAAAGCCTGCTCTCACGGGAAGGATTTCCCGTTGGCAGATGTTGTTATCGGAATACGACATCGAGTACCATGCTCAGAAAGCCGTCAAAGGAAGTATTTTAGCCGATCATTTGGCTCATCAACCAATTGACGATCAGGAATTAGTCGGATTTGAATTCCCAGACAAAGATGTCATGTACTTGAAAATGAAAGATTGCAATGAACCGCTACCCAATGAAGGGCCAGAACCAGGTTCCCAATGGGGATTAATTTTTGACGGAGCTGTTAATAATTATGGAAACAGAATTGGGGCAATCATCGTAACACCTCAGGGTACCCATATTCCTTTCACTGCCCGACTAACATTCAAGTGTATAAACAACGAGTCCGAATACGAAGCTTGTATCATGGGTCTCGAAGAAGCGATCGACTTAAGAATTAAGAACTTGGATGTGTATGGAGACTCAGCCCTGGTTATCAATCAGATCAAAGGAGATTGGAACACATACCAATCAGGGTTGATTCCTTATAAAGATTACGCGAGAAGGCTGTTACCATTCTTCAACAGAATCGAGCTTCATCATATCCCTCGTGAAGAGAATCACATGGCTGATGCATTAGCCACTCTCTCCTCCATGATTAGTGTAGGTCAATGGAATGACATACCTAAGATTGACATAATGCGCCTTGAAAGTCCCGCTTACATTTTTGCAATCGAAGCAGTCATAGACTACAAACCTTGGTATCATGATATCAAATGCATCCTTCAGAAACAAGAGTACCCACCCGGGGCATCAAGAAAAGATAGGGAAACCATCAGGATACTGGCAGACAACTTCTTCCTGAGCGGTGATACACTCTATAAGAGAAACTTCGACATTGTCTTACTCCGATGCATACACAGACCAGAAGCAAACATGCTGATGAAAGAAATTCACGAAGGATCCTTTGGCACTCATGCCAACGAACACACAATGGCGAGAAAAATTCTGAGAGCAGGATACTATTGGTTAACCCTGGAATCTGATTGCTACAAATACATGAGGAAGTGTCACAAGTGTCAAATATACGCTGACAAAATCCATGTACGGCCAACGCATCTCAAAGTTCTTTCTTTTCCATGGCCTTTTTCTATATGGGGAATCGACATAATTGGCATGATTGAACCAAAGGATTCGAACGGACATCAGTTCATCCTGGTAGCCATTGACTACTTCACCAAGTGGGTCGAAGCAGCGTCATACACCAATGTAACCCGACAAGTCGTGGTCCAATTTATCAAGAACAATCTCATATGTCGTTACAGTGTTCCAAGCCAGATCATTACTTATAATGGATCAAACCTGAACAACAAGATGATGAAAGAGTTGTGCGCTGAGTTCAAGATAAAACACCATAACTCATCTCCCTACTGGCCTAAGATGAAAGGAGCGGTAGAAGCGGCTAACAAGAACATCAAGAAGATTATTCAAAAGATGGTTGTAACCTACAAAGACTGGCATGAGATGCTACCTTTTGCTCTTCACGGTTATCATACATTTGTCCGCACTTCAACAGGGGCAACCCCTTTCTCTCTAGTATATGGCATGGAAGCAGTACTTCCCATAGAAGTAGAGATCCCATCCATTCGGGTATTGATGGAAGCTAAGATAACAAAGGATGAATGGTGTCAAAGCAGACACGATGAATTGAATCTGATCGAAGAAAAGTGAATAATGGCTCAGTGCCATGGTCAGTTATATCAGCAAAGAATGAAGAAGGCGTTCGACAAGAAATTTTGACCCCGTGTCTTCAGGAAAGGAGACCTTGTGCTCAAAAAGATACAATCATTCCTCACTGATTCCTGGGGCAAATGGACTCCGAACTACTATGGCCCCTATGTGGTCAAGAAAGCCTTCTCAGGCGGCGCCTTAAGACTTGCAACCAAGGATGGAGAGGAGTTTACCTACCCAACGAATGTTGACGTAGTCAAGAAATACTTCGCCTAAGTGAAATAAATAAAAAAGAAGAAAAAAAAACGTCTCGGTGGATTGAAAACCTGAAAGGGAGGTCCAAGCAAAAATTAGAGACGTAAGCAAAATATCATCCCGATGGATTGAAAACCTCAAAAGGCAATCTAGGCAAAAATTAGGGATTCATGGCAAGTAACTACGTCCAACAAGGTTAAATCCTCAACGGTAACACTGTTCGTCGAAAAACGTCCCGTCAAAGTCATCTTCGAAAGAAGTTCAGGATTTCCAAAATTCAAAGTTGGTAGAAGGATAACGGTCGTTATGTTTCAATGTAGCTCCTTTTTCCTTTAAATTACCATTTTCCTAAACTTTGTAAATACTCATGGTATCACGCGCTTGGCTGATTTCCATTATATCAATAAAATTTGAGCCCTAGTGCTTTTGTTTGCAATTCTCATTTATTTTTGCTTTTCAGAATGACATTTTTTAACATGATAAACGATTCTTGAAAAAAAAGAATTTTTACTTGTCAAATTTTCTTCCACTTTTAAAATAAAGATGGCAATTCCTTTTGACTTTGAACATCAAAAAGAACATCGATAGCTTCTCCGAAGGTGATTAAACCTCAAAGAACATAATCAAAGTACTCCTTCTAAACCAGTGCACCTGAATGAGGGATCAACTGTTTCAGATGTAATGTCCCATCTGAAATTCTCGGCAGAATTCTTACCTCTTAAGACCGATTGACGATTCTCTCTTCCCCACAGGGTCCACCTCTCCTAAGCAAGGCAGGATTTCTATCTTGAAACAATGATACTTGTTATCCCCTGCAGTGGCCGAGTATCCATTCGTGTTCAGCCATTAGTCTGTATGTCGTGTCAGTTTTTTCAGCATAAACATACATACCTCATGCATAATTGATTCACATTCATAATCATATTTCATTAATATCGCTCTGGTCATACTCATTCCCCAAGTGATAAAGTCCTATTGTCAATCAAGTTGTCAGTTGTCCTTTCCGTGTCGGATAAGACAAAATCCCAGCTTAAGTTCTTTCCTTGTCAGGAAGTGTATCATCTAAGCAATCTCTCCCCCAGTTTATTTCTGGATTGGAGATGGTCTTCGACCACTTTGATAACTTGAACCTCTGAAAGGCAAAAAGACATTCAACCGACACCTTTGGAATATCACTCTTCACCATTGAAGATGATATTTCTCGCTTTCCTAGATTAAAGAAAATTCCCAGAGAAAGCCTCTTAACCGAAGACTCTCGGCAATACATCAGCTTTTCTCCCAAGAAATTTGATGTTAATGAAGTCATCAACACCTCAAAATTTGATTACATCACATGGAATTTCTCCAAAAAGATCTCGAAGAAAAGTATGATGTAAAATCCCTAAGCGAAAAGCAGACTTTCAAGAGACTCGTTTTTCCCAGTAGAGTCAACAAATGGCGTCTCCAATAGAGAAGTTTGTACACATCTACGGCTTAGACAAAGGGGTGTCCCCAGCAAGTCTGGCCTCAAATCTTTTCCATCAAATGGCGTCTCCCCAGTAGTAAAACTCGGTGAGAAGTTTGATGAAGACCGCTATACATAGCGTCCCTTGTCATGGAAGAAACTCGACAAGAAGAAACTGATACCAGCTCTGTGGCTGAAGACCAGGATCGAGGGGAAGTTTATTTCAAAAGAAACTGAGACCAGTTCCATGGCTAAAGACTAGGATCGAGGGGAAGTTTATTTCAAAAACTGAGACCAGTTCTGTGGCTGAAGACCAGGATCGAGGGGAAGTTAATTTCAAACGAAAACTAAGACTAGTTTTGTGACTGAAGACCAGGATCGAGGGGAAGTTTTTCCCTTTTCTAAGGAGTATTGCTTAGCAAAAGAAGATGGATGAGCAAACTGCTATTCATAACCACAGTCAAAATTTTGGGTATTGTGATATTTAATCCTCTTGCACCCTGAATGTCCGAATACCTTCGCCATTCACACCTTCGGGTCCAAGAAGTTTAAATAGGGGCATCTATCATACCCCAAATTTTGACCACCCATATTTCCCATCATTGTGCAAATCATTGCCACAATATGGATGTACTTCCATGTCTCATCAATCTCCTCAAAGATGGTTGGGCATTCAGCACAATCAAGAACTAGGGTTTTAAGTCCTCTTAGAGCACTTAGACAAAGGATCAATCAAGAAATGACATGATCTTCAACTTGTATAACCTCTCAAATACCCATAAAGGATCAAGAGGTCTCCCACATCAAGAATCAAGCACAAGATTGCAACATTCCAAGTGGATCAAGCCTCAAGATTGCTAGTGTCACCAAATTAGGGTTTTGGTCGACCAAGGCCTCCAGATGAAAATTTTCATCTGGGCATGAGCCAATTCCTCAAAGTATGATCCAAAATGCTCCAGGGGACCTCATCGATCCAATCATCAAGTCAAATTAGCCTCAGGGGATGTATTCATAAAAAATCAGGAATTAGGGTTTCTTGACCTAATTCACTCCTAAGTTGGCTTTTGGAGCAAAGTATGAGTCAAGACCTCAAGACATGATTTGAGGGCCTCAAATACACTACATTGATCCATTTTCAACAATGGATTGATCCAAGAAGCTTGATTCACAAGTTTCAATTTCATCTGGACCACAATTAGGGTTTTGAAGAAAAAGTCAACTATATCTTTGACTTTTGACAAAGACATGCTCCCAATCCTTGGGACATGATTCAATACACCCTAAAATACCTATGGAATCCATCCATTAGGTTTGAATTGGGTCAAGGGCTTGATTTCCTAAAGGATCACATAGTTTAGGTTTCATCTGATAAAAAGTCAACTGTGCCCAAAATCAAGTTTGACTTTTTGGAATTTTTCACAAATATGGTTCCCCTAAGTCAAAAACAATGTTAATGTATGATTTTGATCATCATTATCAAGAAAAATCAAGAAAAGTGAGGTTTCTTGCAAAGGGGACAACCTTGAGAAACCAAATTTTTTCTAAGTTATGGAACAAAAGTGATTTTGAACCAACTTTGCAAGGTCATAACTCCTAAACCACAAGGCCTTTTTCTCCCATCCAAAGCTCAAATGAAAGTTCACATGACATACTTCTAATATGTCAACTACAAGAAATTCCAAATCCTCATGGATTTTGAGTAGGGGTGGCAAAACGGGCCTGGCCCGCGGGGAAAGCCCGTTTTACCCGTCATTTTTCGCGGGGCGGGCCTGAATTTTGAACCCGCATATTTAAGTATGCCCGCCCCGCCCCGCACTGCAAAAAAGAAGGGCGGGCGTGGGGCGGTCACGGGTATGCCCGCGGGCAAAACAACCCATTCTATCTTATATTATTATAATTATTATTATTATTATTATTATTATTATTATTATTATTATATCTTATATCACTTTTAAACAACCTTACAGCTAATAACGAATACATAACATCAGTATAGTATCTAAGTGGTTCCATGGATGTTCATATCTTATATTATTATTATTATTTTTTATAATATTAGAATTTAATAGGCATTCTCATTTTTCAACCCAGCACTTGGAAGAAAACGATATCATTTTTAATTAATATAAATTATTTTAATTAATATAAATTAACTGAATTGAACATATTATTATTAATATATAAATTAACTAAATTAACTTAATTGAACATATTATTATTAATATAAATTATTTTAATTAATATATTATTATTAAAAAAAAATTAAAGAGAATGGCGGGTCTGCCCCTCATGCCCGCGGGCCCGTCATTAAATGGGGCGGGCCTAGAAAATGAGCCCGCATCTCTACCTTTGACCGCCCCGCCCCACCCCATTTTTTGCGGGCTTTTGCGGGGCGGGCCTAAACGGGGCGGGCATGCCCGTTTGCCACCCCTAATTTTGAGTTATGGATTGATCAAAATCACAAAAATGGGAAATGGCCACTTTTTCTAACACTTAGTGAAATTTTCAACAAAGTCAGAATCTATTTCACTTTTTCCAAACTTTGAGGTCTTTTTTCACCTTGATACAAGCTGAACCAAGTCCATTGGTGGACATCAAAGTTAAAGTATGTCATGAGGGTTTTCTAAAATGTCCAAGAACTCAATCAAACTCCATTTGAGCTAGGAGTTATGGATCTCACAAGTTGCCTAAAAGCAAACTATTTTTTGACAGTATTTGGTACAAACTTAAATCCCGCGATTCCTTAGACTAATTTTGGGCACTTTGATCATTCAAATTCTGTCCAATTACAACACAAATGAATGAGGGATCTGATCCATAACACAAAATGCCAACAACCTAGCCTTTCATGTGCAAAATCATCATGAAAGGAAAATTGAAATTCAAATTTGGCATCAAGCGTTAAAGTGATGCATTGAGGTGGCATGAATGAGCCTCAAACCAGTCCAAATAAGTCAAGACATATCCAAATAATAGAGGACCTAAACCTGCAAAGCTTGGCTCAAGTCAATGGCTAGAGGAGACTTGGACCAAAGGACAAAAGCATTCAATGCAATCTGATCCAAGCCTCCATTCACTATTGCTTGGAAAACAAACTTGCTCTACTATGAATAGAGCTAATTTGTGATCAGTTTGAGTACACCAAAGCACCCAAACTGATGCTTTACTAAAAACGAGCAAGATTGGTGTTTGAATCGTGCAAAACCATTGAGTAATCAGAGAGAAAAGTCAGAAAATGAAAATCTGGGGAAAACAAGGGACGCGGGCAAGAACCAAGTGTTCTTGGCGCCCTTTTTCAAATTTTTAAATATTTGAATTTTTGATATTTTATTTAATTGATGTCAAAAAATAATTTCTCTCTCATTTTTTATCATTTTTAATTGGTTCTTTTTTTAAAAAGTCACAAAAATGTTAAATTATTTTATTTTACAAAAAAACCAATTTATATTATTTATTTAATATCATTATAATTTTTGTAATTAATTTCATTTATTTGTTTTTAAACATTTTTAAATGAAATTCTCACCTTGATTTTTCAACTTCAAATGAATTTCAAGCTTTCATGTGATTAAACATGATTTTTCAAAATATTTTTCAAACTTTACAACTTGTTTTTAAATATATTTAATATTTTATATCATTTTTTATTTAATTTCCTTTGAAAATTATGTCTTTTAAATTCAAAGTTAGGGTTTTCTCTAAATTTTGATTTCTTAAACTTCATATAAACACTTTGGGCCTCTAATAGAGTGTAATACCCATCCCTTGTAAATAAAACCTTTTTGGGCCTCAGTCATTGTATAAGTCCCACTATGTTTTCAAAAAACCGCGGCGCGATCGTTGCCTTTTAAACAAATCATTTGGGCCTCCCCTTTGTATTGTAAGTCCCATTTCTCTTATTTTTAAAACTCTTTGGCCCTCTAATAGAGTGTAAGACCCACCCATTTGTAAATAAAAACATTTGGGGGCCTCAGTCGTTGTATAAGTCCCGATACGATTTCAAAAATCTTGGCGCGATTGCCGCTTTTAAAACAAAATCATCTGGGCCTCTCCTTGAGTTGTAAGCCCCATCTTTTGTATAAAATAAACTCTTTGGGCCTCTAATAGAGTGTAAGACCCATCCCTTTTGTACATAAACAATTTTTGGGCCTCAGTCATTTTATAAGTCCCGATGCGATTTTCAAAAACAACGGTGCGATCACTGTTATTGTTGGGCATCTCCTTGAGTATAAGCCCCAATCTTCTTTTTAAAACAACTTTCCCTTTTGACTTAGATTTAAATTCATAGTTGTTATCAAAACTTTCTTTAATTTCTTGAATAACTAACCATACAGCTGTAGTACTGGAAGCTTGCTCACCTGTAAGTTCTACCAGCTTTCTTTTACATACTTGTTTATATATATATATATGCCTGTATATTACTTGCTTAGAGTTTTCCCTGACAATTAAGTCTAGGATTAAATCAAACCAGTGGTCACTCTTGCAACACAGTCAAAACTAGTTCCCCGTAGGAAATTCCTGGTGAAACCTCTCTTGAATTTCTTCAAACCCTAGACTTGTTCACTAAAGAAAGGTTTATTCTCGGTGAAACCTTTCTTGAACTTTTCTTAGGTTTGGACCCACGGGCTTCCTAAAAGCACCCCCAGGCTCATTTTGGGCTTTGTACAAGGACCCTCAGGCTTCTTAAAAGTTCTCATGCCTCCTCTTGGGCTTAATATAAGGACCCAAAGACCTCCTACATGTATAGGACAGAACTTAGTCATTCTTTGATAGTTCAATCCTTCTGAGAGTCAAAGAGTCAAAACATCAAACCAGTTTAGGGTTGACTCTCATCCCTTAAAACATCAGCCTTCTCTTGGGCATCGTACAAAGATAAACCCTTTTTCATACCAGTAGACTTGGACAGTCTCACCTCCTTTTAGATCCCAAGAAACCCTCAAGTTTCCTAAAAAGCACAGGAAAGACCCTGATCAATCACCAACAGAGTTAAAACCTCTATAGGTTTTCAAAACTCAATCTTTAAACCCTTACTTTAAAATTTCCCTAGCTAGGGTGAACTTACAATCAATAAACCCTCAGAAAAATCAGAACCTCATGGTCTCTGATATTTCAACTTTTCTGTAATCCTCAGCAAGAGTTGATTCCCCACTTTGGACCTATCTCTAGATCTCAATAATCCTCAGCAGAAGTTAGCCTCCTCTTAGGCTTTATATAAGAAATACCCCAACCAGCCTCCTCTTAGGCTTTATATAATGATTTTCCCTCAGCCTTTTTAGCCTCAATCTTGGGCTTTGTACAAGACACCTATAAAGATTCTCCAGCTGAGTCAGTTAACCCTTTTAGCCTCAATCTTGGGCTTTGTACAAGGCACCAATAAAACCTACCCAGTGGAGTCAATTTCTTTTTAGCCTCAATCTTGGGCTTTGTACAAGATAGATAAAACCTCTAACCCCTTTTAGCCTCAGTCTTAGGCTTTGTACAAGACAAACAAAATTTTCCCCGGAAGAGTCAATTTCTTCCAGCCTCCTCTTAGGCTTTGTTTAATGATCTCCGCGAAAGAGTTAGACTCTTTTCATTCAATCTTGGGTTTTGTAAAAGACAGATATAAAAACTCCCTACTAGAGTCAACCTTTTTAGCTTCAACCTTGGGCTTTGATCAAGGCACATAAAAATCATCATCCCCTCAGAGGAAATCAAAAACTCTCTGTAGGAAGACATTTCTATGTACATCACACATCAAAACAGACAATCAAAACAAACCTTAATCCCAAATAACTGCTGCAAGTGGCACACTTGTTGATTCAAATATCCAAGCTGTAGTCCATCTCTTATCCTGGTAAACCTCATTTCATCTAATTGTTGTAAGTGGCAAGCCTCTAGATTATTTACATCCAAGCCAATGTCCCTCTCTTAGTATGAAAGATTCCGAAGGAAAAATGACATTGCTCAACACTGAGTTAAAGTTTTCTCCTTCAGGACAAATCCCCTATAAAGGAAATTATGGCATTGCTGGATTCCATATATTCCAGTTAAAGTAATTCTCCTTTATAATCAGTCACCCAACAATTGTGATAAATAGATGAGATATCTCCTTTAGAGATGATAATTATCTCTCAGTCACCCCTTTACCTTCAATCTTGGGCTTTGAACAACACACAAATACCCTTTAGCTTCAATCTTGGGCTTTGAACAAGACACAAATACCCTTTAGCTTCAATCTTGGGCTTTGAACAAGACACCAAACATCTTTTTCCTCCCATATAATAGGAGGAACTTAGATTGCTCTGATTTCCCTATTTTCTTTCACGGGAATACGTAGGCATAAGATTTTGAAACCTTAGCGAGCACACTAATCAAAAACTTTAGGTCCAGTACCTTACCAAAAACATCGAAAAACCCGAAAACAACAAAAATACTCTCTCTCAAACACTCCCAAAGGAGAAACTTTCCCAACCCACGACAGATAAACACCAGTAAGTAGATAACAATAGAATTTGCTAAACGATCTATGGATAACCATATATAGGATGGGTAATTGACAACTCCTCATTGTATAACCTGACCCCGGACCCCCCAATCTCTTAAGCATTTGTTAAAAAAAACATTTGCGTGCAAGGTTAGTTATAGATAGCTTCCATTTCCTTTCCAACTTCATAGGATAAATAAGAAATCACAAATTAGCACCCAATTCCAACCAATGGCGATAAGGTGGTCGCGTCACCGACAAAAATCGCACGCTACAATAACCACAGTCAAAATTTTGGGTATTCCGATATATAATCCTCTTGCACCCTGAATGTCCGAATATCTTCGCCATTCACACCTTCGAGTCCAAGAAGATTAAATAGGTGCATCTGTCATACCCCAAATTTTGACCACAAGATTTCCCATCATTGTGAGGATCATCACCACAATATGGATGTACCTTCATACCTCATCAATCTTCTCAAGGATTGCTGAGCATTCACTTCAACCAAAAATTAGGGTTTTGAGCCCTCTCAGAGCACTTAGATAAAGGATCAATCAATAAATGACATGATCTTCAACTTTTCTAACCTCTCAAACACCTATAAACGGTCAAGAGATCTCCCACATCAAGAATCAAACACAAGGTTGCAACATTCCTAGTGGATCAAGCCTCAAGATCGTCAGTGTCACCAAATTAGGGTTTTGGTCGACCAAGGCCTCTAGATGAAAATTTTCATCTGGGCATGAGCCAATACTTCAAAATATGATCCAACATACTCCAAGGGACCTCATGGATCCTATCATCTAGTCAATTTAGTCTCAAGGGAAGCATTCATCAAAAATCAGGAATTAGGGTTTCTTGACCTAATTCTCCCCTAAGTTGACTTTTGAGGCAAGACTTGTACCAATACCTCAAGACATGATTTGAGGGCCTCAAATACACCACATTGATCCATTTACAACAATGGATTAATCCAAGAAGCTTGATTCACAAGTTTCAATTTCATCGGGACCACAATTAGGGTTTTGAAGAAAAAGTCAACTGTACCTTTGACTTTTGACTAAGACATCCTCCCAAACCTTGGGACATGATCCAAGACATCCTAAAACAACTATGGAATCCATCCATTAGGTTTGAATTAGGGCAAGAACTTGATTGCATAAAGGATCACACAGTTTGGGTTTCATCTGACAAAAAGTCAACTGTGTCAAAAAGTCAAGTTTGACTTTTTGAATTTCTTGACAAACAAGGCTTCCTTAAGTCAAGAACAATGTTAATGTATGGTTTTGATCATCATTCATCAAGAAAAATCAAGAAAAGTGAGGTTTCTTGTAAAAGGGGCAACCATAGAAAACCTAAAATTTTCTAAGTTATGGCACAAAATGGATTTGGTTCCAACTTTGCAAGGTCATAACTCCCAAACCCTAAGTCCTTTTTCTTCCATCCAAAGCTCAAATGAAAGCCCTCATTACATACTTCAAAAGTATCAACTACATCACATTCCAAATCCTCATGGATTTTGAGTTATGGATTGATCAAAATCACAAAAAGTGAAAATGACCACTTTTTCCAACACTTAGTGAAAATTTCAAAAAGTCAGAATCTGTTTCATATTTTACCAACTTTGAGGTCATTTTTCATCATGATCCAAGCTGATCCAGGTCCATTTGCGAACATCAAATTTAAAGTATGTCATGAGAGCTTTCCAAAGAATAAAAGAACTCACATTGATTCAACTTGATCAAGGAGTTATGGACCTCACAACATGCCTTGCTCAAACTAATTTCCAAGACAGAATTGTGCATTACTTGTGGAACACGATTCTTGAGTCCAATTTTGGTGACTATGCAAGACCGATCCTCATCCAAATTCAACAAGAATCTCAGTCAATCATGAAAAACCTGCAAGTTTCAATTCCAAAAACTTCAATTTTGTCATATTGAATTGGTATGGTACATGGAGCTGTCATGAACCAAGCCTATAAGTCCAATTGAGTCAAGTTTGTTGTAAAGATCAGAAGACTTAGAGCTACAAATATCAGCTCTAGTCAATGGCCAAGTGAAGACTTAGTACCTTGGCATTTAAGGAGGTGATACATGGGCATATCCATTGGATAATAGAGTGATCCCTCATCCAACACTATTCCTTCAAAAACAAAACTCCTCTCCTATAAATAGAGGTCATTTATGATGTTTCAAACCACACCAAAACAATATCAAAACCTTGTTTTCTCACTCTCCCTCTCTTACTTCAATTTCAAGTCACATTGAAGCAATTTGGGAATTCTTGAAACCAGAGCAAAAACCACTCAAATAACCATCCAAACACATCTTAAGTCATCCATTGGAGGTGTTTAAACCTTCATCCATATTGTACAACCTCAAAATCAGAAAGTCAACCTCCAAAATCTTAATTTTTTACTTTTCTGCATTTTACAAGCCATGTCTTGATTTAGACACTTTCAAAACCAAGCAAAGCTACAAACACACTCCAAATATCATCTTCAAACTGTCCCAACAGGTTTCCCTCAACTGTAACACCATTTGAGTGAGTTACCATTTTGGTCCTTTTTGCCACTTTTGCAAGAAAGAGCCAACTCTTATTCCTGAGGTTTCCAGCTGGTTTTGATCATCCTAAAAGCTTCTAAGGGATCAATCAAGAGTGTCTAAAGCATTGGATTACTTCTGGCAGAAGGATCTTGACAGTTAACACCAGGAGCTTCAAGAGGTAAGTGCATCACAACTTGACCTCTTAAAATATGCATTGCTTTGAGGTCCATTGATCATAAACATGTCATATATGTCAAGTATGTTGTGTTTGAACCAATTTATCATGTTATTGTTGCTTGTATGATAAGATAGCATATAACTTGCAAATCTTGGCCTATATTGAAACCACAATCGGGTTTTAAAATAGAAGCATATTTAGAAAATTCTAAAAGCACCATTGGATTCCTCATGAAATTCTAGGCAGGATCCATCTAAATTTTGTCCAATTCCATGGAGAATTGAGGAAGTTATGGCATTCTTGCAAATCCACCAAAACCTGGTTTTTGTCTTGGCCAGGCCTATAATTTAGGCCACCCATATATGTTTATGGGGTGGTTTTGATACAAGGATGTATCACCACCCCAGTGGTAGTGCGCATGTCTGTTTGGTTGGAGGTCGTGGGTTCAAGACCCACCCAGACCATTTTGTCATTTCTCTCACATTTTGCTATTTTTCACATTTTTATGGTTTTTATTAATTAATTCCAAAATTAATTTCTCTCTCAATTTTAATTATTTTTTATTGATTATTTTTTTGAAAATTCAAAAAAATGTTAAAATATTTTATTCTACAAAAATCTCACAAAAATATTATTTATTTTATATATTTGATATTTTTGTAAAGAATTAATTTTTTTATTGTTTTTAGGCATTTAAAAATATTTCTTTCTCTTGGTTTTTTCAAATTCAAATGCTTTTTAACTCATTCTATGAATGAAACATGTTTTTTCAAACATTAATCCAATATCATAACTTGTTTTTCACACATGTTTGACAACTTTGATCATTTTAATTGAATTTTATTCAATTAAAATACATTAAAAATCAAATTAGGGTTTTGATTATTTTTCACCCTTAAAAATCTTTTTCAAAACACTTTTGGGCCTCTAATAGAGTGTAAGACCCAACCCCTTGTCAAAACAAACTTTTTTGGGCCTCAATCTTTGTATAAGACCCGATACGATTTTCAAAAACTACGGTGCAATCACTGTTATTCATCTGGGCCTCTCCCTGAGTTGTAAGGCCCATTCTCTCTTATTTTTCAAACACTTTTGGGCCTCTATTAGAGTGTAAGACCCAACCCCTTTGTAAATAAACCTATTTGGGCCTCAGTCATGGTATAAGTCCCGATATGTTTTAAGAAACCTCGGCGCGATTGCCGTTTTCAAACAATTTTTATCCGGGCCTCTCCTTGAGCTATAAGCCCCATCTCTTCTTTTTCAAATACTCTTGGGCCTCTAATAGAGTGTAAGACCCATCCTCTTTGTAAATACAATAATTTGGGTCTCAGTGTAGCGAGCAATTTTTGTCGGTGACGCGACCACCTTATCGCTGGTTTTTGGGTTTCTCCCCACAATGAGGAGGGGGTGCTACTTTCTGATTTCTTATTTATCCCATGAAGCTAGAAGGGAAAGGGAAGCTATCTAAAACTAAACTTGCACGTGAATGTTTAACTGAACAAACGCTTTAAAGAGATTGGGGGGTCCGGGGTCAGGTTATACAATGGGGAGTTGTCAATTACCCATCCTATATGTGGTTATCCAAAGGATATTAGCTTTAGGTTTCTCTTTGTACTTGATGGTGTTTATCCGTTAATGGGTTGGGAAAGTTTCTTGGGAAATATGAGTGGGTGAATGAGTTTTTGTTGATTTTCAGGTGTTTCTGATGTTTTTGGTAAGGTATTGGACCTAAGTTTTGATTGATATAAAGGTACTGGACCTAGAGTTTTTGATTAGTATGCTCGCTAAGATTTCACAATCTTATGCCTACGTATTCCCGTTTAAATGAAACAGGGAAATCAGAGCAATCGTAGTTCCTCCAATTCTATGGGAGGAAAGATGTTTTGGTGTCTTGTTCAAAGCCCAAGATTGAAGCTAAAAGGTTGAGTATTTATGTCTTGTTCAAAGCCCAAGATTGAAGCTAAAAGGCTTGACTGAGAGGGGATTTGCCATCTCTAAAGAGGGATTGGACTTCCTTTGAGGGGATTGTTGATTTTTGTGTGCCTTGATCAAAGCCCAAGGTTGAAGCTAAGACGTTGATTGACTCTACTAGGGAAGTCCTTATACAAAGCCTAAGAGGAGGCTAGAAATGACCGACTCAACAAGAGAGTGTTTATATGTCTTGTACAAAGCCCAAGATTGAGGCAAAAAAGAGACTGAATCTTTGGGGATATCATTCTACAAAGCCTAAGAGGAGGCTAAAAGTTTGACTTTTCTGGGGAAAACGTTCTATCTGTCTTGTACAAAGCCCAAGATTGAGGCGAAAAGTGGAATTTTGACTTTGTTGGGGAGAAATTGTATGTGTCTTGTACAAAGCCCAAGATTAAGGCTGAAATGGGAAATTTAATTGACTCTGGTGAGGATATTTTTGTGTGTCTTGTACAAAGCCCAAGATTGAGGCTGAACTGAGTTTGACTCTGCGGGAGAGTATTATCTGTCTTGTACAAAGCCCAAGATTGAGGCTAAAAAGAGTTTGACTCAGCTTAGGGAATTTATTTCTTGAAGCCTAAAGAAGGCTAGGAGGAATTGACTCCGCTGGGGAAGATATTTGTCCCAAGCTTAAGAGAAGGTTATGAAGATTTATGTCTTGTATAATGCCCAAGATTAAGGTTAAAAGGGTTTGACTCAACAAGAGAGTGCTTTTATCTGTCATGTACAAAGCCCAGGATTGTGGCTGAACAAGCTGGAGAAATCATTATACAAAGCCTAAGAGGAGGCTAATGCTAGGGGAAATCTTTATACCAAGCCTAAGAGGAGGCTGGAAAAGATTGACTTAACAAGAGAGTGTTTTTATCTGTCTCGTACAAAGCCCGAAATTGAGGCTAAAAAAGGTTGACTCAACAAGAGAGTGCTAAAAGGTGATTGACTCAACAAGAGAGTCTTAAAAGTTTATTTATGGACTCAACAAGAGAGTCTGAAAAGTTGATGGACTCAACAAGAGAGTCTGAAAAGGTGATTGACTCAACAAGAGAGTCTGAAAAGTGATTGACTCAACAAGAGAGTCTGAAAAGGTTAGCTCCGCTGGGGAGAATCATTATTCAAAGCCCAAGAGAAGGCTAGCTATGCTGAGGAAAGATCATTATACAAAGCCTAAGAGGAGGCTATCTTCTGCTGGGGGTTATTGAGATCCCTGGGCAGGTCCAAGTGGGGAATCAACTCTTGCTGAGGGTTCCAGAAGAGTTGAAATATCAGACACCTTAAGGTTCTGATTTGGGATAGTGTTATCCTGATGATAAACTGATCCTGGCTTGGGGATTTTTAGGAGAGAGACTGGGTTTTAGCTTTGCTGGAGATTGATCCAGAATGATCAGGGTTTCTCATATGTTTGTATGGAACTTGAGAATGTCTTTGAGACTCAAGAGGAGATTAGATTGTCCAAGTCTACTGGTGTGGAAGAGTTTTATCTTTTGAATGATGCCCAAGAGGAGGCAGGTGTTTTAAGGGATTAGAACCAACCCTAAATTGGTCTGTGATTTGACACTAGAAAGACTGCTCTACCAAAGGATGACTAAGTTCTGTCTTATACCTTTAAGAGGTCTTCAGGGTCCTTGTATTAAGCCCAAGAGAAGGCATGAGAACTTCTAAGAAGCCGGAGGGTCCTTGTACAAAGACCAAGAGGAGGCGGGGATGCTTTTAGGAAGCCTGTGGGTCCCAAACCAAGAAAAGTTCAAGAAATGCTATTCACCAAGAATAGATCATTTAGTGAAAGTTCTGAGGTTTGAAGAAACTCAAGAGATGTTATTCACCGAGAATAGATCAACTCTGGGGAGTAGAATTTGTTTGACAATTTCTAATAGTGACAGCCTGAGAAAAGGTCCACAAAGAATAATGTCTTTCTCTTTGTTCCATATTGTTTAAGCCCAAGAGAAGGCAAGACTGTATCTGGAAATCCTATGGGGATCTGGTTTTAATTGTATTCAAGAGTGACCAACTGGCTTTACCTAGTTCTAGACCTAGTTGCCGGGGAAAACTCTAAATAGCTATATTAGTATATATACAGTTGATATATGCCAAATATCTAAAAGGATATGAAAGAAGACTTACAGGGGAGCAGCTTCGCACAATACAGTTATATACATATATGAAAGCAAGTAAATGAAAGTTGTTAAAACTTACAGGTAAGCAAGCTTCCATGATGTATTGTTAGTTGTTCAAGAAATTAAAGAAAGTTTTGATAACAACATGTACATTTAAATCAAAAGAGAAGTTCTGTTTGAAAAGATTGTTGGGGCTTATAATTAAAGAAAGACCCAGGGTTTAGTAGTGATCGCACCGTTGTTTTGAGAATCGCAGAGGGACTTATACAATGACTGAGGCCCAAAATTATTTTTGTACAACAAGGGATTGGGTCTTACACTCTATTAGAGGCCCAAAGAGTTTGAAAATGAATAAAGATAGGTCTTATAGCTCAAGGAGAAGCCCAGTTGATTTTGGTACAAAGGCGACGATCGCGCCGAACTTTTGAAAATATACAGAGGGACTTATACAATGTGTGAGGCCCAAAGAGGTTTATTTACAAAGGTATTGGGTCTTACACTCTATTAGAGGCCAAAAAGATGTTTTAAAAGAAAAAATATGGGACTTACAACACGAGGGGATCCCCAAATGATTTTTATTTTGAAATGGCGATCGCGCCGAGATTTTTTTAACGCAGAGGGACTTATACAATATCTGAGGCCCAAAATGGTTTTCGTTAAAAGGGGATTGGGTCTTACACTCTATTAGAGGCCCAAAGTGTTTTAAAAGGTTTAATAAAGATCAAGAACCAAAGAAACCCTAATTTCATTTTCTTTTAAAAGTCATCCTTTTAATAAAATGAATAAAAATGAAAAAAAATAACAAATAAGTCTAAATAAACTACTTCTGATTTTTTATTAAGGTTTGAAATATGAGGTTTTAATCACAAGATGATTTAGGACTCATTTGATTTTGATTTTCAAGATGAATCTTCATTTTTGAAATGTTTAAAAACAATAAAAATTAATTTATTTACAAAAATAGCAACTATATTAAATAAATAATATAAATTTGATTTTTTTGTGAAATAAAATATTTTAACATTTTTGTGATTTTTTCCAAAAAGAACCAATAAAAAATAATTAAAATTGAGAGAGAAATTAATTTTCCAAATCATTTAAAATAATATGACAAATATTAAAAAAAATGGAAAAAGTGGTAAAAACGGGTCTGGAGCGAGGGGGATTCGAACCCCGGACCTCCTAGCCAAACACATGAGCGCGCAACCACTGGGGTGGTGATACATCCGTGTATCAAAACCACCCCATAAATACATAAGGGGTGCCTTGTTTTAGGCCTGGCCAAGGCAAGGCAAGGCAAGGCAAGGAAAGTTCTTGGACCAAAAACGTAAAGGCTATAACTTTCTCATTTCTCCATGGATTGGGACAAAATTTAGGTCTATCCTGCCTAGAATTTCACAAGGAATCCAATGGTACCCTTTGGTTTTTTCAGAAAAGGTCTCCATTTTAAAACCCGATGGTGGTTTTGAAATAGGCCATGATTTGCATTTTCTAAGCTACCTCATGGTATAGGCCATAATTATATGGTGAATTGATTCAAACACAACATATATAAGACGTATGAGATGTTTATGAGCAGTGGACTTCAAAGCAATGCATATTTCAAAGAGTTCAAGTTGTGATGCTTACCTCTTTGGGAGCTTTTTGTGCTATCTGCCAAGTTTCTTGTGCTAGAAGTAATTTGATGCTTAAGACACTCTCAATTGATCCCTTAGAAGCTTTTAGAATGATCACCACCAGTTGGAATCTTCAGGAACAAGTTTGAGCTCTTTCTTGCAAAAGGGGCAAAAGTGACCAATATGGCAACTCTCTTAAAAGGTGTTCCAGATATGGGGAACCATTTGGGACAGTTCAAGGATGATATTTGGAGTGTGTTTGAGGTTTTATCTGGTTTTGAAAGTGACTGAATCAAGACATGACTTGAAAAATGCAAAAAACTCCAATTTTGAGGTTTTGGAAGTGGACTTTGAGATTTTGGTGTTACAGGTCACATGTTAGTGTTTGAACAGCTTAGATACAATATATTAGACGTGTTTGGATCATGAGTTGTGATGGAATTGCTCTGTAACTCAAAAACTCAGAGATACCTTGCAAAAGAAGGCATTTTGGCCTAAAGAGAGAGATTTTGAGGAAAGCATCAGTTTGGGTACTTTGGTGTACTCAAACTGATCACAATTGATGTCTATTTATAGTGTAGTAAGTTTGTTTTGGCATCAATAGTGAATGGAGGCTGCAGCAGGCCTTTGGCCAATGTTATGCAAAAGGAATCTCAAGTCTCCTCTAGCCATTGACTTGAGATTAGAGCACATGCATTGTAGCTTTGGTTCAGAGATAAACTTGGACTGAATTCAGTTGGAATAGGCTCAAATCATGCCACCTTGGTGCATCCATTGAATGCTTGGAAACAAAATTGGAGTCTTGGCACTTTTTAGCTCTTTTTAGGTTTGGCATGGCTATTGTAGATTCTTGGACTTTGGAGGCTTGGGGATCAAATCATTCCCTTCTTGTTTTATCCTCAGATGTGTCTAAATTAATGACAAGGCTTGGATTTATCATATTTGGACAAATCGAGCAAAAGGCACAAATTCTGCCTTGTAAAAACCAGTTCATGATGCCATGTTTCAAGGGTTGTATCTCCTTGCTCAAATGAAATTTGGAGATGATCTGGTACTTGTTGGAAAGCCCTTATGGCATACTTTAACTTTGATGTCCACCCCTAGACCTGGTTTGACTTAGATCAAGGTGTAACCTGCCCCTACATTTTGGAAAAAGTAAGGCAGATTTTGACTTAGTGAAAATTTCACTAAGTGTTGGAAAAATGTCATTTTCATGTTTTCAGCCATTTTGATCACTCCATAACTTAAAATCCATGAGGAATTGGAATGAGATGTAGTTGAAATTTTTGAAGTATGTAATGAGCGCTACAAATCCAGCTTTGGACCATCCAAAATGGTTGCTTGGATCTCAAGTTATGGTCCTTGGAAGTTGGTACCCTAGCCACTTTGTTCCATAACTTAGAAAAATTCTAAGTATTTTATGGTTACCCCTTTTACAAGTTAACTCACTTTCTTTGATTTTTCTTGATGAATTATGATTCAAATCACATATTAACATTGTTTTAGGGTCAAGGAACCATAATTGTAAAAAATTCCAAAAAGTCAAACTTGATTTTGTGCACAGTTGACTTTTTATCGGATGAAATCCAAACTGTGCGATCCTTTGTGAAATCAAGTCCTCGACCTAAATCAAACCTAATGGATATATTCCATAGGTGTTATAGGGTGTATTGAATCATGTCCCAAGGTTTGGGAGCATGTCTTGGTCAAAAGTCAAAGGTACAATTGACTTTTCCTTCAAAACCCTAATAGTGGTCCAGATGAAATTGAAACTTGTGAATCAAGCTTCTTGGATCTATCCATTATTGCAAATGGATCACTGTGGTGTATTTGAGACCCTCAAATCATTTCTTGAGGTCTTGGCTCATGTTTTGTCCCAAAAGTCAACTTAGGGGTGAATTAGGTCAAGAAACCCTAATTCCGTATTTTTGATGAATGCTTCCCCTGAGGCTAAATTGACTTGATGATTGGGTCCATGAGGTTTCTTGGAGTATCTTGGGTTGCGCCTTGAAGCATTGGCACATGCCCAGAGGAAAATTTCCATCTGGAGGCCTTGGTCGACCAAAACCCTAATTTGGTGACACTAGCGGTCTTGAGGCTTGATCCACTTGGAATGTTGCAACTTTGTGCTTGATTCTTGATGTGGGAGTCCTCTTGATCCTTTATGGATTTATTGATAGGTTAGACAAGTTGAAGATCATGTCATTCCTCGATTGATCCTTTGTCTAAGTGCTCTGAGAGGGCTTGAAACCCTAATCCTTGGTTGTGGTGAATGCTCAAACATCTCTGAGGATATTGATGAGGCATGATGGTTCATCCATATTGTGGTAATGATCTGCACAATGATGGGAAATCTTGGTGGTCAAAATTTGGGGTATGACAGATGCCCCTATTTAATCTTCTTGGACCCGAAGGTGTGAATGGCGAAGCTATTCGGGAATTCAGGGTGCAAGAGGATTAAATATCGGAATACCCGAAATTTTGATGGTGGTTATGAATAGCTACTTGCTCATCCATCTTCTTTTGCTAAGCAATGATGCTTAGAAAAGGTAAAAAACTTCCCCTCGATCCTGGTCTTCAGCCACGGAACTGGTCTTAGTTTTTGAAACAAACCTCCCCTCGATCCTGGTTTTCAGCCACAGAACTGGTCTCAGTTTCTTTTTTTATGAACTTCCCCTCGATCTTGGTCTTCTACCGAGGAACTAGTCTCAGTTTCTGGAATAAACTTCCCCTCGATCCTGGTTTTCAGTCAAGGAACTAGTCTAAGTTTTTTTTTGTTAATAAACTTCCCCTCGATCCCGGTCTTCTACCGAGGAACTGGTCTCAGTTTCTTTTGTCAATAAACTTTCTTGACAAGAGACGCTATTTGTAGCGGTTTTCATCAAACTTCTCGCCGAGTTTTCTTGGGGAGATGCCATTTGATGGGAAAAAGTTTTGATGTCAGACTTGCTGGGGAACCCATTCATCTGAGCTGTAGAGGTTTACAAACTTCTCTGTTGGAGACGCCATTTGTTGACTCTACTGGGGAAAACGAGTCTCCTGAGAGACTGCTTTTTGCTTGGGGATATTACATCATACTTTTTGCCGAGATCTTCTCGGAGAAATGCCATGTGATGCAATCCAATTTTGAGGTGACGAGGACTTCATTATCATTGACTCTCTTGGAGAGAAAAATCAATGTGTTACTGAGAGTCTTTGGTTGTGAGGCGTTCTCTAGGGATTTTCCTTAATCAGGGAAAGCGAAGATATCATCTTCAATGGAGAAGAGTGACATTTGTCGAATGCCTTCTTGTTTTTCAAAGGTTCAAGTTATCAAAGTGGTCGAAGACCGTCTCCAATCCAGAAATAAACTGGAGGAGAGATTGTTCAGACGCAACCTTTCCTGACGAGGAAAGAACTGACAACTCGATTGAGAGGACTTTTATCACTAGGGGATAAGACCGACTAAAGTGATAGTGATGCAATATGAATAGGAGTATGAATCAATAATGCATGATGTATGTATGTTTATGCTGACAAAACTGACACGACATACAGACCAGTGGATGAACACAACTGGATACTCAGCCACTGCAGGGGACGAAGAAGTATCTTTGATTCAAGATAGCAATTCTGCCTTGCTTAGAAGAGATAGTCCCTGTGGGGAACAACGTTGGTCGGGCTTAAGAGATAAGAACCCGGCCGGGAATATCAGATGGAATATTCGCACCTGACACAGTTGATCCTTCATTCAGGCATACTGGTTAAGAAGGAGTACTTTGATTCTGCACTTTGAGGTTCAGTTACTTTCGGAGAAGCGATCGACGTTCTTTCGATGTTCAACAGTCAAAAGAATTGCCATCTTTATTTTACAAGCAGAAAAAGTTTGACAAGTAAATTCATTTTTTTTGTTTTATTTCAAGAATCGTTGATAATATTAAAATGTCATTCTGTAAAGCTAAAACAAATTAGAATTGCAAACAAAAGCACTAGGGCTCAAATTTTATTGATAGGATGGAAATCAGCCAAACGCATGACTCCATGGAGTATTTACAAAGTTAGAAAATGGTAATTTAAGGGAAAAGTACTACATTGAAACATAACGACCGCTATCCTTCTACCAACTTTGAATTATGGACATCCTGAGCTTTCGTCGAAGATGACCTTGATTGGAGTTTTCCTGATGGATGGCATGACTGCTGAGGAGCTAAATTGATCAGACGTAGTTACTTGCCATTAATCCCTAACATTTGCTTCGATTGTACTTTGAGATTTCCAATCCATCGGGATGATTTTTTTATCATATCTCTAACTTTTGCTTGGAGCGCCCTTTCGGGTTTTCAATCCACCGAGAAGTCTTTTTTTATTTAGGCGAAGTATTTCTTGACTATGTCAACATTTGTGGGGTAGGCAAATTCTTCTCCATCCATGGTTACGAGTCTCAAGGCGCCGCCTGAGAAGGCTTTCTTAACCACGTAGGGGCCATCATAATTCGGAGTCCACTTGCCCCGGGAATCAGTGAGAAATGATTGTATCTTCTTGAGCACGAGGTCTGACCTTTTTGTCAAATGCCTTCTTCATTCTCTGTTGATACAACTGACCGTGGCACAAGACCGTTATTCACTTCTGTTTGATCAGATTCAGTTCGTCATATCGACTTTGACACCATTCAACTTCTGTTAGCTTGGCTTCCATCAATACCCGGATCGATGGGATTTCTACTTCTATGGGAAGCACTGCCTCCATGCCATATACTAGAGAGAAAGGGGTTGCCCCTGTTGAAGTGCGGACAGATGTGCGATAACCGTGAAGAGCAAAAGGGTAGCATCTCATGCAAGTCTTTATAAGTTACAACCATCTTCTGAACAATCTTCTTGATGTTCTTGTTAGCCGGTAGAGAGATGAGTTATGGTGTTCGATCTTGAACTCATCGCACAACTCTTTCATCATCTTATTGTTCAAGTTAGATCCATTATCAGTAATGATCTGGCCTGGAACACCATAACGGCAGATGAGATTGTTTTTGATAAATCGGACCACCACTTGTCGGGTTACATTAGCGTATGTCGCTGCTTCGACCCACTTGGGTAAGTAGTCAATGGCTACTAGGATGAACCGATGTCCGTTTGAAGCTTTAGGCTCGATCATGCCAATCATGTCGATTCCCCATATGGAAAAAGGCCATGGGGAAGAGAGAACTTTGAGATGCGTTGGCGGTACATGGATTTTATCAGCATATATCTGACACTTGTGACACTTTCTCATGTACTTGTAGCAATTGGATTCCATTGTCAACCAATAGTACCCTGCTCTCAGAATTCTTCTCGCCATTGTGTGTCCATTGGCATGAGTGCCAAAGGATCCTTCGTGAATTTCTTTCATCAACATGTTTGCTTCCGGTCTGTCTACGCATCGGAGCAAGACCATGTCAAAGTTTCTCTTATAGAGTGTATCACCGCTCAGAAAGAAACTGCCTGCCAATCTTCTGAGGGTCGTTCTGTCTTTTCTTAATGCCCCAGGTGGGTACTCCTGTTTTTGAAGGAAGCATTTGATATCGTGATACCAAGGTTTGTCGTCTATGACTGCTTCAATCGTGAAGATGTAAGCGGGCCTTTCTAGGAGCATTATGTCGATCTTAGGTATGTCATTCCATTGACCTACACTAATCATGGAAGAGAGAGTGGCTAATGCATCAGCCATGTGATTTTCTTCACGAGGAATGTGATGAAACTCGATTCTATTGAAGAATGGTAACAACCTTCTCGCGTAATCTTTGTAAGGAATCAATCCTAATTGGTATGTGTTCCAACCTCCTTTGATTTGATTGATAACCAAGGCTGAGTCGCCATATACATCCAAGTTCTTGATCCTTAAGTCGATCGCTTCTTCGAGACCCATAATACAAGCTTCGTATTCGGCCTCGTTGTTTGTACACTTGAACGTTAGTCGGGCGGTGAAAGGAATGTGGGCACCCTGAGGTGTTATGATGATTGCCCCAATTCCGTTTCCATAATGATTAATAGCTCCGTCAAAGATTAGTCCCCATTGGGAACCTAGTTCTGGCCCTTCACTGTGTAGCGGTTCATCTCAATATTTCATTTTCAAGTACATGACATCTTCGTCTGGGAAGTCAAATCCGACTGATTCTTGATCGTCAATCAGTTGATAAGCCAAATGATCGGCTAAAATACTTTCTTTGACAGCTTTTTGAGCATGGAACTCGATGTCATATTCGGATAACAACATCTGTCAACGGGCGATCCTTCCCGTGAGAGCAGGCTTTTCAAAGACATACTTGATTGGATCCATTTTGGAGATTAACCAAGTAGTGTGACAAATCATGTACTGGCGAAGACGCTTGGCTGCCCAAGCCAGAGCACAACAAGTTTTCTCAAGCATAGTGTACCGAGTCTCGCAGTTGGTAAATTTCTTGCTCAAATAGTAGATGGCAGACTCTTTTCTTTTTGTTTCGTCTTGTTAACCAAGTACACAACCCATTGAGTCTTCCAAGACTGTTAAGTAAATGATCAGTGGTCTTCCCTCCGTTGGAGGTGACAGGATAGGTGGTTTCAACAGGTATTCCTTGATATTGTCGAAGGCGGTTTGACAGTCTTCTGTCTAAACGCAGTCCTGATTCTTTTTTAGTAATTTGAAAATCGGCGCACATGTCGCGGTTATGAGGAATATAAATCTGGAAATGTAATTCAAACGTCCCAGGAAACCCCTGACTTATTTTTCAGTCTTTGGAGAAGGCATTTCTTGAATGGCCTTGAACTTGTCAAGATCAACCTTAATTCCTTTCTGGCTGACGATGAATCCTAGCAGTTTTCCTAAACGGACACCGAATGTGCACTTATTGGGATTCAAGCGGAGTTTGTACTTTCTCAGCCGCTCGAATAGCTTTGACAGGTGGGTCACATGCTCCTCTTCTATTTTAGATTTGGCGATCATATCATCAACATATACCTCTATTTCTTTGTGTACCATGTCATGAAACATAGTAGTCATGGCCCTTTGATAGGTTGCCTCGGCGTTCTTCAAACCGAACGACATTACCTTGTAACAAAAAGTGCCCCATGGGGTGATGAACGAAGTTTTCCTCATGTCTTTCGGCACCATTTTGATTTGATTATAGCCCGAGAACCCATCCATAAAGGAAAATACTTTGAACTTTGTTGTACTGTCTACCAGCATGTCTATATGTGGTAAGGGAAAGTCATCCTTTGGACTGGCTTTGTACAGATCTCTGTAGTCTACACACATTCTGACATTTCTGTCCTTTTTTGGAACTGGTACTATGTTGGCTAACCATTGAGGATATTCTGATGTGGCGAGGAAACCCGCGTCAATCTATTTCTGTACTTCCTCTTTGATTTTGATGACCATGTCTGGATGAGTCCGTCTTAGTCTTTGTTTTATCGGCGAAAATTCTGATCTTAACGGTAGATGATGTTCCACGATCAGGAAACTCTTTGAGAAGCGTTATCAAACTTTCTTTGATAGTCGGAATGAGCAGTGCCCCAATCTTGACTTCTTTTCTCTCTTCTTCTGAACCCAATTGACCGTTTCCAATGGCTCTTTGTGAGGTTCAATGGACCTTTCCTCTTGTCTGAGTAATCGGGAGATCTCTTCTGGAATTTCTTCGTCATTTTCTTCTTCAGCCTCAAATACCGGGAATTCAAAGTTGGGAGAAGGCATTGGATCGTATGTTTCAATGGGGTTGAAAACAAGCAATCTGCATGACGTGATGATTGTTTTTAGAAGAGATAAAGAGAATGCAAGAGTGTGTGCAGTGTATTTTCTAAAAACTGCTTGTTTTTATTATTTGAGTTGTTTTTTAGGATTACCATTTTCTGAAAAAGCGAAAAGAGAAAACAGCAATAAATGCGGAAATTAGAGAACGACGTTATTTTATTTATGATTTTGTCGATTCTTGAAACTACAGCCCTAAAAAACAAAAATCTGTCGCTTTGGGCAAAGCGAAGAGGTACATTTACAGAAAGTGAGCCCTATCAAAACATCCATTTCACCTGGGCAAGGTGAAAGGTTAAAACAAAGACGGAAATTACTTAGACTTATGAACGACTTTCGGAAATTACTTAGACGGAAATTACTTAGACGGAAATTTCATTCAATTATTCGATTCGCGACCATCTGCCTACAACACCAAAACTCCACATAATTGTGGTCCACCATAATATTCATCATTTGAAAGATACGTAACAAGTATACAACATAAAACAAAAGGTAAAAACCCCCAAATCCCGTGTTACATATCAGAGCGACTCTCTAAACTCGAACAAGCTACACGAGCTCCACGCTCTAACCTGGCACCTGAATATCTGTACTTCCGAAGAAGCACAGACACAACAACAACAGAGGGGTGAAAACTACATTCAATATGAAAAGGTGAATAATACATATAAAGAGGTAGTATCTCACACCAACAACAACAAACATATAATCACGACCTACTGTCATATTCAATCACCAACAATCAACATAATAACACAATGCAACACGACACCATGCATGTGGTACCGACTCATTGGTTCATTCAATCGAACCCCAGATAGATCACATACACCTCTACTTGGCAATGATCTATCCCCCACCATTCTCCACGTAGGAGTACGGATGAATCACATACACTCCTCCTGAGCAATGATTCATCCCACCAATAATATGTATGCGTGACTCAATGCACATAACAACACATGTATGACACATTCATACATCTACACGATCCTCCTGATCACCACAAGCATACATATAACACGCATATATAAGAAATGATAAACAATTTCACGATCCTTCTGATCACACAACAAGCATACATATAATGCACAAGTATAATAAATGATAAACAAACCACGATCCTCCTGATCACAACAAGCAGACATATAACGCACATGTATACTAATCGACATACGCAGTTACGATCCTCCTGATCCCACATGAGACGCCTAATCACTCCCACTTGCACCATAACCAATGAATCCTCACCTTGTCCCATAATTCGTCAAATACTAATTAATTCCTGAAAATCATCCAATTAATTAATTTCATCACCAACTATGTATTACTCAGCATCTAACTCCCAATCCCAACCTCTCAAACTAAGAGAAACCGAATCGGACGCGAAAACTGGAAAGAAATCGCGAAACGGTAAAATTCTGCAGCCTTGTTGACCATACGCATATGGCTGCGTATCACGCCTCTCCATACGCGTATTGACTCCACCCATACGCGTATCCCCTCAACACTGACCACATCCATACGCGTATTGCCTTATGTCGTACGCGTACAGACAGAGACTCCCTCACACTGAAATTCCCAATTTCCAATACCGTACGCGTATGCCTTCCTATTACGCGTACTGCCTAGTTTCCATACGCGTATCACTGCGTATCACGCCATCCCATACGCGTATCACTCTTCACGGTACGCGTATCACCAGATCTGTTACGCATTTCACCAGAAGCTTCACTATTCTACATTCTGCTGCGATTTCTACACTCCTTCACTCCCAACCAGTTCTATAGTCATTTCTACATTGATTTTAGGTCCTATTTTCATCTCTTCTCTTGTACCTAGAATTACTACAGGTATTACAAGCCTAAATTTCCAATCGTTCCCCCAAATCGAATTCAAAAATGACAAGTCTGCAACATATGTTCATACAACAGCAACAACCACAATAATTCATGAAAATACATATCAATTCATGCACGATTCTCAGAATCACAACATACATAGGCAACAATCAACGATTCAACAGATTTGCATACAAATTCCTACGGGGTTAAGGACTCCCCACTACCCTTATACGATCAATTCACCAAATATGAACCCGTTCTCCCCCTTACCTCGAATTGTTCAGAAATCTGGAAAAATTGGGAAGAATTCCTTGCCTTAGCACTCCTCCTTCTTCCTTGTTCTACTTTCTCTCTTTTTCTTGTTTTACGTGAAATTAACCTCCTCCCCACTAAACTTCTCTAATTCCCCTTAATTAGATTTTTAATTAAATTTTCTTAATAATAATAATAATAATAATAATAATAATAATAGTAATAATAATAATAATAATAATATTCTCATTATTTTATCATTACTAAATGCACCTCTTAATTATCTAATATTAATTTACCACTCCAACACCTCTATTAAAGATATACATTCCCCTGCACTCAACCGCACACCTTTAACAAAGCCCAACAAATAGAAATAATAATACGACGATTAATAATTTAAATTGGGGTGTTACAGTACGGCTGCCAGATAGGCAGGCCATCCATTGGGTCATAATAGTCATGGTCAAAGGTGTCTTTCATCAGAGTGTCCTCCTCTAATGAGTTTCGTGGAGCACGGCATCCTTCCGGATCACAATCTCCGTATATCATCTTGACATATGACCTCGGTATATATCTCGGACTCTGTGCCGGATAGCAAAATGGTTTAGGCACCTCTCCCTGAGACATATAACCGTCCTCGTTAGGATAGGACTTCCACTCTTCATCTGTATCGGAGGAGTCTCCCTCGTTGATGGTATGTACTTCTTGAGATACTGGGTGGAGAAAGCCTCCACTGTGGAAGAAGTTCTGAATGGGATGAAGACTTTCATCATTAGTAGCAGTCTGGGTATAGGTTGAGGAAAAACCAAGACCTTTCTTTGTCTTGTTATCCATAGGAATGACAAGTTATCCCCATCCTTTTGCACTGTTACTTTTGATTACTTTGAGAGCATCTTTGTACGAGGAAATCGACGTTCCTCTTTCTGATTGGTTATCATTGCTCACCGAAAGTGCTTGGATCTGGGTTCCTACAACCTCCTCTGGTTCTACACAAGTGGACGACGATAAGTTGCTCACGATCAAGGCTTGTTCTCCGCAGACTGTGACGAGTTGGTCATTCTTGATGAACTTCAGCTTTTGGTGAAGTGTCGAAGTGACTGCCCCAGCCTCGTGTATCCAAGGTCTTCCTAACAAACAGCTGTATGCTTCCCGGATGTCCATGATCTGGAAATTGACTTGGAAAGTGTGAGGACCGATAGTTATGTGAAGATCGACTTCGCCGATAACTATTTTCCGGGATCCGTCAAATGCTTTGACGATGACCTCACTGCCCCTCATCGGAGATCCTTGATATGATAGTCGCATTAGAGTAGACTTTGGCATAACATTCAGAGTTGAACCGGTGTCTACCAGTACGCTGACTAAAGCATCGGCCTGGAAGTTGACTGTAATATTTAGTGCCATGTTGTGATGTTTGCCTTCTTCCGGCAGTTCTTCATCACTAAACCCCAAGTTGTTGCAAGAAGTGATGTTGGAAATAATGTTGTCGAATTGTCTTATTGTTACATCTTGTTTCACAAAGGCTTGCTCTAAAACTTTCTGTAGAGCTTCCTTGTGAGCTTCGGAACTGAGTAAAAGAGATATCACTGAGATTTTGGAAGGAGTTTGCAACATTTGATCAACAATGTTGTATTAGCTCTTCTGGATGAGCTTCAGCATCTCATCGTTGTTCTTTAAAAGGTCGGGATCTCTGGATTGACAGACTGGTTAATTGGGAACTTCTATTTGAGGTTCCTTTTCTTTGTTGGGTTCTCCAACTCCTCGATTGAAGATTCGACCACTATGTGTTACTCAACTGATGTCTGCAATATTCATGACGGAGGGTAATGGAGTTTCCTTTCCATTATCAATTGTTGTTGCATCATATTTGTAAGGGATAGCCTTATCGGATTTGTACGGTACTGGTCTCGGCAGATAAATAACTACAGGAGCCTTCTGATTTTTCTGACCATCGTAGCCGACCTCAATTGGTTCAAGGTTTAGAATCCTTCCACCATCAAGAGGAACTCTTATTTCATGGAGTAGAGGGATTATGGCGCATACATCTTTGGCCACTTCTCGTTTAGAGATTAAGACAACATTTTTGCCTAGATTAGGATGATAGTCTGACATTATGTTAATTGAACCAGAGCTTGAACACGGTTGAATCTCTTTGTGGTCCAACTGGCTTTGAAGGGCTGCTCGCACGAGGTAGCATCCTTGATTATCCTCTGAGCAAACTCTACAGCGCTCATAGTTGTGTGCTGGCACCCGGCCACGTCCGCTTTGTATGCAGTGTAACCTTACTAGATCTGTCTCCATTGATCGAACATCATGATTTTGATGCCTAGTAGGGTTCCCGTTATTCATACTGACTTATTGTGTGTCTTCATCTAGATAGATCGGAAGCCACCAGTGGTTCAATAAGTGTTGCAGTGTTCTTTGAACGAGTGCACATCCTTGGTCACTCTCACGACACACTTTGCTGTTCTGATACTCGTACGAAGTCAGAAAACCGAGCTGGACTTGCGTAGCGTGTAATTCCACCAAGCTGGTATTCATCAAGGGAATATCGAAGATTTGAATCATATTGACTTGATAATGACTTCTATCACGGTAATCCTGAATCCATCCAAGATCCATCTGACGCTGGAGGGCCTCTTGTACATAAGAGCATCCCTGATTGTTTACCGAGCAGACCAGACAGGAATCATAATCGTGTCATGGCAGATTATGATGTTGGCTTTGCCTTGAGTGTATTGCCACCAAGTTGACATTCATCGCACGGATGTCGTGGTTTTGAATGATGTTGGAATTTGTATAAGTCATGTTGACTTCACGAATTCGGTGATCTTGGATCCATCCGAGATCCATCTGTTCCTGTAGAGCTGACTGCACCACAGAACACCCTTGATCGTTTTTAGAGCAGATATTACACTGGTGATAGTTATGAGACGGTACATGACCATATCCATTTTGTCTGCAATGCATCTTGACCAGGTTGGTTCCCAATAAGTGTACATCGTGAATTTGATAGTTGTGCTTAGACTCTTCCTCTATCAAAATTACCGCAGCTTTCTCGTGTTGAGGAAACGGGTTCGTCTGAACATTTGGATTTTTGCCCTTGAAGGATAGGACCCCGCTCCTGACAAGCTTCTCCACATCGGATTTGAAGCTGAGACAATTTTCTATGTTATGCCCTAGTCCTCCTTGATGGTAAGGGCAAGTCTGATCTGCTTTGAACCAAAAAGGAAGATTTTCCGGTATCGCAAGAGGAGCCCTGGTTTGGACGTGCCCCTTGACCAGTAGTAGTGGAAACAGTTTTACGTACAACATTGGTATATGGTCGAACCCTGGTGGTCGTGTTGTATGGTTGTTGTTGTACTGAGGACGAGCCCGCTGAAGATGTTGTTGGGTCCTTTGCTGATATTGTTATTGATTCGGTTGGCTTTGAGCAACTTGAGGTTGATACGTAGGAACAAGCGTAGGGTTGATAGCAGGAGTTACAGCTGCTACTGGTTGGTACCGTCGCCTTTGCTTTCCGCGAGAGATATTGTCAATATCTTGCTATTTTTTCTTAGGGAGAGCACTACCGTATATTTTGGTACTGCTTGATAGTCCGGCATCTTTGACCAGACGTCCTTCTCAGACTGCTTCCTCAAGACGAACTTCCATGCCCGCCATTTCAGTAAAGTCGTTGGGCGCACTGGCGACCATTCGGTCGTAGTAGAATGAGCTTAAGGTTTTCAAAAGATCTTTGTCATCTCTTTTTCCTAAAGAGGTGGACAAATCTGGGCGGCAATTTCACGCCATCTCTGAGCATATTCCTTAAAGGTTTCCTTGTCCTTTTGCGACATTGCTCTGAGTTGATCTCTGTCTGGTGCCATGTCCGAGTTATACTTATACTGTTGAACGAAGGCAGCGCCAAGATCTCTGAAAGTGACGATCTTAGTGAGGTTTAACCCCATATACCATTTGAGTGCGGCACCGGTTAAACTATCTTGGAAGTAGTGAATCAGTAGCTGTTGGTTCTCTGTCTGATTTGACATCCTTCGAGCATACATCACTAAATGACTTTGAGGGCAAGAGTTACCCTTGTATTTTTCAAATTCGGGCACCTTGAATTTTTGCGGAACTTTCACATTCGAGACCAAACAAAGGTCTGCGGCGTCCTTTCTGAATAGATCCTGACCGCGAATTGCATGCAGTTCCTTCTGCATCTCCAAGAATTGCTCTTGGAACTCATTCATTCTGTCATACATACTTTCATTTCCACTAGCAAATATCTGTGGGATATGTCCTTCCGAAACAGTGTGTACCACGGGTGGTGGTACAATCATTACGGCAGTGACTCTTGGGGCTTCCCTCTCCCGAAGTTTGTAACCATCAGGAGTTGCTGTCATGCCCCTTGCATCTTCACTTTCCCGAAGTTTGTAACCTTCAGGCCCAGCGGCTCCGGCTACAGTTTTCGGATCTTCCGTGATCAGCAGAATATACCCTTCCGGGATATAGTTGAGTGGCATGCCCCAGGGACGATCTTTAGGCATGTTATACCGAGGATCATACTTTTCCACTATGGGCGTCGATGTGATCTCTGAGATCACAGTCCTTTGTATCTAGGCTGCTGCCAGAGCTTGCATGTCATTGTGAAGTTTCCTCAGATCTTCTTTTAGAGCGTCGAGTTCTTCTCTCAACTCTCTGTTCTCTTCCTCGAGATTATCCATCTTCTTTTGTCGATTGGTCCGAGTATTGTACGAAACAGGCAGTTTGACTCTAGAATTGAGACACACACGTGAGATTCGTAGGTAAGAAGAATACATTATGTGAGAATGATGAATGATATGCAATGATTATATTAATATTTTTTTGTTTAATCAAAAGAAACTTCAACAATTGGATTGCAAATATCATACAATGGGGAAACCCCGTTTTATTGAATTTAAAGATTACGAAAATGGAAATACAGTAATTTACAAAGTGCTGAAAAAGGAAATGTTTAAACTTCTTGACAAGGGTAAGGCATCCTCAGCTTGAGGGCTCTAGTTTGTACCCAGTGGAGACAAGGTTCCACGGCGATACAGTCTGGTTTTCCTAGAGACTCTCTTCCTTTCTTGTGAACATGTTTCCAAGCGTGTACTATTTCCGTCTTTAGTGCCCTGTCATTTTCTCCTTCCTTGAAGAAAAGACCTTCCAGATGAACATTACGCAGGATATGCTTCATCGGGTATCCAAATTGACGACAAACTAAAACTGGATGATAGTTAATTCCTACTTTAATTCCTATGAGGGGTACATTAGGGAAGTTTCCTCAACGGTCAATGATTCTTATCCCGTCATAGATTCGATTGTACCAATTGATGTCAGAGTTGGTAAGAGACATGATTCTCTGTGACCAATGTAAAGTACTCTTATGATCCCAAAATACAGCAGACTTGGGTAAGTGAGAAGTGAATCACTTGTATAGTAGGGGTACACAGCATGTGATCATTCCTCCGTTGTACAAATTCCTTAAGTGTACAGAATGATAAGCATCTGCGAGCAAGGTTGGTACAGGGTTTCCAATCATAAAAATCTTAATGGCATTGATATCAACGAAGTCATCAATGTTGGGAAACAGAAATAACCCGTAGGTGAACAAAACAAATATGCTCTCGAAAGCAGTCATGTTCCCTATACTAGCAAAGTAAAGAGCTTTCTTTTCAAAAACTTAGCTGGTAAACCTTAGATTCCACCCTTAATGGTCATGTGAGTCCTGACTTCTGACTCGTCCAAATAGATAGCTCTTGCAATGATTTGATCCTTTGGAATTTCTTCCAGTCCGGAAAAGGGAGCTTAGTCAGTGATGGGTAAATCAGTCAGGTGAGAGTACTCCTCCAGTGTCGGTGCTGGTTGATAATCCGGGAATGTGAAATAGTGATAGACCGGATCGTAGAACTGAATCAGCGTAGACAGGATTCCTTCAATTACATGGACCTTTAACAGAGATAGGAGTCCTACGTACTTAGCTCTGAAAGCATCAGGGTTGGTGATCATCCTTGCCAACCCCCTCAAATCCTCTAGTTTTGGAACCTTGAAGGTGTACTTGTGAGTCTTCCTTCTACCGAAATCCATAACGCAATCTTTCTCTCTGATATTTGCAATCATTGTCTTAGTTTAATTTGAAAAAGAGAGAGACTAGAAGAGAAAATTTTCTTTGTTTAAAGTTGTCATAGCCCAAATTTTGACCACTAAGATTCCCATCATTGTGCAAATCATCATCACAATATGGATGTACCTTCATGCCTCATCAATCTCCTCAAGGATTGTTGAGCATTCACTACTATCAAGAATTAGGGTTTCAAGCCCTCTCAGAGTTCTTAGACAAAGGATCAATCAAGAAATGACATGATATTCAACTTGTCTAAACCTCCCAAGAACCTACAATGGATCAAAATGACTCCCACTTCAAGGATCAAGCACAAGGCTGCTCCCTTCTAGGTGGATCAAGTCTCAAGATCGACAGTGTCACCAAATTAGGGTTTTGGTCGACCAGGGCCTCCAGATCGAAATTTTCCTCTGGACACAAGCCAATGATCCAAAACATAACCTAATATACTCCATGGAACCTCATGGGCCCAAGCATCAAGTCAATTTTGCTTCAGGGGATGCATTCATCTAAAATCAGGAATTAGGGTTTCTTGACCTAATTCACCCCTAAGTTGACTTTTGGGACAAATTATAAGTCAGGACCTCAAGAGAGGATTTGAGGGTCTATAATATACCAAATTGATCCATTTGGAACAATGGATTAATCCAAGAAACTTGAGCAACAAGTCTCAATTCCATCTGGACCACAGTTAGGGTTTCGCGAGAAAAGTCAACTGTAACTTTGACTTTTGACTTGGACATGCTCCCAAGCCCTAGGACTTGAATCAATATACCCTATAACACCCATGAAACATGTCCATCAAGTTTGATTTAAGTCAAGGACATGATTTCCTGAAGAATTGCACAGTTTGGAATTCATGTGATAAAAAGTTAACTGTGCACAAAAGTCAACTTTGACTTTTTGAGATTTTTCACCAAAATGGATTTTTAACCCTAAAATGATGTTAATGTATGATTGGAATCATCATTCATCAAGAAAAATCAAAGAAAGTGGGATAACTTGTAAAAGGGGTAACCATAAAACTTAGAAATTTTTCTAAGTCATGAAAAAGTGCCACTAATGCACCAACTTTGGAGGACCATAACTCCTAAACCACAAGGCCATTGTGCCCCCATTCAAAGCTTGATTTATAGATCACATTACCCTCTACAAAAGCATCATACTGACCTATGTCCAAATTCCTCATGGATTTTGAGTTATGGAGTGATCAAAATCAAGAGAAAACACTTTGTTCCAACACTTAGTGAAAATTTCACTAAGTCAGATTTGGCCTTACTTTTTGCCAAATGTAGGGGGATTTTTCACTTGGATTCAAAAGAGATCAAAACCAAACATGTTCAAACAGTTGTTGTGTCATGCAAGGGCTTTCCAAAATGGCCAAGAACATTACCAAATTCAACTTACACCATGAGATATGACATTGGCAAGTTGCCTTGCTGAAATCTGTCAAGGCAAGGCAGAATTTGCACTTTTACTCGATTTGCCAAAATCAGCCAAATTCAAATGCTCCTATCCACTTGGACACATCTGAGGATTGAATCTAAAGGGGACAATCACTGAGCCAAGCCTCCAAAGTCCATGGAACAAGAAATAGCATGTTGAACCTAGAATGGCCAAAATAGGGACAAGACTCCAAATTTGGATTGAAGCATTCAATGGAAGCATCAAGGTGGCATGAATTGAGTCATTCTCATCTGAAATCAGTCAAGACTTATCCAAGACCAAGGGGACCAAAGCTCTGTGCCCTAACCTCTAGTCAATGGCTAGAGGACACTTGGATTTTCATTTGCCAACATTGGCCAAACCTACTCAGCAGTTGCCATTCACTATTCCTTGCAAAACAAACTTGCTCTACTATAAATAGAGCTCAATTGTGTTCAGTTTAAGTACACCAAAGGCCTACAACACTTGCCTTTCTCAAAATCTCTTTCTCTTGGCAAAAATGCCTTTCTTAGCAAGGTAACTATCGGGTTTTGAGCTAGAGGGCAATTCCACTCAAACCAATCACTCACACACCTCATATACATCACATATGAGCTGATCAAACACTTAAACAACAACTGGAACATTGATTTCTCAGAATCACCAGTCAATTGCTCAAGGTTTTAACCAAGGTGCAGTTGAGATGCCATGAAGTGATCCAGCCAATTTCCATCAAGTCCAAGCATTCAAACACACTCCATAGCACTTAGGGAAGCTGTTCAGATCATCAAAACACAACTGTAACACCTCCTACACAAATCACGACTGTAACACCCCCTTTCTATACCCCCAAATAATCAAATAAATCATTTTGGCATGTATTAGAAATTTCATCAGAGTATAATTGTAAACACGGCATAAAAAGGCATGTCACATTATGCTTGAAATTAAAACATACAACACCTGCTCAACAAATGATATGCAACAGTGGGGTAACTTTCAACGTAGGAACCCAGTCCTTACACCCACATCTCAATATTTAGAATAAAAGCGGAAAATCTAAACATTGATAACACCAAACATATATACATTATATATATATATATATATATATATATATATACATCAACAAGTATGATACCACAACATCATTCATGTTTATGTACACAAATTCATCAGCAAGATACATACACGAATGTATCACAAAAAGGAATCAAACATAAGCATCCTAGCTACCCGGTGCTACATATCAGAGCCAACCGACCAAAAAGGTATGAAGACATGCTTCACAAAAGACCACCAAATACCTAATCTGCAATGCCTCGTAGAGCATCATAAAACAGCAGAAGGGTGAGAAATATTATCATAATAACAATGCATATAATCACATATCTCAACACAAAAGTATACACATAACACATTCTCACCATTCTACCATTCCACATAAACGTACATATTATATTCATTCTTCAATGCATCATTACAACGATACAATTCTTATCACAATTCATCACATCTCATTCAATATACTTCGCAAGGCATATATATATATATATACAAAACCAAGCATATTCATCACTATGCTTATCATTCAACATAAACACATATATTCATGTTCATTCATCCATGCACAAATACAAGGATGACCAATGCAAATCATAGAGACCGACTCACGACTCTATCCAAATGCAATGCGGTACCGACTCAATCATCACTAGTTCACTCAGGAACTCTGCTGGAACCATCGCTCGTTACCGAAGTAACTCCCCGTCGGGCCTACGATGTTCACTCATTGCTCACACCCCACATGGGCACACAATGTTTATGGATCGGTCACACCCCACATGGGCACACGACCCGATCGCTCACACCCCACATGGGCACACGATCCGATTTCTCACACCCCACATGGGCACACAATCATTTGTAATCATCGCTCACACCTCACATAGGCACACGACGTTACAACGGATTCTCATTAGAATCGCACAATGCAAGAATGCACATCATGATGCTTCACATACAACATGACTCATGACACTCTTGACATGCATACATATTCATAATATAGTCATGCATTCATCACACACAATCCACATACATTCACATCAATTGTGCCAACGGCAACCGAACGTTTTCACAAATAACCAAACAATTCGATTTACGGTTTACCGGAAAAGTCGGTTAAAAGTCGGCTAAAAATAATATTTTTATTCACCAAATCATAGAACATATTTTTAGCTTCACATCCATATAAATAACACCTCAATCGGATAAACAACGCAAAAGATATGGATATTTCAAAATAACGCAAAAACATAAACCGGATGCCGGACACAACGAAACGTTTCGAAAATACTGTTCCGATTGGACTAGGTTCAGACCTCAAAACCATTTTTCCTAGAAAGAACATCTCATTAGCTTTCCAACGCTTCGAACGGGGGTCAAAACCGACTTACGATTCAAGAGATATGAATTTTCGAAGTTTTGCCAAAAACCAGAATTTTTTCTGCTACAGCCCTGCGGGTTTATGGTATTTCGTCCGAAAATCCGACCGATTCAATTATTTTCTTCGAAACAAACACATACTCATTCATACCAAACATATAGTAGTGATTTGGAACCATTAAACGTGAATTCTACGACTTTCGATTTCACTCCGAATCTTAAACTCTCAATTCTCCAAAAATGCAAAAACTTACAAACTCAACCAAAATCGATAAAACAAGCGTACTTGATCACGGCCTAACATTACCCAACACAACTACGCAATTTATTCCGACTTTCGTCCGTAAAAACATCGATTTCTAATCAATTTATCATTTTCAACCTAAAAGAGAAAACTATGGAAAACAAGAAAAACATCCAAGCAAACACATACATAATGATATACATTGATGAGATAATAAAATTTCACACCCTTACCCGGATTCCAAGCTTGCTAATTGATTGATCTTGATGAATTTCTAAGTTTTTCCTCCTTTCCTCTTCTTTTCTCTTCCTCTTCTTTCTTTCTCTCCTTTTTCTCTCTATCTTTTTCTATTTCTCTCTATTTCTCTTTTCTTTCTATTTTCTTTCTTTTCTATTTCTTTTCTCTCATTTTCCACTAAATCAATTTAATTCATTTTTTTCTCACACAATTCTAATTCCACAAAATTTCTAACTTATAATTAATTGAGAAAAGACTAAAATACCCTCCATTCTAATTTCCCCGAAAACTCTCGAAAATGGTAAAATAACATTTAACACACCAATTTAACAAATAAAATAATTTATCACCCAATTAAATTAAAAGACTCAAGAATAATGGAATAATCAAAATCGGGGCGTTACAACGACCACCAGCTGCAAGTGGTAAGCATGAGCTCTTCTAACTCTATGATCTATGCAATTTTTGCTGCACAATAATTTGGCCATATGTTCATAATCATGCATGGAATGTTTTCCCTCAATTAATTGCTTTGTTTGAATCGTATATAAAAAATCCTAGCCTTCATGCAGAAATTAGGGTTCTTGAGGTTTTTTCGTGATTTCTTGTTATATGTTTAATTTAAATGAAATTAAGTGTTATAGACATGATCGTGAGGTTGAGACGAGCATAATGATATGTGGATTACATTATATGATTAAGTATTCAGTGAGATTAGAGATAAAATGCAAATCTGGGAATCTCAGAACACGCGCGTGTTCTTCAGCTTGTACTTGGCGCCATTTTTTCAAATTTGAATATTTGAATTTTGTGATTTTATTTAATTGATTCAAAAATTAATTTCTCTCTGAGTTTTAATGATTTTGAGTTGATTCTTTTTTTGATAATTCACAAAAATGTTAAAATATTTTATTTTATCAAAAAATCCCAAAAATATTATTTATTTCATATAATTGATATTTTTGCAAAGAATTAATATTTTAATTATTTTTGACATTTTAAATATTTTTTTCACATTGATTTTGCAACTTTTAATGCTTTCTAATTATTTTGTAGGTCAATACTTAATTTTTGAAGCATTAATCCAAGATCACAATTTGTTTTTCATATGTTAAACAATTTTGATCATTTTAATTGAATTTTTATTCAATTAAATACATTTTTGAAAACAAATTAGGGTTTTTGGATTAATTCAACCCTCATAAATCATTTTCAAAACACTTTGGGCCTCTAATAGAGTGTAAGACCCAATCCTTTTTTTGACCAAATCATTTTTGGGCCTCAGTGTATTGTATAAGTCCCGATACCATCAAAAACAAACAGCGCGATCGTCGCCCTTTTGAAAAATAACCTTGGGCCTACCCTCGAGTAGTAAGACTCATTTCTTTTCTTTCAAACTCTTTGGGCCTCTAATAGAGTGTAAGACCCAACCCTTTGTAAATACAACCCTAATTTTGGGCCTCACTTATTGTATAAGTCCCGTTGTATTTCAAAAGTTCGACGCGATCATCATCCGTTGAAAAATAAACTTTGGGCCTCTCCTCGAGTTATAAGACCCATTAAAAACTCTTGGGCCTCTAATAGAGTGTAAGACCCAACCCCCTTTTAACCAAAATCATTTTGGGCCTCACTTATTGTATAAGTCCCTCTGCGTTAAAAGAAAACCTCGGCGCGATCGCCATTTTAAACGAAAAAATCAATTGGGCCTACCCTCGTGTTATGAGCCCCACTCTTTTTCTTTAAACCTTTTGGGCCTCTTGAGAGAGTGTAAGACCCATCCCTTTGTACAAAAAACCTTTTTGGGCCACAGTCACTTGTATAAGTCCCTCTGTATAAATTCAAACAGTGCGCTCACTGATAAAAACCCTGGGCCTCTCCTTGAGTTGTAAGCCCCAAATCTTTCTTTTTCAAAGCACTTTCTCCTTTGATTTTGAATATACTGTTGTTTTCAATCTTTCTTTGTTGAACAACTAACCAAACAGCATGGAAGCTCTACAACCGAGTAAGTGTTTAAACGCTTTCATTTACCACTTTCATATATATATAACTGTATTGTGGGGATGTTTCACTGTAAGTCTCCTTTCACAAACTCATATATATATAACTGTATTGTGGGGCTGCTCATTGTAAGTCTCCTTTCATAAACTCATATCAACTGTGTAATAATAGTATAGATATTTAGAGTTTCCCGGGCAACTACGTCTAGAACTAGGTGACGTCGTTTCGCTTATTCGTAGAAATAGACAACTAGATCCCCAATAGGATCACCAGATACAGTCTTCTCTTCGGTTGTCCTCATTAGGAATTGTCAAGAAACTCTACTCCCAAAGATGAATGTATTCTCCGTGAATGGCATCTTTGAGTTTCTTCCAAATTCTCGAACTTTCCTGACTTGATCTATTCCTTGTGAATAGCTTTCCTTGAATTTCTCGGGGTCTGGGGACCCACGGGCTTCTTAAAAGCATCGGCCTCCTCTTGGGCATCGTACAAGGACCCACAGGCTTCCTAAAAGAAACCCCGCCTCCTCTTGGGCTTCATACAAGGACCGATCGGCTTCTTAAAAGCTTCCAGCCTCCTCTTGGGCTTCATACAAGGACCGATTGGCTTCTTAAAAGCTTCCAGCCTCCTCTTGCGCTTCGTACAAATTGTCCCGACGACCTCCTAGAGGTATAGGAACATAACTTAGTCATCTGCATAGAACAGTCCTTTCAAAGAGTCTACTACTGTTTCTCAAAGCATAGTACAAAAGATAAAACTCTTGACATGGACAGTCTAATTTCCTTGAGTCTCAAAGACATTCTCAAGTGACCCCTTCATTAAATAGGAAGAAAACTCATAGACTTGGACAGTCTCAATACCCTTCGAATTTCCTACTTCCTTAAAGAATAGGAATAACCCGGATCCTCGAATCAAATCCTTGAGTACAACATTGCTCATATAAGAACTGATTTTCTCTTTCAAAATCAGTATACTGGACCTATCACTCAACTGAAACAGTCACCATAGCCTCCTCTTGGGCTTTGTACATTGATTCTCCCCAGCGGAGTCAAACAACGTTTAGCCTCTCTCTCGGGCTTTGTACGAGACACATAAGAGACTCCCTCATTGAGTCAATCACCCCTTTTGCCTCCATCTCGGGCTTTATACGAGATACAAAAAGGTTCTTATTGAGCCAAACAAATTTTCGCCTCCATCTCGGGCTTTGTACGAGATACAAAAACTCTCTTGTTGAGTCAAATAGCCTCAATCTCGGGCTTTATACGAGATACCAAAAGATTCCTTCGTTGAGTCAAAACCTTTTAGCCTCTCTCTCGGGTTTTGTACGAGACACATATTAGCCTCCTCTTAGGCTTTGTATAAGAAAACCACTGGTTGATCCAATCAACCTTTTAGCATCAAAGTTGTGCCTCGTTCACAGTACATAAACATCAACAACTCTTTCCCCTTCATCTAATTGTTGTAAGCGGCAAGCCTCTGGATCGTCTACATCCATGCCACTGTCCATCTTTTAGCATGAGAAATTCCTAAGGAAAGATGGCATTGCTCTACACTGAGTTAAAGTCTTCTCCTTCAGGTTAAAAAACCCCTTCTTAGGAAATTATGGCATTGCTAGGATTCGCATATCCCGGTTAAAGTAATTCTCCTTTACAAATAGACAAACCCCTCTTTAGAGATGACAAATTCTCTCTAAAGTTGAGACCTTTTCAACTTCACATCTTGGGCTTTGAACAAGATACAAACCACCTTTCGTTTCACGTCTTGGGCTTTGAACAAGACACCAAAAACACCAATTTCCTCCCATAGTATAGGAGGAACTACAAACGCTCTGATTTCCCTGTTTCGGTAAACGGGAATACGTAGGCATAAGATCGAAAGAAAAGATCTTAGCGAGCACACTAAACAAAAACCCAAAATCCCATACTCTCACATATCTATCAGAAAGCATCAGTCCTAACATCCTAATCCTTGTTCCCCGCTAGAAAATCCCAGAGGAAAAGAAAGCAGTATTGGCGAAAATACAAATAACCAGTACAAAGACCCCTCCACATTGATAGCATCCGTAACCTAACAGACCGCTGTTTAAACTCAGTATGCAAAGCAGGGTTAATTGGAGACATCTATTTCCCTTCCTTCATCAGCTTTAATAGGATAAAAAATGAATCAACCTGTAGTAAACTCAACTGCAGAGAGCGACCAGTGCTTAAGAACCACGTCCAAAAATCGCTCGCTACAAATTTTTTTTAATGAAATGAATGCATGAATGCAACACACAAAAACATAGAAAAAACATGAGGCCAAAGGTTCAGTGTCATGAAGTCATGGCTCTACCCATCCCCAAAGGTTATACTGGTGAATTTTTGTACCTGTCCTCAAAATAATTGACCCCCTTGGGATAAAAACAGCAGGCTGGTTCACCCGAGCGAGCTGCAGTATCTTTGAGTAATCTCAAAAGAGGGTAGTATCGCGTGACAACTATTTCCGATAGCTTCCGCACTATAAAATAGTAACGTGGTCTCGGCATACTAAATCCTGAGTTTCATGGATACCACAATCGAACAATATGCTTTCAACAACCGAAGTCGTTTAGACATTGAATCCGCAAAGGGTATCTCCACTGATTCGATGGTCTACCAGGGTCTCTTATTTGGGAGTCACTCCCTGTAAGATTACATGTCTAATTCCATCACTTATCTTAGGTGTCACTCAAACTTTCCAAATGCGGCATCACCCGCAGGCCCATTAGCAGAAAAATAAACACGGATATCAAGTAGGAAAAGCGATATATATATATTAATTCCTAAAACTAACATCCTAGACCTCTTAAGAGCTATAATCCTAATCCTAACAGATCAAAGACGTCCCCAGCAGAGTCGCCATTTTTCTGTAGCGAGCGATTTTTGTCGGTGACGCGACCACCTTATCACTGGTTTTTGGGTTTCTCCCCATAATGAGGAGGGGGTGCTACTTTCTGATTTCTTATTTATCCCATGAAGCTGGAAGGGAAAGGGAAGTTATCTAAAACTAACCTTGCACGCGAATGTATAACTGAACAAACGCTTTAAAGAGATTGGGGGTCCGGGGTCAGGTTATACAATGGGCAGTTGTCAATTACCCATCCTATATGTGGTTATCCACGGGATATTAGCTTTAGGTTTCGGTTTGTACTTGATGGTGTTTATCCGTTAATGGGCTGGGAAAGTTTCTTGGGAAATATGAGTGAGTGGGTGAGTTTTTGTTGAATTTCAAGTGTTTCTGATGTTTTTGGTAAGGTACTGGACCTAAGTTTTGATTAATATAAAGGTACTCGACCTAGAGTTTTTTATTAGTATGCTCGCTAAGATTTCGCAAACTTATGTGTTGCACCCCAAAATTTGCCCTCCTTACCTTTTTACTAACTGGCTTATGTTTCATTTCATTTTTTGCATTATCATGTATGCATATCATTAGCATGGGGTCAAGGTGCTTGAGGCAGTTCAGAGAAGTCTTATCTGGTCTACTACATTATCAAGAGTTCACAGCTTATTCCAGGCATTTTTAATATTTTCGTATTTTTATTCGTCTGACTGTATTTCCACTCTGCATCATCTAAATAGCATAAAATGGTGTTTTTCATCTCGCATACTGCCTAAAATATTGGTCGGAATAATTTCTCGAAAATTTACAGACAGAGTGGTCAAATTGAGTTTCAGCGGTGCCCAAAATTAGGGATCAAAATTTATTTTAAAATCTGACCAAATGCTGTATTTTTTCGAGTCATATATTTCGTACTAATCATTTTAGTGTACTCGGTTTGTTTTTTCCGATTATTTAGGCGTCCGATTTTTATTTATTTGGGGTCCGTTTATATTACCTTTTTTTAAACTAATATTATTTAGAATAAATAATTATAATAACTAGCATTGTATTTTAATTTTATTTTAAATATTTATATTTTATTTTTAATTTAAATAATGTTTAATAGGCTAATTAGTATTTTATTTTTTTTAATAGTCATTTTTTATTTTTTACTAATTTTAAGAATAAATAAGTAGTGATTAGCATTTTATTTTAATTTTATCTTAAATTTTTATTTTTATAAATAAGTAAGTTTAGTTTTTATTTCAGATTTATTAAATTATTTAAATTTTATTTAACTTTTAATATTATTAAACTTGGGCCTCAAATTGGGTATTAAGGACATTATTGGCAACTAAAAATTAACCCTAATTTGGTTCCTATATATTGTTGTTACTGTTAAAAAAGGGGGGAGGACCGGAGGACCGGAAAAAAAAGGACGAAGACCAGGTAGAAAAAAAGATAGGCCGCCGATTTAGTTGCTTCAGGTAATTGTTTCATCGCCATATATATCCTAATAGAAAAACCCCACTGAAACTTCTATATTGGTTTTTATAAACAGTAACCGCGTGCTATTTGTTTCACGAAAGACACTGACTTCGTAAATATGTTTTATATATAACATAGTAACACAAAAGGTGAACAGTAACCGTGTTACTATTTCTTTGTTTTATGAAACATATATATATATATATATATATATATATATATATATATATATATTATAATGTTAATAATATTTTTCTTTTAACATAGTAATAACGTTATATTTTCTTAAGTAATATTTTCTTTTAGCATTATGTATATATTTTGTTGATTTTCTTTATATATTCATTTTATATTTTTCAGATCGAATCGTGTCGATACGTTGTTCGCACGTTCGTGTGTATGATGCGTGACCTTTGTGTTTAGTCCGATCCGGTTGCGATGATCGCATATTTTGCGTTAGCAACCTTGTTGAGGGTTTGTCTTTTCAAAGTTAAATTTCTCTTTTTTTTTAGTTGCCTTTTTTGTTATATTTAGATCCGTGCAATTCGGATCCGGTTGCGATGACCGCGTTTTGGCGATACCAACATTGTTGAGGTTTTTCTTTTCAAAGTTAAATTTCTCTTTTTTTGAGTTGCCTTATTGTTATATTTAGATCCGCGCAATTCGGATCCGGTTGTGATGACCGCGTTTTCGCGATAGCAACATTGTTGAGGTTTTTCTTTTCAAAGTTAAATTTCTCTTTTTTTTTTAGTTGCCTTTTTGTTATATTTAGATCCGTGCAATTCGGATCCGGTTGCGATGACCGCGTTTTCGCGATAGCAACATTGTTGAGGTTTTTCTTTTCAAAGTTAAATTTCTCTTTTTTTTGAGTTGCCTTTTTTGTTATATTTAGATCCGTACAATTCGGATCCGGTTGCAGTGACCGCGTTTTCGCGATAGCAAAGTTGTTGAGGTTTTTTTTTATTTTCTTTTTTTGTAATATTATTTGAGTAATTTCCTTTTGAATTTAATTCATGCACCATTTTTACCATTTTATAAAATTTTCACAAATTTTATTTTTATTTTTATTTTATTTTTTATCATCTAAACTAATTGTTTAATCCAACTTCTTTTTTTCATCACACATTTCATGCATACCCTAAATTGTTTATTGTCATTCACCTCATTTCTCTTATTCACGTCTGTTTCTCACTAACCTTTTATGCAGGATCGAGGTAAGTTCTTTAAGGGTATGGATAAGTATCCATGGTTACCCTTACCTTTTCCTCTCCTATCTTTTCTTTAGGATTTAGGTCGTCGTCAAGCCTCATTAACCGTAGGTCACCCATGCATGATAACTTTAGGATTCATAGTCCCCCTTTAGAGTTACCCTTGTGTCTTCTCTCTTCTCATCTCAAATTTCTTTAAAACACTTAATAATAATAAGGTGTATTGCGCACGAGCCTTAAGCGTGGGGAATGAGAAATGAGGGGCTTCCTCTCATCTCTCTAGAGTGCTTAGCGAGCGTCCTGTCTTGGGACGATGCGTTAAGTATTCGCCTCTGTGCCCTAGACTTTGGTGCAATGCAGCTTAGGAACTAACTTAAGCCATTTCTGTCCTAAAAAATACAAACCAACTTCAAACCTTTTTGTCCTTCGGGATTGTCAAACTAAAGGCTATTTTCAAAAAGGGCACGTTACCTTCCGTCTGAGTCGCAAACAGGCATCGACCCTAACTGCCGGACGCGAACTTAACGTCGCTCATAAAAATCACAAAAAGAACTTGGTCCGAACTACGTTGACTCTGAATTCCCCATTGCACAAGGGGGGTACGTAGGCCTAGGACGTCGACGTCCTACCGAGTCTATCTTTGTTTTTCCTTCTCCGTCTTAGTACAGCCCTAGATGATAGTATGACTCACCCTTAGAATAGACAACAAGCGTGGATCCCATCGAGTACGATGGACGCGTGGGGTGCTAGCACCTTCCCCTCGTGTAACCGACTCCCGAACCCAGGCTATGGTCGCGATGACCATTCCTTTCCCTCTTCCTCTGGTTTATGCGGTGTTCCTTTTCCCTCTCTTGGGATAAATTTACACGGCTGGCGACTCTGTTTTTTCCGCGCCACTCTCGCGTTTGTACCTGGATGAAAATCCGGGGAGCGACAGCTGGCGACTCTGCTGGGGACTCTGGTTGACCTATGCTGGTCCATCCCTAAGCGAGTCAGTCCTAACGCTTGCTTGTCTTTGTTCTTTTTGGGTGTTTGGTTTTGATTTACTTTAAGTGTTGTATTTTTATTTTTATTTTTTTACCGCATTTTCTGCATTTCATTTTTTATTACTGTCATACTGCTGTGTTGTGCTGGCTGTCTTTGTTTTGTAGGTTGGGTGGGTTTGAGAGCTAAGCCCAATACCAAGGCTTGAGAATACCCTAGGACTAGAGTGGAAAGTAGTGGGACCTACGTGCCCGCTTGGTACGTTTGTGTGTTCACGAAATTCACAACCAGACGAGGCTATCTTGGGACGCATTCTAACGTGTGTGTCTTGCGCATATTGGGGTGTTGATCTAGAGAGCTGTCGACTCTGGTGACCGATCATTGAGGACCTTAGTGGAAACATCCCTCTTTAGTGGTGACAGTGGCAGACCACATCCTGTGGCAAACCCATTCGCACCCGAGGGCCCGCTTTGGAACTCGCATAGGACGGCCCCTACGTTTTGAAGAGAATCAGCGGAGGCACTCCTCGATTGACTTTAGTACTGTACCCCGAGGGATGAATGCCCCTCGAACGTAAGGATACTTTAGCAAAAGACGCTTACGAATAATATCATCACACTCCCTTCGATATAAAGATCATAGTCCCTCGATGACCCTTCAAGTTGCCTACAAAAAATGATCTTGTCCCTCGATGACCCTACGGAAAAATGATGGTAGTCCCTACGAATTGCTAAGGTATCCTTACATGTTGCCTCCTATGACCATTTGATGACCCTTCGCTGTCCCTCCACATCCAATAGACAGGACTACCTACCAACTAATGGTATGGATAGTGCTATCTCTCAAGGAAAATGATAAGTACAAGAAAGACCTCATAAATTAAGGGTAGGTAACTTTTAAATGCTCGCTCACAACTCAAAAAACAAATACTTTTCACACCTCACACTTTCAAAAATATTTTCAAAAAACAAACACTTTGTATACGTTCTTACACGAATTATTACAAAGTCAACTTTTACGAAATATTTTCTAAACACACACCACATTTCAAAAAAAAGCAAGTTAAAGTGAGCTAGCAATTAAGAGCCCGTAGATAACTACGGATGAAAAGGGGTGCTAACACCTTCCCTTTTCATAACTTACCCCCAGAACTCAAAAATCTTTTGAAAACGGTCTTTCCTGTTCTTTTCACCTTTCCTAAATAAATTGGATAAAAGAAAAGTCGGTGGCGACTCTTGCTAACCATAACATGTTTTGCGAAAAACAAAAGTAAAAAGTCATTTCTCCACCGTACTATTGTTTCTCGACCTCAGTGCCGAAGCTGAGGACCTTCCGCCTTGGAGAATCAGTTGAGGCCTCCTCGATTGATGATGATGCCAAACCAGAAATGGTGAACGTATCATCATTTCTCGACCTGAGAGCCCAGGATACTGAACATCCTAGTACCTACACGTGAGAGGGGATGGGTGTTTGCAGGTTTGCAGGTAACCGAGACTTTCAACCTACCCGGTTTTCTGGATTTCTCATCAATGTCTGTTCATTTGGGTTCCTCAGTGGTTCAGAGTTTTGGTTTTCTGGTTCCTCGTTCAGCTAACAGCACAGCACATCCAGCAGTGTGCCTTGACCCCATGTTTGCATGAGCATATCATTTTTCTTGCATTCTGACGTGTTTGACATTTTTCAGGGCTTGCATCTTACTCTTGATTCCGGTTTTCTGAGGTTACTTCAGTATGGATGTTCAGAGAAAGAAGACTGTTGCCTATTCATTCCCAGAGCCGACTTTGACACTGATTCACAAATTGATTAATATGGCTGGTTCCGGAGTTCGTACAGAGTTCAGTGGAAGGTATGGAAGACTTCTAAAATTTGTCTATAATATCTCCCAGTATGAGAAGGATGCCATTCACACACTTCTTCAGTTTTACGATCCGTCTCTGCGTTGCTTCACTTTCCCGGACTACATCTTGGCTCCAACGTTGGAGGAGTTCTCATTTATTTTGGGAATTCCTATTAGTCATGATATAGTTTTCTTTTCTGAAGAACACCCCGGTATGAAAGATATGGCTGTTGCTCTTCATATTGATGAATCTGTTCTTAACAGTAATATTGCAGAAAAACAAGGAGTTAAGGGTTTCTTGTTGAAGTTCTTGTTTGATTAGGCTTGCATACATGTCAAAGGGAAGAACTGGACTGCTTTCCAAGCTATTCTGGCCATGTGTATCTACGGGATTGTTTTGTTTCCAAATATTCCTGATCTGGTGGATATGCATGCCGTCAGAATCTTTATTTTGAAGAATCCTATACCTACCTTGCTAAGGGATGTGTACCATTCAGTTCACTATAAGAATGAGAATAGGCGTGGGAAAACTGTGAGTTGCTGTGCGCCGCTCTTAGCTACTTGGTTTCTGAGTCGTCTCCCTGAATCTGGCGCTTTCGTTGATGCGAAAGATTCTCTGAATTGGTCTAAGAGGGTTATGGGCTTGACTGCTGATAACATCGTTTGGATTAATCGTGACTTGCTAGGAATGGAGATTATTTGCAAATGCGGAGAATTTCCTAATGTTCCCTTGATAGGGAGGAAAGGTGGAATTAACTATAATCCCTCCCTAGCTATCAGACAGTTTGGCTATCCTTTGAAGAATCCACCCGAAGAGCGAGATGTCCGAGAATCCTTATTCTTCAATGGTATTGAGGATCAAGGGTTGATGAGGAAAGTTGTGAATGCTTGGAAACAGGTAACTAAGAAGGGTAAGATTCCATTCGGGAAAAGTAACAATCAGGCTTTCCCTCCCTATAAAGAGTGGATTAAGAAGAGAGCAGAAGAGGAGCTTCTCCCATTCCCGGTGGAACCACCTCTGTATCCTTTGGTGATCGAGCCTCCTACCACCGTTGAGTTGGAGAAGTATAACACATTATGGGCTGAAAAAGAAAGGTTGCGGGAAGAGAATAGTGAGCTAAAGAGAGAGATTTATCAGTGGAACCATGAGCGGGGTGAAGCTGTTCATACCGCCAAGTTAAAGACAGAGCTCCTTGCTAAAGCAGAAAAAGAGCTTGCTGACATGGTTGCATCCAGGGAAAGAATGAAACAAGCTTTGGATGGTATCAGTAGCGTTCTCAGGTCCAAGGAGGAGGAATTAGGCAAGGCTTTGTTAAAGATTCACAGGTTCAATGATCACCAAGAAACTGCCATGGCTGAGAATAAAAGAAAGGAAGACGCTTACCTAGCTAAGATTGATCAGTTGAAGTCTACGCTCAACAAGAAAGACGCCGAGATTCTATCAGGGATATTCAAGAGACAAGCTGTCCAAGATCAACTCAACAAAGCTATAGCCTCCATAGAGGAATTGAAAGTCCAAGCTGAAGTAAAGAAACCTAGACATGAGGGTCCTAGCATAGATGGTGCTACTAAAGAAGACGCTTGGGAGTTACATTGTCGATACTTGGATGGGATCATACACAGGAGAGACCTTCTCATTCAAGGGCTAATTCAGAGGCCGAAGCATCCCGATACCAGAAAGTTGTTCAAGGAGGTTCAAGACTGGTGCAGAAAGCATAATGGATGGGGGGGATTGACACTTGTGGACTTTGATGATATGCCTTAGTTTTCTGTCTTCTTTCATTGTATGTGGACCACCACCAGGCTTGTTGGTTGGGACCTATGGTTTTTATATTCAGACTTGTTATCTCGGATTTGTGATTGTTAACATTTGGCTTTCCTTTGGTTTTCTTAATATATAAGCAGAAGTTCCGTTCTATCTTGTTATTAAACTGGAATCAAGGGATGGATCGCCCTGTGAATTTTCAAACACGCCCATTTGCATTTGCATATTCATAATCATTTTGCATAATTATTTTGCATAACAGGCGTTTATCTCCGGTATTCTTATCTTGTTCTGACATCTCAGGCCGTTCAAAAATTGATCATGGAACGAGTTCAAGCTGAGTTGAGGGAAATGCGAAGCCAGATGGGGCAATTTGGGGAAGACATGCTCCAGGAGCAGAAAATAATGAGGGAGGAGATTAATCAGTTGAAGACTCAGATGGGTTTGGTAATGGAAATGCTGAATAGGGTGTTGAAGAAGGAAGACAGTCCTGTGCCCGCTTCCACAGCAGAGGTTCTCATTTCTCCCACCTCCTTGGGGTCTCCTCTAGACCATGGATTGCCTCGTGGATCCTCTCCACCGTCAGAGCTTTTTCATCAGCAACTGTTTCTTGAGGGTCTTAATCCAGAGAAGATTGATAAGAAGTTTGATCAGATTCCGATGCCATACGCTCAGTTGCTTCGGCACTTGCTCAAGTTTCAACTAATTGAATTGATTGCTGCGGGACCTCCACTCGCCAAGTTTCGTATGGGTTCCAATGTCCATGATAGGTGTGAATTCCATTCAGGGGCGCCTGGTCATAAGGTTGAAGATTGTAAGATGCTCAAGTATAAAGTCCAAGAGCTCATTGACTCAGGGGCAATCAAGTTTACATCAGTTGGCACTGGTAAACAAAGTGATGTTACTCCCAGTGTTGCAAAGGGACCGATGACTCCCTCTTTTGCCAAAGGATCCACCTCGCGTCAGGGATCTCTTCCACAACCCTTGTTTATGCCTCAGCCGAGTGCAGAAAGGAAAGTGCAGGGCCAGACTGGGCGCCCAAATCAGCACCGACAGCAGAATTATCAGCAACAGGGGCAACCGAGACCAAGAAGGCCCAAAAGGATAATTGATCCTGTTCCTATCCCTTATAGTCAGCTGTTTACGCGCCTGCTCAAGAAGTCTCTGATTCAAACAAGGGGTACCGCGCCAGTACCGTACCCTATTCCTCCCGATTATAACATGACTGCTAGGTGCGAGTTCCACTCGGGAACGTTCGGGCACACGATTGATGAGTGTAATGTATTCAGGCATAAGGTGCAAGACCTGGTGGACTCATAGATCATTGTATTCACTGAAGATGATATGTACATCAATGGAAGCCTCCTTTCTCAGATGAACACTCAGTCTGCAAGTACGTCCAGGCAGAATTAAGCTTCCTCAGCGATGGCAATCTTCAGCTTCTTTACTGCATTTTCATTTGTAGTTTTTATTTTCTTGCTAAAAGCATCGTGTGTATGCAAGACTTGTTTGTTTTTTTATGATGATATTAATGCAATGAGTATGTTTCCCTTGAAGTAATCCATTCGTATTCACTCTTAAATGTTTATATGCACTGCAATATCAATTTTTCTTGTTAAAAACTCTTGAGGGAGGATGACGAAATAAGAACGCAGATTTCTAATGGTACGCTTCTGGATAAAACCCTGTTGAGGATGTGCAGGCATTGTTTCAAACCCACAAACACTGGAGAGATAAGGAGATAAACCCTTGTTAACCCCTTTGAGCCTTGAAGTAGGAGTTTCTTTCGTACGAAAAAACCCTCATACTTAACCCAGGGGCAGGGTAGGCGTCAGTTAGTTTGACCGAGCGCTCAAATTCCAAGGAGAATGTGCAAGAGATATGAAACCCCGATGGTTACCCGTCAACAACTAAGGAGTGAGGCAGTCACAACCCTTTCAAGCAAACAGGACAATCAGTGTCACACGCTTTGTTCGAAAGGGGAATAAAAAAGAAGGAGAGAAAGCCCGCTAAGTCGAAACTTGACTTAGACAAAAGTTAGGGCATCCCGCTGGACTTCAAAATCGAAAAACCCAAAAGGGTCAGTCCAGGCAAAATTGGGGATCAAAAAGCAAAAGAAAAAGCGAAAAGCGTTACAAAAGAAAATCCCCGATAAGAATAAATTCGTGTGATTACAGAAGATAAAAAGGATGACTGTCACTCCAAAACCTCCTTAGGTGTCGAACCATTAGTGGCATGGGTTCCCTAAAGATCATAAACCTTTTTGAGAGATAAGCGTTTGGGTCGGATTAACTGAACATAGGACTGGAGAACATCACGAAGAGTGGGTGGGCACCAATAAACTTTGAGCCATAAATCCTTTTTTCTGAAACCGTGAGCCAGACCACGTTACAACCCTTAAAAGTCCTAATTGAAACAGGGTTTATTCCGAAAGCGTACTTCAACAGGATAGCGTTCCTGACTCCTATAAGTTGTGTTAATAAGATTTGTTGGTATTGCATGTGCGCATTGTTTTGCCATTCAAAAATCAAGGTCGCGTCCCAGCTAGCGATTCGTTCACAAGGTTGGGCGACGCATTTTCAATAAAAACTTCAAGGTTAACATGAGTGTTGCATTAGAATTCTCATAGATGTGCCTAAGCATCAATGTAGCTTACACAGTGAAAGTCAGTCAAGAAGCTTGATCCTGCCAAGTTGGGTTGCTTGAAAATTCCGAAGGACAATCATATCAAGAGGCATGCTGCCAAGAGACTCAGTGTAGAGTGGGCTCTCCCAGTAAGTCGTGTTAAGATGGAGCCAATCTGGGGCAGTCACGTCAAGAAGTCCCTCTGAAATTCAGTTATTTTGGGGAATTCATTCTAAGATCAGGGGCAAAGTCACTTCAAAGCTCATATTGGGGCAGGCCACCTCCAGAGCGTGGGAGATTATTCACTCCTGAAAATGGTTAATTGAAAGCACCTCTTCAAGGCAGAATATTTCAGGTTATTGCAAATCCCTTTCGAAGTAGTGTACTTCATGGATTATGAAGACTGGGGCAGTTATGTCGAGATATGATAAATCTCTCCAAGAGTTTGAAGACCCTGGGGCAGTGCGGACGCCCGGTCTTCTGTAAAATCCTCCTGAGGTGATTTCTTCCATTTGACCTGGTGGTCTGGGGCAAGTGGAAAGTTCAAAGGGCCGTCTAGGACCTTAGAAACAAGTCAGGATTGAAGGGCAACAGGATTGTACTTCCCCAACAACTTGCTCTCCCCAGCGTTGAGATTGCACTCTCCTCAGCTGGGCAGACCTCCCCCAGCAGGAGACTTGAGAAGTATTTTTTCCGGATTAAGACATATTTCCCCACAGAGTCTGAACGCTTCAGGAAATGTTTTTCTCAGCAGCAACGGTGCAATCTAATCCTCAACAGATAAGTAAGCTTGATGTTATCCGCTAGCAAGGTGGATGTCAGCACTTACTGTTCCCCCAAGCAGAGTTTGGTAGTGATCCTCGCAACAGTTTGTCCAACAGGGGTTGACATCCCTAGCAGGTTTTAAATCCAAGTGATATCTGGCACTCTTCTGATTCAGGCCGTGGCCTCCCCTTTCAAAGAGTTATGTATAATCCCCAGTAGAACGAATGTTCATCTAAGATTCATCCCCAACAGAAGTTATTGATCCAGAGAGTCGGTCACGGTGATCCTTCTCAACGGAGTTCTGGGACTCAGAGGACAATTTATTTTTTTTAGCCCGATCTGAATCATTCTTTTCTCTCCGGCATTTATTTTGCTGGAGGGACCCCTTTTTGCATATCATAAGCACTTGCATTGCATCCTCAAACGCATAGCATTTCCACTTCGTGTGGAGCATTACGGCAAAATTCAAACATTTGCATTCGAAGCATAAGCCAGGATTGACGCTCTCTTTACCAGTTTCTCTTTCTCAGCGGAGATAGCACAGTTCAGGAGATTTTTGGAGGGGCGCGTTCCTCATATTTGTGTTCCCCGGAAGAGTCTTTTATTTAGACTTATCCATTCCCCAACGAGATTAATCCCCGGTAAAAGTTGCTTTACACCCGTCCGTGTACCCTTCAGATACCCGTATGTATTGAACCTTTTTACACCCGTCCGTGTACCTTTTAGATACCCGTCCGTATTGAGCTTTCTACACCCGTCCGTGTACCTTTTAGATACCCGTCCGTATTGAAACCTTTACACCCGTCCGTGTACCTTTTTGATACCCGTCCGTATTAAACTTTTTACACCCGTCCGTGTACCCTTTTGATACCCGTCCGTATTGAAACCTTTACACCCGTCCGTGTACCTTTTTGATACCCGTCCGTATTGAATCCTTTACACCCGTCCGTGTACCTTTTTGATACCCGTCCGTATTGAAACCTTTACACCCGTCCGTGTACCCTTTTGATACCCGTCCGTATTGAAACCTTTACACCCGTCCGTGTACCCTTTTGATACCCGTCCGTGTTGAAACCTTTACACCCGTCCGTGTACCTTTTTGATACCCGTCCGTATCGAAACCTTTACACCCGTCCGTGTACCTTTTTGATACCCGTCCGTATTGAAACCTTTACACCCGTCCGTGTACCTTTTTGATACCCGTCCGTATTGAAACCTTTACACCCGTCCGTACCCGTCCGTATTAAAACCTTTACACCCGTCCGTGTACCTTTTAGATACCCGTCCGTATTAAAACCTTTACACCCGTCTGTGTACCTTTTTGATACCTGTCTGTATTGAAACCTTTACACCCGTCCGTGTACCTTTCAGATATCCGTCCGTATTGAAACCTTAACACCCGTCCGTGTACCTTTTTGATACCCGTCCGTATTGAAACCTTTACACCCGTCCGTGTACCTTTTTTATACCCGTCCGTATTGAAACCTTTACACCCGTCTGTGTACCTTTCAGATACCCGTCCGTATTGAAACCTTTACACCCATCCGTGTACCTTTTAGATACCCGTCCGTATTAAAACCTTTACACCCGTCCGTGTACCTTTTAGATACCCGTCCGTATTGAAACCTTTACACCCGTCCGTGTACCTTTTTGATACCCGTCCGCATTGAGCTTTCTACGCCCGTCCGTGTACCTTTTAGATACCCGTCCGTATTGAATCCTTTTACACCCGCCCGTGTATCTCTTCAGTACCCGTCTGTAATTGATTTTCTAAATTCCTTGACACCCGTCAGGGTTTATCCCCGGCATAGTTAACATTCGTTTGTGTTTATTTCGTGACTTTCCAATACCTTGGTTTTCAACACTCGTACGTATCGTGACAAGTGCAGCATTTTTGTCCGTTCCCCAGCGAGTCATTCTTCTTCTGTTGGTTGCAAATTTCTGGATTTCTTTCAGTATTCAATCCCCGTGTATCCTGGAATGTCTGAGAGCCGTTGCTATCATACACTCAGGACCAAGTTGATTGAATATGGGCAGCTGTTGCACCCCAAAATTTGCCCTCCTTACCTTTTTACTAACTGGCTTATGTTTCATTTCATTTTTTGCATTATCATGTATGCATATCATTAGCATGGGGTCAAGGTGCTTGAGGCAGTTCAGAGAAGTCTTATCTGGTCTACTACATTATCAAGAGTTCACAGCTTATTCCAGGCATTTTTAATATTTTCGTATTTTTATTCGTCTGACTGTATTTCCACTCTGCATCATCTAAATAGCATAAAATGGTGTTTTTCATCTCGCATACTGCCTAAAATATTGGTCGGAATAATTTCTCGAAAATTTACAGACAGAGTGGTCAAATTGAGTTTCAGCGGTGCCCAAAATCAGGGATCAAAATTTATTTTAAAATCTGACCAAATGCTGTATTTTTTCGAGTCATATATTTCGTACTAATCATTTTAGTGTACTCGGTTTGTTTTTTCCGATTATTTAGGCGTCCGATTTTTATTTATTTGGGATCCGTTTATATTACCTTTTTTTAAACTAATATTATTTAGAATAAATAATTATAATAACTAGCATTGTATTTTAATTTTATTTTAAATATTTATTTTTTATTTTTAATTTAAATAATGTTTAATAGGCTAATTAGTATTTTATTTTTTTTAATAGTCATTTTTTATTTTTTACTAATTTTAAGAATAAATAAGTAGTGATTAGAATTTTATTTTAATTTTATCTTAAATTTTTATTTTTATAAATAAGTAAGTTTAGTTTTTATTTCAGATTTATTAAATTATTTAAATTTTATTTAACTTTTAATATTATTAAACTTGGGCCTCAAATTGGGTATTAGGGACATTATTGACAACTAAAAGTTAACCCTAATTTGGTTCCTATATATTGTTGTTACTGTTAAAAAAGGGGGGAGGACCGGAGGACCGAAAAAAAAAGGACGGAGACCAGGGAGAAAAAAAGATAGGCCGCCGATTTAGTTGCTTCAGGTAATTGTTTCATCGCCATATATATCCTAATAGAAAAACCCCACTGAAACTTCTATATTGGTTTTTATAAACAGTAACCGCGTGCTATTTGTTTCACGAAAGACACTGACTTCGTAAATATGTTTTATATATAACATAGTAACACAAAAGGTGAACAGTAACCGTGTTACTATTTCTTTGTTTTATGAAACATATATATATATATATATATATATATATATATATATATATATATATTATAATGTTAATAATATTTTTCTTTTAACATAGTAATAACGTTATATTTTCTTAAGTAATATTTTCTTTTAGCATTATGTATATATTTTGTTGATTTTCTTTATATATTCATTTTATATTTTTCGGATCGAATCGTGTCGATATGTTGTTCGCACGTTCGTGTGTATGATGCGTGACCTTTGTATTTAATCCGATCCGGTTGCGATGATCACATATTTTGCGTTAGCAACCTTGTTGAGGGTTTGTCTTTTCAAAGTTAAATTTATCTTTTTTTTAGTTGCCTTTTTTGTTATATTTAGATCCGTGCAATTCGGATCCGGTTGCGATGACCGCGTTTTCGCGATAGCAACATTGTTGAGGTTTTTCTTTTCAAAGTTAAATTTCTCTTTTTTTGAGTTGCCTTTTTGTTATATTTAGATCCGCGCAATTCGGATCCGGTTGCGATGACCGCGTTTTCGCGATAGCAACATTGTTGAGGTTTTTCTTTTCAAAGTTAAATTTCTCTTTTTTTTTTAGTTGCCTTTTTGTTATATTTAGATCCGTGCAATTCGGATCCGGTTGCGATGACCGCGTTTTCGCGATAGCAACATTGTTGAGGTTTTTCTTTTCAAAGTTAAATTTCTCTTTTTTTTGAGTTGCCTTTTTTGATATATTTAGATCCGTACAATTCGGATCCGGTTGCGGTGACCGCGTTTTCGCGATAGCAAAGTTGTTGAGGTTTTTTTTTATTTTCTTTTTTTGTAATATTATTTGAGTAATTTCCTTTTGAATTTAATTCATGCACCATTTTTACCATTTTATAAAATTTTCACAAATTTTATTTTTATTTTTATTTTATTTTTTATCATCTAAACTAATTGTTTAATCCAACTTCTTTTTTTCATCACACATTTCATGCATACCCTAAATTGTTTATTGTCATTCACCTCATTTCTCTTATTCACGTCTGTTTCTCACTAACCTTTTATGCAGGATCGAGGTAAGTTCTTTAAGGGTATGGATAAGTATCCATGGTTACCCTTACCTTTTCCTCTCCTATCTTTTCTTTAGGATTTAGGTCGTCGTCAAGCCTCATTAATCGTAGGTCACCCATGCATGATAACTTTAGGATTCATAGTCCCCCTTTAGAGTTACCCTTGTGTCTTCTCTCTTCTCATCTCAAATTTCTTTAAAACACTTAATAATAATAAGGTGTATTGCGCACGAGCCTTAAGCGTGGGGAATGAGAAATGAGGGGCTTTCTCTCATCTCTCTAGAGTGCTTAGCGAGCGTCCTGTCTTGGGACGATGCGTTAAGTATTCGCCTCTGTGCCCTAGACTTTGGTGCAATGCAGCTTAGGAACTAACTTAAGCCATTTCTGTCCTAAAAAATACAAACCAACTTCAAACCTTTTTGTCCTTCGGGATTGTCAAACTAAAGGCTATTTTCAAAAAGGGCACGTTACCTTCCATCTGAGTCGCAAACAGGCATCGACCCTAACTGCCGGACGCGAACTTAACGTCGCTCATAAAAATCACAAAAAGAACTTGGTCCGAACTACGTTGACTCTGAATTCCCCATTGCACAAGGGGGGTACGTAGGCCTAGGATGTCGACGTCCTACCGAGTCTATCTTTGTTTTTCCTTCTCCGTCTTAGTACAGCCCTAGATGATAGTATGACTCACCCTTAGAATAGACAACAAGCGTGAATCCCATCGAGTACGATGGACGCGTGGGGTGCTAGCACCTTCCCCTCGCGTAACCGACTCCCGAACCCAGGCTATGGTCGCGATGACCATTCCTTTCCCTCTTCCTCTGGTTTATGCGGTGTTCCCTTTCCCTCTCTTGGGATAAATTTACACGGCTGGCGACTCTGTTTTTTCCGCGCCACTCTCGCGTTTGTACCTGGATGAAAATCCTGGGAGCGACATTATGCCTACGTATTCCCGTTTAAATGAAACAGGGAAATCAGAGCAATCGTAGTTCCTCCTATTCTATGGGAGGAAAGATGTTTTGGTGTCTTGTTCAAAGCCCAAGATTGAAGCTAAAAGGTTGAGTATTTATGTCTTGTTCAAAGCCCAATATTGAAGCTAAAAGGCTTGACTGAAAGGGGATTTGTTATCTCTAAAGAGGGATTGGACTTCCTCTGAGGGGATTGTTGATTTTTGTGTGCCTTGATCAAAGCCCAAGGTTGATGCTAAGAGGTTGATTGACTCTACTAGGGAAGTCCTTATACAAAGCCTAAGAGGAGGCTAGAAATGACCGACTCAACAAGAGAGTGTTTATATGTCTTGTACAAAGCCCAAGATTGAGGCAAAAAAGAGACTGGCTCTTTGGGGATATCATTATACAAAGCCTAAGAGGAGGCTAAAAGTTTGACTTTTTGGGGGAAAACGTTCTATCTGTCTTGTACAAAGCCCAAGAGTGAGGCGAAAAGTGGATTTTTGACTCCGTTGGGGAGAAATTATATGTGTCTTGCACAAAGCCCAAGATTGAGGCTGAAATGGGAAATTTAATTGACTCTGGTGAGAATATTTTTATGTGTCTTGTACAAAGCCCAAGATTGAGGCTGAACTGAGTTTGACTCTGCGGGAGAGTATTATCTATCTTGTACAAAGCCCAAGATTGAGGCTAAAAAGAGTTTGACTCAGCTTAGGGAATTTATTTATTGAAGCCTAAAGAAGGCTAGGAGGAATTGACTCCGCTGGGGAAGATATTTGTCCCAAGCTTAAGAGAAGGTTATGAAGATTTATGTCTTGTATAAAGCCCAAGATTAAGGCTAAAAGGGTTTGACTCAACAAGAGAGTGCTTTTATCTGTCTTGTACAAAGTCCAGGATTGTGGCTGAACAAGCTGGAGAAATCATTATACAAAACCTAAAAGGAGGCTAATGCTAGGGGAAATATTTATACCAAGCCTAAGAGGAGGCTGGAAAAGATTGACTCAACAAGAGAGTGTTTTTATATGTCTCGTACAAAGCCCGAGATTGAGGCTAAAAAAGGTTGACTCAACAAGAGAGTGCTAAAAGGTGATTGATTCAACAAGAGAGTCTTGAAAGTTTATTGATGGACTCAACAAGAGAGTCTGAAAAGTTGATGGACTCAACAAGAGAGTCTGAAAAGGTGATTGACTCAACAAGAGAGTCTTAAAAGTGATTGACTCAACAAGAGAGTCTGAAAAGGTTAGCTCCGCTGGGGAGAATCATTGTACAAAGTCCATGAGGAGGCTAGCTATGATGAAGAAAGATCATTATACAAAGCCTAAGAGGAGGCTATCTTCTGCTGGGGATTATTGAGATCCCTTGGCAGTTCCAAGTGGGGAATCAACTCTTGCTGAGGGTTCCAGAAGAGTTGAGATATTAGACACCTTAAGGTTTTGATTTGGGATAGTGTTATCCTGATGATAAACTGATCCTGGCTTGGGGATTTTTCGGAGAGAGACTGGGTTTTAGCTCTGCTCGAGATTGATCCAGAATGATCAGGGTTTCTCCTATGTTTGTAGGGAACTTGAGAATGTCTTTGAGACTCAAGAGGAGATTAGACTGTCCAAGTCTACTGGTGTGGAAGAGTTTTATCTTTTGTATGATGCCCAAGAGGAGGCAGGTGTTTTAAGGGATGAGACCAACCCTAAATTGGTCTGTGATTTGACACTGGAAAGACTGCTCTAGCAAAGGATAACTAAGTTCTATCTTATACCTTTAAGAGGTCTTCAGGGTCCTTGTATTAAGCCCAAGAGAAGACATGAGAACTTCTAAGAAGCCGTAGGGTCCTTGTACAAAGCCCAGGAGGAGGCGGGGATGCTTTTAGGAAGCCTATGGGTCCCAAACCAAGAAAAGTTCAAGAAATGCTATTCACCGAGAATAGATCATTTAGTGAAAGTTCTGAGGTTTGAAGAAACTCAAGAGATGCTATTCACCGAGAATAGATCAACTCTGGGAAGTAGAATTTCTATGACAATTTCTAATAGTGACAGTCTGAGAAAAGGTTCGCGAAGAATACTGCATTTCTCTTTGTTCCATATTGTTTAAGCCCAAGAGAAGGCAAGACTGTATCTAGAAATCCTATTGGGATCTAGTTTTAACTGTATTCAAGAGTGACCAACATGCTTTACCTAGTTATAGACCTAGTTACCGGGGAAAACTCTAAATAGCTATACTAGTATATATACATTTGATATATGACAAGTATCTAGAAGGATGTGAAAGAAGAATTACAGGGGAGCAGCTTCCCACAATACAGATATATATATATATATATATATATATATATATATATATGAAAGCGAGTAAATGAAAGTTGTTAAAACTTATAGGTGAGCAAGCTTCCATGCTGTATTGTTAGTTGTTCAAGAAATTAAAGAAAGTTTTGATAACAACATGTACATTTAAATCAAAAGAGAAGTTCTGTTTGAAAAGATTGTTGGGGCTTATACTTAAAGAGAGGCCCAGGGTTTAACAGTGATCGCACCGTTGTTTTGAGAATCGCAGAGGGACTTATACAATGACTGAGGCCCAAAATTATTTTTGTACAACAAGGGATTGGGTCTTACACTCTATTAGAGGCCCAAAGAGTTTGAAAATGAATAAAGATAGGTCTTATAGCTCAAGGAGAAGCCCAGTTGATTTTGTTACAAAGGCGACGATTGCGCTGAACTTTTGAAAATATACAGAGGAACTTATACAATGTGTGAGGCCCAAAGAGGTTTATTTACAAAGGGATTGGGTCTTACACTCTATTAGAGGCCCAAAATATGTTTTAAAAGAAAAAATATGGGACTTACAGCACGAGGGAAGGCCCAAATGATTTTATTTTGATATGGCGATTGCGCCGAGATTTTTTTAACGCAGAGGGACTTATACAATATCTGAGGCCCAAAATGATTTTGGTTAAAAGGGGATTGGGTCTTACACTCTATTAGAGGCCCAAAGTGTTGTAAAAGGTTTGATAAAGATCAAGAACCAAAGAAACCCTAATTTCATTTTCTTTTAAAAGTCATCCTTTTAATAAAATGAATAAAAATGACAAAAATACCAAATAAGTCTAAATAAACTACTTGTGATTTTTTATTAAGGTTTGAAAAATGAGGTTTTAATCACAATATGATTTAGGACTCATTTGATTATGATTTTCAAGATGAATATTCATTTTTGAAATGTTTAAAAACAATAAAAATGAATTTATTTACAAAAATAGTAACTATATTAAATAAATAATATAAATTTTATTTTTTTGTGAAATAAAATATTTTAACATTTTTGTAATTTTTTTCAAAAAGAACCAATAAAAAATAATTAAAATTGAGAGAGAAATTAATTTTCCAAATCATTTAAAATAATATGACAAATATTAAAAAAATGGAAAAAGTGGTAAAAAAGGGTCTGGGGCGAGGGGGATTCGAACCCCGGACCTCCTAGCCAAACACATGAGCACGCAACCACTGGGGTGGTGATACATCCGTGTATCAAAACCACCCCATAAATACATAAGGGGTGCCTTGTTTTAGGCCTGGCCAAGGCAAGGCAAGGCAAGTTCTTGGGCCAAAAACGTAAAGGCTGTAACTTTCTCATTTCTACATGGATTGGGACAAAATTTAGGCCTATCCTGCCTAGAATTTCACAAGGAATCCAATGGTGCCCTTGGTTTTTTCAGATGAGGTCTCCATTTTAAAACCCGATGGTGGTTTTGAAATAGGCCATGATTTGCATTTTCTATGCTATCTCATGGTATAGGCCAGAATTATATGGTGAATTGATTCAAACACAACATATACAACATGTATGAGATGTTTATGAGCAGTGGACTTCAAAGCAATGCATATTTCAAAGAGTTCAAGTTGTGATGCTTACCTCTTTGGGAGCTTTTTGTGCTCTCTGCCAAGTTTCTTGTGCCAGAAGTAATTTGATGCTTTAGACACTCTCATTTGATCCTTTAGAAGCTTTTAGAATGATCACCACTAGCTGGAATCTTCAGGAACAAGTTTGAGCTCTTTCTTGCAAAAGGGGCAAAATTGACCAATATAGTAACTCTCTCAAATGGTGTTCCAGATGTGGGGAACCATTTGGGACAGTTCAAGGATGATATTTGGAGTGTGTTTGAGGTTTTATCTGGTTTTGAAAATGACTGAATCAAGACATGGCTTGAAAAATGCAAAAAAGTCCAATTTTGAGGTTTTGGAAGTGGACTTTGAGATTTTGGTGTTACAGGTCACATGTTAGTGTTTGAACAACGTAGATACAACATATTAGAGGTGTTTGGATCATGAGTTGTGATGGAATTGCTCTCTAACTCAAAAACTCAGAGATACCTTGCAAAAGAAGGCATTTTGGCCTAAAGAGAGGGATTTTGGGGAAAGTATCAGTTTGGGTGCTTTGGTGTACTCAAACTGATCACAATTGATGTCTATTTATAGTGTACTAAATTTGTTTTGGAATCAATAGTGAATGGAGGCTGCAGCAGGCCTTTGGCCAATGTTATGTAAAAGGAATCTCAAGTCTCCTCTAGCCATTGACTTGAGATTTGAGCACACGCTTTGTAGCTTTGGTTCAGAGATAAACTTGGACAGAATTCAGTTGGAATAGGCTCAGTTCATGCCACCTTGGTGCATCCATTGAATGCTTGGAAACAAAATTGGAGTCTTGGCACTTTTTAGCTCTTTTTAGGTTTGGCATGGCTATTGTAGATTCTTGGACTTTGGAGGCTTGGGGATCAGATCATTCCTTTCTTATTTTATCCACAGATGTGTCCAAATTGATGACAAGGCTTGGATTTATCAGATTTGGACAAATCGAGCAAATGGCACAAATTCTGCCTTGTAAAAACCAGTTCATGATGCCATGTTTCAAGGGTTGTATCTCCTTGCTCAAATGGAATTTGGAGATGATCTGGTACTCGTTGGAAAGCCCTTATGGCATACTTTAACTTTGATGACCACCCCTAGACCTGGTTTGACTTGGATCAAGGTGAAAACTGCCCCTACATTTTGGAAAAAGTAAGGCAGATTTTGACTTAGTGAAAATTTCACTAAGTGTTGGGAAAATGTCATTTTCATGTTTTCAACCATTTTGATCACTCCATAACTTAAAATCCATGAGGTATTGGAATGAGCTGTAGTTGACACTTTTGAAGTATGTAATGAGAGCTACAAATACAGCTTTGGACCATCCAAAATGGTTGCTTGGATCTCAAGTTATGGTCCTTGGAAGTTGGTACCCTAGCCACTTTGTTCCATAACTTAGAAAAATTCTAAGTTTTTTATGATTACCCCTTTTACAAGTTAACTCACTTTCTTTGATTTTTCTTGATGAATAATGATTCAAATCACATGTTAACATTGTTTTAGGGTCAAGGAACCATAATTGTGAAAAATTCCAAAAAGTCAAACTTGATTTTGTGCACAGTTGACTTTTTATCGGATGAAATCCAAACTGTGCGATCCTTTTTGAAATCAAGTCCTCGACCTAAATAAAACCTAATGTATATGTTCCATAGGTGTTATAGGGTGTATTGAATCATGTCCCAAGGTTTGGGAGCATGTCTTGGTCAAAAGTCAAAGGTACAGTTGACTTTTCCTTCAAAACCTTAATTGTGGTCCAGATGAAATTGAAACTTGTGAATCAAGCTTCTTGGATCAATCCATTGTTGCAAATGGATCAATGTGGTGTATTTGAGACCCTCAAATCGTGTCTTGAGATCTTGGCTCATGTTTTGTCCCAAAAGTCAACTTAGGGGTGAATTAGGTCAAGAAACCCTAATTCCTGATTTTTTATTAATGCTTCCCCTGAGGCTAAATTAACTTGATGATTGGGTCCATGAGGTCCCTTGGAGTATCTTGTGTTGTGCCTTGAAGCATTGGCTCATGCCCAGAGAAAAATTTCCATCTGGAGGCCTTGGTTAACCAAAACCCTAATTTGGTGACACTGGCGATCTTGAGGCTTGATCCACTTGGAATGTTGCAACTTTGTGCTTGATTCTTGATGTGGGAGTCCTCTTGATCCTTTATGTATGTTTTGAGAGGTTAGACAAGTTGAAGATCATGTCATTCCTTGATTGATCCTTTGTCTAAGTGCTCTGAGAGGGCTTGAAACCCTAATCCTTGGTTGTGGTGAATGCTCAAACATCTCTGAGGATATTGATGAGGCATGATGGTTCATCCATATTGTGGTAATGATCTGCACAATGATGGGAAATCTTGGTGGTCAAAATTTGGGGTATGACACTCAGCCATTGTATAAGTCCCTCTGTGGTTTTCAAAACTACCGACGCGATCGTCGCCTTTTCAAAAGAAATCATCTAGGCCTCTCCTTGAGTATAAGCCCCAAACTTCCTTTTAAAACAACTTTCTTTTTTGATTTAGATTCAAATTCAAAGTGTTATCAAAACTTTCTTCAATTTCTTAATATTATTCATTTAAGGATTTGCTTAAGTTAGAAGCTAAACCGGTAAAAAACTTTGGTTTGGGATTATGTGATTCAGTCCTAGTTTAAATTAGGGATCCGCCAGTGATAAAATCTCATAGGCTCTTGGTCAACCCAGTATTAAAACCAAGATAAGTTGAAGCTTAATCCGATATTAAAAGCTTCATAGGTTTGAGATCAACCTGATGTTAAAATCTCAAAGGTTATTGGTTATCCCGTGTAAAACCAAGGTTTTGATCTAAAAGGTTTACGAACTTGAAGACTAACCACTCCAAGATCCTTGTTTGTGAAAAGAGGACTAACCACTTCAATCCTCCATGTGGAAGAAAGATTTTCCACTTCACTACTAAGTTTATTCTGAAGAAAAGACGGAAACACCCATATCTATCGTCTTGTATTATCATATATGAGTAGTCCAATATCTTGATATGGTGGGGACTTTTATGATAGTTTGTTTATAAAATAATTATATTTATGTTGTTATCGAGTAAAAAATATGCATTTCATCTTATCACATTTATTCTTATAAATATGTATCTCGCATCATCATTGGTAAACAAATGAATGACTAAAATGAAAAGCCGACTATTTATACTATAACACATAATAGAGTGAAGTAATGAAGAAAAAAAATCAGATTATGCTCTCTGAAGCATGTGTACTTCTAAAGTCGTGAAGTACCATTATTCTTTTTTAAGTGAAATTTTTTATCTTTCATGTATTAACACAATATATTTATTTATTTTAGTTTATTTATTATAGTAACTTAAATATATTTTTTTATTTTTTTAAACTTGTATTGTGACGTTTTATTAGGAATTTAACAATCTAGTTCTTTACTAATAATTTTATCGATAAACTCTTACTTTTAATAGACAGATAAACTTATTCGTACCTTAACTTTTTTAAAATGTTGTATTCCATACCAGTATCGGTACCCGCATCAAGTATCGTACTTGTACCTATGCATCATAGGTTATGCCTCATCAAATTTCATTATTGTAAAAATGTAGTTTTAGAAGCTTGAGTAACTGAAATAAAAAATTTGATTATCTGACCTATGAGATTGAAAATGATGGTTATGATATTAAAATAGTAAGGGTTAATAGTTGATTTGCCCCCCTGCCATTTGGGAGTAATTTGAAGAAAAAAAACCTGTAAAAAAAATTTAAATTCCCACCCTAACATATGAAGATTCCGCTGATTCAGTCTTTCATTAAATCGAGTCATCAAATAATATGATGTGGCATTGACACATTGTAATATGTTAGTTATTTTCATTTTATGTTATTTCCATGTGTGATGTCTTTTCATTTAAATTTAATTCCACATGTAATATTTCATCAACTCTAAATCTCAAATCCAATTTCACGCACATGCTCTTTATCTTCTCTCTCCTTCGAACTACAATCCACAATCATCTCCCATCTTCCCATTCCTTGTTATTTGCTTATTTGTTAACAATCTTGCACATTCTTCCTCCAATCCTGCATGCGCGATCAATGGCCGGAAGTTCAAAGAATAGAATTTCATATAATGCTAGAATCACTTCCAAATGTGGATACGATCTTTCAATGAAGGCGTTTGTTTCAAAGTTTGCTGCAAATCTTGGGAGAAAATATTGGAAGTGCAAATTTTAGGGGAAAGAAGAAGACTTCCAGTTATTTTATTGGGATGATGAATACTTTGGTGTTATTGATAGGAAAAGAATTCAAGAAGATGATGATGGTTGCAGTATATGTGATGTGATGATAAAGTCTTTGAGAAAATTTGGCAGGGATTTCGGGAAGGAATTTGGAAGAGAACTTGGGTCAAAATTGTGTTTCGAGGAGATGGAAAATATGAAGAACAAGTTAGAGAGAACAAGGAAGAAATTTGCTTTTTCTAGTTGTAGTACTTATTGTTCTTAGGTTTACTTTGTCATAGTTTTAGCAGCCTAAAAGTTGTATTATATTTGGTATAATTTATGTAAAATGAAAGTTTTATTAACATTGTGATATCTTATGTTAGCAACATGGTTGATTTGAATTGAATGAAAATAATGTTTGATACAAAATAAAACATTCCATATTTAATTAAGATGTCAGAGGCATAATGTCATATTGTGCATTACAAGTAGTTGTTCCAAATTAGAAAATTAGAATACCAAGTAGATTCAAAAATAGCATATATTGTGCATTACACTTGTTGTTCCAACTTAAATGGCAATACAAAATGACATAATGACACTTCCAAAAAGACTTGATCATAGTACTTAGTTCTCCAAAGACATAATGACATACAAGAGTTACAAATTACTGGGGCAATTTCTTAGAAATCTCATCCCATGATTTCATCATGCGCACATATGTCCCTAGTTTGGGGTCTGCTTGGGCAGTAGCAGTAGCAGTAGAAGATGTATCAATAATAGGATCCTCAATATCCAATGGTGCATCAGCCATAGGATCCTCAATTTCCAATGGTGCATCATCAGTCGAACCTGGTCCATGACATTTTTCTTGCCTGAAGATAGTTGTTATCCTTTCACTACTCCTCGTCGGTGCTTGTGTTTGCTTCTTCTTTATAATTTTATTCTTCTTTGGCGTAGGATTAATTACTTGAGATTGTTGAGCATCTTGTGTACCTTGTGGTTGAGAAGAAACTTCAGTATGAAGTGACTGAGAAGCAACCAAGTCTTCAATTATGTCATCCATTTCTGGATCATAGAAAGGATCTTCTACAGTAGGTACAGTAGGTGTTGAGGTCTAACCCTCAGTTCCAGTTTTCTGTTGTTTTGAAAGACTCAATAAGATTGTTCATTAAGACATCACATTTTGGGTAAATGCTAAAAGAATGCTTACAGCATTGTTTTGTAGGGACTCCCATCAGCCATTCTCATGCCTTCTTGTCCAATTGCTTTAGCTCATTCATCTTTTTCTCCCATGTTTGGTAATAAGTAGATTTTGCAGCTCCTATCAGTAAGTCTCTTATTGTAGCTCCACCTCCAAACTTCTTCTTGAAATTAGCATACATGTGCCTAATACATATCATGTGTTCAATTTTTTTAAACATCTCTTCAAATACACTTATCAGTCCCTACAACAAAATTAACAGAATCAACAGTTACATGAAGCTATAATACAACAAAAGTAATTGAAGCAACATTTGAATGAAACAAAATAAAAGTACCTTTTGTTAATCTGATATAAAAATCTATCTTTTTTCTACACCAATATCTTGAAGAAGTAACTCTAAAAACCATCTCCAACTATCTTTTGTTTCTGTCTCAACTACACCAAATGCTAAAGGGTAGTACTGATCATTTGAATCTCTTGCAACAACAACCAACAACTGTCCACCATACTTTGTTTTGAGGTGCCACCCATCAACTCCAATGAAAGGTCTACAACCTTTAATAAACCCTTTTTTGCATCTATCAAAACAAAAATAAAATCTCTCAAATCTTAGTGGAAAACTTGGAACTGGCCTCTCAATGTCAATCTTAACTGTATTCCCAACACATTGCTTTTTCAACTTTGCGGCATAGCTCTATAACATGTAATATTGCTTTAGTGCATCCTCTTCAACCACTTCATCAGCCATTGTCTTAGCCCTCCATGCCTTACCTTTGGTGATACCCACAGAATACTTCTGCCTTAGCTCAGACATAATCTTAAAGACTTTCACCGTATCCATGGACTTACTTTTCTCAACCACTAACGTCGATACCCACTTAGAATTTGTAGATCTATTATTTTAAACCCTAACACATGTGTGTCCCCACCCATGTTTTTAATTGGTAGGTGTGCCTGTCACCCACTTTACTACATAATGCTAAAAAACCACATGTGCCCCTACACTCTACCCTAACCCTATAGCTTTCATTCTTTACAAACTTTATATCCCTTCCATTAAGAACATACCACTCTCTTATAGCATCTTTAAATTCACTTAATGAAATAAATTCCATACCAAGTTTGAACTGAAAATCTTTGTTCATCAACTCACCTCTGAACTTCTCATACTTAAGGAGCTTTTCATCACCACTGTCATCATGATGAAAACTATCTAATTCTTCACTACCATCACCCTCAAGGTCTCTTGCTATATTATTGCGTAATAACCTTCTAGAACTAGAGCCCATTATTTTTGCAGGAACAAATAGATTTAGCTTGGAGTGACCACCTTGCTTCTCTTGATTTTTTCCCCTTACTTTATACCTTAGAGATTTGCCATTAACATCAACCCTTGTACCACTAGTTGGTCTTTTCACCACAAGTTTCACAAAGCCTTCATTTCTTTCACATGTTCTTTCTTCTTCGCTATCATCAAACCTAATGCCTCTAACTCCATCATTACTACCTTCATTAAATTGAACAACAATAGGACTTAGAACCTTGCCCATCATATCTTCAACTTCATGCTCAACCCATATATGGCCATAAACTTTGTTATCAATGTTGTGTTTGGCAATTGCTTCATCTTGTACATCATCAATGAAATGGAGAAACCTTTCATCAATCCCTGGGAGTTTTGTCCACAACCTAAATCCATCATAACCCCAGTCCTTAAATAAGCTCACAGCCTCAACAAAACTCAAAGTGTCGGATTCTTAACCTTCCACGGTTGTATCATCCCCCTATAAAATGTGAATTTATCATGCACAAAGTTATCCCCATGGTGAAAGATGACACCGAATACGCCCATGTCTATAATTACAAAAATACTCAATGGTTAAACTAGGGTTACTGGGCTCTAAGTGAAATTACCCTGATGAAAGTTAAAGAATCTTAGTGATATAAAGTATAGTTATAAAGGTCAAACTAACGCACATGGTGTTGGTTGGGACCATTGCAAAAGTAAAGTAAACAAATGTATAACAAATCCTACCTTTTGAACAACGAGCACGACAACGAATGTATAATTATTGTTGTTTCCTGTTGAAGAACGATTCTTAGGCTTGGGTAGAAAACAAAGAGCACAACAACGAGCAATTTGGGATAGGCTTGGGGGAAGACAAAGATCATGTGCGTGAAATTGCATTTGGGATTTAGGGTTGATGAAATATTACATGTGAAAGTAAAATTAAAATGAAAAGAAATTACAGAAGGATTTAATCAGTGGAATCTTCATATGTTAGGGTGAGAATATTTTTTTTTACAGGGAATTTTTCAAATTACGCCCAAATGGCAGGTGACAAATTAGCTATTAACCCAAATAATAATCATTCAATAACCTATTTTTAATAAAGGACATTCACACTCAACAAATTTTGCTATATGCTCACCTAGAGGAGAGACATTAGTCGAAAGTACATTTTTTACTTAAAAAAAAATTAATTACAAGAAATGATATCCCATATTTAACCACTTATACCATTAATAATAAGAAAAGAATATAAATATATGGTCTATTATTGTGAAAGACCATTATTTGAAGGCTTTATTATTATGAAAAGTCGATAATCATATGGATAAAAATGGACAAAACCAAGAAATGCATGAAAAAGCTATGTAATTAACTTTTGTAAATTAATACTCCCTCAATTTTTTTTTTTACTTTTTACACATAATAAGACAACTAATAATTATTGTTACTAATTAAACAATGACTACTTTTATTTGTCTATAATACCCTTAATAGTTTAGTGTTTTTTTAATTTTTTTCTCTATATATAATTAATGACTAGGGGTAATTTTGACAATACAATAATCAATACTACATTAAACTTTGAAATGACACTTAAAAATAAACACATGTTTTTCTAAAAGATGACACTTAAAAGGAACGAAATGAGTAAACCATGTAAAACTATAAAAAGGTACTCTTATTTTATGATGTATCTCACATGGATAATCACCTACAAATATTGATCAGCCTCTTCAAAAAGATTATTTAAGTCTTCAAAAAGAATATTTAAGTCATCCAACTATACAAAGGATCAACACAATAACTAAGACTATAAAGTCAGATATACCCAATATGAGTGACACTCCTAAAACTTGATCATACTACTTGATATAACCAGATGAATCACTCCTATTCGAGGTTACCTCTTTATCATATCTAGCCTATACATGGTATGAGTCCATAAACGTCAAGTTTGAAATTTTCTTTTCTCACCCTTATACCTTTTACAAACCCTCGGTGAAAACTCAAAAATACCTTTAAAATTCGGAGAAACATCTTCAGACGCACCGTTTCGACACAAAATAAGTGCAAATGGTTAAGGTTTCCTCATTTTCCATAATTTAATTCGGAGATGCATCTCTGTATGTGTTTTTACGGTTTTCCTACATATGCATTTTTAGATTATACCTTTTTTCAAATTCATTAATTTTTTAGAGATGCGTCTCTAAATGCGTTTAGTATACATTTAACGTGCGGACATACCCTCATTCTTCTTCTTCTTTATTCTTTCTTCATTTTACATACTTTTGAGATACCCCCATTGAAGCTTGTGAGCAACATTCTTCCAATTAACTTTTCAAGGAACAACAATACCTCTACTTCAATAGTACCAATTCCGACTCACTCCATTTACGTTCAACATTTTTCATCCTAATCAACACTTTTTTGAGTAAGTTTCTCATTTAATTTTTTATTTATTAACGTATTAGGTAAAATAGTTAGTTTTAAATGCATTAGGTAGTAGTCACATTTGAAATAAGTAGTTGTTAGAGACATGCACTATGATTTGATTGCACATTCAATTGTTAGGCCAAGAATGGTATTTGTTTCTGCTATTGTTGCAAACACGAACTTTTTTGGATATGCATGTCCAAATTGTATCCTTGCTAGTTTTTGGAGATGCATATCATAAAATGTCCTAGATGCAAACTAATGTCTTTTTCTCATATTTTTCAGGAAAAATGGCTACAAACAACGAAGACAGAATGAGACTTAGCCGTGAAATTGAGCACGCGTCTGTTCAAAGTGATAGGGCTAGATTTTAGAATAAGTAGGCCAGAGCTAGGCTGGGAACCATCCTTAAGCCTCTTGATGGAGAAACATCGACTTCTAGGAGCCGTCTGTTGTAACACCCCAATTCCCATCGCGAATAAATAATACATAAACATAATCAGAGTAACTAAAAATTTATTTTTCCGACAGAAACAAGGATGTCACATTTAAATAAACAAAACATCATCCCTGCTCATAAATTTGATACATAGCATAAAACAGAGTACCCTCAAAGGGGAAACTTTTTCCCATAATAAAGGAAATGTCAATTATAAAATAAAACGGAAGATCCATAACCGACTTGTTTTACAAAATAAATGGTTTATAACGTCAAAGTACACATACACAAGTAATACAAAAATATATTCCACAATTATATACATATATAACATAATCGTTCCCCAACTCCCGTGCTACGTATCAGAGCAGACACCAAGACCTAAGCAAACGAAGATCTAACTCGTCCACTTGCCTCCACGCCTCTAGAGCTGACAATCTGCAGTATGCCATAAAAAGCATATTCCAGCAGAAGGGTGAGAAATAACAACTATAACAAGATTGCATAATAATATGCCACAACATAAATAAATTCCCATATATAATATTTCTCACCACAAACATCACATATCATATGTTTATACACAAAACATATCACTCACAACCAATGCATTTATCACATATGCATAATAATTCACCAATTCAATCATAATTCACAACACCTAATCATTTATGCATCCATCACACAGCATATCAATCATGCTCAATACATTTATCACAAATGTATATCAAATCACCAAAGTTATCACAAGCTTACACCTAATCAATCCATTCATAATTCATGCATATGCACAGAGACCGACACAACGACTCTATGCAATGCAATGCGGTACCGACTCAATCATCTCAAGTTCACTCAGGAACTTCTGCTGGAACCATCGCTCGTTACCAAAGTAACTCCCCGTCGGGCCTACGATGTTCACCCACCGCTCACACCTCCACCAAGAGAGGCTCACAGTGTTTATGGATCGCTCACACCTCCACCGAGAGAGACTCACGACCCGATTGCTCACACCTCCACCAAGAGAGGCTCACAATCCGATTGCTCACACCTCCACCAAGAGAGACTCACAATCGTCTATAACCATCGCTCACACCTCCACCGAGAGAGGCTCACGACCAGATTGCTCACACCTCCACCGAGAGAGGCTCACAATGTTATAGCAGATTTTCATTAGAATCCCTCAACACAAGAATGTACATCATTATGCTACACATGATAATGACTCAAGACATTCTTGAAATGCATACATATTCACAATATATACATGCATTTATCTCATACAATCACATACAATCTATATACATTCACATCAATGCACTATTGTATGATTCACATCCAAAACACGCATTGAATTTCACATAAGCAATGCATTTCACAAACCACAACAACAAACCACGAACCAACACAACATCATAACCACGTACATTGATATTCAATCAAACAATGTATTTATCGCACAACAACAACATTATCACAACATCTCATTACATGTATTCACATCATATAACAGCACACAAGCTATACGTTATATAACAAAAGCATATAACATGATACCACATCAATCGCCCACAAATACGACGGGAAAAGTCGACAAAACGACACGTTTCCAAAACCACGACTTAAATAAATCATCCACTAATCCCAAAACCATTTTTACAAGAAAGAACATTTCATAAGCTTTCTAACGCTTCGAACGGGGACCAAAACGGACTTACGGATCAAAAGTTATGAATTTTCAAAGTTTCAAAAATTTTCCCTTTCGCCCAGACCTGCGCGCTGAGCGCGAAACTTGCTACGAATTTCAGCCTTAAAATACCGTTTTTAGACTTTCGGACATCCGTTTTCGATTCCGTAAAAAGCTGCGATCTCAGAATTCGACGTACTACAATATTTTCACTATTAAAAGCCATCCAACACATTTTTCCATTTTTGACATATTTTAAAACATAATTTTATCATTGAATTCTAAATTCGAACTCGATCGAAACCGCGGGAAAACACGCAAACAACCATTCCCGATTAAACCCAAACCTTACCCGACTACACCACGCAACTTATTCCGAGTTTCAACCGTGGAAACATCGATTTCCACTCATTTCTATCATTATTGCCCTAACTCTCACAAACTATCTCATTCAATCCAAAACTCTCTAAATCATACCGACGAGTACTCTCGATTAAACCCAAACATTACTCGACTATTCTACACGATCTATTCCCAATTCTAACCGCGAAAACATCAATTTTCATCAATTGTTCATCAATTTATCAATTAGAGAAAAGTCGTGAAAACAACCAAAACAATTACACAAACAACACATATACATACACAATCGAAATATAATTGAAACTTCTCACCCTTACCCGATTATTCGCACTTGAAACGGAGTTATGTCGATTTTTCCCACTTTTCCTCTTCTCCCTTTTCTTTCCTCCCTTTTCTCTTCTCTTCTCTTTCTCTTCTTTCTCTTTCTTTCTCTCCTTTTCTCTCTATCTCTTTCTATTTATATATAAAACATAAAACTTACCCAAGCAAAAGACCAAAATACCCCTCAGCTCAAATATCTCTCAAACGCTCTCAAAATGCGATAAAACATAAACAACGATGAAAAATAATATATTGTCAAATAAAAGTCAATAATAAAATAATATAAAACCAAAACCAATTAAATCTACTCTATTAAATAAATCTAACAAAACTGGGGCGTTACAATTCTTCCCCACTTAGACATTTTCGTCCTCGAAAATATACCGAGACGAACAACTCCGGACACGACCCTCGCATCCGACTAACAAACCAACATGCCAACAAAAGGCACACCACGAATAACACAATTGACAACCACCTTGCTAACTGCAGATACAACAACACGACATAACGACAACTACAACGACAAGATGCAAAGCCCATGCAATGCACTTGACGACCAACTCACAACTCAAGGAAAACCACGATACCAACACACAGGTTCACCTTAGGACCGAAACACAACAAGATCGTTACCCTACCATAGGTAACACACCTCTAATTCCCCACAAAGGAATTAGCTACACGCACTCGAACCAACACAATGGAAACGAGACAACAACACAAACAAGAACACAAATTTCCACGGCACCACAAGGTCTTAACAACATCAACAAAACCAGAACACCAACATCCTTGTCACACAACCATGCTACAACAATGCTACGATTCACCAATCCAATCAAGACCCGACAATACCACGCATCACATAACTGGGAATGACAGCATAGTCATTCTACCCCAATACATACCTCACTAGGAACGACAACATAGTCATTCTACCCTAGTGCACCTCTCATTAGGAATGACAACATCGTCATTCTACCCCAATGAATATCCCACTAGGAATGACAACATAGTCATTCTACCCTAGTGGACACCACACTAGGAACGACATCAACGTCATTCTACCCCAGTGCACACCTCATTAGGAATGACAACATAGTTATTCTACCCCAATGAGTATCCCACTAGGAACGACAACATAGTCATTCTACCCCAGTGGACACGACAACTCAATTGTACATCACTAGGAATGACATATAGTCATTCTACCCTAATGAGTACTCCACCAGGAACGACATATAATCGTTCTACCCCAATGGACCCAACGACACACTCGCACTTCACTAGGAATGACATAAAGTCATTCTACCCTAATGAGTACAACAACAACACTAGGAACAACATACAATCATTCTACCCTAATGTGTTCGACCAAAACATTAATACCTCACTAGGAATGACATATAAGTCATTCTACCCCAATGAGTATTCTAACACAATTGGAATCCATTCCACACACCAAATATTACTATTATAGCAATCCCATGATAATCAATACCTTACCATTCATCTTGCTGTGGATCTATGTAACACCCCCTTTCTATACCCCCAAATAATCACATAAATCATTTAGGCACATATATAAAAAAATATAAAAATTCGCCAGAGTACGATTAAAACATGGTATAAAAGAGGCATGTCACATCATACACGCAATTAATACATACAACACCTGCTCATTCTATTGATATGCAACAGTGGGGTAACTTATCACAGAGGAACTTTGTCCTTACACCCACATCTCAATATTTAGAATAAAAGCGGAAACATCTAAAATATTGAAGAACAACACATTTGTACATCATCCAGTATGAATCACTAGCAACATCATGTTTGTACACAAATTCATCAGCAAGATACATATACAAATGTATCACAAAAGAATAATATACATCCTAGCTACCCGGTGCTACATATCAGAGCCAACCGACCAAAGGAATGAAGACACGCTTCACAAAAAGACCTCCAGCCTACCTACTCTGCAATGCCTCATAGAGCATCATAAAACAGCAGAAGGGTGAGAAATATTATCATAATAACAATGCATACAATTATATATATCTTAACATAAAAATACACATATTACACATTCTCACCACAATTCATCACATTTTCACCTATATACATCACAATGTATATATATATATATATATAACAAGTATATTCATCATGCACACTTTCACATTTCTCAATCATTCCGTATAAACATACACAATTATGTTCATTCAACAACACATCATTATAAGGATGATAAATGCAAATCATAGAGACCGACTCACGACTCTATGCAAATGCAATGCGGTACCGACTCAATCATCACTAGTTCACTCAGGATCTCTGCTGGAACCATCGCTCGTTACCGAAGTAACTCCCCGTCGGGCCTACGATGTTCACCCATTGCTCACACCCCACATGGGCACACAATGTTTATGGATCGCTCACACCCCACATGGGCACACGACCCGATCGCTCACACCCCACACGGGCACACGATCCGATTGCTCACACCCCACATGGGCACACAATCATTCGTAATCATCGCTCACACCCCACATGGGCACACGACGTTACGACGGATTCTCATTAGAATCGCACAACACAAGAATGTATTTCATGATGCTTCATATGCAAAATGACACGAGACATTCTTGAAATGCATACATATTCACAATATATTCATGCATTCATCTCATACAATCACATACAATCTATATACATTCGCATCAATGCACTATTGTATGATTCACATTCAAACACACAGTCAAAACGGTAAAAGTCGCTAAATAGCACTATTTCTGACTTTTCTGACTTATTTAATCGGCTAATAATTTCCAATTCATCATATCAAGAAAGAACATTCCATAAGCTTTCTAACGCATCAAACCACACCTCAAACCGAACCACAGATCAAAAGTTATGCAGAAAACAAAATTACACGAACAGCACTGTTCGCTGGGCGAACCTCCTTCGCGAGCCTTCGCTAGCTCATTCGCTAGGCGAACATCCCTCGCGAGCATTCGCTAGCTCCTTCGCTAGGCGAATGTTCCAGCGAACCAACTGTTAGCTAAAAACAGACACAAAGTTCGCTAGGCGAGCACATTGGCGAACCAAGTCAGAACCAAACAGAGCCAAAAACACCCAAAGTTCGCTAGGCGAACCCTCTAGCGAACCTTCGCTCATGCCTTCGCTAGGCGAATACCCGTAGCGAACCTTCGCTACCCTTCGCTGATTGGTTCGCTAGGCGAACCTGCGAAAACTCAGAATCCTTCAGCGCTGTTGAAAACCCAAAAACCCTATTTTTCAACCCAAAACATTTTCAAAACAACATACATCCATCAGAACTCAACCTAATCATGGCAACAAGCATTCTACCACCTTTTCGTCGATTTCCAACCGCGAAAACATCGATTTCTCATTATCGACCTAAAATGGAAAACTATGAAAACACCACAACCATTCCAATACACACATACACAATCATACATAATACTATACATTGATAAGATAACAATGTTTCACACCCTTACCCGGATTCCAAGCTTGCTAATTGATTGATCTTGATGAATTTCTAAGTTTTTCCTCCTTCCCTCTTCTTTTCTCTTCCTCTTCTTTCTCTCCTTTTTCTTTCTATCTCTCTCTATTTCTCTCTTATTTCTCTTTTCTTTCTATTTCTTTTCTCTTCTATTTCTTTTCTCTTCTATTTCCACTAAATCAATTTAATTCATTTTTCTCACACAATTCTAATTCCACAAAATTTCTAACTTATAATTAATTGAGAAAAGACTAAAATGCCCTCCATTCTAATTTCCCCGAAAACTCTCGAAAACGGTAAAATAACATTTAACGCACAAATTTAACAAATAAAAAATAATTTATCACCCAATTAAATTAAAAGACTCAAGAATAATGGAATAATCAAAATCGGGGCGTTACAATCTACGCCACAGAGGCCGCCATATCATACATTAATCATACACTCGAAACCACATACATTGATACTTACTTAAACAATGTATTTATCACTAACTACAACCCACAACAAATAGCATTTCATCCTTTACACCCATATCAATTCACATCAAGAATTACTCACCATCAACCAATTCCAAATCCTGAATAGTATAGATCCTCTTATGAATCCTCAATTGTTGTAAGGCATAAGCTACAAATTTACCCTCTTGCATTAACACACTGACTAAACTCATCAAAGACACATCACAATACCTCACAAACGGTTTATTAGGATCACACAGAATCAAAACTGAAGCCGTAGATAATTTCTACTTTAACCCTCTCAAACTTCCCCCACAATGAACATCCAAAGCAAACAACTTACCCTTCGCAAGTCAACCGAAGTAACGAAAATGCTAACTTGGAAAAACCTTCCATACCCTCCGGTAATAACCAACTAAAAGTCCAAAAAGGTTCTAATCACCTTAACCAACTTCAGAGCCTCTCATTGTAGAACTACATCCACTTTCAATGGATCTATAACCATACTCTCATCTGAAATAACATATCCAAGAAAACTAACCTTTTTCAACCAAAATTCTCACTTGAATAACTTAGCATAACACTTTGTCTCCTTTCAACACTTGTAAGTCAATTCTCAAACACTCTACTTGTTCTTCCTCTGAGTTTATAACAAATCCAAATATCCTCAATTAAAACCACTACGAACTTATCCAAATTCACGACACAATCAAATCGGCCACTAAATCTCAACACCATTTATATAAGAAAGAACATCTCAATCCGAGTTACGAATCCAAAGTTATGGATTTTAGAAAAAAATCCAAGTTTTTTTTTTCCAAGTCGCGCTAAGCGGGCTCTGTCCCGCGCTGAGCGCGCTCCTCACTGCCTGGAGAGGTTCAAATTTCTGCAGACCGCGCTGAGCGGGCATCTGCGCACTGAGCGGGCACTGCGATTTTCAGAAAAATAAACCCTTCGACAGTCCTTCCCAAAACTCACCATTTTCATCTCAAATCAATTCCAAACAGCAAAACAAGTATTAACAACCCAACAAAAGGAACTCTTAATCTCAATATCACATCCACTATTCCATCCGGGAATACATCTAAAAATCACGCACAACTTGGCAGCCCATCACTGTGACTTTCCCGCCAATCTCTAGAAAACTATCATCACAAACATAACAACATCTTAGTTTCACGTCCGAAAAGTTCTTCTACTTACTTAGCAGATCCAAACCTCAAATCCTTACCTTCGTCCAATTTGAGTTCGCACTCTACTCTCTGAGAACAACCATTAACGATGCCCAATCATTCTCTCTCAAAAACTTCCCAACTGGACTAACATACTAAAGCCTCTAGTCCGCCTCGCCTTCAGATATAAGAATCTTCATCGGCTCAACAAAACAATCCGTAATCATTTTCTCAATTCCAAACAATTCATTGTACTCACTATCAAAGCCGAAAAGACACGTCTATTCCATCCAACATAATTCCCGTCTGCTATCAACAAGAGATTAAGGGTGATCAGTTCCTCAATTTGTCAATAGACAGTCGACAATCATGACGAGACATAAACCGTCTTCTCCAAACTATAATAGCGTTTCTTGTATCCTGTGCACAAAACTACCTAAGGCACAAATCCTTAGTTGACCTAACCTTGCCTCCGCATTCCCGCCGGAACCGGGAAACCACTGTCCAAACAACACTTACACTCTTGCGACCAACAGCACACTGAGCCCACGCTCCACAACCGAAGCAACTAGGAGAAGTTTCAGCTTCTCCCCCACTTATCTCATTCTCAATCCTGAAGACAAAGGATTAGAAAAACCAGAAAGCACTGACAGTGTTTCACACACATATCATGTACTAAGGAACAAACAACATCGACAGTATTCAACTGTCACACCAACTGACTCAACAACTTGGCCGGACGGACCGACCTGCTCTGATACCACTAATGTAACACCCCAATTCCCATCGCGAATAAATAATACATAAACATAATCAGAGTAACTAAAAATTTATTTTTCCGACAGAAACAAGGATGTCACATTTAAATAAACAAAACATCATCCCTGCTCATAAATTTGATACATAGCATAAAACAGAGTACCCTCAAAGGGGAAACTTTTTCCCATAATAAAGGAAATGTCAATTATGAAATAAAACGGAAGATCCATAACCGACTTGTTTTACAAAATAAATGGTTTATAACGTCAAAGTACACATACACAAGTAATACAAAAATATATTCCACAATTATATACATATATAACATAATCGTTCCCCAACTCCCGTGCTACGTATCAGAGCAGACACCAAGACCTAAGCAAACGAAGATCTAACTCGTCCACTTGCCTCCACGCCTCTAGAGCTGACAATCTGCACTATGCCATAAAAAGCATAGTCCAGCAGAAGGGTGAGAAATAACAACTATAACAAGATTGCATAATAATATGCCACAACATAAATAAATTCCCATATATAATATTTCTCACCACAAACATCACATATCATATGTTTATACACAAAACATATCACTCACAACCAATGCATTTATCACATATGCATAATAATTCACCAATTCAATCATAATTCACAACACCTAATCATTTATGCATCCATCACACAGCATATCAATCATGCTTAATACATTTATCACAAATGTATATCAAATCACCAAAGCTATCACAAGCTCACACCTAATCAATCCATTCATAATTCATGCATATGCACAGAGACCGACACAACGACTCTATGCAATGCAATGCGGTACCGACTCAATCATCTCAAGTTCACTCAGGAACTTCTGCTGGAACCATCGCTCGTTACCAAAGTAACTCCCCGTCGGGCCTACGATGTTCACCCACCGCTCACACCTTCACCAAGAGAGGCTCACAGTGTTTATGGATCGCTCACACCTCCACCGAGAGAGGCTCACGACCCGATTGCTCACACCTCCACCAAGAGAGGCTCACAATCTAATTGCTCACACCTCCACCAAGAGAGGCTCACAATCGTCTATAAGCATCGCTCACACCTCCACCGAGAGAGGCTCACGACCAGATTGCTTACACCTCCACCGAGAGAGGCTCACAATGTTATAGCAGATTCTCATTAGAATCCCTCAACACAAGAATGTACATCATTATGCTACACATGATAATGACTCAAGACATTCTTGAAATGCATACATATTCACAATATATACATGCATTTATCTCATACAATCACATATAATCTATATACATTCACATCAATGCACTATTGTATGATTCACATCCAAAACACGCATTGAATTTCACATAAGCAATGCATTTCACAAACCACAACAACAAACCACGAACCAACACAACATCATAACCACGTACATTGATATTCAATCAAACAATGTATTTATCGCACAACAACAACATTATCACAACATCTCATTACATGTATTCACATCATATAACAGCACACAACCGATACGTTATATAACAAAAGCATATAACATGATACCACATCAATCGCCCACAAATACGACGGGAAAAGTCGACAAAACGACACGTTTCCAAAACCACGACTTAAATAAATCATCCACTAATCCCAAAACCATTTTTACAAGAAAGAACATTTCATAAGCTTTCTAACGCTTCGAACGGGGACCAAAACGGACTTACGGATCAAAAGTTATGAATTTTCAAAGTTTCGGAAATTTTCCCTTTCGCCCAGACCTGCGCGCTGAGCGCGAAACCTGCTACGAATTTCAGCCTTAAAATACCGTTTTTAGACTTCGGACATCCGTTTTCGATTCTGTAAAAAGCTGCGATCTCAGAATTCGACGTACTACAATATTTTCACTATTAAAAGCCATCCAACACATTTTTCCATTTTTGACATATTTTAAAACATAATTTTATCATTGAATTCTAAATTCGAACTCGATCGAAACCGCGGGAAAACACGCAAACAACCATTCCCGATTAAACCCAAACCTTACCCGACTACACCACGCAACTTATTCCGAGTTTCAACCGTGGAAACATCGATTTCCACTCATTTCTATCATTATTGCCCTAACTCTCACAAACTATCTCATTCAATCCAAAACTCTCTAAATCATACCGACGAGTACTCTCGATTAAACCCAAACATTACTCGACTATTCTACACGATCTATTCCCAATTCTAACCGCGAAAACATCAATTTTCATCAATTGTTCATCAATTTATCAATTAGAGAAAAGTCGTGAAAACAACCAAAACAATTACACAAACAACACATATACATACACAATCGAAATATAATTGAAACTTCTCACCCTTACCCGATTATTCGCGTTTGAAACGGAGTTATGTCGATTTTTCCCACTTTTCCTCTTCTCCCTTTTCTTTCCTCCCTTTTCTCTTCTCTTCTCTTTCTCTTCTTTCTCTTTCTTTCTCTCCTTTTCTCTCTCTATCTCTTTCTATTTATATATAAAACATAAAACTTACCCAAGCAAAAGACCAAAATACCCCTCAGCTCAAATATCTCTCAAACGCTCTCAAAATGCGATAAAACATAAACAACGATGAAAAATAATATATTGTCAAATAAAAGTCAATAATAAAATAATATAAAACCAAAACCAATTAAATCTACTCTATTAAATAAATCTAACAAAACTGGGACGTTACACCTGTCACAAGGGTCCTCATCCCATAGGCACGTCTCCCCTACTCACGTAGACCAAGAGGAAGCCCCTACTGCACATGACGGTGTCCCTCCACTTGGAAGCCCTTATTCAGGAGGGCCCGCTAACACCTCCTTACTGATATATTATAGAGATCATGTTGTTGGGCATGTCTGGGCTGGAGATGTATATTTGTTAACGGTTGTAATTTATATGTTTTAAACAAGTTCTCTACGACTAATTTTTTTAATAGGAGCGCGAATGTTTGAAGTATGTTAACTACAATAGAAAGATTTTGCAAGTTTATCAGCCTGAGGCTAAATGGTTTTAATGTGTCATCCGATACTCTAGTCTTGCCAGCTTGTGTTTCTCTAGGTACAATACCTTTAGTCATGGCATGCAGGGGCTTTGCTAAGAGGTGGCATAAAGAAACGTCATCTCGCCAATGGGGAAGTGGAAAGATGTACTATCCCCATTAAAATCTAAGAAAAGTGAAGCTGTATGCAACCAAACAAATAAATATCTCAACCTCTTTGAATCCTTGGCTCTATAACATCTTCCTTCCTAACATATATCATATAAAATGTGCTAATCTTTTCCTATGTCCCCTCTAGCACATTGTCATGCCAGCATGTTTACCGGTCCATACTATGAAAACATTCCTTTCATGTGAGATATCATGTTACTTCCCTTGCTTCTCAAGATCAGTATTCACAAGAGAACTGCACAAGAGAACACATGGTTTTCCATTACTTCATCCAATTTTTCAGCCACCTAATAATTATTTTGTTGGGATATAGTTTGGCTAAACTCATGACATGTTTACTGTAACACCCCTTTTCCATACCCCCAAATAACTAAATAAATCATTTAGGCACGTATTGGAAATTTCATCAGAGTATAATTGTAAACACGGCATAAAAAGGTATGTCACATTATGCTTGAAATTAAACACATACAACACCTGCTCACAAAGATATGCAACAGTGGGGTAACTTTCAAACAACAAAGGATCTCAGTCCTTATACCCACATCTCAATATTTAGAATAAAAGCGGAAACATCTAAAATATTGAATAACAACCACATATATACCTCAACATATATATATATATATACATCATGTTTATATACACAAATTCATCAGCAAGATACATATGCAAATGTATCACAATAAGATCAAAACGACCTAGCTACCCGGTGCTACATATCAGAGCCAACCGACCAAAAAGGTATGAAGACACACTTCACAAAAGACCACCAGATACCTAATCTGCAATGCCTCGTAGAGCATCATAAAACAGCAGAAGGGTGAGAAATATTATCATAATAACAATGCATATAATCATATATCTCAACACAAAAGTATACACATAACACATTCTCACCATTCTACCATTCCACATAAACATACATATTAGATTCATTCTTCAATGCATCATTACAATGATACAATTCTTATCACAATTCATCACATCCCATTCAATATACATCGCAAGGCATATATATATATATATATATATATATATATATATATATATTATATACAAAACCAAGCATATTCATCACAATGCTTATCATTCAACATAAACACATATATTCATGTTCATTCACCCATGCATAAATACAAGGATGACCAATGCAAATCATAGAGACCGACTCACGACTCTATGCAAATGCAATGCGGTACCGACTCATTTCATCTCAAGTTCAATTGAAGAACTTATTGGAACCATCGCTCGTTACTTAGTGTAACTCCCCGTCGGGCATACGATGTTCACCCATTGCTACCACCTCTCAAAAGGCTTACAATGTTTATGGATTGCCCCCACCTCTCAAAAGGCTTACAATCCGATTGCTCCCACCTCTCAAAAGGCTTACAATCGTTTGTAATCATCGCCTCCACCTCTCAAAAGGCTTACGACGTTACAACGGATTCATCTTAGAACCCCACAATGCAAGAATGCAATCATGATGCTTCACATACAACATGACTCATGACACTCTTGACATGCATAAATATTCACAATATAGTCATGCATTCATCACACACAACCCACATACATTCACATCAATTGTGCCAAACGGCAACCGAACGTTTTCACAAATAACCAAACAATTCGATTTACGGTTTACCGGAAAAGTCGGTTAAAAGTCGGCTAAAAATAATATTTTCCATCATCATCAAAAAGTACTCATCCACAGCTTCGATTCGATATAAAGAACACTTAAATCCGATAAACAACGAAGAAGATATGTATATTTCAAAATAACGCAAAAACATAAACCGGAGGCCCGACACTACGAAACGGTTCGAAAATACTGTTCTAATTGAACCAGGTTTAGACCTCAAAACCATTTTTCCTAGAAAGAACATCTCGTTAGCTTCCCAACGCTTCAAACGGGGATCAAAACCGACTTACGGTTCAAGAGTTATGAATTTCCGAAGTTTCCCCGACAAACCAGAATTTTCTGGTTCAGCACAGTATGTATCGATACATAGGCTTATGTATCGACGCATAGAGGCCACATGTATCGATACATAGCACGCATGTGTCGACGCATGCTGTAGTGAAAATGCTGTTTTCTCAAATTTCTTCAGTATGTATCGATGCATAAGGGTTATGTATCGATACATAAATCATTTCGTATCGATACATAGCTGTTATGTATCGATTCATAGCCCTGTTTTTCTCAAAAATCAGATTTCTCAATTTACACACTTGCTGTAACTTTTCCGAAATGCCCGAAACTCGACTAAATCGAAAATTTTCACCGAAACAAACATATACGCGCAACCACCAAATACATAAGAACAATTTAGAACACATAAACGAAATTTCTACGACGTTCAATTTTTCGATTAAATTTCAACCTTTCAAAAACTAGAATTTTCAAACATCACCAAATCGAATAAAAAGCACGCTATACGACGACCTAACCTTACTCGATACAACTACGTAATTTGTTTCGAAATTCATCCATGAAAACATCGGTTTCTATCGATTTCCTACAATTCGACCTAAACGGAAACAATAACGGAAACATACCGAAAACTAACCGAAACATAACCAAACTTCATGAAACTTTAAACAGCAGCTCACATACATATAGCCAACCAACACATGTATTTATACGACTTTTCGACCGTAAAAACATCGGTTTCTATCGATTTCGTCAAATACGGCATAAACGGAAACATATGGAAAACCAACCAAAACATCCACACAAAACACATACATAATCATACACAAAGTTAGGATAACAATATTTCACACCCTTACCCGATTAAATCGACTCCGAAAGATTGATCTTGGTGATTTTCCACACTTTTCTCTTTGCTCTTCTCTTTTCTCCTTTTTCTCTCAAAATTCAGTTTTTCTCTCTTTCTCACCTCTAACTTTCTATTTCTATTCTTTTTCTTTCTTATACTTTTCTTTCTTTCTATTTCTTTATATTTTCTCAAAATATCTACTAACTAACTAACTATCATTAAATGTGAAATATCTAAAATACCCTCCAATCTAATATTCCCCGCAAACTCTCAAAAACGGTAAAATCACATAATATGCAAACATAACATATTCACACACCAATATCACAAATAACATAATTATTGCCCAATTAAATAAAAGACTCCACCAAATAGAATCAATCAACACAAAAATGGAAATATCTAAATCGGGCTGTTACATTTACAGGTCAAGAAAGGGGTTCAAAATTCAATGTATTTGAAATTGTTAGGAACAACAATTCAAACTCAAAACAAAACAAATACGAAAAATACATATAGACAAAACGCGATATTTGATAATGAAGTTCGGCCAATTGTGCCTACGTCTCCGACAGCAGAGCAGCTGCAGTTATTAATCGAATTTATGTTCTACATGTTACAATTTATCAGAGCGGATAAACCGGAGCAACCAAATCACTTATCACTAAACAAAATCAACAAAAAGATGCTTTCCAAGATGGCTCTCTTCTGTTCCTTGAAGGTGGCGGGGATGCATGCTCTATTTCCGAATGCCTCAAATATAGGATGAATGTGTCTTTGACTGATGTGGAGGATCTGTCTCAAATATAGGATGAATGTGTCTTGACTGATGTGGAGGATCTCTCTACAGATGTATGAAAATTTTCCTTATATCGATCATTCAGATTTGTAGGGAAAATCATTGGACGGATCTACCTAACATAAAAACGAATGGCGAAATCTGAAGAGAGGTACAAACATAATTGATAACCAACAAGAAACAAAAATAAAAGAGAAGAGCTAACCAGACTTTTAAGGTGCCAAAATCTCATCAAAATAGTTTCGGTGGCAGCATCTTTAACAAACTCCTTCCCATTGCAAGAAATGCCAAAATCAATCATACTTTGAACAAAGGGCTTTTCAGAATCTGCAATAAACCAGAAGATAGACAGCAGTAAGTAGCAGTAACATATAAACTTGAAGTAGAGAGTACAACTCATGAACATATCTTATTCTAAGCAGAGAGTACAACTCATGAACTCATGAATATATCTTTCCATTTAGAAAGACTAATATTAATATGTTCACCATAAATGGAAGTTTATATATAATTAACAAATACTCACAATCAATGAAGTCTTGCAGAGTGCTTCATCGGCGATCCTCTTGGTTTGTGAGGTCCAGTTGATCCATGAGTAATTTCGCAATTCATCCAGATTTCTCCATGACTGTGCCAGACAGGTGTCTATAAAAAAAGAGAGGAAAGTATCTATTAAGATACAACAGAAAAGTATCAATTAACAAAATTTTATGTTTATGTGTGTAATCTTACATATTGAAAAAACACGAACACTTGTTTTCTAGCTAGTTTGCAATTTGCTCTCTTAGAAATCTGACTTGTCTGCGGTTGGAATTCTGAATTTAAACCCCGGATCTGAGAATTAATAATATTTATTAGTTATATATTTATAACAAGAAACATGAAAGAACAAGTATTTATTGATTACATACTTTAAACAAGAAACATGAAAGAAGAAGTATTTCAATTACTCACCGGGACATGATGCAAGAAATGTGAAAATGATCAATTCATAATCTATAAGCATGCTAGGAATGTGAGCAATCTTATAATACTCTTTTCCTCATTTCTTACGCACACTTGCTTCCCCTCTTCTGACAACGTGTTGAAGTCACTTTCCATCCAAGCATTATATCTCTTTAAAATTAGAGATGAGTACAAATGAGAATTGATCCGTATAAACTGCAGTTGGGGCATGATTTTTCACCTCTTCCGAGAAAATGCTAGATCCAAAAGCCATGCACAACAATGTTGAGGAAGCCCTACTATAGGAACATAATTTGGCTTTAAAATGAATAGAAACGACATGCCGAAATATTTATAGTACTAAATTAGCCATCATTCTAATGAAAATGGAATAAAAGTATTTGTTTTTAAAGACTTCCTTGCTTTGAAAGTCGGGATTCAAATTCATCTACACACATCTGCATCAAAAGCATTATAACTTTCTAGGACAAAAATACATCTTTTAAAATGTCCAAAGTAATTAGTTTATTTCAAAATTATATTAAATCATCAAATTAAGATGATTTCAAATATCTTTCATAAATTTTCAGGCAATTAATCAATGCACATGAACTTAAAAGACACAAGCGGATATGGCGCAGTCCATAAAACATATACCTTATGCTGAGAGAGAAACTACATATTATCTTTGCATAGATACATTCACTATATTTCCTTTCAGGTAGGAGTGAACTGATATACATTAAATGGAAATTTTTATCTCAAAAAATAAAAATACTCACAGCCATGTAGCCTTGAAGAGTTAAATATTGGATTAAATGCCTCAAAGGGGTTACAGACACTTTCTTGCAATCCTGTTTGATTGTGAGGTCCATATTATAAATTCAAAGAAGACACGCCATATGACCCTGGACAAGTTAAGGTATCGGTAAGTAACAGTAACAAATGAGGAAGGGAGAAAAAGTCATAATAATTGTTCTATTTGTTAGTGTTCATTTATAATAGAACAAAACAGTAACCAGAAGCAAATAAGATTAAGAATGGACGAGATCTTAGGCACTAATGATGGAGCTGGCCATTATTTTCTAAGTGACATTAAATGTTGGTAAAGTGGGAGATATGTTTGACAGTAGTTGAATGATATCAAAATACATTTTATGTATGAAATAGATCAGACAGAACAACACAAGAATATCCAGAATTTGAGTATAAATTAAACATTGGAGGAAAATAAATCATTAGATTTCTAGAATTGAAAAATATCAATTCTTTTTGGTCTTAAGCATCTCAAATCTTTAAATCTAAAGATGAAGTACATAGCATGGCCTACCACAATTGGTACCAGATTCAAGGTCATCCATCAAAGCATGATCTCGAAACTCAGGCAGTTTAATCAAGCTACCACCCAATTTTGTAGATTAAGATTATTCTATTGAAATTGGGTTTCAGAAACAAAAATATCATGAAAGATTTGAACAACACCTGAATATTTAACTTCAATGAAATATAACTAAATATATTTTGCAGTATATAATAGTTGGGAAGGATATCTTTACCTCTTCTAGATAACGCCAGAACACCTTCTGTACCAATAGTTGTGTTTTGAAAAAACTTATTATAGAAACATAATATGTCTTTCAAATCAGAATTGAAACCATATTCATAGCAATTAGAAACATGTTCCTTAAATTATGCATGGAAACATTCCTTGTTTTAGGCATAGAAACATTCCTTAATTTAGGCATAAAAACATTCCTTAAAATAAGCATCATGTCCCTATTATTTAATGATCATTGTATCATTTGTTTCCTATATATATGTATTGCTACTCATTGTGAGAAATATAACAAGTTCATACATATTATCATTTTCTACTTGGTTTCAGAGCAACATTACCAAAAGGCTCGTGATCCAATCAAAACCATGGCATCCGCTGCAAACACAAACAACAAAAATGATCTTCCTTCATCTATCTCTGTCAAGTTGGATAGAGACAATTTTCCCTTGTGGCAGTCCTTAGTCTTGCCCATCATCAGAGGCTGCAGACTTGAAGGATATATGCTAGGGACAAAGGAGTGTCCTGAGCAATATATCTCAAATTCAGATTCAAGCAAGAAGCTGAATCCTTCGTTTGAAGATTGGCAAGCTTATGACCAACAATTTCTAGGTTGGTTAAAGAATTCCATGACTGCAGACATTGCAACACAGTTTTTGCACTGTGAAAATTCAAAGCAACTTTGGGAGGAGGCCCAGAGTCTAGCTGGAGCACATACAAGGTCTAGAATCACCTACTTGCAGTCAGAATTCCACAGTACCAGGAAAGGTGAATTGAAAATGTATGATTATTTGTCCAAGATGAAAAATCTTGCTGATAAACTCAAGCTGGCAGGAAATCCAATTCTCAACTCAGATCTAATCATTCAAACCCTGAATGGATTGGATTCTGAGTACAATCCTGTAGTGGTAAAACTCTCTGATCAAATCAATCTCAGTTGGATTGATTTACAATCTCAATTGCTGAGTTTTGAGAGTAGAATTGAGCAGCTCAATTCCTTTAACAACCTAAATCTCAATGTCTCGGCAAATGTTGCAAACAAAACTGATTACAAAGGAAACTGGAGAAACAATAGACTTGGCTTCCATGGCTCAAATGGAAACTGGAGAGGCTCCAACTCGAGAGGTTGGAGAGGAGGCAGAGGTAGAGGCAGGTTCTCTAAACCTACCTGTCAAGTATGCTCAAAGACTGGTCACACAGCAGTACAGTGCTTCTATAGATTTGACAAAACCTACTCAGGACCAAATCACTCAGCAGAAGAGGAAGAGAAATCTGCATTTCTAGCATCACAAGGACCCAATCAAGAATATAACTGATACTTTGACAGTGGAGCAAGCAATCACGTGACACATCAAACTGAAAAATTCCAAGAAATAAATGAACATCATGGTAAGAACTCTCTGATTATTGGAAATGGTGAGCAACTAGAAATTATAGCCACAGGCTCTTCCAAACTCAAGTCACTTAATCTACATGATATACTATATGTGCCTAACATTACCAAAAATCTATTAAGTGTATCTAAATTGGCTGCTGACAATAACATTCTTGTTGAGTTTGATAAGAATTGTTGTTTTGTGAAGGACAAGTTGACAGGGAAGGCAGTACTAAAAGGAATTCTTAAAGATGGATTATACCAGCTCTCAGGAATTGAAAGGAGCCCAAATGCTTATATATCTGTTAGGGAGAGCTGGCATAGGAGACTTGGTCACCCAAACAACAACACATTAGACAAAGTCCTGAAAAATTGTAATGTAAAGGTATCATCTAGTGATCACTTTAGTTTTTGTGAGGCTTGCCAATATGGTAAAATGCATCTCTTACCCTTTAAGTCTTCTTCATTCCATGCTAAGGAACCACTTGAGTTGGTTCACACTGATGTATGGGGACCTGCACCAATAATGTCTTCTTCTGGTTTTAAATATTATGTGCATTTTGTTGATGATTTTAGTAGGTTCACTTGGATTTACCCTTTAAAACAAAAGTCTGAAACTGTGCAAGCCTTCATTCAATTCAAAGCCTTGGCTGAAAATCAATACAACAAGAGAATCAAAGTAATTCAGTGTGATGGTGGTGGTGAATACAAACCTGTGCAGAGACTTGCAATAGAAGCTGGCATAGGTTTTAGAATGTCTTGTCCTTACACTTCTCAACAAAATGGAAGAGCTGAGAGGAAACACAGACACATAGCTGAGTTTGGTTTAACTCTACTTGCACAAGCTCAAATGCCATTCCAATATTGGTGGGAAGCATTCTCCACTACAGTATACCTTATAAATAGACTGCCATCTCAAGTTACCCAGAATGAGACCCCTTACTCACTCATGCTTCATAAGGAACCTGACTATAAGCTCTTAAAACCCTTTGGTTGTGCTTGTTATCCATGCCTCAAACCCTACAATCAACACAAGCTGCAATTTCATACAACCAGATGTGTGTTCTTAGGCTATAGTAATTCTCACAAAGGGTATAAATGTCTCAATTCCCATGGCAGGATCTTCATATCAAGACATGTTATCTTCAATGAAGATCACTTCCCATTCCATGATGGGTTTCTCAATACAAGAAGTCCTCTAAAAATAACTAACGATCCATCATTCTCTTTTCCCTTGTGCTCTGCAGGTAATCCTATCACTGATGCAATCCCTGAAGGAGATATCTCAGATGAAGTGAACTCAGCTGACTCACAATTTGAGCAACAATCACAAGTTGAAAACAATGCCACAGAAGTTGACAACCATATCACAGAACAATCTGAAGATATTGCACTAGATAATGTAACTCATCAAGAGATACAACCTGACATAACCCAGCAAAGTACAGGTGAAGCAAGCAATACAGGAACCATACAAACCAGAAGCAAGTCAGGCATTCACAAGCCAAAGCTTCCTTACATTGGACTAGCTGAGACCTACAAAGATACAGTGGAACCTACAAATGCCAAGGATGCTCTCACAAGGCCCTTATGGAAGGAAGCAATGCAAAAGGAGATTCAAGCACTCATGTCTAACAAAACTTGGACACTAGTCCCTCATCAAGTTGAAGAAAATATAGTTGACTCAAAATGGGTCTTCAAGACCAAATACAAGTCAGATGGTACCATAGAAAGGAGAAAAGCTAGGCTAGTTGCCAAAGGATTTCAACAAACAGCTGGCATTGATTATGAAGAAACTTCCAGCCCTGTAGTCAAAGCTAGCACTGTCAGAATCATTCTTTCAATTGCAGTCCATCTCAATTGGGAAGTCAGGCAACTAGACATTAACAATGCTTTCCTAAATGGATATCTCAAGGAAGAAGTGTTCATGCATCAACCTGAAGGATTTGTTGATCCAACCAGGCCTAATCACATATGCAGGCTATCTAAAGCAATCTATGGACTGAAGCAAGCACCAAGAGCTTGGTTTGATAGTCTCAAGGCTGCATTACTAAAGTGGGGTTTTCAAAACACAAAGAGTGATTCCTCCCTTTTTCTTCTAAAAGGTAAAGATCACATTACTTTCCTGCTTATCTATGTGGATGACATAATAATTACAGGAAGCAACACCAAGTTTCTTCAAGCTTTCATCACTCAGCTTAATGATGTATTCTCTCTCAAAGACTTGGGACAGCTACACTACTTTTTGGGCATAGAAGTGAAAAGAGATACCAGTGGAATGTATCTCAAACAATCTAAGTACATCAGTGACTTACTGAGAAAATTCAAGATGGACAAAGCCTCACCATGTCCCACACCTATGATAACAGGCAGGCAGTTCACAGTTGAGGGAGAGAGACTAGCTAACCCAACTGTGTTTAGACAAGCCATAGGTTCCTTACAATACTTGACTCACACAAGACCTGATCTAGCATTTTCTGTTAATAAACTCAGCCAATACATGAGCTCACCAACACTTGAACACTGGCAAGGCATAAAAAGAATCTTTAGGTATCTCCAAGGCACCATAAATCATTGCTTACACATCAAGTCATCAACTGATCTAGACATTCATGGCTTCTCTGATGCAGACTGGGCCACAAGTGTTGATGATAGGAAATCCATGGCTGGTCAATGTGTGTTCCTTGGTGAAACACTTGTTTCTTGGTCATCAAGAAAGCAAAATGTGGTATCAAGATCAAGCACTGAGTCAGAATACAGAGCCCTAGCTGACCTAGCTGCTGAAATAGCATGGATTCGTTCATTACTTGATGAACTGAAGCTCCCACTTCCAAGGAAACCCATACTGTGGTGTGATAACTTGAGTGCCAAGGCACTAGCCTCAAATCCTGTCCTCCATGCTCGCTCCAAACACATTGAAATTGATATTCACTATATCAGAGATCAAGTACTACAAAATGAAGTTGTTGTGGCCTATGTTCCTACAACTGATCAAATTGCAGACTGCCTCACCAAATCATTAAGTCACACACGTTTCAGCCAGCTCAGAGACAAACTTGGTGTTATCCACTCACCACCAGTTTGAAGGGGGGAATTAGAAACATGTTCCTTAAATTATGCATGGAAACATTCCTTGTTTTAGGCATAGAAACATTCCTTAATTTAGGCATAAAAACATTCCTTAAAATAAGCATCATGTCCCTATTATTTAATGATCGTTGTATCATTTGTTTCCTATATATATGTATTGCTACTCATTGTGAGAAATATAACAAGTTCATACATATTATCATTTTCTACTATAGCCCCAAACACGAATTAAGTGATATGAAAAAAGTTCAACCGTCGGACTGCCATGCTTTGAAAGTAGGGATTCCAATTCATCTGCATCAAAAGCATGATAATTTACTGAATCAACAGACATCTTACGAAGTGACAAACAATTTAATTTGTTTCCATAAATTTCTGAAAACCTAAAACAAGTTTTTCTGCCTTTATGATCAGAAACATGATGGTCAATAATACACATGAATGTAAAAGGCTCATGCTGATTACGTGCAGATCAGAATTTAATTTGCATAAACAAAAGTTGATACCTTAATCACAAATATCGTTATGTCAAACCATTACCAAGACTTTTTTGTGATCCTCTTGGATAGTGAGGTCCATAATTTTTTAATCTATAATAAAAAAGAAAAGTATTGTAAGTAAACAACAAAGAAAGAAAAGAGGCAATTCAAAGTTCAAACAACAATATTGTGTGTTTAATCTAACAAATTGGGAAAACACATACACTTGCTCTCTCTATAGCTTTGCAAATTGCTCTCTAAGAATCTTCACCATTTTAGAAATCTACCTTCTGAACAAAAACATATTATTAAACACAACAATCCCATAATGAATCTAAAGAGAAAAGAAAACATCAAAGAGAGGTGACATTTATAACAAGAAACATGAGAGATGTATTTTGGTGACTCACCTTGGTATAATAGTCATTCGATGATTTCTTAGACTATATATATTTTGGGAATGTGAGAAATCTTAAGCCACTATTTCCCTTGCTTCGTCTTCAAATTTGGTTCCAATAACAGACAATTGAAGATAGTCAGTTTTTTAAGAGAGGAAGGCAACTCCGCCTGTTCTGGCAACGACTTGAGCTTGCATATGTTACAAATTGCAAATTTATGAAGAGAGGTGATATGTTGAAGCCACTTCCCATCCAAGCATTCTATATCATCAAGATTAGAGATCTTTAAGAAAATGAGATTGGAGGGTAGAACCAGAACTTGTCTTTTCATCAGCACCTTCACAATATTATCACCCCAAATTTCCAGCTTTGAAAGAGAAGTGAGATGTTCCCAAGTTGTATTCCACAAAATCCTTCCACCTATGCCAACTGACGGTTCTCGTAAATTGTTTGGCAAATCATCTATGGAAAACGAATGCAGATTTGGAAAGTCACGAATTTCCAATTTTTGAAGGCTAGTTAGAGTCTTTATTGATTCAGGTAGAGAACGAAACTTCTCACACCAAGTCACACTTAAATCCGTGAGGTTAGGAATGGGAAATCCACTTAGAGAAACCGACTCTAATTCATGGCAACAACTTATGTCGATTTTTTAAAGAGACAAGAGATTTTGTTTTGATGCATCTTCTGCAATTAATATGAATTTTAAATATGCAGAGTCAAAATAATTAGAGTTTTGAGGTGTGGGAGAGAGCGCAAGGTAAATGATATCATTGGATTACAACTTCAATTTATTTTCAAATGCTCGAGTGACGGGTATTTGTGAAAGGATTCATGAGAAAGGAACTCCAGATTCTCACAATCTTTAATTTTGAGAGATTTTAAGGTTTTAGGAAGACCGTCTCTTGGAAAGAATCTTAGAGATGGAATGTCTTTTAAGGTCATAAAATTGAGACTATCATCAATTGAGTGAATACATAAAACTGTGGCCTTGTATTTGTAATATTGTTAATATCGTATGAATACCTTGACAATAGAGAACAATTTTGTAACTCAAGTTGAATAAGGGAAGGAAGGTTATTGGGTGTCGTCCCTTCAAGTTCGGGACAATTTTCAAGGGACAATCTTTCAAGCTTAGGAAGGTTGATTGGTATGTTCTCTTTAAGTTTTGGACAGCCATTTAGTGACAAGTATATAAGACTAGAAAACTCTATAGATGTACCTCCAACATAAGACTAGTGAAACTCTTTCATCCCGACCTGTGATAATTGTAACACCCCCTTTCTATACCCCCAAATAATCACATAAATCATTTAGGCACATATATAAAAAAATATAAAAATTCGCCAGAGTACGATTAAAACATGGTATAAAAGAGGCATGTCACATCATACACGCAATTAATACATACAACACCTGCTCATTCTATTGATATGCAACAGTGGGGTAACTTATCACAGAGGAACTTTGTCCTTACACCCACATCTCAATATTTAGAATAAAAGCGGAAACATCTAAAATATTGAAGAACAACACATTTGTACATCATCCAGTATGAATCACTAGCAACATCATGTTTGTACACAAATTCATCAGCAAGATACATATACAAATGTATCACAAAAGAATAATATACATCCTAGCTACCCGGTGCTACATATCAGAGCCAACCGACCAAAGGAATGAAGACACGCTTCACAAAAAGACCTCCAGCCTACCTACTCTGCAATGCCTCATAGAGCATCATAAAACAGCAGAAGGGTGAGAAATATTATCATAATAACAATGCATACAATTATATATATCTTAACATAAAAATACACATATTACACATTCTCACCACAATTCATCACATTTTCACCTATATACATCACAATGTATATATATATATATAACAAGTATATTCATCATGCACACTTTCACATTTCTCAATCATTCCGTATAAACATACACAATTATGTTCATTCAACAACACATCATTATAAAGATGATAAATGCAAATCATAGAGACCGACTCACGACTCTATGCAAATGCAATGCGGTACCGACTCAATCATCACTAGTTCACTCAGGAACTCTGCTGGAACCATCGCTCGTTACCGAAGTAACTCCCCGTCGGGCCTACGATGTTCACCCATTGCTCACACCCCACATGGGCACACAATGTTTATGGATCGCTCACACCCCACATGGGCACACGACCCGATCGCTCACACCCCACACGGGCACACGATCCGATTTCTCACACCCCACATGGGCACACAATCATTCGTAATCATCGCTCACACCCCACATGGGCACACGACATTACGACGGATTCTCATTAAAATCGCACAACACAAGAATGTATTTCATGATGCTTCATATGCAAAATGACACGAGACATTCTTGAAATGCATACATATTCACAATATATTCATGCATTCATCTCATACAATCACATACAATCTATATACATTCGCATCAATGCACTATTGTATGATTCACATTCAAACACACAGTCAAAACGGTAAAAGTCGCTAAATAGCACTATTTCTGACTTTTCCGACTTATTTAATCGGCTAATAATTTCCAATTCATCATATTAAGAAAGAACATTCCATAAGCTTTCTAACGCATCAAACCACGCCTCAAACCGAACCACAGATCAAAAGTTATGCAGAAAACAAAATTACACGAACAGCACTGTTCGCTGGGCGAACCTCCTTCGCGAGCCTTCGCTAGCTCCTTTGCTAGGCGAACATCCCTCGCGAGCATTCGCTAGCTCCTTCGCTAGGCGAATGTTCCAGCGAACCAACTGTTAGCTAAAAACAGACACAAAGTTCGCTAGGCGAGCACATTGGCGAACCAAGTCAGAACCAAACAGAGCCAAAAACACCCAAAGTTCGCTAGGCGAACCCTCTAGCGAACCTTCGCTCATGCCTTCGCTAGGCGAATACCCGTAGCGAACCTTCGCTACCCTTCGCTGATTGGTTCGCTAGGCGAACCTGCGAAAACTCAGAATCCTTCAGCGCTGTTGAAAACCCAAAAACCCTATTTTTCAACCCAAAACATTTTCAAAACAACATACATCCATCAGAACTCAACCTAATCATGGCAACAAGCATTCTACCACATTTTCGTCGATTTCCAACCGCGAAAACATCGATTTCTCATTATCGACCTAAAATGGAAAACTATGAAAACACCACAACCATTCCAATACACACATACACAATCATACATAATACTATACATTGATAAGATAACAATGTTTCACACCCTTACCCGGATTCCAAGCTTGCTAATTGATTGATCTTGATGAATTTCTAAGTTTTTCCTCCTTCCCTCTTCTTTTCTCTTCCTCTTCTTTCTTTCTCTCCTTTTTCTTTCTATCTTTCTCTATTTCTCTCTTATTTCTCTTTTCTTTCTATTTCTTTCTATTTCTTTTCTCTTCTATTTCCACTAAATCAATTTAATTCATTTTTCTCACACAATTCTAATTCCACAAAATTTCTAACTTATAATTAATTGAGAAAAGACTAAAATGCCCTCCATTCTAATTTCCCCGAAAACTCTCGAAAACGGTAAAATAACATTTAACGCACAAATTTAACAAATAAAAAATAATTTATCACCCAATTAAATTAAAAGACTCAAGAATAATGGAATAATCAAAATCGGGGCGTTACAATAATGACCTTACTTCCTATTTTGCCAACATTAAAAATATCAGTTAGACTATTCCAATCAACATAGTTTTCATGCGACATATCATCCAATACTAACAAGAACTTTTTGTTACTTAAACTTTGCTCCTATTGTACTTGGAGTTTGCCAAAGTTAGTCTCAGCAATTGTTCCTGAAATGACAGATTGGAGTATGGTTTTAGTGACAATGACAACATCAAATTTTTTTGGAATATGTTCCCACCCTCTCACCTTAAACTTCTCCTTCACATGATGATCATTGTAAAGGAGTTTAGCTAGTGTTGTTTTTTCTAACTCTCCCATACCCACTATGGATATCACTCCTATTCTACTTCCACTATCACAACCATCCTCTGACAGCAGAAACTCTTTAAGTTTCTTTTTGTCATCCTCTCTGCCATAAATAGCAGATTCATCTCTCACAATAGAAGTTGTAGGAGTTACATTCCAAACACAGTTGGAATCAGCTTCTTTTAATCCAAGAAAATGCAGCTTGTGACAAAAGTTATAAAGTGGTAGATAGAATGATGTTGAATAATAATAACAATGAAAATGTGCAAATAAACATCTTATTTTTCTTGCACGTCTCTATACAAATAAGGAAAAGAATCTCTCACGTTTTGGTAAGTGGGGATACCATACTATTGATTATGTGGCTAATTGTTTGCATCGACTACTGTCAGTCAATAATAATGTGCAAGCAAATTTTAAGTTCTATTTCCAATCGTTACATCTCTATATTCCTTGTTTGTCCCTATGCCACTAAGAAAAAAGTTCTTTCTTCACATAATGAAATCATACATTAATTCAAAAATGGAGGATAGATATTCAAATATAAATAATACCTTTTAAATGTAGAGCAGTATGACGTGACTGGTGTTTGAATTTTAATTATTAAATTATACTAGATTGTATATTTTACATCAATGTTTTTAAAATATTTGTTAATTTTAAATATTATTATTTAAGTTAATATTATACAACCTAAAAATAAAATATTTGATTATCAAAAGGTCTGCAAAACTATTTTAAACTTGTGTCATGCAAGTTTATTATTTATTTTTATTTAATTGCTCTCTAATATTAATATTTAAAAGTTCATTTTTTATCTTTTAAACTTTAAAATAGATAAATATTTTCAAAAACTAGATTATTTAACCAAAAAACTAAGATAATATTTCTTTTGAAATCACCAAAACAATATTCTTTTTAATATTTATTTTATTAGTGAAAATAAAAATATTGTTTAATTGTATTATTTTATGTCTCCATTTTTCTACATTGTAAAATATTGTCCTCTTATTTTAAAATTAGTTGGCTTTAGTTCTCCTCTAAAATATTTTGAACTAAAAAATAATGATATAATATATGGATTTAATTGAAATGCACTTACAGTGTAAAGAAATTTTGCACTGTCAGCGAATCATAGTCGTTGAATGTTAGAAGAAGTTTGACTTTTATTTTAAAAACTTATAAAGTCATGTAAACGGTTGATGGTGATGAATTGACAGTGTAAAATTTTTTACACTGTATGCATAGCAATTAATCTCATAATATATTTAAAAGGACAGAACATACAATTTGATGAAATGAAATCATTCATATCGATTAGTTATTTACATGTTATTATTTAAATTGCAAAAATGAATATTTTTTAAATTGAAACTCAAGTTTTACGGAGATTTTTTCAATTTCATTGGTGTTGATGTTTCACGTCATCACATCGTATCACGCGTTATTTAAACTATTGCATCTTTGAAAATATGATAGATAGAATCAAAATTGGGTAATGTTAAGATGGAAAATCAATTCTGTGGTTAAATGGAAGTGAAGAAACTAAAATTGCAATAAAAAACATTAAATGTAATTGTTATTATTGCGTGAAGAATTTTGAGTGAGGGAAAGAATAAGAGAGAATCAAAGTAATTGCTAAATTGTTATTATTGAAAACTGTTAAAACTGAATTACAATTATGTGTATATATATAATTATTTTACTTGTATATTAATTAACTAACATAACAAACTTTAACTCTAACTAATTTGGATTTGACCTACAACTTAGATTATATCACAACATACCCCGTTATAATTTAAATTGTCGAACACAAACTAATCATAGTCGATCTGAACTATTTTTTATTTCTTTCTCGAAGTTAGAAATATGTTAATCTTTAGTCTTTTGATGAAAATGCCAGTCAAATATGTTTCACTCGAGCAATGTTTCACTTCAAGTTCACCCTGATTTACCTTCTCCCTTAGGAAATAAAACGTAGCCTCAATGTGTTTACTCATTCCATGCAGAACTGGATTCTTTGCAAGATTAATGGATTACTTGTTCTCAATTTGCAGTACGAGATGTTTCTTCACTCCGACCTCCATCTCTTCCAACACATATCTAATCCAAATTGCTTGACTGCTATATATTCAGCCTCACATGATGATAATGCCACCACATGTTGCTTTCTCGAGCACCATGAGATTGGGGCATCAAATACTTGAAAGAAGTCATCAGTTGTGCTTCTTCGATCTTCCTTGTTTCAACACCAATAAACATCTGAATAGTCATTAATTAAAACTTCTTTTCTTTTAGAATCTCGTCGAAACAGGATTCCATAGTTCATTGATGCTTTTAAGTATCTCTGGATTCTTTTGCACCCTTTATGTGCGACATCTTTGGTTCATCCATGTATTTGCTCAATATTCCAACTGAGAAACCTATATCAGGTCTGCTATTGCACACATACCTCATAGATCCTACAATTTGTTTGAAAAAAACAGCGTCAACCTTGTCCTCCTCTCCATGTTTCTCCAGTTTCATATTCAATTTGACAGGTGAGGATGCAGGATTCGAGTCTTCAATCCTGAATCTCTTGAGTATGTGTTTGACATACTTTCTTTGATGTAGCATCATACGTTGCTTCAACATTTGTGTTAGAATAAGATTTGTTCATGACATATATCCTTTAGATTTTGATGATAACAAAGTATTGAAAGAACAATGGTGTTATCTAATGTGTGTTCTAAGTGTGTAGGTTCTAAACTCAAAGAAGAATATATTCAGAATCTGATATAAGGACGCACTTGAGAGAAGCTGAGTTATTGGCTTCTGGTGGTTCAGAATCTGAAGAACGTTCTTTGAATGAAGATTGATAATATAGGTTTGCGTAGACTCTGAAGCTGAAGGCCTCTGCATCAGAAGAGCAATATATTGTCTCTAAACTTATCGAATGTATAAGCTTCTGGTGATCATTCAGAACCAACGATAAATCTATGCTATTCGTACTGCAGAAATCAAGCAACATTCTAAAATCAGCTTGTTAGCTAGAGTCTGTGTTCATAAGGCTCAAGAAGAGTTGCATGCTTTACGAATATCTACTCTCTACGAAATTATAGTACAAGATCACATGGAAGACGCAATGGTTAAACAAGTTACACAATGGATCAAGATCTTTTGGTGTATCTATCTTCAACGTCTCTTGTACTATGGAGTAACAAAGACACTTGTACAAGTTATCTCTTCCAACGACTATTGCTATTCCTCTGAAACTGTTATATAAGTAGCTGAAGATTCAAGATGAATTTTCAACAAGAAACAAGGAAAATAAAGAAGAAGAGCCAAGAAGGATAGAAACGTTCCACACTTATATCAAAATGGAATAATAACAAGATCAACAATAGCAACACAATCGAGTATGCATAATTTTTGTTATATGTTGTAAATTGTACAAAATCTTAAGTTTTCTTAAACATTGAATATCTTGAGCCAAGTAAGTCTCCTACTATGTGCTAGAGCATTGAAGTCTTAATCAGTTGTTGATTGAGCAAGAAACTCTTATGTTAGATGATGGCAATGATCTAAAAGAGGGGTTGAATAGATCACTAATTTTTAATAAAATCGACGCTTAAAATATTGTTTCAAAAATGTGCGGAAGCGACCTTAGATTTAAAATCGTTTAAATGAACCGTTATTTATAAGATCGGATATGCGATCTTTGTGATAGATACATGGTAACAACATGATGTTTATTTGCTTAAGATGGTGTTACTGCAGAATCAGTTTTATTTTATTTATAATTAAACAAAATGTATGTCTATGAAACACCGATAAAGACGTCCCGCATAATACTGACACCAATAAGTTGACCCTGGTAATAATTTGAGTAAATTAATTAATTAAAAGTAATCACATGCGTTGGTTTTACGTCAACGCCAGACACCAAATCCGCATTCAATAAAAAACGTTATTGTTACAGAGATGCATGTTTGTTTTGATATTATTTGCTAAAGTAAAGTTTAATAACTAAATCATACACTACAAAACAAGCAAGGAAAGAGGAATTGGTCCAATGTGGAATAGTCCGAAATTTATTTGGCGCATTCTATGCAAAAGCCTCCATTGAACATGTTTTGAATAATTATTGCATATTGCTTCAGTAGTCTTCTATATGAGTAATTGGGCAAGTTCAATTAGTTACAGCATGGATATTCATCATAGTATGACATATACAAACCATAAACTGCTATATAAATATTGGTAAATTCATTGATCTATACCTAATAAACTCTTAATCACATTCTTTACGGTCACGAAAACAACATAATTTTTATTGTTTCCCATATTAACCAAAACCAAGGACCCTGGAAATAAATATGCTTAGAGTCCTAGGCAGTAAAGCATAAATCAAAAATGCTATCATCATAATTACTTGTGTAATTGTCATCCAAAATATTCTAGGCAGTGTCTTCAACCTGTCATGATGATAACCTCGTCAATATATGCTAACGCCAAGTATAAAATAATTCAAATTGTAGTAAGAAACTAACATCATTCACAACCATTTCATGATTCAGTTAAAAAATGAAGAAAGTACCTAACAAAGTGTTCAGAGACAGCACCGAGACGACCGATAAAATCGCAAACACAGAAGACTGAAAGCAATATGCTTGTATGATTGTATCTTGTACACCCAAAGAAATTCCAACTTGAGCCAAATTATTGAGAAGAGTTATTCCCGAGCCATTTTGGTAACAAGCACGGCTGTGCCGAACCATGCACCACTGTACGTCACAACACAAAGTGCAAGCCATAACTGCAAATTCATGAGAACCAAGTTGCTTTTAAACTCATGCATGTAAATAGAAACTAGAAAGCATGCGTTAATATAGAAATTAATGGAATAGTTAATGGTAATATTGCATTAGCTTCAGTTTTAATCTTTATATACATTTACTATTCATAAACTCAAGATCACTCATCATTACATTATAGGTAGTAGCCATGAACACAACTCTTAAGTCTTGCCAACATGGCTCTCTTCTGTTCCTTGAATGGCAGGGATGCCCCTTTTCTGAATGTGTCAAATAGTTTTTGTGGCAAACGAGCCCTAAAACTCCAGTACTTTATCATGGCAGCATAAGTAGTTAAAGGTTTCCATTTCACCCTAGGAAGAAAGCTTTCCAATATCTAAATCCTTTAAACTAATTAACCTCATATTATGAACAAGTTCCATTCATCCAAGTTTTTAGTCACTCACTAATCATTTTGTTGGGATATAATTTTGCTAAACTCATGATATCTTTACATGTCAAGAAAGGGGTTCAAATTCAAATTCAAAACAAATATGAAAAAAAACACACAAAACACACGATATTTGATAACGAAGTTCGGCCAATTGTGCCTACGTCTCCGACTGCAGAGCAGCTGCAGTTCCGTTGTATTGATCAAACTTAGGCTTTACATGGTACAGTTTATCAGAGCAACTCAACTCAGAGCATCATATTCACTTATCAGTAAACTATGAGTCATATCTAACCAAAATCAATAAAAAGATGGTGTTGTGGTGCTTCTCTTTTATTCTTTGAATGGCGGAGATGTTCCTTTACTGCATGTGTCAAATGTAGGAGGCTCTCTCAGAATCTGCAATAAACTAGAAGTATTATCTGTCACTTCATGAACCACTTGTATTACTTTCTCTAGAGGCCATAGTTTATCCATCAATGAATAGGGACACTCACAGCTACAATGTGATAAAAGTACAACCCTCAGACTGTCATGCTTTGAAGTAGGGATTCCAATTAATCTGCATTGAAATCATAATAATTTACTTAGACAAAAGATTTCTTTCTAATTGACGCGTGTTTTAATTATATCATCAAATTGACAAACTTTTGGTATATTTACATGAATACACAAGAAACATGAAACTTTACTTTAATATTTATTGATTACATATTCATAACAAGAAACATGAAAGAAGAAGTATTTCAACAACTCACCAGGACATATAATCACGTGAATCTGATCAATTCATAATCTATAAACATATTGGCAATGTGAGCAACCTTACACCACTTCTTTCCGCGTTTCTTCTGCACAAATTCATTTTCAGTTCTTTAAGAGAGAGTACAACTTCCCGCTCTTCTGATAACAATGTTTAAGCCACTTTCTATCCAAGCATTCTATATCTATATGATTAGAGATGTGTAAAAATGAATACTGATACATATAACCTGAAGTTGGAGCATGATTTTTCCCCTCTTCTGGAAATCCCAAGCCATGCAGATCAATGTTGAGTCGGGAAGTTGCACATCTTTAAAAATTTCCAAAGTAATTAGTTTACATCAAAATTATATCAAACCATCAAATTAACATGCTTTTCAATTTTCTTTCAAACTTCTAACCAATTAATCAATGCACATGAACTTAAAAGACACAAGCTGGTATGGTGCAGTCCAGAAAACGTATATCTTATACTGAGTGAGAAACTACGCGTTATCTTTGCATATAGAAAACCAAGATAAATGCATTCACTATATTTCCTCTCAGGTAGGAGTGAACAAATATACATCAAATTGAAATTGACAATTTCTTAAAAAAATACTCACAGCCATGTAGCCTTGAAGAGTGAAACATTTGGTTAAATGCCTCATAGGGGATACAAACACTTTCTTGCAATCTTGTTTGTTTGTGAGGTCCATATTATAAGCTCAAAGAAGACACGCCATGTGACCCTGGACAGATTAAGCTATCAGTGTTCAAAAGAGAACTGCAATAAACCAGAAGATAGACTGCAGTAAGTAACAATAACCAATGAGAAAGGGAGAAAAAGTCATTTATAATAGAACAAAGCAGTAACCAGAAGATATCTTAGGAACTAATGATGGAGTTAGCCAATGTTTTCTAAGTAACATTAAATGTTGGTAAAGTGGGAGATATATTTGACACTAGCCTGTAATATGTAAGTAAATTAAACATTGGAGGAAAATAAAAACCATTGAATATCAGATTCAAGTTCCCACCTAACTTTGTAGATTAACAATTAATGCCCCAAAGATAGGATGAATGTGTTTTGACTGATGTGGAGGATCTGTCTACAGATGTATTGAAATTTTCCGGATATCGATCATTCAGATTTGTAGGAAAATCATTGGACGGATCTACCTAACATAGAAACAAATGGAGATATTGTGTAAAGTTTGATGGTGTTCATTTATAATAGAACAAAAAGATAGACTGCAGTAAGTAACAGTAACATATATTATGAACAAATACTCATAACCATGAAGTCTTGCAAAGTGCATCATTTCGTTAAATACTTCATCGGTGATCCTCTTGGTTTGTGAGGTCCGGTTGATTCATGAGAAATTTTGAAATTCCTCCCAATTTCTCCATGACTGTGCCCAACAGTTTTCTATATTAAAAAAGGAAAGTATCTATTACGACACAACAGAAAAGTATCAATTGATAAAATTTTGTGTTTATGTGTGTAGTCTAAAAGATTGAGAAAACACATACACTTGTTTTCTAGCTAGCTTGCAATTTGCTCTCTTAGGAGAATCTTCACCATCTTAGAAATCTGACTTGTCTGCGGATGGAATTCTGAATTTATTAATTACATATTTATAACAAGAAATATGAAAGAAGAAGTATTTCAGCTACTCACCGGGACATGATGCAAGGAATGTGAATATGATCAATTCATAATCTATAAGCATGCTAGGAATGTGAGCAATCTTACAATACTCTTTTACTCGTTTCTGTTGGAATTAAGGTTCAAGAAGATGAGGTTTTAAGGAAGAAGAAGAAGGAGAAAACGAGAGAGAGAGAGATAAAACTATGTTGCAGAATTTGTTAAAAATGTATTAACTGTGTAAACTGTATCAATCTGTGTCAAATTACAACTAGGAAGCCCTTTATATAAGCCATCACGGCCCAGACCCCAAACTCTACATTTCGACACAACTCTATATCAGCTATATTCGACTCTGTCGAATACAGCTGACTTACAATGTATTACTACTATTCGACTAACATACACTACTTCGACCAAACCTATAAACCTTCGACTTCGACACAACACTGAATTACAATTTCAACACACCCCCTAATTCATGTTGTCGAGACTTCTCATCCCGATGCTTCTCTTCAATTCGTCGAATCTGACTCTTCCCAGAGGTTTGGTGAGTATATCAGCTAGTTGAACTTCTGTCTTGCAATACTCCAGTTCCAGCTTCCCTTTGTTGACTTGATCTCTCAGGAAATGATACCTCCTCTCAATGTGTTTGCTTCGACCATGGCTCATTGGGTGATTCGCCAGGTTGATAGCTGACTTGTTGTCTACAAACAACATTACTTTCTTCGATTCCATTATCTTGAGTTCTTCAAGCAACATTTCGATCCATGCTGCCTAGCACGCAGCATATGATGCAGCTACATATTCAGCTTCACATGAGGACAAAGCTACAATGCTTTGTTTTCTTGAGCTCCAAGATATTGGGGCTCCTTCAATCATGAAGATGTAGCCTGCAGTACTCTTCCTTTCGTCTTGATCTCCGCTGAAATCAGAATCAGTAAAACCATAGACTTCTGCCTTTGTATTATCTTTCGACTTCCTTGGCATCAACACACCATGATCAATCGTTCCCTTTATGTATCTCAGCACCCTCTTCACAGCAATGAGATGACATTCTTGGGGTTTCTCCACAAATCGACTTAACACTCCAACACTTTGACATATATCAGGTCTAGTGTTGCACAAATATCTCAAGGAACCAATGATTTGTTTGTACAGAGTTGCACTTACAAACTCATCATTAGTTTCCTTCTTCAACTTTGTGCCCGTTTCTAATGGTGTGGTTGCTGGATTACAGTTGCTCATCTTGAATCTTTTCAAGATATCTTGAGCGTACTTCTTCTGGTGTAAAAATATTCCTTCACCTGTGTCCTTGAATTCCATCCCTAAGAAATATGACAACTTCCCTAGGTCGGACATTTCAAACTCCTGCATTAGCTTCGACTTGACTTTCTTTATCTCAGCTTCGTCTGCTCCTGTGATTAACAAATCATCGACATAGAGACATAGAATGATTCGACTGGCACCGTCAACATCATTCACGTACACTCCATGTTCAGAGACACATTTTGTGAAGCCTGCTTCATTCAGAAAACTATCTATTCGTTTATTCCAAGCTCTAGGAGCTTGTTTCAACCCATAGAGAGCCTTCCTTAATCTGTACACCTTCGACTCCTGCCCTTTGATGTTGAATCCTGGTGGTTGAGTAACATAGACCTCTTCTTCTAATGGTTCATTCAGAAATGCTGACTTTACATCCAACTGATGTATCTTCCACCCTCGATAAGCAGCAGTTTCCACAACAATTCTGATTGTCTCCAACCTCGCAACAGGTGCATAAACCTCGTCGAAATCTACGCCCTGTTTCTGCAGAAAACCTCTAGCCACTAATCTTGCCTTATACTTGGCAATCTCACCATTTGGTCTTCGCTTCAACTTGTAAACCCATTTTACATCAATTGGCTTCTTGTTGGATCTTTCGACAAGCTCCCAAGTCTTGTTCTTCTCAATAGCTTTGAGTTATTCTTTCATAGCTTCACACCACTTTGAATCACTCATGGCTTGATCCAAATCAATTGGTTCTGCTTCAGCCATCATCATGGCTTCTTCGATTAAGTCACCATCTGCATCAACTGCTCCGTCTGGAAATCTCTCATATCCAGATAGTCTTGTCGATTCAGTTCTTGTTCTATTCGATCTTCTTGCTCTCTGCTCAGGTTGTTCTTCATTTCGACTGGTTGAAGCTTTATCCTGTTCACTTCGACTGGTTGAAGCCTCATCCTGTTGGTCTTCTTCAAACACAGTTGTGACTGTATCTGACTCCTGTCGAACCAAAGTTTGACTCCAGTCTCACCCTTTGCTTTCATCTACAAGAACATCTCGACTGATCACTAGTTTATCATCGTTTAGTGAATACAGTTTGTATGCACCAGTCGAATGATAACCTATTAACACCATAGCTTGACTTCGATCATCCAGTTTTGTTCTCAATTGTTCAGGTACATGCCTGAAACATATTGATCCAAAAACTTTAAGATGCCTAACATTTGGTTTCGACCCTGTCCAAGCCTCATGAGGAGTCTTCTCGACTAACTTCTTCGTTGGACATCTATTCAGAATGTATACTGCTGTCGAAGCTGCTTCAGCCCAAAATCTCTTTGGCACCTTTTTCGCCTTCAACATACTTCTCGTCATATTCAGTATACTTCTATTCTTCCTCTCAGCTATGCCATTATGTTGAGGTGTATAGGGTGCAATAACTTCATGCTCTATACCTTCCTCTTCACAGAATCTAGCAAACTCTCGAGAGGTGTATTCACCACCTCCATCAGTTCTCAGTTTCTTTAGCTTGCAGCCACTCTGCTTTTCAACAAGCAACTTAAACTTCTTGAACTTTGTGAATACTTCATTCTTACTTTCAATCATATAAATCCACATATATCTGGTGAATTCATCAATGAAAGTTAAGAAGTAACGCTTACCACCATTTGACTTAACTTCAAAAGGTCCACACACATCAGAATGGACTAGCTCCAGTTTTTCCTTGATCTCATGGGCAAGTCATGCTTGAATGCTTTTCTGGCCTGCTTTGCTTTGCAGCATTCTTCACACACCTGCTTTGGTTCCTTCACTTGCGGTAAACCAAACACCATTCTTTTCTGGTTGAGCATGCCTAAACTTTTGAAGTTTAGATGTCCATACCTGCGGCGCCATAGCCAATTCTTGTCTTCTTCAGTCATTGAAGCGAGACACTTATGATCTGATGTGATGAGTTCAACTTTGAAGGTTTTGTTTTCTGCCATAGGTGCTTTCATTATCAACTTCCCATCAGCCCTATGTACCTTCATGTGATTCTTCTCTAACTTCATATTGAAGCCTTTTGAAAGTAATTGACCTACACTTATCAGATTACTTGTCATTTCTGGAACATACAATACATCAGTGATAGTTGCTCTTCGACCATCCTATCTGACAATCGAAATATCTCCTTTACCACCTGATTTGATGTGCCTGCCATCTGCGAACTTTATAACCTTTTCGACTGATTCATCTAAGTCGGTAAACCAGTTTTTATTTCCAGTCATGTGGTTGCTACATCCTGAATCTAGATACCACATGTTAGTTCGCTCAGTGTTCGACTGAGTGTTGGCCATCAGCAACACATCATCAGAATCACTATCCCTCGTGCGTGCATATTGGGCTTCATCACTATCTTTTGCTTTTGCCTTCTTTCTTCTTCGACAATCTCGAGCATAGTGACCAAAACCTTGACAGTTGTAACATTGCACGTCCTTCATGTCTTTCTTAGTCGAATCAGTCTTCTTGCTTGACTTCTCATCATTAGCAACATTCTTTGACTGCTTCGATTTCTCTTTTCCAGATTTCTTGGTGAATCTTGATTGTAGCGCCTTTTCAGTCACCTTTTCTCTTTCTGAGTTCCTCTGCTTCAATCTCATCTCATGAGCCTCTAAAGAAGCTTGAAGTTCTTCTAACTTCATCTCAGAAAGATTCTTGGACTCTTCTATTGTCACTACAAAGTAATCAAAATCTGCTATCAAAGATCTTAATACCTTCTCAATCTTTTGCAGATCAGTGAGTGATTCACCACATGCCTTCATCTGGTTCGTTAACATCACGATTCTTGAGAAGTATGCCGAGACTGATTCATCTTCTTTCATTTGAATCATCTCGTATTGCTTCCTCAAGGTCTGCAACTTCACCTTTTTCAATTTCTCATCTCCACCATACAAGCTCTTTAACTTTTCCCAAGCTGCTTTTGCTGATTCCTCCTCAATAATCTTTTCAAACACATTTGGATCCACACACTGGTGAATCAAGAACAGTGCTTTGCCATCTTTCTTCCTCTGATCTTTGTGCACAGCTTTCTGCGCCTCATCTGCATTTGCCCCCAACTCCGATACTCCATCATTGACGATTTCAACAACATCTTGAAATCTGAAAATGACCTTCATCTGCGCCACCCACCGTTGATAGTTCTCGCCTTTGAAGACCGGTAAGTTTGTTGGAAATTGCGTAGATGTTGTTCCGTTTGCCATTTGATTCTCTCAAAATTGCAATCGCAACCGGGCTCTGTAATACCAATTTGTTGGAATTAGGGTTCAAGAAGATGAGGTTTTAAGGAAGAAGAAGAAGGAGAAAACGAGAGAGAGAGATAAAACTATGTTGCAGAATTTGTTAAAAATGTATTAACTGTGTAAACTGTATCAATCTGTGTCAAATTACAACTAGGAAGCCCTTTATATAAGCCATCACGGCCCAGGCCCAAAACTCTACATTTCGACACAACTCTATATCAGCTATATTCGACTCTGTCGAATACAGCTGACTTACAATGTATTACTACTATTCGACTAACATACACTACTTCGACCAAACCTATAAACCTTCGACTTCGACACAACACTGAATTACAATTTCAACAGTTTCTTCTGCAAACTTGCTTCCTCTCTACCGAGATCGTGTTGAAGTCACTTTCCATCCAAGCATTATATCTCTTTAAGATTAGAGATGTGTAACAATGAGAACCGATTCATATAAATTGCAGTTGGGGCATGATTTTTCACCTCTTCTCATAAAGTACTAGCCATGCACAGCAATGTTGAGGAAGCCCTGTTATAGGAACATAATTTGGCTTTAAAATGAATGGAAACGACATGGAGCAATATTCATAATACTAAACTAGCCATCATTCTAATAAAAATGGAATAAAAAAACTGTTTCTTAAAGACTTTCATGCTTCGAAAATTGGGATTCAAATTCATCTACATCAAAGCATTATAACTTGCTAGGACAAAAACACATCTTTTAAAAATTCCAAAGTAATAAATACATTTACTAGATTTCCTCTAAGGTAGGAGTGAACAAAATACATCAAATGGAAATTGATATCTTAAAAAAAATAAAACTATTCACAGCCATGTAACCTTGAAGAGTTAAACATTGGGTTAAATGCGTCATACGGAATACAATAGAGAAAAGTATAACCAAATTGTGGTAGGCCATGTTAAGTACTTCAATTTGGTACCATCAAATCATGATCTCTAAACTAAGGCTGGTTAATGAAACTCCCACCCAAGTTTATACTTGGGTTTCAGAAACATATATCATGAAAGATATTTGAACAACACTTAATATTTAACTTCAACAAAATATAGCTATAAATATTTTGTATTATATAACAGTACGTTGGGAAGGATTTTTTACCTCTTCTGGATAACGCGAGAACACCCTTCAGTACCAATCACGGTGTTTATTAAAACCTATTATAGGAACATAATTTGTCTTTAAAGGGGGTAGAAATGACAAGCAGAAAGCAGAGTTGAAACCATATTCATATCACCAAACATGAATTAAGTGATGGTGGAAAGAATACGGACACTCACAACTATGATATGATAAAATTACAACCCTCAGACTGCCATGCTTTGAAGTAGGGATTCCAATTCATCTGCATCAAAATCATGATAATTTACTAAGTGATGGTCAATAATACACATGAATCTAAAAGGCTCATGCTGATATGGTGAATATCAGAAAACATATCTTTTTGCATAAATGGAAGTTGGTATCTTAATAAGAAATACCATTATGTCAAACCCTTACCGTGCATACAAATACTTTATTGTGATTCTCTTGGATGGAGGTCCATAATTCCAATACAAATGTAATCTATATTGCTCCGCTCCAACTGGTCCATGAGTAATTTTTCAATTCCTCTAGATTGCTCCATGTCCTTATCCAACGATGGTGTGTAACCTAAAAGCGAAGTATTGTAAGTAAACAACCGAGAAAAAAAAGAGGTAATTCAAACAAAAATATTGTGTATTTAATCTAACAAATTAAGAAAACACATACACTTGCTTTGTCTCTAGCTTTGCAAATTGCCGTCTAAGAATCTTCACCATGTTAGAAATCTAGCTTCTAAACAATCCCATAATGAATCTAAAGGGAAAAGAAAACATGAAAGAGCGTGATGGTTGGAGTCTTGAAATTCAACACATAAAAGTATAAAACCATTTCTTACTTTTCTTCATTTGATATCAAAACAGTAGAAACGCAAAAACATATACAATTGTTTTGTCTCTTCTAGCTTTGCATTTTGCTTTCTTAGAATCTTAGAATAGACGTTCTAAATAAAAAAATAATATTAAACATTACACTGAATCCCATAAAGAATAAAAGGAGAAAAGAAAGCCAGAAAGAAATTATAACAAAATAGGAGAATGGGTCAAACCTTAAAATCCTTTTCAGCGACCCATGTGAACGAGTAAGCATTTAACTTCAATTTGAAACCAAGATGGAAGGAAAACCTGGATTAGGAAGAAAACGTTATCCATAAACACAAACATGTGAAATTAAAATTATTTATTGATGACATTTATAACAAGAAACAAGTAATTTGGTGACTCACCTTGAAGTCATAAAACTCATTCGATGATTTTGTCATTTACATACATTTTGGGAATGTGAGAAATCTTACTCCACTCTCTCCCTTTCTTCCTCTCCAAATTTCCTTTCAATAACGGACAGTCATAGATATACAGTTCTTTAAGAGAGGAAGGCAATTCCCCCTTTTCTGGTAACGACTTGAGCTTGGGAGCGGTCCAAGTGTAAAGTGTATGGAGAGAGGTGAGATGTTGAAGCCACTTCCCATCCAAACATTCTATTTCTTCAAGCAGAGCGATATGCAAGGTAACGAGATTAGTGGGTAGAAGTGGAACTTGCTTTTCATCAGCCCCTTCACAATATCATCAAACGAAAGAATTAACTCTGAAAGAGAAGTGAGATGTTCCCAGGTTGTGTTCCACCAAATCCCTCCAACTTTGCCAATTGATAGTTCCCGTAAAGCGATAGGCAAATCATCTATGGAAAACGATTGCAGATTTGGAAGGTCATGAATATCCAATTTTTGAAGGTTAGTTAGAGTCTTTATTGATTCAGGTAGAGAACATAACTTCTCACACGGTTAAGAAAATGTGGTTGGCCTAACTCAATCCTACAAAATTGGTTGGTAGAGTGAGGATTACCCCACTTATAAACACATGTTTATGCCATATATTGTCTGATATGGGACTCTTAACACACCCCTCACGCTCAGGACTGGACATCTAGAGCGTGGAAATAAATGGTGGGTGGCCCGATAGCGGAAACCATAGAAGGTGGCCCACCGGATCTTAAACGAGGCTCTGATACCATGTTAAGAAAATGTGGTTGGGCCTATGTAATACCCCAAATTTTGACCACAAAAATTTCTCATCATTGTGCAAGTCGTCATCACAATATGGATGAATCAAATGCCTCAAGGGTTGTTGAGCATTCATTACAATCAGAATTAGGGTTTCAAGCCCTCTCAGAGCTCTTAGACAAAGGATCAATCAAGGAATCACATGATCTTCAACTTGTCTAGCCTCTCAAATATCCACAATGGATCAAAAGGACTCCCACTTCAAGGATTAAGCACAAGGCTGCTCCCTTCTAGGTGGATCAAGTCTCAAGATCGACAGTGTCACCAAATTAGGGTTTTTGTCGACCAGGGCCTCCAGATGGAAATTTTTCATCTAGGCACAAGTCAATGATCCAAAACATAACATAATATACTCCATGGAACCTCATGAACCCAATCATCAAGTCAATTTGACCTCAGGGGAGACATACATCAAAAATCAGGAATTAGGGTTTCTTGACCTAATTCACTCCTAAGTTGACTTTTGGGAGAAATCATGAGTCAAGACCTCAAGAGAAGGTTTGAGGGTCTCTAATGAACTATATTGATCCATTTGGAACAATGGATTAATCCAAGAAACTTGAGCAACAAGTCTCAATTTCATCTGCACCACAATTAGGGTTTCGCGAGAAAAGTCAACTGTAGCTTTGACTTTTGACCAGGACATGCTCTCAAACCCTAAGACATGATTCAATATACCCTATGACACCCATGGAACATGTCCATCAAGTTTGATTTAGGTCAAAGACATGATTTCCTGAAGAATTGCACAGTTTGTAATTCATCTGATAAAAAGTCAACTGTGCACAAAAGTCAACTTTGACTTTTTGAGATTTTTCACCAAAATGGATTTTTAACCCTAAAATGATGTTAATGTATGATTTGAATCATCATTCATCAAGAAAAATCAAAGAAAGTGGGATAACTTGTAAAACGGGTAACCACAAAAACTTAGAAAAATTTCTAAGTTATGGAAAAAGTGACACTAATGTGCCAACTTTGGAGGACCATAACTCCTAAACCACAAGGCAATTGTTCCCCATTCAAAGCTTGATTTGTAGATCACATTGCCCTCTACAAAAACTTCATACTGACCTATGTCCAAATTCCTCATGGATTTTGAGTTATGGAGTGATCAAAATCAAGAAAAGTCACTTTGTTCCAACACTTAGTGAAAATTTCACTAAGTCAGAATCTGCCTTTACTTTTTTCCAAATGTAGGGGGATTTTTCACTTGAATTCCAAAGAGATCAAAACCAAACATGTTCAAACAGTGTTGTATCATGTAAGGGCTTTCCAAAATGACCAAGAACATTACCAAATTCAATTTGAGCCATGAGATATGACATTGGCAAGTTGCCTTGTTGAAATCTGTCAAGGCAAGACAGATTTTGCACTTTTGGTCGATTTGGAAAAATCAACAAATTCCAAACACTCCTAACTAGTTGGACACCTCTGAGGATTGAATCTAAAGGGGACAATCACTGAGCCAAGCCTCCAAAGTCTTTGGAACAAGAAATAGCATGTTGAACCTAGACTTGCCAAAATAGGGACAAGACTCCAATTTTGAATTGGAGCATTCAATGGAAGCATCAAGGTGGCATGGACTGAGCCATTCTCAACTGAATTCAGTCAAGACTTATCCAAGACCAATGGAACCACAGCCCTGTGCCCTAACCTCTAGTCAATGGCTAGAAGAGACTTGAATTCTCATTGGACAACATTGGTCAAACCTCTGCTGCAGTTGCCATTCACTGTGGATCCCAAAACAAACTTGCTCTACTATAAATAGAGCTTAATTGTGATCAGTTTGAGTACACCAAAGCCATCAAACAGATGTTTTCCTCAAAATCTCTTCTTTCACTCCAATTTTGCCTTCCAAAGCAAATCACTATCGGGTTTTGAGTTTGAGAGCTATTCCAACCAAACCAATCACACACACACCTCATATACATCATATGTGAGCTGATCAAACACTTAAACAACAACTGGAACACTGATTTCTCAGAATCACCAGTCAATTGCTCAAGGTTTTAACCAAGTTGTAGTTGAGATGCCATGAAGTGATCCAGCTAATTTCCATCAAGTCCAAGCATTCAAACACACTTCATAAGGTGTAGGGAAGCTGTTCAGATCATCACAACTCATCTGTAACACCTCCAACTCAGAAATCAATTTGCTCTTGCTGTCACGACCTAGAGGTAAGCCTAAACTTGGTCATCTCTCAATCTATGCATATTTCCTCGCACAATACTTTTGCCAAATGTTCATAATCATGCATGGAATGTTTCCCCTCAATTAATTACTTTGTTTGAATCGTGTATCAAAAATCCCAACCTTCATGCAGAATCTAGGGTTCTTGAGGAGTTTTCTTGATTTCTTGTTTTATGCTTAATTTAAATGAAATTAATTGACATATACATGATCGTGAGGTTGAGACGAGCATATTGATATGTGGATTGCATGATATAATCAAGTATTCAGTGAGATTGGATAGAAAATGCAAATCTGGGCAAGGCGGAAAACGCGCGTGTTCTTGGTCCATGTTCTTGGCGCCATTTTCACAAATTCAAATATTTGAATTTTGTGATTTTATTTAATTGATTCAAAAATTAATTTCTCTCTGAGTTTTAATGATTTTTGAGTTGATTCTTTTTTTAATAATTCACAAAAATGTTGAAATATTTGATTTTCCCAAAAAATTCCAAAAATATTATTTATTTCATATAATTGATATTTTTGAAAAGAATTAATATTTTAATTGTTTTTGACATTTAAAATATTTTTTTCCCTCTTGATTTTGTAAATTTTAATGACTTCTAATCATTTTGTAAGGCAAAACATGATTTTTGAAGCATTAATCCAAGATCATAATTTGTTTCCCATATGTTAAACAATTTTTGATCATTTTAATTGAATTTTTATTCAATTAAAATACATTTTGGAAATAAATTAGGGTTTTTGATTAATTCAACCATCACAAATCATTTTAAAACTCTTGGGCCTCTATTAGAGTGTAAGACCCAACCCCCTTGTACAGAGACTTTTTGGGCCTCACTTATTGTATAAGTCCCTCTGTACATTTTTAAATTCGGCACGATCGTCGCCAGTTTAAAAATAAACTTTTTGGGCCTCTCCTTGAGCTATAAGACCCATTCAAAACTTTTGGGCCTCTAATAGAGTGTAAGACCCAAACCTTTTTTAACCAAATCATTTTTTGGGCCTCAGTGTATTGTATAAGTCCCGATACTGTCAAAAACAAACGGCGCGATCGTCGCCTTCTTAAAAATAACCTTGGGCCTCTCCTTGAACTATAAGACCCATTCAAAACTCTTGGGCCTCTAATAGAGTGTAAGACCCAACCCCCTTTTAACCAAACCATTTTTGGGCCTCACTTATTGTATAAGTCCCTTTGCGTTAAAAGAAAACCTCGGCGCGATCGCCATTTTGAACGAAAAGTCAACTGGGCCTACCCTCGTGTTATAAGTCCCACTTTTTTTCTTTAAAACTTTTTGGGCCTCTTGAGAGAGTGTAAGACCTATCCCTTTGTACAGAAAACCTTCTTGGGCCACAGTCACTTGTATAAGTCCCTCTGTACAAATTCAACAGTGCAATCACTGATAAAACCCTGGGTGTAACGCCCCAGTTTTGTTAGATTTATTTAATAGAGTAGATTTAATTGATTTTGGTTTTATATTATTTTATTCTTGACTTTTATTTGGCAATATATTATTTTTCATTGTTGTTTATGTTTTATCGCATTTTGAGAGCGTTTGGGAGACATTTGAGCGTAGGGGTATTTTGGTCATTTGGGTAGTTAGATATTATAAATAGAAATAGAGAGAGAGAAATAGAAAGAAAAGAGAAAGAAGAGAAAGAAAAGGAAAAGAAGAGAAAAGAGAGGAAGGAAAGGGAGAAGAGGAAAAAAGAAGAAAATCAGGAATTCATCCGTTTAAAGCGTGAATAATCGGATAAGGGTGAGAAGTTTCAATTATATCTTGCTTGTGTATGTATATGTGTTGTTTGTTGTAATTGTTTCTTGTCTTTCCATGGCTTTTGGGTTTTAGGTCGAAAATGATAAAATGATTAGGAATCGATGTTTTCGCGGATGAAATTCGATAAAAACTGAGTAGAATACTTGTCGTTAGGTTTGGATCATGTTTTGGTTGTTATAGCATGTTTTGGAAGTGATTTGGGGGAAGAAAATGGAAATTTTGGGGTAGTGAACAGTGTAAACGCAAGCAGAAAATTCTACTTCTGGTGTGAAGCGTCGGGCGATGGGCTTGTTTCGCCGGGCGGTTCGTCCTTTCGCCGGACGGTCTTGAGAGGCGCAGAGGGTGCAAGTTCCTGGTTCTTTTGATTCATTTTGGAGAATTGGTGTCGCCTGTGCTTCGCCGGGCGAAGCAGCGGCGAAGAGCATTTCGCCGGGCGGTTGGAGTGTTTCGCCGGGCGGTAGTGAGAATTTCCAATTAATTTGTTTTCCTTAAAAATTCGTAACTCTCTAACCGTATTTCCGATTTAAGCGTTATTTATATCGTTGGAAAGCTTATAAAATGTACTTCATCATTATGATGTTTTGGAGATTGTTAGCCGATTTAATTATGTCGGGAAATGTGAATAGTGTCGATTGTCGACTTTTGCCGTTTTAATGGCATGTAATGATGTGTATTATGCCATGTGCTGTTGTGTGATGAAAATACTTGTGATGATATGTGTGGTGATGAATTGTGGCCGAAAGGCAAATAAATGCAATGTGTTGTATTTGGTTATATATGCATGTTTATGGTTGCATATATGTGTGAAGATGCATTGGTTGTCGTGAGTTCTTGTATGTCAAGCATCATGATATGCATTGTTGTTGCGTCCTGAGTGACGACGGTTCCGGTGGGGAATCAGCTATAACATCGTGTGCCTCGAAAATATGAAGGTATGAATAGCCTGAGGACCTAAAGCGATGGTTATATGCAATTGCGTCCTGAGTGACGGCGGTTCCGGTGGGGAATCAGCTATAACATCGTGTGCCTCGAAAATATGAAGGTATGAATAGCCTGAGGACTGAAAGCGATGGTTATAGACGATCGTGAGCCTCTCTTGGTAGAGGTGTGAGCGATCGGGTCGTGAGCCTCTCTTGGTGGAGGTGTGAGCGATCCATAAACATCGTGAGCCTCTCTCGGTGGAGGTGTGAGCGGTGGGTGAACATCGTATGCCCGACGGGGAGTTACAGTGATGTAACGAGCGATGGTTCCAGCAGAGTTCCTGAGTGAACTAATGATGAGATATGAAATCTTGGAGTCGGTACCGCATATGCATTTGCATAGAGAGTCATTGTGTCGGTCTCTTTGCATCTGCATGAATTATGACTGCATTGGTTATATGTGGAAAATTATGATTTGATTGATTATGTGTGAGAATTGTGAATGGATGCATTATGTGTGAGAATTGTGAATTGATTGAGTATATGTTGAGTTTGTGATAGTATTGGTGAAATTGATGTGCATATGTGATATATGAATATATATGCATTTGAGAGAAATGTATTGAGCATGATTGATATGCCTTGTGATAAATGTCTTGGTTATGGATGATATGTTCTATATATTGACATATGTGGTGCATGAATATATGTGATGTGATGGTGTAGTTCCATATGTCATACCCCGGTATGCATTATGTGTGAATATGTGATTATGTTGGAATAATTGATATATGCTATGTTGTTGGAAATGTTAGAAATATGTTATGTATTGGTGGCATGCTATATGTGTTAGTATGTGATGTATGTGGTGAGAAATATTATACATGTGAATTTATTTGTGTTGTGGCATATTATTATGCAATCTTGTTATAGTTGTTATTTCTCACCCTTCTGCTGGAATATGCTTTTTATGGCATAGTGCAGATTGTCAGCTTTAGAGGCGTGGAGGCAAGTGGAAGAGTTAGATCTTCGTTTGCTTAGGTCTTGGTGTCTGCTCTGATACGTAGCACGGGAGTCGGGGAACGATTATGTTATATATGTATATATTTGTAGTATATATTCTGTATGAATATTTTGATGTATAAAACCATTTATTTTGTAAAATAAGTCGGTTATGGATCTTCCGCTTTATTCCATAATTGACATTTCCTTTATTATGGAAAAAGTTTCCCCTTTGAGGGTACTCTATTTTACGCTATGTATCAAACTTATGGGCAGGGATGATGTTTTGTTTATTTAAATGTGACATCCTTGTTTCTGTCGGAAAAATAAATTTTTAGTTACTCTGATTTTATAATGTATTATTTATTCGCGATGGGAAAAGGGGTGTTACACTAGGCCACTTCTTGAGCTGTAAGCCCCAAATCTTTCTTTATCAAAGCACTTTCTCCTTTGATTTTGAATATATTGTTGTTTTCAATTTTTCTTTGTTGAACAACTAACCAAACAGCATGGAAGCTCTACAACCGAGTAAGTGTTTATACGCTTTCATTTACCGCTTTCATATACATATAACTGTATTGTGGGGCTGTTTCGCTGTAAGTCTTCTTTCATAAACTCATATCGACTGTGTAATAATAGTATAGATATTTAGAGTTTCCCCGTCAACTACGTCTAGAACTAGGTAAAGCCGTTTCGATTACTTGTAGAAATAGACAGCTAGACCCCCAATAGGAGCACCAGATACAGTCTTCTCTTCGGCTGTCCTCCTTAGGAATTGTATAGAAACTCTACTCCCAGAGATGAATGTATTCTCCGTGAATGGCATCTTTGAGTTTCTTCCAAATTCTCGAACTTCCCTGACTTGATCTATTCCTTGTGAATAGCTTGCCTTGAATTTCTCGGGGTTTGGAGAGCCACGGGCTTCTTAAAAGCATCGGCCTCCTCTTGGGCATTGTACAAGGACCCACAGGCTTCGTACGAGATACAAAAGACTCCCTCGTTGAGTCAAACAAAGTTTAGCCTCTCTCTCGGGCTTTGTACGAGACACATAAGAGACTCACTCATTGAGTCAATCACCCATTTCGCCTCCATCTCGGGCTTTATACGAGATACAAAATGATTCTTATTGAGCCAAACAAATTTTCGCCTCCATCTCGGGCTTTGTACGAGATACAAAAACACTCTCTTGTTGAGTATAAAAGATTCTCTTGTTGAGTCAACCCTTTTAGCCTCTCTCTCGAGCTTGGTACGAGACACAAAGGCATCCTCTTGTTGGGCCATTAGCCTCCTCTTAGGCTTTGTATAAGAAAACCACTGGTTGATCCAATCAACCTTTTAGCATCAAAGCTGTGCCTCGTTCACAGTATATGTTGGTTGCAGAATAGGGCAAGCAAGCAAAAATATTTATTTTCGGAAAGAATTCCCTCCGGGATTTATGTCGTGTCCACAGAGATCGGTTCGAGGGAAAGAATGCCGTTCGACAATCTCTCGCGTTTATGAGTTTGGATTAAAATGGTTTACAAGTAAAAACAAACAGAAAAGTAAAGATGAACATAAAAAGAGTACATTCTTTGAAGAGAAGAAACCTATCAAGCATGAATATACACTACTCAGAACAAACGTAAACCTATCAATCGGTCGCATTCAACATACAATACTCATCAAAATCATCACGTATCGCTCACAGTCTAACGCACAGCTGAGAGAGCAACCGTATTACTCTCGTCGATGCTCTCGCGCACGACGCCTCGAAACACGGAAGACATTAAGTTCCGACACCATAAAGATTATTATCTAAATCTATCTCTAGAGTCTAGACAATAGATATCCATCCTTAATCAAGATTCATGATGCTTATCTCTAACACAACACAAATCCAAACATAAATGCAAAAAGATCAAGGAAGACATCGATAATGATTTGTAAAGCATATATATTATACAACCATGATCAATACATGTACATAGGTTTAGAGTAACAATACAAACATAACCCACAAAATAGAGAAATACATAGAGAAGAAATGGAGAAAAACCAAACATCTCAAAAGTTGTCGGCTCCGATTGATGAAGGATTCGACTCCGGATCATCCTAATTCATGCTCCAATGTGTTTTCTAGCCTAATTCTACTCAAAAAATGCTATTGGATGGATTTGGAACTAAAATATCAAACCCATAACTAAAAAATGATGAAAAATGGCTTAAATGGGCAATTCTGCTATTCCAGGTTCGCCTAGCGAGTCCCCGTTCGCTAGGCGAACGTAAACCGCCTTTCTGCTGAGTTTTTTCATGATTCTGGAACTTTTCGTTCGCCCCGGTTCGCCTAGCGAACAAGCTAGCGAGTGTTCGCTACGGGGGCTCGCCTAGCGAGCATGACAGAAAACCAGAACTTGTTTTCATCATAACTCTTGAACCGTAACTCCGATTGACGCACGGTTTGAAGCGTTGGAAAGCTTATTCAATGCTCTTTATGAATATGGAAACATCCCATTGCTGGAACACCTACAAAAATAAATGAAAATCGATTAAACTCAATGATATTTACACGGTAACGCACTATACACCGAAAATGTAAAGTAAACGTATTTACACACAAAGTGGGGTTTATTCGCACAATATTTACCAAAAAGCATTGATAAGTGCAACAAAACATATATACAAAAATAGGTACAATTTGCACTTATCAGTATACAAACATCAACAACTCCTTCCCATTCATCTAACTGCTGTAAGCGGCAAGCCTCTTGATCATCTATATCCATGCCACTGTCCCTCTTTTAGCATGAGAAATTCCTAAGGAAAGATGGCATTGCTCTACACTGAGTTAAAGTCTTCTCCTTCAGGTTAAAAAACCCTATAAAGGAAATTATGGCATTGCCAGATTCACATATCCCGGTTAAAGTAATTCTCCTTTATAAAACAGTTGTGACATAAAACCCCCTCTTTAGAGATGACAAATTCTCTCTAAAGTCAGGACCTTCAGCTTCACATCTTAGGCTTTGAACAAGATACAAAGAGACCTTTTAGCTTTATATCTTGGGCTTTGAACAAGATACAAACCACCTTTCGCTTCAAGTCTTGGGCTTTGAACAAGACACCAAAACACCAATTTCCTCCCATAGAATAGGTGGAACTACGAATGCTCTGATTTCCCTGTTTCGGTAAACGGGAATACGTAGGCATAAGATCGAAAGAAAAGATCTTAGCGAGCACACTAAACAAAAACCCTAAATCCCATACTCTCACATATCTATAAAAAAGCATCAGTCCTAACATCCTAATCCTTGTTCTCCGCCAGAAACTTGTCATTCTGTCAAAATAAACACAAGAAAGACCCCACGACCACATAACATCCGTAACCTAATAGACCGCTGTTTAAACTCAGTATGCAAGCAGGGTTAATTGGAGACATCTATTTCCCTTCCTTCATCAGCTTTAATAGGATAAAAATGAATCGTCCTGTAGTAACCCCAAAGGAGAGCGACATTGCTTAAGAACCACGTTTAAAATCGCTCGCTACAGAAAAATGGCGCCCACCGTGGGGCCGATCTCTTTTTCTTCTTTCTTTTCATCTCTTGTGTCGAAACCACAGAATGACGTCTCCGCCGGGGAGCCATTTCTGTCAGGAACATAGGATTCATAGCTTTAAAGGTCTAGGATGATTAAGACAATTATATATATAGTGCTTTTCCTAATTGATATATGTGTTTATTTTTCTGCTAATGGGAATGCGTGTGATACCGCATGTGGAAAAATTGAGTATACACCTAGGAAAACCCCTTTAGTGGCACAGAGGTTATCGGAAATAGTTGTCATGCGATGCCACCCTCTTCTGAGGACTCTTCAAAAAACACCACCTAGCACGGTTCCCGGCCCGCTGGTGTTTTCTTGACAAGAGTTGATGATGAAGAGAGACAGGTACAAAAGTCATTAGTAAACCTTTGGGATGGGTAGAGCCTTGACTCCATGACAACGACCCTTTGACCCCATGTTTTTTCTATGTTTTTGTGTTCTGCATTCATGCATTCATTTAAAAAACATTAAAACATTCAAAAAAATTTCTCTTCTAGTCTCTCTTTTTCAAGTTAAACTAAGACTGTGATTGCAAATATCAGAGAAAAAGATTGCGCTAATGGATTTCGGTAGAAGGAGAACTCTTAAGTACACCTTCAAGGTTCCAAAACTAGAGGATTTGAGAGGTTTGGCGAGAATGATCACAAACCAAGAGGCTTTCAGGGCCAAGTACGGAGGTCTGCTACCTCTACTAAGGGTCCATGTGATTGAAGGAATCATGGACGCGCTCGTTCAATTCTACGATCCGGTTTATCACTGCTTTACATTCCCGGATTACCAGCTCGCACCAACGCTGGAGGAATATTCTCATCTGATGGATCTACACATCACTGATCGAGCTCCATTTTCTGGACTGAAAGAAATTCCAAAGAATCAGACCATTGTAAGAGCAATCTATTTGGACGAGTCAGAAGTCAAGATTCACATGACTACCAAGGGTGGCATCCAAGGTTTGCCAGCCCAGTTCTTAACAAAGAAAGCTTTGTACTTCGCTAGTATAGGGAATGAGACTGCTTTCGAAAGCATCTTTGTTTTACTCACTTACGAGTTATTTTTGTTCCCCAACATTAATAACTTTGTCGATATCAACGCCATTAAGGTTTTTCTCATTGGAAACCCTGTGCCGACTTTGCTCGCAGATGCGTATCATTCTGTACACTTAGGAAATTTGTACAGCGGAGGGGAGATCACATGTTGTGTACCTTTGCTTTACAAATGGTTTTTCTCCCATTTGCCTAAGTCTGCTACTTTCTGGGATCATAAGAGTGCCTTACGTTGGTCGCAGAAAATCATGTCCCTCACCAACTCTGACATAGATTGGTGTAATAGGATTTATGATGGGATCAGGATCATTGATCGTTGTGGAAACTTCCCCAACGTACCCCTCATAGGAACTAAAGGAGGAATCAACTATCATCCGATATTGGTTCGTCGTCAATTTGGATACCCGATGAGGCATGTCCCGCGGAATGCTCATCTGGAAGGTCTTTTCTTCAAGGAAGGAGAAAATGACAGAGCACTAAAGATGGAAATAGTGCACGCTTGGAAACACGTTTATAAGAAAGGACGGGAGTCTCTAGGAAAACCGGACTGTGTCTCGGTGGAGCCTTATCTCCACTGGGTACAAACTAGAGCTTTCGAGCTATAAATGCCTTATCCTTGTTACAGAACTCTTCCACCGAGGGAATTTGTCGTGTACTTCATGACGGAAACTGAAAAGCTCCAGGTTACTCTCAACAAAGTTCAACGGGAGAACAAGTACCGCATTCTCAATGTGGAATGTACCCAAATACAGCAACTGCTGAAAGAGAAAGATGCACTGATTGAAATTTTGGAGCAGCATGCTGTAGAGAATCAAGATGACCAAAGGAATTTGCTCACTCCTTTCACCTGGCAAAGGAATGACGACCCGACAACGGCTCAAGAGCCCCGGTCAAAGAAAAGAAAGATACCAGAATCAGCACCCGAGTTCTCTCGGGACCCATTAACTTAGGTTTCTGTTTCTGCACCTTGTAATCTACTGTATTTCCATTTCCGCAATCTTTGAATTTCAATAAAAAGGGGTTTCCCCACTGTTTGATATTTTCAATCTAATTGTCGAAGTTTATTTTGATTAAACCAAAAAACAATTAATATAATCATTGCATTCATCATTCTCACATCGCGTATTCTTATTACCTACGAATCTCACGTTTATGTCTCGGTTCTAGAGTCAAACTGTCTCATTCGTACAATACTCGGGCCAATCGTCAGAAAAAGATGGATGATCTTGAGGAAGAGAACAGAGAGTTGAAAGAAGAGATCGACGCTCTGAGAGAGGATATGAGAAAGCTTCGTAACGACATGCAAGCCATGGCAGAAGCTCAGCTACAAAGAACTGTGATCTCAAAGATCACCTCAGCGCCCATAGTGGAGAAGTTTGATCCTAGGTATTAAATGCCGAAAGATCGTCCCTGGGGCATGCCTGCAAACTATATCCCGGAAGGATATGTTCCGCCGATCGTTGAAGATCAGGGAATCACGACAGATGCCGCTGGTCCTGAAGGTTACAGACTTCGGGAAAGCAAAGATGCCAGAGGCATATTGAAGACTCCTGAAGGTTACAAACTTCGGGAAATGCCAAGATTTACTGCCGTAGTCACGGTACCACCCCCTGTGGTGCACACTGTCCCGGAAGGACAGATTCCACAGATACCTTATGGTAAAAAGGAAACTATGTTTGACCGAATGGAGAAATTCCAAGAGTAGTTCCTGGAAATGCAGAAGGAACTGCACGCCATTCGCGGTCAGGATCTTTTTGGAAAGGACGCCGCAGACCTTTGTCTGGTCCCCAATGTGAAAGTTCCGCACAAGTTCCAAGTGCTCGACTTTGAAAAATACAAGGGTAACTCTTGCCCTCAGAGTCACTTAGTAATGTACGTTCGGCGAATGTCAGCTCAGACGGAGAATCAGGACCTATTGATTCATTACTTTCAGGATAGTTTAATCGGTGCCGCCTTAAAATGGTACATGGGTTTAAACCGTGCTACGATTAGTACATTCAGAGATCTTGGTACTGCCTTCATCCAACAATATAAATACAATTTGGACATGGCACCAGACAGAGATCAACTCAGATCAATGTCACAAAAGGACAAGGAAACTTTCAAGGAGTACGCTCAGAGATGGCGTGAAATTGCCGCTCAGATTTGTCCACTTCTTGAGGAAAAAGAGATGACAAAGATCTTCTTAAAGACCTTGAGCTCATTTTACTACGACAGAATGGTCTCCAGTGCGCCCAGTGACTTCACCGAGATGGTGGGTATGGGAGTTCGTCTTGAGGAAGCCGTCCGGGAAGGACGTCTAGCAAAAGACGTTGGACCATCAAGCAGTACAAAACGATACGGTAGTGATCTCCCTAAGAAAAAAGAGCAAGATATTGGGAATATCTCTCTCGGAAAGCAAAGGCGACGTTATCAACCGGTAGCAGCTGTAACTCCTGCTATCAACCCCGCGCCTGTTTCTACGTATCAACCTCAGGTTGCGCAGAGCCAACCTAATCAGCAAAGGACACAACAGCCTCTTCAACAGGCTCGTCCTCCTTACAATAACAACCGTACAACACGACCATTAGGATTTGATCCTATACCCGTATTGTACGCAGAACTATTTCCGTTACTACTGGCTAAGGGGCACATCCAAACTAAGTCTCCTCTTACAGTACCAGAAAATCCGCCTTTCTGGTTTAAGGTGGATCAGACATGCCCTTATCATAGAGGATCGGGGCATAACATAGAGAATTGTCTCAATTTCAAATACGACGTGCAAAAGCTTGTTAGGAGCGGACTCTTATCTTTTAAAGATACGAATCTGAATGTTCTCACGAACCCGCTGCCTCAACACGAGAAAGCTGCAGTCAACCTGATTGAGAAAGAATCTAACAATGTCTATCAAATTCACGATGTACTCTTATTGAGGACCAATTTGGTCAAGATGCATTGTAGACAGAGTGGATATGGCCATGTGCCACCTCATAATTATCATCAATGTGATGTCTGGTCTAAAAGTAATCGAGGATGTTCGGTAGTGCAATCAACTCTACAGGAACAGATGGATCTCGGATGGATCCAAGAGCACATAGTTCGTGGAGTTAACATGGTCTATATGAACTCCAATGTCATTCAGAACCACATCATTCGTGCAATGAATGTCAACCTGGTGGCGATGCACTCAAGGCAAAGCCAGTATCATAATCTGCCGCGGCACGATTACAGTTCTTGTCTGACTTGCTCGGTAAACAAACAGGGATGCTCTTTCATACAAGAGGCCCTCTAGCGTCAGATGGATCTTGGATGGATCCAAGACTACCATGATAGGAACCCTTATCAGATCAACATGGTTCAGATCTTCGATATTCGCGTGATGAATACCAACCTGGTAGAGTTACATGCTGAGCAGGTCCGACTCAGATTCTTAATATCACATGACTATCAAAGCTGTAAAGTAGGTTGCGAAAATGATCGAGGTTGTACCCTTGTCCAGGAGGAACTTCAGCACTTGTTAAATCACTGGTGGATGCCAATCTATATGGATGAAGATACTCAGCAAATTAGTATCAGTAACAGGAATCCTACTCGGTGTCAAAGTCAGGATGTCCGATCAGTGAAAACTAACCTAGTGAGGTTACATTGTATTCAAAGTAGGCGTGGCCAGGTGCCACCACACAATTATGACCGTTGCAGCGTCTGTTCAGAAAGTAACCAAGGGTGTTACCTTGTGAGAGCAGCTCTTCAGGGTCAGGTGGATCGCAGAGAAATTCGTCCATATCCAGGTTCCGGACCCATCAACTGGACGCTGAACTACCTTGCCAATCAAGTTGAGGAGGTTGTCACAATCTCTGGTCGTCACCAGACCAGGGATGTTTTTGCCATCATCCCTCTACTTGACGAATCTAGAGTTCCCAACCGGGAACGGATCGAGATTACTTATGATGGTCAGAAAAACCAGAAGGCTCCTGTAGTTATCTATCTACCAGGACCACTACCGTATGAATCAGCTAAGGCTATCCCTTACAAATACGGTGCAATAACAGTCAAGAATGGAAAGGAAATTCCATTACCTTCCGTCGTGAATATTGCAGACATCAGTCGAGTAACACGGAGTGGTCGAATCTTCAACCGAGGAGTTGGAGAATCCAACAAAGAAAAGAAATTTCAGACAGAAGTTCCCAATCCACCAGTCGGTCAATCCAGTAATCCCGACCTTTTGAAAAATGATGATGAGATGCTGAAGCTCATCCAAAGGAGTGAATATAACATTGTTGATCAACTGTTACAGACTCCTTCAAAGATCTCAGTATTATCATTGTTACTCAGTTCAGAAGCCCACAAGGAGGCTCTACAGAAAGTCTTGGAGCAAGCCTTTGTGGAACAGGATGTAACAATCAGACAGTTTGATAGCATTGTCTCTAACATCACTTCCTGCAATAACTTGGGATTTAGTGATGAGGAATTACCGGAAGAGGGTCGTCGTCATAACATGGCACTCAATATCACAGTTAACTGCCAGGACGATGCTTTAGCCAGTGTACTGGTAGACACAGGGTCAACCATGAATGTTAAGCCGAAGTCTACTTTGATGCAATTATCATTCAAAGGCCCTCCGATGAGAATCAGTGAGGTCGTCGTCAAAGCGTTCGACGGATCCACAAAAGCAGTTATCGGTGAAGTCGATCTTCCCATAACTATTGGTCCTCACACTTTCCAGGTCATGGACATCCGGGCAATATACAGTTGTTTATTAGGAAGACCTTGGATACATCAGGCTGGAGCGGTCACCTCGACCCTCCACCAAAAGCTAAAGTTTGTTCAGAACAATTAACTTGTCACAGTCTGTGGAGAACAGGCCTTGCTTGTGAGTAACTTGTCATCATCTGCTAGTATAGAACCCGAGGAGGTTATTGGGACGCAGTTCCAAGCACTATCGGTGAGCAAGAAAAATCAATCCGAAGGAGGAACATCAATTTCCTCATATAAGGTTGCTATCAAAGCGATCGAGAGTATCGATACAACCGGATGGGGGCGGCTTGTCATTCCTATTGACAATAAAACAAAGAAGGGTCTTGGTTTTTCTGCAACCTGTACCCAGACAGCTGCTAACGGTGAAAGTCCTCATCCCATTCAGAACTTCTTCCACAATGGAGGTTTTCTTCACCCAGTGCCTCAAGCAGTCCATGCTATCAATGAGGAAGATTCCTCTGACACAGATGAAGAATGAAAGTCCTATCTTAACAAGGACGGTTATATGTCTCGGGACAAAACGCAAACTCCTTTTTGCTTTCCTACAGAGAGTCCGAGATTTATACCCAGGACAGACGTCGAAATACTTTATGGAGATTGTGATCCGGAAGGATGTCGCGCTCCACCAAATTCATTAGAGGAAGACACTCCGATGAAAGACAATTTTGACTACACCTACTATGGCCCAATGAATGGTCTGCCAATGTGGCAACCTTATCCAGGAGACTTGGGGCAAGAGAGTCAGCCGAGTAATGAAAATCAGCTGAGCATCATTGAACAGAATACCTGTGTCCCCACCATGTCATGGGATCAACACTCAGGTCATTCAGAAACTACTCAACACGACGATGAATTTGCAACATTTGCCGGACTAGAATTCATTAAATATGCTTTTCCTGAGGTCAACGTCATCGAGAGGGATGACTCCTTCAGTTCCAGAGAAGTATGGGACACCCTGGGACAACCAAGTGGAAAATTTGACTATATGGTCAAGTACACTGCTCCTGAAAGCTCTCGTATCAGACTCGAAGATATCCAGCCAACTGTATAGGAAGATGCAGCTGAGAGCAAAAATGCTATGCAAAATGCAACTGAGGAATCCTCCTACGACAATTCTGCTTGGGAGACAGATTCCAATGATCCAGCTCCACCAGAAATCAGCGTTATTTTTGAAGACAAATCAAGGAAGGTACCAGACCTTGTGATTCACCGAGGAGTTCGCCGCCAATGGGTTGTTGTCGATGTTCCGAAGGTCGTTCACTTGTCAAATTAATTGCCATCTTTAACCTTTCACCCTGCCCAGGTGAAACGAATGTTTTGATAGGGATCGCTTTCTGTAAATTTTCCCTCTTCGCTTTGCCCAAAGCGACAGAGTTTTGTTTTATTGGGCTGTAGTTTCAAGGATCGACTTGTTCATTAATAAAATAACGTCGTTCTGTAATTTCCGCATTAATTGTTATTTTCTCTTTTTGTTTTTCTCAGAAAATGGTAATCCTAAAAAACAATTCAAATAATAAAAATAAGCAGTAGAAAAAAATACACTGCACACACTTGCATTCTCTCTATCTCTTCTAAACACGAATCATCACGTCATGCAGATTGCTTGTTTTACACCCCGTTGAAACATACGATCCGAAGCCTTCTCCCGACTTTGAGTTCTCGATATTTGGGGCTGAAGAAGAAGTTGACAACGAAATTTCAGAAGAGATCTCCCGATTACTCAAACAAGAGGAAAGGTCCATTGAACCTCACAAAGAGCCGTTGGAAACGATTAACGTGGGTTCAGAAATAGAGAGAAAAGAAATCAAGATTAGGGCACTGCTCAGTCCAACTGCCAGAGAGGGTTTGGTAAAACTTCTCAAAGAATTCCCTGATGTATTCGCTTGGTCCTATCAGGATATGCCAGGGTTGGATACCAACATCGTGGAACATTATCTACTGTTGAGATCGGAATGTCCGCCAGTAAAGCAAAGGTTGAGACAGACTCACCCGGACATGGCCATCAAAATCAAAGAGGAGGTACAGAAATAGATCAACGCGGGTTTCCTCGCTACATCTGAATATCCTCAATGGTTAGCCAACATCGTACCCGTTCCTAAAAAAGACGGAAAAGTCAGAATATGTGTTGATTACAAAGATCTAAACAAGGCAAGTCCAAAGGATGACTTTCCTTTGCCACACATTGACATGCTGGTTGACAGTACAACAAAGTTCAAGGTTTTCTCCTTCATGGATGGATTCTCGGGCTATAACCAGATCAAAATGGCACTGAAAAACATGGAGAAAACTTCATTCATTACCCCATAGGGTACCTTTTGTTACAAGGTAATGTCGTTCGGTTTGAAGAATGTCGGGGAAACCTATCAAAGGGCCATGACTACTCTGTTTCATGACATGATACACAAAAAAATCGAAGTGTATGTCGATGATATGATTGCAAAATCTAAGACAGAAGAGGAGCATGTGACCCACCTGTCGAAACTATTCGAGCGTTTGAGGAAATACAAACTCCGCTTGAATTCCAACAAGTGCACCTTCGGTGTCCGTCCAGGGAAACTCTTAGGGTTCATCGTCAGCCAGAAAGGAATTGAGGTTGATCCTGACAAGGTCAAGGCCATTCGAGAAATGCCTTCTCCAAAAACTGAAAAACAAGTCAGAGGATTCCTGGGACATTTGAACTACATCTCCAGATTCATATTCCTTATGACCGCCACTTGTGCGCCGATTTTCAAATTACTAAAAAAGAACCAGGATTGCGTTTGGTCAGAAGACTGCCAAACCGCCTTCGACAGTATCAAGGAATATCTGTTGAATCCGCCGATTCTATCACCACCAGTGGAAGGAAGACCACTGGTCATCTATCTCACAGTCTTGGAAGACTCAATGGGATGTGTACTTGGCCAGTAGGACAAAACCAAAAGGAAAGAGTCTGCCATTTACTATCTGAGCAAGAAGTTCACCGACTGCGAGACTCGGTACACGATGCTTGAGAAAAATTGTTGTGCTTTGGCTTGGGCAGCCAAACGTCTTCGCCAATACATGATTCGCCACACTACTTGGTAATCTCCGAGATGGATCCAATCAAGTACGTATTTGAAAAGCCTGCTCTCACGGGAAGGATTGCCCGTTGGCAGATGTTATTATCAGAATATGACATAGAGTACCACGCTCAGAATGCCGTTAAAGGAAGTATTTTAGCCGATCATTTGGCTCATCAACCGATTGACGATCAAGAATCAATCGGGTTTGACTTCCCAGACGAAGATGTCATGTATCTAAAAATGAAAGACTGCGATGAACCGCTACCCAGCGAAGGGCCAGAACCAGGTTCCCAATGGGGACTAATCTTTGACGGAGCAGTTAATCATTATGGAAACGGAATTGGGGCAATCATTGTTACCCCTCAGGGCACCCACATTCCTTTCACTGCCAGACTTACGTTTAAGTGTACGAACAACGAGGCCGAATACGAAGCTTGTATTATGGGTCTCGAAGAAGCGATTTATTTAAGGATCAAAAACTTGGACGTATACGGCGATTCAGCCCTGGTTATCAATTAGATAAAAGGAGATTGGAACACATACCAATCAGGACTAATTCCTTACAAAGACTATGCAAGAAGGCTATTACCCTTCTTCGACAGAGTTGAGTTTCATCACATCCCTCGTGAGGAGAATCACATGGCTGATGCATTAGCCACTCTCTCTTCCATGATTAGTGTAGGCCAGTGGAATGACCTACCTAAGATCGACATAATGCGCCTTGAATAGCTCGCCTACGTCTTCACGATCGAAGCAGTCATAGACGACAAACCTTGGTATCACGATATCAAACGCTTCCTTCAGAAACAAGATTACCCACCCGGGGCCCTAAGAAAAGACAGGAAGACCCTCAGAAGGCTAGCTGGAAGCTTCTTCCTGAGCGATGACACTCTTTATAAGAGGAATTTTGACTTGGTTTTGCTCCGATGCGTCGACAGACCAGAAGCCGACATGCTTATGAAAGAAATTCATGAAGGATCCTTTGGCACTCATGCCAATGGACACACAATGGCGAGAAAAATTCTAAGGGCCAGGTACTATTGGTTGACCATGGAATCCGACTGCTACAAGTACATGAGGAGGTGTCACAAGTGTCAGATATACTCCGACAAAATTCATGTACCGCCAATGCATCTCAAAGTTCTTTCTTCCCCATGGCCTTTTTCCATATAGGGAATCGACATGATTGGCTTGATTGAACCTAAGGCTTCAAACGGACATTGGTTCATCCTGGTAGCCATTGACTATTTCACCAAGTGGGTCGAAGCAGCGTCGTACGCTAATGTAACCCGACAAGTGGTGGTCCGATTTATCAAAAGCAATCTCATCTGCCGTTATGGTGTTCCGAGCCAGATCATTACAGATAATGGATCCAACTTGAACAACAAGATGATGAAGGATTTGTGCGCTGAGTTCAAGATCGAACACCATAACTCATCTCCCTACCGACCCAAGATGAGCGGAGCGGTAGAAGCGGCTAACAAGAACATCAAGAAGATTGTTTAAAAGATGATTGTAACTTACAAAGATTGGCACGAGATGCTACCCTTTGCTCTTCACGGTTATCGAACATCTGTCTGCACTTCAACAGGGGCTACCCATTTCTCTCTAGTGTATGGCATGGAAGCAGTGCTCCCCATAGAAATAGAGATCCCATCAATCTGGGTATTGATGGAAGCTAAGCTTACCGAAGCTGAATGGTGTCATAGTCGACATGATGAACTCAACCTGATCGAAGAGAAGCGAATCACGGCACTATGCCACGGTCAGTTGTTTCAGCAGAGAATGAAGAAAGCCTTTGACAAAAAGGTTCGACCCGGTGTCTTCAGAAAAGGAGACCTCGTGCTCAAGAAGATACAATCTTTTCTCACTGATTCTCGGGGCAAATGGACCCAAAATTATGATGGCCCCTATGTGGTCACGAAAGCTTTCTTAGGCGGCGCCTTGAGACTTGCAACCATGGACGGAGAGGAATTTGCATACCCCACAAATGTTGATGTAGTCAAGAAATACTTCGCCTAAACTAAAAAAAAAACGTCTCGGTGGATTGAAAACCCGAAAGGGCGGTCCAGGCAAAAGTTAGAGACATGAAAAAATCATCCCGGTGGATTGGAAATCTCATAGTACAATCCAGGCAAAAATTAGGGATAATGGCAAGTAACTATGTTCAACAGAGACAAGTCCCTCAGTAGCAGTTACATCATTCATCGGAGGAAAGCTCCAGTCAAGGTCATCTTCGACGGAAGCTCAGGATGTCCAGAACTCAAAGTTGGTAGAAGAATAGTGGTCGTTATGCTTCAACGTAGCCCTTTTCCTTGTAAATTACCATTTTCTAAACTTTGTATATACTCTTTGGAATCACGCATTTGACTGATCTCCATCTTATCAATAAAATTTGAGCCCTTGTGCTTTTGTTTGTAATTCTAACTTGTTTTAGCTTTACAGAACGACGTTTTTAACTTGATCAACGATTCTTGAAATGAAACAAAAATGAATTTACTTGTTAAAACTTTTTCTGCTTTTAAAAATAAAGATGGCATTTCTTTTGACTGTTGAACATCGAAAGAACATCAGTTGCGTCTCCAAAGGCGTTTGAATTTCAAAGTGCAGAATCAAAGTACTCATTCTAAACCAGTATGCCTGAATGAAGGATCAACTGTGTCAGAGACCATGTTTCATCTGACACCCTCGGCCGAGTTCTTATCTCCTAAGCCTGATCAACGGTATTCCCCGCAGGGACTATCTCTCCTAAGCAAGGTAGAATTGCTACTTTTGGACCAACGGTACTTCTTCGCCCCGCGATGGCCGAGTATCCAGCCGTGTTCATCCGTTAGTCTGTATGTCGCGTCTGTTTTGTCAGCATATACATACATACATCATGCATTTTTATTTGCATTCGCATTCATATTGCATCGCTATCACTCTAGTCGGTCTTATCCCCTAGTGATGAAAATCCTCTCAATCGAGTTGTCAGTTCTTGCCTCGTTAGGAAGTGTTGCGTCTGAACAATCTCTCTCCTCCAGTTTATTTTTGGATTGAAGTTGGGTCCTCGACCACTTTGATAACTTGAACCTCTGAAAGACCAGAGAGCCCTCAGCTAATGTCACTCTTCACCATTGAAGATGATATCCTTGCTTTCCCGAATTAAGGAAAATCCCCAGAGAAAGCCTCCTAAGCAGAGATTCGGCAGTACATCAGTGTTTCTCCAAAAATCCGCTGATGAAAAGGTAATCGACACCTCAAAATTGGATCCCATCATATGGCATTTCTCTGGGAAGATCCCAAGAAAAGTATGATGCAAGACCCCAAGCAGAAGCAGTATCTCAAAAGACTCGTTTTCCCCAGTAGAATCGACAAATGGCGTCTCCAACAGAGAAGTTTGTGTACCTCTATAACTCAGACAGATAGGTGTCCCCAATAAGTCTGACATCAAACTTTTTCCGTCAAATGGCATCTCCCTAGGAAAATTCGGCGAGAAGTTTGAGGGAAAACCGCTACTAATAGCGTCCCTTGTCAATAAAGTTTATTGACAAAAGAAACTGAGACCAGTTCCTTGGTAGGAAACCATGATCGAGGGGAGGTTTAAATCAGCAACTAAGACCAGTTCCTTGGTAGGAAACCAGGATCGAGGGGAAGTTTACAAAAGAAACTAAGACCAGTTCCTTGGTAGGAAACCAGGACCGAGGGGAAGTTTATTTCAGAAACTGAGACCAGTTCCTTGGTAGGAAACCAGGATCGAAGGGAGGTTTAAATCAGCAACTAAGACCAGTTCCTTGGTAGGAAATCAGGATCGAGAGGAAGTTTACCTTTTCTAAGCATCATTACTTAGCAAAAGAAGATGAATGCACAAGCTGCCATTCATAGCCATCAAAATTTCGGGTATTCCGATATTTAATCCTCTTGCACCCCGAATGCTCGAACACCTTCGTCATTCACACCTTCGTGTCCAAGAAGCTTAAATAGGGGAATCTATAATACCCCAAATTTTGACCACTAAGATTTCCCATCATTATGCAAGTCATCATCATAATATGGATGAATCAAATGCCTCAAGGGTTGTTGAGCATTCACTACAATCAGAATTAGGGTTTCAAGCCCTCTCAGAGCTCTTAGACAAAGGATCAATCAAGGAATCACATGATCTTCAACTTGTCTAGCCTCTAAAATATCCACAATGGATCAAAAGGACTCCCACTTCAAGGATTAAGCACAAGGCTGCTCCCTTCTAGGTGGATCAAGTCTCAAGATCGACAGTGTCACCAAATTAGGGTTTTTGTCGACCAGGGCCTCCAGATGGAAAATTTTCATCTGGGCACAAGCCAATGAAACAAAACATAACATAATATACTCCATGGAACCTCATGAACCCAATCATCAAGTCAATTTTACCTCAGGGGAGGCATACATCAAAAATCAGGAATTAGGGTTTCTTGACCTAATTCACCCCTAAGTTGACTTTTGGGAGAAATCATGAGCCAAAACCTCAAGAGAAGGTTTGAGGGTCTCTAATGAACTATATTGATCCATTTGGAACAATGGATTAATCCAAGAAACTTGAGCTACAAGTCTCAATTTCATCTGCACCACAATTAGGGTTTCGTGAGAAAAGTCAACTGTAGCTTTGACTTTTGACCAGGACATGCTCCCAAACCCTAAGACATGATTCAATATACCCTATTACACCCATGGAACATGTCCATCAAGTTTGATTTAGGTCGAAGACATGATTTCTTGAAGAATTGCACAGTTTGGAATTCATCTGATAAAAAGTCAACTGTGCACAAAAGTCAACTTTGACTTTTTGAGATTTTTCACCAAAATGGATTTTTAACCCTAAAATGATGTTAATGTATGATTTGAATCATCATTCATCAAGAAAAATCAAATAAAGTGGGATAACTTGTAAAAGGGGTAACCACAAAAACTTAGAAAAATTTCGAAGTTATGGAAAAAGTGACACTAATGTGCCAACTTTGGAGGACCATAACTCCTAAACCACAAGGCCATTGTTCCTCATTCAAAGCTTGATTTGTAGATCACATTGCCCTCTACAAAAGCTTCATACTGACCTATGTCCAAATTCCTCATGGATTTTGAGTTATGGAGTGATCAAAATCAAGAAAAGTAACTTTGTTCCAACACTTACTGAAAATTTCAGTAAGTCAGAATCTGCCTTTACTTTTTTCCAAATGTAGGGGGATTTTTCACTTGAATTCCAAAGAGATAAAAACCAAACATGTTCAAATAGTTGTTGTATCATGTATGGGCTTTCCAAAATGACCAAGAACATTACCAAATTCAATTTGAGCCATGAGATATGACATTGGAAAGTTGCCTTGTTGAAATCTGTCAAGGCAAGACAGATTTTGTACTTTTGGTCGATTTGCAAAAATTAGCCAATTCCAAACATTCCTATCCACTTGGACACATCTGAGGATTGAATCTAAAGGGGACAATCACTGAGCCAAGCCTCCAAATTCTTTGGAACAAGAAATAGCATATTGAACCTAGACTTGCCAAAATAGGGACAAGACTCCAATTTTGGATTGGAGCATTCAATGGAAGCATCAAGGTGGCATGGACTGAGCCATTCTCAACTGAATTCAGTCAAGACTTATCCAAGACCAAGGGAACCACAGCTTTGTGCCCTAACCTCTAGTCAATGGCTAGAGGAGACTTGAATTCTCATTGGACAACATTGGCCAAACCTCTGCTGCAGTTGCCATTCACTGTGGATCCCAAAATAAACTTGCTCTACTATAAATAGTGCTCAATTGTGATCAGTTTGAGTACACCAAAGCCATCAAACAAATGCTTTCCTCAAAATCTCTTCTTTCACTCCAATTTTTCCTTCCAAAGCAAGTCACTATCGGGTTTTGAGTTTGAGAGCTATTCCAACCAAACCAATCACACACACACCTCATATACATCATATGTGAGCTGATCAAACACTTAAACAACAACTGGAACACTGATTTCTTAGAATCACCAGTCAATTGCTCAAGGTTTTAACCAAGTTGCAGTTGAGATGCCATGAAGTGATCCAGCCAATTTCCATCAAGTCCAAGCATTCAAACACACTCCATAAGGTGTAGGGAAGTTATTCAGATCATCACAACTCATTTGTAACACCTCCAACTCAGAAATCAATTTGCTCTTGCTGTCACGACCTAGAGGTAAGCCTAAACTTGGGCATCTCTCAATCTATGCATATTTCCTCGCACAATACTTTTTCCAAATGTTCATAATCATGCATGGAATGTTTCCCCTCAATTAATTACTTTGTTTGAATCGTGTATCAAAAATCCCAGCCTTCATGCAGAATCTAGGGTTCTTGAGGAGTTTTCATGATTTCTTGTTTTATGCTTAATTTAAATGAAATTAATTGACATAGACATGATCGTGAGGTTGAGACGAGCATATTGATATGTGGATTGCATGATATAATCAAGTATTCAGTGAGATTGGATAGGAAATGCAAATCTGGGCAAGGCAGAAAACGCGCGTGTTCTTGGTCCATGTTCTTGGCGCCATTTTCACAAATTCAAATATTTGAATTTTGTGATTTTATTTAATTGATTCAAAAATTAATTTCTCTCTGAGTTTTAATGATTTTGAGTTGATTCTTTTTTTAATAATTCACAAAAATGTTGAAATATTTGATTTTCCCAAAAAATCCCAAAAATATTATTTATTTCATATAATTGATATTTTTGCAAAGAATTAATATTTTAATTATTTTTGACATTTAAAATATTTTTTTCCCTCTTGATTTTGTAAATTTTAATGACTTCTAATCATTTTGTAAGGCAAAACATGATTTTTGAAGCATTAATCCAAGATCATAATTTGTTTCCCATATGTTAAACAATTTTTTATCATTTTAATTGAATTTTTATTCAATTAAAATACATTTTGGAAATAAATTAGGGTTTTTGATTAATTCAACCCTCACAGATCATTTTAAAACTCTTGGGTCTCTATTAGAGTGTAAGACCCAACCCCCCTTGTACAGGGACTTTTTGGGCCTCACTTATTGTATAAGTCTCTCTGTACATTTTTAAATTCGGCACGATCGTCGCCAGTTTAAAAATAAACTTGTTGGGCCTCTCCTTGAGCTATAAGACCCATTCAAAACTTTTGGGCCTCTAATAGAGTGTAAGACCCAATCCTTTTTTGACCAAATCATTTTTTGGGCCTTAGTGTATTGTATAAGTCCAGATACCGTCAAAAACAAAAGGTGCGATCGTCGCCTTCTTAAAAATAACCTTGGGCCTCTCCTTGAGCTATAAGACCCATTCAAAACTCTTGGGCCTCTAATAGAGTGTAAGACCCAACCCCCTTTTAACCAAACCATTTTTGGGCCTCACTTATTGTATAAGTCCCTTTGCGTTAAAAGAAAACCTCGACGCGATCGCCATTTTGAACGAAAAGTCAACTGGGCCTACCCTCGTGTTATAAGCCCCACTCTTTTTCTTTAAAACTTTTTGGGCCTCTTGAGAGAGTGTAAGACCCATCCCTTTGTACAGAAAACCTTCTTGGGCCACAGTCACTTGTATAAGTCCCTCTGTACAAATTCAACAGTGCAATCACTGATAAAACCCTGGGCCTCTCCTTGAGCTGTAAGCCCCCAATCTTTCTTTATCAAAGCACTTTCTCCTTTGATTTTGAATATATTGTTGTTTTCAATTTTTCTTTGTTGAACAACTAACCAAACAGCATGGAAGCTCTACAACCGAGTAAGTGTTTATACGCTTTCATTTACCGTTTTTATATACATATAACTGTATTGTGGGGTTGTTTCGCTGTAAGTCTTCTTTCATAAACTCATATCGACTGTGTAATAATAGTATAGATATTTAGAGTTTCCCCGACAACTACGTCTAAAACTAGGTAAAGCTGTTTCGATTACTTGTAGAAATAGACAGCTAGACCCCCAATAGGAGCACCAGATACAGTCTTCTCTTCGGTTGTCCTCCTTAGGAATTGTCAAGAAACTCTACTCCCAGAGATGAATGTATTCTCCGTGAATGGCATCTTTGAGTTTCTTCCAAATTCTCGAACTTCCCTGACTTGATCTATTCCTTGTGAATAGCTTGCCTTGAATTTCTCAGGGTTTGGAGACCCACAGGCTTCTTAAAAGCATCGGCCTCTTCTTGGGCATTGTACAAGAACCCACAGGCTTCCTAAAAGCAACCCCGCCTCCTCTTGGGCTTAGTACAAGGACCCGTCGGCTTCTTAGAAGTATTCACAGCCTCCTCTTAGGCTTCGTATAATGATCTCTTCCTCCGGGAATGATAGCCTCCTCTTGGGCTTCGTACAAGGACCTCTCGGCTTCTTAAAAGTCTCTAGCCTCCTCTTGGGCTTCGTACAAATTGTCCCGACGACCTCCTAGAGGTATAGGAACAGAACTTAGTCATCTCAATAGAACAGTCCTTTCAAAGAGTCTACTACTGTTTCTCAAAGCATAGTACAACAGATAAAACTCTAGACTTGGACAATCTATTTTCCTTGAGCCTCAAAGACATTCTCAAGTGACCCTATCATTAAATAGGAAGAAAACCCGTAGACTCGGACAGTCTCAATACCCTTTGGATTTCCCCTTTCCTTAAAGAAACAGGAAACAACCCTGATCCTCGAATCAAATCCTCGAGTACAGTGTTACTCATATAAGAACTGATTTTCTCTTTTAAAATCAGTATACTGGATCTGTCACTCAACTGAAACAATTACACTAGCCTCCTCTTGGACTTTGTACAATGATTCTCCCCAGCGGAGCAAACCTTTTAGCCTCTCTCTCGGGCTTCGTACGAGATACAAAAGCCTCCCTCGTTGAGTCAAACAACGTTTAGCCTCTCTCTCGGGCTTTGTACGAGACACATAAGAGACTCCCTCGTTGAGTCAATCACCCATTTCGCCTCCATCTCGGGCTTTATACGAGATACAAAAAGGTTCTTATTGAGCCAAACAAATTTTCGCCTCCATCTCGGGCTTTGTACGAGATACAAAAACACTCTCTTGTTGAGTATAAAAGATTCTCTTGTTGAGTCAACCCTTTTAGCCTCTCTCTCGGGCTTCGTACGAGACACAAAGGCATCCTCTTGTTGGGCCATTAGCCTCCTCTTAGGCTTTGTATAAGAAAACCACTGGTTGATCCAATCAACCTTTTAGCATCAAAGTTGTGCCTCGTTCACAGTATACAAACATCAACAACTCCTTCCCATTCATCTAACTGCTGTAAGCGGCAAGCCTCTGGATCATCTATATCCATGCCACTGTCCCTCTTTTAGCATGAGAAATTCCTAAGGAAAGATGGCATTGCTCTACACTGAGTTAAAGTCTTCTCCTTCAGGTTAAAAAACCCCTATAAAGGAAATTATGGCATTGCCGGATTCACACATCCCGGTTAAAGTAATTCTCCTTTATAAAACAGTTGTGACATAAAACCCCATCTTTAGAGATGACAAATTCTCTCTAAAGTCAGGACCTTCAGCTTCACATCTTGGGCTTTGAACAAGATACAAAGAGACCTTTTAGCTTCATATCTTGGGCTTTGAACAAGATACAAACCACCTTTCGCTTCACGTCTTGGGCTTTGAACAAGACACCAAAACACCAATTTCCTCCCATAGAATAGGAGGAACTACGAACGCTCTGTTTTCCTTTTTCGGTAAACAGGAATACGTAGGCATAAGATCGAAAGAAAAGATCTTAGCGAGCACACTAAACAAAAACCCTAAATCCCATACTCTCACATATCTATCAAAAAGCATCAGTCCTAACATCCTAATCCTTGTTCCCCGCCAGAAACTTGTCATTCTGTCAAAATAAACACAAGAAAGGCCCCACGACCACATAACATCCGTAACCTAACAGACCGTTGTTTAAACTCAGTATGCAAGCAGGGTTAATTGGAGACATCTATTTCCCTTCCTTCATCAGCTTTAATAGGATAAAAAATTGAATTGACCTGTAGTAACCCCAAAGGATAGCGACAGTGTTTAAGAACCACGTCCAAAATCGCTCGCTACAGCCTAACTCAACCCTACAAAACCGGTTGGTAGAGTGAGGATTACCCCCACTTATAAACACATGTTCATGCCATATATTGTCTGATGTGGGACTCTTAACACACACCAAGCCACAGTTAAATCAGTGAGGTTAGGAATGGGCAATCCTCGTAGGGAAACCGACTCTAGTTCATAGCAACTTTGTATCCTAATGGTTCTAAGAAATGAGAGATTTTGTTTCGATGAATCTTCTGCAATTAATATGGATTTTAAATGTTTGTAACCAAAAATATCTAGACTTTTGAGGGCTGGGAGAGAGCACATGGTAATTGATGTCAATGAATCACAACCCTCAATTTTGAGAGATTGTAAGGATTTTGGAAAATCATCTATCAGAAAAGATTTTGGTGATGGAATTTTTTTAAGGTCAACTTCTGAAGAGAATTAAGACAAATCATCGAAGGATTGCCCAACCAATTTGGTAGTTTGTCACCACTGAATCCGGAGATGACCAGACTCTTCAAATTTGTCGACGGACGCAGTTGTTCCAATACAACACTTTGTATTGGTGAGTTTGAAAGAGCGGTATCAGACCAACCTAGTTTTAACTTGGCAATTTCCTTTTTCATCTCTAAGTTTGCTTGAGAAGCATGGGATGGGTCAGTTGCATTTTCAAGTTGTGAGATGCAAAGGCTTCCTAATAGATGGGGATATTTTCCAAGATCCTCAATCTTTAACCCATCGTCCTTAACGCTACTCGCAATAAAGTCCGACAATGTTTGTAGATTTTCTAATTTGGATATTTATGCCTCTGATGTCAAGGTGGCGCAGTTTCACCAATTTCCCCATGTCTTTTGGCAATTCAGTGAGTTTCACGCACTTTGACAATAACATTGTCTGCAAATTGTAAAGCTTGCATGTTTCAGAAGGAAGCCTTGTAATCAAAGTGCCAGAGAGATTCAAGTATCGCAGGTAAATCAAATTTCCAATAGAGTTGGGTAACTCTGTGATATTTCTGTAGTTTGAAAGAGATAACACTTGTAATTGTGTCATTGTCGACAATAAGTCAGAAAATAACTTCGCCGACACAGGATTATTATAATGCCAAAAACTCTGCAATGGTATAGGTAGAAAAGTTTGTAGATCTTTTAATCCATGTAATTTTTCAAATTTATCGTCGGAGTTATATTCAAATATGTCGTATGCCAAGTATCGCACCCTTATATCTGGCTTATGTTTCTCCAACGTAGTGCAATATGGAGATGAAATGGCCATAGCTAAATCATTGATGAGGTCGTGCATTTCAAAGCATACTTTCTCATAACCTTCTACTACTTTTTCATCAATGGACCGTTGAAGTATTAAAGACCTCGACACTAGTTCAACAAAGTATTCTTCAGCTACTTTTTCCCAACTTTTCTCACTATTCGACTGAGGTATTAAGCCTTCTGCAATCCACAACTGAACCACCCACTTTTTCTCTAAGACTGAGTTCTTTGGAAAAATTGAACAATAAGCAAAACATCCTTTTAAAGAAGTTGGAAGATAACGATAGCTCAATAGCAGGGCTGGCTGTAACGCCCCGAATTGTTTAATTGTATTTATTTATTTCATTTATGTGAATTTATTGTATTTTACTTGCTAATTGAGTTAATTGGTTAATTTCCCTGATAGGTAAAATATTTGCATTAAATTATATTTTTCTTTTTAACTTTTATTGCACGATATGTTTTTCATCGGTATGTTTATGTTTTATTGCATTTTGAGAGCGTTTTGGAGATATTTGAGCGTAAGGGAAAAATGGTCAATTGATTAATTAGATATTTTAGAAAAAGTTAGATATTTATATAAAGAGAAGGAAAAAGAGAGAAAAGAAGAGAAAGAGAAAGAAAAGGGAAAGAAGAGAAAGAGAAGAGAAGGAAAAAGAGAGAAGAGGAGAAAGAGGAAAAAATGAAGAAACTCCGTTTCAATCGCGAATAATCGGGTAAGGGTGAGAAGTTTCGATTATATCTTGCTTGTATATGTATATGTGTATGTTTTCTTGGATTGTTTTAGTTATTTTCTTCTAGTTTTCATTTTAGGTTGAAATGGTAGAAATGAATAGAAATCGATGTTTTCACGGTCGAAAGTCGGAATAAGTCGCGTAGTGGAGTCGAGTGATGTTAGGCCGTGATTTAGTATGATCGTTTGATTGAATTGGGTTGAATTTGTAACTTTTGCGTTTTTGATATATATCAATGTTTTTGTGCAAATTGATGTTGTGATCGAGTAAAAGTGTTTGGACATGTCTGGTAACATTGGTATAGGTTGATATTTAATTGGGAATGGTTGTTTGTGTGTTTTCGAGTGGTTTTGATCGAGTTTGGAATTGGGTTAAATTGATAAAACTATGTTTCAAAATATTTCAACAATGGAAAATGTGTTGGATGGCTTTTTAATGATGAAGATATTGTAGTACGTTGAATTCTGAGATCGCAACTTTTTACGGAATCGAAAACGGATGTCCGGAAGTCTTCCGATGGTGTTTTTAAGGACAAATTCCGCTGAGTCTCCGCAGGTAGCGCGCTTAGCGCGGGTGTATGCGTGCGCAGCGCGGTCTAGGCAAAAATGAAAAATTTCCGAAACTTCAAAAATTCATAACTTTCAAACCGAAAGTCCGTTTTGACCCCGGTTCGAAGCGTTGGAAAGCTAATGAAATATTCTTTCTATTAAAAATGGTTTGGAGGGCAGTGAATGAATTATTTAAGTCGTGGTTTTGTAAAAGTGTTGGGTTGTCGGGTTTTTATCGCGTTAAATGCGTGCGGTTGGTGTTTTACACTGTGTTGTGCTGTTGTTATATAACGTGGAGCTTTTATGTGGTTTATATGATGTTGATGCATGTGATAATTATGTTGTTGTGTGGTAAAATACATTGTTTGATTGAATATCAATGTATGTTGTTATGATGTTTTGTGGGATTGTTGTGGTTTGTATGATGTTGAAGCATGTGATAAGTTGTTGTGATTGTTGTGGTTAATGGTGAGTAATTCTTTATGTGAATTGATATGAGTGTATATGCTAAAATGCTAATTGTTGTGGTTTGTGGATTATGATGAAATGCATTGTTTTGGGTTTGATTGTAATACATGATTATTGATGTTGAGATGGTTCACATGGTTGTATATGCATTTGATTGTCATGAGTCACTGTAAGCCAAGCATCATGATATACATTCTTGTGATGTCGTGTGCCCTAGTGGGTGTGACCGATGAAACGATTCCAGAGGGAATCTGCTATAACGGTCGTGTGCCTTATACAAAGAGAACCTAAAGCAATGTTATAGACGATCGTGTGCCTTATACAAAGAGGACCTAAAGCGATCAGATCGTGTGCCTTATACAAAGAGGACCTAAAGCGATCCATAAACGTCATGTGCCTTATACAAAGAGGACCTAAAGCGACGGGGAACATCGTTTGCCCGACGGGGAGTTACACTAAGTAACAAGAGATGGTTCCAATAATTCCTGAGTGAATTAATGATGAGAATAATGGATGGATGGTACCGCATTGCATTGCATAGAGTCGTTGTGTCGGTCTCTGTGCATTTGCATAAATCATGAATGGATTGATTATGTGTGGGAAATTGTGAATTGATTGATTATGTGTTGAGCTCGTGATAGCATTGGTGATTTGATATGCATTTGTGATAAATGTATGGATTATGGATGATATGTTTTATGAATTGGCATATGCCATGTTTTGTGGAGACGTTATACATTACAAGGATTGTTTGGATTATCGTTGATGTGCTATATATGAATATATGTGATGTGGTGGTGTGTTTCCATATGTCATAACCTTGATATGCCTTATGTGTGAATATGTGATTATGTTGGTATAATTGATATATGCTATGTGGTTGGATTATTAGAAATTGGTTATGTATCTGTGGCATGCTATATGTATTCATATGTGATGCTTGTGGTGAGAATAATTATGCATGTGAATTTATACGTGTTTGCATATTATTATGCAATCTTGATTTAGTTGTTATTTCTCACCCTTCTGCTGTGGTTTGTTGCTCTATGATGCAATTGCAGATTAGTGTCTTGGAGGCTTTTGTGAAGATTAGATATCCATCCTTTTGTCGGTCTGTCTGCTCTGATACGTAACACGGGAGTCGGGGAACGCTTTTGTTATATATGTATACATTTGTTGGATCTATTTTGTATTACCTTTGTATGAATATTTTGATGTTATAAAACAATTTATTTTGTAAAACAAGTCAGTTATGGATCTTTCCGCTTTATTCCATAATTGAACTTTCCTTTTGTTGGAAAAAGTTTCCCTTTTATGTTTATTCCATTTTGTGTTATGTATCAAATTTATGAGCAGGGATTGTGTTTTATTTCTTTAAATGTGGCATCCTTGTTTCTGTTTATGGATAAAAAATTTATTCACTCTGATTTATTTATGTATTATTTATTCGCGATAGGAATTGGAGTGTTACAATAGTGATATCAGAGCAGGTCGGTCCGTCCGGCCAAGTTGTTGAGTCAGTTGGTGTGACAGTTGAATACTGTCGATGTTGTTTGTCCCTTAGTACGTGATATGTGTGTGAAACACTATCAGTGCTTTTTGGTTTTCTAATCTTTTGTCTTCAGGATTGAGAATGAGATAAGTGGGGGAGAAGCTTATATTTCTCCAAGTTGCTTCAGTTGTGTGCCGTTGGTTGCAAGATTGTAAGTGTTAGTTGGACAGTGTTGTTCCCGGTTCCAGAGGGAATGCGGAGGTAAGGTGTATGTCAACTAAGGATTTGTGCCTTAGGTAGTTGTGTGCACAAGGTGCAAGAAATGCTATTATAGTTTGGTAAAGACGGTTTATGCCCCATCATGATTGTCGGCTGTCTATTGACAAATTGAGGAACTGATCACCCTTAATCTCTTGTTGATAGTAGACGGAATTATGTTGGATGGAATAGACGTGTCTTTCCGGCTTGGATAGTGTGTTCAATGAATTTTTTGGAATTAAGGAAATGATTACGGATTGTTTTGACGAGTCAGTGAAGATTCTTATATCTGAAGGTGAGGCGGATTCGAGGTTTTCGTATGTTGGTCAAGTTGGAATGTCTCGGAGGGAGAATGATTGGCTATTATTAATGGTTGTTCTCAGAGAGTATAGAGTGAACTTAAATTGGACGAAGGTGAATAGTTGAGGTTTATATCTGCTAAGTAAGTAGAAAACTCTTAGGAGATGAGACTAAGATGTTGTCATGTTTGTGATGATAGTTTTCTAGAGATTGGCAGAAAGGCCACAGTGATGGGCTGCCAGTTGTGCGTGATTTTCAGATGTATTTCTGGATGGAATATTGGATGTTAGCATTAGAAGTACCCGGACTGATAGAGCAGTTGGAAGATTTACTGGAAAGGAGAATTGTGAGGCCAAGTGTGTCGTCTTGGAGAGCTCCAGTATTGTTAGTAACAAAAAGGAGGGATGATTGAACGGAATAACAAGCATGATGTGTATAATGGTATTGAGACTTTGGAAAGCGAAACTTAGAGTTCTGGTGAGGTTTGGAGTCTTTGGAGTTTTAGAGCATTAATGGAAACCTTGAGAAAACCCTTTTGGTGAGGTTTGGAGACTTCAGCTTGTGTGGATGTAATATTGATATTAAGAGTTCCTTTTGGTGGGTTGTTGATACTTGTTATGCTGGTAGGAACTGATTTGAGATGAAAATGGTGATTTTGGGAGGGTCTGTCGAAGGGTTATTTTCTGAAAATCGCAGTGCGCGCTTAGCGCGCAGCCTCCCGCTTAGCGCGACATGGAGAAAAAAATTGTAAGTTCCTGGATTGGCTGGAATTTTGGTAAAACAACAAGGTGTTCAATGTTGATGTCATGGTGTTGATGTTGCAGCATTGAGTCTTAGTACTGGGCTGTACTAAGTTGTGAAGGTTAACAATGTTTGATGTCATGGGTTTGATGTCATAACATTGCGCTTAACACTGGGCTGTGTTAAGGTTCCAAGTTGCTGAAGTTGGATGTCTGATGTTACATGGGTGATGTTGTAACATCAGACCTGCAGAACTGAACTGATAACATCATGGGCTTGTTGTTATTAGGGTCGCGTATTAGTTGGAATTGTGGAGAGTGTTTGACTCATTGGATGAGAATATCTTGGGCTAGATATTTTCTGTTACATGGGAGATTTGATTGCAGGTTTGTTGGAGAATTAAAAGGTTGAAGATTTAAAAAGATTTTGGGGATAAAATATGTTTTAAAAGATTCAGTTTTAATTAACAAATCTGATCAAATATTGTGACAAATCTAATCCAAATTCGAGGAGCTATATAAAGCGCACAAGACCAAGGAAGAAAGTACAAAAAATAGATTGAAGATCAAGAGCTGGAGGCTTAGTGTCTAGGGTTTGTTTAGAGTACTTGTATTTACACTATTCTAGGTTTGAATAGGTGTTGTATTTTCTGTCCTCTCTAGAAGCTGTGAAGCAATAGAGAGTTGGTGATTGATCGAAGCTAGGAAGCAAGATCAAGGAATCTCAAAGAGGGTGTTCTTTGAGTATTTTAGGGGATTGAGTAGTGTTCTCATATCTAAGTGGTTTCTTAGGTAGAAAGTCACTAGTAGAGTATAAGTTTAGGAGATTGTCAACTGGTGTGTTGAGTCTGTAAATTATATCTACAAGTAGTGAATTTCATCCCTGGCTTGGTAGCCCCAGACGTAGGTAGTTAGACCGAACTGGGTGAACAATTCCTTGTGTTTTCTTGTTGCTTATTCTGTCCATTGTTGCAGAGTGTGTTGTTGTGACATCGCACCTTAACATCACACGTCTGGTACCAGAATTTCAATTGGTATCAGAGCAGGCATCCTGTCTGTCTCTGGGTGAGATCTAGGGAAGTTACTTTCTGGTGTGAAGATGGACAAAGAAGTTGGAGGATTTGTCAACAGACCCCCTATATTGGATGGCTCAAACTATGAGTATTGGAAGCCTAGAATGACTACCTTCTTAAAGTCATTGGATAGCAGAGCTTGGAAGGCTGTCATTAAAGAGTGGAAAGCTCCAGAGGTATGTGAGAAAGATGAGGCTGGCAAGGATAAAGAAGGCACCTCAAAGCCTAAGCTTGAAGAAGAATGGACCAAGGAAGAAGATGAGCTTGCCCTTGGGAATTCAAAAGCCCTAAATGCTATCTTCAATGGGGTTGACAAGAACATATTCAGGCTGATTAACTCATGTGAAACTGCTAAGGCTGCTTGGGATATTTTGAAGCCTACTCATGAAGGCACATCTAGAGTTAAGATGTCAAGACTTCAGCTTTTAACTTCTAAGTTTGAAAGCGTGAAGATGAAGGAAGATGAGACTATTCATGACTTCCACATGAGTGTTCTTGAGCTGTCAAATGCATCCAGTGCTCTTGGTAAGAAGATGACAGAAGAAAAGCTGGTTAGAAAGATCCTCAGGTCCTTTCCTAAGAAGTATAAGATGAAGGTGACTGCCATTGAAGAATCACAAGACATCAGCAAGATGAGAGTTGATGAGCTCATTGGGTCCCTTCAAACTTTTGAGCTTGGTTTGAACGAGGAAGAACCAGAGAAGAAGCCAAAGAGCATAGCCCTGGTGTCAAATGATCAAGAGGAAAGAGGGAAGAGTTCTGAGTCCCAGGAGGATCTGCCTCAGGCCATAGTTATGTTGGGAAGGCAGTTCAACAAAGTGTTCAAGAAGATGAACTATAACTACATGCCTAATGTCAAGAACATCTCTTCTGACATCAGCAAGTCAAAAGAGAAAGACGAAGAGAAGACTGCCCAAGATAAAGGAGTTCAGTGCTTTGAATGTGAAGGGTATGGACATGTCAAGAAAGAGTGTCCCACATTCTTGAAGAAGCAGAATAAGGGCTTGACAATTTCCTGGTCTGACTCTGATAGTGATAGTGAAAATGAGTCAGCAAAGCATGTTACAGCTTTGACAGGAATTGTTGAATCTGATGATGACAGTGATGGAGAAGTCACCTATGATGAGCTAGCTTCAACCTACAAGGAGTTGTGTTTAAAGAGTGCTGAAGTGTGTCAAGAGAACAAGTGCCATAAGCAACAGATAGCTTAGCTTGAGAATAAAAAATCTGATCTGGAATTTGAAGTTGTTCTAGCGAGATCTCAACTTGATCAGATGACAAAATTGGTTAGAATGCTGAACAGTGGTACAGCCACTCTTGATAAGATCCTACAGATAGAACAGGTTACTGGAGACAAAGCTGGGATAGGTTATAAAGGAACTTCAGAAGCAAGCACTTCAGGTTCAAAGAAGGAAGTGTCACAACCTTTGTCTCAACATCAGCCAAAGAAGCAGAGTCCTAAGAAAGCTGATGTTTCACAACCTAAGGAGAATGAGAAGAAGACTGGTCCAAATCGGAAGAGTAAGCAGCCACAAGGAGCAAGCCAGTATATGCCCCCCCAATATCATAGGAGCATGGAAGCTGCAAGGGTCAAACAGAACATGCCACATCAGATGTCTCAACATCAGGAAAACTGGTATGGATCTGGCCTCAACAATGTTGTGCCTTATCACTATGGAAGAAGGAAGCCTCATCACCATGGGAGACAGCCTAGAAGACAGCATCCTCAGTTCAAACAGCACGTGTCTCATCAGGTGTCTCAACATCAGGGGTATGGTTACACTAATGTTGTGTCTCATTATGGAAGGAGAAAGCCCCACCATCATGGGAGACGATCCAGGAAGCAGCATGATCAGCCTCCTTATGGAAGAAGATACCAGATTAATAGAAGGCTAGCCAGTCATGGTACGTGGAGACAAAATTATGGGTGGCAGCCACAACATTATCTTCAAGATGAGAAAAGGTACAACCACTTCAGAGATGATAAAATCAGATGTTTCTATTGTGGAAGGTATGGTCATATGCAATACTCTTGCTACAAGCTGCATGGATACCCTCAGCCACAGAACAGATGGAGAGAGTACAGGCCCAAAGTTGTTAAACAATGGGTACAGAATGAGAAGATGAAGTGCTTATTGGCTCACCTGGCTGACAAAGAAGCTAAAGAAGAAACATGATATTTTGACAGTGGGTGTTCCAAACACATGTCTGGATGTAGATCCATGTTTGCTGAATGTAGACCGTGTCCTTATCTTGAAGTGGTGTTTGGTAAAGGGAATAACGGAGTTGTTGAAGGTATTGGAAAAGTAAGAGGACCTGAACTTGACAATGTCTATCTTGTCAATGGTTTAAATGCTAATCTGATAAGCATCAGCCAATTATGTGATGAAGGTTACTTAGTCAGCTACACCAAAGATAAATGTGTTGTGACGAATGAGAAGGGTGAGGCTGTAATGACTGGGGCAAGATCCAAAGACAATTGTTATCAATGGATTCCTCAAACTGAAAGCCAGCCTGGTGATGATGAAGTTGATGTCAAGTGTAGACATCAGAATGATGCAGGCCCCCTCAAGTTAATAAAGGACAGAAGAAAAGATAATCTGAAATCTGTCAAGGGCAAATGTTACATATCAGGAAGGACTAAAGGTTCTCAGGAGCTGAACAGAGCAACATCTCTCGAGAGGAAAGATGCTGATGTTTTGACATCTGAACACATCATCAGAATCTCTCATCAATGTAGTGGTCTGAAGGTGAGTGGGTCTAAAAGGCCAGAGGTTGAAGTTATGGATGAAGCCAGTGGTAATTGTAAACAATTCTTTCATCAAGATCTGAAGAAAATCTCAGAAGAAAGACTTCACTGGTTGGATAGTTCTGTCAGAGCAGATGTTGAAACATCTCAAGTCAAGAAGAGTATTTCAAGTCTCAAAAAGAATGATAAGCTAATTACAAAAATGATTCCGAATAGACTAAAGTCTAAGACTGATAAAAGTATGCAGTCTTCCCCAAATATGAAAACTGACATGCAGAAGACCTCTGGTATTGGTCCTGTCAGATCCTAGATTAAAATGACAAGAATGAATAAAAATCTTCTAGGATGGAATCGTGCTGGTCAAACGATGCAAACTGATCTTGGAAGATTCAGAAGAAGAAAAAAGGGGAATATCAGATTGGTTCTCAGATCTAAGAAGAAGTGGAGTCATAGATCTGTGTTATGTGGAAAGAACTCATGCTGTCAACTTATGTGGAAGAAACGACAGTTGGGCACTCACCATGTCAAGAAGGATGTTACAACATTGCAGAGGGTTACTCATCAATGGGATGATGAGCAATTTGATAGAGAAGATCTGATTAACTATTCAGATAGTAAAGAGAAAGTTAATGGTCAGTGTGATGAGTTCATTTATGCAAACCAATTTGAGTGCTTAAAATTGGGGAGCGTATTACTTCAAAATTAATTGAAAGATGTTTTATGGTGCAGTTGGCTTATAAGATAATGGTTATTCAACTGCAGATAGTATGGTACATAATATAGTCTGTTCAATTTTTTACAGTGTAGTTTCTCTAAGAAACTCAACTTGGTGCTCTGGTTCATTTTAAGGCTGTTCAATTATCAGCAAGATTAGAAAAGTACTGTAAAGAGTTTGGCATAGCAACAGAAAATTCTAAAATATGATTAGAGTTTTATTCAATAATTGAAGATACAAGATTAGACTACATCCTCATGCCAATCTCCTGCATCCAGAAATGCCTTCCAATCTGCATCCCATTCATCTTCTGAAGGCTGTTGTTGAGCAGAATGGTTCTTACCAGGCTTCATAGTGGTCACTGAAGTCCTGCCAGTTTTTGTTGCTCCTGTAGAAGGACCTGATGTCGTCTGAGATTTGACCTTCTTCTTCAAAGGGTCTGGTTGTGTATCCTCATGCTTGAGGTTCTTGGAGCTTGATTGACTCATGGTTATTGGGGTGTTGTGCTGAGCAAAGGAGAAAGAGTGATTTTATAATGGTTTGTTCAATTGCTTTGGTTGTATTGCCTGACCAGTCAAGGTGTTGGAAGCTGTTTTTGACTTTGTCATTAATAATGTCAGAACATTGTGTTTGGAGTTGGCATAGGTCGTGTTGCTACTAACAGTAGGACTAGTATTATGTCGCTTAGTAGGGCATGTGTATTGGGATAATTGTCTAATTATGGCTAAAAAGGGGGAGAGTTAATAAGTAAAAGCCATAAAGAGAAGAGTAGTTGATGCTGCTAAAAAGAATAAGGTGTTTAGTTGAAAAAGAGTTGATGCAGCTGTTGAGGGGGAGTATACAGCATAGTTGTGGAGCTGCTAGTGAAGAGTGCAGAGTGCAGCAAAGCAGACATCAATGGGGAGATGTGCTGCACATTATGAGCTACTGAACAGCTGTGATGCTGGTTCATGTTTTTGAGGGGGAGCACCAATTGGCTGTTGTCAATAATGAATAATGAAGATGGTGCTGCAGCAGATCAAGTGATGAAGACTGAAGGTTGTCAATTGTCAAACTGCTGCTGTTAAAGGTTCAAAATATTGAAGATATTCCGCTGCTGAAGTCTCTGAAGATGCAGAGATTGTTTTAGCCAAAATTAGCCAAAGGGGGAGATTGTAAGTTCCTGGATTGGCTGGAATTTTGGTAAAACAACAAGGTGTTCAATGTTGATGTCATGGTGTTGATGTTGCAGCATTGAGTCTTAGTACTGGGCTGTACTAAGTTGTGAAGGTTAACAATGTTTGATGTCATGGGTTTGATGTCATAACATTGCGCTTAACACTGGGCTGTGTTAAGGTTCCAAGTTGCTGAAGTTGGATGTCTGATGTTACATGGGTGATGTTGTAACATCAGACCTGCATAACTGAACTGATAACAGCATGGGCTTGTTGTTATTAGGGTCGCATATTAGCTGGAATTGTGGAGAGTGTTTGACTCATTGGATGAGAATATCTTGAGCTAGATATTTTCTGTTACATGGGAGATTTGATTGCAGGTTTGTTGGAGAATTAAAAGGTTGAAGATTTAAAAAGATTTTGGGGATAAAATATGTTTTAAAAGATTCAGTTTTAATTAACAAATCTGATCAAATATTGTGACAAATCCAATCCAAATTCGAGGAGTTATATAAAGCGCACAAGACCAAGGAAGAAAGTACAGAAAATAGATTAAAGATCAAGAGCTGGAGGCTTAGTGTCTAGGGTTTGTTTAGAGTACTTGTATTTACACTATTCTAGGTTTGAATAGGTGTTGTATTTTATGTCCTCTCTAGAAGCTGTGAAGCAATAGAGAGTTGGTGATTGATCGAAGCTAGGAAGCAAGATCAAGGAATCTCAAAGAGGGTGTTCTTTGAGTATTTTAGGGGATTGAGTAGTGTTCTCATATCTAAGTGGTTTCTTAGGTAGAAAGTCACTAGTAGAGTATAAGTTTAGGAGATTGTCAACTGGTGTGTTGAGTCTGTAAATTATATCTACAAGTAGTGAATTTCATCCCTGGCTTGGTAGCCCCCAGACGTAGGTAGTTAGACCGAACTGGGTGAACAATTCCTTGTGTTTTCTTGTTGCTTATTCTGTCCATTGTTGCAGAGTGTGTTGTTGTGACATCGCACCTTAACATCACACGTCTGGTACCAGAATTTCAAAAATAAAACTTGTTTTTTTCTAAAATCCATAACTTTTGATTCGTAACTCGGATTGAGATGTTCTTTCTTATAAAAATGGTGTTGAGATTTAGTGGCCGATTTAATTGTGTCGTGAATTTGGATAAGTTCGTAATGGTTTTAATTGAGGATATTCGAATTTGTTATAAACTCAGAGGAAGAACAGGTAGAGTGTTTGAGAATTGAATTACAAGTGTTGAAAAGAGACAAAGTGTTATGCTATGTTATTCAAGTGATAATTTTGGTTGAAAAAGGTTAGTTTTCTTGGATATGTTATTTCAGATGATGGTATTATTATGGATCCATCGGAAGTAGATACAGTTCTACAATGAGAAACTCCGAAGTTGTGAGGCAATTGCAGATTAGTGTCTTGGAGGCTTTTGTGAAGATTAGTTCTCCATCCTTTTGTCGGTCTGTCTGCTCTGATACGTAACACGGGAGTCGGGGAACGCTTTTGTTATATATGTATACATTTGTTGGATCTATTTTGTATTACCTTTGTATGAATATTTTGATGTTATAAAACAATTTATTTTGTAAAACAAGTCAGTTATGGATCTTTCCGCTTTATTCCATAATTGAACTTTCCTTTTGTTGGAAAAAGTTTCCCTTTTATGTTTATTCCATTTTGTGTTATGTATCAAATTTATGAGCAGAAATTGTGTTTTCTTTCTTTAAATGTGGCATCCTTGTTTCTGTCTATGGATAAAATTTTTATTCACTCTAATTTATTTATGTATTATTTATTTGCGATGGAAATTGGGGTGTTACACTGGCTGCACCTCATCATTTGTTTGTTCCCAAATACTACTGTTTAATACACCACTCCAATGATCTTGTGACAAATTGGTGCGAAGAATACCTCCCAATGTTATTGCAGCTAATGGTAAGCCGCCACATTTTTTGGCAATTTCTCTACCAATTATTTCTAGATTGGAATGTTGTTGGTAGTTTGTTTCTACAAATGCATGTCTGGCTAGTAAAGACCAGGAATCTTCAATTTCCAAAGATCTTAAATGGTGGACATGGAGAGATTTTTGCTTAGGTAGTGCAACTCTAAAATATCGAGTTGTGATGATGATCTTACTTCCTATTTTCCCAACATTAAAAATACCACTTAGACTATTCCAACCAACATAGTTTCCATACCACATATCATCCAATACTAGTAAAAACATTTTGTTACTTAAACTTTGCTGCAATTGGACTTGGAGTTTAACTAAGTCAGTGTCTGTAATTGTTGTTGAAGTGACAGATTTAAGAATGGTTTTAGTGATAGTAACAACATCAAAATATTTTGGAATATGTGACAACCCTCTCACCTCATATTTCTCCTCTACGTCAGGGTCATGGTAAAGGAGTCTAGCTAGTGTTGTTTTTCCTAACCCTCCCATTCCCACAATGGAAATCACTCCTATTTTATGTTCACTATCACAACCATCCTCTGACAGCAGAAACTCTTTAAGTTTCTTTCTGTCATCATCTCTACCATAAATAGCAGATTGATATCCCAAAACAGAAGTTGTAAGAGTTACATTCCAAACACTGTTGGAAATAGCTTCTTTCAATCCAAGATTTTGAATTCTCATATGTTCCAGTGTTTCAAATAACTTTGGCAGTTTAGAATTAAATTTCTTATTAAACCTTTTAAAAGGAGAAGAAAGTTTTTTAAGAACCTGGCCAGCTTCCACTTTGCGCCTTAAAGCCTTAGTGTTGATTTCGTCAAACAAATCGTCAACTTGAAAGACAGCATCTTGCAGCATAATCAGCCACTCCTTGATCGAAGGATTAGTAATCTGTTTCTCCTCGGCATCATGAAGTACAGATTGAAGACTCAACAATGTTATCTTCAGCTTTTCCAACAGTGCATCATCAAGCTTAGTCCTCCGAAATAAATCAAGAAACTCACCATAAGCAATCTTTTTCACCAACATCTCCATGGAAGCTGAAAGAAGTGCTCCTCCAAGAATAGATGCCATATAGTTCAAGAGAGTAATAACAGTTTGAGAAATTGGTATGGAAAGAAATTGCAACTTCTCAAGACTTACTAAGTTGTTGCAAGTTGCAATGTATAGAAGAAAAAGCTACGGTAACCGGTAGATTGATTGCGTAAACAATTACTACCTCCGGTCTTTTTTATAAGGAACATTTCACCTTTTTAGATTCATTAAATAATTAATGTATCTGGTCTATAATGCAGACCAGATACATTAATTATTTAATGAATCTAAAAAAATGAAATGTTCCTTATAAAAAGGACCGGAGGGAGTATTAAACAAACAAAAGATTCTTTCAGGGAAAGAGACTAGTAATTTATAATAATAAATGATACAAAACTTAATATTTATTTCCTATTGTCAAATGAAATTTGAAAGATTCTTAAACAATTGAGGTGATAGTACAGTTCTCCTTAAACTATTATTAAACAAAACAAAACAAAATTTTTTTTCTAGGGAAACGAGACTAGTGGAGTACTCCCTCCGGTCACAATTATAAGTCAAAATAATTATTTTCACACGTATTAAGAAAGTTAGTTAAGTGTAATTAATTTTCTTGATTTCATGTACAATCAAAGTAAAATTTACAATAATATCCTTAGTTTATTTGATGAATCAACTTTCAACATTAAATGCTTTTGAATTAAATTAAGGATATAATAGTAATACAAGTATTAATTAGTCTAAAATTTAATGACTTTTGCTTATAATAGTGATTAAGATTTAAGGTGTTTTTTTTCCTTATAATAGTGACCGGAGAGAGTATTAAGTAATGTATTAAAAATAAATACATAGAAGTAGGTGTCTGGTGGAGCAATACTTTATTAGATAAATTCTTTTTTAATTTTAGGATCTCAGTTCGCGGAAAAAAATTCTTTCAGGATGAAAATGAATTTTTAATCTTTCAATTTCAAATTTAGCAATGATTTAAAAATTAGATTAGACCAATATGTTCAATTAATTAGATTGGAAACTTTAGTTGAACCTGATCTAGTCAATCCTGTAAAATTGTTGGTGAGTTAAAACCGAAGTAAAATTGGATTTAAGTGTCCTAAATTTTTTAAATCATAGAATTGAAGTCGGATTTGGGAAACTGTCTAATTCAAACATATATACAATTGGCCATTTTATATTTTATTTAATAAAATTATTTTTGAAAGTTTTAATTTGTTAACGTCAAAACTTAAAACACTTCCCTTCCCCCAAAAAAAGTCTTTCTTCTCCATCCACAAAAACGTCTTAGTTATAACACGTCGTCGTAATTTTTTTTTCAATTCCACTAAATGGGATTAAACTTGGTTGTTGTTGTTGTACAATTCATCATCATCACATTGTCCCTTTCAAACATAACCATGATTTCCCTTTCGACTTATACTTGTATTGAATTTAATAGAGGTTACCCTGTCAGGGATAAGGTGTGCAAGGGGTTTTTTAAAATTCTTATAAGTGAATAAGTGATGATTTAACCAAGCTGTTGAATTGCGCATTTATAACTCTGGTCCTTCACCAGGGATACCAATTCCTTTGCCTACAAGTTTGGGTGCACTCAACCTGGTCTTTGCCTTGTAGCTGGAGTAGTGGGTGAGTCATCCATTTAATGTAGAAGATGTGGTCTGTCAAATAGAGGGAATTTAGATTATCCAGTTATGATTAAGAGTGTCTCGTTATTCGGCTTAGAATGTGTCTTAACATGTCACATATACGGAGTCAGAGGATGTGGTCAGCTCAACCACGTGCCTTCCACGTGACCTTGTCCCGCTTTCTTTTTGTACTTTCTACAATCTTACGAGTTAATAGGATAATGGGATGAGATCTTTAGTACTTATTTGGCTTAAATTATGACATAATGGTCCATAGTTCCTCAAGCGTGAGCCCGTAAGGGCGAATCAATTAAGCAAGATACATGACAACTCATAGTCCCTCAAGCCCAAGGCTTGCTTGGGTGATGATATATGTCAACACGACTCCGTATATATGGTTGAGATTGAACTTGATAGTGGTCGTCTAAATGGTATAAATAATTAGTTTTCTTATATCAAAGGGTTGAACTCCAAGGTTTAAGTATGTAATTAATGTAGGGAATGATTAAGAATTTCTTATGAATGGCCAATTAGTCTAAATCGTCCATTTGGTTTCATGTTTTTGACTAAGCCATTGACGATATGTTACACTAATGATGGCTATATGATCATGATGACTATTCGATCTAGGGGATATTTTCTTATTATAAATAGGTTTAATAGTCATTTACCCCCTCCAATATAGGCGACTTTTGATTTACCCCCCTTTAAAAAAATAATTTTGGATTACCCCCCTGAAATTTTGGGGTACCCCCCTAAGCGTGTAAAAACCAGGGGATAAATAAATAAAAAATATTTTACAGGGGGGTAATTTTTCTACCTGGGGGGCAAAAGACTTAGAATTTTAAAATTTTAGGGGGGTAATTCAAAATTATTTTTTTAAAGGGGGGTAAATCAAAAATCGCTTATATTGCAGGGGGTAAATGACTATTAACCCTTATAAATATTAGGACATTTGCCTCTCATTGTCATTGCTCACTCACTAAGATACCATTTTCTCTTGCTAATTCGCAGGTCTTTACGAATTCGATATTTCAATAAAGAAGCCTCATCACAGGTATATCATTCTCCGTTTTTCATATCTTTTACCTTTTATAGTTAGGAGATGGTTTGTCTTAAAGATTACAATTTAAATGGAAATTTAATTGAACATGAAATGTGTGAGGAGAGGTGTAGGATATAGATTTGTTGTATAGATAACTAATGGGGAGGCAATGAGAAAGTTATTAAGCTAGGGATGTTTATGAGTTATACCCGTAGATCTAGCAGTAACACTGATCTTCAAGTACCACTACAAAAAAAAGGTTATCCGCCACGGCCAGAAAACCGTGGTTATATGAAAAATAACCGTGGTTGAAAGCTTTGGCCACGAATAAGTGATTGTGGGATATGCAGCCGTGGCCTAAATTATAAGCCACGGTTTTCGTGTATGGGCCACGTTTTATATACATCTGTGGCTTGAATAGGCCACGGTTTAGGTATCTAGGTTAAGGCCGTGGTTTATCATGCGTCGCGGTTCTTAACAGTGGCCGAATCTAGCCACGGTTCTTATTTAATGTATAGGGTTTTAATTTATGGTCACTAATTAAAACTGCGGCTACATTTTGCTCATGGTTTTACACCATTTAAGTAGGCCACAATTTCTTTCTATGCCGCATAGTTGTAACCATGTTGTTCTTCATGACATGGCATAAAGAACCATTTTAGATCAATATAATGTCTTCCAACAAGAATACTCATTTTTGTAGATATTGATTAAAAAAATTAAAATCTAATTATACAAGAAAATATTAAGTCACAACGTCAAAATATTCATTAAGAAATAAGTAAGTCTACATCAAGTGACGCTACCGACTAATAAGTCGCAAAAATATAGATAAGTTTTGATAATATCATTCTTAAACGAATTGTAGTTTGTGTTTCCTCAATTTGCAGACCATTTCAGTTCAAGGTTGATCTTCGTTGGGTTACTATACACTTCGTCGTAATCACCAGGACGACGAGGGAGGTATTCTACTTTAATGTTCACTCCTGTAGCCTTTTTGCAAGCTTCGACAAACTGCTTCACGGAGCTACCTGATAAACAGAACCGAAACAATAACCTTGACAAGACAACTAAGGAAATCAAAGGACTGTGTTCATATTTGAAAGTGTTTATGTAACCTACCTTTTCCTGTGCCAACATTGTAGATACAAACTTTAACAGGTTGCATCTTCTCGAGAGCTTTCACGTGAGCATCAAAGCAGATGCAATGGAAATATACTCAGTTTCAGGAACTTCATTCATGCGTTTTTTTAATGACTAGGAAAATATCATCATACCTTTAAGCCAAGAATAATACCACGAGCTGCATCAAAGCAGGCACCGGATATTCGACCTTGCTCTCGCAATTCAGGTCTTGGAGCCTCGCCCAATCTTCCTTCAGGGTCCGATCCAATCACATTGAAGTATCTAATTCAAAAGTATAGCCATAATATTAAAGAGAAGAAAAAGACTAAATGAGATAAAAAATCAAAGAGCATCATGCATTTCGTAAAATGGACCCATAACACAATTATATTAAGAATCATTAATAGCTTAAGCAGCAAAGGAAAGATGAAAACACGAGGAAAATACAAATGTAAAATACAAATATGAGAATCATTATTGCCATCTTTGAGTTTTTAGAAAAATCAAGAATGATATCCTCTGCCATCTTCTTGGCTTTCCCGTATGGATTAATCGGGACCTGATATATAGAACAACAATGTTAACACTAAACTTTATCTTCGCGAACAATAAACCAATCAAGGATGCAATGAGAAAACAAAAATTTCTCAACCAAAGTTAGATTTCCCACCTGCGGTGTTACTTCTGTGATGGGCATCTTTTCGGGTTCCCCATATGTTGCACAAGTACTAGAATATATCAATGTCTTCACATCATGTTTAGCCATAGATTACAATACCAACAAGGTATTTGAAGTTATATTGTGACAATACCTGACAAACATAAAAATTAGAAACTGTAAAAAAGGGCCAATTTCATTGTCTTCGATAGAGATTAATGTGCTTGAAAAGAAACCAAACCAGAAGTGCTTACTTAAGAGGATCCATAGTGCTTTCCCCTATGTATGCAACAGCAACAAAGTGCGTGACGGCATCAAATTTGTTCTCCAAAAATATTTTATTAACCTGAAAATGAGATAATAAAACAAATTATCATGAGATTTCCCTACATATGCAACAAAATATTTCTTGTGATAAAAGAGTGTAATTACCGATTTTGCATCTCCCAAGTCAGCGTATATAAATTGAAGCCTTCCGGGTTCTGAAAATAAGTCTTGAAGAACCTTGACGGCACCCAAATTCGCAAAAATAAGATTATATCCATATATTTAACAAATAATTCTTAGCAACTAAATCCATCAATAAAGCAGAAAACTTACAATTGCAGCTTGTGTTTCCTCATCCACTTGTTTTCCTTTTCGACTTTGTCGAGTCTCAATGAACATCTCTGCTTGGCTAACTTCCTTTCCGTCATCTTTCTTTGCACGCTACATTGGTTGATATTAAACACAGACAATTATGAATCACTCAACCGACAAAGAATTATAAATTGAAGAATGTATAAACACCCTACCAATTTTACACGAATCCTTGCAAAGTTTGTTGCTCCCATATGATGCATGTACTTTTGCTTAGCTCTGTTTGCATCATTTACTTTGCTAATTGTTTGCATTGTGGAACATCAGCATCCACAAAACAATTCTTTCATTAGCGGCGGGTTGTTGATATCCTAATCTCAAGTTCTGTCCTAGCCACCGATTCAATAACATATGTAAATTAAACCATAAAGTGTCACGAGGCGTCTATAATGGACCCATCACTCACCATTCTTGCACCAACGGACTTCCCCAAGTTCTTACGATCTTTAAAGGGTCTTATCCCATGTTTGCATCAGAGATTCTTTGCTGCAATGTATAAACAAAAACATTCAAAATGGAATCAAAATCGTCATAATTAGGAAGAGAGCTAGCAAGCTTCAGGGGACGCAACCCATCCTTCACTCTGTAGAGAGAGGTAGAAGCTTCCTTTATTTCATGAAGGTACTTATCCCATTGAAACTCCATGTCAGGAGCGAAACAGATAATTATCCTTAATCGAAGTTTGTGACGTTTATCTCTAACACGACCCAAACCCCGCACATTTAAGCAAAAATCAAGAACAATCACCAGTAGAGATTCATAAAGCAAATTAAATATAACACCATGATCAACAAATATACATAAGATCAAAGTAAAAACATATACAAACCCAACAAAGAAGAAAGACATGAAGAAAATCAGAAAATGAACCAAACACTTCACAGATTGTCAGAGCCGATCGATGAGAAATCCATCCGGATCATCCAAATGCAAGCTCCAATGATGTTTTCTAAGCTAATCTACAAGAAAAATGAAGTTTGATGGAGTGGGAGCAAAAAATACCCAAACCATAACCTAAAAATTGTGTTTTTGGGCCTTTAATGGAGTTTCTGTCCGCCCAGTTTCGCCCGGCGGAATTTGGGGCGCCCGACGGTTTATTTTTGCAAGTTCCAGTGCTTTGACACTGCTGTGCCTTCTGAGTTTCGCCCGGCGGAATTTTGGCCCGGCGCAGAAGGGGCGAATCACACCAGAAAATTCTGCACTGTTTTATTCGTAACTTTTGAACCGTAACTCCGATTGACGCACGGTTTGAAGCGTTGGAAAGCTTATTCAATGCTCTTTATGAATATGGAAAGATCCTATTGCTAGAATACCTGTAAAAATAAATGAAAATCAATTAACCTCAATGATATTTACACGATATGCAATATATACACTATAACGTAAACTATACGCATTTATAAACAAAGCGGGGTTTATTCGTATGATATTTAACAAAAAGTATCAATAAGTGCAACAAAACTTATATACAAAAATAGGTATATTTTGCACTTATCAAACTCTCCCCGACTTACATAATTGTTTGTCCTCAAACAAAAATCAAGCGACTCAAAGAAACAAAAGCAATAGCCAAAGAATTACGAATCAACAGGTTTTGAAAACAGAAAACAAATGTATGGTTCAAATGAAAATGGTACACACAAAGTAAATACTTACCACTAAACTACAACGATAACATAGTCACGAAACAAATGCAAAATACAAAAATCATGCCAAACATTCTAAAACAACACAAGTTCCAGCGTGAATCACACCTAGCAAAAACAATCATCGGTAGATGAAAAACACAAAATGAGGTTCTTATCACTCACACAACAATCTTGCAAACAAAAGACTAAATTATGCATACATCCACAAATTCACATTGAAAATACAAAGGCAAGAATCACAAGGGCTTTCAAGGTTGTAACGTGGTCGGGTAAACAAACAAGGGGCAATTTCTAAAGGTAATTGAAACAAAAACTTGCCTAAACCTAAGGGAGTGAAAACTCACAAAGATTCACACACCAAATTTCAATCAACTTCTTCTTTCATCCCAAGTGTTACACAAAACACAATACTTATTTAGCACAATTATTGAAACTCTTTTTGTTTCCTTTTTCAAGGATTTTTCTTTTTTCTTTCATTTTTCTTTCTTTTTCTCTTTCACAAATTTTTCTCTTTTTTCTTTTCTTTTTCAATCCTCATAGAATCCAACCAATGAGTATACAATCATCCTCTCCCCAACTTGAATTCAACCGCACCATCATGTGAATACTCCCTACTTTCTAAGGCAAGGAAAAAATCCATACAACAACACAAAATTGAGGGCCAAGAAAAAACAAAATCCATTCAAAAATAAGTGAACTAAATACTCTTAGACAAGCATTAAGTTCAAATAGAAACATGGATCAAAAAGCTCAAAGGGGTTACAAATTCTCACACACTCAAAAGGTGAATTGACTATTTGGCAAAGGTAGTTATGCTCAAAATGAAACAATTGCCTTGATCCTTTTCATGCATTCATATAAACAACACAAACAACAGATTCAACATAATAAAATCCAGTTAGAACAAGAATGTTGGTACTCCGCGCGTATATGAACAAATGGAAGGCCACCTCACAAAAAGGTTGGGAACTAAAGTGGCTCACAATAGAACAAGTATACAAAAGAATGGATGGCATGGAAGTTTGTAAAATGCCTAAGTATCATGAATATGCTAAAGTCAAGAAAGCGATAAACACATACCTCGAACGTGTACAAAACTTAACAAAATCATTACCAAACATCTGCAAGTTGAAACAAACCAACTTGAAAAATCACAAAAGCATCCTCAAGCAACTCAAAACAAGCTCATTTACAAACACAAAGACCATTAATATAAACAAACTAAAAAAACCGGTAGAAAATTCATTAAACAAGTTGTAAAGTGAAGATTTGAGAATTTTACGAACAATCCGAGTACAACTTGTTTAATAAAAGTTCACCGCACTACCTAAGCTAAACAACAACAAAAGAAAGTAATAAAACATGCTTGTTTTATGTCGTAAGCTCGACGCCTATTATTTATACACACTTCTCCAAGTTGCCTCTTTACACGGTTAGTGCTCACCGACGATGAAACCTAACCAAACACTTAGCAAACATGAAGAGAAACAAACAAATACACTAAATTTACAAGTATACAAAACATGTAAAATTCACAAATATGGTAAACATATACAAGTATCAATATAAACAAGTGAAAATAGACAATATATACGATATCTACAAAACTCAAAAACAAAGAAACTATCGCAATGCGATTCAATAAAAACACCAATCCCCGGCAACGGCGCCATTTTGTTGGTTGCGGAATAGGGCAAGCAAACAAAAAGATTTGGAAATATTTTTTCGGGAATTTATCGTGTCCACAGAGATCGGTGCTACTGAACTGTCGTTCGACAATATCAATGTTAATGAGTTTGGTTTAAAATGGGTTTAAAGCGTAAAATAGAAAAGTAAATAAAAACATAAAAACTAATTCATTCTTCAAACAGACGAACTTATCAGGCGTGTATATATTCGACTCATCACAGACTTAAAATTACCGACCAGTTACACTTAACTTATAATACTCCTCAATATCACCCGGTATCGCTCACAACAGTGTCCATCTCTGGCACACTGAGTTGAGAAATCACCCATATCACTCTCTTCGTCACTCTCGCGCACGAAGCCTCGAGACACGGACGTCATTAAGTTTCGAAACCCTTACGGATTGTTAGCCCTAAATCTATCTCTAGCATCCAGAAACTAACAGATAGTTATCCTTAATCGAAGTTTGTGACGTTTATCTCTAACACGACCCAAACCCCGCACATTTAAGCAAAAATCAAGAACAATCACCAATAGAGATTCATAAAGCAAATTAAATATAACACCATGATCAACAAATATACATAAGATCAAAGTAAAAACATATACAAACCCAACAAAGAAGAAAGACATGAAGAAAATCAGAAAATGAACCAAACACTTCACGGATTGTCAGAGCCGATCGATGAGAAATCCACCCGGATCATCCAAATGCAAGCTCCAATGATGTTTTCTAAGCTAATCTACAAGAAAAATGAAGTTTGATGGAGTGGGAGCAAAAAATACCCAAACCATAACCTACAAATTGTGTTTTTGGGCCTTTAACGGAGTTTCTGTCCGCCCAGTTTCGCCTGGCGGAATTTGGGGCGCCCGACGGTTTATTTTTGTAAGTTCCAGTGAGTTTCGCCCGGCGGAATTTTGGCCCGGCGCAGAAGGGGCGAATCACACCAGAAAATTCTGCACTGTTTTATTCGTAACTTTTGAACCGTAACTCCGATTGACGCACGGTTTGAAGCATTGGAAAGCTTATTCAATGCTCTTTATGAATATGACAAGATCCCATTGCTGGAATACCTGTAAAAATAAATGAAAATCAATTAAACTCAATGATATTAACACGATACGCAATAGATACACTATAACGTAAACTATACGCATTTACAAACAAAGCGGGGTTTATTCGTATGATATTTAACAAAAAGTATCAATAAGTGCAACAAAACTTATATACAAAAATAGGTATATTTTGCACTTATCACAAATATAACCTAAGAAGCTTAAGAAGCTGAATATGATTAATTATAGATAGCTATAGTGGAAAATGCACGGAGGTAAAATTACTACCATGAAGCTCAACGATTCTTAAAATATATATTTTGTTAAACTTAAAATGGTACTCCCTTTTTTTCAATGGTTCTTATTATATTGTTCTTATGATGAAATTAGTGTAATGAATTTTTAAATCTATGAGACATCACAGTGTTCTTTTCCTGTGATTACCTTTATAACATATAGTATTTTGTATCCATATTATAAGGGAAAAACATGGCAACTACACACCTCTGCATCTTGAATAATAACTTCAAGATGTTGTTGTCCATTTGGTTCTTTCACTATCCATAGATCGATAACGCGTATAGCAAGCTTCCAAAGTTTTTGGTCAGGGATCAGTTGACCGATAAGAATAGGTGGCCAAGACATGATTTTGGGCTGACCTAAAATCATAAACATTAAAATGGCATAACAATGTTTAAACAAAATCACAATCATAACTCCATGGTTCTAATCTCTATGGCATAGCTTCATGCTAAAACAAGACAATAAATGTTCAATCCATATCATACCATGATGTTAACAAAGATGTTCATCCATACTATATCACAATTTCATCTCTGCAAGAATTATGGAATTTGGATCGAACTCTAGTTTTAGCATACCGTCGAAGTCTGCTCACATGCTGTTGTCGAAGGCCTACATGCTGTAGTCGAATTGTGTTCTAGCATGTAGGAGATCAAATTTATTCCTTGATGTTATAGAGTTAGTTCCAAGGTGGAGATTGGATCGAAATCTAGTATGGTTGAAGGGTAGCATCTGGTTTGACAGGAATTAAGCATGAGGTCGAAGTCTGTTCGCATGCTGCTGTCGGAATAATGCGTGTTGTAGTCGAAGATTGTTCTAACGTGCATTAGTCATTATTGCTAGGTTTGTTAGCATGTTGAATTGGGCCTTGTGTTAAGGATCCAATTGTTTAAGTTAACTTGTATTCTAAGTTAGCTTGTAATGGGTAATTGTTAAAAAGCCCATTAGTTTAGTATGTTAGGTTTTATTATAAATAGCATACAAGTCTCTCATCTTAAAGTGTGACAAAACCTAATAAGGGTGGGAGAGGTTAGTTTGTTATTCTTGTATACTTGTAATCCTTGTTTTAAGGAGTAAGAAAAGAATAACAATTTATAACCAATCCTTGTTGTGTTTCTCTTGTTTGTCCTTTAACCCTAACCCTTGCGTGTTTCTTGACCATAAAGAAACCGTTTAATACTTTATTTCAAGGCATCCTTATTCACAACAAATTGGTGCGATGAGCGTGGAGAAGACGTCTTCAACAAAGTATGAGATCGAGAAATTCACCGGAGTGAACGACTTCGGTCTGTGGCGCTTAAAGATGAAACCCCTACTGGTTCAGCAGGGTTGTTTGGAAGCGTTGAAGGGAATGGCAGCCATGGACGCTGCGTTAATGGAAAAAGAAAATACGACCATGATAGAGAAAGCACACAGCGCAATATTGTTGAGCCTTGGTGATAAGGTTATTCAACAGGTATCAAAGGAGACTACGGCGTCAGGATTATGGGTGAAACTCGAAAGTTTGTATATGACCAAATCCCTGGTGAATCGACTCTACCTAAAACAAGCTTTGTATTCATTCAAGATGAGTGAAGACAAAGCCTTGGCTGAGTAGTTAGATATGTTCAACAATTGAAAATATTGATGTGAAGATTGATGACAAAGATCAAGCACTGTTGCTATTGTGTGCTTTACCCATAACACATGCTCACTTCAAAGAAACTCTCTTGTATGGAAGGGAGTCCCTGGCCTTTGAAGAAGTTCAACTAGCCTTGTATTCTAAGGACCTGAACGAATGAAAGGAGTATAAACCTTTGACGGGTTATGAAGGTTTGGCCGTTAAGGGAAAATTCTTGCGAAAGGATGGTAAGTTCGACAAGAAGAAAGGTAAAAGTCATCAGAAGTCTTATAGTGGCGAAACATCTGGTTTTCAATGTTATCACTGTAAGAAGGAGGGTCACACAAGAAAGGTGTGCCCTGAACGCCTGAAAGATCATGGTGGTAAGGATAATGGCAACACCTCCATTGTTCAAGATGACTTCGAATCATCTGATGTTCTGGTGGTTTCAAGCAGCGGCTCATGAAAAGAGTGGATTATGGATTCAGGTTACACTTGGCACATGACTCCAAACAAAGATTTGTTCGAGGAGCTATGTGATCAAGATGGTGGATCAGTGCTGCTGGGAAACAATAAAGCTTGCAAAATTGCAAGTATTGGATCTGTGAGATTCAAGCTCCATGATGAGTCAATAAGACTATTGATTTAAGTCAGGTATGTACCTGATTTGAAGAGAAATCTGATTTCTCTTGGTGAATTCGACAGAAAGGGATATGTTTTTCAAGGAGAGAAAAGTATCCTAAGAGTCATGAAGGGGTCGAAGGAAGTCTTGAGAGGCGTGAAAAGATAAGGCTTGTATACCCTTGAGGCTGAGGTTGTAAGTGGCACATGAGATTGGGCCATGTCAGCGAAAGAGGCCTGGTCGAATTGGGGAAGCAGAACCTGCTAAATGGTGACAAAGTCGAAAAGTTGGAGTTTTGTGAATCTTGTGTATTTGGTAAATCCTGTAGGGCGAAGTTTAACAAAGGCAAGCAAAGAACTCATGGATCTTTGGATTACATTCATGCTGATCTTTGGGGGCCTGCAAGGAATCCTCCACACTCAGGTGCAAGGTATTTTCTATCCATCGTTGATGACTATTCCAGAAAGTTATGGGTATTCATTCAGAAGACGAAGGATGAAACTTTTGAGAATTTCAAAAGTTGGAAGGTTCTGGTCGAAACTCAAACTGGCAGAAAGGTTAAGAGGTTGAGAATCGACAATGGCCTTGAGTTCTACAACAAAGCGTTCGACAGTTACTGTGATGGGTCTGGGATTGCAAGGCATAAGACTGTAGCAGGTACTCCTCAACAAAATGGCTTAGCTGAGAGTTTCAATCAAACAATCCTTGAAAGGGTTAGATGCATGTTGGTTAGTACTAGATTGAAGAAGGTGTTTTGGGCAGAGGCTGTTTCGGCTACAGCTTATCTGATAAATAGATCTCCCTCGACTGCCTTGGGAATGAAGACACCTGAAAAAGTTTGGTCGGGACATCCACCTAGTCTCGACAGACTGAGAGTATTTGGCTGTGTGGCCTATGCTCATATTAGGCAAGACAAGGTCGAACCTAGAGCTCTGAAATGCATGTTCATGGGATACCCTGGAGGAGTCAAAGCTTATAAGCTATGGTGCCTAGAGCCAGGTCACATGAGGTGTATCATCAGTCGAGATGTAGTTTTCAATGAAGTTGAGATGGCTTTCAAGAAAACTAATGATGCTGGCGAAGAGCTGGAACATGGAGAGATTCCTTTTGAGGTAGAGCATGTTGATCCTGAATTGCGTACCCCAGATGAAGTCGAAGAAGAAACAGAAGATGTTGTCGAAGATGAGGAGATTGATAATGACTACCTGCTAGCAAGAGACAGGTCGAGGAGAGTCATTAAGCCACCTCAGAGACTTGGGTATGCAGATCTTATAGATTATACCTTAATCTCTGCAAGTGAGGTTCTCGACGAAGAACCTAGAGACTATAAGAAAGTTATAAGGAGTCGAAAGAAGACTGAATGGATGAAGGCCATGGATGATGAGATGAAATCTCTTCATGACAACAGCACATGGGAACTGATCAAGAAACCTGCTGGAGCCAGGTTAGTCAGCTGTAAATGAATTTTCAAAGTCAAGGAAGGAATCAAAGGAGTGGTGTCGAAGAGATATAAGGCAAGGTTGGTTGCTAGGGGGTTCACTCAAAAAAAAGGTGTCGACTTCAATGATGTGTTCTCGCCTGTTGTGAAGCATAGGTCCATTCAAAAATTGCTTGCCATGGTGGCACAGTTCGACCTTGAACTGGAACAGATGGATGTGAAGACTGCGTTCTTGTATGGTGATCTAGATGAAACAATCCTGATGAGGCAACCTGAAGGGTATGTCGAAAAAGGGAAGGAAGAGTATGTGTGCAAGCTGAAGAGATCTTTATATGGACTGAAATAATCTCCTCGACAGTGGAATAGGATATTCGACAAGTTCATGGCACGCATAAGTTTCATCAGAAGTCAGTTCGACCACTGTGTTTACTTCAGATTTTGACCTGGTAATTCATTTGTTATTTTGTTGCTTTATGTGGATGATATTCTAATAGCAAGCAACAATGTCGAAGAGGTAAGGAGGGTGAAGGATGAACTCAATAAGGAGCTCAAAATGAAGGATTTAGGAGTTGCGCCCAAGATTCTTGGGATTGACATCCGAATAGATAGAAAGCAGTCGAAATTATGCTTATCTCAAGAGGCATACCTAAGGAAGATTCTCGAAAAGTATGGTATGTCAAATTCAAAGCCTGTTGTGACTCCGACAAACCCTCAATTCAAGCTGAGTATAGATCAGTGTCCTAGTACTGATGTTGAAAGAGCTTATATGGATAGCATTCCATATGTTAATATAGTGGGCTCTTTGATGTATGCTATGGTCTGTACTAGACCCGACATAGCATATGCAGTGAGTCTTGTGAGCAGGTACATGTCGAATCCTGGAAAGGCTCACTGGCAAGCATTGAAGTGGATTTTAAGGTACATAAATGGGTCTCTGAATAGAGTCCTAATTTCTGGTGGAGCCTTGGGTGAAGATAGTAAAGCAGCAATTGAAGGATATGTCGACTCTGATTATGCAGATTGTATGGATTCCAGAAAATCTATTTCTGGATATGTGTTCACTATGTTTAGGACAACAATCAGTTGGAAAGCAACACTTTAGAAGGCAGTTGCCTTATCAACCACTGAAGCGGAATATATTTCTTTAACTGAAGCTATGAAGGAAGCATTATGGCTTGAAGATTTTGCAAAAGAGCTGAAACTTCAAGGTCCAGTTATCACTGTTAAATGTGATAGTCAAAGTGCAATACACCTGTCGAAGAATTCAGTCTATCATGAGCAAACCAAGCACATTGATGTGAGGCTGCATTTCGTTAAAGGGGTAATCGAGCGTGGAGAAGTCCAAGTGCTAAAGGTTTTGACAGATCATAATGCTGCTGATATGATCACCAAGACGTTGCCCAGTTGCAAGTTTTTCCACTGTATGCAGTTGATAAAGCTGCATGAAGAAAGCTAGTTTGTTTTCTTGATGTTAGAGTTAGATCCAAGGTGGAGATTTGTGGAATCTGGATCGAGCTCTAGTTTTAGCATGCCGTCGAAGTCCGCTCACATGCTGTTGTCGAAGGCCTACATGCTGTAGTCGAATTGTGTTCTAGCATGTAGGAGATCGAATTTATTCCTTGATGTTATAGAGTTAGTTCCAAGGTGGAGATTGGATCGAACTCTAGTATGGTCGAAGGGTAGCTTCTGGTTCAACAGGAATTAAGCATGAGGTCGAAGTCTGTTCGCATGCTGCTGTCAGAATATTGTGTGTTGTAGTTGAAGATTGTTCTAACGTGCATTAGTCAATATTGCTAGGTTTGTTAGCACGTTGAGTTGGGCCTTGTGTTAAGGATCTAATTGTTTAAGTTAACTTGTATTCTAAGTTAGCTTGTAATGGGTAATTGTTAAAAAGCCCATTAGTTTAGTATGTTAGGTTTTATTATAAATAGCATACTAGTCTCTCATCTTAAAGTGTGACAAAACCTAATAAGGGTGAGAGAGGTTAGTTTGTTTTTCTTGTATACTTGTAATCTTTGTTTTAAGGAGTAAGGAAAGAATAACAGTTTATAACCAATCCTTGTTGTGTTTCTCTTGTTTTTCCTTTAACCCTAACCCTTGTGTGTTTCTTGACCATAAAGAAACCATTTAATACTTTGTTTCAAGGCATCCTTATTCACAACAAGAATTTTAACAAACAAATAAGAGATACAAAGATGCTAAAATCCCATAGAATTTAAACATGTTCCATCCATATTATAGACATAGTTCAAAACAGAATTTCAACATTTCAAAGTGGTATTGACAGAAAATATTTGACAGAATAATACTTGACAAGTGTGCCTTATGGTTTTAAAACACAGAACAAAGCGAACATGGTTTCAAAACACGATTTCTACATTTCAAAACATAATTGCGGTACAGAATTGCACTAAAACTAATAATTAAACTCTCCACAAATACATATAGTAATTAACTTGAATCTTGAAAGTCTGTAATAATTGTTAGGCTCCTTTCTATTAAACTTTTATATTCTATTCTATGGTGCAGTAAGTATTTATGTATTTCAAAAGTATTAAAGGATCAGCTATTTCAATTCCTACACTTTGGCACCATTTAACTCTCAACATGAAGTTGAAATTCATTGGTCCAAGTGTAGATATATAACCAATTAGTAACAGTTCCAAGCATGAAATTAAAGAATCCCACACAAACTGCAGCTATGTATTTTAATTGAGAAATGCATAATCTAAATAAAAAATTGAATCTTTTAAATATAATATGGGATAGCCAACCTTTTGTTTTGGCATCAAGAAGTCATTTGTATCGAGATAACAACAAATTCAACGGCTTTCGTGTTGCCTAATACTTGGTTGACATAATTTGACAGAAAAATCAGTGAATAAATTGCACAAAATATTGCTCATACGCTCACACAACAATATCTATAATAGCTAAATGGATATCACAACATCAGAGCAACTAAATTTCTAGTCTTTCCATCATAAAAACTTCTTCAAAGTCACCTGTACTACACTGGTAAATAAACATAAATTCCATTTTCATTAGAAAACAAAAATTCCACAAGAAATCTGCATACTTCGCTTGAAAGGTTAACTCAGCTCTCAACTTGTGGGATGCCATATGGAATAGAATCATCAGCAACAATGATGCAATCTCCACTCACAACCTCAATCACCTGAAAATTTCAAGAAATATACACTTAGATCATTTAAGAAATTACCATTTTCCATAGTTAGGGTGTTCTTGTGTTTTAAAGAAAATCTCTAGCATAATTCATTTTCAAAGTTTGTTGTCATTTTGAAGCAAAAAAAAAAAAACTTGAACATAAACGATGATTCACAGTTTTTTCTCATTTTAGTATAGTTAGCCACCAAATATTCACAAGTTTCCATATATCAATATAGACAAAGTAAAGATGAAGATGTAAAAACAAAAGTAATTCATTGATAAAGATCAACACTCTTTAGCTAAAAACCAAGGTATATCTTGATCCTATTACAAAAACTAATCTTATAAAATAAATAGGATAACATTTCAGTGACCTTTAGCAATATAGCCAGCAAATGCAGCAACCAAAATTGTAGTAGCAGAGAATATCCCAGTCCATAAATGCTTACCTTTATGTGCATTTGACACAAAGTTCTGCAGTGATACAACTTGTTGCTAAAATGTTGCTGCAGTAAATCAACCACAAGAGAAAACATAAATTGGACATTTTCAAAATAAAGTAATTAACAAATATAAATCTATACAATTCAAGTAACTCTTGTGGTAGCTCACCATGAAAATTATTGCCTTGTAAGTCAAGAACAGCAAGGAAAGAGAGATTTCCCAATCAAGGTGAAATGGTACCTTGATCACTTCCAAGACTTCTTCATCTGAATTAGAGGGTTTTGAAACATCACTCTCATCCTCTAGCTTCATATTTTCATCACTTTTAGTACTTGATTCTTCAGCACACTCTACCATCTCTTCAGCCTGACACTGCAGTGATTCTATCACACCCATCATCTCCCTGTTAAGTTGTAAAATCATAAATAACTCAAATTAGAACCTTTATATACAACACAACAATGTCATATACATCAACTCTACTACCTAGAGATTTGCAACAACAAAAACATCAAGACCCTATATAACATTTTGAATAAATCCTCAAAATATATCACATCAAAATTTAACAATATTTTTTCTTATTCAAAAAAACTACTGATAACATTTACGAAGAATTCAAAACTAAGTCTGAAGCAGTGAAGTAAAGCAGAGTAGTTGATATCTCAGGTTAGCATATATTCCAAGAAAAGCACCATAACCAAGTGCATTACTGCTCACAGTTGGGACAGTCACAGATAGTCTGCAATACAGTTCAAGTATAACAAATTAGTGCATGTAGCAGTCAATTTGCCCAATACTCTAAGCTTGGTTTGCTCAATTAAATTCATTGAATGAAATGCTATCAAATATAAGTTTGGTTTTAGCCAAAGTGCTTGACAATGCACCCTGTACTGCACCCGTGTCTAAACCAACTATTCACAACTCAACAGCCTTGAACAAAAAGGCTTGAAATCTTTTTTGTAGGTCGAATTCCCAAAGAGGGTAGCTAATTTCAAATATGTTGTTTGGAAGCTTCTGCAATGTATTTTGTAAATCAAATTGAAATGTGTTTCCATGTGAACGACATGGAGCTAGGGACCAAACAATTACGACATTGCATGCTGCTACGGTGAGCACATTGATAAGTGCAAGATCTCACTCTTGCTTTATCCTAGAATAAAAATAATCAAAATTATTCAATTTATCAATACCAAACAAGCATACATATCTTTTGAAAATATACAACACACTTGTCTTTCCGATTTTTAATCTCCCACCATACAAAGTAGGCTATAAAACAAGCCCCAAAAGCCGAATTTTAGTCAATATGTAGCTACATGTTTCACCACTAAAACACGCATAACCAGAAAAGTAATGTACCATTTCATAAGCTTGTCAACATGAAGCAAGAATATAACCTTTCAAAAATGGCACGTGATTCAGCAGCAAGAAAAGCATCATAGAAGTTAGATCTCTCTTTGAAGTCGCGATGTCTATTTATAGTAGAGCTCACATGATTCAGCAGAAGGAAATTTAAATGTAAGAGAGCAGAGGAAATTTTCAGATGAAAGGAAGAGAATAGGGGATTTTAGTCTGAAATGAAATGAAGATGAACATTACCTGAGCTGGAGCTAGAAGAAGGAAACCAGACGAAAATGAAAAGTGAAAGGGAAAAGTAAAAATTGTTTGTACAAATGAATATTGAAAGGTAGTATGAACTTTACCTGGGTAATACTGTAATAGAATATTTAAAAATTGAGAGGGATTTTGTAAAAGCGTAAGCCATTTGGCAAAAAGAGACAATTCTATTGGTCAATTATTTTTTAATTAGTAAATTACCATTAAGGGCATTCTTATGTGTAAATTAAATTTGATTAAAGGGTAAATCAGAATGTTACTATGCATCTTCCATTAATAGTTAGGTAGTTAAAGCCTAATAATATATTTAGCTTCTTAGAATTATTTCATTTTATTTACTTTCCATTATCATCATTGTTATAAGCTTTTGCAATATTTCTTCTTAATTCAATTAGGTTCCATTTAAATTATTTATTTACATGATTTAGTTTATACTTTCTGTTCTAGACTGGACCAATGGCTAGACATGACCCAATCCACCTCTGCTCCAGAGCGGCCCAAATTGCCTAAGTCCAATCCACAGAGGGGCAAAAGTTACCTTTCTGCCCCTCCAACCGGGCAAGGAATGCAACGTTCCTCCCCGGAATTACTGCCCGTTACGCACAACTTCATTGCTCCCAGAACAGCTAAGGGCAGGTGCCCGAAACCACGCTTATGCCCGACATAAGGGCTAGTTTTGGGCACCCTGCCCGACATAACGGCTAGTTTGGGTAGTTACCTATTCTTTGGGGAAAACGGTTATTTCGCCCCGAAAATATGACCGTTGGCCACGCGCTGGGGGCTCTATATAAACCCTCTCGCTTGAGAGGGTCAGGTATCCAATATTCACCCTAAGAATTCATACTTTGTACTTGCCCCTTTTCTCTGACCATTTCTTACTTGAGCGTCAGAGTACCTTGCAGGTACACCCCCTCCTCTCCATACGACCAGCATCCCTGACGCACTTGGCGACCTGATTCTACAGGATCTGATCCAGCCTTCACGATCAGTGGTGATGTCTGTGGGAACCTTTGTTCTCCCCATCTTTCTTTCCTCAGAAATCGAAGATTAAAATAATTCTCAAATATCATCACGATCATGGCCTCCCAAGATCGCACCAAGGATGCTCTCCAAACCACCATCCTCCCCGTCAACAAATTTAACGTTGACGGCCAGTCATCTCTCCTCCGAGATGCCCGTTTCCTCAGAGATGGAGCCACTGCTTCTCCTTCCCCTACCACTGCTGATCACAACAACGATCAACCTTCACTTGACGTCCAGCCCGTTCCTGTTCCGCCCAATGCCGACCCGGCCGTGGTAGCCCTCCTGGAGGCGATCAACAAAACCAACACCCTGATCCTGTAGCAAAACGAGAGGATCAGGGCATTGGAGGAGTCCCACGGTCCTAGATCCCCTCCTACGCGGAGGAACCAGCGACGATCAAGGAGTCCGCAGCCCCGGAGAGAAATTGACCGAAGACTGCACCAAGAGCCTGAGCCTCGCGCAGCCTGGAAGCGCGACCAGATCTCCCCGCGTGACCAGCATGCTCATGACCACAAAAGGACTCGGAGGAACGAGCAATCTCCACCGATCAAGTCTAAAGGACGGGCCCGCTCACCTTCTCCCTGAAGGAACCGCTCACCTTCCCTGCGAAGGAACTGCTCACCATCTCTGTAAAGGAACCGACGTCGCGAGCATCCCGTTCGGTCCCCATCATGCACCAGTTCTAGCAGCGACGACGAACCTCGCGGCCCGTTGTCCTAGGAGATCTTGGCTACCCGTCTCCCAAAAGGCTTGGAGAAACCCCCGTCACTTGGCACGTACGACGGGACCACCAACCCCGACGAGCACATTGAGAACATCAATGTGCTGTTAGACTACCGAGGCGTACAGGGCGCCATCAAATGTAGATTGTTCCCGATCACGCTCTGAAAGGGAGCGATGACATGGTATAAGCAACTGCCCGAGGAGTATGTTACCTCGTGGAGACAGCTGGGCAGGATGTTCTTGCGGCACTTCACAGCATCTCGCCGCCACCCCAAAACTGAGGCCTCTCTGGGAGCCATAATCCAGGGGAAAGACGAACCTCTCTGCGTATACATCGAGAGGTTCAACAAGGAAGCAGTGCAGGTCCCAACGACAGAAAAAATGAAGAAATTTCTGCTCGAACAAGGGGTCCGCCCGGACTCCGAGTTATCTAAAGCCATTGGCCTCGCGCCACCGAGGAACTTAGACGAACTCCTCCTTAAAGCCCAATCTCATATTCAGTACGAAGAGAAGATTGCGGCCTACAACGTCTGAGCATCACGCCGCCAGGAGAACGCTCGGGCCTCTAAAGGAGAAGAAGCCTCGACATCTCTTCGGGGTGAACGGAGGCACGAGGACCGTCCAAGGGACTCCCGCGACAGCAAGGGACCCTCCGGGTGCTTCCATGAATACACACCCCTGACCGTTTCCAGGGAAAAGATTTTGTCCGAATGTGCCAATTCGGAGTTCAAACAGGGTGGGGTCCGCTTCCCCAAACAACTTCCGAACAGACCAAACATGGACAAATCAAAATACTGTCGTTTCCACAAAAGTCACGACCATACTACGGAGGACTGCATCCATCTGAAGGATGCCATTGAGATACTGATCAGGGACGACCACCTAAAATAGTTTGCGAAGAAGAAGGACACTCATCGACAGGACGCCCAGGAGTCCAAGAAGGTCGAGGAGGAGGTACCCTCCTCGGAAGACGCCAATGTACAGGTCGCTATGTCCATATCGTGACCAGAGGACTTCGACGTCCCAGACGGGTTCAACGCCCCTGCATATCTCGCGACCCACAGCCCGTGGGAGACATTTCCCTCCGCCATGGTCATCTTTGGCGGGGGTTTCAACAAAGTCACTGTGGGCTCCGTGAAACAGAAGTTCGAACACCTGATCAACACAAGCTCCAGCAAAGTGACCACGCTTGATCGGGCACAGAAGGGCTCCGTCCCCATCTCCTTCTACCGGGAGGAACTCCTCGGCGGCTCCCCGAACTCAAGCATACCTTTGCTCATCAGATCTCAGATGGCGAACTTCGACGTTCGCTGAATACTCGTCGACCAGGGCAGCTCAGTCAACATCATGTACTCCCAGCTGTTTTCAACACTTCAGCTGGACGAATCGCACCTTACCCCCTACGTAGGTTCCGATTTACAGGGATTCAACGGGTCTGTGACCAAGCCGTGGGGATACGTCGAGGTGATCGTGACCTTCGGATCAGCTGAAACGACTAGATACATCAAGGTGCAATATCTGGTAATCGAATGCCCGTCGCTTTACCAATGCATTTTCGAAAGGCCAACTCTGGCCGAGTAGCAGTGCCCTCAACAGTCCACCTGAAGATGAAGTATTACATTTCGAAAGGGATGGTCGCTACCCTCCACGGCGATATAGAAGCTGCCCGACGGTGTTTCGAAGCAGCTACAAAGGGACTCAACGCCATTGCGCCCAAGCCTAAGGTGTCGAGCAAGCCAGCACCGCCAAGCAGCTCTGAGGAGGCCAAGCCTCTGCCTCAGGTCGACTCTATCGACCTCGACAGTCGCTTCCCCGAGGACCAACAGGAGGAACGAATAGCTTCAGCCAGCCCGTCCATGTCATCCAGCAGTAGCTCCCATCCGATGCACCCAATCCCGGATGGCAACTTCGAGATAGTTCTGTTCGGCGAAGACCCCCAATGGGGAGTGAAGATCGGAGCAGACCTGCCTGGCATCGCGAGGAAGCAGCTTAAAGCATGCCTCCAAGAGAATGCCGACCTCTTCGCATGGAGCGCCGCGGAAATTCCCTGCTTGGATTCATCTGTTTCCTGTCACCAGCTGACCATCGACCCGACCGTCAAGGCCGTAGCACAACGTAGGAGAAAGCAGTCTCCGGAGAAAACGGAGGCTGCTGAAAAAGCTGTAAAGGACCTCCTCGAGGCCAAATTTATTTCGGAAGCCAAGTACACCACTTGGCTGTCCAACGTTGTATTAGTTAAAAAATCTAATGGAAAGTGGCGCATGTGCATTGATTACACCGATCTCAATAAGGCATGCCCGAAGGATGCCTACCCCCTCCCCAATATTGATAAACTTGTTGACAATTCTGCTGGTTTTAAACTTTTATCGTTCATGGACGCCTACTCGGGCTACAATCAAATCCCAATGGCAATGTCCGACAAAAAATATACGGCCTTCATGGCCGAATCGGGCAACTATTACTACAACGTAATGCCCTTCGGCCTGAAGAACGCCGGAGCAACGTACCAACGAATGATGAACAAAGTGTTTTGGGGAGAAATAGGCGACATGCTCGAAGTCTACATGGACGACATGATCGTAAAATCCCACGAGGAAACCGATCATACTGCCCATTTGAGAAAGGTCTCCGAATAGGCCAGGAAATACAAAATGCGTTTTAATCTGGAGAAGTGCATGTTCGGCATCCGAGCAGGCAAATTTCTCGGCTTCTACTTAACAAAATGAGGAATCGAAGCCAATCCCGACAAATGTCAGGCATTCTTCGAGTTTCCTACGCCCAAGTCCAAAAAATCCATCCAGTCCCTCAACGGGATGCTCGCGTCACTATCTCGTTTCGTGGCCAAGTCCGCCCAGCACGCCCTACCATTCTTCAAACTCCTCCGCAAAGAGGCAGCATTCGAATGGACCTAGGAGTACGACAAGGCCCTTCTCCATCTAAAATGAGCACTCTCAGAGCCACCGGTCCTCTCTCGCCCGGACAATGGCGAGACGTTGTACCTATACCTGGCCGTAGCAACCGAAGCAGTGAGTGCTGCCTGTGACGCCCCCAATCTACACCCCCAAATTAGCATGCATTTAAAGCAATAAAAGAAAATTCGAAATTTGATCAGAGTATATTTGAAAACATGGCATAGACCAAGGGTCACATCAATTGAAACCAAAGAAATTCATACATTACCTGCCCATACAGATATGCAACAGTGGGGTAGCAAACATACAGGGGAAACTTCGTTCCTTACACCCACATTTTCAGAAATTAGAATTAAAGCGGAAAATCTAAAATCTGATTAACATATATACATAGTACACAATAGCACAAACAGCCACCCTAGCTACCCGGTGTCACATATCAGAGCCGACCGACAAAAAGGGTGAAGACACAAAGCTTCACAAAAGACCTCCAGCAACTCTAATCTGCAATGCCTCATAGAGCATTATAAAACGAGCAGAAGGGTGAGAAAAACAACCATAATATAAATGCATATAATTATATATATCAACATAAAAATACACAAATACCACATATTCTCACCATTCTATCATACTACAAAAACATACATACTATGTTTACTATGCACCAATCATCACATCTCACTCAGTATACATCATGCATAATTCACCAATCCAATCAAGACCCGACGATACCACGCATCACATAACTGGGAATGACAGCATAGTCATTCTACCCAATATACCTCACTAGGAACGACACATAGTCATTCCACTCTAGAACACCTCTCATTGGGAATGACAACATCGCCATTCTACCCCAATGAATATCCCACTAGGCACGACAACTCAATTGTACATCACTAGGAACGACAACATAGTCATTCTACCCCAGTGAGCACCACACTAGGAACGACATCAACGTCATTCTACCCCAGTGCACACCTCATTAGGAATGACATCATATTCATTCTACCCCAATGAGTATCCCACTAGGAACGACAACATAGTCATTCTACCCCAGTGGACACGACAACTCAATTGTACATCACTAGGAATGACAACATAGTCATTCTACCCCAATGAGTACTCCACCAGGAACGACATCAACGTCATTCTACCCCAGTGGACACAACGACACACTCGCACTTCACTAGGAATGACATATAGTCATTCTACCCTAATGAGTACAACAACAACACTAGGAACAACATACAGTCATTCTACCCTAATGTGTTCGACCAAAACATTAATACCTCACTAGGAATGACATATAAGCCATTCTACCCCAATGAGTATTCTAACACAATTGGAATTCAATCCACACACCAAATATTACTATTATAGCAATCCCATGATAATCAATACCCTACCATTCATCTTGTTGTGGATCTACGTCACAGAGGCCGCCATATCATACATTAATCATACACTCGAAACCACATACATTGATACTTACTTAAACAATGTATTTATCACTAACTACAACCCACAACAAATAGCATTTCATCATTTACACCCATATCCATTCACATCAAGAATTACTCACCATCAACCACAACAATCCATCATCACAACATCTCATAGCATAATACACATCAATTGTGCACACTTACACCGACAAAAGTCGACAATCGACACGATTCACCTTTTCCGACATAATTAAATCGGCCAACAAATTCCAAAACATCATAATCACAAAGTACATTTCAATACCTTTCCAACGACACCAAGAATGTCAAAGTCAGATAAACGGAATAAAAGTTACAGACGAAAACGAAACGACATTTTCAAAAATCACATTTTTCCAATCTCCTGGCCATACGCGTACTGCCCAAGGCCATACGCGTATTGCCCAAATTCCTCGCCATGCCATACGCGTATTGCCCAAGGCCATACGCGTATGGGCAAAACCATTTTCTTCCCAAAATTCTCATTTTGAACCCCATACGCGTATGCCCAACACCATACGCGTATCACCATCTCTCATACGCGTAATGACCCAAACATAGGCCAATGTTACGCGTACTGCCGAGTCCCATACGCGTATGGACATGCCCCATACGCGTATGACCTGCAGAAACCCAGAAAAATTCTGCAGAAACGAGTTCTGCGTTTTCCACCCAAAATCATCCCAAATCCATCACCTAAATCCAGAAAATTACCAATTTGATTCACAACAACACATATCTATCAAGTATCAACAACAAGGAACACCAAAAACATCATTTCCAACACGATTAAATCGAATTCTAACATTTTCTACAAAAATGGGTTTTGTTATATTTTTCATATAATCCAACAAAACAACAAACAAACACACACATAATCATACACATGTATAAGATAATTGAATTTCACACCCTTACCCGATTAAATCGATTCCTAGAAGTTGTTTTCTTTGATTCCTAGCTTTTTCCTCTTTTTCTCTCTTTTCTTCTTTCCCTTCTCTTTTCTTCTTCTCCTTTTCTTTCTCTTACTATTTTTCTTTCTTTTCTAATTCCCTCTATTTCTATTTCTTTTTCTTTCTTTTCTAACTTAGTAAAATAAATGTGAAATGACCAAAATGCCCCCATGCTCAAATATCTCGCAACCGTTCCCAAAATGCGATAAAATATAATCATATCGAAAAATAACATAATTTCAGATAAAAGTCGAAAATAAAATAATATAATAATAAAATAATAAAAAAAACGATTCAATTAAACAAAATACTAAAACTGGGGCGTTACAACTCTCCCCCACTTGGAAATTTTCGTCCTCGAAAATGTAACCGAGACGAACAACTCCGGACACGGCTCTCGCACCCGACCAACAAACAACAGGCCTACCACAAGGCACACCACAAACAACACGACACGACGACCACTACAACGACAAGATGCAAAGCCCATACAATGCACTTGACGACTAACACACAACTCAAAGAATATCCAAAACACAACTCACAGGTTCACTCTCGAACCAAAACAAAACAGGATCGTTACCCTCACCTTAGGTAACACTCCCCTAATCCCCCACACAGGAATTAGCTACTCGCACTCGAACCAACACAATGGGAACGAGGCAACTACTCAACAAGAACACAAAGTTCCACGACACGACAAGGTCTCAACAACATTAACAAAACAAGAACACTACCTCCTTGTCACACAACTTTATCACATCAATGCTACGATTCACCAATCGAACATATAACCAAAACATCCATCTGCTTAGTAACCCATGAACATTATTCAAACCTCTTACCTAACACTTCCATTCTGAAACATCCAATGGTCTCAACATTCCTACAGACTTTCAATATTCCACCTAAAAACTCTTACAAGTCGCACACACATATGAAATGTGCTACATCACGCTTTCACTGTGCACTCTGATGACTCGTAACCATCAAAACTACCAATCTCACGTCCCAAGTCTAACTTTTCACATACTTCCCAACAACTACTGTTCACATTCTTTCGGGTTATCTTACACACCAGACACAAGCCTCCGAATTGCTCAAACAATTCTAATTCCCAGATCACCAAAATAGATATACTTAGAAATTTCCGACTTAACTCCTCTGATACAATAATAACTCTTCACAAATGATAATCCAAGTCAAATTCATAACTCATCACAATTCCAACCATTCTCGTTGTCTCTATTCCTTCCGACCAAACCCGCATTCGATATTCTTGTAATTACCACACGCTTCGAATCTAGAATCATAAAGATAATACTTCCAATATTACAACATAATACCACTGCAAACAATTCCACAATAGTACTGATCCTTTCACGAATCTTCAAATGTCGAAAACATGAACCACAACTTTACTCTCTTATATTAACACACCAGCTGTGCTCATCAAGATACATCCCAAACGATCGACTTCCCCTTTGCAAGTTAACTGAAGTAACGAAAACACTAATCTTGGAAAAGCCTTCCATACCCTTCGATAATAACCAACAAAATCCAACAAATTTCTAATCACCTTTAACTAACTTCGAAGCCTCTACTCAAACCATCACTACGCTTATCAAACACTCCAACAATTGCCATTCTAATCAAACTCAACCAACCCATTCCAGTTACCTAATTCCTGAAAGCGAATACTTATTCTCAATCGTCACTCCATACCCAATTCCTTCTCCTGATAATCCAAATTCCATCCTATCGCAACATCCAACCACAAAAAAAAGAACTCTCAATGACTTCACCACTTAACCACAAACTAGAACCACTAATCCATCTCATCCTCTGATATAAGAATTCTCATCAACTCAATAATGCAATCTGTAACCATCAAACAAAAATCTTGATTCTGTATCACCGTCAGATATATAACCTTCCTCAACTTGACAAAATAATCCGCAATTATTTCCTTAAAGTTCAAGTAATCCATGCCGCACCACTATCAAAGCCGGAAAGACACGTCCATTCCATCCAACATAATTCCCGTCCGCTATCAACAAGAGATTAAGGGTGATCAGTTCCTCAATTTGTCAATAGACAGCCGATAATCATGATGAGGCATAAACCGTCTCCACCAACTATAATAGCATCCTTACATCCTATGCACAAAACTACCTAAGGCACAAATCCTTAGTTGACGTAAACCTTACTTCTGCATCCCCTTCTTGAACCAGAACCACACTTATAACCTTGCAATACATAACACATTGAGCCAGCGCCCTACACCTGAAACAACATGAAGAAGTGCCAGCTTCTCCCCCACTTATCTCATTTTAATCATTCCCACTGTAAACACACTAATTCCATCCCAAGCCTTTACCACAAATGCTCAAAGAACAATTTAAACAATCCAAAGAAGAAATTACCGACCCCCAAGCAGAAGTATCGATAACCATCTTACTATTCCAAGAAGACAACAACAAATTCCGTACCAATAATAGAAAAATAAAGACGTACTATTAAGAAAACAAGTACCTTGAGTCCGACGATCCGCACTAGTAGTCGCATCTCCTGCCAATGCAACAACTTTCCTACCAGTCTGAGCTCCCTTCGGTTCCGTACACCTCGTACTGATATGACCTGTTTCACCGCAGTTGAAACACTTCATCCTAATTCTCTTACAATCAGCTGCGACGTGTCCCGAACCTCCACAATTAGAACATTTCAGTTTATTCCTCCTACACTCCTACTTACGATGTCCCACTTCCCCACACTTGTGACACTTAATGTAACACCTCGGAGGACTAGACATTCCTCCCCCACTACGAGACTGTTGTTTCCCTTTCCTGTCATTCACATTCTCATAGGGAGTAGCATGCACCTTACGATTCTCTTCCTAACTCCTACAACTGCCCACCAAATCAGAAAACCTTCTAATCCTCTGATAACCAATTGCCCGTTTAATCTCTGGACGCAATCCGTTCTCATACTTCACACACTTAGAAAATTCAGCAGTCGCTTCCAGATAATGAGGATAGAACTGCACAAGTTCCACAAACCTTGCAGTGTAGTCAACCACAGACATATTGCCTTGTTTCAACTCCAAGAACTCAATCTCTTTCTTTTCCTTCACACCCTCAGGATAATACTTCCTCCGAAACTCCCGGCTAAATAAATCCCAAGTAACTCCTTCATCATCCACTCCCAACACTTGGCGTAAACTAACCCACCAATCAGCTGCTTCCTCTTCCAGCATGTGAGTACCCAGTCTCACCTTATCCTCTTCAGCACAATCCATCACATGGAAGATTCTTTCAACCTCCTCAAACCAAAATTGTGCACCATCAGGATCATATCCTCCCTTGAAGATAAGCGGTTCGCTCATCCCGAACTCATTATTACCCGTAACATTCGGTACATCCTGCACAGCCCGAGTCATATTCTGTTCATTTCCAATAACAGCAACTATGGTTAAACAAACAGCTCACCGAACCACAAAGACCAACAAGGACTGACACAACTGACACAGACTGGCTCTGATACCACTTAATGTGACGCCCCCAATCTACACCCCCAAATTAGCATGCATTTAAAGCAATAAAAGAAAATTCGAAATTTGATCAGAGTATATTTGAAAACATGGCATAGACCAAGGGTCACATCAATTGAAACTAAAGAAATTCATACATTACCTGCCCATACAGATATGCAACAGTGGGGTAGCAAACATACAGGGGAAACTTCGTTCCTTACACCCACATTTTCAGAAATTAGAATTAAAGCGGAAAATCTAAAATCTGATTAACATATATACATAGTACACAATAGCACAAACAGCCACCCTAGCTACCCGGTGTCACATATCAGAGCCGACCGACAAAAAGGGTGAAGACACAAAGCTTCACAAAAGACCTCCAGCAACTCTAATCTGCAATGCCTCATAGAGCATTATAAAACGAGCAGAAGGGTGAGAAAAACAACCATAATATAAATGCATATAATTATATATATCAACATAAAAATACACAAATACCACATATTCTCACCATTCTATCATACTACAAAAACATACATACTATGTTTACTATGCACCAATCATCACATCTCACTCAGTATACATCATGCATAATTCACCAATCCAATCAAGACCCGACGATACCACGCATCACATAACTGGGAATGACAGCATAGTCATTCTACCCAATATACCTCACTAGGAACGACACATAGTCATTCCACTCTAGAACACCTCTCATTGGGAATGACAACATCGCCATTCTACCCCAATGAATATCCCACTAGGCACGACAACTCAATTGTACATCACTAGGAACGACAACATAGTCATTCTACCCCAGTGAGCACCACACTAGGAACGACATCAACGTCATTCTACCCCAGTGCACACCTCATTAGGAATGACATCATATTCATTCTACCCCAATGAGTATCCCACTAGGAACGACAACATAGTCATTCTACCCCAGTGGACACGACAACTCAATTGTACATCACTAGGAATGACAACATAGTCATTCTACCCCAATGAGTACTCCACCAGGAACGACATCAACGTCATTCTACCCCAGTGGACACAACGACACACTCGCACTTCACTAGGAATGACATATAGTCATTCTACCCTAATGAGTACAACAACAACACTAGGAACAACATACAGTCATTCTACCCTAATGTGTTCGACCAAAACATTAATACCTCACTAGGAATGACATATAAGCCATTCTACCCCAATGAGTATTCTAACACAATTGGAATTCAATCCACACACCAAATATTACTATTATAGCAATCCCATGATAATCAATACCCTACCATTCATCTTGCTGTGGATCTACGTCACAGAGGCCGCCATATCATACATTAATCATACACTCGAAACCACATACATTGATACTTACTTAAACAATGTATTTATCACTAACTACAACCCACAACAAATAGCATTTCATCATTTACACCCATATCCATTCACATCAAGAATTACTCACCATCAACCACAACAATCCATCATCACAACATCTCATAGCATAATACACATCAATTGTGCACACTTACACCGACAAAAGTCGACAATCGACACGATTCACCTTTTCCGACATAATTAAATCGGCCAACAAATTCCAAAACATCATAATCACAAAGTACAGTTCAATACCTTTCCAACGACACCAAGAATGTCAAAGTCAGATAAACGGAATAAAAGTTACAGACGAAAACGAAACGACATTTTCAAAAATCACATTTTTCCAATCTCCTGGCCATACACGTACTGCCCAAGGCCATACGCGTATTGCCCAAATTCCTCGCCATGCCATACGCGTATTGCCCAAGGCCATACGCGTATGGGCAAAACCATTTTCTTCCCAAAATTCTCATTTTGAACCCCATACGCGTATGCCCAACACCATACGCGTATCACCATCTCTCATACGCGTAATGACCCAAACATAGGCCAATGTTACGCGTACTGCCGAGTCCCATACGCGTATGGACATGCCCCATACGCGTATGACCTGCAGAAACCCAGAAAAATTCTGCAGAAACGAGTTCTGCGTTTTCCACCCAAAATCATCCCAAATCCATCACCTAAATCCAGAAAATTACCAATTTGATTCACAACAACACATATCTATCAAGTATCAACAACAAGGAACACCAAAAACATCATTTCCAACACGATTAAATCGAATTCTAACATTTTCTACAAAAATGGGTTTTGTTATATTTTTCATATAATCCAACAAAACAACAAACAAACACACACATAATCATACACATGTATAAGATAATTGAATTTCACACCCTTACCCGATTAAATCGATTCCTAGAAGTTGTTTTCTTTGATTCCTAGCTTTTTCCTCTTTTTCTCTCTTTTCTTCTTTCCCTTCTCTTTTCTTCTTCTCCTTTTCTTTCTCTTACTATTTTTCTTTCTTTTCTAATTCCCTCTATTTCTATTTCTTTTTCTTTCTTTTCTAACTTAGTAAAATAAATGTGAAATGACCAAAATGCCCCCATGCTCAAATATCTCGCAACCGTTCCCAAAATGCGATAAAATATAATCATATCGAAAAATAACATAATTTCAGATAAAAGTCGAAAATAAAATAATATAATAATAAAATAATAAAAAAAACGATTCAATTAAACAAAATACTAAAACTGGGGCGTTACACTGCCATCATCTGCTGACGGGCAGAAGCCCATTTATGTCACGAGCAAAGCGCTGCAAGGACCAGAGTTAAGATACCAACAGATAGAAAAGGTGGCACTGACCCTCATCAACACAGCCAGAAAATTAAGACACTACTTCCTGGCTCACACGATCGTGGTTCGAACATATCAACCCATAAAGCAGCTGCTCGGACGACCAGATATGGCCGGCCGAATGCTCAAATGGTCGCTGGAACTGTTCGAATTTGACATCCAATACGAAGGCAGAAAATCCCTCAAGGCCCAAGCTCTGGCCGACTTCGTCGTGGAGATGACGTTCGCAGACTCCCCCGCGAGCGAAGCACGCAAATGGACCATCTTCGTCGACGGTGCCTCAAGCTCTACAGGAAGCTGCGTGGGCATCATACTGGAGAGCGAAGAAGGAATTATCGTCGAGGTATCACTCACACTGTCTTTCCCAACCTCTAATAACCAGGCTGAATACGAAGACTTCCTCACCGGGCTACGCCTTGTCGAGGACCTAGGCGCAGAGGAAGTCGTCATTTGCACAGATTCACAGCTCATGGCCCTCCAGGTCCGGGGATAATACCAAGCCAAAAACAACAACCTGACCGAATACTTGGCCCTGGGAAATAAGGAAATGGAGAAGTTCACAACAGTGGAAGTGAAACACGTTCCCCGCGAACATAACGTACGAGCAGACGTGCTGTCTAAATTAGCCAGCACGAAGAAGAAAGGCGGAAACAAATCCGTCATACAGGAGGTACTTCCTCGACCCAGTATTGAGAAGGCCTCCCCGACACTCGACGTACAGGTGATCGGCGACAATAACTGCTGGATGACCCTAGTCTACAACTATCTCACTAAAGACGAACTCCCGTCCGACCCAAAGGAAGCCAGCGTAGTCAGGCGAAGAGCCTGCTCTACGTCTTAGTCGAAGATAAACTCTACAGACGGGGATTCTCCATTCTGCTGCTCAAATATGTCGAGGAGAAAATGGTCGCACACATCCTGCGCGAAATCCACGAGGGAATCAATGTCAAACATCTCGGCGGAAGGTCCCTTGCTCGAAAGGCTCTCCGGGCAGGCTACTACTGGCCGACCATGCAAAACGACGCGAAAGAACACGTGAAGAAATGCGACAAATGCCAACGACACGGGGACATGCACCTGGCTCCGCCTAACGAGCTCAAGGCTATGTCCTCCCCGTGGCCATTTGCCTGGTGGGGCCTAGACATCCTAGGACCCTTCGTGGTAGGATCAAGTTAGAACAAATATCTCATAGTGGGCGTGGACTATTTCACAAAATGGATAGAGGCAGAAGCTCTAGCCAAAATAACTGCCCTCAACATCCCGCGTTTCTACAAACGAAACATCCTTGCACGTTTGGGTATTCCCCAAGCGATAGTAACGGACAATAGGACGCAATTCACGGACATGAAGTTCCAAGACTTCGTCGCCCAACTGGGCACGAAGCAGCACTTCGCATCCGTCGAACACCCTCAAACAAATGGACAGGATGAAGCAGCCAACCGAGTCATCCTTCGAGACCTCAAGCGAAGGCTGGACGAAACAAAGAAGGCATGGATCAAGGAACTGCACAGCGTACTGTGGGCATACCGCACAACTCCGCACTCAACGACCGGGGAAACACCTTTCCGTTTAGCATACGGGATCGAGGCTGTAATTCCCGTCGAAGTTCACGTGCCCTCTAGGCGGACAGATTCGCCCCTAGACTAGGAGATGAACGACGAATCGTTGAGAGAAGAGCTAGACCTCGTCGAAGAAATCCGAACCGGGGCAGCCCTTCGAGAAGCCTCACTAAAATAAAAAATTACCATCAGGCACAACGCCAAGGTGATTCGGCGAGAGTTCGACGTGGGAAGCCTTGTTCTAAGAAGAAACCACAAAGACTCTCGCGAAGGCAAACTAGCAGCCAACTGGAAAGGACCCTATCGTGTCCAAGCAAAAACGGAAAATTGGGTCTACTACCTAGAACATCTATCTGGGGAAGAACTTGCTCGACCATGGAACACTGAAAAGCTAAAAAAATACTACAGCTAAATCCTCGGTTCGACCCATTGCAACGACGAACGTCAGCTACCGACCACTATGCGCGTCTAGGTACAAGCGTCACATACGAATAAAGCAGAACCTCGCTCAGTAACGAGTCGGGCCACTGCTCGACGGCGGTCCTCGATCGAGCATCGCTGTCGTCAAAGTACCACGAATGGCAGAACCCCAGCTCGCGATGGGACGTTCACGCCGTGAACTCAGGCCTCAAACGCGACCTGAGCTCCGCACCCCGCCAGGACATTTCCCGGCAGTTCGACTAGTTCCCCTCACTGTCGAACACATCTGCAACGAGAAATTCCCCTAAAATATTTGCGCAAGTCAAATACTCCCACAACATCATTAAACCTTGGCTGCTTAGGTCGACCGGTCAAAGAAAGAGGAGACCCCCAGGGAGCAGAAGTAGGAGAAGAAGAGGTCCCCGCAGCAGTTTGAACAGGAGGAGGAGGACGAGCACCAGCAAACCGGGATTTTGGAGGAGCCGCCCCTGCCTTATTCCTCGCGAGAGCGTTCCTTACAACCTTGTCATGCGCCTGAGGCATCTCACCTGCACAAACAAAACGCGAACACGTTAGATACGAGGAAAAGAAATAACATGAACAAAATCTAAATAACTAAGACTACCGAGCAGCTTCTCAGCGTCCTCGGGAGTCTTGCACTCCAGCAGTGCCTTAACGTTGATGAATCGACGCTCGACCCTCTGACTCCCATCTTTCTCGAAGATCGGTTTGCCCTTGCTCGTCCAGCACTCAGCAAGCCCAAAGGAGTTGACCCACTTCACCAGCGCCTCGTACGCCACTGCGTCCTGCCCGCATAGATCGCTCGGTTGGAAGACATAGTCGTTGGGCTTCTTGGCAAAATGGTCGGGTGCCCAGTGGAGGGGGAACTTGTAAAGTCTCCGCCCAATATACCTCCCCTCCTTGTCGTGCAGCTCGTTCCCGTCCTCGTCAACTTCAATCTCCCAGACATACGTACTGTTCTGGGCAGCCTCGGACACGGGCTCGACGACGTAATGCCGTTCCTTGAATGTTCGGATTGACTCCGAAAATGGCTTGAACAACTTGCGGGGTTGCTTCAAAGAAACCCAGTCGTACCTCCTCCCCGTCAGCTGCCTTTGGAGATGGAAAATAGTGAAGAACAGAGGGAGAGTATCCCCCAAAGAGAGATGCTCACATACCAACTCGAAGGCCCGGATGAAGGCCAACGAATTAGGATGCAGTTGTGTAGGAGCTAACTTCAAATGCACGAACACAAATTATTGAAAATTAGTAAAAGGCAGCCTCAGGCCCAGCTCTTTAAAGGCATACTCGTACATCGTGAAGCGGTCCCAAAAGCTCGTGCAGACCCGCTCGTCCAAAGAAGGGAAGTGCACCTTCCACTCTCCCGCCGGTCCTACCTCCTTGAAAACATCCACCAAAGATTTTGCAAAAGACGACACATGCTCGGTAGGTTCGGCCACCTCCCATTCCTCCGTCGAGAACCCGTCGATGTAACGCCCCAGTTTCGATCATTTTATTTAATCGAGTCGGTTTAATTATTTTGAGTATTATATTATTTTTAATTATGACTTTGGTGTGATAATATGTTGTTTTGTACTGTTATTATATTTTATCGCATTTTGGGATCGTTTGTGAGATAATTGAGAGTAAGGGTATTTTAGTCTTTTCCCTAATTAGTTACTAAGTTAGTAAAGAAAAAGAAATAGAAATAGAGAGAATTAGAAAAGAAAGAAAAATAGTAAGAGAAAGAAAAGGAGAAGAAGAAAAGAGAAGGGAAAGAAGAGAAAAGAGAGAAAAAGGGGAAAAAGCTAGGAATCAAAGAAAACCACTTTTAGGAATCGATTTAATCGGGTAAGGGTGTGAAATTCAATTATCTTATACATGTGTATGATTATGCATGTGTTTGTTTGTTGTTTTGTTGGATTATATGAAAATTATAACAAAACCCATTTTTGTGGAAAGTGTTGGAATTCGATTTAATCGAGTTGGAAATGATGTTTTTGTGTTCCTTGTTGTTGATGCTTGATAGGTATGTGTTATTGTGAATCAAATTGGTAATTTTCTGGATTTAGATGATGAATTTGGGATGATTTTGGTTGGAAAACGCAGAACTCGTTTCTGGTTTTCTGCAGGCCATACGCGTATGGGGCATGTCCATACGCGTATGGGACTCGGCGTTACGCATAACATTGGCCTGTGTTTGGGTCATTACGCGTATGGGAGTGGTAATACGCGTATGGTGTTAGGCATACGCGTATGGGGTTCAAAATGGGAATTTTGGGAAGAAAATAGTTCTGCCCATACGCATATGGGCTTGGGCAATACGCGTATGGCATGGCGAGAAATTTTGGCAATACGCGTATGGCCTTGGGCAGTACGCGTATGGCCAGGAGAATGGGAAAATGTGATTTTTGAAAATGTCATTTTCATTTTCGTCCGTAACTTTTGTTCCGTTTACCTGATTTTGACATTCTTGGTGTCGTTGGAAAGGTATTGAACTGTACTTTGTGATTATGACTATTGAACTGTAAGTGTGCAAAATTGATGTGTATTATGCCATGTGCTGTTGTGTGATGAAAATACTTGTGATGACATGTGTGGGGATGAATTGTGGCCGAAAGGCAAATAAATGCAATGTGTTGTATTTGGTTATATATGCATGTTTGTGACTGCATATATGTGTGAAGATGCATTGGTTGTCATGAGTCCTTGTGTGTCAAGCATCATGATATGCATCATTGTAGCGTCCTGTGGGACGGCGGTTCTGGTGGGGAATCAGCTATAACATCGTGTGCCTCGAAAATATGAAAGGTATGAATAGCCTGAGGACCTAAAGCGATGGTTATAGACATTGCGTCTTGAGTGACGGCGGTTCCGGTGGGGAATCAGCTATAACATCGTGTGCCTCAAAAATATGAAAGGTATGAATAGCCTGAGGACCTAAAGCGATGGTTATAGACGATCGTATGCCTCGAAAATATGAAAGGTATGAATAGCCTGAGGATTTAAAGCGATCGGATTGTGTGCCTCTGAGAGGACCTAAAGCAATCCATAAACACCGTGTGCCCCTTTTGTGGTGGTGTGAGCGGTGGGTGAACATCGTAGGCCCGACGGGGAGTTACAGTGATGTAACGAGCGATGGTTCCAGCAGAGTTCCTGAGTGAACTAGTGATGAGATATGAAATGTTGGAGTCGGTACCGCATATGCATTTTCATAGAGAGTCGTTGTGTCGGTCTCCTTGCATCTGCATGAATTATGATTGCATTGGTTATATGTGGAAAATCATGATTTGGTGATTATGTGTGAGACATTGTGTGATTGAGCTTGTGATAGTAATTGTGAACTGTTGTGCATTTGTGTTAAATGCATTGAATTATGAATGATATGTTTTGGTGTATAAACATATGCATGATGTGTGAATATGTGATTATGTGAATATAATCTGTATATGCCTTAGGCGTTGGCATGTGATAATTGTGGTGAGATTATTGAATATGTGTATTTTTATGTTGATATATATAATTATATGCATTTATATTATGGTTGTTTTTCTCACCCTTCTGCTCGTTTTATAATGCTCTATGAGGCATTGCAGATTAGAGTTGCTGGAGGTCTTTTGTGAAGCTTATGTCTTCACCCTTTTGTCGGTCGACTCTGATATGTGACACCGGGTAGTTAGGGTGGCCGTTTGTGTTTATTGTGTACTATGTATATCTTTTGGCTAGTACATGTACAACTTGGTGTATGACAAACTTTCAACATGATATATGTATATATGTTAATCAGATTTTAGATTTTCCGCTTCAATTCTAATTTCTGAAAATGTGGGTGTAAGGAACAAAGTTTCCTCTGTTGATTGCTACCCCACTGTTGCATATCTTTATGGGCAGGTGTTGTATTAATTGTTTGGTTTCAAATTGATGTGATTTTCCCGTCTGTGCCGTGTTTTCAAATATACTCTGACGAAATTTTTATTAAGTGTTATTTGTTTTATTATTGTTTGGGGGTATAGATTGGGGGCGTCACATGAAGTGGTATCAGAGCCAGTCCGTGTCAGTTGTGTCTGTCGTTTTAGGCGAGTTGTTGTTGTGCAGCAATTGTGTGCTGGTGGTTTGTTGGTTAACCATAGTTTCTGTATTTGGATGAACAGAATATGGCTCGGGTTGTGCAGGATGTACCGAAGGTTACGGGTAATGATGAGTTCGGAAAGAATAAGCTGCCTATCTTCAAGGGAAGATATGATCCCGATGGTGCACAATTTTGGTTTGAGGAGGTTGAAAGAATCTTCCATGTGATGGATTGTGCTGAAGAGAATAAGGTGAGACTGGGTACTCACATGCTGGAGGAAGAAGCAGCTGATTGGTGGGTTAGTTTGCGCCAAGTGTTAGAAGTGGATGAGGAAGAGGTTACTTGGGATTTATTTGGCCGAGAGTTTCGGAGGAGGTATTATCCTGAGGGGGTGAAAGAAAAGAAAGAGATTGAGTTTTTGGAACTAAAACAAGGCAATATGTCTGTTGTTGACTACACTGCTAAGTTTGTGGAACTTGTGCAGTTCTATCCTCATTATCCGGAGGCGACTGCTGAATTTTCTAAGTGTGTGAAGTATGAGAACGGATTGCGTCCGGAGATTAAACGGGCAATCGGTTATCAGAGGATTAGAAGGTTTTCTGAATTGGTGGACAGTTGTAGGATTTACGAAGAGGATCGTAAGGCGCGTGCTACTCCCTATAAGAGTGTGGATGACAGAAAAGGGAAACAACAGTCTCGTAGTGGGCCTTATGTAACGAGGGGTAACTTTGAGAAAAAGGCCAGTGAGGGAGGAATGTCTAGTCCTCCGAGGTGTCACTTTAAGTGTTACAAGTGTGGGGAAGTAGGACATCTTCAGTTTGATTGTGCGAAGAATAAACTGAAATGTTCCAAGTGTGGATGTTCGGGACATGTCGCAGCGGATTGTAGGAAAATTAATGTGCGATGTTTCAACTGTGGTGAAACAGGTCATATTAGCACGGGGTGTACGAAACCGAAGAAAGCTCAGACTGGTAGGAAGGCTGTGGCATTGGCAGGAGATGAGACTACTAGTGCGAATCGTTTGATTCAAGGTACTTGTTTATTAATAGTATGCCTTTAATTGCTATTATTGATATTGGGACGACTCATTCGTTTGTTTCGTGTGAGTGCCCGAAGTGTTTGATTTTGTTGTTGTCTTCTTGGGGTAGTAAGATGGTTATCGATACTTCCGCTTAGGGGTCGATAATTTCTTCTCTGGTTTGTTTAAATTGTTCTTTGACCATTTATGGTTAAGGCTTGGGTTGGATTTAGTGTTTTTACAGTTGGAGAGTTTAGAATGAGATAAGTGGGGGAGAAGCTGATACTTCTCCGTGTTGCTTCAGGTGTAGAGCGCTGGCTCAGTGTGTTATGTATTGTAAGGTTTTAAGTGTGGTTTCCGGTTCAAGGCAGAATGCAGAAGTAAGGTTTACGTCAACTAAGGAGTTGTGCCTTAGGTAGTTTTGTGCATAGGATGTAAGGTATGCTATTATAGTTTGGTGGGGACGGTTTATGCCTCATCATGATTGTCGGCTGTCTATTGGCAAATTGAGGAACTGATCACCCTTAATCTCTTGTTGATAGCAGACGGGAATTATGTTGGATGGTGTGGATGTGTCTTTCCGGCTTTGATAGTGTTGCGGATTGGATTACTTGAAATTTAAGGAAATGATTGCGGAATCAAGATTTTTGTATGATGGGTAACTTGCGAAGTCATTAAGAGTCCTTTTTGGTTGGTTGTTGCAATAGATTGGAATTTAGATTGTCAAGAGAAGAAATTGTGTATGGATTACGGACATTGGTATAGTGTGATGATGGAGAATAAGTATTCACTTTCAGGACTAGGTAACTGGAATAGTTCGGTTGAGTTTGATTAGAATTACAATTGTTGGAATGTTTGATAAGCGTGGTGATGGTTTGAGTTGAGGTTTTGATCGACTTTTGGTGACGGGTTAGGTTTGTTATCATCGGAAGTAGACGTGGTGTTACTAAGAGAGGCTCCGAAGTGGTTAAAGTGATTAGAAACATTTTGGACTTTCATTGGTTATTATCGAAGGGTATTGGAAGGCTTTTTCCAAGATTAGCGTTTGGTTACTTCAGTTGACTTGCAAAGGTGAAGTCGACTGTTTGGGATGCATCTTGATAAGTATAGTTGGTGTGTTAATCTAAGAGAGTAAAGTAGTGGTTTATGTTTTTCAACATTCGAGGATTCATGGAAGGATCAGTATTATTGTGGAAATAGGAATTATTTGCAGTTGTAATTGTGTTGGAATATTGGGAGTATTATCTTTATGATTCTAGATTCGAAGTGTTTGGTAATTACAAGAATATCGAGTACTGGTTTGGTCTGAATGTATAGAGACAACGAGAATGGTTAGAATTTGTGATGAGTTATGAATTTGACTTGGATTATCATTTGTGAAGAGTTATTGTTGTATCAGAGGAGTTAAGTCGGAAGTTTCTATGTATGTCAGTTTTGGTGGTCTGGGAATTAGAGTTGTTCAAGCAGTACAGAGGCTTGTGTATGGTGTAGGAGATAACACGAAAGGATGTGAGGTTGGAAAAATTAAAAGTGAACAGTGGTTTGGTAAGTATGAGAAAAGTTAGACTTTGGACATGAGATTGGTAGTTTTGATGGTTACGAGTCATCAGAGTACGCAGCGGAAGCGTGATGTGGCACATTTCGTATATGTGTGTGCGACTTGTAAGAGTTCTTAGGTGGGACATTGGAGATCTATAGGAATGATAAGACCATTGGATGTTTCAGAATGGAAGTGTTAGGTGAGAGGTTTGAATGGTATTCGTGTGCTGCTAAGTAGACGGATGTTTTGGTTATATGTTCGATTTGTGAATCGTAGCATTGCTGTAATAAGGTTGTGTGACAAGGATGTTGGTGTTCTGGTTTTGTTGATGTTGTGGAGGCTTTGTGGTGTCGTGGAACTTGGTGTTCTTGTTTGTGTTGTTGTCTCGTTTCCATTGTGTTGGTTCGAGTGCAAAGAGCTAATTCCTATGTGGGAGATTAGCAAAATGTTACCTAGGGAGAGGGTAATGATCCTGTTGTGTTTCGGTTCAAGAGTGAACCTGTGAGTTGTGTTTTTTGTATTCTTTGAGTTGTGTGTTAGTCGTCAAGTGCATTGTATGGGCTTTGCATCTTGTCGTTGTAGTGGTCGTCGTTATCGTTTCCTTGTTGTGTTTGCGGTTAGCAGGTGGTTTGTCAGTTGTGTTATTGGTGGTGTGCCTTTTTGGTAGGCCTGATGTTTGTTGGTCGGATGCGAGAGTCGTATCCAGAGTGGTTCGTCTCGGTATATTTTCGAGGACGGAAATTTCCAAGTGGGGGAGAGTTGTAACGCCCCAGTTTCGATCATTTTATTTAATCGAGTCGATTTAATTATTTTGAGTATTATATTATTTTTAATTATGACTTTGGTGTGATAATATGTTGTTTTGTACTGTTATTATATTTTATCGCATTTTGGGATCGTTTGTGAGATAATTGAGAGTAAGGGTATTTTAGTCTTTTCCCTAATTAGTTACTAAGTTAGTAAAGAAAAAGAAATAGAAATAGAGAGAATTAGAAAAGAAAGAAAAATAGTAAGAAAAAGAAAAGGAAAAGAAGAAAAGAGAAGGGAAAGAAGAGAAAAGAGAGAAAAAGGGGAAAAAGCTAGGAATCAAAGAAAACCACTTCTAGGAATCGATTTAATCGGGTAAGGGTGTGAAATTCAATTATCTTATACATGTGTATGATTATGTATGTGTTTGTTTGTTGTTTTGTTGGATTATATGAAAATTATAACAAAACCCATTTTTGTGGAAAGTGTTGGAATTCGATTTAATCGAGTTGGAAATGATGTTTTTGTGTTCCTTGTTGTTGATGCTTGATAGGTATGTGTTGTTGTGAATCAAATTGGTAATTTTCTGGATTTAGATGATGAATTTGGGATGATTTTGGTTGGAAAACGCAGAACTCGTTTCTGCAGAATTTTTTTGGTTTTCTGCAGGCCATACGCGTATGGGGCATGTCCATACGCGTATGGGACTCGGGGTTACGCATAACATTGGCCTGTGTTTGGGTCATTACGCGTATGGGAGTGGTAATATGCGTATGGTGTTGGGCATACGTGTATGGGGTTCAAAATGGGAATTTTGGGAAGAAAATGGTTCTGCCCATACGCGTATGGCCTTGGGCAATACGCGTATGGCATGGCGAGAAATTTTGGCAATACGCGTATGGCCTTGGGCAGTACGCGTATGGCCAGGAGAATGGTAAAATGTGATTTTTGAAAATGTCGTTTTCGTTTTCGTCCGTAACTTTTGTTTCGTTTATCTGATTTTGACATTCTTGGTGTCGTTGGAAAGGTATTGAACTGTACTTTGTGATTATGATGTTTTGGAATTTGTTAGCCGATTTAATTATGTTGGAAAAGATGAATAGTGTCGATTGTCGACTTTTGTCGTTGTAAGTGTGCATAATTGATGTGTATTATGCCATGTGCTGTTGTGTGATGAAAATACTTGTGATGACATGTGTGGGGATGAATTGTGGCCGAAAGGCAAATAAATGCAATGTGTTGTATTTGGTTATATATGCATGTTTGTGACTGCATATATGTGTGAAGATGCATTGGTTGTCATGAGTCATTGTGTGTCAAGCATCATGATATGCATCATTGTAGCGTCTTGTGGGACGGCGGTTCCGGTGGGGAATCAGCTATAACATCGTGTGCCTCGAAAATATGAAAGGTATTAATAGCCTGAGGACCTAAAGCGATGGTTATAGACATTGCGTCTTGAGTGACGGCGGTTCCGGTGGGGAATCAGCTATAACATCGTGTGCCTCGAAAATATGAAAGGTATGAATAGCCTGAGGACCTAAAGCGATGGTTATAGACGATCGTATGCCTCGAAAATATGAAAGGTATGAATAGCCTGAGGATTTAAAGCGATCGGATTGTGTGCCTCTGAGAGGACCTAAAGCAATCCATAAACATCGTGGGCCCCTTTTGTGGTGGTGTGAGCGGTGGGTGAACATCGTAGGCCCGACGGGGAGTTACAGTGATGTAACGAGCGATGGTTCCTGCAGAGTTCCTGAGTGAACTAGTGATGAGATATGAAATCTTGGAGTCGGTACCGCATATGCATTTGCATAGAGAGTCGTTGTGTCGGTCTCCTTGCATCTGCATGAATTATGATTGCATTGGTTATATGTGGAAAATCATGATTTGGTGATTATGTGTGAGACATTGTGTGATTGAGCTTGTGATAGCAATTGTGAACTGTTGTGCATTTGTGTTAAATGCTTTGAATTATGAATTATATGTTTTGGTGTATAAACATATGCATGATGTGTGAATATGTGATTATGTGAATATAATCTGTATATGCCTTAGGCGTTGGCATGTGATAATTGTGGTGAGATTATTGAATATGTGTATTTTTATGTTGATATATATAATTATATGCATTTATATTATGGTTGTTTTTCTCACCCTTCTGCTCGTTTTATAATGCTTTATGAGGCATTGCAGATTAGAGTTGCTGGAGGTCTTTTGTGAAGCTTATGTCTTCACCCTTTTGTCGGTCGGCTCTGATATGTGACACCGGGTAGTTAGGGTGGCCGTTTGTGTTTATTGTGTACTATGTATATCTTTTGGCTAGTACATGTACAACTTGGTGTATGACAAACTTTCAACATGATATATGTATATATGTTAATCAGATTTTAGATTTTCCGCTTCAATTCTAATTTCTGAAAATGTGGGTGTAAGGAACAAAGTTTCCTCTGTTGATTGCTACCCCACTGTTGCATATCTTTATGGGCAGGTGTTGTATGAATTGTTTGGTTTCAAATTGATGTGAGTTTCCCGTCTGTGCCGTGTTTTCAAATATACTCTGACGAAATTTTTATTAAGTGTTATTTGTTTTATTATTGTTTGGGGGTAAAGATTGGGGGCGCCACAGTCGATATCCTCGTCCATGTCGTCCACCTCTACCTCCTCCCCGACATTGCTGGAAGAACTCGAAGTCGCCAGACTCGAATCCGTCGAGCTGCTGTTATCTTCGGAGCCCGTTTCCTCCTCGGATGTATCTATAATAACTTCTCTATCTGGCCCCGTCGCCATTACAGTCACCTGAAAAGCAGAGAAGAAAGTGAATTCGACAGCAAATCAAATCCACCCTTCCACTGCTAAGTTAAGTGAAAGGGCGCGCAAAGGGCTAAGGACAACGTCCCCGGCCTAAGCCCTAACATCAAAGGAAAAGCTGAAACCTCCCAGCGAGGAGGCGCTCGAAACTAATCATCCCTGAGCGAGGAGCTTCCCCGCACTCACACCCAGTTTCCATTTGAAGCTTCACCGGAAATCGCAAAGCTTCAACGGAATCTGGGAATGTTCTACCGAAAAACTCATCACCCACTCGGAAGATGAACGGACGCGGCGGTCACGCATACATAGCTACCGCGACGTCACCGTGAACCACCCTCCTCGCCGAAATGTACTACTAACTCCGGCGACATGTTAGAGGTATAAAAATGGCACAACCACCGTCCACCACCAATAATCGCCGGAGATTCAGCCATTTCGTCCTCCAAAACTAACCATAACCGCATGCAATCTACCATTAACAACAAACAGAAGCAGAACAGGTAAATGATCGGAAAACTTACTTGATTTAAGTAGAAAAAGAAGCTGCTCGAAGCCTGACACGGTGGTCGGAGTAGGCGAAAGGCGGTTACGGGCAAGAGTACTGAAGGAAGCGGAGAGAAATCAGAGCAAAAAGTTCCAAATGGAACGATTTTCCCCCTTTTTATACAAAGGGGCACGTGCTAACACACGCTCGTAGGCCATAATGGATATCCACTAGCCATCATTGCCTATTAACTGCTACACAGAGCTCTAGGCACACGTGGCATCCCAACGTTTCCAATTCTGTCTGACCCCTAGTCTCCCCGAACACCGGGCAACAAGGACACGACCACGAATCTCACGGATACCGGGAGCCACGCGCACTTTGAGACAATCCTCCTCGTCTTCAAACGACGACTCTGTACTGGCTCCACAGAGCAACGAGCAGTCCTTAAGTCATCACTCCCATGCTCGGGAGCAACGACTTGGGGGGCTCCTGTAACACCCCTTTTCTATACCCCCAAATAATCACATAATCATTTGGCACGTATTAAAAATTTCGTCAGAGTATAATTATAAACATAGTATAAAAGAGGTTGTCACATTATACATGAATTTAAAACATTCAACACCTGCTCAACAATTGATATGCAACAGTGGGGTAACTTCGCAACAGAGGGACTTAGTCCTTACACCCACATCTCAATATTTAGAATAAAAGCGGAAAATCTAAACATTGAATAACATCAAACATATATACATATATATATATATATATATATATATATATATATATATATATATATATATATATATATATATATATATATATATATATATATATATATATATATATATCATCGAGTATGATCCACCAACATAATTCAGGTTTACATAAACATTCATCAACAAGATACATGTACAAATGTATCACAAAAGAATCATAATCATCCTAGCTACCCGGTGCTACATATCAGAGCCGACCGACCAAAAGAATGAAGACACGCTTCACAAAAATACCACCAGCATACCTACTCTGCAATGCCTCATAGAGCATCATAAAACAGCAGAAGGGTGAGAAATATTATCATAATAACAATGCATATAATTATATATCTTAGCATAAGAATACACATATTCTACATTCTCACCACAATTCATCACAACTCAATCATATACATCACAATGTATATATATATATATATATATATATATATATATATATATATATATATATATATATATATATATATATATACAAAACCAAGCATATTCATCATGCATACTTTCACAATTCTTAATCATTCCACATAAACATACACATTTATGTTTATTCATTAATGCACCATTATAAAGATGATAAATGCAAATCATAGAGACCGACTCATGACTCTATGCAAATGCAATGCGGTACCGACTCAATCATCTCAAGTTCACTCAGGAACTTATTGGAACCATCGCTCGTTACCAATGTAACTCCCCGTCGGGCCTACGATGTTCACCCATTGCTCACACCTCACATAGGAACACAATGTTTATGGATTGCTCACACCTCACATAGGCACACAATCCGATTGCTCACACCTCACATAGGCACACAATCGTCTATAATCATCGCTCACACCCCACATGGGCACACAACGTTATAGCGGATTCTCATTAGAATCACTCAACACAAGAATGTACATCATTATGCTTCACATACAAAATGACTCAAGACATTCTTGAAATGCATACATATTCACAATATATTCATGCATTCATCTCATACAATCACATACAATCTATATACATTCACATCAATGCACTATTGTATGATTCACATCCAAAACACACATTCAAAAATGGTAAAATCGCAAAATATCACTATTCCCGACTTTCCGACATAATAAAATCCGCTAATAATTTCCAAATAATCATAATACGAAAGTACAACTCAATAGCTTCACAGCGATACCAAGAATGAAAAATCGGATAAACAGAACATAAGTTACGAAAGAAAACGAAAAACGATATTTTGAAAAATCACATTTTTACACTTCTCCTGCCCATACGCGTATAGACATGTGTCATACGCGTACGGAAAAACCCCATACGCGTACCATACGCAAATCACCAGAGGGCCGTGAAAATTGCAAAACCATACGCGTATTGGCCCATGGCTCGCCCATGTTACGCGTAATGCCAAGGTCCATACGCGTATGAACATGCCCCATACGCGTATGACCTGGAAAAACCAGCAAAAATTCTGCAGAACCGAGTTCTGCGTTTTTCCACTCCAAATCCTCCAATTCATCATCCAAATCTCAAAAAAACAACATTTTGAAGTGTAACAATACATATCAAACATGTATAGACAACTAAGAACACAATCAACAAAAGTTTAAACGCATTTGGATCAATTTCTAATGAATTCACAAAATATGGTTTTATACAAAAACTCATAAAAATCAACAACAACAATAACACGATCATACATAATCATATACATTGATGAGATAATAAGATTTCGCACCCTTACCTGGATTCCAAGCTTGCTAGATGATTGTTCTTGATGGTTTTTTTAGGTTTTCCAAGTTTTCCTTCTCTTTTCTCTTCTTCCTCTTTCTTTCTCTCCTTTTTCTCTCTATTTCCCTTTTCTTTCTATTTCTCTTTCTTATCTCTTTTTCTTTTCTATTTCTCTACTCAAATTCAATTAATTCATTTTCTCACATAATTCTACACTTAATCACTTTTCTACCAATTTTAGTAAATTTCTAACTTATTATTAATTGAGAAATGTTCAAAATACCCTCCATTCTAATTTCCCCGAAAACTCTCAAAAACGGTAAAATATCATAACATGTCAACATAGCATATTAACACACCAATTTCACAAATAAAATAATTTATCACTCAATTTAAATAAAAGACTCAACAAAATGGGAATAATCGAAATCGGGACGTTACAACTCTCCCCTACTTTAGAAATTTTCGTCCTCGAAAATATTACCTGATTCAAACAACTCCAGATACGACTCTCGCATCCCACTCTCTAGTTCCCAAGTCATATTGCCTTCCGCAGCGCCTCCCCACACTACTTTCACAAGCGCAATATCCTTGCCTCTTAGCTTCTTAACTTCACGGTCCAAAATCCTAAGGTAAAGCTTCAACCGTAAGGTTGTCTCTCACTTCAACTTTGTCCATAGGAATAACATGTGACGGATCCGGAACATACTTCCAAAGTTGTGAAACATGGAATACATCATGCAAATTCGAAAGATTCGGAGGCAACGCCACACGGTAAGTCACAACACCAACTCGTGTAGTAATCTGATACGGACCAATAAAACGAGAAGTCAACTTCTTCGACTTCAAAGCACGACCCACACTCGTAACCAGTGTAACCCTCAAAAACACATGGTCGCCTTCTTGAAACTCAAGATCTTTCCTTCTCTTGTCATGATAGCTCTTTTGTCTACTTTGAGAAGCTTTCATCTTCTCCCGAATAAACTTCACTTTCTCCGTCGTTTGTTGTACCATCTCCGGTCCAACTATCGTCCTCTCACCGGTTTCATGCCAACACAAAGGTGTTCGACATCTCCGACCATACAAAGCCTCAAATGGTGCCATACTTATACTTGAATGAAAACTGTTATTGTAGGTGAATTCAATCAACGCCAAATAACTATCCCAAGCACCACCTTGCTCGAGCACACAAGCACGCAATAAATCCTCCAACGATTGAATTGTCCTCTCAGTTTGACCATCTGTTTGCGGATGATAAGCCGAACTCAATCTTAGCTTAGAACCCAAAGCCTTTTGTAAACTCTCCCAAAACCTCGATGTAAATCTAGGATCTCTATCCGATACAATACTCTTAGGAACTCCATGTAACTTCACAACCACAAGAACATAAATCTCGGCTAACTTCTCCAAAGGATAACTAATATCAATTGGAATGAAGTGAGCAGATTTAGTAAGCCTATCAACGATTACCCAAATAACATTATGACCTCTTTGCGTATTCGGCAATCCCGTAACAAAATCCATCGATATAGTATCCCATTTCCACTCCGGAATGTCCAACGGTTGCAAGAAAATCATTCGTAACATGTAGCATACCAAGTCTCACACTTCTCGGCGTCATTTCACAAACTAAACTCAAGTCTCTAAAATTCTCCAAAAGTTCCCATTCTCTCATCATCAATGCGGACATATGTAACAACTTCCGACTCAAAGCATCGGCCACCACGTTTGCCTTACCCGGATGGTAATTCAAACCAAAATCATAATCCTTCAAAAGCTCTAACCACCTTCTTTGTCTCATGTTCAATTCTTTTTGATCAAATAAATATTTCAAGCTCTTGTGATCACTAAAAACTTCAAATCTTGCACCATAAAGATAGTGCCTCCAAATTTTCAAAACAAACACCACGGCCGCTAACTCCAAGTCATGTGTAGGATAATTCTTTTCATGCACTCTCAATTGTCTTGAAGCATATGCCACAACTTTTCCATCTTGCATCAAAACACCGCCTAAACCAGTCAATGAAGCATCACAATAAACAACAAATGGTTCCGCCGGATTTGGCAAAATCAAGATCGGAGTCGTTGTCAACCTTCTTTTTAGCTCAATGAAACTCTTTTCACAATGAATATCCCAAATGAAAGCCTTTCCTTTACAAGTCAATTGCGTTAACGGAAGTGCCAACTTCGAAAATCCCTCAATAAACCTCCGATAATAACCCGTCAATTGCATACGCAAATCACCAGAGGGCCGTGAAAATTGCAAAACCATACGCGTATTGGCCCATGGCTCGCCCATGTTACGCGTAATGCCAAGGTCCATACGCGTATGAACATGCTCCATACGCGTATGACCTGGAAAAACCAGCAAAAATTCTACAGAACTGAGTTCTACGTTTTTCCACTCCAAATCCTCCAATTCACCATCCAAATCTCAGAAAAACAACATTTTGAAGTGTAACAATACATATCAAACATGTATAGACAACTAAGAACACAATCAACAAAAGTTTAAACGCATTTGGATCAATTTCTAATCAATTCACAAAATATGGTTTTATACAAAAACTCATAAAAATCAACAACAACAACAACAACACAATCATACATAATCATATACATTGATGAGATAATAAGATTTCACACCCTTACCCGGATTCCAAGCTTGCTAGATGATTGTTCTTGATGGTTTTCTAGGTTTTCCAAGTTTTCCTTCTCTTTTCTCTTCTTCCTCTTTCTTTCTCTCCTTTTTCTCTCTATTTCCCTTTTCTTTCTATTTCTTCTTCTTATCTCTTTTTCTTTTCTATTTCTCTACTCAAATTCAATTAATTCATTTTCTCACATAATTCTACACTTAATCACTTTTCTACCAATTTTACTAAATTTCTAACTTATTATTAATTGAGAAATGTCCAAAATACCCTTCATTCTAATTCCCCCGAAAACTCTCAAAAACGGTAAAATATCATAACATGTCAACATAGCATATTAACACACCAATTTCACAAATAAAATAATTTATCACTCAATTTAAATAAAAGACTCAACAAAATGGGAATAATCGAAATCGGGGCGTTACAGCTCCTGTTCTGTACTGGACCAATGGCTATACATGGCCCAATCCGCCTCTGCTCCAGAGCGGCCCAAATTGCCTAAGTCCAATCCACAGAGGGGAAAAAGTTACATTTCTGCCCCTCCAACCGGGCAAGGAATGCAACGTTCCTCCCCGGAATTACTGCCTGTTACGCACGACTTCATTGCTCCCCGAACAGCTAAGGGCAGGTGCCCGAAACCACGCTTATGCCCGACATAACGGCTAGTTTTGGGCACCCTGCCCGACATAACGGCTAGTTTGGGTAGTTAACTATTCTTTGGGGAAAACGGTTATTTCGCTCCGAAAATAGGACCGTTGGCCACGCGGTGGGGGCTTTATATAAACCCTCTCGTTTGAGAGGGTCAAGTATCCAATATTCACCCTAAGAATTCATACTTTGTACTTGCCCATTTTCTCTGACCCTTTCTTACTTGAGCGTCGGAGTACCTTGCAGGTACATCCCCTCCTCTCCATACGACTAGCATCCCTGACGCACTTGGCGGCCTGATTCTACAGGATTTGATCCAGCCTTCACGATCACTTTCATTTACTTGTTGTGCTTTAAATTTATCATGTATGAATAGTCTCGTATTTTGATTTAGAGAAATGATATTTTTACACTATATTCTTACATCTACACCGTATTTCACTGTTCATCAATATGATTAACAGTAAAATATTATATTAATATTATTTTTTATTTTATTTTTTTATTTAAAAATATCGATATAAAATTGTGTGATTAAGTAATTTTATAATTTCATTAACTATTTTTTTACATTGTATATAACCGAGTGAAGGACTAAAAAAAAGTCTGATTATGTCTCATCAAGTTTCATTAATGCAAATATACTACATCCGGTCACTATTATAAACAAAAAAACACCTTAAATCTTGGTCACTATTATAAGCAAAAGTCATTAAATTTTAGACTAATTAATACTTGTATTACTATTATACCCTTAATTTAATTCAAAAGCATTTAATGTTGAAAGTTGATTCATCAAATAAACTAAGGATATTATTGTAAATTTTACTTTGATTGTACATGAAATCAAGAAAATTAATTACACTTAATTAACTTTCTTAATACGTGTGAAAATAATTATTTTGACTTATAATTGTGACCGGAGGAAGTATAGTTTTAGAAGCTTGGATAATCATGAGTACTGAAATGAAAAATTCGGTTATTTGACCCTTACGATTGAAAAGAATGGTTAGAACATGAAAAATAATAGTAATCATCCAATAACCACTTTTTAATAAATGACATTTAACATTCTGCTATATTCTCACTTAGGAGAGCACAGGGCATTAATTTTTTTTTTAACTTTAAAAGAAAACTTAAGTTATAAAAAAAAAAAAAGATATCCCATATTTATTCACTTATGCCAATAATAATAAAAAAAGAATAAAAATATATAATCTATTATTGTAGGAGAACATTATCCCAAGACCTTATTATTATGAAAAATAGATCATCATATATATAATTATATGGATAAAAGTGGGTAAAACAAATAAATACATGAAGAATGTAACCATAAAATTAACTTTTGTAAACTATGTAAAACAATAATGTAACTATAAAATTATGATGTATCAATCTATGATGGATAAACTTACCTAAAATTTGATCATTCTACTTTTCATGGTAATATGGACAAACTCCAGTCCACACTCTAGCATAACAACTCCTATAGTTTCTGCAACCCTCACAACACCATGGTCGTCCATTTCATCATTTCACCAAGCATGAACTATCAAAACTCAAGTTACAGGGAACACCTACATATTTTCTTATGTCCCCTCCAGCACTTTATCATGGCAGCATGTTTACCAGTCCATACTGGAACTTCCCTTGCTTCTCAAGATCAGTGTTCACAGGAGAACTGCATCAATAAACACACATGTTTTCCATTTCTTCATCCAAGTTTTCAGCCACTTAGTAATCATTTTGTTATGATATACTTTTGCTCAAGGGGTTCAAAACTCAATGTATTTTAAATTGTTAGAACATAAATTCCAATTCAAAACTAAACAAATACGAAAAAATAGAAATAGAGAACACACGATATTTGATAACGAAGTTCGGCCAATTGTGCCTACGTCTCCGACTGCAGAGCAGCTGCAGTTCCATTGTATTAATCAAATTTATGTTTTACAAGTTACAATTTACCATAGCAGCAGAATTCGAGCAACGTATTTACTTATTGGTAAACAAAAATCAATAAAAAGATGGTGTTGTAGTGTCTCCGACAAAACTACGTAAAGTTGTTGCTATGCTTAACTAAACTCTTGAGTCTTTCCAAGATGTGGGGATGCTCCTTTACTGGATGTGTCAAATATAGGATGAATGTGTCTTGACTAATGTGGAGGATCTCTCTGCAGATGTATGGAAATTTTCCGGATATCGATCATTCAAATCATTGGACGGATCTACCTAACATAAAAACAAATGGAGATATTGGGTAAAGCTTGATGTTGTTCATTGATAATAGAACAAAACAGTAACCAGAAGCAAATCAAGTTAAGAATGAATGAGATCTTAGGCACTAATGATGGAGTTGGCCAATGTTTTCTAAGTGAATAATGTCAAAAATAAAAAGAGAAGAGCTAACCATACTTTCAAGGTGCCTTCAGATTCATGTCCCAAAATCTCATCAAAATAGTAACGGTTGCAGCATCTTTAACAAACTCCTTCTCAACGCAAGACATGCCAAAATCAAACATATTTTTAACAAAGGCCTTTTCAGAATCTGCAATAAACCAAAAGATAAACTACAGTAAGTAACAGTAACATATTAACTAGAAGCAGAGACAACTCATGAACATGTCTTTTATACTAAAGAAGAAACTACACATTATCTTTGCATTTGGAAAAGTAGCCAAAACATTTTTTTTCATTTAGAATTTAGAAAGACTAATATCAATATAATCACCATAAAGGGAAGTTCATATATTATTAACAAATACTCACAACCATGAATTCTTGCAGAATGCATCATTTCGTTAAATACTTCACCGGTGATCCTCTTGGTTTGTGAGGTCCAGTTGATCCATATTTTGCAATTCCTCCATATTTCTCCATGACTGTGCCCGACAGTAATCTATAATAAATAAAAAGGAAAGTATCTATTAAGACATAACATAAAAGTATCGATTAACAAAATTGTGTTTGTGTGTAATCTAACAGATTGAGAAAACACATACACTTGTTTTCTAGCTAGCTTGCAATTTGCTCTCTTAGAATCTTCACAATCTTAGAAATCTGACTTGTCTGTGGTTGGAATTCTGAATTTCATCCCCCGATCTGAGAATTAATAATATTTATTAACTACATATTTATAACAAGAAATATGAAAGAAGTATTTCAGCTACTCATCTGGACATGATGCAAGGAATGTGAATATGATCAATTCATAATCTATAAGCATGCTAGGAATGTGAGCAATCTTACAATACCCTTTTCTTTGTTTCTTCCGCACACTTGCTTCCCCTCTTTTGACAATATGTTGAAGTCACTTTCCATCCAAGCATTATATCTCTTTAAGATTAGAGATGTACAATCCCAAGCCATGCACAACAATGTTGAGGAAGCCCTGTTATTGGAAAATAATTTGTCTTTAAAATGAATAGAAACAACAGGCAACGATATTCATAGTACTGAATTAGCCATCATCCGTAATTCACTCGCTAGATTTACCCTCATGTAAGAGTTAACAGATATAATTGATATAAAAACTTGGTTAAATGTCTCATAGGGAATACAAACACTTTTTTGCATTTCTGTTTGTTTGTGAGGTCTATATTATTCCAAGTTCACAAAACCTTTCTTTCCTCGAAAAAGAGTATCCTTTCATTAAGTAGGAAACTATTTGTAATGAGTAGACATCAGAAAAATAAAAGAAGTAATGCAAAACAGATTGAGAAAACACATACAATTGTTTTGTCTCTCTCTTTGCAATTTGTTCTCTTAGAATCAACCTTCTGATCGAACGAAAATATATTATCAAACATAACAATCAATTCCATAAGGAATCTAAAGAGAAAAGTAAATAACGAATAACATGATGCAAGAAATTTTATCACGACAAACAAAAATAAAATGTTGTAACCAGATAACCAAATTACATAATAGAGTATCTATAATAGCAATTGAAATTCAATACACAAAACCTTTTTTTTTTCATTTGATAAACTCACATCTAACTGGATTTAAATTTAAAACAGCACAAATTATATAATAGACAATACATGTTATTAGACTGCAACTCAAATCTAGTTTTTTTGTTACTAATATCATGTCTATAACTTGGGGAATTAAGCAGCAAAACTACAACAGTCACATAAAACATACTCAATGTTCGTTTATTCCCTTCTTTTTTTTCCTCGCATAATTGATTATATTTAAAAAAACAAAAACAAAGAGTAGAATTAGAACTCACAATTTTAGACTTATTGAGCAACCCATTTATGATATCCTCTTTGAGATTGTGACTTGTATCTTGTTGGAATTATCAGTCCTTATCAGTGACCCATGTCAGCAGCAAGAATAAAAGGGGTTTTGACGTGACATTGAGGAAAAAATTCATTTCAATTTGAAACCGAGATGGAAGGAAAACCTAAATTAGGAAGAAAACGTCATCCATTAACACGTGAAATTAAAAACAATAATTGATGACATTTATAACAAGAAGCAAGTATTTGCTGACTCACCTTCAAGTAATAATACTCATTGGATGATGTCGAGATTTATATATATTTTGGGAATGTGAGAAATCTTACTCCACTCTTTCCCTTGCTTCCTTCGCAATTTTCTTCCAATAACGGACATTCAATGATAGACAGTTCTTTAAGAGAGGAAGGCAATTCCCCCTTTTCTGGCAATGACTGGAGCTTGGGGGCCTCACAAATGTAAAGTGAATGGAGAGAGGTGAGATGTTGAAGCCACTTCCCATCCAAGCATTCTATTTCTTTAATAACCAAAATCCCTAAGGTAACGAGATTATTGGGTAGAAGTGGAACTTGACTTTCCATCAGCGCCTTCACAATATCATCACGTAAAAGAGTTAATTCTGAAAGAGAAGTGAGATGTTCCCAAGTTGTATTCCACCTAATCCCTCCAACTCTGCCAATTGACAGTTCCCGTAAAGTGATAGGCAAATCATCTATGGAAAACGATTGCAGATTTGGAAGGTCACCAATATTCCATTTTTGAAGGTTAGTTAGAGTCTTTATTGATTCAGGTAGAGAACATAACTTCTCACACCCAACCACAGTTAAATCAGTGAGGTTAGGAATGGGCAATCCTCTTAGGGAAACCGACTCTAGTTCACTGCAATTGCCTATCTGGATGGTTCTAAGAAACAAGAGATTTTGTTTCGATGAATCTTCTGCAATTAGTATGGATTTTAAATGTTTACACTCCAAAATATCTAGACTTTTGAGAACTAGGAGAGAGCACAAGGTAATTGATGTCAATGAATCACAGCCCTCAATTTTGAGAGATTGTAAGGATTTTGGAAAATCATCTATCGGAAAAGATTTTACTGATGGAATGTTTTTTAAGGTCATCTTCTGAAGAGAATTAAGACAAATCATCGAAGGATTGCCCAACCAATTTGGTAGTTTGCCACCACTGAATCCGGAGATGATCAGACGCTTCAAATTTGTCGACGGACGCAGCTGTTCCAATACAACACTTTGTATTGGTGAGTTTGAAGGAGCATTGTCAGACCAACCTAGTTTCAACTTGTCAATTTCCTTTTTCATCTCTAAGTTTGCTTGAGAAGCATGGGATGGGTCACTTACATTTTCAAGTTGTGAGATGCAAAGGCTTCCTGATAGATGGGGATATTTTCCAAGATCCTCAATCTTCAACCCACCGTCCTTAACGCTACTCACAATAAAGTCCGACAGTGTTTGTAGATTTTCTAATTTAGATATTTGTGCCGGCATTTTTTTCAATTTAGTGCCTCTGATGTCAAGGTGGCGCAGTTTCACCAATTTCCCCATGTCTTTTGGCAATTCGGTGAGTTTCTCGCATTTTGACAATAACATCGTCTGCAGATTGTAAAGCTTGCATGTTTCAGAAGGAAGCTTTGTAATCGAAGTGTTAGAGAGATTCAAGTATCGCAGGTAAATCAAATTTCCAATAGAGTTGGGTAACTCTGTGATATTTCTGTAGTTTGAAAGAGACAACACGTGTAATTGTGTCATTGTCGACAACAAGTCAGAAAATAACTTTGACGACACAGAATTATCATAATGCCGAAAAATCTGTAATGGCATGGGTAGAAAAGTTCGTAGATCTTTTAATCCATGCAAATTTTCAAATTTATCGTCAGAGTTATATTCAAAACTGTCGTATGCCAAGTATCGCACCCTTATATCTGGCTTATGTTTGTCCAACATAGTGCAATATGGAGATGAAACTGCCATAGCTAAATCATTGATGAGATCGTGCATTTCAAAGCATACTGTCTTATAACCTATGAAGAACTCTATTGAATTAACATCAATGGACCGTTGAAGTATCAGAGACCTCGACACTAGTTCATCAAAGTATTCTTCAGCTACTTTTTCCCAACTTTTCTCACTATTCGACTGAGGTATTAAGCCTTCTGCAATCCACAACTGAACCACCATCTTTTTCTCTAAGATTGAGTCCTTTGGAAAAATTGAACAATAAGCAAAACATCCTTTTAAAGAAGCTGGAAGATAACGATAGCTCAATAGCAAGGCTGGCTGCACATCATCATTTGTTCGTTCCCAAATACTACTATTTAATACATCACTCCAAAAATCTTGTGACAAATTGGTGCGAAGAATACCTCCCAATGCTATTGAAGCTAATGGTAAGCCGCCACATTTTTTGGCAATTTCTCTACCAATTATTTCTACATTGGGATGTTGTTGGTAGTTTGTTTCTACAAATGCATGTCTGGCTAGTAAAGACCAGGAATCTTCAGTTTCCAAAGATCTTAAATGGTGGACATAGAGAAATTTTTTCTTGGGTAATGCGACTCTAACATCTCGAGTTGTGATGATGATCTTACTTCCTATTTGCCCAACATTAAAGATATCACTTAGACTATTCCAACCAACATAGTTTCCATACCATATATCATCCAATACTAGTAAAAACTTTTTGTTAGTTAAACTTTGCTGCAATTGAATTTGGAGTTTAACTAAGTCAGTGTCTGTAATTGTTGTTGAAGTGACAGAATTAAGAATGGTTTTAGTGACAGTAACAACATCAAAATCTTTTGGAATATGTGACAACCCTCTCACCTCAAATTTCTCCTCTACGTCAGGGTCATGGTAAAGGAGTCTAGCTAGTGTTGTTTTTCCTAACCCTCCCATACCCACAATGGAAATCACTCCTATTTTATGTTCACTATCACAACCATCCTCTGACAGCAGAAACTCTTTAAGTTTCTTTCTATCATCATCTCTACCATAAATAGCATATTCATCTCCCAAAACAGAAGTTGTAGGAGTTACATTCCAAACACTGCTGGAAATAGCTTCTTTCAATCCAAGATTTTGAATTCTCAAATCTTCCAGCGTTTCAAATAACTTTGGCAGTTTAGAATTGATTTTCTTATTAAACCTTTTAAAAGGAGAAGAAAGTTTTTTAAGAACCTGGCCAGCTTCCACTTTGCGCCTTAAAGCCTCCGTGTTGATTTCGTCAACCAAATCGTCAACTTGAAAGACAGCATCTTGCAGCATAATCAGCCACTCCTTGACCGAAGGATTAGTGATCTGTTTCTCCTCGGCATCATGAAGTACAGATTGAAGACTCAACAATGTTATCTTCAGCTTTTCCAACAGTGCATCATCAACCTTAGTCCTCCGAAATAAATCAAGAAACTCACCAGAAGCAATCTTTTTCACCAACATCTCCATGGAAGCTGAAAGAAGTGCTCCTCCAAGAATAGACGCCATATAGTTCAAGAGAGTAATAACAGTTTGAGAAATTGGTGTGGAAAGAAAATGCAGCTTCTCAAGACTTATTAAGTTGTTGCAAGTTGCAATGTATAGAAGAAAAAGCTACGGTAACCGGTAGATTGATTGCGTAAACAATTATTAAACAAAAAAAGATTCTTTCAGGGAACGAGACTAGTAATTTATAATAATAAATGATACAGAAGTTAATATTTATTTCCTATTGCCAAATGAAATTTGAAAGATTCTTAAACAATTGAGGTGATAGTACAGTTCTACTTAAACAATTATTAAACAAAACAAAAAAAGATTCTTCCAGGAAAACGAGACTAGTGGAGTATTAAGTAATGTATTAAAAATAAATACATAGAAGTAGGTGTCTAGTGGAGCATTACTTTATTATATAATCCAAACGTCTCATTTCATCCATGTTTAATATTACATCGGCACTTGATACTAAATTAGAGAGATACTAGTATTAAACCACAAGGAATAGAAAAAAATGACGATAAACAAGATACATGACAACTCATAGTCCCTCAAGCCCAAGGCTTGCTTGGGTGATGATATATGTCAACACGACTCCGTATATATGGTGGAGATTGAACTTGATAATGGTCGTCTAAATGGTATAGACAATTAGTTTTCTTAGATCAAAGGGTTGCACTCCAAGGTTTAAGTATGTAATTAATGCAGGGAATGATTAAGAATTTCTTAGGAATGGCCAATTAGTCTAAATCATCCATTTGATTGCATGTTTTTGACTAAGCCATTGATGAGATGTTAAACTAATGATGGCTATATATGCTAATGATGACTACTAGATCTAGGGTATATTTCCTGTTCTGGACTGCGCTAGCGTCTGCCCATCTGTCGGGCAGGCCCAGCCCAATACTTGTACGGCCCAATGAGGTCCACACTTATCCAGTGTCGAGCACGTCCCTCATCGTCGGGCAGGTGTTGGACAAACACTGTCAATCAGAGGCTTCGAGCCTAGGAGAGCACCTCTCTCCTCGACATCCACGTTCTCCCCCCCGCGAGGAGCACGTCATCTTGTAACCTCCCACCTTCGAAGGAATCGGTATGCCCACCTTCTGGAGATTTAGGGACCGTTACCCCAGGGCAAAGACTACGTGCTGGTCTTCCTTACGCCACGTAAGCCCTGGCAGTTACCTGCATTGGGCCTTGCAATCCAGCCCAGTGCAGGTGACCGTTGGCCCCGCGCTGAGGGCACTCTATAAACACCCTCTCACTTGAGAGGGTCAGGTTACGCTTGTAACACCCCCTTTCGATACCCCCAATTAATCACATAATCATTTAGGCACATATTAAAAATTCCGTCAGAGTATAATTATAAACATAGTATAAAAGAGGTATATCACATTATACATGAAATTAAAACATTCAACATCTGCTCAACGATTGATATGCAACAGTGGGGTAACTTTGCAACAGAGGAATTTAGTCCTTACACCCACATCTCAATATTTAGAATAAAAGCGGAAAATCTAAACATTGAATAACATCAAACATATATACATATATATAAATATCATCAAGTATTATCCACCAACATAATTCATGTTTACATAAACATTCATCAACAAGATACATGTACAAATGTATCACAAAAAAATCATATACATCCTAGATACCCGGTGCTACATATCAGAGCCGACCGACCAAAAGAATGAAGACACGCTTCACAAAAAGACCACCAGCGTACCTACTCTGCAATGCCTCATAGAGCATCATAAAACAGCAGAAGGGTGAGAAATATTATCATAATAACAATGCATATAATTATATATCTTAGCATAAAAATACACATATTCTACATTCTCACCACAATTCATCACAACTCACTCATATACATCACAATGTATATATATATATATATACAAAACCAAGCATATTCATCATGCATACCTTCACAATTCTTATCATTCCACATAAACATGCATATTCATGTTTATTCATCAATGCACAATTACAAAGATGATAAATGCAAATCATAGAGACCGACTCATGTAACACCCCCTTTCTATACCCCCAAATAATCACATAAATCATTTAGGCACATATAAAAAAAAAAATATAAAAATTCGCCAGAGTACGATTAAAACATGGTATAAAAGAGGCATGTCACATCATACACGCAATTAATACATACAACACCTGCTCATTCTATTGATATGCAACAGTGGGGTAACTTATCACAGAGGAACTTTGTCCTTACACCCACATCTCAATATTTAGAATAAAAGCGGAAACATCTAAAATATTGAAGAACAACACATATGTACATTATCCAGTATGAATCACTAGCAACATCATGTTTGTACACAAATTCATCAGCAAGATACATATGCAAATGTATCACAAAAGAATAATATACATCCTAGCTACCCGGTGCTACATATCAGAGCCAACCGACCAAAAGAATGAAGACACGCTTCACAAAAAGACCTCCAGCATACCTACTCTGCAATGCCTCATAGAGCATCATAAAACAGCAGAAGGGTGAGAAATATTATCATAATAACAATGCATACAATTATATATATCTTAACATCAAAATACACATATTACACATTCTCACCACAATTCATCACATTTTCATCTATATACATCACAATGTATATATATATAACAAGTATATTCATCATGCACACTTTCACATTTCTCAATCATTCCGTATAAACATACACAATTATGTTCATTTGACAACACATCATTATAAAGATGATAAATGCAAATCATAGAGACCGACCCACGACTCTATGCAAATGCAATGCGGTACCGACTCAATCATCACTAGTTCACTTAGGAACTCTGCTGGAACCATCGCTCGTTACCGAAGTAACTCCCCGTCGGGCCTACGATGTTCACCCATTGCTCACACCCCACATGGGCACACGACCCGATCGCTCACACCCCACACGGGCACACGATCCGATTGCTCACACCCCACATGGGCACACAATCATTCGTAATCATCGCTCACACCCCACATGGGCACACGACGTTACGACGGATTCTCATTAGAATCGCACAACACAAGAATGTACATCATGATGCTTCACATGCAAAATGACTCAAAAGACATTCTTGAAATGCATACATATTCACAATATATTCATGCATTCATCTCATACAATCACATACAATCTATATACATTCACATCAATGCACTATTGTATGATTCACATTCAAACACACAGTCAAAACGGTAAAAGTCGCTAAATAGCACTATTCCCGACTTTTCGACATAATTAAATCGGCTAACGATTTTCAAAACATCATAATAAGAAAGTACAGCTCAATACCTTTCCAACGACACCAAGAATGTAAAAATCGGATACTCGGAACAAAAGTTACGGACGAAACCGAAAACGACATTTTGAAAAATCCCATTTTTACATTCCTCCTGTCCATACGCGTATCACCCATGTCCATACGCGTACGGACAGAAACCATTTCCTTCACAAATTCCTCGTTCCAAAACCCATACGCGTATTGGCCCATGGCTCGCCCCTGTTACGCGTAATGCCAATATTCATACGCGTATTGGCCGAAAAATAAGCCAATGATACGCGTATTGCCTTGGCTCATACGCGTATGGACATGCCCCTTACGCGTATGGCCAGAGCATACCCAGAAAAATTCTGCAGAACGAAGTTCTGCGTTTTCCACTCCCCAATCATCCAAATCTTCACCTAATACTCAGAAAAATGCCAATTTGATGTATAACAATACATACCAATCATGTATAAACAACTATGAACACAATCAACATAAGTTTTAATACATTTGGATCAATTTCTAATCAATTTCTCAAAAATGGGTTATACCCTAAAACTCACAAAATTCATCAACAACAACAACAATTCATACATAATCATATACATTGATAAGATAACAATGTTTCACACCCTTACCCGGATTCCAAGCTTGCTAATTGATTGATCTTGATGAATTTCTAAGTTTTTCCTCCTTTCCTCTTCTTTTCTCTTCCTCTTCTTTCCTTCTCTCCTTTTTCTTTCTATCTTTCTCTATTTCTCTCTAATTCTCTTTTCTCCCTCTTTTCTTTCTATTTTCTTTCTATTCTATTTCTTTTCTCTCCTTTTTCCACACAAACACTTAATTCATTTTAATCACACAATTCTAATTCCACAAAATTTCTAACTTATAATTAATTGAGAAAAGACTAAAATACCCTCCATTCTAATTTCCCCGAAAACTCTCGAAAATGGTAAAATAACATTTAACACACCAATTTAACAATTAAAATAAATTATCACCCAATTAAATTAAAAGACTCAAGAATAATGGAATAATCAAAATCGGGGCGTTACAACTCTCCCCCACTTAGAAATTTTCGTCCTCGAAAATAATACCTGATTCAAATAACTCCGGATACGACTCTCGCATCCCACTCTCTAGTTCCCACGTCATATTGCCTTCCGCAGCGCCTCCCCACGCTACTTTCACAAGCGCAATATCCTTGCCCCTTAGTTTCTTAACTTCGCGGTCCAAAATCCTAACCGGTAAAGCTTCCACCGTAAGGTTATCTCTCACTTCAACCTCGTCCATAGGAATAACATGTGACGGATCCGGAACATATTTCCGAAGTTGCGAAACATGGAATACGTCATGCAAATTCGAAAGGTTCGGAGGCAACGCCACACGGTAAGCCACAACACCAACTCGTGAAGTAATCTGATACGGACCAATAAAACGAGAAGTCAACTTCTTCGACTTCAAAGCACGACCCACACCAGTAACTGGTGTAACTCTCAAAAACACATGGTCACCTTCTTGAAACTCAAGATCCTTCCTTCTCTTGTCATGATAGCTCTTTTGTCTACTTTGAGAAGCTTTCATCTTCTCCCGAATAAACTTCACTTTCTCCGTTGTTTGTTGTACCATTTCCGGTCCAACTATCGTCCTCTCGCCGGTTTCATGCCAACACAAAGGTGTTCGACATCTCCGGCCATACAAAGCCTCAAATGGTGCCATACCTATACTCGAATGAAAACTGTTATTGTAAGTGAATTCAATCAACGCCAAATAACCATCCCAAGCACCACTTTGCTCGAGTACACAAGCACGCAATAAATCCTCCAACGATTGAATCGTCCTCTCGGTTTGACCGTCCGTTTGCGGATGGTAAGCCGAACTCAATCTTAGCTTAGAACCCAAAGCCTTTTGTAAACTCTCCCAAAACCTCGATGTAAACCTTGGATCTCTATCCGATACAATACTCTTAGGAACTCCATGTAGCTTCACAATCACAAGAACATAAATCTCGGCTAACTTCTCCAAAGGATAACTAATATCAATTGGAATAAAGTGGGCAGATTTAGTAAGCCTATCAACAATTACCCAAATAGCATTATGACCTCTTTGCGTATTTGGCAATCCCGTAACAAAATCCATCGATATACTATCCCATTTCCATTCCGGAATATCCAACGGTTGCATAAATCCACTTGGTTTTTGATGTTCCACCTTAGACTTTTGACAAGTTAAGCATGCATACACAAATCGAGCCACATCCCTCTTTAAACCGGACCACCAAAAGATCTTCTTCAAATCTTGATACATCTTATTCGCACCCGGATGAATACTCAAATTACTTCGGTGTCCTTCCTCTAGAATCATCTTTTTCAACTCCGCGTCGTCGGGAATACAAATACGACCACGGAATCTCAAAACTCCATAATTATCAACCTTGAAATCCTCATTCTCATTCAACATCAAATCAACGAATTTCAAGTCCAACTTTTGCTTTTCCCTAACCGTTGCAAGAAAATCATTCGTAACATGTAACATACCAAGTCGCACACTCCTCGGCGTCATTTCACAAACCAAACTCAAATCTCTGAAATCTTCTAAAAGTTCCCATTCTTCCATCATCAATGCGGACATATGTAACAACCTCCGACTTAAGGCATCGGCCACCACGTTTGCCTTACCCGGATGGTAATTCAAACCAAAATCATAATCCTTCAAAAGTTCTAGCCACCTCCTTTGTCTCATGTTCAATTCTTTCTGATCAAATAAATATCTTAAGCTTTTGTGATCACTAAAAACTTCAAATCTTGCACCATAAAGATAATGCCTCCATATTTTCAAAACAAACACCACCGCCGCTAACTCCAAGTCATGTGTAGGGTAATTCTTTTCATGCACTCTCAATTGTCTAGAAGCATATGCCACAACTTTTCCATCTTGCATCAAAACACCACCTAAACCTGTCAATGAAGCATCACAATACACAACAAATGGTTCATTAGGATTAGGCAAAATCAAGATCGGAGTCGTTGTCAACCTTCTCTTTAACTCATTGAAACTCTCTTCACAATGAATATCCCAAATGAAAGCCTTTCCTTTACAAGTCAATTGCGTTAAAGGAAGTGCCAATTTCGAAAATCCCTCAATAAACCTCCGATAATAACCCGCCAAGCCTAAAAAGCTTCGAATCTCCGTAACCGACCTAGGAGCCTCCCATTGCATCACCGCATCTATCTTGGATGGATCAACACTAATACCACTACCGGAAATAACATGTCCAAGGAAACTTACTTCCGATAACCAAAATTCACACTTCGACAACTTAGCATACAATTGTTTCTCTTTCAAAATTTGCAACACAATTCTCAAATGCTCTTCATGCTCCTCTTGAGACTTAGAGTAAATCAAAATATCATCGATGAACACAACCACAAAACGATCCAACTGTTCATGAAAAATACGATTCATGTATTCCATAAACACACCCGGCGCGTTAGAAACCCCGAATGGCATCACGGAGTATTCGTAATGACCATACCGTGTCCTAAATGCCGTCTTTTGAATATCCTCTCCTTTCACACGAATCTGGTGGTATCCTGATCTCAAATCAATCTTGCTAAAAACATTCGCACCAACCAATTGGTCCATCAAATCATCGATCCTTGGAAGCGGATACTTGTTCTTAATTGTCACCTTGTTCAACTGTCGATAATCAATGCATAACCGCATACTCCCGTCCTTCTTCTTTACCAACAATACCGGAGCACCCCAAGGAGAAACACTTGGCCTTACAAATTTCTTGTCCAACAAGTCATTCAATTGCTTTTTCAATTCTACCAATTCCGATGCCGACATACGATACGGTGCCATCGAAATCGGTCTAGTACCCGGAACTAGATCAATAGAAAATTCAACTTCTCTTTCTGGCGGTACATCCGTAATATCTTCCGGAAACACTTCTGGAAATTCGCACACCACTGGGAACACATCAAGCTCAACTTTACTCTCCACCGACAATGATGCAAACAAACCAAACAATTGAGCTTCGTCCGCTAAAAGTTTCTTCAACTCTTTAGTGGATAGGAAACTCTCAAATTCATCATCTTCCAAAGAAGGAAACCTTACTAACTTGTGATAGCAATCTATATGAACTCGGTTAAATTGCAACCAGTTCATACCCAAGATTACGTCCAATCCCTCCAACGGCAAACATACTAAATCCATAACAAAGTCTTTACCATACATGGTCAAAGGACAACTCATACACACCAAAGATGTATTTACCGACCCTGAAGCAGGAGTCTCAATAACCATTTCTGCACCCATCACAGTTAACGCAAGATTCAAACGCTTCGCGCACTCAGACGAAATAAACGAATGAGTCGCTCCCATATCAATAACAGCAACTAAAGGTGTACTATTAATAAAGCATGTACCTTTAATCAAACGGTCCGCATTCGTAGTTTGAGTCCCCGCCAATGCAAACACCTTTCCGCCCGCTTGAGCTTGTTTCGGCTTAGTACACTTAGTACTAATGTGACCCACTTCTCCACAATTATAGCACTTCACCATATTTCTTCTACAATCTGTAGCAGCATGCCCAAGACCACCACAATTAGAACATTTCGCTACAGGCTTCCCACACTCAAAAGATTTATGACCTATATCACCACATTTGTAACACCTAACAACACCGGAACCTCCTCCTCCAGACCTCCTATCAAAGCTTCCCCTATGCTTACCCTTATCAACGGGTGTCACATAAGGTCCACTTCTAGCTTGTTGCTTCCCCTTCCTCTCATTCAAACTTTTGTAATGTGTAGAACGAGCCTTACTATCTTCTTCGAAGATTCTACTACATTCCGTCAAATCCGCAAACCTCCTTATCCTTTGATATCCCACAGCTTGTTTAATCTCAGGACGTAAACCATTCTCATATTTAATACACTTTGAGAACTCAGCAGTAATCGCAGCATAATGAGGATGGAATTGAACCAACTCCACAAATTTAGCAGTATAGTCCACCACAGACATACTACCTTGTTTCAGTTCAAGAAACTCCATCTCCTTCTTTCCCTTCACACTCTCAGGGTAATACTTCCTCAAAAATTCAGTACGAAATAAATTCCAAGTTACCTCTTCATCATCCACTTCAAGAACTTCACGCATACCGACCCACCAATCGTCGGCTTCTTCCTTCAGCATGTGAGACCCAAGCCTCACCTTATTCTCCTCCGCACAGCCCATCACTCTAAAGATTCTTTCAATCTCCTTCAACCACAATTGAGCTCCATCGGGATCAAATCTTCCTTTGAAAACCGGTGGTTGATTCTTCCTGAATTCGTCATTAGCATTCACGTTAGGTGCACCTTGCACCGCCCTAGCCATTGCTTCCAAAGCAGCAGCCATCGCATTGTCGTTTCTACCAGCCATCTTCTGATTATTCCCAAAAATGACAACAAGGTTAAATGACAGTTCAACCAACACAACAACAAGACAGACACAACTGACTCAACTCTGGCTCTGATACCACTTAATGTAACACCCCCTTTCTATACCCCCAAATAATCACATAAATCATTTAGGCACATATAAAAAAAAAATATATAAAAATTCGCCAGAGTACGATTAAAACATGGTATAAAAGAGGCATGTCACATCATACACGCAATTAATACATACAACACCTGCTCATTCTATTGATATGCAACAGTGGGGTAACTTATCACAGAGGAACTTTGTCCTTACACCCACATCTCAATATTTAGAATAAAAGCGGAAACATCTAAAATATTGAAGAACAACACATATGTACATTATCCAGTATGAATCACTAGCAACATCATGTTTGTACACAAATTCATCAGCAAGATACATATGCAAATGTATCACAAAAGAATAATATACATCCTAGCTACCCGGTGCTACATATCAGAGCCAACCGACCAAAAGAATGAAGACACACTTCACAAAAAGACCTCCAGCATACCTACTCTGCAATGCCTCATAGAGCATCATAAAACAGCAGAAGGGTGAGAAATATTATCATAATAACAATGCATACAATTATATATATCTTAACATCAAAATACACATATTACACATTCTCACCACAATTCATCACATTTTCATCTATATACATCACAATGTATATATATATAACAAGTATATTCATCATGCACACTTTCACATTTCTCAATCATTCCGTATAAACATACACAATTATGTTCATTTGACAACACATCATTATAAAGATGATAAATGCAAATCATAGAGACCGACCCACGACTCTATGCAAATGCAATGCGGTACCGACTCAATCATCACTAGTTCACTCAGGAACTCTGCTGGAACCATCGCTCGTTACCGAAGTAACTCCCCGTCGGGCCTACGATGTTCACCCATTGCTCACACCCCACATGGGCACACAATGTTTATGGATCGCTCACACCCCACATGGGTACACGACCCGATCGCTCACACCCCACACGGGCACACGATCCGATTGCTCACACCCCACATGGGCACACAATCATTCGTAATCATCGCTCACACCCCACATGGGCACACGACGTTACGACGGATTCTCATTAGAATCGCACAACACAAGAATGTACATCATGATGCTTCACATGCAAAATGACTCAAAAGACATTCTTGAAATGCATACATATTCACAATATATTCATGCATTCATCTCATACAATCACATACAATCTATATACATTCACATCAATGCACTATTGTATGATTCACATTCAAACACACAGTCAAAACGGTAAAAGTCGCTAAATAGCACTATTCCCGACTTTCCGACATAATTAAATCGGCTAACGATTTTCAAAACATCATAATAAGAAAGTACAGCTCAATACCTTTCCAACGACACCAAGAATGTAAAAATCGGATACTCGGAACAAAAGTTACGGACGAAACCGAAAACGACATTTTGAAAAATCCCATTTTTACATTCCTCCTGTCCATACGCGTATCACCCATGTCCATACGCGTACGGACAGAAACCATTTCCTTCACAAATTCCTCGTTCCAAAACCCATACGCGTATTGGCCCATGGCTCGCCCCTGTTACGCGTAATGCCAATATTCATACGCGTATTGGCCCAAAAATAAGCCAATGATACGCGTATTGCCTTGGCTCATACGCGTATGGACATGCCCCTTACGCGTATGGCCAGAGCATACCCAGAAAAATTCTGCAGAACGAAGTTCTGCGTTTTCCACTCCCCAATCATCCAAATCTTCACCTAATACTCAGAAAAATGCCAATTTGATGTATAACAATACATACCAATCATGTATAAACAACTATGAACACAATCAACATAAGTTTTAATACATTTGGATCAATTTCTAATCAATTTCTCAAAAATGGGTTATACCCTAAAACTCACAAAATTCATCATCAACAACAACAATTCATACATAATCATATACATTGATAAGATAACAATGTTTCACACCCTTACCCGGATTCCAAGCTTGCTAATTGATTGATCTTGATGAATTTCTAAGTTTTTCCTCCTTTCCTCTTCTTTTCTCTTCCTCTTCTTTCCTTCTCTCCTTTTTCTTTCTATCTTTCTCTCTAATTCTCTTTTCTCCCTCTTTTCTTTCTATTTTCTTTCTATTCTATTTCTTTTCTCTCCTTTTTCCACACAAACACTTAATTCATTTTAATCACACAATTCTAATTCCACAAAATTTCTAACTTATAATTAATTGAGAAAAGACTAAAATACCCTCCATTCTAATTTCCCCGAAAACTCTCGAAAATGGTAAAATAACATTTAACACACCAATTTAACAATTAAAATAAATTATCACCCAATTAAATTAAAAGACTCAAGAATAATGGAATAATCAAAATCGGGGCGTTACAACTCACAACTCTATGCAAATGCAATGCGGTACCGACTCAATCATCTCAAGTTCACTCAGGAACTTATTAGAACCATCGCTCGTTACCAATGTAACTCCCCGTCGGGCCTACGATGTTCACCCATTGCTCACACCTCACATAGGCACACAATATTTATGGATTGCTCACACCTCACATAGGCACGCAATCTGATTGCTCACACCTCACCTATGCACACAATCGTTTGTAATCATCGCTCACACCTCACATAGGCACACGACGTTACAACAGATTCTCATTAGAATCACACAACACAAGAATGTACATCATTATGCTTCACATACAAAATGACTCAAGACACTCTTGAAATGCATACATATTCACAATATATTCATGCATTCATCTCATACTATCACATACAATCTATATACATTCACATCAATTACGCCAAACGGCAACGAGCATCGCTTTACCACCTAAATGGCAACGAACTCTTTCACAATTAACATGCATTTACATTTAATTTAAACAATGCATTTATTTGCCAAAAGGCCACAATTCACAATAAATTCCACAATCTAGGATTCACACCATAAGGCTACCTACAACACATCGTATAACAGCACATACAAGCTATACGTTATATTACAAAAGCATATTGCACGATAACACCTCAATCGCACACATTCACGACGGTAAAAATCAACACAATGATACGGTTTCAATTTTCTGCTATAATTGAACCAGGTACAGCCCTCAAAACCATTTTTCCTAGAAAGAACATCTCGTTAGCTTTCCAACGCTTTGAACGGGGGTCAAAACCGACTTACGGTTCAAGAGTTATGAATTTTTGAAGTTTTTCCAAAAACCAGAATTTGGCCCTGCAACAGCTACGGGTTGCTGCAATTTCGTCCGAAAATCCGACCGATTCAATTATTTTTTTCGAAACAAACACATACTCATTCATACCTAACATATAGTGATGATTTGGAACCATCAAACGTGAATTCTACGACTTTCGATTTCAATCCGAATCTTAAACCATCAAATCTTCAAAAATGCAAAAACTTACAAAATCAACCAAATTCGGTAAAACAAGCGTACTCGATCACGGCCTAACATTACCCGACACAACTACGCAATCTATTCCGACTTTCGTCCGTAAAAACATCGATTCCTCACAAAAATCTCAATTTCAACCTAAAACTCAAGCTATGGAAAACAAGAAAACATCCAAGCAAACACATACATAATGATATACATTGATGAGATAATAAGATTTCACACTCTTACCCGATTAAATCGATTTCTAGAAGTTGTTTTGAAGATTTCCAAGTTTTTCCTCTTTTTCTCTCTTTTCCCCTTTTCTTCTCTTTTCTCTTCTTCCTCTTTCTTTCTCTCCTTTTTCTCTCTATTTCTCTCTTATTTCTTCTTCTTATCTCTTTTTTTCTTTTCTTATTTTCTACTCAAATTCAATTAATTCATTTTCTCACATAATTCTATTTCCACTAAATTTCTAAATTATTATTAATTGAGAAATGTTCAAAATACCCTCCATTCTAATTTCCCCGAAAACTCTCAAAAACGGTAAAATATCATAACATGTCAACATAGCATATTAACACACAAATTTCACAAATAAAATAATTTATCACTCAATTTAAATAAAAGACTCAACAAAATGGGAATAATCGAAATCGGGGCATTACAACTCTCCCCTACTTTAGAAATTTTCGTCCTCGAAAATATTACCTGATTCAAACAACTCCGGATACGACTCTCGCATCCCACTCTCTAGTTCCCAAGTCATATTGCCTTCCGCAGCGCCTCCCCACGCTACTTTCACAAGCGCAATATCCTTGCCTCTTAGCTTCTTAACTTCACGGTCCAAAATCCTAATCGGTAAAGCTTCAACCGTAAGGTTATCTCTCACTTCAACCTCGTCCATAGGAATAACATATGATGGATCCGGAACATACTTCCGAAGTTGCGAAACATGTAATACATCATGCAACTTCGAAAGATTCGGAGGCAACGCCACACGGTAAGCCACAACACCAACTCGTGCAGTAATCTGATACGGACCAATAAAACGAGAAGTCAACTTCTTCGACTTCAAAGCACGACCCACACCCGTAACCGGCGTAACTCTCAAAAACACATGGTCGCCTTCTTGAAACTCAAGATCTTTCCTTCTCTTGTCATGATAGCTCTTTTGTCTACTTTGAGAAGCTTTCATCTTCTCCCGAATAAACTTCACTTTCTCCGTCGTTTGTTGTACCATCTCCGATCCAACTATCGTCCTCTCACCGGTTTCATGCCAACACAAAGGTGTTCGACATCTCCGACCATACAAAGCCTCAAATGGTGCCATACTTATACTTGAATGAAAACTGTTATTGTAGGTGAACTCAATCAACACCAAATAACTATCCCAAACACCACCTTGCTCGAGCACACAAGCACGCAATAAATCCTCCAACGATTGAATTGTCCTCTCGGTTTGACCATCCATTTGCGGATGATAAGCCGAACTCAATCTTAGCTTAGAACCTAAAGCCTTTTGTAAACTCTCCCAAAACCTTGATGTAAATCTAGGATCTCTATCCGATACAATACTCTTAGGAACTCCATGTAACTTCACAACCACAAGAACATAAATCTTGGCTAACTTCTCCAAAGGATAACTAATATCAATTGGAATGAAGTGAGCAGATTTAGTAAGCCTATCAACGATTACCCAAATAGCATTATGACCTCTTTGCGTATTCGGCAATCCCGTAACAAAATCCATCGATATACTATCCCATTTCCACTCCGGAATGTCCAACGGTTGCATCAATCCACTAGGCTTTTGATGTTCCACCTTAGACTTTTGACAAGTTAAGCATGCATACACAAATTGAGCCACATCCCTCTTTAATCCGGACCACCAAAAGATTTTCTTCAAATCTTGATACATTTTATTCGCTCCCGGATGAATACTTAAGTTACTTCGGTGTCCTTCTTCCAATATCATCTTTTTCAACTCCGCATCATCGGGAATACAAATACGACCACGGAATCTCAAAACTCCAAAATTATCAACCTTGAAATCCTCATTCTCATTCATCATCAAATCAACGAACTTCAAATTCAACTTTTGCTTTTCACATACGGTTGCAAGAAAATCATTCGTAACATGTAGCATACCAAGTCTCACACTTCTCGGCGTCATTTCACAAACTAAACTCAAGTCTCTAAAATTCTCCAAAAGTTCCCATTCTCTCATCATCAATGCGGACATATGTAACAACTTCCGACTCAAAGCATAGGCCACCACGTTTGCCTTACCCGGATGGTAATTCAAACCAAAATCATAATCCTTCATAAGCTCTAACCACCTTCTTTGTCTCATGTTCAATTCTTTTTTATCAAATAAATATTTCAAGCTCTTGTGATCACTAAAAACTTCAAATCCTGCACCATAAACATAGTGCCTCCAAATTTTCAAAACAAACACCACGGCCGCTAACTCCAAGTCATGTGTAGGATAATTCTTTTCATGCACTCTCAATTGTCTTGAAGCATATGCCACAACTTTTCCATCTTGCATCAAAACACCACCTAAACCAGTCAATGAAGCATCACAATAAACCACAAATGGTTCCGTCGGATTTGGGAAAATCAAGATCGGAGTCGTTGTTAACCTTCTTTTTAGCTCAATGAAACTCTTTTCACAATGAATATCCCAAATGAAAGCCTTTCCTTTACAAGTCAATTGCGTTAACGGAAGTGCCAACTTCGAAAATCCCTCAATAAACCTCCGATAATAACCCGCCAAGCCTAAAAAGCTTCGAATCTCCGTAACCGATCTAGGAGCCTCTCATTGCATCACCGCATCAATCTTGGATGGATCAACACTAATACCACTACCGGAAATAACATGTCCAAGAAAACTTACTTCCGACAACCAAAATTCACATTTCGACAACTTAGCATACAATTGTTTCTCTTTCAAAATTTGTAACACAATCCTCAAATGCTCTTCATGCTCCTCTTGAGACTTAGAGTAAATCAAAATATCGTCGATGAACACAACTACAAAACGATCTAACTGTTCATGAAAAATACGATTCATGTATTCCATAAACACACTCGGCGCATTAGAAACCCCGAATGGCATCACGGAATATTCGTAATGGCCATACCGTGTCCTAAAGGCCGTCTTTTGAATATCCTCTCCTTTCACACGAATCTGGTGATATCCCGATCTCAAATCAATCTTGCTAAAAACACGCGCACCAACCAATTGGTCCATCAAATCATCGATCCTTGGAAGCGGATACTTGTTCTTAATTGTCACCTTGTTCAATTGTCGATAATCAATGCATAACCGCATACTCCCATCCTTCTTGTTTACCAACAATATCGGAGCACCCCAAGGAGAAACACTTGGCCTTACAAATCTCTTGTCCAACAAGTCATTCAATTGCTTCTTCAATTCTACCAACTCCGATGCCGACATACGATACGGTGCCATCGAAACCGGTCTAGTACCCGGAACTAGATCAATAGAAAACTCAACTTCTCTTTCCGGTGGTACATCCGTAATATCCTCCGGAAACACTTCTGGAAAATCACACACCACTGGGAACACATGGAGCTCAACTTTACTCTCCACCGACAATGATGCAAACAAACCGAACAATTGAGCTTCGTCCGCTAAAAGTTTCTTCAACTCTTTAGTGGATAGGAAACTCTCATCTTCATCATCTTCCAAAGAAGGAAACCTCACTAACTTGTGATAGCAATCTATATGAACTCGATTAAATTGCAACCAGTTCATACCCAAGATTACGTCCAATCCCTCCAACGGCAAACACACTAAGTCCATAATGAAGTCTTTACCATACATGGTCAAAGGACAACTTACACACACCAAAGACGTAGTTACCGACCCTGAAGCAGGAGTCTCAATAACCATCTCACCACCCCAAGAAGTCATAAACAAATTCAAACGCTTAGCGCACTCATGAGAAATGAATGAATGAGTCGCTCCCGTATCAATAATAGCAACTAAAGGCGTACTATTAATAAAGCATGTACCTTTAATCAAACGGTATGCACTAGTAGTGTCCGTCCCCGCTAATGCAAACACATTTCCGCCCGCTTGAGCTTGTTTCGGCTTAGTACACTTAGTACTAATGTGACCCACTTCTCCACAATTATAGCACTTCACTACATTCCTTCTACAATCGGTAGTAGCATGCCCAAGGCCTCCACAGTTAGAACATTTCACTACGGTCTTCCCACACTCAAATGATTTATGACCCATTTCACCACACTTGTAACACTTAACGGAACCGGAACCTCCTCCTCCAGATCTCTTATCAAAGTTTCCCCTATGCTTGCCCTTATCAATGGGTGTCACATACGGTCCACTTCTAGCTTATTGCTTTCCCTTCCTCTCATTCAAACTTTTGTAATGTGTAGAACGAGCCTTGCTATCTTCCTCGAAGATTCTACAACATTCCGTCAAATCTGTAAACCTTCTTATCCTTTGATATCCCACAGCTTGCTTAATCTCGGGACACAAACCATTCTCATATTTAATACACTTTGAGAACTCAGCAGTAATTGCAGCATAGTGAGGATGGAATTGAACCAACTCCACAAACTTAGCAGTATAGTCCACCACGGACATACTACCTTGTTTCAGTTCAAGGAACTCCATATCCTTCTTCCCTTTCACACTTTCAGGGTAATACTTCCTTAAGAACTCGGTACGAAATAAATCCCAAGTTATCTCTTCATCATCCACCTCAAGAACTTGACGCATACCGACCCACCAATCGTCGGCTTCTTCCTTCAGCATGTGAGACCCAAGCCTCACCTTATTCTCCTCCGCACAGCCCATGACTCTGAAGATCCTTTCAATCTCTTTCAACCAAATTTGAGCACCATCGGGATCAAATCTTCCTTTGAAGACCGGTGGTTGATTCTTCCTGAACTCGTCATTAGCATACACGTTCGGCGCACCTTGCACCGCCCTAGCCATTGCTTCTAAAGCAGCAACCATTGCATTGTCGTTTCTACCAGCCATATTCTGATCATTCCCAAAAATGACAACAAGGTTAAACAACAGTTCAACCATCACAACAACAAGACAGACACAACTGACTCAACACTGGCTCTGATACCACTTAATGTAACACCCCTTTTCTATACCCCCAAATAATCACATAATCATTTAGGCACATATTAAAAATTCCGTCAGAGTATAATTATAAACATAGTATAAAAGAGGTATGTCACATTATACATGAAATTAAAACATTCAACACCTGCTCAACTATTGATATGCAACAGTGGGGTAACTTTGCAACAGAGGAACTTAGTCCTTACACCCAAATCTCAATATTTAGAATAAAAGCGGAAAATCTAAACATTGAATAACATCAAACATATATACATATATATAAATATCATCAAGTATTATCCACCAACATAATTCATGTTTACATAAACATTCATCAACAAGATACATGTACAAATGTATCACAAAAGAATCATATACATCCTAGCTACCCGGTGCTACATATCAGAGCCGACCGACCAAAAGAATGAAGACACGCTTCACAAAAAGACCACCAGCATATCTACTCTGCAATGCCTCATAGAGCATCATAAAACAGCAGAAGGGTGAGAAATATTATCATAATAACAATGCATATAATTATATATCTTAGCATAAAAATACACATATTCTACATTCTCACCACAATTCATCACAACTCACTCATATACATCACAATGTATATATATATATATATATATATATATATATACAAAACCAAGCATATTCATCATGCATACCTTCATAATTCTTATCATTCCACATAAACATACATATTCATGTTTATTCATCAATGCACAATTACAAAGATGATAAATGCAAATCATAGAGACCGACTCACGACTCTATGCAAATGCAATGCGGTACCGACTCAATCATCTCAAGTTCACTCAGGAACTTATTGGAACCATCGCTCGTTACCAATGTAACTCCCCGTCGGGCCTACGATGTTCACCCATTGCTCACACATCACATAGGCACACAATGTTTATGGATTGCTCACACCTCACATAGGCACACAATCTGATTGCTCACACCTCACCTAGGCACACAATTGTTTGTAATCATCGCTCACACCTCACATAGGCACACGACGTTACAACGGATTCTCATTAGAATCACACAACACAAGAATGTACATCATTATGCTTCACATACAAAATGACTCAAGACACTCTTGAAATGCATACATATTCACAATATATTCATTCATTCATCTCATACTATCACATACAATCTATATACATTCACATCAATTACGCCAAACGGCAACGAGCATCGCTTTACCACCTAAACGGCAACGAACTCTTTCACAATTAACATGCATTTACATTTAATTTAAACAATGCATTTATTTGCCAAAAGGCCACAATTCACAATAAATTCCACAATCTAGGATTCACACCATAAGGCTACCTACAACACATCGTATAACAGCACATACAAGCTATACGTTATATTACAAAAGCATATTGCACGATAACACCTCAATCGCACACATTCACGACGGTAAAAATCAACACAATGATACGGTTTCAATTTTCTGCTATAATTGAACCAGGTACAGCCCTCAAAACCATTTTTCCTAGAAAGAACATCTCGTTAGCTTTCCAACACTTCAAACGGGGGTCAAAACCGACTTACGGTTCAAGAGTTATGAATTTTTGAAGTTTTTCCAAAAACCAGAATTTGGCCCTGCAACAGCTACGGGTTGCTGCAATTTCATCCGAAAATCTGACCGATTCAATTATTTTTTTCGAAACAAACACATACTCATTCATACCTAACATATAGTGATGATTTGGAACCATCAAACGTGAATTCTACGACTTTCGATTTCAATCCGAATCTTAAACCCTCAAATCTTCAAAAATGCAAAAACTTACAAAATCAACCAAATTCGGTAAAACAAGCGTACTCGATCACGGTCTAACATTACCCGACACAACTACGCAATCTATTCCGACTTTCGTCCGTAAAAACATCGATTCCTCACAAAAATCTCAATTTCAACCTAGAACTCAAGCTATGGAAAACAAGAAAACATCCAAGCAAACACATACATAATGATATACATTGATGAGATAATAAGATTTCACACCCTTACCCGATTAAATCGATTCCTGAAAGTTGTTTTGAAGATTTCCAAGTTTTTCCTCTTTTTCTCTCTTTTCCCCTTTTCTTCTCTTTTCTCTTCTTCCTCTTTCTTTCTCTCCTTTTTCTCTCTATTTCTCTTTTCTTTCTATTTCTCTCTTATTTCTTCTTCTTATCTCTTTTTTTCTTTTCTTATTTTCTACTCAAATTCAATTAATTTATTTTCTCACATAATTCTATTTCCACTAAATTTCTAAATTATTATTAATTGAGAAATGTCCAAAATACCCTCCATTATAATTTTTCCGAAAACTCTCAAAAACGGTAAAATATCATAACATGTCAACATAGCATATTAACACACCAATTTCACAAATAAAATAATTTATCACTCAATTTAAATAAAAGACTCAACAAAATGGGAATAATCGAAATCGGGGCGTTACAACGCTCATTCTTACTCTCACACCTATATTATGTACTTGCTTACTCCCATTTCCTGACATTTTGTTTCGGAGTACCTTGCAGGTACACCCTCCCCCCCGGCAGTTCCTTCACTACTGGAGTTGGAGATCTCACGACGTTGTTGGCCACTGTGTCCTACTTTCTGATCCAGGTACGATCAGTGGCGCTGTCTGTGGGAACACTTGCTTCCCCGTTTTCCTCACCGTAAAACCAAAGCAACCTGTATTTCCTAACAACCATGGTCAGCACTCAGCCCGGGAACCAGACTCCGGACGCCGCCCTTACGCAGTACGACAACGGCGACCACCGCGAGAACAATGGCGCCGCCCATGTCGAACAAGGCGACGTGAGGGACAAGCTAATTGCCTCCCCTTCCTCCGACGACGCGGTCTACTACGCCGCCCAACAGGACAACCCGCCGGTTGTCTACCAGCCAGTCGCTCCACCACCAAACGCTGATCCGGGAACGGTGGCCCTGTTCGCCTTGGTCAACCAGACCAACAAACTGATCGCCCAGCAGAATCTCAGGATCGAAGTGCTTGAGAGGGGGCGACCACGACGATCTTCCCCGCAAAGACATCATCACCCTCCGTCTCCCAGTCGTTTTCCTTCCCCGCGAAGGACGTCCCCGGCAGACTCTCGCAACACCTCCTCGCAACCTGCGGGCCGCCGACCACGCCTGGAACGGACCCAGCCTGTGGTCACCCAGAAGCGCCCCCGCTCCCCTCCTCAGAAGGAGCCACGACGCTCCCCGACCAAGAAGAAGTGCAGATCTGACGGTGAAAAGCTGAAGAGTCGTTCCAGGAGCTCTCCTCGACGACATGGACCTGGTCGAGGACATCACTCCCCATCACGGTCGCCAGTTAGAAGTGATGAAGACGACCAGAGAACCCCTCTGTCCAGGGAGATCATGGACACACCTATTCCTGTGGGCATGGAGAAGCCTCCACCACTAGGGACCTACGACGGCACAGCCAGCCCCGATGATCACGTCGAGAGCTTCAAAGCCATACTCGACTATAGGAATGTCCGGGGAGCCATTAAGTGCAGGCTCTTCCCGACCACCCTCAGGAAAGGTGTCATGACTTGGTACAAAAACCTTGCACCTGAATCTATCACGTCCTGGAAGCAACTGAAGGGACGTTTCCCTAAACATTTTACTGCGTGTTGCCGACATCCGAAGACGGTAGCCTCATTGGAAGGCATTTTCCAGGGGAAGAACAAATCTCTCAGAGACTACATTGAGAGATTCAACCGAGAGGCTGTCGAGGTCCATACAACCGACGACATGAAGAAGTTCCTGATCGTGCGGGGACTACGTATCGGGACTGAGTTTTCCAAGTCTGTGGGCATCCATAGACCTCGTGTAACGCCCCGATTTTGATTATTCCATTATTCTTGAGTCTTTTAATTTAATTGGGTGATAATTTATTTTAATTGTTAAATTGGTGTGTTAAATGTTATTTTACCATTTTCGAGAGTTTTCGGGGAAATTAGAATGGAGGGTATTTTAGTCTTTTCTCAATTAATTATAAGTTAGAAATTTTGTGGAATTAGAATTGTGTGATTAAAATGAATTAAGTGTTTGTGTGGAAAAAGGAGAGAAAAGAAATAGAATAGAAAGAAAATAGAAAGAAAAGAGGGAGAAAAGAGAATTAGAGAGAAATAGAGAAAGATAGAAAGAAAAAGGAGAGAAGGAAAGAAGAGGAAGAGAAAAGAAGAGGAAAGGAGGAAAAACTTAGAAATTCATCAAGATCAATCAATTAGCAAGCTTGGAATCCGGGTAAGGGTGTGAAACATTGTTATCTTATCAATGTATATGATTATGTATGAATTGTTGTTGTTGTTGATGAATTTTGTGAGTTTTAGGGTATAACCCATTTTTGAGAAATTGATTAGAAATTGATCCAAATGTATTAAAACTTATGTTGATTGTGTTCATAGTTGTTTATACATGATTGGTATGTATTGTTATACATCAAATTGGCATTTTTCTGAGTATTAGGTGAAGATTTGGATGATTGGGGAGTGGAAAACGCAGAACTTCGTTCTGCAGAATTTTTCTGGGTATGCTCTGGCCATACGCGTAAGGGGCATGTCCATACGCGTATGAGCCAAGGCAATACGCGTATCATTGGCTTATTTTTGGGCCAATACGCGTATGAATATTGGCATTACGCGTAACAGGGGCGAGCCATGGGCCAATACGCGTATGGGTTTTGGAACGAGGAATTTGTAAAGGAAATGGTTTCTGTCCGTACGCGTATGGACATGGGTGATACGCGTATGGACAGGAGGAATGTAAAAATGGGATTTTTCAAAATGTCGTTTTCGGTTTCGTCCGTAACTTTTGTTCCGAGTATCCGATTTTTACATTCTTGGTGTCGTTGGAAAGGTATTGAGCTGTACTTTCTTATTATGATGTTTTGAAAATCGTTAGCCGATTTAATTATGTCGGAAAGTCGGGAATAGTGCTATTTAGCGACTTTTACCGTTTTGACTGTGTGTTTGAATGTGAATCATACAATAGTGCATTGATGTGAATGTATATAGATTGTATGTGATTATATGAGATGAATGCATGAATATATTGTGAATATGTATGCATTTCAAGAATGTCTTTTGAGTCATTTTGCATGTGAAGCATCATGATGTACATTCTTGTGTTGTGCGATTCTAATGAGAATCCGTCGTAACGTCGTGTGCCCATGTGGGGTGTGAGCGATGATTACGAATGATTGTGTGCCCATGTGGGGTGTGAGCAATCGGATCGTGTGCCCGTGTGGGGTGTGAGCGATCGGGTCGTGTGCCCATGTGGGGTGTGAGCGATCCATAAACATTGTGTGCCCATGTGGGGTGTGAGCAATGGGTGAACATCGTAGGCCCGACGGGGAGTTACTTCGGTAACGAGCGATGGTTCCAGCAGAGTTCCTGAGTGAACTAGTGATGATTGAGTCGGTACCGCATTGCATTTGCATAGAGTCGTGGGTCGGTCTCTATGATTTGCATTTATCATCTTTATAATGATGTGTTGTCAAATGAACATAATTGTGTATGTTTATACGGAATGATTGAGAAATGTGAAAGTGTGCATGATGAATATACTTGTTATATATATATACATTGTGATGTATATAGATGAAAATGTGATGAATTGTGGTGAGAATGTGTAATATGTGTATTTTGATGTTAAGATATATATAATTGTATGCATTGTTATTATGATAATATTTCTCACCCTTCTGCTGTTTTATGATGCTCTATGAGGCATTGCAGAGTAGGTATGCTGGAGGTCTTTTTGTGAAGCGTGTCTTCATTCTTTTGGTCGGTTGGCTCTGATATGTAGCACCGGGTAGCTAGGATGTATATTATTCTTTTGTGATACATTTGCATATGTATCTTGCTGATGAATTTGTGTACAAACATGATGTTGCTAGTGATTCATACTGGATAATGTACATATGTGTTGTTCTTCAATATTTTAGATGTTTCCGCTTTTATTCTAAATATTGAGATGTGGGTGTAAGGACAAAGTTCCTCTGTGATAAGTTACCCCACTGTTGCATATCAATAGAATGAGCAGGTGTTGTATGTATTAATTGCGTGTATGATGTGACATGCCTCTTTTATACCATGTTTTAATCGTACTCTGGCGAATTTTTATATTTTTTTTTATATATGTGCCTAAATGATTTATGTGATTATTTGGGGGTATAGAAAGGGGGTGTTACATTAAGTGGTATCAGAGCCAGAGTTGAGTCAGTTGTGTCTGTCTTGTTGTTGTGTTGGTTGAACTGTCATTTAACCTTGTTGTCATTTTTGGGAATAATCAGAAGATGGCTGGTAGAAACGACAATGCGATGGCTGCTGCTTTGGAAGCAATGGCTAGGGCGGTGCAAGGTGCACCTAACGTGAATGCTAATGACGAATTCAGGAAGAATCAACCACCGGTTTTCAAAGGAAGATTTGATCCCGATGGAGCTCAATTGTGGTTGAAGGAGATTGAAAGAATCTTCAGAGTGATGGGCTGTGCGGAGGAGAATAAGGTGAGGCTTGGGTCTCACATGCTGAAGGAAGAAGCCGACGATTGGTGGGTCGGTATGCGTGAAGTTCTTGAGGTGGATGATGAAGAGGTAACTTGGAATTTATTTCGTACTGAATTTTTGAGGAAGTATTACCCTGAGAGTGTGAAGGGAAAGAAGGAGATGGAGTTTCTTGAACTGAAACAAGGTAGTATGTCTGTGGTGGACTATACTGCTAAATTTGTGGAGTTGGTTCAATTCCATCCTCATTATGCTGCGATTACTGCTGAGTTCTCAAAGTGTATTAAATATGAGAATGGTTTACGTCCTGAGATTAAACAAGCTGTGGGATATCAAAGGATAAGGAGGTTTGCGGATTTGACGGAATGTAGTAGAATCTTCGAAGAAGATAGTAAGGCTCGTTCTACACATTACAAAAGTTTGAATGAGAGGAAGGGGAAGCAACAAGCTAGAAGTGGACCTTATGTGACACCCGTTGATAAGGGTAAGCATAGGGGAAGCTTTGATAGGAGGTCTGGAGGAGGAGGTTCCGGTGTTGTTAGGTGTTACAAATGTGGTGATATAGGTCATAAATCTTTTGAGTGTGGGAAGCCTGTAGCGAAATGTTCTAATTGTGGTGGTCTTGGGCATGCTGCTACAGATTGTAGAAGAAATATGGTGAAGTGCTTTAATTGTGGAGAAGTGGGTCACATTAGTACTAAGTGTACTAAGCCGAAACAAGCTCAAGCGGGCGGAAAGGTGTTTGCATTGGCGGGGACTCAAACTACGAATGCGGACCGTTTGATTAAAGGTACATGCTTTATTAATAGTACACCTTTAGTTGCTGTTATTGATACGGGAGCGACTCATTCGTTTATTTCGTCTGAGTGCGTGAAGCGTTTGAATCTTGCGTTAACTGTGATGGGTGCAGAAATGGTTATTGAGACTCCTGCTTCAGGGTCGGTAAATACATCTTTGGTGTGTATGAGTTGTCCTTTGACCATGTATGGTAAAGACTTTGTTATGGATTTAGTATGTTTGCCGTTGGAGGGATTGGACGTAATCTTGGGTATGAACTGGTTGCAATTTAACCGAGTTCATATAGATTGCTATCACAAGTTAGTAAGGTTTCCTTCTTTGGAAGATGATGAATTTGAGAGTTTCCTATCCACTAAAGAGTTGAAGAAACTTTTAGCGGACGAAGCTCAATTGTTTGGTTTGTTTGCATCATTGTCGGTGGAGAGTAAAGTTGAGCTTGATGTGTTCCCAGTGGTGTGCGAATTTCCAGAAGTGTTTCCGGAAGATATTATGGATGTACCGCCAGAAAGAGAAGTTGAATTTTCTATTGATCTAGTTCCGGTTACTAGACCGATTTCGATGGCACCGTATCGTATGTCGGCATCGGAATTGGTAGAATTAAAAAAGCAATTGAATGACTTGTTGGACAAGAAATTTGTAAGGCCAAGTGTTTCTCCTTGGGGTGCTCCGGTATTGTTGGTAAAGAAGAAGGACGGGAGTATGCGGTTATGCATTGATTATCGACAGTTGAACAAGGTGACAATTAAGAACAAGTATCCGCTTCCAAGGATCGATGATTTGATGGACCAATTGGTTGGTGCGGATGTTTTTAGCAAGATTGATTTGAGATCAGGATACCACCAGATTCGTGTGAAAGGAGAGGATATTCAAAAGACGGCATTTAGGACACGGTATGGTCATTACGAATACTCCGTGATGCCATTCGGGGTTTCTAACGCGCCGGGTGTGTTTATGGAATACATGAATCGTATTTTTCATGAACAGTTGGATCGTTTTGTGGTTGTGTTCATCGATGATATTTTGATTTACTCTAAGTCTCAAGAGGAGCATGAAGAGCATTTGAGAATTGTGTTGCAAATTTTGAAAGAGAAACAATTGTATGCTAAGTTGTCGAAGTGTGAATTTTGGTTATCGGAAGTAAGTTTCCTTGGACATGTTATTTCCGGTAGTGGTATTAGTGTTGATCCATCCAAGATAGATGCGGTGATGCAATGGGAGGCTCCTAGGTCGGTTACGGAGATTCGAAGCTTTTTAGGCTTGGCGGGTTATTATCGGAGGTTTATTGAGGGATTTTCGAAATTGGCACTTCCTTTAACGCAATTGACTTGTAAAGGAAAGGCTTTCATTTGGGATATTCATTGTGAAGAGAGTTTCAATGAGTTAAAGAGAAGGTTGACAACGACTCCGATCTTGATTTTACCTAATCCTAATGAACCATTTGTTGTGTATTGTGATGCTTCATTGACAGGTTTAGGTGGTGTTTTGATGCAAGATGGAAAAGTTGTGGCATATGCTTCTAGACAATTGAGAGTGCATGAAAAGAATTACCCTACACATGACTTGGAGTTAGCGGCGGTGGTGTTTGTTTTGAAAATATGGAGGCATTATCTTTATGGTGCGAGATTTGAAGTTTTTAGTGATCACAAAAGCTTAAGATATTTATTTGATCAGAAAGAATTGAACATGAGACAAAGGAGGTGGCTAGAACTTTTGAAGGATTATGATTTTGGTTTGAATTACCATCCGGGTAAGGCAAACGTGGTGGCCGATGCCTTAAGTCGGAGGTTGTTACATATGTCCGCATTGATGATGGAAGAATGGGAACTTTTAGAAGATTTCAGAGATTTGAGTTTGGTTTGTGAAATGACGCCGAGGAGTGTGCGACTTGGTATGTTACATGTTACGAATGATTTTCTTGCAACGGTTAGGGAAAAGCAAAAGTTGGACTTGAAATTCGTTGATTTGATGTTGAATGAGAATGAGGATTTCAAGGTTGATAATTATGGAGTTTTGAGATTCCGTGGTCGTATTTGTATTCCCGACGACGCGGAGTTGAAAAAGATGATTCTAGAGGAAGGACACCGAAGTAATTTGAGTATTCATCCGGGTGCGAATAAGATGTATCAAGATTTGAAGAAGATCTTTTGGTGGTCCGGTTTAAAGAGGGATGTGGCTCGATTTGTGTATGCATGCTTAACTTGTCAAAAGTCTAAGGTGGAACATCAAAAACCAAGTGGATTTATGCAACCGTTGGATATTCCGGAATGGAAATGGGATAGTATATCGATGGATTTTGTTACGGGATTGCCAAATACGCAAAGAGGTCATAATGCTATTTGGGTAATTGTTGATAGGCTTACTAAATCTGCCCACTTTATTCCAATTGATATTAGTTATCCTTTGGAGAAGTTAGCCGAGATTTATGTTCTTGTGATTGTGAAGCTACATGGAGTTCCTAAGAGTATTGTATCGGATAGAGATCCAAGGTTTACATCGAGGTTTTGGGAGAGTTTACAAAAGGCTTTGGGTTCTAAGCTAAGATTGAGTTCGGCTTACCATCCGCAAACGGACGGTCAAACCGAGAGGACGATTCAATCGTTGGAGGATTTATTGCGTGCTTGTGTACTCGAGCAAGGTGGTGCTTGGGATGGTTATTTGGCGTTGATTGAATTCACTTACAATAACAGTTTTCATTCGAGTATAGGTATGGCACCATTTGAGGCTTTGTATGGCCGGAGATGTCGAACACCTTTGTGTTGGCATGAAACCGGCGAGAGGACGATAGTTGGACCGGAAATGGTACAACAAACAACGGAGAAAGTGAAGTTTATTCGGGAGAAGATGAAAGCTTCTCAAAGTAGACAAAAGAGCTATCATGACAAGAGAAGGAAGGATCTTGAGTTTCAAGAAGGTGACCATGTGTTTTTGAGAGTTACACCAGTTACTGGTGTGGGTCGTGCTTTGAAGTCGAAGAAGTTGACTTCTCGTTTTATTGGTCCGTATCAGATTACTTCACGAGTTGGTGTTGTGGCTTACCGTGTGGCGTTGCCTCCAAACCTTTCGAATTTGCATGACGTATTCCATGTTTCGCAACTTCGGAAATATGTTCCGGATCCGTCACATGTTATTCCTATGGACGAGGTTGAAGTGAGAGATAACCTTACGGTGGAAGCTTTACCGGTTAGGATTTTGGACCGCGAAGTTAAGAAACTAAGGGGCAAGGATATTGCGCTTGTGAAAGTAGCGTGGGGAGGCGCTGCGGAAGGCAATATGACGTGGGAACTAGAGAATGGGATGCGAGAGTCGTATCCGGAGTTATTTGAATCAGGTATTATTTTCGAGGACGAAAATTTCTAAGTGGGGGAGAGTTGTAACGCCCCGATTTTGATTATTCCATTATTCTTGAGTCTTTTAATTTAATTGGGTGATAATTTATTTTAATTGTTAAATTGGTGTGTTAAATGTTATTTTACCATTTTCGAGAGTTTTCGGGGAAATTAGAATGGAGGGTATTTTAGTCTTTTCTCAATTAATTATAAGTTAGAAATTTTGTGGAATTAGAATTGTGTGATTAAAATGAATTAAGTGTTTGTGTGGAAAAAGGAGAGAAAAGAAATAGAATAGAAAGAAAATAGAAAAAAAAGAGGGAGAAAAGAGAATTAGAGAGAAATAGAGAAAGATAGAAAGAAAAAGGAGAGAAGGAAAGAAGAGGAAGAGAAAAGAAGAGGAAAGGAGGAAAAACTTAGAAATTCATCAAGATCAATCAATTAGCAAGCTTGGAATCCGGGTAAGGGTGTGAAACATTGTTATCTTATCAATGTATATGATTATGTATGAATTGTTGTTGTTGTTGATGAATTTTGTGCGTTTTAGGGTATAACCCATTTTTGAGAAATTGATTAGAAATTGATCCAAATGTATTAAAACTTATGTTGATTGTGTTCATAGTTGTTTATACATGATTGGTATGTATTGTTATACATCAAATTGGCATTTTTCTGAGTATTAGGTGAAGATTTGGATGATTGGGGAGTGGAAAACACAGAACTTCGTTCTGCAGAATTTTTCTGGGTATGCTCTGGCCATACGCGTAAGGGGCATGTCCATACGCGTATGAGCCAAGGCAATACGCGTATCATTGGCTTATTTTTGGGCCAATACGCGTATGAATATTGGCATTACGCGTAACAGGGGCGAGCCATGGGCCAATACGCGTATGGGTTTTGGAACGAGGAATTTGTAAAGGAAATGGTTTCTGTCCGTACGCGTATGGACATGGGTGATACGCGTATGGACAGGAGGAATGTAAAAATGGGATTTTTCAAAATGTCGTTTTCGGTTTCGTCCGTAACTTTTGTTCCGAGTATCCGATTTTTACATTCTTGGTGTCGTTGGAAAGGTATTGAGCTGTACTTTCTTATTATGATGTTTTGAAAATCGTTAGCCGATTTAATTATGTCGGAAAGTCGGGAATAGTGCTATTTAGCGACTTTTACCGTTTTGACTGTGTGTTTGAATGTGAATCATACAATAGTGCATTGATGTGAATGTATATAGATTGTATGTGATTGTATGAGATGAATGCATGAATATATTGTGAATATGTATGCATTTCAAGAATGTCTTTTGAGTCATTTTGCATGTGAAGCATCATGATGTACATTCTTGTGTTGTGCGATTCTAATGAGAATCCGTCGTAACGTCGTGTGCCCATGTGGGGTGTGAGCGATGATTACGAATGATTGTGTGCCCATGTGGGGTGTGAGCAATCGGATCGTGTGCCCGTGTGGGGTGTGAGCGATCGGGTCGTGTGCCCATGTGGGGTGTGAGCGATCCATAAACATTGTGTGCCCATGTGGGGTGTGAGCAATGGGTGAACATCGTAGGCCCGACGGGGAGTTACTTCGGTAACGAGCGATGGTTCCAGCAGAGTTCCTGAGTGAACTAGTGATGATTGAGTCGGTACCGCATTGCATTTGCATAGAGCCGTGGGTCGGTCTCTATGATTTGCATTTATCATCTTTATAATGATGTGTTGTCAAATGAACATAATTGTGTATGTTTATACGGAATGATTGAGAAATGTGAAAGTGTGCATGATGAATATACTTGTTATATATATATACATTGTGATGTATATAGATGAAAATGTGATGAATTGTGGTGAGAATGTGTAATATGTGTATTTTGATGTTAAGATATATATAATTGTATGCATTGTTATTATGATAATATTTCTCACCCTTCTGCTGTTTTATGATGCTCTATGAGGCATTGCAGAGTAGGTATGCTGGAGGTCTTTTTGTGAAGCGTGTCTTCATTCTTTTGGTCGGTTGGCTCTGATATGTAGCACCGGGTAGCTAGGATGTATATTATTCTTTTGTGATACATTTGCATATGTATCTTGCTGATGAATTTGTGTACAAACATGATGTTGCTAGTGATTCATACTGGATAATGTACATATGTGTTGTTCTTCAATATTTTAGATGTTTCCGCTTTTATTCTAAATATTGAGATGTGGGTGTAAGGACAAAGTTCCTCTGTGATAAGTTACCCCACTGTTGCATATCAATAGAATGAGCAGGTGTTGTATGTATTAATTGCGTGTATGATGTGACATGCCTCTTTTATACCATGTTTTAATCGTACTCTGGCGAATTTTTATATTTTTTTTTATATATGTGCCTAAATGATTTATGTGATTATTTGGGGGTATAGAAAGGGGGTGTTACACCTCGCAACTTGGAAGACCTCCTCCACCGAGCTCAGTCGTACATCGAGTTCGAAGAATCGGAGGCCGCCCAAATCACCCTTGACTCACGACGACGGGATGGCCCCCGCGGCCACAGAGATGAAGGCTTTCCTCCCCCTCGGGCCGGGGGAGAGAAAATATGAGAAGGCCATCCCAGGGACTCTCACGAGCCGAGTGTAACGCCCCAGTTTTAGTATTTTGTTTAATTGAATCGTTTTTGATTATTTTATTATTATATTATTTTATTTTCGACTTTTATCTGAAATTATGTTATTTTTCGATATGATTATATTTTATCGCATTTTGGGAACGGTTGCGAGATATTTGAGCGTGGGGGCATTTTGGTCATTTCACATTTATTTTACTAAGTTAGAAAAGAAAGAAAAAGAAATAGAAATAGAGGGAATTAGAAAAGAAAGAAAAATAGTAAGAGAAAGAAAAGGAGAAGAAGAAAAGAGAAGGGAAAGAAGAAAAGAGAGAAAAAGAGGAAAAAGCTAGGAATCAAAGAAAACAACTTCTAGGAATCGATTTAATCGGGTAAGGGTGTGAAATTCAATTATCTTATACATGTGTATGATTATGTGTGTGTTTGTTTGTTATTTTGTTGGATTATATGAAAAATATAACAAAACCCATTTTTGTAGAAAATGTTAGAATTCGATTTAATCGTGTTGGAAATGATGTTTTTGGTGTTCCTTGTTGTTGATACTTGATAGATATGTGTTGTTGTGAATCAAATTGGTAATTTTCTGGATTTAGGTGATGGATTTGGGATGATTTTGGGTGGAAAACGCAGGACTCGTTTCTGCAGAATTTTTCTGGGTTTCTGCAGGTCATACGCGTATGGGGCATGTCCATACGCGTATGGGACTCGGCAGTACGCGTAACATTGGCCTATGTTTGGGGTCATTACGCGTATGAGAGATGGTGATACGCGTATGGCCTTGGGCAATACGCGTATGGCATGGCGAGGAATTTGGGCAATACGCGTATGGCCTTGGGGCAGTACGCGTACGGCCAGGAGATTGGAAAAATGTGATTTTTGTAAATGTCGTTTCGTTTTCGTCTGTAACTTTTATTCCGTTTATCTGATTTTGACATTCCTGGTGTCGTTGGAAAGGTATGGAACTGTACTTTGTGATTATGATGTTTTGGAATTTATTGGCCGATTTAATTATGTCGGAAAAGGTGAATAGTGTCGATTGTCGACTTTTGTCGGTGTAAGTGTGCATAATTGATGTGTATTATGCTATGAGATGTTGTGATGATGGATTGTTGTGGTTGATGGTGAGTAATTCATGATGTGAATTGATATGGGTGTAAATGATGAAATGTTATTTGTTGTGGGATGTAGTTAGTGATAAATACATTGTTTAAGTAAGTATCAATGTATGTGGTTTCGAGTGTATGATTAATGTATGATATGACGGCCTCTGTGGCGTAGATTCACAGCAAGATGAATGGTAGGGTATTGATTATCATGGGATTGCTATAATAGTAATATTTGGTGTGTGGAATGAATTCCAATTGTGTTAGAATACTCATTGGGGTAGAATGACTATGTTGTCATTCCTAATGGGGTGTGCACTGGGGTAGAATGACGTTGATGTCGTTCCTAGTGTGGTACTCACTGGGGTAGAATGACTATGTTGTCATTCCTAGTGATGTACAATTGAGTTGTCGTGTCCACTGGGGTAGAATGACTATGCTGTCGTTCCTAGTGGGATACTCATTGGGGTAGAATGACTATGTTGTCATTCCTAATGGGGTGTGCACTGGGGTAGAATGACGTTGATGTCGTTCCTAGTGTGGTACTCACTGGGGTAGAATGACTATGTTGTCGTTCCTAGTGATGTACAATTGAGTTGTCGTGTCCACTGGGGTAGAATGACTATGCTGTCGTTCCTAGTGGGATACTCATTGGGGTAGAATGACTATGTTGTCATTCCTAATGGGGTGTGCACTGGGGTAGAATGACGTTGATGTCGTTCCTAGTGTGGTACTCACTGGGGTAGAATGACTATGTTGTCGTTCCTAGTGATGTACAATTGAGTTGTCGTGCCTAGTGGGATATTCATTGGGGTAGAATGACGATGTTGTCATTCCCAATGAGAGGTGGTCTAGAGTGGAATGACTATGTGTCGTTCCTAGTGAGGTATATTGGGTAGAATGACTATGCTGTCATTCCCAGTTATGTGATGCGTGGTATCGTCGGGTCTTGATTGGATTGGTGAATTATGCATGATGTATATTGAGTGAGATGTGATGATTGGTGCATAGTAAACATAGTATGTATGTTTTTGTAGTATGATAGAATGGTGAGAATATGTGGTATATGTGTATTTTTATGTTGATATATATAATTATATGCATTTATATTATGGTTGTTTTTCTCACCCTTCTGCTCGTTTTATAATGCTCTATGAGGCATTGCAGATTAGAGTTGCTGGAGGTCTTTTGTGAAGCTTTGTGTCTTCACCCTTTTTGTCCGTCGGCTCTGATATGTGACACCGGGTAGCTAGGGTGGATGTTTGTGCTATTGTGTACTATGTATATATGTTAATCAGATTTTAGATTTTCCGCTTTAATTCTAATTTCTGAAAATGTGGGTGTAAGGAACGAAGTTTCCCCTGTATGTTTGCTACCCCACTGTTGCATATCTGTATGGGCAGGTAATGTATGAATTTCTTTGGTTTGAATTGATGTGACCCTTGGTCTATGCCATGTTTTCAAATATACTCTGATCAAATTTCGAATTTTCTTTTATTTCTTTAAATGCATGCTAATTTGGGGGTATAGATTGGGGGCGTCACATTAAGTGGTATCAGAGCCAGTCCGTGTCAGTTGTGTCAGTCCTTGGTGGTCTTTGTGGTTCGGTGAGCTGTTTGTTTAACCATAGTTGCTGTTATTGGAAATGAACAGAATATGGCTCGGGCTGTGCAGGATGTACCGAATGTTACGGGTAATAATGAGTTCGGGATGAGCGAACCGCTTATCTTCGAGGGAGGATATGATCCTGATGGTGCACAATTTTGGTTTGAGGAGGTTGAAAGAATCTTCCATGTGATGGGTTGTGCTGAAGAGGACAAGGTGAGACTGGGTACTCACATGCTGGAGGAAGAAGCAGCTAATTGGTGGGTTAGTTTACGCCAAGTGTTGGGAGTGGATGAGGAAGGAATTACTTGGGATTTATTTAGCCGAGAGTTTCGGAGGAAGTATTATCCGGAGGGTGTGAAGGAAAAGAAAGAGATTGAGTTTTTGGAGTTGAAACAAGGCAATATGTCTGTGGTTGACTACACTGCAAGGTTTGTGGAACTTGTGCAGTTCTATCCTCATTATCTGGAAGCGACTGCTGAATTTTCTAAGTGTGTGAAGTATGAGAACGGATTGCGTCCGGAGATTAAACGGGCAATCGGTTATCAGAGGATTAGAAGGTTTTCTGATTTGGTGGGCAGTTGTAGGAGAATTAGGATGAAGTGTTTCAACTGCGGTGAAACAGGTCATATCAGTACGAGGTGTACGGAACCGAAGGGAGTTCAGACTGGTAGGAAGGTTGTTGCATTGGCAGGAGATGCGACTACTAGTGCGGATCATCGGACTCAAGGTACTTGTTTTCTTAATAGTACGTCTTTATTTTTCTATTATTGGTACGGAATTTGTTGTTGTCTTCTTGGAATAGTAAGATGGTTATCGATACTTCTGCTTGGGGGTCGGTAATTTCTTCTTTGGATTGTTTAAATTGTTCTTTGAGCATTTGTGGTAAAGGCTTGGGATGGAATTAGTGTGTTTACAGTGGGAATGATTAGAATGAGATAAGTGGGGGAGAAGCTGGCACTTCTTCATGTTGTTTCAGGTGTAGGGCGCTGGCTCAATGTGTTATGTATTGCAAGGTTATAAGTGTGGTTCTGGTTCAAGAAGGGGATGCAGAAGTAAGGTTTACGTCAACTAAGGATTTGTGCCTTAGGTAGTTTTGTGCATAGGCTGTAGAGGATGCTATTATAGTTGGTGGAGACGGTTTATGCCTCATCATGATTATCGGCTGTCTATTGACAAATTGAGGAACTGATCACCCTTAATCTCTTGTTGATAGCGGACGGGAATTATGTTGGATGGAATGGACGTGTCTTTCCGGCTTTGATAGTGGTGCGGCATGGATTACTTGAACTTTAAGGAAATAATTGCGGATTATTTTGTCAAGTTGAGGAAGGTTATATATCTGACGGTGATGCGGAATCAAGATTTTTGTTTGATGGTTACAGATTGTGTTGTTGAGTCGATGAAGATTCTTATATCAGAAGATGAGATGGATTAGAGGTTCTGGTATGTGGTTAAGTGGTGAATTCATTAAGAGTCCTTTTTGGTTGGTTGTTGCAATAGGATGGAATTTGGATTGTCAAGAGCAGGAATTATGTGTGGAGTACGAATATCGGTATATGGTGACAATTGAGAATAAGTGTTTACTTTCAGGATTAAGTAAAGGGTATGGTATTGGTTGAGTTTGATTAGAATTACAATTGTTGGAATGTTTGATAAGCGTAGTGATGGTTTGAGTAGAGGCTTCGAAGTTAGTTAAAGGTGATTAGAAACTTGTTGGATTTTGTTGGTTATTATCGAAGGGTATGGAAGGCTTTTCCAAGATTAGTGTTTTCGTTACTTCAGTTAACTTGCAAAGGGGAAGTCGATCGTTTGGGATGTATCTTGATGAGCACAGCTGGTGTGTTAATATAAGAGAGTAAAGTTGTGGTTCATGTTTTCGACATTTGAAGATTCGTGAAAGGATCAGTACTATTGTGGAATTGTTTGCATTGGTATTAGGTTGTAATATTGGGAGTATTATCTTTATGATTCTAGATTCGAAGCGTGTGGTAATTACAAGAATATCGAATGGGGATTCTTGGAAGTTGTATTATGTTGGAATACTAGAAGTATTAACTTTATGGTGTTAGATTCAAAGTATTTGGTAAGTACAAGAATATTGAGTACTGGTTTGGTCCGAAGGAAAGGAGATGACAAGAATGGTTAGAATTCGTGATGAGTTATGAATTTGACTTGGATTATCATGTGTGAAGAGTTATTGTTGTATCAGAGGAGTTAAGTCGGAAATTTCTAAGTATATCTATTTTGGTGATCTGGGAATTAGAATTGTTTGAGCAATTCAGAGGCTTGTGTCTGGTGTGTAAGATAACCTGAAAGAATGTGAACAGTTGTTGTTGGGAAGTATGTGAAAAGTTAGACTTGGGACGTGAGATTGGTAGTTTTGATGATTACGAGTCATCAGAGTGCACAGTGAAAGCGTGATGTAGCACATTTCATATGTGTGTGCGACTTGTAAGAGTTTTTAGGTGGAATATTGAAAGTCTGTAGGAATGTTGAGACCATTGGATGTTTCAGAATGGAAGTGTTAGGTAAGAGGTTTGAATAATGTTCATGGGTTACTAAGAAGATGGATGTTTTGGTTATATGTTCGATTGGTGAATCGTAGCATTGATGTGATAAAGTTGTGTGACAAGGAGGTAGTGTTCTTGTTTTGTTAATGTTGTTGAGACCTTGTCGTGTCGTGGAACTTTGTTTTCTTGTTGAGTAGTTGCCTCGTTCCCATTGTGTTGGTTCGAGTGCGAGTAGCTAATTCCTGTGTGGGGGATTAGGGGAGTGTTACCTAAGGTGAGGGTAACGATCCAGTTTTGTTTTGGTTCAAGAGTGAACCTGTGAGTTGTGTTTTGGATATTCTTTGAGTTGTGTGTTAGTCGTCAAGTGCATTGTATGGGCTTTGCATCTTGTCGTTGTAGTGGTCGTCGTGTCGTGTTGTTTGTGGTGTGCCTTGTGGTAGGCCTGTTGTTTGTTGGTCGGATGCGAGAGCCGTGTCCGGAGTTGTTCGTCTCGGTTACATTTTCGAGGACGAAAATTTCCAAGTGGGGGAGAGTTGTAACGCCCCAGTTTTAGTATTTTGTTTAATTGAATCGTTTTTGATTATTTTATTATTATATTATTTTATTTTCGACTTTTATCTGAAATTATGTTATTTTTCGATATGATTATATTTTATCGCATTTTGGGAACGGTTGCGAGATATTTGAGCGTGGGGGCATTTTGGTCATTTCACATTTATTTTACTAAGTTAGAAAAGAAAGAAAAAGAAATAGAAATAGAGGGAATTAGAAAAGAAAGAAAAATAGTAAGAGAAAGAAAAGGAGAAGAAGAAAAGAGAAGGGAAAGAAGAAAAGAGAGAAAAAGAGGAAAAAGCTAGGAATCAAAGAAAACAACTTCTAGGAATCGATTTAATCGGGTAAGAGTGTGAAATTCAATTATCTTATACATGTGTATGATTATGTGTGTGTTTGTTTGTTATTTTGTTGGATTATATGAAAAATATAACAAAACCCATTTTTGTAGAAAATGTTAGAATTCGATTTAATCGTGTTGGAAATGATGTTTTTGGTGTTCCTTGTTGTTGATACTTGATAGATATGTGTTGTTGTGAATCAAATTGGTAATTTTCTGGATTTAGGTGATGGATTTGGGATGATTTTGGGTGGAAAACGCAGGACTCGTTTCTGCAGAATTTTTCTGGGTTTCTGCAGGTCATACGCGTATGGGGCATGTCCATACGCGTATGGGACTCGGCAGTACGCGTAACATTGGCCTATGTTTGGGGTCATTACGCGTATGAGAGATGGTGATACGCGTATGGCCTTGGGCAATACGCGTATGGCATGGCGAGGAATTTGGGCAATACGCGTATGGCCTTGGGGCAGTACGCGTACGGCCAGGAGATTGGAAAAATGTGATTTTTGTAAATGTCGTTTCGTTTTCGTCTGTAACTTTTATTCCGTTTATCTGATTTTGACATTCTTGGTGTCGTTGGAAAGGTATGGAACTGTACTTTGTGATTATGATGTTTTGGAATTTATTGGCCGATTTAATTATGTCGGAAAAGGTGAATAGTGTCGATTGTCGACTTTTGTCGGTGTAAGTGTGCATAATTGATGTGTATTATGCTATGAGATGTTGTGATGATGGATTGTTGTGGTTGATGGTGAGTAATTCATGATGTGAATTGATATGGGTGTAAATGATGAAATGTTATTTGTTGTGGGATGTAGTTAGTGATAAATACATTGTTTAAGTAAGTATCAATGTATGTGGTTTCGAGTGTATGATTAATGTATGATATGACGGCCTCTGTGGCGTAGATTCACAGCAAGATGAATGGTAGGGTATTGATTATCATGGGATTGCTATAATAGTAATATTTGGTGTGTGGAATGAATTCCAATTGTGTTAGAATACTCATTGGGGTAGAATGACTATGTTGTCATTCCTAATGGGGTGTGCACTGGGGTAGAATGACGTTGATGTCGTTCCTAGTGTGGTACTCACTGGGGTAGAATGACTATGTTGTCATTCCTAGTGATGTACAATTGAGTTGTCGTGTCCACTGGGGTAGAATGACTATGCTGTCGTTCCTAGTGGGATACTCATTGGGGTAGAATGACTATGTTGTCATTCCTAATGGGGTGTGCACTGGGGTAGAATGACGTTGATGTCGTTCCTAGTGTGGTACTCACTGGGGTAGAATGACTATGTTGTCGTTCCTAGTGATGTACAATTGAGTTGTCGTGTCCACTGGGGTAGAATGACTATGCTGTCGTTCCTAGTGGGATACTCATTGGGGTAGAATGACTATGTTGTCATTCCTAATGGGGTGTGCACTGGGGTAGAATGACGTTGATGTCGTTCCTAGTGTGGTACTCACTGGGGTAGAATGACTATGTTGTCGTTCCTAGTGATGTACAATTGAGTTGTCGTGCCTAGTGGGATATTCATTGGGGTAGAATGACGATGTTGTCATTCCCAATGAGAGGTGGTCTAGAGTCGAATGACTATGTGTCGTTCCTAGTGAGGTATATTGGGTAGAATGACTATGCTGTCATTCCCAGTTATGTGATGCGTGGTATCGTCGGGTCTTGATTGGATTGGTGAATTATGCATGATGTATATTGAGTGAGATGTGATGATTGGTGCATAGTAAACATAGTATGTATGTTTTTGTAGTATGATAGAATGGTGAGAATATGTGGTATATGTGTATTTTTATGTTGATATATATAATTATATGCATTTATATTATGGTTGTTTTTCTCACCCTTCTGCTCGTTTTATAATGCTCTATGAGGCATTGCAGATTAGAGTTGCTGGAGGTCTTTTGTGAAGCTTTGTGTCTTCACCCTTTTTGTCGGTCGGCTCTGATATGTGACACCGGGTAGCTAGGGTGGATGTTTGTGCTATTGTGTACTATGTATATATGTTAATCAGATTTTAGATTTTCCGCTTTAATTCTAATTTCTGAAAATGTGGGTGTAAGGAACGAAGTTTCCCCTGTATGTTTGCTACCCCACTGTTGCATATCTGTATGGGCAGGTAATGTATGAATTTCTTTGGTTTGAATTGATGTGACCCTTGGTCTATGCCATGTTTTCAAATATACTCTGATCAAATTTCGAATTTTCTTTTATTGCTTTAAATGCATGCTAATTTGGGGGTGTAGATTGGGGGCGTCACACCGAGGGGTCCAGCTGGCTGGTTCACGGAATACACGCCGCTCAACGGTCCCTGTGAGCGAATTCTCTCCGAGTGCGCCAACTCGGAGTTTCAAAAAGGGGGTGTCCGATTTCCCAAGCCGACAGCCCCCAAATCAAACACCGACAGGTCCAAGTACTACAGGTTCCACCGGAGCCATGGACATGTCACAGAAGATTGCGTCCACCTCAAGGACGCAATAGAGACCCTGATCAAGGAAGGGCACCTAAAAAAGTACGCCAAGAGGAACGACGCTCCTCGTCCCAGTGCCTGGGAAACACAAAGCGTCAAGGAGACAACACCTCCTCCCGAGGAGAACCGACTGCAGGTCGCCCTCAGCGTCACTCGACCCGAGGACCTTTTCGTCCCCGAGGGAATCGAGAACCAAGAGGCAGTTCGCAGCATGTGGGCGAGCTTCCCCCGTGAAGACCCCGTCACTGCCCGCAACACGTGGGAGGGCTTCCCCAAGGCGATGGTCATATCTGGCGGAGGTTTCGAGAAGGTGTCCGTCGGGTCGATCAAGCGGAAGTTTGATGAACTGGAGTCTGCGACATCGGCGAAGACTACCACTTTTGAGAAGGTGCAAGGGAGATCAAACCCCATCACCTTTTACCTCGAGGAGCTGCCAGGCGGAGCACCCAACGCTACCATCCCCCTCTTGATCCGGGCGCAGATGGAAAATTTTGACGTCCGCAGGATCCTGGTCGACTAGGGGAGCTCAGTGGACATCATGTATTTCCACCTCTTCGAGACCCTCCAGCTCGACGAGAAGCATTTGACCCCTTACGTGGGCTCGGATCTACAAGGGTTCAACGGCACCACCACCCGACCATGGGGATATATTGAACTAATGGTCACTTTCGGGAGTGAGGACGCTGCCCGACAAGTCAAGACCCGCTTCTTGGTGGTCGAATGTTCGTCCCTCTACAACTGCATCCTGGGGAGGACCACTCTGGCCGAACTCACAGCAGTACCATCGACAGTCCATCTGAAGATGAAGTACTACACGGCCAGGGGTCGGGTCATCACTATGCATGGGGACATTGAAGCAGTCAGGAGGTGCTTCGACGCCGCGACGAAAGGCCTGAGTTCCATCAGCACCAAACCCAAGACCGGAGCGAAGCCATCCTCGGATGCAGTGCATAAACCACTCCCGCGCGTCAACGCGGTCTACCTCGACAGCAGGTTCCTCGGCGAGTAGGAGGAAGGTGGAGCAGCCGACAACGACCTCCTAGCTGAAGGTAATTGGAAGCCTCTCCATCCAGTGCGTCCCATCCCAGACGGTGACTTCGAGCTCGTCGCCCTCAGAGATGATCCAGACCGGAGCGTGAAGATAGGCACCGGACTCCCCGACCTGGCGAAGAAGCAGCTGAAGGCATGCCTCAGGGAGAACGTTGATCTGTTCGCATGGAGCGCATCCGAGATGACTGGCCTTGACCCAGAGGTGGCCTGCCATTAGCTCACCGTAGATCTGGCCGTTATGGCCATAGTACAACGTAGGCGTAGGCAGTCTCCCGAAAAGCGGAAGCTGCTGAAAAAGCTGTAAAAGACCTCCTAGAGGCAAATTTTATTTCGGAGGCCAGGTACACAACCTGGTTGTCCAACGTTGTACTTGTCAAAAAGAATAATGGAAAATGGAGGATGTGTGTTGACTATACCGACCTTAACCGGGCATGCCCGAATGACTCTTATCCTTTGCCTAACATCGACCAGCTGGTCGACAATTCTGCAGATTTTAAATTATTGTCCTTCATGGACGCCTACTCGGGGTACAACCAAATCCCCATGGCTAAGGCCGACAAGCAGCATACTGCCTTCATGACCAAGTCGGGAAATTATTACTACAACGTAATTCCCTTTGACCTGAAGAACGCCAACGCGACCTACCAACGGATAATGAACAAAGTCTTCTAGGGAGAGATCGGCGACATGCTCGAGGTCTACATGGACGACATGATCGTCAAATCCGTGGAAGAAGTCGACCACGCAACTCATCTCAAGAAGGTCTTCGACATGGCGAGGAGATGCAGGATGAGGTTTAATCCCGACAAATGCACCTTCGGCATTCGGGCGGGCAAGTTCCTCGGTTTCTACCTCACAGAGCGGGGAATCGAGGCAAATCCTGACAAATGTAGGGGTTTCTCCGGGATTTCTACCCTGAACTCGAAGAAGTCCATACAATCGCTGAACGGGATGTTGACCGCGCTCTCCCGCTTCATCGCCAAATCTGTATAGTACGCACTCCCATTTTTTAAGCTTCTACGACAAGAGGCCACATTCAAATGGACCGAGGAATGTGAGCAAACGCTCCTCCACCTCAAGCAAGTCCTGTCACAACCCTCGGTTCTCTCACGACCAGAGAACGGGGAGACGTTGTTCCTGTACCTCGCCATCACGAGCGAAGCAGACAGCGTCATCCTCATCTGGGAAACCCCCGACGGGCAGAAACTGATTTACTTCACCAGCAAGGCTCTCCAGGGCCCCGAGCTCAGGTATCAGCAGATCGAGAAATTCACCCTGGCCCTCGTCACCGCGGCCAGAAGGCTGCGTCACTACTTCTTGGCCCACACGGTCGTGGTAAGGACCGAGCAGCCCATAAGGCAGCTCCTCGGCCGACCAGACATGGCGGGAAGGATGCTTTGATGGTCGCTCGAACTCGCCGAGTTCGAAATTCAATATGAAGAAAGAAAGACCCTGAAGGCTTAGGTACTGGCTGACTTCGTGGCGGAAATGACCCTCCCGGAACCTTTGACCAACGGATCCCAAAAGTGGACGATCTACGTCGACGGGGTATCCAGCTCAAAAAGCAGCGGGGCGGGCATCATCCTCGAAAACGAGGAAGGCATCCTGATCGAAGTCTCCCTCAAATTGTCCTTCCCGACGTCGAACAACCAGGCTGAGTACGAGGCTTTCCTCGCCGGACTACGGTTGGCCGAGGACCTCGGCGCCAAAGAAGTTAGAATTTTCACTGACTCATCATCCTCAAAAACGAGGAAGGCATCCTGATCGAAGTCTCCCTCGAATTGTCCTTCCCGACGTCGAACAACCAGGCTGAGTACGAGGCTTTCCTCGTCAGACTACGGTTGGCCGAGGACCTCAGCACCAAAGAAGTTAGAATTTTCACTGACTCTCAGCTCGTGGCCTCTCAGGTCCGAGGAGAGTACCAAGCCAAGAAAGACAGTCTCATCGATTACTTGACCCTAGTGAAGGAAAGGATGAAAAACTTCACTGCAGCGAAAGTAACCCACATCTCGCGCGAGCACAACACCCAAGTAGATGTCTTGTCCAAATTGGCGAACACAAAGAAGAAAGGCGAGAACAAGTCCGTCATACAAGAAGTGCTTTCCCGTCCGAGCATCGACAAACCCGTCCCTGCGACTGACGTGAACGCCATCGGGGACAGCAATTGCTGGATGACCCTGATATACGAATATCTCACCACTGGCAAGCTGCCCGACGATCCCATGGAAGCTGGGGTGGTTAAGCGACGAGCGTGCTCATACACAATTATCGAGGACAAACTATACCGACATGGCTTTTCTATCCCCTTCCTCAGGTGCGTCGAAGAGACTAAGGTCCCCGGTATACTCCAGGAAATCCACGAGGGGATTAATGCACAACACCTCGGCGGGCGATCCTTAGCCCGCAAGGCGTTACGAGCAGGGTATTACTGGCCCACCATGCAACAGGATGCCAAGGAGCACGTCAAGAAGTGCGACAGATGCCAACGACACGGGGACATGCACCTTACCCCGCCCAACGAGCTCAAAACATTGTCGTCCCCGTGGCCATTTGCATGGTGGGGAATGAATATTCTTCGGCCCTTCGTCGTGGGGTCATACCAAAACAAGTACCTGATCGTTAGTGTAGATTATTTCACGAAGTGGATTGAGGCGGAAGCCCTGACCAAAATCACGGCTCACACATACTACGTTTCTACAAGAGGAACATCCTCACCCGGTTTGGCGTGCCCTAAGCGATTGTCACCGACAATGGGACACAGTTCACTGACAAGAACTTCTAAGACTTCGTCACCAAGCTGGGCACGACGCTGTATTTCACGTCGGTCGAGCACCCTCAAACGAACAGGCAAGCTGAAGTGGCGAACAGAGTGATCCTGTGAGGATTGAAATGCCGATTGGGCGACGCCAAGAAAAGGTGGGTCGAGGAACTACACAGCGTCCTCTGGGCCTACCGAACAACCCCACATTTCACGACTGGGAAGACCCCCTTCCGCTTGACTTACGGAACAGAAGCGGTGATTCCCGTGGAAATAAGGGAACCCTCGAGGAGAACAGAATCTCCCCTCGACGAGGAGGCGAACGATGAGGCCCTAAGAGAAGAGCTCGGCTTTGTCGAGGAGATAAGGTCGGGCGCATCCCTCCAAGAAGCCTCACTTAAACTAAAAATAACTATATGTTATAATAACAAAGTTATTAAACGTGATTTTCAAGTAGGCACCCTCGTCCTACGAAGGAACCAGAAAGATTCGCGAGAAGGCAAGCTCGTCGCGAACTGGGAGGGCCCCTACCGCGTCCGCGCGAAAACGGGGACATGAGCCTACTACCTCGAAAATCTACACGGGGAGGAACTTGCTCGACCATGGAATGCTGAGAAGCTTAAACAATACTACAGTTAAACACTGCCCGCAACACAGCCACATCGCGATTACGGGGACGCACTAAGGTACAAGCGCGACTCCCCTACACGAAACACGAAGATCAAAGGTCGTGTTGTGTGTGTGCGAGGACCCTTGATCCGACGAGGATACCTCGACGCCGTACCAATCAGGAAAAACGCCCAGCTCACGATGGGAAGTTCACGCCACAAAGCTAAGACCTCGACCGAGCTCTTAGCCTCGTTGAAGGTTGGAATACACCTCCGGCCACTCGACCAGTTCCCCACATAGTCGAGGATCAACAAAGTCGAGCAAACTCCCAAATTACCAAATTACTTAGACAAAAATAATAAGTATACCAAACATACAAGCATCACACACACTAATAAGCAAAAGTCAAAGCATTAGTCGGGCAGAAACCCATTGTGCAAATATTACAAAGATATCATAAGGCTCCTAGCATGCAGGCCGGGAAAAAGTCGTTAACAGAAAATGGCTAGCAGGCCAAACAAAATAAACAAACTGAAAATGTGCTTCCCATCCGGTGTCACGAGCTTAGTAGGGGAAAATCCGGTGACGAATTTGACTATCTCCTCGTGGGCCAGACGATCCCTTTCGCACAGTCGACCAGGACTGAATGTGTAACTGTCTGTGCCCTTCTTGAAGTGCTCTTCTATCCAGAACAGGGGAAACCTCGCCTCGAGGACCTCTTCCTGCTGCCCGTCTACTTCCCGATACACTCGTCTATACACCGACTCCACGACCTCGACGAGACGGGCTTCACGATGTAGTACCGGGACTTGAAATGGCGAACAGAGTCCATGTAGGTCTGGAATAATCTGCTCACCTGCTTGAAGGGCACTCAACCATGTTTACCATCAGCCGCCTGCCTCTGCAAGTGGAAAATGCGGCCCTGATACGGAGATGCTGGCAAACGAGCTCGAAGGCACGGATGAAGGCGAGAGAGTTGGGGTGGAGCTGTGAAGGTGCCAGACGCATCCAAATGAACACCTCTCACTGAAAATCACTGAAGGGTAAGCGCCACCCCGCCCCGTCGAACATAAACTCGTACGAGGGAAATCTGATTCCTCTGTACGTCGAGCAGATGTGATGGTGCTGCAGAGGGTTATACACCATCCAAGTCTTCGAGGAGCCCTCTAGGAGATGCTCGAAGGTGGCGAAGATATCGTCCTCGTCACCTGCGACGAACTGGGAGGCAATATTCAGAGGCTCCTTGCTAGCCCAAGCCTCGGGCGGCCGTCCCTCGACACTGGTGATCGGCGCCATCGGGGAGTTAGGTTGGTCGTCAATATCTATGGACCCCACGACCACGACCTCCATTTGCCTGAAAAGCAGAAGGAACTGGTGAATTCGATGATCCATATCAAATTCACCCCTACACCACTGATCAAGTGAAAGGGCGAAGAAGGGACGTGGGTGTAACACCTCAAAATTTACTATCCCTAACACCTCATCTTCCGACACTCGTCCTTGTCGTTAACCGAATCCCTCATTCATGTTCGTTCTCATTCTTTGACACTCGTCCGCGTCATTTACTATCCCTAACAGATTCTTCAATCTCACTTATCTTTCATCCCCAGTAGAGTTTTACACTCGTATGATTCTCTACCCGTATTTTATATCCACAGAGTGAAAATTTTCATTTTCTGTTGGTATTCAATCCCTATTTACCTCGAACGACTGAAAGCCGCTGCTCTCATCCTTTCAGGTCCACAGTTGATTGAATAGGGGCAGCTGTAACACCTCAAAATTTTCCCTCCTATTTATACCATCACTAACTGGCTTATGTTTCGCTTTTGTATGCATTTCCATTAGGTCATAAACTTACAATCATTCATTTCATTGAGCTCCTAAGACGTGGGATCAAGAGTTTCTTTGAATAAGGGTTTCCTATTCCCTTTGAGGTTCTTTTCATTCAAGCTTGAAGCAAAGGTTGAATTCTCATCATCATAAACATCTTTGTCAAGTTCATCAAGCATCAAGTCTATTTTCTTCAAGATTTTCCAAGAGCATCAGATGTTTAGGCTTTCTTCATTAGTTCAATTGAGAGGGTTATGGATTAAGGTTTTATTGCCTTTCAACATCTCATGCTGCTCTCTTTATCAAGGTACATCTCATGGTGAATCAGGGTTCTCATTCATGGTGGAACTAGTGGATTTCTCATCAGCTAAGGTTCATTGGGTTAATGGTTCATGTCGAGACTATCTTGGTCATACTTCTTTTCATATTTCAAAACTTATTTCTTTCAAAGACTCTTTAAGGCAATACTATGGCGTTGATTATCCAATCATGGCATGAAATGGTGGAGTCGGTGTGTTAAAGACATTATTATCATCTCCATTGCTTATTGCTCGTAGGACAAGATAGTATGGAATTCAAGCATTGAATTAGGGCTTAAACATGATCTAAACAGGACAAGTAAGTTGATTTGGATTCAATTTTTGGTGTAATCATCGAGGCATGTCAAGGCTTGGGTGCAAAGGCATTGATCAAGTTTCTTTGACTTTGGTCAAAGTCAATAAGGGAAGTTGACTTCTTGACCAAAGTCATATCTAATGTTCATGTTAATAGCTTTGTGTCCAATATTACAAAAGTCAATTCGAATGGCAAATGGAAGCATGGAAATCATTGGTAGAGATAACAAGTCATAACATCATTCAAGGATATGCATTGGTATTTTTTGGTATTTGTAAATAAAAATTCATCAAGATCCAAAGGTTCATGCTCATCCAATGATATAATTTATAAGTTCTAAACATCATACAAGTTTCGCCGAAGTTCCATCCAACCACATCCATGTTCATTCAAAATTACAATCATACAATTTACTAGCCATGCTGACATTACAAATTGGAGCATTACAAGAAGAAAATTATAAAATATATGCTAAGCTTTTCCCAATCTGTGGCCAGACTTCACATCTTCAAGCCATCCACATTTACATTCAACCTGCAAAACAAAAGACAAGCACCAGCATCAGACCAATTCAGCCACAAGCCACAGTTCAAAGTTAATAATCCATGGGAAGTTCAAATAGATAACAAATCCATGATCCACTTACAGTTCCAACATGACTTCATATTCGTGCTGCCAAGTCTTCATGGTGCGTGATGGTTTCCTACATCTAAACCTGGTGTTCCTGCCATTTCAGAATCATCATTAGAGGAAAAATAAAGTTTGATGTTATTTCCATGATCACCTTTTCAAAGCCAATTTTGTACAAAATAGAAAAAACAAATAAAAGTTCATATTTCATCATCTGCGAGATTCGTCCTTAACACCATAACAGCAGCAGCGACATGTTTTCACGCCAGTGGTACAAGTTCATTACACTAACAGATCCAAGAAAAAAGAATAAAAGGCAATTCAAATAACTACAAAGAGTGCTAATTATCATACCAGAATTCATGAACTAATTGCAGCAAAAAAATTGACTACAACATAAAGTGCTGACAGGCTGCTGTTGTTCTAATGGTTTGGGTTCTTCAAGATTACTAGCAGCCTTGCAACAAAGCCAACTAACTTCATCAACCAGTACACAACTAACCTCATAATTGACATAACAGAATTGAAAAGCTTACTAACTAATCATAACAGAACTCAACCTAACTTCTAACTGTCAAAAACCACTAACAAAACCTGTAACTGTCACTCATTCTAACCATTCCAACTAACTTAATAGAAATCAGAGGGAGCATAAGAATCAAACTCACCTCATTCATGTTTCTTCTTCTTCATTTTTTTCTTCTTCTGATTCCATCATATTCATGCCTTTTTACTCTTCCTCTCCACTCTCTTCTACTACATTCTACAATCTCACTTCATCGTCACCCTTAATCACCCATTAATCCTCACAAATTCACGGTAAAAATCGGATAACGACTTCAACATTACGCCAAATCTCCAACAACCTACCACAAGATCCAAAGAACAGGGGTTAACACCAATTCAACAATCATCATAATGCAAGAATTCGACTCCGCAAGCTCTTCGTCAGCAGAGGCACTCACTCGTACACAAGAACAACAATAAAACCACTCAACGACGTAAGGATTTAAAGTAATAGAAGAAGGGGAAGAAGATGCGGATTCGTAACAGGTTCGAAGGGGAGAATTGAGGAATTCGTACCTGGAGTTTTGCATTATCGTAATTCTCGATGCTGTCGTGCAGAGGAGGAAGTCGAATCAAGATTTCACCGTGAGGTATTCCTAGGCATCTCCATCAGGCCGAAGAAACTTCCGTAAAACCGCGGCGAACTTCAATCCACCTTAACCTTCATCATTGTGTCAGCATCAGTTCGCCAACAGGTAAGAGAATTCACAGCCACAAGTCAACGCCGGTTATGAATCCATGGCTCCCACACTCATACCCGAAGGATTCGACTCCCGAACCGAAATTCCTTCGCCAAAACTCAAGATCCTGGTTTGTCACGTTGTTGCGGTGGAGTAATTGAGTCGTTTGAAAGAAGAGGGTATCTGTAGTTTCGTCGGCATCACCAACCTTGAAAAGTCGTCGGTAAGCACTCTGATCTCCATACCTTGATGATTTGACATAGTTTCTCTTCGCCGTCCTTTCGTTTGTGCTCCACAAAATAGAAGACCTAAGCTTCTTTGTGAATCACGCTTGGCCCTTCGTTGAACTTCAATTTGAACCACCTAGGGTTCATATCTGTACGACTCTGATTAGAGGTTTCTGAGATGCTCTAGGTAAAACCAAGACCAGATCGTGAAAGATGGAGTCACAAGTTTTGTGTTGACGCAAAATATGAAGGTTCTTGAACCTCCGCCATCGCCGGAGGCTATTCCGGGCACGGCGGAGCTCTTTGGACTCAGACCAGGCAATAGAAGACATGGAGCACATGAGAAGGAAATGGATGTACTATCTGAACTATGCCTTGCTTTGTTTGAACATGCTCAATGGGCCTCAAGTCTAGTGTTATGATATGCGCACACGTCTTGTCCTCGTGGCACCCCCCTAAGATTCAAGGCTGAAGTCAATGGGCCTGGTACACGCCTAGGACATATGCACCAAATGCTTCACTTACAGCACTCCTCATGGTTAACGTCTGTGTTCCTTCTCAATTTTTGTTTTTAGAGATTAATTAGATTCTAATTAGGGATAAGTTTTAGATTTATGTTTAATTTTGATTTCGAATTTTGAACCTTTAATTTGGATTAATTAGTTTTAATCTTTATCCTTAGATTTTGATTACCATTTTTTTAGAATTAATATATTTTAGAATCAAATTCTTAGGACTAGTTTTAAAATCGATTACTTCATGACTTTAGAATTAGATTCTAAAAACTAATCTTGACCTTAATTAAATTTTTACTCAGTTTAGTAAGTGGACTAATGGTATATTAGCTTTGATTAAATTTCGTTTAGAAACTAATTTTAATTTGATTTAGACTTTAACTTTGAATTGATGTTGACTAATGTTGGTATAGTTTGACTAATTAGATTAAATTTGAATAATTGTTTTTAGCTTAATTGCTCGTTAAGTGATCTCCGGCTTAATTGTCCACTAATGGTTTTTAGAATTAGAAATTAACTTTGAACTAATTGACATTGACTTAGTTGAATTGATTTAGTTCTAACATTGACTATACTTAGATTTTAGTGTTAACGTTGACCCATTTTCATAGTGTAACACCCCAAAATTTGCCTTTGTTGTTTTTAGATAACTGGCTTATGTTTCTTTTCATTTCTTGCATTTGCATTGTGCACAACATTTGGTTTTTAGCATGGGATCAAGGTACTTGGTCCATATTCTCAAGTCTCAATCTTCAGGGTGGTTCATGGAGTTCATTATATCTTCATAAGATCAAAATTGGCAAGAGATTTCAGAGGGATCACACTCTCCTAACCTGATTTCCTAAATTAGGGTTTTGGAGATTCTGAGATCTAGCCCTCAAATGAGCAAGCTCTTTGATTGTTTATCATCTCCAAATGGCACTTATCATCATTGGTGGACATGACACACATCATACTCAGAGGAATGTAAATTTGGAAGATGTGCTGATTTCTCCTAACCAGAGGAGCTAAAATTAGGGTTTCCTGTAGAATCAGTTTATTTCTGATTTTTGAGACAAGACTCGATCTCATGGTATTCCTTATGTCCTCAAGTGTCTAGGATTGGAAAATTGTCCATCAATTTGGTTCAGAAGGATTTCAATTGATTAGAAATTTCAAAATCAGGAGAATTGGGAATAAAGTCAACTGAGCAGTGAAAAAGTCAACTCCTGACTTTTTGAGGTCAACATCATGATTCTCAGGTCAAATATGGTCCATGGACAAGATTTGATTAAGAAATGTTCAAGGATTTAGGAAAAATAAAAAATGTGGAAAAGTTGCTATTTTTGGAAATCTAGGTTTTTAAGAAGTTGCTATTTTGGGAAAGTTCTAACATGAATTCAGCCATCTTCCAAGCCAATTTCCATCATGATACAAGCCTAATTTCAATTTCCTTTAAGCATGAAAGTTTTAGAGCTTGTTCCAAGCTTTCTAACCATGTAAAGTTTATCTCATTTGGATTATTTTTGAGAGAGTTATGATGTTTCAAAGATGGAGGTTTTAAGTTGTAAAAACTTGAAAACTTAGAATTTTTTCTAAGTTATTCTTGGACAGTTTGGTGTACTCAAGTTCATGCTCACTTTTGGATGACTTCCAGGCCTTGGATTGAGAAACTTCCAACATGAAAAGTGTAGAGGGCAATCCCCTCTTTTCAAAGAACCCAAGTTTGTGTCATTTGAACCATTGTGGTGAAAGTTATATTCCTTCAAAGATGGTGTCATCATGTGGTCAATTTGTGTTCATGACTTAAAGTTTTTATTCAATTTTGGTAACCGTGAGAACCCATATTCATGGTTTATTTTCACAAAGATCCAAGCATCATTTCAATTTCATTTTAACACTAAACCTGCTCACTTAACTTCCTACTTTCTTGTGATTACAAGAGTGCTTTGTTTGGCTCATTTTTCACTAAGTTAAGATGGGTTAAAGGAAGCCATATGGATGTGTTTTCAAGTATGTCATGTCCTTATCTTAATGCTACACGCCATGCAATCAATCTGAACCACATTTCATGCGTGAAGCCTTGGTTATTTGCACCAAATTCATCACCAATTTTAGCTAAACCTACCATGCATATGCCATGCACATGTGTACTCTTTTTGGAAAAATTTGGAATGGATAAAGATTGGACAAACTCTGATCCCTTTCTCTTTCTCACGTACCAATTCATTCACACCCACTCACATCCTTTTCATACCCCAAAAAACCACTACTTATACCGTTCTCTCTCTCTCTCTCTTTCAATCTTTGCAAAAGTTTCCAAACACCACTTTGTCATTTTTTCAGGCCCAAAATCACTCTCAACCCACCATATAAAGTCATCACTAACCCTAGAATGAGAGGGGATTCCATTTCACACGAAAACCATATCAGAAAAGCTCACACTCTTTTATTTTTCCTCTGATTCGAATCACTCATTTGCACAGCCACTTCCTTCTTTTTTTGATTGATTCTGCATCCCTGGAGTGTGATCTTGCTTCTGTACGCATTTTTTGGCAACTGGAACCCTTGTTCTAGTTGGTTCAGCATCTCCATCTTCATCATCTAACCAAGTTTTTGTTGTGAGAAATTGAAGACGATTCCAAGCAAGCAAGGCCTCAATCTACTCTTCCCAAGCTCAGAGGAGTTGATCTGCATCTTTTACCAACCTTATCGCAAGGTTTGAAGGACCAACGAAGTCGCTCCGTTAGGTAACTTTTCTTGATTCACACCTTCCATAATACACGTTCATTTCGCTTGTTGTGAGCTCCTCTGAAGTCCTACCAAGTTGTAGGCAATGTTTGTGATGTGTATGAACTTGTTTGTTAAGGTTTCAGTTTGAGTATGTTTACTTGTGAGCTTCGATTTGCCATGTTTTATTTGTTTTAAATGATTTTGGATGGTGGATTTGGCATCCACATGAAAAATACTTCAAAATGGTGTAAGGTTGTGGTTGTTTTGGTACCGTTTACAGTCGTCGCCGGTGAGCCTTGCCGGGGAAGACGATCGGAGCTAGGGCTCCGGCGTCTGAGGTGTTTGGTGAGGTGGCATTTTGACCCTGGTCCTTGCACGCGTGGACGGGTTTGACTTTGATATGGATTAATGAAACGCAGCGTTTCACTTGTGCTGAGTTTTTGTGTTTTTTGTTTCTCAATGATATTGGGCCTAGTTTTCTTTTGATTTTTGCACCTCCTTAATTCTTGGCCCAAGCGCATTTTGGTTGGCTCCGTGTGTTGTTAAGAATTGTTGATACACCCCTGGCTTCATTTCATTTCATTTTTATTTTCTATTTTTGCATACCATTTCATAATTAATTTTTAAAAATACTTGCATATACTAAAAAATTCCAAAAAATTTCATCACGCATACTCATTATTAAAATTAATTTTTCACATTTTATTTTATTATTTTTGCATTAAATTTGCATTAAATATTAATTTTCCAAATTAATTTTTCTCGTTTGCACTTCATATTGCATACTTCATATTGCATCATTTATTTCTCTCATTTTAAAAGTGATTTGATCCTGATTCTTTTTGGGTTGTGTTCATAACATGTTGAGGTATGTTTGAGATTTTTGGGATGATTTTTAGGTCCTGTTTGGATGACTTTTGATGTGTAGCTTTGAGCATGAATGTATGAAATCCTATTGATGCTTTGACCTAATTGTTGATTGACATTGGTTCTGATTCATTGCTTGTGGCTTTGATATGTCAATTACACATGTTTGAGATGCTTGAATACTGAATGACATAATTTTTTAGGCATGTTTGTTATTTCTTTGAAGCATGAACTTTAACTTGTCCAATTTGTGAATGTATGCTTCATGTTTGGTTTGCTTGATCATGAAGGCACTTGTGCCATAATTTGGGGTCTTGTTTGAGAATTGATAGCATGTTAATTTACTTCTGGTTGTGATATTTGAATCTCATCTTTGCATGTTTGATGTTTGCCTTGCACCTTAAGTCACTTGTTTCACAAGTATGAATCATGTTTCACTTCACTTCACTTCTTCTTCTTTGCTTCTTAATTGGTCGTGAAAGTGTTTGTGTGACTTAAATGATGTTTGAAGATCATGTTTAGGCACATGTTTAGGATTGTGTCACTTCTGGACTTGGTTTACTTTGTGGAATTTTGACTTGGTTGCTTCACATGATCACTTCTTTTCATCTCACTCCTTCTTTAATGACTTGAATGATACTTGATTGACTTCTCCTTTTTCTTTTTGACTAATTGTACATGACTAATATTAGAGGTCAGTAGGATCATTAGGTTCTGAACTTGATGTTTGATTTACCTTAGAACTTGTTTCTTTATTGCCTTATGCTTGTTTGAGTTTCATTTTGTCATATGTGAATACTTCTAACACTTTCAGGGGCAAATGGTAAGTTGTTTGAGTGTGGATATGCTTCCACATTTTAATTTCTTCCTTTATCTTTCAACTTTCATACTTGTGTTTGAAGTGAGCTTAGGCCACTTGTGTTTCACTTCTCTTTCTCCTCCTTCTCTTTCACTCTTTTCACCCCTCGAGTCTCAAGACTTGTTTAAGTCTTGGATTCTGTCCCTTTAGAGCTACCTAGTCCAACTTAATTTTCGATTAAGCTTGGAGTAGGATTAGCATTAGGTTAGGTAGTCGTCTCCCCTAAACCTCACTAACCACAGGACATCCATGCATGATAACATTAGGACTCTTAGTTCCCCTTTAGAGTTTCCTTTTGTGTCGCTTCTCTTCTCATCTCAAACTTCTTGAAAACACTTAATAAAATATAACGTATATTGCGCTCGAGCCTTAAGTGTAGGAAGTGAAGAACGAGGGGTCTCCTCTCTTCTTCTAGGGTGTTTAGCATACGTCCCATTCGGGGGCGACCATGCGACTCACTCGTTCCCGCATGGTAGACTTTGGTGCAATGTAAGTTACGAACTAACTCAAAACACTTTTGTCTAAAAAACACAAAACAAATTCAAATCTTTTTTTGATCCTTCGGGATTGTTGGGTTTCAAACTTCTTTTTTCAGAAAAGAGCTCGTCGCTCACGTAAAAAAACACTTACCCATCCGTGGTCGTACCCACGAACTACGTCAGCTCTGACGAGTTCAGGAAGAATCAACCACCGGTCTTCAAAGGAAGATTTGATCCCGATGGAGCTCAAATGTGGTTGAAAGAGATTGAAAGGATCTTCAGAGTCATGGGCTGTGCGGAGGAGAATAAGGTGAGGCTTGGGTCTCACATGCTGAAGGAAGAAGCCGACGATTGGTGGGTCATTATGCGTCAAGTTCTTGAGGTGGATGATGAAGAGATAACTTGGAATTTATTTCGTACCGAGTTCTTGAGGAAGTATTACCCTGAAAGTGTGAAAGGGAAGAAGGAGATGGAGTTCCTTGAACTGAAGCAAGGTAGTATGTCCGTGGTGGACTATACTGCTAAGTTTGTGGAGTTGGTTCAATTCCATCCTCACTATGCTGCAATTACTGCTGAGTTCTCTAAGTGTATTAAGTATGAGAATGGTTTGCGTCCCGAGATTAAGCAAGTTGTGGGATATCAAAGGATAAGAAGGTTTACAGATTTGACGGAATGTTGTAGAATCTTCGAGGAAGATAGCAAGGCTCGTTCTACACATTACAAAAGTTTAAATGAGAGGAAGGGAAAGCAACAAGCTAGAAGTGGACCTTATGTGACACCCGTTGATAAGGGCAAGCATAGGGGAAACTTTGAGAGGAGGTCTGGAGGAGGAGGTTCCGGTTCCGTTAAGTGTTACAAGTGTGGTGGAATGGGTCATAAATCATTTGAGTGTGGGAAGACTGTGGTGAAATGTTCTAACTGTGGAGGCCTTGGGCATGCTACTACTGATTGTAGAAGGAATATAGTGAAGTGCTATAATTGTGGAGAAGTGGGTCACATTAGTACTAAGTGTACTAAGCTGAAACAAGCTCAAGCGGGCGGAAAGGTGTTTGCATTAGCGGGGACGAACACTACTAGTGCAGACCGTTTGATTAAAGGTACATGCTTTATTAATAGTACACCTTTAGTTGCTATTATTGATACGGGAGCGACTCATTCATTCATTTCTCATGAGTGCGCTAAGCGTTTGAATTTGTTTATGACTTCTTGGGGTGGTGAGATGGTTATTGAGACTCCTGCTTCAGGGTCGGTAACTACGTCTTTGGTGTGTGTAAGTTGTCCTTTGACCATGTATGGTAAAAACTTCATTATGGATTTAGTGTGTTTGCCGTTGGAGGGGTTGAACGTAATCTTGGGTATGAACTGGTTGCAATTTAATCGAGTTCATATAGATTGCTATCACAAGTTAGTGAGGTTTCCTTCTTTGGAAGATGACGAAGATGAGAGTTTCCTATCCATTAAAGAGTTAAAGAAAATTTTAGCGGACGAAGCTCAATTGTTCGGTTTATTTGCATCATTGTCGGTGGAGAGTAAAGTTGAGCTCGATGTGTTCCCAGTGGTGTGTGATTTTCCATAAGTGTTTCCGGAGGATATTATGGATGTACCGCCAGAAAGAGAAGTTGAGTTTTCTATTGATCTAGTTTCGGGTACTAGACCAGTTTCGATGGCACCGTATCGTATGTCGGCATCGGAGTTGGTAGAATTGAAGAAGCAATTGAATGACTTGTTGGACAAGAGATTTGTAAGACCAAGTGTTTCTCCTTGGGGTGCTCCGGTATTGTTGGTAAAGAAGAAGGATGGAAGTATGCGGTTATGCATTGATTATCGACAATTGAACAAGGTGACAATTAAGAACAAGTATCCGCTTCCAAGGATCGATGATTTGATGGACCAATTGGTTGGTGCGCGTGTTTTTAGAAAGATTGACTTGAGATCGGGATATCACCAAATTCGTGTGAAAGAAGAGGATATTCAAAAAACGGCCTTTAGGACACGGTATGGTCATTACGAATATTCCGTGATGCCATTCGAGGTTTCTAATGCGCCGGGTGTGTTTATGGAATACATGAATCGTATTTTTCATGAACAGTTAGATCGTTTTGTGGTTGTGTTCATCGATGATATTTTGATTTACTCTAAGTCTCAAGAGGAGCATGAAGAGCATTTAAGGATTGTGTTACAAATTTTGAAAGAGAAGCAATTGTATGCTAAGTTGTCGAAATGTGAATTTTGGTTGTCGGAAGTAAGTTTTCTTGGACATGTTATTTCTGATAGTGGTATTAGTGTTGATCCATCCAAGATTGATGCGGTGATGCAATGGGAGGCTCCTAGATCGTTACGGAGATTCGAAGCTTTTTAGGCTTGGCGGGTTATTATCGGAGGTTTATTGAGGGATTTTCGAAGTTGGCACTTCCGTTAACGCAATTGACTTGTAAAGCAAAGGCTTTCATTTGGGATATTCATTGTGAAGAGAGTTTTAATGAGCTAAAAAGAAGGTTGACAACGGCTCCGATCTTGATTTTTCCAAATCCGACGGAACCATTTGTTGTGTATTGTGATGCTTCATTGGTTGGTTTAGGTGGTGTTTTGATGCAAGATGGAAAAGTTGTGGCTTATGCTTCAAGACAATTGAGAGTGCATGAAATGAATTATCCTACACATGACTTGGAGTTAGCGGCCGTGGTGTTTGTTTTGAAAATTTGGAGGCACTATCTTTATGGTGCAAGATTTGAAGTTTTTAGTGATCACAAGAGCTTGAAATATTTATTTGATCAAAAAGAATTGAACATGAGACAAAGAAGGTGGTTAGAGCTTTTGAAGGATTATGATTTTGGTTTGAATTGCCATCCGGGTATGGCAAACGTGGTGGCCGATGCTTTGAGTCGAAAATCGTTACATATGTCCGCATTGATGATGAGAGTATGGGAACTTTTGGAGGATTTTAGAGACTTGAGTTTGGTTTATGAAATGACGCCGAGAAGTGTGCGACTTGGTATGCTACATGTTACGAATGATTTTCTTGCAACCGTATGTGAAAAGCAAAAGCTGGCTTTGAAGTTCGTTGATTTGATGATGAATGAGAACGAGGATTTCAAGGTTGATAATTTTGGAATTTTGAGATTCCGTGGTCGTATTTGTATTCTCGATGATGTGGAGTTGAAAAAGATGATATTGGAAGAAGGACACCGAAGTAACTTAAGTATTCTTCCGGGAGCGAATAAAATGTATCAAGATTTGAAGAAAATCTTTTGGTGGTCCGGATTAAAGAGGGATGTGGCTCAATTTGTGTATGCGTGCTTAACTTGTCAAAAGTCTAAGGTGGAACATCAAAAGCCTAGTGGATTGATGCAACCGTTGGACATTCCGGAGTGGAAATGGGATAGTATATCGATGGATTTTGTTACGGGATTGCCGAATACGCAAAGAGTTCATAATGTTATTTGGGTAATCGTTGATAGGCTTACTAAATCTGCTCACTTCATTCCAATTGATATTAGTTATCCTTTGGAGAAGTTAGCCGAGATTTATATTCTTGTGGTTGTGAAGTTACATGGAGTTCCTAAGAGTATTGTATCGGATATAGATCCTAGATTCACATCGAGGTTTTGGGAGAGTTTACAAAAGGCTTTGGGTTCTAAGCTAAGATTAAGTTCGGCTTATCATCCGCAAACGGATGGTCAAACCGAGAGGACAATTCAATCGTTGGAGGATTTGTTGCGTGCTTGTGTGCTCGAGCAAGGGGGTGCTTGGGATAGTTATTTGGCGTTGATTGAGTTCACCTACAATAGCAGTTTTCATTCAAGTATAAGTATGGCACCATTTGAGGCTTTGTATGGTCGAAGATGTCGAACACCTTGGTGTTGGCATGAAACTGGTGAGTGGACGATAGTTGGACCGGAGATGGTACAACAAACGACGGAGAAAGTGAAGTTTATTCGTGAGAAGATGAAAGCTTCTCAAAGTAGACAAAAGAGCTATCATGACAAGAGAAGGAAAGATCTTGAGTTTCAAGAAGGCGACCATGTGTTTTTGAGAGTTACGCCGGTTACGGGTGTGGGTCGTGCTTTGAAGTCGAAGAAGTTGACTTCTCGTTTTATTGGTCCGTATCAAATTTCTGCACGAGTTGGTGCTGTGGCTTATCGTGTGGCATTGCCTCCGAATCTTTCGAATTTGCATGATGTATTCCATGTTTCGCAACTTCGGAAGTATGTTCCGGATCCGTCACATGTTATTCCTATGGACGAGGTTGAAGTGAGAGATAACCTTACGGTTGAAGCTTTACCGATTAGGATTTTGGACCGTGAAGTTAAGAAGCTAAGAGGCAAGTATATTGCGCTTGTGAAAGTAGCGTGGGGAGGCGCTGCGGAAGGCAATATGACTTGGGAACTAGAGAGTAGGATGCGAGAGTCGTATCCGGAGTTGTTTGAATCAGGTAATATTTTCGAGGACGAAAATTTCTAAAGTGGGGGAGAGTTGTAACGCCCCGATTCCGATTTTTCCCATTTTGTTGAGTCTTTTATTTAAATTGAGTGATAAATTATTTTATTTGTGAAATTGGTGTGTTAATATGCTATGTTGACATGTTATGATATTTTACCGTTTTTGAGAGTTTTCGGGAAAATTAGAATGGAGGGTATTTTAGACATTTCTCAATTAATGATAAGTTAGAAATTTAGTAGAAATAGAATTGTGTGAGAAAATGAATTAATTTAAGTTGTGTAGAAAAGAAAATAGAAAGGAAAAAAAAAGGGATAAGAAGAAGAAATAGGAGAGAAATAGAAAGAAAAGAGAAATAGAGAGAAAAAGGAGAGAAAGAAAGAGGAAGAAGAGAAAAGAGAAGAAAACTTGGGAAAAACCTAAAAAACCATCAAGAACAATCATCTAGCAAGCTTGGAACCTGGGTAAGGGTGTGAAATCTTATTATCTCATCAATGTGTATGATTATGTATGTGTTTGCTTGGATGTTTCTTGTTTTCCATGGCCTTTGAGTTTTAGGTCGAAAATGATAAAATGATTAGGAATCGATGTTTTTACGGTCGGAAATCGATATAATTTGCGTTGTATGATTACCATGTGTTTATGAATCATTGTTGATAATTGTTTTTGTAACACCCCATTTCCCATCGCGAATAAATAATACATAAATAAAATCAGAGTAACTAAAAATTTATTTTTCCGACAGAAACAAGGATGTCACATTAAATATGGAAAACATCATCCCTGCTCATAAATTTGATACATAGCGTAAAATAGATTACCCTCAATTGGGAAACTTTTCCATATAAAGGTAATACCAAATATATTCAACAATTATATACATAAATAACATATTCGTTTCCCCGACTCCCGTGCTACGTATCAGAGCAGACACCAAGACCGACAACAGAACGGAGGGCTAGTCTCCACAAAAGACCTCCAGCAACTCTAATCTGCAATTCCTCATAGAGCATTATAAAACAGCAGAAGGGTGAGAAATAACAACTAAATCAAGATTGTATAATAATATGCAAACACACATTCAAACACATGTATAAATCATCTCACCCATACCATCACATACTAACACATATAGCATACCACAAATACAACATACCACACATAATAAATCAAATCATGATTTTCCACACATAACGCATCCCTTCACAATTCTCACCACAATTCATCACAACTCACTCATATACATCACAATGTATATATGTACAAAACCAAGCATATTCATCATGCACACTTCAACAATTCTTATCACTCCACATAAACATACATATTTATGTTTATTCATCAATGCACAAATACAAAGATGATAAATGCAAATCATAGAGACCGACTCACGACTCTATGCAAATGCAATGCGGTACCGACTCAATCATCTCAAGTTCACTCAGGAACTTCTGCTGGAACCATCGCTCGTTACCAAAGTAACTCCCCGTCGGGCCTACGATGTTCACCCACCGCTCACACCTCCACCAAGAGAGGCTCACAGTGTTTATGGATCGCTCACACCTCCACCGAGAGAGGCTCACAACCCGATTGCTCACACCTCCACCAAGAGAGGCTCACAACCCGATTGCTCACACCTCCACCAAGAGAGGCTCACAACCCGATTGCTCACACCTCCACCAAGAGAGGCTCACAATCGTCTATAACCGTCGCTCACACCTCCACCGAGAGAGGCTCACGATGTTATAGCGGATTCTCATTAGAATCCCTCAACACAAGAATGCACATCATTATGCTTCACATACAAAATGACTCAAGACATTCTTATAATGCATACATGTATACAAACATTGTCATGCATTCATCTCTTACAATCACATACAATTCATCAATGTGAATTATTTCACCATCTTTATTCATGCATTAGAAATCAATCCAACAATGCATTTTCTTGCCATACGGCCACCAATTAGCATACATTGAACTTCACGTAAGCAATTCATTTTCACACATACATGTAATCATAAACATGCATATAAAACCAATTACAACATATCACATTCATTTGCCTTTCGGCCACACTTTATCATCACAACATGTCATCACATGCACTATCATTACACAACATCATACAAGGCATACACATGAATATCAATGCCACATTGTATGTTACCCAACCAATATACACATCCTCATATTCATGCATTAAAAACAATTCAAACAATGCATTTCATCACCTACCACAACAATCATACAAATCACAATCATTTCATCATGTATATTCACATCATGTAACGGTCTACAAGCTACACGTTACATGTCACAAGCATATATCGTGCTAACACATCAATCGCACACATTATACGCGATAAAACCCGACAACCCAACACTTTTCCAAAACCACGACCTAAATAATTCATCTACTGCCCTCTAAACTATGTTTAATAGAAAGAGCTTTTCATTAGCTTTCCAACGCTTTGAACGGCGACCAAAACGGACTTACGGTTTGAAAATTACGACGAAAACAAAATTAGAAAATATCCTGTTCGCTACAGTATTCGCTAGGCGAACCCTAGCGAACCAAGGCAGTGGAAAACAGACATAAAGTTCGCTAGGCGAACCTTCTAGCGAACATTCGCCAGTTCCTTCGCTGGGGTTCGCTAGGCGAACCCGCGAAACCCAGAATTCGCAGCAGCGTCAACCTAGGTCATATGGGACTAAAATACATCATTTTTACCACCCAAACCATTCTAATTCATACCAGAACAACCAAAACATGTTTAGACATAATCAACGAGTATTCTACGCGGTTTATATCGAATTTCATCCGTGAAAATATTGATTTCTATCAATTGCTCCTAATTCCAATCGATACTAAAAGTTGCGAAACAACTAAAACAATTACCACAAACAACACATATACATACACAAGCAAGATATAATTGAAACTTCTCACCCTTACCCGATTATTCGCGCTCGAAACGGGGTTCCCACAATTTTCCTCTTTTCTCCTCTTTTCTCTCCTCTTCCTTTCCTTCCCTTCTCTTTCTTTCCTTTTTCTTTCCACTTACTATTTATAACAAAATATCTAACTACCCAAAATGACCATTTTGCCCTTACGCTCAAATATCTCCCAAACGCTCTCAAAATGCGATAAAACATAAACAGCGATGGAATATATTTTCATGAAATAAAAGTTGAAAAGAAAATTATAATTTATTGAAAATATTTTACCTATCAGAGAAATTAACCAATTAACTCAATTAGCAGGTAAAATGCAATAAATTCACACATTTCACAAAATTCAAATAAATAAAATAAATAAATAGAATTAAACAAATCGGGGCGTTACAATTCTCCCCCACTTAGAAATTTTCGTCCTCGAAAATATAACCCATACGAACAACTCCGGATACGACTCTCGCACCCGGCCAACAAACTAACATGCCATCAAAAGCACACCACGAGTAACACAAACTGACCAACCACCTTGCTAACAACGACTACAACAACGCCACGACAACGGCAACAACCACAACAACCAAATGCAATGCCCATACAATGCACTTGACCACCAACTCACAACTCAAAGAAAACCAAGATACCAACACACAGGTTCACTCTGGAACCGAAACACAACAAGATCGTTACCCTACCCTAGGTAACACTCCCCTAATTCCCCACACAGGAATTAGCTACACACGCTCGAACCATCACCATGGAAACGAGGCAACAACACAAACAAGAACATAAAGTTCCACGACACCACAAGGTCTCAACAACATCAACAAAACCAGAACACCAACAGCAATGCTACGATTCACCAATCGAACATGCAACCAAACATCCATCTACATAGTAGCCCATGGATAACATTTGAACCTTTCACCTAACACTTCCATTCTAAAACATCCAATGGTCTCTTCACTCCTACATGTTCCCAATGTTCAACCTATGACTTCTTACAAGTCCCACACGCAAATACACATTGTGCCACACCACGCATCCGTTGCGCACTCTGATTACTCGTAACCATCAACATTACCAATTTCACGTCCAAAGTCTAACTCTTTCTCATTTTCACCAAAAATCATTGTTCACTGTTAATATACCCAACCGCACACTATCAAACGTCAATTCACACACCAACCCAAATCTCTAAATCCTCCCAAAAGTCCCCACTTACTAACCATCAAAGCAGACATAAGTAAAACTTTCGACTTAACTCATCACGCACGACATAAACTTTACCAATAGGATAATTCGAGCCAAAGTCATAACTAATCAGGAATTCCAATCATCCGACCGTGCCTCAATCCGAGTCACCAATCAAAAGTTATAAAGGAAACAAAATGGGACAACCTGCCATGTTCTCTAGGCGAACCTTCTAGCGAACCCTCGCCTTGCCGTTCGCTCCGCGAACCCCTTGGCGAACCAAGTCAGAACCAAACAGAGCTAAAAACACCCAAAGTTCGCTAGGCGAACAACTCAGCGAACCTTCGCTGACCTTCGTCAACTGGTTCGCTAGGCGAACCCACGAAAACTCAGAATTACAACAGTCTTGTTACTCATCCAAAACCGTCCATTCCTCCATCCAAACACCTTGAACCTAAAACCCTTAAAATAATACCTCCAGATTCTTCAACACAATACAATCGCACCCAATTCTAAATCCTGCATAGTATCGATCCTTTTATGAATTCTCAATTGTCGTAAAGCATAAGCCACGACTTTACCCCCTTGCATTAACACACTGACTAAACTCATCAAAGACGCATCCCAATATCCTTACAAACGGTTTATCAGGATCACACAGAATCAAAACTGAAGCCGTAGACAAATCCTACTTCCGCTCTCTCCAACTTCCCCCACAATGAACATCCAAAACAAATGACTCACCCTTTGCAAGTCAACTGAGATAACCGAAGTACGAACTTAACAAAGTCTTCCATAGCCTGCAATAACAATCAACTGAGCCCAAAAATTTCTAATCTCCTTAACCAACTTCGGAACCTCTCAATGTAGAACTGCATCTACTTCCGATGGATCCATGAACATAACCAAGAAAACTAACCTTTTTCAACCCAAATTTTCACTCGAATAACTTAGAATAAAACTTCGTCTCTTTTTGACACTTGTAATTCAAATCCCAAACACTCTACCTGTTCTTCCTCTGAGTTTATAACAGATCTGAATATCCTCAATCAAAGCCATTACGAACTTATCCACATAAATATGGAAGATATGATTCCTCTACTCCACAAATATTACAGGCGCATTACTATCACCGAACAACATCACTGCACGTTGTAATGCCCAAACAAACCCAACCTCATTCAAACTTGTCCAGACTCACATTAAATTAATCAAAGTCTCAACTCACCCCATTCACCCCTCTTATCAAACATTCCATCCAATTGCGATTTCACTCAAACTCAACCAAACCATTCCAGTTATCTATTCATGAAAGTGGACACTTATTCTCAATCGTTACCTTAATCAACTGTTAGTAATCCATACACAATTTCTTCTCTTAACAGTCCAAATTCCATAAATCCCCACGTGTAGCAACAACCATCCCAAAAGAACTCTCAAATAGCACATTCACACTTAAGGTTTTCTCAAAATTTGCATTAACGCTTTATAATTCCAAAGACTCCAAACCTCTCCAGAACTTTAAGTTTCGCTTTCCATAGTCTCAATACCAATACCATCATAATGCTTGTTATTCCATTCAATCATCTCTCCATTTTGTTACTACCCATACTAGGGCTCTCCCAGACGACACACTTGGCCTCACAATTCTCCTTTCCAATAAATCTTCCAACTACTCTATCAGCCCAATTTGAGTTCACACTCTACTCTCTGAGAACAACCTTTAACAATACCCAATCGTTCTCTCCCAATGACTTCCCAACTTGACCAACATACCAAAAAACCTCTAATCCGTCTCATCTTCCAGTATAAGAGTCTTCATCAACTCATCAAAGCAATCCGTAATCATTTTCTCAATTCCAAATAATTCATGGCACACACTATCCAAGCCGGAAAGACCCTCTATTCCATCCAACATAATTCCCGTCTACTATCAACAAGAGATTAAGGGTGATCAGTTCCTCAATTTGTCAATAGACAGCCGACAATCATGATGGGGCATAAACCGTCTTCACCAAACTATAATAGCATTCCTTACATCTCATACACGAAACTAACTAAGGCACCAATCCTTAGTCGACATAACCTTTACCTCCGCATTCCCTCCGGAATCGGGAACAACACTGTCCTAACAACACTTACAATCTTGCAATTCACAACACACTGAGCGAACGCTCCACAACCGAAGCAACTTGGAGAAGTACCAGCTTCTCCCCCACTTATCTCATTCTAACTCCTGCAGACATCGGATTAGAAAACCAGGAAGCACTGACAGTGTTTCCCACACATATCACGTACTAAGGGACAAACAAAAATGACAGTATTCAACTGTCACACCAACTGACTCAACAACTTGGCCGGACGGACCGACCTGCTCTGATACCACTAATGTAACACCCCATTTCCCATCGCGAATAAATAATACATAAATAAAATCAGAGTAACTAAAAATTTATTTTTCCGACAGAAACAAGGATGTCACATTAAATATGGAAAACATCATCCCTGCTCATAAATTTGATACATAGCGTAAAATAGATTACCCTCAATTGGGAAACTTTTCCATATAAAGGTAATACCAAATATATTCAACAATTATATACATAAATAACATATTCGTTTCCCCGACTCCCGTGCTACGTATCAGAGCAGACACCAAGACCGACAACAGAACGGAGGGCTAGTCTCCACAAAAGACCTCCAGCAACTCTAATCTGCAATGCCTCATAGAGCATTATAAAACAGCAAAAGGGTGAGAAATAACAACTAAATCAAGATTGTATAATAATATGCAAACACACATTCAAACACATGTATAAATCATCTCACCCATACCATCACATACTAACACATATAGCATACCACAAATACAACATACCACACATAATAAATCAAATCATGATTTTCCACACATAACGCATCCCTTCACAATTCTCACCACAATTCATCACAACTCACTCATATACATCACAATGTATATATGTACAAAACCAAGCATATTCATCATGCACACTTCCACAATTCTTATCACTCCACATAAACATACATATTTATGTTTATTCATCAATGCACAAATACAAAGATGATAAATGCAAATCATAGAGACCGACTCACGACTCTATGCAAATGCAATGCGGTACCGACTCAATCATCTCAAGTTCACTCAGGAACTTCTGCTGGAACCATCGCTCGTTACCAAAGTAACTCCCCGTCGGGCCTACGATGTTCACCCACCGCTCACACCTCCACCAAGAGAGGCTCACAGTGTTTATGGATCGCTCACACCTCCACCGAGAGAGGCTCACGACCCGATTGCTCACACCTCCACCAAGAGAGGCTCACAACCCGATTGCTCACACCTCCACCAAGAGAGGCTCACAACCCGATTGCTCACACCTCCACCAAGAGAGGCTCACAATCGTCTATAACCGTCGCTCACACCTCCACCGAGAGAGGCTCACGATGTTATAGCGGATTCTCATTAGAATCCCTCAACACAAGAATGCACATCATTATGCTTCACATACAAAATGACTCAAGACATTCTTATAATGCATACATGTATACAAACATTGTCATGCATTCATCTCTTACAATCACATACAATTCATCAATGTGAATTATTTCACCATCTTTATTCATGCATTAGAAATCAATCCAACAATGCATTTTCTTGCCATACGGCCACCAATTAGCATACATTGAACTTCACGTAAGCAATTCATTTTCACACATACATGTAATCATAAACATGCATATAAAACCAATTACAACATATCACATTCATTTGCCTTTCGGCCACACTTTATCATCACAACATGTCATCACATGCACTATCATTACACAACATCATACAAGGCATACACATGAATATCAATGCCACATTGTATGTTACCCAACCAATATACACATCCTCATATTCATGCATTAAAAACAATTCAAACAATGCATTTCATCACCTACCACAACAATCATACAAATCACAATCATTTCATCATGTATATTCACATCATGTAACGGTCTACAAGCTACACGTTACATGTCACAAGCATATATCGTGCTAACACATCAATCGCACACATTATACGCGATAAAACCCGACAACCCAACACTTTTCCAAAACCACGACCTAAATAATTCATCTACTGCCCTCTAAACTATGTTTAATAGAAAGAGCTTTTCATTAGCTTTCCAACGCTTTGAACGGCGACCAAAACGGACTTACGGTTTGAAAATTACGACGAAAACAAAATTAGAAAATATCCTGTTCGCTACAGTATTCGCTAGGCGAACCCTAGCGAACCAAGGCAGTGGAAAACAGACATAAAGTTCGCTAGGCGAACCTTCTAGCGAACATTCGCCAGTTCCTTCGCTGGGGTTCGCTAGGCGAACCCGCGAAACCCAGAATTCGCAGCAGCGTCAACCTAGGTCATATGGGACTAAAATACATCATTTTTACCACCCAAACCATTCTAATTCATACCAGAACAACCAAAACATGTTTAGACATAATCAACGAGTATTCTACGCGGTTTATATCGAATTTCATCCGTGAAAATATCGATTTCTATCAATTGCTCCTAATTCCAATCGATACTAAAAGTTGCGAAACAACTAAAACAATTACCACAAACAACACATATACATACACAAGCAAGATATAATTGAAACTTCTCACCCTTACCCGATTATTCGCGCTCGAAACGGGGTTCCCGCAATTTTCCTCTTTTCTCCTCTTTTCTCTCCTCTTCCTTTCCTTCCCTTCTCTTTCTTTCCTTTTTCTTTCCACTTACTATTTATAACAAAATATCTAACTACCCAAAATGACCATTTTGCCCTTACGCTCAAATATCTCCCAAACGCTCTCAAAATGCGATAAAACATAAACAGCGATGGAATATATTTTCATGAAATAAAAGTTGAAAAGAAAATTATAATTTATTGAAAATATTTTACCTATCAGAGAAATTAACCAATTAACTCAATTAGCAGGTAAAATGCAATAAATTCACACATTTCACAAAATTCAAATAAATAAAATAAATAAATAGAATTAAACAAATCGGGGCGTTACAATTCTCCCCCACTTAGAAATTTTCGTCCTCGAAAATATAACCCATACGAACAACTCCGGATACGACTCTCGCACCCGACCAACAAACTAACATGCCATCAAAAGCACACCACGAGTAACACAAACTGACCAACCACCTTGCTAACAACGACTACAACAACGCCACGACAACGGCAACAACCACAACAACCAAATGCAATGCCCATACAATGCACTTGACCACCAACTCACAACTCAAAGAAAACCAAGATACCAACACACAGGTTCACTCTGGAACCGAAACACAACAAGATCGTTACCCTACCCTAGGTAACACTCCCCTAATTCCCCACACAGGAATTAGCTACACACGCTCGAACCATCACCATGGAAACGAGGCAACAACACAAACAAGAACATAAAGTTCCACGACACCACAAGGTCTCAACAACATCAACAAAACCAGAACACCAACAGCAATGCTACGATTCACCAATCGAACATGCAACCAAACATCCATCTACATAGTAGCCCATGGATAACATTTGAACCTTTCACCTAACACTTCCATTCTAAAACATCCAATGGTCTCTTCACTCCTACATGTTCCCAATGTTCAACCTATGACTTCTTACAAGTCCCACACGCAAATACACATTGTGCCACACCACGCATCCGTTGCGCACTCTGATTACTCGTAACCATCAACATTACCAATTTCACGTCCAAAGTCTAACTCTTTCTCATTTTCACCAAAAATCATTGTTCACTGTTAATATACCCAACCGCACACTATCAAACGTCAATTCACACACCAACCCAAATCTCTAAATCCTCCCAAAAGTCCCCACTTACTAACCATCAAAGCAGACATAAGTAAAACTTTCGACTTAACTCATCACGCACGACATAAACTTTACCAATAGGATAATTCGAGCCAAAGTCATAACTAATCAGGACACGGTATGGTCATTACGAATATTCCGTGATGCCATTCGAGGTTTCTAATGCGCCGGGTGTGTTTATGGAATACATGAATCGTATTTTTCATGAACAGTTAGATCGTTTTGTGGTTGTGTTCATCGATGATATTTTGATTTACTCTAAGTCTCAAGAGGAGCATGAAGAGCATTTGAGGATTGTGTTACAAATTTTGAAAGAGAAGCAATTGTATGCTAAGTTGTCGAAATGTGAATTTTGGTTGTCGGAAGTAAGTTTTCTTGGACATGTTATTTCCGATAGTGGTAATAGTGTTGATCCATCCAAGATCGATGCGGTGATGCAATGGGAGGCTCCTAGATCGGTTACGGAGATTCGAAGCTTTTTAGGCTTGGCGGGTTATTATCAGAGGTTTATTGAGGGATTTTCGAAGTTGGCACTTCCGTTAACGCAATTGACTTGTAAAGAAAAGGCTTTCATTTGGGATATTCATTGTGAAGAGAGTTTTAATGAGCTAAAAAGAAGGTTGACAACGGCTCCGATCTTGATTTTGCCAAATCCGACGGAACCATTTGTTGTGTATTGTGATGCTTCATTGGTTGGTTTAGGTGGTGTTTTGATGCAAGATGGAAAAGTTGTGGCTTATGCTTTAAGGCAATTGAGAGTGCATGAAAAGAATTATCCTACACATGACTTGGAGTTAGCGGCCGTGGTGTTTGTAACGCCCCGATTTTGATTATTTCCCAATTAGGTGGAGTCTTTTATTTTAATTGGAAGATAAATTATTTTAATTGTGAATTTGGTGTGTTAAATGTTATTTTGCCGTTTTGAGAGTTTTCGGGGAAATTAGAATGGAGAGTATTTAAGCCTTTTCTCAATTAATGATAAATTAGAAATTAAGTGGAATTAGAATTTGTGAGAAAAATGAATTAATTGATTGTTTGGAATATGAGAGAAAAGAAATAGAATAGAATAGAAATAGAAAGAAAAGAGATAGAAAGGAGATTGAGAGAAAAAGAAGAAGAGAAAGAAAGAGGAGGAAGAGAAAAGAAGAGGAAAAGAGGAAAACTTAGAAATTCATCAAGATCAATCACAGAGCAAGTTTGGAATCCGGGTAAGGGTGTGAAATCTTGTTATCTTAGCAATGTGTATGATTATGTATGATTGTATTGTTGATTTTGTTGATTTTCATGAGTTTTGGAACTAAACCCATTTGTGTAGAAAATGGTAGAAATCGATGTTTTCGCGGATAGAAATCGATATAATTTGTGTTGTATAATCTCCCTAGGTTGATGAATCATTGCTAGGAATTGTTTTGCTGTTGGAAGTGATTTGGGGGAGAAAATGGAGATTTGGGGGTTTTTGGAACAGTGAAAACGAAGCAGAATTTCTGCTTCTGGTGCAGAGCGCCGGGCGAAAGGCCCAGAGCGCCGGGCGGTTCGAGCCCTCGCCGGGCGAAATTGAGAGGCGCGAGGGTGCTAAGCTACTGGTTTGGTTCAGGTTTGGGGAAATTCCTTCGCCCCTCCTTCGCCGGGCGAAGCGAAGGCGAAAACGAAGCGTCGCCGGGCGAAACTCCCCTGTCGCCGGGCGCTTTTGTTTTTTTCTTATAATTTTCTTTTCTTTTAACGATTCATAATTCTCGAACCGTAACTCCGATTTAGGCGTTCTTTATATCGTTGGAAAGCTATTGAGCTGTACTTTATGATTATGATGGTGTGGAAACTGTTGGCCATTTTATTATGTCGGAAAGTCGGGAATAGTGCTATTTAGCGACTTTTACCGTTTTGATGGTGTATTTGAATGTGAATTATACAATAGTGCATTGATGTGAATGTATATAGATTGTATGTGATTGTATGAGATGAATGCATGAATATATTGTGAATATATATATATGCATTTCAAGAATGTCTTGTGTCATTTTGCATGTGAAGCATCATGAAATACATTCTTGTGTTGAGCGATTCTAAGGAGAATCCGTGGTAACATCGTGTGCCTATGTGAGGTGTGAGCGATGATTACGAACGATTGTGTGCCTATGTGAGGTGTGAGCAATCGGATTGTGTGCCTAGGTGAGGTGTGAGCAATCAGATCGTGTGCCCGCGTGTGGGGTGTGAGCGATCGGGTCGTGTGCCCAGGTGGGGTGTGAGCGCTCCATAAACATTATGTGCCCATGTGGGGTGTGAGCAATGGGTGAACATCGTAGGCCCGACGGGGAGTTACTTTGGTAACGAGGGATGGTTCCAGCAGAAGTTCCTGAGTGAACTTGAGATGATTGAGTCGGTACCGCATTGCATTTGCATAGAGTCGTGAGTCGGTCTCTATGATTTGCATTTATCATCTTTATAATGATGTGTTGTTGAGTAAACATAATTGTGTATGTTTATGTGGAATGATTGGGAATGGTGAAAGTATGCATGATGAATATGCTTGGTTGATATGTAGATATACATTGTGATGTATATGGGGGAAATTGTGATGGATTGTGGTGAGAATGTCGAATATGTGTATTTTTATGTTTATATATATAATTATATACATTGTTATTATGATAATATTTCTCACCCTTCTGCTGTTTTATAATGCTCTATGAGGCATTGCAGAGTAGGTATGCTGGTGGTCTTTTTGTGGAGCGTGTCTTCATTCCTTGGTTGGTCGGCTCTGATATGTAGCACCGGGTAGCTAGGATGGCTGTGATTCTTTTGTGATACATATGTATATGTATCTTGCTGATGAATGTTTATGTGAACATGTATGATGTTGGTGGAGAATATTTGATGATTCATGTATATATGTATATATGTTTGCTGTTATTCAATGTTTAGATTTTCCGCTTTTATTCTAAATATTGAGATGTGGGTGTAAGGACTAAGTTCCTCTGTTGCAAGTTACCCCACTGTTGCATATCAATATTGAGCAGGTGTTGTATGTTGTATAATTGTGTTTGATGTGACATGCCTCTTTTATGCCATGTTATAATTATACTCTGACGAAATTTTAATATGTGCCTAAATGATTACTTGATTAATTGGGGGTATAGAAAGGGGTGTTACATTAAGTGGTATCAGAGCCAGAGTTGAGTCAGTTGTGTCTGTCTTGTTGTCGTATTGTTTGAATTGTTGTTTAACTTTGTTGTTATTTTGGGAATGATTAGAATATGGCTGGTAGAAACGACAATGCGATGGCTGCTGCTTTGGAAGCAATGGCTAGGGCGGTGCAAGGTGCGCCGAATGTGAATGCTAACGACGAGTTCAGGAAGAATCAACCACCGGTTTTTAAAGGAAGATTTGATCCCGATGGTGCTCAACTTTGGTTGAAAGAGATTGAAAGGATCTTCAGAGTCATGGACTGTGAGGAAGAGAATAAGGTGAGGCTTGGGTCTCACATGCTGAAGGAAGAAGCCGACGATTGGTGGGTCGGTATGCGTCAAATTCTTGAGGTGGATGATGAAGAGGTAACTTGGGATTTATTTCGTACTGAGTTTTTAAGGAAGTATTACCCTGAAAGTGTGAAAGGGAAGAAGGAGATAGAGTTCCTTGAATTGAAACAAGGTAGTATGTTCGTGGTGGACTATACTGCTAAGTTCGTGGAATTGGTTCAATTCCATCCTCACTATGCTGCAATCACTGCCGAGTTCTCAAAGTGTATTAAATATGAGAATGGTTTGCGTCCTGAGATTAAACAGGCTGTGGGATATCAAACGATAAGAAGGTTTTCGGATTTGACAGAATGTTGTAGAATCTTCGAGGAAGATAGCAGGGCTCGTTCTACACATTACAAAAGTTTGAATGAGAGGAAGGGAAAGCAACAAGTTAGAAGTGGACCTTATGTGACACCTGTTGATAAGGGCAAGTATAGGGGAAACTTTGAGAAGAGATCTGGAGGAGGAGGTTCGGGTCCCATTAAGTGTTATAAGTGTGGGGAAATAGATCATAAATCATTTGAGTGTGGGAAGCCAGTGGTGAAATTTTCTAATTGTGGAGGTACTGGGCATGCTGCTACAGATTGTAGAAGGAATATGGTGAAGTGCTATAATTGTGGAGAAGTGGGTCACATTAGTACTAAGTGTACTAAGCCGAAACAAGCTCAAGCGGGCGGAAAGGTGTTTGCATTGGCAGGGACTCAAACTACTAGTGCAGACCGTTTGATTAAAGGTACATGCTTTATTAATAGTACGCCTTTAGTTGCTATTATTGATACGGGAGCGACTCATTCGTTTGTTTCGTTTGAAAATTTGGAGGCACTATCTTTATGGTGCAAGATTTGAAGTTTTTAGTGATCACAAGAGCTTGAAATATTTATTTGATCAAAAAGAATTGAACATGAGACAAAGAAGGTGGTTAGAGCTTTTGAAGGATTATGATTTTGGTTTGAATTACCATCCGGGTATGGCAAACGTGGTGGCCGATGCTTTGAGTCGAAAATCGTTACATATGTCCGCATTGATGATGAGAGTATGGGAACTTTTGGAGGATTTTAGAGACTTGAGTTTGGTTTATGAAATGACGCCGAGAAGTGTGCGACTTGGTATGCTACATGTTACGAATGATTTTCTTGCAACCGTATGTGAAAAGCAAAAGTTGGCTTTGAAGTTCGTTGATTTGATGATGAATGAGAACGAGGATTTCAAGGTTGATAATTTTGGAGTTTTGAGATTCCGTGGTCGTATTTGTATTCCCGATGATGCGGAGTTGAAAAAGATGATATTGGAAGAAGGACACCGAAGTAACTTAAGTATTCTTCCGGGAGCGAATAAAATGTATCAAGATTTGAAGAAAATCTTTTGGTGGTCCGGATTAAAGAGGGATGTGGCTCAATTTGTGTATGCGTGCTTAACTTGTCAAAAGTCTAAGGTGGAACATCAAAAGCCTAGTGGATTGATGCAACCGTTGGACATTCCGGAGTGGAAATGGGATAGTATATCGATGGATTTTGTTACGGGATTGCCGAATACGCAAAGAGTTCATAATGCTATTTGGGTAATCGTTGATAGGCTTACTAAATCTGCTCACTTCATTCCAATTGATATTAGTTATCCTTTGGAGAAGTTAGCCGAGATTTATATTCTTGTGGTTGTGAAGTTACATGGAGTTCCTAAGAGTATTGTATCGGATAGAGATCCTAGATTCACATCGAGGTTTTGGGAGAGTTTACAAAAGGTTTTGGGTTCTAAGCTAAGATTGAGTCCGGCTTATCATCCGCAAACGGATGGTCAAACCGAGAGGACAATTCAATCGTTGGAGGATTTGTTGCGTGCTTGTGTGCTCGAGCAAGGGGGTGTTTGGGATAGTTATTTGGCGTTGATTGAGTTCACCTACAATAACAGTTTTCATTCAAGTATAAGTATGGCACCATTTGAGGCTTTGTATGGTCGAAGATGTCGAACACATTTGTGTTGGCATGAAACCGGTGAGCGGACGATAGTTGGACCGGAGATGGTACAACAAACGACGGAGAAAGTGAAGTTTATTCGTGAGAAGATGAAAGCTTCTGAAAGTAGACAAAAGAGCTATCATGACAAGAGAAGGAAATATCTTGAGTTTCAAGAAGGCGACCATGTGTTTTTGAGAGTTACGCCGGTTACGAGTGTGGGTCGTGCTTTGAAGTCGAAGAAGTTGACTTCTCGTTTTATTGGTCCGTATCAAATTTCTGCACGAGTTTGTGTTGTGGCTTATCGTGTGGCGTTGCCTCCGAATCTTTCGAATTTGCATGATGTATTCCATGTTTCGCAACTTCGGAAGTATGTTCCGGATCCGTCACATGTTATTCCTATGGACGAGGTTGAAGTGAGAGATAACCTTACGGTTGAAGCTTTACCGATTAGGATTTTGGACCGTGAAGTTAAGAAGCTAAGAGGCAAGGATATTGCGCTTGTGAAAGTAGCGTGGGGAGGCGCTGCAGAAGGCAATATGACTTGGGAACTAGAGAGTAGGATGCGAGAGTCGTATCCGGAGTTGTTTGAATCAGGTAATATTTTCGAGGACGAAAATTTCTAAAGTGGGGGAGAGTTGTAACGCCCCGATTCCGATTTTTCCCATTTTGTTGAGTCTTTTATTTAAGTTGAGTGATAAATTATTTTATTTGTGAAATTGGTGTGTTAATATGCTATGTTGACATGTTATGATATTTTACCGTTTTTGAGAGTTTTCGGGAAAATTAGAATGGAGGGTATTTTAGACATTTCTCAATTAATGATAAGTTAGAAATTTAGTAGAAATAGAATTGTGTGAGAAAATGAATTAATTTAAGTTGTGTAGAAAAGAAAATAGAAAGGAAAAAAAAGGGATAAGAAGAAGAAATAGGAGAGAAATAGAAAGAAAAGAGAAATAGAGAGAAAAAGGAGAGAAAGAAAGAGGAAGAAGAGAAAAGAGAAGAAAACTTGGGAAAAACCTAGAAAACCATCAAGAACAATCATCTAGCAAGCTTGGAATCCGGGTAAGGGTGTGAAATCTTATTATCTCATCAATGTGTATGATTATGTATGTGTTTGCTTGGATGTTTCTTGTTTTCCATGGCCTTTGAGTTTTAGGTCGAAAATGATAAAATGATTAGGAATCGATGTTTTTACGGTCGGAAATCGATATAATTTGCGTTGTATGATTACCATGTGTTTATGAATCATTGTTGATAATTGTTTTGCTGTTGGGATTGATTTGGAACGAAAAATGAGGTTTTTGGGGGTTTTGGATCGTGTAACCCGTAACAGCATTTTTCTGGTTCTGGTGTGACTCGCCAGGCGAATTTGGGATTCGCCAGGCGAATTGAGTCTCGCCACTAGTTCGCCAGGCGAAGTGCTGGCGAAGGTAGATTCGCCAGGCGAATTCGTAAGTCGCCAGGCGAAATTGGAATTACAGAAAGGGGGTAGCTTCTGTAACTCTTGGGGTTTTTCTAAATTGGTGACTCGCCACTGACTCGCCAGGCGAAGTGCTGCCGAATGGGATTCGCCAAGCGAATTCTCAAGTTGCCAGGCGAATTTGGCTGTTTCTCAATAAATTCTTAGCCTTTGAAAATTCATAACTTTTGATCTGTGATTCGGTTTGAGGCGTGGTTTGATGCGTTAGAAAGCTTATAAAATGTACTTTATTATGATGATGATTTTGAGAATTATTAACCGATTTAATTATGTCGGAAAGTCGGGAATAGTGCTATTTAGCGACTTTTACCGTTTGAAATGTGTGTTTTGGATGTGAATCATACAATAGTGCATTGATGTGAATGTATATAGATTGTATGTGATAGTATGAGATGAATGCATGAATATATTGTGAATATGTATGCATTTCAAGAATGTCTTGAGTCATTTTGTATGTGAAGCATAATGATGTACATTCTTGTGTTGTGTGATTCTAATGAGAATCCGTCGTAACGTCGTGTGCCCATGTGGGGTGTGAGCGACGGTTTGGTTCCTGAGAGAATCCGCTATAACGTCGTGTGCCCGTGTGGGGTGTGAGCGATGATTATAGACGATCGTGTGCCCATGTGGGGTGTGAGCGATCGGGTCGTGTGCCCGTGTGGGGTGTGAGCGATCCATAAACGTCGTGTGCCCGTGTGGGGTGTGAGCGACGGGGAACATCGTATGCCCGACAGGGAGTTACATTGGTAACGAGCGATGGTTCCAATAAGTTCCTGAGTGAACTTGAGATGATTGAGTCGGTACCGCATTGCATTTGCATAGAGTCGTGAGTCGGTCTCTATGATTTGCATTTATCATCTTTATAATGGTGCATTGATGAATAAACATGAATATGTATGTTTATGTGGAATGATGAGAATTGGGAAAGTATTCATGATGAATATGCTTGGTTTAGTATACATATGCATTGTAATGTATATGAGTGAATTGTGATGAATTGTGGTGAGAATGTGAAATATGTATATTTTTATGCTAAGATATATAATTATATGCATTGTTATTATGATAATATTTCTCACCCTTCTGCTGTTTTATAATGCTCTATGAGGCATTGCAGAGTAGGTATGCGGAGGTCTTTTTGTGAAGCGTGTCTTCATTCTTTTGGTCGGTCGCTCTGATATGTAGCACTGGGTAGCTAGGATATATATGATTCTTTTGTGATACATTGTACATGTATCTTGTTGATGAATGTTTATGTAAACATGAATTATGTTGGTGGATAATACTTGATGATGTATATATATGTTATATATTATTCAATGTTTAGATTTTCCGCTTTTATTCTAAATATTGAGATGTGGGTGTAAGGACTAAGTTCCTCTGTTGCAAAGTTACCCCACTGTTGCATATCAATTGTGGAGCAGGTGTTGAATGTTTTAAATTCATGTATAATGTGACATACCTCTTTTATACTATGTTTATAATTATACTCTGACGAAATTTTTAATATGTGCCTAAATGATTATGTGATTATTTGGGGGTATAGAAAGGGGGTGTTACAGTGGGCAGGGTGATCTGAGAGATAAGCCCATTACACAGGCTTGAGGACACACATAGGACTAGAGTGGAAAGTAGTATGGCCTACGTAGCATCTTGGTACGTTTGGTTTACACAAAATCCACACCCAGACGAGGTTTTCTTGGGAGATGTTATGATTTGGGCATCTTGTGCATTTCGGAGTGTTAACCTTGAAAGTTGTCGACTCTGGTGACCATTCCCGAGGACTAAGTTGAGGCACTCCTCCCAAGAGGCGATAATGGCAGACCAGAAATGGAAAACCCATTACGCTTCTTGATCCGAGGACCCGAAGCTGAGAACTTTCCATAGGATGACCGTTTTTTAGGGGGAATCAGTGGAGGCACTCCTCGATTGGCGATAATACTGTACCCAGAAGGATGAATGTATTATTGCTTCTCGACCTCAGTGCCAGAAACTGAGGATCCTTCGTTTTTAGAACCTACATGTGAGAAGGGACGAATGTTTACAGGTTTGCAGGTAACCGTAACCTTCATCCTACCCGATATTCTGGTTTTCTTATCAGTGTGGACTTATCAGCCTGGTACTATGGTATTATGATTATTCAGATATTCTGGTATTTCGATTACTCTGACACTTTGACTATTCTGGTATTCTGACTATTCTGGTATTCTGATTATGCCGATATTCCGACATTCTGGTATTCTGATTATTCGGATATTCTAGTATTCTGGTATTTTCTTCAGAGCAGACCAATGAACTTATTCAGACATCAACATAACACTTATTTGGAATATATGGAAGCTTTAATCCCATGTCTTTTGCATCCATAACATTTCATTGCATTTGCATTCTTGCATCATTTTTCATATCTGTCTCCGACCAGAACAGTGAGCTCATCCATCCTTTGTCCTCGACCCGTAGTTGATTTCCCAACTTTCGTATTGGACTTGAATCAGTATCTTGGCAAAATCATGAACTCAGGGGAACAGAATCAGTTTGTGACTAGGGCCGATGTTAAATTGATGAAGAGTCAGTTGGATCAGCTTGTGGAAGCTATGAAAGCCATGACAAGGGGAGAGGCCAATATTCAGAGACGTGAGAATGTCATTCCACCTCCGGTGATAAATGTTGCTCAAGCTCAGCCTATGCTAATAATTGTTGTGGATCCTGTTGTACAAGAACATCCTATTGTCTGAGGTGGACATTCATCTTCTCTTGATGCCGTCGACTATCAGAGTTTTTCTTTCTCTATACCAGATGTCCAAGGGGTAGTTCCAAAGATGAGGTCTAAGGGCCCACGATCTGTTGAGTTGGATGAAAGATACCGTGTGTTGGACGAGAAGCTTAAAGCCCTAGAGAGGTGTGGTACTCTTGATCTGAATGCTTCAAGCATGTGTTTGGTACTCGGCCTTGTAATGCCTCCGAAGTTCAAAACGCCAAAGTTTGAAAAATACAAAAGGGATAGCCGCCCAAAACAATATCTGGTGATGTTTTTCCAAAGAATGACCTCTTATGTCCACAATGACAAGCTCATGATCCACTGTTTCCAAAATAGTATGAGTGGGGCATCATTGTATTGGTATATGCAGTTAGAGAGTGGTTGCATTCAATCATGGTCAGATCTAGCCAATGCCTTTGTGAAGCAATACAATTATATTCTTGACATGGCTCCCAGCCGCATGCATTTGTAAGGTTTATCTCAAGCGGATAATGAATCATTCCGAGGGTATGCTCAGAGATGGAGAGAGGTAGCGGCTCGTGTTCAACCACTACTTATAGACAGAGAATTAATTGACCTGTTCATAGACACTTTGCAAGGCCTGTATTTCGATAAGACTATTGGCGATGGAACATCGGCTTCCTCTGACCTGGTAATAGTGGGAGAACGGATTGAGAGCCTGCTCAAATGTGGAAAGATCCAAGACATCTCGGACATCCCAGCCAGTGAAAATGAATCAGTTGTCACTTCTCAAGAAAAATATGAGGAAGAAAATGGTTCCATCCCGGAATCTACAATACCTCATTCTCAGCGTTCAGGTATTTCAACTGTTCAGAGTCAGCAATCTTCCGGGTCTTCGTATCAAGGACAATATTCTTCTCCGAATCAGAGACCTCCTCAGAGTCAACGGTCATACAGCCGTCAGCTGCGTCAGCAAGCCCGACAAAGGCCAAGGAAGCCAGAGAGGCACTTCACTCAGTTGCCAATATCGTACAGTCAGATGTTGCCAGATTTGATCAAAGGTGGATTAATAGTGCCGAAGGATTTGAATCCAATACATTTTCCATACCCACCAGGTTTTGATGTCAACGCCCGTTGTGACTACCATGTTGGGGCACAGGGGCATTCAACTGAAGACTGTAAGGTGCTCAAGAGCAAGGTTCAGACACTTCTTGACTCCAACATGTTCTCATTCACGCCTCAGGGTATTCAGATCAACAGTTCTCCTTCATCTAGTCAGGTGGGTTCATCAGTCCATGTTATGGAAGGAGTCACCAAGAAAAGTGGTGCAGACGATTATCAGATCGACTTCAGCGAGCAATTATGAAGATGGCAAGATCAGTAGCAAATCAAGTTTGGAAAGCCCAGTTCTCTGAAGCTGGCAATCATTATATCATGTCATTCCTTTGCATTTGTAGTTTCTTTTCTGTTAAAGTGAAAACTCATTTGTAAAACTCGTATGTTTTTAATTGATAATGATAATGAACTGAATATGGATGTTTTGATTAAATCCATTCGTGTTCACTCATACTTTTTATCGATATCATATACTTGTTTAAGCAGGAACCGAGGAAGGATGACGAAATCAAAGACGCAAGAACCTCCTATTGTATGCCTTTGAAATAAACCCTGTTGATGATGTACAGACATTGTTTCAACTCCCTAAACACCGGAGACATTAGGAAAATAATCCCTTGTAAACCCCTTTGAGCCTAGTAGTAGGAGTTTCTTTCTGAAAATGAAAAACCCTTAATCTTAACCTGGGGCAGGGTAGGTGTCAACTAATTTGGCCGAGCGCTCAAATTTCAAAAGGAGTGTCCCATTCGAGGATCAAATCATAATGGTTATCCCTCACCAACCGAAGAGTGAGGCAGCCACAACTCTTTCAAACAAGTCAGACAAACCGGTGTCACACAATTTATTCCGATAAAAGAATCATCGAAAAGAAAGAAAGCCCGCTAAGTCAAAACTTGAAAACAAGTGACTTAGGCAAAAGTTAGGGCATCCCCCTGGACTTCAAAATCGAAAGATTCAAAAAGAATCAGTCCAGGCAAAAGTCAAGGAAACAAAAAAAAACAAAAGAACGAAAAAGCGAAAAGCGAAAAGGGTGACAAATGAAAAATCCTCAAGCAAAAAACAAGTCGTGTGAATACAGACACAAAGACAAAAGGGGTGATTGTCACTATGAAAACCATGTGGGTTCCCTCTATCCTCTTCCCATTCATTAACATTTTTGAAAGATGAGCGCCTGTGTCGAGTTAGCTGAACGTAGGATTAGAGAACATCAAAGAGAATGGGTGGGTTAAAACAAAACCTTGAGCCTTATATCCTTTCTTTTGCAAAACCGCGAACCAGGCCACGTTACAACCTTTAAAAGACCTAATTGAAGCAGGGTTGTTTCAAAAGCATACTTCGGTTAAAATCACGTCAGTTTTGACTCCTAAAAGGAATTTCTTACCATTCATGTTGGTATCAATGTGACATTCTAATAAGTGATTCGTTCACTATATGTCATGACATTTTTCCAGTGAACAGGCTTAGATTTCAAAACTGTCATAAGCATTGCGTTCAAAATTATCTTTTCAAAACGAATTGTTTTACTTGCGAGTAAGTACTTGATATCAGAAGAGTTTCTACAATGGAGAGATTGATCAAGATAAGATGCAAACGCCAGAAGACTCCGTTGAGTAGGGGCAAGTCATCAAATGATCATGCCAAATGGGTGATTCATTCTAAGATTCGGCTAATCTGGAGCAGCCACGTCGAGGAATCTCTCTAAAGTTAAACCAATCTAGGACAATAATGTCGAGATTCAACAAATCTCTCGAATATCAATTGGTCAGGGGAAAAATCACTTCAAGGCTAGTATCGAGGCAGGCACCTCAAGAGCACGAGAAGTTATCCTCCTCCAAAAGACGGTTAATCAAAAGCACCTTTTCAAGATTCAGGATACAGGGGAAGAGTATTTCAAATCACTATGAATCATCTCGAGGCAAATTCCTTCATTAACTATGCAGTCTGGGGCAGTTACGTCGAGATCCATAAATCTCTCCGAGAGTTTGAATACCATGGGGAATTTTGAATGTAGGGTTTTCTGTAAAATCCTCTTGAGACGATTTCTCTCGGTAGACCATTTGGTCTGAGACAAGTAGGGAGTCCGCTTATGATATTTTGCATGCAGTTAATCAGCAAAAGCGCGAAGCGCCAAAGTAGTTCCCAGCATGGGGTTTCTCTTCCTCGGCAAGGCGCCAGAGGGTATCGTTCCCCAGTGAGGTATTAGAACTGCTACTCATCCCCAGAAGAAATAGCCAAGATGGTTTTGTCCTCGGTAAAGTGTTCTCCCTAGCGAGAGTCCTAAGGTTTGGTTTCCCCAACCGGAGTTGGATTTGTCTTTTCTCCAGCGAGAGTTCAAGTCCCTAGACAGGGTAGAGATAGTTTGTTCTTGCTCTCCAAGCAGGTGGGCATCCCCAGCAAGAGGCTTGTTTGACCTCCCGTCCCCAGTAAAGCCTTTCTCTCTAATATAAAAGAGCTAGCATCCTCAGCAGAGCATTGAGAACCTCTCTCTCCCCAGCAGGAGTATAGAGATTTGTTTTCCCTAGCCAGATTGGTTTATTACTCCCTAGTTAGTGTTCAGAAGTCAACCACATCAGACAGGATAGTGTTGCATCTCCAGCAGGAGACTTGTTTGATGACTCTCCTTGGTAGAGATCTATATTACCCACGGTTTCGTGGTGTCTACTTTCCTCATCAAGACATGAAGTGTAATTTCGCCGGCTAGGGTATGTTATCACCCCCAACAGGTTAAAGTCGTTTCCCTAGCAACAGGTCAAGTTCAATGATATTCCTTGACAAGTTGGGTATTATTGACTGCTCACCCCAAGCAGAGTTTGGTGTTCATCCTCTCAACGGTTTGATCAACAGTGGTTGACATCCCCGGCAGATTCCAAGTCCAATGGTTATTGGCGCCTTTTCCATATCACATCTTTGGGTTCCATCATCAGCAGTCGTCATTCTTAATCCCCAACGGAGTGGAAGTTCTCTTCAGGTTTCATCTTCAGCAGAGGTTTGGATCGGGAAGGTCATTCAATTTGCCCTCCTCAGCACGGTTTGTGACCCTGAGGACAATTCAGTTTGTCATCCCCAGTGGATTTGCCTTCATATCCTCAGCATTTATTTTGTTGAGAAGCCTCATTGATTCTTGCATATAGTAATCATCATTACATCGCATCCTCAAAACGCGTAGCATTTCCATTTTATATGGAGCATTACGAAATTCAAACATATGCATTTGAAGCATAAGCCAGGTTTGGATATTTTCGTCGCCAGACGTCCCCCAACAGAAAATGGTTTAACTCAAGTGGTTCAATCTTACTTTATCCCCAACAGAAAATGGTTTAACTCAAATGGTTTAACGTTGACTCTTTTTCATAGTAGTTTCATTTGTTAACTTTGTTAATGGTTCTTAAATGTTAGTTTTGACTAATTTATGCTTACATTTTGGTATCAATTCCACTTAATTATTGTTGATAATTTCCATTGGAATTTTGGTGGCTAACCTTGGTTATTGTTTTTGAATTACATAGACTAATTGTTGAGTTGTTTTGTAGTGATTCATACTTGATTTGCTAAGTTGTTTAAAGGAAGGAAGTGTTGTTGCATACATAGCTGTTATGCACAAGGTGAGCTGTTAAATGTTGCAGTTCTGTCCATAGTTTCTTACACCTATTCATTTCTGAAAACAGGTACTGTTGAAAGCTGTTTGGGCTTGTGGTTGGATTTTATAGTTGTGCAGGTGCTGGAGCGCTGTTGTTGTTGCTGTTTGTGGTTTATTGCAATTGCTTGTTATTAATAATGTGTTTGTTGACTTGTGCAAGGCATCTCAAGGAGGCTTTCAATTGCGGTGTGATTGGTTCATTCCACTTTCGTTTGTGAATTAAGTCCATTTCTAACATTTTTTCATTGGTTTTAATAGGCTCGAGGCTTTCAAGTGCTTACGTTGCTTTGCTTACGTTGCTATCCGGTAGTACTCTTCATCCCTTCTACTCACTTTCTCCTTTTCAAATAACATGAGAAGTAGGATTGGAGTCCCGACTGTTTCTTTTTGGCGGGCAATTTTCTAAAACGTCCTCAAAGGAGGCTCTGTATTTGTGTGTTTATATTTGTGCTAAAGACCTCTATGAGGCATCCCTTTCCCTATCCCTATGATAAGTCCTCAAAAGAAGGCAAGCGAATGAGGGACTAGCAATTAGTCCCCGCACTTTCAGTTGAGTCATTCACTATCTCACACCACGTGCTGATGCTCTTGAACATGTGCCCTCGATCTTGTTATCGAGTCCGTCAAATGGAAGGAGGGTCTAGCAATCAGACCCCCACACCTTGTCTATAGTTCGCATTGACCGATGTTGATGCTTATGTGATCTGATTCACATCTTCCCCTTCCTTACTCTGCTCTCCATGGTCCTCGATACCATTGGGTGAGTACCCTTATTTCCCATAACTAGCTTGTTTGCCTCGGTTGATATGACCTCTTGGCTAAAGCTCCCCCTTTTTCTTACTTTGATTGTGTGACATTATTGTTGACTGACACTGTTTACTCTTTCGTTTGCTTTTAGTTCCTTTTGTTTATGGATTGAGTTACATAATGTTTACTTATCTATTCACATGATCCTCTTAGGATTCCTAACTCCACTTAATTTTTAATTAAGTCGGAGGTAGGAGAGACATTAGGATAGCAATCCATGAATGAAAACATTAGATAGATTCCCCTCTCGATCCTGACCTTAGGACCATCATTGCATGCTAACTTGTAGATTCAGTTTCCCAGTCTAGACTATCCGTGTGACCTTCGTGAGTCTCACCTTTCTCTCGCTCCCATGCGATCGAGACCGTTTCATGTTCACCCGTAGTAGTGTGAACTACGGATGCTCTGATTCCTCTTTCTTTTCAGATTAAGGATACGTAGGCAGGAGATGGGATATCTCGGTGAGCACACTAACAACTAATTCCCCCTTTCCTCTCGCACCCGTGCGATCGGGACGTTAACCAAGCAATCAATTACTCAAACCCCTTTCTCTCGCCTTAACGCGATCGAGACGTTCTTCAATCAATCAAACTTTTTCTCTCGCCCGAGTGCGTTCGAGACTCGTTCACCAAAACAAAACAACCGACCCCGTAAGGTTTAACTACGACTGCTCTGACTTCCTCCTTCGTGTCAGATTGAGGATACGTAGGCACGAGACGCGACGTCTTGGCGAGCAACCTTCCCCCACAAAACCGTAGTCCGTCGAACTACGTCGACTCTGATTCTTTGTTCGTCCACGAAGATACGTAGGCATAGGATCGCGACAATCCTTGCGAGTCCTCTTTTGGTTTTCACCGTCCCTTTTCCCCCGTTCATTTTCCAGTTAGCAGTTAAGCTTCAGATAACCTACACCCTCTGATCAATAACAACAAGCGTGGATCCCATTGAGTACGATGGACGCGAGTGGGTGCTAATACCTTCCTCTCGCGTAACCGACTCCTGAACCCAGACTATGGTTGTGATGACCATTTCTTTCCCTTTGTTGAGGATTTCTTCGGTCGTTTCCTTTCCCTGCGTCGGGATAAATAACGTTCTGTGGCGACTCTTTTGTTCATTTTCGCCGGTTAATTTTCGCAAATGCGACTCTGCTGGAGGCACTCCCTACTTGAAAAGGTGTTTTTGATTAACCGTCTTTTGGAGGAGGATAACTTCTCGTGCTCTTGAGGTGGCCTGCCTCGATACGAGCCTTGAAGTGATTTTGCCCCTGACCAATTGATATTTGAGAGATTTGTTGAATCTCGACATGATTGCCCCAGATTGGCTGAACTTTAGAGAGATTCCTTGACGTGGCTGCTCCAGATTAGCCGAATCTTGGAATGAATCACCCATTTGGCGTGATCATTTGATGACTTGCCCCTGCTCAACGGAGTCTTCTGGTGTTTGCATCTTATCATGATCAATCTCTCCATTGTAGAAACTCTTCTAATATCAAGTACTTACTCGCAAGTAAAACAATTCGTTTTGAAAAGATAATTTTGAATGCAATGCATATGACAGTTTTTAAAACCAAGTCTGTTCACTGGAAAAATGTCATGACATATAGTGAACGAATCATTTATTAGAATGTCACATCGATACCAACATGAATGGTAAGAAATCCCTTTTAGGAGTCAGAACTGACGCAATTTTAACTGAAGTATGCTTTCGAAACAACCCTGCTTCAATTAGGTCTACTCCGAAGTATGCTTTTGAAACTTTCCATAGGATGACCATTTTTTAGGGGGAATCAGTGGAGGCACTCCTCGATTGGCGATAATACTGTACCCAGAAGGATGAATGTATTATTGCTTCTCGACCTCAGTGCCAGAAAATGAGGATCCTTCGTTTTTAGAACCTACATGTGAGAAGGGATGGGTGTTTACAGGTTTGCAGGTAACCATAACCTTCATCCTACCCGATATTCTGGTTTTCTTATCAGTATGGACTTATCAGCCTGGTACTATGGTATTATGATTATTCGGATATTCTGGTATTCCGATTACTCTAACACTTTGACTATTCTGGTATTCTGACTATTCTGGAATTCTGATTATGCTGATATTCCGGCATTCTGGTATTCTGATTATTCGGATATTCTGGTATTCCGGTATTTTCTTCAGAGCAGACCTATGAACTTATTCAGACATCAACACAACACTTATTCGGAATATATGAAAGCTTTAATCCCATGTCTTTTGCATCCGTAACATTGTATTGCATTTGCATTCTTGCATCATTTTGCATATCTGTCTCCGACCAGAACAGTGAGCTCATCCATCCTTTGTCCTCGACCCGTAGTTGATTTCCCAACTTTTGTATTGGACTTGAATCAGTATCTTGGCAGAATCATGAACTCAGGGGAATAGAATCAGTTTGTGACTAGGGCGGATGTTAAATTGATGAAGAGTTAGCTGGATCAGCTTGTGGAAGCTATGAAAGCCATGACAACGGGAGAGGCCAATATTCAGAGACCTGAGAATGTCATTCCACCTCCGGTGATCAATGTTGCTCAAGCTCAGCCTGTGCTAATCCCTGTTGAGGATCCTGTTGCACAAGAACGTCCTAGTGTCTGAGGCGGACATTCATCTTCTCTTGATGCCGCCGACTATCAGAGTTTTGCTTTCTCTGTGCCAGATGTCAAAGGGGTAGTTCCAAAGATGAGGTATAAGGGCCCACGATCTGTTGAGTTGGATGAAAGATACCGTCTGTTAGACGAGAAGCTTAAAGCCCTGGAGAGGCGTGGTACTCTTGATCTGAATGCTTCAAGCATGTGTTTGGTACTCAGCCTTATAATGCCTCCGAAGTTCAAAACGCCGAAGTTTGAAAAATACAAAGGGAATAGCCGCCCAAAACAACATCTGGTGATGTTTTGCCGAAGAATGGCCTCTTATGTCCACAATGACAAGCTCATGATCCACTGTTTCCAAAACAGTCTGAGTGGGGCATCATTGTATTGGTATATGCAGTTAGAGAGTGGTTACATTCAACCATGGTCAGATCTGGCCAATGCCTTTGTGAAGCAATACAATTATATTCTTGACATGGCTCCCAGCCGCATGCATTTGTAAGGTTTATCTCAAGCGGATAATGAATCATTCCGAGGGTATGCTCGGAGATGGAGAGAGGTAACGGCTTGTGTTCAACTACCACTTATAGACAGAGAATTAATTGACCTGTTCATGGACACTTTGCAAGGCCCGTATTTCGATAAGACGATTGGCGATGGAACATCGACTTCCTTTGACCTGGTAATAGTGGGAGAACGCATTGAGAGCCTGCTCAAATTTGGAAAGATCCAAGACGTCTCGGACATCCCAGCCAGTGAAAATGAATCAGTTGTCAGTTCTTAAGAAAAATATGAGGAAGAAAATCGTTCCATCCCGGAATCTACAATACCTCCTTCTCAGTGTTCAGGTATTTCAACTATTCAGAGTCAGCAATCTTCTGGGTCTTCGTATCAAGGACAATATTCTTCTCCAAATCAGAGACCTCCTCAGAGTCAACGGTTATACCGCCGTCAGCCGCGTCAGCAAGCCCGACAAAGGCCAAGGAAGCCAGAGAGGCATTTCACTCAGTTGCCAATGTCGTACAGTCAGATGTTGCTAGATTTGATCAAAGGTGGATTAATAGTGCCGAAGGATTTGAATCCAGTACATTTTCCATACCCACCAGGTTTTGATGTCAACGCCCGTTGTGACTACCATGCTGGGGCACAGGGGCATTCAACTGAAGACTGTAAGGTGCTCAAGAGCAAGGTTCAGACACTTCTTGACTCCAACATGTTCTCATTCTCGCCTCAGGGTATTCAGATCAACAGTTCTCCTTTATCCAGTCAGGTGGGTTCATCAGTCCATGTTATGGAAGGAGTCACCAAGAAAAGTGGTGCAGATGATTATCAGATCGACTTCGACGAGCAATTATGAAGATGGCTAGCTCAGTAGCAAATCAAGTTTGGAAAGCCCAGTTCTCTAAAGCTGGCAATCATTATATCATGTCATTCCTTTGCATTTGTAGTTTCTTTTCTGTTAAAGTGCAAACTCATTTGTAAAACTCGTATGTTTTTAATTGATAATGATAATAAACTGAATATGCATGTTTTGATTAAATCCATTCGTGTTCACTCATACTTTTTATCGATATCATATGCTTGTTTAAGCAGGAACCGAGGGAGGATGACGAAATCAAAGACGCAAGAACCTTCGATTGTATGCCTTTGAAATAAACCCTGTTAATGATGTACAGGCATTGTTTCAACTCCCTAAACACCGGAGACATAAGGAAGATAATCCCTTGTAAACCCCTTTGAGCCTAGTAGTAGGAGTTTCTTTCTGAAAACGAAAAACCCTTAATCTTAACCTGGGGCAGGGTAGGTGTCAGCTAATTTGGCCGAGCGCTCAAATTTCAAAAGGAGTGTCCCATTCGAGGATCAAATCACAATGGTTATCCCTCACCAACGGAAGAGTGAGGCAGCCACAACTCTTTCAAACAAGTCAGACAAACCGGTGTCACACGATTTGTTCCGAAAAAAGAATCATCGAAAAGAAAGAAAGCCCGCTAAGTCAAAACTTGAAAACAAGTGACTTAGGCAAAAGTTAGGGCATCCCGCTTGACTTCAAAATCAAAATATTAAAAAAGAATCAATCCAGGCAAAAGTCAGGGAAACCAAAAAAAACAAAACAACGAAAAAGCGAAAAGCGAAAAGGATGACAAATGAAAAATCCTCAAGCAAAAAACAAGTCGTGTGAATACAGACACAAAGACAAAAGGGGTGACTGTCACTCCGAAAACCGTGTGGGTTCCCTCTATCCTCTTCCCATTCATTAACATTTTTGAAAGATGAGCGCCTGTGTCGAGTTAGCTGAACGTAGGATTGGAGAACATCAAGGAGAATGGGTGGGTTAAAACAAAACCTTGAGCCTTATATCCTTTCTTTCGCAAAACCGTGAACCAGGCCACGTTACAACCTTTAAAAGACCTAATTGAAGCAGGGTTGTTTCGAAAGCATACTTCGGTTAAAATTGCGTCAGTTCTGACTCCTAAAAGGGCTTTCTTACCATTCATGTTGGTATCGATGTGACATTCTAATAAGTGAACAGACTTGTGAGTAAGTACTTGATATCAGAACAGACTTGCGAGTAAGTACATGACATTTTTCCAATGAACAGACTTGGATTTCAAAACTGTCATATGCATTGCATTCAAAATTATCTTTTCAAAACGAATTGTTTTACTTGCGAGTAAGTACTTGATATCAGAAGAGTTTCTACAATGGAGAGATTGATCAAGATAAGATGCAAACGCCAGAAGACTCCGTTGAGCAGGGGCAAGTCATCAAATGATCACGCCAAATGGGTGATTCATTCCAAGATTCGGCTAATCTGGAGCAGCCACGTCAAGGAATCTCTCTAAAGTTCAGCCAATCTGGGGCAATCATGTCGAGATTCAACAAATATCTCGAATATCAATTGGTCAGGGGTAAAATCACTTCAGGGCTCGTATCGAGGCAGGCCACCTCAAGAGCGCGAGAAGTTATCCTCCTCCAAAAGACGGTTAATCAAAAGCACCTTTTCTCCCGGTAGACCATGTGGTCTGAGACAAGTAAGGAGTCCACTTATGATATTTGGCCTGCAGTTAATCAGCAGAAGCGTGAAGTGGCAAAGTAGTTCCCAGCATGGGGTTTCTCTTCCTCGACAAGGCGCCAGAGGGTATCGTTCCCCAGTGAGGTATTAGAAATGCTACTCGTCCCCAGAAGAAATAGCCAAGATGGGTTCGTCCTCGGCAAAGTGTTCTCCCTAGCGAGAGTCCTAAGGTTTGGTTTCCCCAACCGGAGTTGGATTTGTCTTTTCTCCAGCGAGAGTTCAAGTCCCTAGACAGGGTAGAGATAGTTTGTTCTTGCTCTCCAAGCAGGTGGGCATCCCCAGCAAGAGGCTTGTTTGACCTCCTGTCCCCAGTAAAACCTTTCTCTCTAATATAAAAGAGCTAGCATCCTCAGCAGAGCATTAAGAACCTCTCTCTCCCCAACAGGAGTGTAGAGATTTTCTTTCCCTAGTCAGATTGGCAGAAGACAACCACATCAGATAGGATAGTGTTGCATCTCCAGCAGGAGACTTGTTTGATGTCTCTCCTTGGTAGAGATCTATATTCCCCACAGTTTTGTGGTGTCTACTTTCCTCATCAAGACATGAAGTGTAATTTCGCCGGCCAGGGTATGCTATTACCCCCAACAGGTTAAAGTCGTTTCCCCAGCAGCAGGTCAAGTTCAATGATATTCCTTGACAGGTTGGGTATTATTGACTGCTCACCCCAAGCATAGTTTGGTGTTCATCCTCTCAACGGTTTGATCAACAGTGGTTGACATCCCCGGCAGATTCCAAGTCCAATTATTGGCGTCTTTTCCGTATCAGATCTTTGGGTTCCATCATCAGCAGTCGTCATTCTTAATCCCTAACGGAGTGGAAGTTCTCTTCAGGTTTCATCTTCAGCGGAGGTTTGGATCGGGAAGGTCGTTCAATTTGCCCTCCTCAGCACGGTTTATGACCCTGAGGACAATTCAGTTTGTCATCCCCAGTGGAGTTGCCTTCATATCCTCAGCATTTATTTTACTGAGGAGCCTCTTTGCATCTTGCATATAGTAATCATCATTACATCGCATCCTCAAAACGCGTAGCGTTTCCATTTTATATGGAGCATTACGAAATTCAAACATATACATTTTAAGCATAAGCCAGGTTTGGATATTCTCGTCGCCAGACGTCCCCCAACAGAAAATGGTTTAACTCAAGTGGTTCAACCTTACTTTATTCCCATATGAAGTTGCCAATTGGTGTTCCCTTGCAGAGTTGTCTGTTCAGATTTCTCTTATCCCCAACATAAAACAATGTGAATGTGGCCCCAAGCAGGTATTTCAACCAATCCGTAGGGTAGTAAATTCGTCAATCTTACCCTTTTGGTCTTCATTCCCTAGCAGAGTCGTTTGACTAGGATTTCCTTATCCCCCTTGAGTCGTCCGTCACACCCATTGTCCAAGGTTTGGATGCGTTAATCTTGATGTTTTCGAGACATTGCCCTTTCAACACTCGTCCATGTTTGTTTCATGTCCTCAATACTTCGTTTGTATTGACTCCCCATTTCTTTCAACACTCGTCCGTGTTTGCCTCGCTTTCCTCAATATTCGTCCATATTGATCTTTCAACACTCGTCCGTGTTTGTTCAGGTTCATCAATACTCGTTCGTATTGATCATGTATTTGAAGACACTCATCCGTAGTCTTTCAACACACGTCCGTGTTTGTTCAGGTTCATTAATACTCGTTCGTATTGATCATGTATTTGAAGACACTCGTCCGTAGTCTTTCAACACTCGTCCGTGTTTGTTCAGGTTCATCAATACTCGTTCGTATTGATCCTGTATTTGAAGACACTCGTCTGTGGTCTTTCGACACTCGTCTGTGTTTGTTTCAGGTTAATCAATACTCGTTCGTATTAATCCTAGAACGTGTAGACACTCGTCCGTGGTCTTTCAACACTCGTCTGTGTTTGTTTCAGGTTCATCAATACTCGTCCGTATTGACCCCGTAGTTAAAGATACTCGTCTGTGGTCTTTCGACACTCGTCCGTGTTTATTTCAGGTTAATCAATACTCGTTCGTATTGATCCTAGAAAGTGTAGACACTCGTCTGTGGTCTTTCGACACTCGTCCGTGTTTGTTTTAGGTTAATCAATACTCGTTCGTATTGATCCTAGAATGTGTAGACACACGTCTGTGGTCTGTCAACACTCGTTCGTGTTCAATTTCATTTCTTCAATACCTCGTCCGTATTGACTTTAGACGCTCGTTGTGATATTTCAACACTCGTTCGTGTTTGCTTCAGGTTAATCAATACTCGGCCGTATTGACCCTCATTTCTCTCTCGACACTCGTCCGTGTTTGCTCATATTGATTCTAGATTCTTAGACACTCGTCTGTGTTCCTTCATCATTCGTATGTGTTCATCCCCAGTGCAATTAAGCACCCGTCCTTGTTTGTTTCGTTTTGTTTCAATACTTTGTCCGTATTGATTGTGACGCCCGTCCGTGTTTGTGGTTTTACATCTCCTGTTACTGGTTCCCCAGCGGAGACGTCCCTCCCTCGCAGGTTGCGAATTTGGTGTGGTCATTTTGATATTCAGTCTTCTTCTTGACACTCTTCCGTGTTCATTCTTTTGTTGATATGCGTAAGTATCATCTTTCGATACTCGTCCGTGTCGTTAACTGAATCACTTGTTCATGTTTGACCTCTTTCTTTAATACCCGTCCGTATCATCTTTCGATACTCGTTTGTGTCGTTAACCCAAACACTAGTCCGTGTTCATCTTTCTTTGATACATGTAAGTATCATCTTTCGACACTCGTCCGTGTTGTTAACTGAATCCCTCATTCATGTTCGTTCTCATTCTTTGACACCCGTCCGCGTCATTTACTATCCCTAACAGATTTTTCAATCTCACTTACCTTTCATCCCCAGTTGAGTTTTACACTCGTATGATTCTCTACCCATATTTTATATTCACATAGTGCAAATTTTTAGTTTCTGTTGGTATTCAATCCCTATTTACCTCGAATGACTGAAAGTCGCTGCTCTCATCCTTTCAGGTCCACAGTTGATTGAATAGGGGCAGCTGTAACACCTCAAAATTTGCCTTCCTATTTATACCATCACTAACTGGCTTATGTTTCGCTTTTTTATGCATTTCCATTAGTTCATAATCTTACAATCATTCATTTCATTGAGCTCCTAAGACGTGGGATAAAGAGTTTCTTTGAATAAGGGTTTCTTATTCGCTTTGAGGTTCTTTTCATTCAAGCTTGAAGCAAAGGTTGAATTCTCATCATCATAAACATCTTTGTCAAGATTATCAAGTCTATTTTCTTCAAGATTTCTCAAGAGCGTCAAATGTTTAGGTTTTCTTCATTGGTTCAATTGAGAGGGTTATGGATTAAGGTTGTATTGCCTTTCAACATCTCAGGCTGCTCTCTTTATCAAGGTGCATCTCATGGTGAATCAGGGTTCTCATTCATGGTGGAACTGGTGGATTTCTCATCAGCTAAGGTTCATTGGGTTAAGGGTTCATGTCGAGACTATCTTGGTCATACTTCTTTCCATATTTCAAGACTTATTTCTTTCAAAGATTCTTTAAGGCAATACTATGGCGTTGATTATCCAGTCATGGCAAGAAATGGTGGAGTCGGTGTGTTCAAGACATTATTACCATATCCATTGCTTATTGCTCGTTGCTGGTAGGACAAGATAGTATGGAATTCAAGCATTGAATTAGGGCTTAAACAAGATCTAAACAGGACAAGTAAGTTGATTTGGATTCAATTTTTGGTGTAATCATCGAGGCATGTCACGACTTAGGTGCAAAGGCATTGATCAAGTTTCTTTGACTTTGGTCAAAGTCAATAAGGGAAGTTGACTTCTTGACTAAAGTCATATCTAATGTTCATGTTAATAGCTTTGTGTCCAATATTACAAAAGTCAATTTGAATGGCAAATGGAAGCATGGAAATCATCGGTAGAGATAACAAGTCATAACATCATTCAAGGATATGCATTGGTATTTTTTGGTATTTGTCCATAAAAATTCATCAAGATCCAAAGGTTCATGCTCATCCAATGATATAATTTTATAAGTTCTAAACATCATGCAAGTTTCGCCGAAGTTCCATCCAACCTCATCTATGTTCATTCAAAATTACAATCATACAATTTACTAGCCATGTCGACATTACAAATTGGAGCATTACAAGAAGAAAATTATAAAATCTATGCTAAGCTTTTCCCAATCCGTGGCCAGACTTCACATCTTCAAGCCATCCACATTTACATTCAACCTGCAAAACAAAAAACAAGCACCAACATCAGACCAATTCAGCCACAAGCCACTGTTCAAAGTTAATAATCCATGGGAAGTTCAAATAGATAACAAATCCATGATCCACTCACAGTTCCAACATGACTTCATATTCGTGCTGCCAAGTCTTCATGGTGCGTGATGGTTTCCTACATCCAAACCTGGTGTTCCTGCAATTTCAGAATCATCATTAGAGGAAAAATAAAGTTTGATGTTATTTCCATGATCACCTTTTCAAAGCCAATTTTGTACAAAATAGAAAAAACAAATAAAAGTTCATATTTCATCATCTGCGAGATTCGTCCTTAACACCATAACAGCAGCAGCGACATGTTTTCACACCAGTGGTACAAGTTCATTACACTAACAGATCCAAGAAAAAAGAATAAAAGGCAGTTCAAATAACTACAAAGAGTGCTAATTGTCATACCAGAATTCATGAACTAATTGCAGCAAAAAAGTTGACTACAATATAAAGTGCTGACTGGCTGCTGTTGTTCTAATGGTTTGGGTTCTTCAAGATTACTAGCAGCCTTGCAACAAAGCCAACTAACTTCATCAACCAGTACACAACTAACCTCATAACTGTCATAACAGAATTGAAAAGCTTACTAACTAATCATAACAGAACTCAACCTAACTTCTAACTGTCAAAAACCACTAACAAAACCTATAACTGTCACTCATTCTAACCATTCTAACTAACTTAATAGAAATCAGAGGGAGTATAAGAATCAAACTCACCTCATTCATGTTTCTTCTTCTTCATTTTTTTCTTCTTCTGATTCCATCATATTCATGCCATTTTACTCTTCCTCTCCAGTCTCTTCTACTACATTCTACAATCTCACTTCATCGTCACCCTTAATCACCCGTTAATCCTCACAAATTCACGGCGAAAATTGGATAACGACTTCAACATTACGCCAAATCTCTAACAACCTGTCACAAGATCCAAAGAACAGGGGTTAACACCAATTCAACAATCATCTTAATGCAAGAATTCGACTCCGCAAGCTCTTCGTCAGCAGAGGCTCTCACTCGTACACAAGAACAACAACAAAACCACTCAACGATGCAAGGATTTGAAGTAATAGAAGAAGGGGAAGAAGATGCGGATTCGTAACAGGTTCGAAGGAGAGAATTGAGGAATTCGTACCTGGAGTTTCGCATTATCGTAATTCTCGATGCCGTCGTGCAGAGGAGGAAGTCGAATCAAGATTTCACCGTGAGGTATTCCCCGGCATCTCCATCAGGCGAAAGAAACTTCCGTAAAACCGCGGCGAACTTCAATCCACCTTAACCTTCATCGTTATGTCAGCATCAGTTCGCCAACCGGTAAGAGAATTCACAGCCACAAGTCAACGCCGGTTATGAATCCAAGGCTCCCACACTCATACCCGAAGGATTCGACTCCCGAACCGAAATTCTTTCACCGAAACTCAAGATCCAGGTTTGTCACGTTGTTCCGGCGGAGTAATTGAGTCGTTTGGTTGTGATCTTTGAAAGAAGAGGGTATCTGTAGTTTCGTCGGCATCACCAACCTTGAAAAGTCACCGGTAAGCACTCTGATCTCCATACCTTGATGATTTGACACAGTTTCTCTTCACCGTCCTTTCGTTTGTGCTCCAAAAAACAGAAGACCTAAGATTCTTTGCGAATCACGCTTGGCCCTTCGTTGAACTTTGATTTGAACCACCTAGGGTTCATATCTGTGCAACTCTGATTAGAGGTTTCTGAGATACTCTAGGTAAAACCAAGACCGGATCGTGAAAGAGGGAGTCACAAGGTTTGTGTTGACGCAAAATATGAAGTTTCTTGAACCTCCGCCACCGCCGGAGGCTATTTCGGGCACGACGGAGCTCTTTGGACTCAGACCAGGCAATAGAAGACATGGAGCACATGAGAAGGAAATGGATGTACTATCTGAACTATGCCTTGCTTCCTTTGAACATGCTCAATGGGCCTCAAGTCTAGTGTTGTGATATGCGCACACTTCTTGTCCTCGTGGCACCCCCCCTAGGATTCAAGGCTGAAGTCAATGGGCCTGGTACACGCCTAGGCCACATGCACCAAATGCTTCACTTACAGCACCCTCCATGGTTAACGTCTGTGTTCCTTCTCAATTTCTGTTTTTAGAGATTAATTAGATTCTAATTAGGGTTAAGTTTTAGATTTAGGTTTAATTTTGATTTCGAATTTTGAACCTTTAATTTGGATTAATTAGTTTTAATCTTTATCCTTAGATTTTGATTACCATTTTTTTAGAATTAATATATTTTAGAATCAAATTCTTAGGACTAGTTTTAAAATCGGTTTAGAACTAGTTCATGACTTTAGAATTAGATTCTAAAAACTAATCTTGACCTTAATTGACTTTTTACTCGGTTTAGTAAGTGGACTAATGGTAGATTAGCTTTGATTAAATTTCGTTTAGAAACTAATTTTAATTTGATTTAGACTTTAACTTTGAACTGATGTTGACTAATGTTGGTATAGTTTGACTAATTAGATTAAATTTGAATAATTGTGTTTAGCTTAATTGCTCGTTAAGTGATATCCGGCTTAATTGTCCACTAATGCTTTTTAGAATTGGAAATTAACTTTGAACTAATTGACATTGACTTAGTTGAATTGATTTAGTTCTAACATTGACTATACTTAGATTTTAGTGTTAACGTTGACTCATTTTCATAGTAGTTTCATTTGTTAACTTTGTTAATGGTTCTTAAATGTTAGTTTTGACTAATTGTTGCTTACATTTTGGTATCAATTCCACTTAATTCTTGTTGATAATTTCCATTGGAATTTTGGTGGCTAACCTTGGTTATTGTTTTGGGATTACATAGACTAATTGTTGAGTTGTTTTGTAGTAATTCATGCTTGATTTGCTAAGTTGTTTAAAGGAAGGAAGTGTTGCTGCATACATAGCTGTTGTGCACAAGGTGAGCTGTTAAATGTTGCAGTTCTGTCCAGAGTTTCTTACACCTATTCATTTCTGAAAACAGGTGCTGTTGAAAGCTGTTTGGGCTTGTGGTTAGATTTTATAGCTGTGCAGGTGCTGGAGCGCTGTTGTTGCTGTTGTTTGTGGTTTATTGCAATTGCTCTTGTTATTACTAATGCGTTTGTTGACTTGTGCAAGGCATCTCAAGGAGGCTTTCAATTGCGGTGTGATTGGTTCATTCCACTTTCGTTTGTGAATTAAGTCCACTTCTAACATTTTTCATTGGTGTTAATAGGCTCGAGGCTTTCAAGTGCTTACGTTGCTTTGCTTACGTTGCTTTACTTACGTTGCTATCCGGTAGTACTCTTCATCCCTTCTACTCATTTTCTCCTTTTCAAATAACATGAGAAGTAGGATTGGAGTCCCGACCGTTTCTTTTTGGCGGGCATTTTTCTAGAAAGTCCTCAAAGGAGGCTCTCTATGTGTGTGTTAATATTTGTGATAAAGACCTCTATGAGGCATCGCTTTCCCTATCCCCATGATAAGTCCTCAAAAGAAGGCAAGCGAATGAGGGACTAGCAATTAGTCCCCGCTATTTCAGTTAAGTCGTTCACTAGCTCACACCATGTGACGCCCCCAATCTATACCCCCAATTAACATGCAATTAAAGCACTAAAAGAAAATTCGAAATTTCGTCAGAGTACATTTGAATTCGCGGCATAGAAAGGGAGGAATCACATCAACTGTAACCAAACATACACATAACACCTGCCCATAAAGATATGCAACGGTGGGGTAGCAATCAACAGAGGAAACTTAGTTCCTTACACCCACTTCTCAGAAATTAGAATTAAAGCGGAAAATCTAAAATCTGAACAACATATATACATATATACATATAAACAGTTTGTCATACATCCAGTTATACATATACAACCACAATATATCATCAGATATACAAAATAATCGCAAACGGCCACCCTAGCTACCCGAAGTCACATATCAGAGCCGACCGACAAAAGAATGAAGACGCAAAGCTTCACAAAAATAATACCTCCAGCAACACTAATCTGCAACGCCTCATAGAGCGTTATAAAACAGCAGAAGGGTGAGAAAAACAACCATAATATAATTGCATAAAATTATATATATATATATATATAAACACAAAAATGTACAAGTAACACATTCTCACCACAACCACATATAACATAATACCGCACAATTCTCAAGCATCGAATACCATTACACACCACACATATACCATACAATCATCAATCACATTCACAAATTCACACACAATTAATTCATGATTTATGCAATGCACATAGACCGACACAACGACTCTATGCACATGCCATGCAATACCGACTTTCATTGTTTCTCATGTCTCAACATCAGTTCACTCAGGAACTATTGGAACCATCGCTCGTTACTGAGAATCTCAAGTAACTCCCCGTCGGGCCTACGATGTTCACCCGTCGCTTTAGGTCCTCAGGCATCGCCTCATATTTTCGAGGCACACGACGTTAAGGATTGCTTTAAGTCTCCAAAGGAGCCCACAATCGTCTATAACCACCGCTTTAGGTCCTCAGGCAGCGCCTCATATTTTCGAGGCACACGATGTTATAGCATATTCCCCTCGGGAATCAAACCGTCACTCAGGACGTTCAACAATGCACATCATGATGCTTGGCATACAATGACTCATGACATTCACATTGCATCCATACACACATTCATAATCATGCACATTTATCAAATACCACACTTAGCATTTTCTTGCCTTTCGGCCACAAATCATCAACAAAACAGCACATAAGTCATTCCACATTCAAAGCAACACCATATAGCATAATACACGTCAAATACACACCATTAAAGCGACAAAAGTCGAGATTCGACACTATTCATATTTTCCGACAAAATTTAATCGGCTAACCATTCTCAAAACCTCATAAACATAAAGTACAACTCGATACCTTTCTAACGACACCAAGAATACAAAAATCGGATAATCGGAACCAAAGTTACGAACGAAAACGAAAAATGATATTTTGAAAAGTCACATTTTGCAAAAGCTCTGTCCATACGCGTACCACCATGAGCCATACGCGTATGAGCAGAGACTCATTTTCCCAAAGTTCACGTGTAAAAACCCATACGCGTAATGCCCTCTCTCGTACGCGTATTGCCCTGAAATGCTACGCGTATCATACGCAAATGGGCAGATGGCCGAGGAAAACAACATCTCATACGCGTAATGCCCCACGGCTCGCCCACCATACGCGTATTGCCAAGGTCCATACGCGTATGAACATGCCCCATACGCGTATGACCTGGAAAAACCAGAAAAATTCCTGCATAATTTGTTCCACGATTTTCCACCCAAAAACTTCCAATTCATCATCCGAATCTCAGAAAAACAGCAAATGGAAGTGTAATAATACCTATCAAACATGTATAGACAATCTAAACACATTCAACACAAGTTCTAACATATTTAAATCAATTTTTAATCAATTATACCAAATATGGGTTTTACTCATTTTCTTCCAATTCAATCCAAAACAACAACAAACACACATACATAATCGTATACAATCATAGAATAATCGAGTTTCGCACCCTTACCCGATTTAATCGACTCTACAACTTGCTCTTGATGATTTTTCCACACTTCCTTCAATTTTCTCTCTTCTCCTCTTTTCTTCTCTTTTTCCTTTTTTCTTCTTTCTTTCTCTCTATTTTTCTTTCTTTCCCTTTTCTATTCTATTTTCTTTTCTTTCTTACTAACTTAACAATTATCTATGAAATGCCCAAAATACCCCTACACTCAAATATCTCGCAAACGTTCCCAAAACGCGATAAAATATAATCACGACGAAAAATAACATATTTTCACACAAAAGTCGAAAATAAAATAAAATAATAATAAGATAATCAAAAGACTCAATAAAATAAAATTGGCAAAACTGGGGCGTTACAATTCTCCCCCACTTAGAAATTTTTGTCCTCGAAAATATTACCTGATACTAACAACTCTGGATACGACTCCCGCATCCTACTCTCTAACTCCCACGTCAAATTTCCCTCAGCAGCGCCTCCCCACGCCACTTTCACAAGTGCAATCTCTTTGCTCCTCAACCGCTTCACCTCGCGATCCAAAATACTAACCGGTAATGCCTCGACCGTAAGGTTATCTCTTACCTCAACCTCGTCCATCGGAATCACATGTGAAGGGTCCGGAACATACTTCCGAAGCTGTGAAACATGAAACACATCATGCAAATTCGACAGATTCGGCGGCAACGCCACACGATACGCTACAGCACCGACTCTCGCAGATATCTGGTAAGGACCAATAAATCGAGAAGTAAGATTCTTAGATTTCAAAGCACGACCAACGCCCGTTACCGGCGTAACTCTCAGAAATACGTGATCACCCTCTTGAAACTCAAGATCCTTCCGTCTCCGATCATGATAACTCTTTTGTCTATCCTGAGAAGCCTTCATTTTCTCACGAATAAACTTTACCTTTTCCGTCGTTTGTTGCACTAAATCCGGTCCAACCACCGAACTTTCACCTGTTTCGTGCCAACACAACGGCGTTCGACATCTTCGTCCATATAAAGCCTCAAAAGGTGCCATTCCAACACTAGAATGGAAACTGTTATTATACGTGAACTCAACCAAAGCAAGATAACCGTCCCACGCACCACCTTGTTCCAAAACACACGCTCTCAACAAATCCTCCAAAGACTGAATAGTTCTTTCGGTCTGACCATCCGTCTGCGGATGATAAGCCGAACTCAACCTCAATCTAGAACCCAAAGCCTTCTGTAAACTTTCCCAAAATCTCGATGTAAACCTAGGATCTCGATCCGAAACAATACTCAATGGAATCCCATGCAATTTCACAACCACACTGATATAGATCTCAGCTAACCGTTCCAAAGAAAAACTGATGTCAATCGGAATAAAATGCGCCGATTTAGTCAGCCTGTCCACAATCACCCAAATAGCATTATGCCCACGCTGAGTGTTCGGTAATCCCGTCACAAAATCCATCGAAATGTTATCCCATTTCCACTCAGGAATATCCAACGGTTGCAACAAACCACTAGGCCTCAAATGTTCCACTTTCGATTTCTGACAAGTCAAACATGCATACACAAACTGAGCCACATCTCATTTCAAACCAGACCACCAGAAAATCTTCTTCAAATCTTGGTACATCTTATTCGCACCCGGATGAATACTTAGGTTACTCCTGTGTCCTTCCTCCAAAATCATCCTTTTCAACTCCGCATCATCAGGAATGCAAATACGACCACGAAACCTCAAAACACCAAAATTATCCACCTTGAAATCCACATTCTCATTCCTCATCAAATCAACGAATTTTAAATCCAGCTTTTGTTTCTCACTAACCGACAACAAAAATTCATTAGTAACCTTCAACATTCCAAGCCTTACACTCACCGAAGTCACTTCACAAACCAAACTCAAATCTCTAAACGATTCCAAAAGTTCCAACTCTTTCACCATCAATGCGGACATATGCAACGATTTACGGCTCAATGCATCGGCTACCACATTAGCTTTACCAGGATGGTAATTTAAGCCAAAGTCGTAGTCTTTCAAGAATTCCAACCATCTCCGCTGCCTCATGTTCAACTCTTTCTGATCAAATAAATATTTCAAGCTTTTATGATCACTAAAGACTTCGAACCTTGCACCATAGAGATAGTGCCTCCAAATTTTCAAAACAAAAACTACAGCCGCTAATTCAAGATCATGAGTAGGATAGTTTTTCTCATGAACTCTTAATTGCCTTGAAGCATAAGCTACAACTTTACCTTCCTGCATCAAAACACCACCCAAACCAATTAAAGAAGCATCGTAGTATACAACAAACGGTTCATTAGGATCAGGTAAAATCAGAATAGGAGCTGTCGTCAATCTTCTCTTCAGCTCACAAAAACTTTCTTCACATTGAATATCCCAAATGAACGCTTTGCCCTTACAAGTCAACTGCGTCAAAGGAAGAGCTAGCTTAGAAAAACCTTCAATGAACCTCCGGTAATAACCAGCCAAACCCAAAAAGCTTCGAATTTCAGTAACGGATCTAGGAGCCTCCCATTGTAGAACTGCTTCCACTTTAGATGGATCCACAGCAATACCATTACCTGAAATTACGTGCCCAAGAAAACTCACCTCAGACAACCAGAACTCACACTTGGACAATTTGGCAAAAAGCTTCCTTTCCTTCAAAACCTGCAAAACAATACGCAAATGCTCTGCATGTTCCTCACGAGACTTAGAATAGATTAAAATATCATCAATAAACACCACCACAAAACGATCCAAATGCTCGTGGAAAATACGATTCATGTATTCCATAAACACACCAGGCGCATTAGAAACCCCGAACGGCATCACTGAATATTCATAATGACCGTAACGTGTTCTAAAGGCCGTCTTCTGAATATCCTCTTCTTTCACTCTTATCTGATGGTACCCCGATCTCAAATCGATCTTACTAAATACACAAGCACCAACCAACTGATCCATCAGATCATCAATCCTTGGAAGCGGATACTTATTCTTAATCGTCACTTTGTTCAACTGGCGATAATCAATACATAATCGCATACTCCCATCTTTCTTTTTCACTAACAAAACTGGAGCACCCCAAGGAGAAACACTTGGCCTCACGAACCTCTTTTCCAACAACTCATTTAACTCCTTTTTCAACTCCACCAATTCAGATGCCGACATTCTATAAGGTGCCATAGAAACAGGTCTAGTACTAGGAACTAGATCAATAGAAAATTCAACTTCTCTCTCTGGCGGTACATCTGAAATATCCTCAGGAAACACTTCAGGAAAATCACACACAACAGGAAACACTTCAAGAGAAACTTGACTATCCACAGTTAATGATGCAAACAAACCAAACAATTGAGCTTCGTCCGCTAAAAGTTTCTTCAACTCTTTAGTAGACAAGAAACTCGAGTCTTCATCTTCCTCAAGAGAAGGAAACCTTACAAGCTTATGATAACAATCAATGTGCACCCGATTGAATTGCAACCAATTCATTCCCAACACCACATCTAAACCTTCCAATGGTAAACACACCAAATCCATCGCAAAGTCTTTACCATAAATGGTCAAAGGACAACTCAAACTCACCAAAGAAGTAGTTACTGACCCCATCACTGGAGTATCAATAACCATATCAAAATCCATCACAGACAACACAAGATTCAAACGTTTCGCGCACTCAGACGAAATAAACGAATGAGTCGCTCCAGTATCAATAATAGCAATTAAAGGCATATTATTAATAAAGCAAGTACCTCTTATCAGACGATCTGCACTTGAGGTCTGAGTTCCCGCCAATGAAAACACTTTCCCACTAGTCGGAGCTTTCTTCTGATTCGGACACTTCGAGCTAATGTGACCAGGTTCCCCATAATTGTAACACTTCACTACATTCTTCCTTTTACAATCAGCTAAAACATGTCCGATACCACCACAATTAGAACACTTATCCACTTTCTTCCTACATTCCATCTGGCGATGACCCAATTCACCACATTTAAAACACCTAGGAGCATTAGACATACCTCTTCCACTTGACCTTCGATCAAAAGTTCCCCTTTGTTTACCTTTATCAGCCGGTGACACATACGGACCACCACAGAACTGTTGTTTCCCTTTCCTGTCACTTACACTTTTATAGTGAGCATAACGAGCCTTACTATCTTCATCATAAATCCTACAGCATTCCACCAAATCAGCAAACCTTCTAATACTCTGATAACCAATAGCCTGCTTTATCTCAGGACGCAAACCACTTTCATACTTTACACACTTTGAAAATTCAGCAGTCGCTTCCACATAATGAGGATAAAACTGCACAAGTTCCACAAACTTAGCAGTATAGTCAATAACCGACATATTACCTTGTTTTAGCTCCAAAAACTCAATCTCCTTCTTTCCTCTGACATCCTCGGGAAAATACTTCCTTAGAAACTCTCGGATAAACACCTCCCAAGTGATCTCTTCTTCCTCCTCCTCAGCTTCCAACACCTGACGAGTACTGACCCACCAGTCATCAGCCTCTTCGTGTAACATATGAGTGCCCAACCTCACCTTAACATCATCGTCATCACAATCCATCACCCTGAAAATCCTCTCAATCTCTTTCAACCACAACTGCGCACCATCCGGATCATGTTTCCCTTTAAAGACCGGCGGCTTATTCTTTCTAAACTCATCATCTCCGGCAGCATTCGGTGCACCCTGCACAGCTCGTGTCATCGCTTCCATCGCAGCAGCCAAGGCAGCATCATTACGACCAGCCATATTCTGTTCGTCTAAACACAGAAACTATGGTTAAACAACAACTCGTCCAACACAACTCGCCCAATATGCCAGACACAACAGACACAACAAACACAACTGACACGGACTGGCTCTGATACCACTTAATGTGACGCCCCCAATCTATACCCCCAATTAACATGCAATTAAAGCACTAAAAGAAAATTCGAAATTTCGTCAGAGTACATTTGAATTCGTGGCATAGAAAGGGAGGAATCACATCAACTGTAACCAAACATACACATAACACCTGCCCATAAAGATATGCAACGGTGGGGTAGCAATCAACATAGGAAACTTAGTTCCTTACACCCACTTCTCAGAAATTAGAATTAAAGCGGAAAATCTAAAATCTGAACAACATATATACATATATACATATAAACAGTTTGTCATACATCCAGTTATACATATACAACCACAATATATCATCAGATATACAAAATAATCGCAAACGGCCACCCTAGCTACCCGGAGTCACATATCAGAGCCGACCGACAAAAGAATGAAGACGCAAAGCTTCACAAAAAGAATACCTCCAGCAACACTAATCTGCAACGCCTCATAGAACGTTATAAAACAGCAGAAGGGTGAGAAAAACAACCATAATATAATTGCATAAAATTATATATATATAAACACAAAAATGTACAAGTAACACATTCTCACCACAACCACATATAACATAATACCGCACAATTCTCAAGCATCGAATACCATTACACACCACACATATACCATACAATCATCAATCACATTCACAAATCACTACAACAAAAAGGACTTATAACATCTCACCTTAGACAGCGCTTTGTTACAAAAGCGCTGCTATAGGTCAAAAACACGGAATCTATTAATTTAATAAAGGAAAAGCGCAAAAAAATATAAGACCTTAGACAGCGCTTTAGTGAAAAGCGCTGTCTAAGGCCTTTTAAATTTTTAAAAAAATTTAATGGAAAATATTAGACAGCGCTTTCCTTAAAAGCGCTGTCTAAGGCCTTTTAAATTTAAAAAAATATAAGACCTTAGACAGCGCTTTTAAGGAAAGCGCTGTCTAAGGTCTTAAATATTTAAAAAAATAAAAACAAAAGCGCTGTCTAAGGCCAATCTTAGAAAGCGCTTTTAAAGCGCTGTCTAAGGGCCACCTTAGAAAGCGCTTTGTTTAAAAGCGCTGTCTAAGGTCTAATAAAATTAAAATATATGAATATACTCAGTTTTCATTTTCAGTTTTGCGCTCTTTCTTCTCCCTCCCCTGTTGCGAACGGATACTTGCGAACCTGAGCTAAACCCTTGCCGTCGTCCACCGCGCCGTCGTCCACCGTTCCTCCCTCATTTCGCGACTCCGACGACCTTTACTCCACCGTGACCGTCTGTTCCTCTCTCATTTCGCGTTTTCGTCACTCAGTTTGGAAGTTTAAGAGTTTCAGATTATTACACATTTTATAAGGTATGCTGATAATGTTGCTGTTGATAATGTTGTTGTTGATGTTGATAATAATGTTGTTGTTGATGTATTACACATTTTACACGTTTCAGAGTATTACACATTTTACACGTTTCAGAGTTTCAGTTTGGAAGTTTCAGAGTTTCAGAGTTTCAGTTGATAATGTTGCTGATAATGTTGATAATGTTGTTGTTGATGTTGATAATAATGTTGTTGTTGATGTTGATAATAATGTTGTTTATGTTGTTGCTAATGTTGGACTGTTGCTAATGTTGATAATGTTGTTAATGTTGTTAATGTTGTTGCTAATGTTGGACTGTTGTTGGATATAAGAATAAAATATGTGCTAACTTCATTTTTGGTGATATAGGAATAGAATCAATATAATGTGTTAGTTTAGTTTGTTCTTGTTAACATTTTTCTACATTGTTAACTATTGCTATATAATGTGTTTGTTTAGTTTAGTTTAGTTTAGGTTAGTGTTAGTGTTAGTGTTAGGTTAGTGTTAGTGTTAGTGTTAGTGTTAGTGTTAATGTTAATGTTTAGCAGTTGTAGAAGATCTTCATGATTGTCCCGAAATGTTTGAGAGGTTGGTAAGCGATGCAGAGAAACCGCTCTATCAAGGTTGCACTAAATTCACAAGACTGTCTGCGGTATTGAAGTTGTACAACTTAAAGGCGGGCAATGGATGGTCGGATAAAAGTTTCACAGAGTTATATGTAATTAAATAATTTAAGCTACTAATATAATTTCATGGATGAGGATCTTATAGCGGATGGGTCATATATCAGAAATGACCATAACGAGGGAATTTGGATCCATTCATCCGTCCGCATTGATAAGAAACAAGTAATTCATATTCCAACCAAGAAAAGAAAGAGATGTTAGTGAAAGAGGTAAAATTTGTTATATACTTGATTTCTTTATTATATTTGTTATATATTATGTCATATTTGTTATATTTGATATCCTTGATTTTTTTATTACATTTGTTATATATTATGTTTGATATCCTTGACTTCTTTATTATATTTGTTATATATTATGTCATATTTTTTATATTTGATATCCTTTATTTCTTTATTATATTTGTTATATATTATATTTGATATCCTTGATTTATTTATTACAGGTTAGATGGCTACTAACAATGATGACCCACATGCTGATGATCACGCACATGATGATGATCATCCACATGATGATCAGGTTGGAAGTAGCAGAACTATGGAAGAAGAGATTAGGAGAGGAATAACCATAATGAGGAGAGTGATCCATGCTAGAAATCAAGGCATGACTTATAATGTGCATTGGAGCGAAACAGGCACACTTGTTGAGCCTAACGGTCATATGTTGACAAGTTTCATTGGTACACTTGTAAGGAATGAGGTTCCTATTACTTTAGATGACTGGAGAAACAAACAGTTGAAGGAAACCAAAGAAAAAATTTGGAATGAGATAAAGGTACCATAATTATGTCTTTAATTATGCCAACTAATTATGTCGTTTAAATTATTTGTACTAACCAATGTGTATGGTTTTTTTAGAGGTGCTTTAATGTCGAGGACGACAGAAAAGCTTATTTGATGAGATTGGCAGGGAAGCTCCTAAGAGGGTTTAGGACATATTTAAACAAAACCTATCTTAAGGATGCTGAAGGTAATTTTGTTGATGGAGAGTTTCCATCTAAATATGCAAGTTTCATTTCACCACAAGAATGGGTGAAGTTTAAAGCCAAACGACAAACCGAGCAATTTAAGAGTTTAAGTGCAATTAATCGGGATAGAGCATCAGATCCCCAATATAAATACAGGAAAGGACGTACTGGATATGGACGTTTAGAGCAACAATTGGTAAGTATCAATAAATTGCAATGACATAATAATTGTTCATCATGAGTTATATTTGATCATATTATTTGGCTTTATATGTAGTTACAAAAGGCGGGTAGCTCTGAAACATCTCTTCCTGCACATGTCTTGTGGAAGGAAGCCCGTGTGGGCAAGTCTGGATCTGTTCCAGAAGAGGTTCTACAAGTATATGAGAAATGTGTAAGTATAACAATATTTCTTTAATTAAGTCAAAACTTTATTAACAAATATTTGACAAATATTCGATATTCATCTGATTTTCAGGAGGCGTTATCTCAGTCTGTACCTGCAGATGATACCAGGAGCATACTTAGTCGGGCATTAGATGTCCCTGAGTATCCTGGTCGGGTGAGGGGTAAGGCATTTGGGATCACCCCGACCTCCCTGAATATTAAAAAGGGAAAGGCTGCTAGTTATTCAGTACTTGAAGCTAAATTGGAAGCACTAGAAGCCGAGGTGCGGGAATTAAGAAAGGAAAAAGAAAGGGATAACGCTTCTGGTGTTAGAGATGGATCAGAGAAGGATAGTATCAACTGCAGCTTTCATCCGATTATTCCAGAGGTAATTATATATATATATATATATATATATATATATATATATATATATATATATCTATGAAATTATATTAGTAGCTTAAATTATTTAATTACATATATACACATTAACAATGACATATGTATTTTTGGTTTTAGGGCATTCACCAATGTCAACTATTCTTATCTTCACCAATTCATCGGATGGTTGCCAAGGGAAAAGTGTTTAACAATGGGGTCACAGTACTTCATAATGAATCCCTCCCTACTGGAAGTTTGAAAGTATCAGTTGATATTGCTATGGAGAATGAAGCACTATTACCCTATCCTAACGATGATTCGGAGGTAAGAGTGGTGGGACAAGCTATAGGGTCGTTTGTTGCATGGCCGTCAAATCTCATACTCGTAGGATATGAGGTATATATGCTTAAAACCGTTATAAACCTTTGTTAATCTTAATGTGTAAATTCAAAGATTTTACGAGCATTTTATTTTCATTTTTTACATGGCAATGTTATTTAGACTCCAACAAAATCCAAAACAAAGGATAAGCGGATTCCGGAGCATACCGAGTCCGTTGTCTCAAAAAAAGAGGTACATCACAATTATATGCATAGAAAATGATAAATTGGATATCTTATACTTCATCTAACAAATTATATGATTTATAGCTGCCTGGTAAAGTGATTAGCAACGTTTCAACGCAAAAAACTGTTGGTGCTAAGAATACCAGGGTTAGAAAACAACCAATCGGCAAGGTTAGGACGTGCCTTCAGACCTTTCTACAATTAATGACGGATATTCCGACTGGAGGTGTTCGTCTGATAACTATGGAGAAAGATTTGTATGGCTTTGAATTTGACCAGAATGTTGGTAATGAAGACTTCGAGCAAGTTTTCCAACATACAGAATTGGGCGTCACTGTTGTCAATATATACTTGAGGTATATCCGATCTACTTTGGTAATTGAACAACTTATTTACTTTATTTTTCAAATGAATATTCTAATGTTAATGATGTTTTTATTTCAGGTTTCTGTATGACAGTTTTATGCGCCCCCGGGGATTGGAGCAAAGATTTGCATTCTTATGCCCCAGCGCTGTCAACTTAACCGAAATATTGACGAAACCAAATGAGGTCCATGCGTATATACGCAACGTCTTTATGGACAACCAGGAAACGGAAAAGTTGTACTTTTTACCGTTTAATACTGGGTTAGATTTTCATTCTAAATTCATCTATTATATTTTTTTTTGTATTTTGACTTCGTGTAGAAAGTTTCTATCTAACACTTGTTTAATCTTACAGTGGACATTGGTTGTTGGTTGCAATCAATCCTATCCGCGGAGTAGTGTATTATCTAGATTCCTTAGGAAATGATTGGACCACATACCCGGATATGAAGGACTGTATTGACACGTAAGTGAAATTGTTCTAAATAGAAATGTGTATATTTATTTATTTATGTGAATTGTTCTAAATATTCATTTATATTTTATTAGCACTATACAAGCATTCCTAGAACATCGGGGAATCGACCACACCATTACATGGAATTATGTGAAGGTATATTAATTATCACATGTTTTATTATATTAGTGATGCTTACTTGATAAAACTTAGAATTTATCCATATTTTATTTTCATTTGTAGTGTCCTCGGCAACGCAATCAAATAGATTGCGGCTATTTCATGTTGAGATTTATGAGAGACACTATTTCGTTGGATCGAATGGAGATTCCACCCGATGTATGTATTTCTAACTTATGAGTTATTTTAACACATATCTCTCATATTGTCTAATGAAATAGTTAAAACTAAATCAAACTATATGTTATATTATTATGTAGTATTTTGAAGAATTCAGGAGTGCTACTTACACAAAGGCTCTATTGGATGAAATCAAAGAGGAGTGGTGTCAATACATTATGGAGCTCGGAATTTTACAAACTTAAGGTATAATATTATACTCTTACTTTAATTGATGAGAATTTTAATATGTGTAACTTTGGTTGGAGTAATGCTTTGGTTGGATGCAATTTTGGTGTATATACTTTGAATTGCAATTTTGGTGTATATACTTTGAATTACAAACTTTGAATTACAATTTTGGATGCAATTTTGGTGTATATACTTTGAATTACAATTTTGGTGTATATACTTTGAATTGCAATTTTGGTGTATATACTTTGAATTACAAACTTTGAATTACAATTTTGGTGTATATACTTTGAATTACAATTTTTGGTGTATATACTTTGAATTTTAATACTTTGAATTACAATCTTTGTGTTTTCAGGACCTATAATGTAGATTGAAGCAATGTTTTGGTTGGATGCAATTTTGGTGTATATACAATTTTGGTGTATAAGTAATATGTGCATTGTAGAAAAAATGCTTTGGTTGGAAGCAATAACTTTGGTTGGAAGCAATGCTTTGGTTGGATGCAATTTTGGTGAATAAGTAAAATGTGCATTTGTAGAAAAATGTAATGATTTGTAATTATAAATAGGTGTATATACAATTTTGGTTTGTAATTTTAAATATATATATTGGTATGAAATGCCAATTTTGGATATATAATTTTGGTGTAGAAAGGCCAATGGTTTGAATTGCCAATTCTGAAAAAAATTGCTGGTTGAAAATTACAGGTCAAATTCTGGTTGAAAAAACCTGGTAAAATTGTGGTTAAAAAAAAATTATATAAAATTTTTCGTACACCTTAGACAGCGCTTTTGGTGAAAGCGCTGTCTAAGGTCCACTTTAGACAGCGCTTATGGTGAAAGCGCTGTCTAAGGTGTACTAAAAAAGTCAAAAATGGAAGGTCTTAGACAGCGCTTATGGTGAAAGCGCTGTCTAAGGTGTACTAAAAAAGTCAAAAATGGAAGGTCTTAGACAGCGCTTATGGTGAAAGCGCTGTCTAAGGTGTACTAAAAAGTCAAAAAAGGAAGGTCTTAGACAGCGCTTTTGGAGAAAGCGCTGTCTAAGGTGTACCAAAAAAGTCAAAAAAAGGTAGGGCTTAGACAGCGCTTTTGACGAAAGCGCTGTCTAAAGTAATCCATATAATGTGAAAAAGCGCTGTCTAAAGGTACCATAGACAGCGCTTTTCATTAAATACACGCCCCTTTAGACAGCGCTTTTGGTAATACCAAAAGCGCTGTCTAAACCTATAGCGTCGCTGGTTTATACAGCGCTTTAAAGCGCTGTCTAAAGGCTAAAAAAGCGCTGTCTAAAACCGTTTTTGCGCTAGTGAATTCACACACAATTAATTCATGATTTATGCAATGCACATAGACCGACACAACGACTCTATGCACATGCCATGCAATACCGACTTTCATTGTTTCTCATGTCTCAACATCAGTTCACTCAGGAACTATTGGAACCATCGCTCGTTACTGAGAATCTCAAGTAACTCCCCGTCGGGCCTACGATGTTCACCCGTCGCTTTAGGTCCTCAGGCATCGCCTCATATTTTCGAGGCACACGACGTTAAGGATTGCTTTAAGTCTCCAAAGGAGCCCACAATCGTCTATAACCACCGCTTTAGGTCCTCAGGCAGCGCCTCATATTTTCGAGGCACACGATGTTATAGCATATTCCCCTCGGGAATCAAACCGTCACTCAGGACGTTCAACAATGCACATCATGATGCTTGGCATACAATGACTCATGACATTCACATTGCATCCATACACACATTCATAATCATGCACATTTATCAAATACCACACTTAGCATTTTCTTGCCTTTCGGCCACAAATCATCAACAAAATAGCACATAAGTCATACCACATTCAAAGCAACACCATATAGCATAATACACGTCAAATACACACCATTAAAACGACAAAAGTCGAGATTCGACACTATTCATATTTTTCGACAAAATTTAATCGGCTAACCATTCTCAAAACCTCATAAACATAAAGTACAACTCGATACCTTTCTAACGACACCAAGAATACAAAAATCGGATAATCGGAACCAAAGTTACGAACGAAAACGAAAAATGATATTTTGAAAAGTCACATTTTGCAAAAGCTCTGTCCATACGCGTACCACCATGAGCCATACGCGTATGAGCAGAGACTCGTTTTCCCAAAGTTCACGTGTAAAAACCCATACGCGTAATGCCCTCTCTCGTACGCGTATTGCCCTGAAATGCTACGCGTATCATACGCAAATGGGCAGATGGCCGAGGAAAACAACATCTCATACGCGTAATGCCCCACGGCTCGCCCACCATACGCGTATTGCCAAGGTCCATACGTGTATGAACATACCCCATACGCGTATGACCTGGAAAAACCAGAAAAATTCCTGCATAATTTGTTCCACAATTTTCCACCCAAAAACTTCCAATTCATCATCCAAATCTCAGAAAAACAGCAAATGGAAGTGTAATAATACCTATCAAACATGTATAGACAATCTAAACACATTCAACACAAGTTCTAACATATTTAAATCAATTTCTAATCAATTATACCAAATATGGGTTTTACTCATTTTCTTCCAATTCAATCCAAAACAACAACAAACACACATACATAATCGTATACAATCATAGAATAATCGAGTTTCGCACCCTTACCCGATTTAATCGACTCTACAACTTGCTCTTGATGATTTTTCCACACTTCCTTCAATTTTCTCTCTTCTCCTCTTTTCTTCTCTTTTTCCTTCTTTCTTCTTTCTTTCTCTCTATTTTTCTTTCTTTCCCTTTTCTATTCTATTTTCTTTTCTTTCTTACTAACTTAACAATTATCTATGAAATGCCCAAAATACCCCCACACTCAAATATCTCGCAAACGTTCCCAAAACGCGATAAAATATAATCACGACGAAAAATAACATATTTTCACACAAAAGTCGAAAATAAAATAAAATAATAATAAGATAATCAAAAGACTCAATAAAATAAAATTGGCAAAACTGGGGCGTTACACACCACGTGTTGATGCTCTTGAACATGTGCCCCCGATCTTGTTATCGAGTCTGTCAAGTGGAAGGAGGGTCTAGCAATCAGACCCCCACACCTTGTCTATAGCTCGCATTGACCGATGCTGATGCTTATGTGATCTGATTCACATCTTCCCCTTCCTTACTCTGCTCTCCATGGTCCTCGATACCATTGGGGGTGTACCCCTATTTCCCATAGCTAGCTTGTTTGCCTCAGTTGATATGACCCCTTGCCTAAAGCTCCCCCTTTTTCTTACTTTGATTGTGTGACATTATTGTTGACTGACACTGTTTACTCTTTCGTTTGCTTTTAGTTCCTTTTGTTTATGGATTGAGTTACATAATGTTTACTTGTCTATTCACATGATCCCCTTACGATTCCTAGCTCCACTTAATTTTTGATTAAGTCGGAGGTAGGAGAGACATTAGGATAGCAATCCATGCATGACAACATTAGATAGATTCCCCTCTCGGTCCTGACCTTAGGGCCATCATTGCATGTTAACTTGTAGATTCAGTTTCCCCCTCTAGACTATCCGTGTGACATTCATAAGTCTCACCTTTCTCTCGCGTCCATACGATCGAGACCGTTTCCTGTTCACCCGTAGTAGCGTGAACTACGGATGCTCTGATTTCTCTTTCTTTTCAGATTGAGGATACGTAGGCAAGAGATGCGATATCTCGGCGAGCACACTAACAACTAACTCCCAATTTCCTCTCGCACCCGTGCGATCGGGATGTTAACCAACCAATCAATTACTCAAACCCCTTTCTCTCGCCTTAGCGCGATCGAGACGTTCTTCAATCAATCAAACCTTTTCTCTAGCCCGAGTGCAATCGAGACTCGTTCACCAAAACAAAACTACCGACCCCGTAAGGTCGAACTACGACTGCTCTGACTTCCTCCTTCGCGTCAGATTGAGGATACGTAGGCACGAGACACGACGTCTTGGCGAGCAACCTTCCCCCAGAAAACCGTAGTCCGTCGAACTACGTCGACTCTGATTCTTCGTTCATCCACGAAGATACGTAGGCATAGGATTGCGACGATCCTTGCGAGTCCTCTTTTGGTTTTCACCGTCGCTTTTCCCCCGTTCATTTTCCAGTTAGCAGTTAAGCTTCAGATAACCTACACCCTTTGATCGACAACAACATGCGTGGATCCCATCGAGTACGATGGACGCGAGGGGGTGCTATTACCTTCCTCTCGCGTAACCGACTCTCGAACCCAGACTATGGCTGTGATTGTAACACCCCCTTTCTAATACCCCCAAATAATCACATAATCATTTAGGCACATATTTAAAATTCCGTCAGAGTATAATTATAAACATAGTATAAAAGAGGTATGTCACATTATACATGAAATTAAAACATTCAACACCTGCTCAACAATTGATATGCAACAGTGGGGTAACTTTGCAACAGAGGAACTTAGTCCTTACACCCACATCTCAATATTTAGAATAAAAGCGGAAAATCTAAACATCGAATAACATCAAACATATATACACACACATATATATATATATATATATATATATATATATATATCATCAAGTATTATCCACCAACATAATTCATGTTTACATAAACATTCATCAACAAGATACATGTACAAATGTATCACAAAAGAATCATATACATCCTAGCTACCCGGTGCTACATATCAGAGCCGACCGACCAAAAGAATGAAGACACGCTTCACAAAAAGACCACCAGCATACCTACTCTGCAATGCCTCATAGAACATCATAAAACAGCAGAAGGGTGAGAAATATTATCATAATAACAATGCATATAATTATATATCTTAGCACAAAAATACACATATTCCACCTTCTCACCACAATTCATCACAATTCACTCATATACATTACAATGTATATGTATACAAGGCCAAGCATATTCATCATGCATACTTTCACAATTCTTATCATCCCACATAAACATACATATTCATGTTTATTCATCAATGCACCATTATAAAGATGATAAATGCAAATCATAGAGACCGACTCACGACTCTATGCAAATGCAATGCGGTACCGACTCAATCATCTCAAGTTCACTCAGGAACTTATTGGAACCATCGCTCGTTACCAATGTAACTCCCCGTCGGGCCTACGATGTTCACCCATTGCTCACACCTCACATAGGCACACAATGTTTATGGATTGCTCACACCTCACATAGGTACACAATCTGATTGCTCACACCTCACATAGGCACACAATCGTTTGTAATCATCGCTCACACCTCACATAGGCACACGACGTTACAACGCATTCTCATTAGAATCACACAACACAAGAATGTACATCATTATGCTTCGCATACAAAATGACTCAAGACATTCTTGAAATGCATACATATTCACAATATATTCATGCATTCATCTCATATATACATTCACATCAATGCACTATTGTATGATTCTCACTCAAAATACACATTCAAACGGTAAAAGTCGCTAAATAACACTATTCCTGATTTTCCGACATAATTAAATCGGCTAACAATTTCCAAATCATCATAATAAGAAAGTACAGCTCAATAGCTTCACAAAGATACCAATAATGTAAAAAACAGATAAGTGGACCAAAAGTTACGAAAGAAAAACGAAAACGACATTTGAAAAATCACATTTTTACACTTCTCCTGTCCATCCGCGTATGGACCAATGTCATACGTGTATGTCCAAAACTCGTACGCGTATCATACGAAAATCACCAGATGGCCGGGAAAAAGGAAGTCCCATACGCGTATTGGCCCTGAAATGCGCCATCCATACGCGTATTGCCCAAGTCAATACGCGTATGGTCTGCCTCAATACGCATATGGCCAGGCGAAATGCAAATTTTTCCTGCAGAATTCTGTTATGCGTTTTTTCCCCAAACCATACCCAAATTCATCATCTAAACTCAGAAAAATACCAATTTGATGTCCAACAACATGTATCATTCGTGTATCAACAACAAGGGACACGAAAACATCATTTCCAACACGATTAAATCGATTTCTACCATTTTCTACACAAATGGGTTTATACCAAAACTCATAAAAATCATCAATAACAACAACACAATCATACATAATGATATACATTGATAAGATAATAAGATTTCACACCCTTACCCGGATAAATCGATTCCTAGAAGTTGTTTTGAAGATTTCCCAAGCTTTTCCTCTCTTTTTCTCCTCTTCCTCTTTCTTTCTCTCCTTTTTCTTTCTATTTTTCTCTTCTTTCTCTTTCTCTCCTATTTCCTCTTCTTATCTCTTTTTCTTTTCTATTTCTTATTTTCTACCCAAATTCAATTAATTCATTTTCTCACACAATTCTACACTTAATCACTTTTCTACCAATTTTACTAAATTTCTCACAAAATTCTATTTCCACTAAATTTCTAACTTATCATTAATTAAGAAATGTCCAAAATACCCTCCATTCTAATTTTCCCGAAAACTCTCAAAAACGGTAAAATATCATAACATGTCAACATAGCATATTAACACACCACTTTCACAAATAAAATAATTTATCACTCAATTTAAATAAAAGACTCAACAAAATGGGAATAATCGAAATCGGGGCGTTACATCTCTCCCCCACTTTAGAAATTTTCGTCCTCGAAAATATTACCTGATTCAAACAACTCCGGATACGACTCTCGCATCCCACTCTCTAGTTCCCAAGTTATATTGCCTTCCGCAGCGCCTCCCCACGCTACTTTCACAAGCGCAATATCCTTGCCTCTTAGCTTCTTAACTTCACGGTCCAAAATCCTAATCGGTAAAGCTTCAACTGTAAGGTTATCTCTTACTTCAACCTCGTCCATAGGAATAACATGTGATGGATCCGGAACATACTTCCGAAGTTGCGAAACATGGAATACATCATGCAAATTCGAAAGATTCGGAGGCAACGCCACACGGTAAGCCACAGCACCAACTCGTGCAGAAATCTGATACAGACCAATAAAACGAGAAGTCAACTTCTTCGACTTCAAAGCACGACCCACACCCGTAACCGGCGTAACTCTCAAAAACACATGGTCGCCTTCTTGAAACTCAAGATCTTTCCTTCTCTTGTCATGATAGCTCTTTTGTCTACTTTGAGAAGCTTTCATCTTCTCCCGAATAAACTTCACTTTCTCCGTCGTTTGTTGTACCATCTCCGGTCCAACTATCGTCCTCTCACCAGTTTCATGCCAACACAAAGGTGTTCGACATCTCCGACCATACAAAGCCTCAAATGGTGCCATACTTATACTTGAATGAAAACTATTATTGTAGGTGAACTCAATCAACGCCAAATAACTATCCCAAGCACCACCTTGCTCGAGCACACAAGCACGCAATAAATCCTCCAACGATTGAATTGTCCTCTCGGTTTGACCATCCGTTTGCGGATGATAAGCCGAACTCAATCTTAGCTTAGAACCCAAAGCCTTTTGTAAACTCTCCCAAAAACTCGATGTAAATCTAGGATCTCTATCCGATACAATACTCTTAGGAACTCCATGTAACTTCACAACCACAAGAACATAAATCTCGGCTAACTTCTCCAAATGATAACTAATATCAATTGGAATGAAGTGAGCAGATTTAGTAAGCCTATCAACGATTACCCAAATAGCATCATGACCTCTTTGTGTATTCGGCAATCCCGTAACAAAATCCATCGATATACTATCCCATTTCCACTCCGGAATGTCCAACGGTTGCATCAATCCACTAGGCTTTTGATGTTCCACCTTAGACTTTTGACAAGTTAAGCACGCATACACAAATTGAGCAACATCCCTCTTTAATCCGGACCACCAAAAGATTTTCTTCAAATCTTAATACATTTTATTCGCTCCCGGATGAATACTTAAGTTACTTCAGTGTCCTTCTTCCAATATCATCTTTTTCAACTCCGCATCATCGGGAATACAAATACTACCACGGAATCTCAAAACTCCAAAATTATCAACCTTGAAATCCTCATTCTCATTCATCATCAAATCAACGAACTTCAAATCCAACTTTTGCTTTTCACATACGGTTGCAAGAAAATCATTCGTAACATGTAGCATACCAAGTCTCACACTTCTCGGCGTCATTTCACAAACTAAACTCAAGTCTCTAAAATTCTCCAAAAGTTCTCATTCTCTCATCATCAATGCGGACATATGTAACAACTTCTGACTCAAAGCATCGGCCACCACGTTTGCCTTACCCGGATGGTAATTCAAACCAAAATCATAATCCTTCATAAGCTCTAACCACCTCCTTTGTCTCATGTTCAATTCTTTTTGATCAAATAAATATTTCAAGCTCTTGTGATCACTAAAAACTTCAAATCTTGCACCATAAAGATAGTGCCTCCAAATTTTCAAAACAAACACCACGGCCGCTAACTCCAAGTCATGTGTAGGATAATTCTTTTCATGCACTCTCAATTGTCTTGAAGCATATGCCACAACTTTTCCATCTTGCATCAAAACACCACCTAAACCAACCAATGAAGCATCACAATACATAACAAATGGTTCCGTCGGATTTGGCAAAATCAAGATCGGAGCCGTTGTCAACCTTCTTTTTAGCTCATTGAAACTCTCTTCACAATGAATATCCCAAATGAAAGCCTTTCCTTTACAAGTCAATTACGTTAACGGAAGTGCCAACTTCAAAAATCCCTAAATAAACCTCCGATAATAACCCGCCAAGCCTAAAAAGCTTCGAATCTCCGTAACCGATCTAGGAGCCTCCCATTGCATCACCGCATCAATCTTGGATGGATCAACACTAATACCACTACCGGAAATAACATGTCCAAGAAAACTTACTTCCGACAACCAAAATTCACATTTCGATAACTTAGCATACAATTGTTTCTCTTTCAAAATTTGTAACACAATCCTCAAATGCTCTTCATGCTCCTCTTGAGACTTAGAGTAAATCAAAATATCGTCGATGAACACAACCACAAAACGATCTAACTATTCATAAAAAATACAATTCATGTATTCCATAAACACAACCGGCGCATTAGAAACCCCGAATGGCATCACGGAATATTCGTAATGGCCATACCGTGTCCTAAAGGCCGTATTTTGAATATCCTCTCCTTTCACACGAATCTGGTGATATCCCGATCTCAAATCAATCTTGCTAAAAACACACGCACCAACCAATTGGTCCATCAAATCATCGATCCTTGGAAGCGGATACTTGTTCTTAATTGTCACCTTGTTCAATTGTCGATAATTAATGCATAACCACATACTCCCATCCTTCTTCTTTACCAACAATACCGGAGCACCCCAAGGAGAAACACTTGGTCTTACAAATCTCTTGTCCAACAAGTCATTCAATTGCTTCTTCAATTCTACCAACTCCGATGCCGACATACGATACGGTGCCATCGAAACCGGTCTAGTACCCGAAACTAGATCAATAGAAAACTCAACTTCTCTTTCTGGCGGTACATCCGTAATATCCTCCGGAAACACTTCTGGAAAATCACACACCACTAGGAACACATCGAGCTCAACTTTACTCTCCACCGACAATGATGCAAACAAACCAAACAATTGAGCTTCGTCCGCTAAAAGTTTCTTCAACTCTTTAGTGGATAGGAAACTCTCATCTTCATCATCTTCCAAAGAAGGAAACCTCGCCAACTTGTGATAGTAATCTATATGAACTCGACTAAATTGCAACCAGTTCATACCCAAGATTACGTCCAAACCCTCCAACGGAAAACACACTAAATCCATAATGAAGTCTTTACCATACATGGTCAAAGGACAACTTATACACACCAAAGACGTAGTTACCGACCCTGAAGCAGGAGTCTCAATAACCATCTCACCACCCCAAGAAGTCATAAACAAATTCAAACGCTTGGCGAACTCATGAGAAATGAATGAATGAGTCGCTCCCGTATCAATAATAGCAACTAAAGGCGTACTATTAATAAAGCATGTACCTTTAATCAAACGGTCTGCACTAGTAGTGTCCGTCCCCGCTAATGCAAACACCTTTCTGCCCGCTTGAGCTTGTTTCGGCTTAGTACACTTAGTACTAATGTGACCCACTTCTCCACAATTATAGCACTTCACTATATTCCTTCTACAATCGGTAGTAGCATGCCCAAGGCCTCCACAGTTAGAACATTTCACCACAGTCTTCCCACACTCAAATGATTTATGACCCATTCCACCACACTTGTAACACTTAACAGAACCGGAACCTCCTCCTCCAGATCTCTTATCAAAGTTTCCCCTATGCTTGCCCTTATCAATGGGTGTCACATAAGGTCCACATCTAGCTTGTTGCTTCCCCTTCCTCTCATTCAAACTTTTGTAATGTGTAGAACGAGCCTTGCTATCTTCCTCGAAGAATCTACAACATTCCGTCAAATCCGTAAACCTCCTTATCCTTTGATATCCCACAACTTGCTTAATCTCGGGACGCAAACCATTCTCATATTTAATACACTTTGAGAACTCAGCAGTAATTGCAGCATAGTGAGGATGGAATTGAACCAACTCCACAAACTTAGCAGTATAGTCCACCACGGACATACTACCTTGTTTCAGTTCAAGGAACTCCATCTCCTTCTTCCCTTTCACACTGTCAGGGTAATACTTCCTCAAGAACTCGGTACGAAATAAATCCCAAGTTATCTCTTCATCATCCACCTCAAGAACTTGACGCATACCGACCCACCAATCGTCGGCTTCTTCCTTCAGCATGTGAGACCCAAGCCTCACCTTATTCTTCTCCACACAGCCCATGACTCTGAAGATTCTTTCAATCTCTTTCAACCAATTTTGAGCACCATCGGGATCAAATCTTCCTTTGAAGACCGGTGGTTGATTCTTCCTGAACTCGTCATTAGCATTCACGTTCGGCGCACCTTGCACCGCCTTAGCCATTGCTTCCAAAGCAGCAGCCAACACATTATCGTTTCTACCAGCCATATTTTGATTATTCCCAAAAATGACAACAAGGTTAAACAACAGTTCAACCAACACAACAGCAAGACAGACACAACTGACTCAACACTGGCTCTGATACCACTTAATGTAACACCCCCTTTCTAATACCCCCAAATAATCACATAATCATTTAGGCACATATTTAAAATTCTGTCAGAGTATAATTATAAACATAGTATAAAAGAGGTATGTCACATTATACATGAAATTAAAACATTCAACACCTGCTCAACAATTAATATGCAACAGTGGGGTAACTTTGCAACAGAGGAACTTAGTCCTTACACCCACATCTCAATATTTAGAATAAAAGCGGAAAATCTAAACATCGAATAACATCAAACATATATATATATATATATATATATATATATATATATATCATCAAGTATTATCCACCAACATAATTCATGTTTACATAAACATTCATCAACAAGATACATGTACAAATGTATCACAAAAGAATCATATACATCCTAGCTACCCGGTGCTACATATCAGAGCCGACCGACCAAAAGAATGAAGACACGCTTCACAAAAAGACCACCAGCATACCTACTCTGCAATGCCTCATAGAGCATCATAAAACAGCAGAAGGGTGAGAAATATTATCATAATAACAATGCATATAATTATATATCTTAGGGGTGAGAAATATTATCATAATAACAATGCATATAATTATATATCTTAGCACAAAAATACACATATTCCACCTTTTCACCACAATTCATCACAATTCACTCATATACATTACAATGTATATGTATACAAGGCCAAGCATATTCATCATGCATACTTTCACAATTCTTATCATCCCACATAAACATACATATTCATGTTTATTCATCAATGCACCATTATAAAGATGATAAATGCAAATCATAGAGACCGACTCACGACTCTATGCAAATGCAATGCGGTACCAACTCAATCATCTCAAGTTCACTCAGGAACTTATTGGAACCATCGCTCGTTACCAATGTAACTCCCCGTCGGGCCTACGATGTTCACCCATTGCTCACACCTCACATAGGCACACAATGTTTATGGATTGGTCACACCTCACATAGGTACACAATCCGATTGCTCACACCTCACATAGGCACACAATCGTTTGTAATCATCGCTCACACCTCACATAGGCACACGACGTTACAACGCATTCTCATTAGAATCACACAACACAAGAATGTACATCATTATGCTTCACATACAAAATGACTCAAGACATTCTTGAAATGCATACATATTCACAATATATTCATGCATTCATCTCATATTATCACATACAGTCTATATACATTCACATAAATACACTATTGTATAATTCTCACTCAAAATACACATTCAAACGATAAAAGTCGCTAAATAACACTATTCCCAATTTTCTGACATAATTAAATCGGCTAACAATTTCCAAATCATCATAATAAGAAAGTACAGCTCAATAGCTTCACAACGATACCAAGAATGTAAAAATGGGATAAGCGGACCAAAAGTTACGAAAGAAAAACGAAAACGGCATTTGAAAAATCACATTTTTACACTTCTCCTGTCCATCCGCGTATGGACCAATGTCATACGCGTATGGCCAAAACTCGTACGCGTATCATACGCAAATCACCAGATGGCCGGGAAAAAGGAAGTCCCATACGCGTATTGGCCCTGAAATGCGCCATCCATACGCGTATTGCCCAAGTCAATACGCGTATGGCCTGCCCCAATACGTGTATGGCCAGGCGAAATGCATAATTTTCCTGCAGAATTCTGTTCTGCGTTTTTTCCCCAAACCACACCCGAATTCATCATCTAAACTCAGAAAAATACCAATTTGATGTCCAACAACATGTATCATTCGTGTATCAACAACAAGGGACACGAAAACATCATTTCCAACACGATTAAATCGATTTCTACCATTTTCTACACAAATGGGTTTATACCAAAACTCATAAAAATCATCAATAACAACAACACAATCATACATAATGATATACATTGATAAGATAATAAGATTTCACACCCTTACCAGGATAAATCGATTCCTAGAAGTTGTTTTGAAGATTTCCCAAGCTTTTCCTCTCTTTTTCTCCTCTTCCTCTTTCTTTCTCTCCTTTTTCTCTCTATTTTTCTTTTCTTTCTCTTTCTCTCCTATTTCCTCTTCTTATCTCTTTTTCTTTTCTATTTCTTATTTTCTACCCAAATTCAATTAATTCATTTTCTCACACAATTCTACACTTAATCACTTTTCTACCAATTTTACTAAATTTCTCACAAAATTCTATTTCCACTAAATTTCTAACTTATCATTAATTGAGAAATGTCCAAAATACCCTCCATTCTAATTTTCCCGAAAACTCTCAAAAACGGTAAAATATCATAACATGTCAACATAGCACATTAACACACCACTTTCACAAATAAAATAATTTATCACTCAATTTAAATAAAAGACTCAACAAAATGGGAATAATCGAAATCGGGGCGTTACATCTCTCCCCCACTTTAGAAATTTTCGTCCTCGAAAATATTACCTGATTCAAACAACTCCGGATACGACTCTCGCATCCCACTCTCTAGTTCCCAAGTTATATTGCCTTCCGTAGCGCCTCCCCACGCTACTTTCACAAGCGCAATATCCTTGCCTCTTAGCTTCTTAACTTCACGGTCCAAAATCCTAATCGGTAAAGCTTCAACCGTAAGGTTATCTCTTACTTCAACCTCGTCCATAGGAATAACATGTGATGGATCCGGAACATACTTCCGAAGTTGCGAAACATGGAATACATCATGCAAATTCGAAAGATTCGGAGGCAACGCCACACGGTAAGCCACAGCACCAACTCGTGCAGAAATCTGATACAGACCAATAAAATGAGAAGTCAACTTCTTCGACTTCAAAGCACGACCCACACCCGTAACCGGCGTAACTCTCAAAAACACATGGTCGCCTTCTTGAAACTCAAGATCTTTCCTTCTCTTGTCATGATAGCTCTTTTGTCTACTTTGAGAAGCTTTCATCTTCTCCCGAATAAACTTCACTTTCTCCGTCGTTTGTTGTACCATCTCCGGTCCAACTATCGTCCTCTCACCGGTTTCATGCCAACACAAAGGTGTTCGACATCTCCGACCATACAAAGCCTCAAATGGTGCCATACTTATACTTGAATGAAAACTATTATTGTAGGTGAACTCAATCAACGCCAAATAACTATCCCAAGCACCACCTTGCTCGAGCACACAAGCACGCAATAAATCCTCCAACGATTGAATTGTCCTCTCGGTTTGACCATCCGTTTGCGGATGATAAGCCGAACTCAATCTTAGCTTAGAACCCAAAGCCTTTTGTAAACTCTCCCAACACCTCGATGTAAATCTAGGATCTCTATCCGATACAATACTCTTAGGAACTCCATGTAACTTCACAACCACAAGAACATAAATCTCGGCTAACTTCTCCAAATGATAACTAATATCAATTGGAATGAAGTGAGCAGATTTAGTAAGCCTATCAACGATTACCCAAATAGCATCATGACCTCTTTGCGTATTCGGCAATCCCGTACCAAAATCCATCGATATACTATCCCATTTCCACTCCGGAATGTCCAACGGTTGCATCAATCCACTAGGCTTTTGATGTTCCACCTTAGACTTTTGACAAGTTAAGCACGCATACACAAATTGAGCAACATCCCTCTTTAATCCGGACCACCAAAATATTTTCTTCAAATCTTGATACATTTTATTCGCTCCCGGATGAATACTTAAGTTACTTCGGTGTCCTTCTTCCAATATCATCTTTTTCAACTCCGCATCATCGGGAATACAAATACGACCACGGAATCTCAAAACTCCAAAATTATCAACCTTGAAATCCTCATTCTCATTCATCATCAAATCAACGAACTTCAAATCCAACTTTTGCTTTTCACATACGGTTGCAAGAAAATCATTCGTAACATGTAGCATACCAAGTCTCACACTTCTCGGCGTCATTTCACAAACTAAACTCAAGTCTCTAAAATTCTCCAAAAGTTCCCATTCTCTCATCATCAATGCGGACATATGTAACAACTTCCGACTCAAAGCATCGGCCACCACGTTTGCCTTACCCGGATGGTAATTCAAACCAAAATCATAATCCTTCATAAGCTCTAACCACCTCCTTTGTCTCATGTTCAATTCTTTTTTATCAAATAAATATTTCAAGCTCTTGTGATCACTAAAAACTTCAAATCTTGCACCATAAAGATAGTGCCTCCAAATTTTCAAAACAAACACCACGGCCGCTAACTCCAAGTCATGTGTAGGATAATTCTTTTCATGCACTCTCAATTGTCTTGAAGCATATGCCACAACTTTTCCATCTTGCATCAAAACACCACCTAAACCAACCAATGAAGCATCACAATACACAACAAATGGTTCCGTCGGATTTGGCAAAATCAAGATCGGAGCCGTTGTCAACCTTCTTTTTAGCTCATTGAAACTCTCTTCACAATGAATATCCCAGATGAAAGCCTTTCCTTTACAAGTCAATTGCGTTAACGGAAGTGCCAACTACGAAAATTCCTCAATAAACCTCCGATAATAACCCGCCAAGCCTAAAAAGCTTCGAATCTCCGTAACCGATCTAGGAGCCTCCCATTGCATCACCGCATCAATCTTGGATGGATCAACACTAATACCACTACCGGAAATAACATGTCCAAGAAAACTTACTTCCGACAACCAAAATTCACATTTCGACAACTTAGCATACAATTGTTTCTCTTTCAAAATTTGTAACACAATCCTCAAATGCTCTTCATGCTACTCTTGAGACTTAGAGTAAATCAAAATATCGTCGATGAACACAACCACAAAACGATCTAACTGTTCATGAAAAATACGATTCATGTATTCCATAAACACACCCGGTGCATTAGAAACCCCGAATGGCATCACGGAATATTCGTAATGGCCATACCGTGTCCTAAAGGCTGTCTTTTGAATATCCTCTCCTTTCACACGAATCTGGTGATATCCCGATCTCAAATCAATCTTGCTAAAAACACACGCACCAACCAATTGGTCCATCAAATCATCAATCCTTGGAAGCGGATACTTGTTCTTAATTGTCACCTTGTTCAATTGTCGATAATCAATGCATAACCGCATACTCTCATCCTTCTTCTTTACCAACAATACCGGAGCACCCCAAGGAGAAACACTTGGTCTTACAAATCTCTTGTCCAACAAGTCATTCAATTGCTTCTTCAATTCTACCAACTCCGATGCCGACATACGATACGGTGCCATCGAAACCGGTCTAGTACCCGGAACTAGATCAATAAAAAACTCAACTTCTCTTTCCGGCGGTACATCCGTAATATCCTCCAGAAACACTTCTGGAAAATCACACACCACTAGGAACACATCGAGCTCAACTTTACTCTCCACCGACAATGATGCAAACAAACCGAACAATTGAGCTTTGTCCGCTAAAAGTTTCTTCAACTCTTTAGTGGATAGGAAACTCTCATCTTCATCATCTTCCAAAGAAGGAAACCTCGCCAACTTGTGATAGCAATCTATATGAACTCGATTAAATTGCAACCAGTTCATACCCAAGATTACGTCCAATCCCTCCAACGGCAAACACACTAAATCCATAATGAAGTCTTTACCATACATGGTCAAAGGACAACTTATACACACCAAAGACGTAGTTACCGACCCTGAAGCAGGAGTCTCAATAACCATCTCACCAACCCAAGAAGTCATAAACAAATTCAAACGCTTGGCGCACTCATGAGAAATGAATGAATGAGTCGCTCCCGTATCAATAATAGCAACTAAAGGCGTATTATTAATAAAGCATGTACCTTTAATCAAACGGTCTGCACTAGTAGTGTTTGTAACACCCTAATTCCCATCGCGAATAAATAATACATAAATAACATCAGAGTAACTAAAAATTTATTTTTCCGACAGAAACAAGGATGTCACATTTAAATAAACAAAACATCATCACTGCTCATAAATTTGATACATAGCGTAAAATAGATTACCCTCAATTGGGAAAGTTTTCCTTATAAAGGTAATACCAAATATATATTTAACAATTATATACATAAATAACATAATCGTTTCCCCGACTCCCGTGCTACGTATCAGAGCAGTCACCAAGACCGACAACAGAACGGAGGGCTAGTCTCCACAAAAGACCTCCAGCAACTCTAATCTGCAATGCCTCATAGAGCATTATAAAACAGCAGAAGGGTGAGAAATAAAAACTAAATCGAGATTGTATAATAATATACAAACACACATTCAAACACATGTATAAATCATCTCACCCATACCATCACATACTAACACATATAGCATACCACAAATACAACATACCACACATAATCAATCGAATCATGATTTTCCACACATAACACATCCATTCACAATTTTCACCACAATTCATCACAGCTCACTCATATACATCACAATGTATATATGTACAAAACCAAGCATATTCATCATGCACACTTCCACAATTCTTATCACTCCACATAAACATACATATTTATGTTTATTCATCAATGCACAAATATAGAGATGATAAATGCAAATCATAGAGACCGACTCACGACTCTATGCAAATGCAATGCGGTACCGACTCAATCATCTCAAGTTCACTCAGGAACTTCTGCTGGAACCATCGCTCGTTACCAAAGTAACTCCCCGTCGGGCCTACGATGTTCACCCACCGCTCACACCTCCACCAAGAGAGGCTCACGATGTTTATGGATCGCTCACACCTCCACCGAGAGAGGCTCACGACCCGATCGCTCACACCTCCACCAAGAGAGGCTCACGATCGTCTACAACCATCACTCACACCTCCACCGAGAGAGGCTCACTACCCGATCACTCACACCTCCACCAAGAGAGGCTCACGATCGTCTACAACCATCGCTCACACCTCCACCGAGAGAGGCTCACGACGTTGTAGCGGATTCTCATTAGAATCCCTCAACACAAGAATGCACATCATTATGCTACACATGATAATGACACAAGGCATTCTTGAAATGCATACATGTATACAAACATTGTCATGCATTCATCTCTTACAATCACATACAATTCATCAATATGAATTATTTCACCAACTTTATTCATGCATTAGAAATCAATCCAACAATGCATTTTCTTGCCATACGGCCACCAATTAGCATACATTGAACTTCACGTAAGCAATTCATTTTCACACATACATGTAATCATAAACATGCATATAAAACCAATTACAACATATCACATTCCTTTGCCTTTCGGCCACACTTTATCATCACAACATGTCATCACATGCACTATCATCACTCAACATCATACAAGGCATACACATTAATATCAATGCCACATTGTATGTTACACAACCAATATACACATCATCATATTCATGCATTGAAAACAATTCAAACAATGCATTTCATCACCTACCACAACAATCATACAAATCACAATGACTTCCACAAGGGATTCACACCACAAAGGCTACCCACGACACATCATAGCAACATACATTGATATTCAATCAAACAATGTATTTTTACCACACAACAACATCATTAATCACGCCTCGAAGTCTAATTCAAAACAATGCACATATTTGCCACAAGGCCACAAACTATCATCACAACATTTCATCATGTATATTCACATCATATAACGGTCTACAAGCTACACGTTACATGTCACAAGCATATATTATGCTAACACATCAATCGCACACATTGTACGCGATAAAAACCCGACAACCCAACACTTTTCCAAAACCACGACCTAAATAATTCATCTACTGCCCTCCAAACCATTTTTAATAGAAATAGCTTTTCATTAGCTTTCCAACGCTTCAAACGGCGACCAAAACGGACTTACGGTTTGAAAATTACGACGAAAACAAAATTGGAAAATATCATGTTCGCTCCAGTATTCGCTAGGCGAACCCTAGCGAACCAAGGCAGTGGAAAACAGACATAAAGTTCGCTAGGTGAACCTTCTAGCGAACATTCGCCAGTTCCTTCGCTGGGGTTCGCTAGGCGAACCCGCGAAACCCAGAAATCACAGCAGCGTCAACCTAGGTCATATGGGACCAAAATACATCATTTTTATCACCCAAACCCTTCTAATTCATACCAGAACAACCAAAACATGTTTAGACATAATCAACGAGTATTCTACGCGGTTTATATCGAATTTCATCCGTGAAAACATCGATTTCTATCAATTACTCCTAATTTTAATCGATAAGAAAAAGTCGAGAAACAACCAAAACAATCACAACAAACAACACATATACATACACAAGCAAGATATAATTGAAACTTCTCACCCTTACCCGATTAATCGCGCTTGAAACGGAGAATCTTCGATTTTCTTCTCTTTCTCCTCTTTTCTTTCCTCTTCCTTTCTATCTTCTCTTTTCTTTCTCTCTATTTTCTTTTCTCTCTTTTTCTTTCCACTTTCTATTTATAACAAAATATCTAACTACCCAAAATGACCATTTTGCCCTTACGCTCAAATATCTCCCAAACGCTCTCAAAATGCGATAAAACATAAACATACCGATGAAATATATTTCGGAAATAAAAGTTGAAAAGAAATAATAATTTAATACAACTATTTTATCTATCTGAGAAATTAACCAATTAGCAGGTATAATACCATAAATTCACACATTTCACAAAATTCAAATAAATGAAATAAATAAATAGAGTTAAACGAATCGGGGCGTTACAATTCTCCCCCACTTAGACATTTTCGTCCTCGAAAATATACTGAGACGAACAACTCCGGACACGACTCTCGCATCCGACCCACAAACCAACATGCCAACAAAAGGCACACCACGAATAACACAACTGACAAACCACCTCGCTAACAACGACTACAACAACGCCACGACAATGGCAACAACCACAACGACCAAATGCAATGCACATACAATGCACTTGACCACCAACTCACAACTCAAAGAAAACCAAGATACCAACACACAGGTTCACTCTAGAACCGAAACACAACAAGAACATAAAATTCCACGACACCACAAGGTCTATACGACATCAACAAAACCAGAACACCAACAGCAATGCTACGATTCACCAATCGAACATGCAACCAAACATCCATCCACATAGTAGCCCATGGATAACATTTGAACCTTTCACCTAACACTTCCATTCTAAAACATCCAATGGTCTCTTCACTCCTAAATGATCCCAATGTTCAACCTATGACCTCTTACAAGTCCCACACCCAAATACAAATTGTGCCACACCACGCATCCGTTGCGCATTCTGATTACTCGTAACCATCACAATTACCAATTTCACATCCAAAGTCTAACTCTTTCTCATTTTCACCAAAAATCGCTGTTAATATACCTAACCGCACATTATCAGACGTCAAATCATACACCAACCCAAATCTCTAAATCCTCCCAAAAGTTCCCACTTTTTAACCATCAAAGCAGGCATAAGTAAAACTTTCGACTTAACTCATCACGCACGACATAAACTTTACCAATAGGATAATTCGAGCCAAGTCATAACTAATCAGGAATTCCAATCATCCGACCGTGCCTCGATCCGAGTCACCAATCAAAAGTTATGCAGAAAACAAAATTACACGAACAGCACTGTTCGCTGGGCGAACCTCCCTCGCGAGCATTCGCTAGCTCCTTCGCTAGGCGAACATCCCTCGCGAGCATTCGCTAGCTCCCTCGCTAGGCGAATGTTCCAGCGAACCAATTGTTGGATAAAAACGGACACAAAGTTCGCTAGGCGAACACTCTAGCGAACCTTCGCTCACGACTTCGCTAGGCGAATACCCGTAGCGAACCTTCGCTACCCTTCGCTGATTGGTTCGCTAGGCGAACCTGCGAAAACTCAGAATCCTTCAGCGCTGTTTGAAACCCCAAAATCCACATTTTTCAACCCAAAACATTTTCAAACCCACATAAATATGGAAGGTACGATTCCTCTACTCCACAAATATTACAGGCGCATTACTATCACCGAACAACATCACTGCACGTTGTAATGCCCAAACAAACCAACCCTCATTCAAACTTGTCCAGACTCACATTAAATCAATCAAAGCCTCAACTCACACCATTCACCACTCTTATCAAACATTCCATCCAATTGCGGTTTCACTCAAACTCAACCAAACCATTCCAGTTATCTATTCATGAAAGTGGACACTTATTCTCAATCGTTACCTTAATCAACTGTTAGTAACCCATACACAATTTCTTCTCTTAACAGTCCAAATTCCATAAATCCCCACGTGTAGCAACAACCATCCCAAAAGAACTCTCAAATAGTACATTCACACTTAAGGTTTTCTCAAAATTTCCATTAACGCTTTATAATTCCAAAGACTCCAAACCTCTCCAGAACTTTAAGTTTTGCTTTCCATAGTCTCAATACCAATACCATCATAATGCTTATTATTCCATTCAATCATCTCTCCATTTTGTTACTACCCATACCGGGGCTCCCCAAGACGACACACTTGTCCTCACAATTCTCCTTTCCAGTAAATCTTCTAACGGCTCTATCAGTTCAGGTACTTCTAATACTAACATCCAATATTCCATCCGGGAATACATCTAAAAATTACGCACAACCGATAGCTCATCACTGTGTCCTTTCTGCTAATTCCTAGAAAACTATCGTCACAAACATAATAACAACTTAGTTTCACGTCCTAAAAGTTCTTTTACTTACTTAGCAGATTCAACCTTAAATCCTTACCTTCGTCCAATTTGAGTTCACACTCTACTCTCTGAGAACAACCTTTAACAATACCCAATTGTTCTCTCCCAAAGACTTCCCAACTTGACCAACATACCAAAAAAAACTCTAATCCGTCTCATCTTCCAGTATAAGAGTCTTCATCAACTCATCAAAGCCATCCGTAATCATTTTCTCAATTCCAAATAATTCATGGCACACACTATCCAAGCCGGAAAGACCCTCTATTCCATCCAACATAATTCCCGTCTACTATCAACAAGAGATTAAGGGTGATCAGTTCCTCAATTTGTTAATAGACAGCCGACAATCATGATGGGGCATAAACCGTCTTCACCAAACTATAATAGCATTCCTTACATCTCATACACGAAACTAACTAAGGCATCAATCCTTAGTCGACATAACCCTTACCTCCGCATTCCCTCCGGAATCGGGAACAACATTGTCCTAACAACACTTACAATCTTGCAATTCACAACACACTGGGCCAACGCTCCACAACCGAAGCAACTTGGAGAAGTACCAGCTTCTCCCCCACTTATCTCATTCTAAATCCTACAGACAAAGGATTAGAAAAACCAGAAAGCACTGACAATGTTTCCCACACATATCACGTACTAAGGGACAGACAACAATGACAGTATTCAACTGTCACACCAACTGACTCAACAAGTTGGCCGGACGGAACGACCTGCTCTGATACCACTAATGTAACACCCTAATTCCCATCGCGAATAAATAATACATAAATAACATCAGAGTAACTAAAAATTTATTTTTCCGACAGAAACAAGGATGTCACATTTAAATAAACAAAACATCATCCCTGCTCATAAATTTGATACATAGCGTAAAATAGATTACCCTCAATTGGGAAAGTTTTCCTTATAAAGGTAATACCAAATATATATTTAACAATTATATACATCAATAACATAATCGTTTCCCTGACTCCCGTGCTACGTATCAGAGCAGTCACCAAGACCGACAACAGAACGGAGGGCTAGTCTCCACAAAAGACCTCCAGCAACTCTAATCTGCAATGCCTCATAGAGCATTATAAAACAGCAGAAGGGTGAGAAATAACAACTAAATCGAGATTGTATAATAATATGCAAACACACATTCAAACACATGTATAAATCATCTCACCCATACCATCACATACTAACACATATAGCATACCACAAATACAACATACCACACATAATCAATCGAATCATGATTTTCCACACATAACGCATCCATTCACAATTTTCACCACAATTCATCACAGCTCACTCATATACATCACAATGTATATATGTACAAAACCAAGCATATTCATCATGCACACTTCCACAATTCTTATCACTCCACATAAACATACATATTTATGTTTATTCATCAATGCACAAATATAGAGATGATAAATGCAAATCATAGAGACCGACTCACGACTCTATGCAAATGCAATGCGGTACCGACTCAATCATCTCAAGTTCACTCAGGAACTTCTGCTGGAACCATCGCTCGTTACCAAAGTAACTCCCCGTCGGGCCTACGATGTTCACCCACCGCTCACACCTCCACCAAGAGAGGCTCACGATGTTTATGGATCGCTCACACCTCCACCGAGAGAGGCTCACGACCCGATCGCTCACACCTCCACCAAGAGAGGCTCACGATCGTCTACAACCATCGCTCACACCTCCACCGAGAGAGGCTCACGACGTTGTAGCGGATTCTCATTAGAATCCCTCAACACAAGAATGCACATCATTATGCTACACATGATAATGACACAATGCATTCTTGAAATGCATACATGTATACAAACATTGTCATGCATTCATCTCTTACAATCACATACAATTCATCAATATGAATTATTTCACCAACTTTATTCATGCATTAGAAATCAATCCAACAATGCATTTTCTTGCCATACGGCCACCAATTAGCATACATTGAACTTCACGTAAGCAATTCATTTTCACACATACATGTAATCATAAACATGCATATAAAACCAATTACAACATATCACATTCCTTTGCCTTTCGGCCACACTTTATCATCACAACATGTCATCACATGCACTATCATCACTCAACATCATACAAGGCATACACATTAATATCAATGCCACATTGTATGTTACACAACCAATATACACATCATCATATTCATGCATTGAAAACAATTCAAACAATGCATTTCATCACCTACCACAACAATCATACAAATCACAATGACTTCCACAAGGGATTCACACCACAAAGGCTACCCACGACACATTATAGCAACATATATTGATATTCAATCAAACAATGCATTTTTACCACACAACAACATCATTAATCACGCCTCGAAGTCTAATTCAAAACAATGCACATATTTGCCACAAGGCCACAAACTATCATCACAACATTTCATCATGTATATTCACATCATATAACGGTCTACAAGCTACACGTTACATGTCACAAGCATATATTATGCTAACACATCAATCGCACACATTGTACGCGATAAAAACCCGACAACCCAACACTTTTCCAAAACCACGACCTAAATAATTCATCTACTGCCCTCCAAACCATTTTTAATAGAAATAGCTTTTCATTAGCTTTCCAACGCTTCAAATGGCGACCAAAACGGACTTACGGTTTGAAAATTACGACGAAAACAAAATTGGAAAATATCATGTTCGCTCCAGTATTCGCTAGGCGAACCCTAGCGAACCAAGGCAGTGGAAAACAGACATAAAGTTCGCTAGGCGAACCTTCTAGCGAACATTCGCCAGTTCCTTCGCTGGGGTTCGCTAGGCGAACCCGCGAAACCCAGAAATCACAGCAGCGTCAACCTAGGTCATATGGGACCAAAATACATCATTTTTATCACCCAAACCCTTCTAATTCATACCAGAACAACCAAAACATGTTTAGACATAATCAACGAGTATTCTACGCGGTTTATATCGAATTTCATCCGTGAAAACATCGATTTCTATCAATTACTCCTAATTTTAATCGATAAGAAAAAGTCGAGAAACAACCAAAACAATCACAACAAACAACACATATACATACACAAGCAAGATATAATTGAAACTTCTCACCCTTACCCGATTAATCGCGCTTGAAACGGAGAATCTTCGATTTTCTTCTCTTTCTCCTCTTTTCTTTCCTCTTCCTTTCTATCTTCTCTTTTCTTTCTCTCTATTTTCTTTTCTCTCTTTTTCTTTCCACTTTCTATTTATAACAAAATATCTAACTACCCAAAATGACCATTTTACCCTTACGCTCAAATATCTCCCAAACGCTCTCAAAATGCGATAAAACATAAACATACCGATGAAATATATTTCGGAAATAAAAGTTGAAAAGAAATAATAATTTAATACAACTATTTTATCTATCTGAGAAATTAACCAATTAGCAGGTATAATACCATAAATTCACACATTTCACAAAATTCAAATAAATGAAATAAATAAATAGAGTTAAACGAATCGGGGCGTTACAGTGTTCGTCCCCGCTAATGCAAACACCTTTTCGCCCGCTTGAGCTTGTTTCGGCTTAGTACACTTAGTACTAATGTGACCCACTTCTCCACAATTATAGCACTTCACTATATTCCTTCTACAATCGGTAGTAGCATGCCCAAGGCCTCCACAGTTAGAACATTTCACCACAGTCTTCCCACACTCAAATGATTTATGACCCATTCCACCACACTTGTAACACTTAAAGGAACCGAAACCTCCTCCTCCAGATCTCTTATCAAAGTTTCCCCTATGCTTTCCCTTATCAATGGGTGTCACATAAGGTCCACATCTAGCTTGTTGCTTTCCCTTCCTCTCATTCAAACTTTTGTAATGTGTAGAACGAGCCTTGCTATCTTCCTCGAAGATTCTACAACATTCCGTCAAATCCGTAAACCTCCTTATCCTTTGATATCCCACAACTTGCTTAATCTCGGGACGCAAACCATTCTCATATTTAATACACTTTGAGAACTCAGCAGTAATTGCAGCATAGTGAGGATGGAATTGAACCAACTCCACAAACTTAGCAGTATAGTCCACCACGGACATACTACCTTGTTTCAGTTCAAGGAACTCCATCTCCTTCTTCCCTTTAACACTGTCAGGGTAATACTTCCTCAAGAACTCGGTACGAAATAAATCCCAAGTTATCTCTTCATCATCCACCTCAAGAACTTGACGCATACCGACCCACCAATCGTCGGCTTCTTCCTTCAGCATGTGAGACCCAAGCCTCACCTTATTCTCCTCCACACAGCCCATGACTCTGAAGATCCTTTCAATCTCTTTCAACCAATTTTGAGCACCATCGGGATCAAATCTTCCTTTGAAGACCAGTGGTTGATTCTTCCTGAACTCGTCATTAGCATTCACGTTCGGCGCACCTTGCACCGCCTTAGCCATTGCTTCCAAATCAGCAGCCAACACATTATCGTTTCTACCAGCCATATTTTGATTATTCCCAAAAATGACAACAAGGTTAAACAACAGTTCAACCAATACAACAGCAAGACAGACACAACTGACTCAACACTGGCTCTGATACCACTTAATGTAACACCCCCTTTCTAATACCCCCAAATAATCACATAATCATTTAGGCACATATTTAAAATTCTGTCAGAGTATAATTATAAACATAGTATAAAAGAGGCATGTCACATTATACATGAAATTAAAACATTCAACACCTGCTCAACAATTGATATGCAACAGTGGGGTAACTTTGCAACAGAGGAACTTAGTCCTTACACCCACATCTCAATATTTAGAATAAAAGCGGAAAATCTAAACATCGAATAACATCAAACATATATATATATATATATATATATATATATATATATATATATATATATATATATATATATATATATATATATATATATATCATCAAGTATTATCCACCAACATAATTCATGTTTACATAAACATTCATCAACAAGATACATGTACAAATGTATCACAAAAGAATCATATACATCCTAGCTACCCGGTGCTACATATCAGAGCCGACCGACCAAAAGAATGAAGACACGCTTCACAAAAAGACCACCAGCATACCTACTCTGCAATGCCTCATAGAGCATCATAAAACAGCAGAAGGGTGAGAAATATTATCATAATAACAATGCATATAATTATATATCTTAGCACAAAAATACACATATTCTACCTTCTCACCACAATTCATCACAATTCACTCATATACATTACAATGTATATGTATACAAGGCCAAGCATATTCATCATGCATACTTTCACAATTCTTATCATCCCACATAAACATACATATTCATGTTTATTCATCAATGCACCATTATAAAGATGATAAATGCAAATCATAGAGACCGACTCATGACTCTATGCAAATGCAATGCGGTACCAACTCAATCATCTCAAGTTCACTCAGGAACTTATTAGAACCATCGCTCGTTACCAATGTAACTCCCCGTCGGGCCTACGATGTTCACCCATTGCTCACACCTCACATAGGCACACAATGTTTATGGATTGCTCACACCTCACATAGGCACACAATCCAATTGCTCACACCTCACATAGGCACACAATCGTTTGTAATCATCGCTCACACCTCACATAGGCACACGACGTTACAACGAATTCTCATTAGAATCACACAACACAAGAATGTACATCGTTATGCTTCACATACAAAATGACTCAAGACATTCTTGAAATGCATACATATTCACAATATATTCATGCATTCATCACATATTATCACATACAGTCTATATACATTCACATCAATGCACTATTGTATGATTCTCACTCAAAATACACATTCAAACGGTAAAAGTTGCTAAATAACACTATTCCTGATTTTCCGACATAATTAAATCGGCTAACAATTTCCAAATCATCATAATAAGAAAGTACAGCTCAATAGGTTCACAACGATACCAAGAATGTAAAAATCGGATAAGCGGACCAAAAGTTACGAAAGAAAAACGAAAACGGCATTTGAAAAATCACATTTTTACACTTCTCCTGTCCATCCGCGTATGGACCAATTTCATACGCGTATGGCCAAAACTCGTACGCGTATCATACGCAAATCACCAGATGGCCGGGAACAAGGAAGTCCCATACGCGTATTGGCCCTGAAATGCGCCATCCATACGCGTATTGCCCAAGTCAATACGCGTATGGCCTGCCCCAATACGCGTATGGCCAGGCGAAATGCATAATTTTCCTGCAGAATTCTGTTCTGCATTTTTTCCCCAAACCACACCCAAATTCATCATCTAAACTCAGAAAAATACCAATTTGATGTCCAACAACATGTATCATTCGTGTATCAACAACAAGGGACACGAAAACATCATTTCCAACACGATTAAATCGATTTCTACCATTTTCTACACAAATAGGTTTATACCAAAACTCATAAAAATCATCAATAACAACAACACAATCATACATAATGATATACATTGATAAGATAATAAGATTTCACACCCTTACCAGGATAAATCGATTCCTAGAAGTTGTTTTGAAGATTTCCCAAGCTTTTCCTCTCTTTTTCTCCTCTTCCTCTTTCTTTCTCTCCTTTTTCTCTCTATTTTTCTTTTCTTTCTCTTTCTCTCCTATTTCCTCTTCTTATCTCTTTTTCTTTTCTATTTCTTATTTTCTACCCAAATTCAATTAATTCATTTTCTCACACAATTCTACACTTAATCACTTTTCTACCAATTTTACTAAATTTCTCACAAAATTCTATTTCCACTAAATTTCTAACTTATCATTAATTGAGAAATGTCCAAAATACCCTCCATTCTAATTTTCCCGAAAACTCTCAAAAACGGTAAAATATCATAACATGTCAACATAGCATATTAACAAACCAATTTCACAAATAAAATAATTTATCACTCAATTTAAATAAAAGACTCAACAAAATGGGAATAATCGAAGTCGGGGCGTTACAGTGATGACCATTTCTTTCCATTTGTTGAGGTTTTCTTCGATCGTTTCATTTCCCTGCGTCGGGATAAATAACATTCGGTGGCGACTCTTCTGTTCATTTTCGCCGGTTGATTTTCGCAGATGCGACAACGGGGAACTGCGAGGGCGACGCCCCATCCAGGGCGTCAGGGTCGCACATCTATCCCGCTCACCCAACGTCCTCGGGACATCAGGCGAGCGTCCCCGGGACCATCCCCGGGTCACCGGTGCCTCGTCCTATGTCCCCGAGGGATTTATCCCACGTCCTCGAGACCTTCCTCAGGTCCCCAGGACATTCATCTCATCTCCCCGCGAGATTCATAAAAAATCTAGAGAAGCTCCGTCGTTTTCGCCGGAAACTTCGCGGCTTCCCCGGGAACTTCATCAGTTCACCGGAGGACCACAGTAGGAAACACATTAGGAAAGAAAAAGATCAGAAAACTTATTTGAAAAATGGTTGTTGCAAAAGTCCGGTGCGGCGGCGTGTGGTGGCGAACGGTGGCGAGAGCAAAGAAAGAAGGAGAGGAACTCTGAACAAGGGAGTGCAAAAACGTGCAAATGACACGGGCTGGCTCTTATTTATAAGGCCCTCACATGACTCGTGGCGCCCCTAGGCACTCGAGTGCCCTAGCCTAGCCGCCCTAGGTAATGATGACGTGTGACACGTGGCACATGCGTTCCCGCGTACGTCCTTTCGTTTGCTTTGGTGCTCGAGTCCGCAACTTCTCGGCTCCCCGCAAAGTCGCCCAACAGCGACACACGAAATTCGAGATGACTTCGAAACTCCTGTCCGTCCAGCTTCTCCTGCTTTTGGTCCTTCCGTTGTCATGCGCCCGCGCATGCGGGGATGTTGCTCCGCGTCGCAATGGTCCCCGACAAAGGACTACTGGCAGGTATCAGACAACCACCTTCAACCCGGACCGTCGAGCACAACAACCGCTCCCTCGATCAGAAGTCGCACCTTAAGTCATTACTCCGACACCTCGGAGCAACGACTTGGGGGGATCCTGTTCTGGACTGGGCCAGCGCCTGCCCATCTGTCGGGCAGGCACAACCCCATACTTGTACGACCCAATGAGGTCTACACTTATCCTGTGTCGAGCACGTCCCCCATCGCCGGGCACGTGTTGGACAGACATTGTCGAGCAGAGGCTTCGAGCCTAGGAGAGCACCTCTCTCCTCGACATCCACGTTCTCCTCCCCGTGAGGAGCACGTCATCTTGTAACCTCCCACCTTCGAAGGAATCGGTCTGCCCACCTTCCGAAGATTAGGGACCGTTACCCCAGGGCGAAGACCACGTGCTAGTCTTCCTTATGCCACATAAGCCCTGGCAGTTACCTGCATTGGGCCTTACAATCCAGCCCAGTGCAGGTGACCGTTGGCCCCGCGCTGGGGGCACTCTATAAATACCCTCTCACTTGAGACGGTCAGGTTATGCTCATTCTTACTCTCACACCTATATTCTATACTTGCTTACTCCCGTTTCCTGACTTTGGCATCAGAGTACCTTGCAGGTACACCCCCAACCCTCAACCCCCCCCCCCCCCCCCGCGCCGTTCCATCACTACCGGAGTTGAAGATCTCACGACGTTGCTGGCCACTGTCCTACTTTCTTATCCAGGTACGATCATTTCCTTATTATAAATATTAGGACAATTGCCTCTCATTGTCATTGCTCACTCACTAAGATACCGTTTATCTTGCTAATCTGCAGGTCTTTACGAATTCCATATTTCAATAAAGACACTATAAGAAAAAGCCAAATTAGCCAGGTGATAATCACCTCACAAAATAATGTACTTGCGGGGTGTTTTTCACCTCACAACGTAGTTTTAATAAAAAAAAATGTAGGTTTTTCCATCTCGCAACTGACGGAGGGAAATTTGAAATTTTTTAAAAGAAAGTTGCGAAGTGAAAAACACCCCGCAACTGTGTTTAAAAAAATTGTTGAGAAATTAATGTTGCAATTACTGATGCGTCATAGTGGCAGGTGACCATTTGGCGACTTTTCTGACATAGACTTTGCGAGGTGAATTTGATGAATTTCACTTCGCAAGTCCCAACGGATATAATGGTTGTGGGGTGGCATTCACTTCGCAATGTCCAACCAAGGTACGCATATGACATCAAGATCTCTCAAATCTTCTTTCTCTCTACTTCTTCTTTCTCTTCCAGAATCATCTTCTTTCTCTCATTTGAAACACTTTCTCTCTTTCTTTCCCAACCCCTCAAAATCTCTCAAATCTCTAAATTTTAACAGAAATCAAGACTTCAAGAGACATCAAGATTCAAATTTCTTGCTGGATTCAGATTTGCTTTCAAGTTTTTCATTAAATCCATTTACTAAGATACACATATGCAATAAATTGTTTATTATTTTACACTGGGTTGTATGAGTTGGTTTAAATTATGTCTTTTTTTTTTAAGTTTGTATGATAAAAATAGTTATGGTTAGATTTGTGTATAATATTTTAGAAATTTTTTGATGAAATATTTATCATTGTATTGTGTATAAACTTGTTGAAATGATAGAATATATGTTTATGATATATGTAAATAACATATTTTTTAGTTTGTTAATAATCTGTTTTTTAATTTGTTAATAACAATTATTTTTTCTTTCTTAAAAGATTGCAGCTTTACTTTCTTTAATTTTTCATCCCTGTCATACAACTTTTTGAGAGTATCTCACACACTTTTGGTCGTTTCTTGTTCAATGATATTCACTACAAGAAAAAAAAGTGATTTGCGATGTTTTATTTTTGGCAAGTTGCGGTGGTTCAAACTGTCGCAAAATCTTAAATTTTATATGTACCTTAAATTTGAATAGATATGGCACAGACATGGTCTATAGTCTTGAATTCGCTGAATATATCAAGTTGCTAAAAATTCGGAATTTATGAAATCAGCATAGGCATCAAAGAAATGTCTGACTATAGTAGCTAAGGTTGTAAGCAGACTATGAAGAAATAGGTTGGTTTAGATTATGCCTTCAATTTAAAAAGTATGGGTTTATTTTGGGTTTAAAAATTATGCCTTCAATATTGTCAGCTACAGATTTTCCTAAGATTCCAATCACCAATTTATTTCCTTTTTTCTTGAAGCACCAACCAGCGATTTAAAAAAGAAAATTCAATCATTCCATGCATAAACTCATGGGGAAAATACATAATGGAGAAATACACTACATGATCACTGTATCAAACATCTAGATCAATGTGGAAATAGCCAATACTGTAAAAAAAATATATCATTCTCCAGAACTTACATGTCAATTATTAGCCTTGCCATTGGGAGTTTGAATCATGAAATCAGCAAGTTTAAGCACAAACTCCTCATGAATACAAATGAGAATTCTTCTGCAACTAACAAAGATTATTAAGAGAATATCAGGATAAAATAAGTATGATTAAAAATATCTTTTACACAAGAAAATTTGGTATAGATAAATAAGAGAAGTGCAATACCAGACATAAAATTGTCTCTTCAAAAAATAACAGAGAGAAAGGCACAACTAAGATTGAAATAAAGCAATCATCTTATCCATGCTGAAAGATACAACCTGAAAAGCAGTATGATAACTATCTTTTTACCGAACAGTGAGTATCTATGTGTGTAATTTTATTTTTTTAAATTCAAAAGTGATTTGTTTTATTTTTAAAAAAATAATATAATACCAGTAACACTCTGGTTTTATCATATCAATACACAAATTTGGATAAAATGAACTACACTACTTTTTTTGTAGTAATAATATGTGCTGCCATTATCAGGCAACCCAACATAATCACCAAGATTAGATGTTTCTGCACCATTAATGATTTGACTTTCATACTCTTCAAATTTCTACCGAATGAAAATAAATAGATTAAAAATGATGTAAAGTGAAAGTAAGGTAATGAAACTATGAAAGTTAGATAAAATAAACTTCCCTCACATACATACAATGACTGAGTTGTCTTTGAGTTTCTTCCTTCATATGAAGAATGTGCTTGTTCTGATAAATAAATATTGCATTTCAACTGTAGTTGTTGTATGTAACATGAATTTCAATCGACATCTACTATTTCTAATTGTCCTTGATTATCCCATATGATTAATTTCTAGAACCTATCAATGGAATAGCTGCTACATGAATCTAATCTCTCCCTCCAACTATGCTCAGTTGCTTATTATCGGTTTGTAGTTAGTTTGCAATTTATTTTTTATGTTTCACGTAAAAACCTTTTGATATATACTTTGAAAACATTCACTTCATGTGATATACTTCCCTTGCTTCTCACGATGATTGCCATTTCTTCATCCAAATTTTCAGCCGCTTAATAATCATTTTGTTGTGATATACTTTGGTTAAATTCGTGACATCTTTACATTTCAAGGAAGGGGTGCAAAATTCAATGTATTTGAAATTGTTAGAACAACAATTTCAACACAAAACAAAACAAATATGAAAAATAGATAAAGAGAACACAATATTTGATAACGAAGTTCGGCCAATTGTGCCTACGTCTCTGACTGCAGAGCAGCTGCAGTGCCATTGTATTAATCAAATTTATGGTTTACAGGTTACAATTTATCAGAGTGGCTGAAATCAAGCAACCAATTCACTTATCCGTAAACAAAAATCAATAAAAAGATGGTGTTGTAGTGATTCCGACAAAACTAGGCAAAGTTCTTGCTATGCTCAACTAAACTCTCGAGTCTTTTCAAGATGGCTCTCTTCTGTTCCTTGAAGGTGGCGGGGATGCTCCATTTCTGAATGCTCATGAAGTCTTGCAGAGTACATCATTTTCTTAAATGCTTCATCAATGATCCTCTGGGATTGTGAGGTCCAGTTGATCCATGAGTAATTTTGGAACCCTCCATGACTGTGCCTAACAGTTGTTTATACTAAAAAAGAGGAAAGTATCTATTAAGACACAATAGACAAGTATCAATTAACAAAATTGTGTTTATGTGTTTAATCAAACTTTTCTTACTATAGCTTGCAATTTGCTTTCTTAGAATCTTCACGTCTTAGAAATCCGACTTGTCTGCAGTTAGAATTCTGAATTTCAGCCCTGGATCTGAGAATTAATAATATTTATTAATTACATATTTATAATAAGAAAAATGAAAGAAGTATTTCAGCTACTCATCTAGACATGATCCAAGAAATGTGAATATGATCAATTCATAATCTATAAGCAAGCTAGGAATGTGAGCAATCTTACAATACCCTTTTCCTCATTTCTTCCGCACACTTGCCTCCCCCTCTTCTGACAACGTGTTGAAGTCACTCTCTCTAAGCATTATATCAATTTAAGAGTAGTAGCAATCCCAAGCCATGCACAATAATGTTGAGGAAGCCCTGTTATAGGAACATAATTTGGCTTTAAAATGAATAGAAACGACATGCAGTAATAGTCATAGTACTAAATTAGCCATCATTCTAATGAAAACGTAATAGAGACACTCAGAGCTATGGTCTGCTAGTCATAAAAGTATTGTTTCTTAAAGACTCCCATGCTTTGAAAGCAGGGATTCAAATGCATATACACATTTGCATCAAAGCATCATAACTTACGAGGACAAAAACACATCTTTTAAAATTTCCAAAGTAATTAGTTTATTTCAAAATTATAGTAAATCATCAAATTAATATGCTTTTCAATATATCTTTGTATATAGATATCTTTGCATATAGATAACCAAGGTAGATAAATTCACTAGATTTCCTCTTAGGTATGAGTGAACAGATATACATCCAATCAAAATTGATATCTTTAAAAATACTCACTGCCATGTAGCCTTGGAGTGTGAAACATTTGGTTAAATGCCGCATAGGGGATACAAACACCTTCTTGCAATCCTGTTTGTTTGTGAGGTCCATATTATAAGCTCAAAGAAGACACGCCATATGACCCTGGACAGATTAAGCTATTAGTGTTCACAAGAGAACTGCAAAAGTCATTATAATTACTTTGTCAAGCTTGATAGTGTTCATTTATAATAGAACGAATCAGTAACCAGAAGCAAATAAAATTAAGAATGAATGAGATCTTAAATACTAAAGATGGAGTTGGTCAATATTCTCTAAATGACATTAAATGTTGGTAAGTGGGAGATATATTTGACAGTAGCCTGTAATATGTAAGTAAATTAAACATTGGAGGAAAATAAAAAACATTGGATACCAGATTCAAGTTCCCACCCAATTTTGTGGATTAACATTATTTTACTGTACTTGGGTTTCAGTAACAGAAATCATAAATCTCCAATGAACTTAAATTAGTTAACGCGAGAACACCTTCGGTGCCAATCATGGTGTTTCTAAAACACCTATAATAGGAACACAATTCGCCTTTTAAATCATTATAATTGACAAGCAGAAGTCATAGCACCAAACATGAGTTAAGTGATGGCAGAATAGGGACACTCATAACTATGATATGATAAAAGCATAATAATTTAGTGAATCAATAGACATCTTACTAATTGACGAACATATTAACTGTAACATCAAATTGACAAACAATTTCATTTTCTTCCATAAATTTCTAAAAATATAAAATCAAGCTCTTCTGCCTTTATAACCAGAAACATGACAGTCCATAATATGTATGAATGTAAAAGAGGCAATTCAAACAACAATAATGTGTGTTTACGTGTGTGTTTGATCTAACAAATTGAGAAAACGCATAGGCTTGCTTTGTCTCTAGATTTGCAAATTGATCTCTAAAAGAGAAAAGATATTATTAAACACAACAATTCCATAATGAATCTAAAGAGAAAATGAAACATGAAAGAGCGCGATGGAGGAAGTCTTGAAACAATACAATATTGCAATTATCGGATAGACTATTTACCACAACCATTAAAATTTTAACACAATAGAACAATGGGTCAAACCTGAAATCCTTTTCGGCGAACCATGTAAACAACGAGAATAAAAGGAGTTTTGATGTGAGAACAAGGAAGCATTTCATTTCAATTTAAACCGCAGATGGAACAAAAACCTATATTAGGAAGGAAATTGAAATTAAAAATATTTAGTGATGACATTTATAACAAGTAACAGGAAAGATGTATTATGGTGACACGTCCGCAACCGCAATATTGCGGCCGCATCAGGTGATGCGGTCCGCAATTTAAAACCATGGATGGAATTGGCTAATGTTTTCTACGTGAATAATGTCAAAAATTCATTTGAAATATCTGAACAGAGGTAGACATAATTGATAAACAACAAGAAACAAAAATAAAAGAGAAGAGCTAACCAGACTTTCAAGGAGCCAAAATCTCATCAAAATAGTATCGGTGGAAGCATCTTTAACAAACTCCTTTTCAGCGCATAAACTAGAACATAAACTGCAGTAAATAAGAGTAACATATAAACTTGAAGCAGAGACAACTCATGAACATATCTTTTATAATAAGAAGAAACTACACATTATCTTTGCATTTAGAAAAGTAGACAACAAAATTTTTGCCTTTGGAAATACTAAGATTAATATGTTTACCATAAATGATGTACTCACAACCATGAAGTCTTGCAAAGTGCATCATTTCGTTAAATACTTCATCGGTGATCCTCTTGGTTATTGAGGTCCGGTTGTCTATATTAAAAAAAGGAAAGTATCTATTAAGACACAACAAAAAAGTATCAATTAACAAAATTTTGTGTTTATGTGTGTAATCTAACAGATTGAGAAAATACATACACTTGTTTTCTAGCTAGCTTACAATTTCAGCCCCGGATATTAGAATCTTTACCATCTTAGAAATCTGACTTGTCTGTGGTTGGAATCTGAATTTCAGCCCCCAATCTGGGAATTAATAATATTTATTAATTACATAGTTATAACACGAAAAATGAAAGAAGAAGTATTTCAGCTACTCACCGGGACATGATGCAAGGAATGTGAATATGATAAATTCATAATCTATAAGCATGCTAAGAATGTGAGCAATCTTACAATACTCTTTTCCTCGTTTCTTCCGCACACTTGCTTCCCCTCTTCTGACAACGTGTTGAAGTCACTTTCCATCCAAGCATTATATCAATTTAAGATTAGAGATGTGTAAAAGTCAGAACTAATTCATAGAAACTGCAGTTGGGGAATGATTTTTCACCTCTTCCGAAAAAATACTAGCAATCCCAAGCCATACACAACAATGTTGAGGAAGCCCTGTTATAAAAACATAATTTGGCTTTAAAATGAATAGAAACAAAGGCAACAATATTCGTAGTACTTAATTCACTCACTAGATTTCCCCTCATGTAAGAGTGAAGAGATATACATCATATGAAAATTGATATAAACACTTTGCTAAATGTCTCATAGGGGATACAAACACTTTCTTGCAATTCTATTTGTTTATGAGGTCTATATGTTCATAAAACCTTTTCTTTCCTGGAAAATGATTATCCCTCCATTAGGTAGGAAACTATTTGTAATGAGAAGACATCAGAAAATAAAAGAAGTAATGTAAAACAGATTGAGAAAACACATACAATTGTTTTGTCTCTCTGCTTTGCAACTTGTTCTCTTAGAATCTCCTTCATCTTAGAATCAACCTTCTGAACAAAAATATATTATCAAACATAACCATCAATTCCATACGGAATCTAAAGAGAAAAGTAAACAACGAATAACATGATGCAAGAAATTTTATCATTCGTTATGCAGACAAACAAAAATAAAATGTTGCAATCAGATAACCAAATAATATAATAGTCTATCTATAATAGCAATTGAAATTCAATACACAAAACCATTTTTTTCTTTTCATTTGATAAACTCACATCTGACTAGGGGTGTTCGTGGTTCATGAACTGCACTGAACTAAACCATATATATGGTTCAATTCAGTTTACAGTAACCATTTCAATAAAAATATGGTTAACTGTTAAAATGGTTTCAATTCAGTTTAAAACTAGTTTAAAACCAGTTTATTTTTATAAACTAGTTTATAATCAGTTTCTAATTATAAATCAATTTTAAAATTTGAATTCTTTTAAAACCAATTTCTTTCATCTTTTTTACCTAAATATAGACATGTTTCTAACAGAATAAAAATATTTAAAATTATTTTTATTTTTCAAAAAAATAAATTCCAAAATATTTAAAATTATTTTTATTTTTCAAAAAAATAAATTCCAAAATATTTAAAATTATTTCTATTTTTCAAAAAGAAGAAATTATTTTTGTTTCTAACAGAAATGATTGCTTAATTTTTGTATGACGAGAAAACTTGAAATTGAAATCTAGAGGAGTTAGTTTTTAACATTCTGAAAAGTTACTTTTTTACTCATTCTTAAAAGTTAAAATCTTAAATACGTTCGCTGGCTAATGAAGAATGGCAATGTATCGTGAAACATAATTAGAAGATTATCACGCTAATCATCACATTGTTTCACTGTACAAGTAAGCAATCAAATTAATCATTAATTCATGTTGTGAAACATTGTTGGGAAAGATAATTAGAAGATAAATAATATTCAGAATACATAAATATTTAAAATTATTTTTATTTTTCAAAAAAATAAATTCCAGAAAAAAAAAAATTATTTTCGGAATAATTTTTTTTTTATTTTTCAAAAAATAAATTTTCTGAATAAAAACATTCAAAAAATAAATTTTAAATTTTGCAAAAAAAATTTTATTAATTTATTTTTTATTTTTTTTCGGAAAAAAAATTAAAATAAACAAATTTTAATTTGGGAATTTATTTTTTTTGAAAATTATTTTCAATTTTTTTTTCACTCAAAATTTTTTCTTGTTTTTGTATAAAAAACTTATTTATATAATTAAAACAGTTTATAAAAGAAAACTGGTTATGAACCGGTTTTAAACTGAATTAGAATTGTTTTAATTAAATAGTTCAGTTCATTAACCATTTAAGTGGTTCAGTTTTTTTATGGTGCAATGCAATTCAGTTTAGTAATATAATTTGGTTAACCATATTTTTGCACACCCCTACATCTGACTGGATTTAAATTTAAACAGCATAAATATATAATAGACAATACATGTTATTAGACTGCAACTCAAATCTAGTTTGTTTGTTACTGATATCATGTCTATAACTTGGGGAATTAAGCAGCAAAACTACAACAGTCACATAAAACATACTCAATGTTCATTTATTCCCTTCTTTTTTTTTCTCACATAATTGATTATATTTAAAAAAACAAAAAGAAAGAGTAGAATTAGAACTCACAATTTTAGACTTATTGAGCAACCCGTTTATGATATCCAGCGACCCATGTCAGCAGCAAGAATAAAAGGAATTTCATTTCAATTTGAAACCGAGATGGAAGGAAAACCTAAATTAGGAAGAAAACGTCATCCAGTAACACTTGAAATTAAAAACAATAATTGATGACATTTATAACAAGAAACAAGTATTTTGGTGACTCACCTTGAAGTAATACTCATTCGATGATGTCGTAGTTTACACGTATTTTGGGAATGTGAGAAATCTTACTCCACTCTTCCCCTTGCTTCCTTCGCAAATTTTCTTCCAATAACGGACACACTGTGATATATAGTTCTTTAAGAGAGGAAGGCAATTCCCCCTTTTCTGGCAACGATTTGAGCTTTGGTGCGTCAGTAATCCTAAGTGAATGGAGAGACGTGAGATGTTGAAGCCACTTCTCATCCAAGCATTCTATTTCTTCAAGATCGTAGATCCATAAGGAAACGAGATTAGTCGGTAGAAGTGGAACTTGCCTTTCCATCAGCCCTTCCACAATATCATCACCACCTAAAAGACGTAACTCTGAAAGAGAAGTGAGATGTTCCCAAGTTGTATTCCACCAAATCCTCCCAACTCTGCCAACCGTCAGTTCCCGTAAAGTGATAGGCAAATCATCTATGGAAAATGATTGTAGATTTGGAAGGTCACGAATATGCAATTTTTGAAGGTTAGTTAGAGTCTTTATTGATTCAGGTAGAGATCGTAGATTCTCACACCAAGTCACAGTTAAATTAGTGAGGTTAGGAATGGGCATTCCTCTTAGCGAAACCGACTCCAGTTCATCGCAATCATATATATAGATGGTTCTAAGAAACAAGAGATTCTGTTTCGATGCATCTTCTGCAATTAATATGGATTTTAAATGTTCACATCCGCCAATATATAGACTTTTGAGGACTAGGTGAGAGCACAAGGTAATTGACGTCAATGAATCACATCCCCCAATTTTGAGTGATTGTAAGGATTTTGGAAAATCATCTATTGGAAAAGATTTTAGTGATGGAATTTTTTTTAAGGTCATCTTCTGAAGAGAATTAAGACAAATCATCGAAGGATTGCCCAACCAATTTGGTAGTTTGTCACCACTGAATCCGGAGATGATCAGACGCTTCAAATTTGTCGACGGACGCAGCTGTTCCAATACAACACTTTGTATTGGTGAGTTTGAAGGAGCAGTGTCAGACCAACCTAGTTTCAACTTGGCAATTTCCTTTTTCATCTCTAAGTTTGCTTGAGAAGCATGGGATGGGTCAGTTACATTTTCAAGTTGTGAGATGCAAAGGCTTCCCGATAGATGGAGATATTTTCCAAGATCCTCAATCTTCGACCCACCGTCCTTAACGCTACTCACAATAAAGTCCGACAATATTTGTAGATTTTCTAATTTGGATATTTGTGACGGCATTTTTTTCAATTTAGTGCCTCTGATGTCAAGGTGGCGTAGTTTCACCAATTTCCCCATATCTTTTGGCAATTCAATGAGTTCGTTGTATCTTGACAATAACATCGTCTGCAAATTGTAAAGCTTGCATGTTTCTGAAGGCAGCCTTTTAATCCGAGTGCTAGAGAGATTCAAGTATCGCAAATATATCAAATTTCCAATAGAGTTTGGCAATTCAGTGATATTTTCGTAGTGTGAAAGTGACAACACGCGTAATTGTGTCATTGTCGACAACAAGTCAGAAAATAACTTCGATGACACAGATTTATCATCATCCCATAATTGCAATGGCATGGGTAGAAAAGTTCGTAGACCTTTTAATCCATGAAATTTTTCAAATTTATCGTCGGAGTTATATTCAAATCTGTCGTATGCCAAGTATCGCACCCTTCTATCTAGCTTATGTTTGTCCAATGTAGTACAATATGGAGACGAAACAGCCATAGCTAAATCATTGATGAGGTCGTGCATTTCAAAGCATTCTTTCTCATAACCCATGAAGAACTCTATTGACTTAACATCAATGGACCATTGAAGTATCAGAGACCTCGACACTAGTTCATCAAAGTATTCTTCAGCTACTTTTTCCCAACTTTTCTCACTATTCGATTGAGGTATTAAGCCTTCTGCAATCCACAACTGAGCCACCTTCATTTTCTCTAAGATTGAGTTCTTTGGAAAAATTGAACAATAAGCAAAACATCCTTTTAAAAAAGCTGGAAGATAACGATAGCTCAATAGCAAGGCTGGCTGCACATCATCATTTGTTCGTTCCCAAATACTACTATTTAATACATCACTCCAAAAATCTTGTGACAAATTGGTGCGAAGAATACCTCCCAATGCTATTGCAGCTAATGGTAAGCCGCCACATTTTTTGGCAATTTCTCTACCAATTATTTCTACATTGGGATGTTGTTGGTAGTTTGTTTCTACAAATGCATGTCTGGCTAGTAAAGACCAGGAATCTTCAGTTTCCAAAGATCTTAAATGGTGGACATAGAGAAATTTTTTCTTGGGTAGTGCGACTCTAACATCTCGAGTTGTGATGATGATCTTACTTCCTATTTGCCCAACATTAAAGATATCACTTAGACTATTCCAACCAACATAGTTTCCATACCATATATCATCCAATACTAGTAAAAACTTTTTGTTAGTTAAACTTTGCTGCAATTGAATTTGGAGTTTAACTAAGTCAGTGTCTGTAATTGTTGTTGAAGTGACAGAATTAAGAATGGTTTTAGTGACAGTAACAACATCAAAATCTTTTGGAATATGTGACAACCCTCTCACCTCAAATTTCTCCTCTACGCCAGGGTCATGGTAAAGGAGTCTAGCTAATGTTGTTTTTCCTAACCCTCCCATACCCACAATGGAAATCACTCCTATTTTATGTTCACTATCACAACCATCCTCTGACAGCAGAAACTCTTTAAGTTTCTTTCTATCATCATCTCTGCCATAAATAGCAGATTCATCTCCCAAAAAAGAACTTGGAAAAGTTGCATTCCCAAGACAGTTGGAAACAGCTTCTTTCAATCCAAGATTTTGGTTTCTCAAATGTTCTAATCTTCCAAATAATTTTTGCAGTTTAGAATTGATATTTTTATTAAACCTTTTAAAATAATCTAAAAACTTATTAAGAACCTGACCAGCTTCAGCTTCGCACCTTAAAGCTTCAGTGTTGAGTTCGTCGAACAGTTGGTCAGCTTCAAAGACAGCATCTTGCAACATCTCCAACCACTTCTTGACCGCAGGATTAGTGATCTGTTTGTCCTCAGCATCATGAAGTACAGATTGAAGACTCAGCAGTGTTATCTCCAGCTTTTCCAACAGCTCAACGTCAAGCTTAGTCCTCCGAAACAAATCAACAAACTCACCGGAAACAACTTTTTTCACCAACATCTCCATTGAAGCTGTAAGAAGTGCTCCTCCAAGAATAGCCGCCATGACTTGGTTCAAAAAAGCAAGATTGGATTCAGAAAATGCAACGTAGAAGGAAATGCAGCTTCACAAAAGTTATATAATAAAGTTATTTCAACTACTTTTGGGGTGGTGAATTCATTGTGTGTGTCAACTATTTTTTACTGCCTAAGTACTCAATAATAGTAGTATACAATGTACAATATGTAATAGAAGTTGATTGATTGATTAGCTTATTGTTGTGTCCACTGCTTTTACTTCGTATTGTCATCAATCAATTTTATTATCTGTACTATTTCCATTGTTAGCTGTCAAGTGTCTATCTTTCTTGTCCCTATGCCATATGCCACTAAGTGTCGGTTGAGTTTTTTTTATTCTATCCCAGTCTGAAAAAATAAATACTAATCTATCATTTTTTGAAAAAAAATTATTAAGGTACCTTAGTTTCTGTGGATGCTCGCAGTACCAGATCACAAGCACGTAAAGAGATGTGTGTGCTGTGTGTGCTCGTGAACCCGGTTCACGAGCATGTGAAGGGCTGATTTTTTTTTTTTAATTGTTTTATTAATTAATATGGTATAATAAAATGATTTAATGGATTTTAATAATATATATTAATTAAATAGTCACTTAATAATTAAAAAATTATTATTTTATTAATAAAATTTAATTTTTTTAATTTTTTTTTTAAATGATTGATGCTCGTTGAATGAGTTTGCGAGCAGAAACGTTTATTTTTTCTATAAATAAATGTCGTCTTGTATCAACATTCATCATTCCAGTGTGGCATTTACGTATTCAAAAATGTCAGTCGAAGCTCTTGTGTTTTATGGGCAAGAAAAAAAAATCAGTGTTTACCTAGATCCACTGTGGAACTTCAAAACCGTGGTTGCAGCAATTAACACAGGGTTTCGAAAGCTGGGTGGCCATCGTAGGAAGGTGAGAAAAATTGAGTATCGTTGTCCGTACATAACGCTGACTGATGCAAGCCCGGAGGGTACGTACTTGTATTACATGGATCGTATAGAAAATGATGAAGATGTACAATGTATGTTTTCAGCACATAGTGGCGAAGTTAACACAGGAGTCCAAGATACACTTGTGTTGATTGTTGTTGTGGATTAGGTTGTATGTTAAGTTTGTTGAGTTTGTAATCTTCTAATGTTGTTGTTGTTTAGTTGAATCATTGAAATCTTCGGTGTGTTGTTGTTTTAAGAACAAGTCTTATTGTCTTAATTGTTTGAAAACGTTGTCTTGAAATATAAATTTGTGTTCGACTATAGACAAAGCAAGTTCAAGATACATACTTTATTAATTGATTAACTTTGAAAAGAAATACTATTATCTAGACGGTCGGTTTGACGGGCCGACAACATTAGGACATTTTCGATGCATATGGCCTATTTCTCTGCAAATCCCACACCTTCTCTTTTCCTTTTCGACGATGTCCATTTCGGTTCTAATCCTACTACTGGTTGGACGTCCCTTCTTGTTTCTTCTCATGGAATCATCGTGGCAAAGTGTAAATCCTTCATATTTTGGCCAGTTGTCTTCGTGGGGTACTCCTAAGAAGCTTTCCTTGTAGACTTTGAATACGTTAAGAACAGTGAAAACCTCTGGGATGTGAATGGAGTAGTACTGACGTATACTAGAACATGTTGCGATGACGTGGGAGCAAGGTAAGTGAAATACCTGAAATTTCCCACAGTCACACCATCGATTCTTTAGGTCAACGCCGAAAGTACTTGTTGGACGACCATCATTATGATTAATTTTTTCCTGCACCATGAAACAAAATCTTTCACGATCAAATTGTATGACATTATGCGTGTTAGCCTTGGCTACTTCATCAGTCGTTCCCTTGTTGCAACCATCCGTGAAAACCTTTCCAGTAGACAACATTTTGGTCCATTTGTGGCCTCTTTTACCAAACAGGGAACCCAGGCGATAGAATGTAGATTGAACCAACGCAGTGATTGGAAGGTTCCAGTGGCCTTTAGAACGGAGTTCATGGCTTCTGCCAAATTAGACGTCATATGCCCCCAACGCTTCCCTCCGTCATATACTCTTGACCACTTCTCCCTTGGTATGTTGTCTATCCAATGCGAGGCCTCAATGTTTGTTCTTTGGATTTCATCGCGATAGTAGTTAAATGCAGGCTTAGTCAAAGCGTAACCTGTAACAGAAATGTTATGCAAAACATAGCAAAAGAACGAAAAAATAGGTAAGTAAGCGCATAAATGTAATACAATACCCAAGTTAACAAATTGCAAGCGTAATGCATTGCCCTTAATCTGGCGCATGAAGTTCTGAGCAACGTGTCTAATACAATAGACATGTGTAGATAGTGGATCCTGTCATCCGTTCTCGGGATTGCTATATGCACTCTTTATTGATTCGTGTCTATCTGAGATTAGACAAAAAATCAGGTTGTGGTGTCACGTGTAACCTTAGGTTCTTTAGAAAAAAGCTTCAGGCTTCCTTTGTTTCACCTTCGACCAAAGCGAAAGCTAAGGGGAAAATGTTTGCATTACCATCTTGTGCAACCGCCATCAATAGAGTTCCTTTATACTTGCCGTATAAAAATGTTCCGTCAATTTGGATAACGGGCTTACAGTAGGCGAATCCACGTATACAAGGTCGAAATGGCCAAAACAGACGATGGAAGATGCGTGTGCCGAATATTTGGGAACCGTCATTTGAAATTGCTGGTAGGGTTTGCAACTCAATAATGGTTCCAGGAAGATAAGTTTTCATTACCAATATCCACTGCGGCAAGTCGTTGTAAGATGTTTCCCAATTACCGTACAGTGACTCTACGGCCTTGCACTTGGCGATCCATGCTTTCCTGTAGGATATTATGTACCTGTATTTTTCAAGTATATGGGCAATGATGACATTCACCTTTAATGAAGCGTCACGGTTGACAAGCTCTCTGATGTTGTGGCCGATCATTTCTGAATTCAGCTTCCTATGGTCATGTGCCATAGATGTGGCAGTGCATGTGTGAGGCCCAGACAGCTTACCAATCTTCCATTTGGAGTTCTTTTTTCTTTTGGAAGCCCTGCATTTGAAATTGCAGTCTTGTTTCTTACATTTAATGACATACCGTACATTGTCGGATTGGTAAACCCAATAGTCAACATTGTGTCTAATATGCCAGTGTTGCAGAGCGAGAATGCAAGCTTCCTTGTTTTCAAACTCCATCCCAATCTCAATTTCGTCAGCAATATGGTTTGGTAGGACACGTCCAAACACGGAGATTGGTTCAGCATCTTCCATGCATATATTCTGCATATGTGCAGGTGGATTGTACAAGCTAATTGGTTCTGCGCGAATTGTCGGGATAGACGCGACTATCAAATCCTCATCTTCCTCGTCGTCGCTATTACTAAAAATGTCTTGCATCCGGACCTCTTGAAGTTCATCCTCACTAGCTTCCTCAACCTCTTCATTTGGTAAGAAAGGTTCGTTGTTTTGTGTTGGTTCGTCGTCAGATGTTTGGCTCATTCCACAATGGTGTGAATGTGTCTCTTGCGTCGGAAATGTTTCAACATTATCGTGTAGACGAACATATAACTCAATCGTGGAGAATTGATCATACAACAAGTGGCATTGAAACATTGCTTTTACGTCTTCCTCGTTTGTGATCGGCTTCATCAAGTAAAAAATCGTACCATCATCCCCGTTAAGTAATTGATGACGATAGATAATCTCCTCGACAAACCGTACTAGTTTTTTTTCCATCCTCTCTTTGAAGTGAATGAAATCGGAATTTACATGAATTTTGAATGCATAGGTGTCTGTGTTGCTAAATGTGAATCCAACAATTCTATCTGTGAACACATTACCATTAAAGTGACAGGTAACAATTATATTGTTCTGAGCCATTATCAATGAAATTGGTTCGTGGTTGTGATAGTAGAAATGAAGGAAACAAGTGTTATATAATGTAGTAATGTAATATTAAAAAAACAAGAAAAAATACATGCTGCATGTACTCGTGAAATGGGAAAACGAACATTGGTGGATTCTTCACGTGCTCGTGGAATGGGAAAGCGAGCACACACATGTACTTCACATGCTCGTGGAATGGGACAGCGAGCATACATGTAGTCTTATATTTGTGCAGCCTATCGTATAGCATAGCATGCATGCAAGAAGAAGTAAATGTGAGTTCCAATGCCATGCAGTGTGTAGTCTCTTCATGTAGTGTGTAGTCTCTTCAAAATTATTTATTACTACTATTAATTACACATGTTACCCTATAAATTTGCATCAATTTCCTTTCCTCTTGCACAATTTCCTTTCCCTCAGCAAGTCACATTTTCTTCATCTCACATTCAAAAATGTCTCTGTTGTGGTTGGGCGAGAATCACCGTGGTACACAAGAAAATGTGTTGGCAAGTGTAAGTTTCTTAGAAATGCCTCTCTAGAAAATTCTTAAAAATGTGCTTGTGTTGACTATAATTTCTTACTTTTTCAGGGCAATGTAAAGTTAAGAGTAAATGCACATTCTCACGTGAAAGCAAGTGATAGAATAATGCCTTATTTAGAGGTGGCAGGTTTTGCTCATTTCGCACAAATAAATCATCTCCCACTTGACACTAGCCTAGTTCAGGCTCTGATGGAGAAATGGAGACCGGAAACACACACATTCCATTTACCAACCGGTGAATGTACAATAACTTTAGAGGATGTTAACATGTTGCTCGGTCTTAGAGTGGATGGAAAAGCTGTTAATGGTCCTATGGAGGTAGGTAACGAGGTCTATATAGAGAATTTAGGGGTTGAACCGACAGCATCTGATAGAAATAGAGGGTCCGTCAAAATTATTTGGCTAGAGAACTTATATGCAGATTTAAACCGTGACCCTAACCTAACCCCAGAACGTACAATTTTACAAGCAAAAGTTTATATTTTGCTTGTGATTGCAACTATTCTGTTTCCCGACAAGAGCCAAAATCTTTTGCATTCTTCGTGGATTCCTCTCGTAGGGGATCTAGAAAAATGCAACAAATTTAGTTGGGGTTCTGCTTGTCTTGCAAAACTGTACAGAGAAATGTGCAAGGCATCAGTCAAGGATGTAAGGAGCATGAGTGGTTGTGTCCTACTACTCAAGACTTGGGCATTCACGCGTATACCCTTGGTTGCTCCTATTAGTAATATGCAGCCGTCATTTCCATATGCGCAAAGGTATTACTTATATTAACATGTACTTTATTATCATCTTACTCTACTATAACTAATAGTCATAATTTTTTTTTTCAGATGGACCCAGAGACGAATGGATTACGCGAATAATTCGCGGTTCTATGTACAGGGGTATCGAAACGCACTTGATCACATGCAAGAAAGAGACGTAAGTCTGAAAACATAAAACCTACATGTTTCATATACATCCTTACTTTATTCTAATAATTTTTTTTCAGTTTATATGGAGGCCGTTCATTCACTTTCAAGTGCCAAATCAAAGAGACGCCAGAATCTGGAGGTCTACGACTTATCTTATCTGTTTCCATATAGTTGAAATGCATCAAACAGATAGAGTCAAACTCCAGTTTGGTTTTGAATAAGACATACCTTCCACGCCTAGGTGTCTAATGGAACACCACAAGATGACAATGAGAAAGGCCCAAAAAGTTCATTGGCGCGATCTAAACAAGGAAGAGGTGACCGAATGGAAAAATAGAAGATATTTGGTTTTGCAGGGGGTCCCGGTAGATGGTGAACGCAAGCCAAGCCCGGAGTATTTAAATTGGTTTCGTGCGATTCCTTATGTGCATATTGCACCGGACCAATTTCTGACAGACCCTCGTATGCGTGGTTCGTCTACTACACAACCAACTCCGGCACCAATGCATCATGATGTGCCATCAATGTACACTTCCCAGATTGGGGGACATGCATCTTCCTCCGCTCAGCATACATACCAACGCACCCAGACCACTGAACAACACACTTTCTACGCAGGATCATCCCAACACCAAACTCCATACAACCCACTCCCTCAACAAAACTACCACTATAACTACGGCCAACAAACTACAACCACCCATCGCCCAACCATACAGTTCACACCCGTTCCACCACCAAACTTTGACCAATCAAACCCCCATTATCAACAACAAACATACAACACTCCATACTCTCAACCCACATCCACCATCACACCTGACGATGCCTACATCCCAACCATCCAACCACCACAACCACCACATGCATTCCAACACTTTTTGCTGACGGAAGAACAATTAATGCAAATGCCTGATTTAAACATTGATGACCTTCTGCAATCACCACCACAAGCGGACCCCCCTTCATCGCGACAAAACCCCCCAACAACATATCACGGTGAAGACATGTCTTCTGACTCATCTCAGTCACCTACAAGAACATCAAATGAACCGATGGGTAGGGGACATTGACTTAAAAAGAGCACTAGGTGTGGAACGGGCGGCCATTTTTGATGTAATGTACTTCAGTTGTGAATTTTGAATAAAAATATTAGTGTTTAAATAAATATTTTTTTCCTTATTTATTTTTCTGCAAAAATAATATTTATTTAGTTAAATTAATTAATATATTATTAATTAATTAATATATTTTAGTTTAAATACTTAAATTATTTAAATAAATATTTTTTTCCTTATTTAATTTTCTGAAAAAAAATATTTATTTAGTTAAATTAATTAATATTTTATTAATTAATTAATATATTTTAGTTTAAATACTTAAATTATTTAAATAAAATAATTAAATTATTATTTATCACATAAAACAATTAAAAAACAAAAAAAAAATCAGCCCTTCACATGCTCGTGAACCGGGTTCACGAGCACACATAGCACACGCATCCCTTCACGTGCTCGTGATCTGGGACTGCGAGCATCCACAGAAACTAGGGTACCCTAGTAATTTTTATTCAAAATAGGGTAGATTGGTATTTATTTTTTTACACGGGGGTAGAACAGTAAAAAACTCGTGCCGGTTTAGTTTCGCGTTTCAGCACCGAGAAAATGAGAAGCTATACTTTATAATTTTTGGACTAGAAATAAGTTTCCTTTAATTCCACCGCAGAAACAAACACAACCTAAGAAATCATTTCTTGTTCGCATTTTAAAATGATATAATTCAAAAATAAAGAATTTTATGGAATGTAAAATATTATAATATTACTTATATTCTCAAGATAAAATTAATTTAACTTGTAGATTTAATTTAAATTACTAACAGTAAAAACGTAAAACTTTACAATAAGTTAAGTCAAATTTCGTTCAGTCTTACTCAATTTAATAAAAATTGATTAAATTAAAAACTCTAGTCAAATTTATTTTGAACTTTTTTTAAATCTCAAATTTTTTAAAGTTTACAAACAACTGAATTTAATTAAATAACTCAAACTCAATCCGATTAATAATTTAAAAGTGAACTAAAATTTATATTAAGTCCACCTCTATGAATAGGGGTGGCAAAACGGGTTGGGTCCGTCGGACCAGCCCGTTTAACCCACCATTTTTGGCGGGTCGAGGCCAGGTTTTTGGCTCGGTGTCTTAAGTTGGTCATCCCTGCCTAATCCACTTTTAAACCAGGCCGAGGGCGGGGCGGAGCGGGTTTTGCCCACGGACTTTTTATTTAAAAATTTTATTTTTTACTTGGAATTAAAACAATATTAACATGGTATGTATTAGACATACTTTTAAAATACCCCTCATCTCTTCAAACCCTAATACTCTTTTTTCACATAACCACACACACCTTAGTTTGAAGACACTAATTGGTCTATGCTTTGTTCTTTATTTTCACTCATAGTATAAAAGTATTTATTGTAAAACATAGAAAATACATTATTTTCTATTTTCTATTATTCGTTGTCATTGGAATCGGATTCTAAAGCTATAAGGTAAGTTTTGCACATATGAGTTTGTTCCTGATTATGATAATAAAGTTTTGATTTTTAGGGTTTAATGTGTTTATTTTAAGGTTTTGGTATTATAGTTACGTTGTTTGTTTATGTTGAGGAATATGACATTTGTATTAAGATTTGTTAAAATTTTACTATGCATTGTTAAAATTTGTCGGCCTCTTTTATAATGATTAACAATTTTGTAAATTAGTAAACGGGACGGCCTTGACTTTTGAGCTCGGACGCCTAAGTTTGTCTGCCCCTCCCCGCCTCACTTTTAGACGGGCCTAAATAGGGCAGACCTAAACGGGATGGGCCGCCCACTTTGCCTCCCCTACTTATGAACATATTTTAAAAAATAAAATATCTTAAAACTCTTGATTGTTATATAAGAAAATATTTTTTATATGGCATTTGAAAAGTAAAATTATTGAGATTTTATTAAATATTATAATTTTTAGTGTTGATCTTAATTAAATAATCAATTTTAAGGAAAATATATTAAAAAAAGTTTAATTACTTTTATTGTATATATAAAAATTATAGATAATATTTTTAAGTAAAAAAATATTAAAAAAAGTTTAATTACTTTTATTGTATATATAAAAATTATAGATAATATTTTTATATCATACTACCTCCGTTTTAAAATGATTGTCGTAAGAAAAAAATTTGTTTTAAAATAAATGTCATTCTCAATTTTCAATGTAAAAATTATTGTTATTTTTTTAATTGTGTCATTTAATTATTAATTTGTATATTACTTCCAACATATTTATAAAGTTAATTTGTATATTACTTTCAACATATTTATAAGGTCATTACATTCTTTAATTTGTGTATAAAAATCTTAAAAGATAATCATTTTGAAACGAAAGAAAGTAAAATACAACTTTTCTTTCAAAATAATATTTATAATTCAAGATATCACCACCATAAATATATAATGTGAACAAATAATTCAACATCATATATCTTAAATTTTTAAAATTTAAATTTAAATTATCTATAAATAAAAGAGTTATATATATTTTATCATCCTTCAAATAGTATAAAAAGAATATTGTTTTACAAATATCCACTTTTTGTATGTGAAATATTTAATTAGTGTTTTGGACTGGGCCGGGGTCTGCTCCTCAGTCGAGCAGGCCCAACCCACGCGTCTTGGGATGGCCCAACAAGGACCTTTTAGCGCGACCAATGTCGGGCACTTGCCCCTTCTCCACGTTGTCGGGCACACGCATGGTATAGGGCGTCGGGCGTAGGCGCTAAGCCTCTCCGAGCTCGACCTCCTCGACACTCAGATGCTCCTTCCTGCGATGAGCCATCTCCTTCTGCACATAAGGGTCCTCCCCGCGAGGACACATCTCTCCCCAACACGCAAGACTCCTCCCCGCGAGGACACGTTCTCATGTAACCACCCACTTCCGATGGAATCGGTCTACCCTAATTCCGGAGATCTAGGAACGGTTATTCCAGGGCGAAGACCACGTGATGGTCTTCACTACGCCACGTAAGCCCTGGCAGTTACTTGGATTGGGCTTGGCAATCCAACCCAGTGCAAGTAACCGTTGGCCCCGCGCTGGGGGCTCTCTATAAATACCCTCTCACTTGAGAGGGTCAGGTTACACACATACTTTCTTACTCTCACCTCTGTGCTTGCTATTACTCCCTAACCATTACCTTACTTGAGCGTCGGAGTGCCTTGCAGGTACACCCCCCCTGGTCGTCTTTCAACCTCACCGGAGCTGAAGCCCAGACGACGTTGTTGGCCACCAGATACTGTCTGATCCAGGTACGATCAGTGGCGTCGTCTGTGGAAACCCTTTGCTTCCCCGTTTTTCCTTCGTTAAACCAAAGCAATCCTTATTCATCACCAGCATGGCCAATCCGTCTGCTACCAAAGCTCTAGAAACCGTCCTCGCACAACTCGAGAACGGAAACCACCACGAGGATGCCGCTATCCTCAACGGCGATGAAGGCGACATAAGAGACGGGGAGACTGCCTCCCCGGACTCCCAAGATGTGGCTTACAGCGCCGCCCACCAAGACGATCAGCAAACCATCTTCCAGCCAGGTGCTCCTCCGCCCAATGCAGATTCGAGCACCGTGGCCCTATTTGCCCTTATCAATCAGACCAATCAGCTGATCGTACACCAGAACACCAGAATCGAAGCACTTGAGCAAGGGCGGGCACGAAGATATTCCCCGCGAAGACATCGTCGTCCCCCGTCACCTCGTCGTTCTCCTTCCCCGCGAAGGACCCCTTCCGAAGAATCTCGAACCCCCTCGCCGGTGCGCGGGGGCCGTCGGCCACGCCTGGAGCGCCCCCAGTCAGCGGTCTCCCAGAAACGCCCTCGTTCCCCGCCTCGGAAGAAACCCAAGCCCTCCGCAGCTACCAAGAAGTCCAAACCCACCGAGGAGAGACCGAGGAACTGTTCGAGGAATTCCCCTCCACGACATCGTCGATCCCCTTCGGGGTCCCAGACCGAAAGCGACGACGAAGACCAGAGGACCCCTCTGTTGTGGGAAATCATGAACGCCCCAATTCCTGCGGGCATGGAGAAACCCCCACCGCTGGGGACCTACGACGGTCTGGCCGACCCCGACGTTCACGTCGAGAGTTTCGAAGCAATGCTCGACTTCCGAAACGTCAGAGGAGCCATCAGGTGCAGGATTTTCCCCACCACTTTGCGAAAGGGCGCGATGACTTGGTACAAGGGTCTGGTACCTGGGTCGATCACATCTTGGAAGCAGCTACGACAATGCTTCACCAAACACTTTATTGCGTCTCGTCGACATCCGAAGACGGAGGCTGCCCTAGAGAGCATCTTCTAGGGAAAGAACGAATCTCTCCGGAACTACATCGAGAGATTCAACAGAGAAGCTGTCGAGGTCCATACGACCGACGACATGAAGAAGTACCTGATCATCCATGGACTGCATTTTGGATCTGATTTCGTCAAGTCCGTGGGCCTCCGTAGACCCCGTCGTCTCGAGGACCTCCTCCAACGAGCTCAGTCGTATATCGAGCTCGAGGAGTCCGAGGCAGCGCAGATCGCCCTTGAGTCGAGGCGCAAAGAAGGCCCCCGCGGCCACAAAGATGAAGACTCTCCTCCCCGACGAGGAGGAGAAAGAAAGAAAGAAAATCGCCCCCGTGAGCCTCGTGAATCGCGCGGACCATCTGGCCGATTCACGGAGTACACCCCGCTCAACGCCCCTCGCGTGCGTATCCTCTCCGAGTGCCAGAACTCATAATTTATGAAAGGAGGTGTCTGCTTTCCAAAGCCCACTGCCCCCAAAGCAAACGTCGACAAGTCAAAATACTGTAGGTTCCACCGGAGCCACGGGCATGTCACCGAAGACTGCATCCATCTCAAAGACGCGATTGAAATTCTGATCAAGGAAGGGCACTTAAAGAAGTACGCCCAGAAGAACGATGCTCCTCGCCCCAGCTCCTGGGAAGCCCAGAACGTCGAGGAGGCGACACCTCCTCCCGACGAGAGTCAGCTTCAGGTCGCTCTCAGCGTCACCCGACCCGAGGACTTCTTCGTTCCCGTAATCATTGAGGGCGAAGAAGCAATTCGCAACATGTGGGCGACCTTCCCCCACGAGGACCCCGTCTCTGCCCGTAGCACCTGGGAAGATTTCCCCAAAACAATGGTCATCTCCGGGGGTGGTTACGAAAGTTGTCCGTCGGATCGATCAAACGGAAATTTGACGAACTGGAGTCCGCGACATCGGTGAAGACCACTACTCTCGAGAAGGTACAAGGGAGATCAAACCCTATCACTTTCTACCTCGAAGAGTTCCCCGTCGGAGCACCCAACGCCACTATCCCCCTCCTGGTCAGGGCCCAGATGGCGAATTTTGATGTCCGAAGGATTCTCGTCGACCAGGGGAGTTCGGTCGACATCATGTATGCCCATCTGTTCGGGACCCTTCAGCTCGACGAGAGACATCTGACCCCATACGTTGGATCAGATTTGCAGGGATTCAACGGACCCACCACCAGACCATGGGGTTACGTTGAGCTGATGGTCACATTCGGAGCCGAAGACACTGCCCGACAGGTGAAGATCCGCTTCCTGGTGGTCGAATGTCCATCCCTCTACAACTGCATCCTCGGGAGGACCACCCTGGCCAAACTCACCGCAGTGTCATCAACGGTTCACCTCAAGATGAAGTACTACACGACCAGGGGACGTGTAGTTACGATGCACGGGGACATAGACGCGGCCAGGAGGTGCTTCGACGCTGTGATCAAAGGCATGAGCTCCATCGGCACCAAGCCCAAGACCGGAGCAAAGCCATCCACGGACGCCGACCTTTCCCGCCCGTCAACGCGATCGACCTCGACAGAAGGTTCATGGGCGAGCTCGAAGAGGACAAAGCTGAGGACCTCAACCCCCAGGCGGAAAACAACGGGTGACCTCTCCACCCAACGCGCCCCATCCCCGACGGAGACTTTGAGCTCGTTGCCCTCGGGGGCGACCCAGACCGTAACGTGAAGATTAGCACCGGGATCCCCGACCTGGCGAAGGAGCAGCTGAAGGCATGTCTCCGAGAGAACGCTGATCTGTTCGCGTGGAGTGCCTCCGAGATGCCTGGCTTCGGCCCCGACGTGGCTTGCCATCAGCTCGCAGTAGATCCGATCGCTAGGGCCATAGCTCAACGTAGGCGTAAGCAATCCCCCGAAAAAGCGGAGGCTGCCGAAAAAGCTGTAAAAGACCTCTTAGAGGCAAATTTTATTTCGGAGGCCAGGTACACAACCTAGCTGTCCAATGTTGTACTTGTTAAAAAGAATAATGGAAAATGGAGGATGTGCGTTGATTATACTGATCTTAACTGGGCTTGCCCGAAAGACTGATATCCCTTGCCTAACATCGACCAACTGGTCGACAATTCTGCAAGTTACAAACTATTATCCTTCATGGACGCTTACTCGGGATACAACCAAATTCCCATGGACAAGGTCGACAAACAGCACACGGCTTTCATGACCGCGTCAGGCAACTACTATTACAACGTAATGCCCTTCGGTCTGAAGAACGCCGGTGCGACCTACCAACGGATGATGAACAAGGTTTTCCGGGCTGAAATCGGTGACATGCTCGAGGTCTACATGGACGACATGATCGTCAAATTAGCGGAAGAAGTCGACCACGCCGCGCACCTCAAGAAGGTGTTCGACACGGCGAGGAGATGCCGCATGAGGTTCAATCCCGACAAATGCACCTTCGGCGTTCGGGCAGGTAAGTTCCTCGGATTTTACCTCACAGAGCGAGGAATCGAAGCCAATCCCGACAAGTGTAGAGCCTTTTCCGAGATCCCCACTCCGGACTCGAAGAAGTCAATACAATCATTGAACGGGATGCTCACCGCCCTCTCCCGCTTCGTCGCTAAGTCTGCGCAATATGCACTCCCATTTTTCAAACTTCTTCGACAGAAAGCGGAGTTCGAGTGGAGCAAAGAATGCGAACAGGCGCTCCTCCACCTGAAACAAGTCCTATAACAAGTGAAGCAGTCAGCTCCTTCCTCATTCGGGAAACCCCGGACGGGCAGAAGCTAAATTATTTCACGAGCAAAGCCCTCCAAGGCCCCGAGCTAAGGTATCAGCAGATAGAGAAAGTCGCCCTGGCCCTCGTTACCGCGGCCAGGAGGCTACGCCACTACTTCCTCGCCCACACCGTCGTAGTAAGGACCGAACAGCCTATAAGGCAGCTCCTTGGACGACCGGACATGGCGGGGAGGATGCTCAGGTGGTCGCTCAAACTCGCCGAGTTTGACATCCAATACAAAGGGAGGAAAGCCCTAAAGGCTCAGGTATTGGCCGACTTTGTAGCGGAGATGACTGTCCCGGAACCTTCGACCAACGAATCCCAGAAATGGACGATCTATATCGACGGAGCATCCATCCCGAAGGGAAGCGGGGCGGGCATCATCCTCTAAAACGAGGAAGGCATCCTGATCGAGGTATCCCTCGAACTATCCTTCCCGACGTCGAACAACCAAGCGGAGTACGAGGCCTTCCTCGCATGACTTCGGCTGGCCGAGGACCTCGGGGCCAAGGAGGTCAAACTCTTCACCGACTCCCAGCTCGTGGCCTCGCAAGTCCGAGGAGAGTACCAGGCCAAGAACGACAACATCATAGAATACTTGGCCTTGGTGAAAGCAAAGATGAAAAAGTTCACCTCCGCGGAAGTAACTCACATCCCCCGCGAGCACAATGCCCGAGCAGATGTCTTGTATAAATTAGAAAGCACAAAGAAGAAAGGTGGGGACAAATCTGTCATACAAGAAGTGCTTTCCCGCCCGAGTATCGACAAACCTGCTACAGTTTCGGACATAAATGCCATCGGGGACAGCAACTGCTGGATGACCCCGGTATACGAGTACCTCATGACGGGCAAACTGCTCGAAGATCCCAAAGAAGAGGAATAGTCAAGAGACGGGCGTGCTCGTACACTATATTCGAGGATAAGTTATACCGACGAGGGTTCTCTATTCCCCTCCTCAGATGTGTCGAGGAGACCAAGGTCCCCGGCATACTCTAGGAGATCCATGAGGGAATCAATGCGCAGCACCTCGGCGGGCGATCGTTAGCCCGTAAGGCGCTTCGAGCAGGGTATTACTGGCCCACCATGCAACAGGACGCCAAGGAACACGTCAAGAAGTGCGACAGATGCCAATGACACGGGGACATGCACCTCGCTTCTCCCAACGAGCTCAGTCCACTCTCCTCCCCGTGGCCGTTTGCGTGGTGGGGAATGGATATCCTCGGACCTTTCGTCCAGGGGTCGTATCAAAACAAATACCTCATCGTCGGGGTGGATTACTTCACGAAGTGGATTGAGGCGGAAGCATTGGCCAAAATCACAGCCTTCAACATACTACGTTTTTACAAAAGAAACATCCTCGCCCGATTCGGCGTGCCTCAAGCTATTGTCACCGACAACAGAACACAGTTCACCGACAGGAACTTCCAAGACTTCGTCACAAAACTAGGCACGAAGCAACACTTCACGTCGGTCGAGCACCCTCAAACGAACGGACAGGCTGAGGCGGCGAATAGAGTGATCCTCCGAGGATTAAGACGTCGACTAGGCGATGCCAAACAACGGTGGGTCGAGGAGCTACATAGCGTCCTCTGGGCCTACCGGACGACCCTACACTCTACAACCGGGGAGACCCCCTTCCGTCTGACCTACGGAACTGAAGCGGTGATCCCCGTGGAGATCAGGGAACCCTCGAGGAGGACAGAAGCCCTCCTCGACGGGGACGCGAACGACGAAGCCTTGAGGGAAGAGCTCGATTTTGTCGAGGAGACACGTTCAGGCACTTCTCTCCGAGAAGCTTCACTTAAGCAGAAAATAACACTACGTTATAACGACAAGGTTATCAAACGTGATTTTCAGGTGGGCACCCTCGTACTACGAAGGAACCAGAAAGACTCGCGAGAAGGCAAACTCGCCGCGAACTGGGCGCGAAAACGGGGACAAGAGCCTACTTCCTCGAAAATCTGCACGGGGAAGAACTTGCTCGACCATGGAATGCTGAGAAGCTCAAACAATACTACAGTTAAGCACTGCCCGCGACTCACGAACACCGCGACTACGGGGACCCACTAAGGTACGAGCGCGATATCCCTATACAGAACACGATGATCGAAAGCCGCGTTGTGTGTGCGCGAGGACTTTTGATCCGACGGGGATACCTCAATCGAGCTCCGCCGTCGTTGTACCAATTAGGCAGAACACCCAGCTCGCGATGGGAAGTTCACGCCATGAAGCTAAGACCTCGACCGAGCTCTTAGCCTCGTTGAAGGTCGGAATACGCCTCCGACCACCCGACCAGCTCTCCACGTGGTCAGGGACTATCAAGGTCGAGCAAATCCCAAAGTCTTTATTACTTAGACAAAAGCAAAGTATAACAAATGCTACGACATCACACACAGTATAAACCATACAAACAACACACTAGCAGATAAACGAAAATGCATTAAAGCGCGCAAAAGCCCATTGTACAGATGTTACAAACAAATGTCAAAAAGCCCCTGGCACGCAGACCGGGCAGAAATTTCACAATAAATAAAAATGGCTCGCAGGCCGAACAAAATGGGGAAGAAAATCCTACTCAACGACGGACCCTTCAGGCTGCTCGGGATCATGGACCTCATCGATTCGCATCGGCTGCACGATCTGACCGTCGATCACCTCGTAGTCGGGGTCGATCCCCTCGATCGAAAGGTCGGAGTTGAGGACCCGAAGCTGCTCCACGGCGTTCTTAAAACCTATGTCGGCTACCGCGAGATTGTCTTCCTCGGCTTCCCAGAGCTTCGCTATCAGCGCTGCCCGCGAAGTCAGCAACCTGTCCTCCTCGGTTTCCTCCTCAGCTGGGCGGACAGCCTCCTCCAACTCGGCGTTCGTCGCCAAGAGATGATCCCTCTCCTCTTCAACGCCGACGAGACGTCTCCGCTCCTCCTCGGCACTCTTCAACTTTTCCTCCAATTTCTGTTGAAGCTAGACTTGGGCCTGGTTCTGGCTTTTGCAGTCAGCCAGCTCCTTACCCACCTTCTCCATTTCGGCCGAGATGGACTAGAAACTTTCTCGCAACTTATTCAGCTCGCCTGCGGGGCACGCCTCGTCGTTCAGAACCAATGCAGCCGCACAGACCCGCATCACGGCGGACACATCATCCACCAGCGTCCTCCTCCGAGAGACCTTGTCGATGCCCAAGATGGCTTGAGCTTCGGGGGTACCCACGCACAAGGAGTTGTTCCCCGTGAAAAAGTTAGGCCTCGAGTGACAAGGCGAGAGCACAAATTTTAAGGCAGGAGGACTCTCGTTCTCCGTAAGATCGACGTCCACTGTATCTGAAACCTGCCGCCTCTTCGGGGACTCCTAAGAGCTGGGAGAGTCACTGTCCTGGTGAGAGCCAGAGGAACCCCTGACAGTTTGAGGGAGAACGGGGATCTGTGCTCGAAGCTGTTCGACACGACTCTGGCCTCCTTTCTTCGCAGCACGGGTAGCCTTCAGCTTTTTGAAGCGCTCCTCAGCACTCGACATCTTTCCTGCAAAAAGAAAGTAAACATGTCAGTAATCCGGAGGTCGAAGAAAAAGTAAGTCAGAGAGAATGGCGCCACCTAGCAGCTCGAGAGCATCCTCATCGAAGAACGTCTCGAGGAGGGCCCTCGTATTGATCAGACGACGTTTCGTCAACACCTGCCCGTCATCCCCCCGGACGAATTCCCTGTCCATCGTCACGAACTTGCCCCTATTAAAACTGTTGACAAACGCTACTATCTGCTCGTAGGCCAAGCGATCCCCCTCGTCGAGACGGTTAGGCCTGACTTTGTAGCTGTCTGTTCCGTACTTGAAGTGTTCTTCGGTCCAGAACAACGGAAACCTGGGCACGAGGGCCTCCTGTAGCGAGTGATTTTTGGATGTGGTTGCGAAGCACATTCGCTCTTGATAACTACAGGTCGATTCATTTTTTATCCTATTGTGAGCTGAATAAGGAAGGGAAATAGATGTCTCCAATTAACCCTGCTTGCATACTGAGTTTGAACAGCGGTCTGTTCGGTTACGGATGCTACAAAGATTCGGGGAGTTTGTACTGGTTATTTGTATTTTCGCCAATACTGTCATTTTGATCTGGTCATCTAGGGCATAAGGTTTCTGGCGGGGAACTAGGATTAGGATGTTAGGACTGATGTTTTGAATTACTGCTTTTGATATGGGATTTGGGTTTTTTGTGGATTGTGCTCGCTAAGATCTTTTCTTTCGATCTTATGCCTACGTATTCTCGTTTACCGAAACAGGGAAATCAGAGCGTTCGTAGTTCCTCCTAATCTATGGGAGGAAATTGGTGTTTGGTGTCTTGTTCAAGGCCCAAGACGTGAAGCATAAGGTTGTTTGTATCTTGTTCAAAGCCCAAGATGTGAAGCTGAAGAGTTTATTTGTATCTTGTTCAAAGCCCAAGATATGAAGCTGAAAAGTCTGTTTGTGTCTTGTTCAAAGCCCAAGACGGGAAGCTGAAGGACCTCGACTTTAGAGAGAATTTGTCATCTCTAAGGAAGGGTTTGTCTGTCACAATTGTTGGGTGACTGGTTTATAAAGGAGAATTACTTTAACCGGGATACGCGGATCCTAGCAATGCCATAATTTCCTTTATAGGGTAGTTTTGACCTGAAGGAGAAGACTTTAACTCAGTGTAGAGCAATGATATCTTTCCTTAGGAATTTCTCATGCTAAAAGATGGACACTGGCATGGATATATATGATCCAGAGGCTTGCCGCTTACAGCGATTAGATGAAGGAGTTGTGTACTGTGAACGAGGCACAACTTTGATGTTAAGAGGTTGATTGGACTCAACCGGGGATTTCTTATACAAAGCCTAAGAGGAGGGTAACTCTACTGAGGAAAGTCATTATACAAAGCCTAAGAGGAGGCTAAAAAGGGAGAGATTGACTCTTTTGGGGAAATCATTATACAAAGCCTAAGAGGAGGCTGGAAGGTGTCTCGTACAAAGCCCGAGAGAGAGGCTAAAAGGGGTTGACCCTACAGGAGGATCTTTTATACTCAACAAGAGAGTGTTTTTGTATCTCGTACAAATCCCGAGATGGAGGCAGAAAGGTTTTCTGACCCGATGATGGAGTCTTTTTGGTATCTCGTATAAAGCCCGAGATGAAGGCGATTTGTTTGTTTGGTTCAATTAGAACCTTTTTGTATCTCGCACAAAGCCCGAGATGGAGGCTGAAAGAGTTTAACTCTGCTTAAGGGAATTTGTATCTTGTACGAAGCCCGAGGTGAAGGCTGAAGGGTGGTTGACTCAATGAGGGAGTCTTTTATGTGTCTCATACAAAGCCTGAGAGAGAGGCTGAAAATTGTTTGATTCCGTTGGGGAATCTTTTGGTATCTCGTACGAAGCCCGAGATGGAGGCGAAAATTGTTCGCTCCGCTGGGGAGAATCATTGTATAAAGCCCAAGAGGAGGCTAGATTCTGCTAAAGGGAAATCATTATACAAAGCCTAAGAGGAGGCTAAAAAGGTTTGCTCCGCTGGGGAGAATCATTGTATAAAGCCCAAGAGGAGGCTAACTTCTGCTGGAGAAGGATCATTATACAAAGCCTAAGAGGAGGCTATGGTTACTGTCTCAGTTAAGTGACAGGTCCAATATTCTGATTTTGAATGAGAAAATCAGTTCTTATATGAGCAACACTGTACTCAGGGATTGATTTCAAGGGTTCGGGTCATTCCTGTTCTTTAAGGAAGCGGGAAATCCGAAGGGTATCGAGACTGTCCGAGTCTGCGGGTTTCCTTCCTATTTAACGAGGGGGTCACTTGAGAATGTCTTTGAGACTCAAGGAAATTAGACTGTCCAAGTCTAGAGTTTCATCTTTTGTACTATGCTTTGAGAAACAGTAGTAGACTCTAAGAAAGGACTGCTCTATGAAGATTATTAAGTTCTGTTCCTATACCTCTATGAGGTCGTCGGGACAATTTGTACGAAGCCCAAGAGGAGGCTGGAAGCTTTTAAGAAGCCGACGGGTCCTTGTACTAAGCCCAAGAGGAGGCTATCATTCCTGGAGGAAGAGATCATTATACGAAGCCTAAGAGGAGGTTGTGAATACTTCTAAGAAGCCGTAGAGTCCTTGTACTAAGCCCAAGAGAAGGCGGGGTTGCTTTTAGGAAGCCTGTGGGTCCTTGTACGATGCCCAAGAGGAGGCCGATGCTTTTAAGAAGCCCGTGGGTCCCCAAACCCCGAGATAGTCAAGGCAATGCTATTCACCGAGAATAGATCAAAGTCAGGACAGTTCGAGAATTTGGAAGAAACTCAAAGATGCCATTCACGGAGAACACATTAATCTTGGGGAGTAGAGTTTCTTGACGATTCCTAACGAGGACAACCTGAGAGAAGACTGTATTTGGTGATCCTATTGGGGATCTAGGCGTCTATTTCTACGAACTAACGAAACGGCGTCACCTAGTTCTAGACGTAGTTGCCGGGGAAACTCTAAAATATCTATACTATTATTACACAGTAGATATGAGTTTATGAAAGGAGACTTACAGTGAGCAGCCCCACAATACAGTTATGTATATGAAAGCAGTAAATGAAAGCGATAACCACTTACTCGGTTGTAGTGCTTCCATGCTGTTTGGTTAGTTGTTCAACAAAGAAAGATGAAAACAATAGTATATTCAAAATCAAAGGAGAAAGTGCTTTGAAAAAGAATGATTTGGGGCTTACAGCTCAAGGGAGAGGCCCAAGGTTATTTTCAAAAGGCGACGATCGCGTCGTTTATTTGAAAATGTACAGAGGGACTTATACAACGAATGAGGCCCAAATTATTTATGTACAAGTGGGTTGGGTCTTACACTCTAATAGATGCCCAAAGAGTTTTGAATGAGTCTTATAGCTCAAGGAGAGGCCCAGATGGTTATTTTTCAAAAGGGGACGATCGCGTCGTTTATTTGAAAATGTACAGAGGGACTTATACAACGAATGAGACCCAAAATATTTCTGTACAAAGGGATGGGTCTTACACTCTATTAGAGGCCCAAAGTGTTTTGATTTTGGATCGGCGATCGCGCCGAGATTTTTGAAAATACAGTGGGACTTATTCAATAAGTGAGACCCAAAATTTTGGTATTTACAAAAAGGCTTGGGTCTTACACTCTATTAGAGGCCCAAAGAGTTTTTGAATGGGTCTTATAGCTCAAGGAGAGCCCCAGATGGTTTTTTTGGATCGGCGATCACGCCGAGATTTTTGAAAATACAGTGGGACTTATACAATAAGTGAGGCCCAAAATTTTGGTATTTACAAAAAGGCTTGGGTCTTACACTCTATTAGAGGCCCAAAGAGTTTTTTGAATGATTTATTTTGAGTGAAAATCAAAGAAACCCTAATTTTATTCTTTAAAAGTAAATATTTAAAGAAAAATCAAACAAAATACCAAATAAATTTGAATAAACCACTTGTGATTTTGTTTAGGGTTTTGAAAAATGGAGTTTAATTCACAAGGGACATTTAAACTCATTTGGTGTTGATTTTCTAAGATGAATATTTATTTTTAAAATGTTAAAAAACAAATAAAATGAATTTATTCACAAAAATACTAATTATATTAAATAAATAATATAAACTTAATTTTTTTGTGGAATAAAATATTTCAACATTTTTGTGATTTTTTACAAAAAGAATCAGTCAAAAATAATTAAAATTGAATGAATTATTAATTTTCCAAATCATTAAAAATAATAATATGATAAATAACAAAATAAACAAGTGATAAAAAAAGTCTGGGGCGAGGGGGATTCGAACCCCAGACCTCTCGCTCTCTAATACTCACAAAACCAGCTGATGAACCGCTGAGGCGCAATGCCAATTCATTAAGTATATGGCAAGGGAAAAATATATAGAGAACTTGGTTGGTTTTTGAAACATAGCGCCATGGCCATCTTCTTCCTCCAGCCCAGATGCATGAAGCCCTCTATCTCTCTCGTTTTTCAACCATTTAACATGATTCAAACACCAAACTCGTGCGTTTTTTCACAAGGAATAAGATGGCAATACCCAATTTTATTGATTTTTAGTGTGGAGTGAAATAATCATGATGAACACAGATGAACCCTTGATGCAAGCTGAACTGGAACTCTGCACAAACTTTGTTCTAGTTGTGATTTAATGATCCCTACAGCTTCAATGGATGGTATGGAGTGTGTTGCAAGCTTTAGAATACTTTGAAATTCTTTGGATCAATCTGGAGACCTCCACCTGCAAAATTGAAGCATAATGGCTTGGTTGAATGGTGATTTTGAGTTTGAGGTGTTACAGTTAGTGTTTAAGTGTTTGGACACCTCAAATACATCATATGTGATGTGTTTGAGAAATTGGAATTGATTGCTTATGGATGCAACTCAAAACCCGATAGTGGTTACTCAAAAACAAGAAAACTTGAAGTTCAAGAAAGAATGAGAGAAAGCAGTGCTGTAACTGGCTTTGGTGTGAGTTGAATGATCCATTGGGACCTCTATTTATAGGTGATCAACTCTTGTCTTGGAGGAATAGTGAATGGCTGCTGGATCAGATCACATTTCCATGGATTGGCTTGGCATAATTGCCTCTTGCACTAGGCATAACAGCTGTCCCAAATAGATCAGCTATGCCTTGACTGAAATCACATTCTTCAGTCATTTTTATTGTTGTTTAATGTGAGAACTTGACTGAGAAGAGTAGGAATCTTGACAATGCACTATTCCACATTAATGCCCTTTGAATTCAAGGCAAAATGGGATAAAATGCATGAATTTCAAGTTGGAAGATTCCTTGGCTTTGTGACTCAGCCTCATCAGTTGGTTCAGTTGGTTCATGATCAGATTGAATGCATGTGGCATATTGATCATTACTTTTGACTCAAAAATCGTGGATAGCAAGAAAACTCCCAAACTGATTTTCCATGGCAGCCTTGACATGGTGTGTTGTGGCAGCCATAACTCTTGGCACAAGTGGAATGGTTTCATGCTATTGAGTTGCTTGGATTGTAGGCAACATGTGGAACAACTTTGATGTTCATATCATGACTTGATTCAGCTTGGAACTGTGTGAAAAAATCCCACAAGTTTTGGTGTTTCAACACAAAATCTGTCTTGCCCAGAATTTTTCTAAGTGTTGGAAAAGTTGTGTTTTCATGTTTTTAGTGACTTTGATCACTCCATAACTCACAATCCATGAGGAATTTGGACATAACTTAGTATGAAGTTTTTGTAGAGGGCAAGGTGATCTACAAATCAGGCTTTGAATGGGGCACAATGGCCTTGTGGTTTAGGAGTTACGGTCCTCCAAAGTTGGTACATTAGTGGTACTTTTTCCATAACTTAGAAATTTTTTCTAAGTTTTATGGTTACCCCTTTTACAAGTTATCCAACTTTTCTTGATTTTTCTTGATGAATGATGATTCAAATCATACATAAACATCATTTTAGGGTTAAAAATCCATTTTGGTGAAAAATCTCAAAAAGTCAAAGTTAACTTTTGTGCACAGTTGACTTTTTATCAGATGAATTCCAAACTGTGTGATCCTCTATGAAATCATGTCCTTGACCTAAATCAAACTTGATGGACATGTTCCATAGGTGTCATGGGGTATATTGAGGCATGTCTTAGGGCTTGGGAGCATGTCCTGGTCAAAAGTCAAAGTTACAGTTGACTTTTTCCACAAAACCCTAACTGTGGTGCAGATGAAACTGAGACTTGTTGCTCAAGCTTCTTGGATTAATCCATTGTTCCAAATGGATCAACATAGGTCAATTGAGACCCTCAAACCCTCTCTTGAGGTATTGGCTCATGATTTGCACCAAAAGTCAACTTAGGGGTGAATTAGGTCAAGAAACCCTAATTCCTGATTTTTTATGTATGCATCCCCTGAGGTAAAATTGACTTGGTGATTGGGCACATGAGATTCCATGGAGTATATTAGGTTATGTTTTGGATCCTTGGCTCATGCCCAGATGAGATTTTCCATCTGGAGGCCCTGGTCGACCAAAACCCTAATTTGGTGCTACTGGCGATCTTGAGGCTTGATCCACATAGAAGGGAGCATCTTTGTGCTTAATCCTTGAAGTGGGAGTCCTTTTTGATCTATTGTGAATGTTTGAGAAGTCAGACAAGTTGAAGATCATGTCATTCCTTGATTGATCTTTTGTCTAAGAACCTAAAGAGGGCTTGAAACCCTAATTTTGATTGTAGTGAATGCTCACCCATCTTTGGGGAGATTGATGATTTGCCCAATGATGGGAAACCTTGGTGGTAAAAATTTGGGGTATGACAGATGCCCCTATTTAATCATCTTGGACCCGAAGGTGTGAATGACGAAGGTATTCGGGCATTCGGGGTGCAAGAGGATTAAATATCGGAATACCCGAAATTTTGATGGTAATTATGAACGGTAGCTTACGCATTAATCTTCTTTTGCTAAGTAATGATGCTTAGAAAAGGTAAACTTCCCCTCGATCCTGGTCTTCAGCCAAGGAACTGGTCTCAGTTTTCTTTTTGAAATGAACTTCCCCTCGATCCTGGTTTCCTACCAAGAAGCTGGTCTCAGTTTCTGATTTAAACTTCCCCTCGATCCTGGTTTCCTACCAAGGAACTGGTCTTAGTTTCTTTTGTAAACTTCCCCTCGATCCTGGTTTCCTACCAAGGAACTGGTATAAGTTTCTTTTGTCAATAAACTTAACTGACAAGGGACGCTATGCGTAGCGATTTTCCTCAAACTTCTCGCCGAATTTTCTTGGAGAGATGCCATTTGACGGAAAAACTTTTGCTGTCAGACTTGCTGGGGAACCCAGTCGTCTGAGTTGTAGAGTTGCACAAACTTCTCTGTTGGAGACGCCATTTGTTTCTACTGGGGGGAAGCAGGTCTCTTGAGAGACTGCTGTCGTTCGAGATCTTACATCATACTTTTCTAGGGATCTTCCCGGAGAAATGCCATATGATGGGGTCCAATTTTGAGGTGCCGATGACCTTTTCATCAACGGTCTTTCAGAGAAAAACTGCCGTATTGCCGAAACTCCGATTAAAGGGCTTTCTCTGTGGATTTTCCTTAATCCGGGAAAGCGAGGATATCATCTTCAATGGCGAAGAGTGATATTTGTTGAACGCTTTTCTGGCTTTTCAGAGGTTCAAATTATCAAAGTGGTCGAGTGCCGACTCTGATCTAAAGATACACTGGAGACGAGTTTGATCTGCCATAATACTTCCTGACAAGGCAAGAACTGGCAAACTCGATTGAGAGGACGGTTATCACGTCAGGATAAGACCGACTCGAGTGATAGTGATGCAATATGAAATGTGAATGCAAATAAAAAATGCATGATGTATGTATGTTTATGCAGACAAAACTGACGCGACACACAAAAAGATGAACATGACTGGATACTCGGCCACTGCTGAGAACGAAGAAGTACCACTGGTTCATAATAGCAATTCCACCTTGCTTAGGAGAGATAGTCCATGCGGGGAGCTATGTTGGTCGGGCTTAGGAGATGAGAACTCGGCCGAAGTGTGTCAGACGAAACAAGGTCTCTGACACAGTTGATCCTTTACTCAGGCGTACTAGTCGAGAAGGAGTACTTTGATTCTGCACTTTGAAGTTCGCCTACTTCTGGAAAGCGGTTAATGCTCTTTTGATGTTCAACAGTCAAAAGAAATTGCCAACTTTATTTTAAAAGCAGAAAAAGTTTTAACGACTAAATTCATTTTGTTTCATTTCAAGAATCGTTAATCATGTTAATAACGTCGTTCTGTAAAGCTAAAACAAATGAGAATTACAAACAAAAGCACAAGGGCTCGAATTTTATTGATAAGATGGAGATCAGCCAAACGCGTGATTCCAAAGAGTATATACAAAGTTTGAAAATGGTAATTTACAGGGAAAAGGGCTACGTTGAAACATAACGACCACTATCCTTCTACCAACTTTGAATTCGGGGCATCTTGAACTTTTGTCGAAGATGACCTTGATTGGAGTTTTCCTCCGATGGATGATGTAACTGCTGCTGCTGCTGAGGGACTTGCCTCTGTTGAACATAGTTACTTGCCATTATCCCTAATTTTTGCCTGGATTGTACTTTGATGTTTCCAATCCACCGGGATGATTTTTTTTCATGTCTCTAACTTTTGCCTGGACCGCCCTTTCGGGTTTTCAATCCACCGAGACGTTTTTTTTTTTTTTTTTTTTTTTTAGTTTAGGCGAAGTATTTCTTGACTACGTCAACATTTGTGGGGTAGGAAAATTCCTCTCCGTCCATGGTTGCAAGTCTCAAGGCGCCGCCTGAGAAAGCTTTCGTGACCACATAAGGGCCATCTTAATTTGGGGTCCATTTGCCCCGAGAGTCAGAGAGAATTGATTGTATCTTCTTGAGTACGAGGTCTCCTTTTCTGAAGACACGAGGTCGGACCTTTTTGTCGAAGGCCCTCTTCATTCTCTGTTGATACAACTGACTGTGGCATAGTGCCGTGATTTGCTTTTCCTCGATCAGGTTCAATTCGTCGTGTCGGCTTTGACACCATTCAGCTTCGGTGAGCTTAGCTTCCATCAGTACACGGATTAACGGGATCTCTACTTCTATGGGGAGCACTGCTTCCATGCCATACACTAGAGAAAAAGGGGTAGCCCCTGTTGAAGTGCGGACAGAGGTTCGATAACCGTGAAGAGCAAAGGGTAGCATTTCGTGCCAGTCTTTGTAGGTTACAACCATCTTTTGAACAATCTTCTTGATGTTCTTATTAGCCGCTTCTACCACTCCGTTCATCTTGGGTCGGTAGGGAGATGAGTTATGGTGTTCAATCTTGAACTCTGCACACAACTCTTTCATCATCTTATTGTTCAAGTTAAATCCATTATCAGTAATGATCTCGCTTGGAACGCCATAACGGCAGATGATATTGTTTTTGATAAATCGGACCACCACTTGTCGGGTTACATTGGCGAATGACGCTACTTCGACCCACTTGGTGAAGTAGTCAATGGCTACTAGAATGAACCGATGTCCGTTTGAAGCCTTAGGCTCAATCATGCCAATCATGTCTATTCCCCATATGGAAAAAGGTCATGGGGAAGAAAGAACTTTGAGATGTGATGGCGGTACATGAATTTTGTCGGAGTATATCTGACACTTGTGACACCTCCTCATGTACTTGCAGTAGTCGGATTCCATGGTCAACCAGTAGTATCCTGCTCTTAGAATTTTTCTCGCCATTGCGTGTCCGTTGGCATGAGTGCCAAAGGATCCTTCATGAATTTCTTTCATAAGCATTTCTGCTTCTGGTCTGTCGACGCATCGGAGCAAGACCATGTCAAAATTTCTCTTATAGAGAGTGTCACCGCTCAGGAAGAAGTTTCCAGCCAATCTTCTGAGGGTTTTTCTATCTTTTCTGAGTGCCCCAGATGGGTACTCTTGTTTCTGAAGGAAGCATTTGATATCGTGATACCAAGGTTTGTCGTCTATGACTGCTTCAATCGTGAAGACGTAAGCGGGCCGTTCAAGGCGCATTATGTCGATCTTAGGTATGTCATTCCATTGACCTACACTAATCATGGAAGAGATAGTGGCTAATGCATCAGCCATGTGATTCTCATCACGAGGGATGTGATGAAACTCAACTCTGTTGAAGAAAGGTAGCAACCTCCTTGCATAGTCTTTGTAAGGAATCAATCCTGATTGGTATGTGTTCCAATCTCCTTTTATCTGATTGATAACCAAGGCTGAGTCGCCGTATACGTCCAAGTTCTTGATCCTTAAATTAATAGCTTCTTCGAGACCCATAATACAAGCTTCGTATTCGGCCTCGTTGTTCGTACACTTGAACGTAAGTCTGGCAGTGAAAGGAATGTGGGTACCCTGAGGGGTAACAATGATTGCCCCAATTCCATTTCCATAATGATTAACTGCTCCGTCAAAGATTAGTCCCCATTGGGAACCTGGTTTTGGCCCTTCACTGGGTAGCGGTTCATCGCAATCTTTCATTTTTAGATACATGACATCTTCGTCTAGGAAGTCAAACCCGATTGATTCTTGATCGTTAATCGGTTGATGAGCCAAATAATCGGCTAAAATACTTCCCTTAACGGCTTTTTGAGCATGGTACTCTATGTCATATTCTGATAACAGCATCTGCCAACGGGCAATTCTTCCCGTAAGAGCAGGTTTTTTGAAAACGTACTTGATTGGATCAATTTCGGAGACCAACCAAGTAGTATGACGAATCATGTATTGGCGAAGACGTTTGGCTGCCCAAGCCAAAGCACAGCAAGTTTTCTCGAGCATCGTGTACCGAGTTTCACAGTCGGTGAATTTCTTGCTCAGATAGTAGATGGCAGACTCTTTTCTTTTTGTTTCGTCTTGTTGGCCAAGTACACATCCCATTGAGTCCTCTAGAACTGTGAGGTAAATGATCAGTGGTCTTCCTTCCACTGGAGGTGATAGAATCGAAGGATTCAACAGATATTCCTTAATACTGTCGAAGGCGGTTTGGCAATCTTCTGACCAAACGCAATCCTGGTTCTTTTTGAGTAATTTGAAAATCGGCGAGCATGTCGCAGTCATAAGGAATATGAATCTGGAGATGTAGTTCAAACGTCCCAGGAATCCTCTGACTTGTTTTTCAGTTTTCGGAGAAGGCATTTCTTGAATGGCCTTGACCTTGTCAGGATCAACCTCAATTCCTTTCTGGATGACGATGAACCCTAAGAGTTTTCCTGAACGGACACCGAAGGTGCACTTGTTGGGATTCAAGCGGAGCTTGAATTTTCTTAAACGTTCGAACAATTTTGACAGATGTTCAACGTGCTCACTCTCTATTTTTGATTTGGCAATCATATCATCGACATACACTTCGATTTCTTTGTGTATCATGTCATGAAACAGAGTAGTCATGGCCCTTTGATAGGTTGCCCCGACGTTCTTCAAACCGAACGACATAACCTTGTAACAAAAGGTACCCCATGGGGTGATGAACGAAGTTTTCTCCATGTCTTTCGGCGCCATTTTGATCTGGTTATAGCCCGAGAATCCATCCATGAAGGAGAAAATTTTGAACTTTACTGTGCTGTCTACCAGCATGTCAATGTGTGGTAAAGGAAAGTCGTCCTTTGGACTAGCCTTGTTCAGATCCTTATAATCAACACACATTCTGACCTTTCCACCCTTTTTCGGGACAGGTACGATGTTGGCTAACCATTGAGGATATTCAGATGTAGCGAGGAAACCTGCGTCAATCTGTTTTTGTACCTCCTCTTTGATTTTGATGGCCATGTCCGGGTGAGTGCGTCTCAACCTTTGCTTTACTGGCGGACATTCCGATCTCAACGGTAAGTGATGTTCCACAATGCTGGTATCCAACCCTGGCATATCCTGATAGGACCAAGCGAATACATCGGGGAATTCTTTGAGAATCTTTATCAAACCCTCTCTGGCAGTTGGACTGAGCAGTGCCCCAATCCTGATTTCTTTTCTCTCTTGCTCTGAACCCAAGTTTACCATTTCCAACGGTTCTTTATGAGGTTCAATGGACCTTTCCTCTTGTCTGAGTAGTCAGGAGATCTCTTCTGGAATTTCGTTGTCATTTTCTTTTTCAGCCTCGAATACCGGGAATTCAAAGTTGGGAGAAGGCATCGGATCGTATGTTTCAACTGGGTTTAAAACAAGCAATCTGCATGACGTGATTCGTGTTTAGAAGAGATAGAGAAAATGCAAGTGTGTGCAGTGTTTTATTTTACTGCTTGTTTTATGATTGAATGTTTTTTAGGATTACCATTTTCTGAAAAACGAAAAGAGAAAACAACAATTAATGCGGAAATTACAGAACGACGTTATTTTATTTATGAACAAGTCGAATCTTGAAACTACAGCCCTATAAAACAAAACTCTGTCGCTTTGGGCGAAGCGAAGAGGGAAAATTTACAGAAAGCGAGCCCTATCAAAACATCCGTTTCACCTGGGCAGGGTGAAAGGTTAAAGATGGCAATTACTTTGACTGACGAACGACCTTTGGAACCTCGACGACAACCCATTGGCGGCGAACTCCTTGGTGAATCACAAAGTCTGGCACCTTCCTTGATTTGTCTTCAGAAATAACGCTGATTTCTGGTAGAGTAGGATCATTGGAATCTGTCTCCCAGGCAGAGTTGTCGTAGGAGGATTCCTCTGTTGCATTTTGCAGAGTATTTGTGCTCTCAGCTGTATCTCCCCATCCAGTTGACTGGATGTCTTCGAGCCTGAAACGAGAGCTTTCGGGAGCGGCGTACTTGACCATATAGTCGAACTTTCCACTCGGTTGTCCCAAGGTGTCCCACACTTCTCTGGAACTGGAGGAGTCATCTCTCTCAATGACGTTGACCTCGGGAAAATCATAGTTGATGAATTCAAGTCCTGCAAATGTTGTAAATTCATCGTCATGTTGAGTAGTTTCTGAATGACCTAAGTGTTGATCCCATGACATGGTGGGGACACAGGTATTCTGTTCGATGAGGGTCAGCGAAGTTTCATTACTTGGCTGACTTACTTGCCCCAAGTTTCCTGGGTAAGGTTGCCACATTGGCAGACCATCCATTGGGCCATAGTAGTTGTAGTCAAAATCGTCTTTCATCAGAGTGTCTTCCTCTAACGAATTTGGCGGAGCACGACATCCTTCCAGATCACAATCTCCATATACCATTTCGATATCTGATCTTGGTATAAATCTCGAACTTTCTGTAGGAAAGCAAAAGGCGTAGGTACCTCTTCCTGAGATATATAACCGTCCTTGTTAAGATAGGACTTCCATTCTTCATCCGTGTCAGAGGGATCTTCCTCGTTGATAGCATGTACTGCTTGAGACACTGGGTGAAGGAAACCTCCACTGTGGAAGAAGTTTTGAAGGGGATGAAGACTTTCATCGTTGGCAGCTGTCCGGGTACAGGTTGCAGAAAAACCAAGACCCTTCTTTGTTTTGTTGTCAGTAGGAATGACAAGCTGTCCCCATCCGTTTGTATCGGTACTCTCGACCGCTTTGATAGCATCTTTGTATGAGGAAATCGAGGTTCCTCTTTTGAACTGATTGTCTTTGCTTACCGACAGTGCTTGGAACTGCGTTCCAATAACCTCCTCGGGTTCTACATCAGTAGATGATGATAAGTTGCTTACTAGCAAGGCTTGTTCCCCATAAACTGTGACAAGTTGATCATTCTGAACGAACTTTAGCTTTTGGTGGAGGGTTGAAGTAACCGCTCCAGCCTGATGTATCCAAGGTCTTCCTAATAAACAACTGTACGTTTCCCGGATGTCCATGACCTGGAAAGTGACTTGGAAAGTGTGAGGACCAATAGTTATGGGAAGATCAACTTCGCCGATAACTGCTTTTCTGGATCCGTCGAATGCTTTGACGAGGACCTCGTTGGTTCTCATCGGAGGGCCTTTGAATGATAATTGCATCAAATTAGACTTCGGCATAACATTCAGGGCTGACCCTGTGTCTACCAGTACGCTGGCTAAAGCATCGTCCTGGCAGTTAACTGTGATATTGAGCGCCATGTTATGACGGCGACCCTCTTCGGGTAATTCCTCATCACTAAATCCCAAATTGTTGCAGGAAGTGATGTTAGAGACAATGCTATCGAATTTTCTGATTGTTACATCCTGTTCCACAAAGGCTTGCTCTAAGACTTTCTGTAGAGCCTCTCTGTGTGCTTCCGAACTGAGTAACAGTGATAACACCGAGATCTTTGAAGGAGTCTGCAACAGTTGATCAACAATGTTGTATTCACTCCTTTGGATGAGCTTCAGCATCTCATCATTGTTTTTTGAAAGGTCGGGATCACTAGATCGACCGACTGGTGGATCGAGAGCTTCTGTCTGAAGTTCCTTTTCTTTGTTAGGTTCCACAACCCCTCGGTTGAAGATTCTACCACTCCGTGTTACACGACTGATGTCTGCAATATTCAGGACGGAGGGTAATGGAATTTCCTTTCCATTTTCAATGGTCGTTGCACCGTATTTGTAAGGGATAACCTTAGTTGATTCATACGGTAATGGTCCTGGTAGATAGATGACTACATGAGCCTTCTGATTTTTCTGACCATCGTAAGTAATCTCGATCCGTTCCCGGTTGGGAACTTTAGATTCATCAAGTAGAGGGATGATGGCAAAAACATCCCTGATCCTGTGATGACCAGAGATGGCGACAACATCCTCAACTTGATCAGCAAGGTAGTTGACTGATCCAGAACTTGACCCTGGTTGAATCTCTTTGCGGTCCAACTGACTTTGAAGAGCCGCTCGCACGAGGTAGCACCCTTGATTATCCACTGAGCAAACTCTACACCAATCGTAATTGTGTAGTGGCACCTGACCGCGTCCACTCTGAATGCAGTGCAACCTTACGAGGTCCGTTTCCATCGATCGGACATCCTGACTTTGATATCTAGCAGGATTTCCGTTAGTGATACTAACTTGTTGGGTGTCTTCATCCATATAGATAGGAAGCCACCAATGGTCTAACAAGTGTTGAAGTGTTTCCTGGACAAGGGCACAACCTTGATCGCTTTCGCAGCCCGTTTTACAGCTCTGATAATAATGTGATATTAAGAATCCGAGTCGGACCTGCTCAACATGTAACTCTACCAGATTGGTATTCATCAAGCGGATGTCAAAGATCTGGATCCTGTTGATTTGATAGGGATTCCTATCATGGTAGTCCTGAATCCATCCAAGATCCATTTGACGTTGGAGGGCCTCTTGTATGAAAGAGCATCCCTGATTGTTTGTTGAGCAGATCGGACAGGCCTGGTAATCATGCCGTGGCAGATCGTAGTGTAAACTTTGTCGTGAGTGCATCGCGACCAAGTTGACATTCATTGCTAGAATGTTATGATTCTGAATGATATGGGAATTCGTATAGACCATGTTAACTCCACGAACTCGGTGCTCTTGGATCCATCCGAGATCCATTTGTTCCTGCAGAGCTGCTTGCACCACAGAACATCCTTGGTTGTCCTTAGAGCAGATATCACACTGGTGATAATTATGAGGTGGCACATGGCCATATCTACTCTGTCTACAATGCATCTTAACCAGATTGGTTTTTAACAAGAGTACATCGTGAATCTGATAGACACTGTTAGTCTCTTTCTCAATCAGATTGACTGCAGCTTTCTCATGTTGAGGCAGCGGGTTCGTGAGAACATTAGGATTCGTATCCTTGAAGGATAAGAGCCCGCTCCTAACAAGCTTCTGCACGTCGGACTTGAAATTGAGACAAGTCTCTATGTTATGCCCTGGACCTCCTTGATGATAAGGGCATGTCTAATCCACCTTAAACCAGAAAGGCGGATTTTCCGGTACTGTAAGAGGAGACTTAGTCTGAATGTGCCCCTTAGCCAGTAGTAACGGAAATAGGTCTGCGTACAACATGGGTATAGGATCAAACCCTGATGGTCGTGTTGTACGGTTGTTGTTGTATGGAGGACGAGCCTGCTGAAGAGGCTGTTGTGTCCTTTGCTGGTCAGGTTGGCTCTGCGCAACCTGAGGTTGATACGTAGGAACAGGCCCGGGACCGATAGCAGGAGTTACGGCTGCTACTGGTTGATAACGACGCCTTTGCTTTCCGAGAGAGATACTCCCAATATCCTGCTCTTTTTTCTTAGGGAGAGCACTACCGTATTTTTTAGTACCGCTCGTCGATCCAGTGTCTTTTACCAAACGTCCTTCTCGGACGACTTCCTCAAGACGTACACCCATGCCGACCATCTCGGTGAAATCACTGGGTGCACTGGCAACCATTCGGTCATAGTAAAATGAGCATAAGGTCTTTAATAAGATCTTTGTCATCTCTTTTTCCTCAAGAGGTGGACAAATTTGGGCAGCAATTTCACGCCACCTTTGAGCATACTCCTTAAAGGTTTCCTTGTCCTTTTGCGACATCGATCTGAGTTGATCTCTGTCGGGTGCCATGTCCAAATTGTATTTGTATTGTTGGACAAAGGCAGTTCCAAGATCTCTGAATGTGCTAATCGTAGCACGGTTTAAACCCATGTACCATTTTAATGCGGCACTGGTTAAACTATCCTGGAAGTAGTGAATCAGTAGGTCCTGATTCTCAGTCTGAGCTGACATTCGCCGCGCGTACATCACCAGATGGCTCTGAGGGCAAGAGTTACCCTTGTACTTTTCAAAGTCGGGCACTTGGAATTTGTGTGGGACTTTCACATTGGGGACCAAGCAGAGATCTGCGGCGTCCTTTCCAAATAGATCTTGACCACGAATGGCTTGCAGTTCCTTCTGCATTTCCAAGAACTGTTCCTGAAATTCATCCATTCGGTCGAACATAGTTTCCTTCTTGCCAGAAGGTATTGGTGGAATCTGTCCTTCCGGGACAGTGTGCACCACAGGGGGTGGTACCGTGACTACGGTAGCAAATCTTGGCGTTTCCCGAAGTTTGTAACCTTCAGGAGTCTTCAGTATACCCCTGGCATCTTCGCTTTCCCAAAGTTTGTAACCTTCAGGACCAGCGGCTTCTGTTGTGATTCCCTGATCTTCAGTGATCGGCGGAACATATCCTTCCGGGATATAGTTAACAGGCATGCCCCAAGGACGATCTTTCGGCATCTGATACCTAGGATCAGACCTTTCCACTATGGGCGTTGAGGTGATCTCTGAGATCACAGTTCTTTGTAGCTGAGCTTCTGCCATGGCTTGCATGTCGTTATGAAGCTTTCTCATATCCTCTCTCAGAGCGTCGATCTCTTCTTTCAACTCTCTGTTTTCTTCCTCAAGATCATCCATCTTTTTCTGACGATTGGCCCGAGTATTATACGAATGAGATAGTTTGACTCTAGAACCGAGACACAAACGTGAGATTCGTAGGTAAGAAGAATACGCGATGTGAGAATGATGAATGCAATGATTATATTAATTGTTATTTGGTTTAATCAAAATAAACTGTGACAATTAGATTGCAAATATCAAACGGTGGGGAAACCCCTTTTTATTGAATTCAAAGGATTACAGAAATGGAAATACAGTAGATTACAAAGTGCAGAAACAGAAACCTAAACTAATGGGTCCCTAGTCCTCTCTGAAGAGAAATCGGGTGCTGATTCTGATATCTTCCTTTTCTTTGACCGAGGCTCTTGGGCCGTTGTCGGGTTGTCATTCCTTTGCCAGGTGAAAGGAGCGAGCAAATTCCTTTGGTCATCTTGATTATCTACAGCATGTTGCTCTAAAATTTCAATCAGAGCATCTTTTTCTTTCAGTAATCGCTGTATTTTGATACACTCTACGTCGAGGGTGCGGTACTTGTTCTTCCAAGACCTCCTCTCCTTTTGAACTTTGTTGAGAGTCAGCTGAAGCTTTTCATTTTCCGTCATGAAGTACATGACAGATTCCCTCGGTGGAAGAATTTCGTAACGAGGATAAGGCATCTTTAGCTTGAGAGCTCTAGTTTGTACCCAATGGAGATAAGGCTCCACCGAGACACAGTCCGGTTTTCCTAGAGACTCTCGTCCTTTCTTATGAACGTGCTTCTAAGCTTGCACTACTTCCAATTTTAGTGCTCTGTCGTTTTCTCCTTCCTTGAAGAAAAGACCTTCCAGATGAGCGTTCTGCGGAACAAGCCTCATCGGGTATCCAAATTGACGGCGAACCAATACCGGATGGTAGTTGATTCCTCCCTTAGTTCCTATAAGGGGTATGTTGGGGAAGTTTCCACAACGATCAATGATTCTGATTCCATCATGAATCTTGTTGCACCAATCTATGTCAGAGTTGGTAAAAGACATGATCTTCTGCGACCAACGTAAGGCACTCTTGCAATCCCAAAAAGCAGTAGACTTGGGCAAGTGAGAGATAAACCATTTGTAGAGCAGAGGTACACAACATGTGATCTCCCCTCCACTGTACAAATTTCCCAAGTGTACAGAATGATACGCATCTGCGAGCAAAGTCGGCACAGGGTTTCCAATGAGAAAAACCTTAATAGCGTTGATATCTACGAAGTTATTGATGTTAGAAAACAAAAATAACCCGTAGGTGAGCAAGACAAAGATGCTTTCAAAAGCAGTCACGTTTCCTATACTGGCGAAGTACAGGGCCTTCTTTGTCAAGAATTGGGCTGGCAAACCTTGTATGCCACCCTTAGTGGTTAGGTGAGTCTGGACCTCAGACTCGTCCAAATAAATTGCTCTCGCAATGGTCTGATTCTTTGGAATTTCTTCCAGTCCAGAAAATGGAGCTCGATCTGTGATATGTAGATCAATCAGATGAGCATACTCCTCCAGCGTTGGTGCTAGCTGATATTCCGGGAATGTGAAACAGTGATAAACTGGATCGTAGAACTGAATGAGCGCATCCATGATTCCCTCAATCACATGGACTCTTAAAAGTGGTAGCAGACTTCCGTGCCTGGCTCTGAAAGCCCCAGGGTTAGTGATCATCTTTGCCAACCTTCTCAAATCCTCTAGTTTTGGAACCTTGAAGGTGTACGTATGGGTTCTCCTTCTACCGAAGTCCATTAGCGTAATCCTCTTCTCTGATATTTGCAATCACAGTCTTAGTTTAATTTGAAAAAAACAGAGAGACTAGAAGAGAAGTTTTTTGAATGTTTTAATGTTTTTTAAATGAATGCATGAATGCAGCACACAAAAACATAGAAAAAACATGGGGTCAGAGGGTCGTTGTCATGAAGTCAAGGCTCTACCCATCCCCAAAGGTTTATACTAGGGTGTTTTTTGTACTTGTACTCATTATCATCAGCTCCTCCCAGGAAAGCAAAACAACAAGCGGATCGCCAGCGAGTTGTAGAGCAATCTTAGAGTAAGTGCTATTCACCGAGAATAGATCACCAGCCTCAAATGAGGGTAGTATCGCGTAACAACTATTTCCGATAGTTTCCGCACTACGAAAGGGTTTGGCTCCTCAGCTTCTCAGACTGATCAACCGGCCCATTATCTAGGTGAGAGAACGGGTTACGTCGGTCAGCCTCCACCGAGGTTGATGGTCGACCTCGTCGCCATCACTTATCTTAAGTGTATACTCGATCTTTCCACATGCGGCATCACACGCATTCCCATTAGCAGAAAAATAAACATGTATAGCAATTAGGAAAAGCAGTATATATATTTGTCCTAATCATCCTAGACCTATAAAGCTATGAATCTTAAGTTCCTGACAGAAATGGGTTCCCCGGCGGAAGCCCCAATCTGTGGTTCTCTGCCTAAGAGATGGACCAGCATAGGTCAATCTTTCTCTTCAGCCGAGTTCCCATTTTCTGTGGAAAACGGGGATGATGCCCTAAGGCAGAAAATGACTCTGGCAAGGCAAATTCCCCAGCAGAGTCGCCATTTTTCTGTAGTGAGTGATTTTTGGATGTGGTTGCGAAGCACAATCGCTCTTGATAACTACAGGTCGATTCATTTTTTATCCTATTGTGAGCTGAATAAGGAAGGGAAATAGATGTCTCCAATTAACCCTGCTTGCATACTGAGTGTGAACAGCGGTCTGTTCAGTTACGGATGCTACAAAGATTCGGGGAGTTTGTACTGGTTATTTGTATTTTCGCCAATACTGTCATTTTGATCTGGTCATCTAGGGCATAAGGTTTCTGGCGGGGAACTAGGATTAGGATGTTAGGACTGATGTTTTGAATTACTGCTTTTGATATGGGATTTGGGTTTTTTGTGGATTGTGCTCGCTAAGATCTTTTCTTTCGATCTTATGCCTACGTATTCTCGTTTACCGAAACAGGGAAATCAGAGCGTTCGTAGTTCCTCCTAATCTATGGGAGGAAATTGGTGTTTGGTGTCTTGTTCAAGGCCCAAGACGTGAAGCGTAAGGTTGTTTGTATCTTGTTCAAAGCCCAAGATGTGAAGCGTAAGGTGATTTGTATCTTGTTCAAAGCCCAAGATGTGAAGCTGAAGAGTTTATTTGTATCTTGTTCAAAGCCCAAGATATGAAGCTGAAAAGTCTGTTTGTGTCTTGTTCAAAGCCCAAGACGGGAAGCTGAAGGACCTCGACTTTAGAGAGAATTTGTCATCTCTAAGGAAGGGTTTGTCTGTCATAACTGTTGGGTGACTGGTTTATAAAGGATAATTACTTTAACCGGGATACGCGGATCCTAGCAATGCCATAATTTCCTTTATAGGGTAGTTTTGACCTGAAGGAGAAGACTTTAACTCAGTGTAGAGCAATGCTATCTTTCCTTAGGAATTTCTCATGCTAAAAGATGGACAGTTGCATGGATATAGATGATCCAGAGGCTTTCCGCTTACGGCGATTAGATGAAGGAGTTGTGTACTGTGAACGAGGCACAACTTTGATGTTAAGAGGTTGATTGCACTCAACCGGGGATTTCTTATACAAAGCCTAAGAGGAGGGTAACTCTACTGAGGAAAGTCATTATACAAAGCCTAAGAGGAGGCTAAAAAGGGAGAGATTGACTCTTTTGGGGAAATCATTATACAAAGCCTAAGAGGAGGCTGGAAGGTGTCTCGTACAAAGCCCGAGAGAGAGGCTAAAAGGGGTTGACCCTACAGGAGGATCGTTTATACTCAACAAGAGAGTGTTTTTGTATCTTGTACAAAGCCCGAGATGGAGGCGGAAAGGTTTTCTGACCCGATGATGGAGTCTTTTTGGTATCTCGTATAAAGCCCGAGATGAAGGCGATTTGTTTGTTTGGTTCAATTAGAACCTTTTTGTATCTCGCACAAAGCCCGAGATGGAGGCTGAAAGAGTTTAACTCTGCTTAAGGGAATTTGTATCTCGTATGAAGCCCGAGGTGAAGGCTGAAGGGTGGTTGACTCAACGAGGGAGTCTTTTATGTGTCTCATACAAAGCCTGAGAGAGAGGCTGAAAATTGTTTGATTCCGCTGGGAAATCTTTTGGTATCTCGTACGAAGCCCGAGATGGAGGCGAAAATTGTTCGCTCCGCTGGGGAGAATCATTGTATAAAGCCCAAGAGGAGGCTAGATTCTGCTAAAGGGAAATCATTATACAAAGCCTAAGAGGAGGCTAAAAAGGTTTGCTCCGCTGGGGAGAATCATTGTATAAAGCCCAAGAGGAGGCTAACTTCTGCTGGAGAAGGATCATTATACAAAGCTTAAGAGGAGGCTATGGTTACTGTCTCAGTTAAGTGACAGGTCCAATATTCTGATTTTGAATGAGAAAATCAGTTCTTATATGAGCAACACTGTACTCAGGGATTGATTTCAAGGGTTCGGGTTATTCCTGTTCTTTAAGGAAGCGGGAAATCTGAAGGGTATCGAGACTGTCCGAGTCTGCGGGTTTCCTTCCTATTTAACGAGGGGGTCACTTGAGAATGTCTTTGAGACTCAAGGAAATTAGACTGTCCAAGTCTAGAGTTTCATCTTTTGTACTATGCTTTGAGAAACAGTAGTAGACTCTAAGAAAGGACTGCTCTATGAAGATGATTAAGTTCTGTTCCTATACCTCTATGCGGTCGTCGGGACAATTTGTACGAAGCCCAAGAGGAGGCTGGAAGCTTTTAAGAAGCCGACGGGTCCTTGTACTAAGCCCAAGAGGAGGCTATCATTCCCGGAGGAAGAGATCATTATACGAAGCCTAAGAGGAGGCTGTGAATACTTCTAAGAAGCCGTAGAGTCCTTGTACTAAGCCCAAGAGGAGGCGGGGTTGCTTTTAGGAAGCCTGTGGGTCCTTGTACGATGCCCAAGAGGAGGCCGATGCTTTTAAGAAGCTCGTGGGTCCCCAAACCCCGAGAAAGTCAAGGCAATGCTATTCACCGATAATAGATCAAAGTCAGGATAGTTCGAGAATTTGGAAGAAACTCAAAGATGCCATTCACGGAGAATACATTCATCTTGGGGAGTAGAGTTTCTTGACGATTCCTAATGAGGACAGCCTGAGAGAAGACTGTATCTGGTGATCCTATTGGGGATCTAGGCGTCTATTTCTACAAACTAACGAAACGGCGTCACCTAGTTCTAGACGTAGTTGCCGGGGAAACTCTAAAATATCTATACTATTATTACACAGTAGATATGAGTTTATGAAAGGAGACTTACAGTGAGCAGCCCCACAATACAGTTATGTATATGAAAGCAGTAAATGAAAGCGATAACCACTTACTCGGTTGTAGTGCTTCCATGCTGTTTAGTTAGTTGTTCAACAAAGAAAGATGAAAACAACAGTATATTCAAAATCAAAGGAGAAAGTACTTTGAAAAAGAATGATTTGGGGCTTACAGCTCAAGGGAGAGGCCCAAGGTTATTTTCAAAAGGCGACGATCGCGTCGTTTATTTGAAAATGTACAGAGGGACTTATACAACGAATGAGGCCCAAATTATTTCTGTACAAGTGGGTTGGGTCTTACACTCTAATAGAGGCCCAAAGAGTTTTGAATAGGTCTTATAGCTCAAGGAGAGGCCCAAATGGTTATTTTTCAAAAGGGGACGATCGCGTCGTTTATTTGATAATGTACAGAGGGACTTATACAACGAATGAGGCCCAAAATATTTCTGTACAAAGGGATGGGTCTTACACTCTATTAGAGGCCCAAAGTGTTTTGATTTTGGATCGGCGATCGCGTCGAGATTTTTGAAAATACAGTGGGACTTATACAATAAGTGAGGCCCAAAATTTTGGTATTTACAAAAAGCCTTGGGTCTTACACCCTATTAGAGGCCCAAAGAGTTTTTGAATGGGTCTTATAGCTCAAGGAGATGCCCAGATGGTTTTTTTGGATCGGCGATCGCGTCGAGATTTTTGAAAATACAGTGGGACTTATACAATAAGTGAGGCCCAAAATTTTGGTATTTACAAAAAGGCTTGGGTCTTACACTCTATTAGAGGCCCAAAGAGTTTTTTGAATGATTTATTTTGAGTGAAAATCAAAGAAACCCTAATTTTATTCTTTAAAAGTAAATATTTAAAGAAAAATCAAACAAAATACCAAATAAATTTGAATAAACCACTTGTGATTTTGTTTAGGGTTTTGAAAAATGGAGTTTAATTCACAAGGGACATTTAAACTCATTTGGTGTTGATTTTCCAAGATGAATATTTATTTTTAAAATGTTAAAAAACAAATAAAATGAATTTATTCACAAAAATACTAATTATATTAAATAAATAATATAAACTTAATTTTTTTGTGGAATAAAATATTTCAACATTTTTTTGATTTTTTACAAAAAGAATCAGTAAAAAATAATTAAAATTGAATGAATTATTAATTTTCCAAATCATTAAAAATAATAATATGAAAAGTAACAAAATAAACAAGTGATAAAAAGAAGTCTGGGGCGAGGGGGATTCGAACCCCAGACCTCTCGCTCTCTAATACTCACAAAACCAGCTGATGAACCGCTGAGGCGCAATGCCAATTCATTAAGTATATGGCAAGGGAAAAATATATAGAGAACTTGGTTAGTTTTTGAAACATGGCGCCATGGCCATCTTCTTCCTCCAGCCCAGATGCATGAAGCCCTCTATCTCTCTCGTTTCTCAACCATTTAACATGATTCAAACACCAAACTCGTGCGTTTTTTCACAAGGAATAAGATGGCAATACCCAATTTTATTGATTTTTAGTGTGGAGTGAAATAATCATGAAGAACACAGATGAACCCTTGATGCAAGCGGAACTGGAACTCTGTACAAACTTTGTTCCAGTTGTGATTTAATGATCCCTACAGCTTCAATGGATGGTATGGAGTGTGTTGCAAGCTTTAAAACACTTTGAAATTCTTTGGATCAATCTGGAGACCTCCACCTGCAAAATTGAAGCATAATGGCTTAGTTGAATTGTGATTTTGAGTTTGAGGTGTTACAGTTAGTGTTTAAGTGTTTGGACACCTCAAATACATCATATGTGATGTGTCTGAGCAATTGGAATTGATTGCTTATGGCTGCAACTCAAAACCCGATAGTGGTTACTCAAAAACAAGAAAACTTAAAGTTCAAGAAAGAATGAGAGAAAGCAGTGTTGTAACTGGCTTTGGTGTGAGTTGAATGATCCATTGGGACCTCTATTTATAGGTGATCAACTCTTGTCTTGGAGGAATAGTGAATGGCTGCTGGATCAGATCACATTTCCATGGATTGGCTTGGCATAATTGCCTCTTGCACTAGGCATAACAGTTGTCCCAAATAGATCAGCTATGCCTTGACTGAAATCACATTCTTCAGTCATTTTTATTGTTGTTTAATGTGAGAACTTGACTGAGGAGAGTAGGAATCTTGACAATGCACTATTCCACATTAATGCCCTTTGAATTCAAGGCAAAATGGGATAAAATGCATGAATTTCAAGTTGGAAGATTCCTTGGCTTTGTGACTCAGCCTCATCAGTTGGTTCAGTTGGTTCATGATCAGATTGAATGCATGTGGCATATTGATCATTACTTTTGACTCAAAAATCGTGGATAGCAAGAAAACTCCCAAACTGATTTTCCATGGCAGCCTTGACATGGTGTGTTGTGGCAGCCATAACTCTTGGCACAAGTGGAATGGTTTCATGCTATTGAGTTGCTTGGATTGTAGGCAACATGTGGAACAACTTTGATGTTCATATCATGACTTGATTCAGCTTGGAACTGTGTGAAAAAATCCCACAAGTTTTGGTGTTTCAACACAAAATCTGTCTTGCCCAGAATTTTTGTAAATGTTGGAAAAGTTGTGTTTTCATGTTTTTAGTGACTTTGATCACTCCATAACTCACAATCCATGAGGAATTTGGACATAACTTAGTATGAAGTTTTTGTATAGGGCAAGGTGATCTACAAATCAGGCTTTGAATGGGGCACAATGGCCTTGTGGTTTAGGAGTTATGGTCCTCCAAAGTTGGTACATTAGTGGTACTTTTTCCATAACTTAGAAATTTTTTCTAAGTTTTATGGTTATCCCTTTTACAAGTTATCCAACTTTTCTTGATTTTTCTTGATGAATGATGATTCAAATCATACATAAACATCATTTTAGGGTTAAAAATCCATTTTGGTGAAAAATCTCAAAAAGTCAAAGTTGACTTTTGTGCACAGTTGACTTTTTATCAGATGAATTCCAAACTGTGTGATCCTCTATGAAATCATGTCCTTGACCTAAATCAAACTTGATGGACATGTTCCATAGGTGTCATGGGGTATATTGAGGCATGTCTTAGGGCTTGGGAGCATGTCCTGGTCAAAAGTCAAAGTTACAGTTGACTTTTTCCACAAAACCCTAACTGTGGTGCAGATGAAACTGAGACTTGTTGCTCAAGCTTCTTGGATTAATCCATTGTTCCAAATGGATCAACATAGGTCAATTGAGACCCTAAAACCCTCTCTTGAGGTATTGGCTCATGATTTGCACCAAAAGTCAACTTAGGGGTGAATTAGGTCAAGAAACCCTAATTCCTGATTTTTGATGTATGCATCCCCTGAGGTAAAATTGACTTGATGATTGGGCACATGAGATTCCATGGAGTATATTAGGTTATGTTTTGGATCCTTGGCTCATGCCCAGATGAGATTTTCCATCTGGAGGCCCTGGTCGACCAAAACCCTAATTTGGTGCTACTGGCGATCTTGAGGCTTGATCCACATAGAAGGGAGCATCTTTGTGCTTAATCCTTGAAGTGGGAGTCCTTTTTGATCTATTGTGAATGTTTGAGAAGTCAGACAAGTTGAAGATCATGTCATTCCTTGATTGATCCTTTGTCTAAGAACCTAAAGAGGGCTTGAAACCCTAATTTTGATTGTAGTGAATGCTCACCCATCTTTGGGGAGACTGATGATTTACCCAATGATGGGAAATCTTAGTGGTCAAAATTTGGGGTATGACACCTCCTCTCGCCGCCCATCTACCTCCTGAACCTCCCGACGGTACACCGTGTTTGCGGCCTCAAGTGTGACCGGCCTCACGAGGTAGTACTGGTACTTGAAGTCTCGGACGGAGTCCAGGTAAGTGTGAAACAGGCTGTTCACCTATTTGAAGGACACCCAACCGTGCCTACCGTCGACGACCTGTCGCTGAAGGTGGAAAATGCGGAAAAACAAGGGCACGATCGCCCCGATCTGCAGATATTTGCACACTAGCTCGAAGGTCCTAATGAAAGCAAGAGAGTTGGGGTGGAGCTGGGAAGGGGCCAAACGCAGCCAGGTAAATACATCCTGCTGGAAATCCGTGAAAGGCAGACGCCACCCCGCCTCGTCGAACATAAACTCATAGACGGGAAACCGCATCCCGCTGTACGTCTAGCAGATCCGATGATGTGCCTTCGGCCTGAATACGTTCCATGACTTCGACAAGCCCACCAGACGGTGCTCGACGGTGCAGAAGATGTTGTCCTCGTCCCCATCGACGCATAAACATCATGTTTACGGCCTCCTCGCAGGCCCACTCGTCGGGCGATCTCTCCCCGCCACTGGTTGTCTCTGCCATAGGGGAATCAGGCCCGTCGTAATTATTCAAAGATCCCTCGGCCACGGGCAACACGTCCATTTACCTTAAAAGCAGAAGGAAATGGTGAATTCGATGACCCGTATCAAATCCACCCCTCCACTGCTGATCAAGTGAAAGGGCGAGGAGGGAACGTCAGGGAACACGAACCCGCGACCATCCTCGATTCCGTGGGGAGCGAGGTTGGGCGAGACCCCGAGGGGTTCGACCCAGGTCCCTGAGACAAACTTCGGTTCCCCGGGGATCCCGTCCTTATTCCCCGGGACATTCAACAAACGAACTGCGAAACGTTCATCTCATGACCCCGGGATATTCTTCATGTCCTCGGGGATTTCATCATCCCTCCCCGCGAGATTCAACGACTAAACTATGAAATTCTGCCGTTTTCGCCGGATATTTCATGAATTCCATGGGAACTTCACCAATTCACCATAAGATTCACCCTATAAATGCAAACGAAAGGAGGAAAAAGAAGAAAGAAACTTACTTGAAATACGCTTTTTGGGTTTCCGGCACGGCGATCGTCGGTGGAGAACGGTGGAAGGCAGCGGCGGAAGAACGGAGAAGAAGAGAGAGAGAGAGTCTGAGAGGAAAAGAGCAAATGGTGCAAATGAAACGAGGTGAGGCCTATTTATAGGATCCTCACGGAATTCGAAGAGTTTAGACTACTAGAGTACACTACCCTAGCCTAGCCGCCCTAGGCAACGATGACGTCTGACACGTGGCGTACGTGCGACCGTTCGCTCCCCAACATGCGCGTCTCTCCATCTGCTCTGACACCAAAGATCAAACTTCTCGCATCCCCGACGAGTCGACCATCCGCGAACTACCACGCTCGAGTCCGCCCCCGCTGCTCTCTCCCCGGCGATACGGCCAGTGGATCTCAAACAAGTTCCCTTCCTCGCGGTCACGCGATAGATACTCCCCCGACATGCTTGTTGGCCCTTAAGTCATCACTCCGACACTTCGGAGCAACGACTTGGGGGGTTCCTGTTCTGGACTGGGCCGGGGTCTGCTCCTCAGTCGAGTAGGCCCAACCCACGCGTCCTGGGATGGCCCAACAAGGGCCTTTTAGCGCGACCAATGTCGGGCACTTGCCCCTTCTCCACGTTGTCGGGCACACGCATGGTATAGGGCGTCGGGCGTAGGCGCTAAGCCTCTCCGAGCTCGACCTCCTCGACACTCAGATGCTCCTTCCCGCGAGGAGCCATCTCCTTCTGCACACAAGGGTCCTCCCCGCAAGGACACATCTCTCCCCGACACGCAAGACTCCTCCCCGCGAGGACACGTTCTCATGTAACCACCCACTTCCGATGGAATCGGTCTGCCCTAATTCCGGAGATCTAGGAACGGTTACCCCAGGGCGAAGACCACGTGCTGGTCTTCACTACGCCACGTAAGCCCTGGCAGTTACTTGGATTGGGCTTGGCAATCCAGCCCAGTGCAAGTAACTGTTGGCCCCGCGCTGGGGGCTCTCTATAAATACCCTCTCACTTGAGAGGGTCAGGTTACACACATACTTTCTTACTCTCACCTCTGTGCTTGCTATTGCTCCCTGACGATTACCTTACTTGAGCGTCGGAGTGTCTTGCAGGTACACCCCCCGTCGTCTTTCAACCTCACCGGAGCTGAAGCCCAGACGACGTTGTTGGCCACCAGATACTGCCTGATCCAGGTACGATCAATTAGTATTTGTCGGATATAAATATTAATATTATATTTTAATGTTTTAATAAGATTTATAACTAAGAATGTTATTTATTATATCGTTGTTATTTTATTTTAAAATAACATTTGTAATTAAAAATATGGTTGAGTTTTACATTATGTTTGAGAAAAAATGATTCGAAGATAAAGTTATATATATATATATATATATATATATATATATATATATATATATATATATATATATATATATATATATATATATATATATATATATATATATATATATATATAAGTTAGTTGAACAGTAAAAACCATGTCAATTATGACTCAAAAATCACAAATTATAAAATTGAATTAATTCTAAAATTCATAATTAATTATACTTTTAAGAAATAAAAAATGTTAAAATCAATTTTAAAATTCTAAAACTGTTTGTCTTTTTCAAAATGAGAATCAAACCTACGCTTACTTTCAAATCAATTTTATTTTATAAAAAAATAAAATTATATAAGTTAATTTAAAATTAGTTATAAATTAGCTTTTTTTTGTGATAGAATAAAATGAATACTTATCAACTTTTGCCTATACTAGAATAGATGGTTAAAGATTTCTTAGGTTCATTCTAGTATATGAGATTGATCTTAAAGAATATTTTGCCAAAGCTGATTGTATTCGTGTTTTAAATTTTCGTGCTGAGATCAACAATCTTAAGAAAGGTTCCAACTATGTGCTTATTTACTTCCATGAGATGCGTGGACTTTAGGAAGAGCTCAATTCACACCGGATTGTGCCACTTTGTACCCGTCTTCATCAATGCATATGTAAATCTATGTGTTCAGCACGTGAATGTCTCCTTGAGGATCGAGTCATTAATTCTTGACAAGTTTGAATGATAATTTTTCTATTGGCAAAACTCGAGTTTTATTAATGGAACCTTTAACTTCAATCAATTAGATTTATTCTACGGTTATTCAAGAAGAAGGCAACAATGTTTCATAGCTTCCAAAGCCTAATAATAGTATCAATATTGATGAATCCAATACTTTAATCAATGCTTATGAATCAAGAAAGTCAAAAATCATTGTAAAGGTCTTGCATTTAATGGTTCAAATGGCTATAAGAAACATAATCGTTTTTGCATTCATTGTAATAGATCATGTCACTATAGAAAGCATGATTTTTCTCCTTATTTTGGTCAGAAATAGGTTTCTGATAATGTCTCTAGTTATAATGGTGGTGAGGCACATCATTAACTTAATAATGGAGAAGAAGGTTCATAAAGTAATACACCATTACTCAATAGTAATATATTTAGTTGATTAGCTTGCTACAACAGACAAATTTATTGTATCAACCACAAACTTTGAATCTTATTCCTAACTCTAACCAAATTTCAACATTATCCACTCATTTTGATCATCAATCAAATGAGATTCAGATATATCTAATATATCTACCATATCAAGCCCAGTTAACACAAAATTTGACATCATGATCATTGATTCATGTGTTAATGATCATGTATGCTCCTATTTACAATGGTTTAGTTCAAATTATAAAATTAGACCACCAAATTTGTGTCTTCCTAAAGCTTTTTCTGGCATAGCCAAATATGTCAGTATTGTGACTTTTCACCTTAACTTTACTTGACAAATATATTGTATACTATTGGTTTTCATTAAATCTCATGTTTGTTTGTAAGTTATGTTACTTCTTAAATGTGTGCTTCATTTCTCTGGTAATTAATGACTTTTTGGTAAGTGTACCAATAATGCCGCAATAATAAATAAGATCGAATCCATAGGGACTGTTTTTTAACAAGACAAATTTGTGCAATGTGTAAAAAATAGTAAATTGAAGGTGTTTTCGAGTTTGAATGCGAAAATAAAAAAAAAGTGTTCAGACAGAATTACGAAAGCTGTCAGGTTGTATATAGAATCTCATATTTCTCTATTGTTGATGTTTGATGCCTAACATGAATAATCTTATCATTATAATTCCACGGCTAATTAACAAAACCGCTATAACCAATCCCTTGTGAGATAAGTCACTAATCACTACTCAGAGTTTCTTGTCCCTAGTCCACTAGCGTAAGCAGGATTAGGCGATGCAACAAAGCATTAATTCACTAACCACTACTCGTGGTCTCCTATTCCTATTCAACCAGCGTAAGTACAACAATTTCCCTAGGTCCAACACATAGACTAATGGTCAGTATTCCCTATGTGGCCAAAATAAGATTAAAAGAGTATCTCACATAAAAAGCATTATGAACAAGAAGCAATTGAATAAAATTATAGATCAAAGTATTCATGCAAAGTCAAATTAACATATTGCCCAACAATATTGAAATAGGTTCATCGCACACAACATAACCTAAAGGAGTTTAGCTACTCATAATTTATATTGTATTGCCAAAAACAATTAGAATGAATTGAATATGAGATCCCTTGAAGGAATGGCCTCCAATGGCTTCAAATGCTCTCCAAATCACCTTTGATGCTGTAAAAATTGTACTTGCAGTGCCAAATTTTGTAACGCTTGAAAAAGTGCAAAAAATACCCTTAAAAAGAGTACATAATAGATCAGAACCCGTCAGAAACGCCTAGAAAAAGGATCATGCGGGCGATGCAGCTTGTACATTCATATCTTGCGCGCGATGTTCCGTGTGATTATTCTAGTAGTTGCACGCTTTTGCTCCCTTTTTCACCTGATTTTTCACTAAGTCTAATTTCTTCACCCTTAGCTATTTTTTCTTCATTCTTTAGTCTTTTTTCTTCTTTTTTGCTCTTATTTAACTTGTTTTAATTTGTTTCTTCAACTAAATTCATATAATGACAGATTATCATCATAACTCTAAACTTGAATCGTTGCTTGTCCTCAAGTAACTCGATGCAACTAGACATTTCAACAGAAAACAAGTCGCACAATAACAATTGAACATCGCCATATAATTTTTCTTTTACATGACCATTGTTCCAGCTTCCACGTTCTAAGGTCATCTCTCAATGGACATGCAAAATAGTTTATGCTTAGCTTAATCACGTTCTAATATCATTCACCATAAAAATAAAACACACACATTTGAGGTCTTTTTAGGTTGTATCTTGGCTTATGTTCGGATATGATTTTTTTAGGAAAGTAGGTTTAAACCTTGGGAGTTAGGTGCCTAGTTCTCCTTCTATTCTCATACCCCTTTGTTCCTTCTTGATGGTACTAGAAACTTGTTCCTTATTATGCACTTTTGTGTTCTTTGGCTCTTTTTTTTGAAGAAGTGTCTTTTCCCACTTCTTATTTTCTCAGAATTTTAAATTTTTGACCAATTTTCTCTAGTACCCCAACCCCAAAGTTAGAATTTTGATCAATTCCAAGAGCAACCCCAAACTTAATCTTTTTCATGAAACTTAAGAACTATAATTCTACCTAACTCCAAAGAGAGGGTGGAAAGATAAGATCTTTCAAGTCATATGGCTAAGAATTTTAGGCTACATCACCGAAAGAAAGGCTAAGCTCAAAGTGGTTAGCAAATGGATATACCTATTACTACAGGGTGGTTATAAAGGCTGAAAGTTATAAACAAACAACTGCTTCAGTGTGTGTCAATCAAACCAGATAAACCTAATCAGAAATAGATCAAACCAGATGTAACAATAATGCATGGATACACTCAATAAGAAAGAATAGTGAACAATGGAATTTATTTGGCTCAAATCTTACTAGTTGAGGCATCTGAAGGTTGAGTACAAGTCCTTTGATTCTTTTCTCATCATTTTCCTTCAAGTTGTAAGTTGCTTTCCTAATAGTCAAACCCCTTTTGGATCATTTGTTCAATGCTAAAGTGATAAACTTGTAAATCTGAAGAGAAAAAAAAACACAACTACAAACTTGTTTAGTAAGGACAATTAACTGAATAATACAATGGGAAGGAAGCACACTTATAGTAGTTATTCATTACGGAAAAGATCATGCATATAATTCATTATGTTGTTGAAGTCGTTGTTCTGCCTAGTCAATTCTCCACGCATATGGTTTCTCCTCCTTGCTTGCTCTTGATCTTGGTTGGTGAAGTAAATCTCCATCTCCTCAGTCGTTGCAAACCGGGCTCTTAAGCTTTGAGCTGGCATATGGTCTTCTTGATGATTATAGAAGTCTCTGAACACAGGAGCGGATCTCGAAGGGTCAACATACAAAGTGGGTGAAACTTCAGTAATCCACCTTGTAACCCCCATTGCGTGAGCTTCCATTCTTATTTGAAATTATGAAGTCTGTTGACCTTGCATTTGCTCTGGTTGGTTTTGCATTTGTGGCTAGTAGAATCCTTCATCATTTCCAGCTTGATTGTGTTCTTGATCATTTTGAGTTGCTTCTCCTTGATGCATGTGTTGGAGCCTTCTTATAGCCGAAGTGTTGAGAGGTGCCTTCGGACTAATTATCTCATCATCGGAGTACTCGACCACACTTGCTCTCCTGCACAATTCATTTATAACACAAAAATGCCCACAAGCTCTTTGTGTAGCGTTATCCATGTATTTAATATTTTCAGCAATTAATCATTCCAAGTCAACAGGTTCCCCCTCAAAAGAGCTAAAATACATAAACACCGCTTCACAATGAATTTTGATTGGTTTGATGCGACTTCTAAAGATTGCACAAAATATGTTGCCCAAGCCCTTGGAATTTGGCAGAATTCGGCGGTTTTAAGACGCAGCGCTAAGCCACGCTCCACCACCCACTCTGCCCTAGGCCTATAAAAAAATTCTAGAATCTCTTAGCCTAATGCCTCATTTATTACTTTATGCTCGTGTCTATAATTCCTAAAGGTACATGCAAGGGGAGGTTGTAAACTAAAAAGAGAATTTATAGCAAAAGGAGAATAATTTATGTACTTACCTCGCACATAAGAGGTGTAGGTGCCTACCTTGCCAAATTCCGCATTAGAATAAACCTATAGGCCTATTGTTTTGTTTGTTTAACGATTAAATTGTTGAACCTTACCTATCGCCTTTGTTGAAGCATCTCAACGACGTCACCAAACCTTGCAAATCTTCACAAGCGGAGGCTATTTCCCTCACAATGTGGTAATCTACCAACTTGAGGTATTTTTTAGCATGAGCCTCGGAAAGAAATTTGAGATTGGGAAAAGTATAAGCGTCTGGAGTAGGGGAAGCCCTTGAGGATGAGCCTCTTGTCAATCTTCCTCTCTTTGAAGCCATTTGTACCTATAACAACTAAACACATAAACAATACCGCATAAAGAAAAAGAAGAAAAATTACACAGAGAGTGCTCAGATGAAATAGTGAAAAGCAGAAGGAGAAGGAAATTTTTTTGAGAAAGTGATTTGAAAACATCACTATTTATAAGCCAAGTAGTCGTTGAGCATCGCGTGCATTATACATCCATCACACGCGCGATGGCAACAATATTCTCCAACGTCTCTCTCTAACGTTCATATCGGGCGCACCATGTTCTTATCGCGCGTGCGCGATATTAACGATCCTCTGATTCTCCCAAACGTCTCTATCGCGCATGTTATGCACATATCGCACGTGCGATAGAGTCTTATCATGCGCGTGATAGCCTACGTGATTATTCCAGGGGCATAAGCCTTTTTCCTTCTTTATTTCTTCTTCTTTTCGTCTCCCTTGCTTTTTCTTTGTTATCTTCTTTTACCTGGTTCCTCTTCTAACAAAATAACACACAAATTGACATGTTACAAACTAAACTTCAACGTAAAATTAAATTAAATTCTTACCGATGGGTTACCTCTCATCAAACGCTTCTTTTCCGTCACTAGCTTGACGATCCATGCATAAGGCATGTCAGGCGCAAGGGAAACCCTCACGTCGCTCAATTCACTTGTTTTCATTCCTTTGTCAACCTTGCCACCCTTTTGTTCTAGATGGTAACATGTATGGTTCATGATCTTGATGAAGATTAAGGTTTAATGAGAGATTGGTTATGACAATACCACCTACTCATATATTGTTTACAAATCCAAGAAGTTTTCACTTTTATCCTAAAGTTAGGTTAGGGTGGTGTGACTTGACAAAGTCATGGTGGATATGTTTATGGTAAGGATCAATTTAGGGTAATAGAGCTTACATGCTATTTAAGTGAAACATCATCTAAGGGTGACTTAACAAAGTTACAAGGGAGAGGTATGATAATAATCTACCAAAGTGAACAAAAGTTCACAAGTTATATAGATGAAAAAAACATCTAAGGATGACTTGACAAAGTCATTGGGAAGCAATTATGTTAACCACAAAAGAGATACACACATACATTCACAAGAATGAGACATCATGAAGGTTTCAGGAGCACAATAACAATCATGGTTCAAGACTTCACACTCATGGTAGAACATACAACCTGGATTTTTTTTATGCCTATGTGGATCCTCTCCTGCAAGACCACTAAACCTTGACAACAAGTGTATTAAACTAAATTTCAATTCAAAAGGTGCAACAACTTCAGGATACTCAGTACAAAGTGCATTATAATTCACATCTAGTACAGTAAGCTCTTTTAAAGTTCTTTGTTCAACCATATTATAATAAAAAACTCAAAATAATAATAAATCAAATAATGGGAGAGCACAAAATCAAAATCAGTAGTAGTCATGCATAAGGGTGTACATGGGTTGGGTAACCCCAACACACCTACTAGAAAAAATTAGGAATTTCGAATTTTTAGGGGGGCGTCCACTATTGAGTCTCTAATAGGGGCTTTTGATCCCTGATTTTTTTTCTAATGAATCAGCAAAGAATCAGACTAACTTGAGAAATTTTTTCTAAAAACCAATTTTTAAACGCTAAAACGCAAAAAGGCCAGAAAGTAAGAACGCTGAAATGCAACACCTATGACTCTAATATTGGTTAAAATCGACAGGTGTCTCCAGCGAGGGCGCCAATTTGATCCTCTGTCGCACACGGGTCAAAAACGAGTTTAAAAGTGTAATAAAATGGAAACGACACTCAATTCGTATCAAAAAGACTCTTGAATGTTGTAACCAAATGAATGAAAGAAGGGGGGGGGGGGGGGGGGAGGAATCCAAGATGATTATAGGTAAAAGCAAAATTGATAAATAAGCTAATCTCCTGTACCAATTTCCTACTTATCATCAATTCTTATAATTCCAGCTCCCTAAGTGGATTCAATCCTATTCAATTACAATACCACTGACAGGGGGGGGGGGGGGGAGGAATCCAAGATGATTATAGGTAAAAGCAAAATTGATAAATAAGCTAATCTCCTGTACCAATTTCCTACTTATCATCAATTCTTATAATTCCAGCTCCCTAAGTGGATTCAATCCTATTCAATTACAATACCACTGACAAGCGTTATTGGTATTATGTAAATCATGTTCCTAATTTTCGAATTAAGCAAACATATTTAAGTTGTCATGAATTAAGCAAACACGACTTATGGAAACACGACTTAATCAAACATGATAACGAAAAACCTAAGCTAACGTGATTATAGTTAAGGATAATACAATAATTGAATTTAATCAACTTTATCCTATAAGCAACATCGAATTAAGCAAACGAGAGCAATCGAATTAAGAAAACGAGTTTATACGAAGAATAGAAAAGAAATCGAAATTAAACTGAAATTTATAAAAACCTTAAAGTGGAAGCCGAAACAGAAGATCGACTCTTTGGGAATTAGCTCTCCATAAAATTCATAATCCCTATTTTTATTTCGTGAATGCTGAATAATGAATCCTAAAACTACTTAAGTTATTTAAATAGAGCAAGGGAAAAAAAATACAAAACCGGCCCAAAAACTGAGTATTTTCTTAAATCTGAATTGCAAACGAATTATGTGACTCTTCTACACTTCGAATCAGTTTTTGACTTCAACATAAAACTTGTAGCTTATCTTCTCAGCTTTCCAACTCATATTAGAACTTGTCAATCCGATTCACATAGCTAAAGTTATGGTCTAGATAAAGAGAAAGTACAAATAACTGTTTATTCAAAAAATAAACATTTATTCAGAAAATAAGCAAAACTCAACTTAACCATCAAAAACCTATTAAAAACAATTAAAATAATGTAAAAAATTATATAAAAGTATTAACACAAAATAAAAAACAGTATATTGAAATATACTGATCAAGGACTAAAGAAAGGAGTTTAATTATATCTCATCAAGTTTCATTATTGCAAATATATAGTTTTAAGCTTGGATAATCGAGAGTACTCAAATGAAAAGTTTGGTTATCTAACCCTTATGATTGAAAAGAATGATTAGAACATGAAAATAGTAATAATCATTCAATAATGACGCATTTAACATTATGCTTTATTCTCACTTACGAGAGCACAGGACATTAGTTGAAAATACATTTTTTTTTAAACTTTAAAAGAAAACTTAAGTTAGAAAAAAAAAAAGATATCCCATATTTAACCACTTATACCATTAATAATAAAAAAAAAACAGAATAGAAATATATAGTCTATTATTGTGGGAGAACATTATCCCAAGACTTTATTATCATGAAAAATAGATAATCATATGAATAATTATATGAATAAAAGTGGATAAAACCAAGAAATAAATGACGAATGTAACTATGAAATTAACTTTTGTAAATTAGTAGTAGATACAAACCATGTAAAACCATAATGGTACTCTTAAATTATGATGTATCTATGATGGATAAAGTTGATCATTCTACTTTTCGTAGTAATATGGACAATTCCTATAGTAACTACATGGTCATTAGTTTCTGCAACCCTCACAACACCATGGTCGTCCATTTCATCATTTCACCAAGCATGAACTATCAAAACTCAAGTTACAGGGAACACCTACATATTTTCCTATGTCCCCTCCAGCACTTTATCATGGCAGCATGTTTACCAGTCCATACTATGAAAACATTTATTTTATGTGACATATCATGCTGCAACTTCCCTTGCTTCTCAAAATCACTGTTCGCAAGAGACCTGCATCAATAAACACACATGTTTTCCATTTCTTCATCCAAGTTTTCAGCCACTTAGTAATCATTTTGTTATGATATACTTTTGCTCAAGGGGTTCAAAATTCAATGTATTTTAAATTGTTAGAACAAAAATTCCAATTCAAAACTAAACAAATATGAAAAAATAGAAATAGAGAACACACGATATTTGATAACGAAGTTCGGCCAATTGTGCCTACGTCTCCGACTGCAGAGCAGCTGCAGTTCCATTGTATTAATCAAATTTATGTTTTACAAGTTACAATTTATCATAGCAGCAGAACTCGAGCAACGTATTTACTTATTGGTAAACAAAAATCAATAAAAAGATGGTGTTGTAGTGTCTCCGACAAAACTACGTAAAGTTGTTGCTATGCTTAACTAAACTCTTGAGTCTTTCCAAGATGGCTCCCTACTGTTCTTTGCATGGTGGTGGGGATGCTCCTTTACTGGATGTGTCAAATATAGGATGAATGTGTCTTGACTAATGTGAAGGATCTCTCTGCAGATGTATGGAAACTTTCCGGATATCGATCATTCAGATTTGTAGGGAAAATCATTGGACGGATCTACCTAACATAAAAACAAATGGAGATATTGGGTAAAGCTTGATGTTGTTCATTGATAATAGAACAAAACAGTAACCAGAAGCAAATCAAGTTAAGAATGAATAAGATCTTAGGCACTAATGATGGAGTTGGCCAATGTTCTCTAAGTGAATAATGTCAAAAATAAAAAAGAAGAGCTAACCATACTTTGAAGGTGCCTTCAGATTCATGTCCCAAAATCTCATTAAAATAGTATCGGTGGCAGCATCTTTAACAAACTCCTTCTCAACGCAAGACATGCCAAAATCAAACATACTTTTAACAAAGGCCTTTTCAGAATCTGCAATAAACCAAAAGATAAACTACAGTAAGTAACAGTAACATATTAACTAGAAGCAGAGACAACTCATGAACTTGTCTTTTATACTAAGAAGAAACTTCACATTATCTTTGCATTTGGAAAAGTAGCCAAAACAATTTTTTTCATTTAGAATTTAGAAAGACTAATATCAATATAATCACCATAAAGGGAAGTTCATATATTATTAACAAATACTCAAAACCATGAATTAACAAATACTCACAACCATGAAATCTTGCAATATGCATCATTTCGTTAAATACTTCACCGGTGATCCTTTTGCAATTCCTCCATATTTCTCCATGACTGTGCCCGACAGTAATCTATAATAAATAAAAAGTAAAGTATCTATTAAGACACAACATAAAAGTATCAATTAACAAAATTGTGTTTATGTGTGTAATCTAACAGATTGAGAAAACACATACACTTGTTTTCTAGCTAGCTTGCAATTTGCTCTCTTAGAATCTTCACAATCTTAGAAATCTGACTTGTCTGCGGTTAGAATTCTGAATTTCAGTCCCCGATCTGAGAATTAATAATATTTATTAACTACATATTTATAACAAGAAACATGAAAGAAGAAGTATTTCAACTACTCACCGGGACATGATGCAAGAAATGTGAATATGATCAATTCATAATCTATAAGCATGCTAAGAATGTGAGCAATCTTACAATACTCTTTTCCTCGTTTCTTCCGCACACTTGATTCCCCTCTTTTGACAACGTGTTGAAGTCACTTTCCATCTAAGCATTCTATCTCTTTAAGATTAGAGATGTGTAAAAATGAGAACTGATCCATATAAAGTGCAGTTGGGGCATAAATTTTCACCTCTTCCGAAAAAATACTAATTTGGCTTTAAAATAAATAGAAATGACATGCAGCAATATTCATAGTACTAAATTAGCCATCATTCTAATGAAAATGTAATAAAAGTGCTGTTTCTTAAAGACTTCCACGCTTCGAAAATTGGGATTCAAATTCATCTACATTTCTGCATCAAAGCATTATAACTTGCTAGGACAAAAACATATCTTTTAAAAATTCCAAAGTAATAAGTTTATTTCAAAGTTATAATAAATCATCAAATTAACATGCTTTTCAATTTTCTTTCGTAAACTTCTAAGCAATTAATCAATGCACATGAATTTAAAAGACACAAGCTGTTATAGTGCAGTCCACAAAACATATACTGATAGAGAAACTACACCTTATCTTTGCATATAGAAAACCACAATAAATACATTCACTAGATTTCCTCTCAGGTAGGAGTGAACAAATATACATCAACTGGAAATTGATATCTTAAAAAAATAAAACTACTCACAGCCATGAAGCCTTGAAGAGTTAAACATTGGGTTAAATGCATACAATTTCTTGCAATCTTGTTTGTTTGTGAGGTCCATATTATAAGTTCAAAAAGACGTGCCATATGACCCTGGACAGATTAATCTATCAGTAAGTAACGGTAACAAATGAGGAAGGGAGAAAAAGTCATAATTATTGTGTCAAGCTTGATAGTGTTCATTTATTATAGAACAAAGCAGTAACTAGAAGCGAATAAGATTAAGAATGGATGAGATCGTAGAGACTAATGATGGAACTGGACAATATTTTTAAGTGACTAAATGTTGGTAAAGTGGGAGATATATTTGACACTAGTTGAATAATATCAAAAATACATTTTATGTATGAAATTGATAGAACACAAGAATATCTAGAATTTGTGTTTCCTGTAATATATTGGTAAATTAAACATTGGAGGAAAACAAAAATCATTAGATTTCTAAAATTGAAAAATGTCAATTCTTTTTGGTCTCAAGCATCTCAAATCTGCAAATATATAGGTTAATCAAACTCCCACCCAAAGCATGAAAGAGATTTGAATAACACCTGAATATTTAACTTCAACAAATATAGCTATAAATATTTTGTATTATATAACAGTACGTTGGGAAGGATTTTTTACCTCTTCTGTATAACGCAAGAACACCCTTTTGTACCAATCACGGTGTTTCTTAAAAACCTATTATAGGAACATAATTTGTCTTTAAAGGGGGGTAGAAATGACACAGAAATCAGAGTTGAAACCATATTCATAGCAGCAAACATGAATTAAGTGATGGTGGAAAGAATCAGGACACTCACAAGACACAACTATGATATGATAAAATTACAACACTCAGACTGCCATGCTTTGAAGTAGGGATTCCAATTCATCTGCATCAAAAGCATGATAATTTACTGAATCAATAGACATCTTACTAAGTGATGGTCAATAATACACATAAATATAAAAGGCTCATTCTGATATGGTGCATATCAGAAAACATATATTTTGCATAAATTGAAGTTGGTATCTTAATCACAAATATCATTATGTCAAACCGTTATCACGCATACAAAGACTTTATTGTGATTCTCCTGGATTGAGGTCCATAATTCCAACATAACTGTAATCTATATTGTTCTGCTCCAACTGGTCCATGAGTAATTTTTCAATTCCTCTAGATTGCTCCATGTCCTTATCCAACGATGGTCTATAATCAAAAGCGAAGTATTGTAAGTAAACAAGCGAGAAAGAAAAGAGGTAATTCAAACAAAAATATTGTGGGTTTAATCTAACAAATTGAGAACACACATGCACTTGCTTTGTCTCTAGCTTTGCAAATTGCCGTCTAAAGAGAAAAGAAAACATAAAAAAGTGTGATGGAGGAAGTCTTGAAACAATAAAATATTGCAATCAAAATAACAAAACCATCACAATGGTTGGAGTCTTGAAATTCAACACATAAAAGTATAATTCTTACTTTTCTTCATTTGATAAAGTTATACTTGAGATATCAAAAACATTCTATTTTATAGTTTCAAGAAAACTAAATCTACGAAACATGGATACACAAAAACAAACAGTTTAATGGAAATCTCCATCATCTTAGAATCGACCTTGTGAACAAAAATATATTATTAAACATTAGAATGAATCCCATAAAGAAAATAGGAGAATGGGTCAAACCTAAAATCCTTTTCAGCGACCCATGTGAGAAGGAGGAAGCATTTCCTTTCAATTTGAAACCGAGATGGAAGGAAAAGCTGGATTAGGAAGAAAATGTTATCCATAAACACAAACAGTGAAATTAAAAATATTTATTGATGAAATTTATAACAAGAAACAAGAAATAAGTATGTTGGTGACTGACCTTGATGTAATAACTCATTCAATGATTTCGAAGTTTACATATATTTTGGGAATGTAGGAAATCTTACGCCACTCATTCCCTTCCTTCCTCTGCAATTTTTCTTCCAATAACGGACATTCAATGATAGACAGTTCTTTAAGAGAGGAAGGCAATTCCCCCTTTTTCGGCAACGACTTGAGATTGGGAGCGATCCAAATGTGAAGTGTATGGAGAGAGGTGAGATGTTGAAGCCACTTCCCATCCAAGCATTCTATTTCTTCAAGATCAAGGATCCTTAAGGTAACGAGATTAGTGGGTAGAAGTGGAACTTGCCTTTCCATCAGCCCCTTCACAATATCATCACCCCAAAGAATTAACCATGAAAGAGAAGTGAGATGTTCCCAAGTTGTATTCCACCAAATCCCTCCAACTCTGCCAACCGTCAGTTCCCGTAAAGTGATAGGCAAATCTATGGAAAACGATTGCAGATTTGGAAGGTCACGAATAAACAAGTCTTGAAGGTTAGTTAGAGTCTTTATTGATTCAGGTAGAGAACGCAACTTCTCACACCGAGTCACAGCTAAATCAGTGAGGTTAGGAATGGGCAATCCTCTTAGGGAAACCGACTCTAGTTCACTGCAATTGCCTATCTGGATGGTTCTAAGAAACAAGAGATTTTGTTTCGATGAATCTTCTGCAATTAGTATGGATTTTAAATGTTTACACTCCAAAATATCTAGACTTTTGAGAACTAGGAGAGAGCACAAGGTAAATGATGTCAATGAATCACAGCCCACAATTTTGAGAGATTGTAAGGATTTTGGAAAATCATCTAACGGAAAAGATTTTAGTGATGGAATTTTTTTTAAGGTCATCTTCCGAAGAGAATTAAGACAAATCATCGAAGGATTATCCAACCAATTTGGTAGTTTGTCACCACTGAATCCGGAGATGATCAGACGCTTCAAATTTGTCGACGGGCGCAGCTGTTCCAATACAACACTTTGTATTGGTGAGTTTGAAGGAGCAGTGTAAGACCATCCTAGTTCCAACTCTTCCATTTCCTTTTTCATCTCTAAGTTTGCTTGAGAAGCATGGGATGGGTCAGTTACATTTTCAAGATGTGAGATGCAAAGCCTTCCTGATAGATGGGGATATTTTCCAAGATCCTCAATCTTCAACCCAACATCCATAATGTTGCTCACAATAAAGTCCGACAATGTTTGTAGATTTTCTAATTTGGATATTTGTGCCGGCAATTTTTTCAATTTAGTGCCTCTGATGTCAAGGTGGCGCAGTTTCACCAATTTCCCCATGTCTTTTGGCAATTTAGTGAGTTCCTCGCATCTTGACAGTAACATCGTCTGCAAATTGTAAAGCTTGCATGTTTCAGAAGGAAGCCTTGTAATCAAAGTGCCAGAGAGATTCAAGTATCGCAGGTAAATCAAATTTCCAATAGAGTTGGGTAACTCTGTGATATTTCTGTAGTGTGAAAGAGACAACACGTGTAATTGTGTCATTGTCGTCAACAAGTCAGAAAATAACTTCGACGGCATAGAATCAACATAATGCGGAAAACACTGCAATGGCATGGGTAGAAAAGTTCGTAGATCTTTTAATCCATGCAATTTTTCAAATTTATCATCGGAGTTATATTCAAATCTGTTGTATGCCAAGTATCGCACCCTTATATCTGGCTTATGTTTGTCCAACATAGTGCAATATGGAGATGACACTGCCATGGCTAAATCATTGATGAGGTCGTGCATTTCAAAGCATGCTTCTTTATCACCAATGAACTCTTTTGACTCTTCATCTATGGACCGTTGAAGTATCAGGGACCTCGACACTAGTTCATCAAAGTATTCTTCAGCTACTATTTCCCAACTTTTCTCACCATTCGGCTGAGGTATTAATCCTTCTGCAATCCACAACTGAACCACCATCTTTTTCCTTAAGATTGAGTTCTTTGGAAAAATTGAACAATAAGCAAAGCATCCTTTTAAAGAAGCTGGAAGATAACGATAGCTCAATAGGAGAGCTGGCTGCACCGCATCATTTGTCTGTTCCCAAATACTATTGTTTAATACATCACTCCAATGATCTTGTGACAATTTGGTGCGAAGAATACCCCCCAATGCTACTGCAGCTAATGGTAAGCCGCCACATTTTTTGGCAATTTCTCTACCAATTATTTCTAGATTGGGATATTTGGGATGTTGTTGGTAGTTTGTTTCTACAAATGCATGTCTGGCTAGTAAAGACCAGGAATCTTCAGTTTCCAAAGATCTTAAATGGTGGACATAAAGAAATTTTTGCATGGGTAGTACAACTCTTTCATCTCGAGTTGTGATGATGATCTTACTCCCTTTTTGGCCAGCATTAAAGATATCACTTAGATTATTCCAACCAACATAGTTTCCATACCATATATCGTCTAATACTAGTAAAAACTTTGTGTTACTTAAACTTTGCTGCAATTGTACTTGGAGTTTATCCAAGTTAGTATCTGTAATTGTTCTTGGAGTGACCGATTCAAGAATGGTTTTAGTGACAGTGAAAATATCTAGATCTTTTGGAATATGGGTCCACCCTCTAACCTTAAATTTATCCTTCACATCACTGTCATTGTAAAGGAGTTTAACTAGTGTTGTTTTTCCTAACCCTCCCATACCCACAATGGATATCACTCCTATTTTATGTTCACTATCACAACCATCCTCTGACAGCAGAAACTCTTTAAGTTTCTTTCTGTCATCATCTCTGCCATAAATAGCAGATTGATCTCCCAAAACAGAAGTTGTAGGAGTTACATTCCAAACACTGCTAGAATCACTTTCTTTCAATCCAAGATTTTGGTTTCTCAAATGTTCTAATCTTCCAAATAATTTTTGCAGTTTAGAATTGATCTTTTTATTAAACCTTTTAAAATAATCTAAAAACTTATTAAGAACCTGACCAGCTTCAGCTTCACACCTTAAAGCTTCAGTGTTGAGTTCGTCGAACAGTTGGTCAGCTTCAAAGACAGCATCTTGCAACATCTCCAGCCACTTCTTGACAGCAGGATTAGTGATTTGTTTGTCCTCAGCATCATAAAGTACAGATTGAAGACTCAGCAGTGTTATCTCCAGCTTCTCCAACAGCACTTTGTCAAGCTTAGTCCTCCGAAATAAAGTAACAAACTCACCAGAAGCAATCTTTCCCACCAGCATCTCCATGGAAGCCGAAAGAAGCGCTCCTCCAAGAATAGTCGCCATAACTAAGTTCAAAAGGGTAAGAATAGTTTGAGAAATTGTCGTATAAAGGAAAATGCAATGCAAGGTAGAAGAAAAAGGAGCTTCACAAGACTTATTAGTAAGTAGTTGCAAGTTGCAACGTACAGTGACAACAAAAATAAATAAATAATTCACTTTCATGGAAATATAATTAATAATAAGTGTACAGAAGTTAATTGTGTCCACTAGTTTCTATTTTTTATCAATCAATCAATAATAATAATAATAATAATAATATGCATGTGAAGTTTCTTCACTGTTTCCATTGTTAGGTATAAGTCTCTATTTTTCTTGTCCCTATGTATCTAGTAGTTAGTAGTATACAAGAAAAGTTTTTTCACTTTGAAATGACATAATTCAAAAATAACGGCCTCAAATTTTATTTAGATTAGGCTAATAACTATAATTATAATTTGGAGGCTTAATTCCGATTTTTTTTGTCCACTTGATTTATATTTAATGTTTACTTTTTAATTTAAAAACTAACTTAATTATTTATAAATAATTTGTTTTTTATTAAAAGAGATTATAAGAAACTAATATGACATCAGTATACACCATACTTATGCACTTAACTTAATTATGTGAAATATTATAATGACATTTAAGAAAATAAATTATACTTTAGTAAATAACTAATAATACACATGTAACAAAAAAAAAACGGGTAGACATGCATTAATTTCATTATAATAACTGCATAAACTATAAACTTTGATAAACAAAATATAAAACGTATCAATACATGCACTATTATAAAACGCGCAAACAACAACGTCAGGTTTACAATGGATTGCCTATTCACCGTTGTAAAAGGCTTTTAATGACGGTTAATGTAACAGCCCGATTTTGATATTTCCATTTTCGTGTTGATTGATTCTATTTGGTTGAGTCTTTTATTTAATTTGGGCAATAATTATGTTATTGTGAAATTGGTGTTTTAATCCGATATGTTGGCGTGTTATATTATTTTACCGTTTTTGAGAGTTTTCGGGGGAAATTAGATTGGAGGGTATTTTAGACATTTCATAATTATTGTTAAATTATATATTTTTAAGTGAGAAAATGTATTATTAGATATTTGTGAGATATTTTGGTTAATTATTATAGAGGAGATATTTTAAGAAAAGTATAAAAAAGAAAGAAAAAGAATAGAAATAGAAAGTTAGAGGTGAGAAAGAGAGAAAAACAGAATTTTGAGAGCAAGAGAGAAAAAGAAGGAAAGCTACAAATCATCAAGATCAAGCTTCCAAGAATCGAGAAATCGGGTAAGGGTGTGAAACATTGTTATTATAACTTTGTGTATGATTATGTATGAGTTTTGTATGAATGTTTTGGGTGGTTTTTATATGTTTCCGTTTATGCCGTATTGGACGAAATCGATAGAAACCGATGTTTCTACGGTCGAAAAGTCGTATAAATACATGTGTTGGTTGGTTATATGTATGTGAGCTGCTGTTTGAAGTTTCATTAAGTTTGGTTATGTTTCGGTTAGTTTTCGGTATGTTTCCGTTGTTGTTTCCGTTTAGGTCGAATTATAGGAAATTGATAGAAAACGATGTTTTCACGGTTAGAATTCGAAATAAATTACGTAGTTGTATCGAGGAAGGTTAGGTCGTCGTATGTCGTGCTTTTTATTCGATTTGGTGAAGTTTAAAAATTCTGGTTTTTGAAAGGTTGAAATTTAATCGAAAAATCGAACGTCGTAGAAATTTCGTTTATGTGTTCTAAATTGTTCTTATGTATTTGGTGGTTGCGCGTATATGTTTGTTTCGGTGAAAATGTTCGATTTAGTCGAGTTTTCGGGGATTCGGGAAAAGGACAGCAAAGTTGTAATTTGAAAAATCTGGTTTTTTGTGAAAAACAGGGTTAGGGATCGATACATGCGAGTTAGGGATCGATACATGAGGTCTTTATGTATCGATACATAAAGCCTATGTATCGATACCTACTGTGCTGAAGCAGAAATTCTGGTTTGTCGGGGAAACTTCGGAAATTCATATCTCTTGAACCGTAAGTCGGTTTTGATCCCCGTTCGAAGCGTTGGGAAGCTAACGAGATGTTCTTTCTAGGAAAAATAGTTTTGGGGTCTGAACTTGGTCCAATCGGTACAGTTTTTACGAACCGTTTCGTAGTGTCGGGCGTCCGGTTTATGTTTTTGCGTTAGTTTGAAATATTCATAACTTGTTCGTTGTTTATCGGATTTGAGAGTTCTTTATATCGAATTGAAGGTATTGATATGTACTAATTGATGGTGATAAGAAATTATATTTTTAGCTGACTTTTCACCAACTTTTCTGGTAAACCGTAAATCGAATTGTTTGGTTATTTGTGAAAACGTTCGGTTGCCGTTTGGCACAATTGATGTGAATATATGTGGATTGTGTGTGATGAATGCATGACTATATTGTGGATATGTATGCATGTCAAAAGTGTCATGAGTCATGTTGTATGTGAAGCATCATGATGTGCATTCTTGCATTGTGGGGTTCTAAGATGAACCCGTTGTAACGTCGTAAGCCTTTTGAGAGGTGGGAGCGATGATTACAAACGATCTTGAGCCTTATACAAAGAGGACCGAAAGCGATCGGATTGTGAGCCTTATACAAAGAGGACCGAAAGCAATCCATAAACATTGTAAGCCTTTTGAGAGGTGGTAGCAATGGGTGAACATCGTATGCCCGACGGGGAGTTACGTTAAGTAACAAGCGATGGTTCCAATAAGTTCTTCAATTGAACTTAAGATGAAATGAGTCGGTACCGCATTGCATTTGCATAGAGTCGTGAGTCGGTCTCTATGATTTGCATTGGTCATCTTTGTATATGTGCATTGGTGAATAAACATGAATATATGTGTTTATGTTGAATGATAAGCATTGTGATGACTATGCTTGGTTTTGTGTATATATATATATGCCTTGCGATGTATATTGAATGAGATGTGATGAATTGTGATAAGAATTGTATCGTTGTAATGATGCATTGAAGAATGAATATAATATGTATGTTATGTGGAATGGTAGAATGGTGAGGATGTGTTGTGTGTATACTCTTGTGTTGAGATATATAAATATATGCAACGTTATTATGATAATATTTCTCACCCTTCTGCTGTTTTATGATGCTCTATGAGGCATTGCAGAGTAGGTATGCTGGAGGTCTTTTTGGTGAAGCGTGTCTTCATTCTTTTGGTCGGTTGGCTCTGATATGTAGCACCGGGTAGCTAGGATGTATATTATTCTTTTGTGATACATTTGTATATGTATCTTGTGGATAAATGTTTATGTAAACATGAAGTGTGTTGATGAAGCATACATATGTATATGTATGTATATATATTTTGATGTATTTCAATGTTTGGATTTTCCGCTTTAATTCTAAATATTGAGATGTGGGTGTAAGGACAAAGTTACCCCACTGTTGCATATCAATGTTTTGAGCAGGTGTTGTATGTTTTAAATTCAAGCATAATGTGACATGCCTTTTTATGCCATGCTTTAATTGTACTCTGGCGAATTTTAGAATATGTGCCTAAATGATTTAAATGATTATTTGGGGGTATAGAAAGGGGGTGTTACATTAAGTGGTATCAGAGCCTGGTTTGAGTCAGTTGTGTCTGTCTTGTAGTTGTGTTGGTTGAACTGTTGTTTAACCTTTGTTGTTATTTTTGGGAATGATCAGAATATGGCTGGTAGAAACGATAATGCTATGGCTGCTGCTATGGAAGCATTGGCTAGGGCGGTGCAGGGTGCGCCGAATGTAAATGCTAATGAAGAGTTCAGGAAGAATCAACCACCGGTTTTCAAAGGAAGATTTGATCCCGATGGAGCTCAAAATTGGTTGAAAGAGATTGAAAGAATCTTCAGAGTTATGGACTGTACGGAAGAGAATAAGGTGAGGCTTGGATCTCACATGCTGAGGGAAGAAGACGATGATTGGTGGGTCGGTATGCGCGAAATTCTTGAGGTGGATAATGAAGAGGTAACTTGGGAATTGTTTCGTACCGAGTTTTTGCTGAAGTATTACCCTGAAAGTGTGAAAGGGAAGAAGGAGATGGAATTCCTGGAATTGAAACAAGGTGGTATGTCAGTGGTGGACTATACTGCTAAGTTTGTGGAATTGGTTCAATTTCATTCTCATTATGCCGCGATTACTGCTGAGTTCTCAAAGTGTATTAAATATGAGAATGGTTTGCGTCCTGAGATTAAGCAAGCTGTGGGATATCAAAGAATTAGGAGGTTTTCGGATTTGACTGAATGTTGTAGAATCTTCGAGGAAGATAGCAAAGCTCGTTCTACACATTACAAGAGTTTGAACGAGAGAAAGGGAAAACAACAAGCTAGAAGTGGACCTTATGTGACACCCGCTGATAAGGGTAAATATAAGGGAAACTTTAATAAGAGATCTGGAGGAGGAAGTTCGGGGTTCATTAAATGTTTCAATTGTGGTGGAATGGGTCATAAAGCAACTGAGTGTAGGAAGCCCGTTGGAAAATGTTCTAACTGTGGAGGAATTGGGCATTCTACTGCTGAGTGTAGGAGGAATATGGTGAAGTGTTTTAATTGTGGAGAAGTGGGTCACATTAGTACTAAGTGTACTAAGCCGAAACAAGCTCAAGCGGGCGGTAAGGTGTTTGCATTGGCGGGGACTCAGACCACTAGTGCAGACCGTTTGATTAAAGGTACATGCTTTATTAATAGTACACCTTTAGTTGCTGTTATTGATACGGGAGCGACTCATTCGTTTATTTCTTCGGAGTGCGCGATGCGTTTAAATCTTGCGTTGTCTTTGATGGGTGGTGAGATGGTTATTGAGACTCCTGCTTCAGGGTCGGTAACTACATCTTTGGTGTGTATGAGTTGTCCTTTAACCATGTATGGTAAAGACTTTGTTATGGATTTAGTGTGTTTGCCGTTGGTGGGTTTGGACGTAATCTTGGGTATGAACTGGTTGCAATTTAATCGAGTTCATATAGATTGCTATCACAAGTTAGTAAGGTTTCCTTCTTTGGAAGATGATGAATTTGAGAGTTTCCTATCCACTAAAGAGTTGAAGAAACTTTTAGCGGATGAAGCTCAATTGTTTGGTTTGTTTGCATCATTGTCGGTGGAAAGTAAAGTTTCACTTGATGTGTTCCCAGTGGTGCGGGAATTTCCAGAAGTGTTTCCGGAGGATATTACGGATGTACCGCCGGAAAGAGAAGTTGAATTTTCTATTGATCTAGTTCCGGGTACTAGACCGATTTCGATGGCACCGTATCGTATGTCGGCATCGGAGTTGGTAGAATTGAAAAAGCAATTGAATGACTTGTTGGATAAGAAATTTGTAAGACCAAGTGTTTCTCCTTGGGGTGCTCCGGTATTGTTGGTAAAGAAGAAGGACGGGAGTATGCGATTATGCATTGATTATCGACAATTGAACAAAGTGACGATTAAGAACAAGTATCCGCTTCCAAGGATCGATGATTTGATGGACCAATTGGTTGGTGCGAATGTTTTTAGTAAGATTGATTTGAGATCGGGATATCACCAGATTCGTGTGAAAGGAGAGGATATTCAAAAGACGGCATTTAGGACACGGTATGGTCATTACGAATATTTCGTGATGCCATTCGGGGTTTCTAATGCGCCGGGTGTGTTTATGGAATACATGAATCGTATTTTTCATGAACAGTTGGATCGTTTTGTGGTTGTGTTCATCGATGATATTTTGATTTACTCTAAGTCTCAAGAGGAGCATGAAGAGCATTTGAGAATTGTGTTGCAAATTTTGAAAGAGAAACAATTGTATGCTAAGTTGTCAAAATGTGAATTTTGGTTGTCGGAAGTAAGTTTCCTTGGACATGTTATTTCCGGTAGTGGTATTAGTGTTGATCCATCCAAGATAGATGCGGTGATGCAATGGGAGGCTCCTAGGTCGGTTACGGAGATTCGAAGCTTTTTAGGCTTGGCGGGTTATTATCGGAGGTTTATAGAAGGATTTTCGAAGTTGGCACTTCCTTTAACGCAATTGACTTGTAAAGGAAAGGCGTTCATTTGGGATATTCATTGTGAAGAGAGTTTCAATGAGCTAAAGAGAAGGTTGACAACGACTCCGATCTTGATTTTGCCTAATCCTAATGAACCATTTGTTGTGTATTGTGATGCTTCATTGACAGGTTTAGGTGGTGTTTTGATGCAAGATGGAAAAGTTGTGGCATATGCTTCACGACAATTGAGAGTGCATGAAAAGAATTATCCTACGCATGACTTGGAGTTAGCGGCCGTGGTGTTTGTTTTGAAAATATGGAGGCATTATCTTTATGGTGCGAGATTTGAAGTTTTTAGTGATCACAAGAGCTTGAAATATTTATTTGATCAAAAGGAGTTGAACATGAGACAACGAAGATGGTTAGAGCTTTTGAAGGATTTTGATTTTAGTTTGAATTACCATCCGGGTAAGGCGAATGTGGTGGCTGATGCCTTAAGTCGAAAGTTGTTACATATGTCCGCATTAATGATGAAAGAATGGGAACTTTTGGAGGATTTCAGAGATTTGAGTTTGGTTTGTGAAATGACGCCGCGAAGTGTGAGACTTGGTATGTTACATGTTACGAATGATTTTCTTGCAACGGTTAGTGAAAAGCAAAAATTGGAGTTGAAGTTCGTTGATTTAATGTTGAATGAGAATGAGGATTTCAAGGTTGATAATTTTGGAGTTTTGAGATTCCGTGGTCGTATTTGTATTCCCGATGATGCGGAGTTGAAAAAGATGATATTGGAAGAAGGGCACCGAAGTAACTTAAGTATTCATCCGGGAGCGAACAAAATGTATCAAGATTTGAGGAAAATCTTTTGGTGGTCCGGATTAAAGAGGGATGTTGCTCAATTTGTATATGCATGTTTGACTTGTCAAAAGTCGAAGGTGGAACATCAGAAGCCTAGTGGTTTGTTGCAACCGTTGGATATTCCGGAATGGAAATGGGATAGTATATCGATGGATTTTGTTACGGGATTGCCGAATACGCAAAGAGGTCATAATGCTATTTGGGTGATTGTTGATAGGCTTACTAAATCTGCTCACTTTATTCCAATTGATATTAGTTATCCTTTGGAGAAGTTAGCCGAGATTTATGTTCTTGTGGTGGTGAAGTTACATGGAGTTCCTAAGAGTATTGTATCGGATAGAGATCCTAGATTTACATCAAGGTTTTGGGAGAGTTTACAAAAGGCTTTGGGTTCTAAGCTAAGATTGAGTTCGGCTTACCATCCGCAAACAGATGGTCAAACCGAGAGGACGATTCAATCGTTAGAGGATTTGTTACGTGCTTGTGTGCTAGAGCAAGGTGGTGCTTGGGATAGTTATTTAGTGTTGATTGAGTTCACCTATAATAACAGTTTTCATTCGAGTATTGGTATGGCACCATTTGAGGCTTTGTATGGTCGGAGATGTCGAACACCTTTGTGTTGGCATGAAACCGGCGAGAGGACGATAGTTGGACCGGAAATGGTACAACAAACGACGGAGAAAGTGAAGCTTATTCGGGAAAGGATGAAAGCTTCTCAAAGTAGACAAAAGAGCTATCATGACAAGAGAAGGAAAGATCTTGAGTTTCAAGAAGGCGACCATGTGTTTTTGAGAGTTACACCGGTTACGGGTGTGGGTCGTGCCTTGAAGTCGAAGAAGTTGACTTCTCGTTTTATTGGTCCGTATCAGATTATTGCACGTGTTGGCGATGTGGCTTATCGGGTGGCGTTGCCTCCGAATCTTTCGAATTTGCATGACGTTTTCCATGTTTCGCAACTTCGAAAGTATGTTCCGGATCCGTCACATGTTATTCCTATGGACGAGGTGGAAGTGAGAGATAATCTTACGGTTGAAGTTTTACCGATTAAGATTTTGGATCGCGAAGTTAAGAAGTTAAGAGGTAAAGATATTGCGCTTGTGAAAGTGGCGTGGGGAGGCGCTTCAGAAGGCAATATGACTTGGGAATTGGAAAGTGGGATGCGCGAGTCGTATCCGGAGTTGTTTGAATCAGGTAATATTTTCGAGGACGAAAATTTCTAAAGTGGGGGAGAGTTGTAACAGCCCGATTTTGATATTTCCATTTTCGTGTTGATTGATTCTATTTGGTTGAGTCTTTTATTTAATTTGGGCAATAATTATGTTATTGTGAAATTGGTGTTTTAATCCGATATGTTGGCGTGTTATATTATTTTACCGTTTTTGAGAGTTTTCGGGGGAAATTAGATTGGAGGGTATTTTAGACATTTCATAATTATTGTTAAATTATATATTTTTAAGTGAGAAAATGTATTATTAGATATTTGTGAGATATTTTGGTTAATTATTATAGAGGAGATATTTTAAGAAAAGTATAAAAAAGAAAGAAAAAGAATAGAAATAGAAAGTTAGAGGTGAGAAAGAGAGAAAAACAGAATTTTGAGAGCAAGAGAGAAAAAGAGAAGAGAAAAAGAAGGAAAGCTACAAATCATCAAGATCAAGCTTCCAAGAATCGAGAAATCGGGTAAGGGTGTGAAACATTGTTATTATAACTTTGTGTATGATTATGTATGAGTTTTGTATGAATGTTTTGGGTGGTTTTTATATGTTTCCGTTTATGCCGTATTGGACGAAATCGATAGAAACCGATGTTTCTACGGTCGGAAAGTCGTATAAATACATGTGTTGGTTGGTTATATGTATGTGAGCTGCTGTTTGAAGTTTCATTAAGTTTGGTTATGTTTCGGTTAGTTTTCGGTATGTTTCCGTTGTTGTTTCCGTTTAGGTCGAATTATAGGAAATTGATAGAAAACGATGTTTTCACGGTTAGAATTCGAAATAAATTACGTAGTTGTATCGAGGAAGGTTAGGTCGTCGTATGTCGTGCTTTTTATTCGATTTGGTGAAGTTTAAAAATTCTGGTTTTTGAAAGGTTGAAATTTAATCGAAAAATCGAACGTCGTAGAAATTTCGTTTATGTGTTCTAAATTGTTCTTATGTATTTGGTGGTTGCGCGTATATGTTTGTTTCGGTGAAAATGTTCGATTTAGTCGAGTTTTCGGGGATTCGGGAAAAGGACAGCAAAGTTGTAATTTGAAAAATCTGGTTTTTTGTGAAAAACAGGGTTAGGGATCGATACATGCGAGTTAGGGATCGATACATGAGGTCTTTATGTATCGATACATAAAACCTATGTATCGATACCTACTGTGCTGAAGCAGAAATTCTGGTTTGTCGGGGAAACTTCGGAAATTCATATCTCTTGAACCGTAAGTCGGTTTTGATCCCCGTTCGAAGCGTTGGGAAGCTAACGAGATGTTCTTTCTAGGAAAAATAGTTTTGGGGTCTGAACTTGGTCCAATCGGTACAGTTTTTACGAACCGTTTCGTAGTGTCGGGCGTCCGGTTTATGTTTTTGCGTTAGTTTGAAATATTCATTACTTGTTCGTTGTTTATCGGATTTGAGAGTTCTTTATATCGAATTGAAGGTATTGATATGTACTAATTGATGGTGATAAGAAATTATATTTTTAGCTGACTTTTCACCAACTTTTCCGGTAAACCGTAAATCGAATTGTTTGGTTATTTGTGAAAACGTTCGGTTGCCGTTTGGCATAATTGATGTGAATATATGTGGATTGTGTGTGATGAATGCATGACTATATTGTGGATATGTATGCATGTCAAAAGTGTCATGAGTCATGTTGTATGTGAAGCATCATGATGTGCATTCTTGCATTGTGGGGTTCTAAGATGAACCCGTTGTAACGTCGTAAGCCTTTTGAGAGGTGGGAGCGATGATTACAAACGATCGTGAGCCTTATACAAAGAGGACCGAAAGCGATCGGATTGTGAGCCTTATACAAAGAGGACCGAAAGCAATCCATAAACATTGTAAGCCTTTTGAGAGGTGGTAGCAATGGGTGAACATCGTATGCCCGACGGGGAGTTACGTTAAGTAACAAGCGATGGTTCCAATAAGTTCTTCAATTGAACTTGAGATGAAATGAGTCGGTACCGCATTGCATTTGCATAGAGTCGTGAGTCGGTCTCTATGATTTGCATTGGTCATCTTTGTATATGTGCATTGGTGAATAAACATGAATATATGTGTTTATGTTGAATGATAAGCATTGTGATGACTATGCTTGGTTTTGTGTATATATATATATGCCTTGCGATGTATATTGAATGAGATGTGATGAATTGTGATAAGAATTGTATCGTTGTAATGATGCATTGAAGAATGAATATAATATGTATGTTATGTGGAATGGTAGAATGGTGAGGATGTGTTGTGTGTATACTCTTGTGTTGAGATATATAAATATATATGCAACGTTATTATGATAATATTTCTCACCCTTCTGCTGTTTTATGATGCTCTATGAGGCATTGCAGAGTAGGTATGCTGGAGGTCTTTTTGGTGAAGCGTGTCTTCATTCTTTTGGTCGGTTGGCTCTGATATGTAGCACCGGGTAGCTAGGATGTATATTATTCTTTTGTGATACATTTGTATATGTATCTTGTGGATAAATGTTTATGTAAACATGAAGTGTGTTGATGAAGCATACATATGTATATGTATGTATATATATTTTGATGTATTTCAATGTTTGGATTTTCCGCTTTAATTCTAAATATTGAGATGTGGGTGTAAGGACAAAGTTACCCCACTGTTGCATATCAATGTTTTGAGCAGGTGTTGTATGTTTTAAATTCAAGCATAATGTGACATGCCTTTTTATGCCATGCTTTAATTGTACTCTGGCGAATTTTAGAATATGTGCCTAAATGATTTAAATGATTATTTGGGGGTATAGAAAGGGGGTGTTACAGTTAATATTCAAACCGTGGTGAAATGTGAAGCCTTTCACCACAGGTATGTTTTCAACCATCATTATAGGTAGCGCATGGTCATGGGTTCAAGTCCCAGCACCAATATTTATAGTTTTCTTACATATTTTTTCAAAATACCCATAACCTTTCACCACAGGTATGTTTTCAACCGTCATTATAGGTAGCGCATGGTCATGGGTTCAAGTTCCAGCACCAACATTTATGGTTTTTTTACATATTTTTTCAAAATACCCACAACCTTTCACCACTGGTATGTTTTCAACCGTCATTATAGTCAATAATTTAGTTTTAGGTCTTGCACTTCAAAAAATCGGTTTTAGAAAAAATCGTCTCCTTTTTAAGATCTGTTTCGTGCATCTGAAGCAGAAAAATCATGCGGTCATTAATCCCGTACTCTAAAAGAGTTACGGGATTTCACCCTCAAAACCCCAAATTCATCTTTTATCTATTTTTAATGAATTTTTTTTACTGTTTTTATAGTCTCAAAAAATTCTAAAAAAATTCTCAAAATTCTTATTTTACCTAATTAGATTAAATTTCGTGTTTTTAGATTTTTCTGAATTTATTTTAAACTTTTTTTCTGATTTTTTCAAAATGCTGACAGACCCTTTCACAACGGGTATTTAAACCAACCGTTGTAATAGGTAGCTTTTTTTACTTATTTTTTCAAAATGATGACAGACCTTTCACCACGGGTAATTTAAACCAACCGTCATTATAGGTAGCGTCTTGTCATGGGTTCAAGTCTCAGCACCAGCATTTTTGGTTTTTTACTTATTTTTTCAATTCTCATTACCAACATTATAGGTGGCGCGCATATTGAGTTTATTCACTATCCTTAAACAAATCTTGGTCGTCCATTTAGTGATTATCAACAGCCAAGACACTACTATTAGTGATCCGCGTGAAACCTAAAACTTAGACGAACTACATCTTCTACCTCCAAACATCATCTTTCAGTTAAGATACTCTATTTCTCCACTAAACCAAATTGCAGAACAAATTTCAAAACTCGAGTTAGCAATGTTAGTTGTTGGTGTTCTTTTTTAATTATTGTTTTTCTTGTTGTTCTTTTTTATTATTGTTGTTCTTTTTGTTATTATTGTTATCATTGTTATTATTGTTGTTGTTGTCGTTGGTGTTGTTGATGTTGTTCTTGTTGTTATTATTGTTATTATTGTTCTTGTTGTTGTTCTTCTTCTTCTTCTTCTTCTTCTTCTTCTTGTTCTTGTTCTTGTTCTTGTTCTTGTTCTTGTTCTTGTTCTTGTTCTTGTTGTTGTTCTTGTTGTTGTTGTTGTTCTTATTGTTGTTCTTGATGTTCTTACTGTTGTTCTTGTTCTTATTGTTGTTCTTGATGTTCTTGTTGTTGTTCTTGTTCTAATGCTGCAATTTTTTTTTTATTTTATTAAAAGACATACAACAACGATTTTTTTAAAATAACCGTCATTATAGGTAGTTCTAATTTTGTATTTTTTTATTTTATTAAAAGACATACAACAACGGGTACTCAAAATAACCGTCATTATAGGTAGCACGTTTTCCATTTTATTACAACGGTTACTGGGCCGTCATTGTACGTACCGCGTATACAACAACACTCTACATAACAACGCCTTCGCCCGCGTCATTATATGTCATATTGGTCTCAGCCCTATCATACGGTAGTAGTGATGAATATAAATACGGTATTGTTCTGGCCCTATCATATTGGTCCCGGCTGACTATCTTAAAAGAGTTACAATTTTTTCATAACCTTCTCAAGCACACGAGAGATATTCTATGGTTGATTATTGAAAATTCAGATTGTAAGTGCATTTAACTGCTCTCTGCAATCCTTTCCTGATAAACAACAAATTAGTTGCTCCCTCCGTCCTAAAATATATATCACATTTGCAAAAATTATTTGTCCCAAAATAAGTGTCACTTTTAGTTTGCAATGCAATTTTAATTTTTATCTTCCAATTGTATCCTCCAATTAATACATTAATTTACTATTTTTCTCACCTTACATTAATGATAATAAGAAACCACTAATAACAGGTAAGAATAATTTGGTAAAATTGTCATTCTCTATCTTTCATTTATCACATTTTTTTAATCTGTGTGAAAGTGTAAACAATGACACTTATTTTGGGACGGAGAGGGTATTTCCTCTCTACTATATATAAGGAAAGCATCAAATTCTGCTATTTAGTTTCAAACTCAATTGCAATTCACTATTCTCCCTAACATACTGACTTTAGCGTTTGAGTAATAATCTTGCAGGTCAGTCCACTTTCTGTTGCACCGTAAGTTCAGATCGACCATTACCTCTGATCCTCACTCAATTTTTTGGTTCCACTATGGAACAATGACGCCGTATGTGGGAATCTACTTTAGATTCCTATGTTTTTCGCATCTTCTCGTCTGATACTCAATTCATTAATTTGATATCTTCTCAGATCATCAAATCAAGTGCATTTGAAGTCAGCTTCCTTGGTGCTTTTTGGGCCTTGTTTAGGAAAATAATTTTATTGAGATTAGCAAAATTAAATCCATTATTTTGAAGGAGTAATCATGATTTTGTTATCATTTCATCTTTAAAATAGTGTACTACCTCAAATATCAAGAGGACTTGATAAAACTTCCCTTAAAGGGATCACCAACACATCGTGGCGTGTCCTTCTCTGCATATCGTTTAATATGAGAGTTGATTAAAACCAACGATATATATATATATATATATATATATATATATATTACAAATGTATCTTCTCAACCTACTATGAGGTTGCCTGATCATTAACAATTAGAGATGTTCAGATCATCCTCAACGAGAAAACTTTGCCTTGATCACTTCGTTCATCAGTTTCTGGTGGCCAATGACGTCCGTTGAACTTCAGCTCCGGTGAGGTTGAAAGACGGCCGGGGGGGGGGGGTGTACCTGCAAGGTACTCCGACGCTCAAGTAAGGTGGTTGTCAGAGAAAGAGCAAGTACGGAAGTGAGGGTAGAAGTGAACATAACCTGACCCTCTCAAGTGAGAGGGTATTTATAGAGAGCCCCCAGCGCGGGGCCAACGGTTACTTGCGTTGGGCTGGATTGTCAGGCCCAATCCAAGTAACTGCTAGGGCTTACGTGGCGTAGTGAAGACCAGCACGTGGTCTTCGCCCTGGGGTAACCGCTCCTAGATCTCCGGAATTAGGGCAGACCGATTCCATCGGGAGTGGGTAGTTACATGAGAACGTGTCCTCGCGGGAAGGACTCTTGGGTGTCGAGGAGAGACGTGTCCTCGCGGGGAGGACTAAGTGCGTGGATGGAGATGACTCCTCGCGGGGAGCAATGCCCTCGTGTCGAGGAGGGACGTATCCTCGCGGGGAGGACCAACTTGTGGGCGGAGATGGCTCTTCGGAGGGGGGGCACATAAGCGTCAATGACGGGAGCGCCGTTCATGCCCGAGGCTGAGCGCGTGCCCGACCATCTGGTGGTGAGCCGGTGCTCGACAGTGGCTTCGTCAGAAATCCTTATTGGGTCATCCTATGCCTCGTGGGTTTGGTCTGCTCCTAGGCCTCGTGGGTTGGGCCTGCTCGACTGATGAGCATGCCTCGGCCCAGTCCAGAACAGGAGCCCCCCAAGTCGTTGCTCTGAGCATCAGAGTAATGACTTAAGGGCTAGCCATGTCGAGGAGGTGTATTTCTGTCGGGGAAGGATCTCCGGGCGAGGAGAGGATGGTAGCTGGGCATCGACGTGTACACTTGGTCGCGGAAGATTGGTCGTGGAAAGACGACGTCGCGGGGGCACGAGGAGTCTGAGCCGAGGTGATTGAAGGGACGTTAAGAGATGAAAAGACGTGCCTGGGGAAGCGTGTGCCACGCGTCACACCCCATCATTGCATAGGGCGGCTACCCTAGGGTAGCGTAATCGATTGCCTAGGCAACCCTCGGTGTCCGTGAGGGGCTTATAAAAGGGGCGAGTTCGTGTCATTTGCACGTTCCCACCTTTTTCGCTCCTCATTTCTTCTATTCACCGTCGCTGCTCTGCCGACATACACCACCGTGCGCCGCCGTCTTCGCTGTTCCAGACCGCTCTTCACTGCCGCTCAAGTAAGCTCTTCAATCCTTTATGGTTCCTTTTTTCTTCTTTTAGTGGTTTTACGGTGAGTTGAGGGTGTTCCCGGCGTTCCGTTAGGGTTCCGCCGGGACGCTGGGACATTCCTAGGGTTACGGTGGGTTCTGACGGTGGTTTAGGATGAACACACCGGGGAAAAGATGAGTGTCTCGAGGATTCCTATGAATGCGCCGAGGACGCCTGATGAATGTCCTGGGGATTCCTATGAGTACACCGAGGACGCCTGATGAATGTCGCGGGGAAGTGAGAAGGGGGAATCAGGAAGCGAAGCGAAAGGACGGGGTGACGGCCTCGGGCAGTTCGCCGTTCCCCAAATATTTTCTTGCTCGCTGCCCTTTCACTTGATCGGCGGTGGAAGGGTGGACTTGGTCGCGACGATGAATTCACCTGTTTCCTCTGCTTTTTCAGGTAAAGATGGCCGCGAGGATTCCGGGGATTCTCTACGTAGACACCGAACCCGACGTGGATGGACATGCTCAGATCTCCGGGCAGGCGCTCGTACGTCCGGCAACCGAATGAGCCGGGGAGGAGCCTCTGCGCATAGGGTCGTGTTTCTCCACCGACGACACAGATGCGTTCGCCTTCGTCGAGGATGTCCCCGAAGGAGAGGAGGCTACATGGACGGTTTACTAGCCCCGGGTACACCATCGCATCTGCTCGAACTATCGAGGGCAGCAGTCCCTTATGTATGAGTTCGCCTTTAAAGAGGCTGGCATCCGCCTCCCCTTCAACAGCTTTCAACTGGGGGTTTTCAATCGTCTGCACCTGGCGCCGTCGCAGCTTCACCCCAACGCGCTTGCCTTCATGCGGGCGTTCGAGATTGTATGTGACTATCTCAAGATTGGGGTCACCCTCAAGCTATTCTTCCGCGTCTTCCATCTTCAACGTTCAACGGACAACGGGCGACATAGTTGGGTCTCTCTCAAACAACCCAGGAAGTTGTTCAAGGCGTACGCGGACTCGATAAGGGGCTTCAAGAGAAGGTTCTACTATGTCATGCCCGCGACGCACTCGGTCGTGGCTAAACTTTATGACCTTGTGCCCGACGGATCCGGGGAAGATAGGTTCGTGTCCAAGTGTCCCTTGGAGTGGGAAGACGCCCACTTTACGCTCGGCACGGAGGACTACGCCGTGAAGCATAGCGCGCTATCGAAGGATGATAGGGGGCGTACGCCACATTGGTCGCATTTGTCAATGGTTTCAACCGGGCAGAATGTGTCGGCCGAGACGGAAAATTCCTCCTCGACTCCCAAGGGAGGGTTGTGAGAGAGGCTCGTTATATAAACACCCGGGGACTCCTCGAATGCAAGTCTCCTGACGAGGCCAAGAGGTTCTTAGGTGGGATTTCCTCGCCCTGTTCGGGCCTTTCTTTAGATTTGTCCCTGTGCTAACTTTTTCTGTGTTTTCTCTTGCAGCTCAAATGTCTAACGCCACCGAGCGTATCATGAAATTGGCTGCGGAACGGGCACCCAAGCGTACCAAGGGCCGTGTCCTACATATTATCTAGACTGCAGTGCCGGTTGGAACGGCGAGCAGCTCATCCTCGCCCTAGTGCAGCCAGTCCCCTCCCCCGGAGAGCACCCCCGCCAAGAAGGCAAGGACCGAGGGGCCTATCCTCGTGGATCTCGTGGATCCTGTCTCGCCGGAGAAGTTTCAGATGCCCGCTTGCCATCTCCAGCAGAATTTCTTCGGAGGTAATCCCCCAGTCATCGCTGATGCCGAGGTGAAGGCGGTTCTGGGTATGGACGGGGCGGCCAGGAGAGAGGCTCTTGTCGAGGATCTTGCGGCCATTATGCGGGTCTTCGAGACTGCCTTGATATTGAATGATGGGGCCCCCTCTTCCTCTGAGCTACAAAAGCTGAAAGACGATTATACTGCCCTCGCGAAGGAGAAGGATAAGGTCACGGCAGATCTGTTGAAGGCCCAGGCCGAGCCCGAGGACCACGTCAACACCCTCCGCGAGCTGAAGGAGGTCAAATCTGCTCTGAAAGCGACTCAACAGGAGCTTGATCGCTCTCGGGAAAAGGTCGAGGAGTTGGAAGCTGTTGCCCGTCCGGCAGAGGACGAATCTCCCGTGGAGAAAAACCTTGTTGACCGCGCCGCTCTGATTGGAAAAATTCGGGAGCTTCAGGCAGATAGTCTGGAAGCTTTGGAGATAGGGTTTAAGAATGTCGTGGATCAGATCGGTGCTGAGAATCCGGGGGTTTCGCTGGTGCTCGACAGAATCGATACGTTCCTCCGTGTAGTCAACGGGAAGCTCAATCTTCCAGAGGAGGGGGAGGAGGATGGAGGGCGTGTCGAGGATGAGATCGTTGTGTAGCTCTTTTGGTTGTTCGACCTGCGCACCGTTTTCTTTGTAATGGTTTGTGCCCGGCATGTGTGCCAGGGGCTTTGATATTTTTGTAATGTTTGTACACTGGGCTTCTGCCCGTTTAATGCATCTTTGTTTACTTGCCGATATTGTTTGCATGGTTAGATTTGTGTGTGACGTGTTATTTGCTATACTTTATTTTTGCCTAAGTAATAAGGTTTTGGGATTTGCTCTACCTTGATAGCCCCCGACCGCGTGGAGAGCTGATCGGGTGGCCGGAGGCGTACTCCGACCTTCAACGAGGCTAAGAGCTCGATCGAGGTCTTAGCTTCGTGGCATGAACTTCCCATCGCGAGCTGGGTGTTCTGCCCGGTTGGTACGACGACGGTGGGCCTCGATCGAGGTATCCCCGTCGGATCAAAGGTCCTCGCGCACACACAACGCAGTCCCTGATCGTCGTGTTCAGTATGGGGGTGTCGCGCTCGTACCTAAGCGTGTCCCCGTGATCGCGGTGCTGGTGAGCCGCGGGCAGTGCTTAACTGTAGTACTGTTTGACCTTCACAGCATTCCATGGTCGAGCGAGTTCCTCCCCGTGCAGATTCTCGAGGAAGTAGGCTCCTTTCCCCGTTTTCCTGCGGACGCGGTACGGGCCCTCCCAGTTCGCGGCGAGTTTGCCTTCTCGCGAGTCCTTCTGGTTCCTACGTAGGACGAGGGTGCCTACCTGAAAATCACGTTTGATAACTTTGTCGTTATAACGTAGTGTTATTTTCTGATTAAGTGATGCTTCTCGGAGAGAAGCTCCCGAGCGTGTCTCTTCGACGAAGTCGAGTTCTTCCCTCAAGGCTTCATTGTTCGCGTCCCCGTTGAGGGGGGCTTCTATCCTTCTCGAGGGTTCCCTGATCTCCACGGGGATCACTGCTTTCGTCCCGTAGGTCAAACGGAAGGGGGTCTCCCCGGTCGTGGAGTGTGGGGTCGTTCGGTAGGCCCAGAGGACGTTGTGCAGCTCCTCGACCCACAGTTGTTTGGCGTCGCCTAATCGGCGTCTCAATCCTCGAAGGATTACCCTGTTCGCCGCCTCAGCCTGCCCGTTCGTTTGGGGGTGTTCGACCGACGTGAAGTGCTGCTTCGTGCCTAGTTTGGCGACAAAATCTTGGAAGTTCTTGTCGGTGAACTGCGTCCCGTTGTCGGTGACAATAGCTTGAGGTACGCCGAATCGGGCGAGGATGTTTCTTTTGTAAAAATGCAGTATGTTAAAGGCTGTGATCTTGGACAGTGCTTCCGCCTCGATCCACTTTGTGAAGTAATCCACCCCGACGATGAGGTATTTGTTTTGGTACAACCCCTGGACGAAGGGCCCGAGGATATCCATTCCCCACCACGCAAACGGCCACGGGGAGGACAATGGACTGAGCTCGTTGGGAGGAGCTAGGTGCATGTCCTCGTGTCGTTGCCATCTGTCGCACTTCTTGACGTGTTCCTTGGCGTCCTGTTGCATGGTGGGCCAGTAATATCCTGCTCGAAGCGCCTTACGGGCTAACGATCGTCCGCCGAGGTGCTGCGCGTTGATTCCCTTGTGGATCTCTTGAAGTATGCCGGGGACCTTGGTCTCTTTGACGCATCTGAGGAGGGGGATAGAGAACCCTCATCGGTATAGTTTATCCTCGACTATAGTGTACGAGCACGCACGCCTTTTTACCATTCCTGCCTCTTTCGGATCACCGGGCAGTTTGCCCATCATGAGGTATTCGTATACTGGGGTCATCCAGCAATCTCTGTCCCCGATGGCATTGATGTCTGGGACCGCGGCCGGTTTGTCAATGCTCGGGCGGAAAAGCACCTCTTGTATGACGGATTTGTTCCCGCCTTTCTTCTTGGTGCTCGCCAATTTGGACAATACATCTGTTCGGGCATTGTACTCGCGGGGGATGTGAGTCACTTCTGCGGAGGTAAACCTTTTCATCTTTTCTTTTACCAATGCCAAGTATTCTATGAGGCTGTCGTTCTTGGCTTGGTACTCTCCTCGGACTTGCGAGGCTACGAGCTGGGAATCAGTGAAAAGTTTGACCTCTTTGGCGCCGAGGTCCTCGGCTAGTCGTAGTCCTGCGAGGAAGGCCTCGTATTCGGCCTGGTTGTTCGATGTCGGGAAGGATAGTTTGAGGGATACCTCGATCAGGATACCTTCCTCATTTTCGAGGATGATGCCCGCCCCGCTTCCTTTCGGGCTGGATGCTCCGTCGACGTAGATCGTCCACTTTTGTGACCCGTTGGCCGAAGGTTCCGGGACGGTCATCTCTGCTACAAAGTCGGCCAATACTCGAGCCTTTAGGGCTTTCCTCCCTTCGTACTGGATGTCAAACTCGGCGAGTTCGAGCGACCATCTGAGCATCCTCCCCGCCATGTCTGGTCGTCCGAGGAGCTGTCTTATTGGCTGTTCGGTCCTAACGACGACGGTATGGGCGAGGAAGTAATGGCGTAGCCTCCTGGCCGCGGTGACGAGGTCCAGGGCGACCTTATCGATCTGCTGATATCTGAGCTCGAGGCCTTGGAGGGCTTTGCTCGTGACGTAAACTGGCTTCTGTCCGTCCGAGGTTTTCCGAATGAGGACGACGCTGACGGCTTCACTCGTGATCGCGAGATACAAGAAGAGTGTTTCCCCGTTCTCCGGCCGTGAGGGGACCGGGGGTTGCGACAGGACTTGCTTCAAGTGGGCGAGTGCTTGCTCGCATTCCTCGCTCCACTCAAACTCCGCCTTTAGTCTGAGAAGTTTGAAAAATAGGAGTGCGTACTGTGCGGATTTGGCGACGAAGCGGGAGAGGGCGGTGAGCATCCCGTTCAACGACTGTATCGACTTCTTTGAGTTCGGGGTAGGGAGCTCGGAGAAAGCCCTGCACTTGTCGGGGTTTGCCTCGATTCCTCGTTCCGTGAGGTAAAACCCGAGGAACTTTCCCGCCCGGACGCCGAAGGTGCACTTGTCGGGGTTAAACCTCATGCGACATCTCCTCGCCGTGTCGAACACCTTCTTGAGGTGTGCTGCGTGGTCGACTTCTTCTGCAGACTTGACGATCATGTCGTCCATGTAGACTTCGAGCACGTCGCCTATTTCAGCTCGAAAAACCTTGTTCATCGTCCGTTGGTAGGTCGCTCCGGCATTCTTCAGTCCGAAGGGCATTACGTTGTAATAGTAGTTGGCCGATGCGGTCATGAAGGCCGTGTGTTGTTTGTCGACATTGTCCATGGGAATTTGGTTGTATCCCGAGTAAGCGTCCATGAAGGACAGTAGTTTGTAACCTGCAGAGTTGTCGACCAGCTGGTCGATGTTGGGCAATGGATAGCAGTCTTTCGGGCAAGCCCGGTTGAGATCAGTATAATCAACGCACATTCTCCATTTTCCATTATTCTTTTTAACAAGTACAACGTTGGACAGCCATGTCGTATATTTGGCTTCCGAAATGAAATTTGCCTCTAGGAGGTCTTTTACAGCTTTTTCAGCAGCCTCCGCTTTCTCGGGAGACTGCTTACGCCTACGTTGTGCTATGGCCCTAGCGGCCGGATCTACTGTGAGCTGATGGCAAGCCACCTCGGGGTCGAGGCCAGGCATCTCGGATGCGCTCCACGCAAAAAGGTCAGCATTCTCCCTTAGGCATGCTTTCAGTTGCTCATTTTCTAGGTCGGGGATCCCGGTGCCAATCTTCACGTTGCGGTCAGGATCGTCCCCGAGGAGTACGAGCTCGAAGTCTCCGTCTGGGACGGGGCGCGCTGGGTAGAGAGGCTGCCCGTTGTTCTCCGCCTGTAGGTTGAGGTCGTCGACGTTGTCTTCCCCGGGCTCGCCGGAGAACCTGCTGTCGAGGTCGACCGCGTTGACACGCGGGAAAGGTACTTGTTCGGCATCCTGGGGTGGCTTGGCCACGATCTTGGGTTTGGGGCCGATGGAGCTGAGGCCTTTGATGGCGGCGTCAAAACATCTTCTGGCCGCGTCGATGTCCCCGTGCATTGTCGCTACCCGTCCCCTGGTCGTGTAGTACTTTATTTTGAGGTGGACCGTTGATGGTACCGCCGTAAGTTCGGCCAGGGTGGTCCTCTCGAGGATGCAGTTGTAAAGGGACGGGCACTCGACCACCAGGAAACGGATCTTCACCTGTCGGGCCGTGTCTTCGGCCCCGAATGTAACCATTAGCTCCACGTATCCCCAAGGTCTGGTAGTGGTTCCATTGAACCCCTGTAGGTCTGAACCGACATACGGGGTCAAATGCCTTTCGTCGAGCTGAAGGGTCCCGTATAAATGAGAATACATGATGTCGATCGAACTCCCTTGGTCGACTAGGATCCTTCGAACGTCAAAGTTCGCCATTTGCGCCCTGACCAGAAGGGGGATAGTGACGTTTGGTGCTCCCCCGGGGAGTTCCTGGAGGTAGAAGGTGATGGGGTTGGAGTTTCCCCGCACCTTCTCGAGGGTGGTCGTCTTCGCCGATGTCGCGGATTCCAGTTCGTCAAATTTTCGCTTGATTGATCCAACCGACAATCTCTCGGGACCACCCCCGGAGATGACCATCGCTTTGGGGAAGCCTTCCCAGGTTGATCGGGCGGTGACGGGGTCCTCGTCGGGGAAGGTCGCCCACATGTTGCGGATCGCTTCTTCGCCCTCAATGATCGGGGGAACGAAGAAGTCCTCGGGTCGAGTGACGCTGAGGGCGACCTGAAGGTGGTTGTCGCCTAGAGGAGGTGTCTTGTAACACCCCCTTTCTATACCCCAAAATAATCACATAAATCATTTAGGCACATATTAAAAAATTCGCCAGAGTACGATTAAAACATAGTATAAAAGAGGCATGTCACATCATACACGCATTTAATACATACAACACCTGCTCAAAATATTGATATGCAACAGTGGGGTAACTTGCCACAGAGGAACTTTGTCCTTACACCCACATCTCAATATTTAGAATAAAAGCAGAAAATCCAAACATTGAAATACATCCAAGTATATATACGTAGATATATACATCACCAAGTATCATCCATCAATATAAGTCATGTTTACATAAACATTCATCAACAAGATACATGTACAAATGTATCACAAAAGAATAATATACATCCTAGCTACCCGGTGCTACATATCAGAGCCAACCGACCAAAAGAATGAAGACACGCTTCACAAAAAGACCTCCAGCATACCTACTCTGCAATGCCTCATAGAGCATCATAAAACAGCAGAAGGGTGAGAAATATTATCATAATAACAATGCATATAATTATATATATATAAACATAAAAATACACATATTACACATTCTCACCACAATTCATCACATTTTCATCCATATACATCACAATGTGTATATATATATATATATATATATATATATATATATATATATATATATATATATATATATATATATATATATATATATATATATATATATATATATCCACCAAGCATATTCATCATGCACACTTTCACAATTCTCAATCATTCCGTATAAACATACACAATTATGTTCATTCAACAACACATCATTATAAAGATGATAAATGCAAATCATAGAGACCGACTCACGACTCTATGCAAATGCAATGCTGTACCGACTCAATCATCACTAGTTCACTCAGGAACTCTGCTGTAACCATCGCTCGTTACCGAAGTAACTCCCCGTCGGGCCTACGATGTTCACCCATTGCTCACATCCCACATGGGCACACAATGTTTATGGATCGCTCACACCCCACATGGGCACACGACCCGATCGCTCACACCCCACACGGGCACACGATCCGATTGCTCACACCCCACATGGGCACACAATCTGATTGCTCACACCCCACATGGGCACACAATTATTTTTAATCATCGCTCACACCTCACATAGGCACACGACGTTACAACGGATTCTCATTAGAATCGCTCAACACAAGAATGCACATCATGATGCTTCACATGCAAAATGACTCAAAAGACATTCTTGAAATGCATACATATTCACAATATATTCATGCATTCATCACATATAATCCATCTACATTCACATCAATTGTATAACAACATACACATTTATCCAAACAAATCAATTTACGGTTTATCGGAAAAGTCGGCTAAAAATAATATTTTCCATCATCATCAAAAAGTACTCATCCACAGCTTCGATTCCATATAAAGAACACTTAAATCCGATAAACAACGAAGAAGATATGTATATTTCAAAATAACGCAAAAACATAAACCGGAGACCCGACACTACGAAACGGTTCGAAAATACTGTTCCAATTGGACCAGGTTCAGACCTCAAAACCATTTTTCCTAGAAAGAACATCTCGTTAGCTTCCCAACACTTCGAACGGGGGTCAAAACCGACTTACGGATCAAAAGATATGAATTTCCGAAGTTTCCCCGAAAACCAGAATTTCAGCATAAAGCTGCTGCGGGTTCTGCTGGTACAGCACTGGTTTTTCGGCGTTTTCGCCCGAAAATCCGACCGATTCAATTACTTTCTTCCGAATAAATACATGGTAATCCTCCTTAAATACATACCAACATGTTAGGATAAAAAAAACACCGATTCCACAACATTCGATTTTCACCAAAATCTCACATTCTCAAAACCCAAAAATGTCAAAACTCACAATATCAACCGATTTCAACCAAACGAGTTTCTATAATCTCGGCCTAACCTCATACGACTAATCTACGCAATTTATTTCGAAATTCATCCGTGAAAACATCGATTTCTATCGATTTCCTACAATTCGACCTAAACGGAAAAAACAACGGAAACATAACGAAAACTAACCAAAACATAACCAAACTTCATGAAACTTTAAACAGCAGCTCACATACATATAACCAACCAACACATGTATTTATACGACTTTTCGACCGTAAAAACATCGTTTTCTATCGATTTCGTCCAATACGGCATAAACGGAAACATATGAAAAACCAACCAAAACATCCACACAAAACACATACATAATCATACACAAAGTTAGGATAACAATATTTCACACCCTTACCCGGATTCCAAATGATCTAGCTCTTGTTCTTGATGATTTCCACTCTTTTTCCTCTTTTCTTCTCTTTTTCCCTCTTCCTCTTTCTTTCTCTTCTTTTTCTTTCTATCTTTCTCTATTTCTCTTTTCTATCTATTTTCTTTCTTTTCTATTTCTTTTCTCTCATTTTCCACTAAATCAATTAATTCATTTTTCTCACATAATTCTAATTCCACAAAATTTCTAACTTATGATTAATTGAGAAAAGTCTAAAATACCCTCCATTCTAATTTTTCCGAAAACTCTCGAAAACGGTAAAATAACATTTAACACACAAATTTAACAAATAAAATAATTTATCACCCAATTAAAATAAAAGACTCAAGAATAATGGAATAATCAAAATCGGGGCGTTACAACTCTCCCCCACTTTAGAAATTTTCGTCCTCGAAAATAATATCTGATTCAAACAACTCCGGATACGACTCTCGCATCCCACTCTCTAGTTCCCAAGTCATATTGCCTTCCGCAGCGCCTCCACACGCTACTTTCACAAGCGCAATATCCTTGCCTCTTAGTTTCTTAACTTCGCGGTCCAAAATCCTAACCGGTAAAGCTTCCACCGTAAGGTTATCTCTCACTTCAACCTCGTCCATAGGAATAACATGTGACGGATCCGAAACATATTTCCGAAGTTGCGAAACATGGAATACGTCATGCAAATTCGAAAGGTTCGGAGGCAACGCCACACGGTAAGCCACAACACCAACTCGTGAAGTAATCTGATACGGACCAATAAAACGAGAAGTCAACTTCTTCGACTTCAAAGCACGACCCACACCCGTAACTGATGTAACTCTCAAAAACACATGGTCGCCTTCTTGAAACTCAAGATCTTTCCTTCTCTTGTCATGATAGCTCTTTTGTCTACTTTGAGAAGCTTTCATCTTCTCCCGAATAAACTTCACTTTCTCCGTCGTTTGTTGTACCATTTCCGGTCCAACTATCGTCCTCTCGCCGGTTTCATGCCAACACAAAGGTGTTCGACATCTCCGACCATACAAAGCCTCAAATGGTGCCATACTTATACTCGAATGAAAACTGTTATTGTAAGTGAATTCAATCAACGCCAAATAACCATCCCAAGCACCACCTTGCTCGAGTACACAAGCACGCAATAAATCCTCCAACGATTGAATCGTCCTCTCGGTTTGACCGTCCGTTTGCGGATGATAAGCCGAACTCAATCTTAGCTTAGAACCCAAAGCCTTTTGTAAACTCTCCCAAAACCTCGATGTAAATCTAGGATCTCTATCCGATACAATACTCTTAGGAACTCCATGTAACTTCACCACCACAAGAACATAAATCTCGGCTAACTTCTCCAAAGGATAACTAATATCAATTGGAATAAAGTGAGCAGATTTAGTAAGCCTATCAACAATTACCCAAATAGCATTATGACCTCTTTGCGTATTCGGCAATCCCGTAACAAAATCCATCGATATACTATCCCATTTCCATTCCGGAATATCCAACGGTTGCATAAATCCACTCGGTTTTTGAAGTTCCACCTTAGACTTTTGACAAGTTAAGCATGCATACACAAATTGAGCAACATCCCTTTTTAATCCGGACCACCAAAATATTCTCTTCAAATCTTGATACATTTTGTTCGCTCCCGGATGAATACTTAAATTACTTCGGTGCCCTTCTTCCAATATCATCTTTTTCAACTCCACATCATCGGGAATACAAATACGACCACGGAATCTCAAAACTCCAAAATTATCAACCTTGAAATCCTCATTCTCATTCAACATCAAATCAACGAATTTCAAGTCCAACTTTTGCTTTTCACCTACCGTTGCAAGAAAATCATTTGTAACATGTAGCATACCAAGTCTCACACTTCTCGGCGTCATTTCACAAACTAAACTCAAGTCTCTAAAATCCTCCAAAAGTTCCCATTCTTTCATCATCAATACGGACATATGTAACAACCTCCGACTTAAGGCATCGGCCACCACGTTTGCCTTACCCGGATGGTAATTCAAACCAAAATCATAATCCTTCAAAAGTTCTAGCCACCTCCTTTGTCACATGTTCAACTCTTTTTGATCAAATAAATATTTCAAGCTCTTGTGATCACTAAAAACTTCAAATCTCGCACCATAAAGATAATGCCTCCATATTTTCAAAACAAACACCACGGCCGCTAACTCCAAGTCATGTGTAGGATAATTCTTTTTATGCACTCTCAATTGTCTAGAAGCATATGCCACAACTTTTCCATCTTGCATCAAAACACCACCTAAACCTGTCAATGAAGCATCACAATACACAACAAATGGTTCATTAGGATTAGGCAAAATCAAGATCGGAGTCGTTGTCAACCTTCTCTTTAGCTCATTGAAACTCTCTTCACAATGAATATCCCAAATGAAAGCCTTTCCTTTACAAGTCAATTGCGTTAAAGGAAGTGCCAACTTCGAAAATCCCTCAATAAACCTCCGATAATAACCTGCCAAGCCTAAAAAGCTTCGAATCTCCGTAACCGACCTAGGAGCGTCCCATTGCATCACCGCATCTATCTTGGATGGATAAACACTAATACCACTACCGAAAATAACATGTCCAAGGAAACTTACTTCCGACAACCAAAATTCACATTTTGACAACTTAGCATACAATTGTTTCTCTTTCAAAATTTGCAACACAATTCTCAAATGCTCTTCATGCTCCTCTTGAGACTTAGAGTAAATCAAAATATCATCGATGAACACAACCACAAAACAATCCAACTGTTCATGAAAAATACGATTCATGTATTCCATAAACACACCCGACGCGTTAGAAACCCCGAATGGCATCACAGAGTATTCGTAATGACCATACCGTGTCCTAAATGCCGTCTTTTGAATATCCTCTCCTTTCACACGAATCTGGTGGTATCCTGATCTCAAATCAATCTTGCTAAAAATATTCGCACCAACCAATTGGTCCATCAAATCATCGATCCTTGGAAGCGGATACTTGTTCTTAATTGTCACTTTGTTCAACTGTCGATAATCAATGCATAACCGCATACTCCCGTCCTTCTTCTTTACCAACAATACCGGAGCACCCCAAGGAGAAACACTTGGCCTTACAAATTACTTGTCCAACAAGTCATTCAATTGCTTTTTCAATTCTACCAATTCCGATGCCGACATACGATACGGTGCCATCGAAATCGGTCTAGTACCCGGAACTAGATCAATAGAAAATTCAACTTCTCTTTCCGACGGTACATCCGTAATATCTTCCGGAAACACTTCTGGAAATTCACACACCACTGGGAACACATCAAGCTCAACTTGACTCTCCACCGATAATGATGCAAACAAACCAAACAATTGAGCTTCGTCCGCTAAAAGTTTCTTCAACTCTTTAGTGGATAGGAAACTCTCAAATTCATCATCTTCCAAAGAAGGAAACCTTACTAACTTGTGATAGCAATCTATATGAACTCGATTAAATTGCAACCAGTTCATACCCAAGATCACGTCCAATCCCACCAACGACAAACATACTAAATCCATAACAAAGTCTTTACCATACATGGTTAAAGGACAATTCATACACACCAAAGATGTATTTACCGACCCTGAAGCAGGAGTCTCAATAACCATTTCAGCACCCATCAAAGTTAACGCAAGATTCAAACACTTCGCGCACTCAGACGAAATAAACGAATGAGTCGCTCCCGTATCAATAACAGCAACTAAAGGTGTACTATTAATAAAGCATGTACCTTTAATCAAACGGTCTGCATTTGTAGTTTGAGTCCCCGCCAATGCAAACACCTTTCCGCCCGCTTGAGCTTGTTTCGGCTTAGTACACTTAGTACTAATGTGACCCACTTCTCCACAATTATAGCACTTCACCATATTCCTTCTACAATCTGTAGCAGCATGCCCAAGACCACCACAATTAGAACATTTCGCTACAGGCTTCCCACACTCAAATGATTTATGACCTATTTCACCACATTTGTAACACCTAACAACACCGGAACCTCCTCCTCCAGATCTCATATCAAAGCTTCCCCTATGCTTGCCCTTATCAACGGGTGTCATATAAGGTCCACTTCTAGCTTGTTGCTTCCCCTTCCTCTCATTCAAACTTTTGTAATGTGTAGAACGAGCCTTACTATCTTCCTCGAAAATTCTACAACATTCTGTCAAATCCGCAAACCTCCTTATCCTTTGATATCCCACAGCTTGCTTAATCTCAGGACGTAACCCATTCTCATATTTAATACACTTTGAGAACTCAGCAGTAATCGCATCATAATGAGGATGGAATTGAACCAACTCCACAAATTTAGCAGTATAGTCCACCACAGACATACTACCTTGCTTCAATTCAAGAAACTCCATCTCCTTCTTTCCCTTCACACTCTCAGGGTAATACTTCCTCAAGAATTCAGTACGAAATAAATTCCAAGTTACCTCTTCATCATCCACCTCAAGAACTTCACGTATACCGACCCACCAATCGTCGGCTTCTTCCTTCAACATGTGAGATCTAAGCCTCACCTTATTCTCCTCCGCACAGTCCATAACTCTGAAGATTCTTTCAATCTCTTTCAACCAATTTTGAGCTCCATCGGGATCAAATTTTCCTTTGAAAACCGGTGGTTGATTCTTCCTGAACTCGTCATTAGCATTCACGTTCGGCGCACCTTGCACCGCCCTAGCCATTGATTCCAAAGCCGCAGCCATCGCATTGTCGTTTCTACCCGACATATTCTGATTATTCCCAAAAATAACAACAAGGTTAAACAACAGTTCAACCAACACAACAACAAGACAGACACAACTGACTCAACTCTGGCTCTGATACCACTTAATGTAACACCCCCTTTCTATACCCCCAAATAATCACATAAATCATTTAGGCACATATTAAAAAATTCGCCAGAGTACGATTAAAACATAGTATAAAAGAGGCATGTCACATCATACACGCATTTAATACATACAACACCTGCTCAAAATATTGATATGCAACAGTGGGGTAACTTGCCACAGAGGAACTTTGTCCTTACACCCACATCTCAATATTTAGAATAAAAGCAGAAAATCCAAACATTGAAATACATCCAAGTATATATACGTAGATATATACATCACCAAGTATCATCCATCAATATAAGTCATGTTTACATAAACATTCATCAACAAGATACATGTACAAATGTATCACAAAAGAATAATATACATCCTAGCTACCCGGTGCTACATATCAGAGCCAACCGACCAAAAGAATGAAGACACGCTTCACAAAAAGACCTCCAGCATACCTACTCTGCAATGCCTCATAGAGCATCATAAAACAGCAGAAGGGTGAGAAATATTATCATAATAACAATGCATATAATTATATATATATAAACATAAAAATACACATATTACACATTCTCACCACAATTCATCACATTTTCATCCATATACATCACAATGTATATATATATATATATCCACCAAGCATATTCATCATGCACACTTTCACAATTCTCAATCATTCCGTATAAACATACACAATTATGTTCATTCAACAACACATCATTATAAAGATGATAAATGCAAATCATAGAGACCGACTCACGACTCTATGCAAATGCAATGCGGTACTGACTCAATCATCACTAGTTCACTCAGGAACTCTGCTGGAACCATCGCTCGTTACCGAAGTAACTCCCCGTCGGGCCTACGATGTTCACCCATTGCTCACACCTCACATGGGCACACAATATTTATGGATCGCTCACACCCCACACGGGCACACGACCCGATCGCTCACACCCCACATGGGCACACAATCTGATTGCTCACACCCCACATGGGCACACAATCATTTGTAATCATCGCTCACACCTCACATAGGCACACGACGTTACAACGGATTCTCATTAGAATCGCTCAACACAAGAATGCACATCATGATGCTTCACATGCAAAATGACTCAAAAGACATTCTTGAAATGCATACATATTCACAATATATTCATGCATTCATCACATATAATCCATCTACATTCACATCAATTGTATAACAACATACACATTTATCCAAACAAATCAATTTACAGTTTACTGGAAAAGTCGGCTAAAAATAATATTTTCCATCATCATCAAAAAGTACTCATCCACAGCTTCGATTCCATATAAAGAACACTTAAATCCGATAAACAACGAAGAAAATATGTATATTTCAAAATAACGCAAAAACATAAACCGGAGGCCCGACACTACGAAACGGTTCAAAAATACTGTTCCAATTGGACTAGGTTCAGACCTCAAAACCATTTTTCCTAGAAATAACATCTCGTTATTTTCCCAACGCTTCGAACGGGGGTCACAACCGACTTACGGATCAAAAGATATGAATTTCCGAAGTTTCCCCGAAAACCAGAATTTCAGCATAAAGCTACTGCGGGTTCTGCCGGTACAGCACTGGTTTTTCGGCGTTTTTGCCCGAAAACCCGACCGATTCAATTACTTTCTTCCGAATAAATACATGGTAATCCTCCATAAATACATACCAACATGTTAGGATAAAAAAAACACTGATTCCACAACATTCGATTTTCACCAAAATCTCATATTCTCAAAACCCAAAAATGTCAAAACTCACAATATCAACCGATTTCAACCAAACGCGTTTCTATAATCTCGGCCTAACCTTATACGACTAATCTACGCAATTTATTTCGAAATTCATCCGTGAAAATATCGATTTCTATCGATTTCCTACAATTCGACCTAAACGGAAAAAACAACGGAAACATAACGAAAACTAACCAAAACATAACCAAACTTCATGAAACTTTAAACAGAAGCTCACATACATATAACCAACCAACACATGTATTTATACGACTTTTCAACCGTAAAAACATCGGTTTCTATCGATTTCGTCCAATACGGCATAAACGGAAACATATGGAAAACCAACCAAAACATCCACACAAAACACATACATAATCATACACAAAGTTAGGATAACAATATTTCACACCCTTACCCGGATTCCAAATGATCTAGCTCTTGTTCTTGATGATTTTCACTCTTTTTCCTCTTTTCTTCTCTTTTTCCCTCTTCCTCTTTCTTTCTCTTCTTTTTCTTTCTATCTTTCTCTATTTCTCTCTATTTCTCTTTTCGATCTATTTTCTTTCTTTTCTATTTCTTTTCTCTCATTTTCCACTAAATCAATTAATTCATTTTTCTCACATAATTCTAATTCCACAAAATTTCTAACTTATGATTAATTGAGAAAAGTCTAAAATACCCTCCATTCTAATTTCCCCGAAAACTCTCGAAAACGGTAAAATAACATTTAACACACCAATTTAACAAATAAAATAATTTATCACCCAATTAAAATAAAAGACTCAAGAATAATGGAATAATCAAAATCGGGGCGTTACATGTCTTCTCCTCGACGTTCTGTGCTTCCCGCGAGCTCGTGTGAGGAGGGTCATTCTTTTGGGCATATTTCTTCAAGTGTCCCTCTTTGATGAGAATCTCAATTGCATCCTTGAGATGGATGCAGTCTTCGGTCACGTGCCCATGGCTCCGGTGGAACCTGCAGTACTTTGATTTGTCTACGTTTGATTTGGGAGCAGCGGGCTTTGGGAAGCGAACTCCTCCTTTTACAAATTCAGAATTCTGGCATTCGGAGAGGATGCGAGACCGAGGAGTGTTGAGTGGGGTGTACTCTGTGAAACGGCCAACAGGTCTGCGTGGTTTGCGAGGGTCACGGTCACGGTTACGGTTCTCTTTCTTCCTTTCTCCTCCTCGTCGGGGAGAAGAGTCTTCGTCTTTGTGGCCGCGGGGGCCTTCTCTGCGTCTCGTCTCAAGGGCGATCTGGGCTGCCTCGGTCTCCTCGAGCTCGATGTACTTCTGAGCTTGGGCGAGAAGGTCTTCGAGACATCGGGGTCTGCGGAGGCCTATGGATTTGGCAAAGTCGGATCCAGCACGTAGTCCATGGAGGATTAGATATTTCTTCATGTCGTCGGTCGTGTGGACCTCGACAGCTTCTTTGTTGAATCTCTTGATGTAATTACGGAGGGATTCGTTCTTCCCCTGGAAGATGCTTTCTAAAGCAGCCTCTGTCTTCGGGTGTCGACGAGACGCAGTGAAATGTTTGGTGAAGCGCTGCCTGAGTTGCTTCCAGGATGTGATTGATCCTTGTGCTAGACCCTTGTACCAGGTCATGGCTCCTTTGCGCAAGGTGGTGGGGAATAGCCTACACCTGATGGCTCCCCTGACATTTCAAAAGTCGAGCATTGCTTCGAAACTCTCGACGTGATCGTCGGGGTTGGTCAGGCCGTCGTAGGTCCCCAACGGCAGGGGCTTCTCCATGCCCACAGGGATTGGGGCATTCATGATTTCCCACGACAAAGGGGTCCTCTGGTCCTCGTCGTCGCTACCAGCCGGGGATCTCGAAGGTGATCGATGCTGCCGTGGAGGGGTGTTCCTCGAATGGTTCTTTGGTCTTTCTTCGATCTGCTTGGACTTCTTGGATGTGGTGGAGGCCCTGGGTTCCTTCCTAGGTGGGGAACGAGGGCGTTTCTGGGAGACGGCGGGCTGGGGACGCTCGAGACGTGGTCGGCGGCCCTGGTGTACCGGCGACGGGGTCCGAGACTCTTCGGAAGGGGTCCTTCGCGGGGAAGGAGAGTGGTGAGGCGACGGGGGACGGCGATGTCTTCGCGGGGAAGATCGTCGTGCCCGTCCTCGTTCCAATGCTTCAATTCTGGTATTCTGCTGCGCGATCAGCTGATTGGTCTGGTTGACCAAGGCGAATAGGGCCACTGTGCTTGGATCCGCATTGGGAGGAGAAGCAACTGGTTGGAAAATGGCTTGCTGATCGTCTTGGCGGGCGGCGTTGTAGGCCACCTCTGGGGAGTCCAGGGAGGCGGTCTGCCCGTCTCTTACGTTGCCTTCGCCGTCGTTGAGGATGACGTCGTCCTCACGGTGGTTCCCGTTCTCGAGGTTTGCGAGCACGGTGCCCAGAGCCTGGTTAACTGTCAGATTGGCCATGGTGATGAATGGAGAAGCTTTGGTTTATTGAGCAGGAAAAACGGGGAAGCTTCTGAATTCCCACAGACGGCGCCACTGATTGTACCTGGATCAGACAGTTTCTGGTGGCCAATGACGTCCGTTGAACTTCAGCTCCGGTGAGGTTGAAAGACGGCGGGGGAGAGGGGTGTACCTGCAAGGTACTCCGACGCTCAAGTAAAGTGGTTGTCAGAGAAAGAGCAAGTACAGAAGTGAGGGTAGAAGTGAACATAACCTGACCCTCTCAAGTGAGAGGGTATTTATAGAGAGCCCCAGCGCGGGGCCAACGGTTACTTGCGTTGGGCTGGATTGTCAGGCCCAATCCAAGTAACTTCTAGGGCTTACGTGGCGTAGTGAAGACCAGCACGTGGTCTTTGCCCTGGGGTAACCATTCCTAGATCTCCGGAATTAGGGCAGACCGATTCCATCGGGAGTGGGCAGTTACATGAGAACGTGTCCTCGCGGGGAGGATTCTTGGGTGTCGAGGAGAGACGTGTCCTCGCGGGGAGGACTAAGTGCGTGGATGGAGATGACTCCTCGTGGGAAGCAATGCCCTCGTGTCGAGGAGGGACGTATCCTCGCGGGGAGGACCAACTTGTGGGCGGAGATGGCTCTTCGGAGGGGGGCACATGAGCGTCAATGACGGGAGCGCCGTGCATGCCTGAGGCTGAGCGCGTGCCCGACCATCTGGTGGTGAGCAGGTGCTCGACAGTGGCTTCGTCAAAAATCCTTATTGGACCATCCTATGCCTCGTGGGTTTGGTCTACTCCTAGGCCTCGTGGGTTGGGCCTGCTCGACTGATGAGCATGCCTCGGCCCAGTCCAGAACAATATATATATATATATATATATATATATATATATATATATATATATATATATATATATATATTACAAATGTATCTTCTCAACCTACTATGAGGTTGCCTGATCATTAACAATTAGAGATGTTCAGATCATCCTCACCGAGAAAACTTTGCCATGATCACTTCGTTCATCGGCGAGCACTTCTGGATAAGAGACTTAAAATTCATAACCCATTATACACTGAAGAGTATACTCTTTGTTTTGCATAACTCCATTTGATATCCATTAAGACTTTGAGCTACAAAGCATCCCCGTAAAACATACTAGGGTTCACCTTTGGTACACAAATTTTCATGGGTTCAGGTGTGTTAGTTCTTCTGGAATGACTAAAGTTATTACCTGTTCTGGACTGGGCCGGGGTCTGCCCCTCAATCGATCAGGCCCAATCCACACGTCCTGGGATGGCCCAACAAAGGCCTCTTAGCACGACAAGTGTCGAGCATATGCCCCACCTCAACAGTGTCGGGCACACGCCACACCTCGGCGGTGTTCGGGCACGCACGACATAGAGCGTCGGGCAGAGGCGCTAAGCCTCTCCGGGCTCGCTCCTCCTCGACATTCAGGTGCTCCTTCCTATGAGGAGCCATCCCGGCGAGGACACATCTATCCCTGACACACAAGACTCCTCCCCGCGAGGACACGTTCTCATGTAACCACCCCCTCCCGATGGAATCGGTCTGCCCTAATTTCGGAGATCTAGGAACGGTTACCCCAGGGCGAAGACCACGTGCTGGTCTTAACTACGCCACGTAAGTCCTGGCAGTTACTTGGATTGGGCCTCGCAATCCAGCCAGTGCTAGTGACCGTTGGCCCCGCGCTGAGGGCTCTCTATAAATACCCTCTCACTTGAGAGGGTCAGGTTACACAATCTCATACACTCTAACCTATTTATGTACTTGCTTTTACTTGTGACATTTGCCTTACTTGAGCGTCGGAGTACCTTGCAGGTACACCCCCCTGCCGTCTTTCAACCTCACCGGAGCTGAAGTCCATACGACGTTACTGGCCACTGAATAACTGTCTGATCTAGGTATGATCAGTGGCGCCGTCTGTGGGAACTCTTGCTTCCCCATTTTTCCTTCAACGATAAACCAAAGCAATCCTCTCGTACATCACCAGCATGGCCAACAACCGTCGGCGAACAAAGCTCTGGACACCGTCCTTGCGCAACTCGAGAACGGAAACCACCGCGAGGACACGGCTGCCCTCAACGTCGAGCAAGGTGACGTGAGAGACGGGCAAACCGCCTCCCCAGACTCCCAAGACACGGCTTACGACGCCGCCCGGCAGGACGACCAACAAGCCGTCTTTCAGCCAGTCGCTCCTCCGCCCAATGAAGATTCGAGCACCGTGGCCCTAGTTGCCTTGGTCAATCAGACCAACCAGCTGATCGCACACCAGAATCTCAGAATTGAAGCATTAGAGCAAGGGCGGGCACGGCGATCTTCCCCGCGAAGACATCGTCGTCCACCTTCGCCTCGCCGTTCTCCTTCCCCGCGAAGGACTCTGTCAGAAGAATCTCGAACCCCCTCGCCGGTGCGTGAGGGACGTTGGCCATGCCTCGAACGCCCCTACCCGGCGATCTCCCAGAAGCGCCATCGTTCCCTGCCTCGGAAGAAACCTAGGCCCTCCTCAACCACCAAGAAGAGCAAGACCACTGAGGAAAGGCTGAGGAACCGCTCAAGGAATTCCCCTCCGCGACAAGGACCTGGTCGGCATCACTTATCCCCTTCAAGGTCCCCAGTCGGAAGCGACGAAGACAACCAGAGGACCTCCCTATCATGGGAGATCATGGACGCCCCAATTCTTGCGGGCATGGAGAAACCCCCACCACTGGGGACCTACGATGGCCTGGCCGACCCAGATGACCACGTCGAAAGTTTTGAAGTCATGCTCGACTTCAGAAACGTCAGAGGTGCCATTAAGTGTAGACTTTTCCCCACGACCTTACGGAAGGGCGCCATGACTTGGTACAAGGGTCTGGCACCCGGGTCGATCACATCCTGGAAGCAACTAAGGAAACGCTTCACCAAGCACTTCACAGCGTCTCGTCGACACCCGAAGACGGAGGCCTCCCTAGAGAGCATTTTCCAGGGGAAGAACGAATCTCTCAGGAACTAGATTGAGAGATTCAACAGGGAAGCTGTCGAGGTTCATACGACCGACGACATGAAGAAGTATTTAATCATCCATGGACTACGTTTTGGATCTGATTTTGCCAAGTCCGTGGGTCTCCGCAGACCCCGCAGTCTGGAGGACCTCCTCCAACGAGCTCAGTGGTACATTGAGCTCGAGGAGTCGGAGGCAGCGCAGATCGCCCTCGAGTTGAGGCGCAAGGAAGGCCCTTGCGGCCATAAAGAAGACTCTCCTCCCCGACGCGGGGGAGAAAGGAAGATAGAAGGCCGCTCCTGGGACTTCCGCGAACATAAAGGACCAGCTGGCCTGTTCACGGAGTACACGCCGCTTAACGCTCCCCGGGCGCGAATCTTCTCCGAGTGCTCCAACTCGGAATTTCTGAAAGGAGGCGTCCGCTTTCCGAAGCCGACTCCCCCCGAATCGAACACGGACAAGTCCAAGTACTGCAAGTTCCACCGGAGCCACAGACATGTCACAGAAGACTGCATCCATCTTAAAGATGCATTTGAGATCCTGATCAAGGAAGGGCACTTAAAGAAATACACCCAGAAGAATGATACTCCTCGTCCCAGTTCCCGGGAAGCCCAAACTGTCAAGGAGATGACACCTCCTCCCGACGAGAGTCGGCTTCAGGTCGCCCTCAGCATCACTCGACCCGAAGACTTTTTCGTCCCCGGAGACATTGAGGGCCAGGAAGCAGTTCGCAACATGTGGGCGAACTTCCCCCACGAGGACCCCATCGATGCCCGTAGCACCTGGGAAAGCTTCCCCAAGTCAATGGTCATCTCCAGGGGTGGTTACGAGAAGTTATCCGTCGGATCGATCAAGCGGAAATTTGACAAACTGGAGTTCGCAACGTCGGCGAAGACAACTACTCTCGAGAATGTGAAAGGGAAATCAAACCCTATCACCTTCTACCTCGAAGAGCTCCCCGGCGAAGCACCCAACGCCACTATCCCCCTCCTGGTCAGGGCACATATGGCAAATTTTGACGTTCGAAGGATCCTTGTCGACCAGGGCAGCTCGGTCGACATCATGTACGCTCATCTGTTCGGGACTCTCCAGCTCGACGAGAGACATCTGACCCCTACTCTCCAGCAGGGTATTACTGGCCCACCATGCAACAGGACGCCAAGGAACACGTCAAGAAGTGCGATAGATGCCAGCGACACGGGGACATGCACCTCGCTCCTCCTAGCGAGCTCAAAACACTGTCCTCCCCGTGGCCGTTTACGTGGTGGGGAATGGACATCCTTGGACCTTTCGTCGTGGGATCGTATCAAAACAAATACCTCATCGTCGGGGTGGACTACTTCACGAAGTGGATCGAGGCGGAAGCATTGGCCAAAATCACGACCTTCAACATACTGCAATTTTACAAAAGAAACATCCTCACCCGAATCGGCGTGTCTTAAGCTATTGTCACCGACAATGGAACACATTTCACCGACAGGAACTTCCAAGACTTCGTCACCAAACTAGGCACGAAGCAGCACTTCACGTCGGTCGAGCACCCTCAAACGAACGGGCAGGCCGAAGCAGCAAACAGAGTCATCCTCAGAGGATTAAAACGTCGATTAGGCGACGCCAAACAACGGTGGGTCGAGGAGCTACACAACGTCCTCTGGCCTACCGAACAACCCCATATTCCATGACCGGGGAGACCCCCTTTCATCTGAACTACGGAATGGAAGCGGTGATCCCCATGGAAATCAGGGAGCCCTCGAGGAGGACGGAAGCCCCCCTCGACGGAGACGCGAACATTGAAGCCCTGAGGGAAGAACTCGATTTCGTCGAGGAGACACGTTCAGGCGCTTCTCTCCGATAAGCTTCACTTAAACAGAAAATAACTTTACGTTATAACGACAAGGTTATCAAACTTGATTTTTAGGTGGGCACCCTCGTTCCGCGAGGGAACCAGAAAGACTCGCGATAAGGTAAACTCGTCGGGAACTGGGAGGGCCCGTTCCGCATCCGCGCGAAAACGGGGACAGGAGCCTACTTCCTCGAAAATCTGCATGGGGAAGAACTTGCTCGACCATGGAATGCTGAGAAGCTTAAACAGTACTACAGTTAAACACTGCCCGCAACACACTAACACCGCGATTACGGAGACGCACTAGGGTACAAGTGCGACACCCTTATACAGAACACGATGATCAAAGGCCGCGTTGTGTGTGCACGAGGACTTTTGATCCGAAGAGGACACCTCGATCGAGCTTCTTCGTCGTCGTACCAAATAGGCAGAATAACCAGCTCCCGATGGGAAGTTCACGCCACGAAGCTAAGACCCCGAATGAGCTCTTGGCCTCGTTAAAGGTCAGAATACGCTCCTGGCCACTCGACCAGGTCCCCACGCGGTCGAGGAGTATCGAAGTCGAGCAAGTCCCAAAATCTCTGCTACTTAGCCAAAAGTAAATAAAGTATAGCAAATACAACAGAATCACACACAAACGAAAACATACAAACATCACACGCGCAGATAAATAAAAATGCATTAATCGGCCAGAAGCCCGGTGTACAGGTATTACAATCAAGTATCAAAAAGCTCCTGGCACACAGGCCGGACATAAGTCATTACAAAAAACAAATGGCGCGCAGGCCAGATAAACCGAGATCAAAAGAGAGTGGTACGCAGGCCGAACAAGCAAAACTAAACAGCGATCTCGTCCTCAACCCGACATCCATCCTCCTCGTCCTCTTCCTATGGCAGGTCCAACTTGCCATTGACCACACGAAGGAACGAGCTGATTCTGTCGAGCGCAAGCTGAACACCCGGATTCTCGGCACCGACCTGCTCCACTGCATTCTTAAAGCCTATCTCGAGGGCCTCCAGACTATCCTGCTGAAGTTCCTGAATCTTAGCGATCAGGGTCGCGCGGTCGGCGAAACTTTTCTCCGCGGCGGATTAGTTCCCTGCGGGATGGACAACGGCTTCCAATTCTCCAATCCTAGTTCGAAAGCGATCACACTCCTCTTGAGTCGCCTTCAGTGCAGCCTTGGCCTCATTCAGCTCGCGGAGGGCATTGGCATAGTCCTCGCATTTGGCCTGGGCCTTTTGCAGATCAGCCGCGACCTTGTCCTTCTCCTTCTCGAGGGCAGTGTATTCATCCTTCAGCTTCTGTAACTCAGAGGCAGAGGGGGTTCCCTCGTTCAATATCAAGGCAGTCTCGAAGACTCGCATCATGGCCGCAATGTCCTCGACAAACGCCTCTCTCCTGGCCGCACCGTCCATTCCCAGAACTGCCTTCACCTCGGCCTCAGCAATGACAGGGGGGCTTCCCCCGAAGAAATTCTGCTGAAGGTGACAGGTGGGCATCAGAAACTTCTCCGGTGAGGCAGGGTCCACGAGATCCACGAGGACAGGTCCCTCGGTCCTCGCTTTCTTGGAAGGGGTGCCCTCCGGAGGAGGAGACTGGCTACACTGTGGAGAGACGGAGCCACTGCCGTCTCAGCCGACGCCGCAGCCTGAATAACATCTCGAACACGGCTCTTGGTTCGCTTAGGTGCCCGTTCAGCGGCTAACTTTAGGATACGCTCGGTGGCGTTCGACATTTGAGCTGCAAGGGAAAACATGAAAAAATTTAGCACAAAGAAACAAAACTAAATGGATGCCCGAACAGGACAAGGAGCTCTTACCTAAGAACCTTTTGGCCTCATCGGGAGACTTGCACTCAAGTAGACCCCGGGTGTTTATGTAACGGGCCGTGGTCACAACCCTTCCTCGAGAGTCGAGGATGTATTTTCCATCCCTACCAACACACTCTGCCCGGTTAAAACTGGTAACATATGCGACCAGTGTGGTGTACACTCCTTTATCCTCCTCCGACAGCCCACCAGGCATCACGAGGTATTCGTCCGTACCAAGCGCGAAGTGTGCATCTTCCCACTCCATGGGACACTTGGACACAAACCTCTCCTCCCTGGATCTGTCGGTCACGATGTTATAAAGCGTACCCACAGCCTCGTGCGTCGCAGGCATGACATAGTAGAACCTATCTTTGAAATTTCTAATCGAATCCGTGTACGCCTTGAACAACTTCCTCGGCTGTTTGAAGGAGACCCAACTATGTCGACCCTGGTCCGTTGAACGTTGGAGGTGGAAGACGCAGAAAAAGAGCGTGAAGGTGGTCCCGATGTTGAGGTAGTCGCACACGATCTCAGATTCCCGCATGAACGCGAGCGCATTGGGATGGAGCTGAGACGGCGCCAGGTGCACCCGGTTGAAAACCCCCACCTGAAAGCTGTTGAAGGGGAGACGAATACCGACCTCTTTAAAGGCAAACTCATACATAGGGAACCTTAACCCATGGTAATTCGAGCAAATACGGTGGTGTGCCCGAGGCTGGAAGACCGTCCACTTCGCCTGCTCGCCTTCAGGGACGTCCTCGACGAAGGCGAAAGCGTCCGTGTCGTCGGCAGCGAAACGTGATTTTTTACGTAGAGGCTCCTCGCCGGTGTCATACCCCAAATTTTGACCACTAAGATTTCCCATCATTGTGCAAATCATCAGCACAATATGGATGTACCTTTGTGCCTCATCCATCTCCTCAAGGGTTGTTGAGCACTCATTACAATCAAATTAGGGTTTCAAGCCCTCTCTGAGTTCTTAGACAAAGGATCAATCAAGGAATGACATGATCCTCAACTTGTCTACACCTCTCAAACATCCTCAATGGATCAAGAGGACTCCCATTTCAAGGACTAAGCACAAGGCTGCTCCCTTTCAAGTGGATCAAGCTTCAAGATCAACAGTATCACCAAATTAGGGTTTTGGTCGACCAGGGCCTCCAGATGGAAATTTTCCTCTGGGAACAAGCCAATGATCCAAAACATTTCCTAATATACTCCATGGAACCTCATGAACCCAATCATCAAGTCAATTTTGCCTCAGGGGATGCATTCATCAAAAATCAGGAATTAGGGTTTCTTGACCTAATTCGCCCCTAAGTTGACTTTTGGGACAAAACATGAGCCAATACCTCAAGATAGGGTTTGAGGGTCTTTAATGAACTATATTAATCCATTTGGAACAATGGATTAAGCCAAGAAGTGTGAGCAACAAGTCTCAATTTCATCTGCACCACAATTAGGGTTTCGCGGGAAAAGTCAACTGTAACTTTGACTTTTGACCAGGACATGCTCCCAAACCTTAGGACATGATTCAATACACCCTATAACACCCATGTAACATGTCCATCAAGTTTGATTTAGGTCAAGGACATGATTTCCTGAAGAATTGCACAGTTTGGAATTCATCTACTAAAAAGTCAACTGTGCACAAAAGTCAACTTTGACTTTTTGAGATTTTTCACTAAAATGGATTTTTAACCCTAAAATGATGTTAATGTATGATTGGAATCATCATTCATCAAGAAAAATCAAAGAAAGTGGGATAACTTGTAAAAGGGGTAACCATAAAAACTTAGAAATTTTTCTAAGTCATGAAAAAGTGCCACTAATGCACCAACTTTGGAGGACCATAACTCCTAAACCACAAGGCCATTGTGCCCCATTCAAAGCTTTATTTGTAGATCACATTGCCCTCTACAAAAACTTCATACTGACCTATGTCCAAATTCCTCATGGATTTTGAGTTATGGAGTGATCAAAATCAAGAAAAGACACTTTGTTCCAACACTTAGTGAAAATTTCACTAAGTCAGATTTTACCTCACTTTTTTCCAAATGTAGGAGGATTTTTCACTTGGATTCAAAAGAGATCAAAACCAAACATGTTCAAACAGTTATTGTAGCATGTAAGGGCTTTCCAAAATGGTCAAGAACATTACCAAATTCAACTTACACCATGAGATATGACATTGGCAAGTTGCCTTGCTGAAATCTGTCAAGGCAAGGCAGAATTTGCATTTTTGCTCGATTTGCCAAAATCAGCCAAATTCAAATGCTTCTATCCACTTGGACACATCTGAGGATTGAATCTAAAGGGGACAATCACTGAGCCAAGCCCCCAAAGTCCTTGGAACAAGAAATAACATGTTGAACCTAGAATGGCCAAAATAGGGACAAGACTCCAAATTTGGATTGGAGCATTCAATGGAAGCATCAAGGTGGCATGGACTGAGCCATTCTCATCTGAAATCAGTAAAGACTTATCCAAGACCAAGGGAACCAAAGCTCTGTGCCCTAACCTCTAGTCAATGGCTAGAGGAGACTTGGATTTTCATTTGCCAACATTGGCCAACCCTACTCAGCAGTTTCCATTCACTATTCCTTGCAAAACAAACTTGCTCTACTATAAATAGAGCTCAATTGTGATCAGTTTAAGTACACCAAAGGCCTACAACACCTGCCTTTCTCAAAATCTCTTTCTCTTGGCAAAAATGCCTTTCTTAGCAAGGTAGCTATCGGGTTTTGAGCTAGAGGGAAATTCCACTCAAACCAATCACACACACACCTCATATACATCACATATGAGCTGATCAAACACTTAAACAACAACTGGAACACTGATTTCTCAGAATCACCAGTCAATTGCTCAAGGTTTTAACCAAAGTGCAGTTGAGATGCCATGAAGTGATCCAGCTAATTTCCATCAAGTCCAAGCATTCAAACACACTCCATAGCACCTAGGGAAGCTATTCAGATCATCACAACACAACTGTAACACCTCCTACACAAATCACGATCACCAGCTGCAAGTGGTAAGCATGAGCTCTTTTAACTCTATGATCCATGCAATTTTTGCTGCACAATAATTTGGCCATATGTTCATAATCATGAATGGAATCTTTCCCCTCAATTATTTGCATTGTTTGAATCGTGTATCAAAAATCCTAGCCTTCATGCAGAAATTAGGGTTCTTGAGGATTCTTCGTGATTTTGTGTTTTATGTTTAATTTAAATGAAATTAAATGCTATAGACATGATCGTGAGGTTGAAACGAGTTGATTGGTATGTGGATTGCATGATATGATTACATATTCAGTGAGATTGGATGGAAAATGCAAATCTGGGAAAAACTGAAAACGCGCGTGTTCTTGGTGTGTTCTTGGCGCCATTTTCATAAATTTGAATATTTGAATTTTGTGATTTTGTTTAATTGATTCAAAAATTAATTTCTCTATGAGTTTTAATGATTTTGAGTTGATTATTTTTTTAATAATTCACAAAAATGTTGAAATATTTGATTTTCTCAAAAAATCCCAAAAATATTATTTATTTTATATAATTGATATTTTTGCAAAGAATTAATGTTTTAATTGTTTTTAACATTTGAAATATTTTTTCCATCTTGATTTTGCAACTTTTAATGCTTTCTAATTATTTTGTAGGTAAATACTTAATTTTTGAAGCATTAATCCAAAGTCATAATTTGTTTCCCACATGTTAAACAATTTTGACCATTTTAATTGAATTTTTATTCAATTAAAACACATTTTGAAAACAAATTAGGGTTTTTGGATTAATTCAACCCTCACAAATCATTTTCAAAACTTTTTGGGCCTCTTGAGAGAGTGTAAGACCCACCCCCCTTGTACAAAAAACTTTTTGGGCCTCACCTATTGTATAAGTCCCTCTGTACAAGTAAACGGCGCTATCGTCGCCTGTTTAAAAATAAACCAAAATTGGGCATCTCCTTGAGCTATAAGACCCATTCAAAACTTTTAGGCCTCTATTAGAGTGTAAGACCCAATCCCCCTTTTAACCAAAACCATTTTGGGCCTCACTTATTGTATAAGTCCCCCATGCGTTAAAAGAAAACCCCGGCGCGATCGCCATTTTAAACGGAAAAATCATCCCGGCCTACCCTCGTGTTATAAGCCCCACTCTTTTTCTTTAAAACTCTTTGGGCCTCTTGAGAGAGTGTAAGACCCATCCCTTTGTACAAAAAACCTTTTTTTGGGCCATAGTAACTTGTATAAGTCCCTCTGTACAAATTCAATGGTAAAACCCTGGGCCTCTCCTTGAGCTGTAAGCCCCAAATCTTTCTTTTTCAAAGAAATTTCTCCTTTGATTTTGAATATACTGTTGTTTTCAATCTTTCTTTGTTGAACAACTAACCAAACAGCATGGAAGCTCTACAACCGAGTAAGTGTTTATACGCTTTCATTTACTGCTTTCCTATACATATAACTGTATTGTGGGGCTGTTTCGCTGTAAGTCTCCTTTCATAAACTCATATCAACTGTGTAATAACAGTATAGATATTTAGAGTTTCCCCGACAACTACGTCTAGAACTAGGTAAAGCCGTTTCAATTATTCGTAGAAATAGACAACTAGATCCCCAATAGGATCACCAGATACAGTCTTCTCTTCGGCTGTCCTCATTAGGAATTGTCAAGAAATTCTACTCCCAAAGATGAATGTATTCTCCGTGAATGGCATCTTTGAGTTTCTTCCAAATTCTCGAACTTTCCTGACTTGATCTATTCCTTGTGAATAGCTTGCCTTGAATTTCACGGGGTTTGGGGACCCACGGGCTTCTTAAAAGCATCGGCCTCCTCTTGGGCATTGTACAAGGACCCTCAGGCTTCCTAAAAGCATCCTCGCCTCCTCTTGGGCTTAGTACAAGGACCCGTCGGCTTCTTAAAAGTATTCACAACCTCATCTTAGGCTTCGTATAATGATCTCTTCCTCCGGGAATGATAGCCTCCTCTTGGGCTTAGTACAAGGACACTCGACTTCTTAAAAGTTTCCAGCCTCCTCTTGGGCTTCGTACAAATTGTCCCAGCGACCTCCTAGAGGTATAGGAACAAAAATTAGTCATCTTCATAAAACAGTCCTTTCAATGAGTCTACTACTGTTTCTCAAAGCATAGTACAAAAGATAAAACCCTAGACTTGGACAGTCTAATTTCCTTGAGTCTCAAAGACATTCTCAAGCCCCTTTCGTTAAATAGGAAGAAAACCCGTAGACTCGGACAGTCTCAATACCCTTCGGATTTTCCATTTCCTTAAAGAACAGGGAACAATCCCGATCCTCAGATCAAATCCATGAGTACAGTGTTACTCATATAAGAACTGATTTTCTCTTAATCAGTATACTGAACCTGTCACTTAACTGAGATAGCAAACCTTTCAGCCTCCATCTCGGGCTTCGTACGAGATACAAAAGACTACCTCGTTGAGTCAAACAACTTTTAGCCTCTCTCTCGGGCTTTGTACGAGACACACAAAAGACTCCCTCGTTGAGTCAATCACCCTTTCGCCTCCATCTCGGGCTTTATACGAGATACAAAAAGGTTCTTATTGAGCCAAACAAACTTTATCCTCCATCTCGGGCTTCGTACGAGATAAAAAAACACTCTCTTGTTGAGTATAAAAGATTCTCCTTTTGAATCAACCCCTTTTAGCCTCTCTCTCGGGCTTCGTACGAAACACACATAAAACTCCCTCTTGTTGGGCCATTAGCCTCCTCTTAGGCTTTATATAAGAAAACCGCTGGTTGATCCAATCAACCTTTTAGCATCAAAGTTGTCCCTCGTTCACAGTACGCAAACATCAATAACTCCTTCCCCTTCATCTAATCGCTGTAAGCGGCAAGCCTCTGGATTATTTACATCCATGCCACTGTCCCTCTTTTAGCATGAGAAATTCCTAAGGAAAGATAGCATTGCTCTACACTGAGTTAAAGTCTTCTCCTTCAGGTTAAAACCCCTTTCTTAGGAAATTATGGCATTGCCGGATTCACATATCCCGGTTAAAGTAATTCCCCTTTATAGACAAACAAACCCTCTTTAGAGTTGACAAATTCTCTCTAAAGTCAACACCCTTTTAGCTTCACATCTTGGGCTTTGAACAAGATACAAACAGCATTTTTCTTCACGTCTTGGGCTTTGAACAAGACACCAAAACACCATTTCCTCCCATAGAATAGGAGGAACTACGAACGCTCTGATTTCCCTGTTTCGGTAAACGGGAATACGTAGGCATAAGATCGAAAGAAAAGATCTTAGCGAGCACACTAAACAAAAACCCAAAATCCCATACTCTCACATATCTATCAAAAAGCATCAGTCCTAACATCCTAATCCTTGTTCCCCGCCAGAAATTCGTCATTCTGTCAAAATAAGCACAAGAAAGGCCCCACGACCACATAGCATCCGTAACCTAACAGACCGCTATTTAAACTTGGTATGCAAGCAGGGTTAATTGGAGACATCTATTTCCCTTCCTTCATCAGCTTTAATAGGATAACAAATGAATCGACCTATACTCACCCCCAGAGAGCGACAGTGCTTAAGAACCACGTCCAAAATCGCTCGCTACAGCCGGCCCATTCAACGGCCGGACGCACGAGCTCCTCCCCAGGGATCTGCGCGGGTCCGTCCACGTCGGGTTCAGTGTCTATATGGAGAATCCCCGAAATCCTCACGACCATTTTTTACCTGAAAAGCAGAGGAAATAGGTGAATTCGTTGGCCGCGACGAAATCCACCCTTCCACCGCCGATCAAGTGAAAGGGCAGCGAGAGCAAAGAGAATGTTCGGGAACACGGCGAACTGCCCGAGGCCGTTACGCCTGTCCCTTCTTTGGGTCTCCAATCCTCTCACCTCACTTCCCCATGACATCCATCGCATGTCCTCGGGGTATTCATCGGGTCCTCGGGATATTCATCCCAAGCCTCCGTCAAACCTACCGGAACCCTAGGAACGTTCCGCCGTTTTCGGCCGGAACCCTCAAGGGATTACCGGGAACTTCATCAGTTCACTGGAAAACCACCAACGGAAAGTAAAAAGGAAAAGAAAGAGATCAGAAGCTTACTTGGAACGGTGGTAGAAGCCTGACCGGAGCAGTAGATGCGGCGACGTACAGCGGTGAACGACAGTGGAGCAGCGACGGAGATAGGAAGAAGAGAGGAGCGAAAAAGGTGGAAACGTGCAACTGACACGAACTCGAGCCCTTTTATAGGCTCCTCACGAGACTCGAGGATTTCCTAGGCAATCGATTACGCTACCCTAGCGTAGCTGCCCTAGGCAATGATGAGGTGTGACACGTGGCACACGCTTCCCCAAGCACATCTTTTCATTCCCCAACACACGTATTTTCATTCACCTCGGTTCAGACTTCTCGTATCCCCGCGACATCGCCCATCCGCGGCCAGTCTAGCACGAGCAAATCTATTTGTTTCTGCCCGGTTTACCAATTGTTCCTCGTTTAGAGTCCCTTCCCCGACTGGACACGTTCTCGACATAGTACTGACCCTAAAGTCATTACCCTGACACCTCAGAGCAACGACTTGGGGGCTCCTGTTCTGGACTGGTCTGGGGTCTGCCCCTTAATCGAGCAGGCCCAACCCACACGTCTTGGGATGGCCCAACAAAGGCCTCTTAGAACGACCATTGTCGAGCGCACGCCCCACCTCAACAGTGTCGGGCACACTCCACACCTCGGCGGTGTTCGGGCACGCATGACATAGAGCGTCGGGGAGAGGCGCTAAGCCTTTCCGAGCTCGCTCCTCCTCAACATTCAGGTGCTCCTCGCCACGAGGAGCCATCTCCTTCCGTACATAAGAGTCCTCCCCGCGAGGACACGTCTATCCCCGACACGCAAGACTCCTCCTCGCGAGAACACGTTCTCATGTAACAACCCACTCCCGATGGAATCGGTCTGCCCTAATTCTGGAGATCTAGGAATGGTTACCCCAGGGCGAAGACCACGTGCTGGTCTTCACTATGCCACATAAGCCCTGGCAGTTACTTGGATTGGGCCTCGCAATCCAGCCCAGTGTTAGTGACTGTTGGCCCCGCGCTGGGGGCTCTCTATAAATACCCTCTCACTTGAGAGGGTCAAGTTACACAATCTCATACACTTTAACCTATTTATGTACTTGCTTTTACTTGTGACCTTTGCCTTACTTGAGCGTCGGAGTACCTTGCAGGTACCCCCCCCCCCCCGGCTGTCTTTCAAGCTCACTGGAGCTGAAGTCCATACGACGTTGCTGGCCAATGAATAACTGTCTTATCCAGGTACGATTTTAGACCTTTTAATTTTATTAAAACAAAGGGTTTTAAGTGGCCAATTTTATTGCAATGTGAGCATTTATAAACATGACGATTTATTTTATTCATATTTGTCTTTTTACTATATGCTCTATCTGATTTGAAACTTACTCCACTTTTATTTAAAGAAGGCATTTGACTTGATAGGATCAAGTCGAAGTTTTCGTTCCCTTAGTAAATTTTCTTAGGGTTTCATGCAGGTCTGTTACTTCCTTTTTCAACGAGACACAAGTCTCACAAGTTACTATTGAGTTTCTAATATTGGGCATTTCTAGATTAAGCGTTGTATTGCTTTCTTAAAAAAAAAACTCTAAATACTCCTTAAGATCTAAGTTACATTTTTTAATCTTATCATTTTCTTCAATCAACTTAGCACTAATTTTTGGAATTTTGGTAAATAGACACCAGATGTCGAGTACGATGTCACGACACTGGGATCAGGACAGAAACACAACACAAACAATTATGCAGTTAATTTAAATTGCTGGAAACACCAATCAACTGAAGCTTTGATCTATTGACAATATGTATAGATAGGAATTTGTCAATGTAGGAAACAGCTAGATGAAGGGTTTCTGAGAGAAGCTTGTATTCATATGCAACCTTAACTAACAAATTAACCAGTGTTCCCCTCATGTTTGTGGTAATGCATCTATGAACTTTTTCCATGTAATTAACCGCTGGTTTTTGTTTTTCCTTGATCTGAGTATATGATTTTATCCAAAAGAAAGCATAAACGTTTAAAATTATTTCTCTCTTTAATCTCTTCTATTTAACAATGGTTAAAGATTCTTAATACAAAACTATATCGTCAAGAGCACTGTTGTGTCTGCTCCCTGTGTATTCATAAAGGTAACATATGCAGTCTTAGTGTTCTCAGTATCCCTGCAAAAATGCCATCAAAGCGATTGAGAAGAATAACATTCATAAAAAATGAAAACAAAATTGACGAATACATTTCGAGGGCTCTGACCTTTGCCTTTCAACATATTGAATGTCACATGAGAATGAAAAGAATTCTTTGATATCATTCTCTGTAGCAGCAACTGTTACATTGCTTACCTGAATTGTTTTTATCTGCTAGAAGTAAAAAAGAATCAACTTAAGAATTTTGTGTCAATAGATAACTGAAATTAGATAAACTTGTCAATAACTTGGCATTAAACAAATACCAACACGTGATAATCTGGAACAAATAAGAATTCTAGTTATCTGCGGTAGCTGTAATATAGAAATTGTATTTTTTTTATTTCCCATTGATTGTACAATTACCAATATTGTGATTGTTCTATAATGCAATTAATAGAAATATTTTTCATTTGTTGTTATCTGATTTATATCACCTTCAGAACTTCTTCCATGCAAGTTCCTTGGTGTTTGTTACTACTTTCTATACAACATAAAATGAAATGACCGACCATATTAAAGAGACCATATCTTATTTAGATCATCTCAAAACTTCTTCCATACAATATTTGAATATCTTATTTAGATCACCTCAAAACTTCTTCTATACAATGTTTGAAAATTAACATTGTAGTCGATTAATATTATCTCATTTCATGGTCACTTATAATGATAATATTCTTCTTTTCTAACAGCTATCATACATTTTTTTGGTGTTTTTATTGTAACTAAGATTTTATATGTAGGCACGTCGTTAAGATAATGGGATGGACATGTGGATACTACGTCATGAAGACTATGTTTGACATAGTTGATGCTTCTATTGTTGAAAGATTCAACGAGGTAGAATAAGTTAAAATATTTTCGTATTGCATGTATTTAATGAAAAACATGTAAATTATTGTTTTAATATATAGTTGTTTAACTTATTATCTGTAAATTTGTAGATATTCACACACCTTGTCATATGAAAAATAGACGATTGACCACGTGCGACAACTCTAACAATAGTCTCCATAGCTTAGTTCAACATACTATAAAGGAAAATGCAATAAGGTAGAAGAAAAACGGAGCTTAACGAGACTTATTTATTACTAGTAAGTAGTTGCAAGTTGCAACGTATAGTGGCTGGTGGATTAATTGTGTCATCAAAAATAAATTAATAATTAACAATAAGTGTACATAAGTTATTGATTGTGTCCACTAGTTTCTATTTTCTATCTATCAATCAATAATAATAATAATAATAATAATAGTATATATCTTTGTTGTCCATATGCATGTAGTAGTATATAACAAAGCATTTCTTGTTCACACTTTGAATTGACATAATTCAAAAATGACTTTGGAGGTTCAACTCTTACTTTTTCGGGTGGGTTATCTATTTTTTAACTAAAAAATTGATTTTTTTTAGTTAAAAGTAATTTAATTATTTTTTAAAAATACAATTTAAAAAAATTATAAAAATAAATAAGAGATCATTGCCTAATTTAACTATGAGACATATTATAGTAATATTTTAAAAACCCTCACAGCTATGGTGTGATAAAAGTACAACCTTCACACATAAGTTTCTAATTGACGAACATTTTAACTTTCTTTCATGGTCAATAACACACATTAGTGTAAAAGGCTCATGCTGGAAGTTCATATCTTTGCATTTTATACTAAGAAACTACACATGATCTTTGCAATTAGAAAAGTAACCAAAATAATATATTATTAACAAATATTAACAAGAAGAAAGAAGTGAAGAACGTTAATTCGGTGGATTCGGAGTCTAGATGGCATTCGGTTACCGATTCTGAAGTGTACCAGGGTAACAAAAGATTTTGGGTGGAGTTGAAGTCTAAGGTGGCAGTCAAAATTAGGGAAATAATTTCTTCCCTTGGAGTCAAAGGTGGAGGTGAAGCTACAGATCTTGAGGAAGAAATCAGGTTATTGGAATCTAGAAATAAAGAAGTAGTGGCTAAGAAGGTGCTTCCCATCAACAATGCTCAATGAATATTCTGTCTTTTAATCTAAGAGGGGGTGGTTGTGAGATCAAAAGAAAGAGGGTTGCTCACTTAATTTAATCAGGGAAGGCTGACATGTGCTTCATTCAAGAGTCGAAGCTTGCAGTTATTGACCAGACTTTAGCGTCGTCTCTTTGGGGTGACTCTGAGGTGGAGTGGACGGAGTTGGGTGCTTTGGGAGCTTCGGGGGGCATCGTTATTCTTTGGAGAAAGGGTATTATGAACCTTATTTTCAGTTTCAGGGGATTGGGGTTTATGGGTATGTGTGCTAATTGGAAGGGTAATGAAATATTCTTTGTTAATGTCTATTCCCCTTGTAAGCCAGATCTTAAGAGGAGATTTTGGAGTGAATTGCTTAATGAGAAAGATCGTTTCTCTGGTAGTCGTTGGTTAGTGGGAGGAGATTTCAATGCTATCTCGAGGGAGAGCGAGAGGAAAGGTTTGTCCGCAGGTAGTAGAAGATCTGAGGTTCAGAGTTTTGGAAAATTCATTGATGACTTGGGTTGTGTTGATATACCTAGTGTATGAGGGATATTTACTTGGTTCAATGGGCTTGGCACTGTTATGAGCAGGCTAGATCGCTTTCTTGTTTCATGTGATCTGGTGGAGGAATCTGGTATTGTAGGTCATTCTATGGGTAAGAGAGAAATATCAGACCATTGCGCAATTTGGTTGAATTCAAACCGAGCTAATTGGGGTCCGAAGCCCTTTAGATTCAACAATGGTTGGATTAAACACCCTCTTTTTTTAGACTTCGTTTTGAAAGAATGGAGATCTTGGAAAGTTTCGGGTAGAGGTGATTTTGTTTTGAAGGAAAAGTTGTATTTGCTGAAGAAGTCCTTACGGAAATGAAGTGTTGAAGTGTTTGGTTGGATTGACCTTAAAGTGGATGACCAGGTTTCGTTGCTGCATGATCTTGATATTTTTATTACTTCGAACAACGTTAATGGGCAGGATCTTCTTGAGCTTCAGACCAAGAGAGTCAAGCCTGCTGAGGAGATTTGGAACAACTTAAGGCTTAAGGAGAATCTTCTGAGGCAAAAGTCTAGGATGTTGTGGATCAAAGAAGGCGGCCTTAACTCTAGTTTCTTCCATAGGGTCATGAAGAGGAGGCAAAGGAGAAACTTTTTTTCTTCTGTTCTTACGTCGGATGGTAGGAAGGAGGAGGTGCACGATATCAAACAAGCAATTTTTGATCATTTCCACCAGAATTTCACAGAATTGAAGATGGATAGGCCAGTCCTTGATGGTTTGGTTTTTGCTTCTTTGTCTGATTTGGAGAGTAGGTCCCTGGAAGCAGATTTTTCTTGCAGTGAAATCAAGGCAGCAGTGTGGGAGTGTAATGGTTGTAAAAGCCCGAGCCTAGATGGAGTTTCTTTTTTATTTTTGCAGGAATATTGGGAGTTTGTTAAAGAAGACATTTTTAAGATCGTTAAATATTTTGTTACTTATCCAACTTTAACTAAAGTTGCTACTGCTTCCTTCTTGACATTGGTTCCCAAGGTTCAGAATCCCCAAACTCTGACTGATTATAGACCAATTTGCTTGGTTGGTTGTGTGCAAAAAATCCTATCAAAGTTGATGGCTTCTCGTCTGAAGAAAATTATTGGTACGATAATTTCTGCAGAACAATCTGTGTTTTTGTCTGGTAGAAACATTGGGGATGGGGTTCTAATAGTGAATGAAATCTTAGATTTATATAAAAGAGAGAAAAGAGAGTGTATGACTTTGAAAGTAGATTTCGAAAGAGCGTATGATTGTGTTTCGTGGAATTTCTTGAGGTTCCTCTTTTCCAAGATGAATTTTGGTATGAAGTGGTCTAGTTGGATGGAGGCTTTGGTGTTCAATGGCTCTTGTTCTGTTTTGGTTAATGGGAGCGCTACGAAAGATTTTAAAGTTTCTAGAGGGTTACGGCAAGGCGACCCTCTATCTCCTTTCCTGTTCTTGCTAGTGATGGAGGGCTTGACTCAACTTATGAAGAAGGCGGTTGATAGGAACTTTTCCACGGTTTCAAGGTTAGCTCTGATTTGTGTTTTAGCATAGTCCAGATTGTAGACGATACGATGTTTATGGGAGATTGCAGTTGGGATAATCTGTAGAGTATCAAAGGCATCCTGAGAAGGTTCGAACTTGTTTCCGGTTTGAAGGTTAACTTCTTTAAAAGCTGTTTGTCTAGAGTAAACTTGCATGTAGGTTTTCTTCAGGCTGCAGTGAATTTCCTTTGCTGTAGAACTGATAAACTCCCATTCAATTTTCTAGGCATAATTGTTGGTGAAAACCCTAGGAAGTATTCTTCTCGGAGTCATGTTATTTGTAATATTAGAAAGCGCTTGGCCGTTTGGAGAGGGAAGAAACTTTCTATAGGGGGTGTGTCATCATGATTAAATCGGTCCTTAACTCTCTTCCCATTTATTCCTTGTCATTCTATAATGCGCCTGTTAAAGTTTTGAAGGAAATCGTCAGAATCCAGAGTAATTTCCTTTGGGGAGGAACAGAAAGTTTCAGGAAAATTCACTGGGTGAAGTGGAGTTTTGTGTACAAATCTAAGGAAGACGGTGGATTGGGAGTGAAAAATCTATTTTTGTTTAACAAGTCCCTTCTTCTTAAGTGGAAGTAGAGGCTGTTAACGGATAACGGTGAATTATGGAATGATTAATTAAGTTTAGATATGCGCAGGATGGTATTCCTATGACTGTCTTATGTAATTCAGGGTTTGGAGGTATTAAAACTGGGTCTATATGGTGGAGAGACATATCTCTAATTTCGTTTGATAATAATTCTCAGTCGGATTGGTTCGTTGATAATCTGTCTTGTGCTTTAGAAGATGGAAAGAGCCTTTCTTTTTGGTCTAGCAAGTGGTTTAATGGTTTTTCTATTAAGGATATTTTCCCTCTTTTGTTCCCTTTGAGTACAAACCCTACTCTTACTGTTGCAGACAGACTAGTGAGGGTGAACGATAACTTGGGTTGGGTGAATTATTTACCTGCGTTTAAAGAGGATACTATTAGATGTAGGGAAGTCCAGGCCTGTAACACAATGCTTGAATCTTGTCTGTTACAGGGTGAGAATAAAGATGTTTTATCGTGGGCTTGTTCGAATGATGGTGTGTATTCTGTTTCGGGCGGTTAAGCTGGCCTTTTGATTGCAGTAGCAGGTGATGAGATCGGACAGGTGGATCTGAAGGTGTTACGTTCAGTTTGGAAGTTAAGTATTCCTTCAAGAATCCAAGTCTTCCTTTGGCGTATGTTTCTTAATAGGCTTCCTACCAAGTTTCAGTTGGGTAAGAGAGGTTTAATTCTTGATGAAGATCATTCCCAGTGCATTTTCTGCAGAGCTAGTTTAGAAAAGGTAGACCTTTTATTCTGTGGTTGTTCTTTTACTGTTTTTATGTGGGACTCCTTTTTCTCTTGGATTGGTATCAGTATTTCTTTAGGTTCTAGTTGTTCCCTTGCTTTCTCTACTGCTATTTCGTATTTTAAGCGTAGGTGCGGCAACCATTACAGCATGTTCCTATGGGTTACAACCGTTTGACATCATTGGTTGTGTCGTAATGATGCTATTTTTAATAATGGGAGAGTTTCGATTGAAGATGTAGTGAACTCTGTTAAAGTCTCAGCTTGGTTATGGTTGGGAAAGGTCCTTAAGATTTCCTCTTCTTGTAATTGGATAGTTTAGTTATCCAACCCTTTGGTTTGTTTCTCTAGATCATTCTGTTGTAAGGGTTCGAGTACCCCTTGCACTAGATTGTTTAGTGAATTGTCAATTGTCTTTTAAACAAAAAAACAACCATGAAGTCTTGCAAAATGCATCATTTTGTTAAATACTTCATCGGTGATCATCTTTGTTTGTGAGGTCGATTTGATCCATGAGTAATTTTTTAATTCCTCCAGATTTCTTTGTTACTATGCCCTACTGTTGTATATTATAAATAAAAAGGAAAGTATCTGTAAAGACACAGTAGAAAAAGAAAAGAGGCAATTCAATTAGCAAAATTTGTTGTTTATGTGTGAAATGCATGTAATCTAACAGATTGAGAAAACACATACACTTGTTATATATCTAGCTTACAATTCACTCTCTTAGAATCTTCACCATCTTAGAAATCTGACTTGTCTAACGATTGGAATTATGAATTAAAACCCCTATCTGAAAATTAATAATATTTATTGATTACATATTTATAACAACAAACATGAAAGAAGAAGTATTTCAGCTACTCACCGAGACATGATATTTATGTGAATATGATCGATTAATAATTTATACGCATGCTATGAACGTGAGCAATTTTATTGTTGTGATTATATTTCCGTATATCAAATATGATTACACATGTTGTATATTTATATGCAAATATGATTATACACAATAGGTAATAATATAATTACACTTATGACTAATTAAATATCATACAATGTGGAGTGCCGCTTGATTGTCGCAAATGAGTTTTGTGGCCTAAAGGTCTCTCAACCTAAGTTTTTTGAGCAAACTCTTAAGCCATGCAAGTTCCTTTAAAGTTGCTGCCATAGCACGATATTCAGCTTCAGGACTAGATAATGCAACTGTGTTTTCTTTCTTGCTCCTCCATGTGATCATATTTCCTCAATTAAGAACACAATATCCAGATTTGAATCTTCTATCTGACGATGATCCTGCTCACTCTGCATCTGAATAACAAGTGATTTTAGTATCACCCTTATCTTCATATAGTAGGCATTTTCCTGTTGCATTCTTTATATATCTGAGAATCCGAATAACTGCACTCCAATGAGTATCACAAGGAGCATTCACGAATTAGCTCATAATGCTCACTGCAAAAGTAATATTTGGTATGGTGACAGTAAGATAATTGAGTCTACCCATTAGACGTTGATATCTTCTCAGGTCTTTTCACACCTCCCCCTGACCCAAAATAAGCTTGACGTTGGGATCCATAGAAGTATCAATCGTACGACACTCAAGCATACCGGTTTTAATTAGGATGTCTAATGCATACTTATGTTGGTATTTGCAATGCCTGATGAGAACTGAGCAACTTCAATACCTAAGAAGTATCTGATTGGACCCAAATCTTTTGTCTGAAAGCTTTTGAAAAGATGAGTTTTGAGTCGCTGGATACCCTTTGTAATTCTCCAGTAATAACAATGTCAGCAACATAGACCACAAGAAACCTGTGTTGACCGGTGGAGGAATGAAGGATGAAAACAGAGTGATTTGTTTCACATATAGTCATACCAAATTGTATAAAAACAGAGTTGAAGCGATCAAACCTAGCACGTGGAGATTGTTTCAGCCCATAAAGAGAGCGATGAAGCCGACAAACAAGTCTTGAATTTCCAGAAACAGTAAAACTTTGAGGTTGATCCATATACACTTCCTCCTTTATTTCTCCATGTAAAAAGGCATTTTTAATGTTCAACTGATGAAGCGACCAATTATTAATAACAGGCATTACAAGGAAGAGACAGACTGAAATAATCTTGGCCACTGGAGAAAAAGTGTCACCATAATCAAGGCCAAATGTCTGTGTGTATCCCTTGCCTACCATATGAGCTTTGAAACGATCAATTTGGCCATCTGATCCAACTTTCACTATATAAACCCATCGACATCCCATTGTAGTTTTTTCTGGAGGCAAAGTAACAATATTCCAAGTGTTATTTGAATGTAATGCAGTCGTTTCTTTCACCATCGTCTGACGCCAATTGGGATCAATCATAGCTTCACTTGTACACTTAAAAATAGACACAGAATCCAAAACAGACACAAAAGAAACATAGGAAGTAGATAGATGGTCATAATTTAAAACACAAGAATATTTAGGATTTGTATTATGAGATTGAATACCTTTCTGTGATGCTATTGGAAGGTCAAGTACAGGTGATGTAGCTGGAGGAGCAGTTAGAGTATGAGATGTTAATGGGTATGGGAATGACATAAGAGATATCTCGAACATCTAAATTACAAATCTCATCGGGTGACACAGAGGCAGAGAAAAAAGGGGAACCTTTAAAGAATGTAACATCGGAGGAAACAATGTATCGTTGAAGTTGAGGACAAAATCAATGATATCCCTTTTGTATACATGAGTATCCTAGAAAAATACTTTTGAGAAATTTTGCGGAAAGTTTGTCTTTAGCTGGACTTAGATTATGAACAAAGCATGTGCAACCAAAAACGCGAAGAGGAATATGGTAGAGATAATGTTGCGGATTCAAGATAAAGTATGGAATCTGATCTTGAAGGACCGGTGATGGAATTCAGTTGATAAGGTGACATGTTTTGAGGAGAGCATTACACCCAAAAACGAGAAGGTATATTGTGGTGAAGTAAAAGAGCACGTGTGGTTTTAACTAAATGACCCATTTTATTAAGACTAGGGTGACCTAAACGTTGATGTGTAAGGTCTTGAGAAGCAATAGAAGCATATGCCACCAGTGCAGATAGATGATATAATCCTCCATATTCACTCCCTACGGTGTATGAGCACATGATGAATGGTGAATAATTCCCTGTGATGTTAAAAAAGGTTGAAACTGGGATGACATATATTCACGAGCATTATCAGTGCGTAAAAATTTAATGCAAGTGTTAAACTAGTTTTTAATTTCAGCATAAATTTCTTAGAATATACGGAAAACATCTGAACGATTTTTCATTAGAAATAACCAAGTGCATTGTGAATAATCATCGATGAAAGTTACAAAGTAATTATATCCTAAAGTATACTTCACATGACTAGGACCCCGAATATCAGAGTGAACTAATGCAATAGGTGATGCAACACTTCTATGTACTCGTTGATAATAAGTACTACGAGTATGTTTGCCTAATTGACAGGACTGACACTCAAAAGATGAAAGCTTAGAAAAACTAGGAACTAAGTGACGCATTTTATTAAGACTAGGGTGACCTAAACTTTGATGTGTAAGGTCTTGAGAAGCAATAGAAGCATATGCCACCAGTGCAGATAGATGATATAATCCTCCAGATTCACTCCCTACTCCAATCGTCCGTCATATGTGTCGATCCTGGACATAAACAGAATTACCATTAAAAAAGACTGAACAATCAATAGTATGAGTAAGCTTGTGAACAAATATTATATTAAAAGGAAAATCGGGAATCTAAAGGCTGGACTCTAAAGACAAGTTTGGAAGTGGATGTGCCTGACTAAGGCCTTGAACTTTGATTTTATATCCATCTGCCACAGTGACAGAAGCCAAAGAATCATAATAAGATAAGTGAGATAAAAGGGATTTATTATTAGTCATATGATCAGAGGCACTAGAGTCAAGGACCCAAGGACCAAGAGAAGATGTAGAGACAAAGGCTACATGATTACCCGACTGAGCAACAATGGTAGATGATGATGGTTGATGGGTTGCTTTGAATTGAACGAAATCATTGTAATCAGCGGCATGCATAGCAATGTCTTTAGCGATATCCGGTTGAGAAATGGTAACTAAGCGTGGTTGTCGCTGTTGTTCTCTTTCCTTTGTACGACAATCAGCTTCGATGTGACCGTAACGATTGTAATAGTTATAGCGAATATCATGGCAATGTCTACCTAGTCCTTCAGTTAGTCCACCACGGCCATGATAGTGGGAAGGAAGAGTAGATGATTCGGTGGGAAAAGGTGTAGAAATCGGTCCAAACGCATGAGATGTAGCCAAGTGCAACAGTTGTTCACTAACTGCTTCATAGTTAGGAACATTGGATCTTGATAAAATCAGGTTCTGAATGGAATCAAGTTCTAATGGTATTCTGGCATGTGCCACGATCATGAAATACTTTGTTGTTTAACATAAGTTATTACATCTTTTGTAAAAGGAATTAGGGTTGTGAAATTTTCCTTCAACACATTAAGCTTACTCAGATATGCTCGTATATCTATATTCTCCAATTTCAAAGAGTTGAGTTTGGTGATGACACTGTAAATATTATGGATATCATTAGAGCAGACTTTCTTACCATTTTCCTAAACCTCATAGCAGGTATTAAAGGTTTGGTGGCAGGAATATTGCTCAGGCCCTCATCCCAAGACTTCTGCTCAAGTCCCTCGGACCCAAGACTTCTTCTCCAAGTCCCATTAAATGAGCCTCCTTGCTTGAACCCCTCAGGTTCAAGACTTACCGCTATAGTTGTATGTACTGAGCTCTCTTGCTCAAGCCACACTAGCTAAAACTTCTGCTCTAGGTCTCATGAAACGAGCTTCCTTGCTTGAACCCCTTAGATTCAAGACTTACTGCTCTAGTTTCATGTATCGATCTAACTTGGTTAAGCCACACTGGCTCAAGACTTCTGCTTAATCAATCCACTTGATTAAGTCTTTCACAGCTCAAGCACATACAAGGGACTTATATGGCTAAAGCATCTTTCCTCGAGACTTCCTTGCTTGTATCCCAATGATACAAAACTTTTTCTCAATCAACCTAGTTGATTAAGACTTTAGCAGCTCAAGCACATAGCAAGAGACTTACGTGGCTCAAGCATCTTGGCTCGAGACTTCCTTGCTTGTATCCCAATGATACATGACTTCTACTCAATCAACCTAGTTAATTAAGACTTTCACAACTCAAGCACATAACAAGAGACTTATGTGGCTCAAGCATCTTGGCTCGAGACTTAATCTAAACTGCTAAACAAGTTCATCAGAATAGAGAACAATGTGTACTTGATACAAGTATCAGAGGTATGGGAAATCACCATAACAAAGGCCTAAAGCACTTAATATTTCTAAGATATTCAATATATAATAAATCTTAAGGCTCTTATAATTACAACCTACAACAGAAAATCTGCATATACAATGGTGTTGATAATTGTTGATCTTGTTACTCCTTCTTCTGAATGATCCTTGTTAAAGATCCAGTTTGAACCTTCAGCCATATTTATAGCCATTTGAGAAACTAGTTATTGAAGAGGTAACTTAATGAAGAGTCTTTGTTGTTACTCCATAGTACAAGAGACGTTGAAGATAGATACACTAGAAGATCTTGATCTAATGTGTAACATGTTTAACCTTTGAGCCTTCAAGAGATTATGTACTATTAGAGTCATTAAGAGTAGATATCCATAAAGCATCTCAGCCTTTCTTAAGCCTTGCAATCTGTAGACTCTAGCCGACAAACGGATTTGAAAATACAGCTTGCTTTCTGTAGTACAGACATCTTAAGCTTTATCACCAACTCTGAATGGTACTAGAAGGAAATTTACATTCACTAAGTGTAGAGACAATTAGGTTACTTTTTTTTATGCTGAGACCTTAAGCTTCAGAGTCTACGCCAGACATCACTTAGCAAGTGTTCTTCAGATTCTGCCACCAGAAGCTAGCAATTTAGTAACTCCCAAAGTGTGCTAATGTAAAACAGATTCTGACTATAATATTTACAAGTATTTAGAACCTTCACACATGTAACACACATCAAATAAAACATTGTTCACAATACTTTGTTATCATCAAAACCCAAGGAAAATATGTCATGAACAAATCTTATTCTAAGAGTTGTTTCTATGAGGATTGTAAATGTTTGCTGCGTATGCTTGAGGAAAATCAGTAATTACACCCTCTTGCAATATAGGACATGTATCTGTTGGGTGTTCATGGGAAGTGCAAATACCATATAACCTTCTTGTTTGAATTTTTCCTATTGCCAACTGTCTCACTAATGAAGTAAGCTCATCAATTATGGTCTCTAAAGCCTTGTTGGAAGAAGAACTTGAATCTCATTCAATCCTTTTGTTAGGACCAGAAAATTGTTTCTAGTTGCGAATTGTTGGGAGTTGAGTGTCTTGTTCTCAATTAAGGTCTTAGCTGCACTTGGGGTCTTATCAACAAGGGCTCCTCCACTAGCAGCATCCAATATAGTTATGTCCATAGGTAATAGTCCTTCATAAAAGTACTGGATTAACAATTGTTCAAAAATCTAATAGTGAGGACAATTCGACACTAACTACTTGAATCTCTCCCAATATTCAGCCAATGATTCCATGTCAACCTGTCTAATACCATATATTTCTTTTCTGATCGAATAAGCTCTTGAAGTAGGGAAAATTCTTTCTAGTAAGACTTTCTTCATATTATTCCAACTTGTAACAGAATTCGGTTTAAGATAATAGAACCAATCTTTCGCAGCACCTTGTAGTGAGAATAGAAAGGCTTTGAGCTTGACATGATCTTGGGTAGTTCCTTGAGGCCTCAATGGTGTAGAACACACAACCTGGAATTTTTTTAGATTCTTATGTGAATCCTCACCTACAGGACCACTAAACCTTGACAACAAGTGTATTAAACTAGATTTCAATTCAAAAGGTGCAACAACTTTAGGATACTCAATACAAAGTGCATTATAATTCACATCTGGTGCAGTAAGTTCTCTTAAAGTTCTTTGTTCAGCCATATTATAATAAAAAAAAACTCAAAATAATAATAAAAAAAATTATTGGAGAACAGAAAATCAGAATCAGTAGTAGTCATGCATAAGGATGTACATGGGTTGGGTTATCCCAACACACCGACTAAAACCTACCCAAACCGACCCAAAAAAACGGGTTGGGTCGGGTTATTGGGTGAACACGGTTTTCAAAAAGTAAAAACCATTCAAAATAATTGGGTTATGGGTATACCCACGCCACACCCACATAACCCATGGGTTATTAAGTGACTATTTTTTAACTATTTTTTTGTAATTTGATGAGTGATGACTTTAATGTCTTTAATCTTGGTTGCTTCAATTACAACCTTTTAAACAACTTTTATTTTATAAGTAATGATTTTAACTTATTTAGGATTCCGCACTTTGATTACTATAATGTAACTTTGATTTTTGTAAATATGTTTATGATGATTTTTATTGTGCATTTAAACATTTGATGTTTTTAAAAATAATGGTAATAGATTAAGCTTTTTATTAATAAAAAATGTGAAACATCATTTATATTTATATATGAAAAAAAGGAAAAAAAAAAGGATAACCCACTACCCAATCCTATCCAACCGACAAAATTGTGGTTTTACCCAAACCGATCTAATGATGTCGTGAGTGGTTATTTGACATCACCTAAACCAGTGTGTCCTGTATGGGTTGGGTAATTATTTTGACTAAATTCAACCCAAACCAACTCATGTATACCCCTAGTCATGCATTATGAGTCAGCAATGCAACAATTGTGAAAATACCAATAGTGTTTCTAATGAGAAAAATAGTTGAAAAATAGAAAACAATTAAAATAAGAACAATTATGAAAATATCACTACAAATCAAACAAAATCAAAATAGGATTCCTCAAAAAAAATTGTTTTTTTTAATATATGAAAACGATAAATAAATAAATAAAATAGAAAAATAAGGAATTTCGGATTTTTAGGGGGCGTCCACTATTGAGTCTTTAAAAAGGGGCTTTAGATCCCTGATTTTTTTCTAATGAATCAGTAAAGAATCAGACTAACCTGAGACAATTTTTCTAAAAATCAATTTTTAAACGCTAAAACGTAAAAAGGCCAGAAAGCAAGAACGCTGAAATGTAACACCTATGACTATAATATTGGTTGAAACGCAAGGGCGCCAATTTGATCTGTTGTCGTACACGGGTCAAAAACGAGTTAAAAGTGTAATAAAACGGAAGCGACACTCAAGTTGTATCGAAAGACTCTTGAATGTTGTAACCAAGCGAATGAAAGAGGGGGGAGGATTTAAGGTTCAGAACTTAAATCGAAGATGATTATAGGTAAAAGCAAAATTGCGAAATATACTAATCTACTGTATCTATTTTCTACTTATCATCAATTCTTATAATTCCAGTTCCTTATGTGAATTCAACCTTATTCGATTACAATACCCACTGACAAACGCAATTGGTATTTTGTGAAACATGTTCCTAATTTTTGAACTAAGCAAACAGATTTAAGCTGTCGCGAATTAATCAAACGCGACTTAAGGTAACACGACTTAATCAAACACGATAACGAAAAAGCTACGCTAACGTGATTATAGTTAAGGATCATACAATAATTGAATTTAATCAACTTCATCCTATAAGCAACATCGAATAAAGTAAACTAGAGCAATCAAATTAAGAAAATGAGTTTATAGGAAGAATTGAAAAGTAATCCAAATTAAACTGAAAATTATAAAAATCTCAAAGTGGAATCCGAAACAGCATATCGACTCTTTGGAAATTAGCTCTGCATATAATTTATAATTCCTATTCTTATTTCGTGAATGTTGAATAATGAATCATAAAACTACTAAGTTGTTTCAATAGAGAAAGGAAATTCGGGTCTAATAGTAACCGACCCAAAAAAATACAAAACCGGCCCAAAAACTAAGTATTTTCTTAAGTCCGAATTGCGAATGAATTATACGACTCTTCTACACTTCGAATCAGCTTTTAACTTCAACATGAAACTTGTAGCTTATGCTCTCAGCTTTCTGTAATACCTTAATTTTTACCCCTAAGATCCCACATGTCTTTTAGCATTGCATACCACAAACAAGATCACAAGCTTTGGTTCTCTTGCCCTCCTCTGAAGGTTTGTTCTTGAGTGAGATCGCCAAGCACCCATGTTCTCTTGTTTGTTTTGATGTTTGTATTTGTTTGTGTTTACTAACCATTAATTAAAATCCAAAAATATGTTTTCTTTTTTTTACTAACTCTTTCAAGAAGAATTTGGATCAAGGATATCAAAATCAGTCCCTCAGCTCAAATGAATTTCATCTAAATAAAGTCAAAGTTGATCTGCAAACAATTCAAAAATCATCGGATCAAGAGTTTCCAAGATTTAATTGATTATTATTCAAGAGACTCCAAGGTTCATGTGTTTATTTCCATGCCTTCTTTGACAAGCAAAAAGAATCGAACCAGAGCCAAGACAACCCATCAAAAGGCCAAATTTTCACAATTTTCATTGTGGTAATCGATTACCATCATTAGGGTAATTGATTACCCTGTGCGCATTTTGAAAAATTGTGCCAAATTAGAATTCAGCAGCATTTTGGCACCAATTTTATCTTGAGAATATTCTAGATCACCTCATTTTAATTCCCCTACCTCATCATAATTAATTCCCACCATACACCCTCATTAATTACCACTTGATTTTGATTTTACCTCCAAAATTCAAATTCCAAGCCTAATTTTGTTTCCAAACCACCAAATTTTCCCAGCCTAAATCCTATAAATAGAGGCCTCGTTTCATTCATTTTACAGGCTTTTGAGAGCCAAAAAACCTCTTGCAAATTATCTCCCAACCACCAAAATTCACTAAAGCTTACATTTCTTCTTTTGAAAGTTAACAAGAATTCACATTGAATCTTGTTCAACTTTGAGCTAAACCTTCATCCAAGCTTGTTTTCTTCATCAATTATCATAGATCAAGGCTTTGGTGTTTGGAAGGTGAAGCAATTTGGAGTAATTTTCAGATTTGGAGTGGTAATCCATCTTTCACCATTGTTGAAGCTTCAATTTCATCATCCATAATGTAGATCTTTGGTTGATTCTTGTTACTTGATCCTTTGGATCTTGTAATTGTGTTTGATTGCTGGTTTTTACTGTTGTTTTACTTAAAATTTCGTGCAATTTCAATTCCATGATCATAAGGTGTTTGAAAAAAGTTTTGAAAGATGATCATGTTGAATTTTGCACTATTTTTTCACTCTGCGTGCAAAGTAATCAGTTACTCTGTTTTATGTGTAATTAGAGTAATCGGTTACTCTGAGACAGAATGGTGTTTTTGGCCTATTTTTGGGACTGTTTTGGTTTTTCCTCCTTTTTCTTCCTCTTTCTTGTTATTTTGGCCTTGAAGTGCATTGTTGAGATTAATTTCTCTTCAATTTCAATGGAGTTTGGATATGGTTAAAGTAATTAAACATTCATTAGTTCAAATCTATCTTTAAATGAATTGTTGAATTCATTTGAGGTGCTTTGAATTAGTGATATGTTTTCACACTTAAACCTATCAATTAAAGGTGATTGAACTTGAAGATGAAAGGATCTTGAAAGTGTAATTCAATTTGGTTTTTCTCTTCACCTCTCCCTCTATTTCTTTTTATTCTGATCGATGAAAGTCTTATGGATCTTATAATTTCTTTGTTGAATTCTTGATCAAGACTAGATCATTACCTTTTTTCTTTTCGTGTGGCATTGCTTTCAGATGACAATCTACATATTGTTCATCTAGCATGCATTAGCACAAAGATCACTATTGACCGGCCTCGAGTAGGGTGACTTCTTTATAAGTCACTTGGAGATTGCTTAACATAACGCTACATTTGTCCCACTCCGAATCGGAATATGAACTTTCGTGGCCCAAACTTATGATTGTAAGCCCAAGGATGGTTGATCTTTTGTATTAGGTTCAAAATCTATGAAGCTTGTTGCTGTAGAGGCTTTGATTCTATCAATCTTCCAACAAGTCTTCATTAAACTTGGCCTAAGCACATTGTTCATTCATTATAGTTCAGGACGCGAGGCGGAATAATCGGCTTACCTTTTGAAGGCTTATGGTACTATGGCCTTTGTACTACTATTATGTATATACTATTATATTATATTACTATATTTTATGTTTCCTTTTTGCTCCTTATCTCTCTTTATTTTTTATTGCTCATTGCTCATTATATCATATCATGTTTATGTTTATGTCATTCTTCTTTTGTCCATTTGGACTCAAAAACATTAATAAAGGATTAAACCACTAAAAGCCTTGTGCTCTTAATTGTGGACTATGGTCACTATCCCTTGCATTGGAGGATCTCTACTCTTAGACTTCTTGGCTTGATTATGGACTTATGGACTTAGAATTAGGATTCTCTCCCTTATGCTTTGGATCATTATGGAGTAGGTATTATAGTCTTTATTTGGCTTGCTTATTGGCTCAAGAGAATGGAATTCTTTTCTCATTATGCTTTGAAGAGTGCCTCCATGTGGTTAGATCTTTCTTATCTTAGGTTTTATTTTATGCAATAGGGTAGTCACTTCTTCTCCATCCTTTCTTAAATTTTCAAAATCTTCTCCCTTTTTCAAAACCTTCTTATTTTCTCAAACTCAATACCACTTTCATAATAAAACCTTGACTTTGGTCAAGTGATTTTCAAACTTTGTTTCCTTAATAAATGTCAATCAATTTTAATCATATTTTGACCATTTCAAAAAGATATAAAAAATACAAAACTCATTCAAACTTTTTGTGCTTTTATGCACCTTTTTCTTTTAAACTTTTCAAAAAAGATTAGACATGAGTCATATTCTTTGATGAGATGTAAAGCTCCTAACCATGGTATTTTGTGTAAAGTATGGTCACTTTCCACTTAGATGTTGAAGCGATAGTCTTGTTGATTTCAATACACGCAAATCCTCTATCTTAATGTGATGCAAATGCCTCTTTCCAATACCTTTGGGTAATTAGTTGAGTATTCTCTCTTGAGAATGACGGGTTGTCCTTTCAAGATAAAATGAATCATAACCAATAATTTTTGTCATTTGTACCACGACTTACGAGGTTTTGATCCTATATTGCACTTTGTAGGTACGTAGGCATGAGTCGATAAGTCTCTCCAAACACAAAAATCTTAAAAAATATTTCTCTTCTCACCTCCTCAATCTCTTTTCAAACAAACCTTTTCAAACCAAAAAGCGTAGATATTTCAAAGGGTTCCTATAGACGTTTTGGGTGCTAACACCTTCCCTTAACGTAACCAACCCCCTTACCCAGTCTTTGTTTATTTGTTCTTGTTTTAGAACTTGTTTAGGTTTTGTTCGCTCTTTTTCCTTTCCTTTTGGATAATATAAAAGTACGGTGGCGACTCTTGCTTTATGAGTTAAGTTAATCAATATCTTACACTCACAATTTCCCCGCTACAGAAAAGTGGCGACTCTGCTGGGGACTTTGGTTCCTAGTGGGTTTAGCCGACTTTGATTTATTTATCGCTTTTTGTTTGATTTGTTTGTTATTGGTTGTTCTGTTTGGGTGATCTCTATGTGGTGAGATAGATCCTATACCCGGATCTGAGAGCTCTTATGATAGGCGATGGTATAGTCAAGGAATCTTCTAGGGAGTAATCCCGAACAAGTGAACTTGAGAACCCACCACTCAGTGGAGGCCCCTTTGAGGATGGTATGTGTCTATCGATTAATCATGAAAACATCGCTATTTTCGGCCTGGGAGCCTGAGAAGCTGAGGACCTTAGTATTCCTTTAACCCATCTTGGCCAATTAGGGCGTAGTGCGGTGACTATGAGGTTGTAAACCTGAAATAGTTGATACGCACTACTACACTCAGACGAGGTTCTCTTGAGAATATTACTGATTCTTGAGTAATCGGTGTGCTAGTAATATCCGAAAGAGGATCGAGGACTTTGGAAACTTTTTAGAACCTTGTTCTACAGGTGCTGATTAAACCTTAGTACACACCATTGGGGGTTGGTTCTTTTCCCTTTACTCCATGCTCGTGACTCGGACCTTTGAACCTGTGTGCTTTGTGTGATCTTGTTTGTGGGTGTTGCATCCATGCATTCATAGCATCATTTTGACCAAGTCTTCAAGGAACTTAAAGATGTTTGTTGCAAACATTGTAGGGATTTTTCACTATGGATTTTGGAAGAAGAAACTCTAAAAAGTACACTTTCAAGAGTCCTAAGTTAGAAGGTCTGTGAGAGCTAGGGTCTTTGGTTGCTGATCCTGAGGCTTTCAAAGATAGATATTAAAGGTTGTTGTCTCTTGTGAAGATTGATATGGTAAATGGAGTTTTGGATACTCTAATTCAGTTCTATGATCCGGTGTACCACTGTTTTACGTTCCCTGATTACCAACTCATGCCCACACTTGAGGAATATTCTGGTCTACTTAGGTTGCCTATCCCTGATCCAGTCCCTTTTTCTGGTTTGGAAGAGACTCCTAAGTATCAAGATATTGCTAAAGCTACTCATTTGAAGGTATCTGAGATTGAAGATCACATGGCTACCAAGGGATGTATTCTTGGGTTACCTGCTAAGGTTTTGATGGATAAGGCCCGTTACTTCGCTAGCATGATGAACAAGGACGCTTTCGAGGCTATCTTTGCCTTGCTCATTTATGGGTTGTTCCTCTTTCCTAATGTTGTCAACTTTGTCGACATCAATGCTATTAAGATCTTCTTGATTGGAAATCCAATTCCCACTCCACTTGCTAATGCCTATGACTCCGTTCATCTCAAGAATTCTCATGGTGGAGGGATGATTACTTGTTATGCACTGTTGTTATACAAGTGGTTTATTTCTCACTTACCTCAGTCTATTGCTTTTTGGGACCTCAAGGATGGTCTATTATGGTTGCAGAAAATCATGTCACTTACTCATTCAGATATTGTTTGGTACAACTTTGATTATGGTAAAATGAAGATCATTGATAGTTGTGGCGGATTTCCTAATCTACCTCTTCTTGGTACAAAGGAGGTATTAGTTACAACCCAGTTTTGGCCTGTCGTCAGTTGGGGTATCCTATGAAAGATAAGCCAAGTAATATCCATTTGGAGAGTTTCTTCTTCAAGGAGAACGAAGACAATAAAGCAATCAAGGAGAAGATTGTGCAAGCTTGGCGTCACATCCATAAAAAAAGGAAGGGAAGATTTAGGAAAGCCGAATTGTATTTCTTTGGAGCCTTATCTCCAATGGGTACAAGCTAGAGTTATCACATTGAATATGCCTTATCCACGTCAAAATCCTTTAGCTCTAGCTGTGTTAGGTGCAGATTTGACCTAAAAATGAACTATATTTCTTTGCACTTTTTCTTCTCTTTTCTCATGTTTTCATTGATTTTACTCATGATTGTTGTTGTTCTTCTAACATTGAGAATATACCTTTGGTGCTTGTAATATATGTGTTATTGTGCAGAAAAAGGCACTAATTCATCAAAGTTGTAAGACACAAGAAATGATACAAGCTGCCAAAGGACAGAGGAAAACTTCAAGAAGTTCGCTTTGCGAACTAGCTAGCGAAGGTTCGCTTTGCGAAGGCTGACGAAGTCCCAACGAATGCTCCCAGAATTATGGCAGAAGAAAAAGGCACTAAAGTTCGCTTTGCGAACTTGAAGGTGAGTGTTCACTTTACAAATGATCCTTCGCATTGCAAACTCATGAAGAAGTTCTGTGGCGGTTTAACTATCAGAGGCACCTCAGGTGCCTATTTTTGACATTCGTTGTGCGAATAAAACGTTCGCAGTGCGAACTGGGAAAATCCTGATTGTACTATATAAGTAACTTTTCAGCATTTTTAGAAAAAAAAAATAATAACATATAGAAACTTGAGAGAAATATTAGAACTTGTAATTTAAAGATCAAAGCTTTACATCTCTTCATTTTCAAGGGGGAAAAGGTAAGAGCTTCAATCTCTTGTTGGGTTTGGATGTAATCTTTTGATACCTTATGTATTTCTCCTAATCTATGTTTGTGAACTAGTTGTGATTCTCTATTGTTGGTTGTCTTTGATTGCTTATTTGTTGGTCTTGACAAAACCTATCTCAAGTCCGTGATCTTAGATTTTCCTCTATCATTGAGCAAGCTTTTGACATGGGTTTGTGATTTGATATTCATTTGCATCTCAGCTTTTTAGCATTGTGTTGATTGTTAGTTTGAATAGCTTCTAGTAATTAATGCAATAAGGGACCGCGATATCGCTTGATGAACAATATCGTGAGGGTGCGTGAGAATAGTGATGAAGAATGATATTCACATTCATTTGGCAAATTAGTTGAATGCATGTAAAAAGGATTAAACGTGTGTACGTATTCTGATCATTGGCTTTGTATATGAATTACTCATTAGTTTGATATTGATGTTATAGTAATATCTGTTGGATCTAGATGCCAGAAATGGATATAGGCTGAACATTCATGTAGGCTTTAAATGCTTTGTATTGATTGGTAATGTGCGAGAGCAATTATTGGTCGGTACAAAATCACTCACAACATGCGGGGACCGAGAGGATATGTATGTCGTGAGTGATACCTGATGATATTAGGTGAACGATTGATTTATGTATAAAATGATCTGAAGAATGCATGTGTTATCAATTGATGAGATCCAATCCAAGAAGGCTCCGATTATAATTCAGTCTTTATTTTATATTTTCCGTCTTTACATTTTCTACATTTGCTTTTGGTTCCTTTTTAAACCAAAACTTTTGAACCATAAGCTTAGAAATGTAGATACCGTGGAACGAAATTCTTTCCCTCACACTGATCCCTGTGGATACGATAAAACTGGGTTACTTAATATAATTTTTTATTGCTGCTGTATTTACAGTTCAACAAAATGGCGCCGTTGCCGGGGATCGGTGTTTAGATATTGAATCGCATCGCGATAGTTTCTATATTTTTGAGCTTTGTACATTTGTTTATATTGCATGTGTTTTACCCCAAATTTTACCTCTTAGATGTCATAACATCTGGCATTGACATTTAGGATCAATCATATATGAATTGTTTAACTAACCCACATCTTGCAGGTTTGTCTCTCTTGTATTGAAACTAGGGTTTACACAGAAAGATTCAAGACCTCCCAAGACATCCTCTGGCCCAAAAAATCATCATAAAGTTTCACCAGTTGGTTAGAACCAGGATCTCAAGACATTGAGTCAAATCAAGTCAACAAAAGACCATCAGACCAAACTGAGAATTAGGGTTTTAACCTAAAGAATCACCAAGGAGTTTTGTCATTATCAGTCAAGGATTGATTGGTTTATCAACCAATTGAGCTTATCTACATTCAAGGTGTCTTGTACAACAAGAAATCAAGATCATCAAGCTTTCATCACTAGTACAAAGAGTCACAAGTTCACCCTGCCTCCAAATTAGGGTTTGTCAAGACAAGTTAATCATGGCCTTTGATTTTAATCAAGGGTTGTTCTCAAACCCTAGGACATGAATCCATATGATAGAAGACATCCCTAGAGACCATCTATGAGTCTTAGATGTGATTGAAGAAGCGAGATCATCAGAGATCATTCAAGTGCATTCACAGGTGAAATTATGGTTTTGACCGAGGCTCTAATCCTTGAGATTTTGATCCAAAATGAAATATCCAAGTCCCCAATCCATCATGACATGTCTCATTAATAAGTTAAGGCATGAGAGGTCAAGTTTTGAGAAGTTTCTTGCAAAAGGAGCAAAGTTTGGTCTTTGTAACTTTTCAAGTGTATGAGATTCCCCTCTTGTGCAAAATTGAAACAGTCATAACTTTCAAATGACACATCCAATCTGAGTGACTCAAAGCTCAAATGGAAGCTCTTTCCATGATCTTCAAAGTGTATTAGAGGACCCTCTTTCAGAATTTGCTTGGTTTTTAAGTTATGAGACTTGGAATAAATATGCCTAAGGGACTTAGTGAAATTTTCAACCTTTTGCTCCAATTTTGAACACTACTTCATGGCTGTTTTTCACCTAGTTCCAAAATCCAAACCAAAAATCTTTGAACATAAAAGTTGTTTCTTGTTCTTCAAGCTTTCCAAGCATGTGTAGAACTTCTCATTTGGATGAACTAATCTCAAGTTATGATGCTTTGAAGTTGAGGGTTTCAAATTGGAAAAAACTCAAAAACTTAGAAAATTTTCTAAGTCTTTTGTGCCTAATCATACGCATGGACTTTGATTCAATTTTTTTCAATGTTATAAACCTCATCTCAAGTCATATTCCAAATGAAAGTTGCTCTATATAATGTCTACTTTACATGGGATCAAAGATTTCTAGAATTGGTGAAGTAATTACTAAGATATGGTACACTAAAAATGGCATGTTGAAGTAATATTTCATACTTAGGAAACTCAAATTTCATTGCCTTGTGGTCACTAAACTTTGTCACGTTTTTTTTACACATTCATGTGCATCATTGTAACTTGTCATTAACACCAAGATTGTCCTACTATATGACCTCTTTCAAAAGGACCAAGAGCCAAGTCATGTGAATTATTAGAGGCGATGATGTCGTGAGGAAATGCATAACATAATGTCAATACAAACCATGCCTCACATTTTGAATCAATCTTGAACCAAGGCATTGACAAATCTTTGCAGCAGCCCCAAGCCTTGCTCTTGGCGTGTTGTCTCCTCATGTGTTATCCCAAACCTTTCCTTTTTGAGCTCAATCTCCTATGACTCACCAAAAGGATGTTTTGAAACAATACATTTGGTTTGTGAAATAAATTGGTATAACATGAGGGCTGTCAACTTCATGCGCATAAATCCATATGTGTGATCCTAAATTTTACCTCTTTTAACTCTCACTCTTATGACACATCAAAAAGGAAGTTTGGATGCATATATTGGATGGTGAAACATGACAGGTCTGCACCCTATTCTCTAAGGCTCTTGTGCAGCATATGAAGCGTTATTTTCTCCAAAGATTGACCAAATGTGAAGACTGAAAAGTGGTCCTTGCAAACCCTAATTCTTTCCCCTCAAGACAAAGCAACAGTCCATTGGGTATTAACCAATTGCCTCTCCTATAAAAGGAGACATTTTCTCCTTGTTAAAGCACCAAGTATCAGAGCAAGAATACACTCCACAAATTTTCATATACTACCCTAAAAGAAAGAAGCTCATGAGCAACACAACACCAACAATCATCAACATACCTCAGAATAGTTCTTACTATTTTGAAGGAGAAGCATCACTTGAGTGGAGAAACTCTTGAGAACAGAAGCACGACAGCCTTAAAGAGGAGGAAGTCGGTTCCATTTTGATCTTGAAGTTCTTGGATTAAGAGTGTGCAGTGGACATATTCCACTAGGTAATCCTCATCCTCCGTTGCTCCTTAACATCATGATCATTTTGTTTCCATGCTGGTATCATTTATTATTTTGCACTCGAACCATTTGTAGACGATATTGTAGGTGTTGAGTTCATATGATGTATGTTTGGAACTGTCTCTAGTTGATATCATGACGTTGTTATTCTCTTGTTAAGGAATGTGTGTTTAAAATCACTTGCGGAGTATTTGCTTTATTTTGAGTTTGGTTAGAAGTAGTGCTAGGGCAGACCTCTCGCTTCATACATGAAGTTCATAACAACTTTACTTTCATGTTTGTTTTATCCATATCTGAAGTTTTCAATTTGAATCATGGAGTGTTTAGTGTTTTTCTCTCCTCTGTGTGCAATGATCATTTGTGTTATTTTTATGAAACTTGGATGAGAGAGGGTTTGAGCAATAATTGAACAAGTGACTGAGTGGTTGGTATTGCTGAAAAGTAAGGAATAACCTTAACACTGCCATGGTAGAATACTAAGTTGTTGTTATCCTGATGCCATGTTCGAATACCTCTATTCCATGATGTAACACCCCATTTTAAATTATTTGATCATCGTGTTGTTTTTCGTTGTTTGGCCTTGTTAAAGGTGTGTGTGGTTGAGCGCGTAGGCGTGTGGTCCTTAGTGGGACGGGTAGATGGGAGGTGTAGGGAGTAATTTTGAGTATGTGTAGTAATAGTAGGATTATTATTATTATTAATATTATTACTAGTATTATTATAATTATTATGTGAGTAGCATTACTAGTAATATTATTATTTTTATTAAATTAAAAATCTGATTTAATTAAATGGATAATGGGCTAGTGGAGAAAGGTAAGGAAAGTTTGGTCAATAAGCAGAGATTAGTGAGGGTTAGTCATAATGAGAATTTCACAAGAGAAGGGCTAGGGAGAGGTAGAACAAGGAAGAGCTAGGGCTTTGAAGAATCAATTTTCGTAGGAATTTTCTGAGTAAATTCGAGGTAAGGGGGGAGAATATATTTCAATATTGGTGGTAATAACATGAGAGGGTAGTGGGGAGTCCTTAACCCCGTAGGAATTCGTATGAATATATGTTGTTTTATGAATCTGTTGTGCATATGTGAATCTGTGATGAAAACTGTGTGAATCGAATTGTTGTGATTCTGAATTGTGTGAAACTTTGATGTTGTTGCTGCTGTATGAATGTGTATGTTGCAGAACTGGTTTTTGGTGCAGGTTAAGAGAACGAAATCGGACCTAAGACCTGTAATTTTGATTAGTAATGATAGGTGAAAGATGTAAGATGGATGATAGAGCCTAAAATTGATGTAGAAATAAGTTTAGGACTGAATTGGAGTGAAAAAGTGAGGATCCCGTGGCAGAACTTGGACTGGTGTGGAGAAATCTAGTTTACATAACAGATCTGGCCGTACGCGTATCAGGTAGGTCAATACGTGTATGGTTGTGGTCAATACGTGTATGGGAAGGCCAAAAGGAGGCTTGGCACGGCCCTCTGCCCGTACACGTAACAGTACGCGTATGAAAGCTTGGGCAATACGCGTAATGGGGGAGGCATTATGCGTATTGGTGTAAAGGAAATGAGGCATTGCACGTATGGTTGTGTGAGCGAGCTGGCAATACGCGTATGGCACAGGGAAGTACGCGTATGGCCAGCGAGACTGCAGAATTTTTCCGTTCGCGATTTCTTTCCCGTTTTCGCGTCCGAAGTGGTTTCTTTTGGTTTGAGAGGTTGGGTATAGATGCCAGAATATGAGAAAGGTGTAATTGGTGATGAAAATAATTTATTTAGTAGCTTTTATGAATTAATTAGTAATTAGCTAATTAGTGGACGAGTGCCTTGTGAGGCGTGCATAATGGGTTGTGTGGCACTGTTTGTGTGAGGTGTGAGCTGTCTCGGGATAGCAGAGGTAATTCATGGTGAATTACGGTGAGTGTATGACTCACGTGGGATCAATGAGGATCGTGTATGTTACTTGATGATAGTCTCTTGTGCATAATTTGTGTGTGATGATGCTGTGTTACAGGTGAGGTAATTCCAGTGTGAATTACGGTAAGCGTATGGTTTACGTGTGATCAGGAGGATCGTGAAGATTTATGATTGTTGTCATACATGTGTGTTGTATACATATTTGTTGTCTTGCATTCATGGTGTCGGTGGTAATGAATCATTGCTCAGGAGGAGTGTATGTGATTCATTTGAGCTCCAATGTGGAGTGTGGTGGGGATAAATCATTGCCAAGTAGGGGTGTATGTGATTTATCCGGGTTCGATTGAATGAACCATGGTGATATTGGTACCACGTGCATTGTGTCGATGTTTTTGAGTCACATTGCATTATTATATGTTTGGTAAAATCTGAATGAAATTGACAAGTATGTCGTGATGGTGTGCTTCTGTTATATGATTGTGTGAGTACTACCTTTAGCATGTATTATACACCGTTATTTATTGAATGTAGTTCTCACCCCTTTGTTGTTTGTGACGTCTGTGCTTCTTTGGAAGTACAGATAATCCAGGTACTTGAGTGCGCATGGAGTGCGTGTTGCTTGATCGAGTCTTAGGAGTCGCTCTGATACATAACACGAGATATTGGGGATTTGTTATGTTGTATACCATTGTATTTTGTTACGTATCTTATTTATTAACCTTTTGTGAGACCGCCTATTATGTGGAGAGTATTGTGGTGAAGGCCTTAGTGACATGGATTGAATTGGATTATGATTCCGCTGTAAAAACTATTTTTATGAATGATAAAGTGAACGAAGTAATTGAGACTATTTTGTGGTGTTTAGTTGATGTGACATCCTACTGTGTTGTAAACTATGATTATTTTCTTATTATTTACGCATTTTGTAAAATGGGAAAGTGGGGTATTACAATTGGTATCAAAGTAGGTCGGTCTGTCCGACCAGGTTGTCTAGTATGGTGTGTGTCTTGGTATACGATGCGTGTGTAGAACACGGTCGATACATGTTTGTTTTCTAACCGTTTGTTTGCAGGAGTTGAGGATGAGATAAGTGGGGGAGAAGCTGGTGCTTCTCCAGGATGCTTCCACTATGGAAGGATGGATTGGTGAGTAATGGAGTGCTATCATAGTTGGTAAGGAAAAGTCTATACTTCATCAGGATGATCGGCTGTCTATGACCAAATTGGGGAACTGATCACCCTCAATCTCTTATTGATAGTAGTCGGAAATCAAGATGAATGGATAGATGCGCCTTGACAGTTAAGATAACATGTGATGTGGAAGATGGTTGCGTTGAGTCGGTATAGATCTTTATTATCTGAAGAGGATGTAGAAGAGAGGTACTTGTCAGTCGGTCAAGTTTAAGGATGTCTCCGAGGGAGGACAATCAGGTATTGTTGGCGATTACTTTTCAGTGAGTAGAGAACAAGGTGACGGCTAGAGGTATGCCAGTGTTGGGTAATCCCTGATGTCTTTCCGAGGCGTGGATCCGAGTTGGGTAATGGTAGAGAACTGGTATCGTTGTGTGCTGAGTGAATGGGTGGACATCTATTGGGCGAAGCCTCGGTGTATTAACGTTCGCGTTGTGGCGAGTTAGTAGTGATGTTACATGTGTTGAGTTACCTGTTGTTTGCGAATTTTAGGGTTTATTTTCAGGCGAGGTAAGTGGATCACATGCGTATTAATGAGGTAGATGTGGCTATTGATTAAGCACTTGGTACGAGTCTGATGTCAATGACTCCGTACAGATAGTGAACTTAAATTGGACGAAGTGTTCTGGGATTGACAGGAAAGCCACAGTGAAGGGCTGCCAACTGTGCATGATTTCCAGATGTGTTTCCGGATGGAATAACAAGCGTGATGTGTATAAGGGTATTGAGGCTATGGAAAACAAAACTTAGAGTTTTGATGAGTTTTGGAGTTCTTAGAGTTTTAGGGCAATAATGGAAATTTTGAGAAAACCCTTGGGTGTGGATGTAATATTGAGATTGAGAGTTCGTTTTGGTTGATTGTTGATACATGTTGGAATTTGTGGAATTTGGATTGTCCAGAGAATGAAATTGTGTATGGATTACTAACTGTTGAATAAGGTAACGATTAAGAATAAGTGTCCACTTTCAAGAATAGATGAATGGAATGGTTTGGTTGAGTTTGATTGGAATTACAATTGTTTGGAACGTTTGATAAGAGTGGTGAATTTGTGTGAGTTGAGGCTTTGATCGATTTCATGTGACTGGTTATGTTTGTTATCATCAGAATAGGTTGTTATTTACTCGGTTAAGCTGGTATGTGAGTCTGGACAAGATTGGATGAGTTCGGAATAGTGTTCATTAGGGATATTCGGATCTATTATAAAGTCAGAAGGAGACTAGGTAGGGTGTTTGAGAATCGAGTTGCAAGTGTTGAAAAGAAAGGAATTTTTATGCTAAATTATTCAAGTGAGAATTTTGGTTGAAAAAGGTTAGTTGTCTTGGATATGTTATTTCTGATGATGGTATTGTTATGGATCCATCGAAGGTAGATGCAGTTCTACGATGAGAGGCTCCGAAGTCGGTTGGGGTGATTGGAAACTTTTTGGACTTTAGTCGGTTATTACCGGAGGTTGTGGAAGGCCTTTCCAAGTTAGCATTTTCGTTACTTCAGTTGACTTGCAAAAGGTAAGTCGTTTGCTTTGGATGTTCATTGTGAGGAAAGTTTGAGAGGGCTAAAGTAGAATTTGTCTACGGCTCCAGTTTTGATTTTGCGTGATCCTAATAAACCGTTTGTGAGGTATTGGGACGCGTCTATGATGAGTTTAGTCAGTGTGGTGATGCAGGATGGTAAGGTCGTCGCTTAAGCTTTACGACAACTGAGGATTCATGATATCAAGATGGTTGCAGTTACTTTTGTGTTGAGAATCTGGAGGTATTATTTTTACGGTTTTGAGTTCGAAGTGTTTAGTAATCACAAGGATATTGAGTACCTGTTTGGTAGCAAATAATAGAGTATGAGACAACGAGGATGGTTGGGATTCCTGATGAGTTATGATTTTAGCTGGAATTATCCTATTGGTGAAATTAATGTCGTGCCTGATGAGTTAAGTCGAAAGTTTTTATACATGTCTGTTTTGATGGTCAGCGGATTAGAATTATTTGAGTAGTTCAGAGACTTGTGTCTGGTGTGTGAGATAACACAGTAGAGTGTGAGGTTGGGTATATTAGAAATGAACTATGATCTTTCTGGTGAATATTAAGGAGAGTTAGAAGTTGGATATGAAATTGGTAGAGTTGATTGTTGCGAGTAATCAGAGTGCGCATCGAAAGCGTGATGTGGCACATTTTGCTTATGCGTGTGTGACTTGTGAGAGTTCATAGGTTGAACATTGGAAACAAGTGGGAATGATGAGACCATTGGACGTTTCAGAATGGAAGTGTTAGGTGAAAGGTTTAAATATTAGTCATGGGATACTATGTAGATGGATGTTTTGGTTATATGTTCGATTGGTGAAGCGTAGCATTGTTGTAATAATGTTGTGCGACATGGATGTTGGTATTATGGTTATGTAGAGGTTGTTGAAACGATGTTGTGTCATGGAACCTTATGTTCTTGTTTTTGTTGTTGCCTCATTTCCATCGTGATGGTTCGAGTGCGTGGAGCTAATTCCTATGTGGGGAATTATGGGAGTGTTACCTATGGCGAGGGTAACGATCTTGTTGTGTTCTGGTCCTAGAGTGAACCTATGTGTTCGTAACCTGGGTATTCCTTGAATCGTGAGTTAGTCGTCAAGTGCATTATATGGGCATTGCATCTTGTCAGTGTGTTATTCGTGGTGTGCCTTTTTTTGGCCTGATAGTTGGTTAGTCGGATGTGAGAGTCGTATCCGGAGCTATTTCCATCAGGTACATTTTCGAGGACGAAAATAATTTAAGTGGGGGAGAGCTGTAACACCCCAATTTAAATTATTTGATCGTCGAGTTGTTTTCCGTTGTTTGGGCTTGCTAAGGGTGTGTGTGGTTGAACACGTAGGCGTGTGGTCCTTAGTCGGACGGGTATATGGGAGGTGTAGGGAGTAATTTTGAGTATGTGTAGTAATAGTAGGATTATTATTATTTTATTATTAATATTATTACTAGTATTATTATAATTATTATGTGAGTAGCATTACTAGTAATATTATTATTTTTATTAAATTAAAAATATGATTTAATTAAGTGGATAATGGGCTAGTGGAGAAAGGTAAGGACAGTTTGGTCAATAAGCAGAGATTAGTGAGGGTTAGTCATAATGAGAATTTCACAAGAGAAAGGCTAGGGAGAGGGAGAACAAGGAAGAGCTAGGGCTTTGAAGAATCAATTTTCGCAGGAATTTTCTGAGTAAATTCGAGGTAAGGGGGGAGAATATATTTCAATATTGGTGGTAATAACATGAGAGGGTAGTAGAGAGTCCTTAACCCCGTAGGAATTCGTATGAATATATGTTGTTTTATGAATCTGTTGTGCATATGTGAATCTGTGATGAAAAATGTGTGAATCGAATTGTTGTGATTCTGAATTGTGTGAAACTTTGATGTTGTTGCTGCTGTATGAATGTGTATGTTGCAGAACTGGTTTTTGGTGCAGGTTGAGAGAACGAAATCGGACCTAAGACCTGTAATTTTGATTAGTAATGATAGGTGAAAGATGTAAGATGAATGATAGAGCCTAAAATTGATGTAGAAATAAGTTTAGGACTGAATTGGAGTGAAAAGTGAGGATCCCGTGGCAAAACTTGGACTGGTGTGGAGAAATCCAGTTTGCTTAACAGATCTGGCCGTACGCGTAACAGGTAGGTCAATACGCGTATGGGAGGGCCAAAAGGAGGCTTGGCACGACCCTCTGCCCGTACGCGTAACAATACGCGTATGAAAGCTTGGGTAATACGCGTAATGGGGGAGGCATTACGCGTATTGGTGGAAAGGAAATGGGGCATTACGCGTATGGTTGTGTGAGCGAGCTGGCAATACGCGTATGGCACAGGACAATACGCGTATGGCTAGCGAGAGTGCAGAATTTTGTCGATCGCGATTTCTTTCCCATTTTCGCGTCCGAAGTGCTTTCTTTTGGTTTGAGAGGTTGGGTATAGATGCCAGAATCTGAGAAAGATGTAATTGGTGATGAAAATTATTTATTTAGTAGTTTTAATGAATTAATTAGTAATTAGCTAATTAGTGGATGAGTGCCTTGTGAGGCGTGCAGAATGGGTTGTGTGGCACTGTTTGTGTGAGGTGCGAGCTGTCTCGGGATAGCAGAGGTAATTCTTGGTGAATTACGGTGAGTGTATGACTCACTTGGGATCAATGAGGATCATGTATATTACTTAATGATAATCTCTTATGCATAATTTATGTGTGATGATGCTGTGTTACAGGTGAGGTAATTCCAGTGTGAATTACAGTAAGCGTATGGTTTACGTGTGATCAGGAGGATCATGAAGATGTATGATTGTTGTCACATGTGTGTTGTATGCATATTTGCTGTCTTGCATTCATGGTGTCGGTGGTGATGAATCATTGCTCAGGAGGAGTGTATGTGATTCATCCGAACTCCAATGTGGAGTGTGGCAGGGATAAATCATTGCCAAGTAGGGGTGTATATGATTTATCCGGGTTCGATTGAATGAACCATGGTGATATTGGTACCACATGCATTGTGTCGATGTTTTTGAGTCACATTGCATTATTATATGTTTGGTGAAATCTGAATGAAATTGACAAGTATGTCGTGATGGTGTGCTTCTGTTATATGATTGTGTGAGTACTACCTTTAGCATGTATTATACACCGTTATTTATTGAATGTAGTTCTCACCCCTTTGTTGTATGTGGCGTCTGTGCTTTTTCGGAAGTACAGATAATCTAGGTACTTGAGTGTGCATGGAGTGCGTGTTGCTTGATTGAGTCTTAGGAGTCGCTCGGATACGTAACACGGGATATTGGGGATTTGTTATGTTGTATACCATTGTATTTTGTTACGTATCTTATTTATTAACCTTTTGTGAGACCACCTATTATGTGGAGAGTACCGTGGTGAAGGCCTTAGTGCCATGGATTGAATTGGATTATGATTCCGCTGTAAAAACTATTTTTATGAATAATAAAGTGAACGAAGTAATTGAGACTATTTTGTGGTGTTTAGTTGATGTGACATCCTGCTGTGTTGTAAACTCTGATTATTTTCTTATTATTTACGCATTTTGTAAAATGGGAAAGTGGGGTGTTACACATGACGTTTTTCTTTTGTTTACGTCTTTTGTTTTGAGTAGTTTTAAGTTCATGGGCATTATTTGTTCTAAGCACTACAGCTTGATGTTTTATCTCACTGATTTTGATGTTGATTAGAGGAAGATATTGAGTGAGCAATTGAGAAATGCACCATGCGCATTACTGTTGTTCTTTTTTTTTCTATTTTCCGTTTGTGATTCTAACTTGCATGGTGCATGAGGGAAGAGTGTCTGCGTGGCAACATGGGGTTAGTGGGATTTGGTTTTGTCTGATAGTCACTTAAGTGTACTTGACCAATTGAGACTCCTTTACTAACACCAGCGTGACATTTATCTCATGTGCTTCAGAAATATCATTTTATGAACCAATGTAGGCTTATGTATTTATGGGGTGAGCTTATACACTGGATGTATAGCCACCCCAATGGTAAGGAAGCCGTGCCTGTAACCAAGGGGTCTGGGGTTTGAATCTCCCCTGCCTCACACCGCCTTTTGTTTATTTTCACCATTTTCTTCATTCTACATTTCATTTGCACTTGGGCCAGACGAATTTGCTTTCAACACCCCTCTGCCAAGGCCCATTGCGCTTAACACTTAACCTCAGTTCATGTCCAATTGCTAATACACCCTCATTTAGGTTATTTAGTATTCCATTTTTTTTCTTCTTTTATTTTCTTTTTTCAATTTTAATTGATTAGAAATAGTTTCTTTTTTTTTTTAAATGCTAAAAAATTTCGTGAACACTCTTTAGCGCTTAATTTAATTTTCCATAGTTTTTATTTTTTCTTTTATTTTATTTTTACATTAATTTCTAAAATTCACAAAAACATGTATTTTTTTTTGTTTGAAATTCTTTTGAAAATTCACTAAGTTCTTGAGATTTGTATATTTTGAGAGTTTTTCAACCTTGGATAAGTTTATTCTACTAGGGTTTTGTTTGGCTTCGTTACTAAGTCCTTTGCCTTAATTGGTTTGCCTTTGATTTCAAGCTTGCAAATGACATGTATGTGCTTAATTTTATCTCTTGCCATACATGAATGTTTGAATCATGCTTTTGAGTTTGATCATGTTTAATTGTTGTACATTCTCTTTGAACCCTTGAACTTATTTTTGTCCGTTTAGCATCAAGTTCCATTTGTAAAACTCTTGCTAATAAGTTGTTACCTCCCCCCCTCCTTCCAAAGGAAAGCCTCTCTATTGACCTCAAAGTCATAGATAGCTCATCATCCTCCTTGACCTCATAGTCATAGGATTCTCTCTATTGACCTCATAGTCATAGAGCCCTTCCCCAACCTTGACCTCATAGTCATAGGTAACCCTCGCTCTCTATTGACCTCATAGTCATAGAAAGTCTCTCTATTGACCTCATAGTCATAGAAAGCTCATTACCCTCTTGGCCTCATGTCCATCTTCCTTAGGCCACATAGCCATTCACCCATTACAACTTAGAATTAAGTTAGAGTTCTTGGACTCTATGTGGGACTCATCGCCTTGAGTATCCACCTTCCCTATCACAACTTAGAATTAGAGAGTTCTTTAACTCTACATGAGCTTATACTCATTCCCCTTGGAACTTTGGCCTCAGTTAGGTGAACTACGGTTGCTCTGATTCTTTAGTCAGATACGTAGGCACAAGATACTACGTCTTGGCGAACAAACTTAGTGTACATACCCTTAGGTCTTTACCTTAGCCTTAACAGATTCCTGTAGCAAGCAAACATAACATAACACAAACTAAACAAGAGGTTCCTGTAGAGTACTACAGATACTTAGGGTGCTAATACCTTCCCTTAGTATAACCAACCCCTGAACCTAGATCCTCTTAGGGTTTTCTTCGATCTTTACCCTTTCCTTTGGATAAATCAAAGCTCGGTGGTGAATTTCAAAGTTTTGTGATGCAAGTTAATTAATAGCTTGTTATCCGATTCTCACCGTAATAGAAATGGCGACTTCACTGGGGAGACTCCAAGAGGGTTAAGCCCACCTTGTTTTAGTTATGTTATTTACATGTTTTGCTTGCTTATTTGTATATATCTGTATATATTTGTATACTTGTTTGGATTCTTCTGTTTGGAGGGTTGCTACTATTGAGTGGTGAGATAAGTCCTAACCCAGACTTGAGAGCACACATATGATAGGATTATGGTGTAATCAATATTCGGTTGTTGGGAGTAGTCCTAACAATCTATGGCATATGATGACCATGCACAGTTGAGGCCCTTTGGGATTGTTGATGTCTGATGTGAGTAGTCACATTGATATCAATCTTCCCGATTTGAGAGCCTGTGATTCTGAGGACCGTAGTTACCTTCACCCCACTTGACCTTTTTAGGACCTAGTGCGATGGCTATGAGGGAGTAGTCCCAAATAGTTGTTACGCGATACTACACTCAGACGAGTTTATCTTTAGAATATTATTAACCCGCGTGAGTAGTCACGTAGGCCGATAATATCTGAAGGATTTAGGTAGACTCTGAGGACTTTTTGAACCCTGTTCTACAGTTGATAAACCTATAGTACACACCTTCTTGGGATGGGTAGACCATGGCTCCATTCGTGAGACCCCTAAACCTACGGCTTGTATGCTTTATTGCGTGTACATATGTGTTTGCCCGTGCTTTACGCATTGCATACGTCTCATTGTATCTATTGTTCGTTTCAAGGAACTCAGGCGTTCTTTCCTTTGCAAGGAGCAATGGAGATCATGGTTTTAAAAATGAAACTCTTCAGTTTTTCCAAAAAAATTTGCAGCTTTCCTTTGAGCTCCTTTAAACCATTTGGCTTGCATCCCATGCGCCTGTCGCATTCGCACCTCATTTTCATTTCTCAGTCTTGAGTCTTTCTTCTTCTTCTATGTCTGAAGGATACCTAGCACCTATTCAAGACAATGGCGACAATGAATGGAATTCTGAAGAACCAGGAAGATCTAAAAGAGAAGGTCAGAATCCTCAAAAGCCAGATGAATTGGGTCCTGGAAATTTTGCAAGCTCTGATGAGAAAGGAGCACACTCACCCTGTTACTTCTAGAGAAGTTGTCAGTTCATCGCCTCTTGAGGATCCTCTAACTCAAAGACCTCCTCAGTATCAAGGGTAAGACCGTCGTCAGCCACGTCAGCATGCACGACAAAGGCCAAGGAAGCCAGAGAGGCACTTCTCTCCGCTACCAATGACATACAGTCAGTTGTTGCCAATTTTAATCGAAGGTGGATTAATAGTGCCAAAGGAAATAAAGTCAGTGCCTTTTCCATATCCGCCAGGCTTTGACGTCAACGCCCGATGTGACTACTATGGGCACAGGGGCATACAACTGAAGACTGTAAGATGCTCAGAAACAAGGTCCAGACTCTGCTTGACTCCAATATGTTCTCATTCACGCCTCAAGGCATTCAAATCAACAATCCTTCTCCTAATCAAGCAGATTCATCAAACTCTGAAATGGAAGAAATTGCCGATAATGGATCTGAAGATGTTTCTCAGACTGATCACGATGGTCAACTCTGAAGATGATTATCTCGGTTTGGCAAATCAAGAAAGGAAAGCCCAGTTCCCCGAAGCTGGCAATCTTTTGGTTGTTTTAACATTTTGTTGTATTTGCTTTGCATGTTTAAATTTGTACTTGCTTATAAGCTTTTGTTTTTCAAATTGGAAAGATTAATGAAATGCTTATGCATCTTTTGATTAAGTCCATTTGTATTCACTCATTTTCTTGTGGTGACATAAAAAAGCAAAAAAAAAAATTTTCCATCCATTTATCCACTTATCAAATTGTTGTTAAGCAAAGATTGGGGAGGATGATGAAAATATTATATCCATAATTATTGTGGTATGCTTTCAATTAAATTTTGTCGATGATGTAAGGCATTGTTTCAACTCCTAAACACTGGATAAATAAGGAAGATAATCCCTCGTTAACCCTTCGAGCCTAGAAGTAGGAGTTTTCTTTCCTTACACGAAAAACCCTTAAATCTCAACCTTGGGGTGGGTAGTTCTCAGTTTAACTTGGTCATGCGCAAGCGCTTCATGCAAGACACCAGTCAACTCTCTCATATCAAATGTCAATAAAAAAGACGAGGTCTCATAACCTCAACAAAGACAAAGACGAGGTCTCATAACCTCAACGAAGACAAGAAAAGGTCTCAAAACCTCAGCCAAAGAAGAGGTCTCAAAACCTCAGCCAAAAAGACGAGGTCTCATAACCTCAACAAAGAAAAGAAGAGGTCTCATAACCTCAACAAAGAAAAGATGAGGTCTTATAACCTCAACAAAGAAAAGAATAGGTCTCATAACCTCAACAAAGGCGAAGATGAGGTCTCATAACCTCAACAAAGAAAAGTCGAGGTCTCATAACCTCAACAAAGAAAAGAAGAGGTCTCATAACCTCAACAAAGGCGAAGACGAGGTCTCATAACCTCAACAAAGACAAGATGAGGTCTAATAACCTCAACAAAGACAAGAAGAGGTCTCAAAACCTCAGTAAAGATAAGAAGAGGTCTCAAAACCTCAGCAATAAAGGATAACCAAATTTTGTAAGAGAGTAATGACTACCAAGGTGTCTGAATCATCATCAACCATCATCAATTCATAGCTTGAGCAAACTGAGAGTAGGATTGGAGTTCATCACAAAGATTTGGTAGGGACAAATAAACTTTGAGCCTTTATCCTTTGTTTCATAAACCGTGAACCAAGCCACGTTACAACCCTTAAAAGACCTAATTGAGGTAAGGTTATTTTGAAAGCATACTACAGCAAGGTTGATTAACCTGACTCCTAATGATCTCTGCTAAATTGCGTAAATGACTAGATCCACTTTGTTTTTGATTTAATCATCCCACCGTATGTGTTTCATCAATAAACTTTGTTTTCAAAAGCTTGCATGAATGTTACATTGAGACTGCCAATTTTAAATGAACAATACTTGTTTGCAAAATAATTCAATATCAAAGGAATCCCAACAAATGCAGCCAGCTAGAGAATTTGACTTGAAAAAGGAAGCTCAGCCTGGGGCAACCAAGTATGAGGATATGCCAATCCACCATTCCAAGAGCTATTGAATTAGGGGTAGAACTCTTCAAAGTTCAGATTGTTGGGGCAAGCCTTCTTGAGGTCATCTTATGACAAGTTTGGACTTCAATGACCCACCAACAGGGGCAAGTTTGTTCCCTAGTTATTACCACTGCAGTCTGTGGACCTTGTATCATGAATACAGTTGAACTGGGACAGTTATGTCGAAACTCATTTCTCTTCAAAATTTTGAAGATATTGAAGCATATTGTATGCTGATTCTTCTGTAAAATCCTTTTGATGACCTATTCTCACGGATCAGTTAATCAGACGCAGTCAAGTCGAGATTCGATAAATCTCTAAAAGTTAACGACATCTCCTTCGCAGTTCAACCAAGCTGACAGGGGAAAATTTGTTCCCCAGTTGCCAACAACCATTCTGTAGAACAAGTTCAATGACTTTGTTGTGTAAATGCAGTTAATCTGGGGCAGTTATGTCAAGACTCATGAATCTTTTCAAAAGTTTAAAGATATTGAAACATCTGGTTTGCCAATTCTTCTGTAAAATCCTTTTGATAACTTATCCTCAAAGACCAGTTAATCAGAAGCGGTCAGGTCGAGATTCAGCAAATCTCTAAAAGGTCAATTAGTTTGGGGTATCTCCTTCACAGATCTGCCAGTCTGAAGAACAAGTTCAAGGATTTTGTTGTGTAAATGCAGTTAATTTGGGGCAGTTATGCCGAGATTCACGAATCTCTCCAAGATTTTAAATATATTGAATCATATTGTATGCTAATTCTCCTGAAAAATCCTCTTGATATTTTCTCCTGATAGACCATGTAATCTGGGGCAGATGAGTTATGCAGAACTAATCAGCTTTTGTGACACCTTTTGCTAGCTCCCCAGTAAGCTGTACATCAGATAATCTCGGCAATTCTCCATGGATTTATCCTCCAACAAAGAAATTAAGCTCATGATGGCAATCCTAGTGAAGTCATGATGTTATACCAAGTGGAGTACTCTGTTTCCTCAGAAAGGTTGTAAGCTTGAAGTAGAGTTGCTAATCCTTCATATTCATCCCCGGTAATGGTCCAGTCTGTTGAGGTTGGGTGGATATCCTTGTCGAGATGTTTATTTCATCTCCAGTCTCGCTTCCTTTTGTCTGTTTTGTCAAGCATAAGCATAAACATGGCATACATGCATTCTCATATGCATAGCATTTTAGCATCTCTGCTACCCTGTCTTGGTGTTTACATGTTTTTGTTCACTTTGGTGTTTATCTCCCCAAGTGACTGGGTTTGTCTATCCTCTCTCCAATAGAGTCGCCAGCCCTAGGCATAAAGTACCCATCCTTTCTGAATTCCCCACAGAGTTCAATCCTTGTGGATGGTGGTTGTTTCACTTATCTTTTCCACGTTTGGGTAAGATAAATCCCCATTTGAGCTCATTCCTCAATGATTGGAGTCTTGTTTGACCGTTTCTTTCTAGCTTGTCCCTAGATCGAACTTTGGTCCCTGGCAGGTTTGGTTTCCGACCTAATTTGAATGTGCATTTATTTTGCGCTGTGTCTCGCATGAGGAATCTTTTCACAGACCCTCGTTGAAGACAAATTCCTTTTCTCCAACAGTGTTGTGATATCAACATTTCTTTGGAATTTATACCCAACAACAAGAAGAAATCTCTTGGAGAAGCTTTTTTTTCAATGACGATAAGTGGCAGTCTCTTCTGAGAAGCTTATCTATCTCTGGTGTTATCCAACCTTTTTGCAACCATAATTGGTATTCCCCAGGAAGTCTAATCTTCATTTATGCAATCCCGGTACTGACCTATATGACATTTAATCTCCTCATATGGATACCTAAAGTCTAGTGATTGCTGGCATTGTTTCAATCCAGGTCAAATATGAACCTAAACTCAGGTCAAATGTGAACCTAAAGTTTGAAAACCAGGTCAAATATGAACCTAAAGTCCAGTAATTGCTGGCATTGTTTGGAAACCAGGTCGAATGTGAACCTAAACTCAGGTCAAATGTGAACCTAAATTTTGAAAACCAGGTCAGATATGAACCTAAAGTCCAGTAATTGCTGGCATTGTTTGGAAACCAGGTCAAATGTGAACCTAAACTCAGGTCAAATGTGAACCTAAAGTTTGAAAACCAGGTCAGATATGAGCCTAAACTCAAGTCAAATGTGAACCTAAACTTCGGTCAAATGTGAACCTAAAGTTTGAAAACCAGGTCAGATATGAACCTAAACCCAGACCCAACTCATATTGGTGTCTAAAGTCCACTCTTTACTGGCAAACCAACTCATATTGGTATGTTCAAATCCAGCTCATACTGGTATCCAAAGTGCAACTCATATTGGCATTCAAAATCCAGCTCATACTGGTATCCAAAATCCAGCTCATACTGGTATCCAAAGTCCAGCTCATATTGGCATTCAAAGTCCAACTCATATTGGCATTCAAAATCCAGCTCATACTGGTATTCAAAGTCCAACTCATATTGGCATTCAAAATCCAGCTCATACTGGTATCCAAAGTCCAACTCATATTGGCATTCAAAATCCAGCTCATACTTGTATTCAAAATCCAGCTCATACTGGTATTCAAAATCCAGCTCATACATGTATTCAAAGTCTAACTCATATTGGCATCTTACCCAACTCAAATTGGTGTTTACTAGTACCATTCATACTGTGAGTCCAGTGTTTACTGGCTTGTTACTTCTAAGTCCAATCATTTTTGGCACTTTAATCTTATTCCCAGCAGAGGTTCAATCATTATCAATGTCCTGCATCATTTGGCGCACACAGAGCTTGTCTCTGTCTTTTCTGGTTTTTTCTTGAAGATCCCGTTTGAACTCTTCAGTGTAAGAAAATCCCAGAAAATATCTTGGATGTCTATCTTTCATTTCAAATTGATCCCCAGTGGAGATCATGTCTTCTTTCTGGTTCCATGCCCAGTAAGAATGTGTCTTTATTACCTCAGTGTCGTCTGGTCACATATGAACTTGTCGTCCATCTCCCTGGATCTTTCCCCAGTGGAGAATATCTCTCTGGCTCCTGTCTCCAGTAGGGATCTGTAGAGTGTCCCCTTTTATCTTTCTATCCCCATTTTTTCCTCAGAGTCTCCCTAGTGAGTCTCTTTTGTTGGTTAGTCTACATCCCCAGTGAGTCTGTCTCATGGATACTAACCTTCATCCTTCCCCAGTGTTACTCACCTGTGGTTGTTTGCCCTTTATCTCTGGTGTCTGGTCTGTCTGCATCTTTGCACCATCATGGCATCATACTAGAAGTCCATGGCATGTCGGCATTTGCATGTCTGCTGCTTGTCCTTAACATCTGCATTCCATCTAAGGGCAAAATTTTCGGTTTGCTATATTTAAATACCTTTCACCTTGATGTCCCGAGGATTTCCATTCCTCGTGCCATCTGGTAAAGCTATTCAAATAGGGGCAACTGTTGTACCCCAAATTTTACCTCTTAGATGTCATAACATCTGGCATTGACATTTAGGATCAAACATATATGCATTAATTAACTAACCCACATCTTGCAGGTTTGTCTCTCTTGTATTGAAACTAGGGTTTACACATAAAGATTCAAGACCTCCCAAGACATCCTATGGCCCCCAAACAATCATCATAAAGATTCACTAGTTGGTTAGAACCAGGATCTCAAGACATTGAGTCAAATCAAGTCAACAAAAGACCATCAGACCAAACTGAGAATTAGGGTTTTAACCTGAAGAATCACCAAGGAGGTTTGTCATTATCAGTCAAGGATTGATTGGTTTATCAACCAATTGAGCTTATCTACATTCAAGGTGTCTTGTACAACAAGAAATCAAGACCATCAAGCTTTCATCACTAGTACAAAGAGTCACAAGTTCACCCTGCCTCCAAATTAGGGTTTGTCAAGACAAGTTAATCATGGCCTTTGATTTTAATCAAGGTTTGTTCTCAAACCCTAGGACATGACTCCATATGATAGAAGACATCCCTAGAGACCATCTATGAGCCTTAGATGTGATTGAAAAAGCAAGATCATCAGAGATCATTCAAGTGCATTCACAGATGAAATTAGGGTTTTGACTGAGGCTCTAATCCTTGAGATTTTGATCCAAAATGAAATATCCAAGTCCCCAATCCATCATGACATGTCTCATTAATAAGTTAAGGCATGAGAGGTCAAGTTTTGAGAAGTTTCTTGCAAAAGGAGCAAAGTTTGGTCTTTGTAACTTTTCAAGTGTATGAGAATCCCCTCTTAAGCAAAATTGAAACAGTCATAACTTTCAAATCACACATCCAATCTGAGTGACTCAATGCTCAAATGGAAGCTCTTTCCATGATCTTCAAAGTGTATTAGAGGACCCTCATTCAGAATTTGCTTGGTTTTTAAGTTATGAGACTTGGAATACAATATGGCTTAGGGACTTAGTGAAATTTTCAACCTTTTGCTCCAATTTTGAACACTACTTCATGGCTGTTTTTCACCTAGTTCCAAACTCCAAACCAAAAATCTTTGAATAAAAAAGTTGTTCCTTGTTCTTCAAGCTTTCCAAGCATGTGTAGAACGTCTCATTTGGATGAACCAATCTCAAGTTATGATGCTTTGAAGTTGAGGGTTTCAAATTGGAAAAAACTCAAAAACTTAGAAAATTTTCTAAGTCTTTTGTGCCTAATCATACGCATGGACTTTGATTCAATTTTTCTCAATGTTATAAACCTCATCTCAAGTCACATTCCAAATTAAAGTTGCTCTATATAATGTCTACTTTACATGGGATCAAAGATTTCTAGAATTGGTGAAGTAATTACCAAGATATGGTACACTAAAAATGGCATGTTGAAGTAATATTTCACACTTAGGAAACTCAAATTTCATTGCCTTGTGGTCACTAAACTTTGTCACGTTATTTTTACACATTCATGAGCATCATTGTAACTTGTCATTAACACCAAGATTGTCCTACTATATGACCTCTTTCAAAAGGACCAAGAGCCAAGTCATGTGAATTATTAGAGGTGATGATGTCGTGAGGAAATGCATAACATAATGTCAATACAAACCATGCCTCACATTTTGAATCAATCTTGAACCAAGGCATTGACAAATCTTTGCAGCAGCCCCAAGCCTTGCTCTTGGCGTGTTGTCTCCTCATGTGTTATCCCAAACCTTTCCTTTTTGAGCTCACTCTCCTATGACTCACTAAAAGGATGTTTTGAAACAATACATTGGTTTGTGAAATAAAATGGTATAGCATGAGGGTTGTCAACTTCATGCGCATATATCCATATGTGTGATCCCAAGTTTTACCTCTTTTAACTCTCACTCTTATGACACAACAAAAAGGAAGTTTGGATGCATATATTGGATGGTGAAACATGACAGGTCTGCACCCTATTCTCTGAGGCTCTTGTGCAGCATATGAAGCGTTATTTTCTCCAAAGATTAACCAAATGTGAAGACTGAAAAGTGGTCCTTGTAAACCCTAATTCTTTCCCCTCAAGACAAAGCAACAGTCCATTGGGTATTAACCAACTGCCTCTCCTATAAAAGGAGACCTTTTCTCCTTGTTAAAGCACCAAGTATCAGAACAAGAATACACTTCACAAATTTTCATATACTACCCTAAAATAAAGAAGCTCGTGAGCAACACAACACCAACAATCATCAACATACCTCAGAATAGTTCTTATTATTTTGAAGGAGAAGCATCACTTGAGTAGAGAAACTCTTGAGAACAGAAGCACGACAACCTTAAAGAGGAGGAAGTCAGTTCCATTTTGATCTCCAATTTCTTGGATTAAGAGGGTGTAGTGGACATATTCCACTAGGTAATCCTCACCCTTCATCGCTCCTTAACATCATGATCATTTTGTTTCCATGCTGGTATCATTTATTGTTTTGCACTCGAACCATTTGTAGACGATATTGTAGGTGTTGAGTTCATATGATGTATGTTTGGAACTGTCTCTAGTTGATATCATGATGTTGTTATTCTCATGTTAAGGACTGTGTGTTTAAAATCACTTGCGGAGTATTTGTTTTGTTTTGAGTTTGGTTAGAAGTGGTGTTAGGGCAGACCTCTCGCTTCATCCATGAAGTTCATAAGAACTTTACTTTCATGTTTGTTTTATCTATATCTAAAGTTTTCAGTTTGAATCATGGAGTGTTTAGTGTTTTTCTCTCCTCTGTGTGCAATGATCATTTGTGTTATTTTTATGAAACTTGGATGAGAGAGGGTTTGAGCAATAATTAAACAAGTGACTGAGTGGTTGGTATTGCTGAAAAGTAAGGAATAACCTTAACACTGCCATGGTAGAATACTAGGTTGTTGTTATCCTGATGCCATGTTCGAATACCTCTATTCCATGACGTTTTTCTTTTGTTTACGTCTTTTGTTTTGAGTAGTTTTAAGTTCATGGGCATTCTTTGTTCTAAGCACTACAGCTTGATGTTTTATCTCACTGATTTTGATGTTGATTAGAGGAAGATATTGAGTGAGAAATTGAGAAATGCACCAAGCGCATTACTGTTGTTCTTTTTTTTTCTATTTTCCATTTGTGATTCTAACTTGCATGGTGCAAGAGGGAAGAGGGCTTGTGTGGCAACATGGGGTTGGTGGGATTTGGTTTTGTCTGATAGTCACTTAAGTTCACTTGACCAGTTGAGACTCCTTTACTAACACCAGCGTGACATTTATCTCATGTGCTTCAGAAATATCATTTTATGAACCAATGTAGGCTTATGTTTTTATGGGGTGAGCTTATACACTGGATGTATAGCCACCCCAGTGGTAAGGAAGCCGTGCCTGTAACCAAGGGGTCTGGGGTTCGAATCCCCCTCGCCTCAGACCGCCTTTTGTTTATTTTCACCATTTTCTTCATTCTCCATTTCATTTGCACTTGGGCCAGGCGAATTTGCTTTCAACACCCCTCTGCCAAGGCCCATTGCGCTTAACACTTAACCTCAGTTCATGTCCAATTGCTAATACACCCTCCTTTAGGTTACTTAGTATTCCATTTTTTCTTTTATTTTATTTTTTCAATTTTAAGTGATTAGAAATAGTTTCTTTTATTTAAAAATGCTAAAAAATTTCGTGAACACTCTTTAGCGCTTAATTTAATTTTCCATATTTTTTATTTTTACTTTTATTTTATTTTCACATTAATTTATAAAATTCACAAAAACATGTATTTTTTTTTGCTTCAAATTCTTTTGAAAATTTACTAAGTTCTTGAGATTTTTGTGAGACTCTTAGATTTGTTCTTAATTCTTGAGAGGTATATTTTGAGAGTTTTTCAACCTTGGATAAGTTTATTCTACTAGGGTTTTGATTGGCTTCGTTACTAAGTCCTTTGCCTTAATTGGTTTGCCTTTGATTTCAAGCTTGCAAATGACATGTATGTGCTTAATTGTATCTCTTTCCATACTTGAATGTTTGAATCATGCTTTTGAGTTTGATCATGTTTAATTGTTGTACATTCTCTTTGAACCCTTGAACTTATTTTTGTCCGTTTAGCATCAAGTTCCATTTGTAAAACTCTTGCTAATAAGTTGTTACCTCCCCCCTTTTTCCAAAGAAAAGCCTCTCTATTGACCTCAAAGTCATAGATAGCTCATCATCCTCCTTGACCTCATAGTCATAGGATTCTCTCTATTGACCTCATAGTCATAGAGCCATTCCCCAACCTAGATCTCATACTCATAGGTAACCCTCGCTCTCTATTGACCTCATAGTCATAGAAAGTCTCTCTATTGACCTCATAGTCATAGAAAGCTCATTACCCTCTTGGCCTCATGGCCATCTTCCTTAGGCCACATAGCCATTCACCCATTACAACTTAGAATTAAGTTAGAGTTCTTGGACTCTATGTGGGACTCATCACCTTGAGTATCCACCTTCCCTATCACAACTTAGAATTAGAGAGTTCTTTAACTCTACATGAGCTCATACTCATTCCCCTTGGAACTTTGGCCTCAGTTAGGTGAACTACAGTTGCTCTGATTCTTTAGTCAGATACGTAGGCACAAGATACGACGTCTTGGCGAGCAAACTTAGTGTACATACCCTTAGGTATTTACCTTAGCCTTAACAGATTCCTGTAGCAAGCAAACATAACATAACACAAACTAAACAAGAGGTTCCTGTAGAGTACTACAGATACTTAGGGTGCTAATACCTTCCCTTAGTATAACCAACCCCCCAACCTAGATCCTCTTAGGGTTTTCTTCAATCTTTACCCTTTCCTTTGGATAAATAAAAGCTCGGTGGTGAATTTCAAAGTTTTGTGATGCAAGTTAATTAATAGCTTGTTATCCGATTCTCACCGCAATAGTATGTATTTGTTTTCTTTTATGTTTTCTTTAGTGTGATCAGGAATGATGAGAACTCCTAGATTGGTTGCTATTTGTATAAAAGTATTCAATGAAGCTTCAACCGAGTCTGGATGGATGTTGAGCTTTGAAAGTATGTGAGGTAAATTATACCGCTTTATAGAATGTTAGAATGATTTAAGAATTTTGTGCTTTGTGCAAATGTGTATTCATGTTTCATTTCGCAACTTGTTTGAATGCTTGTTTCACTTAGGTCCAAAAGCCACAAATTGTGAGAAACCTCCATTGTTTACTATATGCTAGAATGACTGATAACTTTGTTTAATTCGTTTGATTTATGCTTTATCTTTTGATTATTGTGATTTTATGGAAGCATTATAAATGATCAAGGCATTTGTTTATATTTGAGCACAACCGTATCCAAAAGTATCTTACCCGTGAGTAGAGAGAATTTGTTAACCCCTTTGAGCCAAACAGTTTAGATCTCATTTTAGTGATGAACTTGGTTTATGTACATAATTTGAAAGTAAATTTCATCATTGAATTTTGTGAGGTGCTAAAAATTTCTTCTTGAACCTTTGAACATTGTTTTAATTTGATTTCCTTGCTTACCATTCACTTGAGGTTTGGTTGAATTTAAGTTGGGGAGAATGAAAAAGAAGAATGGTAGGATGCTATAAACTTTTGAAATATTTCAAACAAGCATGAAAAGAAAAAGTGTGCATATGAATGTGAAAAACAAAAGAAAAAGAATGCTGGTTTGAATGATAAAAATAGAGAATGAAATAATTGTGCATAAGGAAGTTTGAGAAGGTTTGTGGTAAAGGAAAGAAAGTGGTGAATGAAGTTGTGATGTGTAAATACCATTTATAGTGCATGTTCTTTTGCATCGGCAATTTCGATTCAATGGCCTTTAGAAATGTCCCTTTGTTGTGAACTCGACCAAGCTACAACCCTTAAAGACCTTAGTGATATTTTTGCTTCCATGTTTTCATTTTTGATTGATAGATGTTGTATGAATTGAGTTGCTATTATCATTGTTTGTCAGGTGAGTAAAATTTCCCCGCGGTTGCAAACGCGTCAATTTCTTCATTCTTATTATGAAGAGGAGTGTTAGAATGATTCAAGTATGAAAATCTAGTTGTTATTTGAACCATTATGATATTTGTTTAAGAACTTAATTCTTTGCCATTGTTTGATTCTATTGAGTGGTGAATGTTTCTTGTGCGCATTTTCATGCTTGACTTTGGTTGAATCTTATGCTTGAGCAAATCCTCTTGTTTCAATGAGGGGCATACTTTGCTTGAGGACAAGCAAAAATCTAGTTGGGGAGAGTTGTTAGGTACAGATTTGACCTAAAAATGAACTATCTTTCTTTGCAATTTTTCTTATTTTTTCTCATGTTTTCATTGATTTTACTCATGATTGTTGTTGTTCTTCTAACATTAAGAATATAACTTTGGTGCTTGTAATATGTGTGTTATTGTGCAGAAAAAGGCACTAATTCATCAAAGCTGTAAGACACAAGAAATGATACAAGCTGCCAAAGGACAGAGGAAAACTTCAAGAAGTTCGCTTTGCGAACTAGCTAGCGAAGGTTCGCTTTGCGAAGGCTGGCGAAGTCCCAGCGAATGCTCCCAGAATTATGGCAGAAGAAAAAGGCACTAAAGTTCGCTTTGCAAACTTGAAGGCGAGTGTTCGCTTTGCGAATGATCCTTCACATTGCGAACTCGTGAAGAAATTTTGTGGTGGTTTAACTATCAGAGGCACCTCAGGTGCCTATTTTTGACATTCGCTGTGCGAATAAAACGTTCACAGTGTGAACTGGGCAAATCCTGATTGTACTACATAAGTAACTTTTCAGCATTTTTAGAAAAAAAAAATAACATATAGAAACTTGAGAGAAATATCAGAACTTGTAATTTAAAGATCAAAGCTTTACATCTCTTCATTTTCAAGGGGGAGAAGGTAAAAGCTTCAATCTTTTGTTGGGTTTGGATGTAATCTTTTGATATCTTATGTATTTTTCCTAATCTATGTTTGTGAACTAGTTGTGATTCTCTATTATTGGTTGTCTTTGATTGCTTAGTTGTTGGTCTTGACAAAACCTATCTCAAATCCGTGATCTTAGATTTTCCTCTATCATTGAGCAAGCTTTTGACATGGGTTTGTGATTTGATATTCATTTGCATCTCAGCTTTTTAGCATTGTGTTGATTCTTAGTTTGAATCGCTTCTAGTAATTAATGCAATAAGAGACCGCGATATCGCTTGACGAACGGTATCGTGAGGGTGCGTGAGAATAGTGATGAAGAACGATATTCACATTTATTTGGAAAATTAGTTTAATGCATGTAAAAAGGATTAAATGTGTGTACGTATTCCGATCATTGGCTTTGTATATGAATTACTCATTAGTTTGATATTGATGTTATAGTAATATCTGTTGGATCTAGATGCCAGAAATGGATATAGGCTTAACATTCATGTAGGCTTTAAATGCTTTGTATTGATTGGTAATGTGCGAGAGCAATTATTGGTCGGTACAAAATCACTCACAACATGCGGGGACCGAGAGGATATGTATGTCGTGAGTGATACGTGATGATATTAGGCGAACGATTGATTTATGTATAAAATGATCTGAAGAATGCATGTGTTATCAATTGATGAGATCCAATCCAACAAGGCTCCGTTTATAATTCAGTCTTTATTTTATATTTTCCATCTTTACATTTTCTGTATTTGTTTTTGGTTCCTTTTTAAACCAAAACTTTTGAACCATAAGCTTAGAAATGTAGATACCGTCGAACGACATTCTTTCCCTCGCACTGATCCCTGTGGATACGATAAAACTGGGTTACTTAATATAATTTTTGCTTGCTGCTGTATTTACAGTTCAACAAGCTGCTAGAACACCCGTTCTTATTTTCATGAATGATGCAGAAAAACTTCATATTGCTTTGAATGAGATGCGTCAAGAAAGGGATGCTTGGAGGAACAAGTACCAAATTGTTGACATGGAGAATGCAGAACTTCAGAAGCAGTTTAAGCAAAGAAATAAAGAAGAAACGGCTAACAAGAAGAGAAAAGTGCAAGGGGATTTATTTTCCTCTTGCATTCTGAGTTCAGGCACTCCCTCTACCTCAATTGCTTGGAAGTTGGTTATCGATAAGCTCATAGTTGGGAAGACTCAGATGGAAGACCAGATCAAAGAACTCAATAAGAAGCTGCAAGGAGGATCTTCTTCTCATGGTATTTCTTAGGATTTCTAGTTTCTAGTTTTCTATTATCTTCTGTTTTGATTAGGATTCTTGAAAATGTACTCAAAAAATTGTAATCCTTTTCCATTATCAATAAAAGGAGAATTTCAGTATTTCAAATGTGTTGTCTCAATATAATGTTTTGCAATTGACTTTGCATCTTTGAAGTTCCTTGAAGGCTTTGCATTTGCATATTGCATATCAAGCATCATCTCTTGCATTGTTTCTTGCCTTTTCCATGTGTCTTATGTTTCTCTTGGTCTTCATTCAGCCAAGTTGTTGCACCAGTATAATACTCGAGCTAATATGAAGAAAAAGATGGATCAACTACAACAAGAGAACCGTGAGCTTCGTGAGGAAATGACAACTTTGAAGGATAGTTTGGAGAGACTCACTACTATGATGGAATCGCTGGTTGCTGCTCAGAATCAGCCACCCCCTCCTCCTCCGCTTTCGATTCCTGTGCAAAGGACAGTCATCTATGAGATTGTCTCAACCTCCATCTCTGTGGCGCTTGCTAGTGTTCATCAACACTCCATGCCTCCTGGTTCCCCTGGGGCATGCCTTTTAACTTTATTCCTATTGGTTATCAACCACCACCACCTACTGAAGTTCCAGTTATTCCCACCGTTCAGCTTGTGATGTCTGTACCACCGCCAGTGGTTCATACCGTTCCTTTTATTGAAGAGCCGATTTTCCACACCACTCAAAGTGAAAATGTCAGTGCTTATGAGAAAATGGAAGAGATCCAAGATTAATTTGCTGAAATGCAGAAAGAATTCAAAGCCTTGAGAGGTAAAGAACTGTTTGGGAAGAATGTCCATGAGTTGTGCCTGGTTCCTAATGTGAAGATCCCACGTAAGTTCAAGGTCCCTGACTTTGAAAATTATAAGGGTAACTCTTGTCCAATGAGCCATATGTCAACTCAGACCGATAATAATCAGCTTCTCATTCACTACTTTCAAGATAGTTTGTCTGTTGCAGCCTTGAAATGGTATATGGGACTCGACAGTACTCGAATTCGCACTTTCAAAGATTTGGGCATGGCTTTTGTGAAGCAGTATAAATATAATGTGGATATAGCTCCCGATCGTGACCAGCTTCGAGCAATGGCTCAGAAAGATAAGGAGACATTCAAAGAATACGCGCAGAGGTGGCGCGAGATTGCTGCTCAAATTAATCCTCCTTTGGAAGAAAAAGAGATGACTAAGATCTTTTTGAAAACTCCGAGTCCTTTCTATTATGAGCGTATGATTGCTAGTGCCCCGAGTGATTTCACTGAGATGGTTAATATGGGGATGAGAATGGAAGAAGGTGTCTGTGAAGGACGTTTGTCAAAAGATGGTAATTCTACTGGAAATTCCAAGAAATATGGTGGAGGACTTGCCAAGAAGAAAGAAGGTGAGACCAATGTTATTTCTCGTAGAAGACGCATACAGAGTTATGGTAAGAATAATCAATGTCAGCAACATGTTGCATCTGTTACACCTGTTATCAATTCAACTCCTGTTGTTCAATTGCTCATCAACAATGTTCTAATCAACAGAACAATCAACGGGGCCATTTTCAGAAGGATTTTGATCCGATTCCGATGACCTACTCAGATTTGCTTCCTGGTCTAATTCAGAAGAATCTTGTTTAGACCCGTGTGCCACCTGCTGCTCCAAAAGATTCTTCGTGGTGGTATAGGGCTAAAGCTCGTTGTGCTTTCCATCAGGGAGGAGCTGGGAATGATACTGAGAACTGTTATCCATTGAAGATGGAAGTGCAAAGATTGGTTAGAAATGGTATTTTGTCATTTGAAGACACCAATCCTAATGTACAATCGAACCCGTTGGCCAATCATGGTAAGGCATCTGACAATATGGTTTATGGTTGTCCTGGTACATTCAAAAAAATTTATATTCGTTGGATTCGAAGATCTCTTGTGGAAATGTATGCACTTTTGAGTGAATACCATGATATTGATCATGATTATGCAGCTTGTTGCATCTGTTCTGTGAACCCGCGTGGTTGTGTGATAGTGAAGAGGGACATTCAAGGGATGATGGATCAGAATTTGATTGAGGTCATTGCTAAAAGAGATGAATATCAGGATGAGGTGAATGTTATTGTGCCACATTTTAATATTCCTAAATGAGTTGTTATCTTTTATGACAATCAGAAAATAGCTGTTACACCTTTGGTTATTCGGTTGCCCGGTCCAGTACCCTATGAATCTGACAAGGCTGTGTCGTATAAGTACAATGCTACCATGGTAGAAGATGGTAAGGAAGTGCCCATTCCTTCTTTGTCTTCTGTGGTAAGCATCGCTGATGTTAGTAGCGTGACCCGGAGTGGTCGAGTTTTTGCTTCTGAGCCTTCAAAGATTATGGAGAATGTTGTTGCTGGAAAACGACCTCAAGATGAGAGTAATGTCGATACTTCTGGCCAGTCCAGTGGTGTGAACAAGAAGGCTTATGAGGATGAGGTATTGAAATTGATCAAGAAGAGTGAGTACAATGTGGTAGATTAACTCTTGCACACCCCGTCCAAGATTTCAGTGTTGTCCCTATTGATGAATTATGAAGCTCATAGAGAGTCTTTGCAGAAGGTATTGGAACAAGCATATGTTGAACATGATGTGATAGTTAATCAGTTTGATGGCATTGTTGCCAACCTCACAGCATGCAATTATTTGAGTTTTTGTGATGAAGAGTTACCCAAGGAGGGGAGAAATCACAATTTGGCTTTACATATCTCTATGAACAGTCAAGAAGATGCACTTTCCAATGTGCTAGTTGATACATGCTTTTCTTTGAATGTGTTGCCAAAATCTACTTTGTCAAGGCTTTCGTACCAAGGTGCTCCCATGAGGTATAGTAGGGTTGTGGTTAAAGCTTTTGATGGATCTAGAAAAACTGTGATTGGAGAGGTTGATCTTCCAATCAAAATAGGACTATGATTCTTCCAAATTACTTTCCAAGTAATGGATATTCGTCCTGCTTATAGTTGTCTGTTTGGCCGACCCTGGATTCATGAAGCTGGGGCAGTGACTTTGACTCTTCATTAGAAATTGAAATTTGTTCAGAATAACAAGCTGGTAATTATTGGAGGTGAACAAGCAATGCTAGTGAGGCATCTTTCATCCTTTTCATATGTTGATGCCGACGAAGCCGTTGGGACTCTGTTCCAAGATCTTTCCGTCGATGATAAAGCTTTTAAGAAGAATGGGTTACCCATGTCTTCTTTGAAAGATGCTCTGCATGTATTAGAGTCTAGTCGGTTTGACGGTTGGGGCCGAGTTATCGATGTGGTTGATAACCTGGGAAAAACTGATTTAGGCTTTACGCCTGGTACAGTTAGAAGAGATTTGAAGCGTATTAATGAGGCCTTTCACAACGCTGGATTCATCAACAAAGATCATTCTACAGCTGCGATTCTTGAAGATGACTCTGAAGGCTACATCCCATTTGGTTATGAAAATGATTATATTCCTGTTGAAGATTCAGAGCCTTATTTGGAAGACCCTGGATACGATTCTGAGACAGAGGATGCATATGTGCCCTTTTATTCCCCTCGGAAGAGGTTTAAGGAACCAGAATATGAAGGCAGTGCCATCATTGAAAATGATGAAGAGGAAGAACTTCCCAATTTCGTGACACATGGACAAATATGCCAGAATTGGATAACTGTTGATGTTCCCACTGTTATTCATTTTTCAAAGTAATTTGTTTTTGTTTCTTTCAAAAATCCTTTCACTCTGCCCAAGGTGAAAGTGAATTTGTGTGGGCTTTGTTTCAAATTTTATCATCATCAATAAAATATTATTTTGTTTATCCATGTTATGTTTTCCCTTTTTGCTTTATTTATGAAAATGGTAACATAAAAAAACCAAAAAAATAATAATCATGTGATAATAACTTTTATCTGCATAATACTTGCACTCCTTGTTCATATTCTAAAATCAAACATAAAATCATTGTGCAGATTGATTGTTAAACCCATTGAAAACAATGACCCTATGCCCTTTCCCAACTTTGAGTTCTCTGTGTTTGGAGCTGAAGAAGAGGATATTGAATGGATTCCAGATGAAATTTCTCGATTGCTTGAGCATGAGGAAAAATCCATTCAGCCTTATGAAGAGCCGGTAGAATTAGTTAATTTGGGTTCAGATGGTGATAAGAAAGAAGTCAAGATTGGGGCACTGCTATAATCAGATGTTAAGAAGAGGATAGTAGAGCTTCTTAGAGAATATGTTGAGGTATTTGCTTGGTCCTATCAAGACATGCCTGGTCTTGATACTGATATTGTGGAGCACCATTTGCCATTGAAGCCTGAATTTCCACCTGTGAAGCAGAAATTGAGAAGAACTCATCCCGACATGGTTGTGAAGATCAAAGAGGAGGTTCAAAAGCAGATTGATACTGGTTTTCTTGTAACTTCTGAGTATCCTCAATGGGTGGCCAATATTGTGACTGTTCCAAAGAAAGACGGAAAAGTCTGAATGTCCGTTGACTATAAAGATTTGAATAAAGCAAACCTGAAAGATGATTTTCCACTGCCACACATTGATATGTTGGTAAATAATATTGCTAAGTTCCATATCTTTTCTTTTATGGATGGATTTCCGGTTATAATCAAATAAAGATGGCACCCGAGGTTATGGAGAAGACAACATTCATTACACCCTGGGGAACATTCTGTTACATAGTGATGCCCTTCGGTTTGAAAAATGCCGGTGCAACGTACTAGAGAGCTATGACCAATTTGTTCCATGATATGATGCATAAAGAAATTGAGGTCTATATGGATGATATGATTTGTAAGTCGAAGACTGAAGAAGATCATATTGAGTACTTATTGAAGCTATTTCAACGTTTGAGAAAGTTTAAGCTCCGATTGAATCCTAATAAGTGCACTTTTGGTGTCCGTTCTGGAAAGTTGTTGGGCTTTATTGTCAGCCAAAAGGGCATTAAAGTTGATCCTGGTAAAGTTAAAGCTATTCAGGAAATGCCTGCGCCCAAAACAGAAAAACAAGAGGATTCTTGGGACGTTTGAATTATATCTCCCAATTTATATCCAATATAACTGCCACTTGTGCGCGATCTTCAAGCTTCTCCACAAAGATCAGGGTTGTGTCTGGACAGAGGATTGTCAGAAAGCTTTTGATAGCATTAAATAGTATCTGCTTGAACCTCCGATTTTGTCTCCTCCTGTGGAAGGAAGACCTATGATTATGTATTTGATTGTGTTGGAAGAGTCTATGGGTTGTGTTCTGGGTCAACAAGATGAATCTGGTAAAAAAGGATTTGTCATTTATTATTTGAGCAAGAAGTTCACCTATTGTGATTCTCGGTACTCAATGCTTGAAAAGACATGTTGTGCTTTAGCTTGGGCTGCCAAGCGCCTTCGCCAGTATATGTTGAATCATACAACTTAGTTGCTATCCAAAATGGATCAAGTCAAGTATATTTTTGAAAAGCCTACTTTGACTGGGAGGATTGCTCATTGGCAAATGTTGTTTTCAGAATATGATATCGACTACCGAACTCAAAAAGCGATAAAAGGAAGTGTTTTGGCTGACCATTTGGCACACCAACCAATTAATGATTATCAACCTATCAGGTTTGATTTTCCTGATGAGGATATGATGTATCTAAAGGCTAAAGATTGTGAAGTACCATTACCTGATGAAGGGCCTGAGCCTGGATCCGATGGGGTTTGATTTTTAACGGAGCTGTTAATGAGTATGGCAATGGTATTGGGGCAATAATTATTACTCCTCATGGTTCTCATGTTCCTTTCACTGCAAGGTTGATGTTCACCTGCACAAATAATACGGCAGAGTATGAAGTGTGTAATATGGGCTTGGAAGAAGATATTGATTTAAGAATTAAGATTCTTGATGTATACGGAGATTCAGCCCTGGTGATTAATCAGATTAAAGGGGAGTGGGAGACACGTCAACCCAATATTATTCCTTATCGAGATTATGCAAGAAGGTTGTCAACTTTCTTCAATAAAGTTGAGTTTCACCATATACCGAGAGTAGAGAATCGAATGGCAGATGCTTTAGCAACTATATCCTCCATGATTGTTGTGAATCGGTGGAATGATGTGCCGAAAATCAATGTTATGCGTCTTGATAGACCATCTCATGTGCTTGCAGTTGAAGAGATTTTTTATGATAAACCGTGGTATTATGATATCAAATGCTTTCTTCACAATCAAGAGTGACCACTTGGAGCATCGAAGAAAGATAAGAAGACTTTGAGAAGATTGGCTGGTAGTTTCTTCTTGAATAATGATGTGCTGTATAAGAGAAATTATGACATGGTCTTGCTCAGATGTATGGATAGACACGAAGAAGACATGTTAATGAAAGAAATTCATGAAGGATCTTTTGGTACCCATGCCAATAGGCATGCAATGGTTAAGAAAATGTTGAGGGCAGGTTACTATTGGCTGACAATGGAATCTGACTGTTGCAAATATGTGAAGAAGTGCCATAAATGCCAGGTTTATGCTGACAAAATTCATGTACCTCCAACTCCTCTCAATGTTATCTCTCCTCCATGGCTTTTCTCCATGTGGGGTATTGATATGATTGGAATAATTGAGCCTAAAGCGTCGAATGGACACCATTTCATATTGGTGGCTATTGACTATTTTACCAAGTGGGTTGAAGCGACATCGTATGCCAATGTGACCAAGCAAGTAGTGGTCTGGTTTATCAAGAACCAAATCATCTGTCGCTATGGTGTTCCGAGCAAGATTATCACTGATAATGGGCCGAATCTGAATAACAAGATGATGAAAGAATTATGCGATGAGTTTAAGATTGAGCATCATAATTCTTCTCCTTACAGACCTAAGATGAATGGGGTTGTTGAAGCTTCTAATAAAAATATTAAGAAGATTATTCAGAAGATGGTTGCTACATACAAGGATTGGTATGAGATGCTCCCTTTTGCTTTGCATGGGTATCATACATCCGTCCGCACTTCAACAGGGGCAACCCCTTTCTCTCGTGCTTATGGTATGGAAGTAGTGCTCCTGGTAGAAGTTGAAATCCCTTTTGTGAGAGTTTTGATGGAAGCTGATTTGTTTAAGGCTGAATGGTGTCAGAGTAGATACGCTCAGTTGAATTTGATTGAAGAGAAAAGAATGATGGCCTTGTATCATGGCCAGTTGTATCAACAAAGAATGAAGAAAGCTTTTGACAAAAAGGTTCGACCTCGTATGTTTAGAGAAGGTGACCTTGTGCTAAAAAAGATCTCTGCTTTTACCACTGATTCTAGGGGCAAGTGGACTCCTAATTATGAAGGCCCATACGTTGTTAAGAGAGCCTTCTCTGGCGATGCATTACTTCTTACAACTATGGATGGTGAAGAGTTCACTCGTCCTGTGAATGCTGATGTAGTCAAGAAATACTTCGGCTAAAAATAAAAAGAACAGTTCGCTAAGTTGAAAACCCGAAAGGGCGGATTAGGCAAAAATGAGCGTCTCGGTGGATTGAAAACCCGAAAGGGCGGTTCAGGCAAAAATTAGAGACAAAAACAGAAATAATCATCCCGGTAGATTGAAAACCCGAAAGGGCAATCTAGGCAAAAGTTAGGGATCATGGAAAGTAACTGCATCTGGCAAGTCTTGATCGTTGAAAGCAACATTGTCTATCAAGGATTTTGCTTCAAATAATCCTCAGCTGAAGTTCTGAGCACATTGGAATTCAAAGTTGTTAGGGAGAATAGTGGTCATTGTATTTCAATGTTACCAATTCCATGTATTTACCATTTTTCAAACTTTGTAATGATCCATGGAGTTATGCCATTTGCGGACTACCATTCTATTAATAAAATTTGGGCATTTGTCCCTTTGTTTGCAATTCTTACTTTGTTTCTGTTTGCAAAATTTCATTTATTGTTGATGATGATTTTTGAAACAAAATGTGAATAATTGATTTAATAATTTTTTTTTGGAAATTATTAAAACATTTTCCTTTGATTTATGAATACAAAAAGGAATGTCAATGGTTATTCCAAGAATGGTAAGATCAATGTCTTCCTCAGCAGGGTTTGTTCTTACTCTTCTAGTAGAATTTACTGACAGCTCCCCAATAGAGTTTGTTGATGCTTCTCCGGTAGAATTTACTGACAGCTCCCCAGTAGAGTTTGTTGATGCTTCTCCAGTAGAATTTGTTGATATTTCCTCAGCAGAATTTGTTCATGTAACCAGTTGTTGACAGGATGATGGGTTCCTTCAAAGGTTTGTTATGATGTGATGGACTCAGAAAATCTCGTATTTCCGAGTTGATTATCGGTTTAAGTTTTCTCTAGACGAGTGTTGTTCGGTTTTCCCCCAGCTATGTCTCGATCTAGATTTTCTCCAGCTGATTATGTTACGGTCAGGCAGTTGAGCAGTTTTGAAGACCCTCTCTCATTAGTGTTAATCCCCATGCAGAGGTTCAATTTTTTGCCATCCCCAACAAAAATCATGTGAAGAATCCTCACTCAAAGTTGTATCCTCTAGACGTGTTGTTGTTGCTTTGGATGTCCCCAAATAGAAAGCAATGTTTTTTTCCTCTAAGAAGCATTGACATAGTGACCGCTTGTCAGATTTTATCTTGTCTTGTGGATATCTTTCCTCTCCAGGTTGTTCTACCTAGGAGTGTTCAAAAATTTGGTTAATTGATCCAAATATCTAATCTGAATTAAATTGAACCATAATAAACTTGAACCATTTAAATGGTTAATAAACTGAATTGTTTATTTTAAGCAATTCAATTAATCTAATTGAATTTAAAAACTACTTTAAATTGTTATAAACCTTTTCCATAACTTTATCAAAAATATAAATACTATTATTTAACAAATATTTTAATTACAATTTTTTAATATTTCTAATTAGTGACTACATATTATAATTTTTTTTCACATTTTCACTCTATGTTGTTCTTATCCAAACTTGAATCCTAGATTCTCAAATTTCATTCTATGTTGTTCTTCCCCAAACTTAAACCCTAGATTCTCATTCAATTCATCCTCAATTTCACCATAAATCTCATGTTTCGCTCCAATTCAAATTCATCTTCAATTTCACCATATATCTGCTTCTCATCAACACGAATCGAGCACCATGGGAGATGTTGAAGCAAGCTGACGTATAGCAGCAGAAGACATCTCGTGTTTTGTTCGAATTAGTGAAGTTTTGAATATTGCAAAGCGAATTGAGAGGACTGAATTAACTTCGACTACGCTATGTTTCGGTAACACTCAAAACTAATCTCATGCTGCTAGTTATGGTTATTATATGTGAGTTTCGATTCGGTTTTTTTCCGCATTTCGGTTTGGGAATATTATGATAACTTTGGATTGATGCCATTTTGTAAAAATTATTGCCACTGCTGCTATAGGTCATGATTTTCTCTGATTTTCAAATTTTCTTGATTCTTGTACTTTAATCGCAGAATTGTGTTTAAGTGTTCTATCAATTTTGCTGCTTATAACATAGTGCTTATCAATATAAGCACTTATGCATAAGCTTAAATAAGCCATTTTTTTTTATAGAAAATGATAAAATGATGTTAAATTGTTTGTGTATGCTATAAGTTGTTTTCATAATATATCTTGAAAATTTTATGAAAATAAGCTAAAAAAGGTTTATGATTAGCTGTTTTTATAAATTCTCCGAAACAGGGTCACAAAATTTATCTCAGTAAATTTGCTTATTCAGGCCTCCAGTTTTTTCCTGCTTCTATTTGTCTGACTGGTGCTTAAAACTTTTCAGCAAAATTGTAGCAACTTCGATATGGATAGTCATGACAGCGTTACAGACTTTGAGACAGAAGAACGTATCGGTTCTGCACCTCCAATTTTTAATAATGCTGATTTGTTGCCTCAAAAGCGTAAAAATCGATCAGAAGCATGGAATCATTTTACACCGATGCCGCAGAACACGGAAATGTCTAAGTCAGCAAAATGCAAGCATTGTGGCTCCTTGATCAAGTATAATGGTGGAACAAGCGCTATGCTAGCTCATTTGAGAAGATGTAGTGATAATCCAGATAATTCGGTGAATGTGACAATGCATGAACCATCTTCAAGTTCAATGGAAAATAGGGAAGCAGTTGTTAATTCATCCCCTTCGGTTCCCAAATTTGACCAAGAAGTAAGCCGAATGGACTTGACAAAAATGTTTGTAGCCATGGAACTTCCATTTCAAAAGGTAGAGCATCCATATTTTCATAGGTTCATTTATGGCTTACAACCAAAATTTAAGTTCCCATCACGCAATACATTGGCACACGATATTTTGAAGAATTGGGACGCGGAGAAAGCAAAGATGAAGACTATTTTGTCACAAAATTGTCGTCGAGTTTGTATCACTACATACACATGGACATCTACCCAAGACTCTAATTACATGTGTCTCACAGGGCATTACATTGATAACAATTGGAAGCTACACAAAAAGATTTTGAATTTTACTGAAGTCGCAGACTACACAGGAGATATTATGGCCAAAATAGTTAAGAAGTACTTAAATGGTTGGGAACTAAATCGTGTGCTTAGTGTGACAGTGGACAATGCATACTCAAATGATGTTGGAATTCAACATCTCAAAAGATGGCTTCTCTCTCAGAATGGCCTAGTTTTGAATGGAGAATACCTTCATACACGCTGTTGTGCCCACATATTAAACCTTATTGTGAAGGATAGGATGAAAGAAGTTGATGATTCTATTGTACAAATTCGTGCAGTGGTGAGTTATGTGAGGCGTACTCCTTCGAGGTTTAGAAGATTTAAGAAATGTATTGATCATGAAACAATTAGATATAAAGGTTATGTTGGGAGAGATTGTGAGATTCGGTGGAACTCAACATATCTAATGTTAAAGGGTGCATTAAAACATAACAAGACCTTTACAGAGTTAGAATTTAGAGACCGAAAATATTTTAATGAAATGAGTAAGGATAAAGGAGTGCCTAGACAAGAAGATTGGGAGCATGTTGAGTTAATCCTTCCATTTCTATAGATATTTCACGAAGCTACAGAGCGTATTTCGGGATCTTCTTATGTGACAAGCAACATGTATATGCTTGAGGTTTTTGGCATTGGAAGAAGCATTTTGAACATGTGTAATTCGGAAGATGTAAAGGTAAGGTCAATGGCTATAAAGATGAAGGAAAAGTACAATAAATATTGGGGAAAACCTGACCACCTTAACATGCTGTTGTTGATTGCAATGGTATTAGACCCTCGATGTAAAATGAAGCTTGTGGTATGGATGGCAGCTAGGATTTATGATAGTGGTGATGCAGAGTATTTGAAAACTAAATTTGATTCATATTTGAAATCTATTTTTGATGAATACTCTGGTGGGTAGTGTCTCGTCTAGGTAGTTCTGTCAATCTATCCAGTGGTTTTAATACAGTTAATGATCCGTACCATTGCGCTGAATTCTACCAGTCAGATGAGTGCAACACATCAGAGACAGAATTACAGAAGTATATTCAAGAAGAAGTAGAAAACCGTCCTTCAAATTTTGATGTGCTAGAGTGGTGGAAGGTGAATTCAAGCCGATATCCAATACTTGCAAGCATTGCAAGAGAGGTTTTAGCCATACCGATATCCAGTGTAGCCTCTGAATCAGCGTTCAGTAATGGAGGAAGGATCCTTGACGCATATCATAGTTATTTAACACCGGCTAGTGTGGAAGCACTTATTTGTACTAAAGATTGGCTCAAAGGACTAGTTCCGTCTTTTCTTAGTATTGAGGATCTCGATAATATTGATCGAATTGAGGATGGTAAGATGTCAATAAAAAATAGTGTCTTATTACTTTATCGATACATATTAATTTTTTTCCTTTCTTTTGCAGAATTATATTCTATGCCAGATGCTGGCAGTTGCTCGGTCTCTGTGTCAATTGTTGATGATTAAGGGTAAGTCTGTTTGTGAGAAAGTCTGTTTTTATATTTTAGTGAAAAGGTGTTATTGGTGTTGGGGCTTGGTTCTGCTGCTGTGTCTGTTTGTTCGATAGTTCCTGCGAAATTCTTTTAGCAGGAATATTGATCATTGTATGCCTTAAGTTTATAGTTAATGGAACAATTCTGTTTTGTGGAGAGTTATATGGAGGTTTCAATCTAACTGGTTAGGGCAGTTCAGGTAGCACTGTTAGGGCACAGTTACTTTGTTAGATTTTCCTAGGCAATGTTTGTTAGAAGTTAAGACTCTGTTAAATTAGTTTGATGAATTCGGTTATGACTTGGTGAGTTAGAGTTAAATCTGTTAACTTTTGGTGGTTATGATGTGTTATCCCATTAATAGTTAGTTAATGTTTGGAGTTTTCAATTAGTTAAATAATCTTGTTAGTAAGGTCTGTTATGAATTAACTGTTAGATTCACTTCTATTACAGTTTGAATCATGGTGAAGAAGTTAGTTAGTTTTGAATTTGATTAGTGTAATGGTTAGCTCTGTTAAACTTCTTTTGGACGGGTTAGTAAGTTATTAGTTATATGAATTGAGTTATAGCTGTTAGGGAGGTTAGCAAAATTGAGGCGAAAATTTGGAAGCTATCTTGGTTAAAAAAAGTTAGTATTGCATTTCAATTACTGAAAAATCAAAAGAGTTAGTTGTTGATGTTTGTAATCTACTGAAGTTCTGTCATGCTTGAATTAGTTAGCTAGAATGTGTTAGCTTATGTTAATGTTAATAGTGATATGAATTTAATTGACTATTAGGTGTTAGGATTAGTTATGAAAATGCATTGATAAATTTGATAAAGTTGTCGCTGCCGATTTACTGCTTTGTATTGTTGTATTATTGTGGTTTCGATTGTTATGCTGCAACTTCTTGTAAACACTGCCCATAAACTATTGTTATGTTGTTGCTAGGATAAACTATTGACAATTATTTGCGGTTTCAGTTTTGATTTAATTGTGTAGCTGCTTGTGATTATCTAAGCAATGCACTGTTATACATGTTGCTGCTGTTCTACTGCATAATAAATTTCGATTGCTGCATACACAGTTGTTCTGCACAAATGCACTTCTAGATTAGTAAGTAAGTAGTAATTTTTTCCTTCAACTTCTATCAAATGGTTTAGTAATTTATAGCATGCTGACAGCTTGGAAAGTTCTGTAGTTTGGAAATTATGAATCTAGCTTGAAACTGTTAGCAAATTCTCCTGGAGATCATGCAAGTAATTGCTGGTGTTTCCTTCTAAATTCACCTGAAAATAGTAGTTCACTTTAACATTGGATACTTTGAAACAAATTGCAGACTTACAGTGACCCTAAACTAAGCAACTATGCTTCTTGCGGCACGTGTTTTCAAGTAAAGATAAAATTTACAAGATTGAAAGGTGATAATCATATTTTAGTAAAATAATTTTAGTAACATATGCGTTTCTTTAATTATTCACGCATTTGATTAGTAACACTGAGTTTCTTTAATGGGGTGATATTGTCTTTCTTAACTTTTTTAATATTTCCACGCATTTTTTATATTTTAGTGAAAGGGTGTTATTGGTGTTGGGGCTTGGTTCTGCTGCTGTGTCTGTTTGTTCAGTAGTTCCTGCGGAATTCTTTTAGCAGGAATATTGATCATTGTATGCCTTAAGTTTACAGTTAATGGAACAATTTTGTTTTGTGGTTGTTGTTTGAAGTTGAATTGGTTTGTTGAATTGTTGCAGATTCAAATTAAAGGTGATTGGAAGTGTTTGAAGGTTGAAGAATTGGAGATGAAGATGAATAAGAAATGTGGTTGAAAGAAAGTTTGATCATCATGCTGTTTATATGCTCTTAAGGACAGGAACTTGTGGTTTGAAAAGTTCTGTAGTTTGGAAATTATGAATCTAGCTTGAAACTGTTAGCAAATTCTCCAGGAGATCATGCAAGTAATTGCTGGTGTTTCCTTCTAAAATCACTCAAAAATAGTAGTTCACTTTAACATTGCATACTTTGAAACAAATTGCAGACTTACAGTGACCCTAAACTAAGCAACTATGCTTCTTGCGGCACGTGTTTTCAAGTAAAGATAAAATTTACAAGATTGAAAGGTGATAATCGTATTTTAGTAAAATAATTTTAGTAACATATGAGTTTCTTTAATTATTCATGCATTTGATTAGTAACACTGAGTTTCTTTAATGGGGTGATATTGTCTTAACTTTTTTAATATTTCCACGCATTTTATATTTTAGTGAAAGGGTGTTATTGGTGTTGGGGCTTGGTTCTGCTGCTGTGTCTGTTTGTTCAGTAGTTCCTGCGGAATTCTTTTAGCAGGAATATTGATCATTGTATGCCTTAAGTTTACAGTTAATGGAACAATTCTGTTTTGTGGTTGTTGTTTGAAGTTGAATTGGTTTGTTGAATTATTGCATATTCAAATTAAAGGTGATTGGAAGTGTTTGAAGGTTGAAGAATTGGAGATGAAGATGAATAAGAAATGTGGTTGAAAGAAAGTTTGATCATCATGCTGTTTATATGCTCTTAAGGACAGGAACTTGTGGTTTGAAGTTTGGATTATGAAAAATAGATTTGGATTTTGGGAAGATTTGATTAAGTTTACAGTTAATGAAACAATTCTATTTTGAGAAAGTTTAAATTTTGATTTGTGGGATTGAAGGAAATTTTCTCAATTTTGTTGAAAATTTGGTTAAGCGATTTGATGGTAATATCAATTTAAGATTTGTATCAAGTTCTAATTTTATTTCTGATATGATCTGGTTTTGGTAAGTTTTGATTTTGAATTTGGAATGTTGGTTTTTGACATTATGTGGCATCCAATTTTGTTGTTTCTGTTGTGTGGCTATAACCGGATTCTAGTTCAATAATATCCAATTACTGTTATAACTTTTAATTCATTCATGAGAACAAAAAATGGATTAGATAGATTCATATGAAGGGATAATATGAACTATGGATTCTATTTTTAGTGTTTCCAATTACACACTAACAATCACAGATTTGAAAAGTTTAAACCAAAATTGCTATTTAAATCAAAAAGTTAAAAAAATCTAGATTTGAATCCAATTTTATTTAAACTAAAAAGTTTAAAAATTGTTATTTAAACCAAAAAGTTTAAGAAAAATCTAGGTTTGAATCCAATTTTATTTTAAAAAATCACAAAAAACTGTTTTTTTAATATTTAAGAAAACCAGTTTGAAATTTGGTGAAAAAAATAATCCAGTTCTTCTAAAAAATTGGTTTTAAACTGGTTAAACTGGTTTAAAATGGTGAACTGGTTCTAAAATGGTTCTAAATTATAAACTGGTTATGAACTGGTTCTGAACCAAATTGAAGTGGTTTAATAGATTAACCACTTTTTGATAAAGTGGTTTTTAAGAACTGCACTGAACCATTAATATGGTTCGGTTCAATTCAGTTCATGAACCACGAACACCCCTAGACTTCTACCCAGAGATTTATCCTTGCTAATTCCCCAACGGAGGCGGTGCATTATTCTTTTGATTGTTTCCCAAGCATAGAGCAATGATGTTAACTCCTTATTTTCCCCGGCAAGTCCAGGATGTACTTCTCTCTAGATTGTTTTATTCAGAGATTCCTCCCAGTGAAGATTATGCATCACCATTACGGCTATTCCCCAGTGAAGTCACTGATGACATCTCTATATTTAAGGAGTACTGATATATTAGTCGCCTGTCGGGTTTTCTCTCATTTATGATGAATATTGATCTAAAATCCCCCACATTTTGACCTTTTGCTGTTTATTCCCAGCAAGTCCATGATACTTTGCTCAGAATTGGTTAATCCCCCTAAGAGTGTTCTCGTATCTCCAGCAGATTTGTCTTGTTTTCCTAGTGGATTTTGCATAGATGTTTATATGTCTACAATCCCCAGGGGATTCATTATTTTTCTGCAGCAGATCTCTTCATCCTTTTGAAATGAAAGTTCATGTGAATTTTGTATTATCCCCAGGAAGAATCAGAAGGTCTGGGTTATTATGATTCCCCAACAGCTTTCCTTCCATCCTCAAAGTAGAGTTTATGATTCCTCTTTGTGGATTGTTGATGTTAGAAGATTGATATTTGGGTTTCTCCCCAAGGAGTATCTTCTTTTCTCCAGCAAGATTTGAGCCTTGTAGTAGGATTTATTTTCCTTTGATGGCTTTTGTTTATCTCTTGCAGGATTTCTTCAGCTAAATCCCTAGCAGAGCAGCTAATGATATCTCCATCTTGTTGAGATTAGCCGAGTATTCAGTGGTGTTGTGATGTTTATTCCACCCTATGTTTATCCTTATGTCTGTTTTGTCAGCATATTCATACTCATACGCATTGCATGCACATTCATTTGTTATGCATAACATATTGTTGTTGCATTGTGCATCTTGCATTTTGTGTTGGTGCTTATTTGCTCTCTGGTGTTGTTATCCTCGCGGAGCGTGTAACACCCCCTTTCTATACCCCCAAATAATCACATAAATCATTTAGGCACATATATAAAAAAAATTCGCCAGAGTATGATTAAAACATAGTATAAAAGAGGCATGTCACATCATACATGCATTTAATACATACAACACCTGCTCAAAATATTGATATGCAACACTGGGGTAACTTACTACAGAGGAACTTTGTCCTTACACCCACATCTCAATATTTAGAATTAAAGCGGAAAATCCAAACATTGAAATACATCAAAATATATCTACATGGATATATACATCACCAAGCATGTTCACCAACATAATTCATGTTTACATAAACATGCATCCACAAGATACATATACAAATGTATCACAAAAGAATAATATATATCCTAGCTACCCGGTGCTACATATCAGAGCCAACCGCCAAAATAATGAAGACACGCTTCACAAAAGACCTCCAGCATACCTACTCTGCAATGCCTCATAGAGCATCATAAAACAGCAGAAGGGTGAGAAATATTATCATAGTAACAATGCATATAATTATATATATATAAACATAAAAATACACATATTCCACATTCTCACCACAATTCCTCACAATTCATTACCATTCATCACAATTCATTCATATACATTACAATGTATATCTATATATATCAACCAAGCATATTCATCATGCTTACTTTCATAATTCACCAACATTCCACATAAACATACACAATTATGTTTATTCACCAATACATCGTTATAAAGATGATACATGCAAATCATAGAGACCGACTCACGACTCTATGCAAATGCAATGCGGTACCGACTCAATCATCTTAAGTTCGCTCAGGAACTTCTGCTAGAACCATCGCTCGTTACCGAAGTAACTCCCCGTCGGGCCTACGATGTTCACCCATTGCTCACACCCCACATGGGCACACAATGTTTATGGATCGTTCACACCCCACCTGGGCACACGACCCGATCGCTCACACCCCACATAGGCACATGACCCGATTGCTCACACCTCACCTAGGCACACAATCCGATTGCTCACACCTCACCTAGGCACACAATCGTTTGTAATCATCGCTCACACCTCACATAGGCACACGATGTTACTACGGATTCTCATTTGAATCGCTCAACACAAGAATGTACTTCATTATGGTTCACATGCAAAATGACTCAAGACATTCTTGAAATGCACACATATTCACAATATATTTCATGCATTCATCTCATACAATCACATACAATCTATATACATTCATATCAATGCACTATTGTATGATTCACATTCAAACACACATTCAAAACGGCAAAAGTTGCTAAATAGCACTATTCCCAACTTTCCGACATAATTAAATCGGCTAACAATTTCCAAGACCTCATAATCACAAAGTACAGCTCATAAGCTTTCCAACGACACCAAGAATGTCAAAATACGATAAACGGAACAAAAGTTACAGACGAAACCGAAAACACATTTTGAAAAATCACATTTTTGACATCCCTCTGTCCATACGCGTATTGACATGCTTCATACGCGTATGAGCAGAGACTCATTTTTCCCAAAGATCACGTGTAAAATCCCGTACGCGTAATGCCCAACCTCGTACGCGTACTGCCCTACTGTGCTACGCGTATCATACGCAAATGGGCAGATGGCCCAGAAAACAAGCAACCCATACGCGTATTGGCCCATGGCTCGCCCACCATACGCGTATTGCCAAGGTCTATATGCGTATGAACATGCCCCATACGCGTATGACCTGGAAAAACCAGAAAAATTTCTGCAGTACCAAGTTCTGCGTTTTTCCCCCCAAAATTCTCCAATTTCATCCCCTACACTCAGAAAATTACCAGTTTGAAGTGTAATAATACCTATCTAACATGTATAGACAATCAATAACACTATCAACACAAGTTTACACAGTTTTGGATCAATTTCCAATCAATTTCTCAAATATGGTTTTATACAAAAACTCATAAAAATCAACAACAACAACACTACAATCATACATAATCACATACATTGATAAGATAATAATGTTTCACACCCTTACCCGGATTCCAAACTTGCTATTGATTGATCTTGATGAGATTCTAGGTTTTCCTCTTTTTCCTCTTCTTTTCTCTTCTCCCTTTTTCTTTCTCTTCCTTTTCTTTCTATCTTTCTCTATTTTCTCTCTTTTTTCTCTTTTCTATCCATTTTCTTTCTTTTCTATTTCTTTTCTTTCTTTTTCTACTAAATCAATTAATTCATTTTTCTCACAAATACTAATTCCACTAAATTATAACTTATCATTAATTGAGAAAAGTCTAAAATACCCTTTACTCTAATTTCCCCGAAAACTCTCAAAACGGTAAAATAACATTTACCACACCAATTTCACAAATAAAATAATTTATCGCCCAATTAAAATAAAAGACTCAACAAAAGGGAAATAATCAAAATTGGGGCGTTACAACTCTCCCCCACTTTAGAAATTTTCGTCCTCGAAAATAATACCTGATTCAAACAACTCCGGATACGACTCTCGCATCCCACTCTCTAGTTCCCACGTCATATTGCCCTCCGCAGCGCCTCCCCACGCTACTTTCACAAGCGCAATATCTTTGCCTCTTAGCTTCTTAACTTCACGATCCAAAATCCTAATCGGTAAAGCTTCCACCGTAAGGTTGTCTCTCACTTCAACATCATCCATAGGAATAACATGTGACGGATCCGGAACATACTTTCGAAGTTGCGAAACATGGAATACGTCATGCAAATTCGAAAGGTTCGGAGGCAACGCCACACGGTAAGCCACCACACCAACTCGTGAAGTAATCTGATACGGACCAATGAAACGAGAAGTCAACTTCTTAGACTTCAAAGCAAGACCCACACCCGTAACCGGTGTAACTCTCAAAAACACATGGTCGCCTTCTTGAAACTCAAGATCTTTCCTTCTCTTGTCATGACAGCTCTTTTGTCTACTTTGAGAAGCTTTCATCTTCTCCCGAATAAACCTCACTTTCTCCGTCGTTTGTTGTACCATTTCCGGTCCAACTATCGTCCTCTCGCCGGTTTCATGCCAACACAAAGGTGTTCGACATCTCCGACCATACAAAGCCTCAAATGGTGCCATACTTATACTCGAATGAAAACTGTTATTGTAAGTGAATTCAATCAATGCCAAATAACCATCCCAAGCACCACCTTGCTCGAGCACACAAGCACGCAATAAATCCTCCAACGATTGAATCGTCCTTTCGGTTTGACCATCCGTTTGTGGATGATAAGCCGAACTCAATCTTAGCTTAGAACCCAAAGCCTTTTGTAGACTCTCCCAAAACATCGATGTAAATCTAGGATCTCGATCCGATACAATACTCTTAGGAACTCCATGTAACGTCACCACCACAAGGACATAAATCTCGGATAACTTCTCCAAAGGATAACTAATATCAATTGGAATAAAGTGAGCAGATTTAGTAAGCCTATCTACAATCACCCAAATAGCATTATGGCCTCTTTGCGTATTCGGCAATCCCGTAACAAAATCCATCGATATACTATCCCATTTCCATTCTGGAATATCCAACGGTTGCATAAATCCACTCGGTTTTTGATGTTCCACCTTAGACTTTTGACAAGTCAAACATGCATACACAAATTGAGCAACATCCCTTTTTAAACCGGACCACCAAAAGATTTTCTTCAAATCTTGATACATTTTGTTCGCTCCCGGATGAATACTTAAATTACTTTGGTGCCCTTCTTCCAATATCATCTTTTTCAACTCCACATCATCGGGAATACAAATACGACCAAGGAATCTCAAAACTCCAAAATTATCAACCTTGAAATCTTCATTCTCATTCAACATCAAATCAACGAATTTCAAGTCCAACTTTTGTTTTTCACCTACCGTTGCAAGAAAATCATTCGTAACATGTAGCATACCAAGTCTCACACTTCTCGGCGTCGTTTCACAAACCAAACTCAAGTCTCTAAAATTCTCCAAAAGTTCCCATTCTCTCATCATCAATGCGGACATATGCAACAACTTCCGACTTAAGGCATCGGCTACCACATTTGCCTTACCCGGATGGTAATTCAAACCAAAATCATAATCCTTCAAAAGTTCTAGCCACCTTCTTTGTCTCATGTTCAATTCTTTTTTATCAAATAAATATTTCAAGCTTTTGTGATCACTAAAAACTTCAAATCTCGCACCATAAAGATAATGCCTCCATATTTTCAAAACAAACACCACGGCCGCCAATTCCAAGTCATGTGTAGGATAATTCTTTTCATGCACTCTCAATTGTCTAGAAGCATATGCTACAACTTTTCCATCTTGCATCAAAACACCACCTAAACCTATCAATGAAGCATCACAATACACAACAAATGGTTCATTAGGATTAGGCAAAATCAAGATCGGAGTCGTTGTCTACCTCCTCTTTAACTCATTGAAACTCTCTTCACAATGAATATCCCAAATGAAAGCCTTTCCTTTACAAGTCAATTGCGTTAAAGGAAGTGCCAACTTCGAAAATTCCTCAATAAACCTCCGATAATAACCCGCCAAGCCTAAAAAGCTTCGAATCTCCGTAACCGACCTAGGAGCCTCCCATTGCATCACCGCATCGATCTTGGATGGATCAACACTAATACCACTACCGGAAATAATATGTCCAAGAAAACTTACCTCCGACAACCAAAATTCACATTTTGACAACTTAGCATACAATTGTTTCTCTTTCAAAATTTGCAACACAATTCTCAAATGCTCTTCATGCTCCTCTCGAGACTAAGAGTAAATCAAAATATCATCGATGAACACAACCACAAAATGATCCAACTGTTCATGAAAAATATGATTCATGTATTCCATAAACACACCCGGCGCGTTAGAAACCCCGAATGGCATCACGAAATATTCGTAATGACCATACCGTGTCCTAAATGCCGTCTTTTGAATATCCTCACCTTTCACACGAATCTGGTGATATCCCGATCTCAAATCAGTCTTACTAAAAACATTCGCACCAACCAATTGGTCCATTAAATCATCGATCCTTGGAAGCGGATACTTGTTCTTAATCGTCACTTTGTTCAATTGTCGATAATCAATGCATAATCGCATACTCCCGTCCTTCTTCTTTACCAACAATACCGGAGCACCCCAAGGAGAAACACTTGGCCTTACAAATTTCTTATCCAACAAGTCATTCAATTGCTTTTTCAATTCTACCAATTTCGATGCCGACATACGATACGGTGCCATCGAAATCGGTCTAGTACCCGGAACTAAATCAATGGAAAATTCAACTTCTCTTTCCGGCGGTACATCCGTAATGTCTTCCGGAAACACTTCTGGAAATTCACACACCACTGGGAACACATCAAGTGAGACTTTACTCTCCACTGACAATGATGCAAACAAACCAAACAATTGAGCTTCGTCCTCTAAAAGTCTCTTCAACTCTTTAGTGGATAGGAAACTCTCAAATTCATCATCTTCCAAAGAAGGAAACCTTACTAACTTGTGATAGCAATCGATATGAACTCAATTAAATTGCAACCAGTTCATACCCAAGATTACGTCCAATCCCACCAACGGCAAACATACTAAATCCATAACAAAGTCTTTACCATACATGGTTAAAGAACAACTCATACACACCAAAGACGTAGTTACCGACCCTGAAGCAGGAGTCTCAATAACCATTTCCGCACCCATGAAAGTTAACGCAAGATTCAAACGCTTAGCGTACTCAGACGAAATAAACGAATGAGTCGCTCCCGTATCAATAACAACAATTAAAGGTGTACTATTAATAAAGCATGTACCTCTAATCAAACGGTCTGCATTCGTAGTTTGAGTCCCCGCCAATGCAAACACCTTTCCGCCCGCCTGAGCTTGTTTCGGCTTAGTACACTTAGTACTAATGTGACCAACTTCTCCATAATTATAGCACTTTATCATATTCCTTCTACAATCTGTAGCAGCATGCCCAGTACCTCCACAATTAGAACATTTCACCACTGGCTTCCTACACTCAAATGATTTATGACCCAGTTCACCACATTTATAACACCTAATAACACCGGAACTTCCTCCTCCAGACCGCCTATCAAAGTTTCCCCTATGCTTGCCCTTATCAGCGGGTGTCACATAAGGTCCACTTCTAGCCTGTTGCTTTCCCTTCCTCTCGTTCAAACTTTTGTAATGTGTAGAACGAGCCTTACTATCTTCCTCGAAGATTCTACAACATTCCGTCAAATCGGAAAACCTCCTTATCCTTTGATATCCCACAACTTGCTTAATCTCAGGACGTAGACCATTCTCATATTTAATACACTTCGAGAACTCAGCAGTAATCGCGGCATAATGAGGATGGAATTGAACCAACTCCACAAATTTAGCAGTATAGTCCACCACAGACATACTACCTTGTTTCAGTTCAAGAAACTCCATCTCCTTCTTTCCCTTCACACTCTCAGGGTAATATTTCTCAAGAATTTAGTACGAAATAAATTCCAAGTTACCTCTTCATCATCCACCTCCAGAACTTCACGTATACCGACCCACCAATCGCCGGCTTCCTCTTTCAGCATGTGAGATCCAAGCCTCACCTTATTCTCCTCCGCACAGTCCATGACTCTAAAGATTCTCTCAATCTCTTTCAACCAATTTTGAGCTCCATCGGGATCAAATTTTCCTTTGAACACCGGTGGTTGATTCTTTCTAAACTCATCATTAGCATTCACTTTCAGCGCACCTTGCACCGCCCTAGCCATTGATTCCAAAGCCCAGCCACAGCATTGTCGTTTCTACCAGACATATTCTGATCATTCCAAAAAATAACAACAAGGTTAAACAACAGTTCAACCAACACAACAACAAGACAGACACAACTGACTCAACTCTAGCTCTGATACCACTTAATGTAACACCCCCTTTCTATACCCCCAAATAATCACATAAATCATTTAGGCACATATATAAAAAAAAATCGCCAGAGTATGATTAAAACATAGTATAAAAGAGGCATGTCACATCATACACGCATTTAATACATACAACACCTGCTCAAAATATTGATATGAAACAGTGGGGTAACTTACTACAGAGGAACTTTGTCCTTACACCCACATCTCAATATTTAGAATTAAAGCGGAAAATCCAAACATTGAAATACATCAAAATATATCTACATAGATATATACATCACCAAGCATGTTCACCAACATAATTCATGTTTACATAAACATGCATCCACAAGATACATATACAAATGTATCGCAAAAGAATAATATATATCCTAGCTACCCGGTGCTACATATCAGAGCCAACCGACCAAAATAATGAAGACACGCTTCACAAAAGACCTCCAGCATACCTACTCTGCAATGTCTCATAGAGCATCATAAAACAACAGAAGGGTGAGAAATATTATCATAGTAACAATGCATATAATTATATATATAAACATAAAAATACACATATTCCACATTCTCACCACAATTCCTCACAATTCATTACCATTCATCACAATTCATTCATATACATTACAATGTATATCTATATATATCAACCAGGCATATTCATCATGCATACCTTCACAATTCACCAACATTCCACATAAACATACACAATTATGTTTATTCACCAATACATCATTATAAAGATGATACATGCAAATCATAGAGACGGACTCACGAGTCTATGCAAATGCAATGCGGTACCGACTCAATCATCTTAAGTTTGCTCAGGAACTTCTGCTGGAACCATCGCTCGTTACCGAAGTAACTCCCCGTCGGGCCTACGATGTTCACCCATTGCTCACACCCCACATGGGCACACAATGTTTATGGATCGGTCACACCCCACCTGGGCACACGACCCGATCGCTCATACCCCACATAGGCACACGACCCGATTGCTCACACCTCACCTAGACACACAATCCGATTGCTCACACCTCACCTAGGCACACAATCGTTTGTAATCATCGCTCACACCTCACATAGGCACACGATGTTACTACGGATTCTCATTTGAATCGCTCAACACAAGAATGTACTTCATTATGCTTCACATGCAAAATGACTCAAGACATTCTTGAAATGCACACATATTCACAATATATTTCATGCATTCATCTCATACAATCACATACAATCTATATACATTCATATCAATGCACTATTGTATGATTCACATTCAAACACACATTCAAAACGGCAAAAGTCGCTAAATAGAACTATTCCTGACTTTCCGACATAATTAAATCGGCTAACAATTTCCAAGACCTCATAATCACAAAGTACAGCTCATAAGCTTTCCAACGACACCAAGAATGTCAAAATCCGATAAACGGAACAAAAGTTACGGACGAAACCGAAAACACATTTTGAAAAATCACATTTTTGACATCCCTCTGTCCATACGCGTATTGACATGCTTCATACGCGTATGAGCAGAGACTCATTTTTCCCAAAGATCACGTGTAAAATCCCGTACGCGTAATGCCCAACCTCGTACGCGTACTGCCCTACTGTGCTACGCGTATCATACGCAAATGGGCAGATGGCCCAGAAAACAAGCAACCCATACGCGTATTGGCCCATGGCTTGCCCACCATACGCGTATTGCCAAGGTCTATACGCGTATGAACATGCCCCATACGCGTATGACCTGGAAAAACCAGAAAAATTTCTGCAGTACCAAGTTCTGCGTTTTTCCCCCAAAATTCTCCAATTTCATCCCCTACACTCAGAAAATTACCAGTTTGAAGTGTAATAATACCTATCTAACATGTATAGACAATCAATAACACTATCAACACAAGTTTACACAGTTTTGGATCAATTTCCAATCAATTTCTCAAATATGGTTTTATACAAAAACTCATAAAAATCAACAACAACAACACTACAATCATACATAATCACATACATTGATAAGATAATAATGTTTCACACCCTTACCCGGATTCCAAACTTGCTATTGATTGATCTTGATGAGATTCTAGGTTTTCCTCTTTTTCCTCTTCTTTTCTCTTCTCCCTTTTTCTTTCTCTTCCTTTTCTTTCTATCTTTCTCTATTTTCTCTCTTTTTTCTCTTTTCTATCCATTTTCTTTCTTTTCTATTTCTTTTCTTTCTTTTTCTACTAAATCAATTAATTCATTTTTCTCACAAATACTAATTCCACTAAATTATAACTTATCATTAATTGTGAAAAGTCTAAAATACCCTTTACTCTAATTTCCCCGAAAACTCTCAAAACGGTAACATAACATTTACCACACCAATTTCACAAATAAAATAATTTATCGCCCAATTAAAATAAAAGACTCAACAAAAGGGAAATAATCAAAATCGGGGTGTTACAGAGCATGTGTGTCCTCTCTCCATTTAGAGTGTCGACCTGTAAGCAGAAAATGCATATCTTTGTTAACTCCCCATTGAGTTTATGCCTCGTGGAAGATATCTGTTTTAGTTTTCCTTCCCAATTAATTTGTCTGGATGAAATTAATTCCCAATTGAGATATTTCCTCCTCGGGATGAGTCTTGTTTGACCGTTTCTCTCTGGTTTATTCCTAGATTGAACTTTGGTCCCTTGCTTTGGCAATGGAAGCTTATCACCTTTGTCGTCCTGCCCATTTAGTTGGTAGTAGATGATATAGTTGGCTTATTACCTTTGTCGTCCCGCCTTTTCGTTAGTAGTAGGTAATATAGCCGGGTTGATTACCTTGCTGTAGCTGTCACTTGGTTGATAGCAGGTAATTTTTCCCTCGTTCGGGTTTATCACCTTTGTCGTCCTGCCCTTTAGTTGGTAGTAGGTGATATTTCTCGGACCTTTTTGAGAGTATTATCTTTGTCGTCCTTCCTTTTGTTGGTAGTAGGTAATATTTCTCATATCCTTTTGGTTGATTACCTTGTTGTAACTGTCACTTGGTTGATAGTTGGTAATCCCTCTTTTGAGCTTATCGTCTTTGTCGTTCTGCCCATTTAGTTGGTAGTAGGTGATATAGCTGGCTTATTACCTTTGTCGTCCTGCCCTTTAGTTGGTAGTAGGTAATGTAGCCGAATTTGGTTACCTTGTTATAACTATCACTTGGTTGATAGTTGGTAATCTCTCCCCTGGTCGTGATTATTACATTTGTCGTCCTGCCCTTTAGTTGGTAGTAGGTGATATTTCTTGTACCCCCTTTTGAGATTATTACCTTTGTCGTCCTGCCCTTTGTTGGTAGTAGGTAATACTTCTCATATCCTTTTGGTTGTTTATTTTGTTGTAACTGCCACTTTGTTGGTAGTTGGCAATCTCCTTTTGATCATGCTATTACTGGATGTTTGATAGTAGATGATATTTTCCCCAGCGGACATTTTTTCCCTACCTGTTTTGGACGAGTTCTCCCTCTTTTGTTTCTGGTGTTGGTAATTTTCCCTTGGTGGAATCTTACACTTTTGTTTTCCCCTGTGGAGTCTTCTCTTTGCTCCCCAGGCTTTTTGTTTGTCTCCTGTGGCATTTTCTCCCCACAGAGGTTTTGTGTCTGCATATAATTTGCACGATCATATCATTTTGTGGGCTCTTAGGGCCAAAAATTAGGTTGTTGTTATATTTAAGTCTCTTTTATCTCTTCGAGACAAAGATGTCAATCTTCATATCTCCGGATAGAAGAAACTTAAATAGGGGCAGCTGTAATACCGTAATTTTTACCCCTAATATCCTACATGTCTTTTTGCATTGCACACCACAAACAAGATCACAAGCTTTGGTTCTCTTGCCCTCCTCTGAAGGTTTGTTCTTGAGTGAGATCGCCAACCACCCCTTTCTCTTGTTTGTTTTGATGTTTGTATTTGTTTGTGTTTACTAACCATTAATTAAAATCCAAAAATATGTTTGCTTTTTTTTACTAACTCTTTCAGGAAGAATTTGGATCAAGGATATCAAAATCAGTCCCTCAGCTCAAATGAATTTCATCTAAATAAAGTCAAAGTTGATCTACAAACAATTCAAAAATCATCTGATCAAGAGTTTCTAAGATTTAATTGATTATTATTCAAAAGACTCCAAGGTTCATGTGTTTATTTCCATGCCTTCTTTGACAAGCAAAAATAATCGAACTAGAGCCAAGACAACCTATCAAAAGGCCAAATTTTCACAATTTTCATTGTGGTAATCGATTACCCTGTGCGCATTTTGAAAAATTGTGCCAAATTCGAATTCAGCAGCATTTTGGCACCAATTTCATCATGAGAATATTCTAGATCACCTCATTTTAATTCCCCTACCTCATCATAATTAATTCCCACCATACACCCTCATTAATTACCACTCGATTTTGATTTTACCTCCAAAATTCAAATTCCAAGCCTAATTTTGTTTCCAAACCACCAAATTTTCCAAGCCTAAATTGTAACACCCCGGATCTATACCCCCAAACAGATAAAGCGGTAAATCAAAATTCAAAATTCCGTCAGAGTATATTTAAAAACATGGCATAGACCAAGGGGTCACATCAATGTAAAACAAAACATAACATACGACACCTGCCCATAAAGATATGCAACAGTGGGGTAGCAAATAACAGAGGAAACTTTGTTCCTTACACCCACATGTTCAAGTACAGAATAAAAGCAGAAGATCTGTACCGAACCTCATATAAATATATATCAACTAAAAAGTTTGTCATACTTCAAGTTATACATGTACAAACCAAAATATACATATACATAGTACACAATAAACACAAACGGCCACCCTAACTACCCGGTGTCACATGTCAGAGCCGACCGACAAAATAATGAAGATACAATCTTCACAAAAGACCTCCAGCAACTCTAATCTGCAATGCCTCATAGAGTATTATAAAACAGCAGAAGGGTGAGAAAAACAACCATAATATAAATGCATATAATTATATATATCAACATAAAAATACGCATATCAAGTATTCTCACCACAAATGCCACATGCCAACACATAAAGCATATACAGATTATATTCACATAATCCCTTATTCACACATCATGCATATGTTTATACACAAAACATTTCATTCATAATTCAAGGCATTTAACACGAATGCACATCAATTCACAAATGCTATCACACGCTCAATCACTTAATGTCTCCATCCCCAATTGCATATTAATCATGCCCAATACATTTATCACAAATGCATATCACAACGTCTCGCACATAATCAACTAAATCATGATTTTCCACATATAACCAATGCTATCATAATTCATGCAGATGCAAAGAGACCGACACAACGACTCTCTATGCAAATGCATATGCGGTACCGACTCCAAGATTTCATATCTCATCACTAGTTCACTCAGGAACTCTGCTGGAACCATCGCTCGTTACATCACTGTAACTCCCCGTCGGGCCTACGATATTCATCCACCGCTCACACCCCACACGCGGGCACACGATGTTTATGGATCGCTCACACCCCCACCACAAGGGGCTCACAACCCGATCACTCACACCCCCAGCACGAGAGGCTCACGATCATCTATAACCATCGCTTTAGGTCCTCAGGCTATTCATACCTCATATTTTCGAGGCACACGATGTTATAGCTGATTCCCTCCGGAACCGCCGTCACTCAGGACGCCACAACAATGCATATCATGATGCTTGGCATACAAGAACTCATGACAACCCATGCATTTTCACACATATATGCAACCATAAACATGCATATATAATCAAATACAACACATTGCATTTGTTTGCCCTTCGGCCACCATTCATCACCACAACATGCCATCACATGCATTCACATTATATAACATCATACAAGTTATACGATATCTATATTCAAAGCACATTACATGATACACACCAATTACACGCAATTATAACAACAAAAGTCGACAAAACGACACTATTCCAAATTCCCGACATAATTTAATCGGCCAACAACTTCCAAAACCATTTTTATAAGAAAGGACATTTTAGTAGCTTTCCAACGCTTCAAACGGCGACCAAAACGGACTTACGGTTTGAGAATTATGAAGAAAACAAAATAGAAAATATGTCACGTTCGCTCCAGTATTCGCTAGGCGAACCCTAGCGAACCAAGGCAGTGGAAAACAGGCATAAAGTTCGCTAAGCGAGCTCCTGGGTGAACATTCACCTTCCGCTCGCCCCGGGGTTCGCTAGGCGAACCCTCGACCAAACATTCGCTTTCGCATTCGCCATGTTCGCTAGGCGAACAAAGCAGAATTTTGAAATTCGCAGCTGTGAGAGCCCAGAAACATTTGGGTCCAAAAACCCAATTCTTCACCCAAAACACTTCCAAACAGTACAACCAAGCATACTCAATGATCATATGCATAATACGATTACACTACGCCATTTATATCGATTTTCAACCGCAAAAACATCGATTTCTCACTATCCGACCTAAAATCAAAAGCTATAAAACACCACCAAAACACACACACACATATACATAACCATACACATGTATAGGATAATCGAATTTCACACCCTTACCCGATTAAATCGATTCCTAGAAGTTGATTTGATCCAACCTAGCTTTTTCCTCTTTTTCTCTCTTTTTATCTTCTCTTCTTTTTCCTTCTTCTCTTTTCTTTCTTTCTCCTTTCTTTCTCTCTATTTTTTTCTTTCTTCTTTTCTTTACTAACTTAATAAATAATTAGGGAAAAGACTAAAATACCCTTACTCTCAATTATCTCGCAAATGTTCCCAAAACGCGATAAAATATAATCACAATGTAAAATAACATATTATTACACCAAATTCATAAATAAACAAAATAATATAATACTCAAAATAATTAAATCGACTCGATTAAATAAAATGGTCGAAACTGGGGCGTTACAACTCTCCCCCACTTAGAAATTTTCGTCCTCGAAAATATAAGCAATACCAACAACTTCGGACACGACTCTCGCATCCTACCAACAAACATCAGGCCTACCACAAGGCACACCACGAATAACACAACTGACAAACCACCTTGCTAACAGCAGATACAACAACGACAAGATGCAAAGCCCATACAATGCACTTGACGACCAACGCACGACTCAAGGAATACACAAGCACCAACTCACAGGGGCACTCTTGAACCGAAACACAACAGGATCGTTACCCTCTCCCTAGGTAACACTCCCCTAATCCCCCACACAGGAATTAGCTACCCGCACTCGAACCAACACAATGGACACGAGGCAACAACACAAAGAAGAACATAAAGTTCCACGACACAACAAGGTCTCAACAACATCAACAAAACCAGAATACCAACCTCCTTGTCACACAACCTTATTACAACAATGCTACGATTCACCAATCGAATGTATAACCAAAACATCCATCTACTTAATAGCTCATGAATACTATTCAAACTTTTCACCTAACACTTCCCTTCTGAAACGTCCAATGGTCTCATCATTCCTACACATTTCCAATGTCCCACCTAAGAACTCTTACAAGTCGCACACACATATACGAAATGTGCTACATCACGCTTCTGCTGCGCACTCTGATGACTCGTAACCATCAAAACTACCAATCTCACGTCCAAAGTCTAACTCTTTCGCATAATCACCAAAACCACTGTTCACTTTTAATATTCCCATCCTCACACTCTTCTGTGTTATCTCACACACCAGACACAAGCCTCTGAACTGCTCAAACAACTCAAATTCTCGGACCATCAAAACAGACATACATAGAAACTTTCGACTTAACTCCTTAGTCACAACAATAACTCTTCCCAAAGGATAATCCAAGCCAAATTCATAGCTCCTCACAAATTCTAACCATTCTCGTTGTCTCTATTCCTTCAGACCAAACCAGTATTCAATTTTCTTGTGATTACCAAACACTTCGAATCTAGAATCATAAAGATAATACTTCCAATATTCCAACATAATACAACTGCAAACAATTCCAATTTCCACACTAATACTGATCCTTTCATGAATCCTCGAATGTCGCAAAAACATAAACCATGACTTAAACAAATCACCACTCTTATCAAACATTCCAACAATTGTAATTCTAATCAAGCTCAACCAAACCATTCCAGTTACCTAATCCCAAAAGTAAACACTTATTCTCAATCGTCACCCTATACCAATGCCCGTAATCCATACACAATTTCTGCTCTTGACAATCTAAATTCCAACCTAATCCACATACACAAACCTCTAATCCGTCTCATCTTCTGATATAAGAATTCTCATCGACTCAACAACGCGACCTGTAACCAACTCCTTACATTTCACGTAATCCATTCCGCACCACTATCAAAGCCGAAAAGACACGTCCATTCCATCCAACATAATTCCCGTCTGCTATCAACAAGAGATTAAGGGTGATCAGTTCCCCAATTTGTCAATAGACAACCGACAACCATGATGAGGCATAAACCGTCTCCACCAAACTATAATAGCATGCCTTACCTCCTATGCACAAAACTACCTAAGGCACAACTCCTTAGTTGACGTAAACCCTACTTCTGCATCCCTTCTTGAACCAGAAACCACACTTATAATCTTGGAATTCATAACGCATTGAGTCAGCGCTCTACACCTGAAACAACATGGAGAAGTACCATCTTCTCCCCCACTTATCTCATTCTAACCTCTCCAACTGTAAACACACTAAATCCATCCCAAGACTTTACCACAAAAGGTCAAAGAACAATTTAAACAAACCAAAGAAGAAATTACCGACCCCTAAGCAGAAGTATCGATAACCATCTTACTACTCCAAGAAGACCACAACAAATTCAAACGCTTCGCGCACTCATACGAAATAAATGAATGAGTCGCTCCAGTATCAATAATAGCAAATAAAGACATACTATTAATAAAATAAGTACCTTGAGTCAGACGATCCGCACTAGTAGTCTCATCTCCTGCCAATGCAACAACTTTCCCACCCGTCTGAGCTCTCTTCGGTTACGTACACCTCGTACTGATATGACCTATTTCACCGCAGTTGAAACACTTCATCCTAATTCTCTTACAGTCAACTGCGACATGTCCCGAACCTCCACAATTAGAACATTTCAGTTCATTCCCCCTACAATCAAACTGACGATGCCCTACTTCCCCACACTTATAACACTTAATGTAACACCTCGGAGGACTAGACATTCCTCCCCCACTTGCCTTTTTCTCAAAGTTACCCCTCGCCTTACCATGATCAACGAGTGCCACATAAGGCCCACTACGAGATTGTTGTTTCCCTTTCCTGTCATCCACACTCTTATAGTGAGTAGCATGCGCCTTACGATCCTCTTCGTAAATCCTACAACTATCCACCAATTCAGAAAACCTTCTAATCCTCTGATAACCGATTGCCCGTTTAATCTCTGGACGCAATCTGTTCTCATACTTCACACACTGAGAAAATTCAGCAGTCTCTTCAGCATAATGAGGATAGAACTGCACAAGTTCCACAAACTTAGCAGTGTAGTCAACAACAGACATATTGCCTTGTTTTAATTCTAAAAACTCAATCTCTTTCTTTTCCTTCACACCCTTCGGATAATACTTCCTCCGAAACTCTCGGCCAAATAAATCCCAAGTAACCTCTTCATCATCCACTTCCAACACTTGGCATAAACTAACCCACCAATCAGCTGCTTCTTCCTCCAGCATGTGAGTACCCAGTCTCACCTTATTCTCTTCAGCACAATCCATCACATGGAAGATTCTTTCAACCTCCTCAAGCCAAAATTGTGCACCATCAGGATCATATCTTCCCTTGAAGATATGCGGCTCGTTCTTCCTGAACTCATCATTACCCGTAACATTCGGTACACCCTGCACAGCCCGAGCCATATTCTGTTCATTTCCAATAACAGTAACTATGGTTAAACAAACATCTCACCGAACCACAAAGACCAACAAGGACTGACACAACTTACACAAACTGACACAACTGATACAGACTGGCTCTGATACCACTTAATGTAACACCCCGGATCTATACCCCCAAACAGATAAAGCGGTAAATCAAAATTCAAAATTTTGTCAGAGTATATTTAAAAACATGGCATAGACCAAGGGGTCACATTAATGTAAAAGAAAACATAACATACAACACCTGCCCATAAAGATATGCAACAGTGGGGTAGCAAATAACAGAGGAAACTTTGTTCCTTACACCCACATGTTCAAGTACAGAATAAAAGTGGAAGATCTGTACCGAACCTCATATAAATATATATCAACTAAAAAGTTTGTCATACTTCAAGTTATACATCTACAAACCAAAATATACATATACATAGTACACAATAAACACAAACGGCCACCCTAGCTACCCGGTGTCACATATCAGAGCCGGCCGACAAAATAATGAAGATACAATCTTCACAAAAGACCTCTAGTAACTCTAATCTGCAATGCCTCATAGAGCATTATAAAACAGCAGAAGGGTGAGAAAAACAACCATAATATAAATGCATATAATTATATATATCAACATAAAAATACACATATCAAGTATTCTCACCACAAATGCCACATGCCAACACATAAAGCATATACATATTATATTCACATAATCCCTTATTCACACATCATGCATATGTTTATACACAAAACATATCATTCATAATTCAAGGCATTTAACACGAATGCACATCAATTCACAAATGCTATCACACGCTCAATCACACAATGTCTCCATCCCCAATTGCATATTAATCATGCCCAATACATTTATCACAAATGCATATCACAACATCTCGCACATAATCAACTAAATCCTGATTTTCCACATATAACCAATGCAATCATAATTCATGCAGATGCAAAGAGACCGACACAACGACTCTCTATGCAAATGCATATGCGGTACCGACTCCAAGATTTCATATCTCATCACTAGTTCACTCAGGAACTCTGCTAGAACCATCGCTCGTTACATCACTGTAACTCCCCGTCGGGCCTACGATGTTCACCCACCGCTCACACCCCACACGCGGGTACACGATGTTTATGGATCGCTCACACCCCCACCACGAGGGGCTCACGACCCGATCGCTCACACCCCCACCACGAGAGGCTCACGATCGTTTATAACCATCGCTTTAGGTCCTCAGGCTATTCATACCTCATATTTTCGAGGCACACGATGTTATAGTTGATTCCCTCCAGAACCTCCGTCACTCAGGACGCCACAACAATGCATATCATGATGCTTGACATACAAGAACTCATGACAACCCATGCATTTTCACACATATATGCAACCATAAACATGCATATATAATCAAATACAACACATTGCATTTGTTTGCCCTTCGGCCACCATTCATCACCACAACATGCCATCACATGCATTCACATCATATAACATCATACAAGTTATACGGTATCTATATTCAAAGCACATTACATGATACACACCAATTACACGCAATTATAACAACAAAAGTCGACAACACGACACTATTCCAAAATCCCGACATAATTTAATTGGCTAACAACTTACAAAACCATTTTTATAAGAAAGGACATTTTAGTAGCTTTCCAACGCTTCGAACGGCGACCAAAACAGACTTACGGTTTGAAAATTATGAAGAAAACAAAATAGAAAATATGTCACATTCGCTCCAGTATTCGCTAGGCGAACCCTAGCGAACCAAGGCAGTGGAAAACAGGCATAAAGTTTGCTAAGCGAGCTCCTGGGCGAACATTCGCCTTCCGCTCGCCCCGGGGTTCGTTAGGCGAACCCTCGACCAAACATTCGCTTTCGCATTCGCCAGGTTCGCTAGGCGAACAAAGCAGAATTTTGAAATTCGCAGCTGTGAGAACCCAGAAACATTTGGGTCCAAAAACCCAATTCTTCACCCAAAACACTTCCAAACAGCACAACCAAGCATAATCAATGATCATATGCATAATACGATTACACTACGCCATTTATATCGATTTTCAACCGCAAAAACATCGATTTCTCACTATCCGACCTAAAATCAAAAGCTATAAAACACCACCAAAACATACACACACATATACATAACCATACACATTTATAGGATAATCGAATTTCACACCCTTACCCGATTAAATCGATTCCTAGAAGTTGATTTGATCCAACCTAGCTTTTTCCTCTTTTTCTCTCTTTTTCTCTTCTCTTCTTTTTCCTTCTTCTCTTTTCTTTCTTTCTCCTTTCTTTCTCTCTATTTTTTTCTTTCTTCTTTTCTTTACTAACTTAATAAATAATTAGGGAAAAGACTAAAATACCCTTACTCTCAATTATCTCGCAAATGTTCCCAAAACGCGATAAAATATAATCACAATGTAAAATAACATATTATTACACCAAAGTCATAAATAAAAAAATAATATAATACTCAAAATAATTAAATCGACTCGATTAAATGAAATGGTCGAAACTTGGGCGTTACATAAATCCTATAAATAGAGGCCTCATTTCATTCATTTCACAAGCTTTTGAGAGCCAAAAAACCTCTTGCAAATTATCTCCCCAACCACCAAAATTCACTAAAGCTCACATTTCTTCTTTTGAAAGTTAACAAGAATTCACATTGAATCTTGTTCAACTTTGACCTAAACCTTCATCCAAGCTTGTTTTCTTCATCAATTCTCATAGATCAAGGCTTTGGTGTTTGGAAGGTGAAGTAATTTGGAGTAATTTTTAGATTTGGAGTGGTAAATCATCTTTCACCATTGTTGAAGCTTCAATTTCATCATCCATAATGTAGATCTTTGGTTGATTCTTGTTACTTGATCCCTTGGATCTTGTAATTGTGTTTGATTGCTGGTTTTTACTATTGTTTTACTTAAAATTTCGTGCAATTTCAATTCCATGATCATAAGGTGTTTTAAAAAAGTTTTGAAAAGATGATCATGTTGAATTTTGCGCTATTTTTTCACTCTGCGTACAAAGTAATCGGTTACTCTGTTTTATGTGTAATCAGAGTAATCGGTTACTCTGAGACAGAATGGTGTTTTTGGCCTATTTTTTGGACTGTTTTGGTTTTTCCTCCTTTTTCTTCCCCTTTCTTGTTATTTTGGCCTTGAAGTGCATTGTTGAGATTAATTTCTCTTCAATTTCAATGGACTTTGGATATGGTTAAAGTAATTAAACATTCATTAGTTCAAACCTATCTTTAAATGAATTGTTGAATTCATTTGAGGTGCTTTGAATTAGTGATATCTTTTCACACTTAAACCTATCAATTAAAGGTGATTGAACTTGAAGATGAAAGGATCTTGAAAGTGCAATTCAATTTGGTTTTTCTCTTCACCTCTCCCTCTATTTCTTTTTATTTTGATTGATGAAAGTCTTATGGATCTTATAATTTCTTGGTTGAATTCTTGATCAAGACTAGGTCATTACCTTTTTTCTTTTCGCGTGGCATTTCTTTCGGATGACAATCTTCATATTGTTCATCTAGCATGCATTAGCACAAAGAATACTATTAACCAGCCTCGAGTAGGGTGACTTCTTTATAAGTCACTTGGCGATTGCTTAACATAGCGCTACATTTGTCCCTCTCCGAATCGGAATATGAACTTTCGTGGCCCAAACTTATGATTTTAATCCCAAGGATGGTTAATCTTTTGTATTAGGTTTAAAATATATGAAGCTTATTGCTGTAGAGGCTTTGATTCTATCAATCTTCCAAAAAGTCTTCATTAAACTTGGCCTAAGCACATTGTTCATTCATTATAGTTCAGGACGCGAGGCGGAATAATCGGCGTTACCTTTTGAAGGCTTATGGCACTATGGCCTTTGTACTACTATTATGTATATACTATTATATTATATTACTATATTTTATGTTTCCTTCTTGCTCCCTATCTCTCTTTATTTTTTATTGCTCATTGCTCATTATATCATATCCTGTTTATCTTTATGTCATTCTTCTTTTGTCCATTTGGACTCAAAAACATTAATAAAGGATTAAACCACGAAAAGCCTTATGCTCTTAATTGTGGACTATGGTCACTATCCCTTGCATTGAAGGATCTCTACTCTTAGACTTCTTGGCTTGATTATGGACTTATAGACTTAGAATTAGGATTCTCTCCCTTATGCTTTGGATCATTATGGAGTTGGTATTATAGTCTTTATTTGGCTTACTTATTGGCTCAAGAGAATGGAATTCTTTTCTCATTATGCTTTGAAGAGTGCCTCCATGTGGTTAGATCTTTCTTACCTTAGGTTTTATTTTATGCAATAGGGTAGTCACTTCTTCTCCACCCCTTCTTAAATTTTCAAAATCTTCTCCCTTTTTCAAAACCTTCTTATTTTCTCAAACTCAAAACCACTTTCATAATAAAACCTTGACTTTGGCCAAGTGATTTTCAAACTTTGTTTCCTTAATAAATGTCAATCAATATTAATCATATTTTGACCATTTCAAAAAGACATAAAAAATACAAAACTATTTCTCTTCTCACCTCCCCAATCTCTTTTCAAACAAAAAAGCGTAGATATTTAAAAAGGTTTTTATAGAGTACTATAGACGTTTTGGGTGATAACACCTTCCCTTAACGTAACCAGCCCCCTTACCCAGTCTCTGTTTATTTGTTCTTATTTTAGAACTTGTTTAGGTTTTGTTCGCTCTTTTTCCTTTCCTTTTGGATAAAATAAAAGTGCGGTGGCGACTCTTGCTTTATGAGTTAAGTTAATCAATATCTTACACTCATAATTTCCCCGCTACAGAAAAGTGGCGACTCTGCTGGGGACTTTGGTTCCTAGTGGGTTTAGCCTACTTTGATTTATTTATCGCTTTTTGTTTGATTTGGTTATTATTGGTTGTTCTATTTGGGTGATCTCTAGTGGAGTTCTGTGTACAAATCTAAGGAAGACGGTGGATTGGAAGTGAAAAATCTATTTTTGTTTAACAAGTCCCTTTTTCTTAAGTGGAAGTAGAGGCTGTTAACGGATAACGGTGAATTATGGAAATGATTAATTAAGTTTAGATATGCGCAGGCTGGTATTCCTATGACTGTCTTATGTAATTCAGGGTCTGGAGGTGTTAAAACTGGGTCTATATGGTGGAGAGACCTATCTCTAATTTTGTTTGATAATAATTCTCTGTCGGATTGGTTCGTTGATAATCTGTCTTGTGCTTTAGAAGATGGAAAGAGCCTTTCTTTTTGGTCTAGCAAGTGGTTTAATGGTTTTTCTATTAAGGATATTTTCCCTCTTTTGTTCCCTTTGAGTACAAACCCTACTCTTACTGTTGCAGACGGACTAGTGAGGGTGAACGATAACTTGGCTTGGGTGAATTATTTACCTACGTTTGAAGAGGATACTATTAGATGTAGGGAAGTCCAGGCCTGTAACACAATGCTTGAATCTTGTCTGTTCCAGGGTGAGAATAAAGATGTTTTATCGTGGGCTTGTTCGAATGATGGTGTGTATTCTGTTTCGGGTGGTTACACTGGCCTTTTGATTGCAGCAGCAGGTGATGAGATCGGACAGGTGGATCTGAAGGTGTTACGTTCAGTTTGGAAGTTAAGTATTCCTTCAAGAATCCAAGTCTTCCTTTGGCGTAAGTTTCTTAATAGGCTTCCTACCAAGTTTCAGTTGGGTAAAAGAGGTTTAATTCTTGATGAAGATCATTCCCATTGCATTTTCTGCAGAGCTAGTTTATAAAAGGCAGACCTTTTATTCTGTGGTTGTTCTTTTGCTGTTTCTATGTGGGACTCCTTTTTCTCTTGGATTGGTATCAGTATTTCTTTAGGTTCTAGTTGTTCCCTTGCTTTCTCTACTGCTATTTCGTATTTTAAGCGTAGGTCCGGCAACCATTACAGCATGTTCGTATGGGTTGTAACCGTTTGGCATCATTGGTTGTGTCGTAATGATGCTATTTTTAATAATGGGAGAGTTTCGATTGAAGATGTAGTGAACTCTATTAAAGTCTCAGCTTGGTTATGGTTGGGAAAGGTCCTTAAGATTTCCTCTTCTTGTAATTGGATAGTTTGGTTATCCAACCCTTTGGTTTGTTTCTCTAAATCGTTCTGTTGTAAGGGTTCGAGTACCCCTTGTACTCGATTGTTTAGTGAATTGTCAATTGTCTTTTAAACAAAAAAACAACCATGAAGTCTTGCAAAGTGCATCATTTTGTTAAATACTTCATCGGTGATCATCTTGGTTTATGAGGTCGATTTGATCCATGAGTAATTTTTTAATTCCTCCAGATTTCTCTGTTTCTATGCCATACTGTTGTATATTATAAATAAAAAGGAAAGTATTTGTAAAGACACAGTAGAAAAAGAAAAGAGGCAATTCAATTAGAAAAATTTGTTGTTTATGTGTGCAATGCGTGTAATCTAACAGATTGAGAAAACACATACACTTGTTATATATCTAGCTTGCAATTTGCTCTCTTAGAATCTTCACCATCTTAGAAATCTGACTTGTCTCTAACGATTGGAATTATGAATTTAAACCCCTATCTAAAAATTAATAATATTTATTGATTAAATATTTATAACAACAAACATGAAAGAAGAAGTATTTCAGCTACTCGCCGAGACATGATATTTATGTTAATATGATCGATTAATAATTTATACGCATGCTATGAATGTGAGAAATTTTATTGTTGTGATTGTATTTCCGTATATCAAATATGATTACACATGTTGTATATTTATATGCAAATATGATTATACACAATAGGTAATAATATAATTACACTTATGACTAATTGAATATCATACAATGTGGAGCGCCGCTTGATTGTCGCATATGAGTTTTGTGGCCTAAAGGTCTCCCAACCTAAGTTTTTTGAGCAAACTCTTAAGCCATGCAAGTTCCTTTAAAGTTGCTGCCATAGCACGATATTCAGCTTCAGGACTAGATAGTGCAACTGTGTTTTCTTTCTTGCTCCTCCATGTGATCATATTTCCTCCACAAAGAAGATAATATCCATATTTGAATCTTTTATCCGACGGTGATCCTGCTCACTCTGCATCTGAATAACAAGTGATTTTAGTATCACCCTTATATTCATATAGTAGGCCTTTTCCTGTTGCATTCTTTATATATATGAGAATCCGAATAACTGCATTCCAATGAGTATCACAAGGAGCATTCAGGAATTAGCTCATAATGATCACTGCAAAAGTAATATTTGGTATGGTGACAGTAAGATAATTGAGTCTACCCATTAGACGTTGATATCTTCCCGGGTCTTTTAACAGCTCCCCCTGACCCAAAATAAGCTTGACGTTGGGATCCATAGAAGTATCAATCGTACGACACTCAAGCATATCGGTTTCAATTAGGATGTCTAATGCATACTTATGTTGTTATTTGCAATGCCTGATGAGAACTGAGCAACTTTAATACCTAAGAAGTATCTGATTGGACCCAAATCTTTTGTCTGAAAGCTTTTGAAAAGATGAGTTTTGAGTCGCTGGATACCCTTTGTAATTCTCCAGTAATAACAATGTCAGCAACATAGACCACAAGAAACCTGTGTTGACCGGTGGAGGAATGAAGGAAGAAAACAGAGTGATCTGTTTCATATATAGTCATACCAAATTGTATAAAAGCAGAGTTGAAGTGATCAAACCTAGCACGTGGAGATTGTTTCAGCCCATAAAGAGAGCGATGAAGCCGACAAACAAGTCTTGAATTTCCAGAAACAGTAAAACTTGGATGTTGATCCATATACACTTCCTCCTTTATTTCTCCATGTAAAAAGGCATTTTTAATGTTCAACTGATGAAGCGACCAATTATTAATAACAGGCATTACAAGGAAGAGACAGACTGAAATAATCTTGGCCACTGGAGAAAAAGTGTCACCATAATCAAGGCCAAATGTCTGTGTGTTTCCCTTGCCTACCATATGAGCTTTGAAACGATCAATTTGGCCATCTGATCCAACTTTCACTATATCAACCCATCGACATCCCATTGTAGTTTTTTCTGAAGGCAAAGTAACAATATTCCAAGTGTTATTTGAATGTAATGTAGCCATTTCTTTCACCATCGTCTGACGCCAATTGGGATCAATCATAGCTTCACTTGTACACTTAAAAATAGACACATAATCCAAAGCAGACACAAAAGAAACATAGGAAGTAGATAGATGGTCATAATTTAAAACACAAGAATATTTAGGATTTGTATTATGAGATTGAATACCTTTCTGTGATGCTATTGGAAGGTCAAGTACAGGTGATGTAGCTGGAGGAGCAGTTAGAGTATGAGATGTTAATGGGTATGGGAATGACATAAGAGATATCTCGAACATCTAAATTACAAATCTCATCGGGTGACACAGAGGCGGAGAAAAAAGGGGAACCTTCAAAGAATGTAACACCAGAGGAAACAATGTATCGTTGAAGTTGAGGACAAAATCAATGATATCCCTTTTGTATACATGATATCCTAGAAAAATACTTTTGAGAAATTTTGCGGAAAGTTTGTCTTTAGCTGGACTTAGATTATGAACAAAGCATGTGCAACCAAAAACGCGAAGAGGAATGGGGTAGAGATAATATTGCGGATTCATGATAGAGTATGGAATCTGATCTTGAAGGACCGGTGACGGAATTCAGTTGATAAGGTGACATGTTTTGAGGAAAGCATTACACCCAAAAACGAGAAGGTATATTGTGGTGAAGTAAAAGAGCACGTACGGTATTAACTAAATGACCCATTTTATTAAGACTAGGGTGACCTAGACGTTGATGTGTAAGGTCTTGAGAAGCAATAAAAGCATATGCCACCAGTGCAGATAGATGATATAATCCTCCATATTCACTCCTTACGGTGTATGAGCACATGATGATTGGTGAATAATTCCCTGTGATGTTAAAAAAGGTTGAAAGTGGGATGACATATATTCACGAGCATTATCAGTGCGTAAAAATTTAATGGAAGTGTTAAACTAGTTTTTAATTTCAGCATAAATTTCTTGGAATATACGGAAAACATCTGAATGATTTTTCATTAGAAATAACCAAGTGCATTGTGAAAAATCATCGATGAAAGTTACAAAGTAATAATATCCTACAGTATACTTCACATGACTAGGACCCCAAATATCATAGTGAACTAATGCAATAGGTGATGGAACACTTCTATGTACTCGTTGATAATAAGTACTACGAGTATGTTTGCCTAATTGACAGGACTGACACTCAAAAGATGAAAGCTTAGAAAAACTAGGAACTAAGTGATGCATTTTATTAAGACTAGGGTGACCTAAACTTTGATGTGTAAGGTATTGAGAAGCAATAGAGCATATGCCACCAGTGCAGATAGATGATATAATCCTCCAGATTCACTCCCTGCTCCAATCGTCCGTCATAAGTGTCGATCCTGGACATAAACAGAATTACCATTAAAAAAGACTGAATAATCAATAGTATGAGTAAGCTTGTGAACAAATATTATATTAAAAGGAAAATCGGGAATCTAAAGGCTGGCCTCTAAAGACAAGTTTGGAAGTGGATGTGCCTGACTAAGGCCTTGAACTTTGACTTTATATCCATCTCCCACAGTGACAGAAGCCAAAGAAACATAATAAGATAAGTGAGATAAAAGGGATTTATTATTAGTCATATGATCAGAAGCACCAGAGTCAAGGACCCAAGGACCAAGAGAAGATGTAGAGACAAAGGCTACATGATTACCCGTCTGAGCAACAATGGTAGATGATGATGGTTGATGGGCTACTTTGAATTGAACGAAATCATTGTAATCTCTGGAATGAATAGCAACTCCTTTAGTGATATCCGGTTGAGCAACGGTAACTAAGCGTGGTTGTCGCTGTTGTTCTCTTTCCTTTGTACGGCAATCAGCTTCGATGTGACCGTAACGATTGCAATAGTTATAGTGAATATCGTGGAAATGTCTACCTAGTCCTTCAGTTAGTCCACCACGACCATGATAGTGGGAAGAAAGATTAGATGATTCAATGGGAAAAGGTGTAGAAACCGGTCCAAATGCATGAGATGTAGCCAAGTGCAACAGTTGTTCACTAACTGCTTCATAGTTAGGAACATTGGATCTTGATAAAATCAGGTTCTGAACGGAATCAAGTTCTAATGGTATTATGGCATATGCCACGATCATGAAATACTTTGTTGTTCAACAAAAGTTATTGCATCTTTTGTAAAAGGCATTAGGGTTGTGAAATTTTCCTTTAACACATCAAGCTTGCTCAGATATGCTCGTATATCCATATTCTCCAATTTCAAAGAGTTGGGTTTGGTGATGACACTGTAAAGATTATAGACATCATTAGAGCAGACTTTCTTAGCATTTTCCTAAACTTCATAGCAGGTATTAAAGGTTTGGTGGCGGGAATATTGCTCAGGCCCTCATCCCAAGACTTATGCTCAAGTCCCTCGGAACCAAGACTTCTTCTCCAAGTCCCATTAAACGAGCCTCCTCGCTTGAACCCGTCAGGTTCAAGACTTACCGCTTTAGTTGCATGTACTGAGCTCTCTTACTCAAGCCACACTAGCTAAAACTTCTGCTCTAGGTCTCATGAAACGAGCTTCCTTGCTTGAACCCCTTAGATTCAAGACTTACTGCTCTAGTTTCATGTACCGATCCAACTTGGTTAAGCCATATTGGCTCAAGACTTCTGCTTAATCAATCCACTTGATTAAGTCTTTCACAGCTCAAGCACATACAAGGGACTTATATGGCTAAAGCATCTTGCCTCGAGACTTCCTTGCTTGTATCCCAATGATACAAGATTTTTTCTCAATCAACCTAGTTGATTAAGACTTTAACAGCTCAAGCACATAGCAAGAGACTTACGTGGCTCAAGCATCTTGGCTCGAGACTTCCTTGCTTGTATCCCAATGATACATGACTTCTGCTCAATCAACCTAGTTAATTAAGACTTTCACAACTCAAGCACATAGCAAGAGACTTACGTGGCTCAAGCATCTTGGCTCGAGACTTAATCTAAACTGGTAAACAAGTTCATCAGAATAGAGAACAATGTGTACTTGATACAAGTATCAGAGGTATGAGAAATCACCATAAGAAAGGCCTAAAGCACTTAAGATTTCTAAGATATTCAATATATAATAAATCTTAAGGCTCTTACAATTACAACCTACAACAGAAAATCTGCATATACAATGGTGTTGATAATTGTTGATCTTGTTACTCCTTCTTCTGAATGATCCTTGTTAAAGATCCAGTTTGAACCTTCAGCCATATTTATAGCCTTTTCAGAAACTAGTCGTTGAAGAGGTAACTTAATGAAGAGTCTTTGTTGTTACTCCATAGTACAAGAGACGTTGAAGATAGATACACTAGAAGATCTTGATCTAATGTGTAACATGTTTAACCTTTGAGCCTTCAAGAGATTATGTACTATTAGAGTCGTTGAGAGTAGATATCCATAAAGCATCTCAGCCTTTCTTAAGCCTTGCAATCTGTAGACTCTAGCCGACAAACGGATTTAAAAATACAGCTTGTTTTCTGTAGTACAGACATCTTCAGCTTTATCACCAACTCTGAATGGTACTAGAAGGAAATTTACATTCACTAAGTGTAGAGACAATTAGGTTGCTTCTTTTGATGCTGAGACCTTAAGCTTCAGAGTCTACGCCAGACTTCACTTAGCAAGTGTTCTTCAGATTCTGCCACCAGAAGCTAGCAATTCAGTAACTCCCAAAGTGTGCTAATGTAAAACAGATTCTGACTATAATATTTACAAGTATTTAGAACCTTCACACATGTAACACACATCAAATAAAACATTGTTCACTCAATACTTTGTTATCATCAAAACCCAAGGAAAATATGTCATGAACAAATCTTATTCTAAGAGTTGTTTCTATGAGGATTGTAAATGTTTGTTGCGTATGCTTGAGGAAAATCAGTAATTACACCCTCTTGGAATATAGGACATGTATCTGTTGGGTGTTCATGGGAAGTGCAAATACCATATAACCTTCTTGTTTGAAATTTTCCTATTGCCAACTGTCTCACTAATGAAGTAAGCTCATCAATTATGGTCTCTAAAGCCTTGTTGGAAAAAGAACTTGAATCTCATTCAATCGTTTTGTTAGGACCAGAAAATTGTTTCTAGTTGCGAATTGTTGGGAGTTGAGTGTCTTATTCTCAATTAAGGTCTTAGCTGCACTTGGGGTCTTATCAACAAGGGCTCCTCCACTAGCAGCATCCAATATAGTTATGTCAATAGGTAATAGTCCTTCATAAAAGTATTGGATTAACAATTGTTCAAAAATCTAATGGTGAGGACAATTCGACACTAACTACTTGAATCTCTCCCAATATTCGGCCAATGATTCCATGTAAACCTGTCTAATACCATATATTTCTTTTCTGATCGAAGCAGCTCTTGAAGTAGGGAAAATTCTTTCTAGTAAGACTTTCTTCATATTATTCCAATTTGTAACAGAATTCGGTTTAAGATAATAGAACCAATCTTTCACAACACCTTGTAGTGAGAATAGAAAGGCTTTGAGCTTGACATGATCTTGGGTAGTTCCTTGAGGCCTCAATGGTGTAGAACACACAACCTGGAATTTTTTTAGATGCCTATGTGAATCCTCACCTACAAGACCACTAAACCTTGACAACAAGTGTATTAAACTAGATTTCAATTCAAAAGGTGCAACAACTTTAGGATACTCAATACAAAGTACATTATAATTAACATCTGGTGTAGTAAGTTCTCTTAAAGTTCTTTGTTCAGCCATATTATAATAAAAAAACTCAAAATAATAATAAAAAAATTATGGGAGAACACAAAATCAAAATCAGTAGTAGTCATGCATAAGGATGTACATGGGTTGGGTTATCCCAACACACCCACTAAAGCCTACCCAAACCGACCCAAAAAATCGGGTTGGGTCGGGTTATTGGGTGAACACGATTTTCAAAAAGTAAAAACCATTCAAAATAATTGGGTTATGGGTATACCCACACCACACCCACAAAACCCATGGGTTATTAAGTGACTATTTTTTAACTATTTTTTGTAATTTGATGAGTGATGACTTTAATGTCTTTAATCTTGGTTGCTTCAATTACAACCTTTTAAACAACTTTTATTTTATAAGTAATGATTTTAACTTATTTAGGATTCCACACTTTGATTACTATAATGTAACTTTGATTTTTGTAAATATGTTTATGATGATTTTTATTGTGCATTTAAACATTTGATGTTTTAAAAAATAACGGTAATAGATTAAACTTTTTATTAATAAAAAATGTGAAACATCATTTATATTTATATATGAAAAAAAGAAAAAAAAAAAAAAAGGGTAACCCACTACCCAACCCTATCCAACCGACAAATTTGTGGTTTTACCCAAACCGATCTAATGATGTCGTGGGTGGTTATTTTATCTCACCTAAACCAGTGTGTCCTGTATGGGTTGGGTAATCATTTTGACTAAATTCAACCCAAACCAACTCATGTATACCCCTAGTCATGCATTATGAGTCAGCAATGCAACAATTGTGAAAATACCAACAATGTTTCTAATGAGAAAAACAGTTGAAAAATAGAAAATAATTAAAATAAGAACAATTATGAAAATATCACTACAAATCAAACAAAATCAAAATAGGATTCCACAATTTTTTTTAATATATGAAAACAATAAATAAATAAATAAAATAGAAAGGAATTTTGGATTTTTAGGGGGCGTCCACTATTGAGTCTCTAAAAAGGGGCTTTAGATCCCTGATTTTTTTTCTAATGAATCAGTAAAGAATCAGACTAACCTGAGACAATTTTTCTAAAAATCAAATTTTAAACGCTAAAACGCAAAAAGGCCAGAAAGAAAGAACGCTGAAATGCAACACCTATGACTATAATATTGGTTGAAATGCAAGGGCGCCAATTTGATCTGTTGTTGTACACGGGTCAAAAACGAGTTAAAAGTGTAGTAAAACAGAAGCGACACTCAAGTTGTATCGAAAGACTCTTGAATGTTATAACCAAACGAATGAAAGAGGGGGGGGGAGGATTTAAGGTTCAGAACTTAAATCGAAGATGATTATAGGTAAAAGAAAAATTGCTAAATAAACTAATCTACTGTATCTATTTTCTACTTATCATCAATTCTTATAATTCCAGTTCCCTATGTGAATTCAACCTTATTCGATTACAATACCCACTGACAAACGCAATTGGTATTATGTGAAACATGTTCCTAATTTCCGAACTAAGCAAACAGATTTAAGTTGTCGCGAATTAATCAAACGCGACTTAAGGTAACACGACTTAATCAAACACGATAACGAAAAAGCTACGCTAACGTGATTATAGTTAAGGATCATACAATAATTGAATTTAATCAACTTCATCCTATAAGCGACATCGAATTAAGCAAACTAGAGAAATCGAATTAAGAAAATGAGTTTATAGGAAGAATTGAAAAGTAATCCAAATTAAACTGAAATTTATAAAAATCTCAAAGTGGAATCCGAAACAGCATATCGACTCTTTGGAAATTAGCTCTGCATATAATTCATAATTCCTATTCTTATTTCGTGAATGTTGAATAATGAATCATAAAACTACTAAGTTGTTTCAATAGAGAAAGGAAATTTGGGCCTAATAGTAACCGACCCGAAAAAATACAAAACCGGCCCAAAAACTAAGTATTTTCTTAAGTCCGAATTGCGAATGAATTATACGACTCTTCTACACTTCGAATCAGCTTTTGACTTCAACATGAAACTTGTAGCTTATCCTCCCAGCTTTCTGTAATACCCTAATTTTTACCCCTAAGATCCCACATGTCTTTTAGCATTGCATACCACAAACAAGATCACAAGCTTTGGTTTTCTTGCCCTCCTCTGAAGGTTTGTTCTTGAGTGAGATCGCCAAGCACCCATGTTCTCTTGTTTGTTTTGATGTTTGTATTTGTTTGTGTTTACTAACCATTAATTAAAATCCAAAAATATGTTTGCTTTTTTTTTACTAACTCTTTCAGGAAGAATTTGGATCAAGGATATCAAAATTAGTCCCTCACCTCAAATGAATTTCATCTAAATAAAGTCAAAGTTGATCTGCAAACAATTCAAAAATCATCTGATCAAGAGTTTCCAAGATTTAATTGATTATTATTCAAGAGACTCTAAGGTTCATGTGTTTATTTCCATGCCTTTTTTGACAAGCAAAAAGAATCGAGCCAGAGCCAAGACAGCCCATCAAAAGGCCAAATTTTCATAATTTTCATTGTGGTAATCGATTACCATTATTAGGGCAATCGATTACCCTGTGCGCATTTTGAAAAATTGTGCCAAATTCGAATTCAGCAGCATTTTGGCACCAATTTCATCATGAGAATATTCTAGATCACCTCATTTTAATTCCCCTACCTCATCATAATTAATTACCACCATACACCCTCATTAATTACCACTTGATTTTGATTTTACCTCCAAAATTCAAATTCCAAGCCTAATTTTGTTTCCAAACCAAATTCCAAACCACCAAATTTTCGAAGCCTAAATCCTATAAATAGAGGCCTCATTTCATTCATTTCACAAGCTTTTGAGAGCCAAAAAACCTCTTGCAAATTATCTCCCCAACCACCAAAATTCACTAAAGCTCACATTTCTTCTTTTGAAAGTTAACAAGAATTCACATTGAATCTTGTTCAACTTTGACCTAAACCTTCATCCAAGCTTGTTTTCTTCATCAATTCTCATAGATCAAGGCTTTGGTGTTTCGATCTTGAAGCAATTTGGAGTAATTTTCAGATTTGGAGTGGTAATTCATCTTTCACCATTGTTGAAGCTTCAATTTCATCATCCATAATGTAGATCTTTGGTTGATTCTTGTTACTTGATCCTTTCACTACTACAAAAAACCCATTTAACAACGGTTGGAAATGACATATAATGACGGGGGCGAATGCGTTGTTATGTAGAGTATTGTTGTACGTACAATGACGGTCCTGGAAACGTTGTTGTATTCCAGTATGTGCGCACTATTTCACGACGGTTAGTTTAGTCAACTGTTGTGATATACTAAACTGTGATCTGGTTTGATTCTCAGCAACAATATTTTTTATTTATATTAGCGTTTGACATACAACTATGGATAGGTTTATAACCGCTGCCAAAAACAGACTGTTTTAAATATAAAATTTATCTGCTTATCAAATTATTCCCATAATTTATCCTGTCAATGACCACTGAATGAACATGAGAATATATATATATATATATATATATATATATATATATATATATATATATATATATAGTTGTTACTAAAACAAAACTAAATATAGAATATAGAAATAAATTACAACAATACTAACCTACATAGGAATGGTGCAAGGTAACATTCTTTTCCTCCGTCATTTAGCCGGCTTTTCAAGTACTTTCTCTGATATTTTTATCATTATACGCCCAAGCAATAAAACTTGGGTCCAAGATTCCATAGGTACTTGATTTATTCAATTCTATACAAACACGGTGAATGTACCTAAATGGTCAAAGAAAATGAATAAATTAATGGAGAAAATACAAAAAATTATAATGTTCTATAATGACATGTATATTCGACTATATACTTACGTGCACCAAACTTGCAAAATAGATATGTCAAGCCACTTATATCCTGCGAGAAAATCCCTCACATCTTCAGGAGTGTAATACACTAAATTCAATTTTGGGCAATGTTCTAGCGGGAGAGCTTGCGCAAAGTCTGTTGTTGAAATGGAGTAGTATAAACTTGTTATTTCATTTGGACTAGGGTCCAATATCCCATTGCGGTTATCTATAGGTGGGGGAGGGGTTGTACAATTACTCCCTTTTGTAGAAGCGTGATTTACGACACTTCTACTTGGAGTTTGATCATCACCAACGCAACGACGATCTTCATTAGTTCGTTGTTTGAGGCTTTCACTTAATCTTTACATCATAACATTCAATTAGAACATAAAACAAAAATAAGCACAATATATTCAATTAGAACATACAATATATATCATACAAAAATAAGCGCAATTTACGACACATACCAAATACATCTCTTGTAACCTTTCCACTTCTTTCTCCCTTTTTTCCCTCTCCTCCTCAAACAGCCTCCTTTGCTCTGCCAATTGCTTCTCAACATTATCAATCTTTTGTCGTTGAGCAAGAAATTCAGATATTTCGGTGCTTCTTCTTTGAGATCCAAAGTAAGACCTCAAGCCGACACCATCTCCAACACCACGGACACGACCTCCATGCTCAGTTGTTCCGATAGCTTCGACTAATATATCATATCGTGCTTCCAGAACAAATGTGCCTTCACGATCCGCCACAACCAAATTATCCTACACAACATGAGCAACTTACATAAGCAAACACATTTAAATAACAACTCATGAGCAACTTACATAAGCAAACACATTTAAACAAAACATATACTTACAATTTTCTCAGCAACTACTCTTGAAGCCTCAGAGGTGTACTCTCCATTAGGTCTTAATCGAGCCCTCTTCCATTTCTCATGTCTTGAAGGTGGAGATGGAATGTCACCATCTCCTCCTTCTTGTAGTTTTTCCTGCAGGATCCTCTTCTCAAGTTTCCTGTAACCCCCACGAGACAATCTATGGGGGTACATGTTTTTCGCCTTGTTCTGAATTCCTACTTCGCTTTTACCCTGCTATTAACACAGTGAAAAATGTGTATGATTAGTATCTATAACTCATTAGCATAACATTATAGGTTACATAAGACTAGTACTAACCTTGAATTCCTTAGAACGACGTTTCTTCGCAAACTTGTGCCACACCTTCTTCGATAAAAAACTATACCGAATCCATGGAGGTTGAAGACCGCTCTTAGGCTTCGTAATGTAGTCAGCCGTGAGTCGTGACTTAAATCCACTCCAACAAACACCGGCATAAGTTATCCACTTTCTTTTCAATTTTGAGTCATCGGTAAACTCAAAATTCAACTACATTAAATCAATATATAAGTATGAATTAGAAACTATAGGTAGTGATATCAAATATATGAAAATTATAGTATGAAATACCTTAACGTCTGTCCATATGCTGTCTTTGACATTAACATCCACTTATCTTCAATCATCAATCAGTATACTAACTTTGCTACGTGCAAGGAACGCAACATAACTCCTAAAAGTAGCGTAATGTGGACAATCCACTAATCAGTAGTGTGAATCAAACTCGATCGAAATTTTTGCACCAGATGAGTTGCGGACTAATGTGAATTGGGGCATCATTTTGACAACTCTTTGTGATCTTTTCGTTTGACTTTCAGTTGTTTGAGTTTCATTGGCTAACCTTTCATTTGTTTGAGTTTCTTCGCTGGTTTCTGATGAAGAACTCGACAAGGTCGACATCTAAGTTCAAAAACAACAACAACAACATGAACAACAATGGAAAAAGAGTTTACTGTAGATGCATGGGGAAAATATTTTACGTACCCTAAACGTGACGACGAAGTAAACGATGTTGGTGTTGGTGTTGTTGTTGTCTTCCTTCCTTACGACAATGACGGTGTTGTTGTTATCTTCCTTCTCGACGGTGACGATGATGACGACAGTGTTGGTATGTGCGTAATCTTCTATTTTCTTCACGATCGTGACGATGATGACGAAAATTACAACAAATGGATACTGATGATGCAAGCTTTGGTGGAATCGTGTATTGTTTCACAGTATTGAACGTTAGGGTTTAGGGTTGAAATTGTGTAACATTTCGTCTGGTTTCTATTTTCAATGGAAAAAAGGATACTGAAGAGACAATGAAACTAGCTAGCTTGGAGAATATTGAAAAGGTACTGCGACGGTCAACAATTTACACCGTTATGATATATTATTTACATAATGAAATTTCATATTAAAACGCCAGAGTTATTTTTAGAATTAAAAATTAAAAAAACATACAAAATATATCACAACTGTGTATATAAACAACCGTAGTCATAACTTTTAATTTTTTTAATTAAAAGTAAATAAAAAAGTAAAGGCGCGCTTTAACATAAAAGGAATAATATATATGAATGAATTGAGGTTCGAATACATGAAAGCTTGAAGGTATCACCACGGTTGATTTATCAACCGTTGTTATATACAGATAATCACCACGGTTGGTTTATCAACCGTTGTTATATACAGATAATTTTTATTCAATAAACAAATAAAATACAAACGCGCCTTAGTTTAGATATGTCACAACGGTGTAGGGATGAAGCGTTGTGAGCATGGCGTCGTTGTTTACGCATTTTGTAGTAGTGTTTGGATCTTGTAATTGTGTTTGATTGATGGTTTTTACTGTTGTTTTACTTAAAATTTTGTGCAATTTCAATTCCATGATCATAAGGTGTTTGAAAAAAGTTTTGAAATATGATTATGTTGAATTTTGCACTATTTTTTCACTCTGCGTGCAAAGTAATCGGTTACTCTGTTTTATGTGTAATCAGAGTAATCGGTTACTCTGAGACAAAATGGTGTTTTTGGCCTATTTTTGGGACTTTTTTGGTTTTTCCTCCTTTTTCTTCCCCTTTCTTGTTGTTTAGGCCTTGAAGTGCATTGTTGAGATTAATTTCTCTTCAATTTCAATGGACTTTGGATATGGTTAAAGTAATTAAACATTCATTAGTTCAAATCTATCTTTAAATGAATTGTTGAATTCATTTGAGGAGCTTGGAATTAGTGATATGTTTTCACACTTAAATCTATTAATTAAAGGTGATTGAACTTGAAGATGAAAGGATCTTGAAAGTGTAATTCAATTTGGTTTTTCTCTTCACCTCTCCCTCTATTTCTTTTTATTTTGATCGATGAAAGTCTTATGGATCTTAGAATTTCTTTGTTGAATTCTTGATCAAGACTAGATCATTACCTTCTTTCTTTTCGTGTGGTATTGTTTTCGGATGACAATCTACATATTGTTCATCTAGCATGCATTAGCACAAAGTTCACTATTGACCGACCTTGAGTAGGGTGACTTCTTTATAAGTCACTTGGCGATTGCTTAACATAGCGCTACATTTGTCCCTCTCCGAATCGGAATATGAACTTTCGTGGCCCAAACTTATGATTGTAAGCCCAAGGATGGTTGATCTTTTGTATTAGGTTCAAAATCTATGAAGCTTGTTGTTGTAGAGGCTTTGATTCTATCAATCTTCTAACAAGTCTTCATTAAACTTGGCCTAAGTACATTGTTCATTCATTATAGTTCATGATGCAAGGCGGAATAATCGGCGTTACCTTTAGAAGGCTTATGGCACTATGGCCTTTATGTTACTATTATGTATATACTATTATATTATATTACTATATTTTATTTTTCCTTCTTGCTCCATATCTCTCTTTATTTTTCATTGCTCATTGGTCATTATATCATATCATGTTTATGTTTATGTCATTTTTCTTTTGTCCACTTGGACCATATTATCTTGTGTTTTTGTTTTTGTTTTGTCCATTTGGACTCAAAAACATTAATAAAGGATTAAACCACTAAAAGACTTGTGCTCTTAATTGTGGACTATGGTCACTATCCCTTGCATTGGAGGATCTCTACTCTTAGACTTCTTAGCTTGATTATGGACTTATGGACTTAGAATTAGGATTCTCTCCCTTATGCTTTGGATCATTATGGAGTTGGTATTATAGTCTTTATTTGGCTTGCTTATTGGCTCAAGAGAATGGAATTATTTTCTCATTATGCTTTGAAGAGTGCCTCCATGTGGTTAGATCTTTCTTACCTTAGGTTTTATTTTATGCAATAGGGTAGTCACTTCTTCTCCACCCCTTCTTAAATTTTCAAAATCTTCTCCCTTTTTCAAAACCTTCTTATTTTCTCAAACTCAAAACCACTTTCATAATAAAACCTTGACTTTGGTCAAGTGATTTTCCAACTTTGTTTCCTTAATAAATGTCAATCAATATTAATCATATTTTGACCATTTCAAAAAGACATAAAAAATACAAAACTCATTCAAACTTTTTGTGCTTTTATGCACCTTTTTCTTTTAAACTTTTCAAAAAGATTAGACATGAGTCATCTTCTTTGTTGAGATGTAAATCTCCTAACCATGGTATTTTGTGTAAAGTATGGTCACTTTCCACTTAGATGTTGAAGTGATAGTCTTGTTGATTTCAATCCAAGCAAATCCTCTATCTTAATGTGATGCAAATGCCTCTTTCCAATATCTTTGGGTAATTAGTTGAGTATTCTTTCTTGAGAATGACGGGTTGTCTTTTCAAGATAAAATGAATCATAACCAATAATTTTTGTCATTTGTACCACGAAATACGAGGTTTTGATCCTATATTGCACATTGTGGGTACGTAGGCATGAGGCGATAAGTCTCTCCAAACACAAAAATATTAAAAACTATTTCTCTTCTCACCTCCCCAATCTCTTTTCAAACAAACCTTTTCAAACAAAAAAGCGTAGATATTTCAAAGGGTTCCTATAGAGTACTATAGACGTTTTGGGTGATAACACCTTCCCTTAACGTAACCAACCCCCTTACCCAGTCTCTGTTTATTTGTTATTATTTTAGAACTTTATTAGGTTTTGTTCGCTCCTTTTCCTTTCCTTTTGGATAAAATAAAAGTGCGGTGGCGACTTTTGCTTTATGAGTTAAGTTAATCAATAGCTTACACTCACAATTTCCCCGCTACACTTTCCAACTCATATTAGAACTTGTCAATCCGATTCACGTAGCTTTTTTTTGATAAGCAACTTCATTAATTAGAAATTAAGGAAATCTCAAACCAACAAACAACAAACAACAACACTACAAATCAATTACAAGAAATCGTAGGGGAACTTATACCACTCGTACAAGCTACACTTCTTGCTATTAACACTACCTAAGATCAACCAGTTCCAAGAGGAAATGATAATAGCATTTACAATTTCATCGACATTATAAATCTCATCGTTGAACAATATATTATTTCTGGCCCTCCAAATGTTCCAGCAAGAGATAAACCAAATTGAATTTATCTTACCCGATTTACTTCGTCCTTGAAGACGCGAGACCAAGCCTTTGCGTGGAGACTACAATTAGTTTCCGAAATACTATCTATATCCACCCACTCACAAATCTTACTTCACATCTCCACAGATTTAGGGCACGAGAAGAACAGGTGAGTGGAATTCTCAATCTCTTAGAAAGAAAACATACACACCTTTTCATGAGGATTCTCAATAATATGCATATCTACCAAATTCGATCTCGTAGGCAATCTATCTAGCGCCATCCTCCAAGCAAAATCTTGTATTTTCAATGGAACAGAAGTTTTCCACACAAGATCCAACAATTATGCAGTAAGATCATCAACCAAATTCAGTGATTCACATGAACTGATGTAGCAGTAAAACGAACTTACCGAAAATCCCGTCGCTCTATCTAAACTCCACACCCACTCATCCTTTTTATCCTGCTGCATCTGAAATACTTCTAGCAGATGACAAATATCACTCAGTTCAGGCTCCAGCTGGTCATCTGTTAAGGCCAAAGTTTCGTGCAGGTTCCAACGCCACGAACCCTCTTCCCAATCGCCCATCTCTTTAATAGAACAGACCTTGTTTCTGCACGCCTGGAACAACCTAGGATAAAAAGCTTTTAGATTCGAACTCCCTAACCAATCAGTCTGCCAAAACGCAGTACTAGCCCCATCTCCAACTGAATTCTCAAGAAGATTGCAAAACCTGTCACTAAAATTTGACACTGCAGTGGAAAGTATGTCCTTAATCCACAAAGAGTCATTTTTTAAGTTGCCAACTTCCTCAAATGTCTTCTCTTTCAAGCTAAGATTTCCGTACCTCGAGACTAGCATTGGCTTCCAAATCTCATTATCGTCGCGGGAAAATCTCCACAACCATTTTGCAAGGTGAGCCCTATTAAAACGCCCTACATGTTTTATTCCAAGACCCCCGCAATCCTTCAGTTTGCAAACGGATTTCCAACTTACCCAAGAAATAAAACTATTATTCGAAGATCCAGCCCAAAGGAAGCGTCTTTGTATGGCTATGATTTCCTTCACTACTTTCTTTTGAGCCTTAAAGAAGGACAAGTGGTGTATCGAAAGATTAACGAGGACTGAATTTATAAGAGAAACTCTCCCCCCAATGGATATGTTTCGACCTATCCATCTAGATAATCTATTCCTCAAGCAAGATGCTACCGGTTTCCAAAATGAAATGCGACGTTGGTTACCACCTACCGTTAAGCCGAGGAACTTAAAAGGAAGACTGCCAGATTTACAATGAAGGAACTATTCTGCTGCCACCAGAAAATCCGCCTCCACTCCAATCCCATATAAACAACTTTTAGCGAAATTTATCTTAAGACCGAAAATCAGCTCAAATGCTCGAAGAATAGCCTTGAACGCCCAAATGTTGGAAATCGATCCATCCCCGAAGAGAAGCGTATCATATGCGAACTGTAGAACACTAACAGTTGAAGAATTATAGACTTTGAATTTCGACAACAAATTATGAATAGAAGCACTTCTAACCAAGCTAGCCAGGCCTTCCGCTACAATAACAAATAAAAAAGGAGATAGGGGGTCTCCTTGTTTCAACCCCCTCGATGCCTTGAAGTCCTTCGATGGACTGCCGTTTATTAAAACCGACATATAGCTGTTGAAAACTGATCCTCTAATCCATTTTAACCAATTTATTCCAAATCCCATCTTTACAAGCATTGATTCAAGGTAAGACCAGTCTACACAATCGTAAGCCTTCGCGAAGTCTACTTTAAGCAACAAACACTTCTTCTTATTCCTTCTAGCAAAGTCCACTACTTCACTTGCCATAAGAACACCATCGAGAAGTTGCCGACCTGGAATAAACGTTGTTTGAGATGGAGAAATCAACTTATGGATCACCTTACTCAACCATCTAGTAAGCATTTTGGAGATAGTTTTAAGCACGCAGCTAATCAAACTGATGGGCCTGAAGTCGTCGAACTTTTGAGGGTTGTCAACCTTAGGAACTAACGAAATAAATGAGGACGCAAACATCTTGGGAAGCTTTCCGGTCTTGAAGAATTCGAGCACACTGTTTGTGAAGTCTTAGCCTATTATATCCCAACAAGATTTAATAAATTTGAAGTTAAAACCATCTACCCCGGGGCACTTGTTCCCGTCACATTCAAAAACTGCACCTTTCACATCTTCAATTGAAAAATCTGCCTCCAATAAGTTTATGTCATCACTTTCAAGCCTAGCCACACTTTCCAAATTGAAGCGAAGGCCAGGCCTGTCATGCTGCTGGAATTTATGCTCAAAATACATCTTTACCTCATTTTTAATCCCATCCGGATCTTCCATCAAATCAGTTCCAACTTTAATACCTGAGATCGAATTTGACCGGTTTTTAATCCCAATGGCATGGATAGAAAAGTTCGTAGATCTTTTAATCCATGCAATTTTTCAAATTTATCGTCAGAGTTATATTCAAAACTGTCGTATGCCAAGTATCGCACCCTTATATCTGGCTTATGTTTGTCCAACATAGTGCAATATGGAGATGAAACTGCCATAGCTAAATCATTGATGAGATCATGCATTTCAAAGCAAGCTTCCTCATTACCAATAACCTCCTCTGACTCATCATCAATGGACCGACGACGTATCAAAGGCCTCCACACTAGTTCATCAAAGCATTCTTCAGCTACTTTTTCCCAATTATTCTCATTGTTCGGCTGAGGTATTAAGCCTTCTGCAATCCACAATTGAACCACCCACTTTTTCTCTAAGACTGAGTTCTTTGAAAAAATTGAACAATAAGCAAAACATCCTTTTAAAGAAGGTGGAAGATAACGATAGCTCAATAGCAGGGCTGGCTGCACCTCATCATTTGTTCGTTCCCAAATACTACTGCTTAATACACCGCTCCAATGATCTTGTGACAAATTGGTGCGAAGAATATCTCCCAATGCTATTGCAGCTAATGGTAAGCCGTCACATTTTTCGACAATCTCTCTACCAATTATTTCTAGATTGGGATGTTGTTGGTAGTTTTTTTCTACAAATGCATGTCTGGCTAGTAAACACCAGGAATCTTCAGTTTCCAAAGACCTTATAGGGTGGACACAGAGAGAATTTAGTGTGGGTAGTGCAATTCTTTCATCTCGACCTGTGATGATGACCTTACTTCCTATTTTCCCAACATTAAAGATATCAACCAGACTATTTCAACCAACATATTTTTCATTCGACATATCATCCAATACGAACAAAAACTTTTTGTTACTTAAAGTTTGTTGTAATTGTTCTTGGAGTTTACCTAAGTTAGTTTCTGTAATTGTTTCTGAAGTGACAGATTGAAGAATGGTTTTAGTGACAGTGACAACATGAAAAACTTTTGGAATATGTGACCACCCTCTAACTTCGAATTTTTGCTTCACATGATGATCATTGTAAAGGAGTTTAGCTAGTGTTGTTTTTCCTAACCCTCCCATACCTACAATGGATATCACTCCTATTTTATTTCCACTATCACAACCATCCTCTGACAGCAGAAACTTTTTAAGTTTCTCTTTGTCATCATTTCTACCTTTAATATCAGATTCATCTACCAAAACATGACTTGTAGGATTTACATTCTGAACCCAGCTGGAATCACCTACGTTCAATCCAGGATTTTGGAGTTTTACGTGTTTCAGTTTTTCAGATAACTTTGACAATTTAGAATTGATCTTTTTATTAAACCTTTTAAAAGGATAAGAAAGTTTATTAAGAACCTGGTGGGCTTCCACTTTGCGCCTTAATGCCTCAGTGTTGATTTCATCAAACAAATCTTGAGCTTCAAAGACAGCATCATGCAACTTAATCAGCCACTTCTGCACTCCGGGATTATCGATCTGTTTGTTCTCAGCATCATGAAGTAGAGATTGAAGACACGACATTGTTGTATCTATCTCATCTAACAACGCTTCATCGAGCTTAGTACTCCGAAAGAAATCAATAAATTCACCAGAAGCAATCTTTTTCACCAACATCTCCATAGAAGCTGAAAGAAGTGCTCCTCCAAAAATAGCCTCCATAACTGAGTTCAACAAAACCTGAGAAGGTTGTCCCAGCGGATGGGAGCTCGGGTCCTAAGGGTTTGCTCCCCTTGGGGTCACGAGTTCGAAGGAGCACGGGACCAAAGTAACCTTCAAGGGCTACGTGGGGGCGTAAAAACCCCCCTTTATGTGGATTAGTCAGTCTGACTGGTCGGATACCACATATATCAAAAAAAAAAAAAAACTGAGTTCAACAAAGTAAGAATAGTTTGAGAATTTTGTGTGGAAAGAAATTTGTGAGTAATAATAATAATAATAATAATAATAATAATAATAATTACTCTTGATGCATACCAACCTTCTATACATCACTCTTGGTTCATAAAAACGGTATTCAAGCATAAAGATTATATTATGAATAATAGTAGGTACTCTTGATGCATACCAACCTTCTATACATCACTCTTGGTTCATAAAAACGGTATTCAAGCATAAAGATTATATTATGAATAATAGTAGGTACTCTTGATGCATACCAACCTTCTATACATCACTCTTGGTTCATAAAAACGGTATTCAAGCATAAAGATGATATTATGTATAATAGTGTTTGGCAAGAGTTTAATGAGAATGGGAGATATACAATTGGTAAGATGTACAAGGTGCTAAGAGGGGAAAGACCTAGTGTGAATTGGAGGAAGGTGATCTATGGGAATGTAGCTCGTCCACGGGCGGTATTTTGTTTGTGGTTGGCTTGTCTGAACCGGCTGCTTACTAAAGACAGACTGATAAACCATGGCAGCCACATTGATGGTAAGTGTGTGTACTGTGAGGATAATGAAAGTAGGGATCATTTATTTTTTGAATGTGCTGCTACTAAAAAGGTCTGGTATGAGGTCATGAAAAAATTTGGGTGGAATAGGATGCCAAAAGATTGGGACTCAGAAATGCAGTGGATTATGCACCATTCTAAAGGAAAAGGAAGCAAAGCCAAAATCCTAAAAGCTGCTACTGCTGCTGAGGTGGTCTACCATATTTGGAGTATTAGGAATAGGATTGTCTTCCAAAATGGGGAGAATCATGAGTTGAATTGTACTAGTGTCATAGAAGTGATTATTGGTAGAGTTAGTGCAAATAGAAAACTTAAAGCTTTTTGTAATAGGCTTTAAGGTCCGTGTGTTTTGAGTCGGATTGTTGCCTGGATCGTTTGATCGGCGTGTAATTTTTGGTTTTTTTGGTAATAATATTTTACTTATTCCAAAAAATAAATAAATAATAATAATAATAATAATAATAATAATAATAATAGTTTGAGAAATTTGTGTGGAAAGAAAATGCAATGCAAGGTAGAAGAAAATGCAGCTTGTCACAAAACTTATAAAGTGGTAGATTGAATAATGTTGAATAATAATAATAACAATATTTCAAAATAAAATTACAATTGAAAGGACTACAAATTTATTTCTAACGTCCCACAATGAATATGATTGACTACTTTCTTATGTACTGTAAGGCAATAATAATGTACAAGCAAAATATCAGTCATATTTCCAATCGTTACGTTTCTATAGTCCTTGTCTCTATGCCACTGAGAAAAAAGTTCTTTGTTTACACTTTAAAATGATATAATTCAAAAATGGAGGGTTTTATAGCATGTCAATTTTGTAGGATACATATAATTCTGTAGGATACATGTTCAAATATAAATAATGCATTTTAAATTTAGACCAGTGGTAAATCAGGTGTTTAAATGTGAACACCAATATATTATATTTTTTTTTTTATCACTGGTACCTAAATTGTAGTAATTATTAAATTAGAGATGGTATATTTTACATGACTGTTTATGAAATATTATATTTAAAATTTCATTTTTTTTTTAATCTTAAAATAGATAAATATTAGCAAAAACTAGATTTTTAACCCAAAAAATTAAGATATATATATTTTTTCAATCACCAAAACAATATCTTTTTCAATCACCATAATTTTGAATTTTTTGCAGAAAAGTTGTGTCTCGTCCTGTAAGAAATCAACCCCCTCCCTAGAACAATGCTCCAATCTCAAGAGAACAACCACTCGGCCCGATTGTTGGTAGTACAGAGACTTTAACTTCTGTTATGGACTAGGCCGAGGCATGCTCATCAGTCGAGCAGGCCCAACCCACGAGGCATGGGATGGCCCAATAAGGATTCCTAACGAGGCTACTGTCGGGCACATGCTCACCTCCACAGGGTCGGGCACACGCTTAGCCTCGGGCATGCATGGCACTCCCGTCATTGACCGTCGGACATAGGCTCCAAACCTCCCGAGCACGCCTCTCTTCGACGTTCATGTGCCCCTCCTCGAGAAGAGCCATCTCCGCCCACAAGTGAGTCCTCCCGCGAGGACACGTCTCTCCCCGACACTCATGACTCCTCCCCCGCGAGGACACGTTCTCATGTAACCGTCCCACTTCCTATGGAATCGGTCTGCCCTAATTCCAGGGATTTAGGAGCGGTTACCCCAGGGCGAAGACCACGTGCTGGTCTTCACTACGCCACGTAAGCCCTGGCAGTTACTTGGATTGGGCCTGACAATCCAGCCCAACGCCAGTAACCGTTGGCCCCGCGCTGGGGGCTCTCTATAAATACCCTCTCACTTGAGAGGGTCAGGTTATGTTCACTTCTACTCTCACTTCTGTACTTGCTTTTTCCCTGACAACCACCTTACTTGAGCGTCGGAGTACCTTGCAGGTACACCCCCCCCCCCGGGCCGTCTTTCAACCTCACCGGAGCTGAAGTTCAACAGACGTCGTTGGCCACCAGAAACTGTCTGATCCAGGTACGATCAGTGGCGCCGTCTGTGGGAATTTATAAGTTTCCCCATTTTTCTGCTCGATAAACCAAAGCTTCTCCATTCATCACCAACATGGCCAATCCGACAGTTAACCAGGCTCTGGGCACCGTGCTCGCACAACTCGAGAACGGGAACCACCGTGAGGACGACGTCATCCTCAACGACGGCGAAGACAACGTAAGAGACGGGCAGACCGCCTCCCCGAACTCCCAAGATGTGGCTTACAACGCCGCCCGCCAGGACGACCAGCAATCCATTTTCCAACCAGTTGCTCCTCCGCCCAATGCGGACCCGAGCACCGTGGCCCTATTCGCCTTGGTCAACCAGACCAATCAGCTGATCGCGCAGCAGAATACCAGAATTGAAGCCTTGGAGCGAGGACGGGCACAACGATCTTCCCCGCGAAGACATCGTCGTCCCCCGTCGCCTCACCCTTCTCCTTCCCCGCGAAGGACCCCTTCCGAAGAATCTCAGACCCCGTTGCCGGTACACCAGGGTCGCCGACCGCGTCTCGAGCGCCCCAGCCAACGATCTCTCAGAAACGCCCTCGTTCCCCACCTCGGAAGGAACCCAGGGCCTCCACCACATCCAAGAAGTCCAAGAAGACCGAAGAAATACCAAAAAACCGTCCGAGGAACTCCCCTCCACGGCTGCATCGATCACCTTCGAGATCCCCCGCTGGTAGCGACGACGAGGACCAGAGGACCCCTTTGTCGTGGGAAATCATGAACGCCCCAATCCCTGCAGGCATGGAGAAACCCCCACAATTGGGGACCTATGATGGCCTGACCGACCCCGACGATCACGTCGAGAGTTTCGAAACAATGCTCGACTTCCGAAATGTCAGGGGAGCCATCAGGTGTAGGCTATTCCCCACCACCTTGCGGAAGGGAGCCATGACCTGGTATAAGGGTCTGGCACAAGGGTCAATCACATCCTGGAAGCAACTTAGGCAGCGCTTCACCAAACACTTCACCGCGTCTCGTCGACACCCGAAGACGGAGGCTGTCTTAGAATGCATCTTCCAAGGGAAGAACGGATCTCTCCGAAACTACATCGAGAGATTCAACAAAGCAGCTGTCGAGGTCCACACGACCGACGACATGAAGAAATATCTAATTCTCCATGGACTACGTGCTGGATCCGACTTTGCCAAATCCATAGGCCTCCGCAGACCCCGACGTCTCGAGGACCTCCTCGCTCGAGCTCAGAAGTACATCAAAATCGAGGAGACCGAAGCGGATCAGATCGCCCTTGAGACGAGACGTAGAGAAGGCCCCCGCGGTCACAAAGATGAAAACTCTTCTCCCCGACGAGGAGGAGAAAGAAAGAAAGAGAATCGTAACCGTGATCCTCGAGAACCACGCGGACCAGCTGGCCGTTTCACGGAGTACACCCCGCTCAACACTCCCCGGTCTCGAATCCTCTCCGAATGCCAGAATTCCAAATTTGTAAAAGGAGGAGTTCGCTTCCCAAAGCCCGCTGCTCCCAAATCAAACGTTGACAAATCAAAGTACTGTAGGTTCCACCGTAGCCACGGGCATGTGACCGAAGACTGCATCCATCTCAAGGATGCAATTGAGATTCTCATCAAAGAGGGACACTTGAAGAAATATGCCCAAAAGAGCGACCCTCCTCGCCCGAGCTCGCGGGAAGCGCAGAACGTCGAGGAGAAGACACCTCCTCCCGGCGACAACCAGCTTCAGGTCGCCCTCAGCGTCACTCGACCCGAGGACTTCTTCGTTCCCCCGATCATTGAAGGCGAAGAAGCGATCCGCAACATGTGGGCGACCTTTCCCGACGAGGACCCCGTCACCGCCCGCAATGCCTGGGAAGGCTTCCCCAAAGCGATGGTCATCTCCGGGGGTGGTCCCGAGAGAATGTCGGTTGGATCAATCAAGCGAAAATTTGACGAACTGGAAATGCGCGACGTCGACAAAGGCGACCACCCTCGAGAAGGTGCCGGGAAACTCCAACCCCATCACCTTCTACCTCGAGGAACTCCCCGGGGGAGCACCAAACGCCACTATTCCCCTCCTGGTCAGGGCGCAGATGGCGAACTTTGACGTTCAAAGGATCCTAGTCGACCAAGGGAGTTCGGTCGACATCATGTATTCTCATTTGTACGGGACCCTCCAGCTTGACGAGAGGCATTTGACCCCGTATGTCGGTTCAGATCTACAGGGGTTCAATGGAACCACCACCAGACCTTGGGGTTACGTGGAGCTAATGGTTACCTTTCGGGCCGAAGACACGGCCCGACAGGTGAAGATCCTTTTCCTGGTGGTCGAATGCCCGTCCCTTTACAACTGCATCCTCGGGAGGACCACCCTAGCTAAACTTACGGCGGTACCATCAACGGTCCACCTCAAAATGAAGTACTACATAACCAGGGGACGAGTAGTGACGATGCACGGGGACATCGACGCGGCCAGAAGATGCTTCGACACCGCCATCAAAGGCCTAAGTTACATCGGCCCCAAACCCAAGACCGTGGTCAAGCTACCCCAGGATGCCGAACAGGTACCTCTCCTGCGCGTCAACGCGGTCGACCTCGACAACAGGTTCTCCGGTGAGCCCGACGAAGACAGGGTCGAAGATCTCAACCACCAGGCGGAGAACAACGGGCAGCCTCTCCACCCAGTGTGCCCCATCCTAGATGGAGACTTTGAGCTCGTGACCCTCGGGGACGATCCAGACCGCAACGTGAAGATTGGTGTCGGGATCCCCGACCTGGCAAAGGAGCAACTGAAAGCATGCCTAAGGGAGAATGCTGACCTCTTCGCGTGGAGCGCGTCCGAGATGCCTGGCCTTGACCCCGAGGTGGCTTGCCATCAGCTCGCAGTAGATCCGGCTGCTAGGGCCATAGCACAACGTAGGCGTAAGCAGTCTCCCGAGAAAGCGGAGCCTGCTGAAAAAGCTGTAAAAGACCTCCTAGAGGCAAATTTCATTTCGGAAGCCAAATATACGACATGGATGTCCAACGTTGTACTCGTTAAAAAGAATAATGGAAAATGGAGAATGTGCGTTGATTATACTGATCTTAACCGTGCTTTCCCGACAACTCTGCAGGTTACAAACTATTGTCCTTCATGGATGCTTACTCGGGATACAGCCAAATTCCCATGGACAAGGTCGACAAACAACACACGGCCTTCATGACCGCATCAGGCAACTACTATTACAACGTAATGCCCTTCGGATTGAAGAATGTTGGTGCGACCTACCAACGGATGATGAACAAGGTTTTCCAGGCTAAAATCGGCGACACGCTCGAAGTCTACATGGACGACATGATCGTCAAGTCTACAGATGAAGTCGACCACGCCGCGCACCTCAAGAAGGTGTTCGACACGGTGAGGAGATGTCGCATGAGGTTTAACCCCGACAAGTGCACCACCGGCGTCCGGACAGGGAAGTTCCTCGGATTTTACCTCACGGAACGAGGAATCGAGGCAAACCCTGACAAGTGTAGGGCTTTCTCCGAGCTCCCTACCCCGGACTCAAAGAAGTCGATACAATCATTAAACGGGATGCTCGCCGCCCTCTCCCGCTTCGTCGCCAAATCCGAACAGTACGCACTCCCATTTTTCAAACTTCTCCGACTAAAGGCGGAGTTTGATTGGAGCGAGGAATGCGAGCAAGCACTCGCCCACTTAAAACAAGTCCTGTCGCAACCCCCGGTCCTCTCGCAGCCTGAGAACAGGGAAACACTCTTCTTGTATCTTGTGATCACGAGTGAAGCAGTCAGCACCGTCCTCATTAGGGAAACCTCAGACGGGCAGAAGCCAGTTTACTTCACGAGCAAAGCCCTCCAAGGCCCCGAGCTCAGATATCAGCAGATTGAGAAAGTCGCCCTGGGCCTCGTCACCGCAGCCAGGAGGCTACGCCACTACTTCCTCGCCCATACCGTCGTCGTAAGGACCGAACAACCTATAAGGCAGCTCCTCGGACGACCGGACATGGCGGGGAGGATGCTCAGGTGGTCACTCAAGCTCGTCGAGTTTGACATCCAATACGAAGGGAGGAAAGCCCTGAAAGCGCAGGTATTGGCCGACTTTGTAGCAGAGATGACCGTCCCGGAACCTTCGACCAACGGGTCACAAAAATGGACGATCTATGTTGACGGAGCATCCAGCCCGAAGGGAAGTGGGGCGGGCATCATCCTCGAAAATGAGGAAGGCATATTGATCGAGGTATCCCTCGAACTATCCTTCCCGACATCGAACAACCAGGCCGAATACGAGGCCTTCCCCGCAGGACTCCGGTTGGCCGAGGACCTCGGCGCCAAAGAGGTCAAACTTTTCACCGACTCCCAGCTCGTAGCCTCGCAAGTCCGAGGAGAGTACCAAGCCAAGAACGACAGCCTCATAGAATACTTGGCATTGGTAAAAGAAAAGATGAAAAGGTTCACCTCCGCGGAGGTGACTCACATCCCCCGCGAGCACAATGCCCGAGCAGATGTCTTGTCCAAATTGGCAAGCACCAAGAAGAAAGGCGGGAACAAATCTGTCATACAAGAGGTGCTTTACCACCCGAGCATTGACAAACCGGCCATGGCTCCAGACATCAACGCCATCGGGGACAGCGATTGCTGGATGACCCCGGTATACGAATACCTCATGATGGGCAAACTGCCCGGTGATCCGAAAGAAGAAGAAATGGTAAAGAGGTGGGCGTGCTCGTACACTATAGTCGAGGATAAGCTATACCGGCGAGGGTTCTCTATCCCCCTCCTCAGATGTGTCAAAGAGACCAAGGTCCCCGGCATACTCCAGGAGATCCACGAGGGAATCAACACACAACACCTCGGCGGACGATCGTTAGCCCGAAAGGCGCTTCGAGCAGGATATTACTGGCCCACCATGCAACAGGACGCCAAGGAACACGTCAAGAAGTGCGACAGATGCCAACGACACGGGGACATGCACCTGGCTCCTCCCAACGAGCTCAGTCCATTGTCCTCCCCGTGGCCGTTTGCGTGGTGGGGAATGGATATCCTCGGGCCCTTCGTCCAGGGGTCGTACCAAAACAAATACCTCATCGTCGGGGTGGATTACTTCACGAAGTGGATCGAGGCAGAAGCATTGGCCAAGATCACGGCCTTCAACATACTGCTTTTTTACAAAAGAAACGCCCTAGCCCGATTCGGCATGCCTCAAGCCATTGTCACCGATAACGGGACACAGTTCACCGACAAGAACTTCCAAGATTTCGTCGTCAAACTAGGCACGAAGCAGCACTTCACGTCGGTCGAGCACCCCCAAACAAACGGGCAGGCTGATGCGGCAAACAGGGTAATCCTCCGAGGATTGAGATGTCGATTAGGCGACGCCAAACAACGGTGGGTCAAAGAGCTCCACAACGTCCTCTGGGCCTACCGAACGACCCCACACTCCACGACCGGGGAGACCCCTTTCCGTTTGACCTACGGAACGGAAGCAATGATCCCCGTGGAGATCAGGGAACCCTCGAGGAGGACAGAAGCCCCCCTCGACGGGGATACGAACGATGAAGCCTTGAGGGAAGAACTCGACTTCGTCGAAGAAACACGCTCGGGCACTTCTCTCTAAGAAGCATCACTTAAACAAAAAATAACACTACGTTATAACGACAAAGTTATCAAACGCGATTTTCAGGTTGGTACCCTCGTCCTACGCAGGAACCAGAAAGACTCGCGAGAAGGCAAACTCGCCGCAAACTGGGAGGGCCCGTACCGCGTCTGCGGGAAAACGGGGACAGAAGCCTACTTCCTCGAAAATCTACATGGGGAAGAACTTGCTCGACCATGGAATGCTGAGAAGCACAAACAGTACTACAATTAAACACTGCCCGCGGCTCACTAGCACCGCGATCACGGGGACCCGCTTAGGTACGAGCGCGACACCCCTATACAGAACACGATGATCAGAGACCGCGTTGTGTGTGCATGAGGACCTTTAATCCGACGGGGATACCTCGATCGAGGCCCACCGTCGTTGTACCAATCGGGCAGAACACCCAGCTCGCGATGGGAAGTTCATGCCACGAAGCTAAGACCTCGATCGAGCTCTTGGCCTCGTTAAAGGTCGGAATACGCCTCCGGCCTCCCGACTAGCTCTCCACGCGGTCAGGGAATATCAAGGTCGAGCAAATCCAAACACCTTATTACTTAGGCAAAAATAAAGTATAACAAATAAGACATCACACACAATCTGAACCATGCAAACATTACTAGCAAGTAAACAAGGGTACATTAAAACGGGCAGAATCCCAGTGTACAAATATTACAGAAATGTCAAAAGCCCCTGGCACACATGCCGGTGTTGCACCCCAAAATTTGCCCTCCTTACTTTTTTACTAACTGGCTTATGTTCATTTCATTTTTGCATTATCATGTATGCATATCATTAGCATGGGGTCAAGGTGCTTGAGGAAGTTCAGAAAAGTCTTATCTGGTCTACTACATCATCAAGAGTTCACAAGTGGCAAGAGATTTCAAGTGGATCACTCTCTCCTAACCAGTGCATGAATTAGGGTTTTGAGATTCTTGGGTTTATGGTTCCAATGGGAAAGCTCCTTAGGTTTTTATCATCAGCAAATGGCATATCTTATCTTTTTTGGAGAGGATACACATCACATTCAGAGGAATTTGGATTTGGAGACTGTGTTATTTCCTCCTAGACGGAGGGTACCAAAACTAGGGTTCCCTATAAAGTCAGTTTATTTCTGATTTTTTGGGCAAGACTTGATTCCATGGTATTCCTTGGGTCCCTGAGTACCTAGGAGTGAAAGGTTGTCCATCAGTTTGGTTTAGGAGAAGTTCAACTGGCCAGTGGATTAAAAATCAGTTAACTTGGTCAAAAAGTCAACGGTGGTCAACACAAATTCAAACCTCAAGATTTTTGGTCAACATCAAGATTATGGGGGTGAAATTCATCATTTGATCAAGGGTTGATCATGATTCATCAGGGAACCCTCAGAATCATCAAGAATCGGGAGTTACTAAACTAGGGTTTTTGTAGGAAAAGTCAACTGTACTTTGACCAGGCCTAACTTCCACATACTTAATCAAAAATTCCTCAACAAAAGTCCATCTTGAAGGAAATTTAATTCCCTGCAACTTTGTGTCTCACGAGCCAAGTCCAGAAATGCTTCATTTGGGAGATATGAGCCAAGACATTATAGGTCATTTTGAAAGTCAACAAAGGTCAACCTTTTTTAAAAGCTCATAACTTGAACATGGAAGATCAAATTGACATGGGACCAAAAGGGTTAGTTAGAGGACATCTTGAGGTTTCTAAAAAGTATTAGTTTGCATTAAGGAGCTAAAAATTGAAGGAGTTATGCTTAGTCAAAGTTGGGCAATTTTGAGGAGGTGCACAAAGCAAACTATGCCTAAAATCCAAATTTTGACAAATGGGCCATAAGTTTCTTAAACCAAACACAAACATAAAGCCATGCACGACCCAAAGAGCATATATCTGATTTTTCCTCATTTTATTTTATTTTCATTGGATTTAATTAGTTAAAATTCAATATTAAATGAAAAAATTCAAAGATAATTAAACAATGGATTATTCAGGCCCAACTCATCATCAGAAGAATAACCCTAAGTATTTAAAACCTATTCATGCATTGGTTAGGGTTCATGCACGTGCAATTGGAGGAGTTCTCAAGAAAACCCTAAAAGAGGATTTTTCATCAAAACTCACGATCTACAAGGAGATTCTCCAAAGTTCTTCCACAAATATTTTCCTGGGGATTTCTAGAGTGCAAATCAACCACCATTCGCAGCCAAAAGCAAGGTTTGAAGGTATGCCATCTCAGGTTTGAAGGATTTTGAAGGATCCTAAAACTCCAATTTTTTACGTGAATATTGTTGTGTTTTCATCACTGATCATTCTGATATAATTATTTTTAATTATGGATGCATGTATGGCTTGCTATGATGATTTAAAGTTTGATGCCCTAACATAATTCCATGCGTTTTTTTATTATACACTAACAATTTGAAGTTTTTAACGCCATATTTGGATTCCTTGCGAAATTCTGGGTCGGATAGTGTACCCATATGCATTTTCTGGGCAGGTTGGGTGGTTGCAGGTGGCGGCCGGCGGTGGAGCTCCGGCGAAGGGTGGTGGTCGGCCGGTGAAGGGTGGAACGGAGAAGATGAAGTGTGAGCCGTTGATGCTCACGATCCAATGGCCATTAGCGCGCCATGTGTTTTATTTCTTATTTTTTTCTGAAGTTTATTTAATAATTCCATGCGTGCCAACCAGGTTTATTATCACGAGCCTTCAAATCATGGCCTTTTGATTTCTCTTTATTTTTTATCACACGGCCAGACTTTTGCCAACACATTAATGAAGCCATGTGCGGGGCACATGGCTGGAGCATGGTAAGACCACCCTTATTTTTTTTGTTTTTTTATTAATGATGGGCGGACTGCTACACGCACCCCCGTCTCCGGCCCAACCATAATTTTAACGTACTTTCATTACTAATCACACCCCCCCTGCGTTTTTCTTTTTATTTTTTTTATTTTTTGCTGGAGCATGGCGTGGGCTTGCTATTCGTGCCCCCATCACGCAGGCCCATTCAACTTCCTCTTAATTTTCCTTGCTGTTTGCACCCCCCATACTATTTTCATGTTTTATTTTTAATTCATAACATTTTCATATTTTAATTACTAAAAATAGTTTCTTACATCTGAAAATCATCATAAAATTCATACATTATTTTTATTATGTTATAAAATTTTTACAAATTTTATTTTTTATTTTTATTTTATTTTTATCATTTAAATTAATTGTTTCATTAAACTTCTTTTTAATTACACATCTCATGCATGCATAAATTTATTTATTTTTATTCTCCTCATCTATAAAACATTTTTCACTCGTTCCTTTTGCATTCATTCATTAATATTTTAAATTGCATAAAGATATTTTTTTTTCATTTTTAAATATTTTTCATGTCGCATTTAGATCCTTCGCTTTGGCACTGAACCCTCTCCCTTTCTTGAATTTTGTATGACTACTTGAATGGCTAACATTTTGGATTTTTGCAGGGACTTTTTATATGTTGTTTGCCTCTGGTTGAGGAACTTTAATGATTAATTTGAGAATTTTTGGGGTCATTTTTCTAATTATTTTATTTGCTTTCTTTTGAGGTTCTCTTGTGTGCACATCTTTGACCTTATATGATTACCTTGTTTGAATGGCACTTATGCCATTTGCTTTAGGGGTGTTCTTTCGATTTCTAAGTTCATGAATGGATGGTTCTCATTATTATTTGCCATTGTGTGATTTTCATTCCTCTCATTTCTCTCATTCACATCTGTTTCTCACTAACCTTCTATGCAGGATCAAGGTAAGTTCCTTAAGGGTATGGATAGGTATCCATGGTTATCCTTACCTTTTTCTCTCCTATCTTTTTTCTTTAGGATTTAGGTTGAACCTCACTAACCGTAGGTCACCCATGCATGATAACTTTAGGACTCATAGTCCCCCTTTAAAGTTACCCTTGTGTCTTCTCTCTTCTCATCTCAAATTTCTTTAAAACACTTAATAATAATAAGGTGTATTGCGCACGAGCCTTAAGTATGGGGAATGAGAAATGAGGGGCTTCCTCTCATCTTTCTAGAGTGCTTAGCGAGCGTTCTGTCTTGGGACGACGCGTTAAGTATTCGCCTCTGTGCCCTAGACTTTGGTGCAATGCAGCTTAGGAACTAACTTAAGCCACTTCTGTCCTAAAAAACACAAACCAACCTCAAACCTTTTTGTCCTTCGGGACCTTCAAACTAAAGGCTATTTTCAAAAAGGGTACGTTACCCTCCGTCTGAGACGCAAACAGGCATCGACCCTAACTGTCGAACGCGAGCTTAACGTCGCTCATAAAAAACACAAAAAGAACTTGGTCCGAACTACGTTGACTCTGAATTCCCCATTGCACAAAGGGGGTACGTAGGCCTAGGACGTCGACGTCCTACCTAGTCGGTCTTTGTCTTTCCTTCCCCGTCTTAGTATAGCCCTAGATGATAGTATAATTTACCCTTAGAATAGACAACAAGCGTGGATCCCATCGAGTACGATGGACGCGTGGGGTGCTAGCACCTTCCCCTCGCGTAACCGACTCCCTAACCCAGGCTATGGTTGCGATGACCATTCCTTTCCCTCTTCCAAAGGTTTATGCGGTGTTCCCTTTCCCTCTCTTGGGATAAATTTACACGGCTGGCGACTCTGTTTTTCCGCGCCACTCCCGCGTTTGTACCTGGATGAAAATCCTGGGAGCGACAGCCGGGCACAAATCATTACAAATAAAATGGCTCGCAGGCCGACCAAAACAAAGATCAAAAAGCCTACTCAGCTGCAGTACCGTCGAGCTCCGCATCGGCTGCACGATCTGACCGTCCACCACCTTGCCATCGGGGTCAATCCCTTCGGTGACGAGGTCGGGGTTGAGAACCCGAAGCTGCGCCACCGCATTCTTGAAGCCTATGCCTGCCACCGCGAGATTGTCTTCCTCGGCCTCACGGAGTTTCGCTATCAGCGCAGCTCGCGAAGTCAACAGCCTATCATCTTCGGTTTCCTCCTCGGCGGGGCAGACAGCTTCCTCCAGCTCAATGATCCTTGCCACGAGACGATTCCTTTCCTCCTCGACACCTTCCAGGCGCTTTCGCTCCTCCTCAGTACTCTTCAGCTTTTCCTCCATTTTTTGTTGAAGCTCGAGCTGGGCCTGGTTCTGGCTTCTGCACTCGACCAACTCCCTGCTCACCCTCTCCATCTTAGTCGAGATGGACTGAAGACTCTCCTGCAGCCTGTTCAGCTCACTGGCAGGGCACGCTTCGTTGTTAAGGGCCAAGGCGGCCGCGCATACCCGCATCACAGCGGACACGTCCTCCACCAACATTTTCCGCCGAGACACCTTATCGACGCTGAAGATATCCTGAGTTTCGGAGCCACCCACGCACAGCGAATTATTCTCAGTAAAGAAGTTCGGCCTCGTGTGACAGGGCGGAAGCACGAATTTCATGGTAGGGGGACTATCGTGCTCGGTTAAGTCATCGTGCACAGTTCCTACAGTCCTCTGCCTCTTAGGAGAACCCTCGGGGCTAACGGAGTCATTCCCTTGGCGAGAACCTGAGGAAACCCCGGGGGTCGATGAAGGAACGGACATCTGCACCCGGACCTGCTCGACACGACTCTTGCCTCCTTTCTTTGAGGCACGGCTAGCTTTCAGCTTCTTGAAACGCTCCTCAGCATTCGACATCTTATCTGCAAAGAAAACAAAGAGGTTAGCAATTCGAAAAGAAAAGTAAAAATAGGGACATGTCGGGGAAATAGCCCCCACCTAACACTTCGAGGGCCTCCTCGTCGAAAAACGTCTCGAGAAGAGCCATAGTATTAATCACTCGGCGCCTCGTCAAGACCTGCCCGTCATCACCCAGAATGAAATCCTCATTTGGCGTCACGAACTTTGCCTTGTTAAAACCATTAACGAACGCTACTATCTGCTCGTAGGCCAAGCGATCCCCCTCGATGAGACGGCTAGGCCTGGCGATATAGCTGTCCGTCCCCTTCTTGAAATGTTCCTCGGTCCAGAACAACGGGAACTTGGGCACAAGGGTCTCCTCTCGTCGTCCGTCCACCTGTTTGACGACCCGGGTGTACATGGTGTTCACCGCCTCGTGTGTAACCGGCCTCACGAGGTAATACTGGTACTTGAAATCCCGCACGGAGTCCATATACGTGTGAAACAGGCTCGTCACCTATTTGAAGGACACCCAACCATGCCTACCATCCCCGACCTGTCGCTGGAGGTGGAAGATGCGGAAAAACACGGGCACCGTCGACCCGATCTTCAGATACTTGCACACCAGCTCGAAGGCCCTGATAAACGCAAGAGAGTTGGGGTGGAGCTGGGAGGGGGCCAATTGTAGCCAGGTAAATACGGTCTGCTGGAAGTCGGTGAAAGGTAGGCGCCACCCTGCCTTGTCGAACATGAACTCATAGACGGGGAATCGCATCCCGTTGTACGTCGAGCAGATCCGATGGTGTGGTCGGGGCCTAAATACGCTCCATGACTTCGGGGAGCCTACAAGGCGATGCTCGACAGTACAGAAGATTCTCTCCTCCTCCAGGTCGACTAACTCGGACATCATGTTCAAGGCCTCCTCACAGGCCCAATCGTTGGGCGTCCTATCCCCGGCGCTAGACGTCTCCGCCATGGGTGAGCTAGGTCTGTCGTAAATATCCAATGACCCTACAGCCACTTGTAACGCGTCCATTTACCTGAAAAGCAGAAGGAAACGGTGAATTCGATGACCCATATCAAATCCACCCCTTCCACTGCCGATCAAGTGAAAGGGTGATGAGGAAACATCGAGGAACGCAGACCCGCGACCGTCCCGGGCCAGCGAGGGACCCCCCCCCCCCCCGGTAGTCGACCAAGAGCTCGGGACATTCTTCGGGTCCTCGGGGAGTTCATCATTTGTCCCCGGGAGATCCAGCAAAAAGAACCGGGGGACGTTCATCCCACGACCCCGGGACATTCTTCGTGTCCTCGGGGGCTTCATCGTCTCTCCCCGCGAGATTCAACGACTAAACTATGAAATTCCGGCGTCTTCGCCGGATATTTCGTGAATTCCGTGGGAACTTCATTAGTTCACCATAAGATTCTCCCTACAAAATGCAAGAGAAAGGAGAAAGATCGAAAAACTTACTTGAAATAACTTTCGGTAGGGTTCCGGCACGGCGGATGGCGGCGGCGTACGGCAGTGAAACAAGAGAAGGAAGAAATAGTGAGTCTGGGCAAGGGGGGAGCCAAAAGTACGAATAAGACGAGATGGCCTTTATTTATAGGGCCTCACAAGTTTCGAGGGCTCCTAGGCAATCGATTGCGCTACCCTAGCGTAGCCGCCCTAGACAATAATGAGCTGTGACACGTGGCGCACACTCTCCCAAACGCTTCGTTTCGTTCCCCAACACGCGTCTTTTCGTTCACCTCATTTCGAACTCCTCATGTCCCCGAAACACCGGACTTCCACGGCCACTCTAGCCCAACCAGGTCGAGTTATTTCTCCCCTATTGACCTACCGCTCCTCGTTAGCATCCCTTCCCCGACTCTTCAAGTCCTCGACACGACTGGCCCTTAAGTCATTGCTCTGATGCTCAGAGCAACGACTTGGGGGCTCCTGTTCTGGACTGGGCCGAGGCATGCTCATCAGTCGAGCAGGCCCAACACACGAGGCATGGGATGGCCCAATAAGGATTCCTAACGAGGCTACTGTCGGGCACATGCTCACCTCCACGGGGTCGGGAACACGCTTAGCCTCGGGCATGCACGGAACTCCCGTCATTGACCATCAGACATAGGCTCCAAACCTCCCAAGCACGCCTCTCCTCGACGCTCATGTGCCCCTCCTCGAGAAGAGCCATCTCCGCCCACAAGTGAGTCCTCCCGCGAGGACACGTCTCTCCCCGACACTCATGACTCCTCCCCCCCCCCCCCCCCCGAGGACACGTTCTCATGTAACCGTCCCACTTCCTATGGAATCGGTCTGCCCTAATTCCGGGGATTTAGGAGCGGTTACCCTAGGGCGAAGACCACGTGCTGGTCTTCACTATGCCACGTAAGCTCTGGCAGTTACTTGGATTGGGCCTGACAATCCAGCCCAACGCAAGTAACCGTTGGCCCCGCGCTGGGGGTTCTCTATAAATACCCTCTCACTTGAAAGGGTCAGGTTATGTTCACTTCTACTCTCACTTCTGTACTTGCTTTTTCTCTGACAACCACCTTACTTGAGCGTCGGAGTTCCTTGCAGGTACACCCCCCCCCTCGTCTTTCAACCTCACCGGAGCTGAAGTTCAACGGACGTCGTTGGCCACCAGAAAGTGTCTGATCCAGGTACGATTAACTTCTATTAGAGAAAATCCTACTGTCATAACCCCAGTATCAACCTCAACCATATCACCAAAAGTGGTAGTTTCACCACCACAAGTATCTAGTATACCAACCACACCTAGAGGTACACAAAATTTAAGAGACCAAAGTCCTCATTTTCTGTTAAGTTTTACATTACCTCAAAGTGGTATGGAGCAACTATATGGCATGCCAACTGCGATGGTGGTAGGCCTATACCCTATTGCATCGACATATGCATATAATGCGATGGCCATATCATCCCCTATTAACCCTTACTTAGCATCAGGGTCTACTATTAATAACCTTGTCGAATGGTGCAAGAACTATGAGGGTTAGGGTATTTTCCTCCATGTATGACATCCTTAACCAATAATTCTCTCCATTCTGTAAGACAATAAATGGATTAGAGTAAGCATAAAATGGTTAACATGCTTACACATCAAATAGGCATAATATTCAATCCTTTAATTCAGAACACTGATCACGGTCATCAACAATTGACTCGACAGATGGGTCGAATTGCTGACTTCTTTGGTGCTTCTCAAGCGCTCATTCAGCCAATGCCTGATAACTAAAACACCACAGCAAGTTATACCTATCAAAACATCCATACTCAGGGTAGTCGAAGGTGACATATGTCAGGATGACCATGAATTAATATTAGTACATCAAAACCAAGATGTTGACCAAGTAGTTACAGATGTCCAACAAAATAATTTTGGGGGCAGAACAATATAACTAATGTGGTCGAACAAATTTTGGCCTAGAATGGCCTTAATGTTGGCCTTCACAAGCCAAATTTTGTATCCATATTTTTTGATTATGTATTGCAAACTGAACTACCGAGGGGTTGAAAATCCCCAAGTTCACTAAGTTTGTAGGGGATACCAATGAATCAACATTCGAACTTGTGGTACAATATTAGTCAGAGGCGGGAGATTTAGCCAATAAAGAGAATGTGAAAATGAAAATTTTCCCAAATTCCCTGACTAAAAACGCTTTCACGTGGTTCACTACTTTACCCTTACACTCCATATGTAATTAGAATCAATTAGAGAGAGTATTCAATGAACAATTTTTCGTGGGCCAGTCTAAGACCAGCCTCAAAGAGTTATCTAGTGTGAGGCACAAGATGGCCGAATTAATAGACGGCTGCCTCAATAGGTTTAGAATAATGAAGGCAAGGTGCATCACTCAAGTTCCTGCATATGAATTAGTCTATAGTTGGTTGCGGGAGGTCTTGACTATTCCATAAGGAAGAAGTTAGACACCTAGTATTTGAAAGATATGGCCTAACTAGCCGACAAAGTTCGACAGGTTAAACGATTGAAAGCTGAAAAAACTAGGTCAAATAAGTATCATAGAAAGGAAAAAGTTGTCTGTGTTGAAATAGATGATACTGCCCAAATTTATGACATTGATGTTGTTGAAGAGGGTGAGGTATAATCTGGCAGAGTTAAAGCTAGGACCACCTTACACATGTAAGTTGTTAAAACCTTCAAACGAGAATAATCTTGTCGAACCCAGCAAAAATTAGAAATATGTTTCAAAGACATACACATTTGACGTCACCAAGTGTGATGAAATATTCAACTTACTGGTTGCTGTTAGTCAGGTCATAGTCCCAAAGAGGCTAAAGACACCGCCATTAAGACAAGGAAAGAAAAAGTAATTTTGCAAATTTTATAATTTCTTGGGATATAAAACCTCACAGCATGTTCTTTTTATGGATCTTGTCCAAAATGCTATCAAGGGTGGATGATTGAAATTTGATGATAAGTCAAAGCCTCGGGAAGAAATCAACTCAGACCCAAAGATCAAAGAAGCCCTATATGTCGATACTGTTGAAGTCGTGATGGTCAACATTACAGATGAAAGTAAAACTGAGATAGTTGAAGTCAATCCTCTCAAATACACATAACAGGTGAAAGTGGTTTATCCAAAAGCGGAGGAAGAGTTAATAGATTTCCTCAACAGGTTTAAGCTGAATGATTCTAAAGTAATGTTGTGCATGAAATGCAGCTAATCTTCGATAAATAGGTTGCCAAGGATTTGGAGAAGCATAGACCATGTAAAATTGGAAAGACTGACAAGAAAGACAATTACACCTTCGACAAAAGAGACGTTCCCCATAGAACACCTCAAGGTAAAACTTATGTACCACTAGCAAGCACTTCCGTCAAAGAATGGGTAAGACCCACAGGAAGAATTGGTGATGACCAACGGAAATGGAAAGCGATTGACATGGGTGTCGGGTCTTCATTCCAAGACAATTCTCAGACATCAAAGAAGTATTCATATACTTCAAAGAATTACATGGGTAAGAACCTGATGACAAACACTCAATGGAGGCAGAACCAAAGGAATAAAAAGGCGGCCTTATAAGAGGAGAGTTCGAACAAATGTGGCAGCGTAAAAGCTGTAAAGGAGAGCCAGTCAACCGAAATACCCATCAGACAAAGTTTATTTCCACCTTTGTGACCTCTGGCGAAGAAAGCTTTTCCAAATGAGGATGAAGACATGGCGACGGAAAGTTGCGAAGAGGAAAGAGGTGAAAAGGAAAAAGAAATGACGAAAAAGGTGTATATATATCCACAATGAGAAACCCTTTTACTTTCTCCTAAAGAATCTGGAAAAGTGGCGCTTCGAAATGGACAGGTGGCATTTAATTTTCTAAAAATTAATTAAATGAGTTTTTAAAAATAATTCCATTACGATTGTCCTATGAAATCAAAGTAATGATCACAAATCTGCACGCATGTCTTTGACATGACAGTTTGGTGGAAAGTGGTCCAGTTTACTATGACGTGTGTAGGTTATCTTGAACAGTGACGAGGCAGTTACAAAAAATGCCACCTTTCTTCCAACTGGCACATATGATCGAAAGTGGAATTTTTTGGGGGCATATGTTAGCCTTGAAATTGTAGCTAATGCATTTAAAAGAGAATTGGTCATGACTACGATCAAGAAACAACTAAGTATGAAAAGATGAAGTCTTCGAATCACTTTCCATGTTGTCCACCATGGTTCGACCAACTTATTGAACATGGATTGAGGATTTTCTTGGGAAATGGGGTTCACATGAGGGACCATTTTGATGATAATTCTTTATGATAATTTTGATGGTGGTTTTTGATGATTGTTATTGATGTTTGAGATGAATAATATGAATCCTTAAGTTATTTTCATATTACATCATTCATACATATAGTTGGAGATAGGTAGGACTTCGGTCCAGTGACGACCTTAGATTCATTGGTGGAATCGTCGGTTCAGTGAGGAACTAGGTTCGGGTCTCAGATTCATTGGTGGAATCGTTGGTTCAAATAAGGAACTAGAGACCATGGATTAACCAGTAACAAACCTTTGACATCCCATAACCGATACCACATGCATTTTTGGTGATGGAGTATGAGCATTAGCATTGCATTATTATATCATGGATTTTATAATTAAATGTAATAAATATGAATTGAATTTGTTATTTTGCTTTTATCATCCTATTGTTGATTTTTCATAGTTAACAATTGTAAGGTGTATTCTCACCCCTTGTTGTCTTTTTGGCCCGTTCTACTTTTTCGGAGTACAAATTAGCAGGTAACCGAGTAGCTGCTTAGTGCGAGAGGATGGCATGTTTTTATTCTTCTAGTATTTCTATTTTGAGTTTTGATTGCATTGGTCTAATTCTGTAACACCTGTCGGGGCAAACAATATTTCTATTTCATTTATATTTCTGTTTGTGGATGTTATTTAGAGAGTTGAATATCATGCTCTCAATGTTTGATTTTTTTGTTATTGTGTGGAGGCTTTACCTTAATTGCATTTCAATTTCATTAAAGTAATTCATTTGAGACATATATTAGTTTATACTGCATGTTTAATTGATGACTTCTGCTGCGATGATACACTAAGTGAAGGTGATCATGTGATGACAAGTGTTAAATATTTTAGTTTTAAAATCATATGTGCTACAGATCTACAGGTTTTTGTTTGAGTAAGTGTGACACCCTATGTGTTAAGTGCTTATTAATTAATTTAGTCATTAAATTATGTGCAAGGAATTAGGGTGTTACATATTGGTATCAGAGTAGGTCGGTCCATACGGCCAGGTTTTGTTAATTTGTATCTATTTCCTAGTGTGCAACAAGTGTATTAACATTGTCGATACAATGTTTCTTCTAACACTTGTTTACTGCTATTCAGATAAATGGATAGAAGAAACGACCATGCTATTGTTGATGCATTGGAGGCCTTGGCCAATATGATGGGACAAGCGCATCAGAATTAACAAGCTGAAGGTAGAGATCATGGTTTGGACATGTTCTTGAGGAACAAGCCTCCAACCTTCAAAGGAAAATATAGTTCAGAAGGCGTTCAGGTGTGGTTACAAGAGATCAAGAAAATATTCAAAGGAATGGCCTACTCGGATGCTTAGAAGGATCTGTATGGTACCTATATGCTATCAGAGGGTGTAGAATATTGGTGGGATAATACTCGACAAAGGAAGGAGGAAGCTAGTACTAAAATTACTTGGGTTGTGTTCAGGACTACGTTTTTGGAGAAATATTTTCCAGACGATGTGCGCAGTAAGAAAGAGATTAAATTTCTGGAGCTGGAGCAGGGTAACATGACTGTTGCGGACTATGCTGCCAAATTTGAAGAATTGTCCATGTTTTTCCCTCACTACAACGGAGTGGGAGCAGAAGGGTCCAAATGCATCAAGTTTGAGAATAGACTTCACCTAGAGATTAAGAAGCTTATTGGATACTAGGATATTCGCGAATTCACAGCACTAGTTAACAAGTTTTGTATTTATGATGAAGACACTCGTGCTCGATCTACTTATTTCAAAAGTGTCAATGATAAAAAAAAAGTAGTAATCAGAAACGTGGGAAGCCGTATATTGTTCCAAATAGCAAGGGTAAACAGAAATTCCATCAAAAGAATAATGGGGAAAAATTCAGAGTGGGGGAGGTGTTGTCACTCTGATCAAATGTTTCAAGTGTGGGGTAACCGATCATCGTGGTTTTGAGTGTATTGCAATGACTTGCTATAGATGTGGAAAGGGTGAACATAAGGCTAATGAATGTAAGAGTGTTGGAGTGATTTGTTTTAATTGTGGAGAGACTGGTCACATTAGTACCAACTGTCAGAAACTTAAGAATACTCCGGATGTCAAAGTTGGTGCAAATTTTTTTGCTCTTAGTGGTACAGAGGCCTCGAAGTTTGATAATCTTATCTGAGGTACATGCTTTATTAATGGTATTCCCTTAATTACTATCATTGATACAAATGCTAGTCATTCTTTTTTATCTGTTGATTGCATGAAAAGATTAAATCTCATTGTGTCTCCTATGGGTGGACGTATGATAATTTATACTCCTGCTAATTGGTCAGTGACTACTTCTTCAGTTTGTTTGAATGGCCCCCTGACGATATATGGCAGGGACTTTGGTATCGAATTAGTATGCTTACCGTTGAGTCATCTTGATGTTATTTTGGGGATGAACTGGCTAGAGTTCAACCGTATCTATATAAATTATTATTCCAAATCAGTGTTATTTCCTGAGTTCATGGAAGAGAAAGATCCTTTATTCATATCGGCCAGTTAGATGAGAGAATTATTGAAATACGAAGCCCAAGTGTTTGCGATGTTTGCTTCTTTACAAATGGGGAGTAAGACATCAATGGTTGATCTACCTATGGTGAAAGAATTTCCAGAAGTATTCCCATAAGATATTACTTATCTACCGCCCGAGAAAGAAGTTGAGTTTTCCATTGATCTAGTGTCGGACACCAGACGTGTATCAACAGCACCTTATAAAATGTCTCAAATAGAATTGGATGAATTAAAGAAATAATTAGAAAATTTGCTTGATGAGAAATTTATCAGATCGAGTGTGTCTCCTTGGGAATCTCTAGTGTTATTAGTCATGAAGAAGGACGACAATATGAGATTGTGCATCGACTATCGCCAACTGAACAAAGTCACTATTAAGAATAAATATCTTCTTCCCAGAATCAATAATCTTATGGACCAATTAGTTGGAGCATGTATATTCAACAAGATAGATTTTCGATCTGACTATCACCAAATCCGAGTGAAAGATGAAGATATCTCGAAGACTGCTTTTAGAACTCGGTACAGTCACTATGAATACTCGGTGATGTCGTTCAGAGTTTCTAATGCCCTGGTGTGTTTATGGAATAAATGAACAGAACTTTCCATCCTTCGTATTGTGCTTCAAATTCTGAAATAGAAGCAGTTATATGCCATATTGTCTAAACGTGAATTCTGGTTACGTGAAGTTAGTTTTCTAGGTCATGTAATTTTCGGTGGTGGTATAGCGGTGGATATCCTTCGAAAGTAGATGCATTATTATAGTGGGAAGCTTCTGATGACGTGAGATTACATCGCTTATTTGACTTGATTGATGCATGTTTTCTAGTTGTTTTATTTTGCATTTGCACTATTATGTTGGTATTTGGTTTTTTTTTTCAGGTATTCAGCTATTTTAGAACCATGTGCGAAGAAACAGAGCAAAAACAGTTGAAATAAGGAGAAATGGAGATTGGTTTACACTGATGGTGACCACCATGGCGTTCACCATGAGGAGGCCATGAGTGGTCCACGTGCTAGAGGTCATAAGACCAGGTTACCCCCATTTTGCAAGCATGGTGCTTGCCATATGGGTGTGGCGGTCGCCACACCTTATAATGGCCAACGGTCACAAAGTGGGCTGACCTTGGTCCCCAAGTATCGAAACCTTATCCTCCATTTTCGCACACAAATTCAGCAGCTTTTGAAGAGTTTTTAGGGTTAATAGTTCATTATAAATAGGTTTGTAGTTCATTGTTCAGGGCATCCAAGTTTAGTACGACACTTTAGGCATATATTTTCCCATCTGTAAGCTTTAACTCTTCTCACCGGAGTGTTATCGCAAAGTCGATTGAGTCTGTATCAAGCTTGGAGCAACCCTGTACAAGTTTTATTTTCTCGCCACTACTTTATCACTGTATCCAGACGAAAGTCTCTTCGGAGCAGGTTTTTATTTAATTGCTTTATTTATTTCTATTGCCTTTATTTAACTTCTCGTACGCCTTCTACTTTTGTCTAATATCGTAATTCTTTAATTACGTCGTTTATGTTTTATTCTGTTATCAAATTCATCGCATTTACTTATTTTACAATTATGTCGAACTAATTTTATAAGTGTCAGGATGTGAGGACTTTAATTAAACGTACCTTCATTGTTCCTGTAGAATTTTCTTTGGGGATGTTTTGGTTTTTAATCAATTTTACTAAGTCTTGTTTTAATCTGCCTTCACGTAAGTGAAACAGTGAAACACCGGGTAAGATCTAAAGTCGTCCGGTATGAATGATTTAAATTGTTAAGTCCTTGATTAATAAATTTCGTGAAATCCTTTTTATTAATTAATCAGGAAAGTTTAAGATTTCTAGCAAAGTGGTTTTAAAATTATTTACGAACGCTCGCGTTTATAGGTTTAAGATCCGGTACTTAAGCGAAAGCTTATAAACCCTTTTTAAATTATACTTTCCAATCAAAAATCACTTTTCCATTTAGTAAAGAGTTTGATTTCTTAAAAATGAATTTATTACTTTAATACAATACGCACCCACCATGAGTGGCGATGGAAGGGTATAAATTAAGGAATAAATTCGGTTCTGTTTGCAAAAGCAACCGTTCCCGTTAAATTAATCCTTTTCGAAATAGGAAATATTTCCCCATTAAGGAATCCCTTTTAGAAACAACGAAAGTACGATTAATTAGTAGATCCCACATCTCTGCACTGTCTGACCAATTTACTTAATACATTTTATTTTAACTCACTTTTATTTCCGCAATTAACTCCCTTATTATCCGCCTTAAATAAACACCGTAGCAATCAGTGACTGTCGTAACTCGAAATTTGACCTCCCTCTTTTGCCTTTTGCATGAGCATAAGCACTCGCATCTCTGGCATACGCATTCGCACTTTTCTTCGTGTGTTTCCTATTGCAGGATATTCAGGTTTTTCAAGCCTGATTAATCATATTCTCACAAGGTCATCACATCATCAAAACAAGCACAAAATGAAAGTTTTTATGCCTTTTTATCAAAGCAAGAGGTCGAAAATCGGAACCGGGACCACAACACCATTTTTTAGGCAAATTGGGCATATTTTGGCCTGGTTAATCGATTAACCATTTGCAGTGCAATTGTGTTAATCGATTAACACATGCAAAATAGGCACAATCTGCTGCTTTTTCATGACAGCACTTTGCACACATTTTGGTCTTGGATTCTAGTAGCATATGGAATATTCTAGACACCTCTAAACATTTCCAAGCTACTCAATTCATTCCAAGTGCATTTGCTATGATACTTCACTTCAAATCAAGTGCACCATGTTCCTTGTTTTCCAAGCATCTCCACCTTTGGATGTTAGAATTCACCTTGGGATTGCTACCGAGTTGGTTCTAACTAACCGAGTTAACCGCCTTGACTCGGTGAGTCAAGTCCAACTAACTCCTAACCTAGCTCCAAACCCAAAGCTAATTCCAAACCACATTCCAAACCATCTCATACTCCAAACCTAAAATCTATATAAACTCACCTTCACTCATTTTCAAGGACCTTCAACCATTTGCTCCATCTCACTCTCAATTCTCTCACATTTCTCTCTGATTTCTCTACTCATTCTTCATCTTCATCTCACTTCTCATCCCAAAACCTCACTAAAAAGCTCTTAATTCTTGATGAATAATCACTTTTCACATTGAAAGTGATTAATTCTTGAGCTTAACCTTCATCATTTGGCATTCTTTGGTTAGATTTCTGGAATTACATCTTGTTCTACTACAATCCAAGGATTTCACACCATTTATTTTGGTGCAAGTTCGATTTCGGTGCATTTTCTCATTTTTGATCGGTTTCGACGCGTTTTCGTCTACGATTCAAGGATCCTCTAGTTTTATTTAATCTCCTGCACCAAGATCACTTTGTAACATTTACCATGGCACATCTCAGCCTTGTAGGTTGGTGAATCTCTTTCATTTTGCTGTTTCGATCATTTTCGTATCGTTCGCGACGTAATTTGGTTTTTTTGCATGTGAATTAATTTTACTTTTGAGTGATCCATCATCTTGATTGTTAATGGATTATATTTTTAATCATTTACTCTTTCTCAACTTGATTTTTCGTGCATAATTGTTTGCCCTAGCATTGGAGTGATTGAACAATCAAAAAGTTGGCCAAAAGCACTTTTCAAAACTGATTTTCTGCTCTCTGTGCAGTTTTAATCGATTAACACATTGCAGTGCAATTGTGTTAATCGATTAACCAGTGTTTTTTTGCACTTTTTCACGTGTTAATCGATTAACACTTTGCAGTGCAATTATGTTAATCGATTAACACTGAACCAGAAGGCCATTTTCTTGCATTTTCAAGTGTGTTTGCCATGCTTTCTTCATTTTAACTTCCATTGATTATCATGCTTGATTTTATGGATGTTTTTAATGTCATTTCAGTTCAGGTTGAAGCATGTTCATGAACTTCCATGTTCTTATCATTGTATGAACATAGCAAATTCTTGCACTATCTTTGCTCACATGATACATGATTTTGTGTGGCATTTTGGTGATCCTTTGGCACTGTTTTGCACCTTCCATTTCAGTTTGCATTAAGTTTATTCTTCATGGATAAACTTAATCTTGTATAATCAATAATTCACTCCTTTTTGCTTTAATGACTTTTCAACCTCTTTGGAAAGTTGTTAGCAGGTCTCTCCCTTGATTAATTGATCGATCTTCCCTCTTTCTCTCTTTAGGCCTTCTTTAGATCTTTTTCTCTCGATCCCCTCATAGAGTTGGAGTTCGCGCTACGCCTTGCATCGGAGCACTGTACAAATTGACGCCGTTACGCTGTCCGTGTCTCTCCGCATGAGCACTGTACAAATTGGAGCTGTTGCGTTGTCTGTTTCAATTTCTGCGCTACACCTTTCAGTGCAAGAGAATGAATGTGGATGGATTCTTTCTATCCTTATTCTGGCTATTTCCTTGGTAAGGACCTTTTGTCCTCTCTTCAAGAATAGTCACCTCTATCCTCAAGCTGTAGTGTTCCTCCTTCCACAGTCGGATTCATCCTTGATCACTCTTGCACTTTTCAATCTCTCCTTTTGATCAATCACCATCCTTCTTGGTTACGATCCTTTGTTCATTGGGTTAGCAAGCTTTCTTCGTTTCAAAACCCTTTTCTTTTTTTGCGGTCAATCATTGCTTATTGATTCCCCTGGAGAGTCTTAATTCTCTTTCTTTGGTCCAACACAGTTTTCCTGTCGCGACCATTTTTCCCCAGGAGTTCGCAACCTTCCCTTAGTTCTTCTCCTTTGTTTGGTTAATCACTGTCTGTCAGTTAAAACACCAATATTTGCACTCCTATTTCTTCAGTTAATCACAGTCCGTCTGTTAATCACTGAATTTCCTTCGGTTAATCATCTTCTCTTGGTTAATCACCCTTTCCTTCAGTTAACCACAGTCTGTCTGTTAAAATACTGAAACCCTTTTCGAGTTAATCACCTTCTATTGGTTAATCACTCACTTTTCTCTTCGGTTAATCACAGTTCATCTGTTGAAACCGAAACCCGCAGTTGACAACCTTTCTTGGTTCGAATACTTGTACCTTTGGGCTAGTAACCTCTTTTGGTTCAATACCCTTCTTTGTTGGTCTAGTGTTGTTTGTTCAGTCGTTACCAACATCCCTTTTGGGTTACGACCTTTGATCGGTCCTACGCCTATTTTTCTGGTTAATCACAGTTTTCTCTGTTAAAACCAATGCTTCTCTACCCCCATAGAGTTGCAGTCTTTTCTCTCCCGGTTAACCACTGTCCATCATTTAATATACTGATTCCCCTCAGAGTCAAACACCTTCTCTTGGTTCAGCACTCTCTCTCTCTTGGTTTATCACAGTCCGTCTGTTGACACCGGTTTCTCTTCCCCGCCAGGGTTTCTACTCTCTTTTCTTCGGTTAACCACTGCTAGCCAGTTAATATACCGAGTCTCCCTTTTCTCTTGGTTTTGACACCGTCCTTTTATTTGGATCCCCAGCGGAGTCCTTCCCTTTTCCTTTGCTTTTACTTTCTTGGTTTCGACACCGATCCTCTTTGTTATCCCCAATGGAATTTCCTGTTTTCTTTTGCTCTTGGTTTTGACATCACTTTCCTTTCCTTTTCCTTTTCCGTCTTAGTTCCACGAACTACAGAAGTTCTGATTCTGCATTCTTCTGAATGTCAGATACGTAGGCACGAGACGCGATGTCTTGTCGAGCACCCTTCCACCCTTCTTCCCTTCGCCCTTTCTTCCTTTTCTTCGTCCCCTGGTTCCCTGAACTACGACACTATGATTTCCTCATTGTACTATGAGGGTACGTAGGCACGAGGGCCACAATCTTCCGCGAGCACCTTCTTTCTTTCTTTCTTTTCCCCTTCTTCTCTCTCCCCTTCTTTTATCTAGAAGCCTTTAGATAGATAACCCATCCAAGCCTAGAAGCAAGCGAAATGGTTCCCGTCGAGTACGACGGATGCGTTAGGTGCTAATACCTTCCTTTCGCATAACCGACCCCCGTTCCCGTTTCTCTTCCCATTGGGTTTTATCGATATTTTCCCTGTCCTTTGGACTAAATAAAATTCGGTGGCGACTCTGTTGTATCTTTGAGTGTGCGATTCACTCAGGTACATTTCCAGCCATCTTCAGCTGGCGACTCTGCTGGGGACTGGTTGACCTATTGCTGGTCCATCCCTTGAGGGGTCTCGCCTAGTTTTGTTTGTTTTTCTTGCTTGTTTGGGTGTTTATCTTTTGCGCTTTACTTGCTTTACTTTACGCTTTGTTTGGCTTTATATTTATTTATCGCATTTCTTTACTGCTTTGAATATTCATATGCTGCATATTCTGGATATCTGCTATTTTCTTTGCTGTTGTCGGTTGGGTTGCTACTTGAGAGATAAGCCCACTACCCATGCTTGAGCATACACAAAGGTATTAGTGTGGGCAGGCGTGTCGTTCCCGTGGTGTTTTGCCACGTGTGAGTGTTCACGATACCTACAGCCAGACGAGGTTCTATCCGGATCTATCTGTTACTGTATGCTCTATACAGGCCAATAGATATTCTCTGGAGGAATTGTCGACTCTGGTGACCATTCTCGAGGACTCAGTTGCGGAACTCCTCCCAAGGAGCGATAATGGCAGACCAGAAATGGCAAACCCATTACGCTTCCTTGATCCGAGGACCCAAAACTGGGAACTTGCCATAGGATGACCTTTTTGGGAGAATCAGTGGACGACCTCTTTGTTTGGCGATAGTATTGTACCCCGAGGGATGAATGTACTATTGCTTCTCAAATCGAGAATCCGAAACTGAGAATTTCTCTTTCTATATCATACCTGTGAGGGGGATATTGGGCTTTTCTGCAGGAAACCAAGACTCTTCCAACCTTTGTTCTCTCATTGCGTCAGATCTCACGCCAACACAACACTACCTTTGCGGATGTTCAGATTTGGCTATTCAGATTATGCTAGCTTGTTGACTCTGGTGTTGCATATCATCTCATCATGTCAAATTAATTTTTGCATAAGTGCTTTAAAACTTTATTTTTGCATACATTGCATTCATTCATGCCCGCATATGCACGCCCCTTCATCCGAAACCGTTGCTCATCCTTGTCCACATTCCTTGTAGCAAGACGACGACTCGACATCGGTATTTTACCCGCTCAAACAAATCCAGAATCATGGTTGACTTCGAAGCTGAGAATGCTGCTTACAAGGAAACTCTGGCTCAATTCCAAGGTCGGATGGATCAGTTCCAGACCAACATGGATGTCATTATGGAACTCCTTCGTGCTCAGAGGGATGCTGCTGCCACTATTATTGCAACCGCTACTGATGCAACTGTTGTCACTCCTGTTGTGACTGTTCCTCCTGTTGTTACGGCTACTCCTGCTGTTGTTGTTCCTTCTCCTGCTTTGGTTGAAGTGCTAGTTAAGCCTGTGAATCAGCCTATTGTTCAGCCTAGTTTAAATCAGATGCCCGCTGGTTTCCCTTGGGGCATGCCTCCGAGTTACACTCCTCAGCTTGCAAATAATGGTAGTGCCTTTATGCCAAATCAGCCTTTTATTGCACCCATGCCTAATGGAAATGCTGCCACCTATCCATGGGCCATGCCTACTTCAGTCCCGCTTCCAGTGGTGAATGATGATCCTGAGAATCTTCAGGCTCAAACTCAGCAAACTGCCGGATTGGTCGACACTGAAACTCCTGATGATGAAGAGCATGTGTATAGGGGTCCTCCTATTCATGTTTCGGTTCCATCTCAGGCTGCTCAAACTGTTGTTCCGAATGTTCATCCTGGGATGTTCTATCCTGGGGCATCTTCCTCAGCTGCTGGGGTACCTCCTCCAAATTATCTGTATGGTGTTCCGATGGGTCAGAATGCTGGTCAGATGGTTAATCCTGGTTTGGTGTATCCTTCTCAGTTTGCTACTCCACAAGTTCACGCTCCGGCCGCTTCTCAGCTGCCAAATCCTCAGATTATTGTTAGGCCCAATAATCAGAGTAGACCTGCTGACTACAAGTTGTTGGAAGACCGTATCAGGGCTATTGAAATGTTTTCTGCCTTTGGCATGGAGGCCAAAGATCTGTGTTTGGTTCCAAATGTTGTGCTGCAGCAGAAATTTAAGATACCTGATTTGCCAAAGTACAAAGGCTTGAGCTGCTCGCGTAGTCACATCACTATGTACTGCAGGAATATGGCATCCCATATTGATAATGATGAATTGCTTGTGCATTGTTTTCAAGATAGTTTGTCTGGTGCTTCATTAGATTGGTGCATGGGCTTGGAGCGCAGCAAAATCCGCACTTGGAGGGATTTGTCTGAAGCGTTCGTGAGACAATACAAATATAATCTTGATCTGGCACCCACTAGATTGCAATTGCAGAATCAGTCACAGCGCTCAGCTAAAATGTTCAAGGAGTATGCACAAAGATGGCGCGAGATGGCATCTCGTGTGCGACCTGCTCTCTCTGATAATGAGTTGGTTGACATCTTTATGGGTACATTGCAGGGATCTTACTATGAGAAAATGGTGGGCAGTTCTTCATCGAACTTCGCTGATGTTGTGATGATTGGTGAACAGATTAAAAATGGTTTGAAGACTGGAAAGATTCCTAGTGTTGCTTCCCAACAGCCGACCGCTAGGAAATCTCAGAACGGTCAGTCTAAGAAAAAGGAAGGTGAAGCCAACGCTGTGACCACTCAAGTTTCTCCTCAGTATCAAGCTCCCATGGCTTCCATGTCATACTATCTGTATCCGTACATTGCTGTTGCACAGTATCAACAACCACAGTATCAATATCATTCGCAACAACCAGCTCAAAATGCTCAGAATCAGCAACAGAATCAACAAAGCAACAAAAATCAGCAGAATCAGAATCGTCAGAACAACAACAATCAAGGAAACCGCAAACGTCCGAATTTTGATAGAATTCTGGTGTCATACACAGAACTGTTTCCTTACTTGGTTCACCAAGGGGCAATTGTCCCCAAACAGATTGCGCCTGCGATTCCTCAATTTGGGCTGAAGCATAATCCAAACACGTCATGTGCTTATCATGCTAGATATATAGGACATGCAACAGAGGACTGTTTCGTTTTCAAAACCAAGGTTCAGGAACTCATTAATAAGAAGGTTCTGACTTTTGATGAGGAAGGACCTAACATTCAGAGTAATCCATTGCCGAATCACGGTGGACCTGCAGTTAACATGATTGAGGATGGTCCAAAGGTTGAATTGATTATGGATGTTGACGAAGTAAAGACCCCGATGGTTGTGGTTTTCAAGAGATTAACTGAACACGGGCTGTTGAAAGGATTGCATGGTAAGTGCCAGATTTGTGACAATAATCCCAACCAGTGTCGAAGACTGAAGGGTTGTGTCCAGATTTTGATGAACCGAGGCGAAGTGCAATTTGCCAGATCTAAACCTATCGAGGAAGTTGCTGCTATTGAGTCATTTACCATCGTCTATAGGAAGGTTCCTATGGAATCCTCTAAGCAGAAGAAGGTGCAACCCATCGTGGTTTGTCCGCCAAAGCCATTTCAGTACCAGAATTCTAAGGAGGTACCTTGGAAGTATGGGTCTACTGTGTTTTCTGGAGGTCAAGAGATAAGGTTCGTCGAGTCTGAGATCGTGAATGTTACAGCCGGTGGAGGTATGACTCGTAGTGGACGAGTGTTTACTCCGAAGGTCACTACAAAGCCTGTTCAAGTTCCAACTGTTGTTTCTCCCAAGGAAATGCCTACATCTACAACCCCTGATGTTCAACAAGGGGCATCTTCTACCACAGTTCCAGTGCCGAATATTCTGTCTGTGGATGTTTCAAAGAGCAAGGAGACCCTTGATGATCAAGAGTTCCTTAAGTTGATCAAGAAAAGTGACTTCAAGATTGTGGATCAGCTAGGTCAGACTCCCTCGAGGATCTCAATTTTATCCTTACTCATGAGTTTGCCTGCACACAGATCTGCTTTGTTGAAAGTGTTGAACAGTGCTCACGTTATGCATGATATATCCGTCGTCGAATTCAATGATGTAGCGGCCAACATAACTGCAAGCCGGTATTTGGGTTCAATGAATCAGAATTGCCTCCTGAAGGAATTGCCCACAACAAAGCACTACACATATTTGTAACCTGCACAGACATACTGTTATCTCGTGTTCTAGTAGATACTGGTTCTTCTCTCAATGTGATGCCTAAAGGTACATTGAGTCAATTACCAGTGGAAGGGATCGAGATGAGACCAAGTGCCATAGTTGTCAGAGCCTTTGATGGGTCTCGAAGACAGGTTATTGGAGAAGTGGATCTACCCATCAACATTGGGCCGCATCTGTTTACCATTACCTTCCAAGTGATGGATATTAATCTTGCGTGCAGTTTCCTACTGGGTCGTCCGTGGATCCACGCGGCAGGGGCAGTTACCTCCACTTTGCATCAGAAGTTGAAATTCATGTTTGACGATCGGCTTGTCATCGTCTGTGGTGAAGAGGATTTGATTGTAAGCGAGTTATCATCTTTTTGATATGTCGAGACAGAGGAAGGCATAACTGAGGTGCCGTTGCAGTGTCTCGAGTTCGAAGATGTCAGCTCTGCTTCAACTAGTCAAAGTAGATCACCATAATTGACTCTAGCCTCTGCTAAGAGTGCTAAGGAGACTAACCAGAAAAGTGCTTTGTCAGGATGGGGGCATGTTATTGATGTGGTTGAGAAGCATAATCGTTTTGGATTGGGTTATCATCCTGGTCGTCAATCTAGTTCCTCTGGTCAGAAGCAATGCAACTTAATCAAGTTCCATAGCACGGGTGTCCAGCAAGGTGACATCGTGGCAGCTGCTGATGATGCTGGTCCCAGTAATCAGACTTCAAGCTTTGTGCGCAAATGTCCGTCGGGTTTCAAGCTCAATAATTGGACATCTACCACGATTCCTGTGGTTTTCCCATATAACATGTAATGCATTTTGCTTTCTCATTCCTTCGTCCTCGCCCGAGACGAGTGGTTAGCTTGTAAAGGGCCTCACGCTTTTACAATATTATGTGATCAATAAATGAAAGTTTTTTGCATTCAAAATCATGCTCTATTTTCTTTCTTTATTTTACTTTTCACAAATAAATGGCAAAAGTTTCTTTTGTTTTTCACTTTTCAAAATAGCTCATTCTATCCATAAACATTCAGAATTAATAAAAGCATTGATAACAACATGGCAAACATCCATTGTAATTCTGGAATTCCAATTAACCAAGCCGAAGGAGATGGTGAGGAAGATTGTGAGTTACCGGCTGAACTGGCAAGGCTCCTTGAGCACGAGCGTAGAGAGATTCAGCCACACAAAGAGCCAGTGGAAGTTGTCAATCTTGGTACTGATGAAGTCAGAAGAGAAGTCAAGGTTGGCGCATCCCTCGCTAAGCATGTACACTCCGAGTTGGTCAAGTTATTGAAAGAGTATGTTGATATCTTCGCCTGGTCCTATCAAGATATGCCTGGGTTGGATACCGACATCGTTGAACATCACTTGCCACTCAAGCCCGGATGTCCTCCTATCAAGCAGAAACTCAGAAGGACTAGACCCGACATGGCACTCAAAATCAAAGAAGAGGTAAAGAAGCAGCTTGATGCTGGGTTCCTAGCCACTTCCGAATATCCTGAATGGATTGCCAACATCGTCCCTGTTCCTAAGAAGGACGGTAAAGTTAGAATGTGTGTGGACTATCGAGATCTCAACAAGGCAAGCCCGAAGGATGATTTTCCTTTGCCTCATATTAACGTCTTGGTAGACAACACTGCGCAGTTCTCTGTCTTTTCATTCATGGACGATTTTTCAGGATATAATCAGATCAAGATGTCCCCAGTTGATATGGAGAAGACTACTTTCATCACGCCATGGGGTACATACTGCTACAAGTCATGCCATTCGGTCTAAAGAATGCAGGGCAACATACCAGTGTGCCATGACAACCCTCTTTCACGATATGATTCATAAAGAGATTGAGGTTTACGTGGACGATATGATTGCCAAGTCCAAAACTGAAGATGATCACTTGGTTCATCTGAAGAACCTGTTTGACAGACTCCGGAAGTTTATACTGCGGTTGAATCCTGCGAAGTGCACCTTCGGAGTTCGATCTGGTAAACTATTGGGCTTCATTGTAAGTCAGAAAGGCATTGAAGTTGATCCTGACAAGGTTCGGACAATTCATAACATGCCGCCTCCCAAAACAGAAAAGGAAGTCCGTGGCTTTCTGGGCAGACTCAATTACATTTCAAGGTTCATTTCCCATTTGACGGCTACCTGTGAACCAATGTTCAAATTACTAAGAAAAAATCAATCGGTTGAATGGAATAATGATTGTCAGGAAGCATTTGACAAAATAAAACAATACTTGCAAGAACAACCAATCTTAGTACCGTCGGTTCTTGGTAGGCCATTAATCATGTATCTCACCGTCCTCGATGAATCAATGGGATGTGTATTGGGTTAACATGACGACACTGGCAGAAAAGAACATGCAATATACTATCTGAGCAAGAATTTCGCTGATTGTGCGACCAGATACTCACTCTTGGAAAAAACTTGTTGTGCTCTGGTCTGGGCTGCTCGACGCCTACGACAATACATGATTTGTCATACTACTTTGTTGATATCCAAAATGGATCCAATAAAGTACATATTTGAAAAGCCTGTTGTCTCTGGAAGGATTGCTCGGTGGCAGATGCTGTTAACTAAGTATGATATCCAACATGTTACCCAGAAAGCAATAAAAGGGAGTGTCTTGTCTGACTACCTTGCTCATCAACCTTTAGAGGGTTATCAACAAATAAAGTTTGACTTTCCCAATAAGGATGTTCTGTTTATCAGAGATTATGAGACTCCAGACCCTGATATAGAACCCGAATCAGGGGCGTGATGGACGCTCGTGTTCGATGATGCCTCCAACTCTAAGGGTCGTGGAATCGGTGATATCCTCATCTCTCCAACAGGTTTTCACCTTCCCTTCACTGCTAGATTATGCTTTGTATGCACCAACAATATGACTGAATACGAAGCATGTATCTACGGTATTGAAGCGGCAATTGACATGAGAATTAAGATTCTTGAGGTATATGGAGATTCTGCCTTGGTCATCGGTCAAGTCAGAGGGAACTTTGTGACTCGGGATTCCAAGCTGGTTCCGTACCAACAACACATAGCGAAGTTGATTCCTTACTTTGATGAGATCACTTTTCATCATATTCCCAGAGAGGAAAATCAACTAGCTGATGCTCTTGCCACTTTAGCATCCATGTTCAAGGTCAAGTGGAAGAATGAAGCTCCTCATATCCGCATTGATCACTTGAACGAACCAACACATTGCTTAGCAATCGAGGATGAGTCTGATGACAAGCCTTGGTTCTACGACATTAAAAGATATCTGGAAAAATAGGAATATCCCGAGAGTATCACTATCACTGACAAGAAAGCTCTTAGGTGGCTTTCCGCCAAATTCTTCTTAAGTGGTGGTATACTGTACAAGAGGAATTATGATTCCGTGTTGCTCAGATGCATGGATAGACACGAAGCAAACACGATCATAAGGTCTATACACGAGGGCTGCGAGGATGTACATGCTAAATGTCCTGCTATGGCCAAGAAGATCCTTCGGGCTGGGTATTACTGGACAACGATGGAGGTAGATTGTTACAACTTTGCCAAAAGGTGTCACAAGTGCCAAATCTACGGAGACAAGATCCATGTGCCTCCAACTCCATTGAATGTTTTGACTGCACCTTGGCCATTCTCCATGTGGGGTATAGATATGATTGGAATGATCGAGCCGAAGACTTCCAACGGTCATCGATTCATTCTAGTTGCTATCGACTACTTCACCAAGTGGGTTGAAGCTACTTCTTATGCAAACGTTGCACGCAAGTGGTTGCCAGATTTATCAAGAAAGAGATAATCTGCCGCTATGGTATTCCTAGCAGCATTATCACTGACAATGCAAGCAACCTGAATAACAATATGATGAAGGAGTTGTGTCAAGAATTTAAGATCGAGCACCACAACTCTTCACTATATCGGCCCAAGATGAATGGCGCCGTTGAAGCAGCAAACAAAAACATCAAGAGGATTGTCCAGAAAATGGTCAAGACTTACAAGGATTGGCATGAAATGCTTCCTTTTGCACTGCATGGCTACAGAACTTCAGTCCGCACTTCTACCGGGGCAACTCCGTATTCGCTTGTGTATGGTATGGAGGTTGTTCTGCCCATTGAAGTTGAGATTCCTTCGCTCCGAGTCATCATGGAAGCAGGTCTTGACGAAGCTGAATGGGTTCAATCCAGATACGACCAGCTGAATCTCATCAAAGAGAAGCGCCTTACAGCCGTTTGTCATGGTCAATTGTATCAGAGACGCCTCAAGCGAGCTTTTGACAAGAAATTTCTTCCTTGAACATTCTGTGAAGGCGAACTCGTGCTCAAGAGGTATTCGCCTGTTCACTCGAATCCACGAGGAAAATGGACTCCCAATTACGAAAGACCCTTTGTTGTCAAGAAGGCCTTCTCAGGCGGAGCCCTGATCCTCACCACAATGGATGGGGAGGAGTTACCATCGCCCGTGAACTCCGATACAGTAAAAAAATATTATGCCTAAAAAAATGGATAAGAGTCCGCTAGATTGACATCTGCAAGGACAATCTAGGAAAAAATGGACGTCCCGATGGACCAAAAAAAAAGAAATATCCATGCAAAAGTTAGGGACAATGAAAAAAAAACAATAATAGCCCGCTAAGTTGAAAACCCGAAAGGGCGACTTAGGCAAAAATGGGAATCCCGGTGGACGGAAAAAAATGTGAAAACATGTCCAGGCAAAAATTAGGGATAAAGGCATTGACTGTGAACACTTTAGCCTCTCTTCCTCATAGCTGGATCTCAGACGGTGACAGAACATTCCAATCATCACCGACTGGGGCAAGGCGTTGGAACCTAGACTTACAGTGGATGGTGGCCAATGTTGTAATCAATGCAAAACATGCTTTCCCTTTGCCATTTACATTTTTTTTTCAATTTTATTGCAAAGTTCCTCATCAAGGATTTTGCATCCTTGTACACACTTTATGTACAAAAATTTCACATTCAATAAAATGCATTCTTTGTTATCTCAATTTGTTTTCATTCCAGTATTTTGTTTGCAAAATAAACGATTATTTGTGATCACATAATACTAAAAAACGTTGAGAACAATAAAAAGCTAAATCAATCGAGAAAGCATTATGCATTGCATGTGTTACTGGTAACTCCTGCAGGATAATCGGTAATATCCATTGGTAAGCCTAATTCCTGGCCGACAATGTTATGATTCTATGAAGAAGTTGTTATTTCATCAGCAGTTCCTAAGCAGAGTCATCATTCTCCCCAGCAGGTTGCCAAGGTGTTCCCCAGCAAAGACGCTTTGTTCTCTTTTTCCCAGCAAGGGTTGTGCATCATCTCCAATGATTAGGAACTATCTGTCACCAGCAGCAGGGGTTTCTCCTCAGTTGAGTCAACGTGATTCGGGAACTTCTTTTCCCCACGCAGAGCCAGTCTTGGTAGGAAGGATTGACTTGATTCTTTCATCCCCAGCAGGGACAGCCATGGTGATTTAGAAACCTGGGATGTCCTAAGTGTCTTTCCCCGGCGAGATCATCATCCTTTATGAGCTTTCTTCTCCAGCAGATATTTTCTTTATCTGCGGGTCCTTCCCCCGACCGAGGATGTCGAAGTCGTTTTGTTACGATTTCTGTCTAATCGCGTCACACCGTGCCTTATCTTGCCTTTGCATTGCATGATATCAATCATCATGTAGTAACGCATACATAGCATATGCATCGATCATACTCCCTCTCTTTTTGCCTGACTTATCTCCTAGCAGATTTTCAGCCGAACCTTGCATTTTTCCATTCAATCACTTTCAACCTCTTCTTTTGTCGTCGTCGGCCAAATTCTCGAGCTACTCTCTTATTTAATCCCATTTTACCTCAAATCATCGAAAAGCTGGCGCAATTCGTACATTCAGGTCCAAGAGGATTAAATAGGGGCAGCTGTCGTAACCCGAAATTTGACCTCCCTCTTTTGCCTTTTGCATGAGCATAAGCACTAGCATCTCTGGAATACGCATTCGCACTTTTCTTCGTGTGTTTCCTATTGCAGGATATTCAGATTTTTCAAGCCCGATTAATCATATCCTCACAAGGTCATCACATCATCAAAACAAGCACAAAATGAAGGTTTATATGCCTTTTTATCAAAGCAAGAGGTCGAAAATCGGAACCGGGACCACAACACCATTTTTTAGGCAAATTGGGCATATTTTGGCCTGGTTAATCGATTAACCATTTGCAGTGCAATTGTGTTAATCGATTAACACACGCAAAATAGGCAAATCTGCTGGTTTTTCATGACAGCACTTTGCACACATTTTGGTCTTGGATTCTAGTAGCATATGGAATATTCTAGACACCTCTAAACATTTCCAAGCTACTCAATTCATTCCAAGTGCATTTGCTATGATACTTCACTTCAAATCAAGTGCACCATGTTCCTTGTTTTCCAAGCATCTCCACCTTTGGATGTTAGAATTCACCTTGGGATTGCTACCGAGTTGGTTCTAACAAACCGAGTTAACCGCCTTGACTCGGTGAGTCAAGTTCAACTAACTCCTAACCTAGCTCCAAACCCAAAGCTAATTCCAAACCACATTCCAAACCATCTCATACTCCAAACCTAAAATCTATATAAACTCACCTTCACTCATTTTCAATGACCTTCAACCATTTGCTCCATCTCACTCTCAATTCTCTCACATTTCTCTCTGATTTCTCTACTCATTCTTCATCTTTATCTCACTTCTCATCCCAAAACCTCACTAAAAAGCTCTTAATTCTTGAAGAATAATCACTTTTCACATTGAAAGGGATTAATTCTTGAGCTTAACCTTCATCATTTGGCATTCTTTGGTTAGATTTCTGGAATTACATCTTGTTCTACTACAATCCAAGGATTTCACACCATTTATTTTGGTGCAAGTTCGATTTCGGTGCATTTTCGCACTTTTGATCGGTTTCGACGCGTTTTCGTCTACGATTCAAGGATCCTCTGGTTTTCTTTAATCTCCTGCACCAAGATCACTTTGCAACATTTACCAAGGCACATCTCAACCTTGTAGGTTGGTGAATCTCTTTCATTTTGCTGTTTCGATCGTTTTCGTATCGTTCGCGACGTAATTTGGTTTTTTTGCATGTGAATTAATTTTACTTTTGAGTGATCCATCATCTTGATTGTTAATTGATTCTATTGTTAATCATTTGTTGTTTCTCAACTTGATTTTTCGTGCATAATTGTTTGCCCAAGCATTGGAGTGATTGCACAATCAAAAAGTTGGCCAAAAGCATTTTTCAAAACTGATTTTCTGTTCTTTGTGCAGTGTTAATCGATTAACACATTGCAGTGCAATTGTGTTAATCGATTAACTAGTGTTTTTTTTTCACTTTTTCACGTGTTAATCGATTAACACTTTGCAGTGCAATTATGTTAATCGATTAACACTGAACCAGAAGGCCATTTTCTTGCATTTTCAAGTGTGTTTGCCATGCTTTCTTCATTTTAACTTCCATTGATTATCATGCTTGATTTTATGGATGTTTTTAATGTCATTTCACTTCTGGTTGAAGCATGTTCATGAAATTTCGATGTACATTTTTTATTATTCATTTGTTTCATGTTCTTATCATTGTATAAACATAGCAAATTCTTGCACTATCTTTGCTCACATGATACATGATTTTGTGTGGCATTTTGGTGATCCTTTGGCACTATTTTGCACCTTCCATTTCAGTTTGCATTAAGTTTATTCTTCATGGATAAACTTAATCTTGTATAATCAATAATTCACTCCTTTTTGCTTTAATGACATTTCAACCTCTTTGGAAAGTTGTTAGCATGTCTCTCCCTTGACTAATTGATCGAAACTTTGTTTCGATTGATCGATCTTCCCTCTTTCTCTCTTTAGGCCTCCTTTAGAGTTTTTTCTCTCGATCCCCTCGTAGAGTTAGATTTCGCGCTACGTCTTGCATCGGAGCAGTGTACAAATTGACGCCGTTACGCTGTCTGTGTCTCTCCACAGGAGCACTGTACAAATTGGAGCTGTTGCGCTGTCCGTTTCAATTTTCGCGTTACACCTTTGAGTGCTAGAGAAGGAATGTGGATGGATTCTTTCTATCCTCATTCTGGCCATTTCCTTGGTAAGGACGTTTTGTCCTCTCTTTAAGAATAGTCACCTCTATCCTCAAGCTGTAGTGTTCCTCCTTCCACAGTCGGATTCATCCTTGATCACTCTTGCACTTTTCAATCTCTCCTTTTGATCAATCACCATCCTTCTTGGTTACGATCCTTTGTTTATTGGGTTAGCAAGCTTTCTTCATTTCAAAACCCTTATCTTTTCTTGCGGTCAATCATTACTTATTGATTCCCTTGGAGAGTCTCAATTCTCTTTCTTTGGTCCAACACAGTTTTCCTGTCACGACCATTTTTCCCCAGGAGTTCGCAACCTTCCCTTGGTTCTTCTCCTTTGTTTGGTTAATCACTGTCTGTCAGTTAAAACACCAATATTTGCACTCCTGTTTCTTCAGTTAATCACAGTCCGTCTATAAATCACTGAATTTTCTTGGGTTAATCACCTTCTCTTGGTTAATCACCCTTTCGTTCAGTTAACCACAGTCCGTCTGTTAAAATACTGAAACCCTTTTCGAGTTAATCACCTTCTATTGGTTAATCACTCACTTTTCTCTTCGGTTAATCACAGTTCGTCTGTTGAAACCGAAACCCGCATTTGGCAACCTTTCTTGGTTTGAATACTTGTACCTTTGGGCTAGTAACCTCTTTTGGTTCAATACCCTTCTTTGTTGGTCTAGTACTGTTTGTTCAGTCGTTACCAACATCCCTTTTGGGTTACGACCTTTGATCGGTCCTACACCCGTTTTTCTAGTTAATCACAGTTTTCTATGTTAAAACCAATGCTTCGTAGGACTAAATTAGCCATCCTTTTAATGAAAATGGAATAAAAGTACTGTTTCTTAAAGACTTCCATGCTTTGAAAATTGGGATTCAAATTCATCTACATATCTGCATCAAAGCATTATAACTTGCTAGGACATAAACACATCTTTTAAAAATTCCAAAGTAATAAATACATTTATTAGATTTCCTCCTAGGTAGGAGTGAACAAATATACATCAAATGGAAATTGATATCTTAAAAAAAATAAAACTACTCAGTCATGTAGCCTTGAAGAGTTAAACATTGGGTTATATGACTCATAAATTTCTAAGCAATAACAAAATAGAAAGAAAATATAACAAAATAGGAGAATGGGTCAAACCTAAAATCCTTTTCAGCGACCCATGTGAATGAGTAAGCATTTAACTTCAATTTGAAACCGAGATGGAAGGAAAACCTAGATTAGGAAGAAAACGTTATTCATAAACACAAACACGTGAAATTAAAATTATTTATTCATGACATTTATAACATGAAAGATGTATTTTGGTGACTCACCTTGTTGTAATACTCATTTGATGATTTTGTAGTCTATACATATTTTGGGAATGTGAGAAATCTTCCTCGACTCTTTCCCTTTCTTCCTCCGCAAATTCGCTTCCAATAACGGACAACCATAGATATTCAGTTCTTTGAGAGAGGGAGGAAATTCCCCCTTCTCCGGCAATGACGTGAGATTAGATGCACTAGAAATCTCAAGTGTATGGAGGGAGGTGAGATGTTGAAGCCACTTCCCACACCAGCATTCTATTTCTTTAAGTTCAAAGATCAGTAAGGAAACAAGATTGGTTGGTAGAAGTGGAACTTGACTTTCCATCAGCGCCTTCACAATATCATCAAAATAAAGCAATAAATCTGAAAGGGAAGTGAGATGTTCCCAAGTTGTATTCCACCAAATCCCTCAAACTCTGCCAATCGACAGTTCCTGTAAAGTGATAGGCAAATCATCTATGGAAAACGATTGCAGATTTGGAAGGTCACGAATATCCAATGTTTGAAGGTTAGTAGAGTCTTTATTGATTCATAAAATTACACTTGAGTTTTCAAAAACATTCTTTTAATAGTTTCAAGAAAATTAAATCTATCCAACAACATGATACAAAAAAACAAACAGCTTAATCAAAAACCAGATTTTTCTTTAAAATTTTGAACCCCAGATTGGAACCAAAACCTGGATTAGGAAGAAAAATGTTATCCATAAACACGTGAAATTAAAAATATACTATTGATTACATTTATTACAAGAAACAAGAAACAAGTAATTTGGTGACTCACCTTGAAGTAATAATACTCATTCGATGATTTTGTCATTTATATATATTTTGGGAATGTGAGAAATCTTACTCCACTCGTTCCCTTGCTTCCTCTGCAATTTTTCTTCCAATAACGGACATTCAATGATAGACAGTTCTTTAAGAGAGGAAGGCAATTCCCCCTTTTCTGGCAATGACTTGAGCTTGTGTGCATGAAAAATCTCAAGTGTATGGAGAGAGGTGAGATGTTGAAGCCACTTTCCATCCCATCATTCTATTTCTTCAATTCCATAGATCCGTAAGGAAACAAGATTAGTGGGTAGAAGTGGAACTTGCCTTTCCATCAGCGCCTTCACAATATCATCAAAATATAGCCACAACTCTAAAAGAGAAGTGAGATGTTCCCAAGTTGTATTCCACCTAATCCCTCCAACTCTGCCAACCGTCAGATCCCGTAAAGTGATAGGCAAATCATCTATGGAAAACGATTGCAAATTTGGAAGGTTATGAATTTGCAATTTTTGAAGGTTAGTTAGATTCTTTATTGATTCAGGTAGACAACGCAACTTCTCACACCAAGTCACATTTAAACCAGTGAGGCTAGGAATGGGCAATCCTCTTAGGAAAAACGACTCTAGTTCACCGCAATTGTATATCCAGATAGTTCTAAGAAACAAGCGATTCTGTTTCGATGCATCTTCTGCAATTAATATGGATTTTAAATGTTTACACTCCGAAATATATAGACTTTTGAGGACTGAGAGAGAGCACAAGGTAAATGATGTCATTGAATTGCAACTATTGTATATTTGTAAATCCTCAAGTGATGTATAACTGTGAATAGAATCAGGAGAAAGGAATTTCAGATTCTCACAACGTTCAATTTTGAGAGATTGTAAGGTTTTGGGAAGACCGTCTTTCGGAAAGGATCTTAGAGTTGGAATGTTTTCTAAGGTCATCTTTTGAATACAATTAGAACTAAACATCAATTGGTTGAATATGTCAAATGGCGGGCTTGTATCATGTGAATGTCTTGACTCCATCAATAAGGGACAATGCTTTAACGTAAGGTCGACAAGGGAATGAAGGTTGTTGGGTGTCATCCCTTAGAGTTTGGGACAATTTTCAAGTGACAATCTTTCAAGGTTAGGAAGGTTGATCGGTATGTTTTCTTTTAGTTTTGGACTCTTTTTTAGTGACAAACGTATAAGACTAGGAAAATTTGTAGATGTACCTCCAATCAACTTCCATTCCTCCCACACTGTAGATGTACCTCCAATCAACTTCCATTCCTCCCACTCTGGCATATCTTCAAAGGTTAGAGTCTCTAAAGAGGTGAATGGTTTAAATGAAGGAGAACCACTTCCATAGAACACGGTATCAACACTCTTTATGGATTTCATCCCACTAATAAAGAGTTCTTTAAGATTACCTAGTTACCCCAAGGATGGAAGCCTTGAACAATTTTTACATTCCAAGATCTTCATACACACCATGTTGCTAAATAAAGGTCTTGTTAACCCTCATTTTCGACGCTAGAGAGAAACGGAGTTATTCCAAGTTAAAAGATTGTTTTTAACGGAAAGAAGGTTTCGACCCAGTTTTGGGTGAAGCCTGAGTCGAATAGAGGATTTTGAAGCTCCTCAAAATGGCTAAGTGTTGGGAGAGTTTTCGACCGTTGGAATTTGGAACACGCACTGCAGTTGTTACACTAAGGCTGGAGGGAATTTCAAATATTTGAAATTCAAATAAGAGCAGTTGTGAGCGTGGGAACAGTTGAGGCCAAGGTGAAGGTGCCAAAGGGACACGTTTGGAGCAGTAACCACCACTTAGTAGTTATTTCTTAGCACTATAAATAGGAGTTAGATCTATGTAATAAAGGTGTTCATATTTTTGTACTAGTGACTCAAAGAAACTCAAAGTACCCGCGTGTAGAGAAACGAGTTCGTGAGAATGTACGGAATGTAACACCACTTTCCTTCAGCAATGCAATTTATCTTCAGCATGTTTATGTTTCAGCACTTTACATTTTCTTGAATTTAATCCTTCATGTCTTAACTTGTCTTTGAATCTCTGTTTTCAATCAGTCTTATTTTAAACTGCGTTTTCACTTTCTTTTAAAAGCTTTCGACATTTACTTTCTTGCACCTTTACATTCAATGCCTTTTATTCTCAAGTCATTCCTTTTACTGCATTTATTTTCGACTTCCCTTTTATCCATTCCAGCCTTTATTTTCAAGAACGTGGAGTTCAGTGCATTTTATTTCCAAAAGCTTTTACATTACTGCATTTGTTTTCGACAGCTCCTTTACATTTCAGAGTTTACTTTTCAAGAACGTGGAGTTCAAGCACTTTTTCTCATTATTTACTTTCGACAGTTATTTACCTTCCTGCATTTTTATTTTCCAAAGTCCTTTACCTTTCTGTCTTTTACATTCGACGTCTTTAAAAATTCCGCATCATTTATTTACAGCCCTTTTACATTTCCAAGCTTTTACTTTATTGCGCAAGTAGTCGAACGTGGAGTTCATGTAGCTTTTATTTTACTGTCGAACGTGGAGTTCACTTTACATTTCTTGCATTTATTGTCAGTTACATTTTCCCTTAAACTTAGCACATGTCTTAGGATTTGTGTGGTCGATCCTGCAAGTTAGTCAGTTTTATTTAAGATTGATAGACCAGAGGTTGTTTACCAAAATTCACAGTAAACAGGTATGTCCAACCAATTTGGTAATTTGAAATTCTGGTATGACAGACCCAGATGTCACATAACATGTCGAGACATCTGGCCTGTTATCAACAACATATACAAGATATAGACAATTAAAGAAGTAGCAAAAAAGTAAAGTGCACACAAGAATTGTTTACCCAGTTCGGTCTAACAACCTACATCTGGGGGCATACCAAGCCAGGAAGGAAGTTCACTATCAGCAGTATCAATTCATAGACCCTACAATCAACACACTCGTTGATGATCTACTCACTTAATCACTACCCAATGACCCTTCTACCTAAGTCCACCCTAGATAAGAGACTCCATCTCTCTTCCAATCATCGCAATGATGTCTAGCAGTCAACACCTCAGCCACTGCATCAACAACTTGATTTCCAACAACTCTTCAATCACAGAAAAATAGAAGACACACTTCAATGACAATACCTAGACATGACACACATGACTAAGAACAATACTTAGAGTTGCTTAACAGCTTCCTCCAAGAACAATACATCTCTTACCTATAGGCTTCGAGATACACACGATGACCATCCCACAAACCGGTTGGTTCATCAACCAACACAGCCCTTATAATTTACATGATGGCTGAATTATTTTTCTAGGTTACAATGCTTCTATTTATAACCTAAACCCAACTGGATTTGGGCTTCAAATCACAGCATATCAGCTGCTACAAATCTGCAAAAGATTCTCCTACAAATTAGATCTTCAATCAAATCTTCCTAAAATATCTCCATATTTAAATACTCAAACTTCTCTTGATTTTATCTTGAATCTTCCAGACCTCTAAATTAGCGCCACAAAGGATACCATAATATTCCCAGAAACATTCCTTACATTGGGCTTGTGCATTATAAAATCACAGATTTGATTTAACAATAAAGCAGATTTATTCTCCAAATCTCTTCCCCCTAAAATAGTAACAAAATATACTCCACAAAGTAATAGGAATTGATTGTATCAGAATAAATCTTCTCCAATAAATTCTCCTGCAATCTCTCAAACCAAATCTCCCAAGATATATTAAAAATAGTGCAGCTCTAGAAACAAACCAAACTGATGTACTGTTAACAGATGTCAGGACATCGTGTTTGACATCAGTATACAAACCTGCAACACTAACATATACACAAAAGCACATGTTAAGACATCAAGCAAGACATCTTGAACTAGCACATTGTTTTACCAAAATTGCTGCCAACACCAGAACTAACAATCTCCCCCTTTGGCAAATTTTGGCTAAAACAATAACAGCAGAAACAACACCACAAACAGCACCACAACCATATCTAGCAAGCACACCACAACGCAGCTCCTATCCAAAGAGTTAAGGTTACTCTCCCCTTTTTTAGCCATAATTGGACAAACTCTGAACATAGCAGCAAGCAAAAAAAATTCCAAAGGCAAACTCTGAATCATCCAACCAATATACTCAGACCAAAAAAGACTTATTCTACATCTCACAATAGCTGAACAACCCTACTTCTCTCCCCCTTTTTGGCCAAACATTGACAAGCATTGGGGTAAACTGTCATGTCTAAACTTCTGGTTCAATCCATTGACACACCAGGTCTAAACTGTCATGTCCACCATGAACTTCACCAGTAACACAATGTCACGACATCTTGTCTGACATAACACCCTCACCAGAGCCACAAACAACTGCACTACTTTAACAACAAAAATTCAACTCCCCCTATCTAAGATAACCAGTGCTCCTTTGCAAGATGAACACCTTACATGAATGGAAAACATAAGACTCATCTTCATGTCTTCAAGAGCGCACCCTCTGTTCAACACACCTGCTGAACGCATTCACATAATGCTTGATCCTCAAACAACACTAGTACATTTAACAAGAACCACCACCAAATCACCCACAAGTTCTGAAGCACAAACACACTGCCTTCCACTACACTCTAAGTAAAGTCCTCTTACCAAGACGAGTGTGACATCTCCCATCAACCAAGACCCCTACAGAGTTCTTCCAAAATAAACTGCAGAGAAAAATAAATTCTCCCAGACACAGTAAGGAGTTCCACATCTTTTCAGCAGCAGCAATCACGCATGACAGACTATCATGCTCCCCCTAAATAGTTGCACAAGTTCAGCAACAAGAATGTAACTACTCTTCCTAAGCAGTAGTACACACATGACATAAAGTCATGACATCTGATCTGACATCATAAACATCAAACAAAACACCACTTTACTCATTTCAAGAACATGAACATCTTCATGCTCATACAAACCCCACGAATTCTCAGCTTACTTAAAAGCTTTACTGAGATCCAATCTCTTCAAGAGATACTTGCAGTAGAAGAAAGAACAGCTCAAAAAAAACTTTCTGATCAGATCACATCATGTGACACAATTCCTCTGCCATTACATTCACTAGTAGTTGTTGATACTAGTGAAGTCTTCAAAATTAGTAGTCATGCTTTGCCAGAACATACTACTAAAAACAAGCTCAGAATCTTCACATTCTAATCCACATTGTCAGAAACACCTCTTCTGACAATAATGCTTGAGCATCCAACTCCACATGAAGTTACAATTAGGCTATTCGTGAGGAACATAAGAATCACCATCCTCCTTTAAACACTGTTAGATAAGGATTCAAAGTCACATAGATCCCCCAACTCTCCAAAGGCAGTCATTCCCTATCATACTCTTCATCTTCAGACTACCAATCAATTAATACTTGACATACTTCAGTCTTTTCTACATTCTCCATCCAAGGCAGACCTTCTACTTCATCATTCTCCCGTATGACTATGTAGATGCTCCTTAGGCATAATGTAGGCACCATGCTTCTGAACCAGAGCATAATCATCCTTAACCAAGGATATCCAACCAGATAATGTCCCAACACAAGTTAGAACATCTGCCACACACCAAGACATCATCACCATGATTCTTGATATGCTCCACCAACTGGACTTACTATAGCATAGTAATCTAAAGAACTAGATAAATAAACTCTCATCCACCTTCAAGAAGAATAATCTCCTTGAGTCTTCAACTCATCACCCTTCTGCCCAAGAGTAACTTGTTCCAAGACAATCCTCAATAATAACCAGCTGCCACACTCTGATTATCTTGATTCTTCGAATCCACTTCTGAGATCAACCAAATGCCACAGTTTGATCACCTCATTCATGAATCCTCATATGAAAACAACCAAATGCCACATTTTGACCTTTTTCACGTTTGTCAGAACTCTCACAAAGATATCCTGATCCACCAAGGAAACTTGATCTTCAAGTCACATGTTCCAATTGCTCAATAGCAAACACACTTAGACTCCCTAAGCCATGGTCATGTAACATTTCCTCCTCCTTGCAGCTCCAGCAAACTGCCATGAGAATGATCTTTTTGAAACATCCTATTGTTCATTCCTGTAGATCACCCTATCATAAGCTGATGTGCCACATCACCAGCTGAGACTTCTGATGTTAAGCTAGATGTCAGAACATTATGACATCCAACTGTTGAATTCAGCTCCTCCTTCTGCCACTCAGAAGAACCTCCTCCCTTTGCAGAACCAGATTTCCATGCTCTCATAGACTTGATTCAATAATCAAGTTTGAGTAGATAACCTCCATCCAGCTTAGAACCTCCAAAGACTTCAAACCTACCACATCTGAATCTTCCGAAAATAAGTAGTCCAAGACTACCCCATAGCAATACTAAAGAATGTCACTTCCCTTAGTAGAGCCGTCAGTAGAAAGCCAGAGATAACTGCCACTTATCCTCGACCTTCACAACCAGAGCAAACACCATGCTCCAAACCACTTAGATCATAAATAAACTGATCCAAGCTGTAACCATCAAGATTATGATGTCTTCATAGTCTTCCATCTTCATCTTCAACATCACCACCACAATACTTACTAGGAACAGATGCTAAGCAATAATCCCAGGTCATCACACACCAACACACCACATAGAGAAATAAACCGCCTCATAGAGAAAAGTAAATTTTCAACACTTCTGCAGTCCTGCACTTTTACATCAGACATATACATAGTCTCCCGTCAATGTATATTGTCATTAGTTGAATGCACAACATCTTAGATAAACACTCAGCTCCCGTAAGAGTATTCACTATCGGTTAGATGCACAACCTTATCAAAATCAGACAAATACTCAACTGCTGTCAAGCTATTTATCATATATGATAAGGTAACCTTCTCACACAAGGTACGACATTTGGTTTGGTCTGACATTCTTTTCCTGCACACTTGTGGCACTAGCTGATCCCTCTTTTATTAATCCACACCACTGATCACTTCAGATTAGGTAAGTGGATTGACCTGATACTCCACCATGAGCACAACTAACTTTCTTTGGCTGAGAAAGCAAAGAACTGAAATGATGTTTCAACACCAGTTTCGACATCAGTCTAAATCACATTAAACAACTACTATGGCTTTGGAGACAACCACCATAGTAATCCACACACATCTCTTTCAAGGGACATAAGAGGATCAACCATCAGTAGCTGACTAACCTTCAAAACCAAATCATGCAGGAACCTGCATACTCTACATCTCAAGAATCTTCTTCTCAAACTTCTAATGTTCAGACCTCTTGTCTGACTTTGAGATGTTGGAGCCATCCTTCTGCACCTAAAGAGGAGATTCCCTCTAACAGGTTTCTGGAGCAAAAAAAATATTGACTGGTCATCACAAACAGATTGTAAAAAAAATATGCTTCTCCCAACACTTCAACCTACAAGGATGCTCTTCCATTATGTGAGGACACCACACAACTGAACTCCAGCTTAAGAAGAACCTTCTCATGCAAATACCAGGGAACCATAATCTTTTGGTCCAACAAAAACACCAACTCCTCTTTGCTCCAAACACAACTGCTCATCCTAGATGGTTTAGATGACATTCCAACAAGGAAGACAACAGTCAACCTCCTCTATGCAAGCCAGGAGTAGGTTCCAAACACATTTGCAATGCCAAATCTTTATCCACAAGATTCTGCACACTCTGCTGGTTTGATGTCACAACAACTGGTAGAACATCATTCAAGAACAACACCATGGGATCCTTCAATTTAGACATGTGGATGGTCTTTCAGAGAAGAAAGCAAAAATAAATTGCATCCTTCTGATCTCTCACCAACAAACTTATTGAAAATGCCTTTATGAGTGGACTTGGGTCAAACCTCAAGTATCTTTGGTCACTTTAATAAGTCAATCAATATTATCCTCAAGTATCACAACACCATGTGATACACCTTCAGAGGAGAACAGAGTGTTGCAGCCTCAACACACAAAACCGCCAGGAGTTTTCTAACAGATACATAAGCAGCGGAACACAGATAAAGAAAACCCCTCAACAACCTTCAGGTAAAACTTAATAACCTTTGCACAAACACCACACTCCATGTGCAATAGGTCAACATAGGTTTGAAAATAAATCAAACCACACAACAGCTCACCACCAAAGCTACAATCCTGATAACCGACAGGTCCAATACACACCATGTCATGAACAATCCGTCCTCCACTTCTAGGGACCATTCAAACAAGAATATGAACTTCTCCAAGTTCAAACAACTTTTTAGCAAAGCTATCTTCCTTGCACATGAACCAAAAAGTATCTTCCCTGGGATCTCACCCAGAAAAACGAACAGGATGCCAGCTTTGATACCAATTGAAATTCTGGTATGACAGACCCAGATGTCACATAACATGTCGAGACATCTGGTCTGTTATCAACAACATATACAAGATATAGACAATTAAAGAAGTTGCTAAAAAGTAAAGTGCACACAAGAATTATTTACCCAGTTCGGTCTAACAACCTACATCTGGGGGCATACCAAGCCAAGAAGAAAGTTCACTATCAGCAGTATCAATTCATAGACCCTACAATCAACACACCCGTTGATGATCTACTCACTTAATCACTACCCAATGACCCTTCTACCTAAGTCCACCCTAGATAAGAGACTCCATCTCTCTTCCAATCATCGCAATGATGTCTAGCAGTCAACACCTCAGCCACTGCATCAACAACTTGATTTCCAACAACTCTTCAATCACAGAAAAATAGAAGACACACTTCAATGACAATACCTAGACATGACACACCTGACTAAGAACAATACTTAGAGTTGCTTAACAGCTTCCTCCAAGAACAATACATCTCTTACCTACAGGCTTCGAGATACACACGATGACCATCCCACAAACCGGGTGGTTCATCAACCAACACAGCCCTTATAATTTACATGATGGCTGGCTTATTTTTCTAGGTTACAATGCTTCTAGTTATAACCTAAACCCAACTGGATTTGGGCTTCAAATCACAGCATATCAGCTGCTACAAATCTGCAAAAGATTCTCCTATAAATTAGATCTTCAATCAAATCTTCCTAAAATATCTCCATATTTAAATACTCAATCTTCTCTTGATTTTATCTTGAATCTTCCAGACCTCTAAATTAGCTCCACAAAGGATACCATAATATTCCCAAAAATATTCCTTACATTGGGCTTGTGCATTATAAAATCACAGATTTGATTTAACAATAAAGCAGATTTATTCTCCAAATCTCTTCGCCCTAAAATAGTAACAAAATATACTCCACAAAGTAATAGGAATTGATTGTATCAGAATAAATCTTCTCCAATAAATTCTCCTGCAATCTCTCAAACAAAATCTCCCAATATATATTAAAAACAGCGCAGCTCTAGAAACAAACCAAACTGATGTACTGTCAACAGATGTCAGGACATCGTGTTTGACATCAGTACACAGACCTGTAACACTAACATATACACAAAAGCACATGTTAAGACATCAAGCAAGACATCTTGAACCAGCACATTATTTTACCAAAATTGCTGCCAACACCAGAACTAACATAATTTATCTCCACCATATCTGGAGATGGCCAGACTCTTCAAATTTGTCGACGGACACAAACGTTCCAATACATCATTTTGTATTTGTGAGTTTGAAGGAATAATGTAAGACCATCCTAGTTCCAACTTGTCAATTTCTTTTTTCATCTCCAAGTTTGCTTGAGAAGCACGAGATGGGTTAGTTACATTTTCAAGTTGTGAGATGGAAAGGCTTCCCCGTAGATGGGGATATTTTCCAAGATCTTCAATCTTCAATCCAACGTCCTTAACGTTGCTCACTACAAAGTTTGACAATGTATGGAGATTTTTTAATTTGGACATTTGTGCCAGCATTTTCTTCAATTTAGTGCCTCTGATGTCAAGGTGGCGTAGTTTCACCAATTTCCCCATGTCCTTTGGCAATTCAGTGAGTTCATGACAACTTGACAACAACAAAGTCTTCAAATTGTAAAGCTTACATGTTTTTGAAGGCAACCTTTTAATTCGAGTGCCAGAGAGATTCAAGTATTGCAGATATATCAAACTTCCAATAGAGTTTGGCAATTCAGTGATATTTCTGTAGTGTGAAAGTGACAACACGTGTAATTGTGTCATTGTCGACAACAAGTCAAAAAATAACTTCGACGACACAGAAATATGATAATTCCATTTAACTTACAATGACATGGATAGAAAGGTTCGTAGACCTTTTAATTCATGCAATTTATCAAATTTGTTGAATGAATTATATCTAAACCTGTTGTATGACAAGTATCGCACCCTTTCATCTACCGTTTCATCTGGCTTATGTTTGTCCAACCTTGTGAAATAAGGAGATGAAATTGTCACAGCTAAATCATTGATGAGGTCATGCATTTCAAAGCATACTTTCTCATCATCAATGAACTCTTTTGACTCATCATCAATAGACTGTTGAAGAATCAGAGACCTCGACACTAGTTCATCAAAGTACTCTTCAACTACTTTTTCCCAACATTTCTCACTATCTGGCTCAGGTATTAAGTCTTCTGCAATCCACAACTGAACCACCATCTTTTTCACTAAGATTGAGTTCTTTGGAAAAATTGAACAATAAGCAAAGCATCCTTTTAAATAAGCTGGAAGGAAACGATGACTCACTAGCAGAGATGGCAGCACCACATCATTTGTATGTTCCCAAATACTACTATTTAACACATCACTCCAATGATCAGGTGACAATTTGTTGCGAAGAACACCCCCAAGTGTTACTACAGCTAATGGTAAGCCACAACATTTTTTTGGCAATTTCTCTACCAATTATTTCTAGATTAGGAAATTATTCGTAGTTTCTATCTACAAATGCATGTATGGCTAGTAAAGACCATGATTCTTCGGTTCCCAAATCTCTTAAATGGTGGACATCGAGAGATTTTAGCCTGGGTAGTACATCATTTACATCTCGAGTTGTGATGATGATCTTACTTCCTATTTGCCCAACATTGAAGATATCACTTAGACTATTCCAATCAACATATTTCTCATGCGACATATCATCTAATACTAACAAAAACTTTTTGTTACTTAAAGTTTGCTGCAATTGTAATTGGGGATTATTCATATCATTAGCTGTATTTGTTTTTGTAGTGACAGATTGGAGAAAGGTTTTAGTGACAGCAATAACATCAAGATCTTTTGGAATATGTGCCCACCCTCTAACTTCAAATTTCTCCTTCGCATGCTGATCATTGTAAAGGAGATTAGCTAGTGTTGTTTTTCCTAACCCTCCCATACCTAGGGATGCTCAACTTTGGTTTATTCTCATAACCAATCCATATCCAATATAAAAGCATTTATCTTAACTGGTTATTATAACCAATCCATATAAATGGTTTTGTTTTTACAAAACCGGTTATAAACCGGTTATATCCATAACCAAATTTTATAACCGGTTATATATTTCATAACCGGTTTTCAACTTAAAACCAGATTTTGATATAAAAATCCAGTTTTTAAAACTGGATATTCATTTTCTTACAACTGGTTTTTAAGCTAAATCCGGTTTTTGATTTAAAAATTCAGTTTTTATAAATGAATTTTACACACAATTTTTTTTCATATTCTTAAAAAAAAATCCAGTTTTTATAAATGAATTTTACATTTTTTTTTTTTTCATATTCTTAAAAATAACACAAAAGCTTAAAATATAACAAAGGTGAATTAATTATGCACAAAAGTTTAAATATTTCTAACATGTTCATTAATAAGACAAAAACATATTTGTAGCTGACCATCCTTGTTAAATAGTTTTTTAAATGTATTCCATGAATCAGTGGACTTTTCATTGTGAACAAAAACCGGAACCTTGTCATTGTGACCACCCTCTCCTCATTTTCCATGAATCAATTTACACACCCATTGTACATCACAACCAGAGGTCTGGGAAATGTACAAGTACATAGATGGCTTATGATATTGAGTTTTCATTCTCATGAAAGTTTGTTAAATGTATTCTCAATGGTTTACATTATGTAGAATTAACTTCATAATTTTTAAAGTTAGCTTAAAGTAAATCAATGACAAAAAGCTTACATAAAATTTTCACAGCTGCAAATACTTCTTTTCGCATTTATGCTGAAACAAAATTTAACAACAATTTATATTCGATGATAAAAACATGTGTAATTATCACTGCCAATTCGCATTTCTGCTGAAACAAAATTTAACAACAATTTATATTCAACGATAAAAACATGTTTAATTGTCACTGCCAAGATTATACTAGCTCCAACCTTATACGCTATTTTACAATCTAATAAAAGTCTTCATCAAACAAAATAAGACTTGATTGTATATTGTTCATCAAACAACCGGAATCTGATGTTAAGTAATTTTTTTTTCAAAAAAAATATTTTTTTTCAGAAAAAAATAATTTTTTTGTTCAAAATTTTTTTTTCAAAGTTTTATTTTTTTTATAAAAAAATTGACTAATTTGGTTTTTATTTTGGATATGGATGTCCAAATTATAAATTTGGTTAAAACCATATTAAAAATATATCCAAAATATGGATTTGGTTAAAACCATACTAATAATTAACCGGTTTTTAATAACCGGATTTGGATATGAATATAAATTATTTAAATAACCGTTTTATTTGAACATCCCTACCCATACCCACTATGGAAATCACTCCTATTTTATGTTCACTATCACAACCATCATCTGACAGCAAACGCTTTATAAGTTTTATTTTGTCATCATCTCTGCCTTTAATTTGAGATTCATTTACCAAAATAGGATTTGTAGGAGTTACATTTCTAACACAGCTGGAATCACCTTCTTTTAGTTCAGGATTATAAAGTGGTAGATAGAATGATGTTGAATAGTAATAACAATGAAAATGTGCAAACAAAACATATTACTTTTCTTGCTTGTAAAAATCTCTTTAACGTTTTTGGCATGTGGGGATACAATACTAGTACACCATTGATTGCTTGTAAAATTTATTTCTAACGTCTCTATGTGGGGATACAATACTAGTACACCATTGATTGATTGACTGGCTTATTGTTTGTGTCCACTACTTTCTATTTCGTACTGTCAGTCACTCAATAATAACGTGCAAGCAAAATATCAGTCCTATTTCCAATCGTTACGTCTCTATGATCCTTGTCCCTATGCCATTAAGAAAAAAATTTCTTTGTTCACACTTTGAAATGATATAATTTAAAATTTAATAATGCATTTTAAATTTAGAGCAGTGGTGAATCACGTGTTAAAATGTAAACACCAATATATTAATTTTTTTATCACTAATACCGAAATTTTTATCAAAATAACTATTTTTTTTTATTATGGGTAACAATAAAATTCATTAAAACAAAATTCATTCAATTTATTCAATAATTAATCAATCCAATCTATCTATCAAACAAAAAAATTATTTATTGGATTAGATTTAATCCATCGGTTTAGATGGATTCAATCCATCCATCTTATTTTATAAATTCAATAGATTTTATATTTTTTAAATTCATAAAATAATATTTAAAATTTTAATTAATTGAGATGGAGATATCAGTGTAAGTTTAACACCCGATCGTCATTGGAATTGGAGACACCTCCAATTTAATTGACGACACCTCTCAAGTTTACCCCAAAGTGGGGTACTTTAAAAAATAATTTGAAATGTGAAATCTTTTAGAAATTTTTTTAAAAAACTGGGTTATTTTGATAAAAAATTCTCTACATAGTGTTCAATTATATCTACATGATATTGGGAGTTCGGAACAGCAAATTAGTATAACAAATAAAAGACTTTAATAGTAAGTGATTTTGAAATCATCTATTTTAAATCATTAATTAGTCCATATTGTAATGCAAAGAAAAATATTTCTAAATTTTTTACTAAATAAAATTTTGACAAATTTTTAGGTATTATGATAAGTAGTTGAGTACCGGTACCTACAAAATAATTTAAAATATTAATTAATTTTAAAATAAAAAATATATAAAAGATAATATGACATTGAATGTGTTGTGAATCGGATACCTTTAACAAAGTATTTACGGTTTCTTTATACACAAAGAAACTCCACAAGGGTTAGGGTTAACAAAGAAAACAAGAGTAAAAACAACAAGGATTGGTTATAAAACTGTTATTCTTTCCTTTCTCCTTAAAACAAGGATTACAAGTATACAAGAATAACAAACTAACCACTCTCACTCTTTCTAGGTTTTTGTCACTCTTTAGAATGAGAGACTAGCATGCTATTTATAATAAAACCTAACACACTAAACTAATGGGCCTTTAACAAAATACCCATTACAAGCTAACTTAATCAATTGGATCCTTAACTCAAGGTCCAATTCAATATGCTAACAAACCTAGCAATATTAACTAATACATGTTAGAACAATCTTCGACTACAAACATGCATTATTTTCGACAGCAACATGTGATCCAACTTCGACGGCATGCTTCTTCTAGAGTTCGATCCAAATTCCACAAATCTCCACCTTGGATCTAACTCTAACAACAAGAAAACAAACTAGCTTTCTTCATGCAGCTTTATCAACTGCATACAGTGGAAAAACTTGCAACTTGGCAATGTCTTGGTGATCATATCAGCAGCATTATGATATGTCGAAACCTTCAGCACTTGGACTTTTCCACGCTCGATTACCCCTCTGACGAAATGCAGCCTCACATCAATGTGCTTGGTTCGCTCATGATAGGCTGAGTTCTTCGACAGGTGTATTGCATTTTGACTATGACATTTAACAGTGATACTTCGACCTTGAAGTTTCAGCTCCTTTGCAAAACCTTCAAGCCACAATGCTTCTTTCACAGCTTCAGTGAGGGCAATATATTCAGCTTCAGTGGTTGATAAGGCAACAACCTTCTGGAGCGTCGCTTTCCAACTGATTGTTGTGCCAAACATTGTGAAAACATATCCAGAAATAGACTTTCTGGAATCCATACAACCTGCATAATCAGAGTCAACAAATCCTTCGACTGCTGCTTTACTATCTTCACCCAAGGCTCCACCATAAATTAGGACTCTATTCAGAGACCCATTTATGTACCTTAAAATCCACTTCAATGCTTGCCAGTGAGCCTTTCCAGGATTCGACATGTACCTGCTCACAAGACTCACTGCATATGCTATGTCAGGTCTTGTACAGACCATAGCATACATCAAAGAACCAACTATATTAGCATATGGAATGCTATTCATATAAGTTCTTTCGACATCAGTACTGGGACACTGATCTATACTCAGCTTGAATTGAGGGTTTGTCGGAGTTACAACAGGCTTTGAATTCGACATACCATACTTTTCGAGAATCTTCCGTAGGTATGCCTCTTGAGATAAGCATAATTTCGACTGCTTTCTATCTCTTCGGATGTCAATCCCAAGAATCCTAGACGCAGCTCCCAGATCCTTCATTTCGAACTCCTTACTGAGATCAGCCTTCACCCTCATTACCTCTTCGACATTGTTGCTTGCTATTAGAATATCATCCACATAAAGCAACAAAATAACAAATGAATTACCAGGTCGAAATCTGAAGTAAACACAGTGGTCGAACTGACTTCTGATGAAACTTATGCGTGCCATGAACTTGTCGAATCTCCTATTCCACTGTCGAGGAGATTGTTTCAGTCCATATAGATATCTCTTCAGCTTGCACACATAATCTTCCTTCCCCTTTTCGACATACCCTTCAGGTTGCCTCATCAGGATTATTTCATCTAGATCACCATACAAGAACGCAGTCTTCACATCCATCTGTTCCAGTTCAAGATCGAACTGTGCCACCATGGCTAACAACATTCGAATGGATCTATGCTTTACAATAGGCGAGAACACATCATTGAAGTCGACACCTTCTTTCTGAGTGAATCCCCTAGCAACCAACCTTGCCTTGTATCTTTTCGACGCCACTCTTTCGATTCCTTCCTTGACTTTGAAAATCCATTTACAGCTGACTAACCTGGCTCCAGCAGGTTTCTTTATCAGATCCCATGTGTCGTTATCATGAAGAGATTTCATCTCGTCATCCATGGCTTTTAGCCATTCAGTCTTCTTTCGACTCCTCATAACTTCCTTATAGTCTCTAGGTTCTTCGTCGAGAACCTCACTTGCAGAGATTAAGGCATAAGCTATAAGATCTGCATACCCAAGTCTCTGAGGTGGCTTGATGACTATTCTCGACCTGTCTCTTGCTAACAGGTAGTCATTATCAGTTTCCTCATCTTCGACAACATCTTCTGTTTCGTCTTCGACTTCATCTGGGGTACGCACTTCAGCATCAACATGCTCCACCTCAACAGGAATCTCTCCCTGTTCCAGCTCTTCGTCAGCAACATCAGTTTTCTTGAAAGCCATCTCAGCTTCATTGAAAACTACATCTCGACTGGTGATACACCTCCTGTGACCTGGCGCTAGGCACCATAGCCTATAAGCTTTGACTCCTTCAGGGTATCCCATGAACATGCACTTCAGAGCTCTAGGTTCGACCTTGTCTTGCCTAATGTGAGCATAGATCACACAGCCAAATACTCTCAGTCTGTCGAGACTAGGTGGATTTCCCGACCAGACTTCTTCAGGTGTCTTCATATCTAATGCAGTCGAAGGACATCTATTTATTAGATATGCAGCTATCGAAACAGCTTCAGCCCAAAACACCTTCTTCAATCCAGCACTAACCAACATGCATCTAACCCTTTCAAGGATTGTTCGATTGAATCTCTCAGCTAAGCCATTTTGTTGAGGAGTGCCTGCTACAGTCTTATGCCTAGCAATCCCAGACTCAACACAGTAACTGTCGAACGCTTTGTTGCAGAACTCAAGGCCATTGTCGGTTCTCAACCTCTTAACCTTTCTGCCAGTTTGAGTTTCGACCAGAATCTTCCAACTTTTGAAATTCTCAAAAGTTACATCCTTCGTCTTCTGAATGAATACCCATAGCTTTCTGGAATAGTTATCAACAATGGATAGAAAATACCTTGCACCTGAGTGTGAAGGATTCCTTGCAAGCCCCCAAAGATCAGCATGAATGTAATCAAGGGATCCATGCGTTCTTTGCTTGCCTTTGTTGAACTTCGCCCTACAGGATTTACCAAATACACAAGATTCATAAAACTCCAACTTTTCGACTTTGTCACCACCTAGCAGGTTCTGCTTCCCCAATTCGACCAGGCCTCTTTCGCTGACATGGCCCAATCTCATGTGCCATAACTATGTCTTCGACATAGGTTTCGTGGATACAACATTTGTCGAACCACTTACAACCTCAGCCTCCAGGGTATACAAGCCTTGGTTTTTCACGCCTCTCAAGACTTCCTTCGACCCTTTCATGACTCTCAGGGTACCTTGCTCTCCTTTGAAAACATATCCCTTTCTGTCGAATTCACCAAGAGAAATTAAATTTCTCTTCAAGTCAGGTACATACCTAACTTCAGTCAATAATCTTATTGACTCATCATGGAGCTTGAATCTCACGGATCCAATACCTGTAATTTTGCAAGCTTTGTTGTTTCCCAGCAGCACTGATCCTCCATCTTGATCACATAATTCTTCAAACACATTCTTGTTTGGAGTCATGTGCCAAGTACATCCAGAATCCATAATCCACTCTTTTCTTGAGTCGCCGCTTGAAACTACAAGAACATCAGATGAGTCGAAGTCATCTTGAACAATGGCTGCGTTGCCATTATCCTTTCCTCCATGATCTTTCAGGCGTTCAGGGCACACCTTTCTTGTGTGACCCTCCTTCTTACAGTGATAACATCGAAAACCAGATGTTTCGCCACTAGAAGACTTCTGCTGACTTTTACCTTTCTTCTTGTCGAACCTACCATCCTTTCGCAAGAACTTTCCCTTAACTGCCAAACCTTCACCAAACGTCGAAGGTTTATGCTCCTTTCGTTCGTTCAGGTCCTTAGAGTACAAGGCTGATTGAACTTCTTCAAAGGTCAGGGACTCCCTTCCATACAAAAGAGTTTCTTTGAAGTGAGCATGTGTTCTAGGCAAAGCGCACAACAACAATAATGCTTGATCTTCGTCATCGATCTTCACATCGATATTTTCAAGATCAAGAATCAGCTTGTTGAACATATCCAACTGCTCAGTCAAAGCTTTGTCTTCACTCATCTTAAATGAATACAAAGCTTGCTTCAGGTAGAGTCGATTCACCAACGATTTTGTCATGTATAAGCTTTCAAGCTTCACCCATAACCCTGATGTCGTCGTCTCCTTTGATACCTGTCGAAGAACCTTATCACCAAGGCTCAACAATATTGCGCTGTGTGCTTTCTCTATCATGGTAGTCTTTTCTCTTTCAGTTAACGCATCGTCCATGGCTGCCATTCCCTTCAACGCTTCCAAACAACCCTGCTGAACCAGTAGGGCTTTTATCTTCAAGCGCCACAGACCGAAGTCGTTCACTCCGGTGAACTTCTCGATCTCATACTTTGTTGAAGGCATCTTCTCCACGCTCACCGCACCAATTTGTTGTGAATCAGATACCTTTAACAAAGTATTTACGGTTTCTTTATACACAAAGAAACTCCACAACGGTTAGGGTTAACAAAGAAAACAAGAGTAAAAACAACAAGGATTGGTTATAAAACTGTTATTCTTTCCTTTCTCCTTAAAACAAGGATTACAAGTATACAAGAATAACAAACTAACCACTCTCACTCTTTCTAGGTTTTTGTCACTCTTTAGAATGAGAGACTAGCATGCTATTTATAATAAAACCTAGCACACTAAACTAATGGGCCTTTAACAAAATACCCATTACAAGCTAACTTAGGGTACAAGCTAACTTAATCAATTGGATCCTTAACTCAATGCCCAATTCAATATGCTAACAAACCTAACAATATTAACTAATACATGTTAGAACAATCTTCGACTACAAACATGCATTATTTTCGACAGCAGCATGTGATCCAACTTCGACGGCATGCTTCTTCTAGAGTTCGATCCAAATTTCACAGAATGTATTTGTTTTATTGAATGAAGATACTAATACCAAATAAATTTAATGCTCCAGGAGTGTTCAACTAAATATTTTACCAAATACATTGCCACACAAACTGAAAGCGCTAGTTAACTCACTTGGTATAATTCGATGTACATAATAATATGTTTTAGAACTTATTATTGATTAATAATTATGTAAAAAAAATTTAGTGATGATAAGCATTTAAATAGATTTCACGAGTCTTTAACTTTTAATTTTGTGCTAGTAAACCTTCGGTATCAATATATATATATATATATATATATATATATATATATATATATATATATATATATGGGGAATGCTACAACACACCCACTTATTTTTATGAATGTGTGTTTTAGCAAACTTTAACTAAAAAAATAGTTAAATGCACTTTAAGGTGCATGTTACTAAAACACTCATTCTAAAAAGTAAGTGGGTGTAAGTTAGCATCTCCTTTAGACATTAACTATAATACACCTAATAATTTTTTAGAAAGAGTGTGTTAACAATTAATAACTAAAAATTCATTAAATACACCCTAATGTGCATGTTGCTAAAACACACCTTCATAAAAATGAATGGGTGTGTTGTGCTAAAAAATATTTTTAGAAAATTTTCAAAAAAAAAATTAGTTGTTGTAAAAAAGATTAAATTAATTATATGGACGGATGGATATCCATCAATTAAAAAGATACTAACGGATGAATTAGATGAATTTTATGTGTAATAGATGGATTTGATTGGATTATTTTTAAAAAAATTAGTGGATTGTTAATGAATCAATGAATAATTTTGATCTATCCATTAGGAATCTAATCCATGTCCTTCAAAATCATCAATTTTGTCACCCCTACTCTTACCTCAATAATACCTGATCTTACCGGTAGATCAGAACTTGTAATGGGCCAACGACTTCGTCTGCTATGCTGGGTTTCAAAGATGAGGAGGGGGTGTACCTGCAAGGCACTCCGATGATAAAGTAAGAATCGGGAGAAGAGAAGGCAAGTACAAAGTAAGTGTTTCTTAGGATGATTATTGAATACCTGACCCTCTCAAATGAGAGGGTTTTTATAATGCCCCCAGCGCTTCGCCATTGGTCCCTATTTACGGGGCGAGATATTCGCTTCCAAAGAATAGGTACGTAACTGCCAAAAACTAGCCGTTGGGACGGACAGAAGTGCTCGGAACTAGCCGTTGACAGAGGCAATGGCGTGGTCGCGGGCATAGGCGTCGTGACCGTTTCTGGATGGTGGAGCCGTGCGTGATGGGTAGAAATGTGACGAAGGGCAGCTGATCCTGGCGGTCAGCTAGCCAGCCTTCCTCGGTGTAGGGGCAGAGGATAGAATGCTTCCTTGTGCCCTTTGTAACTCCCCGATTTTGATTATTCCCATTTTGTTGAGTCTTTTATTTAAATTGGGTGATAAATTATTTTGATTTGTGAAATTGGTGTGTTAATACGTTATGTTGACATGTTTTGGTATTTGACCGTTTTTGAGAGTTTTCGGGGAAATTGGAATAGAGGGTATTTTAGACATTTCTCAATTATTAATAAGTTAGAAATTTAGTGGAATAGAATTAGTGAATAATTTAGTAAAATTGGTAGGAAAATGAATTAATTGAATTGGTGTAGAAAATGAGAGAAAATAGATAAGAAAAGAAAGTAGTAAGAGAAATAGAAAGGAAAGAAAGAAAAGAAGAGAAAGAAGAAGAAGAGAAAAGAGAAGAAAAAGAGGAAAAGAGTGGAAATCTTCAAAACAACTTCTAGGAATCGATTTAATCGGGTAAGGGTTTGAAACTCGATTATTCTATGCATGTGTGTTATTATGTATGATAGTTGTGGTTGAAAAAATTATGTTTGAGAGAGTTTGAGTTATATGTGAGTTTTAGGTCGATTTGTGGAATCGGTGTTTTTAACGGTTAAAAATCGATAAAGATGTTTTTAGAATGATCTCTATATGTGTATGATTCATAACTATGCTTAGTTTTGCTGTTGGGAATGATCAAAGGTGGGAAAAATGAGAAATGGGTGTTTTTGATGATGAAACCACGCTGCTGGGTATGGCTGTCTGGTGTAAAGCGCCGGACGAAATGCCCAGAGTGCCGGGCGAAGCGTGATTTTGGCCCCTGCGTCGCCGGGCGAAATTGAGAGGCGGAAGGGTGTCACGCTACTGGTTTTGTTCACGTTTTTGGGTGTTTCCTTCGCCCCTACTTCGCTGGGCGAAGTGAAGGCGAAATGGACGCGTCGCGGGGCGAAATGTTCCCGTCGCCGGCCGCTTTTGTTTTCTTTAAGGAAAATTATTTTCTTTTAAAAGTCATAACTCTCGAACCGTATTTCCGATTTGAGCGTTATTTATATCGTTGTAAAGCTTATAAAATATTCGTGCTTGTGATGATGGGTTTGAGATTGTTGGCCGATTAAATAAGTCGGAAAAATTGGGAATAGTGTTATTTAACGACTTTTACCGTTTCGAATATGTGTTATAGATATGAATCATACAATAGGGCATTGATGTGAATGTATATAGATTGTATGTGATTGTAAGAGAAGAATGCATGAATATATTGTGAATATGTATGCATTTCAAGAATGTCTTGAGTCATTTTGCATGTGAAGCATAATGAAGTACATTCTTGTGTTGAGTGATTCTAATGAGAATCCATTGTAACGTCGTGTGCCTGTGTGAGGTGTGAGCGATGATTACAAATGATTGTGTGCCTAGGTGAGGTGTGAGCAATCGGATTGTGTGCCTAGGTGAGGTGTGAGCAATCGGATTGTGTGCCCGCGTGTGGGGTGTGAGCGATCGGGTCGTGTGCCCAGGTGGGGTGTGAGCGATCCATAAACATTGTGTGCCCATGTGGGGTGTGAGCAATGGGTGAACATCGTAGGCCTGACGGGGAGTTACATTGGTAACGATCGATGGTTCCAGCAGAGTTCCTGAGTGAACTAGTGATGATTGAGTCGGTACCACATTGCATTTGCATAGAGTCGTGAGTCGGTCTCTATGATTTGCATTTGTCATCTTTATAATGATGCATTGGTGAATAAACATAAATGTGTATGTTTGTGTGGAATGATAAGAATGGTGAAAGTATGCATGATAAACATGCTTGGTTTTACATATATATATACATTGTGATGTATATGGGTGAGATGTGACGAATTGTGGTGAGAATGTGGAATATGTGTATTTTTATGCTAAGATATATAATTATATGCATTTATATTATAATTGTGTTTCTCACCCTTCTGCTGTTTTATGATGCTCTATGAGGCATTGCAGAGTAGGTATGCTGGTGGTCTTTTGTGAAGCTTGTCTTCATTCTTTTGGTCGGTCGGCTCTGATATGTAGCACCGGGTAGCTAGGAAGTATATGATTCTTTTGTGATACATTTGTACATGTATCTTGTTGATGTATGGTTATGTAACCATGAATTATGTTGTTGAATTATACTCGATGTGGTATATATATGTATATGTATATATGTTGGATGTCATTCAATGTTTAGATTTTTCGCTTTTATTCTAAATGTTGAGATGTGGGTGTAAGGACAAAGTTCCTCTGTGGCAAAGTTATCCCACTGTTGCATATCGATTGTTGAGCAGGTGTTGCATGTTTTATATTTGTGTATGATGTGACATGCCTCTTTTATACCATGTTGATAAATATACTCTGGCGAAATTTTTAATATGTACATAAATGTTTTTGAGATTATTTGGGGGTATAGAAAGGGGGTGTTACATTAAGTGGCATCAGAGCCAGAGTTGAGTCAGTTGTGTTTGTCTTGTTGTTGTGGTGGTTGAACTGTTGTTTAACCTTGTTGTCGTTTTTGAGAATGATCAGAATATGTCTGGTAGAAACGACAATGCGATGGCTGCTGCTTTGGAGTCAATGGCTAGGGCGGTGCAAGGTGCATCGAACGTGAATGCTAATGACGAGTTCATGAAGAATCAACCACCGGTCTTCAAAGGAAAATTTGATCCGGATGGAGCTCAAAATTGGTTGAAAGAGATTGAAAGAATCTTCAGAGTCATGGACTGTGCGGAGGAGAATAAGGTGAGGCTTGGATCTCACATGCTGAAGGAAGAGGCCGACGATTGGTGGGTCGGTATACGTGAAGTTCTTGAGGTGGATGATGAAGAGATAACTTGGAATTTATTTCGTACTGAATTCTTGAGAAAGTATTACCCTGAGAGTGTGAAGGAAAAGAAGGAGATGGAATTCCTTGAATTGAAGCAAGGTAGTATGTCTGTGGTGGACTATACTGCTAAATTTGTGGAGTTGGTTCAATTCCATCCTCATTATGCTGCGATTACTGCTGAGTTCTCAAAGTGTATTAAATATGAGAATGGTTTGCGTCCTGAGATTAAACAAGCTGTGGGATACCAAAGGATAAGAAGGTTTGCGGATTTGACGGAATGTTGTAGAATCTTCGAGGAAGATAGTAAGGCTCGTTCTACACATTACAAAAGTTTGAATGAGAGGAAGGGAAAGCAACAAGCTAGAAGTGGACCTTATGTGACACCCGCTGATAAGGGCAAGCATAGGGGAAACTTTGATAGGAGATCAGGAGGAGGAGGTTCCGGTTTTGTGAAGTGTTACAAGTGTGGTGAAATGGGTCATAAATAATTTGAGTGTAGGAAGCCAGTGGTGAAATGTTCTAACTGTGGAGGCCTTGGGCATGCTACTACAGATTATAGAAGGAATATGGTGAAGTGCTATAATTGTGGAGAAGTGGGTCACATTAGTACTAAATGTACTAAGCCGAAACAAGCTCGAGCGGGTGGAAAGGTGTTTGCATTGGCGGGGACTCAAACTACTAATGCAGACCGTTTGATTAAAGGTACATGCTTTATTAACAGTACACCTTTAATTGCTGTTATTGATACGGGAGCGACTCATTCGTTTATTTCGTCTGAGTGCGCGAAGCGTTTGAATCTTGCGTTAACTTTGATGGGTGCTGAAATGGTTATTGAGACTCCTGCTTCAGGGTCAGTAACTACGTCTTTGGTGTGTATGAGTTGTCCTTTAACCATGTATGGTAAAGACTTTATTATGGATTTAGTATGTTTGCCGTTGGTGGGATTAGACGTAATCTTGGGTATGAACTGGTTGCAATTTAATCGAGTTCATATAGATTGCTATCACAAGTTAGTGAGGTTTCATTCCTTGGAAGATGATGAATATGAGAGTTTCTTATCCACTAAAGAGTTGAAGAAACTTTTAGCGGACGAAGCCCAATTGTTTGGTTTGTTTGCATCATTGTCGGTGGGGGGTAAAGTTGAGCTAGAGGTGTTCCCAGTGGTGTGTGAATTTCCAGAAGTGTTTCCGGAAGATATTACGGACGTACCGTCGGAAAGAGAAGTTGAGTTATCTATTGATCTAGTTCCGGGTACTAGACCGATTTCGATGGCACCGTATCGTATGTCGGCATCGGAATTGGTAGAATTGAAGAAGCAATTAAATGACTTGTTGGACAAGGGATTTGTAAGGCCAAGTGTTTCTCCTTGGGGTGCTCCGGTATTGTTGGTAAAGAAGAAGGACGGGAGTATGCGATTATGCATTGATTATCGACAATTGAACAAAGTGACAATTAAGAACAAGTATCCGCTTCCGAGGATCGATGATTTGATGGACCAATTGGTAGATGCGCGTGTTTTTAGCAAGATTGATTTGAGATCGGGATATCACCAGATTCGGGTGAAAGGAGAGGATATTCAAAAGACGGCCTTTAGGACACGGTATGGTCATTACGAATATTCCGTGATGCCATTCGGGGTTTCTAATGCGGCGGGTGTGTTTATGGAATATATGAATCGCATTTTTCATGAACAGTTGGATCGTTTTGTGGTTGTGTTCATCGACGATATTTTGATTTACTCTAAGTCTCAAGAGGAGCATGAAGAGCATTTGAGGATTGTGTTACAAATTTTGAAAGAGAAACAATTGTATGCTAAGTTGTCGAAATGTGAATTTTGGTTGTCGGAAGTGAGCTTTCCTGGACATGTTATTTCCGGTAGTGGTATTAGCGTTGATCTAACCAAGATTGATGTGGTGATGCAATGGGAGGCTCCTAGGTCGGTTACGGAGATTCGAAGCTTTTTAGGCTTGGCGGGTTATTATTGGAGGTTTATTGAGGGATTTTCGAAGTTGGCACTTCCGTTAACGCAATTGACTTGTAAGGGAAAGGCTTTCATTTGGGATATTCATTGTGAAGAGAGTTTCAATGAGCTAAAAAGAAGGTTGACAACGGCTCCGATCTTGATTTTGCCAAATCCGACGGAACCATTTGTTGTGTATTGTGATGCTTCGTTGACGGGTTTAGGCGGTGTTTTGATGCAAGATGGAAAAGTTGTGGCATATGCTTCTAGACAATTGAGAGTGCATGAAAAGAATTATCCTATACATGACTTGGAGTTAGCGGCCGTGGTGTTTGTTTTGAAAATTTGGAGGCACTATCTTTATGGTGCAAGATTTGAAGTTTTTAGTGATCACAAGAGCTTGAAATATTTATTTGATAAAAAAGAATTGAACATGAGACAAAGGAGGTGGTTAGAACTTTTGAAGGATTATGATTTTGGCTTGAATTACCATCCGGGTAAGGCAAACGTGGTGGCCGATGCCTTGAGTCGGAAGTTGTTACATATGTCCGCATTGATGATGAAAGAATGGGAACTTTTGGAGAATTTTAGGGACTTGAGTTTAGTTTGTGAAATGACGGCGAGAAGTGTGAGAATTGGTATGCTACATGTTACGAATGGTATTCTTGCAACCGTATGTGAAAAGCAAAAGTTGGATTTGAAGTTCGTTGATTTGATGTTGAATGAGAATGAGGATTTCAAGGTTGATAATTTTGGAGTTTTGAGATTCCGTGGTCGTATTTGTATTCTCGATGATGCGGAGTTGAAAAAGATGATATTTGAAGAAGGACACCGAAGTAACTTAAGTATTCATCCGGGAGCGAACAAAATGTATCAAGATTTGAAGAAAATCTTTTGGTGTTCCGGATTAAAGAGAGATGTTGCTCAATTTGTGTATGCATGCTTAACTTGCCAAAAGTCTAAGGTGGAACATCAAAAACCTAGTGGATTGATGCGACCGTTGGACATTCCGGAGTGGAAATGGGATAGTATATCGATGGATTTTGTTACGGGATTTCCGAATACGCAAAGAGGTCATAATGCTATTTGGGTAATCGTTGATAGGCGTACTAAATCTGCTCACTTCATTCCAATCGATATTAGTTATCCTTTGGAGAAGTTAGCCGAAATTTATGTTCTTGTGGTTGTAAAGTTACATGGAGTTCCTAAGAGTATTGTATCGGATAGAGACCCTAGATTTACATCAAGGTTTTAGGAGAGTTTACAAAAGGCTTTGGGTTCTAAGTTAAGATTGAGTTCGGCTTATCATCCGCAAACGGATGGTCAAACCGAGAGGACAATTCAATCGTTGGAGGATTTATTGCGTGCTTGTGTTCTCGAGCAAGGTGGTGCTTGGGATAGTTATTTGGCGTTGATTGAGTTCACCTACAATAACAGTTTTCATTCGAGTATAAGTATGGCACCATTTGAGGCTTTGTATGGTCGTAGATGTCGAACACCTTTGTGTTGGCATGAAACCGGTGAGAGGACGATAGTTGGACCGGAAATGGTACAACAAACGACGGAGAAAGTGAAGTTTATTCGGGAGAAGATGAAAGATTCTCAAAGTAGACAAAAGAGCTATCATGACAAGAGAAGAAAAGATCTTGAGTTTCAAGAAGGCGACCATGTATTTTTGAGAGTTACACAGGTTACGGGTGTGGGTCGTGCTTTGAAGTCGAAGAAGTTGACTTCTCGTTTTATTGGTCCGTATCAGATTACTTCACGAGTTGGTGTGGTGGCTTACCGTGTGGCGTTGCCCCCGAACCTTTCGAATTTGCATGATGTTCCATGTTTCGCAACTTCGGAAGTATGTTCCGGATCCATCACATGTTATTCCTATGGACGAGGTTGAAGTGAGAGATAATCTTACGGTGGAAGCTTTACCGATTAGGATTTTGGACCGTGAAGTTAAGAAGCTAAGAGGCAAGGATATTGCGCTTTTGAAAGTAGCGTGGGGAGGCGCTGCGGAAGGCAATATGACTTGGGAACTAGAGAGTGGGATGCGAGAGTCGTATCCGGAGTTGTTTGAATCAGGTACTATTTTCGAGGACGAAAATTTCTAAAGCGGGGGAGAGTTGTAACGCCCCGATTTTGATTATTCCCATTTTGTTGAGTCTTTTATTTAAATTGGGTGATAAATTATTTTGATTTGTGAAATTGGTGTGTTAATACGTTATGTTGACATGTTTTGGTATTTGACCGTTTTTGAGAGTTTTCGGGGAAATTGGAATGGAGGGTATTTTAGACATTTCTCAATTATTAATAAGTTAAAAATTTAGTGGAATAGAATTAGTGAAGAATTTAGTAAAATTGGTAGGAAAATGAATTAATTGAATTGGTGTAGAAAATGAGAGAAAATAGATAAGAAAAGAAAGTAGTAAGAGAAATAGAAAGGAAAGAAAGAAAAGAAGAGAAAGAAGAAGAAGAGAAAAGAGAAGAAAAAGAGGAAAAGAGTGGAAATCTTCAAAACAACTTCTAGGAATCGATTTAATCGGGTAAGGGTTTGAAACTCGATTATTCTATGCATGTGTGTTATTATGTATGATAGTTGTGGTTGAAAAAATTGTGTTTGAGAGAGTTTGAGTTATATGTGAGTTTTAGGTCGATTTGTGGAATCGGTGTTTTTAACGGTTAAAAATCGATAAAGATGTTTTTAGAATGATCTCTATATGTGTATGATTCATAACTATGCTTAGTTTTGCTGTTGGGAATGATCAAAGGTGGGAAAAATGAGAAATGGGTGTTTTTGATGATGAAACCACGCTGCTGGGTATGGCTGTCTGGTGTAAAGCGCCGGGCGAAATGCCCAGAGCGTCGGGCGAAGCGTGATTTTGGCCCTTGCGTCGCCGGGCGAAATTGAGAGGCGGAAGGGTGTCACGCTACTGGTTTTGTTCATGTTTTTGGGTGTTTCCTTCGCCCCTACTTCGCTGGGCGAAGTGAAGGCGAAATGGACGCGTCGCCGGGCGAAATGTTCCCGTCGCCGGGTGCTTTTGTTTTCTTTAAGGAAATTTATTTTCTTTTAAAAGTCATAACTCTCGAACCGTATATCCGATTTGAGCGTTATTTATATAGTTGGAAAGCTTATAAAATACTCTTGCTTGTGATGATGGGTTTGAGATTGTTGGCCGATTAAATAAGTCAGAAAAATCTGGAATAGTGTTATTTAACGACTTTTACCGTTTCGAATGTGTGTTCTAGATGTGAATCATACAATAGTGCATTGATGTGAATGTATATAGATTGTATGTGATTGTAAGAGAAGAATACATGAATATATTGTGAATATCTATGCATTTCAAGAATGTCTTGAGTCATTTTGCATGTGAAGCATAATGAAGTACATTCTTGTGTTGAGTGATTCTAATGAGAATCCATTATAACGTCGTGTGCCTATGTGAGGTATGAGCGATGATTACAAATGATTGTGTGCCTAGGTGAGGTGTGAGCAATCGGATTGTGTGCTTAGGTGAGGTGTGAGCAATCGGATCGTGTGCCCGCGTGTGGGGTGTGAGCGATCGGGTCGTGTGCATAGGTGGGGTGTGAGCGATCCATAAACATTGTGTGCCCATGTGGGGTGTGAGCAATGGGCGAACATCGTAGGCCCGGCGGGGAGTTACATTGGTAACGAGCGATGGTTCCAGCAGAGTTCCTGAGTGAACTAGTGATGATTGAGTCGGTACCGCATTGCATTTGCATAGAGTCGTGAGTCGGTCTCTATGATTTGCATTTGTCATCTTTATAATGATGCATTGGTGAATAAACATAAATGTGTATGTTTGTGTGGAATGATAAGAATGGTGAAAGTATGCATGATAAACATGCTTTGTTTTACATATATATATACATTGTGATGTATATGGGTGAGATGTGATGAATTGTGGTGAGAATGTGGAATATGTGTATTTTTATGCTAAGATATATAATTATATGCATTTATATTATAATTGTGTTTCTCACCCTTCTGCTGTTTTATGATGCTCTATGAGGCATTGCAGAGTAGGTATGCTGGTGGTCTTTTGTGAAGCTTGTCTTCATTCTTTTGGTCGGTCGGCTCTGATATGTAGCACCGGGTAGCTAGGAAGTATATGATTCTTTTGTGATACATTTGTACATGTATCTTGTTGATGTATGGTTATGTAACCATGAATTATGTTGTTGAATTATACTCGATGAGGTATATATATGTATATGTATATATGTTGGATGTCATTCAATGTTTAGATTTTTCGCTTTTATTCTAAATGTTGAGATGTGGGTGTAAGGACAAAGTTCCTCTGTGGCAAAGTTACCCCACTGTTGCATATCGATTGTTGAGCAGGTGTTGCATGTTTTATATTTGTGTATGATGTGACATGCCTCTTTTATACTATGTTGATAAATATACTTTGGCGAAATTTTTAATATGTACATAAATGTTTTTGAGATTATTTGGGGGTATAGAAAGGGGGTGTTACACCCTTAACTGGCAGGACTTAGGCTATTGGGTCGTTCTGCGAGCAGAAGTGGATTGGGGCGTGCGTAGCCTGGATAGAGAAATTTTTGGAGAGTGTTTGGTCATCTTAATTTCTATAGTTCTTAACATGTTTTAATGGTTATGCTGGTTTTTTTAGTACTTCATGAAGACCTAATAATTGCCAATTTGATTGATTATGACAACATCATGCATTGGTAATGTGGTCCCTCCCGACCCACCCCCTTTTGTGGTTGAAACCTATAATCATGTCGTATGATAATTTTATTTTGTTTCTCCAGTGGAATGAGTGTCCAGCGCAAGATTTACAAATAAATACATAAATGGCTAAATGTTTTGTTTGTTTTATGATTTATTGCTATTTTGTTAATCTTGTAATAATTTTAAATTATTTCTCCAGTGGAATGTTTGTCCATGACCCTTCCAAAGGAAATGATATGGATGCAATTTTCAATCAAGCTAGGCAACTTGGAGCTGTAGAAAGGCCTCTTGATCAGCTTCAAGAACCTCCACGGTTAACAAGCTTTACTGGAACTGGCAGGTTACTCTTTGGGGAAACTGTACATAATGCTTCTAACTCTCGGTAATCTCAACAACCTGAGTCTGTTGTTCACATCAACTATCTATGAAGATGAGCCTATAAAATATATGCTTATTTTTTTTATTGTTATTTGTTCTTTAGTATGTAACCGGTTAAAATCTTCTGCTTTGATATGACTTTTCTCTATTAGGTTGATACTACTATTTTGGGTCTCGATGACGAGAGAGCTAAGGAAATGCCTTATATTGCCAGCATGAGTATATATGTCATTAACAAACATGTGATGTTAGATCTGCTCCGCAACAAGTTTCCTGGTGCAAACGACTTTGGGAGTGAAGTTATTCCTGGTGCGACCGACCTTGGAATCTTTAGGAGTGAAGTTATTCCTGGTGCGACCGACCTTGGAATTAGAGAAAGAAATCCTTCTACCTGTTCAATATGTAGTAAACATTATTGTTCTTGAGAAAAATAACCTATTCCAGGTGCAAGCTTATTTATATGATGGATACTCGGAATACATTGGTATGATTGAGGCTTTCTATAATGCAAATCTGAGAATTACCAAAAAGCATCGACTTAATACTTAGGAATAAATGTTGTTGTCACTCTCAAGTCATACTGGCACCATATATATACTTACTTATTAGTATTAATAATGCATAGACTATATTATTATATTTGATTTGACAACAAAGTTAAATTGACTAACCCATAGTTGTTCATCATTGACTTAATAAATAATAATACTAATAATAATACACTGCTTCATCTCATTCACATACGGGTTTATTTTATTATGTAGCTATACTGCCACTACTCACATTAATCCATATTGATATACACCCCTTTAAATTATAGTAGCTCATAATTTATTTTTATGCAATATTATCAAATTTTATTTTGTTTTATAAACTTTCGGATCTTTTCTTCACTTACATTGTGTGAATTAGCAACGTGTATCTCATTGAAGTCTTTAGTTTTGTAATGTGTAGCTATGTGTCTTTTAGAGCATATGAGTTGACAATGTTTTCTTGACATTTTGTGTCAAGATCAGTCATGTAGAATAATATGTAAATTAAGTTCCTTTTGTTTAATCACCACTTGGTAAAAGCAGTAATAAATCCTGCTAACTCAACCTATGTTGTATTTTTAAATATTGCAGATACTTTCAGTCATGCTAGATGATGGCACTATATTTTTAACACTTTACATTTATAGAGAACACTAGTATTCCATAATTTTTTTATAAGTAAGAGATCGAAAATGTTGTAAAATTTAATAAATCAAATTTAAACTTATTTTTAATTATTTTTATATAATATTTAAATAATTTTTTATCTTAAAAATGTGACTGGAATAGTTCATAAAGTCGCACGGGGCACAACCCGTTTGATTCTGCCAAAAAAACAAGTATCTATATTACGTTCAATGATATGACATGAGAGACAATCAGTTAGATTCTATTTTGTTCACATTTATATAAAAAAGTTTATGAAGGGACACAGGACATAATCAATTAGATTCAAACAAGAAATCATGTATAAATATTGCTCTCAATAATAAAAGTCTAAAATCTTGATTATTATGTATTACAATCTTTTCACTGTAATATTTAAAATGTGATTAAAATACTTCATAAAGTGACACGAGATACAATCAGTTAGATTCAAACAAAATAACATGCACAAATATTTTTTTTAATGTGCATTTGAATATAATTCAACTATCAATATATCTAATACTATATTTCATACTTTTTTTCATACCCGTGCGGATGCACGGGTCTTCTACTAGTGTATAATCATAAAATAATTTCATGGAAAATAATTTCATAATTTTTTTAGAGTCATGATTCATTTATTTTTAAAAATTAAATGAAAAGTGAATAATGCAAGAATTTGTCTAGATATAGAAAAATGAGAAGTGAATAATGTAAGAATTTGTCTATTAAAATTCAAGGCAAGATAAAGAAAAATAATGGAAATAAATAAAATGCGATTAGAAAGTATAAATGTTTTAAAATTGGATAGTTACATTTTATTCTATTAAGCAGAATGTCTATTCAAGATTTTTAAAGCTTCCACATCAGATAGTGAGTGATGTGGCTTATTAGGGGTTGAGACATGATTTGGTGCTTGTGTTTTAATAGATTATATAGATAAGTGGCACTCCTAAAACTTGATCATACTACTTGTCCAAGTAATAAGGACAAACTCTACGCACCAAGCAAGCATAACCTCAAGAGTCATCCCACCATTCTCATAAAAATCTAAGGAAGGTTAAGGGCCCGTTTGTTTTGGCTTTTTTTAAAAATGATTTTTATAGTGTAATATAATTTTGTAGAAAAAAATTTTACAAAGAAATTTTTCATAAAAGTTTCAAATGAAAATTTGGTTTGAATAGTTATTCTTAAAACGTTATTTTAAATATTTTATCAGTTTATCGAACTTTTTTTTTATATCAAAATTTCAAAAAATCACTTAATTTTGAAGCTATTTCAAATAGTTTTTCATGAAAATCATTTTTGAAATACAACTTTTTAAAAAAATGGTGATTTTGACTATGTTTTAGTCTTCAATAATGTATATTAATGTTATAAAATGTCAAAATTAGTTTTTTAATTTATAAAAAACAAATTTAAAAAAACTTGTAATATTTTGAAAAACGTTTTTGTAGAATCCATTTTCAAAAATACAAAAAAAAAATCTATTTTTTTAAAGCTGAAACAAACTGGCCCAAAGAAGCAAGATGCATCCAAGCAAATAAATATCTCAACCTCTTTGAATTCTGCTCTCATATCCCACAATCCTCCTTTAGAACTAGGCATATCGATACGTACATAAACATTACGACGAAATATCCTTGAGAGGAGATTAACTCATTCTCATTGAAGGCTCTGCAACATCTTCCATCCTAATGTATTCCTTCCATATGTAGATGAAAATTAAGGTGCTAATATTTTCCTATGTCCCCTCCAGCACTTTATCATGGCAGCATGTTTACTTTCCTTGCTTCTCAAGATCAGTGCTCACAAGAGAACTGCATCAATAAACACACGTGTTTGCCATTTCTCCATCCATGTTTTCAGCCACTTAGTAATTATTTTGCTAAACTCATATAACATCTTTACATGTCAAGAAAAGGGTTCAAAATTTAATGTATTTTAAATTGTTATAACAACAATTCCAATTCAAAACTAAACAAATACGAAAAAAATACATAAAGAGAACGCACGATATTTGATAACGAAGTTCGGCCAATTGTGCCTACGTCTCCGACTGCAGAGCAGCTGCAGTTCCGTTGTACTAATCAAATTTATGTTTTACAAGTTACAATTTATCAGAGCAGCTGAACTTGAGCAACCTATTCACTTATTAGTAAAGAAAAATCAATAAAAAGATGGTGTTGTAGTGTCTCTGATAAAACTATGTAAAGCGGCGGCTATGGCTCCCTTCTGTTCCTTAAATGGTGGTGGGGATGCTCCAATTCTGAATGCCTCAAATATAGGATGAATGTGTCTTGACTGATGTGGAGGATCTCTACAGATGTATGGAAATTTTCCGGATATCGATCATTCAGATTTGTAGGAAAATCATTGGACGGATCTACCTAACATAAAAACAAATGGAGATATTGTGTAATGTTTGATGGTGTTCATTTATAATAGAACAAAGCAGTAACCAGAAGCATATAAAATTAAGAATGAATGAGATCTTAGGCAGGCACAAATGATGGAGTTGGCCAATGTTTTCTAAGTGAAGAATGTCAAAAATAAAAAGAGAAGAGCTAACCAGACTTTCAAGGTGCCAAAATCTCACCAAAATAGTATCAGTGGCAGCATCTTTAACAAACTCCTCAACGCAAGACATGCCAAAATCAAACATACTTTTAACAAAGGCCTTTTCAGAATCTGCAATAAACCAAAAGATAGACTGCAGTAAGTAACAGTAACATATTAACTCATGAACATATCTTTTATACTAAGAAGAAACTACACATTATCTTTGCATTTAGAAAAGAAGACAAAACAAAATTTTGCATTTAAAAAGACTAAGATTAATTTGTTCACCATAAATGGAAGGTCATATATTATTAACAAATACTCACAACCATGAAGTCTTGCAAAGTGCATCGTTTCGTTAAATACTTCATCGGTGATTCTCTTGGTTTGTGAGGTCAGGTTGACCCATGAGTAATATTGCAATTCCTCCATATTTCTCCATGACTATGTCTAACAGTTGTCTAACAGATTGAGAAAATACACACTTGTTTTCTAGCTAGCTTGCAATTTGCTCTCTTAGAATCTTCACTATCTTAGAAATCTGACTTGTCTGTGGTTGGAATTCTGAATTTCAGCCCCCGATCTGAAAATTAATAATATTTATTAACTACATATTTATAACAAGAAATATGAAAGAAGTATTTGAGCTACTCACCGGGACATGATGCAAGGAATGTGAGCAATCTTACAATACTCTTTTACTCGTTTCTTCCGCACACTTGCTTCCCTTCTTCTGACATCGTGTTGACGTCACGTTCCATCCAAGCATTATGTCAATTTAAGATTAGAGAAGTGTAAAAATCAGAACTAATCCATAGAAACTGCAGTTGGGGAATGATTTTTCACCTCTTCCGGAAAAATACTAGCAATCCCAAGCCATGCACAATAATGTTGAGGAAGCCCTGTTACAGGAACATAATTTGGCTTTCAAATGAATAGAAACAAGATGCAGCAATACAGGAACTTAATTAGGCATCATTTTAGTGAAAACGGAATAGAGACACTCAGAGTTATGGTGTGATAGTCATGAAAGTACTTTTTCTTAAAGACATCCATGCTTTGAAAGTTGGGATTCAAATTCATATACACATTTGCATAAAATCATTATAAACTACTAGGACAAAAACATATCTTTTAAAATTTCCAAAGTAATTAGTTTATAACAAAATAATATTAAATCATCAAATTAACATGCTTTTCAATTTTCTTTCATAAATTTCTAAACAATAAATCAATGCACATGAATTTTAAAGACACATGCTGATCTGGTACAGTCCAAAAAACATATATCTTATACTGAGAGAGAAATTACACGTTATCTTTGCATATAGATAACCAAGGTACATAAATTCACTAGATTTCCTCTTAGATAGGAGTTAACATATATACATCAAATCAGAATTGATATATTAAAATATCTCACCGCCGTGTAGGGGATACAAGCACCTTCTTGCAATCCTGTTTGTTTGTGAGGTCCATATTATAAGTTCAAAGAAGACACACCATATGACCCTGGTCAGATTAAGCTATCAGTGTTCACAAGAGAACTGCAATATACTCCACTGAGTAACAGTAACAAAAGAGGAAGGGAGAAAAAGTCATTATAATTACTTTGTCAAGCTTCATAGTGTTCATTTATAATAGAACGAATCACTAACCATAAGCAAAAAAAATTAAGAATGAATGAGATCTTAAGGACTAATGATGGAGTTGGCCAATATTCTCTAAATGACATTAAATATTGGTAAGTGGGAGATATATTTGACAGGAGCCTGTAATATGTAAGTAAATTAAATATTGGAGGAAAATAAAAAACATTGGATACCAGATTCAAGTTCCCACCCAATTTTGTGGATTAACATTATTTTACTGTACTTGGGTTTCAGTAATAAAAATCATAAATCTCCAATGAACTTAAATTACTTAACGCGAGAACACGTCTGTGCCAATCATGCCAATCATGGTGTTTCTAAAAAACCTATACTAGGAACATAATTTGCCTTTAAAATCATTATAATTGACAAGCAGAAATCATAGCACCAAACATGAATTAGAATAGGGACACTCATAACTATGATATGATAAAAGCATAATAATTTAGTGAATCAATAGACATCTTACTAAGTGACGAACATATTTACTGTAACATCAAATTGACAAACAATTTCATTTTCTTCCATAAATTTCTAAAAATATAAAATCAAGCTCTTTTGCCTTTATGACCAGAAACATGATGGTCAATAATACACATGAATGTAAAAGAGGCAATTCAAACAACAATATTGTGTGTTTACGTGTGTTTGATCTAACAAATTGAGAAAACACATAGGCTTGCTTTTGTTGGAAATTCACCACAACCTATGAGAATTCCTCTTTAATCTTGATCTCAAGATTGATAACAAACCCACAAACACGCAATGACAATGAAAAATATAGAACAAACAAGAAGAAAAGAAACGAGAGAGGAGAAATATTTCGAGAAAAATGTTACCCACGAACTGTGGGATTTCTGTGATATTACAAGCACTGTGATTCTTCACTACTTGTTATGATTCTGCATATTACAATGTACATGGGATACTCCCTATTTATAGATTTAGATTTACAAAGGCCCAAAACTCTAAAGGCCCAAATATCTATTTGAACTAAATCAAATCAAATCTAAATCATATCAAATCTTATCAAAACAAATCTGTGTAAAACAAACTGTTTCGACACACTGAAAGTTTCTACTTCGACACTTGATTTCGACTTCGACACGCTTAGACACTAGGAATTACAATTTAACAGCTTTGTCTCTAGATTTGCAAATTGATCTCTAAAAGAGAAAAGATATTATTAAACACAACAATTCCATAATGAATCTAAAGAGAAAATGAAACATGAAAGAGCGCGATGGAGGAAGTCTTGAAACAAAACAATATTGCAATTAAGATAACCAAACTATCGGATAGACTATTTACCACAACCATTGAAATTTTAACACAATAGGACAATGGGTCAAACCTGAAATCCTTTTCGGCGAACCATGTAAACAACGAGAATAAAAGGAGTTTTGATGTGAGAACGAGGAAGCATTTCATTTCAATTTGAACAGCAGATGGAACCAAAATCTATATTAGGAAGGAAATTGAAATTAAAAATATTTAGGGTTAATTATATGAAACCCCCCTGCCATTAGGGCGATATTTGATATTGCCTCCCTGAAGGTTTTTTTTTTGAACCACCCCTTATAAAACCAAAAACTATCTTTTACCACAGCCTTTTACTGTCTTGGTGACTGGGCTGCTGACTGTATATATTGTATATATCTCCTGCATTGAAATTTCAAAAAAAAAAAAGAACAACCAAATCACACGCATGAAGAACAAATACATCCTGCTGTGTGAAAGCCAAAACTTCTTCACGTCTCCTTCCATGGTAATACACTCCATAAAAACTCCATCACCTACCTCAAAAAACTACACGAAAAACAGCTCTCCATCTCCATAACATACTCCCTCTTCTGCTAATTGCTATGTTCCTTCTTCCACACAAAACCATCAACCAAACTCCCTCACATTAACAAAGAAACTTTCCATTCCAGTGTAAACAATGACTGCAGCACCACTGGTTCTGTGTATCTTTTTCAACAGCACAACCTCTCATTACCTTTCATTATCTGCCACAAAGTACTCTCCACTTTATCTAAAAACATGCTTCATCTTCAACCATCCAAACATCACCTTCAACAAACACTAAGAACCGCCTACCTCTGCCGTGCAACATACCAAACCATTAACTTTGCCTCTGTTTCCAGCCGCTAAACACCTCACACAAACCGACAACCGCGTCGCGACATCGCCGACACCAACACTTGATCTGCAACAACCTTTGAACAACTCACAGACACAAAATCAAAACAGATGAGATTCGTTCATCTTCTTCACTTTCCAGCCGCAGAACACTCACTGTTTCTTTGTCTTCTTCACGTTGGAACTCGCCGGACCCAATCGGATAACAAAAAAGTGTTGTTGTTTGTGTTGTAATCGTGGGAGCCTAAAAAGTCTAGGAATCCAAAAGAGAAATCCAGATCGAGAACCATGAATGGAGTAAACCTAAATCCTAAATTGATCCGGCCAAGCATGCTCAAGTCAGAAATTGGGACCAGGACATGGTGAATAACTTACTATGAAGCTAAACCGCCATTAATTTAAGCAAGAACTCGCAAAATACGTACTGATGTGAAGCTCCGGCACGGTGATTCTGCTGCTCTGGCGACGGCGACCGCTTCTTAGGTTAGGCTTCTCCCTTCCTCCTCCTTGATTCTCTTCTTATTTCCGTTTCTTCAATGTGATTCCACTTCTGCATTGTTGTTGCGTGCGTGAAACTAATGAAAGTTTGGGAGAGAAAATATTGGGATGAAGCTTGAGAGCAGAGAGAAAGCGGTTTTGTGTGATGAATGATGAATTGATTGCAAAATGATTCAGAGAATGATGAGAGATAATCAATTCAGTCAGCAACACCAGTTAATGCTTCATTATTATACAGTCAGCAATTAGCAAGGAAAATCAAATTGCCACCTAACCAATTAATCACTGCCCAGTCAGCAAACCTAGTCAAAGGGTGTGGTAAAAGATGGTTTTTGATTTTATAAGGGGTGGTTCACAAAAAAAAAAACTTCAGGGGGCAATATCAAATATCGCCCTAATGGCAGGGGGTTTCATATAATTAACCCAAATATTTATTGATGACATTTATAACAAGTAACAGGAAAGATGTATTTTGGTGACTCACCTTGAAGTAATAATACTCATTCGATGATTTTGTCATTTACATATATTTTGGGAATGTGAGAAATCTTACTCCACTCTTTCCCTTTCTTCCTCCGCAAATCTTCTTCTAATAACGGACAGTAATTGATATACAGTTCTTTAAGAGAGGATGGCAACTCCCCCTTTTCCAGCAACGACTTGAGCTGGTATGCGCCAGCAATCTCAAGTGAAGGGAGAGAGGTGAGATGTTGAAGCCACTTCCCATCCAAGCATTCTATTTCTTCAAGATTGGTGATCCGTAAGGTAACGAGATTAGCGGGTAGAAGTGGAACTTGACTTTCCATCAGCGCCTTCACAATATCATCACCATCAATATCCAGCTTTGAAAGAGAAGTGAGATGTTCCCAAGTTGTATTCCACCAAATCCCTCCAACTCTGCCAACCATCAGTTCCCGTAAAGTGATAGGCAAATCATCTATGGAAGACGATTGCAGATTTGGAAGGGCAAAAATTGACATTTTTTGAAGGTTACTTAGAGTCTTTATTGATTCAGGAAGAGAACATAACTTCTCACACCAAGTCACAGTTAAATCAGTGAGGTTAGGAATGGGCAATCCTCTTAGGGAAACCGACTCTAGTTCACTGCAACTGTCTATCCGGATGGTTCTAAGAAACAAGAGATTCTGTTTGGATACATCTTCTGCAATTAATATGGATTTTAAATGTTTACACTTCAAAATATCTAGACTTTTGAGGACTAGGAGATAGCACAAGGTAATTGACGTCAATGAATCACATCCCTCAATTTTGAGAGATTGTAAGGATTTTGGAAAATCATCTATTGGAAAAGATTTTAGTGATGAAATTTTTTTTAAGGTCAACTTTTGAAGAGAATTAAGACAAATCATCGAAGGATTACCCAACCAATTTGGTTGTTTGTCACCACTATATCTGGAGATGATCAGGCGCTTTAAATTTGTCGGCGGACGCAGCTGTTCCAATACAACACTTTGTATTGGTGAGTTTGAAGGAGCAGTGTCAGACCAACCTAGTTTCAACTTGTCAATTTCCTTTTTCATCTCTAAGTTTGCTTGAGAAGCATGGGATGGGTCAGTTACATTTTCAAGTTGTGAGATGCAAAGGCTTCCTGATAGATGGGGATATTTTCCAAGATCCTCAATCTTCGACCCACCATCCTTAACGCTACTCACAATAAAGTCCGACAATGTTTGTAGATTTTCTAATTTGGAGATTTGTGCCGGCATTTTTTTCAATTTAGTGCCTCTGATGTCAAGGTGGCGCAGTTTCACCAATTTCCCCATGTCTTTTGGCAATTTAGTGAGTTCCTTGCATCTTGAAAGTAACATCGTCTGCAAATTGTAAAGCTTGCATGTTTCAGAAGGAAGCCTTGTAATCAAAGTGCCAGAGAGATTCAAGTATCGCAGGTAAATCAAATTTCCAATAGAGTTGGGTAACTCTGTGATATTTCTGTAGTTTGAAAGAGACAACACATGTAATTGTGTCATTGTCGACAATAAGTCAGAAAATAACTTTGATGACACGGAATTATTATAATGCCAAAAACTTTGCAATGGCATGGGTAGAAAAGTTCGTAGATCTTTTAATCCATGCAATTTTTCAAATTTATCGTCAGAGTTATATTCAAAACTGTCGTATGCCAAGTATCGCACCCTTATATCTGGCTTATGTTTGTCCAACATAGTGCAATATGGAGATGAATCTGCCATAGCTAAATCATTGAAGAGGTCGTGCATTTCAAAGCATACTTTCTCATAACCCATGATGAACTCTATTGACGTAACATCAATGGACCGTTGAAGTATCAGAGACCTCGACACTAGTTCATCAAAGTATTCTTCAGCTACTTTTTCCCAACTTTTCTCACTATTCAACTGAGGTATTAAGCCTTCTGCAATCCACAACTGAACCACCCTCTTTTTCTCTAAGATTGAGTTCTTTGAAAAAATTGAACAATAAGCAAAACATCCTTTTAAAGAAGCTGGAAGATAACGATAGCTCAATAGCAGGGCTGGCTGCACCTCATCATTTTTTCGTTCCCAAATACTACTATTTAATACATCACTCCAATAATCTTGTGACAAATTGGTGCGAAGAATACCTCCCAATGCTATTGCAGCTAATGGTAAGCCACCACATTTTTTGACAAATTTTCTGCCAATTATTTCTAGATTGGGATGTTGTTGGTAGTTTGTTTCTACAAATGCATGTCTGGCTAGTAAAGACCAGGAATCTTCAGTTTCCAAATATCTTAAATGGTGGACATAGAGAGATTTTTGCTTAGGCAGTGCGACTCTAACATCTCGAGTTGTGATGATGATCTTACTCCCTTTTTGCCCAACATTAAAGATATCAATTAGACTATTCCAACCAACATATCTTCCAAGCCATATATCATCCAATACAAGTAAAAACTTTTTGTTACTTAAAGTTTGCTGCAATTGTAATTGTAGATTATTCAACTCATTAGTTGTGTTTGTTTTCGGAGCGACAGATTCAAGAAGGGTTTTAGTGACAGCAACAACATCAAGATCTTTTGAGACATGTGACCACCCTCTAACTTCAAATTTTTGCTTCACATGATGATCATTGTAAAGGAGTTTAGCTAGTGTTGTTTTTCCTAACCCTCCCATACCCACAATGGATATCACTCCTATTTTATGTTCACTATCACAACCATCCTCTGACAGCAGAAACTCTTTAAGTTTCTTTCTGTCATCATCTCTGCCATAAATAGCAGATTCATCTCCCAAAACAGAAGTTGTAGGAGTTACATTCCAAACACTGCTAGAATCACTTTCTTTCAATCCAAGATTTTGGTTTCTCAAATGTTCTAATCTTCCAAATAATTTTTGCAGTTTAGAATTGATCTTTTTATTAAACCTTTTAAAATAATCTAAAAAATTATTAAGAACCTGACTAGCTTCAGCTTTACACCTTAAAGCTTCAGTGTTGAGTTCGTCGAACAGTTGGTCAACTTCAAAGACAGCATCTTGCAACATCTCCAGCCACTTCTTGACAGCAGGATTAGTGATCTGTTTGTCCTCAGCATCATAAAGTACCGATTGAAGACTCAGCAGTGTTATCTCCAGCTTCTCCAACAGCTCAACGTCAAGCTTAGTCCTCCGAAATAAAGTAACAAACTCACCAGAAGCAATCTTTCCCACCAGCATCTCCATGGAAGCCGAAAGAAGCGCTCCTCCAAGAATAGTCGCCATAACTTAGTTCAAAAGGGTAAGAATAGTTTGAGAAATTGTCGTATAAAGGAAAATGTGATGCAAGGTAGAAGAAAAAGGAGCTTCACAAGACTTATTAGTAAGTAATTGCAAGTTGCAACGTACAGTGGCTGGTGGATTAATTGTGTCAACAAAAATAAATTAATAATTAACAATAAGTGTACAGAAGTTGTTGATTGTGTCCACTAGTTTCTATTTTCTATCTATCAATCAATCAATCATAATAATAATAATAATAATAATAATAATATTATGCATGTGAAGTTTCTTCTCTACTTCCATCGTTAGGTATATAATAATAATAATATGCATGTGAAGTTTCTTCTCTGCTTCCGTCGTTAGGTATAAGTCATTATTTTTCTTGTCCCTATGCATCTAGTAGTTAGTATACAAGAAAAGATTTCAGGTAGGGCTGGACAGAATTTTTTAAACCGGCCGATCCATGAGGCTCGTGCAGGTACGCTTCGGGTTGGGCGGTTTTTCGGGTTATCGGATTGGCTGTTGTTGGCTTTATATGGGTTAAGTTGGTCGGTTTCAGATGACTGAATTGAGTCCATGGTTAACCAAAACCGACCGGCCAAATCACTTGTTTATTAGTTAGTAATTTGTTAATGGACTGGACTGAAATAAGTGGGGTTGGAACACTTGGCTTGACCCAAAACAAAAACGCATACACTTATCTTCTAGGGTTTTCATTCATTCAGCCTTCAATTCCTTCTCTTCACATCAAGTCATCAAAACACACTTGTTCTCTCTTCATCCTGGAGCTCATTACCGCCGCCACACCACCACCACTAATCATCTGATCATGTAAGATCTATACTTTCATACTTGTTCTCTTTCTGTTTCTCATTCTCTCAAACAACTTAAAAGCTTCTATTTTTATGATATCCATTTCAACCCCACAAAACCCAAATGGCCAAATCTTGTTTTTTAGCATTTTAGAATCTTTGTTTTAGATGCTTAAGGTACAACAACAAAGCTTGTTGAATGAACTTGGTTTAAAGAAGATTTGGCCATTTTTATAATTATCTGTGTGTTTGTTAAATGAACTTGGGTTTAAAACTTGTTTGTTTTTATTCATAGCATGTGTGATTGTTTTCATTTTTTATCACCTGGTTCTGTGTGTTTGTTGAAAGAACATTGACAATTCCTTTAGTTTTGCAATATGATTCTAAGATCGTGGTAAATTTTATTATTCCATGGATATAGACCATCTGATTACTGTCGCTTGTTGTAAATGTTTCTCTCATCTTGATTTATCATATAACTTCTTTATGATATATTTATGACACATTTTAACATATGATTATTTTATGACTTCATTTGCTATCTATTCAATTGAACAATTTAATATATCAACTTACTTTCAACTATATATCAACTATTTATTCATCTAGTTTCTAATGTTTAATATATACCAAACTTGTTGCTTATATAATAGAAGTTTGGTTGCTAATTTAATATGGATTGGTTGTGTTTTGTTGGGTGTGTTTTTAGCAGATTCTAGTGTCTTGTTGCTAATTTATTTTCTATTTTAAATTGCAAGATGGAGATGATATTGGACAATGACCAAGACTTTTTTATGGTTTCACAGACATTCTTTAAGTCGGAATGCTACCTTGTTTGGATTTTTAGTATGTGCATGTCCATGGAATAAAGTGTAAGAAAGTTTAGTAATGGTTTTGCAGGTTCCAACTAGTGTGACATTGAAACTTGATGATGAGATCTTCAATCAATATGAGGAAGCATGTATTCTGTTATGATTCTGATTTAAGTGTTTATTGTAACTCTGATGCAGAAATTTGCTATTTATGGATGCCAATATTACAGGAAAATACTCTTTTTGAAAATTTCCTTTTACTAAATATAAATCACTGGTGTTGGTGCTGGAAGTATGATGATGAACATAAACTTTGGTATAATTATGAATATGTATAATTTTGATATAATTATGATCATAATGATTGTAATTGTGAATTTTTCTGTCATATCATTTCCACCATTAAACTAAAAAAAAATAAAGTTTATGAATTTTTGTGTGTAAAAATGAATTATTTTGGCTGATTTGTAATCCAATCTAACCGAACCGCACAAACCGATAATCCGACAAACCGTAATCCGACCAAACCGATTTCTAAATGGTCAAAATTGGGTCTTAATATAGCACCCGAGGTTTGGTTCGGATTGTGCATTTGGGCCCGAATCCAACCCTACCCGACCGCCTGTCCACCCCTAATTTCAGGTACACACTTAGAAATGACATAATTCAAAAATGACGGCCTCAAATTTTATTTAGATTAGGCTAAAAAGTCCTATTTATAAATTAACTAATAACAATAATTTGGAGGCTTAATTCCGATTTTTTTAGTCCACTTGATTTATATTTAAAGTTTACTTTTTAATTTAAAAACTAATTTAATTATTTATAAATAATTTGTTTTTTATTAAAAGAGATTATAAGAAACTAATATGACATCAGTACACACCATACTTATGCACCTAACTTAATTATGAGAAATATTATTATGACATTTAAGAAAATAAATTATACTTTAGTAAATAACTAGTAATACACATGTAACAAAAAAAACGGGTAGACATGCATTAATTTCATTATAATATCTGCATAAACTTTGATAAACAAAAAAAATAAAACGTATCAATACATGAATATAAATACGGTATTGTTCTGGGCTTATCATATTGGTCCCGCCCAATTATCTTAAAAGAGTTATAATTTTTTCAGAATCTTTTCAAGCACACGAGAGATATTATATGGTTGATTACTGAAAATTCAGGTTTTAGGTGCATTCAATTGCTCTCCGCGATCCATGTTTTATAAACAACAAATTTGTTACTCCCTCCGTCCTAAAATATATGTCACGTTTGAAAAAATTATTTGTCCCAAAATAAGTGTCACTTTTAGATTTCAATTCAATTTTAATTTTTATCTTTCAATTGTATCCTCCAATCAATACATTAATTTACTATTTCTCTCACCTTACATTAATGATAATAAGTATACATTAATAACATATAAGGATAATTTGGTAAAATTGTCATTCTCTATCTTTCATTTATTACATTTTCTTAATCTATGTGAAAGTCTAAACTATGACACTTATTTTGGGATGGAGAGCGTATTTTCTCTCTACTATATATAAGGAAAGCGTCAAATTTAACTATTCATTATCAAATTCAATTGCAATTCATTGTTCTCCCTAACATATTGACTTGAGTGTTTGAGTACTAACCTTACAGGTCAGCCCACTCTCTGATGCACCGTAAGTTCAGATCAACCATCACCTCTAATCCTCACTCAATTTTTTGGTTACACTATGGAACAATGACGCTATATGTGGGAATCTACTTCTGATTCCTATGTTTTCCACGTCTTCACGTCTGATACGCAATTCATCAATTTGATATCTTCTCAGATCATCAAATCAAGTGTATTTGAAATCAAGCACAAAGATCCATTGTGTTCGATCCAACCAAGCTTCGAATCAACTCCAATTTTCTAAAATTCACGATCTCAGATTCCTACATTTCTAAGTGATGCTTAGATCCAAAGCAGCTTATTTCGCCGCTCCACATGAATTTGCCGCCACCGCTGCGGCTCAAGCAATGATCAATCAACCTCACCCACCTCCTCAACAAAACGTCGTGAATCCAAAAGTATAAGTTCCACTGCATCCATATCCGATCCCGGCTCCCCAGATAGATGGATGTATCCAACCGCCTCTAGTGGAACATTCAATTTCACATCCTATTTCACAACTTGAAGATCTTATTGGCTTCTAACTATTGTGAGCTAACCTTTTCTTACAAGGCACTAACTAGTTACCGAAAAGTTTGTACAACATCATCCGAAAATAGAATTCACTAGCGATAGAAGAAAGGTTGTTTTCATCGAATAAAAGCCTCTACAATTCTCCTTCGCGAGGAAACACTGTTCAAGAATTTGCATCAAGAATAACTCACACAATCATCCTCGAGCCGACCGCGATGAAGAAAGATGATGCTCCTTATTCGAAGAATCAGTAAAGGGGCAAGAATCACCGAAGTCCTCCCTAAAGTCCTGAGGGGGTTGAGGAAGTCATGCTCCTCCTCCGAATCAGGTGGAGAATCGACCTCCAAAGAATCAGCCGAAGCATCCTTCATTCTCCTGGATCTTGGATAGCAAAATACCAAAGTCCATGGAGAAGCCTCCCAAATTGGGAGAGTACAACGTAAAGGGATATTTCCTCAAGGTGTCAATTGATTGGGCTTACGTCAGTTAGCTTCCTTGGTGCTTTTTAGGCCTTGTGATGGATTTTCTTTTATCTATTATTTTTCTGCACCCCTGTTCACCTTTATTTGTACGTTTTTTATTTGTATGAAACTCATCTGTTGGATTAGGAAAATAATTTTATTGAGATTAGCAAAATTAAATCCATTATTTTGAAGGAGTAATCATTATTTTGTTATCATTTCATCTTTAAAAAGTGTATTACCTCAAATATCAAGAGGACTTGATAAAACTTCCCCTAAAGGGATCAACAACACATCGTGGCGTGTCCTTCTCTGCATATAGTTTGATATGAGAGTTGGTTAAAACCAACGAGATAGATATATCCATTACAACCGTATCTTCCCAACCTATTATGAGGTTGGATGATCATTAACAATCAGAGATGTTCAGATCATCCTCAATGAGAAAACTCAGCCTTGACCTCTTGAAGCAATACTCATTCGATGATTTCATGATTTACTAATATTTTGGGAATGTGAGAAATCTTACTCCACTATTTCCCTTGCTTCCTCCGCAAATTTGCTTCCATTAACGGACAACCATAGATATTCAATTCTTTAAGAGAGTGAGGCAACTCCCCTTTTTTCCTGCAATGACGCGAGCTTGGGTGCGTCAGCAATCTCAAGTGAATGGAGATAGGTGAGATGTTGAAGCCAATTCTCATCCAAGCATTCTATTTCTTCAAGTTTGTAGATCTATAAAGAAACAAGATTAGTGGGAAGAAGTGGAACTTTCCTTTTCATCAGCCCCTTCACAATATCAGCAGACAAAAGGCACAACACTGAAAGAGAAGTGAGATGTTCCCAAGTTTTATTCCACCAAATCCCTCCAACTTTGACAATTAACAGTTCCACTAAAGAGATAGGCAAATCATCTATGGAAAAAGATTGCCGATTTGGAAGGCCAAAAACTGTCATTTTTTGAAGGCTAGTTAGAGTCTGTATTGATTCGGGTAAAGAACATAACTTCTCACACCAAGTCACAATTAAATGAGTGAGTTTATGAATGGGAAATCCATTTATAGAAATCGATTCCAATGCATTGCACTTGCATATAAAGTTGGTTCTAAGAAACAAGAGATTATGTTTTGATGCATCTTTTGCAATTAATATGGATTTTAAATGTTTACACCATTTAATAACTAGACTTTTGAAGGTTTTCTCTGGTTCGACACATTTCCTTCTTACTGATTTCCTCTACCATTGGAATTTTTGTAGCGTCATTTACCTTTTTTGTCAAACCACTTCCCTTTGCCTTTCTTTTCTCTTACTGATTGCGTATGCAAAGCCACATCACTCTTCAACTTGCTTGCAGTTCTTTCAGCCATTCTTTATTCATGAGATTCAAGCATCCCTTGAAGCTTTTCCTTTGTCAATATTGACAAATATTTTGATTCTTCTATGGCTACTACCGTGTGGTTGAACTTTAGAGCCAATGACCTCAAGATCTTTGCAACAACTAATATTGATGTTAACACTTCTCCACATACCCTTATTTGATTCACCAGTTTTGTAAACCTAGTGAAAAAATCAGTTATGCTTTCACTTTCTTCCATCTGAAGTAAGTCATAGATTCTTTTGCGAGTTTGTAACCTTACCCCTTTCACCTTCTCAACGCCTTCAAACGATTTTTCCATAATTTCCCACGTTTCCTTCGTTGATTCAACATCACTTGACTTTTAAATATTATCTGGATCAACACATTGATGAATTATAAAAAGGGCTTTATAATCTTTCTTCTTTAATTTTTTGTGTGCAACATTTTCTTTATTCGTCGCATTTTCTGCAAGCGGCGTCACTCTCTCCTTCACAAGATCCCAATGATCTTGACAACAGAAAACAATTTTCATCTGTTTGCACCAATTCTCGTAATTCTGATTCTTTAGAATTGGGATACTCGTCGGAAATGTCCATTCAGATGATTCATCGCACTATGCTTCCCAAGAATCACACAGGCAGTGCTCTAGGTACTAGATGTTGAAATTACAACAAATTGCCAATGTGGAATTTCACCAAATCTATGGTGAATTATGAACCAAATCTTGATGAATAAGAATTAATCTTTTTGATTGATTTCTCCTTTTGTTCTTCACTTTTCTCTCGAGTGAATCAACCAACCTTGATTGCAAAATGCAAAACACAAACACACACTCCACTAGGAAACACGTCAAACCCATGTTGGGTAACACGTTTGTTTTGGACAACACAATCGTGTTTCCCCATCAAGTATTCAAAGTATCATCTTAAATCTGCATTATGTAGTTGATAATCGTACTTATGATTCCTCTACTATATAAATGTCATAAATATTCTATTTTATGCATCACAACCTACTTATAATATATTTAGCTTCTTAGAATGATTTTATTTTATTTACTTTCCATTATCATCATTGTTATAAGCTTTTGCGTTATTTCTTCTTAATTGAATTAGGTTCTTTTAAATTATTTATTTATATGATTTAGTTTATACTTTCATTTACTTGTTGTGCTTTAAAACTTATCATGTATGTGTAGTCCTCACTACAAAAAAAAAGGGTCACCCGCCACGGACAGAAAACCGCAGTTATATGTAAAATAACCGTGGTTGAAAGCTTTCGCCACGGTTTGGCCACGAATAAGCGACTGTGGGATATGCAGCCGTGGCCTAAAGAATAAGCCGCAGTTTTCGTGTTTGTGCCACGTTTTATATACATCTGTGGCTTGAATAGGCCACAGTTTAGGTATTTAGGTTAAGGCCGCGGTTTATCATGCGCCGCGCTTCTTAACAGTGGCCGAATCTAGCCACGGTTCTTATTTAATGTATAGGGTTTTAATTTATGGCCACTAATTAAAACCGCGGCTATATTTTGCTCATGGTTTTACATCATTTAAGTAGGCCACGGTTTCTTTTTGTGCCGCATAGTTGTAACCATGTTGTTCTCCATGACATGGCATAAAGAACCATTTTAGATCAATATAATGTATAAACACCCTACCAATTTTGCACGAACCCTTGCATAGTTTGTTGGTCCTATACGATGCATTTGCAATTATTTGGATCAATGAGTATCCGTTTTATTGTTTATGTCCATACACTTTAAAAACAAAAAAAAAATGTTTTTATAAGTGAAAATGGTAGTCATTACATAGTTCTCATGGCCTAAAGAAACTTTGAATTGAGATCATAAGTTTGTACATAAGCTCCATTACGATCATGTGCAAGTTCCTTCGCCCTATCCATCAAGCCATCATCCACAATTCGTCTTCACACCACGGCTAAGAATTCACCAAGTCCTCCACCTACAAATAACAAGTGCATAAAGATCAAATCAGTGAAAAAAAGGGTGATATCAAGAGGTGTTTTCATTTCGAAATCTTGACACATGAATTGAGTTGGAATTGTTGCTAATAAGTTGAAAAGCTGCCCTAAATATCTTGATGTATTTCTTGATCTCCTGTTGTGCAACATTAGCTGCGATTAGTATTCCTTGAAGAATTCAACAAAGAATAAACCAAAAAGGCATATAGATTAGCATACCATGGATAACGTTGGGTACAATCTAAACCAGCTTATCTGCAAGGATCTTGGTAATTGCCTTGAATTTGATGTTTTTGAGCTATAGATTTCTACATTATCTACTTATGGACAATATTATTAGTACTAAAGACAGACTTAAAATGTTGAACATGATTCTCAATATCAGCAGACTAGGTAACCATTTCTACAAACACAATTCAGCTTTGTAGAGTTTCTGATTATATCCATTTTATGGAAATAGATTTTGACTCTCTCACTGTCATCATAAGAATTTTGTGGAAACTTAATATAATAACAAAAACTTAATATGATCGATATAATACTTAATATGCATGAACAATAATACTTAAGTTCAATGCTACAAAAACTTAATATCATAAGAATTTTGTGGAAACTTAATATAATAACAAAAACTTAATATGATCGATATAATACTTAAGTTCAATGCTACAAAAACTTAATATACTTAATATGCTTCAATGGAAACTTAATATAATAACAAAAACTTAATATGATCGATATAATACTTAAGTTCAATGCTACAAAAACTTAATATACTTAATATGCTTCAATGGAAACTTAATATAATAACAAAAACTTAATATGATCGATATAATACTTAATATGCTTTAAGAACAAAAACTTAATATAATACTTTCTACAAACACAATTCAGCTTTGTAAGGATGAATTTGATCGATATAAAAACTTAATATGCAAGAACAATAATAATTAAGTTCAATGCTACAATTTATTACTACAATGTACCACATATGAATATAATGCAATTCAGAAAACTCAAAAAGGGACTTTATAATAACTAATAATACAAAAACATTGATGAACTATAACACATTTATATGCTTTAAGAATGCTACTAACAAGAATGGAAATTTTTAGACATGAAATTGAAAGACAGGCAGAAATTAGCAATGTATTTCTTACTTGAATTGATCAGAACTTTGGTGGTGAAGCATTCCTTCACATTCCACTTCAATATAGGTATTTTGCCAATTGAGGGTACAAGACCAATTGAGAATCATGCGAAAAGCTCTGATAACTAATTTTTAGAAAATGAGTCCAAGACTCTTCAAATATGTATAAGTATACTAACAAAACTGAAATATTTTTAAAACAAATATTTTAATCAAAGTTAAAGCTAAACTCATACTTCCGACATTGAGAATCAGTGCGGGGAGGTACATCTTCAGCCACCTTAGACCAGCAATATCCATACTTGGTGATTGCAGCTTCTAATCTTAAATCCTCTTCCTCAGTCCATCCACCCCATTTCAAAGAAGGATCCAAACTATTAAGGTATCTCGCAAAAGAATGCTCAAGAAAATCAACAAGAGTCTTAAACCATAAAAAGTCAGTGTTGCCAAAATATTCATAATAAAATCCATTACCTTTCTCTACACTGAGATTGAATCCGGCCAGGAACATATTTAGCTATTTGATTCCATTTTCTTCCAAACAGCGCAACTGCTACTGTTAGGCGTCTATCTACACCAATCAAACGTCATCAATATACTCTATATTTCGTCCATGATTATTTTCGTTAAAATCAAAGGAAATACACAATCACAATCTGCCATTCGACCACAAATCGCAAAAGGGAGTAAATTATCAAAACTTTCCAAAACAGTTCAAACACAATTAAGTCAGAAAGGGTAATTCAAACATCATAAATTATTGTTCCAGACATAAATTATTGTTCCAAACATAATTCAAATAATTTCCAAAACAATTCATAAACGTGTCGCAGACATGTTCAGGGCAGTATAAGAGTGTTTCCAAAACAGAAATCGACAATGTGATTAAACGCATTCAAGATCCATGATTCACATTTAATCACATAGAACAAATTTCACCACACATTCACAAAGAAATATCAACATTCATCAATGAGCAAAAACACTGATTCACAGAAGAACACACAGCCTTCATCATATGAATTTTAAAAGTCCAGAACACATACTCACCAGTAGGAACACATACTCACCCAGAGAAAATTCATACACCAGTAGGAACACATACTCACCTAGAGCAAAAACTCACAAAAACAAATCCACGAAATTCAGAACAAATACTCACATAAGTTGGAGGCAGCGGTTAGCAGGACGAAAACACACGCTTTAGAATCATACATGACGTCGCATAACATCTAAGCGACACAACAACAACAACATTACTGATCAAAAAGTAGGAAAAGAGGGGAACCCAATACACCCAGAGATTAACACGTAGAAAGTCTCACAGATACATATACGTGAGCAGCTCTTCACACCAAAAACCACAGCCTGTTACACCAGAAAAAGTCATAAGAACACAATATCACAGCAACCAGCAAAAATTTCACAGAAAACAAAATTCATTCACCCAAAACAAACCAGCCAAATAAGAGCCAATTCGGAACCGTACTCGGGAATCAAAACCTAACCTTATTAAAACCAGTATTTGGATAGGAGATATCGAAACCCAGCCAAATCAAAATCAAACATTACACCATTTGAACCCATTTGGAACTGCTTCAAAAATGGAACTCTGTCTGAACTGAAACATAAATTGGTATGCAAACCCGAATCAAAACAGACATCCAAAGAAAGAACTGAATCAAATTAGAAACTAAGTCGAAAACCTCACCGGATGTGAGCGAATGCGAGTCCGAGTCAAGTCTGAACCAAGGGCACCCTCATCGCCCGTTTGCCCATTGTTCGAAGCACCTGGAGTTGAACTCTTGATTTTAATTTCGAGGATCATCGGGGTCGCGAGTGATAGATTGAACGCGAGCGAGAGAGACGAGTTGTGGCCCTTGAAAGTTTTGTTGCGAAAGATTGATGTTGGAACCGGCGACGCTGACGCAGGGAAGGTGATGACGGAGGAAGGTTTCACGGCTAGGGTTTTGTGTGAGCAAGAGTTGACGAGAAAGAAGAAGGATTTTCACGAGAGAAAGAGAAAAGAGAGATCCGCTGGCCCTTTTCTTGTTTTTGTTTCTCCTTAGAATTTTCAAGTTTTTTTAAAATAGATTTTTAATTAAAATTTAGTTTTTTTAGTTTAATCAATTTAATTAAATTAATTCTAATTAAAATTTAAATTAATTAATTTTAATTAGAGTTTATTCTGGTTTTAATTAGAATTTAGTTTAGTACTTGATTTTAATTAGATTTTTATTTTACCTTCAATTAATCGACTAATTAGCTTTTAAGTTAAATTTTGGTTTAAAACTTCTAGTAGTGAGTTATTTTGTTTCTAACCTAATTTACTTTTTCAATTATTTATTTATTTTTTTAATCTAAAAAAATTTGAAAATAAAATAAATAAAGAGAGGGAAACTAAAAAACGAGAGGGAAATTCTGGCGGGGTAGTGGAAATTATAATTCCGCGGTTTTTCTTTGTGGTTTAAAGTATCTACAGTTTTCTGACCGCGGCTTAAATATAAGTGTGATTTTGTAACCGTGGCAATTGAAGTAAAGGCCACAGTTTCACACTCCGGATTCAATATTTCTAAACATATGTCTACGATTTTAAAACCTTGGCCAAAGCTTGTATGTGGCCACAGTTTTTGAGTTGTGGAAAAATTTAGCGTGGCCGTAGGCCATTTTTCTTGTAGTGCCTATATCTATTTATCTATTTATATCTATTAAATCCAATGATTCAAACTATTTTGCGCCACATAACAATGATTTCTTAAAAAATAGTCCACATCATCCTATTAGCTTATGTGTACAACTTCTATTTAACCACCAATCAAAACACTACTATCTGCCAACACCGCATGAGACATTCCTTGACTCTTTTCATACTAAAATCCCTTTTTCCTTTTCCATAATTCTCCAATATTTATCTACAAGTAACAAAAATAACTTGTAGATATACAATTGAAGAAACATTCTCATTATCACTAGATAAGGATGTTATCTGGAAGTGGTCTCAAGTAGGATAAGAAAGTAATCAAGGCAAGGTAAGTTTCTATCACTACTCATGTTGTTCTTGGATAATTGATTTGGATTTATCTTATTACGGTTTGATTTTCAATTTTCGACCAATCGATTTTTGATTAGGATTGCATCATTAGTTATGTATGGGATTGCATCATTAGTTATGTGTACAATTGTTCTGGCAAAATTAGATTTTAGATTTCTCTAATTAAGGTTCGATTTTCCCCTTCCCACAATTTCTTTCGACAAATAGATTTTAGATTACGATATTACGGTTCGTTTTTCCCCTTCCTACCATTTCTTTCGGCAAATAGATTTTGGATTACGAAATTACCGTTCGGTTTTCCCCTTTCTACAATTTCTTTCGACAAATAGATTTTGGATTACGATATTACCCATTCGGTTTTCCCCATTCTACAATTTCTTTCGACAAATAGATTTTCGATTACGATTGAAGCATTAATTATGTGTGAGTCTGTTCTTGCAAGAATTCAATTTTGGATTTGCGTAAGATTTATTTATTTATTTATTTGCCATTCTCTCATAATTTGATTTTGAATTTCTCTGATTACAACTCGATTTTACCCTTCCTACAATTATATCTTATTACCTTTTGATTTTCCCAATCAGTAATTCTCCAATAGCCGGTTATAGTTTATGATAAATCAATTTTAAGTTACATTTAAATAATTACTTATAGCTATTTGATCGTACCTGGATCAGACAGTTTCTGGTGGCCAATGACGTCCGTTGAACTTCAGCTCTGGTGAGGTTGAGAGACGGCGCGGGGGGGGGGGGGGGGGGGGGGGGGGGTGTACCTGCAAGGTACTCCGACGCTCAAGTAAGGTGGTTGTCAGAGAAAAAGCAAGTACAGAAGTGAGAGTGGAAGTGAACATAACCTGACCCTCTCAAGTGAGAGGGTATTTATAGAGAGCCCCCAGCGCGGGGGCCAACGGTTACTTGCGTTGTGCTGGATTGTCAGGCCCAATCCAAGTAACTGCCAGGGCTTACGTGGCGTAGTGAAGACCAGCATGTGGTCTTCTCTCTGGGGTAACCGCTCCTAGATCTCCAGAATTAGGGCAGACCGATTCCATCGGGAGTGGGCAGTTACATGAGAACGTGTCCTCGCGGGGAGGACTCTTGGGTACTCTTCGCGGGGAGGACTCTTGGGTACTCCTCGCGGGGAGGAGCCTTCTGTGTCGAGGAGGGATGAAACCCGTAGAAGGGCATGGCCTAGCGGGGAGGAGTCTTGGGTGTGTCGAGGAGAGACGTATCCTGGCGGGGAGGACCCACTTGTGGGCGGAGATGGCTCTCCTCGAGGAGGGGTATATGCACGTCGAGGAGAGGCGTGCTCGGGAGGATTGGAGCCTATGTCAGACGGTCAATGACGGGAGTGCCGTGCCTGTCCGAGGCTAAGCGCGTGCCCGACCATGTGGAGGTGAGCATGTGCACGATAATAGCCTCTATAGGAATCCTTAGTGGGCCGTCCTATGCCTCGTGGGTTGGGCCTACCCGACTGATGGGCATGCCTCGGCCCAGCCCAGAACAGGAGCCCCCCAAGTCGTTGCTCTGAGTCTCAGAGTGATGACTTAAGGGTTCGCCACGTCGAGGACCTGTCGAGGAGGGGATCTTAACGCGGAGTGGTAGGTCAACCGGGGATAGATAAACCAATCCACGGGATGGATATCCCGAGGTTGCGCGACGTATCGGGGATGTGATAAGCTCGAAGCGAGGTGAAATGGGAAGGCGTCCGTTGAGAAATGAAAAGACGTGTGTGGGGAATCGCGTGCCACGCGTCACAACCCATAATTTCCTAGGGCGGCTACCCTAGGGTAGCGCAATCGATTGCCTAGGAGCCCTCGAGACACGTGAGAGCCCCATAAATAGGGGAAGCCCGTGTCATTTGCACGTTTTTCGCTCTCCCTTTGCTCTAACTTTCTCTTCCTCCGCTCTCCCTTCAACCTCCGATCGCCTCCGCTCGCCGCCGCAGACAGCCGTGCCGGAACCCTACTGGAAGTACTTTTTTAAAGTAAGTTCTCTCCTTTTCTCTTCTATTTGCATTTGTAGGGTGATTTTCAAGGTGAACTGATGAAGTTCTCATGGAAATCACGAAATATCCAGTGAAAACGCCGGAATTTCGTAGTTTTTCTGTTGAATCTCGCGGGGAGAGATGATGAAGCCCCCGAGGACACGAAGAATGTCCCGGGGTCGTGGGATGAACGTCCCCTAGTTCTTTTCGCTGGATCTCCTGGGGACAAATGAGAAACACCCGGGGACCTAAAGAATGTCACAGGGCCCTTGGTCGAGAATCTCGGGGACGGTCCCCCCGGGCCCGGGACGGTCGTGGGTCCGCGTTCCCTGACGCTTCCTCCTCGCCTTTTCACTTGATCAGCAGTGGAAGGGGTGGATTTGATACGGTTCATCGAATTCACCGTTTCCTTCTACTTTTCAGTTAAATGGACGTGTTGCAAGTGGCTGAAGGGTCACTGGATACCTACGACGGACCTAGCTCACCGATGGCGGGGACGTCCAGCTCCGGGGAGAGGACGCCCGAAGATTGGGCCTGCGAGGAGGCCTTGAACATGGAGTCCGAGTTAGTCGACCAAGAGGAGGAAAAAATCTTTTGTACTGTCGAGCACCGCCTCGTGGGCTCCCCGAAATCATGGAGTGTATTTAGGCCCCGATCACACCATCGATCTGTTCGTCATACGACGGGATGCGATTCCCCGTCTATGAGTTCATGTTCGACAAGGCAGGGTGGCGTCTGCCCTTCACCGATTTCCAGCAGGCCGTATTTACTTGGCTGCAACTGGTCCCCTCCCAGCTCCACCCCAACTCTCTTGCGTTCATCAGGGCCTTCGAGCTGGTGTGCAAGTACCTGCAGATCGGGGCAACGGTGCTCGTGTTTTTTCGCATATTTCATCTCCAGCGGCAGGTTGGGGATGGTAGGCATGGTTGGGTGTCTTTCAAACAGGTGACGAGCCTGTTTCACACATACATGGACTCCGTGCGGGATTTCAAGTATTGGTACTACCTCGTGAGGCCGATCACACACGAGGCCGTGAATACTATGTATGACCGGGTCGTCGAACAGGTGGATGGATGACGCGAGGAGAAAATTGTGCCCAAGTTCCCGTTGTTCTGGACTGAGGAGCATTTCAAAAGGGGAACGGATAGCTACATCGTCAGGCCTAGTCGTCTCATCGAGGGGGATCGCCTGGCCTACGAGCAAATAGTGGCGTTCGTCAATGGCTTCAACCGGGCAAAGTTCGTGACGCCAAATGGGGACTTAATTCGGGGTGATGACGGGGAGGTCTTGATGAGGCGTCGAGTGATTAACACTAGGGCTCTTCTCGAGAGGTTTTCCGACGAGGAGGCCCTTGAAGTGTTAGGTGGGGGCCATTTCCCCGACGTCCTTCTTTTTGCATTTCCTTTTTGAATTGCTAACCTCTTTGTTTTCTTTGTAGATAAGATGTCGAACGCCGAGGAACGCTTCAAGAAGCTGAAAGCTAGCCGAGCCTCGAAGAAAGGGGGCAAGAGTCGCGTCGAGCAGGTCCGGGAGCAGATGCCCGTTCCGTCCCCGACCATCGGGGTTTCCTCAGGCTCTCGCCAGGGGAGTGACTCCGTTAGCCCCGAGGGTTCTCCTAAGAGGCAGAGGACTGTCGGGACCGTGCACGTCGACTTAACCGAGCACGACAGTCCCCCCGCCGTGAAGTTCGTACTTCCGCCCCATCACACGAGGCCGAACTTCTTCACTGAGAACAACTCGCTGTGCGTGGGTGGCTCCGAAACTCAGGCCATCTTCAGCGTCGACAAGGTGTCTCGGCGAAAAATGCTGGTGGATGATGTGTCTGCCGTGATGCGGGTCTGTGCGGCTGCCCTGGCCCTGAACGACGAAGCATGCCCGGCCAGCGAGGTGACCAGGTTGCAGAAGAGCTTTCAGTCCATCTCGACTGAGATGGAGAAGGTGAGCAAGGAGCTGGCCGACTGCAAGGGTCAGAACCAGGCCCAGCTCGAGCCTCAAGAAAAATTGGAGGAAAAGCTGAAGCGTGCCGAGGAGGAGCGAGACCGTCTGGCAGGCGTCGAGGAGGAACGGAATCTCCTCGCGGAGGAGAGGAATCGCCTCGCGGCGAGGGTTACTGAGCTGGAGGAGGCTGTCCGCCACGCCGAGGAGGAGACCGAAGACGACAGACTGTTGACTTCTCGAGCTGCGCTGATAGCAAAGCTTCGTGAGGCCGAGGAAGACAATCTCGCGGTGGCGGGCATAGGCTTCAGAAATGCAGTGGCGCAGCTTCAGGTCCTCAACCCCGACCTCATCACCGACGGAATTGACCCCGATGGCGAGGTGGTGGATGGGCAGATCGTGCAGCTGATGCGGGAAGATGAAATTCATGAGCACGAGGGACCCGACGGTACTGCAGCTGAATAGGCCCTTTTTTATATCTGTTTTGGTCGGACTGCGAGCCGTTTTGATTGTAATGGTTTGTGCTCGGCGTCTGTGCCAGGGGCTTTGACATTTTTGTAATATTGGTACACTGGGCTTCTGCCCGTTTTAATGCATCTTTGTTTACTTGCCGATATTGTTTGCGTGGTTAGATTTGTGTGTGATGTGTTATTTGCTATACTTTATTTTTGCCTAAGTAATAAGGTTTTGGGATTTGCTCGACCTTGATAGCCCCTGACCACGTGGAGAGCTGGTCGGGTGGCCGGAGGCGTACTCCGACCTTCAACGAGGCTAAGAGCTCGATCGAGGTCTTAGCTTCGTGGCATGAACTTCCCATCGCGAGCTGGGTGTTCTGCCCAGTTAGTACGACGACGGTGGGCCTCGATCGAGGTATCCTTGTCGGATCGAGGGTCCTCGCGCACACATAACGCGGTCCCTGATCGTCGTGTTCAGTATAGGGGTGTCGCGCTCGTACCTAAGCGTGTCCCCGTGATCGCGGTGCTGGTGAGCCGCTGGCAGTGCTTAACTGTAGTACTATTTGAGCTTTTTAGCATTCCATGGTCGAGCGAGTTCTTCCCCGTGCATATTTTCGAGGAAGTAGGCTCCTGTCCCCGTTTTTGCGCGGACACGGTACGGGCCCTCCCAGTTCGCGGCGAGTTTGCCTTCTCGCGAGTCCTTCTGGTTCCTGCGAAGGAAGAGGGTGCCTACCTGAAAATCACGTTTGATAACTTTGTCGTTATAACATAGTGTTATTTTTTGTTTAAGTGATGCTTCTCGGAGAGAAGCTCCCGAGCGTGTTTCTTCGATGAAGTCGAGTTCTTCCCTCAAGGCTTCATCGTTCGCGTCCCTGTCGAGGGGGGCTTCTGTCCTCCTCGAGGATTCCCTGATCTCCACGGGGATCGCTGCTTCTATCCCGTAGGTCAAACAGAAAGGGGTCTCCCCGGTCATGGAGTGTGGGGTCGTTCGGTAGGCCCAGAGGACGCTGTGCAGCTCCTCGACCCACCGTTGTTTGGCGTCGCCTAATCGGCGTCTCAATCCTCGAAGGATTACCCTGTTCGCCGCCTCAGCCTGTCCGTTCGTTTGGGGGTGCTCGACCGACATGAAGTGCTGCTTCGTGCCTAGTTTGGCGACGAACTCTTGGAAGTTCTTGTCGGTGAACTGCGTTCCGTTGTCGGTGACGATAGCTTGAGGTATGCCGAATCGGGAAAGGATGTTTCTTTTGTAAAAATGCAGTATGTTGAAGGCCGTGATCTTGGCCAACGCTTCCGCCTCGATCCACTTTGTGAAGTAATCAACCCCGACGATGAGGTATTTGTTTTGGTACGACCCCTGGACGAAGGGCCCGAGGATATCCATTCCCCACCACGCAAATGGCCACGGGGAGGACAATGGACTGAGCTCGTTGGGAGGGGCCAGGTGCATGTCCACGTGTCGTTGGCATCTGTCGCACTTTTTGACGTGTTCCTTGGCGTCCTGCTGCATGGTGGGCCAGTAATATCCTGCTCGAAGCACCTTACGGGCTAACGATCTTCCGTCGAGGTGCTGCGCGTTGATTCCCTCGTGGATCTCCTGGAGTATGCTGGGGACCTTGGTCTCCTCGACGCATATGAGGAGGGGGGTAGAGAACCCTCGTCGGTATAGTTTATCCTCGACTATGGTGTACGAGCACGCACGCCTTTTTACCCTTCCTGCCTCTTTCGGATCACCGGGCAGTTTACCCGTCATGAGGTATTCGTATACCAGGGCCATCCAGCAGTCGCTGTCCCCGATGGCGTTGATGTCTGGGGCCACAGCCGGTTTGTCAATGCTCGGGCGGGAAAGTACCTCTTGTATGACAGATTTGTTCCCGCCTTTCTTCTTGGTGCTTGCCAACTTGGACAATACATCTGCTCGGGCATTATGCTCGCGGGGGATGTGAGTTACTTCTGCGGAGGTAAACCTTTTCATCTTTTCTCTTACCAATGCCAAGTATTCTATGAGGCTGTCATTCTTGGCTTGGTACTCTCCTCGGACTTGCGAGGCCACGAGCTGGGAATCGGTGAAAAGTTTGACCTCCTTGGCGCCGAGGTCCTCGGCCAGTCGGAGTCCTGCGAGAAAGGCCTCGTATTCGGCTTGGTTGTTCGATGTCGGGAAGGATAGTTCGAGGGATACCTCGATGAGGATGCCTTCCTCGTTTTCGAGGATGACACCCGCCCCGCTTCCTTTCGGGCTGGATGCTCTGTCGACATAGATCGTCCATTTCTGTGACCCGTTGGTCGAAGGTTCCGGAACGGTCATCTATGCTACAAAGTCGGCCAATACTTGCGCCTTCAGGGCTTTCCTCCCTTCGTATTGGATGTCAAACTCGGCGAGTTCGAGCGACCATCTGAGCATCCTCCCCGCCATGTCTGGTCGTCCGAGGAGTTGCCTTATTGGCTGTTCGGTCCTCACGACGATGGTATGGGCGAGGAAGTAATGGCGTAGCCTCCTGGCCGCGGTGATGAGGCCCAGGGCGACTTTCTCGATTCGCTGATATCTGAGCTCGGGGCCTTGGAGGGCTTTGCTCGTGAAGTAAATGGGCTTCTGCCCGTCCGAGGTTTCCCGAATGAGGACGGCGCTGACGGCTTCACTCGTGATCGCGAGATACAAGAAGAGTGTTTCCCCATTCTCAGGCCGTGAGAGGACCGAGGGTTGTGACAGGACTTGCTTTAAGTGGGCGAGTGCTTGCTCGCATTCCTCTCTCCACTCAAACTCCGCCTTTAGTCAGAGAAGTTTGAAAAATGGGAGTGCGTACTGTGCGGATTTGGCGACGAAGCGGGAGAGGGCGGTGAGCACCCCGTTCAACGATTGTATCGATTTCTTTGAATTCAGGGTAGGGAGCTCAGAGAAAGCCCTACACTTGTCGGGGTTTGCCTCGATTCCTCGTTCCGTGAGGTAAAATCCGAGGAACTTCCCTGCCCGGACGCCGAAGGTACACTTATCGGGGTTAAACCTCATGCGACATCTCCTCGCCGTGTCGAACACCCTCCTGAGGTGTGTGGCGTGGTAGACTTCGTCGGCAGACTTGACAATCATGTCGTCCATGTAAACCTCGAGCGTGTCGCCGATTTCTGCCCGGAAAACTTTGTTCATCATCTGTTGGTAGGTCGCCCCGGCATTCTTCAACCCGAAGGGCATCACGTTGTAATAGTAGTTACCCGACGCGGTCATGAAGGTCGTGTGTTGTTTGTCGACCTTGTCCATGGGAATTTGGTTGTATCCCGAGTAGGCGTCCATGAAGGACAGTAGTTTATAACCTGCAGAGTTACCGACCAGCTGGTCGATGTTGGGCAATGGATAACAGTCTTTCGGGCAAGCCCGGTTGAGATCAGTATAATCAACGCACATTCTCCATTTTCCATTATTCTGTTTAACAAGTACAACGTTGGACAGCCATGTCGTATATTTGGCTTCCGAAATGAAATTTGCCTCTAGGAGGTCTTTTACAGCTTTTTCAGCAGCCTCCGCTTTCTTGGGAGACTGCTTACGCCTACGTTGTGCTATGGCCCTAGCGGCCGGATCTACCGCGAGCTGATGGCAAGCCACCTCGGGGTCGAGGCCAGGCATCTCGGATGCGCTCCACGCAAAAAGGTCAGCATTCTCCCTTAGACATGCTTTCAATTACTCCTTTGCTAGGTTGGGGATCCCGGTGCCAATCTTCACGTTGCGGTCAGGATTGTCCCCGAGGGGTACGAGCTCGAAGTCTCCGTCTGGGACGGGGCGCGCTGGGTAGAGAGGCTGCCCGTTGTTCTCCGCCTGTCGGTTGAGGTCGTTGACGCTGTCTTCCTCGAGCTCGCCGGAGAACCTGCTGTCGAGGTCGACCGCGTTGACGCGGGGGAGAGGTACCTGTTCGGCATCCTGGGGTGGCTTGGCCAAGGTCTTGGGTTTGGGGCCGATGGAGCTTAGGCCTTTGATGGCGGCATCAAAACATCTTCTGGCCGCGTCGATGTCCCCGTGCATTGTCGCTACCCGTCCTCTGGTCGTGTAGTACTTCATTTTGAGGTGGACCGTTGATGGTACCGCCATAAGTTCGGCCAGGGTGGTCCTCCCGAGGATGCAGTTGTAAAGGGACGGGCACTCGACCACCAGGAAACGGATTTTCACCTGTCGGGCCGTGTCTTCGGCCCCGAATGTAACCATTAGCTCCACGTATCCCCAAGGTCTGGTAGTGGTTCCATTGAACCCCTGCAGATCTGAACCGACATACGGGGTCAAATGCCTTTCGTCGAGCTGAAGGGTCCCGTACAAATGAGAATACATGATGTCGACCGAACTCCCCTGGTCGACTAGAATCCTCCGAACGTCAAAGTTCGCCATTTGCGCCCTGACCAGGAGGGGAATAGTAGCGTTTGGTGCTCCCCCGGGTAGCTCCTCGAGGTAGAAGGTGATGGGGTTGGAGTTTCCCCGCACTTTCTCGAGGGTGGTCGTCTTCGCCGATGTCGTGGATTCCAGTTCGTAAAACTTTCTCTTGATTGATCCCACCGACAATCTCTCGGGCCCACCCCCGGAGATAACCATCGCTTTGGGGAAGCCTTCTCAGGTCGAGCGGGCGGTGACAGGGTCTTCGTCGGGGAAGGTTGTCCACATGTTGCGGATCGCTTCTTCGCCTTCAATGATCGAGGGAACGAAGAAGTCCTCAGGTCGAGTGACACTAAGGGCGACCTGAAGCTGGCTGTCGCCGGGAGGAGGTGTCTTCTCGTCGACGTTCTGTGCCTCCCGCGAGCTCGGGCGAGGGGGGTCGTTCTTCTGGGCATATTTTTTCAGGTGCCCCTCTTTGATGAGGATCTCAATTGCATCCTTTAGATGGATACAGTCTTTGGTCACATGCCCGTGGCTCCGGTGGAACCTGCAGTACTTTGATTTGTCCACGTTTGGTTTGGGAGCAGCGGGCTTTGGGAAGCGAACTCCTCCTTTTACAAATTCGGAATTCTGGCATTCGGAGAGGATACGAGACCGAGGAGTGTTGAGCGGGGTGTACTCCGTGAAGCGGCCAGCAGGTCCGCGTGGTTCGCGAGGGTCACGGTCACGGTTACGGTTCTCTTTCTTCCTTTCTCCTCCTCGTCGGGGAGAAGAGTCTTCGTCTTTGTGGTCGTGGGGGCCTTCTCTGCGTCTCTTCTCAAGGGCGATCTGGGCTGCCTCAGTCTCCTCGAGCTCGATGTACTTCTGAGCTCGGGCGAGGAGGTCTTCGAGACGTCGGGGTCTGCGGAGGCCTATGGATTTGGCAAAGTCGGATCCAGCACGTAGTCCATGGAGGATTAGATATTTCTTCAAGTCGTCGGTCGTGTGGACCTCGACAGCTTCTTTGTTGAATCTCTCGATGTAGTTACGGAGGGATTCGTTCTTCCCCTGGAAGATGCTTTCTAAAGCAGCCTCTGTCTTCGGGTGTCGGCGAGACGCGGTGAAGTGTTTGGTGAAGCGCTGCCTGAGTTGCTTCCAGGATGTAATTGACCCTTGTGCCAGACCCTTGTACCAGGTCATGGCTCCTTTGCGCAAGGTGGTGGGGAATAGCCTACACCTGATGGCTCCCCTGACATTTCAGAAGTCGAGCATTGCTTCGAAACTCTCGACGTGATCGTCGGGGTCGGTCAGGTCGTCGTAGGTCCCCAACGGCGAGGGTTTCTCCATGCCCGCAGGGATTGGGGCATTCATGATCTCCCACGACAAAGGGGTCCTCTGGTCCTCGTCGTCGCTACCAGCCGGGGATCTCGAAGGTGATCGATGCTGCCGTGGAGGGGTGTTCCTCGAACGGTTCTTTGGTCTTTCTTCGATCTGCTTGGACTTCTTGGACGTGGTGGAGGCCCTGGGTTCCTTCCTAGGTGGGGAACGAGGGGGTTTCTGGGAGATCGCGGGATGGGGGCGCTCGAGACGTGGTTGGCGGCCCTGGTGTACCGGCGACGGGGTCCGAGACTCTTCGGAAGGGGTCCTTCGAGGGGAAGGAGAGCGGTGAGGCGACGGGGGACGACGATGTCTTCGCGGGGAAGATCGTTGTGCCCGTCCTCGTTCCAAGGCTTCAATTCTGGTATTCTGCTACACGATCAGCTGATTGGTCTGGTTGACCAAAGTGAATAGGGCCACTGTGCTCGGGTCCGCATTGGGCGGAGGAGCAACTGGTAGGAAAATGGCCTGCTGGTCGTCTTGGCGGGCGGCGTTGTAAGCCACATCTTGGGAGTCCGGGGAGGCGGTCTGCCCGTCTCTTACGTTGCCTTCGCCGTCGTTGAGGATGACGTCGTCCTCACGGTGGTTCCCGTTCTCGAGGTTTGCGAGCACGGTGCCCAGAGCCTGGTTAACTGTCTGATTGGCCATGTTGGTGATGAATGGAGAAGCTTTGATTTATCGAGCAGGAAAAACGGGGAAGCCTATGAGTTCCCACAAACGGCGCCACTGATCGTACCTGGATCAGACAGTTTCTGGTGGCCAATGACGTCCGTTAAACTTCAGCTCCGGTGAGGTTGAGAGACGGCGGGGGGGAGGGGGTGTACCTGCAAGGTACTCCGACGCTCAAGTAAGGTGGTTGTCAGAGAAAAAGCAAGTACAGAAGTGAGAGTGGAAGTGAACATAACCTGACCCTCTCAAGTGAGAGGGTATTTATAGAGAGCCCCCAACGCGGGGCCAACGGTTACTTGCGTTGGGCTGGATTGTCAGGCCCAATCCAAGTAACTGCCAGGGCTTACGTGGCGTAGTGAAGACCAGCACGTGGTCTTCGCCCTGGGGTAACCGCTCCTAGATCTCCGGAATTAGGGCAGACCGATTCCATCGGGAGTGGGCAGTTACATGAGAACGTGTCCTCGTGGGGAGGACTCTTGGGTACTCTTCGCGGGGAGGACTCTTGGGTACTCCTCGCGGGGAGGAGCCTTCTGTGTCGAGGAGGGATGAAACCCGTAGAAGGGCATGGCCTAGCAGGGAGGAGTCTTGGGTGTGTCTAGGAGAGACGTATCCTGGCGGGGAGGACCCACTTGTGGGCGGAGATGGCTCTCCTTGAGGAGGGGTATATGCACGACGAGGAGAGGCGTGCTCGGGAGGATTGGAGCCTATGTCAGACGGTCAATGACGGGAGTGTCGTGCCTGCCCGAGGCTAAGCGCGTGCCCGACCATGTGGAGGTGAGCATGTGCAGGATAGTAGCCTCTATAGGAATCCTTAGTGGGCAGTCCTATGCCTCGTGGGTTGGGCCTGCCCGACAGATGGGCATGCCTCGGCCCAGCCCAGAACACTATTATTTTTAATAATCAAAATAATATTCATCATATTATTTTCAAATTATAAATGATAAACATAGATATTAAATGACTAATTTGATTATTTTCAATCAAATGTACACATATTTTTTTATTATTACGACATTTTGATTTTACACCTTTATAAACTACATGCATAGAAAATACTAATAATGTATTATATTTATTAATTATTATCTCAAATATTAGTTGCATTAAACGAATATAGAAATAATTACTAAAATTAAATATATTCATTTTTTATAAAAAAAAATTACTTAATATAATTTGAATCATCACAAAATAAATTATTTTTTTATAAAAAATCATATTCATTTGTGAACTAAATTTAAATATTTATTACCAATAAAATGTAATAAATAGTTTAGTTATATTTATCTTTAAACTATTACAACACATTTCCCTTTAACCGTTAATATTATCATTTTAATATACTATATTAATTATTAAACACATATAAATAAAATATTATTTATTAGTATAAAAGATCAAAAATCATTTTTAAAAAATTATTCAAAAAATTAATATTATAAAAATTAATGTCAACATTCTCACCAAAAAAAATTAACGCCATCATTTGAAAAAAAGTTGATAAAATATTTGCAATGAACTATAATTAACGCTATTCCCAATTAAATTCAATAATGAATATAATAAATGTTTAAATTTTATATTATTAAAATTATTACTAAAAATTAAAAAATCCTTATGTCTAATAAATATATGTTATTTCTGAACATTAAAAAATATAATATATATTATATTTTATATCAAATATTAATAGCACATAATAAAATGTTACAAATTTTTTTTCTTCTTATTTTTAATACTTTAATAAAAATGTATATTATAATTATTATAAATAATTGATACAATTTTTTCTAAAAATATAACACATGAAATAATAACTATAAATAAAATAGACCAATTTTTAGGTCACAAAAGAAAACCGATGAATTGATTGACTTCAGTTACTTATAGTGGCTTAAGGTTCATTATAACTAGGGGTGGCAAAGCGGGCAGCCCACCCCGTTTAGACCCGCCTCATTTAAGTCTGTCCAAAAACGGGGCGGGGCGGGCCAACTTAGGCGTCTGAGGTCAAAAGTTAAGCTCACCCTGTTTACTTACGAGTTGGCGGGTAGGCGGGCCGGCTTGCCAATTATTTTTTTACAATTTGATTTACTATATAGTTTACAAAACTTTTACAATGCATAGTAAAGCTTTTACAAGTCTTAATGTAAATGTCGTATTCTTCAACATAAGCAAACAACGTAACTATAATACAAACAAGCTTAAAACAAACACACTAAAATCCTAAAAGTCAAAACTTTATTATCATAATGAGAAACAAACCCCTCTGTGCAAAACTTACCTTATACATTAAAACCCGGCTCCAATGACACAAGTAATAGAAAATAGAAACGAATGTATTCTCTATGTTTTATAATAAAGATTTTTCCTACTATGAGTGAAAATAAAGAACGAAGTAGATACCAATTAATGTCTTCAAAATGAGGTGTTTGTGGTTATGCAAAAAATGAATATTAGTGTTTGAAGAGCTGAGAGTTGTTTTAAAAGTATGTCTACTACATATCATGTTAATATTGTTTTAACTCAAAACAAAAAGCCCATGGACAAAACCCACCATGCCCCGTCCTCGGTCCGTTTTAAAAGTGGGTTAGGCGGGGCAGACCAACTTAAAACACCGAGCCAAAAAACCTCGCCCCGGCCCGCTAAAAATGGTGGGTTAAATGGGCGGGTCCAACCCGTTTTGCCACCCCTAATTATAACTAATAACTCTTACAATTTCAAATAATTGAATTCAATTCCATTATACTTTTTGAATTAATTATGTCCATATGTAATTTTTTTTATTATTACTAAAAAATTAAATCACATCAAATTCACAACTATTTATTTCATAATAACAATGAAATATTATCAATTTCATTTGTGAAATAAATTTAAATAAAATTTATTTTGAAACTATCTTGAAAATTTAATTATCTGTAAAACTATCTTGACAATAAAATATTAATATTATCATTTTAATATACTATATTCATTATAAAAATATTTATCTAAAATAAATATAATATGTTTTATATGTAAAATTGTATAAATATTACTTATTAGCATTCATTTCGTATTATATTTCAACTGTGGTAAAATTGTTATTATTTATTTGCAGATTAAATAATTGACTAATTCAATGTTATCATAATTAAGAATTAATTAAATTTCAATTACGTTATAATTTAGAAACAATATTAATTTATTTAATGTTACACACAATATTCATTTATTATTATGACAATCCCATTTTTCAAGCTTAATAATTAATTTTATGATAATTAATAATTAATGATATAATTTATAATTAATACTACCATCATAGCGAAGCGAATATCTATAATATAAGAAAATTTGTTGTTCTGGAAAACACATTTCTACCCTTATCTCTTTTTCTGCCATGTCATCAATTTAGGGGCAATTTGTGTCCAAAATTTGCTTTTTGTAACCAATGATATCACATTGTTGTAATCCAACTACATAGTTATTTTATTAACCTTTTGTTGGTTACTTTTGAATCAAATGATGATGTCATTTGGTTGTATTTCAATTATTTAATTTGTAAAAAAAACTTTATGATATTTTATTTTTCTCTTTCTTCTCTCCATTGTCTACATTTCTCTATGTATTTGCAGTCTTTCTCTTTCTCTCTCTCTCTCTCTCTCTCTCTCCGTCCTTTCCCTGTGTCTTCCTTCTTCTTCCTCTTCTTTCTTCTTCTTCTTCCTTCTTCGTCTGTTACCAACAATATCGATTTCGAAACCCTAACCGAAGTGATTCCAAATTTTTTTTGTTCTGTATCGATTTGTATAGATCAATCTCTAACATTTTGATTTTTAGGTTTTTCGTAACAACTCTGAAGGTGGGTTATGCTCTGGATGTTCCATGGTATGTTAGCTTACTCGGATTGGATGTTCCATGGTATGTTAACATTTTGATTTTTAAGTTTTTTGTTCTATCTTCTTGTGTTGTTTTCTTCTCAGATCTGTTGTATTGAATTTATTTGTTTTCAGAATTCAGATGGTGGTTATTCATCGATATGTTTACGTTTACGTTTCTTGGTCTGAGATATTTTTCAGAAACTGAACAATGATGGCGACGACTTAAGAGTGTATGAACCGTGAAAGGGAAAAGAAATAAGCGCTTTTGAGAAGGGATAAGTGCTTCTGTTGTTTTTGTTTATTTCCTTGTTGTTTCTTTTCTTTTATTTTTTTTTTATTTCAATTATAAGGGTTATGTGGCTAGAGCTGGGTTTTTTCTCTTTTTTTTTTCTTTTTTTTTTTCTTTTGGGATGTGTTATGCAGATTACAAATGATTTTTTGGGATGTGTTGTGCAGATTACCGTAAGATGGTGTTAAATTTATATGAATCCCCAAGGGCTACTACTTAAACATCTTGTGAGTTTATCAATGAAGGTGTAAAAAAACTCTTCTCTGTATGCTCCTATGAAAAGAAAAGGATGGAAAATCCATCATTAGTTTTAGGAATTTCATTTCTTCTAGCAAATCTGTGTCTATTTTTAAATGCATGTTAATTGATTGACACCTTAAAATATTTTTCTCAGATGTACAGTCACAGATCCAAAGAATATGCGGAGAGATAACGGAGAGCCTGAATTCTTAATGAGTCTGACTTGTCCCCAAGAAGTTTGAGGAATATCAATCTAAGCTTCATGAACTTCAAAAGGAAAAGGTAATTTGGTTGTCATATTTAAGTTTATATCAGTTAGTTTGCTGAATGAAAAGCCCATTTGATTTCACTAACTAAGCATCAAGAATTTTGTTGCATTGTTTTGTTTGTCAGAGTGACAGATTGCAAAAGGTTTTTGAATTGGCGAGTCCTGTGCATTATCTTTGTGTTGTCCTTGGTATGGACTTCGTCAGTATTATAATTGAGGTTCATCCAAGCCTGAATGATTCAACTGACGTTCACTCCAAAAATATTAACAATGACACTCTAGACGGGCTCGCTAACACAATCTTAACGCTGAATGAAGGTAAAAATCAGAGGCTGCACAAGGTTGTTAACTATATGTTTTCAATTATTTGTAATTTTTGCATACTAAGGTTTCTGCTCAAATATGTCTTTACAAAATATATGTTTTCATTTATGTGGATAAGAACTTGAGATTGGACAGATTGCAAGTTTACGGTTTCGATTACGAATACAGATTGGCACAAATTGCAGACTTTGATATATGATCTTACTAAGGAGAACAAGGTTAATGAGGTTTGTTTGTGATTGCAATTTTTTCTAACTCATTCTTGCTGTTTTGGTATATAATCTTATGCTTCTTTATGACTGAGATTAAATTGGTATGATACCTTGAATTCAGTGATACCTTGAATCCAGTGAACTATTTTGTTCTTTGTGCATCTCTATCTATTTTATATGTGATTTGTTGGCTATGCCACTCTTTTTTTTTTTTCAACTTTTAATCATGGTGCCTTGAATTCAGTGAACTATTTTGTTCTCTGTGCATCTCTATGTATTTTATATGTGATTTGTTGGCTATGCCACTCTTTCTTTTGTTTTTCAACTTTTAATCATGGTGTCACACCACAGTTTTTTTTGTCCAAATCTTTGATTCAATTTAACCATATCGACAACATTGATTTCTTAGTTCGGTGTTGAGTCTCCTGAATTGACCATCAATGACTTGATTTCATATTAGTGGTTGTTATATGACTTGATTTCAACATTTGATCTTTGTCAAAACACTACCATATATTTAATTGATGGAATGAGTGTAACTGGTGTAGAGGAGGTTTTCATAAGATATTGTGAGAAAACACTTTCTATTATGCAGAATAACAACGAGACTTTACTTACAATTATGGAGGTAATTATATTTCACTCTAATTTGTATTTAATGAATCGAGCTTATATATATTCTGTAAAATGGTTAGGTTTCATTATTTTTTTAAAGCTAGCGCACAGTTGTGCCGATATGTTTTTATTTCACTCTGGCTTTTTCACATTAAAATATTGAGAACAAATTTTGGTTACTGTAGGATGAAGCTAGATCAGTTGGTTAGCTTCGTAACGAAATATTGGCTTACATACTTTGTTGTTGTTGTGAAGATGACAAAAGGTTGCTCGTGGCTGAATATGTTCCCAATGAAACACACATAAAACACATTTTCCACTGTAATAACTCTTTTCATTGATTATCGGCTTTGACATATATTTCAGTGGTCATGTTTTCTTTAATGCACTATCTTGATTGTATTGTTGACATTGTATTTATGTCTATATCAGGGGACACAGAACCAATGAAATAGGCAATGCGGCTCAAAGTTGTTCTGTATCTTGCAGAAGCTCTACAACAATACACAAGTAATTGTATAGATTATGCTGAATTTGGTTGTAATAACTAAGACTTTGCCTTTTATGCCAGGCACTTTTATTAATCAAGGTGAGACCCCTGAGTTTTATTTCCAGAACTCCCTTTTCAGGAATCAATAATTCTCCTCAATTTACTGTAACAAAGCTGCTAACAAATCTTGATCGGCCAAACGTGCGTGTTCTTCCTAAGACATCCAATGTTAAGAAACTGAATGCCAGGAATCATACTGAAAATCATGTAAGTCACAATAATTTCTTCAGACAACACAGTAGTCTCACTTCTCTCATTATGTTTGGGCTGTTAGTTTAATCATACGTATTTTGTTTTGAGTTTTTACTTTGCTGAAGAAATTCAACTGATTGAAATAGTTTGATGCAGAATTTGAACAATGGTTCATTCACTTCATTTGCCTTGCCAAAATCAAGGTTGACTCCAAGCTTGAAAGGTACACAAGTTAGAAAATCACTTCACTAGAGTATGGAATTGGAGTCTGCTATATTGTTACCCATTATATGAGTTATATAATATTAGGCTGAGTCACCACCTTTATTTGTTTCTCAGCATTGTGTCAGAATTACGATGTAGAACTACTCGACTGGGACAGTTACTTGCAGTAGCTTATGATAAATCTCATGCTTAGAGGTAAGATAATGCATCTCTACTAAATTTTGTAAAATTTAGTAGTCGGTGTCAAAAAACTTTGGTTAATATGATACTTTTAATATCATAAACAACACTTTCTGGTCTGTATTCTTACTGTTTGCCCCTAAATTGTGCAGGATTCATTGCACTTTTGCTGACTGTTACACGTCATAGGAAGTTATAGGATCTGTAGATCCTTGTATGGTATGTTGAACACAACATTTTAAATGTTGTTTTTATAAAATTCACATCTCCAACGCCCTTCATGTGGCAATATGTCATGCAGATGAAGGAACTTGAGGAGAAATACAAAGAGCAAGAGCAACAGTTGCAACATACTCACCAAATTAATTAAAATTTCTCATTCGTAGGAATTTGCCTATCATTGATGGAGTTAAGGTACCTACATTTATATCTCAAGTTTTGTATCCATAATATATTTTATGCATACTTCACATTTCATTTAATGCCCAATAACATTATACATCGTATTTGCAACTAAATGCGATTCTTTACCATCACCAGTCATAATTATTCTGCCTTTCATTATTCCAACTTTACAGTTTCCTGTGTATTAATGCATATCCATTTCCAATGTAGGGGGGAAGCTGAAGACTCACAAGCCACATTATTTAACCTTGCCTCCTATTCTTTACATCACACACCAATCTTCAGAAAAACACATATTTTTCTATGGCATCCAACCAAAATCTTGAAGCCCCTGACCCTGTTGACGTCGAGACGGCGCCTCACCAACCGTCTTCTCCGGAATTGCAATGACCTCAGGCAGTCCATCATCCTCTACATGCCCAAGTAAGTCTACAGGTTCAGGAAATACTTTTACTGCTGCATATTTTACTCACTAAAATTATATGTCCCTTACTCTTTCATTGTCATTAAATATTCTATTTTTCTTAATGTCAACAGACCCAACAACATGTTGAAGCTGCCGTCCACCTACAACCCGATACTGAGAACCGATCACCTACGGAGTTTCAACATTTGCTGGATTTCGAGCACCGTCAACCGCACCAACAGGGACCCCATATTCAACCACTTCTGTAGCTCCCCCCGGTAAATTTCAGTTTTCCCTGCATATATGTGACGCTCTGTTTATGGTTTGTTTTCATTTTAACAGACACAGTATGTTCATTTTGGAAGAAGTGGGTTCTACAATATCCGACAATACATCATGATTAATGTCATTGATAAATCGTTGTCTGTTCATGTTGACAATACTGATTAACTGGTATTTTTTCTACAGGTCCGTGACCCTCCTGCAGTTCGGCAATCACGAAAGAGGAGAAGAAGAACGACTTCACCTACATTTTTGAGGAAAGTTATTTACTTGGATTCAGATGATGACCAACAAACTGACTACAAAGCTGTTGATTCCGATGATGACGACGAGCGGGACTATACATGGGAGAACTACATGTATTGAAGGATTTTTACAGATAGTGATTAACTATCCCATGCTATCTTATGCTTTTCATTTTTAATCTGTAATTTTGTTCCATTTTCGACTGTTTTACTTCAGTTACAAACCACTATGTCATTTACTACGAAGCAATGAACTTTTTGTCTTCTTCAATTACATATGACAAATTCTGAACCATTACTTTTAGTGTATCTCTCTAAATATATCTTTATGTCATGATCTTTAAATTATATTAGTGTTATATTAACAGTCATAAAAAACTATTTATTTAAGGAATTATATAAGTGTTATATTAACAGTCATAAAAATTATTAAGTGTTTTTTAATTTTCAAATATTTCAATTTTCATTATAACTTTTGTTTCGGACTGGGCCGAGGCCTGCTAATTGGTCGAGCAGGCCCAACCCACACATTATGGGGCGGCCCAACAAAGACCCCTTTTGGAAAAACCCTCGGGCATTAGTCATGCTCCTGTGTCGGGCACATGCACGACGTGGGTCGTCGGGCAAGACGATAGGTTCCCCCGATGACTGACTCTCCCCGAGGACCATGTGCTCCCCTCCAAGTCTCTCACCTGTGCCCGCAAACTAGTCCTCCCCCGCGAGGATACGCCCCTCGTCGACATGAGGGCATTGCTCCCCGCGAGGAGTCATCTCCATCCACGCACTTAATCCTCCCCACGGGGACATGTCTCTCCTCGACTCCCAAGAGTCCTCCCCGCGAGGACACGTTCTCGTGTAACCGCCCCACTTCCTATGGAATCGGTCTTCCCTAATTCCGGAGATCTAGGAACGGTTACCCCAGGGCGAAGACCACGTGCTGGTCTTCACTACGCCACGTAAGCCCTGGTAGTTGCTTGGATTGGGCCTGCCAATCCAGCCCAATGCAAGTAACCGTTGGGCCCGCGCTGGGGGTTCTCTATAAATACCCTCTCACTTGAGAGGGTTAGGTTATGTTCACTTCTACTCTCACTTCTGTACTTGCTCTTTCTCATACAACCACCTTACTTGAGCGTCGGAGTACGTTGCAGGTACAACCCCCCCCCCCCCCCCCCCCCCCCCGCCCCCGCCGTCTTTCAACCTCACCGGAGTTGAAGTTCAACGGACGTTGTTGGCCACCAGAAACTGTCTGATCCAGGTACGATCAGTGGCGCCGTCTGTGGGAACTCATAGGCTTCCCCATTTTTTCTGCTCGATAAACCAAAGCTTCTCCATTCATCACCAACATGGCCAATTCGACAGTTAACCAGGCTCTGGGCACCGTGCTCGCACATCTCGAGAACGGGAACCACCGTGAAGACGCCGTCATCCCCAACGACGGCGAAGGCGACTTAAGAGACGGCCAGACCGCCTCCCCGGACTCCCAAGACGTGGCTTACAACGCAGCCTGCCAGGACGACCAGCAAGCCGTTTTCCAACCAGTTGCTCCTCCGCCCAATGCAGACCCGAGCACTGTGGCCCTGTTCGCCTTGGTAAATCAGACCAACCAGATGATCGCGCAGTAGAATACCAGAATTGAAGCCTTAGAACGAGGACGGGCACAACGATCTTCCCCGCGAAGACATCGTCGTCCACTGTCGCCTCCTCGTTCACCATCCCCGCCAAGGACCCCCCTCCGAGGAATCACGGACCCCGTCGCCGGTTCACCAGGGTAGCTGACCGCGTCTCGAGCGCCCCTAGCCGACGTCCTCCCAAAAATGCCCTCGTTCCCCACCTCGGAAGGAACCCAGGGTCTCCACCACGTCCAAGAAGTCAAAGCAGACCGAAGAAAGGCCAAAAAAAACGCCCGAGGAACTCCCCTCTGCGGCATCATCGGTCACCTTCGAGATCCCCGGCTGGTAGCGACGACGAGGACCAGAGGACCCCTTTGTCGTGGGAAATCATGAGCGCCCCAATCCCTGCAGGCATGGAGAAACCCCCACCATTGGGGACCTATGACGGCCTGACCGACCCCGACGATCACGTCGAGAGTTTCGAAGCAATGCTCGACTTCCGGAATGTCCGGGGGGCCATCAGGTGTAGGATATTCCCCACCACCTTGCGAAAGGGAGCCATGACCTGGTATAAGGGTCTGGCACAAGGGTCAATCACGTCCTAGAAGCAACTCAGACAGCGCTTCACCAAACACTTCATCGCGTCTCGTCGACACCCGAAGACGGAGGCTGCCTTAGAAAGCATCTTCCAAGGGAAGAACGAATCTCTTCGGAATTACATCGAGAGATTCAACAAAGAAGTTGTCGAGGTCCACACGACCAACGACATGAAGAAATACCTAATTCTCCATGGACTACGCGCCGGATCTGACTTTGCCAAATCCATAGGCCTCCGCAGACCGCGACGTCTCGAGGACCTCCTCGCTCGAGCTCAGAAATACATCGAACTCGAGGAGACCGAGGCAGCCCAGATCGTCCTTAAGACGAGACGCAGAGAAGGCCCCCGCGGCCACAAAGAGGAGGACTCTTCTCCCCGACGGGGAGGAGAAAGGAAGAAAGAGAGCCGTAACCGTGATCCTCGGGAACCACACGGACCAGCTGGCCGTTTCACGGAGTACACCCCACTCAACACTCCCCAGTCTCGAATCCTCTCCGAATACCAGAATTCCAAATTTGTAAAAGGAGGAGTTCGCTTCCCAAAGCCCGCTGCTCCCAAATCAAACGTGGATAAATCAAAGTATTGCAGGTTCCACCGAAGCCATGGGCATGTGACCGAAGACTGCATCCACCTCAAGGATGTAATCGAGATTCTTATCAAAGAGGGACACTTAAAGAAATATGCCCAAAAGAACGACCCTCCTCACACGAACTCGCGGGAAGCGCAGAACGTCGAGGAGAAGAAACCTCCTCCCAGCGACGACCAGCTTCAGGTCGCCCTCAGCGTCACTCGACCCGAGGACTTCTTCGTTCCCCCGATCATTGAGGGCGAAGAAGCGATCCGCAACATGTGGGCGACCTTCCCCGACGAGGACCCTGTCACCGCCCGCAGTACCTGGGAAGGCTTCCCCAAGGCGATGGTCGTGTCCGGGGGTGGTCCCGAGAGATTATCTGTTGGATCAATCAAGAGAAAATTTGACGAACTGGAATCAGTGACGTCGGCGAAGGCGACCACCCTCGAAAAGGTGCGGGGAAACTCCAGCCCCATCTCTTTCTACCTTGAGGAACTCCCCGGGGGAGCACCAAACGCCACTATTCCCCTCCTAGTCAGGGCACAGATGGCGAACTTTGACGTTCGAAGGATCCTAGTCGACCAGGGGAGTTCTGTCGACATCATGTACTCTCATTTGTTCGGGACCCTTCAGCTCGACGAGAAGCATTTGACCCCATACGTCGGTTCAGATCTGCAGGGGTTCAACGGGACCACCACCAGACCGCGGGGTTACGTGGAGCTAATGGTTACATTCGGGGCAGAAGACACGACCCGACAGGTGAAGATCCGTTTCCTGGTGGTCGAATGCCCGTCCCTGTACAACTGCATCCTCGGGAGGACCACCCTGGCTGAACTTACAGTGGTATCATCAACGGTCCACCTCAAAATGAAGTACTACACGACCAGGGGACGAGTAGTGACGATACACGGGGACATCGACGCGGCCAGAAGATGCTTCGATGCCGCCATCAAAGGCCTAAGTTCAATCGGCCCCAAACCCAAGACCGTGGCCAAGCCACCCCAGGATGCCGAACAGGTACCTCTCCCGCGCGTCAACGTGGTCGACCTCGACAGCAGGTTCTCCGGCGAGCCCGACGAAGACAGGGTCGAAGATCTCAACCACCAGGCGGAGAACAACGGGCAGCCTCTCCACCCAGCGCGCCCCATCCCAGATGGAGAATTCGAGCTCGTGACACTCGGGGATGATCCAGACCGCAACGTGAAGATCGGTTCCGGGATCCCCGACCTGGCAAAGGAGCAACTGAAAACATGCCTAAGGGAGAATGCTGACCTCTTCGCGTGGAGCGCGTCCGAGATGCCTGGCCTCGACCCCGAGGTGGCTTGCCATCAGCTCGCAGTAGATCCGGCCGCTAGGGCCATAGCACAACGTAGGCGTAAGCAGTCTCCCGAGAAAGCGGAGGTTGCTGAAAAAGCTGTAAAAGACCTCCTAGAGGCAAATTTCATTTCGGAAGCCAAATATACGACATGGCTGTCCAACGTTGTACTTGTTAAAAAGAATAATGGAAAATGGAGAATGTGCGTTGATTATACATATCTTAACCGGGCTTGCCCGAAAGACTGTTATCCATTGCCCAACATCGACCAACTGGTCGACAACTCTACAGGTTACAAACTACTATCCTTCATGGACGCTTACTCGGGATACAACCAAATTCCCATGGACAAGGTCGACAAACAACACACGGCCTTCATGACCGCGTCGAGCAACTACTATTACAACGTAATGCCCTTCGGATTGAACAATGTCGGGGCGACCTACCAACGGATGATGAACAAGGTTTTTCGGGATGAAATCGGCGACACACTCGAAGTTTACATGGACGACATGATCGTCAAGTCTGCAGACGAAGTCGACCACGCTGCGCACCTCAAGAGGGTGTTCGACACGGCGAGGAGGTGTCGCATGAGGTTTAACCCAGATAAGTGTACCTTCGGCGTCCGGGCGGGGAAGTTCCTCGGATTTTACCTCACGAAAAGAGGAATCGAGGCAAACCCCGACAAGTGTAGGGCTTTCTCCGAGCTCCCTACCCCGAATTCAAAGAAATCGATACAATCGTTGAACGGGATGCTCACCGCCCTCTCCCGCTTCGTCGCCAAATCCGCACACTACGCACTCCTATTTTTCAAACTTCTCCGACTAAAGGCGGAGTTTGATTGGAGCGAGGAATGCGAGCGAGCACTCGCCCACCTAAAACAAGTCCTGTCGCAACCCCCGGTCCTCTCACGGTCTGAGAACGGGGAAACACTCTTCTTGTATCTTGCGATCACGAGCGAAGCGGTCAGGGCCGTCCTCATTCGGGAAACCTCAGACGGGAAGAAACCAGTTTACTTCACGAGCAAAGCCCTCCAAGGCCCCGAGCTCAGATATCAGCAGATTGAGAAAGTCGCCCTGCGCCACTACTTCCTCGCCCATATCGTCATCGTAAGGACCGAACAGTTTAGAAGACAGCTCCTCGGACGACTGGACATGGCGGGGAGGATGGTCAGGTGGTCACTCGAGCTAGCCGAGTTCGACATCCAATACGAAGGAAGGAAAGCCCTGAAGGCACCTTGTAGCAGAGATGACCGTCCCGGAACCTTCGACCAACGGGTCGCAAAAATAGACGATCTATGTTGACGGAGCATCCAGCCCGAAGGGAAGTGGGGCGGGCATCATCCTCGAAAATGAAGAAGGCATCCTGATCGAGGTATCCCTCGAACTATCCTTCCCGACATCGAACAACCAGGCCGAATACGAGGCCTTCCTCGCAGGACTCCGGCTGGCCGAGGACCTCGGCGCCAAAGAGGTCAAACTTTTCACCGACTCCCAGCTCGTAGCCTCGCAAGTCCGAGGAGAGTACCAAGCCAAGAACGACAACCTCATAGAATACTTGGCATTGGTAAAAGAAAAGATGAAAAGCTTCACCTCCACGGAAGTGACTCATATCCCCCGCGAGCACAACACCCGAGCAGATGTCTTGTCCAAATTGGCAAGCACCAAGAAGAAAGGCGGGAACAAATCCGTCATACAAGAGGTGCTTTCACGCCCGAGCATTGACAAACCGACCATGGTTCCGGACATCAACGCCATCGGGGACAGCGATTGCTGGATGACCCCGGTATACGAATACCTCATGACGGGCAAACTACCCGGTGATAGGAAAGAAGCAGGAATAATAAAGAGGCGGGCGTGCTCGTACACTATAGTCGAGGATAAGTTATACCGGCGAGGGTTCTCTATCCCCCTCCTCAGATGTGTCGAGGAGACCAAGGTCCCCGACATACTCCAGAAGATCCACGAGGGGATCAACGCGCAGCACCTCGGCGGACGATCCTTAGCCCGTAAGGCACTTCGAGCAGGGTATTACTAGCCCACCATGCAACAGGACGCCAAGGAATACGTCAGGAGGTGCGACAGATGTCAACGACACGGGGACATGCACCTGGCTCCTCCCAACGAGCTCAGTCCATTGTCCTCCCCGTGGCCGTTTACGTGGTGGGGAATGGATATCCTTGGGCCCTTCGTCCAGGGGTCGTACCAAAACAAATACCTCATCGTCGGGATGGATTACTTCACGAAGTGTGTAACACCCCCATTCTATACCCCCAAATAATCACATAAATCATTTAGGCACATATTAAAAATTTCACCAGAGTACGATTAAAACATGGTATAAAAGCGGCATGTCACATCATACACGAATTTAAAACATACAACACCTGCTCAAACATTGATATGCAACAGTGGGGTAACTTGCTACAGAGGAACTTTGTCCTTACAACCACATCTCAATATTTAGAATTAAAGCGGAAAATCCAAACATTGAAATACATCAAAATATATATGCATGGATATATACATCACCAAGTATTATCCACCAACATAATTCATGTTTACATAAACATTTATCCACAAGATACATATACAAATGTATCACAAAAGAATAATATACATCCTAGCTACCCGGTGCTACATATCAGAGCCAACCGACCAAAAGAATGAAGACACGCTTCACAAAAAGAGCTCCAGCATACCTACTCTGCAATGCCTCATAGAGCATCATAAAACGGCGGAAGGGTGAGAAACACAATCATAATATAAATGCATATAGTTATATATCTTAGCATAAATATACACATATTCTACCTTCTCACCACAATTCATCACCACTCACCCATATACATCACAATGTATATATATATATACACATATAAAACCAAGCATGTTCATCATGCATACTTTCACAATTCTCATCATTCCACACAAACATTCACATTTATGTTTATTCAGCAACACATCATTATAAAGATGACAAATGCAATTCATAGAGACCGACTCACGACTCTATGCAAATGCAATGCGGTACCGACTCAATCATCACTAGTTCACTCAGGAACTCTGCTGGAACCATCGCTCTTTACCAAAGTAACTCCCCGTCGGGCCTACGATGTTCACCCATTGCTCACACCCCACATGGGCACACAATGTTTATGGATCGCTCACACCCCACCCGGGCACACGATCCGATTGCTCACACCTCACCTAGGCACACAATCCGATTGCTCACACTCACCTAGGCACACAATCGTTTGTAATCATCGCTCACACCTCACATAGGCACACGACATTACCACGGATTCTCATTAGAATCGCTCAACACAAGAATGTACTTCATTATGCCTCATATGCAAAATGACTCAAGACATTCTTGAAATGCATACATATTCACAAGATATTCATGCATTCATCACATACAATCACATACAATCTATATACATTCACATCAATGCACTATTGTATGATTCACATTCAAACACACATTCAAAACGGTACAAGTCGTTAAATAACACTATTTCCGACTTCCCGACTTATTTAATCGGCCCACGATCTCAAACCCATTATCACAAGCAAGAACATTTCATAAGCTTTCCATCAATATAAAGAACGCTTAAATCGGAATTACGGTTCGAGAATTATGACTTTTTTTTAAAAGAAAAGAAAATTACAAAAAAAAAACAAAAGCGCCCGGCGACAGGAACGTTTCGCCCGGCGACGCTTCAATTTCGCCTTCACTTCGCCCCGCGAAGAAGGGGCGAAGGAAACCCTAAAAAACGTGAACCAAACCAGTAGCTTGACACTCTCTCTCCTCTCAATTTCGCCCGGCAAAAGCACGCACCGCCCGGCGCTCTGGGCATTTCGCCCGGCGATTCACACCAGACAGCCATGCTCAGCAGCGTGGCTTCATCATCAAGACCCCCATTTTCTCATTTTCCCACCTTTGATCATTCCCAACAGCAAAACCAAGCACAGTTATGGATCATACACCTATAGAGATCATTCTAAACACTTTTTTTATCGATTTTTAACCGTTAAAACACCGATTCCACAAATCGACCTAAAACTCACATATAACTCAAAACTCTACCAAACACAATTTTTCAACCACAACAATCATACATAATCACACGCATGTATAAAATAATCGAGTTTCAAACCCTTACCCGATTAAATTGATTCCTAGAAGTTGATTTCTTGATTTTTCTAGCTTTTCCTCTTTTCTTTCTCTTTTCTCCTCTTCCTTCTTCTTTCTCTCCTTTTTCTTTCTATTTTTCCTTTCTATCTCTTTCTCTCCTATTTCCTCCTCTTATCTCTTTTTCTTTTTACACAATTCAAATTAATTCATTTTCTCTCACAATTATATTTCCACTAAATTTTCTAACTTAACATTAATTGTGAAAAGTCTAAAATACCCTCCAATCCAATTTCCCCAAAAACTCTCAAAACGGTAAAATAACATTTAACACACCAATTTCACAAATAAAATAATTTATCACTCAATTAAAATAAAAGACTCAACAAAATGGAAATAATCAGAATCGGGGCGTTACAACTCTCCCCCCCTTTAGAAATTTTCGTCCTCGAAAATAATACCTGATTCAAACAACTCCGGATACGACTCTCGCATCCTACTCTCTAATTCCCAAGTCATATTGCCTTCCGCAGCGCCTCCCCATGCTACCTTTACAAGCGCAATATCCTTGCCTCTTAGCTTCTTTACTTCACGGCCCAAAATCCTAATCGGTAAAGCTTCAACCGTGAGGTTATCTCTCACTTCAACCTCGTCCATAGGAATAACATGTGACGGATCCGGAACATACTTCCGAAGTTGCGAAACATGGAATACATCATGCAAATTCGATAGGTTCGGAGGCAACGCCACACGGTAAGCCACAACACCAACTCGTGAAGTAATCTGATACGGACAAATAAAACGAGAAGTCAACTTCTTCGACTTCAAAGCACGACCCACACCCGTAACCGGTGTAACTCTCAAAAACACATGGTCGCCTTCTTGAAATTCAAGACCTTTCCTTCTCTTGTCATGATAGCTCTTTTGTCTACTTTGAGAAGCTTTCATTTTCTCCCGAATAAACTTCACTTTCTCCGTCGTTTGTTGTACCATTTCCGGTCCAACTATCGTCCTCTCGCCGGTTTCATGCCAACACAAAGGTGTTCGGCATCTACGACCATACAAAGCCTCAAATGGTGCCATACTTATACTCGAATGAAAACTGTTATTGTAGGTGAACTCAATCAACGCCAAATAACTATCCCAAGCACCACCTTGCTCGAGCACACAAGCACGCAATAGATCCTCCAACGATTGAATCGTCCTCTCGGTCTGACCATCCGTTTGCGGATGATAAGCCGAACTCAATCTTAGCTTAGAACCCAAAGCCTTTTGTAAACTCTCCCAAAACCTCGATGTAAATCTAGGATCTCTATCCGATACAATACTCTTAGGAACTCCATGTAACTTCACCACCACAAGAACATAAATCTCAGCTAACTTCTCCAAAGGATAACTAATATCAATTGGAATGAAGTGAGCAGATTTAGTAAGCCTATCAACAATCACCCAAATAGCATTATGACCTCTTCGCGTATTCGGCAATCCCGTAACAAAATCCATCGATATACTATCCCATTTCCATTCCAGAATCTCCAACGGTTGCATAAATCCACTAGGTTTTTGATGTTCCACCTTAGACTTTTGACAAGTTAAGCATGCATACACAAATTGAGCAACATCTTTCTTTAATCCGGACCACCAAAAGATTTTCCTCAAATCTTGATACATTTTGTTCGCTCCCGGATGAATACTTAAATTACTTCGGTGCCCTTCTTCCAATATCATCCTTTTCAACTCCACATCATCGGGAATACAAATACGACCACGGAATCTCAAAACTCCAAAATTATCAACCTTGAAATCCTCATTCTCATTCAACATGAAATCAACGAATTTCAAATCCAACTTTTGCTTTTCACATACGGTTGCAAGAAAATCATTCGTAACATGTAGCATACCAAGTCTCACACTTCTCGCCGTCATTTCACAAACTAAACTCAAATCCCTAAAATTTTCCAAAAGTTCCCATTCTCTCATCATCAATGCGGACATATGTAACAACTTCCGACTTAAGGCATCGGCCACCACATTTGCCTTACCCGGATGGTAATTCAAACCAAAATCATAATCCTTTAAAAGCTCTAGCCACCTCCTTTGTCTCATGTTCAATTCTTTTTGATCAAATAAATATTTCAAACTCTTGTGATCACTAAAAACTTCAAATCTTGCACCATAAAGATAGTGCCTCCAAATTTTCAAAACAAACACCACGGCCGCTAACTCCAAGTCATGTGTAGGATAATTCTTTTCATGCACTCTCAATTGTCTAGAAGCATATGCCACAACCTTTCCATCTTGCATCAAAACACCGCCTAAACCCGTCAATGAAGCATCACAATATACAACAAATGGTTCCGTCGGATTTGGCAAAATCAAGATCGGAGCCGTTGTCAACCTCCTCTTGAGCTCATTGAAACTCTCCTCACAATAAATATCCCAAATGAAAGCCTTTCCTTTACAAGTCAATTGCGTTAAAGGAAGTGCCAATTTTGAAAATCCCTCAATAAACCTCCGATAATAACCCGCCAAGCCTAAAAAGCTTCGAATCTCCATAACCGACTTAGGAGCCTCCCATTGCATCACCGCATCAATCTTGGTTGGATCAACACTAATACCACTACCGGAAATAATATGTCCAAGAAAGCTTACTTCCGACAACCAAAATTCACATTTCGACAACTTAGCATACAATTGTTTCTCTTTCAAAATTTGTAACACAATCCTCAAATGTTCTTCATGCTCCTCTTGAGACTTAGAGTAAATCAAAATATCATCGATGAATACAACCACAAAACGATCCAACTGTTCATGAAAAATACGATTCATGTATTCCATAAACACACCCGGCACATTAGAAACCCCGAATGGCATCACAGAATATTCGTAATGACCATACCATGTCCTAAAGGCCGTCTTTTGAATATCCTCTCCTTTCACATGAATCTGGTGATATCCCAATCTTAAATCAATCTTGCTAAAAACATTCGCACCAACCAATTGGTCCATCAAATCATCGATCCTTGGAAGCGGATACTTGTTCTTAATCGTCACTTTGTTCAATTGTCGATAATCAATGCATAATCGCATACTTCCGTCCTTCTTCTTTACCAACAATACCGGAGCACCCCAAGGAGAAACACTTGGCCTTACAAATTTCTTATCCAACAAGTCATTCAATTGCTTTTTCAATTCTACCAATTCCGATGTCGACATACGATACGGTGCCATCGAAATCGGTCTAGTACCCGGAACTAAATCAATGGAAAATTCAACTTCTCTTTCCGGCGGTACATCCGTAATATCTTCTGGAAACACTTCTGGAAATTCACACACCACTGGGAACACTTCAAGTTCGACTTTACTCTCCACCGACAATGATGCAAACAAACCAAACAATTGAGCTTCGTCCGCTAAAAGTCTCTTCAACTCTTTAGTGGACAGGAAACTCTCGTATTCATCATCTTCCAAAGAAGGAAACCTTACTAACTTGTGATAGCAATCTATATGAACTCGGTTAAATTACAACCAGTTCATACCCAAGATTACGTCCAATCCCACCAACGGCAAACATACTAAATCCATAACAAAGTCTTTACCATACATGGTTAAAGGACAACTCATACACACCAAAGACGTAGTTACCGACCCTGAAGCAGGAGTCTCAATAACCATTTCAGCACCCATCAAAGTTAAAGCAAGATTCAAACGCTTCGCGCACTCAGACAAAATGAACGAATGAGTCGCTCCCATATCAATAACAGCAACTAAGGGTGTACTATTAATAAAGCATGTACCTTTAATCAAACGGTCTGCATTCGTAGTTTGAGTCCCCGCCAATGCAAACACCTTTCCGCCCGCTTGAGCTTGTTTCGGTTTAGTACACTTAGTACTAATGTGACCCACTTCTCCATAATTATAGCACTTTACCATATTCCTTCTACAATCTGTAGCAGCATGTCCAAGGCCTCCACAGTTAGAACATTTCACCACTGGCTTTCCACACTCAAATGATTTATGACCCAATTCACCACATTTGTAACACCTAACAACACCAGAACCTCCTCCTCCAGATCTCCTATCAAAGTTTCCCCTATGCTTGCCCTTATCAACGGGTGTCACATAAGGTCCACTTCTAGCTTGTTGCTTTCCCTTCCTCTTGTTCAAACTTTTGTAATGTGTGGAACGAGCCTTACTATCTTCCTCGAAGATTCTACAACATTCCGTCAAATCTGCAAACCTCCTTATCCTTTGATATCCCACAGCTTGCTTAATCTCAGGACACAAACCATTCTCATATTTAATACACTTCGAGAACTCAGCAGTAATCGCAGCATAATGAGGATAGAATTGAACCAACTCCACAAATTTAGCAGTATAGTCCACCACAGACATACTACCTTGTTTCAGTTCAAGGAATTCCATCTCCTTCTTTCCCTTCACACTCTCAGGGTAATACTTTCTCAAGAACTCGGTACAAAATAAATTCCAAGTTATCTCTTCATCATCCACCTCAAGAACTTCACATATACCGACCCACCAATCGTCGGCTTCTTCCTTCAGCATGTGAGATCCAAGCCTCACCTTATTCTCCTCCGCACAGTCCATGACTCTGAAGATTCTTTCAATCTCTTTCAACCAACTTTGAGCTCCATCGGGATCAAATTTTCCTTTGAAAACCGGTGGTTGATTCTTCCTGAACTCGTCGTTAGCATTCACGTTCGGTGCACCTTGCACCGCCCTAGCCATTGACTCTAAAGCAGCAGCCACCGCATTGTCGTTTCTACCAGACATATTCTGATCATTCCCAAAAACGACAACAAGGTTAAACAACAGTTCAACCATCACGACAACAAGACCGACACAATTGACTCAACTCTGGCTCTGATACCACTTAATGTAACACCCCCATTCTATACCCCCAAATAATCACATAAATCATTTAGGCACATATTAAAAATTTCTCCAGAGTACGATTAAAACATGGTATAAAAGCGGCATGTCACATCATACACGAATTTAAAACATACAACACCTGCTCAAACATTGATATGCAACAGTGGGGTAACTTGCTACAGAGGAACTTTGTCCTTACACCCACATCTCAATATTTAGAATTAAAGCGGAAAAACCAAACATTGAAATACATAAAAATATATATGCATGGATATATACATCACCAAGTATTATCCACCAACATAATTCATGTTTACATAAACATTTATCCACAAGATACATATACAAATGTATCACAAAAGAATAATATACATCCTAGCTACCCGGTGCTACATATAAGAGCCAACCGACCAAAAGAATAAAGACATGCTTCACAAAAAGACCTCCAGCATACCTACTCTGCAATGCCTCATAGAGCATCATAAAACGGCAGAAGGGTGAGAAACACAATCATAATATAAATGCATATAGTTATATATCTTAGCATAAATATACACATATTCTACCTTCTCACCACAATTCATCACCACTCACCCATATACATCACAATGTATATATATATATATATACACATATAAAACCAAGCATGTTCATCATGCATACTTTCACAATTCTCATCATTCCACACAAACATTCACATTTATGTTTATTCAGCAACACATCATTATAAAGATGACAAATGCAATTCATAGAGACCGATTCACGACTCTATGCAAATGCAATGCAGTACCGACTCAATCATCACTAGTTCACTCAGGAACTCTGCTGGAACCATCGCTCGTTACCAAAGTAACTTCCCGTCGGGCCTACGATGTTCACCCATTGGTCACACCCCACATGGGCACACAATGTTTATGGATCGCTCACACCCCACCCGGGCACACGATCCGATTGCTCACACCTCACCTAGGCACACAATCCGATTGCTCACACCTCAGCTAGGCACACAATCGTTTGTAATCATCACTCACACCTCACATAGGCACATGACGTTACCACGGATTCTCATTAGAATCGCTCAACACAAGAATGTACTTCATTATGCCTCATATGCAAAATGACTCAAGACATTCTTGAAATGCATACATATTCACAAGATATTCATGCATTCATCACATACAATCACATACAATCTATATACATTCACATCAATGCACTATTGTATGATTCACATTCAAACACACATTCAAAATGGTACAAGTCGTTAAATAACACTATTTCTGACTTCCCGACTTATTTAATCGGCCCACGATCTCAAACCCATTATCACAAGCAAGAACATTTCATAAGCTTTCCATCAATACAAAGAACGCTTAAATCGGAATTACGGTTCGAGAATTATGACTTTTTTTTAAAAGAAAAGAAAATTACAAAAAAAAAAACAAAAGCGCCCGGCGACAGGAACGTTTCGCCCGGCGACGCTTCAATTTCGCCTTCACTTCGCCCTGCGAAGAAGGGGAGAAGGAAACCCTAAAAAACGTGAACCAAACCAGTAGCTTGACACTCTCTCGCCTCTCAATTTCGCCCGGCGAAAGCACGCACCGCCCGGCGCTCTGGGCATTTCGCCCGGCGATTCACACCAGACAACCATGCTCAGCAGCGTGGCTTCATCATCAAAACCCCCACTTTCTCATTTTCCCACCTTTGATCATTCCCAACAGCAAAACCAAGCACAGTTATGGATCATACACCTATATAGATCATTCTAAACACATTTTTATCGATTTTTAACCGTTAAAACACCGATTCCACAAATCGACCTAAAACTCACATATAACTCAAAACTCTACCAAACACAATTTTTCAACCATAACAATCATACATAATCACACGCATGTATAAAATAATCGAGTTTCAAACCCTTACCCGATTAAATTGATTCCTAGAAGTTGATTTCTTGATTTTTCTAGCTTTTCCTCTTTTCTTTCTCTTTTCTCCTCTTCCTTCTTCTTTCTCTCCTTTTTCTTTCTATTTTTCCTTTCTATCTCTTTCTCTCCTATTTCCTCCTCTTATCTCTTTTTCTTTTCTATTTTCTTTTTACACAATTCAAATTAATTCATTTTCTCTCACAATTATATTTCCACTAAATTTTCTAACTTAACATTAATTGTGAAAAGTCTAAAATACCCTCCAATCCAATTTCCCCAAAAACTCTCAAAACGGTAAAATAACATTTAACACACCAATTTCACAAATAAAATAATTTATCACTCAATTAAAATAAAAGACTCAACAAAATGGAAATAATCAGAATCGGGGCGTTACAAAGTGGATCGAGGCGGAAGCATTGGCCAAAATCACGGCCTTCAACATACTGCGTTTTTACAAGTGAAACATCCTCGCCCGTTTCGGCGTGCCTCAAGCCATTGTCACCGACAACGGAACACAATTCACTGACAAGAACTTCCAAGATTTCGTCGCCAAACTAGGCACGAAGCTACACTTCACGTCGGTCGAGCACCCCCAAACGAACGGGCAGGCTGAGACGGCGAACAGGGTAATCCTCCGAGGACTGAGACGCCGATTAGGCGACGCCAAACAACGATGGGTCGAGGAGCTGCACAGCGTCCTCTGGGCTTACCGAACGACCCCACACTCAACGACCGGGGAGACCCCTTTCCGTTTGACCTACGGAACGGAAGCAGTGATCCCCGTGGAGATCAGGGAACCCTCGAGGAGGACGAAATCCCCCCTCGACGGGGACGCAAACGACGAAGCCTTGAGGGAAGAACTCGACTTCGTCGAAGAAACACGTTCGGGTGCCTCTCTCCGAGAAGCGTCACTTAAACAAAAAATAACACTACGTTATAACGACAAAGTTATCAAACATGATTTTCAGGTAGGCACCCTCGTCCTACGCAGGAACCAGAAGGACTCGCGAGAAGACAAACTCGTCGCGAACTGGGAGGGCCCATACCGCGTCCGCAGGAAAATGGGGACAGGAGCCTACTTCCTCGAAAATCTACACGGGGAAGAACTTGCTCGACCATGGAATACTGAGAAGCTCAAACAATACTACAGTTAAGCACTGCCCGTGGCCCACTAGCACCGCGATCACGGGGACACGCTTAGGTACGAGCGCGACACCCCTACACAGAACACGATGATCAGAGACCGCGTTGTGTGTGCGCGAGGACTGTTGATCCGATGGGGATACCTCGACCGAGGCCCACCGTCGTCGTACCAGCCGGGCAGAATACCCAGCTCGCGATGGGAAGTTCATACCTCGATCGAGCTCTTAGCCTCGTTAAAGGTCGGAATCCGCCTCCGGCCGCCCGACCAGCTCTCCACGCGGTCAGGGACTATAAGGGTCGAGCAAATCCAAACGCCTTATTACTTAGGCAAAAATAAAGTATAACAAATAATACGTCACACACAATTCAAACCATGCAAACAATGCTAGCAAGTAAACAAGGATGCATTAAAACGGGCAGAAGCCCAGTGTACAAATGTTACAAAAATGTCAAACCCCTGGCACACACGCCGGGCACAAATCATTACAATCAAAACGGCTTGCAGGCCGACCAAAACAAAGATAAAAAAGGGCCTATTCAGCTGCAGTACAGTCGGGCCCCTCGTGCTCGTGAATTTCATCTTCCCGCATCGGCTGCACGATCTGCCCATCCACCACCTCGCCATCGGGGTCAACCCCGTCGGTGATGAGGTCGGGGTTGAGAACCCGAAGCTGCGCCACTTCATTTTTGAAGCCTATGCCCGCCACCGCGAGATTTTCTTCCTCGGCCTCACGGAGTTTCGCTATCAGCGCGACTCGGGAAGTCAACAGCCTGTCGTCTTCGGTTTCCTCCTCGGCGGGGCGGACAGCTTCCTCCAGCTCAGCGATCCTCACCGCGAGGCGATTCCTTTCCTCCTTGAGGCGATTCATTTCCTCCTCGACACCTGCCAGACGCTCTCGCTCCTCCTCGGCACGCTTCAGCTTTTCCTCTATTTTTTGCTGAAGCTCGAGCTGGGCCTGGTTCTGACCTTTGTAGTCGGCCAACTCCTTGCTCACCTTCTCCATCTCAGTTGAGATGGACTGAAAGCTCTTCTGCAGCCTGGTCACCTCGCTGGCAGGGCACACTTCGTCGTTCAGGGCCAGGACGGCCGCGCAGACCCGCATCACGGCAGACACGTCATCCACCAACATCCTCCGCCGAGACACCTTGTCGACGCTGAGGATGGCCTGGGTTTCGGAGCCACCCACGCACAATGAATTATTCCATGTAAAAAAGTTCGGCCTCGTGTGACACGACGGAAGCACGAATTTCACGGCAGGGGGACTATCGGGCTAGGTCAAGTCGACGGTTCCTACAGTCTTCTGCCTCTTGGGAGAACCCTCGGGGCTGACGGAGTCACTCCCTTGGCGAGAACTTGAGGAAACCCTGGGTGTCGGGGATGGAACGGGCTCCTGCAATCGGATCTGCTCGACACGACTCTTTCCTCCTTTCTTCGAGGGTCTGCTAGCTTTCAACTTCTTGAAACGTTCCTCAGCGTTCGACATCTTATCTGCAAAGAAAACAAAGAGGTTAGCAATTCAAAAAGAAAAGAAAAAGGAAGGACACGCCAGGGAAATAGCCCCCACCTAACACTTTGAGGGCCTCCTCGTCGGAAAACGTCTCGAGAAGAGCCCTAGTATTAATCTCTCGGCGCCTCGTCAAGACCTGCTCGTCATCACCCAGAATGAAGTCCCCGTTTGGCGTCACGAACTTTGCCTTGTTAAAACCATTAACGAACGCCACTATCTGCTCGTAGGCCAGGCGATCCCCCTCGATGAGACGGCTAGGCCTGATGATGTAGCTGTCCGTTCCCTTCTTGAAATGCTCCTCGGTCCAGAACAACGGGAACTTGGACACAAGGGTCTCCTCTCGTCTTCCGTCCACCTGTTTGACGACCCGGTTGTACATGGTGTTCACTGCCTCGTGTGTAATCGGCCTCACGAGGTAATACCGGTACTTGAAATCCCGCACGGAGTCCATATACGTGTGAAACAGGCTCGTCACCTATTTGAAGGACACCCAACCGTGCCTACCGTCCCCGACCTGCCGCTGGAGGTGGAATATGCGGAAAAACACGGGCACCGTTGCCCCGATCTGCAGATACTTGCACACCAGCTCGAAGGCCCTGATAAACGCAAGAGAGTCGGGGTGGAGCTGGGAGGGGGCCAATTGCAGCCAGGTAAATATGGCCTGCTGGAAGTCGGTGAAAGGCAGACGCCACCCCGCCTTGTCGAACATGAACTCATAGACGGGGAATCGCATCCCGTCGTACAACGAGCAGATCCGATGATGTGGTCGGGGCCTAAATACGCTCCATGACTTCGAGGAGCCTACGAGGCGGTGCTCGACAGTACAGAAGATTTTTTCCTCCTCTTGGTCGACTAACTCGGACGCCATGTTCAAGGCCTCCTCGCAGGCCCAATCGTCGAGCGTCCTATCCCCGGTGCTGGACGTCTCCGCCATCGGTGAGCTAGGTCCGTCGTAAGTATCCAGTGACCCTTCAGCCACTTGCAACGCATCCATTTACCTGAAAAGCAGACGAAAATGGTGAATTCGATGACCCATATCAAATCCACCCCTTCCACTGCTGATCAAGTGAAAGGGCGAGGAGGATGCGTCGGGGAACGCGGACCCACGACCGTCCCGGGCCAGCGGGGGACCGACCCCGAAACGCTCGACCAAGAGCCCCGGGACATTCTTCAGGTCCCCGGGGAGTTCACCACTTTTCCCCGTGAGATCCAGCAAAAGGAATGGGGGGACGTTCATCCCATGACCCCGGGACATTCTTCGTATCCTCGGTGGATTCATCGTCCCTCCCCGCGAGATTCAACAGATAAACTAGGAAAATCCCGCCGTTTTCGTCGGATATTTCATGATTTCCATGGGAACTTCATCAGTTCACCTTAAAAATCACCCTACAAATACAAACAAAAGGGGGAAAAGAGAGAACTTACTTCAAAAAGTGCTTCCGGTAGGGTTCCGGTGCGGCTGTCTGCAGCGGCGAACGGAGGCGATCGGAAGTTAAAGGGAGAGCGAAGGAAGAGAAAATTAGAGCAAAGGGAGAGCAAAAAACATGCAAATGGCACGGGCTCCCCCTATTTATGGGGCTCCCACGAGTCTCGAGGGCTCCTAGGAAATCGATTGCACTACCCTAGGGTAGCCGCCCTAGGGAATGATGAGCTGTGACGCGTGGCACACGTTTCCCCACACGCGTCTTTTCGTTTCCCAACGGGTACCTTCCCATTCACCTTGCTTCAGACTTCTCGTATCCCCGATACGTCGCACCGCCTCGGTCAACCCATCCTGGGGATTGGTTTATCTCTCCCCGGTTGACCTACTACTCCCCGTTAGCATCCCTTCCTCGACAGGTCCTCGACATGGCTAACCCTTAAGTCATCACTCTGAGGCTCAGAGCAACGACTTGGGGGGCTCCTGTTCCGGACTGGGCCGAGGCCTGCTCATTGGTCGAGCAGGCCCAACCCACACGTTATGGGGCGGCCCAACAAGGACCCCTTTTGGCAAAACCCTCGGGCATTAGTCATGCTCCTGTGTCGGGCATATGCACGGCGTGAGTCGTCGGGCAAGACGATAGGTTCCCCCGATGACTGACTCTCCCCGAGGACCACGTGCTCCCCTCCAAGTCTCTCACCCGTGCCCGCAAACTAGTCCTCCCCCGCGAGGATACGCCCCTCCTCGACACGAGGGCATTGCTCCCCGCGAGGAGTCATCTCCATCCACGCACTTAGTCCTCCCCGCGGGGACATGTCTCTCCTCGACTCCCAAGAGTCCTCCCCGCGAGGACACGTTCTCGTGTAACCGCCCCACTTCCTATGGAATCAGTCTGCCCTAATTCTGGAGATCTAGGAACGGTTACCCCAGGGCGAAGACCACGTGCTGGTCTTCACTATGCCACGTAATCCCTGGCAGTTGCTTGGATTGGGCCTGGCAATCCAGCCCAACGCAAGTAACCGTTGGCCCCGCGCTGGGGGCTCTCTATAAATACCCTCTCACTTGAGAGGGCCAGGTTATGTTTACTTCTACTCTCACTTCTATACTTGCTCTTTCTCTGACAACCACCTTACTTGAGCGTCGGAGTACCTTGCAGGTACACCCCCCCCGCCGTCTTTCAACCTCACCGGAGCTGAAGTTCAACGGACGTCGTTGGCCACCAGAAACTATCTGATCCAGGTACGATCAACTTTTAAATGATAAAAGCAAGCATACAAGCATACAAGCCATTATAATGGCCAAAATCAATCAAGTGACAATGATAAAAGAAAGCATACTTATAACCATACAACTGTTGTATCTAAGTGTGATTAGGAATGGATGCAAATGCGAAATCAATGCAACTAAGAACCATGGTTGAAATCAAGTACCAAAATGAAACAAAAAGCTAAAAGAGAATCATCAAAGTCAAAAGAAGTTTCTCTCAAGAAATGAATCAAAACCAAATTGCATATTAATCAACTAACTTAATTGAAAATTAACAAACAAGAACTTTTTGAATTCTAACATAATGCGTCCAGGTTTCTAGAAATGAACTAAAGGCCACATCAATCAAGACCACATTAATCACTTTTATTCAAAACATTTCAAAGTAATCAAAATCAATTAAATGTAGTGATTAATCATTTTCATTAATATTATTATCATTTTTCTTAAACATGACCTAAAGGATTCAATCACTACATTTTGTTCCAGTTCAAGATTAAAATGCACACAAAAAAAATCAATTAAAATGCAACTAAAAATAACATAAATAACATTAAGTTAAACAAAAAAAATATTATCGTTATAAACGGGCACAACTTTAATTTTGATTCAATTATTTTATATACGGAAAAAATACAATTGTTATAAACGGGCACAACTTTACTTTTGATTCAAATTTTTTAACATACGAAATAAATATTATTGTTATAAACGGGCACAACTTTACATTTGATTCAATTTTTTTTATATACGGAAACAACTTTACTATTCATTCAATTATTTTGTATAAATAGTGTCAAAACAAAACTAATATTTATATACGGGAAAAAATACATTGTTGATTACAATATTTTTATATACGAAAACAATTACAATTGTTATAAATGAGAACAACTTTGCTACTGGTTCAAATATTGAATAATAAATTTTATCGACCATTATATTCTCTCTTATAACATAATTGTCTTATTTGTTAAAAAAACCTAAATGATTAATTTATCTAATACAAATTTCAATAGTTTTTTTAATCATATTATTATTATTATTTATATTGTTGTTTACCTTTCATCTTCTACATGTATTACTATTTCAACTTAAATTTACTATTATTCTTAAGTTTTTTTTTTCTTTCTATTTTTAACTTTGAATCTAACTTTAGTTTCATTTGTTTTTGGTCTACCTACTAATTAATATTTTTTGTTTAATATTTTCAATCATCATTGCATTATTTGAATTTATATCAATAATTAATTTAATTTCTTCTTTTACAACACACAACAATTTCTTATACTTACCAATATAAATTTTTAATTTCAATCATATCTATTTTTATAATTTTACCATTTTTCTTTTCAATTTGATTAACAATTACACGTCCATAACATAAAATCCTCGAACAGACAGGCTCGTGCGAACGCACGGGTTAGTTACTAGTTCATTTAGACGTTTAAAAATTATAGATATAGGAAAAGAAATAGGAAGAGCTAGCATCACAAAAAATTATCAAAATAAAATATCTACTTATATATCATTATTATAAATATTCATATCATGTTTTCAATATATAACATAAGAAAAATTCAATATGAAAATAAATAAAAATTATCATTATTTTTAAAAATCAAAATAATATTCCTCATATTATTGTTAAGTTATATATAACAAACATAGATTTAAATTAATAATTAAATTAGATTAAAGCAAGTATACATATTTTTTTTATTATTAGGAGAATTAGATTTTACACCTTAAATAACTAGAGGAATACAAAAAACATATATTATTATAGAAAATAATCATAGAAAATAATCATAGAAAATAATCATAATCAATATTTATTAAAATTGATCCATTTTCATTTAACATAAGATTTAGTTATATAAATTATTTCTACCCATTAATTAAAATGTTAAAACAAAATTAATTTGAATCATCAAAAATTAATTTATTCTCAATTAAAAATTAAATTCATTTGTGAACCATGTTAGAGAATACTCATTGAGACATGCGCTATAGGCATAGAAAAAAACATAGGAGCAAATTGTCATATATAAAGAATAATTTGTTAACTTTTTTATTAAAACTTTTTACCCAAATAACCCACTTTTTCAAAAAAAAATCCTAAAATACCTCACTTTTCAAAAAAATTCTCAAACTACCCCAGTTAGGGTTTCTGAATATATAAGGGCGCAATTCCAATTGGCGACCCTTTGTTAAGGCCTAAAGGGTGTCGCCAATTGGATTGGAGACACCTCATGCAGTCTCCAATCCAATTGGTGACTTAGTTAAAGACACATAAGGAAGTCGCCAATTCATCTGGAGACTCCTTAGAAACTGAAATTTTTTCTATAAATAGAGGTGTTCTGATCATTTAGTTCCACATCTCATCTCATATCTTTGTTCTACTGATAACATGTATCATCGTCGGTGGGGAAAGTCGCCTATTCGCGTGAGAAGCCTTCGATGGACATGTTGTTTTGGAACATACAAAGTTTCAATCAACTTAAGAGGGAGCTGGATCGGTGGTTAGAAGGATATATTGATGAAGGGGAAAAAATACGAAGTATCGAGAGACTTGATCGGCTGCGTGGGTAGGTTCGTGTTAAGACTGACAAAGATGCGAGGGAAGTCATGTTTGGACCGAATGAAATTAGTTTGATTGTTTTAAATAGTTAGGAATGTTTTATGTTTCTTTTCCGTTAGCTATTTTACGTGTTGTATGTGTTGTGTGTTGTTAGTTTTGTTTGTTGTTAACATTGTTGTAACAAAGACTCATCAATATATGAAAATATTTGGTTACAACAAATGAAACGATAAGCTAAATCATGATGCAGATGTTTCTCCGACATTGGGATAATTTTTTTGGTTGTGTCCGGGCTGACGACATATACTGCATAATCTTATCATTTTATCAGTGGTATCCATTTCAGTTCTTATAAGCTTGCTATTTAGGCATCCCTTTTTCTTTCTTCTCATCTCATCGTTCTGCCAAACTATGTCACCTTGATATAGAGGCCATTATACCTCCATTTGTAGCATTGCGAAGCCTTCGTTGTATATATTCATAACATTAATCGCCTTGTAAACATCAGATAGATAACTATAGGCATCCTGACGAGCATGTGTGCATGCCGCAATGACATGTGATCAAGGTACACGGAAGGCCCGGTACTTGCCACAGTCACATCAACATCTGTTTAGTCTGACAGCATAGGATAAATTGGGCATCCCCTCATTATGGTCCATTATTTCTTGTACACTGAATGTTTGCCTATGACGGTCAAAGATTGTAACTGTATGTGTGCTGGCTCTGATAGTATCCTCTTTCATCAATTTCATTATGCTTTCATTGAATACTTGACCCGACGTTAACACTGCACTCCATCTTTCGCCTCTTGTTGCAAAAAGTGATGCCGACGTATAATAGGTTGATTTCACCAAAGCGGTGATTGGAAGGTTTCTAATTCCTTTGAATACCCCGTTCATGGACTCCACAAGGTTTGTCGTCATGTGGCCCCAACGACATCCACCATCAAAAGCCTTTGTCCACTTTTCCATTGGAATGTTATCCAACCAGCTTCCTGCATTTGCATTTGACATCCTAATTTCATTAAGGTAATATTGAAATTTTGGTTGAGTTATAGCATACCCAACATTCACAACTTTTTTTGCGAAGGTTCTTGTCTTTGATTGCACGCATGAAGTTTTGTGCAATATGTCTAATACAATATACATGGGTAGAAGAATGATTATGCCACCTGTTATCATGGTTATTGTAGGCACTCTCTATATCAACATGCTTGTCTGAAATCAAACAAAGATTGGCTTGTGGAGTGACGTGTGTTCTGAGATTCTTAAGGAAGAAACTCCAAGAAGAAGCGGTCTCACCCTTAACTAGAGCAAAGGCTATGGGAAAGACATTATTGTTGCCGTCATGTGCAACAACCATAAGCAAGGTGCCCTTGTATTTTCCGTAGAGCCATGTTCCATCAATTTGAATAACAAATTTGCAGAATGCAAAACCTCTTATACATGGTTGAAACGACCAAAAGAGACGGTGAAAGATGACATTTCCATCAACAATAGTTCCTTCTTCCCTATATGCCGGCACTGTCTGCATGATTGCAATAGTTCCCGGTGTGTATGTATTTAGCACTACCAAAAATTGCGGTAATTCCTTGTATGAATCCTCCCAGTTGCCAAATACCTGTTCAAAAGCCTCTGTCCTTGCAATCCACACCTTCTTGTACGGGGGAGTATAATTATACCACATCACGATATGAGAGATTATTATACTCACCTTGACCGAAGGATCCTTGTTAAAAAGCGGAAAAATTTCTTGTCAAGTAAGTTCTGCGCTTAGCTTTCGGTGATCCTGAACAATATTTGTGGCAGTGCAACTGTGAGCTGGCTCTATGGAAGCTATCTTCCAAGAATCACTTCTCTTTCTGTAAGACGCAGCAAGCTGAAACTTGCAAAATGGAATACGAAAAATAATGACATACCTTCTCGAATCCGTTCGATGTACACTATAATCAACATAATTATCCATGTGATATTTTTTAATGGCTCGTACACAATCTTCTTTGGTACGAAACTTGTCTCCTTCTTTTAATTCATTCCCTGACCGCATATACGGGTTGTGAAACATATATGGGGATGAATCATCGTCTTGCAAGTCCAGGTCTGTCATATGTTGAGGCGGATAGTATACATGATCTGGAGGTATTGGCACTTGTTCGTCATCCTCAACGTTGTTGTTCAACAGTTGATCGACCAGCGTCTCGCTTCCTTCTTCTTCTTCATCAACGACATTGACCTCCGGTTCAGTTTCATCTGAATATTCTGTTTTGGTTTCATCTGAGTCTACACCTGTTGATTGATTGATGATCTGAGACTGTTGAGATGGAATATTTTGTTGGAGGAACGTATACAATTCAATATAGTTGAAACCATAATGTTCGTGTCTAACGAATATATTTTCAACATCTTCATCATCTCGCACTTTAAGTGGATAAAATTTAACGTGGTTGGTTTAAAAAAACTAGTTTTTGATATATTATTTGTGCTATAGGACCAAGCCCTAATTTCGATTCCAATCTTTCTTTGAAATGCAAGAAACTTGTGTTTCTATTGATTGTGAATCGGATAATATCGGTGTTTTGAAAACCAAACCCAGATACATCAGAGACATATGTCTCTCTGTTGTAGTGGGTGTTAACAATGTATCTTGGTGCAGATGACATATCAAAAGGACTTGTTTGAGACTTACTAATTTTGCTTGTTTTGGGAACATATTAATATGCATGCATGGGAGCATATTAATATGCATTTAACACGTAACAGACTCGCCACCTTAATTGGCGACATAGTCAAATGCATTTAATGAAGTCGGCACATTAATTGGCGACAAGGTACAGGCTTTAAGACACTGTGTCGCCAGAAGGATGTCAGCATGCTATGCATGCATGAAGCAACAACATCTACGTGTACAACTATGGCTCAGTCTACCATGTGTCTCCACTTGGACTAGTAACCCTTTTTAATGGGTGAGTGCAGTCGCCAATTCATCTGGCGACATGGTTCAATGAATTATTCTCCCATGTGACTCCTAATGCACTATATAAGTAAGCTAGAGGTATGGGCTGCATACATCATCTGATTCATACTTGTTGTAGAGAGGTAAAATAAAGTCTAGAGTGTTAGTAGTACCTATTATCTGATTCACATTTAATCAGTTATAATGGCTTTGTTGGCAATGGGTGAAACGCATAGAGACACTGTTGCAAATATCGCGAATTATGTAAGCATTAATTTTTAATGTCTCTATTAATTTTTATTGTCTTTGTTAATTTTTATTGATTTTGTTAATATTTTTTGTATCTATTAATTTTTAATGTCTCTATTAATTTTTGTTTTTAAATTGAAAATTATGTAGGAAGTCTCTAGATTTCGCCCTCGTTCCCATGAATACGTTGCACCTGACGAACTAATTCAACCATACATTGAGCTCGCCAGTTTCGGACATGTAAGTAAAATCATGTCTTACTCGGTTGATGCAAAGTTTATACTAACTTTGCAAGAGAGATAGCGCCCAGAGACACACGCCTTCTTTTTTCCAACCGATGAATGTACCGTGACCTTAAAGGATGTATACATGTTACTCGGTTTGCATATTGATGGTAACACAGTCAATGGACGAACAAACATTGAATCATCAATTTGTGAGGACATTTTGGGTGTCGACTTGCTAGTTGAGAACTCAAGAGGCCAAGGTATCTTACTTTCGTGCCTAACATCATGGTACGCCGGTTTTATATTAGATGAAGATTCTTCAGAAGACATGAAAATAATGAAAACCAGGTGTTATCTTATGCTTTTAATTGGTTTATTTTTATTTCCTGAAGGCACTGGTTCTTCTATGCACACTATGTATTTACCCTTATTGAGAAAGCTACATAAAACAAGAGAGTATAGTCGGGGTTCCGCTTGTCTATCTTATTTATATAGCTCTTTGTGTAAGTGCGCCAAAAAAAACACATCTACTTTTTCTGGATGCGCCGTTTTGCTCCAAGCATGGGGGTGGTCTAGATTGCCATCCCTAGCGCCCGTCAACCACAACAACTTTTCCTTCCCGTATGCACAAAAGTAAGTTAATAACTTAATAATAGTTTATTTCACCTTACCAATTATTGTGTCTAACTAATTGAATTTGAACTTCTTGTTGTTTAGATGGTTGGCTAAGGGTATCAGTTACAATAGATGTCCTAGACATTGTATCATTCAATACCGCAATCTGTTGGATCACCTAGCACTTGCAGATGTAAGACCTCTAAACAAATCAATTTATATTTTATATCAACTATTTTATGATATAATATTTTTCTCTTCTTCAGTTCATATGGTGTCCATATCTAAACATGGAACACCTACATCAAGTTAGAGAGGAAGATGTTGCCGTTTGGACTGCATGCGTCCCGATAATCAGATTCACAACTGTGGAGATGCATAACAGTTACCATGTCAAACTACAATTTGGAATGCATCAAAACATCCCATATTCTCCTGTTGGCATCAATAAATGGCATCTAAAAAGAGTTAATGATTAATGGTACTTTCTAGACTGGAAGGATTTTGCAAAATCTGAGTGTCGTAAATGGATGAACCGCAGCGCCCATGTCTTACGTGACCCGGTGATGGCAACCCCGTCTATACCAACTAATAATTATATGGCTTGGTACATATCGGTTGCAAATGGGCTTGTCTCCGAAGACGGGTATTTATACGACCCACGCCAAACCACCTACACACAAGAAGCTTCAACGTCTAACCCACCAGGAAGGCCATATTACTCACAACCCCCTACACAACAAAATTACCAACCCATTAATCATCCAAACATGGCAAACACTCAACCACAATACCAAGAGCGTCCCCCATACCATCAACAAAATGATTACTATTAAGAAATCCAATATGGCTATGGCCCTAACACAACATCAAGATACAGCCAAAATTAAGGTACATCATACCATAGCCATAATGCCCAAACATCTTTCCATAGCCAAAACGCTCCAACATCATACCCTAGCCTACACACTCAACATCTCAACAACCTTATGACTTTCAAACACCACTACCATTTCAACCTTTCACCAACGAATCCTTCATACCAATGGTCCCCTTCAACCGTCCAGGCCGCACACCAATGACTCCTTCATCACATCCGAACTACTCTAACATGGGTCGCACGCTCAGTTTCCACACACAGGACCTCATAGAAATGCAAGAAATTCTTAGGGAACCATCTGGAAATGTTCCTGGTACTTCAACTCCTCAAACACCTGGCGTGAATCAACAACGAGGGGAACGAGTGCAACGAGTTAGGGTGCCTAGGGGATGTGGAACCGGTGGCCGGTATGACCCACCCGGTCGCCAACATTAATTTATGTAATAGTTTATTTAATTAATGATAATTTTATTTAATTTTGGCAAAAAATTTACAATATGCACCCTGTCTCCAGATGAATTGGCGACAGGGCTTTAAGTTTTCAACTAAGTCGCCAATTGGATTGGAGACTGCATGAGGTGTCTCCAATCCAATTGGTGACACCCTTTAGGCCTTAACAAACGGTCGTCAATTGGAATGACGCCCTTATATATTCAGAAAACCTAACTGGGGTAGTTTGGGAAATTTTTTGAAAAGTGGGGTATTTTGGAATTTTTTTTAAAAAGTGTGGGTTATTTGGGTAAAAATTTCTTTTTAGTACCCCACCATAACAATAATCATGTTCACTACATATCCATATAATCATATATATACAAATATCTTATACCCTTATGTCACAATTTAGATAATTAATACGCGAGGGAAAATTATATATTATAAAAAAAATATAAAAATAGATTTAATAATGAAAGATACAAACCAGTCAAAGGCCTAAAAAAGGCATGGTTTTTGTGAATGATGTAATAAAATATTCAATACTCGGACTCTGCAATTCCATGCCATTATTTTGAATTTGTTATCATTAAAATAATTTTAAAAGAGTTGAAAAAGACGTGTTCTCTATGGTAATGTTTTTCAAAACTTATCCTACAACAATATCAATCATACTATATAACTATATTCATGTTTCTTTTCAGACATAATTGAAGTTCTTGATGCTCTTGAATATGAAGAACATGTTTACTTACCAGGAAAACCTACAAAAATTCTCGAGCTTGAGTTGAGACTACAAGAGTAAGATATATTAAGAGAATTTCTTAATACACCACCTAAGTTTCTTAGACACCGCGCGAAATTCCACTTATGCCCCCTGATTCCGGATGTGCAAATCAGGACGCACCATGGCGTTAAAAAAAATATTTGTCCCGGATGTGCATATGTGGAAGGTCTCCGTATATGCAGATCCGGAAGAATTGTTGATATATTTGAACCTGCATGATCACTCACCCCTTCCCATTCTCAACCTTTCTTCTTCCACACTCACCCTCACCAACCTAAAAAACCCTACTTCATCAATACCATTTCTCACTCAAAAACTCCAACTTTTTGGTGCAACAAATCAAAGGGAGCAAGAGAAGATTGAATTTCAGGTAAATATTCAACTTCATCCACTACATTGCTCACATTATCAATATACTTTTTGGAAAAATAAGTTATGCGTCTTCTGGATGTGTAAATCCAGTACGTATTTAGCATGAACTTGTCCGGATGTGCACATCTGAAAAATGCCTGGAACTTATTAATTTTAATTTTCAGCAATTTTTAATAGGTTTTAGTTATATATATTTATTGTTCTATTATTGTTTATAAATAGATATGGTGCACCCCGATAACATCTCAAAAGAATTAGTTTCGCCGATTTCTCCGAAAGCTGAAGGGATTATTGTAAAGTCGGTTGATGTCGGCGGTGACTTTAATAACAAGCAAGAGTTTGATGATCGTGATAGCATGCTCACATATATTCGTAGGACGGCTATTGGCCTTGGTTTCGGTGTGAATATCGGAAGATCGGATAATGGTTTGGAAAGAAGAAAGGCTTTTGTAATTTTGGGGTGTGAAAGAAGCGGGAAATATCAGGTTCCTCTACGAAAGTTAAAAAAAGACGACACCGATAGTAGAAAATATGAGTGCCCTTTTAAGATTGGTGGTTACATTTTAGCTTCCAAAAAATGGAGATTTAGTGTTTGTTGTGGTATACATAATCACGAATTGTGCTCAAAGTTTCAAGGTCATCCTAGTGTATGTCGGCTCAAGTCGGAAGAGAAGACATGTATTGTCGACATGACCTTGAATCTTGTCCAACCGAAAAATATACTTGCCACGTTAAAACGAAAGAAACCCGACAATGTAGCAAATATAAAGCAAGTGTATAACATTCGGTATCAGACGAACAAAGCAGTTAGAGGAGATTGAAGTGAGATGCAACAACTGTTGAAATTGTTGGATGATAACAATTACGTGTCTCGGTACAGATATCGCGATGATGGAGTTACTGTCCGAGATATTTTTTGGACTCATCCAGATTCCGTAAAGTTGTTCAACACGTTCTCGACAGTGCTCATTCTCGATTGTACCTACAAGACGAACAAGTATCGACTTCCATTATTTGAGATGGTTGGTGTTACGTCTACGGATAAGACATATGCCGTTGGTTTTACATTTTTGGAGTGCGAAAAAGAGGAAAATTTTACATGGGCATTGGAGACGTGTCGGTCACTTTTGAAGAACATGTTCAAATGCCTAAAGCGATTGTTACGGACCACGATACCGCTTTGATGAATGCGGTTGCAAAGGTCTTTCCTTCTTCTAATGCATTACTTTGTTGATTTCACATAACAAAGAATGTGAGAAGTCGGGTTAAACTTGTGGTGGGTGTGAAACAAGTGGAGTCGGAAGATGGAAAATTGGTTAAGGGCGGTGTCATTGTAGAAATAATAATGGATGCATGGAATCGTATTATAAATTCTTCCACAAAAGAATTATATGCCGATTCGGTCATGAAATTCCGAAAAGTGTACGAAAAGTACCGTGCGTTGTTGAAATACGTTGAAAGCACTATTCTTGATCAAGTGAGGGAGAAGATAGTATGTGCGTGGACGGATAATATCCGACACCTTGGAAATACAACAACCAATAGAGTTGAGTCGGCACATGCTACTTTGAATAATTGGTTGGGTAATAGCAAGGGCGATTTATGTCGAGATTGGGACTCCGTGGATCTCATGATTAAAAACCAACATAACGAGATACAAACCACATTTGGTCGGAGTATTACGGTTTTGGAACATCGTTTTAAAGGTGTAATACCCCAAAATTTTCCCTCTCATTTTTCATATCATTTAGCATGTGCTCTCATTGCATTACATTGCATTCAAGTCATAGAAAAATAACACATTCAGCATTGGTTCATCATAGGGCATGTGATCAATTTATTTCAGAGTATTGATCATCCAAAGAAAGAGAGCTAGAGCCATGGGTCTTAAAGCAAGCCTCAAGGGTCTCTTACATCATATATCATCTCATTTGATCCCACAAGTCATTGGAAGATGGGAACTCATCAAGAAAGATGGGGCAGTTCATCATCTCCTAACAAAAGTAGTCAAAATTAGGGTTTTGGTTTCAAGCAGTCTCCTGATGAAATTTTGGTTCAAACTTGATCTCAATGTTTTCTATATGATATCAAGTATCTAAGGATGGAAGATTGTCCTTTGGCTCATTTCAGAAGAGGTTTAATTGATCAGTTGCTTGAGAATCAAGAAATTTGGGGAAAAGTCAAATGTGCAAAGGAAAAAGTCAACTCCTGACTTTTTAAGGTCAAAATCATGAAATTCAAGTCACATATGTTCATTGGACAAGATTTGATCAAGAAATGATGGAGAAAGTTGCCAAATTTAGAAACTTAGGGTTTCCAAAAATGGCAAGTTTTGGACCTTGTTGCACTCTACTTCAAGGCATTCTTTCTCAATGATAAAAGCTTCAAACTTCAGGCCCAAGTTAAGCCAATTAAAGATCACATTCCAAACTACAATTCCATACCAAGAACTCTTCCATTGGATCAAAATTGAGGGAGTTATGATCAATCAAAGTTTGGTAAAATCAAGGCAAATTTCAAGTCATGGCAAGGCAGATTCAGGCCTCCAGGCCATAATTTCATCAAACACGTGGTGTGCCAAATGTCAAACTAGTTTTCTCCATCAAGAAGGCTTCGAATGAAAAATTATTGAACGTTAAAGTTGTTCATCTCCATGTCCTCTCTAACTTTGATGTTGGGTATTTTCTCATTTGAACAAGTTATAAAGGTCATATGAAGGTTCAAACATGAGGGTGTCACACTACAATTCCATAGGCTCATGGCCAGGTCTGCAGATCAACCTCACACGCCCATAAACCAGTTTTGTGCACTTGAGTTCATGACCATTTTCAAGCATCTTAGAGGCTCCAATTACATTTATTTTCCACACCAACCTTGTACTATGGTATCTCATTTTTCCAAGTGACCCAAAACCTTATGATTCCATCCCATATTCATGCAGATATTCTTGTTCAAAGTTGCCTTCATGCCATCTGCTTTCTTACAGGCCAAGTAAACAAAATTAGCACAACCCTGTTTTCCAGGTACCTCATGCGCATATTTCATGTACAGCGTACACAAGGTTGCTTCTTAAAACCTTAGCCACTCTTGCATACATCCCATGCACGTGTACACCCTTCATGTTATGACATTTCTAACACAAATAAGAAGCATGTGCAATAAGTTGTTGTGGCTGCCAAACTCAGCATCATATCACCACCATCCATTCTAATCACCACCATAACACTCCATAATCCTCTCCACATTGAATCACATTACAAATGAGAATTCTTCCACAAGCTTCACTCTCCATTTTCACTTCACTTCATTTCTACTTTCAACTCAGTTAACTCACTCAGTTAACTTGAGTTCTAACTGTTAACCATGAGGGTTAACTCTTAACCATGGATATAAAAGTAATTCATAACAAATTTTGGAGGGGGGGGGGGGGTTGAATCATTTCTTCACATTTTTAAGTTTTGCACATTTTCTCTCTTTGAACTCGTGCTCTCTCCACAAGCTCTTTCTTTCCATTTTTCTTCAAGATCCTTCATCACCACAATGAACTGAAGCTTCTGTATGCATTAGATCCGATCTGTGTTAACTCTAACCTTGGATCCGAATTTCAGCATCATCGGCATCATCTGGTTTTTTCAAGCATTTCAGAGCTTTTCAATTGCCTTTATTTGGCCAATAACGATCTCAGGTGCATGAGGATTCTCCCCTCTGGTTTTCTCTCATCTTGAAGAAGCTTCACGTTCAGGTTCTTCTTCAACTTTTCTTGCACTATTTTAGTTGAATTTCACTTGTTATTGCATGATTTAGGCTCAGTAGGAGCAGTGTGATCATTTGTGTAGTTGATAAGCACCATAGGTGCGTAGTTTCAAAACTTAGGGCAAACTGTTTCTCTTCGAATCTTTCTGTGTGTGATTTGTTTGTGAATTCTAAGACCGGATCCGTGATCTACGTGGAAAGAGGAAGCGATTGGTATAGGTTCGGTCAATTTCTGGCAACATGTGAATTTTGGCCACGGTGGAGACTCGCCGGAGAAGACGACCGGAGTCTTCTCCGGCCGGTGATGTTCATGAACTGTGCACAAACCCTAGGTGGCTTCCAAATTTGATCTTGGCCGTTGGTGTGAGTTGATCTAATGGATGCGTTATATTTAGATTTAAGTGATCTTGTGTGGAGAAGGGCATCCGTGTTTATCATGCACGTGCATTATGATCCACGTGATCTGTTGCTTTTCTGATCATCTTTCCCAGTGAGTCAAGGCTTCGACTAAAGCACATGGTATGGACTGCCTCTAAACGCGCGTAGTGGACCAGGCCTGCTGTGGCTATTCACACCCCCTCTTTTGAGCCCAAGCGTTTTTGAACTGAGTATTCGCTAATGTAGCACCCCCCCTGGCGCATTTCCTTTGTTTTTTATTTTCTTTTCATACCTGTTTGATTTTCTTTTATTAATAATACCAAAATGCATCTAAAAATTCCATGAAAATTCATGAAGCATGTTTAGACATTAAAATAATTTTTTATTATTTTTATTTCTGATTTTGTGAATATCTGATCATATTTTATGAATTTCCTTTTATTTTCTTTTTGTTTGATCTTCTTCATGATACTTGAACTTCATCCATTTATTTTTCCTAGTTCAAAAACCATTTTGCATCCAATCTTTTTTCCATGTTTTAACCATATCTTGAGGCATTAAAAAAACATTTTCCTCATATTTTTAAAGTCATTTTATCATACCTTTTGATGTTCATAATTGTACATTCCTTTGAGGTGTTTCAAGGTGACTTTATTGATTTAGTTGAGCATGTTCCCTTTTGAATTTTGCCATGAGCTTTTTACATGTATTTAGCTTTTGACTTAGGTACTTTGTACCTTAATTTCATAATTTTTTAAGATTCATTTCTATTTTTGCCTTGTTGATGGTTATAGGTAACATTTTGTGTGCTCTCTCTTAACTTCGAAATCTTGTTTGATTAGGAGGCACTTGTGCCATTGCATTAGGACTTGTATGGTCATTTTATAGATCATTTCTTAGATATTATAAGTCATCCATGTTAGATTATAGGTCATTTGTCTTCATATTTTGGTTTATAAATGTTTGGTGCTTATGTGAACTAAATGTGACCTAATTGTGTGCATCTTCTTCTATGTGCCTTAACATGTTTTGTATGCATCTTTGTGACACCATTATTGCATTCTAATATGATCATACACTACTGACTTGCATCCATTCTTACTCATGTTCATGTTTCATCTTTCATTCATAACTTGCATTACAAGTATGCCATTTTATGTGAACTTAAACAATGTTTGAACTTCTTCTCATCTTGTCTTTTCTTCTTGAATCATTGCACTCATGCCTTGTATGATCATTCATTGACTTCCATATTCATTATGATATGTCATTCACTTCTGACTTTGACATTTCTCCAAGCATTCACTCATGTTTGTATGCCATACACATTCTTACTTCATCTTTAATTCATAACTTGAACTTGTGTGACTCTTTGGCACCTTTCTTGACCTAGTTTGATCCCATTAGGTACCATAACCTTAATTAGACATCATTAGACATAGCTACTGACCTTATAAGTCCTTGAACACTTAGGGTCCTTTCCTTTTAGGTTTAAGCTTTGTTTGTTTCTTAAGTTTATTTCCTAAGATGTTTGATGCTTACTTGTCTTCTTCTTTCACTTATGCTTTCCTATTTCATTATTGAACTAACCTTTGCTTGTTGGGGCTAACGGTAAGTTGAGTGTGTGGATATGCTTCCACACACACCTTCTTCCCTCATCTTTTAAAGCTTTCTCTTTTGTGCTTGTGCAAAGCATTTCAATGCTTTCTTTGTTCAACTTCTTTCTTCTCCCTCTTGGTTCATAACTCATCTTCTATCTTAGAAGTGAGTAATGGTACTCTTGCTCTCTTCTTCTTTCTTCTTTTAGATTAGAGTTCTAAACCACGCTTAACCCTTAGGATCTCCAAGCATGATAACATTAGGGTGAGTCTTAGTCCCCTTTAGTCTTTACCTTTGTTTCTTTTGAGTCTCTTCTTTCTCATCTCAAAACAACTTCAAAACATCTAATAAAGGTTGAAACATCTTCATGTGCCATAATCCTTATTCCATGGGGGGGGGGGGGGGGGGGGGGGCTTGCATACATTCCATCTTGGAATATGTTGTAGGTTTTCTAGCATGATGTACAAGTCTTTAACATGAAGTGATTTCACAAACAAACTCAAAAACACTTCTTCATTTTAAAAACAACAAAAACATTTAATAAAGGGAATATGCTAGTGTACTTAAGCCTTTAACTTTGGGAGTAAGTTTGAGGATCTTCCTCCTACTTAGTGTACTTCATCATTATTTCATTTTGGAATGATGCATGAGATGCACATTCCATTGAAAAAGACGTAGGTACACTTACCTATGCAAAACACTTCAAATAAAAAACTTCTAAAACACTTCAAACAAACAATAACGTCTTTCCTTCGGGAATTCTCTTCTCATCTCACTCACTCTCAACGTACGAACGTGCTTCTCCTTGTTCTCTTGCAATACGGTAACGCACTCGATTCAGCGAGCCTGCAACACCTGAGCTAGAACATTAGCCATTCCCTAAAACACAAACAGTTTTCCCTTAGTTAGGGGAACTACGTCGCTCTGATTCTCATGTTCCCGATGAGATACGTAGGCAGTGGGGTAGGGCCCATTTGAGCACTTCTTTTATTTTCCCTACATTTGTTTCTCGTTCTCTCAGTTCCTTTTCGTTTATCACCCTGTGAGCAGTACTTCAAGTGTGGATCCCGTCGAGTACAACGGACGTGAGGGTGTGCTAATACCTTCACTTCACGTAACCGACTCCCTTACCCGTTCTCTTTGGTTCGCGAGACCTCGTTCTTTCCTTTCTCCCAGGTTTGTGCAGCATTACCCTTCCCTTTCTTTTGGGATAAAAATGCCTGGCTGACGACTCTCTTTCTTTCTTCCGCGCCACTTTCGCGTTTGTACTTGGATGAAAATCCCGGGTGCGACAGCTGGCGACTCTGCTGGGGACAGTCGACCTCTTGCTGGTCCCTCCCTGATGCGAGTCTCTCCTAGCGCTTGTTTGTTTGCTTATTGGGTGTTTGATTTGTGTTTGTTTTAGTTTAGCTTTACTGCTTTTATTTACAGCTTTATCGCTTTACTTTACCGCCTTTATTGCATTTTATGTATATCATGCATTATATATTCTGGACTGTCTGGTTTCCTTTGGCGGGATGGGATTGTTATTGTGAGATGAGCCCATTACCCAGGCTCGAGTGTACTTTAGGACTTAGAGTGGACAGTCACAGGGTTCTCATGGTATTTTGCCTCGGGAGTAGTTGTGAGTTCCACAGCCAGAGTGCGACTTTCTTAGGATTATCTTGATTTGACGGTCTTCCTCATTCAGGGTATGACTTTGAGGGTTATGTGCATCTGGTGACCGATCATTGAGGACCTTAGTGGAAACATCCCTCTTTAGTGGTGACAGTGGCAGACCACATTTTGTGGCAAACCCATTCGTACCCGAGGGCCCACTTTGGAACTTGCATAGGATGGCCTTTATTTTGTGGTGAATCGGATGACGATCTCTTTGTTTGGCGATAACATTGTATCCTACGGGCTGAATGTGCTATTGCTTCTCATTCCGGGATCCGAATCTGAGGATCCTACCTTTTAGAACCTACATGTGAGATGGGGGGTTGTTTATAGGTTTGCAGGTAACCTTAACCTTCTACCTACCTTTTTGTGTGGTTCTCATATGATCAGTGATTTGGGTACTTTGTTCTGGTATTCTGGATCTGGTTCTTTACTGGTGCTTGGGTCTGATATTCTTGATATGATGCTACACAGACACTTGGCTTCCTCACAGTTATTGCACCGACACTGCAGATTCTGGATCTGATCACATGCCCAGTTGCATCTCATTGCATACATCATTAACATTTTATGTTTTTTCTTTCCCAGGTCTCAGTACTGTTTCCGATTCCGGTTGGGTATTTTCTCTATTTCAGATGGAAGATCCTCCAAGAAAGAATAATGTGCATTACTGGTTTTCGAAGCCTAAAGTGGGACAGATCAAAGAATTGGCAGATTTAATGGACAGTAATCGGCTGGATAAATTCAGAAAGAGGTTTGGGAACATCTTGAGTTATGTGAGCCTTCTTACTCCAGATCAGCATGATACTCTGCACACTCTCTTGTAGTTTTATGACCCTCAGTTACGGTGCTTCACATTCAATGATTATCTGCTAGTACCTACCTTGGAAGAGTTCTCTAATATTCTGAAGATTTTTGTCAAGGATACTCCTCCTCATTACAGTTCAAAGAATGCTATTCCTGACAATGTCATTGCAGAGGCTATTCACCTGAGGGTATCTGTGGTTAAGGATAATATTAAGGAAAAGGATGGTTGTAAAGGGTTCCAGCTAGACTTTCTAATTGAAGAAGCGAAGAAGAGTTTTGCTAATGGTGATTTGTTTACCTCTAATGCAATCTTAGCTCTTTGTGTGTACGGAATTTGTATGTTTCCGAATATAGCTGGATTTATTGATATGGATGCAATCAGTATCTTTGTAAAGAAGAATCCAATCCCAACTTTGTTGGGTGATGTATACCATTCTGTGCATTACAAGAATGAGAAAAAATGAGGAAGATTGGTAGTATGCTGTGCTCCCTTATTCCATGCTTGGTTTTATAGACATTTGCCAAAGACAGGAGTTTTTGTGGATCTCCGAGGAACTGTTAAGTGCTCCAAGAGGCTCATGGGTCTGACGGCTGAAGATATAGTCTGGTGGCATCGGAAAGACATGGTGGGTATACCTATTCTTATCAGTTGTTGAGCATTTCCAAATGTCCTCTGGTAGGAAGGAGGGGAGGAATCAACTACAATCCTATTCTCGCGCTGAAGCAGTTTGGGTATGCATTAAAAGAACCTCCGTTGGAAAAAGATGTGGCGGAATCCTTGTTTTATCTTGCCAAAGATGGCGAACAAGTGTCATTTTCTATTGCCGAAGCCTGGAACACTCGGGTTAAGAAAGGTAAGATGGAGTTTGGGAGACCTGATCCCACGACTTATCCTCCTTACACTGTGTGGCTGAAGCGCCGGGTAGCCATCACATTGTTGCCATTCTCTGTCGAGCCTCTGTTATATCCCAAGGTAGTTGAGCCAAGGACCTCAGTGCCAATTGAATAATTCCGAAAGCTGGAAGATTTAGTTCATGAACTCAGGCTTGAGAATGCTGACGTCACCAGCCTGTACCAGAAAGCTGCATTTAATAATAGAGGGCTGGAAGAGAAAGTCCACATTGCTGAGAAGATGGCTAAAAGCAGGAAAGAAGAACTCGAAGGGAAGCTGAATTATTTCCTAAGACTGGGCTTAATTGATAAGAATAATGCCAGAGAACGCCAGAATCTCAAGAAGTCTTTGAAGGAAGCTAATGAGGCTATTACCTTGTGGCAACAAAAATGGGCCGATGAACAGAAGCGCCAAGCCAGGATAGAGGAAGAGTTTAAAGCTAAGGTTGAAGAATTGGAAGCTAAGGCCAAGACCTCAGAGGAAGAATTTAAAGCCGCACATGCTCAACGACGGGAGTACCGGGATAGTTTGGAAGAAAGTCAGAAGCTATTACAGGAAGCTCATGCAGAAATAGCTGATCTCAAGATCAGGGTGGAAGTGAAGAAGTCCAGGACAGAGCCAGTCTATGGTAGTACAAGTGGGGAAGAATTGTGTCAGAATATCAACACTTTGTATCAATCCTTCAATTTGAGAGAACGCTTGATCAGAGGCCTGATTGAGATGCCAGAAGATCCCGAGAATGTTGTGCTGTTTGAGGAGGTCAAGAGGCTCAGTCTAGGGTTGCAGGATGTGGTGTTTCGTCTGTTTTAGCTTTCATTATGTTGATGATATCCGGTTACCTACAGAATTGTTGTAGGAACCGATGCTTTAATTTCTGAAGTTGGGTTGTATGTTTTCAAATATTTGTCTAGACTCAGTCCCTTTGGGCTTTCTTCCAGTTATGATATGCTCAGTATTTTCTCCAGTGGCTTTCTTGATATTACATCACTGTTCATTGACACCTGGTTACAACGTCACTTCACAGGATTCTACACTTATTTGTGCACTTGTCTGAATGAATGTTTTTATCAACTACTGTATCTCGTGTGTTATCTGAATGCTGTGGACTTTTGGAATACCGGAATCGGGGCACGAAAAGGTCTGGGAATAAAAAACATAACATTGCATTTCATATATTTCATTTTTGCATTTTGTTTTCTTTTCAGGTACCCTATCTGGTTCTCATAGCTATTCTATTTCAGGAAATATTACTACCGATCACATACACCGCTACTCCACACGAGACAATCGAAACAGAATGGTTGATCAAATTCAGAATGATTTGGCTGAGATGAAGGCCCGTATGGACCAGTTCACGGCTCTCATGACTGGTATGGCACAGAACCAAGAGAGGTTAAGACTTATAGTCGAGTTTCCAGAGGTCACGCCGGAAGGTAATCACGTTGACAATTTACGGCCAAAGGACACTCCTCCTCCTATTGGTATTCTGACTCCTAATGGTAATCTGGGTATTGGGACTGCCAGAAATGTGGGTGTTAATCCTCCTCTAGAAGATGTCCAGGAAGATCAGTTCACCTTGCTGGATGCTGATATGGGTAATCACAATGACAGAAGGTATGATGAGCTGGCCGAGAAAATCAGGGCTATGGAGTGCAAGAACTCTCTAGGCATTGATGTTACTAATCTGGGTCTGGTACCGGGGGTTAGAATTCCTCCAAAGTTCAAGCCACCCACTTTTGACAAATATAATGGCAATACGTGTCCCCAGACACATATTCAGGCTTACTTTGGAAGGATCTCAACCCACACTGATGATGAGAAGTTGTGGATGCACTATTCTCAAGACAGTTTGGCTGGAGCTTCATTGACTTGGTACATGAAGTTAAACAGGGTTGCTGTGAGAAGCTGGAAAGATTTGGCAGAAGCGTTTCTGAAACAATATCAGTATATTATCGATATGGCTCCCAACCGTACTCAGCTGCAAGGGTTATCACAGAACGCTAAGGAAAGTTTTAAGGAATATGCCCAACGCTGGAGAGAAATGGCCGCCCAGGTTCAACCCCCTTTGCTTGAGAGAGAAATGGAGGATATGTTCATGGGTACCCTGCAAGGGACATTTCTTGACAGATTGGCTGCTTGTCCATCGACAGGATTTTCTGATATCGTAATCGATGGTGAAAGGATTGAGAATTTGTTGAAATAGGGGAAGATTCAGGATGTAAGTGGTGCTGGTTCTTCAGGAACAAAGAAACTTTTTGCTAATGGGCAGAGAAGGAGAGAAGGCGAGACAAGCGCTGTGCACAGAGGACGAGGAAAAAGACATTCTCAGGCTTATCACCAAGTGGGTGCAGTGATAATTCCAACATCTCCTGTTCAGCAACAGCAGACACAACAGCAGGTTCAACAGCAGCGACGACCGTTCCAACAAAGGTCTAGGCAGAGGGACCGCAAAATTGACCCTCTTCCTATGACTTACTCAGCATTGTTACCCCAGTTACTCCAATTAAAATTGGTCGAACTTCGTACCATGAGACCTCCTGTTGCTGGTAACATGCCACCCAATTATGATGCTAATGCCCGTTGCGATTTCCATTTAGGAGCTCCGGGGCACAACACCGAAAAATGTTGGGCATTTCAAAACAAGGTGCAGGATTTGATAGATGCTAAAGCAATCAACTTTTCTCCACCTCCTAACGTTATCCAGAACCCTATGCCGAACCATGATAGAGTAAATATGCACGCCATTGAGGATGGAAAGAGGTTGAACTTGGTGACAGATATCAATCGGGTGAAGACTTCATTACTGGTAGTGAAAGATCGTCTATTGAAGGGACAGGTGTTCCCGGGTTGTGACTGAGATTGTTTGGAATGTATGGGTCAAGATAATGGCTGTGACAGACTGAGGATTGGTTTGTAGAATCTAATTAGTGAAGGCCGTCTACAGTTTGACCATGTTGTGAAAGATAATGATGAGGTGTCAGTTGTGATAATTTATTATACTCCTACTGAAATTCAGGTACCTGCAAGGGCAGCTCCTGTAGCGACTATGGTGCCGGAAAGACCTAGCCCTGTTACCATCACGGTGCCGGGGCCGGTTCCGTTTACCTCTGAGAAAGCAGTCCCATGGCACTATGGGGCAGATGTGTACCATGAGGGGAAGAAGCAGGAAGTCGAAACATCGGCTGGTTCAAATGTTGATAATGTGGGTGGTTTGGGCGGCTTTACCAGGAATGGAAGGTTATTTGCTCCACAAACTCTTCGAAGTGATAAAGAAGTCGAGGCTGCGCGAGAGCTTAAAGAAAACAAGTGGCTGAGAGTGTGCCCGTGCCTGAAACAGATCCCAAAATTACCTTCGACAGCGAGGTAGAGGAGTTTATGAGAATAATAAAGAAAAGTGATTACAAAATCGTTGATCAATTGAACCAGACGCCCTCAAAGATCTCAATTTTGTCATTGCTGATGTACTCTGATGCACACCGAGAGGCTTTGCTGAAGGTGTTAAAGATGGCCTATGTTCCACAAGAAATTAATGTCAATCAGCTCGAGAGCGTGATTTCTAATGTCAATGTCAGCCATGGGTTGGGTTTCACGAGCCGAGATTTGACTTCTGAAGGTAGAAACCACAACAAAGCTCTGCATATTACAAGGGAGTGTAAGGGTGCGGTATTGTCCCACATGCTCGTAGACACTGGTTCTTCACTTAATGTCTTGCCTAAGAAGGCGCTGATGAAACTGGAGGTTGATGGATTAATTTTGAGGCCGAGTGATCTGGTTGTCAGAGTGTTTGATGGGTCGAAACGATCTGTATTCGGTGAAGTGGAATTACCTATGCAAATTGGACCTCAAGTGTTCAAGTCTATATTCCATGTGATGGATATACAGCCTGCTTATAGCTGTTTATTAGGTCGCCCATGGATTCATGCGGCCGGGGCTGTTACATCCACATTACATCAGAAGCTGAAATACGTGTTTGAAGGACAAGTAGTAACTGTGTGTGGTGAAGAGGACATTTTTGTCAGTCACTTGTCCACATTCAAGTATGTTGAGATGGATGTGGAAATTCCTGAAACGCTTTGCCAGTCGTTCGAGGCAGTGAATATTGATAAAATGCCTGAATCCTCTCCTACAACAGCTAGAGCCGGCACGTCAATTTCGTCTTATAAGCAGGCCGTCGAGTTTGTTAGAGCAGGTAATGCCCAGGGTTGGGGCAAGCTGATCGAGACATCAGTGAAAGAGGACAAGTTTGGTATTGGCTACCAACCATCTCTGGATTCGGTCGCAAGGTACAACGGACCCATCAATTTCAGTAGTGGTGGAATCATTTATCCAGATCAGTTTTGTGCGACTGCAGAGTATGGCATCGACAGTGATTGTGACTTGGACAATTGGGTACGCCCATGTGTTTCGGGACAACAATTGCAAAACTGGTTCGCTGAGGAAATCATTCAAGTTACTTTTCAAACAGAGTAATTTTCTTTATTTTTCTCTAATCATCATGCATGTTAAAATCTTGCGCTCTGCCCAAGGCGTACAGGTTCATCTGTAGGGCCACACATTTTCATTTGCAATTTTTAATCATTAATAAAGGACGTTTTGCATTCAAATTTCGTTCCCTGTCTTTCATCTTTTATTTTTGCACAAAAACATTAAAAATGGCAATGTCTTGTTTTCTTTTTGTTTTTCAAAAATAAATTCTTAAATAAAGCATAAACCCACTCGTGCAGACTTGATCCTCTGGATTCCACTGATAACGGTTATGTTATGGCCATGTATGACTTTGACAAACCGATTTATCAAGCCGAAGAAGGGGATGAGGAAGACTGTGAACTCCCTGAAGAATTGGCTAGATTGTTGAAACAAGAGGAAAGGGTCATTCAGCCTCACCAAGAGACAATCGAGGTTATCAACATTGGTTCCGAGGACGCAAGGAAAGAAATTAAGATTGGAGCCAGTCTGCAGACTGAGGTAAAGAAAGAGCTGATCAGTATGTTGCGGGAATATGTCGACATCTTTGCTTGGTCATATCAAGATATGTCGGGGTTAGATACAGACATTGTTGTGCACAGGTTACCGTTGAAAGAGGGTTGTCCTCCTGTCAGACAGAAGCTTCAGAGAACTAAACCAGAAATGGCTCTCAAAATCAAAGAGGAGGTACAAAAACAGTTAGATGCGGGATTTCTGGCCATCAATAATTACCCACCATGGGTTGCAAATATTGTTCCTGTGCCGAAGAAATATGGTAAGGTCAGAATGTGTGTTGATTACCGGGATCTTAACAGAGCCAGCCCGAAAGATGATTTTCCATTACCTCATATCGACGTGCTGGTTGATAATACAGCTCAGTTTTCAGTGTTCTCATTCATGGACGGTTTCTCCGGGTACAATCAGATCAAGATGGCACCTGAGGATATGGAGAAGACCACGTTCATTACCCCATGGGGTACATTCTGTTATAAAGTGATGCCTTTTGGGTTGAAAAACGCAGGGGCAACGTATCAGCAGGCAATGGTAACATTATTTCATGATTTGATTCACAAAGAGATTGAATGCTATGTGGATGATATGATTGCCAAGTTGCGAACAAAAGAAGAACACCTGGTTAACTTGAAGAAGTTGTTTGTAAGGTTGAGAAAGTTCCGTTTGAGGTTGAATCCGAACAAGTGAACTTTCGGGGTGCGTTCTGGAAAGCTGTTGGGTTTCATAGTAAGTGAAAAAGGGATTGAGGTCGATCCTGCCAAGGTTAAAGCGATACAAGAGATGCCTGAGCCGAAAACAGAAAAAGAGGTTCGTGGTTTCTTAGGAAGATTGAACTACATTGCAAGGTTCATATCTCACCTAACTGCCACGTGTGAACCAATATTCAAATTGCTAAGAAAAGATCAAACGGTCAGGTGGAATGACGAGTGCCAAGTGGCATTCGATAAAATAAAAGAATACTTGCAGGAACCTCCAATTCTCATGCCTCCAGTTCCAGGGAGACCTTTGATAATGTACTTGACAGTGCTTGAAGGTTCTATGGGTTGTGTTCTTGGTCAACACGACGAGACAGGTAGGAAAGAGCATGTTATCTACTACCTGAGCAAAAAATTCACTGACTGTGAGTCCCGATACTCAATGCTTGAGAAGACATGTTGTGCACTGGCATGGGTTGCTAAGCGATTGAGGCAGTATATGCTCACGCACACAACTTTGTTGATTTCCAAAATGGATCCAGTCAAGTACATTTTTGAGAAACCAGCACTGACAGGCAGAGTTGCACGGTGGCAAATGGTTTTGACAGAATATGACATCCAGTATACTTCTCAGAAAGCCATCAAAGGAAGTATCTTGTCAGACTATCTTGCGCAACAGCCGATTGATGATTACCAACCCATGAAATTTGATTTCCCTGATGAGGACATCATGTTTCTCAAAGCTAAGGATTGCGAGGAACCGCTCCCGGAGGAGGGGCCAGACCCTGAATCCAAATGGAGTTTGATGTTTGATGGGGCCGTCAACATGAACGGATGCGGAGTTGGAGCAGTTCTTATCACGCCGGAAGGTGTTCATATGCCCTTCACTGCCCGAGTAACTTTCGGATGCACCAACAATGAAGCAGAATATGAAGCTTGTATAATGGGGATTGAGGCGAGATTATTTTTCGAATTAAGACCCTCGATATCTTCGGTGATTCAGCTTTGGTAATCAATCAAGTGAATGGGAACTGGTACACACACCAGACACATCTGATTCCGTATAGAGATTATACGATAAGACTGTTGACGTTTTTCACAACAGTAAAGCTGTACCATATTCCTCGAGATGAGAATAAGTTTGTTGATGCCTTGGCCACATTGTATTCTATAATCAAAGTGCAAAGGTGGAACCATGTACCCAAGATTGATGTGTCTCGTCTTGACAGACCTGCATTTGTGTTTGCTGTTGATGCAACGTCCGATGACAAGCCGTGGTTTCATGACATCAAGTGTTTTTTGAAAAGCCAGGAGTACCCGCCTGGGGCATCTACCAAAGATAAGAAGACATTGAGGAGATTGACTGGTAGCTTCTTCCTGAACCAAGATGACGTGCTGTACAAACGGAATTTTGACATGGTTCTGCTCAGATGCGTGGATAGACACGAAGCAGACCTGTTAATGCAAGAAGTGCATGAAGGCTCTTTCGGTACCCATGCCGGAGGACATGCAATGGCGAAGAAACTATTGAGGTTGGGGTATTATTGGTTGACAATGGAGACAGATTATTGCAAGTACGCCCGCAAATATCACAAGTGCCAGATTTATACAGACAAAGTGCATGTGCCTCCGAATCCGTTGAGTGTCATGTCCTCTCCTTGGCCCTTTGCAATGTGGGGCATTGATATGATCGGAAAAATTGAGCCTACTGCTTCAAACGGCCATCGTTTCATCTTGGTCGCCATTGATTATTTCACGAAGTGGGTTGAAGCAGCATCTTATGCCAACGTCACTAAGCAGGTGGTAGCTCGTTTCCTGAAACGGGATATCATTTGTCGCTATGGAGTGCCCGAGAGAATCATTACTGATAATGGTTCTAATCTGAACAACAAAATGATGGTTGAGTTGTGCTGGGACTTCAAAACTGAACATCACAATTCTTCTCCGTATCGCCCGAAGATGAATGGCGTTATTGAGGCGGCCAATAAGAATATTAAGAAGATTGTGCAGAAAATGGTTGTCACATATAAAGATTGGCATGAGATGCTACCATTCGCCTTGCATGGGTATCGAACATCAGTACGCACGTCTACTAGGGCAACACCATTCTCACTTGTGTACGGTATGGAGGCAGTATTACCAGTTGAAGTTGAAATTCCATCCCTCAAAGTCATGATGGATGTCAAATTAGACGAAGCTGAATGGGTTCACGCCAGGTTTAATCAGTTGAGCCTTATTGAAGAGAAACGACTGGCAGCTGTGTGTCATGGGCAGTTATACCAATGAAAGATGAAGCAGGCATTTGATCAGAAGGTGCATCCTCGGGTTTACAAAGTCGGAGATGCAGTACTCAAAAGGATCCTTCCTCCTAATACAGATCACAGGGGCAAATGGACTCCCAACTATGAAGGTCCATTCGTGGTTAAAAAGGTCTTTTCGGGCAGAGCCTTATTGCTTACAACCATGGATGGCGAAGACTTTTCATCCCCTGTCAACTCAGACGTAGTCAAAAAATACTTCGCATAGATAGACCCACTGAACGGAAAAAAGAAAAAAGAAAGTCCAGGCAAAAAAGGGCATCCCGGCGAACCATAAAAATAGAATAAAAAGGTTCGGGCAAAAATTAGGGATATAAATGAAAAAAATAGTACACCCGGTAAGTTGAAAACCCGAAAGGGCAACTTAGGCAAAAAGGGGTATCCCGGTGGATTAAAAACCCGAAAGGGCGGTCCACACAAAAAAGAGATTTAAGCGAACGATTGCGGTCTGAGTTATCTGTACCCCACCACCGTTTCAGCAACTGACATTCCAAAGGATAGGAATCGGTCCAATTACTCCTCAGAAGGCAAGGTCGGGGAGTTTTGAAGACATACTGGCTATAGCAGAACTGAAACTTAGTGGAATGCCGTTTTCACATTGCCATTAGGATAGTTTCTTTTCTCAATTTACAGAAATCTCCTCTTTCCAGGGTTTGCTTCCTAATGTATTTGCCATTTCAGACATTTCTTTAATAAATTGAATTTCAGTCAAAAGCCTCTTATTTTGTTTTTACTGCTTTGTTTGCAAAACGTCCGAATTTTTGATAAATAATTGCTTTGGAAAACATTGTGGCCTTACAATAACATGCGCAGAAAAACATTTAAAATCACTTTGAATGTTGAGTAATCCTGGATGGCGGATTCAAACAACGCAATATCCTGGGGCATGTGTGCGTATTCTTTTGTTGCAGGTAACAGGTACAAGCCTTTCCAAGAGCATGGGTTATTTCTTCCCGACAAGTAATCACTTATCCCTAAGTTCATGATGCTGGGACAACCATATTCAGGAAAGGGTTCCCATATCACCCTTTTGTCACAACTTTTACTGGTTGAGTCCATTAATCAGCTGACGGTCGCTCACGACGATTCGATATCGACAAATTAATTTCCACTGGGTATCGTTGTATCTTATTAAGTCGATTCTCCCATTCAGTACTTTCAATAGCTACAAGCTTTTCTGTGTCGATAACAGTTATGGACTCCCCAGTAGAGTTGCTTTGCAGATCTCGCAGTTAATGTTCAAGACTCAGTGAGTGTCCAAGAGTTTGAAGATGCCAAATATTCTGTAAAATCCTCTTGGTACGATTTCTTCAAATCAGCCGCGTAATCTGGGGAGAAAGTGAGTTTGTGACCCTCCCAAGCATGGGGCATCGTGAAATCCCTCTGGCAAGATGTGTGCCAGATCTATTATCGCCAGTAGAGTAACCTCCCGGTTAATACGTCTAGTTCAAATCTCAGTATTTGTCTAAGAGTTTGAAGATGCTTAGTCTTCTGTAAAATCCTCTCAAGGGGGATCCCCAGCACGAGATGCTTTGAAGCGGTTCTCCCCTGCAGAGTTTGTTGTCAACTTGTTATCCCCAGTGGAGTCATCAATCGGAAGGTTCGCCTAGCGTGGGACATTGTGGCTCGTATTTTAAGCTCGATAGCTTTGCTCCTCAACAGATCAATGTGGATTTTCTTTGTGTTTTCCCAACAGATCTCTAGGGACTCTTTCCCGGCGAGTCGCAACAGGACGTATTCTAACTAGTATCTGGGTATCCCCACAGAGTTCAGCATCGAATCTTGTCAGTAATGCTCCCCATCTGAGTTCTTTGTTCTCCCCGCAGAGGTTTAGCAGATCAACAGAATCTCTTCCTCAACAGAGTGTTAGTACATTCTTTCCCCAGCCAAGTCAGAAATTTGTCATTCCTCCAACGGAGTTGCTATGATCGGAATTCATCCCCAGGCAGATGAAATAATTCTTGGCAGAGTCATCACTCCCTTATATCTCAAAGTCCAATTTATTTTTGGCAAGTGTGACAATTCAAAGCAGGCGAATTGTTCATTCATTTTCCAGCAGAGATATTATCCTTTCAGGAGTCTCTGAGGTCAAATCTTTGATCATTGTTCCTCAGCAGAGTCAGCAGGGATGTCTGATATGAATGCAGAGCGTAATCCAGTGTTGAATTTTTGCAAAAGTCCACCCGCAGCGTGGTAAGCCAGTAGTCGTCTGGCGTCGTTTAAAAGACAATCTTAAAGTCCAACCGCAGATTGGCAAAAGTCCATCTTAGGGTGGAAAATCAGCAAAAGTCCAACCGCAGATTGGCAAAAGTCCATCTTAGGGTGGCAAAGCAGGGCAAAGTCCAACCGCAGATTGGCAAAAGTCCATCTTAGGGTGGCAAAGCAGCAAAGTCCAACCGCAGATTGGCAAAATTCCATCTTAGGGTGGCAAAGCAGCAAAGTCCAACCGCAGATTGGCAAAAGTCCATCTTAGGGTGGCAAATCAGCAAAGTCCAACCGCAGATTGGCGAAAGTCCACCTGCAGTGTGGCCAGCCAGTAGTCGTCTGGAGTCATACAAAAGACGTTCTTAAAGTCCACCCGCAGTGTGGCAAGTCAGTAGTCGTCAGACTCCATTTAAAAGACAGTTTCAAGACCAACCGCAGATTGGCAAAAGTCCACCCGCAGCGTGGCAAGCCAGTAGTCATCTGGCGTCGTACAAAAGACATTCTTAAAGTCCACCCGCAATGTGGCAAACCAGTAGTCTTTTGACGTCGTACAAAAGACATTCTTAAAGTCCACCCGCAGTGTGGCAAGCCAGTAGTCGTCTGGCGTCGTACAAAAGACATTCTTAAAATCCACCAGCAGTGTGGCCAGCCAGTAGTCATCTGGCGTCGTACAAAAGACATTCTTAAAGCCCACCCGCAGTGTGGCCAGCCAGTAGTCGTCTGGTGTCGTACAAAAGATGTTTTCCAAGTCCATCCGCAGTATGGCAAGTGTTAAACTGTAGTAATAGGGGGGTGTTTTTATCGTCTCCACAGGGATTGCCGATATTAGATGCTTGTCATTCAATAGTTGCGATGTTTTAAGTTCAAGAGTTTCAAATGGTTCTTAATTGTTGTTAACATTAATTTGTAGCAAAGATTAATTGGTGACAAAGAGTTTGTAAAAGTTTTGATAAAAGCATGTTAAGGTTAGGCTTCGCTAATCCTTTTTACGTATAAACGATTAATCAAGCATATGAACTCGGTTTCCGACCAATACAACCGCGTATCCTCCCGACTAAGTTTATGTCTAAAGCGAAGTCGTGAGTATCGTTGTTTATACCGTTAGATGATGTCTCACGCTAACAATCTAAACAACGATCATTAAGATCAACACAAAGCGAATAGCAAATCCCAAATCTATGTCTAGAGTTTGGTTTTTAAGAGATGAAATTGTTAGGTCATGATTTGTAGAATCTATGTCTAGAGCAATACAAATCACACATAAAGCATTAAGAGAAAACAACTTCATCTATATTGATCAAAGACTTTGTTCATATACAATAGATCAAAAGCAATACATAAAATCAGGATCAACTACATCTAACCTCAACATAGAGTGTTTAGCTACCCATTCTCATGGTAGCTTGGATGACAAGTAAAGAGAGGAGATGAATGAACATCCAAGTCGAATAATCGAGAATGGATGTGACTTCAGCTTCTCCAAGTGAAAATCCACTCTTAGATGATCAAAATACTGAAAACTATGTTTTTGGATGAAAAATGAACAAAAGATCCTTTACAAATAAAGTAAAAATCTATTTATACAATTCCAAAATCTGCAGCACTCGCACTGCGAGCAGATCATTCGCACTGCGAATGTGGGAAAAATGGCACTTTAAGTGCCTCAGAACTTAAACCGCCCAAAGCTAAGATCGTGGGTTTGCACTGCGAACAATCCATTCGCACTGCGAATGAGAGAAATTTTACCTCAAAAACATTCTGCCACCCTTCGCCAGCACCTTCGCATTGCGAACCAACTAGCGAGCCTTCGCTAGGATTTCGCAGTGCGAACTCTTGGATATTTTCCATGAAAAACATTCTGCCACCATTCGCTGGGAGCTTCGCTGATGTTCGCAGTGCGAACCTTCGCTGGACCTTCGCACTGCGAATACCCTGTTGCAGCAACAATTTCAATGGCAACTTGTATCCACTCTTTGTGTCTCACAATTATGATCCTTTCATGCCTAAACCTGTACATTAACACACAAATTACAAGCTCCACTCATGTATTCCAATGTAAGCACTACAATACAATTTACCACTTAAATCAACCGATTCCACATGGAAAGTAATGAAAAATGCCAATTATTGCATACAAATATATAACATGTTTGACATCTAACAAACTCTCCCCAACTAACTCGTTGTTTGTCCTCAAGCAAAGTATGCCTCTCACGAGGATTTGCTCGAGCATTCAATTCAACCAAGATGCGAAAAACGGCTCAACTAAACAACGATCACAACAACGCAACCATTACACAATTCAAGAACCTATAATATTGTAAAAGAACGTGACTCTTAAACAATTTTAAACAATGTTTCAAGAGACAACTAACTCATCATGCACATGTCATTCTACACTCCTCTTCGAAAAAGGATTGAAGGCAAATGTGCATACAAGCACGGGACAATTACACTCAAATGACCAATGATGCAAATACTAAGCAATTCATACCATATCTCCATGAACACAAAAGAAATCATGGAAGTAAAAGATCACTAAGGACTTCAAGGATGTAGCTTGGTCGGGTAAACAAAAAAGGGTCATTTCTAATGGCCATTGAAACGAAATTGCCGATGCAAAAGAACATTCACTAAACAACATATTCACACATCTCAACTTCATTTCACCAATTTTTCATCTGGCCTTCACAAACTACCGTGCACATTTATTGAATCTATTTTTTTTTCCATTCAAGCAAGCAATTTCTCATTTGTACATCATATTCACACTCTTTTCTTTACATGCTTGCTTGAATTTTTTTCAAAATTTTGAGTAATGCACCCATCTTCTTTTCATTCTCCCCAACTTATTTTCAACTCAACCTAAAGTGAATTCTCCTTGCTTTTTAAGGCAAGGAAATCAAAGTATACAATTTTCAAAGATTCAAGAAGAAAATGTTAGAAACTCACCAAATTCAGTGATGAACTAAACTTGCACGTGATGCACATAAAACGAGTTCATCACTAAACCGAGTTCTACACTGTTTAGGCTCAAAGGGGCTACCAAATGCTCACTCCTCACGGGTGACTTACTATATGGACATGGTTGTGCTCACTTTCAACAAGTGCCTTGATCACTTCTCATACTTCCACAAAATCACATGGTCACAAGATAAGGCATGAATTAAAAGTAAAAACAACATTCATCAACAATCCTTAGCATATAGTAACACTTTGGAGGCTTTTCACTTTAATGGTTTGTGATCCTAAAATGACACATGCATTCAAAGGAAGTTGTAACATGAAACAACATTTTCAATCGCACCAAGACACAAAGTTCTAAAACATACAAAATTCCCGAACTAAGTAACGATGTACCTTGTCGCAACATAATGCTTAAGGCACTATCATCGCCATCCAACTTGGGAGAATCTTCTTTTACAATAAAGAGTCACCAAAAAGAAGAAAATATTAAATTCTCACAAGCATACCACATAACACATATAAACAATTTTAGGAGCCGAACATTCATAAACTGAAGAATTCAACTCCTAACATAAACGCATACCAACAATTTAAGTGTTGAGCATTCGTAAACTGAAGAATTCAACACTTAATACAATAATTAAAACCGAAATAATGATAAAAGTAAAACAGAATTTTTTTTGAAACAACTAACAATACTCATAATAATAATAATGTGCTTGGTGTAGAAACACCTACATAGTCAAAAAGTACCTCAAGGGTACGAGTACATAATAATAGACTAGTAAAAGATGAAAAAGACTAGTAAAAGCTGAAAACTGAATACAAGTAAACTTCACTTTGGTGACCAAAGGAAGTAAAAAAGTCTGGAAACCACAAAATCAGTCATCATCGGACTCTGTCTCGAGAACATCGGTCACCTGCTCATCATCACCATCAGAACCAGAACCAGAAACCTCCACATCCTCGCCATCGCCATCTCCCTCCTCATCAGCATCATCATCCGCAGGCTCAACTGCATCCTCTCCCCCTTCGAAAACTGGCCTGGCCTCAGGCCATCCAGCATACGCGAGGAACTGCTCCCTCGACATCAAAGACTGCTCCGTGGCGGGATCCCAAATCTGCAGCTGAAGTACTTGCATAGAGTCATGTAAATCAAGCATGGCATGCTGAGAAGAGGCAATCCAATCCCAGTTGTACTGGCAAATCTCCTGCTGATAAGGATAGAAATTAGGAGACCCAGAAGCACCACCCTCACTCGTACCAGCCTCTGCACCACCCCCTGAAGACTCAGCCCTAACACCCTTAGGTTTGTAAAATTTGTTGACGTATCGATCATCGATAGCCGACGTGACAGTGACCTGATGACGCGAAGGCAACTGAACACCAGCCTCAGCACATAAGGACATGATCAGACAAGGAAATGCGGGAGAGGCATTCTTCCTCGACGCGTTTCCTCCTAAACCACTCTCAACAATCACCCTAATTTCATCAGCAATAATCCTCGCGACATCAATCTGTATATTGGTAAGGATGCTATGGACCAAGTGAGCAAGGGGTACTGGCACTGTTGAGGAATGTGACTTTGGTTTTATGTTGGTGACGACCAAAAGTAATACCAGCTGTGCCAAAGGCAACATGTCCTCCCGGTGATACCTAACAGCCACTCCAGAATGGTTGAACTTCACATTTTTACCCGGGCACAACAGATCACGAGTCATATGTGGGACATCACGGTTACGGTTCAGAGTTCTATGATAAGTATCCTCCTCACTCGCACGTAATGGTAGAGGGTTACCAAGCACCTGGCTAATTGTCCTTCGATCAAATCGCACAGTTTTTCCTCCAACCATAGTAGTCCAATTAAACAGATCACCCTCATCAGGAAGGGCATTTGCATAGAATTCCTGAACTACCTCCACGTTATAAGAATCAAGGGGAGTTATCAGCTGATCGCACTTTTTTGCATGCAAGAGGGCAGCAATAGTGTGATAACTCCCTTGATCATTCAGAATGAACCTCTTCTCTGCCAGGATAGTCCTTTTCTCCAAAACTAAATAACTTTCAGCCTGCCTGTGTCCTCTAAACCTAGTATCGTCGAATTGAATCGGTACTTGTCTTGATGTAGATGCTTTCCTTTTCTTGGCAATACTAGTCTTAGGACCCATCTGCACAAATTAACAAACCAAACAACATAACACCAAAACAGATCATTAGAACTTAGGACACAAATGTACAGGCTGAACTAAAAAAAACAAAAATCTGGGCTGCTCGCTGCAACACTCGCACTGCGAATCCTGGCGAACATTCGCCCCAAATTCGCACTGCGAAGATGCCAGCGAATCCACGAAAATTCTGAAAAATAATAGCAGACCCAGATTCCACAACATGGCATCATTCTACATGTCTTATATACTCTAAATCCAGCAAAAAATTCAACATGCATCACAACAAACCTAACACAGAACTTAACCCAAATTGCTAAATATTCTAATGCACTTTTCACAAATAAACCCACAACTAATAGAAAGCATAAAGAAAAGAGAAGCAAACCTGGCATGGAAATGGCAATTGAGAGAAAAAAAACTGAGAGATGGACAGAAAAACCACACGTGAGAGAGAAAGAGAACTTGAGAGATTTTTCTTTTTCTTTTCTTGGTCTTTGAAAGTGATGGTTAAGTTGACTAGGGTTTTTTCCCCCTTCAAGTCATCAGCCACATAACATGGGTCTTGGGCCTACGTGCAAGCCCACCCAATACTAAACCCTCACTTTTAATGAGGTGGCAGCAAAACCACAAAGTCTGGTTCACTGACATTCGCAGTGCGAATGGCTGGCGAATGCTCGCCCCAGACTCGCAGTGCGAATGAGCCAGCGAACAAGACAGTTTTGCAAATTTTTCAGGGCTGTCCTGCTGCCACAATGCAAATGGTTCAAACTTGTAAAATCACTTAAAACAGCAAATTAAAGCAAAAATACTTACAATGCTGGGGTGACTCCCAACAAGCGCTTGTTTAACGTCGGCTAAGCTCGACGGTCCATCGCAACCTCAAGGATCGCGGAAAGGCACCACAACGGGATTCCGCTCGAAATCTCCTCCAAGATAAACTTTTAATCTCTGACCATTAACTGTCCAATTTTCCTTTGACGTTGTGTCCTCAATTACAATTGCTCCATATGGCTTGATTTCCACAATCCGAAACGGACCGGACCATTTAGACCTTAATTTTCCTGGAAACAATTTTAATCGGGAATTGAACAGTAGGACCAGTTGTCCTACTTCAAACTGTCTGATCAAAATTTTTCTGTCGTGGTAAGATTTGACACGCTCTTTATACAGCTTGTTGGAATCATACGCCTGGAGCTGCAATTCATCCAACTCGTGCAATTGAGTTTTTCTTTTTTCACCGCTTAGAGTTTGATCAAAGTTCAAAAATTTTAAGGCCCAAAATGCCTTATGTTCCAACTCTACCGGTAAATGGAAATTCTTACCGTAGACCATTTTAAACGGCGTGAGACCAATCAGAGCCTTAAAAGCGGTCCGATAAGCCCACAAAGCATCATCCAGTTTGTTTGCTCAATCCTTTCTCGAGGCCGAAACAGTTTTTTCCAAAATGCGTTTTATCTCTCGATTTGACACCCCCGCTTTCCCATTAGGCTGAGGATGATATGGTGTTGCAACCTTATGCTTCACACCATATTGATCCAGAGCTTTTTCAAGCTGAGTGTTAGAGAAGTGGGATCCTCCGTCACTTATCAACACTCGCGGGGTACCAAAACTCGCAAAAATGTTTCTTTTCAAAAACTTCACCACAGTTTTTCCATCGGCTTTAGCACAAGCTATCGCCTCAACCCATTTAGAAACGTAATCCACAGCGACCAAAATGTATTCATTAGAAAATGAAGATGGGAATGGACCCACAAAGTCTATCCCCCAACAATAAAAAACTTCAATTTTTAACATATTTTGCAAAGGCATTTCTTGCCGCCTTGAAATTCCTCCACTTCTCTGGCATTTGTCACACTTTAGGGCATACGCATGCGCATCTTGGAATAACGACGGCCAATAAAAGCCCGATTGAAGGACTTTAGTGGCCGTTCTTAACCCATTGAAATGTCCTCCATACGGAGAGTTATGACAATGCCACAGAATATTCGTGGCTTCCTCTACCGACACACACCTTCTTAAGAGGTTGTCGACACCAAGTTTAAACAAATGAGGTTCATCCCATACAAAGGACTTGGCATCCGACAAAAATTTTCTTTTTTGATGGTGCGTTAGACCGTCCGGTATCAATCCGGCGGCTTTGTGGTTAGCCATGTCGGCGAACCACGGTCTAACCTGCACCTTAAAAAAACTTTCATCAGGGAACTCCTCTTTGACTTCACATTCTTCCTTGGTCACGTCAACGTTTACCAGGCGGGATAAGTGATCCGCCACCAAATTCTCGGATCCTTTTTTGTCACAAATTTCTAGATCAAATTCCTGTAACAAAAGGATCCACCGAATAAGCCTCTGTTTAGAATCAGGCTTGGTGAGCAGATACCTTATAGTCGTATGGTCCGTGTAAACGATGACTCGTGAACCAATCAAATAGGAACGAAACTTCTCCAACGCATACACTATGGCAAACAACTCTTTCTCAGTTGTTGCATAGTTAATTTGAGCCTCGTTTAACACTTTGCTCGCATAATGTATCGCGTGAAAAACTTTCGTTTTCCTCTGACCCAAAACAGCTCCCACCGCATAATCACTTGCATCGCACATTAGTTCAAAATCCAATTTCCAGTTTGGTGCAATGATTATCGGTGAGGTAGTTAAACTTTTTTTCAAAAAATTAAACGCAAACATGCAAGATTCGTCAAAGTCAAAAATCTTACCTTGGATGAGCAAATTGCTCAATGGTTTTGCTACCTTTGCGAAGTCCTTGATGAACCACCGGTAGAATCCTGCTTGTCCGAGGAAACTCCTTATGCCTTTCACATTAAACGGTGGTGGCAATTTCTCGATAACGTCCACCTTGGCTTTATCAACTTCAAGGCCCTTTGAAGAAACTTTGTGACCAAGCACAATTCCTTCATTCACCATAAAGTTGCATTTTTCCCAATTTAGTACCAAATTAGTTTGCACACACCGTTCCAACACTGCATCCAAATTTTTCAAACAAATATCGAACGATTGTCCAAAAACCGAGAAATCATCTATAAAGACTTCAATGGTCTTTTCTATCAAATCCGAGAATATCGCTTGGATACACCGTTGAAAAGTCGCCGGTGCATTACATAATCCAAATGGCATCCTCCTATAAGCGAAGATTCCAAAAGGACATGTAAAAGCGGTTTTTTCATGATCCTCCGGGTTCACAATAATTTGGTTGTAACCCGAATAACCATCCAAAAAATAGTAGAATTGTTGACCGAAAAGCCTTTCGAGCATTTGATCCATAAAAGGTAGAGGGAAATGATCTTTTCTCGTAGCTTTGTTCAACTTACGGTAGTCGATGCACATTCTCCACCCGGTCACGGTTTTTGTTGGAATGAGCTCATTTTTCTCGTTTCGGACCATCGTTACTCAGCCTTTTTTCGGTACCACATGCACCGGACTAACCCAAGGGCTATCAGAAATGGGATAAATCATTCTGGCATCTAACATTTTCACCACTTCCTTCCTAACCACCTCTTTCATGATAGGATTTAAGCGGCGTTGCGGTTGGGCAACCGGTTTGAAGTCTTCCTCCATAAATATTCAATGCGTGCAATACGAAGGGCTTATGCCTTTGAGATCGGACAATGTCCATCCCATTGCATCCTGATTTTTTTTCAACACTTGAATTAATCAGCTCTTCTCGTTTTCAGATAAAATACTACTTATGATCTCCGGTTTATTACCACTGTCATCGAGAAAAGCATACTTCAATGTTGAAGGTAACACTTTCAATTCAAGTTTGGATTGTTCATCATTAACCACTTTTTTTAGAATTTCCTCTTCATACTCCCGAGGTTGTAATTCATCCAAAGCTTCAAGTTCTAACAGACACTCTTCAAGATCTTGCTCTTCTTCAACCGAGAATACTTCCAAGGAATAATCCAAAGCTCTTTGTAAAGGGTCAATGACATGAATTTGCTTTGTAACTTCAATACTTGCTTCCTCCGTTGCATCAATTCTGAAACAATCACCTTTATCCTTCTTGTGCTTCATGGCATCATAGAGATTAAAACAAACCTCTTCATCTTGGACTCTCACTTTCATGAGACCATCGTCCATGTCAATTGCCATACGGGCAGTTTTCATGAAAGGCCTTCCAAGAATCAAAGGTGCATCCTCATCCTCCTCCATTTCAATGACAACAAAGTCTATCGGAAACAAAAATTTGTCCACTTTGACCAACACATCTTCCGCTACACCGTGAGGACGGGTAGTGGATTTATCTGCGAGTTGCAACGTCATTTGAGTAGACCTCAATTCCATGTGGCCTAACCGTTTCACAATTGACAAAGGTATCAAGTTGATACTAGAGCCCAAATCAATCAATCCATTGCCCACATAGATGTTTCCTATAGTAACCGGCAAGGTGACTCGTCCCAGATCACATTCTTTCCGCGGGAGAGTACGTTGAATGATTGCGCTACAGATAGCATCTACCATAATGGTTTCCTGATCCGTATACCTCTTTTTCTTCGTGAGGATATCCTTCATAAATTTCGCATATTTAGGCATTTGCTCCAAAGCCTCGAAAAATGGGATATTTATTTGTAATTGTTTAAAAATATCCATAAACCGAGTATAGTGCATTGCACTATCTTTCTTTGTAGGAGCATGAGGATAAGGTAAATGTTGGATCGAAATATTGTTCACCGGTTCTTTTCCCTTCCTAGTTCTCTTCACTTTTTCTTCACTCTCTATTTCTTTCTCATCCTCACTTTTTTCATTCTTATTTTCAACTAAAACACCCTCTACATTTTTTTCTACTTCCATCTCCACACTATCTCTTTCTTTATCAACTACAACCTCCTCCTCCACTACTCTTTTACCTACATCCATGTCAATCTCTCGTCCACTTCTTGTGAGAATTGCTTTACAATCTTTAGGATTTGGAAGAGTATTTGCCGTAAAGTACCCTTTTTGTTGGTCGGCCAATTGTTTAGATAATTGCCCGACTTGTGTTTCAAGGTTCCTTATGGCAACATCTGTATTCTTTTGATTGGACATGGATATTTGCATAAATTGTGTTAGAGTGTCTTCCATCTTCGTATTTCCAACGGGAGCTTGCGGAGGTTGAGTGTAATTATGATATGGTCGACGGTTTGATGATCCGGCTTCTTGCGGTCTCCATGGTTGTTGATAACCTTGGTTAGCCCGTTGTTGGTAACCTTGGTTGCCTTGTTGATACGGAGGTCGGGGTTGGTATCCTTGATTTCCAGCATAGTTTACTTCCTCCACAACTGGAAGACAATAACCGGTCGGATGGTCGCCTCTACAAAGTTCACAAACCAAGACTTGTACATTTTTACTCGAGGAATCATGAATTTCTTTAAATTGTTGAGGAAGTTTAGACATTGCCTTTGTCAACAATTCAACTTGTTGTGATAATAACTTGTTCTGCGCAAGTATAGCATCGTTTGTTCCCAATTCCAAAACTCCGGGAGTTCGTTGAGAAGGTCCACGATTATGACTACCTTGATGGTCATTCAAGGCCATCTTATCAATAATAGTTGTGGCTTCTTCTGCGGTTTTGCTTAACAAGGATCCACCAGCGGTGGCATCCAACAAGGTTTTATGTACAAGTTGAAGTCCATTTCGAAAAATATGAATTTGTGACAATTCATCAAAACCATGGCCCTTGCATTTTCTTAACATTGATTTGAATCTCTCCCAAGCTTCATTGAGATATTCATTGGCTCCTTGTGTGAACACCGCGATGGCGGTCTTTGCCTCCATAAACCGAGTGTGTGGGAAAAATCTCTCCAAAAATTTCTCTTTCGGTGAATTCCAATCCGTCATTATTGCTGTTGACTGATCAAGGTACCATTCCTTGGCCTTCCCAATGAGGAAATGCGGGAATAGTCTCTTGAACAGAGACTCCTCTTCTGCCTCGGGTGCACCAGTCGCTCCCGCTATTTCATAGAATTTCGTCAGATGAGTAAATGGATCTTTATGATCCATACCCGTAAATAGACTTTGATATAATAGTTGGAGAATACCGGTCTTCATTTCAGAATGACGACCGTTCTGTGCATGGCGAGCAAACTGGGCATTGTGTCTCGGACTATTAGTGCATGGCCTAGAAGCAGGTGGTGGTGGTGGTGGTGGATCTCCCTCCATAACTGGAAGTATTTGTGGAAGTGGTGGTGGTGTAGAAGTATTTTCCTCTTGTTCTCGCTTCTGTCTTGCTAGCTGTCTCCTTCGTCTAGTTCTGTTGTTGATTCTACGAGCGGTTCTCTCAATCTCAGGATCGAAAAGAAGTTGGTTTGCCGGTAGTTTCCCTTGCATAAAACAAAGTCTGTACACTAAACAAACAAATTAACAAGTTCAAGAAAAAAGGTAACAAGCTTAAAATAGCACAACTATCGCAATGCTTGCAATATCAATGAACAGTCCCCGGCAATGATGCCATTTTGTTAAACTGTAGTAATAGGGGGGTGTTTTTATCGTCTTCACAGGGATTGCCGATATTAGATGCTTGCCGTTTAATAGTTGCGATGTTTTAAGTTCAAGAGTTTCAAATGGTTCTTAATTGTTGTTAACATTAATTTGTAGCAAAGATTAATTGGTGACAAAGAGTTTGTAAAAGTTTTGATAAAAGCATGTTAAGGTTAGGTTTCGCTAATCCTTTTTACGTATAAACGATTAATCAAGCATATGAACTCGGTTTCCGACCAATACAACCGCGTATCCTCCCGACTAAGTTTATGTCTAAAGCGAAGTCGTGAGTATCGTTGTTTATACCGTTAGATGATGTCTCACGCTAACAATCTAAACAACGATCATTAAGATCAACACAAAGCGAATAGCAAATCCCAAATCTATGTCTAGAGTTTGGTTTTTAAGAGATGAAATTGTTAGGTCATGATTTGTAGAATCTGTGTCTAGAGCAATACAAATCACACATAAAGCATTAAGAGAAAACAACTTCATCTATATTGATCAAAGACTTTGTTCATATACAATAGATCAAAAGCAATACATAAAATCAGGATCAACTACATCTAACCTCAACATAGAGTGTTTAGCTACCCATTCTCATGGTAGCTTGGATGACAAGTAAAGAGAGGAGATGAATGAACATCCAAGTCGAATAATCGAGAATGGATGTGACTTCAGCTTCTCCAAGTGAAAATCCACTCTTAGATGATCAAAATACTGAAAACTATGTTTTTGGATGAAAAATGAACAAAAGATCCTTTACAAATAAAGTAAAAATCTATTTATACAATTCCAAAATCTGCAGCACTCGCACTGCGAGCAGATCATTCGCACTGCGAATGAGGGAAAAATGGCACTTTAAGTGCCTCAGAACTTAAACCGCCCAAAGCTGAGATCGTGGGTTCGCACTGCGAACAATCCATTCGCACTGCGAATGAGAGAAATTTTGCATCAAAAACATTCTGCCACCCTTCGCCAGCACCTTCGCACTGCGAACCAACTAGCGAGCCTTCGCTAGGAGTTCGCAGTGCGAACTCTTGGATATTTTCCATGAAAAACATTCTGCCACCATTCGCTGGGAGCTTCGCTGACGTTCGCAGTGCGAACCTTCGCTGGACCTTCGCACTGCGAATACCCTATTGCAGCAACAATTTCAATGGCAACTTGTATCCACTCTTTGTGTCTCACAATTATGATCCTTTCATGCCTAAACCTGCACATTAACACACAAATTACAAGCTCCACTCATGTATTCCAATGTAAGCACTACAACATAATTTACCACTTAAATCAACCGATTCCACATGGAAAGTAATGAAAAATTCCAATTATTGCATACAAATATATAACATGTTTGACATCTAACAGCAAGCCAGTAGTCGTCTGGCGTCGTTCAAAAGACATATCTCCAGTGTTATGGTTATCATCAGATTTTTATCCAAGCAGAGTTCATTTGGTTGGGTTTATATCCCTTTTCTTCTTCTCCACAGAGTGCAAATTTTCTGGTTATTCTTGGTATTCAATCCCTCCAAACCTTGAAAGTCTGAAAGCAATCGCTATCATCTATTCAAGTCTACAGTGATTGAATAGGGGCACCTGTAATACCCCAAAATTTGCCCTCTCATTTTTCATATCATTTAGCATGTTCTCTCATTGCATTACATTACATTCAAGTCATAGAAAAATAAAACATTCAGCATTGGTTCATCATAGGGCATGTGATCAGTTTATTTCAGAGTATTGATCATCCAAAGCAAGAGAGCTAGAGCCAAGGGTCTTCAAGCAAGCCTCAAGGGTCTCTTACAGCATATATCATCTCATTTGATCCCACAAGTCATTGGAAGATGGGAACTCATCAAGAAAGATGAGGCAGTTCATCATCTCCTAACAAAAGCAGTCAAAATTAGGGTTTTGGTTTCAAGCAGTCTCCTGATGAAATTTTGGTTCAAACTTGATCTCAATGTTTTCTATATGATATCAAGTATTTAAGGATGGAAGATTGTCCTTTGCCTCATTTCAGAAGAGGTTCAATTGATCAGTTACTTGAGAATCAAGAAATTTGGGGAAAACTCAACTGTGCAAAGGAAAAAGTCAACTCCTGACTTTTTAAGGTCAAAATCATGAAATTCAAGTCACATATATTCATTGGACAAGATTTGATCAAGAAATGATGGAGGAATCATCAAAAATCAAGAATTGTACAAAGTTGCCAAATTTAGAAACTTAGGGTTTCCAAAAATGGCAAGTTTTGGACCTTGTTGCACTCTACTTCAAGGCATTCTTTCTCCATGATAAAAGCTTCAAACTTCAGGCCCAAGTTGAGCCAATTAAATATCACATTCCAAGCTTCAAATCCATACCTAGAACTCTTCCATTGGATCAAAATTGAGGGAGTTATGATTAATCAAAGTTTGGTAAAATCAAGGCAAATTTCAAGTCATGGCAAGGCAGATTCAGGCCTCCAGGCCATAATTTCATCAAACACTTGGTGTGCCAAATGTCAATCTAGTTTTCTCCATCAAGAAGGCTTCGAATGAAAAATTGTTGAACATCAAAGTTGTTCATCTCCATGTCCTCTCTAACTTTGATGTTGGGCATTTTCTCATTTGAACAAGTTATGAAGGTCATATGAAGGTTCAAACATGAGGGTGTCACACTGAAATTCCATAGGCTCATGGCCAGGTCTGCAGATCAACCTCACACGCTCATAAACCAGTTTTGTGCACTTGAGTTCATGACCATTTTCAAGCATCTTAGAGGCTCCAATTACATTTGTTTTCCACACCAACCTTGTACTATGATATCTCCTATTTCCAAGTGACCCAAAACCTTGTGATTCCATCCCATATTCATGGAGATATTCTTGTTTAAAGTTGCCTTCTTGACATCTTCTTTCTTACAGGCCAAGTAAACAAAATTAGCACAACCCTGTTTTCCAGGTACCTCATGCGCATATTTCATATACAGCGTACACAAGGTTGCTTCTTAAAACCTTAGCCACTCTTGCATACGTCCCATGCACGTGTACACCCTTCATGTTATGACATTTCTAACACAAATAAAAAGTTTGTACAATAAGTTGTTGTGGCTGCCAAACTCAGCATCATATCACCACCATCCATTTTAATCACCACCATAACACTCCATAATCCTCTCCACATTGAATCACATTACAAATGAGAATTCTTCCACAAGCTTCACTCTCCATTTTCACTTCACTTCATTTCTACTTTCAACTCAGTTAACTCTCTCAGTTAACTTGAGTTCTAACTGTTAACCACGAGGGTTAACTCTTAACCATGGATATAAAAGGAATTCATAACAGATTTGGGGGGGGGGGATTGAATCATTTCTTCACATTTTCAAGTTTTGCACATTTTCTCTCTTTGACCCCGTGCTCTCTCCACAAGCTCTTTCTTTCCATTTTTCTTCAAGATCCTTCATCACCACAATGAACTGAAGCTTCTGTAAGCATTAGATCCGATCTGTGTTAACTCTAACCTTGGATCCGAATTTCAGCATCATCGGCATCATCTGGTTTTTTCAAGCATTTCAGAGCTTTTCAATTGCCTTTATTTAGCCAATATCGATCTCAGGTGCATGAGGATTCTCCCCTCTGGTTTTCTCTCATCTTGAAGAAGCTTCACGTTCAGGTTCTTCTTCAAATTTTCTTGCATTGTTTTAGTTGAATTTCACTTGTGATTGCATGATTTAGGCTCAGTAGGAGCAATGTGATCATTTGTGTAGTTGATAAGCACCATAGGTGCGTAGTTTCAGAACTTAGAGCAAATTGTTTCTCTTCGAATCTTTCTGTGTGTGATTTGTTTGTGAATTCTAAGACCGGATCCGTGATCTACGTGGAAAGAGGAAGTGATTGGTATAGGTTCTGTCAATTTCTAGCAACATGTGAATTTTTGCCACGGCGGAGACTCGCCGGAGAAGACGACCGGAGTCTTCTCCGGCCGGTGATGTTCATGAACTGTGCACAAACCCTAGGTGGCTTCCAGATTTGATCTTGGCCGTTGGTGTGAGTTAATCTAACGGATGCGTTATATTTAGATTTAAGTGATCTTGTGTGGAGAAGGGCATCAGTATTTATCATGCGCGTGCATTATGATCCACGTGATCTGTTGCTTTTCTGATCATCTTCATTAGATTTGATCCAACATTTCCCAGTGAGTTAAGGCTTTGACTGAAGCACATGGTATGGACTGCCTCTGAACGCGCATAGTGGACCAGACCTGCAGTGGCTATTCACATCCCCTCTTTTGAGCCCAAGCGTTTTTTAACTGAGTATTCGCTAATGTAGCACCCCCCCCCCTGGCGCATTTCCTTTGTTTTTTATTTTCTTTTCATACCTGTTTGATTTTCTTTTATTAATAATACCAAAATGCATCTAAAAATTCCATGAAAAATCATGAAGCATGTTTAGACATTAAAATAATTTTTTATTATTTTTATTTCTGATTTTGTGAATATCTGATCATATTTTATGAATTTCCTTTTATTTTCTTTTTGTTTGATCTTCTTCATGATACTTGAACTTCATCCATTTATTTTTCCTAGTTCAAAAACCATTTTGCATCCAATATTTTTTCCATGTTTGAACCATATCTTGAGGGATTAAAAAAACATTTCCTCATATTTTTAAAGTCATTTTATCATACCTTTTGATGTTCATAATTGTACATTCCTTTGAGGTGTTTCAAGGTGACTTTATTGATTTAGTTGAGCATGTTCCCTTTTGAATTTTGCCATGAGCTTCTGAAATATATTTAGCTTATGACTTAGGTACTTTTCACCTTAATTTCATAATTTTTTAAGATTCATTTCTATTTTTTCCTTGTTGATGGTTATAGGTAACATTTTGTGTGCTCTCTCTTAACTTCTAAATCTTGTTTGATTAGAAGGCACTTGTGCCATTGCATTAGGACTTGTATGATCATTTTATAGATCATTTCTTAGATATTATAAGTCATCCATGTTAGATTATAGGTCATTTGTCTTCATATTTTGGTTCATAAATGTTTGGTGCTTATGTGAACTAAATGTGACCTAATTGTGTGCATCTTCTTCTATGTGCCTTAACATGTTTTGTATGCATCTTTGTGACACCATTATTGCATTCTAACATGATCATACATATCATACACTACTGACTTGCATCCATTATTACTCATGTTCATGTTTCATCTTTCATTCATAACTTGCATTACAAGAATGCCATTTTATGTGATTTTAAACAATGTTTGAACTTCTTTTCATCTTGTCTTTTCTTCTTGAATCATTGCACTCATGCCTTGTATGATCATTCATTGACTTCCATATGCATTATGATATGTCATTCACTTCTGACTTTTACATTTCTCCAAGCATTAATTCATGTTTGTATGCCATACACATTCTTACTTCATCTTTAATTCATAACTTGAACTTGTTTGACTCTTTGGCACCTTTCTTGGCCTAGTTTGATCCCATTAGGGACCATAACCTTAATTATACATCATTAGACATAGCTACTGACCTTAGAAGTCCTTGAACACTTAGGGTCCTTTCCTTTTAGGTTTAGGTTTTGTTTGTTTCTTAAGTTCATTTCCTAAGATGTTTGATGCTTACTTGTCTTCTTCTTTCACTTATGCTTTCCTATTTCACTATTGAACTAACCTTTGCTTGTAGAAAATGGTAAGTTGAGTGTATGGATATGCTTCCACATACACCTTCTTCCCTCATCTTTTAAAGCTTTCTCTTTTGTGCTTGTGCAAAGCATTTCAATGCTTTCTTTGTTCAACTTCTTTCTTCTCCCTCTTGGTTCATAACTCATCTTCTATCTTAGAAGTGAGTAATGGTACCTCTTGCTCTCTTCTTCTTTCTTCTTTTAGATTAGAGTTCTAAACCACACTTAACCCTTAGGATCTCCAAGCATGATAACATTAGGGTGAGTCTTAGTCCCCTTTAGTCTTTACCTTTGTTTCTTTTGAGTCTCTTCTTTCTCGTCTCAAAACAACTTCAAAACATCTAATAAAGGTTGAAACATCTTCATGTGCCATAAGCCTTATTCCATGGGGGGGCTTGCATACATTCCATCTTGGAATGTGTTGTAGGTTTTCTAGCATGATGTACAAGTCTTTAACATGAAGTGATTTTACAAACAAACTCAAAAACACTTCTTCATTTTAAAAACAACAAAAACATTTAATAAAGGGAATAGGCTAGTGTACTTAAGCCTTTAACTTTTGGGAGTAATTTTGAGGATCTTCCTCCTACTTAGTGTACTTCATCATCATTTCATTTTGGAATGATGCATGAGATGCACATTCCATTGAAAAAGACTTAGGTACACTTACCTATGCAAAACACTTCAAATAAAAAACTTCTAAAACACTTCAAACAAACAATAACGTCTTTCCTTCAGGAATTCTCTTCTCATCTCACTCACTCTCAACGTACTAACGTGTTTCTCCTTGTTCTCTTGCAATACGGTAACACACTCGATTCAGCGAGCCTGCAACACCTGAGCTAGAACATTAGTCGTTCCCTAAAACACAAACAGTTTTCCCTTAGTTAGGGGAACTACGTCGCTCTGATTCTCATGTTCCCGATGAGATATGTAGGCAGTGGGGTAGGGCCCATTCGAGCACTTGTTTTATTTTCCCTATATTTGTTTCTAGTTCTCTTAGTTCCTTTTCGTTTATCACCCTGTGAGCAGTACTTCAAGCGTGGATCCTGTCGAGTACGACGGACGTGAGGGGGTGCTAATACCTTCCCTTCACGTAACTGACTCCCTTACCCATTCTCTTTGGTTCGCGAGACCTCATTCTTTCCTTTCTCCCGGGTTTGTGCAGCATTACCCTTCCCTTTATTTTGGGATAAAAGTGCCTGGCTGGCGACTCTCTTTCTTTTTTCCGCGCCACTTTCGCGTTTATACTTGGATGAAAATCCCGGGAGCGACAAAAGGTAACTTTCTTTACTCTCAATTTATCGGCAACATGTCTCAGGCGGTATTGGGCTATATTTTTCATGAGGCCAATCGAGCCGAAACGGTAGGTTTCGATAGCGCAAAGTGTGGTTACACTATTGTGAAAACCTACGGTCTTCCGTGTGCTTGTGCTATTGCTACAAAGTTGAAACTAGGTGAGCCAATACAAATTGACGATGTTTGCCCTCATTGGATGAGACTTAATTTTGATGATGATGGTTACAAGGAAGGAGATAAACTGGATATCTCTATTTTGCCCGAATTAGAAACGATTCAAGCAAGATTTTCGAAGGCCGATGACAACATGAAGCTACACATCAAAGAAGAATTGATGAAGATTGCCTTTCCCGAAACAACCGCAATGATACCGCCGTCTCAATCAGTTAAGACAAAAGGTGCTCCGAAGAAGTTGAAGCCTACACCGAATGACAACTCGACAACTCGGTCTCCTTCATATTGTGAGCATGTTGACAAACTCTTTCCGGACTCACCGACTCCTAAATCTCTACAAAGTGCCATGAAAGGAGCTCACATTACCAAACCGGCTCCGACACCGATTCCACGAGTTCCGACTCCGAATGCACCGCTTCCGACACCGATTCCACCTATAATTTCCTTTATCGACGAGATGCCGATTTTTATGCACAAGCATATTGACGGTATCATCGATGTTGTAGGGGATGGTAATTGCGGTTACCGAGCTGTTTCGGCGCTACTCGGTAAAGGAGAGGAAGGTCATGAAGTTGTCCGTCGTCAACTTATCCTAGAGTTGGAGACGCATAAAGAAGCATACTTGCGTTTGTATGAAAATAAAGAAAAATACGACAAGGTTTACGAGTCACTTGTTCGGTGGTTGAGTGGTCCGGCCCCGATATCGAAATGGATGAGCTTCCCCGAGATGGGTCATCTTATCGCATGCGCGTACGATATGGTGTGTATTCTTGACGCGATACGGTTTTTCAGAAACCTTTTTTCCACTCCGCACCGCACCACCGTCCAATCCAAATGATCACATGATGTGTATCGGATGGCTTACGAAATCAAGACATTTTGTACAAGTCATCTTGAAACCCGGATGCCCCATACCACCTAAATCACCGCAATAGGCGACGCATGCAACCTCATTGCCGAGTCGTGGCCGGATAGTTTTGTTGAAAGGATGGTTGAATTCGATAGATTGAACGAAATTGAAAAGGCATCAAATGCGAAAAAGTCCAAAGGTCAAGCTCCGATAGATTTAGACGGATACTTTTGTTTTAACTCTTTTGTATAATCGTACGACAAAATGTACATTTTTGAAGTGAAATATATTGAATTTTTATTCATATGCCTTTTTAATGCACTTATGAATTTTATTCCAATGAAAGCATTGCAATTGGTTGCATAACATAGTCAATTCTGATTGAAAAATGTATCAGTAAAATATTCTGATTTGCAGATACGGGAAAGTTCTAGATATACACATCCGGAACCAATATTTATAGGGTTTTTCCGTATCTGTATATCCGGAAAGAAGTTAGACAGAAATTACTTTACCCTAAGTTTTCTATAAATTAGGGGTTTCATTTGATATCTTTCACACAAACTCAAAATGTCTCAATTGTATGAAATCAAGTTCTGTTGGTATGTCGCAAGTGTCTCCTACACCGACGGCAAAACACGTCGTCGCACGTTTAAGCTAATGAGGGACATCTCCATCGGCGAGATCATTGACGATATCGAACATCTCCTACCTTACGGAGACAAACGGAAGGTTACGAAGCTTGAGTATCGTTCACCTTCGGTTGACAACGAAGGGAACGTCGCTTACAACATTGTTGAGCTCATGAATCAAGAGGATGTTAGAGCGATGTGGCAAACTTTTTTCGGTTACGAAGAACGATTCCCGCTCGGGTACGAGGCGACCGTCAAAATCCGAAGAACGATCGATGACATCTTAGAGATGTGCAAGCGTCCACCGGGCTATTGATCTTGTAATATTTAAATTTCTGTAGATGTAATGCTGAATTTTTGAATGTAATCCCGATTTTATGTTATGAATGTGAGAAACATTGTTGGATTTCTGGTATTCTGCATCTGGTTTTATTCTGTATTTGCAAATGCGAACTTTTACCGGATGTGCATATCCGGTAGAAACTGGACAATTAAAAAAAAAGTGCGTCCGAATTTGCACATCCAGAACAGAGGGATATTTTTGTAAGCACACAACTTGCCTAAAAATCTTAGATGGTGTGTTAAGAAATTCTTTATATTAATCATAACTTTTCAATTGCGCACGATTTACTCATTCATATATCAGATATAAATTAAATATATTAAATTAAACAATATTGTATAAATAAAATCTTATTTTATTTTAACGATTCTATTTACAACCGGCGCATCGCGCGGTCCTTATTTTAGTTTTAATTTAATGGAGACTCTTATGATAGGTCATTTATAAAACTATTATTTTTATGTAATTATCGAGTAAAAGGTATTAATTTCATCTTATCTCATCATTCTTATAAATACATATTTCTCATAACCACTGATTATGTCTCATCAAGTTCTATTATTACAAATATATAGTTTTAGATGTTTGGATAATCCGGAGTACTGAAATGAAAAGTTCGATTATCTGACTCTTACAATTGAAAAGGATGGTTAGAAAATGAAAATAATAATAATAATAATAATAATAATAATGCTTTTAATAAAGGACACATTTAACATAATGCTATATTCTCGCTTACGAGAGCATAGGGCATTAGTCGAAAATACTTCTTTTTTACTTTAAAACAAAACTTAAGTTAAAAAAAAAATCTCATATTTAACCACTTATACCATTAATAATCTAAAAAGAATAGAAATATATAGTCTATTATTGTGGGAGAACATTATCCCAAGACTTTATTATTATGAAAAGTTGATAATCATATAAATAATCATATGGATAAAAGTGGGTAAAACCAAGAAATACATGAAGAATATAACTAAGAAATTAACTTTTGTAAATCAGTAGTAGATACAAACCATGTAAAACCATAATGGTACTCTTAAATTATAATGTATCTATGATGGAAAAATTTTGATCATTCTACTTTTCGTAGTAATATGGACAAACTCCAGTCCACAGCAACCCTCACAACACCATGGTCGTCCATTACACCACTTCACTAAGCATGAACTATCAAAACTCAAGTTACAGGGAACACCTACATATTTTCCTATGTCCCCTCCAGCACTTTATCATGGCAGCATGTTTACCAGTCCATACTATGAAAACATTTATTTTATGTGACATATCATGCTGCAACTTCCCTTGCTTCTCATGATCAGTGTTCACAAGAGACCTGCATCAATAAACACACATGTTTTCCATTTCTTCATCCAAGTTTTCAGCCACTTAGTAATCATTTTGTTATGATATACTTTCGCTCAAGGGGTTCAAAATTCAATGTATTTTAAATTGTTAGAACAAAAATTCCAATTCAAAACTAAACAAATATGAAAAAATAGAAATAGAGAACACACGATATTTGATAACGAAGTTCGGCCAATTGTGCCTACGTCTCCGACTGCAGAGCAGCTGCAGTTCCATTGTATTAATCAAATTTATGTTTTACAAGTTACAATTTATCATAGCAGCAGAACTCGAGCAACGTATTTACTTATTGGTAAACAAACATCAATAAAAAGATGGTGTTGTACTAGTGTCTCCGACAAAACTACGTAAAGTTGTTGCTATGCTTAACTAAACTCTTGAGTCTTTCCAAGATGGCTCCATACTGTTCTTTGAATGGTGGTGGGGATGCTCCTTTACTGGATGTGTCAAATATAGGATGAATGTGTCTTGACTAATGTGAAGGATCTCTCTGCAGATGTATGGAAACTTTCCGGATATCGATCATTCAGATTTGTAGGGAAAATCATTGGACGGATCTACCTAACATAAAAACAAATGGAGATATTGGGTAAAGCTTGATGTTGTTCATTGTAATAGAGTTTGTTAAACTGAACATTTGGAGAGAATAGAAATTGTATTGAATATTTCACAAATGATAAATGTACAAGTGATTGCTATTTATACAGTTCAGCTTCTATTGCTATCACTGCCAGCTCAGCATAACTAACTCTAAGAGTTAGTTATGACTGATAACAAATCTGCTGACATGGCAGCTCTAATATTGCTTAAGCTAAACTATCTTATACTCTAATATTTCCCCTTCAAATGGTGCTGCTCCCTGTGAGAGCCCTTTGCTGGCCATGAAGAGAGGATTTGTCAAGAACTTTGAGTTGATCCCTAAGTGTGTGAAACCTTAGGGCAGAGAGGGGTTTTGTGAGAATGTCTGCAGTTTGCATAACTGCTGAAATATGCTTGACCAGAAGGGTATGATTAAGAACCTTCTCTCTTAAGAAAAAGATGTCCAGCTCCATGTGCTTGGTTTTAGCATGCAGTATAGGATTGTGTGAAAGTGCCACAGTGCTTAAATTGTCACACAGTAGGACAGGCTTTTGTAGAGGAGTCTTGAGTTCAGTAAGCAATGAAGTAATCCATAAAACTTCTGAAGCAGTGCTAGCCAGGCTTCTGTACTCAGCCTCAGTGCTAGACCTGGCTACCAATGTTTGTTTCTTGGACCACCAGGAGACCAAATTTGGACCAAGAAAAATGCATGATCCTGAGGTAGACTTGCGATCATCAGGATCTGAGCCCCAATCAGCATCAGAATAGGCTGTAACCTGCAGGGACTGAGATGAAACACATGGTAACAGTTGTAGCCCAAAGTGCAGTGTCCCTCTGAGATATCTCAAAATCCTCTTTACTGCTGTCCAATGGCTTTGCATAGGCTGAGATAGAAACTGGCAGGCCTTATTGACAGCAAAACTGATTTCAGGTCTTGTTATAGTTGCATATTGTAATGCACCAACCACAGACCTGTAATAAGTGGGATCCTGCAAGTAATCTGAGCCCTCTTTAGTAAGTTTCAAATTGGAAACCATAGGAGTAGGGAGACTCTTGGCTTCACTCATGTTGGTTCTTGCAAGAAGATCTCTAACATATTTAGTTTGAGACAGGAAGAGGCCACCTTGAGGTGTTTTAGCCACTTCAATACCCAAAAAATAATTGAGATCTCCAAGTTGTTTTAAAGAGAATTGAGAATTGAGTTTGTCCACTAGTTGTTGAATATGAACAGGTGAGCTGCCAGTGACAATAATGTCATCTACATAGACCAACATCAGAATAGTATAGGTAGGTGTAGAGAGTATGAACAGAGAAGGATCACATTTGCTTGTAAGGAAGCCAAATGAGTGCAGGGCACTGGTAAGCCTGTCAAACCATGCCCTGGGAGCCTGTTTTAACCCATAGATTGCTTTGTGTAGCTTGCAAACTGAGGAGGGACTGTCCTGCACAAAACCAGGAGGTTGTTGCATATAGACTTCCTCAGTGAGAATGCCATTGAGGAAAGCATTATTCACATCTAACTGAGTAAGCTGCCACTGCCTGGTAAGTGCTAAAGTCAATACCACTCTAACTGTGACAGGTTTGACAACAGGGGAAAAGGTTTCCTGAAAATCAAACCCTTGGACTTGATGAAACCCTTTTGCTACTAGCCGTGCCTTATATTTAAGGACTGAACCATCAGGGTTTTGTTTTATCTTAAACACCCATTTACAGCCAATTGCTTTCCTTCCAGGAGGAAGTGAGGTTAGGGTCCAGGTTTTATTAGTTAAGAGAGCTTTATACTCAGCTGTCATGGCCTCCAACCACTTAGGTTCTTTGAGAGCAGCTTTGTAGGAAGTAGGCTCTAATTCTGTCAAGAGCAAGGTGGGATGCAGCTTTGGTTTTACAGTGCCAGCCTTAGCCCTTGTGATCATAGGGTGAATATTAGAGGAGGCTGGTTGAGTTATGGGAATATTTTCTGAGCTAGAAATGGAGGGGGCACTGGTGGAGGCAGAACCAGTGAGAGGAGTAGTAGAAGAAGGATGCTGAGGTGGTGTTTGTGAAGAAGGATGAGAAATTGGAGAAGAGGAAATAGGTACAGCAGTTAGGGGTATGGGTTTTGGGAGGAGAGTAACAGAAGTTAGGGGTATGGGTATGTGTGAACTAGCAGAGGAAAAGGAAAAGGGCACAGGAATAGAAGTGGAAGAATGAGTAGAAGGTTGAGAGGTAGATTTGTGAAACAAGGATAGATAAGGAAATCTGGACTCATTAAAGATTACATCCTTAGAGATGTACACCTTTCCATCTGAGGCCATGCACTTATATCCCTTGTGATGAGAGGAATAGCCAAGAAAGACACATTCCTTGGAATGAAAATCAAATTTGTGAGAATGATATGGTCTTAGATGGGGAAAACAGGCACAACCAAAAGTCTTAAGGACCTTGTAGTCAGGTTCAATATGATACAGCATATGATAAGGTGATTGCATTTGAAGCACAGGGGAAGGCATTCTGTTGATAAGGAATGTGGCAGCCTGGAAAGCATAATCCCAAAACTTTAGAGGAAGGGATGCTTGTGCCAAAAGGGTGAGGCCTGTTTCAACAACATGTCTATGCTTCCTTTCAACAGCCCCATTTTGGTGGTGTGTGTGTGGACAAGAAAATCTGTGAATAATGCCTTGTGATGCTAGGATAGAGGTGAGAGGTTGAAACTCTCCTCCCCCACCAGTTTGTAAGGCCTTCAGTTTGTGACTAAATTGAGTAGATAAATGAGTCATGAATAGCTTGAATATAGAGGTTACCTCTGATTTTTGAGACATGAGAAACACCCAAGTGAACTTGGTGAAGGCATCCACAATAGTAAGTAAGTATTTAAACCCAGAAACTGAAGGCATAGGTGCTGGTCCCCATACATCTGCATACAAGAGCTCAAAAGGAGCAAAATATTGTGTAGTGGAAGAGTGTGATGGCAGCCTATGAGCCTTACCCAAACAGCAAGCAGTACAAAAATCTAACTTGGATTGATGAGGAATAGGTATATTACATCTGTTTAGTATAGTTTTAAGGACCTCATGATGAGGATGCCCTAGCCTGTTATGCCATTGAGAGTATGCAGATAAACCTAAACCTGTTTCAGTATTATTACAAGAAGCAATTAAAGATGGAGAAGTGCTAGTGAGTGTGTGCACAGAGTGTGACTTATTGCCTGAAGTTGGAGAAGCTGTAATGCTGCCAAATGTGTATAGACCATCCTTGCCAAGTGTTCCTTGCAGTAAGACCTCAGAAGTAGCCTGTGATTTAACCACACAGAAAGTAGGATGAAATTCAAAGAAAACCTTATTATCACGAGCAAATTGACTGACTGATATTAGGTTCTTTGTGATTTGTGGAACAAGCAGTAGATTATTCAAAGCCAAAGTGACATGTGGTTTGTGTGCAGGTGTGAACGTAGTGTTACCAACAGATGTAATTGACAAACCTTGGCCATTGCCAAGCACCACTTGGTCTGAACCTGAGGTAGAGATAGAATCAAGGAAGTGATCAGCAGAGTTGGTGACATGATGTGTAGCTCCTGAGTCAGCATACCACTGAGAGTTTCCAGCAAGAGAAGCTACATCTGATCCTGCAATGAATGCTTGAGGTTGCTTGGACGATGGAGTTGAAGTAGAAGGAGCAGCAAGGAATCCTTGCGCAGGACCACGCCACTGAGAAGGTGGATACCACTGATGTGGACCAGATGCAGAAGGAATGCCTTGGAACCAAGGAACAGCAAAATTTGCCATAGGACTAGGAGATACCTGTGGAGGACGCCATTGATTCTGACCAGACGAAGGAACAGAGAGCCTGTAATAGCAAACCTTGGCATCGTGACCTGTTTTTGCACAAATCTGACACTGAACCTTAGATCGTCCACCACCGCGACCTCCACTGCGTGCGAACCTGCCTCCACGGCCACCGCGATAGCCGGCGACTTGCGTCTGAGCATCGGAAACTGTATTCTGCGCCGTCGCATCGGAAACTGTAGACGAAGACGAATCAGAAGTCATTTGCGCTACAGTACCTTGCGTCAGATGAACAGCTAGGGCATCGTGAGACGCGACTCTGTTAGATCTGCTTAATCGAGCTTCATGTGAGAGCAACATCGTCTCTGCAACCACAATTTCACACGGTTGATCACGATACTGAATGATGGAGGCTAGGGCTTGGTATTCCGGAGGCAAACCATCCACAATTGTTTCAAGATGATCTCTGTGAGACACAGGATCACCAATGGACTCAAGGATATCAACGATTTGCTGAATACGACCGAGATACTGCGCAATGGAGCGATCTCCTTTCTCCATGGTGCGCAATTCAAAACGAAGTTGACGTGATTTAGCATAGATCTGAGTTCTTTGAAACTGATCTATCACCGTCCAAACTTCGTGCGCATGAACACATCTCACCACACGAGGAAGAACTTCATCAGAAAGTGTAGTGAGTAACCAGGTGAAAAGCAACGAATCCTCTTGATTCCACTGCACATACTCTGGATTCTCCAAATCTACGGCACGATCAGTTGTGGAGAGGTAACGAGGAGGCACCACCGGATTGACAAGATGACGATGCAGTTTGTGAATCCGAATAATTCCTTCCACTTGTTGCTTCCAAGAGAGGAAATTCGTGTTATCGAGCTTAATGTTGATGTGTTGCGCAAACGTCTTGAACGCATTCTTCAAGGTAGAAGCTGCTGCGTGTGACGTTGAGGAGGTGGCGCCACTCACCGGAGTTCCCGGAGTAGGAGGAGGGGAAGCCATGGCTGTGATGGATCACAAGCTCATGATACCATAATAGAGTTTGTTAAACTGAACATTTGGAGAGAATAGAAATTGTATTGAATATTTCACAAATGATAAATGTACAAGTGATTGCTATTTATACAGTTCAGCTTCTATTGCTATCACTGCCAGCTCAGCATAACTAACTCTAAGAGTTAGTTATGACTGATAACAAATCTGCTGACATGGCAGCTCTAATATTGCTTAAGCTAAACTATCTTATACTCTAATACATTGATAATAGAACAAAACAGTAACCAGAAGCAAATCAAGTTAAGAATGAATAAGATCTTAGGCACTAATGATGGAGTTGGCCAATGTTCTCTAAGTGAATAATGTCAAAAATAAAAAAGAAGAACTAACCATACTTTGAAGGTGCCTTCAGATTCATGTCCCAAAATCTCATTAAAATAGTATCGGTGGCAGCATCTTTAACAAACTCCTTCTCAACGCAAGACATGCCAAAATCAAACATACTTTTAACAAAGGCCTTTTCAGAATCTGCAATAAACCAAAAGATAAACTACAGTAAGTAACAGTAACATATTAACTAGAAGCAGAGACAACTCATGAACTTGTCTTTTATACTAAGAAGAAACTACACATTATCTTTGCATTTGGAAAAGTAGCCAAAACAATTTTTTTCATTTAGAATTTAGAAAGACTAATATCAATATAATCACCATAAAGGGAAGTTCATATATTATTAACAAATACTCAAAACCATGAATTAACAAATACTCACAACCATGAAATCTTGCAATATGCATCATTTCGTTAAATACTTCACCGGTGATCCTTTTGCAATTCCTCCATATTCCTCCATGACTGTGCCCGACAGTAATCTATAATAAATAAAAAGTAAAGTATCTATTAAGACACAACATAAAAGTATCAATTAACAAAATTGTGTTTATGTGTGTAATCTAACAGATTGAGAAAACACATACACTTGTTTTCTAGCTAGCTTGCAATTTGCTCTCTTAGAATCTTCACAATCTTAGAAATCTGACTTGTCTGCGGTTAGAATTCTGAATTTCAGTCCCCAATCTGAGAATTAATAATATTTATTAACTACATATTTATAACAAGAAACATGAAAGAAGAAGTATTTCAACTACTCACCGGGACATGATGCAAGAAATGTGAATATGATCAATTCATAATCTATAAGCATGCTAAGAATGTGAGCAATCTTACAATACTCTTTTCCTCGTTTCTTCCGCACACTTGATTCCCCTCTTTTGACAACGTGTTGAAGTCACTTTCCATCTAAGCATTCTATCTCTTTAAGATTAGAGATGTGTAAAAATGAGAACTGATCCATATAAAGTGCAGTTGGGGCATAAATTTTCACCTCTTCCGAAAAAATACTAATTTGGCTTTAAAATAAATAGAAATGACATGCAGCAATATTCATAGTACTAAATTAGCCATCATTCTAATGAAAATGTAATAAAAGTGCTGTTTCTTAAAGACTTCCACGCTTCGAAAATTGGGATTCAAATTCATCTACATTTCTGCATCAAAGCATTATAACTTGCTAGGACAAAAACATATCTTTTAAAAATTCCAAAGTAATAAGTTTATTTCAAAGTTATATTAAATCATCAAATTAACATGCTTTTCAATTTTCTTTCGTAAACTTCTAAGCAATTAATCAATGCACATGAATTTAAAAGACACAAGCTGTTATAGTGCAGTCCACAAAACATATACTGATAGAGAAACTACACCTTATCTTTGCATATAGAAAACCACAATAAATACATTCACTAGATTTCCTCTCAGGTAGGAGTGAACAAATATACATCAACTGGAAATTGATATCTTAAAAAAATAAAACTACTCACAGCCATGAAGCCTTGAAGAGTTAAACATTGGGTTAAATGCATACAATTTCTTGCAATCTTTGTTTGTGAGGTCCATATTATAAGTTCAAAAAGACGTGCCATATGACCCTGGACAGATTAATCTATCAGTAAGTAACGGTAACAAATGAGGAAGAGAGAGAAAGTCATAATTATTGTGTCAAGCTTGATAGTGTTCATTTATTATAGAACAAAGCAGTAACTAGAAGCGAATAAGATTAAGAATGGATGAGATCTTATAGACTAATGATGGAACTGGACAATATTTTTAAGTGACTAAATGTTGGTAAAGTGGGAGATATATTTGACACTAGTTGAATAATATCAAAAATACATTTTATGTATGAAATTGATAGCACACAAGAATATCTAGAATTTGTGTTTCCTGTAATATATTGGTAATATATAGGTTAATCAAACTCCCACCCAAAGCATGAAAGAGATTTGAATAACACCTGAATATTTAACTTCAATAAATATAGCTATAAATATTTTGTATTATATAACAGTACGTTGGGAAGGATTTTTTACCTCTTCTGGATAACGCGAGAACACCCTTCTGTACCAATCACGGTGTTTATTAAAAACCTATTTTAAGAACATAATTTGTCTTTAAAGGGGGGTAGAAATGACAAGCAGAAATCAGAGTTGAAAGCATATTCATAGCAGCAAACATGAATTAAGTGATGGTGGAAGGAATAAGGACACTCACAACTATGATATGATAAAATTACAACCCTCAGACTGCCATGTTTTGAAGTAGGGATTCCAATTCATCTGCATCAAAATCATGATAATGTACTAAGTGATGGTCAATAATACACATGAATCTAAAAGGCTCATGCTGATATGGTGAATATCAGAAAACATATCTTTTTGCATAAATGGAAGTTGGTATCTTAAATTCTTAATCACAAATACCATTATGTCAAACCCTTACCGTGCATACAAAGACTTTATTGTGATTCTCTTGGATGGAGGTCCATAATTCCAATACAAATATAATCTATATTGCTCCGCTCCAACTGGTCCATGAGTAATTTTTCAATTCCTCTAGATTGCTCCATGTCCTTATCCAACAATGGTCTATAATCAAAAAGCAAAGTATTGTAAGTAAACAACAGAGAAAGAAAAGAGGTAATTCAAACAAAAATATTGTGTGTTTAATCTAACAAATTGAGAAAACACATACACTTGCTATGTCTCTAGCTTTGCAAATTGTCGTCTAAAGAGAAAAGAAAACATAAAAGAGTGTGATGGAGGAAGTCTTGAAACAATAAAATATTGCAATCAAAATAACAAAACTATCAGACAGAATATTTACAATGGTTGGAGTCTTAAATTCAACAGATAAAAGTATAAATCTATGAAATATGGATACACAAAAACAAACAGTTTAATAGAAATCCATGACAGCTAATAACAACAATAAAATTGCAATAAACATCATATTGACGAGCTTTTGAATTTAATTTCATAAATTTGTAAGCAATAAATAAAATCCAGAAAATTATTTTTAAGTGATAGACAGTAGAAAAAGAAAAGATGTGATGCAAAACACATACAATACAATTGTTTTGTCTCTTCTAATTTTGCAATTTTTTTTCTTAGAATCTCCGCCATCTTAAATTCGACCTTGTGAACAAAAATATATTATTAAACATTAGACTGAATCCTATAAAGAATCTAAAGAGAAAAGAAAACTACAAAAAACATGGTGGAAGAAATTATAACAAAATAGGAGAATGGGTCAAACCTTAAAATCCATTTCAGCGACCCATGTGAACGAGTAAGCATTTAACTTCAATTTGAAACCGAGATGGAAGGAAAACCTGGATTAGGAAGAAAACGTGAAATTAAAATTATTTATTCATGACATTTATAACAAGGCACAAGAAACAAGTATGTTGGTGACTCACCTTGATTTAATAACTCATTCGATGATTTTTCGATTTACATATATTATGGGAATGTAAGAAATCTTACTCCACTCTTTCCCTTACTTCCTCCGCAAATCTTCTTCCAATAACGGACAGTCTTTGATATACAGTTGTTTAAGAGAGGATGGCAACTCCCCCTTTTCCAGCAACGACTTCACAGTATCATCACCTTCAATATCCAGCTTTGAAAGAGAAGTGAGATGTTCCCAAGTTGTATTCCACCAAATCCCTCCAACTCTGCCAACCTTCAGTTCCCGTAAAGTGATGGGCAAATCATCTATGGAAAACGATTGCAGATTTGGAAGTTCGCTAATATACAATTTTTGAAGGCTAGTTAGAGTCTTTATTGATTCAGGTAGAGAACGCAACTTCTCACAGTTTGACACAGTTAAATCAGTGAGGTTAGGAATGGGCAATCCTCTTAGGGAAACCGACTCTAGTTCACTGCAACTGTCTATCCGGATGGTTCTAAGAAACAAGAGATTCTGTTTGGATACATCTTCTGCAATTAATATGGATTTTAAATGTTTACACTCCCAAATTTCTAGACTTTTGAGGACGGGGAGAGAGCACAATGTAAATGATGCCATTGAATTGCAACTATCTTTTATTAGCAAATCCTCAAGTGATGTATAACTGTGAATAGAATCAGGAGAAAGGAATTCCAGATTCTCACAACCGAAAATTTTGAGAGATCGTAAGGTTTTGGGAAGACCTTCTCTCGGAAAGGATGTTAGAGTTGGAATGTATCGTAAGGTCATCTTTTGAAGAGAATTAGAACTAAACATCAATTGGCTGAATATGTCAAATGGCGGGCTTGTATCATGTGAATGTCTTGACTCCATCAATAGGGGACATTGCCTTAACATAAGGTCGACAAGGGAAGGAAGGTTGTTGGGTGTCATCCCTTGGAGTTTTGGACATTTTTCAAGTGACAATCTTTCAAGTTTAGGAAGGTTGATCGGTATGTGTTCTTTTAGTTTTGGACAATTATTTAGTGACAAGCGTATAAGACTAGGAAACTCTGTAGATGTACCTCCAATCAACTTCCATTCCTCCCACTCTGGCATATCTTCAAAGCTTAGAGTCTCTAAAGAGGTGAATGGTTGAAATGAAGGAGAACCACTTCCATAGAACACGGTATCAACACTCTTTATTGATTGCATCCCACTAATTAAGAGTTCTTTAAGATTACCTAGTTGCCCCAAAGATGGAAGCCTTGAGCAATTTTTACGTTCCAAGATCTTCATACACACCATGTTGCTAAACGAAGGACTCTCCAACCAATTTGGTAATTTGTCTCCACCATATCCGGAGATGGACAGACTCCTCAAATTTGTCGACGGACACAGTCGTTCCAATACAACGTTCTGTATTTGTGAGTTTGAAGGAGTAATGTCAGACCACCATAGTTTCAACTCGTCAATTTCTTTTTTCATCTCCATGTTTGCTTGAGAAGCATGCAATGGGTCATTAACATTTTCAAGTTGTGAGATGGAAAGGCTTCCCCGTAGATGGGGATATTTTCCAAGATCGGCAATCTTCAATCCAACGTCCTTAACGTTGCTCACAACAAAGTCTGACAATGTCTGTAGATTTTTTAATTTGGACATTTGTGCCGGCATTTTCTTCAATTTAGTGCCTCTGATGTCAAGGTGGCGTAGTTTCACCAATTTCCCCATGTCCTTTGGCAATTCAGTGAGTTCATGACACCTTGCCAACAACAAAGTCTTCAAATTGTAAAGCTTACATGTTTTTGAAGGCAACCTTTTAATCCGAGTGCCAGAGAGATTCAGGTATTGCAGATATATCAAATTTCCAATAGAGTTTGGCAATTCAGTGATATTTTTGTAGTGTGAAAGTGACAACACGTGTAATTGTGTCATTGTCGACAACAAGTCAGAAAATAACTTCGACGACACAGAATTATGATAATACCATGAAAATTGCAACGGCATGGGTAGAAAGGTTCGTAGACCTTTTATTTCATGCAATTTATCAAATTTGTCGAATGAATTATATCTAAATCTGTTGTATGACAAGTATCGCACCCTTTCATTTACCTTTTCATCTGGCTTATGTTCGTCCAACCTTGTGAAATAAGGAGATGAAACTGTCATAGCTAAATCATTGATGAGGTCATGCATTTCAAAGCATACTTTCTCATCATCAATGAACTCTTTTGGCTCATCGTCAATAGACCGTTGAAGAATCAGAGACCTCGACACCAGTTATGGAACAATGCAGTTTTTCACGAACCTGATCAGCTTCCGCACTGCAGCGCAATGCCTCAGTGTTGATTTCATCAAACAAATCTTCAGCTTCAAAGACAACATCTTGCAACGTATTTCGCCACTCCTTGACCAGATCATCAGTGAACTGTTTGTCCCCAGCTTTACGAAGTTCAGATCGAAGTCTCAGCAGTGTAGTCTTCACGTTATGGAACAATGCTTCGTCAAGCTGAGTCCTCCGAAATAAATCAAGAAACTCACCAGACAAAATCTTTCCCACCAACGCTTCCATAGAAGCATCAAGAAGTGCTCCTCCAAGAATAGCCGCCATAACTGAGTTCAACAAAGTAAGAATAGTTTGAAAATTTGGTATGTGAAAAGAAAATGCAATGCAAGGTAGAAGAAAATGCAGCTAGTCACAAGACTTATAAAGTGGTAGATAGAATGATGTTGAATAGCAATAACAATGAACATGTGCAAACAAAACATATTACTTTTCTTGCTTGTAAAAATCTCTTTCACGTTTTTGGTATGTGGGGATACAATACTAGTACACCATTGATTGCTTGTAAAATTTATTTCTAACGTCTCACAATGAATTTCATCATAAAATTTATTTCTAACGTCTCACAATGAATTTCATCATAAAATTTATTTCTAACGTCTCTATGTGGGGATACAATACTAGTACACCATTGATTGATTGACAGCCTTATTGTTTGTGTCCACTACTTTCTATTTCGTACTGTCAGTCACTCAATAATAATCTGCAAGCAAAATATCAGTCCTATTTCCATTCGTTACGTATGGGAATTTTTTACCCATAGAACCATGTTTGACCATAAGATATTCCAATATACCCACATTTTCATCAAATTTTTCAATCTACACAGGTTTCAAAAAAAAAATCGTATGCTTTGAAGGAGGCGCCATCTGGTTTGACTCCCCCTTGTAAATTTGTCACATGTCGCCATCACAAATGGAGAATTTAGTTTTTGCAAATTTTAATAAAACTCTAAAATATATTTCTTGTGGTCATTTTTAATATTTTTATCCTCGTCCTTTTTGACAATTATATGTAAAAAATCAATAATGTTATTTTTTGTCATTAATTTTCTGGTATGTCATAATATGAAGAATATAATAATAAAGTATATAAATATGATTATAACGTTTTGCATACTCTATTATATTTCAATATTAATAAATAGTGATAAGTCTTTAAAATTTGTGTAATAACTAATTTAAAATTAAAGACATTTGTTTCAACTTTTTCATTTTTTATAAGTCAAAAATTATTTCATGAAAAATAAATAATGATATATAAGTTTTAAAACATGATTGTTCTTTTTTTAGACATTATTCTCAATATTTTATCATACTTTCTATGGTCACTATTATAAAAGAAAAGATAAAGCATAATTCACTTTGGTAATATGTAGGGGAATATAGATAGTTGGAATATTAGTTGTCTTGTTAGATCAATTTTGTTAAAAATGAGATTTTTTCGTTTTTGCCAAGGTTCGAACTCGTGACCTCCGATAGAGAATAAATATAGTATTTGTCTATTATTATGAATTATAATATAGAAAACAATATGATAGAAAAATAAACATTTTACTTGAAACAAAAAGTGTATATTTGTAAGTTGACAACGATATTAAGAATTTAGTTTTTGCAAATTTTAATAAAACTCTAAAATATATTTCTTGTGGTCATTTTTAATATTTTTATCCTCATCCTTTTTTACAATTATATGTAAACAATCAATAATGTTATTCTTTGTCATTAATTTTCTGGTATGTCATAATATATATGTAGAATATAATAATAAAGTATATAAATATGATTATAACGTTTTGCATACTCTATTATATTTCAATATTAACAAATAGTAATAAGTCTTTAAAATTTGTGTAATAACTAATTTAACACTAAAGACATTTATTTCAAGTTTTACATTTTTTATAAGTTAAAAATTATTTCATGAAAAATAAATAATGATATATAAGTTTTAAAACATGATTGTTCTTTTTTTTAGACATTATTCTCAATATTTTTATCAGACTTTCTATGATCACTATTATAAAAGACAAGACAAAGCATAATTCACTTTGGTAATATGTATTTATGAAAATAATATATTTATCTAAGTTAATAATTAATTGTTAGGTTAATATGTTAATATATTTTTTATTATAATTACTTTGAGATTAAAAACAATTATTTTAAGTATTTTTAGTGTTCATATTCTTTATGATTTCAAATAAGACATAATTTTAATTTTAATGTTTAGGGAAATATAGATAGTTGGAATAGTAGTTGTCTTGTTAGATCAATTTTGTTAAAAATGAGATTTTTTTCGTTTTTTCCAAGGTTCGAACTCGTGACCTCCAATAGAGAATAAATATAGTATTTGTCTATTTAAAAAATAAAAATAAGATCTTAGATATGCCACATAGGACTATGGGATGATGTGGCACAAATGGAATAGAAATGTCAGAATGTGTTAGATGTGCCACATAGGACTATGGGATGATGTGGCACAAATTGAATAGAAATGTCAGTATGTGTCGTCATATAATTCGCCGCTTCAGATTTAATATATTATATAGATAGATAACTAATTTGACACTAAAAACATTTGTTTCAACTTTTACATTTTTTATAAGTCAAAAATTATTTCATGAAAAATAAATAATGATATATAAGTTTTAAAACATGATTGTTTTTTTTTAGACATTATTCTCAATATTTATATCCTATTTTCTATGGTCACTATTATAAAAGAAAAGATAAAGCATAATTCATTTGGTAATATGTATTTATGAAAATAATATATTTATCTAAGTTAGTAATTAATTGTTAGGTTAATATGTTAATATATTTTTTATTATAATTACTTTGAGATTAAAAATAATTATTTTAAGTATTTTTAGTGTTCATATTCTTTATGATTTCAAATAAGACATAATTTTAATTTTAATGTTTAGGGGAATATAGATAGTTGGAATAGTAGTTGTCTTGTTAGATCAATTTTGTTAAAAATGAAATTTTTTTTCGTTTTTGCCAAGGTTCGAACTCGTGACCTCCAATAGAGAATAATTATAGTATTTGTCTATTTAAAAAATGAAAATAAGATCTTAGATGTGCCACATAGAACTATGGGATGATGTGGCACAAATGAAATAAAAATGTCAGTATGTGTCGTCATATAATCCGCCGCTTCAGATTTAATATATTATATAGATTTTTTATTAATATATTATATGTTAATTTTTTATGAAATAGTATTTAATTTGACACAACTCTTGTATAAATAGATATCACTCTTGTACATTTGTTCACAACTAAATTGTCATTGTTTCTTAAAATTTTAGCAGATTCAATCATGTATCTCAGAAAATATGGTCATGTTATTTTTTCAAGAACGAAGCCGCCGATGAGAATGTTGTTCTGGAACATCCAAAGCTTAGAGCAACTACGAAGGAGTTTGAATCGATGGTTAGAAGGAGATATTGCAGATGGTGAAAGAATTAGAAGTATTGAAAGACAAGTTTCTTACTTCTCGATCGAAGATGACAATATTCGACGTGAGTGACTCCGAATTAGAAATGAAAACGACGTTAGGTCTATGATGTTTGGAACTGATGATATTGTTTTGATTGTTGTAATTTCTTAGTTTATGTTGTATTAATCTTGATATAATTAATAGATTAAGTGTTGCTGTAGAAGTATTTTAGTTTGTTTTCTTGTAACCAGTAGTTGTTATAAATATTAAATTCAAAGGTTACAACTTTTCTAATGACAAAAGTAAATCTATCTAGAACTTGTTCCAACATTTGGACAACTCTTACGTGTATGCCCGGGTATAAGACATATTCCACACAATCTTTCCATTTTCTCATATGTGTCCATTTCAGTTCTAATTCGTGTGCTTTTGGGGCGACCCTTTTTGTTTCTTCTCATGTTTTCGTTGTGGTAAATTGTGTCCCCATGATAGGTTGGCCAATAGTCCTCACTAACTACCACTGGAAAGTTGTTACTGTAGATACCGAATAAGTTCACCACTTTGTAAACTTCTGATAGTTGCAAGAACGGGTCATGACGAGCACTAGAACATGCCGCAATAACATGTGAACAAGGCATACGGAGTGCTTGAAACTTTCCGCAGTCGCACCAATATTTATGAATTTCCACCCTGTATTGTCCCATTGGCCGACCCTCATTGTGATCCTTTGTCTCTTCAACAATGAAGCTGTAATTGTGACGGTCAAATGATGTAACTCGATGTGAGGTCGCTTTATCAGTTTCGTCCTTCATAAATGTCATGCAGCTTTCGCTGAATAACTGTCCTGATTCCAAATCAACGCTCCATTTTTTTCCTCTTGTTGCAAATAGTGACCCCAACCTGTAATAGATTGCTCTAACTAACGCATTGATGGGTAGGTTTCTAGTTCCCTTGAAAACGTTGTTCAGGGATTCTACAAGGTTGGTGGTCATGTGACCCCATCGACATCCTCCATAAAATGCCCTTGTCCACTTCTCCATCGGAATGTTGTCCACCCAGCTTAATGCTTCTGTGTTTGACAATCTTATTTCTTCGTGGTAATACCTGAATGATGGTTGGTTTAATGCATACCCCGTGTTCACAAATTTCATCTTGAGGTTTTTGTCTTTAAATTCCTGCATAAAATTCCGCGACATGTGTCTTATACAATAAACATGGACAAAATGAGGATTATGCCAACCATTTGCAGGATTATTGTAAGCACTTACAATAGAGGCGTGCCTGTCGGAAATCAGACATAAGTTGGGTTGCGGGGCTACATGTGTTCTGAGATTTTTGAGGAAGAAACTCCAAGCCTCACCTGTCTCACCTTCTACCATAGCAAGTGCAATTGGAAATATATTATTATTTCTGTCTTGTGCTACCGCCATCAGCAATGTTCCTTTGTATTTTCCATACAACCATGTGTCGTCCACTTGAATAATAGGTTTGCAGAAAGCAAAACCTTTGATGCCCCAGAAGAGGCGAGAGAATATCCTACAGCCATCCACACATGTTCCATCAGGAGTATATGCTGGAAGCGATTCCAATATTACAACCGTACCAAGAACATATTTTTAAAGTGCTAGCAAATACTGTGGAAGTTGATTGTAAGACTTTTCCCAATTCCCGTATACATGTTCAACCGCTTTAATTCTTGAAATCCAAGCTTTTCGGTAGGATGGAGTATAGTTGAACTGTGAAACGACATGATAGATAATCGTGCTCACCTTCACAGATGAATCTACTCCCACAAGATGCAAAATCTCTTGGCAAATTAATTGGGAGCTTAGTTTACGATGATCTTGCCGATTAATGTCGGTTGTACAAGTGTGGGGTGGATCAATTGAACCTATCTCCCAACAACCACTTCTCTTCTGATAGGACGCTGCTAACTGAAACTTACAAAGTTTGTTTCGACAAACAACGACATATCGATTTGAGTCATTGCGGTTTACCTCAAAATCAACAAAATTTTCCATGTGAAACCTTATTATAGCTTGCATGCACTCTACTTTTGTGCGGTATTTGTAACACCCCAATTCCCATCGCGAATAAATAATACATAAATAAAATCAGAGTAACTAAAAATTTATTTTTCCGACAGAAACAAGGATGTCACATTTAAATAAACAAAACCTCATCCCTGCTCATATATGTGATACATAACATAATCAATTGAATACCCTCAAGGGGAAACTTTTTCCATATTAAAGGAAGTGTCAATTATGGAATAAAACGAAAGATCCATAACCGACTTGTTTTACAAAATAAATGGTTTATAACGTCAAAGTACACATACACAAGTAATACAAAAATATATTCCACAATTATATACATATATAACATAATCGTTCCCCGACTCCCGTGCTACGTATCAGAGCAGACAGACGACAAAGGATGGAGGACTAATCTCCACAAAAGCCTCCAAGACACTAATCTGCAATTGCCTCATAGAGCAATAAACCACAGCAGAAGGGTGAGAGATAACAACTAAATCAAGATTGCATAATAATATGCAAACACACATTCAAACACATGTATAAATCATCTCACTCATACCATCACATACTAACACATATAGCATGCCACAAATACAAAACATATCACACATAATAAATCAAATCATGATTTTCCACACATAACACATCCATTCACAATTCTCACCACAATTCATCACAACTCACTCATATACATCACAATGTATATATATATACACAAAACCAAGCATATTCATCATGCATACTTTCACAATTCTTATCATTCCACATAAACATACATATTCATGTTTATTCATCAATGCACAATTATAAAGATGATAAATGCAAATCATAGAGACCGACTTACGACTCTATGCAAATGCAATGCGGTACCGACTCAATCATCTCAAATTCACTCAGGAACTTATTGGAACCATCGCTCGTTACCAATATAACTCCCCGTCGGGCCTACGATGTTCACCCATTGTTCACACCTCACATAGGCACACAATGTTTATGGATCGCTCACACCCCACACGGGCACACGACCCGATCGCTCACACCCCACATGGTTACACGATCATCTATAATCATCGCTCACACCCCACATGGGCACACGACGTTATAGCGGATTCCCTCTGGAACCAATCCGTCGCTCACACCCCACATGGGCACACGACATTACAAGATGCATATCATGATGCTTGACACCCAAGAACTCATGACAATCAAATGCATATTCACACATATATGCAACCATAATCATGCATATATTTCAACTCATCATCATTATTCATGCATTGAAAACAATTCAAACAATGCATTTCAACCATAAAGGCCACCAAACAACATGCATTGAATTTCACATTAACAATACATTTCGTCATAATCCACATACCACCACACAACAACATACATTGATATTCAATCAAACCATGCATTTTACCACACAACCACATCATTATCACATGCATCAACATCATATAGATAGCATAAAAGACCCACATTTGTATGACGATAACATATCACGTCGAACACCAACAAACACAACAAAACCTACAAAACCCCTAATCATCCCCTACCAAATATTTTTAGTTAATACATGGTATCACATCACCATTTAATAGCATATTAGGTTATCTATCTATGGCCTCAAGTCCCACATCAATCAGACTCGCGATTCGGGAGTTATGGTGGAAACATAAACCTCACTTTCCACACATACATCAATTTTCCATTTTTTCTTATCAATCTATGGCTTAAACATATGATCCTATTCCACTATCAAAAAGAGCATTGAAAGAGCTTTCCAATGCATCCGACCGTGCCTCAATCTGATTTACGAATCAAAAGTTATGAAGGAAACAAAATCGGAAATTCTGTCACGTTCGCAATGCGAACGGCTAGCGGACGTTCACTGATTCCTTCGCTGGGGCTCGCAGTGGGAACCTGCGAAACTCAGAATTTCCAGCAGCGATAACTTAGGTCATTTTGGGTCAAAAACCCTCATTTCTTCCACCTAAACACTTCCAAAACATACTATAACAACCAAAACATGATCCAAACCTAACGACAAGTATTCTACTCAGTTTTTATCGAATTTCATCCGCGAAAACATCGATTTCTATCAATCGCTCCTAATTCCAATCGATACGAAAAGTCGCGAAACAATCAAAACAATTACAACAAACAACACATATACATACACAAGCAAGATATAATTGAAACTTCTCACCCTTACCCGATTAATCGCGCTCGAAACGGAGTTATGTTCGATTTTCCTCTTTTTCTCCTTTTCTTTCTTTCCTTCTCTTTTCTTTCTCTTCTTTTTCTTTTCTTCCTATTTCTCTCTACTTTCTATTTATATAAAATATCTAAACTCCTAAAAGACCATTTTACCCCTCAGCTCAAATATCTCGCAAACGCTCTCAAAATGTGATAAAACATAAACAGCGATGAAAAATAATATATATCCAAATAAAAGTCAAAAATAAAATAAAATAATAATAAAATAATTAAAACGACTCAATTAAATAAAACGGACAAAACTGGGGCGTTACAATTCTCCCCCACTTAGAAATTTTCGTCCTCGAAAATATACTGAGACGAACAACTCCGGACACGACTCTCGCCACCGACCAATAAACTAACATGCCAACAAGAGGCACCACGAATAACACAGACTGACAAACCACCTCGCTAACAGCAACCACAACAACGACACGACAACGACGGCAAGATGCAAAGCCCATACAATGCACTTGACGACCAACTCACGACTCAAGGAATACCCAAGTTACGAACACACACAGGTTCACTCTCGAACCGAAACACAACCAGAACACAAGTCTCTGAACTGCTCAAACAATTTTAATTCTCTGACCATCAAAGCAAACTTACATAAAAACTTTCGGCTTAACTCGTCAGACACAACCTTAGCTTTACCAACAGGCTAATTCCAACTACAGTCATAACTCATCATAAATTCTAACCATCCTCGTTGTCTCATACTCTATTCCTTCAGACCCACCAAGTACTCTAAACTCTTGTGATTACCAAACACTTCGAACCTTAGAACCATAAAGATAATACCTCTAAATTTCCAACACCATACAACCGCAACCAATTCCAAATCCTGAATAGTATAAATCCTTTTATGAATCCTCGATTGTCGTAAAGCATAAGCCACGACTTTACTCTCTTGCATTAGCACACTAGCTACACTCATCATAGACGCATAACAATACCTCACAACAGGTTCATCAGGATCACGCAGACTCAAAACTGGAGTCGTAGACAACTTCTACTTCAGCTCACCAAAACTCACTCACAACGAACATCCAAAACAAACGACTCACCCTTTGCAAGTCAACTGAGATACCAGAAGTACGAACTCAACAAGGTCTTCCATAACCTGCAATAACAACCAACTGAGCCCAAAAGTTTCTAATCTCCTCAACCAACTTCAGAATCTCTCAATGTAGAACTACATCTACTTCCGATGAATCCTTTACCATACTCTCGTCTGAAATAACATATCCAAGAAAACTAACCTTTTTCAACCCAAATTCTCACTTGAATAACTTAGCATAAAACTTCATCTCTTTTCAACACTTGTAGTTCAAATCTCAAACACTCTACCTGTTCTTCCTCTGAGTTTTATAACAGATCCTAATATCCTCAATCGAAACCAATACGAACTTATCCAATTAAATATGGAAGATACGATTCATCCAATCCACAAACACTCCAGACGCATGGCTTGAAGCTTTTAACATTTTAACAGTTCCGTTTTACGTAATTCACGTAATTCCAATTAATCCCAATAATCGACCAAAAATCCATTCCATAAATAATATTCCTGTTTTCCAAAACATAGAACCCTTTCATAGCTTCACAACGATACAAAGAACGTTTAAATCGGATAAACAAAGCCAAAGTTATGAAAGAAACAATTTGGAAAGATCTATCATGTTCGTAATGCGAATAACCCAGCGAATCCTTCGCTTCTCCATTCGCAGTGCGAATGTCCCAGCGAACCAAGTCAGAAAGGAAAATAGCCTAAAAATTACTCAACATTCGCAGTGCGAACCATCCAGCGAATGCTCGCTAACACCTTCGCATTGCGAGTCTCCCAGTGAACAGAGGCAGAAAGAAAACCACTCAAAATAACTCAAAGTTCGCAGTGCGAACCTCACATGAACCTTCGCGTCCCCCTTCGCAGTGCGAAGCTCTCGCGAGCCTTCACTGTGACCTTCGTCGTGCGAACACCTGGCAAATCCAATCAAAACTGAAACAGGGCAAGGTTCGCTCATTCTCAATCGTTACCAAAATCAACTGCCAGTAATCCATACACAATTTCTTCTCCTGGTCGTCTCATTCCACAAATTCCAACATGTATCAACAACCAACCAAAAAGGACTCTTAACTATTACATCCACTCCTAAGGGTTTCCTCAAGATTTCCATAGTCTCTTATCATCAAGGAATTCCAAATCGTTTGCGATTCGTCACAATTCAAAACTCAAGCGATCCAGAACACAACCGCAAGTTTCCACATTACTCACTGGTTAACATGCAACCTCCTACTATCATCTTTTTCCTTACCAACCATGCTGGACCTCTTCAAGTTGACACACTAACGTTTCATCCAAAACACATCTGAAAACCATGCACCACTGACGGCCCATCATTGTGGCTTTCCTGCCAATTTCCAGAACACTAGCCTCACAAATATAACAAACACCTTAGTCTCAACTCCAAAGAGTGTCCTAGTCACTTCGCAGATATAATCTCGACTATTCACCTTCGTCCAATTTGAGTTCACACTCTACTCTCTGAGAACAACCATTAGTAATACCCAATCATTCTCCCTCAGCGACATTCCAACTTGACCAACATACCAAAACCTTTAATCCATCTCATCTTCCGATATTAGAATCTTCATCGACTCATCAAAACAATCCGTAACCATTTCTAAAATTCCAAACAAATCATTGCACACACTATCGAAGCCGGAAAGACACGTCTATTTCATCCAACGTAATTCCCGTCTGCTATCAACAAGAGATTAAGGGTGATCAGTTCCTTAATTTGTCAATAGACAGCCGACAATCATGATGGGGCATAAACCGTCTTTACCAAACTTATAATAGCATTTCTTGCATCTTGTGTACAAAACCACCTAAGGCACAATTCCTCAGTTGACATAAACCTTACCTCCGCATTCCCTCCGGAACCGGGAACAACACTGTCCAAACAACACTTACAATCTTGCAATTCACAACACACTGAACCAACGCTCCACACCAGAAGCAACTTGGAGAAGTACCAGCTTCTCCCCCACTTATCTCATTCTAACTCCTGCAGACAACGGAATAGAAAAACCAGAAATTATTGGCAGTGTTTCACACACCTATCACGAACCAAGGGAAAACCAACAACGACAGTATTCAACTGTCACACCAACTGACTCAACAACTTGGCCGGACGGACCGACCTGCTTTGATACCACTAATGTAACACCCCAATTCCCATCGCGAATAAATAATACATAAATAAAATCAGAGTAACTAAAAATTTATTTTTCCGACAGAAACAAGGATGTCACATTTAAATAAACAAAACCTCATCCCTGCTCATATATTTGATACATAACACAATCAATTGAATACCCTCAAGGGGAAACTTTTTCCATATTAAAGGAAGTGTCAATTATGGAATAAAGCGAAAGATCCATAACCGACTTGTTTTACAAAATAAATGGTTTATAACGTCAAAGTACACATACACAAGTAATACAAAAATATATTCCACAATTATATACATATATAACATAATCGTTCCCCGACTCCCGTGCTACGTATCAGAGCAGACAGACGACAAAGGACGGAGGACTAATCTCCACAAAAGCCTCCAAGACACTAATCTGCAATTTCCTCATAGAGCAATAAACCACAGCAGAAGGGTGAGAAATAACAACTAAATCAAGATTGCATAATAATATGCAAACGCACATTCAAACACATGTATAAATCATCTCACCCATACCATCACATACTAACACATATAGCATGCCAAAAATACAAAACATATCACACATAATAAATCAAATCATGATTTTCCACACATAACGCATCCATTCACAATTCTCACCACAATTCATCACAACTCACTCATATACATCACAATGTATATATATATATATATATATATATATATATATATATACACACAAAACCAAGCATATTCATCATGCATACTTTCACAATTCTTATCATTCCACATAAACATACATATTCATGTTTATTCATCAATGCACAATTATAAAGATGATAAATGCAAATCATAGAGACCAACTTACGACTCTATGCAAATGCAATGCGGTACCGACTCAATCATCTCAAGTTCACTCAGGAACTTATTGGAACCATCGCTCGTTACCAATATAACTCCCCGTCGGGCCTATGATGTTCATCCATTGCTCACACCTCACATAGGCACACAATGTTTATGGATCGCTCACACCCCACACGGGCACACGACCCGATCGCTCACACCCCGCATGGGCACACGATCGTCTATAATCATCGCTCACACCCCACATGGGCACACGACGTTATAGCGAATTCCCTCTGGAACCAATCCGTCGCTCACACCCCACATGGGCACACGACATTACAAGATGCATATCATGATGCTTGACACCCAAGAACTCATGACAATCAAATGCATCTTCACACATATATGCAACCATAATCATGCATATATTTCAACTCATCATCATTATTCATGCATTGAAAACAATTCAAACAATGCATTTCAACCATAAAGGCCACAAAACAACATACATTGAATTTCACATTAACAATACATTTCGTCATAATCCACATACCACCACACAACAACATACATTGATATTCAATCAAACAATGCATTTTACCACACAACCACATCATTATCACATGCATCAACATCATATAGATAGCACAAAAGACCCACATTTGTATGACGATAACATATCACGTCGAACACCAACAAACACAACAAAACCTACAAAACCCCTAATCATCCCCTACCAAATATTTTTAGTTACCACATGGTATCACATCACCATTTAATAGCATATCAGGTTATCTATCTATGGCCTCAAGTCCCACATCAATCGGACTCGCGATTCGGGAGTTATGGTGGAAACATAAACCGCACTTTCCACACATACATCACTTTTCCATTTTTTCTTATCAATATATGGGTTAAACATATGATCCTATTCCACTATCAAAAAGAGCATTGAAAGAGCTTTCCAACGCATCTGACCGTGCCTCAATCCGATTTACGAATCAAAAGTTATGAAGGAAACAAAATCGGAAATTCTGTCACGTTCGCAATGCGAACGGCTAGCGAACGTTCGCTGATTCCTTCGCTGGGGCTCGCAGTGCGAACCTGTGAAACTCAGAATTTCCAGCAGCGATAACTTAGGTCATTTTGGGTCAAAAACCCTCATTTCTTCCACCTAAACACTTCCAAAACATACTATAACAACCAAAACATGATCCAAACCTAACGACAAGTATTCTACTCAGTTTTTATCGAATTTCATCCGCGAAAACATCGATTTCTATCAATCGCTCCTAATTCCAATCGATACGAAAAGTCGCGAAACTATCAAAACAATTACAACAAACAACACATATACATACACAAGCAAGATATAATTGAAACTTCTCACCCTTACCCGATTAATCGCGCTCGAAACGGAGTTATGTTCGATTTTCCTCTTTTCCTCTTTTTCTCCTCTTCTTTCTTTCCTTCTCTTTTCTTTCTCTTCTTTTTCTTTTCTTCCTATTTCTCTCTACTTTCTATTTATATAAAATATCTAAACTCCTAAAAGACCATTTTACCCCTCAGCTCAAATATCTCGCAAACGCTCTCAAAATGTGATAAAACATAAACAGCGATGAAAAATAATATATATCCAAATAAAAGTCAAAAATAAAATAAAATAATAATAAAATAATCAAAACGACTCAATTAAATAAAACGGACAAAACTGGGGCGTTACAGTATTCGTTCCCCACTTTCAAGACACCTTTGACTTGTTGAGAAGGATTGTAGAACAGTCCTGAGGATGGCTCGTCTCAATTGCAAATTTGTCATGTGCTGGGGAGGACAGTAGACTTGATTTAATCGTAATACCTCTTCATCTAAGTCGTCAAGTGGCGTGATCGCGGTGTAGTCCCCAGTCCCAAACAAATTCACCATTTGATCAACAATGGCCTCGGGTTCTTCTTCATCCTCGTCAACTACATCAACTTCGTGTTGTTCCAACGACTGTGACTGATATATTACCTGAGATTCACCAAACACCTGGGATTGTTTAGTTTGGCAGAGTAATAGATACAACTCAATATAGTCGAACCCAAAGTTTTCATGGCTTTCAAACATGCGTTGAACATCGTCATCGTCCTCTATTTTCTCTTGAAAATACTTGACCTGACCATGTTAAAAAAACGGGGCTTCTATATGTGATTTGCAATATTGGACCTGACATCTTTGACTCTATTCGCTCTTTGAAATGCAAGAAATTGGACTTCCTGCTCATTGTTAATCGGGTAACATCAGTATTTTGAAACCCGAAACCGGAAATATCGGAAATGAAGGTGTCTCCATTACAATGAGCATGTACAACATAATTTGGTGTTCTAGACATAGATCTATATTTTGAAATGTAGTTGAAGATGATAGTTCCCATTTCTAATGTGTAGTATAAATATAACAAAAGAATAAGAATAAAAAAAATTCATGTGTCGTATTCCCTTCAAGAGAGGCGCCATTCAAAATGGAGTCCCCTATTTAAATTTTAAAGGAGGGCGCCATTCATATTGGAGTCCCCTACTTAAATTTTAAAGGGAGGCGCCATTCATTTTGGAGTCCCCTAATTAAAATTTAAAGGGAGGCGTCATTCAAAATGGAGCTCCCCATAAATTCAAAAAAAAAGAATCTTGCATGCATGCAGACGTACAAGTGTCATAACTCTTCTATACTTTCATCTACCAACATTAATTCAACTACATGATCAAATTTAATTCGTGTAACTTCAAACTTCCAACTTCCAACTTTCAAATTTCATCCTATATATACTTTCACCCTCTTTTGAAAAATCTTCATCTATATCATCACTATCATTTCATCGTATTTCATCTTATTAGTTGTTGTTGTAGCACTCCATATCCCGTAGAAAAATGTCTTTGTTAACAATGGGAGAGGAACATCGAGGAACACCAAACAACATCGCTTCTTATGTAAGTATGATGTCTCTTTTTTTAGTTTATGCTAACTATTTTTTTTTGTAGAATACTAATGACTTCCGAACTTGTAGTCATAGATATTTCCCTTATGACCCGTTGATTGAACCATATCTGAGGCGCGCGGGTTTTGGAGACGTAATAGAGATAAAAAGTTGGTCATTAGATTCAAAGTTCATTTTAGCGCTACCAGAAAGGTGGTGACCCGAGACGCATACATTTCATCTACCGATAGGTGAATGTAGCGTGACACTCGAAGACACTTACATGCTCTTGGGTCTACCTATTGATGGTAAGGCGGTAAGGGGTGACACCAATATTGTAGGTAATGTGGTCGAAGAACTTTTAGGGGTTGCCCCTAACGAAAGACAGGTGAGGGGCCAAAAATTATTACTGTCATGGCTCAAAAGCAGTTATAGAGCAATAACGTTAACAAATGACTCTCCAAAAATATTCAAAGAAAGAAAAACAAGAATTTATTTAATGCTATTATTCGGTTTATTTTTATTTCCGGATGCAAGTGGTAACGCTGTGCATCCTATGTATTTACCGTTATTACGAGACATAGACAAAATAAAAACTTATAGTTGGGGGTCTGCCACACTCGCCCACCTATATAGGTCTCTATGTAACAACGCATATTCAGATTCAGGTAATTTTATCGGATGTGATGTTCTTCTGCAAGCTTGGGGTTGGTCTAGAATGACCAACTTAGCGCCTGTCAGCACCAATAATTTCGGTTTTCCATACGCTACAAGGTAATGTCCTAAACCAATTCTTTAAATATCTAGTTTTCTGTTTTTTAATTTAACCTATTACTAAAAAATGTTGCCTTTTCAAAATATAGGTGGTCTGTGTAACGCCCGTTTATTTAATTAAGTATCTAATTAAATATAATTGTAGTATGTTGTGTTGATTCGCGTTGATTTGAGTATTTGTGTTGATTTGCATTGGTTTGTGATATTTGTGTTGATTTAAGTTGATTCCGGAATATCAGAATATTATGTTGATGTTTCTAAGTTGGTTCGAGTGGGATTAATTAATCAAGTTGATTTAAGTTGTGGAAAAATAATATTACGGTTAAATATGTTGATTTGGTGGTTTGGACGATTTATTTGATAGTCGGTAAATAGTCGATTTAGTAGAGAGAAATAATATTAGAGTTAATATTTTGGAATTATAAGAGTATTTTATTTAAGTGGGCTTAGTCGTTGCGTTGGTGGTAGTAATCGGTGAGGTGTTAATTAGTAGGCCCAAATTGAGATTATAATAATAATAATAATTATAATAAAAAGAAATATAAGAAGAGGAAGTTAGGTTTTGTATCAGTAGAGGAATAATAGGAGAAGGACGTGGAAGTTACGGAGAAAAGTTGAACGAGAGTTTGGAGGCACCAAAGTTGGAGAAAGAGGGATACGGGAGAATTGCCGTCGGAGCCAAGTCGGAAAAGTCGATCGGAAATTCGAGCGGCCATCAATTTAAGGTAAGGGTGGGGTTCGAATTTTATAACTGGGACTACGATAATTATACGTGGGATTGGGATTTGTATGATTTTCTGCTGTGAATGTGTTGATTTTATGATGAATTGTTCTGATTTTATGTGCTGAACTGTGTTGTCGAATTGTTCTGATTCTATGAAATGATTGTCCTGTGATATGTTTGAATGACTGATTTTGTGAACTGATATTCGGTGAAGAACATGAAGGATTTTAGATCAAAATATTACACCGTTGAAAAACTAATACTGAGAGTGAGAGTGAATTAATGTTGGTTGTGTAACACCCCCTTTCTATACCCCCAAATAATCACATAATCATTTAGGCACATATTTAAAATTTCGTCAGAGTATAATTATAAACATAGTATAAAAGAGGTATGTCACATTATACATGAAATTAAAACATTCAACACCTGCTCAGCAATTGATATGCAACAGTGGGGTAACTTTGTAACAGAGGAACTTAGTCCTTACACCCACATCTCAATATTTAGAATAAAAGCAGAAAATCTAAACATTGAATAATATATAACATATATATACATCATCAAGTATTATCCACCAACATAATTCATGTTTACATAAACATTCATCAACAAGATACATATACAATGTATCACAAAAGAATCGTATACATCCTAGCTACCCGGTGCTACATATCAGAGCCGACCGACCAAAAGAATGAAGACATGCTTCACAAAAGACCACCAGCATACCTACTTTGCAATGCCTCATAGAGCATCATAAAACAGCAGAAGGGTGAGAAATATTATCATAATAACAATGCATATAATTATATATCTTAGCATAAAAATACACATATTCCACGTTCTCACCACAATTCATCACAATTCAGCCATATACATCACAATGTATATATATATATATATATATATATATATATATATATATATATATATATATATATATATATAAAGCCAAGCATATACATCATGCATACTTTCACAATTCTCATCATTCCACATAAACATACATATTCATGTTTATTCATCAACGCACCATTATAAAGATGATAAATGCAAATCATAGAGACCGACTCACGACTCTATGCAAATGCAATGCGGTACCGACTCAATCATCTCAAGTTCACTCAGGAACTTATTGGAACCATCGCTCGTTACCAATGTAACTCCCCGTCGGGCATACGATGTTCACCCATTGCTCATACCGCACATGAGCACACAATGTTTATGGATCGCTCACACCCCACACGGGCACACGACCCGATCGCTCACACCCCACATGGGCACACGATCATCTATAATCATCGCTCACACCCCACATGGGCACACGACGTTATAACGGATTCCCTCTGGAACCAAACCGTCGCTCACACCCCACATGGGCACACGACGTTACAACGGATTCTCATTAGAATCACACAACACAAAAATGCACACCATTATGCTTCACATGCAAAAATGACTCAAGACATTCTTGAAATGCATACATATTCACAATATATTCATGCATTCATCTCATACTATCACATACAATCTATATACATTCACATCCAAAACACACAATCAAAATGGTAAAAGTCGCTAAATAACACTATTCCTGACTTTCCGACATAATTAAATCGGCTAACGATTTCCAAATCATCATAACAAGAAAGTACAGCTCAATAGCTTCACAACGATACCAAGAATGTAAAAATCGGATAAACGGAACAAAAGTTACGAAAGAAAACGAAAAACGATATTTGAAAAAAATCACATTTTTACACATCTCCTGTCCATCCGCGTATGGACTAATTCCGTACGCGTATGGCCCAAAACACGTACGCGTATCATACGCATTTCACCAGATGGCCGGGAAAACATGCATCCCATACGCGTATTGTCCCTAAAATGCGCCATCCATACGCGTATTGCCCAAGTCAATACGTGTATGGCCTGCCCCAATACGCGTATGGCCAGGCGAAATGCAGAATTTTCCTGCAGAATTCTGTTCTGCGTTTTCCACCCAAACCACACCCAAATTCATCATCTAAACTCAGAAAAATACCAATTTGATGTCCAACAACATGTATCATTCGTGTATCAACAACAAGGGACACGAAAACATCATTTTCAACACGATTAAATCGATTTCTACCATTTTCTACACAAATGGGTTTATACCAAAACTCATAAAAATCAATAACAACAACAACACAAATCATACATAATGATATGCATTGATAAGATAATAAGATTTCACACCCTTACTCGGATTAATCGATTCCTAGAAGTTGTTTTCTTGATTTCCAAGCTTTTCCCTCTTTTCCTTCTCTTTTCTCCTCTTCCTATTTCTTTCTCTCCTTTTTCTCTCTATTTTCTTTTCTATCTCTTTCTCTCCTATTTCCTCTTCTTAACTCTTTTTCTTTTCTATTTCTTATTTTCTATTCAACTTAAATTAATTCATTTTCTCACACAAAATTATATTTCCACTAAATTTCTAACTTACCATTAATTGAGAAATGTCTAAAATACCCTCCATTCTAATTTTCCCAAAAACTCTCGAAAACGATAAAATATGATAACATGTCAACATAGCATATTAACACACCAATTTCATAGATAAAATAATTTATCACTCAATTTAAATAAAAGACTCAACCAAAATGGGAAAAATCAGAATCGGGGCGTTACAACTCTCCCCCACTTTAGAAATTTTCGTCCTCGAAAATATTACCTGATTCAAACAACTCCGGATACGACTCTCGCATCCTACTCTCTAGTTCCCAAGTCATATTGCCTTCTGCAGCGCCTCCCCACGCTACTTTCACAAGCGCAATATCCTTGCCTCTTAGCTTCTTAACTTCACGGTCCAAAATCCTAATTGGTAAAGCTTCAACCGTAAGGTTATCTCTCACTTCAACCTCATCCATAGGAATAACATGTGACGGATCCGGAACATACTTCCGAAGTTGCGAAACATGGAACACATCATGTAAATTCGAAAGATTCGGAGGCAACGCCACACGGTAAACTACAACACCAACTCGCGCAGAAATCTGATACGGACCAATAAAACGAGAAGTCAACTTCTTCGACTTCAAAGCACGACCCACACCCGTAACCGGCGTAACTCTCAAAAACACATGGTCGCCTTCTTGAAACTCAATATCTTTCCTTCTCTTGTCATGATAGCTCTTTTGTCTACTTTGAGAAGCCTTCATCTTCTCACGAATAAACTTCACTTTCTCCGTCGTTTGTTGTACCATCTCCGGTCTAACTAACGTCCTCTCACCGATTTCATGCCAACACAAAGGTGTTTGGCATCTCCGACCATACAAAGCCTCAAATGGTGCCATACTTATACTTGAATGAAAACTCTTATTGTAGGTGAACTCAATCAACAAATAACTATCCCAAGCACCACCTTGCTCGAGCACACAAGCACGCAATAAATCCTCCAACGATTGAATTGTCCTCTCGGTTTGACCATCCGTTTGCAGATGATAAGCCGAACTCAATCTTAGCTTAGAACCCAAAGCCTTTTGTAAACTCTCCCAAAACCTTGATGTGAATCTAGGATCTCTATCCGATATAATACTCTTAGGAACTCCATGTAACTTCACAACCACAAGAACATAAATCTCGGTTAACTTATCCAAAGGATAACTAATATCAATTGGAATGAAGTGAGCAGATTTAGTAAGCCTATCAATGATTACCCAAATAGCATTATGACCTCTTTGCGTATTCGACAATCCCGTAACAAAATCCATCGATATACTATCCCATTTCCACTCCGGAATGTCCAACGGTTGCATCAAACCACTAGGCTTTTGATGTTCCACCTTAGACTTTTGACAAGTTAAGCATGCATACACAAATTGAGCCACATCCCTCTTTAATCCGGGCCACCAAAATATTTTCTTCAAATCTTGATACATTTTATTCGCTCCCGGATGAATACTTAGGTTACTTCGGTGTCCTTCTTCCAATATCATCTTTTTCAACTCCGCATCATCGGGAATACAAATACGACCATGGAATCTCAAAACTCCAAAATTATCAACCTTGAAATCCTCGTTTTCATTCATCAACAAATCAACGAACTTCAAATCCAACTTTTGCTTTTCACATACGGTTGCAAGAAAATCATTCGTAACATGTAGCATACCAAGTCTCACACTTCTCGGCGTCATTTTACAAACCAAACTCAAGTCTCTAAAATTCTCCAAAAGTTCCCATTCTCTCATCATCAATGTGGACATATGTAACGATTTCCGACTCAAAGCATCAGCCACCACGTTTGTCTTACCCGGATGGTAATTCAAACCAAAATCATAATCCTTCAAAAGCTCTAACCACCTTATTTGTCTCATGTTCAATTCTTTTTTATCAAATAAATATTTCAAGCTCTTGTGATCACTAAAAACTTCAAATCTTGCACCATAAAGATAGTGCCTCCAAATTTTCAAAACAAACACCACGGCCGTTAACTCCAAGTCATGTGTAGGATAATTCTTTTCATGCACTCTCAATTGTCTTGAAGCATAAGCCACAACTTTTCCATCTTGCATCAAAACACCACCTAAACCAACCAATGAAGCATCACAATACACAACAAATGGTTCCGTCGGATTCGGCAAAATCAAGATCGGAGCTGTTGTCAACCTTCTTTTTAGCTCATTGAAACTCTCTTCACAATGAATATCCCAAATGAAACCCTTTTCTTTACAAGTCAATTGCGTTAACGGAAGTGCCAACTTCGAAAATCCCTCAATAAACCTCCGATAATAACCCGCCAAGCCTAAAAAGCTTCGAATCTCCGTAACCGATCTAGGAGACTCCCATTGCATCACCGCATCAATCTTGGATGGATCAACACTAATACTACTACCGGAAATAACATGTCCAAGAAAACTTACTTCCGACAACCAAAATTCACATTTCGACAACTTAGCATACAATTGTTTCTCTTTCAAAATTTGTAACACAATCCTCAAATGCTCTTCATGCTCCTCTTGAGACTTAGAGTAAATCAAAATATCGTCAATGAACACAACCACAAAACGATCTAGCTGTTCATGAAAAATACGATTCATGTATTCCAAAAACACACCCGGCGCATTAGAAACCCCGAATGGCATCACGGAATATTCGTAATGACCATACCGTGTCCTAAAGGCCGTCTTTTGAATATCCTCTTCTTTCACACGAATCTGGTGATATCCCGATCTCAAATCAATCTTGCTAAAAACACGCGCATCAACCAATTGGTCCATCAAATCATCGATCCTTGGAAGCGGATACTTGTTCTTAATTGTCACCTTGTTCAATTGTCGATAATCAATGCATAACCGCATACTTCCTTCTTTCTTCTTTACCAACAATACCGGAGCACCCCAAGGAGAAACACTTGGCCTTATAAATCTCTTGTCCAACAAGTCGTTCAATTGCATCTTCAATTCTACCAACTCCGATGCCGACATACGATACGGTGCCATCGAAACCGGTCTAGTACCCGAAACTAGATCAATAGAAAACTCAACTTCTCTTTCCGGCGGTACATCCGTAATATCCTCCAGAAACACTTCTGGAAAATCGCACACCACTGGGAACACATCGAGCTCCACTTTACTCTCCACCGACAATGATGCAAACAAACCGAACAATTGAGCTTCGTCCGCTAAAAGTTTCTTCAACTCTTTAGTGGATAGGAAACTCTCATCTTCATCATCTTCCAAAGAAGGAAACCTCACCAACTTGTGATAGCAATCTATATGAACTCGATTAAATTGCAACCAGTTCATACCCAAGATTACGTCCAATCCCTCCAACGGCAAACACACTAAATCCATAATGAAGTCTTTACCATACATGGTCAAAGGACAACTTACACACACCAAAGACGTAGTTACCGACCCTGAAGCAGGAGTCTCAATAACCATCTCACCACCCCAAGAAGTCATAAACAAATTCAAACGCTTAGAGCACTCATGAGAAATGAACGAATGAGTCTCTCCCGTATCAATAATAGCAACTAAAGGCGTACTATTAATAAAGCATGTACCTTTAATCAAACGGTCTGCACTAGTAGTATCCGTCCCCGCTAATGCAAACACCTTTCCGCCCGCTTGAGCTTGTTTCGGCTTAGTACACTTAGTACTAATGTGACCCACTTCTCCACAATTATAGCACTTCACTATATTCCTTCTACAATCAGTAGTAGCATGCCCAAGGCCTCCACAGTTAGAACATTTCACCATAGTCTTCCCACACTCAAATGATTTATGACCCATTCCACCACACTTGTAACACTTAACGGAACCGGAACCGCCTCCTCCAGATCTCCTCTCAAAGTTTCCACTATGCTTGCCCTTATCAACGGGTGTCACATAACGTCCACCTCTAGCTTGTTGCTTTCCCTTCCTCTCATTCAAACTTTTGTAATGTGTAGAATGAGCCTTGCTATCTTCCTCGAAGATTCTACAACATTCCGTCAAATCCGTAAACCTTCTTATCCTTTGATATCCCACAGCTTGTTTAATCTCGGGACGTAAACCATTCTCATACTTAATACACTTAGAGAAATCAGCAGTAATGGCAACATAGTGAGGATGGAATTGAACCAACTCCACAAACTTAGAAGTATAGTCCACCATGGACATACTACCTTGTTTCAGTTCAAGGAACTCCATCTCCTTATTCCCTTTCACACTTTCAGGGTAATACTTCCTCAAGAACTCGGTACGAAATAAATCCCAAGTTATCTCTTCATCATCCACCTCAAGAACTTGACGCATACCGACCCACCAATCGTCGGCTTCTTCCTTCAGCATGTGAGACCCAAGCCTCACCTTATTCTCCTCCACACAGCCCATAACTCTGAAGATCCTTTCAATCTCTTTCAACCACATTTGAGCTCCATCGGGATCAAATCTTCCTTTGAAAACCGGTGGTTGATTCTTCCTGAACTCGTCATTAGCATTCACATTCGGCGCACCTTGCACCGCCCAAGCCATTGCTTCCAAAGCAGCAACCATCGCATTGTCGTTTCTACCAGCCATATTCTGATTATTCCCAAAAATGACAACAAGGTTAAACAACAGTTCAACCAACACAACAACAAGACAGACACAACTGACTCAACACTGGCTCTGATACCACTTAATGTAAAACCCCCTTTCTATACCCCCAAATAATCACATAATCATTTAGGCACATATTTAAAATTTCGTCAGAGTATAATTATAAACATAGTATAAAAGAGGTATGTCACATTATACATGAAATTAAAACATTCAACACCTGCTCAGCAATTGATATGCAACAGTGGGGTAACTTTGTAATAGAGGAACTTAGTCCTTACACCCACATCTCAATATTTAGAATAAAAGCGGAAAATCTAAACATTGAATAATATATAACATATATATACATCATCAAGTATTATCCACCAGCATAATTCATGTTTCCATAAACATTCATCAACAAGATAGATATACAATGTATCACAAAAGAATCATATACATCCTAGCTACCCGATGCTACATATCAGAGCCAAACGACCAAAAGAATGAAGACATGCTTCACAAAAGACCACCAGCATACCTACTCTGCAATGCCTCATAGAGCATCATAAAACAGCAGAAGGGTGAGAAATATTATCATAATAACAATGCATATAATTATATATCTTAGCATAAAAATACACATATTCCACATTCTCACCACAATTCATCACAATTCACCCATATACATCACAATGTATATATATATATATATATATATATATATATAAAGCCAAGCATATACATCATGCATACTTTCACAATTCTCATCATTCCACATAAACATACATATTCATGTTTATTCATCAATGCACCATTATAAAGATGATAAATGCAAATCAAAGGGACTGACTCACGACTCTATGCAAATGCAATGCGGTACCGACTCAATCATCTCAAGTTCACTCAGGAACTTATTGGAACCATCGCTCGTTACCAATGTAACTACCCGTCGGACATACGATGTTCACCCATTGCTCACACCCCACATGGGCACACAATGTTTATGGATCGCTCACACCCCACACGGGCACACGACCCGATCGCTCACACCCCACATGGGCACACGATCGTCTATAATCATCGCTCACACCCACATGGGCACACGACGTTATAGTGGATTCCCTCTGGAACCAAACCGTCGCTCACACCCCACATGGGCACACGACGTTACAACGGATTCTCATTAGAATCACACAACAAAAGAATGCACACCATTATGCTTCACATGCAAAAATGACTCAAGACATTCTTAAAATGCATACATATTCACAATATATTTATGCATTCATCTCATACTATCACATACAATCTATATACATTCACATCAATGCACTATTGTATGATTCACATCCAAAACACACATTCAAAACGGTAAAAGTCGCTAAATAACACTACTCCCGACTTTCCGACATAATTAAATCGGCTAACGATTTCTAAATCATCATAACAAGAAAGTACAGCTCAATAGCTTCACAACGATACCAAGAATGTAAAAATCGGATAAATGGAACAAAAGTTACGAAAGAAAACGAAAAACGATATTTGAAAAAAATCACATTTTTACACATCTCCTGTCCATCCGCGTATGGACTAATTCCGTACGCGTATGGCCCAAAACACGTATGCGTATCATACGCGTTTCACCAGATGGCCGGGAAAACAAGCATCCCATACGCGTATTGGCCCTGAAATGCGCCATCCATACGCGTATTGCCCAAGTCAATACGCGTATGGCCTGCCCCAATACGCGTATGGCCAGGCGAAATGCAGAATTTTCCTACAGAATTCTGTTCTGCGTTTTCCACCCAAACCACACCCAAATTCATCATCTAAACTCAGAAAAATACTAATTTGATGTCCAACAACATGTATCATTCGTGTATCAACAACAAGGGACACGAAAACATCATTTTCAACACGATTAAATCGATTTCTACCATTTTCTACACAAATGGGTTTATACCAAAACTCATAAAAATCAATAACAACAACAACACAAATCATACATAATGATATACATTGATAAGATAATAAGATTTCACACCCTTACCCGGATTAATCGATTCCTAGAAGTTGTTTTCTTGATTTCCAAGCTTTTTCCTCTTTTCCTTCTCTTTTCTCCTCTTCCTCTTTCTTTCTCTCTATTTTCTTTTCTATCTCTTTCTCTCCTATTTCCTCTTCTTAACTCTTTTTCTTTTCTATTTCTTATTTTCTATTCAACTTAAATTAATTCATTTTCTCACACAAAATTCTATTTCCACTAAATTTCTAACTTACCATTAATTGAGAAATGTCTAAAATACCCTCCATTCTAATTTTCCCGAAAACTCTCGAAAACGGTAAAATATCATAACATGTCAACATAGCATATTAACACACCAATTTCACAGATAAAATAATTTATCACTCAATTTAAATAAAAAACTCAACCAAAATGGGAAAAATCGGAATCGGGGCGTTACAGGTTGCTTTATAAAATATATATATAAGGGGGTGGCGCCCGCCACCCTGTGTGTCAATTAAGGGATGGCACAAGCCACCATGTGTCTCTATTAAATGGTGGCGCAAGCCACCTTGTTTCTGGATCAAATAGTGGCGCAAGCCACCCATAATTAAGGGTAGTGGCCTTTTTGTCTTATATGGAACTTTGCATTAAGGAAAACTAAGTGTGCTGTATATAATTTCATGGATGAAAATTAGTAATATGTTAATAATGTTAAGAGCCACCAAATTATCATGTTGAGAGCCACTGATGAAGATGTGGCGCAGGTCACCCATGAATTAAAGGGAATTGGCTTTTTGTTTTATTTACACATTAGTTTTAATAAAAATAAAGGTGCTCTGGTTAATGTGTATAATCATTTGGATGAATTAATGACGGATTAGTAATTGAAGGTTAGTAGGAAAATCCTTATTAGTAGGAATAGCAGAGTAGGATGGGTTATCAAGTTGTTGACAGAACACATGAAACGAGTAGCAGAAAAAGAATTTTGACAGAAACTGAACAGAATTTTTGACAGAAACTGGATTAATAAAAAATTCATGGCAGAAGCTTGGAAATTAAAATTCATGACAGAAGCTTGGAATTTATTTTAATGGCAGTAGTAACAGAAAACAGCATTTTTCCATAAGTCGTATTAATCGCAGAAGTGAAAATAGTACAGTTTTAGTCGGTTTAGTCAATTTAGGCGAAAAAATTAGTTGTTCGGAATTTAACGAAAATTGTCGAGGTAGTTAGTAATAATTAGTACGTGATTTTAGTCAGTTTATTTTGTTGCATTTGTGTTGTATGTGTGGATTTCTTGTAGAGTTGCTTATGTGGTTTTGTCCCGGTTTATGGGCATTTTTAAGTCGTAGGTCGAAGGACCAATATTGATGTTAAAGTTGTAGGTCGTATGATCAACGTTGATGTATATAAGTTGTAGGCCTATGGCCAAAGTTGAATCGTGTTGAATTAAAGTTGTTATGTGGTTTGTTATATGTTGTTCGGAGTTGGTTGTTGTTTTGTGTTGAGTCGTTGCATCATAGCATAACATTATTAAGTTGGCCTGGATTGACAATTTTTAAGTTGGAGCTGATGCTCACCACGTTGGCCTGGATTGGCAAGATTATTAAGTTGAAGGCTTATGCCTTGCAGATACCTCGATAACCTGGTATATTTTAAGTTGGGAGTTTTGCTCCGATGGTACCACATGCATACGCATAGTCGAGTCGCATCCTGTGTCGCATTATTTATGTTGTTTGTGTGGATTGTGTTTTGTTGAAGTTGAGTAAGTTGTTTATGATGTCCAAGTTGATAAAGTTGTTCATGTTGCTTAAGTTGATGAAGTCGATTATGTTGATGTTGAAGAAGTTGAATATGTTGGGCATGTTTGTTGAAGTTGATGAAGGTGTTTACGTTGATTTTAGAGTTGAAGTTGGTTATGTTGATTAGGTTGATTTTAGTGATTATGTCGTAAATGTTGATATGTGTAATAGGTTGATAAAGTATGCTGGTAGTTGTGGGTGATTTGTAAGATGTTATTGTTGGATAGTAATGAAAATTGTATGATTCTTTCTAACATATTGATTATCATATTCTTGTTTATATTATTTGATATCTCACCCCTTCTGTTTGAATGTTACCCCTATGTTGGTAACGTGCAGGTTAGCAAAGATGAAGGTCATTTATCCTTACCTTAGTTCGAGTCAGTGGTTGTCGCTCTGATACGTAGCACTCGGGGGGATGACGTGTGTCTTATTTGCTTATTTGTTTACATGCTGAATTTTTAAGTAGAATTGCCGAAGAATACTTTGTGGCTTATTTTAAAGTTGTTTTAAATTGTTTCCATGAAATTATGTTGTTACTAAGTTGTTTAAGTTGAACAAATGTTATATCATGTAAAAGTTGAATGTTTGAGAATCTGCTGCGTGGTTGTAAAAGTTGTTGTTATAGTTTCATCCAAATCAAAAGTGTTATGTATCAATGTACTATTTGATTAAATGAATAAGTTTTTAAAGTTGAAAAATGTGGCATCCTATTTGTGCACTTGTTGATTGAATTTTTACTACTCTGATTTTCAATATAATTGCCGGGTAGGAATGGGGTGTTACATTAGTGGTATCAGAGCTGGTCGGTCTGTCCGGCCAATGTTGTCTAATGTCGTTTATTCCTTAGTACTCGACATGTGTGGGAAACACTGTCGGTGCTTGTTTGTTAGTTTCTGGTCGTTGTCTGCAGGTGTTGGTTTGGATTAAGTAGGGGAGAAGCTTGTCTTCCGGACGTGTTGTTGGTATGTAGAAGTTGGTTCAAGGTGATGTTGATTGCAAGAGTGCAAATGTTGTTGAAGCGATGTTGTTGCGGACCGACGAGAGTTTAGACTCATGAATTCGTATCGGTCGAGTTTGAGAAGTGTGTGGAATATGGATGAGGAATTGATTGAGAATAAGGAAGTATTCCAATGGAAATGATAAGTTGATAGATCAAGTCAGTAGATTAATATGCCTTGAGTATAGTCGGATTAAAGTCGAGTAATTTTAGAGTTGGATGAAAAGAAAGGATTGTTGGTAGATTTTTGAGCAAGCGGGAGAGAGATGGAACTTATGTTCATCAATCTCAAATTCTGATTTTTGCAATTTTGGAGCAGTTGTCGGTAAAAGAGGCATAACTTTTTACTCGTGATTCCGATTGAAGCGGTTCTGGACTTTTTGGAAAGCTTACGAAATTCCCTATAGTTTGCATATACGATTTGTCTTCAGGAAGTTGGTGAAGAGGGAGAAAAGTGAGTTTTAATATTTGGGTCTGATGCTGATTTTTGGAAAATTCTGCATATGGAAATTCTGAACCAGTCCCGTTGTAAGGATGATAACTTTTTACTCGTAACTCGGATTCAAGTGATTCTTGAAGTTCTGGAATCTTTACGGAATTCTCCTCATTTTAGAATAAGATTTTGTGATTGAGAGGTCTGTATCAAAAGAGATATCTATGGTTGAAGTTGAGCGACTACTGCTGAAAAATTTGGAAAGATGAAGCCGAGTGTGAAATTTTGATAAGAATAATATGTTGGTAATTATAAGGATGTGACGGTATCTGAGAAAGCATCGAGATGCAATTTATGTTGAATAAGGAAAAATAAGTGATGATGTCATGTGATAGTAATGTTGAGAAAAATACGGATGATTGATTTGCAACGTTAAAATTTTTAACTTGGATAAGAGTTGTAATTGGAGCGAGCCGAGTTGGATAGTACTTGAAGTAGTAGCGATTCCGGTGTTGGAAAGATATTTAATAATTGTGTTATGTTACGAGCATGTATAAGAGATTATGTATTGGATTTTGGACGTTTTGGTATAATTGACGAAGTTGAAATTAAGGAAACTAAGAAGACGTTGATAAGCCTCAGAGAGTTGGCGGAGCATTGTGCATACGGACTTTGGGCACAAGTTGTAGTACGCTATTGTGTTGGGTAATGATGATTTATGCCACTGTTATGGTTGCCGGCTGTCTATTGACAAATTGAGGAACTGATCACCCTTAATCTCTTGTTGATAGTAGACGGAATCATAATTGATGGATAGATGTGTCGTGCCAACTAGTATAGTACGTACGTTGAATTGGTTGAAGTCAAGCCAAGTGTTGGTGGATTGTTTATTTTGTCAATGTAGATTCATATATGAGCATATTAGTTGAATTTAAGGATAGTGGCACGAGGTTGCGATTTAATTGATGAGTAGTATGGAAATTCGCAGTTGAGTTCTGGGTAATTTGAGAATTGAGTTGCAAGTAGAAAAAGAAGTGAAGTTATAAGTTGAATTGAAAAAGTGGAACTTTTGGTTGGTAAATATGAGTTACTTGGTTGTGTTAATTCGGATAAGGATTTATGAAGAATTGTGTCAGTATGAGTAAAAGTCGATAATTTGGTTTGTTGGATTAGTTGGAAAGGAAAAGATGATTTACCTGGTTGAAGTTAATTGTACACATGTACCCTATGTTATTGTAATGATGTTGCGTGTTTAAGATGATTTTCGAGGAACGTGTAAATAGGAGATGGTAAAGTTGTAGTTTATGTTTGATGATAATCGGGAAATTCGTGGAAGTACAGGTATATATTATCCAAGATTTGGGAGTAGTCGTCGTTGTAATGGTGTTGAATGTTAGAGGTGTTGTCTTACGGATCTAAGTTGAAGTACTCGGTAACTACGAGAGTGTAGAATACCTGTTGGAACGAAATTCCGAAGAATTAAGTCAAAAGCCGTTGTTATGTCGGTTTGGTGATTAGAAGTTGGAGTTAAACTGAGTAGTCTTGATACTTTGCAAGTAATCAGAGTGCGCAGCGAATGCGTGGCATGGTGTCGTTGTTCATGTGTGAGTGACAACGATGTTGGTAGTTTGGTTGTATTGATGTCGTGGTTAAGTTGTGTGTTCTTATGTTGTTGCGTTCTAGTTCTAAAACCGGCGAATTCTTAAGTTGGTTACTCTTTATGTTATGATGTTAAGTTGTAAAGTGTGTTGCATGAGTAGTATTCGGGTTGTTTTCGCTGTTGATGTTATGAATTGTTTCTATTATACGTGGGTTGCCTTCGGAGATGAGAGTTTATTAGTCGGATGGAATCACATAGTTGGAGTAGTTGTATCAGATGAATTTTCGAGGACGAAAATGTTCTATGTGGGGGAGAGTTGTAACGCCCGTTTATTTAATTAAATATAATTGTAGTATGTTGTGTTGATTCACGTTGATTTGAGTATTTATGTCGATTTGCCTTCGTTTGTGATATTTGTGTTGATTTAAGTTGATTCCGGAATATAGGAATATTATGTTGATGTTTCTAAGTTGGTTCGAGTGAGATTAATTAATCAAGTTGATTTAAGTTGTGGAAAAATAATATTGAATATTATTTTCCGTCTACGGTTAAATATGTTGATTTGGTGGTTTGGACGATTTATTTGATAGTCGGTAAATAGTCGATTTAGTAGAGAGAACTAATATTAGAATTAATATTTTGGAATTATAAGAGTATTTTATTTAAGTGGGCTTAGTCGTTGCGTTGGTGGTAGTAATCGGTGAGGTGTTAATTAATAGGCCCAAATTGAGATTATAATTATAATAATAATTATAATAAAATGAAATATAAGAAGAGGAAGTTAGGTTTTGTATCAGTAGAGGAATAATAGGAGAAGGACGTGGAAGTTACGGAGAAAAGTTGAACGAGGGTTTGGAGGCACCAAAGTTGGAGAAAGAGGGATACAGGAGAATTGCCGTCGGAGCCAAGTCGGGAAAGTCGATCGGAAATTCGAGCGGCCATCAATTTAAGGTAAGGGTGGGGTTCGAATTTTATAACCGGGACTACGATAATTATACGTGAGATTGGGATTTGTATGATTTTCTGCTGTGAATGTGTTGATTTTATGATGAATTGTTCTAATTTTATGTGCTAAACTGTGTTGTCGAATTGTTCTGATTCTGTGAAATGATTGTCCTGTGATATGTTTGAATGGTTGATTTTGTGAACTGATATTCGGTGAAGAACATGAAGGATTTTATATCAAAATATTACACCGTTGAAAAACTAATACTGAGAGTGAGAGTGAATTAATGTTGGTTGCTTTAAAATATATATATATATATATATATATATATATATATATATATATATATATATATATATATATATATATATATATATATATATATATAAGGAGGTGGCGCCCGCCACCCTGTGTCTCTATTAAATGGTGGCGCAAGCCACCTTGTTTCTGTATGAAATAGTGGCGCAAGCCACCTATAATTAAGGGTAGTGGCCTTTTTGTCTTATATGGAACTTTGCATTAAGGAAAACTAAGTGTGCTGTATATAATTTCATGGATGAAAATTAGTAATATGTTAATAATGTTGAGAGTCACCAAATTATCATGTTGAGAGCCACCAAATTATCATGTTGAGAGCCACTGATGAAGATGTGGCGTTGGCCACCCATGAATTAAAGGGAATTGGCTTTTTGTTTTATTTACACATGAGTCTTAATAAAAATAAAGTTGCTCTGGTTAATGTGTATAATCATTTGGATGAATTAATGACGGATTAGTAATTGAAGGTTAGTAGGAAAATCCTTATTAGTAGGAATAGCAGAGTATGATGGGTTATCAAGTTGTTGACAGAACACATGAAACGAGTAGCAGAAAAAGAATTTTGACAGAAACTGAACAGAATTTTTGACAGAAACTGGATTAATAAAAAATTCATGATAGAAGCTTGGAATTTAAAATTCATGAGAGAAGCTTGGAATTTATCTTAATGGCAGTAGTAACAGAAAACAGAATTTTTCCATAAGTCGTATTAATCGCAGAAGTGAAAACAGTACAATTTTAGTCGGTTTAGTCGATTTAGGAGAAAAAATTAGTTGTTCGGAATTTAACGAAAATTGTCGAGGTAGTTAGTAATAATTAGTAGGTGATTTTAGTCAATTTATTTTGTTGCATTCGTGTTGTATGTGTGGATTTCTTGTACAGTTGCTTATGTGGTTTTGTCCCGACTTATGGGCATTTTTAAGTCGTAGGTCGAAGGACCAATGTTGATGTTAAAGTTGTAGGTCGTATGACCAACGTTGATGTATATAAGTTGTAGGCCTATGTCCAAAGTTGAATCATGTTGAATTAAAGTTGTTATGTGGTTTGTTATATGTTGTTCGAAGTTGGTTGTTGTTTTGTGTTGAGTCGTTGCATCATAGCATAACATTATTAAGTTGGCCTGGATTGGCAATTTTTAAGTTGGAGCTGATGCTCACCACGTTGGCCTGGATTGGCAAGATTATTAAGTTGAAGGCTTATGCCTTGCAGATACCTCGATAACCTGGTATATTTTAAGTTGGGAGTTTTGCTCCGATGGTACCACATGCATACGCATAGTCGAGTCGTATCCTGTGTCGCATTATTTATGTTGTTTGTGTGGATTGTGTTTTGTTGAAGTTGAGTAAGTTGTTTATGATGTCCAAGTTGATAAAGTTGTTCATGTTGCTTAAGTTGATGAAGTCGATTATGTTGATGTTGAAGAAGTTGAATATGTTGGGCATGTTTGTTGAAGTTGATGAAGGTGTTTACGTTGATTTTAGAGTTGAAGTTGGTTATGTTAATTAGGTTGATTTTAGTGATTATGTCGTAAATGTTGATATGTGTAATAGGTTGATAAAGTATGCTGGTAAGTTGTGGGTGATTTGTAAGATGTTGTTGTTGGATAGTGATAAAAATTGTATGATTCTTTCTAACGTATTGATTATCATATTCTTGTTTATATTATTCGATATCTCACCCCTTCTGTTTGAATGTTACCCCTATGTTGGTAACGTGCAGGTTAGCAAAGATGAAGGTCGTTTATCCTTACCTTAGTTCGAGTCGGTGGTTGTCGCTCTGATACGTAGCACTCGGAGGATGACGCGTGTCTTATTTGCTTATTTGTTTACATGCTGAATTTTTAAGTAGAATTGCCGAAGAATACTTTGTGGCTTATTTTAAAGTTGTTTTAAATTGTTTCCATGAAAATATGTTGTTACTAAGTTGTTTAAGTTGAACAAATGTTATATCATGTAAAAGTTGAATGTTTGAGAATCTGCTGCGTGGTTGTAAAAGTTGTTGTTATAGTTTCATCCAAATCAAAAGTGTTATGTATCAATGTACTATTTGATTAAATGAATAAGTTTTTAAAGTTGAAAAATGTGGCATCCTATTTGTGCACTTGTTGATTGAATTTTTACTACTCTGATTTTCAATATAATTGCCGGGTAGGAATGGGGTGTTACAGTCTGCACTACGGATGAATTATGACAATTGTCCCCATTACAGCATCACCCAGTATCGAAATCTTCTAGATCATTTGGGTGAACATGATGTATTGTCATTAACCTATCTATTTATGGTTATAGTCACATTTAATATTAACATATTATTTAAAATATACTAAATCTTCTAGATCATTTCAGTGAACTGTTTGTCCCCAGCTTTACGAAGTTCAGATCGAAGCCTCAGCAGTGTAGTCTGCACGCTAGGGAACAATGCTTCGTCAAGCTGAGTCCTCCGAAATAAATTAGCAAACTCACCAGACAAAATCTTTCCCACCAACGCATCCATAGAAGCATCAAGAAGTGCTCCTCCAAGAATAGCCGCCATAACTGAGTTCAACAAAGTAAGAATAGTTTGAAAATTTGTTATGTGAAAAGAAAATGCAATGCAAGGTAGAAGAAAATGCAGCTTAACAAAGACTTATTAAGTTGTTGCAACGTATAGAAGAAAAAGCTACAATTATTGGAGGATTGATTGTATCCACTACTACTTCCTTTTCCGATTGATAGTCAACAACAATAATTACTTGAAAAACTTCCTTTTCTTGTTAGTGGAGGATTCATTAGTCCACTACTTCCATTTCCTTCACATTGGGACATGCATAATTGAAAATTTTATAGTTTTTACTTTTTTATGTATTTGGAATTTTTTGTATTTAGACAAATTTTGCAATCACATTTGTTTAAATCACTCGATAAATTTTTAACAACGAAGTCAAGTTTCAGTTTTTTCTTTGGAGAAAACCAATAAAATTATTTTAATTTTATCTCAATTTTATGTAAGATTCTTTTTATAACATTTTTAGAATCATATATTAACATGTGGCCAAGACAATATCATCTTATTTTTAGGTCTTGATAAAATTTACATGTAAATAGACTAAAAATTAGTTCATATAGTTTACATAATATTAATAAAATAAAAAAGGAAAGTTAATTAAATAATTACCAATTGTATTTGTTTTCTTTTACTCCATCATAATCATTTTAAAAAAAACACTTTGAAATGATTTCTTATTCCATCGTTTGGTATAAGTCTCCATCTTTCTTTTCCCTATGGATGTAGTATATAAAAAATATTTCTTGTTCACACTTTGAAATGACATAATTCAAAAAAGCAGCACGTAGGACCTCACTAATTCTAAAAGAAATGTCCCAAATGCACTATGCCAGCAAAGAAATTACATTTTACACATCTATATACAAAGAATAAAGTAGATGATTTCTTTTTCTATCCCATGCATTTTTTAGGCATCATGCGGATTTTTCATTATGTTTCTAATTTTCGAAGATATATCTTCGGACGCACCATTTGCATTCCCAACAAAGACAATTTTGAGTGGCGCTCAATGTATTTTGAGGAATAATTTAAGGAAAACATTTAAATTGTTCAGTTCAGTGAATATTTCGGAGATATATATCCGAAAGTTTGGGCAGCAATTTGAATTTTTCTGTCACCTTTGCATGTTAGATTTTTTCAGAGATGTATCTCCGAAAATATCTGATATAGTTTCCAGCTGCACGATCAGTCCCTCATTGTTGTCATTCTTCATTTTTCAACTCAAACCCTCACCCTAAAAATCCTACATTATCAATCCCATTTCTCACTCCATATCTCAATTCTTTTGGTTCAACATATAACAGGGAGCAAAAGAAGATCGAATTTCAGGTAAAGATTGTTCATTTTCATCTATATTGCTCACATTAATCATGAAAGTTTGCTGAAAAAACCTACGCACACTACGGGAAAAGAGGGAAAAGAGGGCGCTTTTTTTGCCCTATAAAAGCGTTGTCTAAGCCTGCGCTGTCGTAGGTAAAGACGACGCTTTTTTATTTATGAAAAAGCGCTCTCTAAAAGGGAACTTTAGACAGCGCTTTTAAAAGCGCTGTCTAAAGTATACGTTTAAAATTTAAATTTTTTTTTATAAACTTTAGAAAGCGCATTTTCCTTCAAAAGCGCTCTCTAAAGGTGCTTTAAGACAGCGCTTTTGAAAGCGCTGTCTAATGTATACGGAAAATGATTTTTTTATATACCTTTGGAGAGCGCTTTTCCCTAAAAGCGCTCTCTAAAGGGGACTTTAGAGAGCGCTTTTTCCTTAAAAGAGCTCTCTAAAGTATACCTATAATTTTATTGATTTTTTCTACGTATAAAAATTCCCATTTTAGCCATTTTTTTCCATGCAGAAACCTGCATAGTTTCAAACCTGCATTTCTTATAGAATTTCTTGCAATAACAGAATTCTTATACATTTCAATAAATAGAATTCTTGCAACAACAGAATTCATATACATTTCAATAAACACAGAATTTCCTTCTATTCACAAAACTAGAATTTACAACAGAATTCTTGCAACAGAATTTACAACAGAAATTCCTTCTATTCACAAAACTAGAATTTACAACAGAATTCTTCTTGCAACAGAATTTCCTTATATTCACAAAACTAAAATTTACATTCACAAAACTATACATTCAAAGAATTCTTCTTAGAAGAAAGAATTCGCACAATTCTTCCGTAATATAATTCAATTGTTTCCTTGTGTAACAAGAACAAGCCATATCTTCGAAATACTACATAACAAAACAAAATACGCATTATTTAGTTAAAAATAATAAATTATATGACATATCCGATAAATATTAAAATAAATCCTAAGTTATAAAACCATGCATACATTAATAGGAGTCTCCAATTGTCCCATTTGAAGGATTTCTTTCATGAACCTCAAAACGAAGTACCCGCAGTCTATGCCATTACGCTGACGAGGGCACTACACATAGACAAACAAATAAGAAATAATATATAGATGTTTTGTGTTATTAAGTAGCATCACTAATAAGCAATATTGTGAAAATTAACATACCTCCACTTTGACCCATGTAATATTGGTTGATCTAGCCCATGCTACTCGAGTCTCTCTTTGTGCACGATATAGTAGTATAGCTCTATAAAAGAAAAACGTAAACTTAGAACAATGTCACATAAATAATTAAATATACAAATACACACGAATATTTCGAACAATCTCACTTACGTGTCAACCACATCCTTCATATTCTGATATGTGGACTGTAACGCCCCGATTCCAATTTTTCCCATTTTGGTTGAGTCTTTTATTTAAATTGAGTGATAAATTATTTTATCTGTGAAATTGGTGTGTTAATATGCTATGTTGACATGTTATGATATTTTACCGTTTTTGAGAGTTTTCGGGGAAAATTAGAATGAAGGGTATTTTAGACATTTTTCAATTAATGATAATTTAGAAATTTAGTGGAAATAGAATTGTGTGAGAAAATGAATTAATTTAAGTTGAATAGAAAATAAGAAATAGAAAAGAAAAAGAGTTAAGAAGAGGAAATAGGAGAGAAAGAGATAGAAAAGAAAATAGAGAGAAAAAGGAGAGAAAGAAAGAGGAAGAGGAGAAAAGAGAAGGAAAAGAGGGAAAAGTTTGGAAATCAAGAAAACAACTTCTAGGAATCGATTAATCTGGGTAAGGGTGTGAAATATTATTATCTTATCAATGTATATCATTATGTATGATTGTGTTGTTGTTGTTGTTGATTTTTATGAGTTTTGGTATAAACCCATTTGTGTAGAAAATGGTAGGAATCGATTTAATCGTGTTGGAAATGATGTTTTAGGGTCCCTTGTTGTTGTTACACAAATGATACATGTTGTTGGACATCAAATTGGTATTTTTCTGAGTTTAGATGATGAATTTGGGTGTGGTTTGGGGGAAAAACGCAGAACAGAATTCTACAGGAAAATTCTGCATTTCGCCTTGCCATACGCGTATTGGGGTAGGCCATACGCGTATTGACTTGGGAAAAACGCGTATGGATGGCGCATTTCAGGGCCAATACGCTTATGGGATGCATGTTTTCCCGACCATCTGGTGAAACGTGTATGATACGCGTACGTGTTTTGGGCCATACGCGTACGGAAATAGTCCATACGCTGATGGACAGGAGATGTGTAAAAATGTGATTTTTCAAATATCATTTTTCGTTTTCTTTCGTAACTTTTGTTCCGTTTATTCGATTTTTACATTCTTGGTATCGTTGTGAAGCTATTGAGTTGTACTTTATGATTATGATGATTTGGAAATTGTTAGCCGATTTAATTATGTCGGAAAGTCGGGAATAGTGTTATTTAGCGACTTTTACCGTTTTGAATGTGTGTTTTGAATGTGAATCATACAATAGTGCATTGATGTGAATGTATATAGATTGTATGTGATAGTATGAGAATCCGTTGTAACGTCGTGTGCCTATGTGAGGTGTGAGCGATGATTACAAATGATTGTGTGCCCATGTGGGGTGTGAGCAATCGGATCGTGTGCCCATGTGGGGTGTGAACGATCAGGTCGTGTGCCCGTGTGGGGTGTGAGCGATCCATAAACATTGTGTGCCCATGTGGGGTGTGAGCAATGGGTGAACATCGTATGCCCGATGGGGAGTTACATTGGTAACGAGCGATGGTTCCAATAAGTTCCTGAGTGAACTTGAGATGATTGAGTCGGTACCCCATTGCATTTGCATAGAGTCATGAGTCGGTCTCTATGATTTGCATTTATCATCTTTATATGGTGCATTGATGAATAAACATGAATATGTATGTTTATGTGGAATGATAAGAAATGTGAAGGTATGCATGATGAAATGCTTGGATTTGTATATATATATACATTGTAATGTATATGGGTGAATTGTGATGAATTGTGGTGAGAATGTGGAATATGTGTATTTTTATGCTAAGATATATAATTATATGCATTGTTATTATGATAATATTTCTCACCCTTATGATGTTTTATGATGCACTATGAGGCATTGCAGAGTAGGTATGCTAGTGGTCTTTTTGTGAAGTGTGTCTTCATTCTTTTGGTCGGTCGGCTCTGATATGTAGCACCGGGTAGCTAGGAAGTATATGATTCTTTTGTGATACATTGTACATGTATCTGTTGATGAATGTTTATGTAAACATGATTTATGTTGGTGGATAATACTTGATGATGTATATATATGTTATATATTATTCAATGTTTAGATTTTCCGCTTTTATTCTAAATGTTGAGATGTGGGTGTAAGGACTAAGTTCCTCTGTTGCAAAGTTACCCCACTGTTGCATATCAATTGTTGAGCAGGTGTTGAATGTTTTAATTTCATGTATAATGTGACATACCTCTTTTATACTATGTTTATAATTATACTCTGACGGAATTTTAAATATGTGCCTAAATGATTATGTGATTATTTGGGGGTATATAAAGGGGGTGTTACATTAAGTGGTATCAGAGCCAGTGTTGAGTCAGTTGTGTCTGTCTTGTTGTTGTGTTGGTTGAACTGTTGTTTAACCTTGTTTTCATTTTTGGGAATAATCAGAATATGGCTGGTAGAAACGACAATGCGATGGCTGCTGCTTTGGAATCAATGGCTAGGGCGGTGCAAGGTGCGCCGAACGTGAATGCTAATGACGAGTTCAGGAAGAATCAACCACCGGTCTTCAAAGGAAGATTTGATCCCGATGGAGCTCAAATTTGGTTGAAAGAGATTGAAAGGATCTTCAGAGTCATGGGCTGTGTGGAGGAGAATAAGGTGAGGCTTGGGTCTCACATGTTGAAGGAAGAAGCCGACGATTGGTGGGTCGGTATGCGTCAAGTTCTTGAGGTGGATGATGAAGAGATAACTTGGAATTTATTTCGTACCGAGTTCTTGAGGAAGTATTACCCGAAAAGTGTGAAAGGGAAGAAGGAGATGGAGTTCCTTGAACTGAAACAAGGTAGTATGTCCGTGGTGGACTATACTGCTAAGTTTGTGGAGTTGGTTCAATTCCATCCTCACTATGCTGCAATTACTGCTGAGTTCTCAAAGTGTATTAAGTATGAGAATGGCTTGCGTCCCGAGATTAAGCAAGCTGTGGGATATCAAAGGATACGAAGGTTTACGGATTTGACGGAATGTTGTAGAATCTTTGAGGAAGATAGCAAGGCTCGTTCTACACATTACAAAAGTTTGAATGAGAGGAAGGGAAAGCAACAAGCTAGAGGTGGACCTTATGTGACACCCGTTGATAAGGGCAAGCATAAGGGAAACTTTGAGAGGAGATCTGGAGGAGGAGGTTCCGGTTCCGTTAAGTGTTACAAGTGTGGTGGAATGGGTCATAAATCATTTGAGTGTGGGAAGACTATGGTGAAATGTTCTAACTGTGGAGGCCTTGGGCATGCTACTACTGATTGTAGAAGGAATATAGTGAAGTGCTATAATTGTGGAGAAGTGGGTCACATTAGTACTAAGTGTACTAAGCCGAAACAAGCTCAAGCGGGCGAAAAGGTGTTTGCATTAGCGGAGACGGACACTACTAGTGTAGACCGTTTGATTAAAGGTACATGCTTTATTAATAGTACGCCTTTAGTTGCTATTATTGATACGGGGGCGACTCATTCATTCATTTCTCATAAGTGTGCTAAGCGTTTGAATTTGTTTATGACATCTTGGAGTGGTGAGATGGTTATTGAGACTCCTGCTTCAGGGTCGGTAACTACGTCTTTGGTGTGTGTAAGTTGTCCTTTGACCATGTATGGTAAAGACTTCATTATGGATTTAGTGTGTTTGCCGTTGGAGGGATTGGACGTAATCTTGGGTATGAACTGGTTGCAATTTAATCGAGTTCATATAGATTGCTATCACAAGTTAGTAAGGTTTCCTTCTTTGGAAGATGATGAAGATGAGAGTTTCCTATCCACTAAAGAGTTGAAGAAACTTTTAGCGGACGATGCTCAATTATTCGGTTTGTTTGCATCATTGTCGGTGGGGAGCAAAGTTCAGCTCGATGTGTTCCCAGTGGTGTGTGATTTTCCAGAAGTGTTTCCGGAGGATATTACGGATGTACCGCCGGAAAGAGAAGTTGAGTTTTCTATTGATCTAGTTTCGGGTACTAGACCGGTTTCGATGGTACCGTATCGTATGTCGGCATCGGAGTTGGTAGAATTGAAGAAGCAATTGAATGACTTGTTGGACAAGAGATTTGTAAGACCAAGTGTTTCTCCTTGGGGTGCTCCGGTATTGTTGGTAAAGAAGAAGGATGGAAGTATGCGGTTATGCATTGATTATCGACAATTGAACAAGGTGACAATTAAGAACAAGTATCCGCTTCCAAGGATCGATGATTTGATGGACCAATTGGTTGGTGCGCGTGTTTTTAGCAAGATTAATTTGAGATCGGGATATCACCAGATTCGTGTGAAAGAAGAGGATATTCAAAAGACGGCCATTAGGACACGGTATGGCCATTACGAATATTCCGTGATGCCATTCGGGGTTTCTAATGCGCCGGGTGTGTTTATGGAATACATGAATCGTATTTTTCATGAACAGTTAGATCGTTTTGTGGTTGTGTTCATCGACGATATTTTGATTTACTCTAAGTCTCAAGAGGAGCATGAAGAACATTTGAGGATTGTGTTACAAATTTTGAAAGAGAAATAATTGTATGCTAAGTTGTCGAAATGTGAATTTTGGTTGTCGAAAGTAAGTTTTCTTGGACATGTTATTTCCGGTAGTGGTATTAGTGTTGATCTATCCAAGATTGATGCGGTGATGCAATGGGAGGCTCCTAGATCGGTTACGGAGATTCGAAGCTTTTTAGGCTTGGCGGGTTATTATCGGAGGTTTATTGAGGGATTTTCGAAGTTGGCACTTCCGTTAACGCAATTGACTTGTAAAGAAAAGGCTTTCATTTGGGATATTCATTGTGAAGAGAGTTTCAATGAGCTAAAAAGAAGGTTGACAACGGCTCCGATCTTGATTTTGCCAAATCCGACGGAACCATTTGTTGTGTATTGTGATGCTTCATTGGTTGGTTTAGGTGGTGTTTTGATGCAAGATGGAAAAGTTGTGGCTTATGCTTCAAGACAATTGAGAGTGCATGAAAAGAATTATCCTACACATGACTTGGAGTTAGTGGTCGTGGTGTTTGTTTTGAAAATTTGGAGGCACTATCTTTATGGTGCAAGATTTGAAGTTTTTAGTGATCACAAGAGCTTGAAATATTTATTTGATAAAAAAGAATTGAACATGAGACAAAGAAGGTGGTTAGAGCTTTTGAAGGATTATGATTTTGGTTTGAATTACCATCCGGGTAAGGCAAACGTGGTGGTCGATGCTTTGAGTCGGAAATCGTTACATGTGTCCGCATTGATGATGAGAGAATGGGAACTTTTGGAGAATTTTAGAGACTTGAGTTTAGTTTGTGAAATGACGCCGAGAAGTGTGAGACTTGGTATGCTACATGTTACGAATGATTTTCTTGCAACCGTATGTGAAAAGCAAAAGTTGGATTTGAAGTTCGTTGATTTGATGATGAATGAAAACGAGGATTTCAAGGTTGATAATTTTGGAGTTTTGAGATTCCGTGGTCGTATTTGTATTCCCGATGATGCGGAGTTGAAAAAGATGATATTGGAAGAAGGACACCAAAGTAACCTAAGTATTCATCCGGGAGCAAATAAAATGTATCAAGATTTGAAGAAAATCTTTTGGTGGTCCGGATTAAAGAGGGATGTGGCTCAATTTGTGTATGCATGCTTAACTTGTCAAAAGTCTAAGGTGGAACATCAAAAGCCTAGTGGTTTGATGCAACCGTTGGACATTCCGGAGTGGAAATGGGATAGGATATCGATGGATTTTGTTACGGGATTGCCGAATACGCAAAGAGGTCATAATGCTATTTGGGTAATCGTTGATAGGCTTACTAAATCTGATCACTTTATTCCAATTGATATTAGTTATCCTTTGAAGAAGTTAGCCGAGATTTATGTTCTTGTGGTTGTGAAGTTACATGGAGTTCCTAAGAGTATTGTATCAGATAGAGATCCTAGATTCACATCGAGGTTTTGGGAGAGTTTACAAAAGGCTTTGGGTTCTAAGCTAAGATTGAGTTCGGCTTATCATCCGCAAACGGATGGTCAAACTGAGAGGACAATTCAATCGTTGGAGGATTTGTTGCGTGCTTGTGTGCTCGAGCAAGGTGGTGCTTGGGATAGTTATTTGGCGTTGATTGAGTTCACCTACAATAATAGTTTTCATTCAAGTATAAGTATGGCACCATTTGAGGCTTTGTATGGTCGGAGATGTCGAACACCTTTGTGTTGGCATGAAACCGGTGAGAGGACGATAGTTGGACCGGAGATGGTACAACAAACGACGGAGAAAGTGAAGTTTATTCGGGAGAAGATGAAAGCTTCTCAAAGTAGACAAAAGAGCTATCATGACAAGAGAAGGAAAGATCTTGAGTTTCAAGATGGCGACCATGTGTTTTTGAGAGTTACGCCGGTTACAGGTGTGGGTCGTGCTTTGAAGTCGAAGAAGTTGACTTCTCGTTTTATTGGTCCGTATCAGATTTCTGCACGAGTTGGTGTTGTGGCTTATCGTGTGACGTTGCCTCCGAATCTTTCGAATTTGCATGATGTATTCCATGTTTCACAACTTCGGAAGTATGTTCCGGATCCGTCACATGTTATTCCTATGGATGAGGTTGAAGTGAGAGATAACCTTACGGTTGAAGCTTTACCGATTAGGATTTTGGACCGTGAAGTTAATAAGCTAAGAGGCAAGGATATTGCGCTTATGAAAGTAGCGTGGGGAGGTGCTGCGGAAGGCAATATGACTTGGGAACTAGAGAGTAGGATGCGAGAGTCGTATCCGAAGTTGTTTGAATCAGGTAATATTTTCGAGGACGAAAATTTCTAAAGTGGGGGAGAATTGTAACGCCCCGATTCCGATTTTTCCCATTTTGGTTGAGTCTTTTATTTAAATTGAGTGATAAATTATTTTATCTGTGAAATTGGTGTGTTAATATGCTATGTTGACATGTTATGATATTTTACCGTTTTTGAGAGTTTTCGGGGAAAATTAGAATGGAGGGTATTTTAGACATTTCTCAATTAATGATAATTTAGAAATTTAGTGGAAATAGAATTGTGTGAGAAAATGAATTAATTTAATTTGAATAGAAAATAAGAAATAGAAAAGAAAAAGAGTTAAGAAGAGGAAATAGGAGAGAAAGAGATAGAAAAGAAAATAGAGAGAAAAAGGAGAGAAAGAAAGAGGAAGAGGAGAAAAGAGAAGGAAAAGAGGGAAAAGCTTGGAAATCAAGAAAACAACTTCTAGGAATCGATTAATGTGGGTAAGGGTGTGAAATCTTATTATCTTATCAATGTATATCATTATGTATGATTGTGTTGTTGTTGTTGTTGATTTTTATGAGTTTTGGTATAAACCCATTTGTGTAGAAAATGGTAGGAATCGATTTAATCGTGTTGGAAATGATGTTTTAGGGTCCCTTGTTGTTGTTACACGAATGATACATGTTGTTGGACATCAAATTGGTATTTTTCTGAGTTTAGATGATGAATTTGGGTGTGGTTTGGGGGAAAAATGCAGAACAGAATTCTGCAGGAAAATTCTGCATTTCGCCTGGCCATACGCTTATTGACTTGGGCAATACGCGTATGGATGGCGCATTTCAGGGCCAATACGCGTATGGGATGCATGTTTTCCCAGCCATCTGGTGAAACGCGTACGTGTTTTGGGCCATACGCGTACGGAACTAGTCCATACGCGGATGGACAGGAGATGTGTAAAAATGTGATTTCTCAAATATCATTTTTCATTTTCTTTCGTAACTTTTGTTCCGTTTATCCAATTTTTACATTCTTGGTATCGTTGTGAAGCTATTGAGCTGTACTTTATGATTATGATGATTTGGAAATTGTTAGCCGATTTAATTATGTCGGAAAGTCAGGAAAAGTGTTATTTAGCGACTTTTACCGTTTTGAATGTGTGTTTTGAATGTGAATCATACAATAGTGCATTGATGTGAATGTATATAGATTGTATGTGATAGTATAAGAATCCGTTATAACGTTGTGTGCCTATGTGAGGTGTGAGTGATGATTACAAATGATTGTGTGCCCATGTGGGGTGTGAGCAATCGGATCGTGTGCCCATGTGGGGTGTGAACGATCGGGTCGTGTGCCAGTGTGGGGTGTGAGCGATCCATAAACATTGTGTGCCCATGTGGGGTGTAAGCAATGGGTGAACATCGTTTGCCCGACGGGGAGTTACATTGGTAACGAGCGATGGTTCCAATAAGTTCCTGAGTGAACTTGAGATGATTGAGTTGGTACCGCAATGCATTTGCATAGAGTCGTGAGTCGGTCTCTATGATTTGCATTTATCATCTTTATATGGTGCATTGATGAATAAACATGAATATGTATGTTTATGTGGAATGATAAGAATTGTGAAGGTATGCATGATGAAATGCTTGGATTTGTATATATATATATATATATATATATATATATATATATATATATATATATATATACATTGTAATGTATATGGGTGAATTGTGATGAATTGTGGTGAGAATGTGGAATATGTGTATTTTTATGCTAAGATATATAATTATATGCATTGTTATTATGATAATATTTCTCACCCTTCTGCTGTTTTATGATGCTCTATGAGGCATTGCAGAGTAGGTATGCTGGTGGTCTTTTTGTGAAGCGTGTCTTCATTCTTTTGGTCGGTCGGCTCTGATATGTAGCACCGGGTAGCTAGGAAGTATATGATTCTTTTGTTATACATTGTACATGTATCTGTTGATGAATGTTTATGTAAACATGATTTATGTTGGTGGATAATACTTGATGATGTATATATATGTTATATATTATTCAATGTTTAGATTTTCCGCTTTTATTCTAAATGTTGAGATGTGGGTGTAAGGACTAAGTTCCTCTGTTGCAAAGTTACCCCACTGTTGCATATCAATTGTTGAGCAGGTGTTAAATGTTTTAATTTCATGTATAATGTGACATACCTCTTTTATACTATGTTTATAATTATACTCTGACGAAATTTTAAATATGTGCCTAAATAATTATGTGATTATTTGGGGGTATAGAAATGGGGTGTTACATGGACTAATCAGTATCCAATGAATTAAGATAATAGACCACTTCTATTATAGGATTAATGGCAACCAACAACCAGTGTCCACTGTAAAATATAACAAAAGTTTAGATGGATAATTTCTACGCAAAAGATACAAATTAAAGATTAATATAATGAAATTATAATGAAAATCTTACTCGTTTCCAGTATTATACGGTAAAAGAAACAGACTTTCTATGTTGCTGACCATAAATCGCTCAAGTAAGTGGTCTCTTACTTCAATTGCATTCACATACCAATTCTCGGTGCATTAACAAGGCTGCAAGAGAAGAAACGGAATTTGTTTGACAAATCCGTCCCCCGCATGTATTTTTCATAAATGCACCTTAAATAAAAACATAATAAACATTAGACTATTATCATTGAAATGTGTAAATAAATTGTTCAACTAAATAAATAATAGATTGATTGGAGTACCAGATGTATGAATGCATAACACCGATGCCTAATTCAGTATGATTGAAAACCTGCTCCATGTCCTCTTTTTTTATTATCTCGGAATGAGGAAAACCAAAAACACCTTCGTCCATGTTGATTTGACAAATAGCACCTTGCATCAAATCTGACATTGACAAAAGTGTTTCTAGACACGTCTGAAAGTGAGGTCTTTTTTCCTTCACAGTCCTTGTAGGAGCTTTTTTCTTGCCGGTCTGTTGTGAAGGTTGAGCAAGAACCTAAAAATCATATAAGTTAGGTAAAGTACGTAGAAAATCATGAATTCGGATAATAGAATAACACTTAAAAGCTACCTCTCTGTGTGATTCAACAGACTCGTTTTGCAGTAAAACCCCTTTATTCTTTGCTGCGGGTTTTGTAGGAGTCTAACATTACCATGTAAAAAAATGTAAGTAATGGTTCAGAATGATTTTCATAATCGTTCAGAATTGACATTTGAATACTAAGAGATTCATAATGGTTTTCAACATACCTCATCACCTATGGAAATGAGGTCTAACGGCCATGCAACAAACGAACCTATTGCATCCCGCATACAACGGTGGAAGTTCTACTTCAACAAAATTTTTGTCCTCATCCCTAAGATATTTGTTTGATAATAAGGCTCTAAACCCTCTGTGTCTCTTTCCGGCCAATTGAAGACAATACTTTTCCCGGCTTTCTTCAATATTAAAGGACCTCTACGAAAAAACATACACATATAAACATAAAGTGTGTTAGTATAAGTAAATTAAAGACTTAATCGTCAACAAAAATCTAATAACATCAATCTTATTTGGTAAGTACCTGTATCTCAGTCCATATCGTTTCTTTACCGGCATCCAACGATTTACTCCTCCAATTATCACTAGTGATTGGAATGTGCTGACGGACAAGTGAACCAATGTATGAAGATAACATTGAACCGTTAGGCTCAACTAGTTGGTTCTGGTCACTCCAATGTACATCAAATTTCATCCCTTTATCTCTAGCACGGATGATTCTCTTCATAATGGTTTTTCCTCTTTTTATTTCATGTTCTACATTCGAAGCTTCATTCTGAGCTTCCTGTGTATCATGTGTCTCATGGGTGTCTTCCTGGTTATTAGACATTTTACCTGTAAGAAAGAAAAAAACAAAAATTAAATGACAAATATAAACTCATAAAGCAAAAGAGTTTCTTTCCTAGCCCTTTTATCACACATACTACCAAGAGTTTCTTTACTCTTAACAATAGCTTGTAAACTCATAAAGCAAAAGATTCACAAAGACTGAAACCGTACAACCCAACACCCATGTCAACAAAAGCTTCCTCCATAACTCTCTCTTCACTCTATTTGACCCAATATACTGATAATACCGTTGATTGATTTTGTAACCATTCCCTGAAATCTTCTCCCACCATTTCAGCCACATCTTGGTATCCCTCACTCCGCTGTTATTGAATACTTACAACTTACAAAGCCTAAGCAAGTTAAAGTGAAAATTGAAAAGGAAAAGAAAAATAATTAATAAACACTGAAATCAAGTAAATAAACAAACACCCTTATAAAAGAATGATAAGATTCTGAGTTTCTAATTCTAACAAGAAAATGATACTTGTTAGTAACAGGTACCAAAAGGAGAGGTCAATAGTAATCCTACACAAAATATTCGAATTTTATCATCATTCTACACAGAAACTCTAGCTTTCACTGCAGGTTCATATTCTATTATATATACCAAACAAGAACAACAGAAGAAACACGTGACTTTTCAATGTTTGACTCTTCTTCTTCTAAACTACACACTGTAAAAAAGATAAACAGAATGAGTTCATGAAACTAAGATGAAAGAATAAATGTATATATATTATTTTATAACAAAACAATGATTGACATGAAATATTATATATATTATATTGTATCTTGAACATTTTTCTACGAAGGAAGTAATGTAAACTGATTATTGAGAACAAACAGAATATTTTCGACAATATTATTATTATTATTTTTCTAACAATGACATTCAATAAGCTAGAGTTGTTAAATATTGCTCACAAAGAAGAACGAAGAACGACAATGGGAACTGAAGATTACCTGAACTGAAGAACAAAGGAGAGTTTCGAATAGGAACTGAATGCAAGAACGATGATAATGGCAACAGTGACGGTAACGGTAACGACAACGGTAACGACAAAGAACGACGGCAATAAGGGCATCAAGAACGACGGCAAGGGTTTAGAGAAATGGTCGAGAGAGAAAATGAATAGAAGTGTCTCTGAAAATGATTAGAATTGTTTTATATTTTAATTAGTAAAGGACTTTAGAGGGCGCTTTTCCTTAGAAAGCGCTTTCTAAAGTGAAAATAATTAGAGACCTATAAGAGCGCTTTCTGAAAGTGTTTTCTAAGGTGGCCTTTAGACAGCGCTTTCTTAGGTGCTGTCTAAACATATTTTTGGCGTAGTGTTTAGACAGCGCTTTTCTAAAGCGCTTTCTAAAGGCTATTTTTAGAAGGCTTATAACAGCGTTTTGTCCTTAGAAAGCGCTGTCTAAGGTTTACCTGAAAATGTCAAAAAATATAAAAATGAGTCTGGGGGGGGGGATTCGAACCCCAGACTCAAAGCTTGGTAAACAAACACACAAACCTCCTTGACCAGCGGTACTACGCCCTCATCCATTGTCTATACTCACTCCATAAATATATAAAATAAGGTGTCAACATATATATTTAAATATATTATTTGAATAATTTTAAATATAATTTAAAATAAATTAAAATATAATTTAATATAATTTAAATATATTAAATATAATTTGATATATTAATATAATTTAAATTATATTTTAAATTATATATTAATATAATTTATATATATTAAATATAATTTAAATAAGTTAAAGTGTTTGTATTTAAAACATATATATTTAAATATATTATTTGAATAATTTTAAATATAATTTAAAATAAATTAAAATATAATTTAATATAATTTAAATATATTAAACATAATTTGATATATTAATATAATTTAAAGTATATTTTAAATTAATATATTTTAAATTATATATTAATATAATTTATATATATTAAATATAATTTAAATAAGTTAAAATGTTTGTATTTAAAACATATATATTTAAATATATTATTTGAAAAATTTAAAATATAATTTAAAATAAATTTAAATATAATTTAAATATATTAAATATAATTTGATATATTAATATAATTTAAAGTATATTTTAAATTAATATATTTTAAATTATATATTAATATAATTTATATATATTAAATATAATTTCAATAAGTTAAAATGTTTGTATTTAAAACATATATATTTAAATATATTATTTGAATAATTTAAAATATAATTTAAAATAAATTAAAATATAATTTAATATAATTTAAATATATTAAATATAATTTTATATATTAATATAATTTAAAGTATATTTTAAATTAATATATTTTAAATTAATATATTTTAAATTATATATTAATATAATTTATATATATTAAATATAATTTAAATGAGTTAAAATATATAATTTAAATATATTAAATATAATTTGATATATTAATATAATTTAAAATTCCTTTCCCTACCTAAAGGGCGTGGGTTCGACCCCCCCCCCTTTTACCATTTTTTGTGATTCTTGATGTTTTTCAGTATAATTGTGCCAAACAACAAATACAGCGTTGTCTCTGAAAATGTTTAGAATTGTTTTATATTTTAATTAGTAAATGACTTTAGAGGACGCTTTTCCTTAGAAAGCGCTTTCTAAAGTGAAAAGAAATTGAGCCCTATTAGAGCGCTTTCTGAAAGCGCTTTCTAAGGTGGCCTTTAGACAGCGCTTTTAAAAAGCGCTCTCTAAAGTTATACCTATAGCAACGCTTTTTGGAAAGCGCTGTCTATGGTGGCATTCTTTTACACTTTTTTACAGCGCTTTTAAAAAGCGCTTTCTAAAGCCTTTATTTTAAGGCGCTTTTTTTTAGCGAAATTTTTTTATTCTTTTTAGCAGCGCTTTTGCATAAAAGCGCTGTCTTTTTGGTGCTGCCTAATCATATTTTTGGCGTAGTGGCAGTGTCTGGAGATATATCTCCGGAACGTATGTATATGAACTTTTTCGGAAATACATCTCTGGAATGTTTTTGTGTTCATATTCCAACTCCTTCTGCAGCAGTAGACTAATTAATGTTTTGTTATTGTTTGTATTGTTTTCAATAGATATGGTGCACCCCGATATTTTCCCCAAACAAGTAGTTTCTTCGAACGATGTTTCTCTGAATGCTCAAGAGGTTGTTGTGATGACAACAGATGTTGGCAACGACTTGAATAACAAAAAAGGGTTTGAAAATCGTGATAACGTGCTCGAATGGATTCATATGGAAGCATCTAGACTTGGATTTGGTGTAGTAATCGAAAGGTCTAATAATGGCTCAGATAGAAGAAGCGTCTTTGTAACTATGTTGTGTGAAAGAAGCGGGAGCTATCAAACTCTTGTCCAAAATTTAAAAAAAGATGACACAGGTAGTAGAAAATGTAAGTGTCTGTTTAAGCTTCGTGGTTACATGATGGCTAACAAAAAAAGGAGATATAATGTCATTTGTGCTTTGCATAACCATGAATTGTGCTTAAAGTTAGTCGGTCATCCTAGTGTATGTCGGCTCAAGCCGGAAGAGAAAAAATGTATTAATGACATGACCTTGAATCTTGTCCAACCGAAAAATATACTTGCAACACTGAAACGGAAGCAAGCCGGAAATATATCAAATACCAAGCAAGTGTATGATGTAACACCCCAAAATTATTAGAATATTTATTTAATTTATTTAAATATAATATTTGTGAATTTCGGTGAATTTTTGGTGGTTTGTGTCGATGTCAGTATTTTGGTGGAGTTTTGGTTATTTTAATTAAATAATAGTATATAATATGGTATATATTAGTATTATTATTAATTTAAATAATATTAGAGGAATTAAGGGTAAGATGGACTTTTGAGGAGGATTAGTGAGGGTATTATGGGGAAAGCTCATTTTTGAGGCCCAAGAGTTAAGTTAACCAAAAAGGAGGAATTGAGGAGAATTAGGATTCATTTGTGATTAACCGTGAAAAGAAGGAAAGAAGGGAGAGCTCTGAGGAAAAAGGGAAAAGGCGAGGATTCGAGAAGGTTTCCGCAAAATCGATAGAGAAAGCTCAGATTCGACAATCTAAGGTATGAGGAGTATTGCCTTTCATTGTTCTTAATATAGAAAGTGATGTGTTTAAAGTGGATCTTGAGGTTTTTGGAGTTTTTGAAGGGTTTGTGAGTTGTTGATGATTTAGGGATATTTCTAAGGATCGATGATGAATTATTAAGAGTTGAATGGATTCGGGTAAAAATAAGCCTTCGAGGCTAAACCTTTTGATGATATGTGGGATCTTGTATGAGAAAGGGGTTTATGAGGTTTATGGGAACCTTGAGAGTTTGTGAAGGTTTAGGTAATTTTGAGTTAGCATAGTGGAATTAATCGACCTAAATGTCGTAGGTTTTACGCCTTGATCTGCCATGATGCCTAGGAAATGTTTTGGGGATGTTTTGGGTGAACTGAGGTTGAATTCGTAAGGTATTTTGGGTTTGTTATGCTACTGATGTGTAGCAACGATTTCCTGCTATCGCTGGTTCGCAAAGCGAACAGAATCCTTCGTAAGGCAAATGTTCGCCCAGACTTGCAAAGCGAGTAGCGCAGCGAGTGCGCGATGATTTGTGTGGTGATACTGAGAGGAATTTTGAGATGTGATTCGTGGGCTCGCAAAGCGAACACCCTAGCGAAGGGCTTCGCAAAGAGAATAGAGGTAGCGAGGAGGGACAGAAGGGAAATCTCTCTGGTTTTTTGTATGGGTTAGGGACTCGCTGACAGCTTCGCAAAGCGAATGTCCTGGCGAACCAGTTTGCAAAGCGAACTCTGCAGCGAACACCTGTTGTTCGCGAAATTTGTTTTATGATGCTGTGTTGTTTTGATGTTTGACGTTGTGATCTTTCTGATGGTTTACTGTGATGTTACTGATGATTATGAGATGATGATTTGTGATGTTTTGATGAATATATGATGACATGATTAACATGATGTTTTGATGAATGATGATGCACATAATGATATTTGATGATGATGATGATGATTATTGATGTTGTGTATCATGCATTCATATCATATTTGATGATGATGTTAGAACTCCAGTCCAGTGATGATGATGTTATACTTCAGTCTATTATGGCTTCCATCCCATTGTGTGGATGTGAAGTGGTTTATAACGTGCTCCGATTCTTGTGTGGAACTGATCCTAATGACGGGGATCTTTGGAGGGTGATAACCTAAGTGTCCATAAATTGTGACGATTGGTACCACATGCACGAGTCTTGTTGTGCATTGCATTTATGTGACATTTTGATGTAAATTTATGATGTTGTGATTGTTGACCCTGTGATGACTCTGATGATATTGTATATGATGACGCCATTTTTATGCATATCTTATTTTATATTGATTATAATGAATTGTGTTACTCACCCTGCCTGTTTGAATGTTTCCTCCACGTAGGTAACGTGCAGGTGATCAGGATTAGCCGTGGATGCTTTGAGGAACCTTTGAAGTATTATTTGCTTTTGGTTGATGTAGAGGGTCTTGCTCTGATAGTGTAACATCATGTTGGGTCGTTGAGTCGAACCGTGTTGAGTTTTTATTTGGCTATTATTTTGTTGTTATTTGATGACTATGGTTTTGTTTAAAAGCCCTTTTGTGGGATTTTGTGATTATGGTGGTTCTGCTGCCCTTTGAAGGTATTTTGAGTTATTTTGAGGAAAACCCGTTGTTTACGGAGCTATTTTTGTTGATTTGAATTTATTGAGAAATGTGCACCCTTTGAGGTGATTCTGATTTTACTATGATTTTGTGTTTTTTCCGCTGCGATATTTGTGGGGTAGAAAAGGGTGTTACATATAACATTCAGTACCTCACTAGCAAGACAATTAGGGGGATAGAACTGAGATGCAACAACTGTTGAAAATGTTAGACAATAACAGTTATGTCCCAGTACCAAATTTGCGACGACAAAGTTATGGTTATAGATATTTTTTGGACTCATTCGAGTTCGATAAATTTGTTTAACACGTTTCCGACAATGCTCATACTTGATTCTACCTACATGACCAACAAGTATAGACTTCCCATATTTGAGATGGTTGGTGTCACCTCAAGTGAGAAGAGTGCGAAGGTGGAAAATTGGTGAAGTCGGGTGTGATTGTGGAAAAACAATGGATGCATGGAATCGTATAATAAATTCTTCCACAAAAGAATTATATGTTGATTCCATCATTAATTTTCAAAAAGTGTGTGAAAGTATCATGCATTGTTGAAATATGTTGAAAGCACCATTCTTGATCAGGTGAAGGAGAAGATAGTTTGCGCGTGGACTGATAATGTCCGACACCTTGGAAATACAACCACCAACAGAGTTTGAGTCGGCCCATGCTACTTTGAAAAATTGGTTGGGAAATAGCAAGGGGAGTTTATGTCGAGACTCGAACTCCGTGAACCACATGATTCAAGACCAACATAATGAGCTACAAACAACATTTGGTCGGAGCATCACAGTTTTGGAACACCAACTTAAAGACAACATTCTTTATTCTCATTTGGTCGGCAACATTTCTCGAGTCAGGTTGAACAATATTTTTCACGAGGCTAAACGAGCTGATAATGTAGGCTCCGATAGCGCAAAGTGTGGTTGCACTATTGTGAAAACATATGGTCTCCCATGTGCTTGTGTTATTGCTAAAAAGGTGAAACTTGGTGAACCAATAAGAATGTACGAGGTTTTCTCTTATTGGAAGAGACTTAGTTTTGATAATGATGGATGCATGGATGAAGGTAAATCGAATATCTCTATTTTGACAGAATGGGAAGTGATACAAGAGAGATTTTCAAAGGCCGATGACAACATGAAACTTCACATCAAAGAACAATTGAGAAGGATTTCCTATCCCGAAACCACCCACATGAAACCACCTTCTCAACTGGTAAAAACAAAAGGTCAAAAAAGTGTTGAGGAGGACATTGACAAAGTTTTTCCCGACTCACCAACTCCAAAATCTCAAAAAAGTGTCATGAAAGGATCCCGCATTAGCAAACCACCTCCGACGCCGCTTCCACCGAAGATTCTATTCATTGATGAGATACCGATTTTTAGGCACAAATATATTGATCGTATCGTCAATGTTGAGGGGGACGGTAATTGCAGTTACCGAATTGTTTCGACTTTACTCGGTAAAGGAGAAGGTAGTCATGCGCTTGTCCGTCATCAACTTATCCAAGAGTTGAAGACGCATAAAGAATCGTACACACGATCATGTAGACTCGCGCATAGAATCATTTTTTGATAGACTCGAGTAGACTCATGTAGACTCGCATAAACTCGTACAGACTCACGAGGTGTAGTCAACAATTATTAAACACGTAACAATTATTAAACACTTTTCAATAAAATGATGAAAAAGGAGCGGGGTGTAGTCAACGATTTCCCAAGGGTGAGGATCCAAGATGTAGTTCTCGTGGCTCGAGCTCTCGTCATCCTAAAATCAACCAACCAACCATACACTACTAAAAATTTCGCCTTTATTGATTGAATTAGAGACCGAAAAAGTTAAAAAATCGGTCACTATATGGTTTGCCACCGATATAGCGACGAATCCTTATCGGTTGGAAAAGTATTCGTCACTAATCTTTTGTGACAAAAACAGCGAGCAAAATTAAGTTACTGAATTTGAGACTGATTTAGTGACTAAAACGGTGACCGATTTCTTTTGACAAAAACAACAACTAAAATGAGACTGCTTTAGTAACTGAAATAGTGACCAATTTCTGACATTAATTATTTCTTTTGTAAAAGATTTTGGCCACTGAAACTATAAGTAAAAGAGTTTATTTAATGTTAATACGGTAACTAAATCAATTTCTAATATTTTAATTTTTTTAAAAATAAAATTTCTTAAATGTGTTAAAAAATTTCATAGGAATCCAACAAAAAAATACAAAACAAGATATTTCTAAGTATTCATAAAAAATTACAACAAAAGAATTGTTTATTTAAACTTTAAAGATAGGGTGTAGAGCATGAGTGTTGGTTCGCCGTTAGGGTTTTCAGAGTGAGAGAATTGTTTTATTTTAAGAGAGAAAAAAATGGGTTCCACGTTATTTTTTTCACATGATTTGGCCCCTGCTTATCTCGGAAAACAGAGGAAGTTGAAAAATTAATTTTATTTATTTATTTATTTATGTTTTGTATTTTTTAATAAGAAGTATTACTTTTTTTTTCAAAAGACTTTTGCCCTCTAGCAATTTATTTTAGAAAAAAAAGATGAGGGAGATAAAATTTTTTAACTTTTATATATTTTTTTTTTTAAATTGGAATACAATTATTTTATTTTTTACAATAGTTTTTATGTTTGAAGTAATTGTCATACATATTATTTGAGAGATTATTACATATACATGAGAATTATGTGAATTATTACATATACATGAGAATTATGTGAATTATTACATATACATGAGTTATGTGAATTATTACATATACATGAGTTATGTGAATTATGTTTGTTTATTGTGAAAGCACTTATTAGAAGTTTACCCTTCAACCTTTTGAAACACAAATGAAAACTAGGCAACGAGAAAAAGAAGAATTATGTGTATTATTAATTCACTTATACGCACTTAATTCTATTTATATGAAATAATTTTTAATTAAAATGTGTATTATCAATTAACTTATACACACTTAAATATGGAATAATTCTTAATTAAAAAGACAATTTCTTAATACACCACCCTAAGTTTTTATACACCACGTGAAATTTCGTTTTTGCCCCCTGATTCCGGATGTGCACATCCGGACGTACCGTTTTTTTAAAAAACGCTGATATTTTTCGGATGTGCACATCCGGAAACATAGTATAGCTTTATTTTTTTAAATTTCGGAACTGCAGATCCGAAAAATAGCATAACTTATTTTTTAAATCGGTTTTGTCGGTTGGTCGCATACGTTAATATATCATCGCAAGTTAATATACATTCGAATGAGGGGAGCGAGAAGGGATTAGTTCGAAGGCTACTGTATTTGTTGTTTGTTGAATTAGCAAAGGAGAAACTCATCCTCTCAAGCACTGTACCATTTTCCATTAAATATTTAGCTAATATAAGTTCATGCTCGTCTCCACTGACATTTCCAAATTTCACAACTTGGAGAGTGGATGTCAAACAATCTGGCACAGCAGCAGAGTTAAGAGGCTCATGGTTGAATTCCAATATTCCCTAATGATTTGTAATAAAACAAAGTCTAAATAAGACAAAAATTAGAGAAACAGGCTCAACATTTGAAGAGACGTGGCTCGCGAGTCAGTGACTTAGAATTTTGTCTTATGTAAACACTTTCAAGTAGAGGTGCTTTAAGTTCTAAAGTGACATCATCCGCACCCGCACTTAACCAAGAGCAGTCTCCAGTCTCAAACTTTTTCAATACTGGAAAAATAATACCTTGAGATTTTTCAACTGTAAATACAACTCTAGAAAACTTTGTTCTTCGTATCTCTTCAACAGAAAACTTTGTTCTTCGTATCTCTCCAATAGAAAACTTTGTTCTTCCTATCTCTGCAATAGAAAACTTTGTTCTTCGTATCGCAAGTTAATATACATTCTAATGAGAATGAGATTGAAAACATATCAAATCTGAGAATGTACCTTTCTCTCCAATGTAACCACTGCTCCTGTTATCTTTCTTTGTTGATCCTCCAACACTACAGATGGACTCAATATTTTTCGGAGATAAACCCTTTTCGTTATTGAAAATAAGTAATGTGGCTGGTGCACCAGTAGCAGTAATGTCATCAGAAGTTATAACAAACTCTAGGGTTGGACTCTCTCCGTTAATATAATGGTTGTCTTCGGCATTCTGATAAAGTTAACAACAGTTTATGGTCATGAATATAAACAACTATCATTTAACATCATGAATGCATCATGAAAGTTTAAATGTACTTGAATAAGCTCCATGCAAAAATGAACATCTTTAGCATAAAGTTCAGCGGAGAGATTCTTTGACTTTATCCAAGATAAATGGCAGCAGAGTAGACACAAAGTTGGTGGTACTCCTATTACCACTTGCAGAACCAGAATCAGAATTTTCGACTTCACTTATGTAGTATCGAGGGCGGAAAGCTAGCATGTGTGCATAATAAGCAGGAGGAACTGTATCATTAATATACAAGTTATAATATATACATATACATCAATAGAAATCAGTATGTATCATTTAGAAAAAACCAACGCGAACCTGTAAAATATAATCCTTTTAGGCTTAAACCCAGTTGATTTATAGAAAGCCACACGCCACTCCCTGAATTATCCTATCATGAGGAATACACAAATCTAACAAAATTATCTTATCATTCCAGCGGGCCGATTTCCCTTCTAAGGATCCACTGTTATTTTAAAGAGATCTTGAATTATCTCCTCGCAATGAACCTGAGCAGAAACAATTCCTCTGTATTTTGTGACCCAAAGTCAGTCCATTGGTTCTGCAAGTGGTAATAGGAGTACCACCAACTTTGTGTCGACTCTGCTGCCATTTATCTTGGATAACATCAAAGAAGTAATGTTTTACTGTTGATCTTGATTTGTCCTATAATCTTCGAGGATAGATTTGGGAGTTCGGATAACGTCAAAGAAGTAATGTTTTACTGTTTATCTTGATTTGTCCTACAATCTTCGAGAATAGATTTGGGAGTTCGGATAACGTCAAAGAAGTAATGTTTTACTGTTGATTGTTATTCTTTAAAAATACATATTATTATTATTTCTTAAAATAAATATATTATTATTACACCGTTTTTAAGCTTCAGCCATTTTTTCGGATGTGCACATCAGGGAATAAGCGTAATTTGTCATTCCGGATTTGCACATCCGGAACAAGGCAACGTTTTTAAAAAGAAAAGTGCGTCCGGATGTGCACATCCGGAACTGGGGGGCAAAAAAATAATTTCATGTGGTGTATAAGAAATTTGGGTGGTGTATTAAGAAATGGTCATTAAAAATGGATGGATGTAATGAATATAAACTTGAATTTTAATATATAATTTTTACACTTACCATCACTTCAGAGACAAATTCATATACAATTTAATTACGTAAGTTAATTTTAAATATTTCAATTTACATATACTTAAACATAAAAGAAAATTATTGAAAGCTCTTGTGGTTTGACTAAATTTTGGTTAAAACTTGATGAAGAACAAGATGATCAAACATGAAGAATTATGCCAGAAAACAAAGATGTCGAATGAAATGTCCCAGCATGAAGACTCAACATCTTGGACTGACTGTCTTAGCAGGTAGTTTTAATTATGTTGATAGATTCAATGAGCGATCACAGCAGTGGATCAAGGAATCAGCTGACAGAAGATTTGAAGTTCAAGACAGCAGAAGACTATAAAAGAAGACTTAGACCTAGGGCTGAATAACTAACCTTTTGTAATACTTGTAAAGTAGAAAATAAAGGTTTAGGGTTTTGAAAGTCGTAGGCTTTCTTGTGTTGTAAGTCTCCATTTGTATTAGTTGGATACAATGTGGTAGACATAGATGTATATACAGATTCAGAAAACTTTAGGTAATGAATTATGTATTGTTCTTGGAGGAAGCTTTGAAGTAAATCCGAGTAGGTTGTTAGTCGAGAATGCTTGGATGAACTTTGTATTGAAAGAGGATTCTTTCAAGTAGGATGATACAGTTATTGTGACTATAACTGTTAGATATCACAGTATGTGATTAAAGGAGTAAGATGGCTTTCTCTTATCAATTAGATGAGACTTCTAATGATAATGTTTTCATTGGGTAGTGATAGGTAAAGCAGAGGTTGTTTACTGTAAACCAGAGGCTGTTTACATAAAACTATACTACTGATAATGGATTCTTCTTCCTGGCATGATATCCCCCAGATGTAGGTGATTTGCACCGAACTGGGTTAACATATCTTGTGTTATTTATCATTCTGAAAATTTACAGTTCAGTATTTATTTGTTGATTAACATGTTGTAACAGATGTTGAAACATCTGTCGTGATCTTGATTATTCTGCCCTTGTTTTTAAAGTTATGCAGAGAACAATGTCGTGACATGTTGTTATGACATCTGTGATCTGCATGCCAGAATTTCAATTGGTATCAGAGCAGGCATCCTGTCTATTTCTGGATGAGATCTTGGGAGATACTTTCTGGCTCATTAAACAAGGTTTGTATTTGTGCAATCAGACCATTCATTGGATATCTAGAATGATTGGTATTGGATCAAGGATGACAGCTACTGGTTGGTTGTCTTTTGCTTCTGCGAAGAAGCACTTTTCTGCAAGGTGTCCTCTAAGATATCTTGACATCTTAACTGGAGCCTGGTGAAGATGTGTTTCGCTGCATGTGTTTCTGATGAAAGGACTTTGCACTACTATAAAACACGCATTCAACAACGCCATGGTCACCACGATTTTTCCCTACACCGTGGTGACATATCTCAACTAAGGCGCTACCATATTTATTTTGTTTTTTGCTTAAAAATTATTTGTATATAACAGCGGTTAGAGAATCAGCCGTTGTGATACAATTAAACTTTCGTCGGTTCGAACCTCAACGCCATAAAAAATTTTATTCCTTTAATGTTAAGGCGCACCTTTTCTTTTTTATTTATTTTAAAATTCACAAATAAAAGGGTTATCACTACGGTTATTCTGGTTAACCGTAGTGATATATTTATAATAAATAAATACTTATCTATATGGTTGGTATTGTTAACCGTTGTGAAATATTTTACCCATATATAAGCGAATTAACTTTCACTTATTGACAGTAGCGCTGTTTCCTTCACAATGAAACCCTAGAACCCATTTTTTCTCTTCGTCTTCACCATTAGTTGTGAATCTTATGCTTCATACATTAAGGTATTCTTCTTCTTCCATATATTGTTAGATATTTCCCATTATCTCGTTTGTTGCATGTTGTTTTTGTTGATTGTTTTCATTTTTTCAGATTCGTCTTCACTACCTTAACAAAGACCATACTTTGGCTATGGTACATAATGTTTGTGTAGCTATGGAAAAAATTACAAGAAGCATGAAGCTATGATGGAAACTTCATCCATCTTGTACTTCTTCTTCATAGCTTCACAAACAAGATGTTAGTAAATGAAGAAACAACAATGTCAGCAAATTTCATCTAGTTTTAGAAACAATGAAAAGAAATATAAGAAGTATGAAGCTTTTGTGTAAGCTTCTTCCTCCTTATATTTCTTTTTCATTGCTTCCCAAACTAGATGAACATCATAATTGATTCCTGATCCGCGATTAGTTTCATTAAAAGGTACGTCCTAGAAATTTATAATATATCTCTTTCGATCTCTCTTTACTCTTCACTGGATTATGGTTTTAGGGTTTGGTTTCAATTGAGGATGCTCATTGTTAAAGTTTGATGTGTTTCCTTACAGGTTAAAGGGATGATACGTGGTGATGATGCTGGTGGTAGCAAGCGTATTATATGAGTTTATAATATCTGGTTTTGGTATAGGATGTTGTTTGAGTTTATTATATTCTATGTAGATTGTTTGTTTCACTAACCCTCACTTAAAATACATTCATTTAATTTTATATAGATACTTATAATCTGCAATTAAGTTGTATTTGAAAACCAACTTATATGAATCAATGTTTCCGAATTGCATGCCTCTCATCGTTCATCTCACGTTCTTTTATATATAGATTATGGTATAATGATCTGGCTCCTTAGATGCATCGTTATCTTCCATTATAGTTAAATTTCATTAACAATAATTTATTAATTAATCTGCCTCTCCATCAACGCTTATAATCGTAAAACTTACGATTATAAAAATTATGATGATAAGTGATGATGATGAGGCAGATTATCCAATGTCTTATTCTTATGGAAATTTAACTATAATCGAAGATAGCGATATATCGAAGGAGTCAGACCAATAAACCACAATATATATGTAAAAGAGCATGAAATGCACGATGAGACGAATGCAATAAGAAAACATTAGTTTGTTTAAGTTGGTTTTCAAGAATAGTTTAATTTGCAGATTATAGACTTCTTCATCAAATTGAATCCTTGTATATTTCTTTAGTGAGGTGTTTGGAAAACAAGCAATCTACATTTAATATAATAAACTCTGGGTACTTATAACAACGGTTATTTATTGTAACCGAGATCAAAGATAATATAATAAACTCTGGGCACTTCCAACAACGGTTATCTATTGTAACCGAGATCAAAGATAATTTATGTTTTACATAATTTGCTGCTGATGGGTTTCGAACCCAGTACCTAAGTGTATATATCACAACGGTTTATTAGCATAACCATCGTGATATGTGGCGCGCATCCTAGCTTTCAATAACGGTTTCCAGACCGTTGTAGAAACAACGAACTTACAACGACACTCTACTTAACAACGGTATGTCAGGCATGATGGTACCCCTTTTCAAACTGTTGTGAAATGGGGTTTTCCGTAGTAGTGTTGGTAAAGCTAGATTGAATACTCTGTCCATGACGGTATTAACATCTATTGAAGTTATAGCTATTCCAGCAGGGAGTAATGGAATGGAGAGAGTTGATTGTTGTTAATTTTCCCTTGATGTCTTGGTACTTGGAAGATTGGTTTCTTCAGGTATTTTGAAGTCAGAAGAGGAGAGGTCTAGGTTATCAATTTCTTAGGTTATGAAACCAGTAAATACCCTCGTCATGATAAAGTTGCCAAAGACACTTGAGAATTCTCTCAAGTCCACTCATAAAGGCATCTCTTGTCATGAGGATTATTCTACTTTGGTGTTCTGGAGGCTTCTGGTTCCTCTTCTGGATCAAGGTTAGCCCTGAGGATCATCAATCTGAAGAGTTTGGGGTGATTTATTTTCACCTTCTATGTCGTGCAAGGTAGTGCTTCTTCAGATCAGTTGAAGTGGTTCTTCTCTAGGAAAATGCATAGGATTGTTCCAGCTAAGTCAACATGAGTCAAGGGTGTCAGTCTTGATGTCCCAACATTCTGCTTGGCAAGGAAGGCACCTACACTAAAGAGTACTTGATTGGTATTCCTAAAAGTGTTTATATCTCTTGGGTGTATGGCCTTCTGAACAAGGATTTAAGATCAATTGCTATTTGTGGAATCCACAAGTATTTAATTGATTATCCATGTGTGTGGTGTTCAAAATTGGATGTAGTCAAGGTCATCAGTGAAGATTTCATTAAATAAGGATTTGATGTTCAACCAAATGATAAAATATTCCATCAGCAGAGATTGTGCAGATTCTTGTTGATTCAAGGAATGAATCTCTAGGACAAGAGAGGGGTGTAGCTTATGCTCTGGGAACCAAACTTTTGTGTGTTGACATAAAGTGTTGGGAACTTTCTTCTGGTTGGATCTGCAGAGGCACATAATCTGACTAGGAAGTTTCGTGGCAGGAAGCTTATCTAGAATATAATGCTGATGAAAGTGAAGATGAAAACTTCTTAATCTTGATGAAGATTACTTGGATCAGTTTATCTAGGTGAATTGGAGTGCAGCTGCTGAGAGCATGTGATCCATTTCAAAATGGAGGTTCTGGATAAGTGTCCAGGACAATATCTCTAACATCTTGAAGGAAGTTGGATTTCTTGTAGCTTTTGACTACTCTTTCCTAAAGAATCAGGCTTTGGCATGTTTGGTTTTTCTGAGGATGAGTTCCTGAAGCTGATGCTCTTCAAGGTATCTGGTCTTAAGTTTGGTTGTGGACCATTAACACAAGATGAAGGTTGTTTACTCAAACTTGATATGTTAATCAAGTCTATGAGAGCATGGAACTCTTGTTCTATAGAAGTGGGGAAGTTTCTCAAGATGGTATGTCTGAGGGGGAGCTGATCAAGATTGTATCAGACAGACTTGAGGTCATCAGGTGGAAGTCATGACATTGATGTCAGATGTTCTGACATCAGGGTTATCATCAGATTAGTCACTCAGTGGGATCTGTTTACAGTGGAGGTATATCATCTTAAGAGAAGCCGATCTTCTCAAATATGATTGGAATGGATGCTCCAAAAGGCCTATGCAATGTGTGGGAATTGCAGAAGCTAGTAAAGGCTATATTTCATAGTCTTAGTATATCTAAGATGTCTTGCTGAAGACCCCGATTCTTACTTGGAGATCTGGAGGAAGCTGTGACCCTTGGTTGTGTTTAATCATAGTCAATTGAATCCAAGAACAAACTACCTTTGTGGAGAAGGGAGGTTGTTTGAAGACCAAAGAAGGAGCTGGTTTTGCTCTTGGCTTGCTAATTGTTGAAGGGATCTTCACTTAAGGAGCTTGCTTTGATGGAGTATGAGAGTTTATTTCTCTCTACAGTTGTCTGAAATTCTTAATGATCAAGCTGGTATGAGTTGTGTTCACTGAAGATCTTCAGTTGGATTGCTATGCAGATAGTAAGTCTAGTGGTAATTGTATCAAGAACCATAGTGTATGGTGTCTGTGATATGATCCTGATGTCCTAACTGATGTTAAAACATCATCATGTTTTCTGATCTTGGAATTTAGATTATGGAAGCAGATATTCACCAATTGAATCAGAAGTGTTATAACTTATCATACGGGAGAATGATGAGGTGAAGACTGTCTTGGATTATGGGGTGTCTATCTGGTAGTCTGACTCTTGTTGAGGACAGAATGCTTATGGAAAGGTGTTTTCTTCTGTTACAAGTCACTCTAGAAAGAAGTGGATCAGTTTGATTCTTGTGAAGCAAGTAAGCTGAGAATTTCTGGAGCATGTATTTGATGTTTTTCAAGTGTGAAGGACATTTGGGCTAGCTAACAAACTAATAGATTGTGTATGTCTCTCTGAGTAATGTGAGCATTCAAGGTTCAATTGGATTTATTCTCAAGGAACAAGGATATTTATGGCTGTAAAATTCAAGGGGATTTGTACAAGGTATGGATGGGTTCATGATGAGAGGGATCAATGGTGATTTTGATCTCAATCCAAGAGTTCGTTAGCTATGGTACAATGATGGTAATCCTAGTACCTTCTCACTATATGAGCATGAATTTGGTCATGTGATATCATGTGGTGATTTTGGGTGTTTCTTGTTGGAAGGAGCATCATTTATGAAAGATAGGGGAGAACTTCTGTCTGTTAGGTGTACTATTATGGTACATAGATTACTTGTGGATCAAGCAGTGAGTGAATGCGTTCAGCAGGTGTGTTGAACAAGGAGTACGCTCTTGAAGACATGAAGATGAGTCCTATGTTTTCCATTCACTTTAAAGTGTTCTTTTTGCAAAGGAACACTGGTTATCTTCGGCAGGGGGAGTTGGACTTCTGTCTAGGATCTGTTGCTGCAGTAGTGCAATTGTTTATCAAGAATGTTTGTGGTTTCAAGCAGCCTATGATAGAATACCTCTGGTGAGGATGTAATGTCAGATGAGATGTCGTGACATTGTGTTACTGTTTTAGTTCTGGGTGAACTTGACAGGTTAATTTTGATTCTATCTTTGGGATGTCAATGGATTGAATCAGAGTTGTACAAGCTTCTTGGGAGTGTCCTGAGAGTCATTGCTTGTGTCTGGGAGAATTTATTTTTTTCTCTGCAGAATTAGATAAGGCTCTTGGGAGACTTCGTTGTTAACTGGGGGATGTTTGAAGAAATGTCTTAACATCTTGGTCAGTTTTTTACTTCTGGTTGAAAGGAGTATTCTTGGGGCTCATTAAAAGGAATTATGACTATGCTTCAGAGTCTACAAGATGGACTGAACAAAGTCTAACAAGGTGTCAGGACATTGTTTAGGACGTGTGGTTGTTTCCAAGTTGATTGTCTTGGACGGTGGAGAGTGTGTCTTAGAGAAGGCGTGTTAAACATGTGTCTTAATACATGCGCATTCTTTGTACGGTTCTCCTTAAAAGAAGAAACAATCAAATGTGCTTTGGCCGGTGCCCATTTGTTTGTGAAGTTACGTCCCTCATTTAATGCTCTTATTGAATTGACTTGCGTTATTTTCAATGGTTCGTTACATTCTAAGGAAATCGCTCGGGTATATAAAGGGGGTTCTTGGCTTCGAATTGTCTCAGGTTGTCTTTTCTGCTGTGTTGTGTTCTCATGGGGTTTATCCGCCTTTGGGTATGTTTCATTTGGGTATGGGTCTGTATTGGACATCTTTGTCAATTTTTGGCTAAAAAGGGAGAGAAAAGTACAGAGGTTGAGTCTATTCTTGCAGTTGGTTTGCAAGAATGTTGGATAGGATGTTATGACATTTTGTCTGAGTCTCAGGTTTTCCTTTTCTGAGTCCTTCCTTCATGTCTTGTGATCTGAGTTATGAACACAGTCGTGCCCTGTGTTCTGATTTACTCAGGAAAGGGAGTATAGGTTCCTTGGTAAGGGGGAGCATTCTAGAGGGGGGTGTGTTTGAGGGGAGTGATCCTTGATCAACCCTTTTAGACTTCCTTCTAGCTTCTTTAGGAGTTTCAACTTCCTTTCAGGACCTTTTTTTAACTTCACTCACCCTGGGTTTATTGTGCAGAAGGAGTTTTAGCCAAAATTTGTCAAAAGGGGGAGATTGAAAGCTCCTGTGGTTTGACTAAATTTTGGTTAAAACTTGATGAAGAACAAGATGATCAAACATGAAGAATTCTTCCAGAAAACAAAGATGTCGAATGAAATTTCCTAACATGAAGATTCAACATCCTGGACTGACTGTCTTAGCATGTTGTTTTAATTTTGTTGATAGATTCAAGGAGCGATCACAGCAATGGATCAAGGAATCAACTGACAGAAGATTTGAAGTCCAAGACAACATAAGACTATAAAAGAAGACTTACACCTAGGGCTGAATAACAAATCTCTTGTAATACTTGTAAAGTAGAAAATAAAGGTTTAGGGTTTTAAAAGTCGTAGGATTTCTTGTGTTGTAAGTCTCCTTTTGTATCAGTTGGGTACATTGTGGTAGACATAGATGTATATACAGATTCAGAAACCTTTAGGTAATGAATTATGTATTGTTCTTGAATGAAGCTTTGAAGCAAATCCGAGTAGGTTGTTAGTCGAGAATGCTTGGCTGAACTTTGTATTGAAAGAGGATTCTTTCAAGTAGGATGATACAATTATTGTGACTATAACTGTTAGATATCACAGTATGTGATTAAGGGAGTGAGATGGGTTTCTCTTATCAATTAGATGGGACTTTTAATGATAATGTTTTCATTGGGTAGTTATAGGTAAACCAGAGGTTGTTTACTGTAAACCAGATGTTGTTTACATAAAACTATACTACTGATAATGGATTCTTCTTCCTGGCTTGATATCCCCCAGATGTAGGTGATTTGCACTGAACTGGGTTAACATATCATGTGTTATTTATCATTCTACAAATTTACAGTTCACTATTTACTTAATGATTAACATGTTGTAACAGATGTTGAAACATCTGTCGTGATTCTGTTGCTGATAGTATTAGCTTGGTTATTTTGCCCTTGTTTTTAAAGTTATGCAGAGAACAATGTCATGACATGTTGTTAGGACTTTTGTGATCTGCATGCCAAAATTTCAATTATGAAAAAATATGAACAAGAAAAAAAAAACAGAGGCGAAGATGGGAACTCCAAACATCTCAAAACAATATTTTTAATTAGAAAATATATTGTAATAGTTTAGTCTTTATATATAATATTAATTTAATATATTGTCAAATAAATTATTGATTTTTAAAATTTTAAGTTAAATGTTGCAAGTTGAATTCCTTAAGATATAATTTAATTTTTTTTTTGTTTAATTTCACTAGTATTAAAAAATTTAACAATGAAAAATAAATATTTTAAATAGGCTAAAATTTAACTAAAGACATTTTTCTATAAAATTGATAAATTTATACTATTAATTTTATAACAAAATTAAATGTTTTAATTATTAAATAAATAAATAAAGGCTTGACAAAAAAAAAGGTGAAACTTTAAATAAAAATTAAAAATTGAATGGAAATCAAAATTATAAAAAAATAAAGTAGAATTTAGGAAAGAAATGCTAATTAATAAAGAGAAATAAATAAAGAGAAAACAAAAACTAAAATTATTAGTGACCGAAATTTTTATAAATTAAATTTTGCACATAAATGTTTGTTTGAGACGGAATATTTGGTCAGGAGATTGCAAAGTCTTGGCGAGCACCCTAATAAAAATAAACCTTTTTGTCCTATCCTCTTTTCTTTTAATAACTCGAGAAGCCTAACATGTATAAGCTAACACTAACGTGCACAACTAACCAAACAACTCCAATTGAGTATAACAGACGTGAGGGGTGCTAATACCTTTCACTTGCGTAACCGACTCTCGAACCCGACATCGTTTACGATGACCATGTCCTTTCCTTTCGTTTAGGAGTTTTTATCGATATTTTCCCTTTCCCTCTTTGGGAATATATAAATTTTGGTGGTGGCTCTGTTAGTCCATTCCGCGAGTGTGCGATTGCACTTCGTGAGGTTATGTTCTCATTTTTTGAGGTACGACAAGGTAGATAAAATTTTTGATATATGTTGCCTTAATTACACCCTAAGAAACATCTCAGACGAGATGTATATGTTTATAGCATTTTCATGATGGTTTACAAAGGTTTGGAATGACAATGATTCAAGAAAATAGACATTTTTATAGTGAGTAACTGGTTAGAGAAAAGGTGAAACCTGTTACTACCTCTGGTAATGTTCAAAAATTTCAAACAAATTGAACATTTAACGGGTCATCAAAATAAGAAAATTGTGGCGATTATGAATGTGATATTACGACTGTTTTAAACACGATAATATAGGAAAAACATAATGTTTATGTATTCGGTTACACAAATGTTGGAACCGATTACACCAATTTTAAAATAGAAAAATCAACTTTTTAATGGCAATACTTGAATGGTTTTGATGCATGGTGATTTAGAAACCTTAGAGATGAAATGTATGAAATATTCTGAGAATCTAAAGTGATATAACATGAATTGTAATGAACCTTTAAACTTGGTTATTTAGCTTGATTCTTAGCTTGATTAGCTTATAGTTCAACACTTGTCCATCAATATTTCTTCTTTGATCACCACTGTCTTTATCAATCTTAATCATTATCAAACATCTTGATTTAAGTTTCATAATTGGCAAGCATTCATCATGTAACTTTTAAAGCGCTTTCTTCTTTGATAGTCTACATCAATCTTTGTTTTCATCAAAACTACATTTTGTAGATGATGGATATCTTCTTCACAAACTCTTGAGCTTCAAGAGATGAGTGCAATTCTTCAAGTTTTATCTCTGAAAAATCTTTGGTCTCCTCAATAGCTACAACAATGTGATCAAACTTGGCATGAAGAGCTCTTAGAACCTTCTCAACTTTTTGCACTTCATAGATATTCTCTCCTCACTGAAGAAATCAAGTTGCTCGAAATTCAGAATTTATGAAATCAGCATAGGCATCAAAAGAAGGTCTGACTATAGTAGCTAAGGTTGTAAGCAGACTATGAAGAAATAGGTTGGTTTAAATTATGCCTTCAACTTAAAAAGTATGGGTTTATTTTGGGAATTACAATTTAAATATATATATATATATATATATATATATATATATATATATATATATATATATATGTGTGTGTGTGTGTGTGTGTGTGTGTGTGTGTGTATGTATGTATGTGTGTGTAATTTTATTTTTGTAAATTAAAAAGTGATTTGTTTTATTAAAAATAAATAATATAATACCATTAACACTCTGGTTTTATCATATCAATACACAAATTTGGATAAAATGAACTCCACTACTTTTTTGTAGTAATAATATGTGCTGCCATTATCAGGCAACCCAACATAATCATCAAGATCAGATGTTCCTGCTGTTGGAAATAAAGCCTTTTGTGTTTAGGGAAAGTGTGTGGGAATATTAGAGGCTTAAAGAGAAACTTGATAAGTAGGAGAATTATTTATGGAAGAGAGAACTTTGTATTTTTGCTTGATACAAGAGTGTAGAATTACATCTCTATTTATAGGACTCTAAGGAGAACTCTAGACACACTAATTCTAGAGAGTTCTCAACTCTTGAAATTCCAAGAGTATTCTAGAAAATATTACAAACCTAAGAAATATCTAGACACTCCAAACATTACAAGAGTTTTCTAGAAACATTAATTAAAATTACCTAAACCCAAAATAATTAACCACAAAAATCCAAACAATATGTTTAGGCCCAAATCAAGTTTAATCTTTCAACATCCCTCCTTAAACTTAATTTGTGAATTCAAGCTTACTCCTTAGCTTCACGAATGTTTCCAACTTGAGTGGCTTGGTGAAAATGTCAGCAACTTGATCTCGAGACATCACATACTTCAATTTCACCTCCTTCTTCTCGATGCATTCTCTTATTAAGTGGTAACGGGTGTCGATATGCTTACTTCTTTCATGAAATACAAGATTCTTTGCCAAAGCAAATGTTGATTTATTGTCAACACATATTTCCATAGGATCTTCTTGTGGCATTTTTAATTATTTCAACAAGTTCCTTAGCCAAACAGCATGATAAACACATGATGTGGCGGCGACATATTCGGCTTCACAAGTGTAGCGAGCGATTTTTGTCGGTGACGCTGATTTCTTATTTATCCCATGAAGCTGAAAGGGAAAGAGAAGCTATCTAAAACTAACCTTGCACACGAATGTTTAACTGAACAAACGCTTAAAGAGATTCGGGGAGTCGGGGTCAGGTTATACAATGGATAGTTGTCAATTACCCATCCTATATGTAGTTATCCATAGGATATTAGCTTTAGGTTTCGCTTTATAATTGATGGTGTTTATCTGTTAATGGGTTGGGAAAGTTTCTTGGGGAGTATGACAAGGAGAGTGAGTTTTGTTTTCTGTGAAAAATGATGATGATGATGGCTTAAGGTATGAAACCTAAGGTTTTGATTGATATGAAGGTACTGGACCTAGGGTTTTGATTGGTATGCTCGCTAAGATTTCGCAATCTTATGCCTACGTATTCCCGTTTAAATGAAACAGGGAAATCAGCGAAATCGTAGTTCCTCCTATTCTAAGGGAGGAAAAGGATATTTTGGTGTCTTGTTCAAAGCCCAAGATTGAAGCTAAAAGGTTCATTTGTGTCTTGTTCAAAGCCCAAGATTGAAGCTGAAGGTTTGACTGAGAGAGGACTTGTCATCTCCAAAGAGGGATTGGACTTTCTCTGAGGGGATTGTTGATTTTTGCGTGCCTTGATCAAAGCACAAGGTTGATGCTAAAAGGTTAATTGACTCGGCTAGGGAATTTCTTTATACAAAGCCTAAGAGGAGGCTGAATAGGACCGACTCACCAAGAGAGTGTATATATTGGTGTCTTGTATAAGGCCCAAGATTGAGGCAAAAAAAAGAGGCTGACTCTTTGGGGATATCATTATACAAAGCCTAAGAGGAGGCTAGGAGTTTGAATTTTCCAGGGGAAAATGTTCTATCTGTCTTGTATAAAGCCCAAGATTGAGGCTAAAAGGGTTTTGACTCCACCGGGGAGGTTTGTATGTGTCTTGTACAAAGCCCAAGATTGAGGCAGAAAATGAGAAATTTAACTGACTCTGGTGAGGACATTTTTATGTGTCTTGTACAAAGCCCAAGATGGAGGCTGAAATGAGTTTGACTCTTTTTGGGGAAAATCATTCCTCAAAGCCTACAGGAAGGCTGGGAAGAAATGACTCTTCTGGGGAGGATATATGTCCCCAAGCTCAAGAGAGGGAGATTTATGTCTTGTACAAAGCCCAAGATTGAGGCTAAAGGGTTTTAACTCAATAAGAGAGTGTTTTTAATCTATCTCGTACGGGGCCCGAGATAGAGGCTGAAAGGGGTGTGACTCAATAAGAGAGTGTTTTTATCTGTCTCGTACAAAGCCCGAGATAGAGGCTAAAAGGGGTTGACTCAACAAGAGAGTGCTTGACTCAACAAGAGAGTCTAAAAAGGTGATTGACTCAACAAGAGAGTCTGAAAAGGTGATTGACTCAACAAAAAAGTCTGAAAAGGTTAGCTCCGCTAGGGAGAATCATTTGTACAAAGCCCAAGAGGAGGCTGACTTTCCGCTGAGGAAGGATCATTATACAAAGCCTAAGAGGAGGCCATCTTTCTGCTGGGGATTTTTGAGATCCCTACGCAAGTCCAAGTGGGGAATCAACTCTTGCTGAGGATTACAGAAGAGTTGAGAGATCAGATACCCTGAGGTTCTGATTTAAGATTTTTGGGAGAGAGACTGGGTTTTTGTTTGAGATTGATCCAGAATGCCCGAGGTTTCTTCCTATGTTTGTAAGGAACTTGAGAATGTCTTTGAAACTCAAGGGGTTTTAGATTGTCCAAGTCTATTGGTGTCGAAGAGTTTTATCTTTTGTATGATGCCTCTAAGAGGAGGCAAGGGTATTAAGGGATGAGAATCAACCCTAAAGTGGCCGGAGGTCTGACACTGGAAAGACTGCTCTAGCAAAGAATGACTAAGTTTTGTCTTACACCTTTAAGAGGTCGTCAGAGTCCTTGTATTAAGCCCAAGAGAAGGCATGAGAACTTCTAAGAAGCCAAAGGGTCCTTGTACAAAGCCCAAGAAGAGGCGGGGATGCTTTTAGGAAGCCTGTGGGTCTCAAACCGAGAGAAGTTCAAGAAATGCAATTCACAGATAAGAGATCATTTCATGAAAGTTTGAGGTTTGAAGAAACTCAAGAGATGCTATCCACAGAGAATAGATCAACTCCGGGGAGTAGAATTTCTTTGACAATTTCTAGGGGTGACAATCTGAGAAAGGTTCACCGAGAATGCTGCCTTTCTCTTTGTTCCATATTGTTTAAGCCCAAGAGAAGGGAAGACTGTATCTGGAATCCTTTGGGGGATCTAGTTTTGTTTATATTTAAGAGTGACCAACAGGGCTTTACCTAGTTCTAGACGTAGTTGCAGGGGAAAACTCTAAATAACTATACTAGTATATATACAGTTGATATATGATAAGTATTTTTAAAAGGTATGAAAGAAGACTAACCATGCGCAGCTTCCCACAATACAATTATGTATATGAAAACAGATAAAAGAAAGCGGATAAACACTTACCCGTTGTAGAGCTTCCATGTTGTTTTGTTAGTTGTTCAACAAATAAATTAAAGAAAGTTTCGATAACAACTATATATTTGGATTCAAAATCAAAGGAGAAAGTATTTTGAACAAAGATTGGGGCTTACAACTCAAGGAGAGGCCCAATGTTTTACAGTGATCGCATCGTTGTTCTGAGGATCGTATCGGGACTTATACAACGACTAAGACCCAAAAAGGTTTATGTACAAAAAGGGTTGGGTCTTACAACTCAAGGAGAGGCCCATGAGTGATTTTAAGAAAACGGATGAGGCTTACAACTCTAGGAGAGGCCCATTTGGTTTGTTTGAAAACGACGATGGCGTCGAAGTTTTTGAAAACACAGGGGGTCTTATACAATGACTGAGGCCCAAACTATTTTGGTTTTCAAAGGGGTTGGGTCTTAAACTCTATTAGAGGCCCAAAAAGGTTTTGAAAAAGAAAAGTGGGACTTACAACACGAGGTAGGCCCAAAAATTGTTTTCGCTCTAAAATGGCCATCGCGCCGAGATTCTTTTAACACTGATGGACTTGTACAATATCTGAGGCCCAAACTATTTTGTTAAAAGGGGATTGGGTCTTACACTCTATTAGAGACCCAAAGATTTATTTTTGTACACGTGATGGGGCTTACAACTCAGGGAGAGGCCCAGTTAAAAACAGTTTTGAAAACGACGATCGCGTCGAAATTTATGAAACTGTATCGGGACTTATACAATACACTGAGGCCCAAATTATTATATTTACAAAGAGGTGGGACTTACACTCTATCAAGAGGCCCAAAAATGTTTTGAAAAAGATTGATGAGGGTGAAACCAATCAAAACCCTAATTTTGTTAAAAATGGAATTAATTTTGATTAAAAATTAATAAAATCAATGAAAACATGTGAGAAAATGAGTTTTGATCTTGGATCAATATTTAAAAAATCATGTTTTTATCCACCAAATGACTAAAAATCATTTAAGTTTGGAAAATCAAGAAGGAAAAAATATTTTAAATGTTAAAAAACAAATAAAAATTAATTCTTTGCAAAAATATCAAATATATGAAATAAATAATATTTTTGGGAAATTTTTATAAAATAAAATATTTTAACATTTTTGTGAATTATTAAAAAAGGAATCAACTCAAAATCATTAAAAACTAGAGAGAAATTAATTTTTGAATCAATTAAATAAAATCACAAAATTCAAATATTTGAAAGTTTGAAAAAGGGCGCCAAGAACACCTTGGTTTTGCCCGCGTGCTCTGTTTTGCTCAGAATTACATTTTCTCACCAATCCCACTGAATACTTGATGATATCACACAATCCACATATCAATCTACTCGTTTTCACCTCACGATCATGTCTATGGTCTTTAATTTCATTTATTTTAAGCATGGAATAAGAAATCAAAGAGAAACCTCAAGAACCCTAAATTCTGCATGAAGGCTCAGAAATTCCACACACGATTCATACAAAGCAATTAATTAAGGGGAAACATTCTATACATGATCATGAACATATGGTAAAATTATTGTGCGAGGTATATGCATGAATCATGAGATGCCCAAGTTGAGGCTTACCTTTTGCAGCTGGTGATCGTGTTTGGTGATGAAGGTGTTGCTGTTAGGTTCCAATGATCTGGATAGCTTCCCTAGGTGTTATGGAGTGTGTCTGAATGCTTGGAGTGGTTGGAAACAAGCTGGAACTTAAAATGGTACCCCAACTGTAAGTCTGCTAAAAGCTTGAGCAGTTGGATGGTGATTTTGTGAAATTGGTGTTCCAGATGTTGTTTAAGTGTTTGGATCACTTCTATATGATGTTTATGAGGTGTGTGTGTGATTGGTTTGGTTGGAATTGCTCTCAAGCTCAAAACCCGGTAGTGACGTGCTTTGGAAGGCAAAATGGGAGTGATAGAGGTGATTTTGAGGAAAGCATCAGTTTGGGTACTTTGGTGTACTCAAATTGATCACAAATGAGATCATTTTGGAATCTCAAGTCTCCTCTAGCCATTGAATTGAGATTAGAGCATAGGCCTATGGTTCTTTGATTCAAGGATAAGGCTTGACTAAAGTGTTCATTTTTGCTCTGATACATGCCACCTCTAAGCATCCATTGAATGCCTCAAACAAAATTGGAGTCTTGAGGCATCTTTAGCTTTTAGGGGTGCCAAACCTATATGTAGCTCCAAAGACTTGGGAGGCTTATGGATCAGTGTTTTTTCCTCCTTGGTCTCCCCCTAAGGTGTGCAAATGGATAAACTTGTTTGTGGTTTGCACAAATTGATCAATTCGAACACTAATGCACAAATCTGCCTTGCACGACAGTTTGCAGCAAAGCATGTTGCAGCTGTCATAACTCCTAGCTCAGATGGAATTTGATGGAGTTCTTGGACATTTTGGAAAGCTGGTATATCCTATTTCAACATGATGTCCAACTTTGGTTTTGATCCAACTTGAATTACAATGAAAAATGCCTCTATATTTGGGGAAAAAATAAGGCAAATTCTGACTTAGTGAAAATTTCACTAAGTGTTGGAAAAATGTCACTTTTGTGTTTTTAGTCATTTTGATCACTCCATAACTTAAAATCTATGAGGAATTGGAATGAGGTGTAGTTGACACTTTTAAAGTATGCCATGAGAGATACAAATCCATCTTTGGACCATTCAAAATGGTTCTTGGATCTCAAGTTATGACCCTTGGAAGTTGGTACCCTAGCCACTTTGTTCCATAACTCAGAAAAATTCTAAGTTTTGTATGGTTACCCCTTTTACAAGTTATCCCACTTTCTTTGATTTTTCTTGATGAATGATGATTCAAATCACACATTAACACCATTTTAGGGTTAAAGAACCATAATTATGAAAAAATCTCAAAAAGTCAAACTTTAACTTTTGTGCAGTTAACTTTTTATCAGATGAATTCTAAACTGTGCGATCCTTTGTGAAATCAAGTCCTTGACCTAAATCAAACTTGATGGATATATTCCATAGGTGTTATAGGGTGTATTGAATCATGTCCCAAAGTTTGGGAGCATGCCTGGGTCAAAAGTCAAAGGTACAGTTGACTTTTCCCTCGAAACCCTAATTGTGCTCTTGATGAAATTGAAACTTGTGGATCAAGCTTCTTGGATCAATCCATTGTTGAAAATGGATCAATATAGTGTGTTAGAGACCCTCAAATCATGTCTTGAGGTCTTGGCTCATGTTTTGTCCCAAAAGTCAACTTAGGGGTGAATTAGGTCAAGAAACCCTAATTCTTGATTTTTGGTGAATGCATCCCCTGAGGATAAATTGACTTGATGGTTGGGTCCATGAGGTCCCTTGGAGTATCTTAGGTTGTGTTTTGAAGCATTGGCTCATGCCCAGAGGAAAATTTCCATCTGGAGGCATTGGTCGACCAAAACCCTAATTTGGTGACACTGGTAATCTTGAGGCTTAATCCACTTGGAATGTTGCAACCTTGTGCTTGATTCCTGATGTGGGAGTCCTCTTGATTCCTTTATGTGTGTTGGAGAGTTTAGACAAGTTGAATATCATGTCATTTCTTGACTGATCCTTTGTCTAAGGCTCTGAGAGGGCTCAAAACCCTGATCTTTGATTGTAGAGAATGCCTAACAATTCCTGAGGAGATTGATAAGACATGAAAGTGAATCCATATTGTGACGATGATTGGCACAATGATGGGAAATCTTAGTGTTCAAAATTTGGGGTATGACAGATGCCCCTATTTAATCTTCTTGGACCCGAAGGTGTGAATGGCAAAGGTATTCGGGCATTAAGGGTGCAAGAGGATTAAATATTGGAATACCCAAAATTTTGACAGCGTCTATGAATGGTAGTTTACGCATTCATCTTATTTTGATAAGCGTTGATACTTAGAAAAGGGTAAAACTTCCCCTCGATCCTGGTTTCCTACCAAGGAACTGGTCTAAGTTTCTGAAATAAACTTCCCCTCGATCCTGGTTTCTTTCCAAGGAACTGGTCTCAGTTTCTGAAATAAACTTCCCCTCGATCCTGGTTTCCTACCAAGGAACTGGTCTCAGTTTCTGAAATAAACTTCCCCTCGATCCTGGTTTCCTACCAAGGAACTGGTCTCAATTTCTTTTGTCAATAAACTTTCTTGACAAGGGACGCTATTCATAGCGGTTTTCCTCAAAGTGGTCAAGGGACTAAGTCCGATCTAGAAATAAACTGGAAGAAGGATTATTCAGACGCAACGTTTCCTGATGAGGAAATAACTGACAACTCGATTGAGAGGACTTTTATCACTAGGGGATAAGACCGACTAGAGTGATAGTGATGCAATATGAATATGAATGCAAATCAATAATGCATGATGTATGTATGTATATGCTGACAAAACTGACACGACATACAGACTAACGGATGAACACGACTGGCCACTCGGCCACTGCGGGGGACGAAGAAGTATCATTTGTTCGAGATAGCAATTCTGCCTTGCTTAGGAGAAATAGTTCCTGTAGGGAACCGTTGGTCGGGCTTAGGAGATAAGAACTCTGTTGGGGATGTCGGATGTAACGCCCCGGTTTTGTTAGATTTATTTAATAGAGTAGATTTAATTGGTTTTGGTTTTATATTATTTTATTCTCGACTTTTATTTGACAATATATTATTTTTCATCGTTGTGTATGTTTTATCGCATTTTGAGAGCGTTTGCGAGATATTTGAGCGTAGGGGTATTTTGGTCATTTTGCGTGGTTAGATATTTTTATAAATAGAAATAGAGAGAGAGAAATAGAAAGAAAAGAAAAAAAAGAGAAAGAAAAGAGAAGGAAAGAAAGAAGAGGAGAGGAAGAGAAAAGAGGAAATCGCGGGAACTCCGTTTCGAGCGCGAATAATCGGGTAAGGGTGAGAAGTTTCGATTATATCTTGCTTGTGTATGTATATGTGTGTGATTGTGTGAATGTTTCCTTGTTTTTCCATAGTTTTCCATTCTAGGTCGAAATGAGAAAAATGGTTAGAAATCGATGTTTTCACGGACGAAAGTCGGAATAACTCGCGTAGTAGAGTCGAGTGATGTTGGGTCGTGATTTAGCGTGATCGTTTGATTGAATTTGGTTGAGTTTGATTGAAACCTAACTTTTGAAATTTGGTAGAAAATGGTGATTTCGTGTGAATTAATGTTAGGACGGTTGAAATGTGGAATAAGTTGTGTAGTGTAGTCGGGTAAGGTTTGGGTTTAATCGGGGATGGTGGTTTGCGTGTTTTCTCGCGGTTTCGATCGAGTTCGAATTTAGAAGTCAATGATAAAAATTATGTTTTAAAATATGTCAAAAATGGCAAAATGTGTTGGATGGCTTTTTAATAGTGAAAATATTGTAGTACGTTGAATTCTAAGATCGCAGCTTTTTACGGAATCGAAAACGGATGTCCGGAAGTCTAAAAATGGTGTTTTTAAGGCTGAACTTGCAGCAGGTTTCGCGCTCAGCGCGCAGGTCTGGACAAAATGATAATTTTAAGAAACTTCAAAAATTCATAACTTTTGATCCGTAAGTCCGTTTTGGTCCCTGTTCGAAGCGTTAGAAAGCTTATGAAATGTTCTTTCTATTAAAAATGGGTTGGAGGTCAGTAGATGATTTATTTAAGTCGTGATTTTGAAAAAGTGTTGTATTGTCAGACTTTTACCGTCGTATTGGTATGCGAATAATGTGTTATCATGTTATATGCTTTTGATATGTAACGTATAGCTTGTGTGCGGTTATATGACGTGAGTATATGTGATGAGATGTTGTGCTAAGGTGTTGTGCTGCGATGTTGTGATAATGTTGTTGTTGTGCGGTAAATACATTGTTTATGTGAAATTCAATGTATGTTGTGTGGTGACCTTTATGGTTTGAAATGCATTGTTTGAATTGTTTTGCAATGCATGAATGTGATGATGTTGAAGCATGTGACAAGTTGTTGTAATTGTTGTGGTTGTTGAATTGTGGCCTAAGGGCAAGAATATGAAATGTGTAGTATTTGATTATATATGCTTGATTATGGTTGCATATATGTGTGAAGATGCATTTGATGTCATGGGTCATTGTATACCAAGCATCATGATATGCATTGTTGAAACGTCCTGAGTGACGGTTTGGTTCCAGAGGGAATCCGCTATGACATCGTGCGCCTTATGCCAAGAGGACCTAAAGCGATGATTATAGACGATCGTGCGCCTTATATTAAGAGGACCTAAAGCGATCGGATTGTACGCCTTATACCGAGAGGACCTAAAGCAATCCATAAACGTCGTGCGCCTTATACCAAGAGGACCTAAAGCGACGGGTGAACATCGTAGGCCCGACGGGGTGTTACTTGAGTGATCCTCAGTAACGAGCGATGGTTCCAGCAGAGTTCCTGAGTGAACTAGTGATGAGATATAAAATCTTGGAGTCGGTACCGCATATGCATTTGCATAGAGAGTCGTTGTGTCGGTCTCTTTGCATCTGCATGAATTATGATTACATTGGTTATATGTGGAAAATCATGATTTAGTTGATTATGTGCGAGACATTGTGATATGCATTTGTGATAAATGTATTGGGCATGATTAATATGCAATTGGGGATGGAGACATTGTGTGATCGAGCGGGTGATAGCATTTGCGAATTGAGGTGTATTCGTGTTAAATGCCTTGAATTATGAATGATATGTTTTGTGTATAAACATATGCATGATGTGTGAATATGTTATCATGTTGGAATAATTGATATATGCTATGTTGTTGGAAATGTTAGAAATATGTTAAGTATATGTGGTATGTTATATGTATCATATGTGATGCTTGTGGTGAGAATAACTATGTATGTGAATTTATATGTTTTTGTATATTATTATGCAATCTTGGTGTAGTTATTATTTCTCACCCTTCTGCTGTTTTATAATGCTCTATGAGGCATTGCAGATTAGAGTTGCTGGAGGTATTTTTGTGAAGATTAGCCCTCCGTTCTGTTGTCGGTCTTGGTGTCTGCTCTGATACGTAGCACGGGAGTCGGGGAACGATTATGTATATGTATACATTTGTGGAATATAATTTGTATTAGCTTTGTATGAATATTTTGATGTTATAAAACAATTCATTTTGTAAAACAAGTCGGTTATGGATCTTTCCGCTTTATTCCATAATTGACCATTCCTTTTATATGGAAAAAGTTTCCCTTTGAGGGTATTCTATTTTGTGCTATGTATCAAAATTTATGAGCAGGGATGGTGTTTTTCTTACTCTGAAATGTGGCATCCTTGTTTCTGTCGAAAAAATAAATTTTTATCTACTCTAATTTATTTATGTATTATTTATTCGCGATGGGAATTGGGGTGTTGCATTAGTGGTATCAGAGCAGGTCGGTCCGTCCGGCCAAGTTGTTGGGTCAGTTGGTGTGACAGTTGAATACTGTTAAGGTTGTTTGTCCATTGGTACGTGATATGTGTGTGAGGCACTGTCAGTACTTTCTGGTTTTCTAATCTTTTATCTTCAGGTGTTAGATGAGATAAGTGGGGGAGAAGCTGGAACTTCTCCAAGTTGCTTCAGGTGTGGAGTGTTGGCTAAGTGTGTTGTGAATTGCAAGATTGTAAGTGTTGTTTGGACAGTGTTGTTCCCGGTTCCGGAGGGAATGCGGAGGTAAGGTTTATGTCAACTAAGGATTTGTGCCTTGGGTAGTTTTGTGCACGAGATGCAAGGAATGCTATTATAGTTTGGTAAAGACGGTTTATGCCCCATCATGATTGTCGGCTGTCTATTGACAAATTGAGGAACTGATCACCCTTAATCTCTTGTTGATAGTAGACGGAATTATGTTGGATGGAATAGACGTGTCTTTTCGGCTTTGATAGTGGGTGCAAAGAATTGTTTGGAATTAAGTAAAATGATTACGGATTGTTTTGATGAGTCGATGAAGATTCTTATATCAGAAGGTGAGGCGGATTCGAGGTTTTTGTATGTTGGTCAAGTTGGAATATCTCTGAGGGAGAATGATCGGGTATTATTAATGGCTGTTTCTCAGAGAGTAAAGAGTGAACTTAAATTGGACGAAGGTGAATATTTGAGGTTCGGAATCTTTGGAGTTTTAGAGCGTTAATGGAAATCCTGAGAGAACCCTTAGGTGTGGATGTAATATTGGTATTAAGAGTTCCTTTTGTTGGGTTGTTGATACTTGTTATGCTGGTTGGAATTGATTTGAGATGAAAATGGTGAATTTTGGAAAGGAAGGTCGAAGGGTTTATTTTTCTGAAAATCGCAGTGCCCGCTCAGCACGGTCTGCAGAATTTTGAACCTCTTCAGGCAGTGAGCAGCGCGCTCAGCGCGGGGCGGAGCACACTTAGCGCGATCTGGGACTTCAAAAATAAAACTTGTTTCTTTTTCTAAAGTCCATAACTTTTGATTCGCAATTCGGACTGAGATGTTCTTTCTTGTAACAATGGTGTTGAGATTTAGTGGCCAATTTGATTGTGTCGTGAATTTGGATAAGGTCGTAGTGGTTTTAATTGAGAATATTTGAATCTGTTGTAAACTCGGAGGAAGAACAAGTAGAGTGTTTGAGAATTGACTTACAAGTGTTGAAAAGAAACAAAGTGTTATGCTAAGTTATTCAAGGTAGAATTTGGGTTAAAAATGTTAGTTTTCTTGGGTATGTTATTTCTAATAAGATTATGGTTATGAATCCATCGGAAGTAGGTGCAGTTCTACAATGAGAGGCTCCGAAGTTGGTTAAGGTGATTAAAAGCTTTTTGGACTTTTAGTTGGTTATTACCGGAGGGTATGGAAGGTTTTTCCAAGTTAGCGTTTTCGTTACTTCGGTTGACTTGCAAAGGGTAAGTTGTTTGCTTTGGATGTTCATTGTGGGGGAAGTTTGAGAAGGTTAAAGTAGAAATTATCTACGGCTTCAGTTTTGATTCTGTGTGATCCTAATAAACCGTTTGTGAGGTATTGTGATGTGTCTTTGATGAGTTTAGTCAGTGTGTTAATGCAAGAGGGTAAAGTCGTAGCTTATGCCTTACAACAATTGAGGATTCATAAGAGGATCTATACTATTCAGGATTTGGAATTGGTTGTGGTCGTATTATGTTGGAAATTTTGGAGGTATTATCTTTATGGTTCTAGGCTCGAAGTGTTTGGTAATCACAAGAGTTTAGAGTGCTTGTTTGGTCTGAAAGAATAGAGTATGAGACAACGAGGAGGGTTGGAATTCGTGACGAGTTATGAATTTGGCTTGGATTATCCTTCGGGAAAAGCTAAGGTTGTGCCTGAAAAGTTAAGTCGAAAGTTGTTATGCATGTCTGCTTTGATGGTCATAGAATTAAAATTAATTGAGCAATTCCGAGACTTAGGTCTGGTGGGTGAGACAACACAGGAGAGTGTGAGGTTGGGAATATTAACAGGGAACAGTGATTTTTGGTGAATATGAGGAAGAGTTAGACTTTGGACGTGAGATTGGTAGTTTTGATGGTTATGAGTAATCAGAGTGTGCAACGGATACGTGGTGTGGCACAATCTATATTTGCGTGTGGGACTTGTAAGAGTTCATAGGTTGGACCTTGGGAACATGTAGGAATGGTGAGACTATTGGACGTTTCAGAATGGAAGTGTTAGGTGAAAGGTTTGAATATTATCCATGGACTACTATGTAGATGGATGTTTTGGTTATATGTTCGATTGGTGAATCGTAGCATTGTTGTAGCATGGTTGTGTGACAAGGATGTTGGTGTTCTGGTTTTGTTGATGTTGTTGAGACCTTGTGGTGCCGTGGAACTTTATGTTCTTGTTTGTGTTGTTGTCTCGTTTCCATCGTGTTGGTTCGAGTGCGTGTAGTTAATTCCTTTGTGGGGAATTAGAGGAGTGTTACCTACGGTGATAGTAACGATCTTGTTGTGTTTCGGTTCTAGAGTGAACCTGTGTGTTGGTATCTTGGTTTTCTTTGAGTCGCGAGTTTGTCGTCAAGTGCATGGTATGGGCTTTGCATCTTGTCGTTGTTGTATCTGCTGTTAGCGAGGTGGTTTGTCAGTTGTGTTATTCGTGGTGTGCCTTTTGTTGGCATGTTGGTTTGTTGGTCGGATGCGAGAGTCGTGTTCGGAGTTGCTCGTCTCGTTATATTTTCGAGGACGAAAATGTCTAAGTGGGGGAGAATTGTAACGCCCTGGTTTTGTTAGATTTATTTAATAGATTAGATTTAATTGGTTTTGGTTTTATATTATTTTATTCTCGACTTTTATTTGACAATATATTATTTTTCATCGTTGTGTATGTTTTATCGCATTTTGAGAGCGTTTGCGAGATATTTGAGCGTAGGGGTATTTTGGTCATTTTGCGTGGTTAGATATTTTTATAAATAGAAATAGAGAGAGAGAAATAGAAAGAAAAGAAAAAAAAGAGAAAGAAAAGAGAAGGAAAGAAAGAAGAGGAGAGGAAGAGAAAAGAGGAAATCGCGGGAACTCCGTTTCGAGCGCGAATAATCGGGTAAGGGTGAGAAGTTTCGATTATATCTTGCTTGTGTATGTATATGTGTGTGATTGTGTGAATGTTTCCTTGTTTTTCCATAGTTTTCCATTCTAGGTCGAAATGAGAAAAATGGTTAGAAATCGATGTTTTCACGGACGAAAGTCGGAATAACTCGCGTAGTAGAGTCGAGTGATGTTGGGTCGTGATTTAGCGTGATCGTTTGATTGAATTTGGTTGAGTTTGATTGAAACCTAACTTTTGAAATTTGGTAGAAAATGGTGATTTCGTGTGAATTAATGTTTGGACGGTTGAAATGTGGAATAAGTTGTGTAGTGTAGTCGGGTAAGGTTTGGGTTTAATCGGGGATGGTGGTTTGCGTGTTTTCTCGCGGTTTCGATCGAGTTCGAATTTAGAATTCAATGATAAAAATTATGTTTTAAAATATGTCAAAAATGGCAAAATGTGTTGGATGGCTTTTTAATAGTGAAAATATTGTAGTACGTTGAATTCTAAGATCGCAGCTTTTTACGGAATCGAAAACGGATGTCCGGAAGTCTAAAAATGGTGTTTTTAAGGCTGAACTTGCAGCAGGTTTCGCGCTCAGCGCGCAGGTCTGGACAAAATGATAATTTTAAGAAACTTCAAAAATTCATAACTTTTGATCCGTAAGTCCGTTTTGGTCCCCGTTCGAAGCGTTAGAAAGCTTATGAAATGTTCTTTCTATTAAAAATGGGTTGGAGGTCAGTAGATGATTTATTTAAGTCGTGATTTTGAAAAAGTGTTGTATTGTCGGACTTTTACCGTCGTATTGGTATGCGAATAATGTGTTATCATGTTATATGCTTTTGATATGTAACGTATAGCTTGTGTGCGGTTATATGACGTGAGTATATGTGATGAGATGTTGTGATAAGGTGTTGTGCTGCGATGTTGTGATAATGTTGTTGTTGTGCGGTAAATACATTGTTTATGTGAAATTCAATGTATGTTGTGTGGTGACCTTTATGGTTTGAAATGCATTGTTTGAATTGTTTTGCAATGCATGAATGTGATGATGTTGAAGCATGTGACAAGTTGTTGTAATTGTTGTGGTTGTTGAATTGTGGCCTAAGGGCAAGAATATGCAATGTGTAGTATTTGATTATATATGCTTGATTATGGTTGCATATATGTGTGAAGATGCATTTGATGTCATGGGTCATTGTATACCAAGCATCATGATATGCATTGTAGAAACGTCCTGAGTGACGGTTTGGTTCCAGAGGGAATCCGCTATGACATCGTGCGCCTTATGCCGAGAGGACCTAAAGCGATGATTATAGACGATCGTGCGCCTTATATTAAGAGGACCTAAAGCGATCGGATTGTGCGCCTTATACCGAGAGGACCTAAAGCAATCCATAAACGTCGTGCGCCTTATACCAAGAGGACCTAAAGCGACGAGTGAACATCGTAGGCCCGACGGGGTGTTACTTGAGTGATCCTCAGTAACGAGCGATGGTTCCAGCAGAGTTCCTGAGTGAACTAGTGATGAGATATAAAATCTTGGAGTCGGTACTGCATATGCATTTGCATAGAGAGTCGTTGTGTCGGTCTCTTTGCATCTGCATGAATTATGATTGCATTGGTTATATGTGGAAAATCATGATTTAGTTGATTATGTGCGAGACATTGTGATATGCATTTATGATAAATGTATTGGGCATGATTAATATGCAATTGGGGATGGAGACATTGTGTGATCGAGCGGGTGATAGCATTTGCGAATTGAGGTGTATTCGTGTTAAATGCCTTGAATTATGAATGATATGTTTTGTGTATAAACATATGCATGATGTGTGAATATGTTATCATGTTGGAATAATTGATATATGCTATGTTGTTGGAAATGTTAGAAATATGTTAAGTATATGTGGTATGTTATATGTATCATATGTGATGCTTGTGGTGAGAATAACTATGTATGTGAATTTATATGTTTTTGTATATTATTATGCAATCTTGGTGTAGTTATTATTTCTCACCCTTCTGCTGTTTTATAATGCTCTATGAGGCATTGCAGATTAGAGTTGCTGGAGGTCTTTTTGTGAAGATTAGCCCTCCGTTCTGTTGTCGGTCTTGGTGTCTGCTCTGATACGTAGCACGGGAGTCGGGGAACGATTATGTATATGTATACATTTGTGGAATATAATTTGTATTAGCTTTGTATGAATATTTTGATGTTATAAAACAATTCATTTTGTAAAACAAGTCGGTTATGGATCTTTCCGCTTTATTCCATAATTGACCATTCCTTTTATATGGAAAAAGTTTCCCTTTGAGGGTATTCTATTTTGTGCTATGTATCAAAATTTATGAGCAGGGATGGTGTTTTTCTTACTCTGAAATGTGGCATCCTTGTTTCTGTCGGAAAAATAAATTTTTATCTACTCTGATTATTTATGTATTATTTATTCGCGATGGGAATTGGGGTGTTGCATTAGTGGTATCAGAGCAGGTCGGTCCGTCCGGCCAAGTTGTTGGGTCAGTTGGTGTGACAGTTGAATACTGTCGAGGTTGTTTGTCCATTGGTACGTGATATGTGTGTGAGGCACTGTCAATACTTTCTGGTTTTCTAATCTTTTGTCTTCAGGTGTTAGATGAGATAAGTGGGGGAGAAGCTGGAACTTCTCCAAGTTGCTTCAGGTGTGGAGTGTTGGCTAAGTGTGTTGTGAATTGCAAGATTGTAAGTGTTGTTTGGACAGTGTTGTTCCCGGTTCCGGAGGGAATGCGGAGGTAAGGTTTATGTCAACTAAGGATTTGTGCCTTGGGTAGTTTTGTGCACGAGATGCAAGGAATGCTATTATAGTTTGGTAAAGACGGTTTATGCCCCATCATGATTGTCGGCTGTCTATTGACAAATTGAGGAACTGATCACCCTTAATCTCTTGTTGATAGTAGACGGAATTATGTTGGATGGAATAGACGTGTTTTTTCGGCTTTGATAGTGGGTGCAACGAATTGTTTGGAATTAAGTAAAATGATTACGGATTGTTTTGATGAGTCGATGAAGATTCTTATATCAGAAGGTGAGGCGGATTCGAGGTTTTTGTATGTTGGTCAAGTTGGAATATCTCTGAGGGAGAATGATCGGGTATTATTAATGGCTGTTTCTCAGAGAGTAAAGAGTGAACTTAAATTGGACGAAGGTGAATATTTGAGGTTTGGAATCTTTGGAGTTTTAGAGCGTTAATGGAAATCCTGAGAGAACCCTTAGGTGTGGATGTAATATTGGTATTAAGAGTTCCTTTTGTTGGGTTGTTGATACTTGTTATGCTGGTTGGAATTGATTTGAGATGAAAATGGTGAATTTTGGAAAGGAAGGTCGAAGGGTTTATTTTTTTGAAAATCGCAGTGCCAGCTCAGCGCGCAGATGCCCGGTCAGCGCGGTCTGCAGAATTTTGAACCTCTCCAGGCAGTGAGCAGCGCGCTCAGCGCGGGGCGGAGCACACTTAGCGCGATCTGGGACTTCAAAAATAAAACTTGTTTCTTTTTCTAAAGTCCATAACTTTTGATTCGCAATTCGGACTGAGATGTTCTTTCTTGTAACAATGGTGTTGAGATTTAGTGGCCAATTTGATTGTGTCGTGAATTTGGATAAGGTCGTAGTGGTTTTAATTGAGAATATTTGAATCTGTTGTAAACTCGGAGGAAGAACAAGTAGAGTGTTTGAGAATTGACTTACAAGTGTTGAAAAGAAACAAAGTGTTATGCTAAGTTATTCAAGGTAGAATTTGGGTTAAAAATGTTAGTTTTCTTGGGTATGTTATTTCAAATAAGATTATGGTTATGAATCCATCGGAAGTAGGTGCAGTTCTACAATGAGAGGCTCCGAAGTTGGTTAAGGTGATTAAAAGCTTTTTGGACTTTTAGTTGGTTATTACCGGAGGGTATGGAAGGTTTTTCCAAGTTAGCGTTTTTGTTACTTCGGTTGACTTGCAAAGGGTAAGTTGTTTGCTTTGGATGTTCATTGTGGGGGAAGTTAGAGAAGGTTAAAGTAGAAATTATCTACGGCTTCAGTTTTGATTCTGTGTGATCCTAATAAACCGTTTGTGAGGTATTGTGATGTGTCTTTGATGAGTTTAGTCAGTGTGTTAATGCAAGAGGGTAAAGTCGTAGCTTATGCCTTACAACAATTGAGGATTCATAAGAGGATCTATACTATTCAGGATTTGGAATTGGTTGTGGTCGTATTGTGTTGGAAAATTTGGAGGTATTATCTTTATGGTTCTAGGCTCGAAGTGTTTGGTAATCACAAGAGTTTAGAGTGCTTGTTTGGTCTGAAAGAATAGAGTATGAGACAACGAGGAGGGTTGGAATTCGTGACGAGTTATGAATTTGGCTTGGATTATCCTTCGGGAAAAGCTAAGGTTGTGCCTGAAAAGTTAAGTCGAAAGTTGTTATGCATGTCTGCTTTGATGGTCATAGAATTAAAATTAATTGAGCAATTCCGAGACTTAGGTCTGGTGGGTGAGACAACACAGGAGAGTGTGAGGTTGGGAATATTAACAGGGAACAGTGATTTTTGGTGAATATGAGGAAGAGTTAGACTTTGGACGTGAGATTGGTAGTTTTGATGGTTATGAGTAATCAAAGTGCGCAACGGATACGTGGTGTGGCACAATCTATATTTGCGTGTGGGACTTGTAAGAGTTCATAGGTTGGACCTTGGGAACATGTAGGAATGGTGAGACTATTGGACGTTTCAGAATGGAAGTGTTAGGTGAAAGGTTTGAATATTATCCATGGACTACTATGTAGATGGATGTTTTGGTTATATGTTCGATTGGTGAATCGTAGCATTGTTGTAGCATGGTTGTGTGACAAGGATGTTGGTGTTCTGGTTTTGTTGATGTTGTTGAGACCTTGTGGTGCCGTGGAACTTTATGTTCTTGTTTGTGTTGTTGTCTCGTTTCCATCGTGTTGGTTCGAGTGCGTGTAGCTAATTCCTTTGTGGGGAATTAGAGGAGTGTTACCTACGGTGATGGTAACGATCTTGTTGTGTTTCGGTTCTAGAGTGAACCTGTGTGTTGGTATCTTGGTTTTCTTTGAGTCGCGAGTTTGTCGTCAAGTGCATGGTATGGGCTTTGCATCTTGTCGTTGTTGTATCTGCTGTTAGCGAGGTGGTTTGTCAGTTGTGTTATTCGTGGTGTGCCTTTTGTTGGCATGTTGGTTTGTTGGTCGGATGCAAGAGTCGTGTCCGGAGTTGCTCGTCTCGTTATATTTTCGAGGACGAAAATGTCTAAGTGGGGGAGAATTGTAACGCCCCGGTTTTGTTAGATTTATTTAATAGAGTAGATTTAATTGGTTTTGGTTTTATATTATTTTATTATCGACTTTTATTTGACAATATATTATTTTTCATCGTTGTGTATGTTTTATCGCATTTTGAGAGCGTTTGCGAGATATTTGAGCGTAGGGGTATTTTGGTCATTTTGCGTGGTGAGATATTTTTATAAATAGAAATAGAGAGAGAGTAATAGAAAGAAAAGAAAAAGAAGAGAAAGAAAAGAGAAGGAAAGAAAGAAGAGGAGAGGAAGAGAAAAGAGGAAATCGCGGGAACTCCGTTTCGAGCGCGAATAATCGGGTAAGGGTGAGAAGTTTCGATTATATCTTGCTTGTGTATGTATATGTGTGTGATTGTGTGAATGTTTCCTTGTTTTTCCATAGTTTTCCATTCTAGGTCGAAATGAGAAAAATGGTTAGAAATCGATGTTTTCACGGACGAAAGTCGGAATAACTCGCGTAGTAGAGTCGAGTGATGTTGGGTCGTGATTTAGCGTGATCGTTTGATTGAATTTGGTTGAGTTTGATTGAAACCTAACTTTTGAAATTTGGTAGAAAATGGTGATTTCGTGTGATTTAATGTTTGGACGGTTGAAATGTGGAATAAGTTGTGTAGTGTAGTCGGGTAAGGTTTGGGTTTAATCGGGGATGGTGGTTTGCGTGTTTTCTCGCGGTTTCGATCGAGTTCGAATTTAGAATTCAATGATAAAAATTATGTTTTAAAATATGTCAAAAATGGAAAAATGTGTTGGATGGCTTTTTAATAGTGAAAATATTGTAGTACGTTGAATTCTAAGATCGCAGCTTTTTACGGAATCGAAAACGGATGTCCGGAAGTCTAAAAATGGTGTTTTTAAGGCTGAACTTGCAGCAGGTTTCGCGCTCAGCGCGCAGGTCTGGACAAAATGAAAAATTTAAGAAACTTCAAAAATTCATAACTTTTGATCCGTAAGTCCGTTTTGGTCCCCGTTCGAAGCGTTAGAAAGCTTATGAAATGTTCTTTCTATTAAAAATGGGTTGGAGGTCAGTAGATGATTTATTTAAGTCGTGATTTTGAAAAAGTGTTGTATTGTCGGATTTTTACCGTCGTATTGGTATGCGAATAATGTGTTATCATGTTATATGCTTTTGATATGTAACGTATAGCTTGTGTGCGGTTATATGACGTGAGTATATGTGATGAGATGTTGTGATAAGGTGTTGTGATGCGATGTTGTGATAATGTTGTGGTTGTGCGGTAAATACATTGTTTATGTGAAATTCAATGTATGTTGTGTGGTGACCTTTATGGTTTAAAATGCATTGTTTGAATTGTTTTGCAATGCATGAATGTGATGATGTTGAAGCATGTGACAAGTTGTTGTAATTGTTGTGGTTGTTGAATTGTGGCCTAAGGGCAAGAATATGCAATGTGTAGTATTTGATTATATATGCTTGATTATGGTTGCATATATGTGTGAAGATGCATTTGATGTCATGGGTCATTGTATACCAAGCATCATGATATGATTGTTGAAACGTCCTGAGTGACGGTTTGGTTCCAGAGGGAATCCGCTATGACATCGTGCGCCTTATGCCGAGAGGACCTAAAGCGATGATTATAGACGATCGTGCGCCTTATATTAAGAGGACCTAAAGCGATCGGATTGTACGCCTTATACCGAGAGGACCTAAAGCAATCCATAAACGTCGTGCGCCTTATACCAAGAGGACCTAAAGCGACGGGTGAACATCGTAGGCCCGACGGGGTGTTACTTGAGTGATCCTCAGTAACGAGCGATGGTTCCAGCAGAGTTCCTGAGTGAACTAGTGATGAGATATAAAATCTTGGAGTCGGTACCGCATATGCATTTGCATAGAGAGTCGTTGTGTCGGTCTCTTTGCATCTGCATGAATTATGATTGCATTGGTTATATGTGGAAAATCATGATTTAGTTGATTATGTACGAGACATTGTGATATGCATTTGTGATAAATGTATTGGGCATGATTAATATGCAATTGGGGATGGAGACATTGTGTGATCGAGCGGGTGATAGCATTTGCGAATTGAGGTGTATTCGTGTTAAATGCCTTGAATTATGAATGATATGTTTTGTGTATAAACATATGCATGATGTGTGAATATGTTATCATGTTGGAATAATTGATATATGCTATGTTGTTGGAAATGTTAGAAATATGTTAAGTATATGTGGTATGTTATATGTATCATATGTGATGCTTGTGGTGAGAATAACTATGTATGTGAACTTATATGTTTTTGCATATTATTATGCAATCTTGGTGTAGTTTTTATTTCTCACCCTTCTGCTGTTTTATAATGCTCTATGAGGCATTGCAGATTAGAGTTGCTGGAGGTCTTTTTGTGAAGATTAGCCCTCCGTTTTGTTGTCGGTCTTGGTGTCTGCTCTGATACGTAGCACGGGAGTCGGGGAACGATTTTGTATATGTATACATTTGTGGAATATAATTTGTATTAGCTTTGTATGAATATTTTGATGTTATAAAACAATTCATTTTGTAAAACAAGTCGGTTATGGATCTTTCCGCTTTATTCCATAATTGACCATTCCTTTTATATGGAAAAAGTTTCCCTTTGAGGGTATTCTATTTTGTGCTATGTATCAAAATTTATGAGCAGGGATGGTGTTTTTCTTACTCTGAAATGTGGCATCCTTGTTTCTGTCGGAAAAATAAATTTTTATCTACTCTGATTTATTTATGTATTATTTATTCGCGATGGGAATTGGGGTGTTGCATCGGACAGAATACTCGCATCTGACATAGCTGATCCTTCATTCAGGTGCATTGGTTCGAGAAGGAGCACTTTGATTCTGCACTTCGAGGTTCGATTACTTCTGGAGAAGCGATCGATGTTCTTTCGATGTTCAAATGTCAAAAGAATTGCCATCTTTATTTTAAAAGCAGGAAAATTTTGACAAGTAAATTCATTTTTGTTTTATTTCAAGAATCATTAATCATGTTAAAATGTCGTTCTGTAAAGCTAAAGCAAATGCGAATTGTAAACAAAAGCACTAGGGCTTAAACTTTATTGATAGGATGGAAGTCAGCCAAACGAGTGGTTCCATGGAGTATTTACAAAGTTAGAAAATGGGAATTTAAGGGAAAAGGGCTACATTGAAACATAACGACCATTATCCTTATACCAACTTTGAATTCTGGACAACCTGAGCTTCTGTCGAAGATGACCTTGATCGGAGTTTTCCTGATGGATGGCATGACTACTGCTGAGGGATTTGCCCCTTTGCTGGATGTAGTTACTTGCCATTAATCCCTAACTTTTGCCTGGATTGTACTTTGAGATTTTAAATCCATCGGGATGATTTTTTTTAGTATGTCTCTAATTTTTCCCGGACTGCCCTTTTGGGTTTTCAATCCATCGAGACTTGTTTTTTAGGCAAAGTATTTCTTGACTACATCAACATTCGTGGGGTAGGTAAATTCCTCTCCATCCATGGTTGCGAGTCTCATGGCGCCGCTTGAGAAGGCTTTCTTGACCACGTAGGGGCCGTCATAATTCGGAGTCCACTTGCCCCGGGAATCAGTGAGAAATGATTGTATCTTTTTGAGCACGAGGTCTCCTTTCCTGAAGACGCGAGGTCGGACCTTTTTGTCAAACGCCTTCTTCATTCTTTGTTGATGCAACTGACCATGGCATAGAGCCGTTATTCGCTTCTCTTCAATCATATTCAGTTCTTCGTGTCAACTTTGACACCATTTAGCATCTGTTAGCTTAGCTTCCATCATTACCCGGATTGATGGGATCTCTATTTCTATGGGAAGTACTGCTTCCATGCCATATACTAGAGAGAAAGGGGTTGCCCCTGTTGAAGTGCGGACAAATGTGCGATAATCGTGAAGAGCAAAGGGTAGCATCTTGTGCCAGTCTTTGTAGGTTACAACCATCTTTTGAATAATCTTCTTGATGTTCTTGTTAGCCGCTTCTACCTCTCCGTTCATCTTAGGTCGGTAGGGAGATGAGTTATGGTGTTCAATATTGAACTCAGTGCACAACTCTTTCATCATCTTATTGTTCAAGTTGGATCCATTGTCAGTAATGATCAGGCTGGAACACCATAACGGCAGATGAGATTGTTTTTGATAAATCGGATCACCACCTGTCGGGTTAGATTAGCGTATGATGCTGCTTCGACCCACTTGGTGCAGTAGTCAATGGCTACCAGGATAAACCGATGTCTGTTTGAAGCCTTGGGTTCGATCAGGCCAATCATGTCGATTCCCCATATGGAAAAAGGCCATGGGGAAGAAAGAAATTTAAGATGCGTTGGCGGTACATGGATTTTGTCTGAGTATATCTGACACTTGTGACACCTTCGCATGTAATTGCCAACCAATAGTACCCTGCTCTTAGAATTTTTCTCGCCATTGTGTGTCCGTTGGCATGAGTGCCAAAGGATCCTTCGTGAATTTCATTTATCAGCATGTCTGCTTCTGGTCTGTCCACACATCAGAGCAAGACCATGTCGAAGTTTCTCTTATAGAGTGTATCACCACTCAGGAAGAAGCTGCCTACTAACCTTTTGAGGGTCTTTCTGTCTTTTTTTAATGCCCCAGGTGGGTACTTTTGTTTCTGAAGGAAGCATTTGATATCTTGATACCATGGTTTATCGTCTATGACTGCTTCGATCGCGAAGGTGTAAGCAGACCGCTTAAGGTGCATTACGTCGATCTTAGGTATGTCATTCCATTGACCTACGTTAATCATGGAAGAGAGAGTGGCTAGTGCATCAGCCATGTGATTCTCCTCTCGAGGGATGTGATGAAACTCGATTCTGTTGAAGAACGGTAACAACCTGCTTGCATAGTCTTTGTAAGGAATCAGTCCCGATTGGTATGTGTTCCAATCTCCTTTGATCTGATTAATAACCAGGGCTGAGTCGCCATATACATCTAAGTTTTTGATCCTTAACTCGACCTCTTCTTCGAGACCCATGATACAAGCTTCGTATTCGGCCTCGTTGTTCGTACACTTGAATGTCAGTCAGGCGGTGAAAGGAATGTGGGTACCCTGAGGTGTTATGATGATTGTCCCAATTCCGTTTCCATAATGATTGACAGCTCCGTCAAAGATTAGTCCCTATTGGGAACTTGGTTCTGGCCCTTCACTGGGTAGCGGTTCATTGCAGTCTTTCATTTTCAAGTACATGACATCTTCGTCTGGGAAGTCAAATCCGACTGATTCCTGATCGTCAATCAGTTGATGAGCCAAATGATCGGCTAAAATACTTCCCTTGACGGCTTTCTGAGCATGGTATTCGATGTCATATTCTAATACCAACATCTGTCAACGGGTAATCCTTCCCGTGAGAGCAGGTTTTTCAAAGACGTACTTGATTGGATCCATTTTGGAGATTAACCAAGTAGTGTGACGAATCATATACTGGCGAAGACATTTGGCTGCCCAAGCCAAAGCACAACAAGTTTTCTCAAGCATAGTGTACCGAGTGTCACAGTCGGTAAATTTCTTGCTCAAATAGTAGATGGCAGACTCTTTCCTTCTCGTTTCGTCTTGTTTGCCAAGTACACAACCCATTGAGTCTTCCAAGACTGTTAGGTAGATGATCAATTGTCTTCCCTCCACTGGAGGAGACAGAATCAGCGGATTCAACAGATATTCCTTAATACTGTCAAAGGCGATTTGGCACTCTTTTGTCCAAACACAATCCTGATTCTTTTTTAGTAATTTGATGATTGGCGCGCATGTCGCGGTCATGAGGAATATAAATCTGGAAATGTAATTCAAACGTCCCAGGAATCCTCTGATTTGTTTTTCAGTCTTTGGAGAAGGCATTTCTTGAATGGCCTTGACCTTGTCAGGATCAACCTCAATTCCTTTCTGGCTGACGATGAACCCTAAAAGTTTCCCCGAACGGACACCGAACGTGCATTTGTTGGAATTCAAGCTGAGTTTGTACTTTCTCAGCCGTTCGAATATTTTTGACAAGTGGGTCACATGCTCCTCTTCTGTCTTGGATTTGGCAATCATATCATCGACATATACCTCGATTTCTTTATGTATCATGTCATGAAACAGAGTAGTCATGGCCCTTTGATAGGTTGCCCCGACGTTCTTCAAACCAAACAGCATTACCTGGTAACAAAAAGTGCCTCATGGGGTGATAAATGAAGTTTTATCCATGTCTTTCGGCGCCATTTTGATCTGGTTATAGCCCGAGAATTCATCAATGAAGAAGAAGACTTTGAACTTTGTTGTATCGTCTACCAGCATGTCTATGTGCGGTAAGGGAAAGTCACCCTTCAGACTGGCTTTGTTCAGATCCCTATAGTCTACACACATTCTGATCTTTCCGTCCTTTTTCGGAACTGGTACTATGTTGGCTAGCCATTGAGGATATTCTGATGTGGCGAGGAAACCCGCGCCAATCTATTTTTGTACTTCCTCTTTGATTTTGATGGCCATGTCTGGGTGAGTCCTTCTCAACCTTTGTTTTACCGACGGACATTCTGATCTCAACGGTAAATGATGTTCCACGATGCTGGTGTCCAACCCTGGCATATCCCGATAAGACCAAGCGAATACATCGGGAAACTCTTTAAGAAGCTTTGTCAAACTTTCTTTGACAGTTGGACTAAGCAGTGCCCAAATCTCGACCTCTTTTCTCTCCTCCTCTGAACCCAAGTTGACTGTTTCCAACGAATCTTTCCTCTGGTCTGAGTAATTGGGAGATCTCTTCTGGAATTTTGTCGTCATCTTCTTCTTCAGCCTCAAATACCGGGAATTCAAAGTTGAGAGAAGGCATTGGATCGTATGTTTCAATGGGGTTTAAAACAAGCAATCTGCATGACGTGATGATTTGTTTTAGAAGAGATAGAGAGAATGCAAGAGTGCGTGCAGTGTATTTTCTGAAAAATGCTTTTTTTTATTATTATTGTTGTTTTTTAGGATTACCATTTTCTGAAAAAGCGAAAAGAGAAAACAACAATAAAATGCGAAAATTACAGAACGGCGTTATTTTATTTATGATTTTGTCGATTCTTGAAACTACAGCCCTATAAAACAAAACTTTGTCGCTTTGGGCGAAGCGAAGAGGGACATTTACAGAAAGCGAGCCTTATTAAAACATCTGTTTCACCTGGGCAAGGTGAAAGGTTAAGATAAAGACGACAATTACTTAGACTTATGAATAACTTTCGGAACGTTGACAACAACCCATTGGCGGCGAACTCCTCGGTGAATCACAAAGTCTGGTACCTTCTTTCTCGGCTTGTCTTCAGAAATAACAATGATTTCTAGTAGAGCATGATCATTGGAATCTGTCTCCCAGGCAGAGTTGTCGTAGGAGGATTCTTCAGCTGTATTTTGCGCAGTGTTTGCACTCTCAGGTATACCTCTCCACCCAGTTGGTTGGATGTCTTCGAGCCTGATACGAGAGCTTTCGAGAGCGGTGTACTTGACCATGAAGTCGTACCTTCGACTTGGTTGTCCTAATGTATCCCACACTTCTTTGGAACTAGAGGAGTCATCCCTCTCGATGACGTTGACCTTGGGAAAAGCGTAGTTGATGAACTCTAGTCCAGCAAGCTTTGCCAATTCATCGTCGTGCTGGATATTTTCTGAATGCCCTGAGTGTTGATCCCATGACATGGTGAGGACGCAGGTATTCTTTTCAATGATGTTCAGCTGATATGCATCGTTCGGCTGATTCTTTTGCCCTGAGTCTCCTGGGTACGGCTGCCAGATATGCAGGCCATCCATTGGGCCATAATAGTCGTGGTCAAAGTTGTCTGTCATCAGAGTGTCCTCCTCTAATGAGTTGGGTGGAGCACGATATCCTTCCAGATCACAATCTTTGTATATCATTTTGACATCTGACCATGGTATAAATCTCGGACTCTGTGCGGGAAAGCAAAATGGCGTAGGCATCTCTTCCTGAGACATATAACCGTCCTCGTTAAGATAGGACTTCCATTCTTCATCTGTATCATGTATTCCATAAACACACCCGGCGCATTAGAAATCCCGAATGGCATCACGGAATATTCGTAATGACCATACCGTGTCCTAAAGGCCGTCTTTTGAATATCCTCCTCTTTCACACGAATCTGGTGATATCCCGATCTCAAATCAATCTTGCTAAAAACACGCGCATCAACCAATTGGTCCATCAAATCATCGATCCTTGGAAGCGGATACTTGTTCTTAATTGTCACCTTGTTCAATTGTCGATAATCAATGCATAACCGCATGCTCCCATCCTTCTTCTTTACCAACAATACCGGAGCACCCCAAGGAGAAACACTCGGTCTTACAAATCTCTTGTCCAACAAGTCATTCAATTGCTTCTTCAATTCTACCAACTCCGATGCCAACATACGATACGGTGCCATCGAAACCGGTCTAGTACCCGGAACTAGATCAATAGAAAACTCAACTTCTCTTTCCGGCGGTACATCCGTAATATCCTCTGGAAACACTTCTGGAAAATCACACACCACTGGAAACACATCGAGCTCAACTTTGCTCTCCACCGACAATAATGCAAACAAACCGAACAATTGAGCTTCGTCCGCTAAAAGTTTCTTCAACTCTTTAGTGGATAAGAAACTCTCATCTTCATCATCTTCCAAAGAAGGAAACCTTACTAACTTGTGATAGCAATCTATATGAACTCGATTAAATTGCAACCAGTTCATACCCAAGATTACGTCCAACCCCTCCAACGGCAAACACACTAAATCCATAATGAAGTCTTTACCATACATGGTCAAAGGACAACTTACACACACCAAAGACATAGTTACCGACCCTGAAGCAGGAGTCTCAATAACCATCTCACCACCCCAAGAAGTCACAAATAAATTCAAACGCTTAGCGCACTCATAAGAAATGAACGAATGAGTCGCTCCCATATCAATAATAGCAACTAAAGGCGTACTATTAATAAAGCATGTACCTTTAATCAAACGGTCTGCACTAGTAGTGTCTGTCCCCGCTAATGCAAACACCTTTCCGCCCACTTGAGCTTGTTTCGGCTTAGTACACTTAGTACTAATGTGACCCACTTCTCCACAATTATAGCACTTCACTATATTCCTTCTACACTCAATAGTAGCATGCCCAAGGCCTCCACAGTTAGAACATTTCACCATAGTCTTCCCACACTCAAATGACTTATGACCCATTCCACCACACTTGTAACACTTAACGGAACCGGAACTTCCTCCTCCAGATCTCCTCTCAAAGTTTCCCCTATGCTTGCCCTTATCAACGGGTGTCACATAAGGTCCACCTCTAGCTTGTTGCTTTCACCTCCTCTCATTCAAACTTTTGTAATGTGTAGAACGAGCCTTGCTATCTTCCTCGAAGATTCTACAACATTCCGTCAAATCCGTAAACCTTCTTATCCTTTGATATCCCACAGCTTGCTTAATCTCCGGCCACAAACCATTCTCATACTTAATACACTTAGAGAACTCAACAGTAATTGCAGCATAGTGAGGATGGAATTGAACCAACTCCACAAACTTAGCAGTATAGTCCACCACGGACATACCACCTTGTTTCATTTTAAGGAACTCCATCTCCTTCTCCCCTTTCACACTTTCAGGGTAATACTTCCTCAAGAACTCGGTAGGAAATAAATCCCAAGCTATCTCTTCATCATCCATGTAACACCCCCTTTCTATACCCCCAAATAATCACATAATCATTTAGGCACATATTAAAAATTTCGTCAGAGTATAATTATAAACATGGTATAAAAGAGGCATGTCACATTATACGTGAAATTAAAACATTCAACACCTTCTCAACATTGATATGCAACAGTGGGTAACTTTGCAACAGAGGAACTTAGTCCTTACACCCACATCTCAATATTTAGAATAAAAGCGGAAAATCTAAACATTGAATAACATATAACATATATATACATCATCAAGTGTTATCCACCAACATAATTCATGTTTACATAAACATTCATCAACATATACATGTACAATGTATCACAAAAGAATCATATACATCCTAGCTACCCGGTGCTACATATCAGAGCCGACCGACCAAAAGAATGAAGACACGCTTCACAAAAAGACCACCAGCATACCTACTCTGCAATGCCTCATAGAGCATCATAAAACAGCAGAAGGGTGAGAAATATTATCATAATAACAATGCATATAATTATATATCTTAGCATAAAAATATACATATTTCACATTCTCACCACAATTCATCACAATTCACTCATATACATTACACTGCATATGTATACTAAACCAAGCATATTCATCATAAATACTTTCCCAATTCTCATCATTCCACATAAACATACATATTCATGTTTATTCATCAATGCACCATTATAAAGATGATATATGCAAATCATAGAGACCGACTCACGACTCTATGCAAATGCAATGCGGTTCCGACTCAATCATCTCAAGTTCACTCAGGAACTCTGCTGGAACCATCGCTCGTTACTTAGTGTAACTCCCCGTCGGGCATACGATGTTCCCCTTCGCTCACACCCCACACGGGCACACGACGTTTATGGATCGCTCACACCCCACATGGGCACACGACCCGATCACTCACACCCCACATGGGCACACGATCGTCTATAATCATCGCTCACACCCCACATGGGCACACGACGTTATAGCGGATTCCCTCTGGAACCAAACCGTCTCTCACACCCCACATGGGCACACGACGTGTATGAATCGCTCATACCCCACATGGGCACACGATCACAAGATGCATATCATGATGCTTGACACACAAGAACTCATGACAATCAAATGCATCTTCACAAATCAACAATATGATTATCACATCATCATATTCATACATTGAAAACAATTCAAACAATGCATTCATCTCATACTATCACATACAATCTATATATATTCACACCAATGCACTATTGTATGATTCACATCCAAACACACATTCAAAACAGTAAAAGTCGCTAAATAACACTATTCCCGATTTTCTGACATAATTAAATCGGCTAACAATCTCAAAACCCTCCTCATAAAAAAGAACATTTTATAAGCTTTCTAATGCATCAAACCACGCCTCAAACTGAACCACAGATCAAAAGTTATGCAGAAACAAAATTACACAAACAGCACTGTTCGCTGGGCGAACCCTCTCGCGAGCATTCGCTAGCACCTTCGCTAGGCGAATGTTCCAGCGAACCAACTACTAGCTAAAAACAGACACAAAGTTCGCTAGGCGAACCCCTTGGCGAACCAAGGCAGCAACCACCAACATCAAAAACACCCAAACTTCGCTAGGCGAACCCTCTAGCGAACCTTCGCTCACACCTTCGCTAGGCGAACACCCGTAGCGAACCTTCGCTACCCTTCGCTGAATGGTTCGCTAGGCGAACCTGCGAAAACTCAGAATCTTTCAGCGCTGTTGAAAACCCAAAATCCATATTTTTCAACCCAAAACATTTTCAAAACAACATATATCAACCAGAACCTATTCCAATCATGGCAACAATCATTCTACCACGTTTACGTCGATTTCCAACCGCGAAAGTATCGATTTCTCACCAAATTCTCATTTTCGACCTAAAACTCAAAAGCTATGGAAGACAAGCAAACATACAAGAAAACACATACATAATGATATACATTGATGAAATAATAAGATTTCACACCCTTACCCGGATTAATCGATTCCTAGAAGTTTATTTCTTGATTTTCCTAGCTTTTCCCTCTTTTCCTTCTCTTTTCTCTTCTTCCTCTTTCTTTCTCTTCTTTTTCTCTCTATTTTTCCTTTCTATCTCTTTCTCTCCTATTTCCTCCTCTTAACTCTTTTTCTTTTCTATTTCTTATTTTCTATACAAATCAAATTAATTCATTTTCTCACACAAATATATTTCCACTAAATTTCTAACTTATCATTAATTGAGAAATGTCTAAAATACCCTCCATTCTAATTTTCCCGAAAACTCTCGAAAATGGTAAAATATCATAACATGCCAACATAACACATCAACACACCAATTTCACAGATAAAATAATTTATCACTTAATTTAAATAAAAGACTCAACAAAATGGGAAAAACCAGAATCGGGGCGTTACAACTCTCCCCCACTTTAGAAATTTTCGTCCTCGAAAATATTACCTGATTCAAACAACTCCGGATACGACTCTCGCATCCTACTCTCTAGTTCCCAAGTCATATTGCCTTCCGCAGCGCCTCCCCACGCTACTTTCACAAGCGCAATATCCTTGCCTCTTAGTTTCTTAACTTCACGATCCAAAATCCTAATCGGTAAAGCTTCAACCGCAAGGTTATCTTTCACTTCAACCTCGTCCATAGGAATAACATGTGACGGATCCGGAACATACTTCCGAAGTTGCGAAACATGGAATACATCATGCAAATTCGAAAGATTCGGAGGCAACGCCACACGATAAGCCACAGCACCAACTCGCGCAGAAATCTGATACGGACCAATAAAACGAGAAGTCAACTTCTTCGACTTCAAAGCACGACCCACACCCGTAACCGGCGTAACTCTCAAAAACACATGGTCACCTTCTTGAAACTCAAGATCCTTCCTTCTCTTGTCATGATAGCTCTTTTGTCTACTTTGAGAAGCTTTCATCTACTCACGAATAAACTTCACTTTCTCCGTCGTTTGTTGTACCATCTCCGGTCCAACCAACGTCCTCTCACCGGTTTCATGCCAACACAAAGGTGTTCGACATCTTCGACCATACAAAGCCTCAAATGGTACCATACTTATACTTGAATGAAAACTATTATTGTAGGTGAACTCAATCAATGCCAAATAACTATCCCAAGCACCACCTTGCTCGAGCACACAAGCACGCAACAAATCCTCCAACGATTGAATTGTCCTCTCGGTTTGACCATCCGTTTGCGGATGATAAGCCGAACTCAATCTTAGCTTAGAACCCAAAGCCTTTTGTAAACTCTCCCCAAACCTCGATGTAAATCTAGGATCTCTATCCGATACAATACTCTTAGGATCTCCATGTAACTTCATAACCACAAGAACATAAATCTCGGCTAACTTCTCCAAAGGATAACTAATATCAATTGGAATAAAGTGAGCAGATTTAGTAAGCCTATCAACGATTACCCAAATAGCATTATGACCTCTTTGCGTATTCGGCAATCCCGTAACAAAATCCATCGATATACTATCCCATTTCCACTCCGGAATGTCCAATGGTTTCATCAATCCACTAGGCTTTTGATGTTCCACCTTAGACATTCGACAAGTTAAGCACGGATACACAAATTGAGCCACATCCCTCTTTAATCCGGACCACCAAAAGATTTTCTTCAAATCTTGATACAATTTATTCGCTCCCGGATGAATACTTAAGTTACTTCGGTGTCCTTCTTCCAATATCATCTTTTTCAACTCCGCATCATCGGGAATACAAATACGACCACGGAATCTCAAAACTCCAAAATTATCAACCTTGAAATCCTCGTTCTCATTCATCATCAAATCAACGAACTTCAAATCCAACTTTTGCTTTTCACATACGGTTGCAAGAAAATCATTCGTAACATGTAGCATACCAAGTCGCACACTTCTTGGCGTCATTTCACAAACCAAACTCAAATCTCTAAAATTCTCCAAAAGTTCCCATTCTCTCATCATCAATGCGGACATATGTAACGATTTTCGACTCAAAGCATCGGCCACCATGTTTGCCTTACCCGGATGGTAATTCAAACCAAAATCATAATCCTTCAAAAGCTCTAACCACCTTCTTTGTCTCATGTTCAATTCTTTTTTATCAAATAAATATTTCAAGCTCTTCTGATCACTAAAAACTTCAAATCTTGCACCATAAAGATAGTGCCTCCAAATTTTCAAAACAAACACCACTGCCGCTAACTCCAAGTCATGTGTAGGATAATTCTTTTCATGCACTCTCAATTGTCTTGAAGCATAAGCCACAACTTTTCCATCCTGCATCAAAACACCACCTAACCCAACCAATGAAGCATCACAATACACAACAAATGGTTCCGTTGGATTTGGCAAAATCAAGATCGGAGTCGTTGTCAACCTTCTTTTTAGCTCATTGAAACTCTCTTCACAATGAATATCCCAAATGAAAGCCTTTTCTTTACAAGTCAATTGCGTTAACGGAAGTGCCAACTTCAAAAATCCCTCAATAAACCTCCGATAATAACCCGCCAAGCCTAAAAAGCTTCGAATCTCCGTAACCGATCTAGGAGCCTCCCATTGCATCACCGCATCAATCTTGGATGGATCAACACTAATACCACTATCGGAAATAACATGTCCAAGAAAACTTACTTCGACAACCAAAATTCACATTTCGACAACTTAACATACAATTGTTTCTCTTTCAAAATTTGTAACACAATCCTCAAATGCTCTTCATGCTCCTCTTGAGACTTAGACTAAATCAAAATATCATAGATGAACACAACCACAAAACGATCTAACTGTTCATGAAAAATACGATTCATGTATACCATAAACACACCCGGCGCATTAGAAACCCCGAATGGCATCACGGAATATTCGTAATGACCATACCGTGTCCTAAAGGCCGTCTTTTGAATATCCTCTTCTTTCACACGAATTTGGTGATATCCCGATCTCAAATAAATCTTGCTAAAAACACGCGCATCAACCAATTGGTCCATTAAATCATCGATCCTTGGAAGCGGATACTTGTTCTTAATTGTCACCTTGTTCAGTTGTCGATAATCAATGCATAACTGCATACTTCCATTCTTCTTCTTTACCAACAATACCGGAGCACCCCAAGAAGAAACACTTGGTCTTACAAATCTCTTGTCCAATAAGTCATTCAATTTCTTCTTCAATTCTACCAACTCCGATGCCGACATACGATACGGTGCCATCGAAACCGGTCTAGTACCCGGAACTAGATCAATAGAAAACTCAACTTCTCTTTCCGGCGGTACATCCGTAATATCCTCCGGAAACACTTCTGGAAAATCACACACCACTGGAAACACATCGAGCTCAACTTTGCTCTCCACCGACAATGATGCAAACAAACCGAACAATTGAGCTTCGTCCGCTAAAAGTTTCTTCAACTCTTTAGTGGATAAGAAACTCTCATCTTCATCATCTTCCAAAGAAGGAAACCTTACTAACTTGTGATAGCAATCTATATGAACTTGATTAAATTGCAACCAGTTCATACCCAAGATTACGTCCAACCCCTCCAACGTCAAACACACTAAATCCATAATGAAGTCTTTACCATACATGGTCAAAGGACAACTTACACACACCAAAGACGTAGTTACCGACCCTGAAGCAGGAGTCTCAATAACCATCTCACCACCCCAAGAAGTCACAAATAAATTCAAACGCTTAGCGCACTCATGAGAAATGAACGAATGAGTCGCTCATGTATCAATAATAGCAACTAAAGGCGTACTATTAATAAAGCATGCACCTTTAATCAAACGGTCTGCACTAGTAGTGTCCGTCCCCGCTAATGCAAACACCTTTCCGCCCGCTTGAGCTTGTTTCGGCTTAGTACACTTAGTACTAATGTGACCCACTTCTCCACAATTATAGCACTTCACTATATTCCTTCTACACTCAGTAGTAGCATGCCCTAGGCCTCCACAGTTAGAACATTTCACCATAGTCTTCCCACACTCAAATGACTTATGACCCATTCCACCACACTTGTAACACTTAACGGAACCGGAACTTCCTCCTCCAGATCTCCTCTCAAAGTTTCCCCTATGCTTGCCCTTATCAACAGGTGTCACATAAGGTCCACCTCTAGCTTGTTGCTTTCCCCTCCTCTCATTCAAACTTTTGTAATGTGTAGAACGAACCTTGCTATCTTCCTCAAAGATTCTACAACATTCCGTCAAATCCGTAAACCTTCTTATCCTTTGATACCCAACAGCTTGCTTAATCTCCGGACGCAAACCATTCTCATACTTAATACACTTTGAGAACTCAGTAGTAATTGCAGCATAGTGAGAATGGAATTGAACCAACTCCAAAAACTTAGCAGTATAGTCCACCACGGACATACCACCTTGTTTCAGTTCAAGGAACTCCATCTCCTTCTTCCCTTTCACACTTTCAGGGTAATACTTCCTCAAGAACTCGGTACGAAATAAATTCCAAGTTATCTCTTCATCATCCACCTCAAGAACTTGACGCATACCGACCCACCAATCGTCGGCTTCTTCCTTCAGCATGTGAGACCCAAGCCTCACCTTATTCTCCTCCACACAGCCCATGACTCTGAAGATCCTCTTAATCTCTTTCAACCACATTTGAGCTCCATTGGGATCAAATCTTCCTTTGAAGACCGGTGGTTGATTCTTCCTGAACTCGTCATTAGCATACACATTTGGCGCACCTTGCACCGCCCTAGCCATTGCTTCCAAAGCAGCAGCCATCACATTGTCGTTTCTACCAGCCATATTCTGATCATTCCCAAAAATGACAGTAAGGTTAAACAACAGTTCAACCATCACAACAACAAGACAGACACAACTGACTCAACACTGGCTCTGATACCACTTAATGTAACACCCCTTTTCTATACCCCCAAATAATCACATAATCATTTAGGCACATATTAAAAATTTCGTCAGAGTATAATTATAAACATGGTATAAAAGAGGCATGTCACATTATACGTGAAATTAAAACATTCAACACCTGCTCAACATTGATATGCAACAGTGGGTAACTTTGCAACAGAAGAACTTAGTCCTTACACCCACATCTCAATATTTAGAATAAAAGCGGAAAATCTAAACATTGAATAACATATAACATATATATACATCATCAAGTGTTATCCACCAACATAATTCATGTTTACATAAACATTCATCAACAGATACATGTACAATGTATCACAAAAGAATCATATACATCCTAGCAACCCGGTGCTACATATCAGAGCCGACCGACCAAAAGAATGAAGACACGCTTCACAAAAAGACCACCAGCATACCTACTCTGCAATGCCTCATAGAGCATCATAAAACAACAGAAGGTTGAGAAATATTATCATAATAACAATGCATATAATTATATATCTTAGCATAAAAATATGCATATTTCACATTCTCACCACAATTCATCACAATTCACTCATATACATTACACTACATATGTATACTAAACCAAGCATATTCATCATGAATACTTTCCTAATTCTCATCATTCCACATAAACATACATATTCATGTTTATTCATCAATGCACCATTATAAAGATGATAAATGCAAATCATAGAGACCGACTCACGACTCTATACAAATGCAATGCGGGTACCGACTCAATCATCTCAAGTTCACTCAGGAACTCTGCTGGAACCATCGCTCGTTACTTAGTGTAACTCCCCGTCGGGCATACAATGTTCCCCGTCGCTCACACTCCACACGGGCACACGACGTTTATGGATCGCTCACACCCTACACGGGCACACGACCCGATCGCTCACACCCCACATGGGCACACGATCGTCTATAATCATCGCTCACACCCCACATAGGCACACGACGTTATAGCGGATTCCCTCTGGAACCAAACCGTCACTCACACCCCACATGGGCACACGACGTGTATGGATCGCTCACACCCCACATGGTCACACGATCACAAGATGCATATCATGATGCTTGACATACAAGAACTCATGACAATCAAATGCATCTTCACAAATCAACAATATGATTATCACATCATCATATTCATACATTGAAAACAATTCAAACAATGCATTCATCTCATACTATCACATACAATCTATATACATTCACACCAATGCATTATTGTATGATTCACATCCAAACACACATTCAAAACGGTAAAAGTCGCTAAATAACACTATTCCCGATTTTTCGACATAATTAGATCGGTTAACAATCTCCAAATCATCATAATAAGAAAGAACATTTTATAAGCTTTCTAATGCATCAAACCACGCCTCAAACCGAACCACAGATCAAAAGTTATGCAGAAACAAAATTACACAAACAGCACTGTTCGCTGGGCGAACCCTCTCGCGAGCAATCGCTAGCACCTTCGCTAGGCGAATGTTCCAGCGAACCAACTACTAGCTAAAAACAGACACAAAGTTCGCTAGGCGAACCCCTTGGCGAACCAAGGCAGCAACCACCAACATCAAAAACACCCAAACTTCGCTAGGCGAACCCTCTAGCGAACCTTCGCTCACACCTTCGCTAGGCGAACACCCGTAGCGAACCTTCGCTACCCTTCGCTGAATGGTTCGCTAGGCGAACCTGCGAAAACTCAGAATCTTTCAGCGCTGTTGAAAACCCAAAATCCATATTTTTCAACCCAAAACATTTTCAAAACAACATATATCAACCAGAACCTATTCCAATCATGGCAACAATCATTCTACCACGTTTACGTCGATTTCCAACCGCGAAAGTATCGATTTCTCACCAAATTCTCATTTTCGACCTAAAACTCAAAAGCTATGGAAGACAAGCAAACATACAAGAAAACACATACATAATGATATACATTGATGAGATAATAAGATTTCACACCCTTACCCGGATTAATCGATTCCTAGAAGTTGATTTCTTGATTTTCCTAGCTTTTCCCTCTTTTCCTTCTCTTTTCTCTTCTTCCTCTTTCTTTCTCTTCTTTTTCTCTCTATTTTTCCTTTCTATCTATTTCTCTCATATTTCCTCCTCTTAACTCTTTTTCTTTTCTATTTCTTATTTTCTATACAAATCAAATTAATTCATTTTCTCACACAAATATATTTCCACTAAATTTCTAACTTATCATTAATTGAGAAATGTCTAAAATACCCTCCATTCTAATTTTCCCGAAAACTCTCGAAAACGGTAAAATATCATAACATGTAAACATAACACATCAACACACCAATTTCATAGATAAAATAATTTATCACTCAATTTAAATAAAAGACTCAACAAAATGGGAAAAATCGGAATCGGGGCGTTACAATCCACCTCAAGAACTTGACGCATACCGACCCACCAATCGTCGGCTTCTTCCTTCAGCATGTGAGACCCAAGCCTCACCTTATTCTCCTCCACACAGCCCATAACTCTGAAGATTCTCTCAATCTCTTTCAACCACATTTGTGCTCCATCGGGACCAAATCTTCCTTTGAAGACCGGTGGTTGATTCTTCCTGAACTCGTCATTAGCATTCACGTTCGGCGCACCTTGCACCGCCCTAGCCATTGCTTCCAAAGCAGCAGCCATCGCATTGTCGTTTCTACCAGCCATATTCTGATCATTCCCAAAAATGACAACAAGGTTAAACAACAGTTCAACCATCACAACAATAAGACAGACACAACTGACTCAACACTGGCTCTGATACCACTTAATGTAACACCCCCTTTCTATACCCCCAAATAATCAAATAATCATTTAGGCACATATTAAAAATTTCGTCAGAGTATAATTATAAACATGGTATAAAAGAGGTATGTCACATTATACGTGAAATTAAAACGTTCAACACCTGCTCAACAATTGATATGCAACAGTGGAGTAACTTTGCAACAGAGGAACTTAGTCCTTACACCCACATCTCAATATTTAGAATAAAAGCAGAAAATCTAAACATTGAATAATATATAACATATATATACATCATCAAGTATTATCCACCAACATAATTCATGTTTACATAAACATTCATCAACAAGATACATGTACAATGTATCACAAAAGAATCACATATATATCCTAGCTACTCGGTGCTACATATCAGAGCCAACCGACCAAAAGAATGAAGACACGCTTCACAAAAGACCACCAGCATACCTACTCTGCAATGCCTCATAGAGCATCATAAAACAGCAGAAGGGTGAGAAATATTATCATAATAACAATGCATATAATTATATATCTTAGCATAAAAATACACATATTCCACATTCTCACCACAATTCATCACAATTCACCCATATACATTACGATGTATATATATACCAATCCAAGCATTTCATCATGCATACCATCACAATTCTTATCATTCCACATAAACATACATATTCATGTTTATTCATCAATGCACCATATAAAGATGATAAATGCAAATCATAGAGACCGACTCACGACTCTATGCAAATGCAATGCGGTACCGACTCAATCATCTCAAGTTCACTCAGGAACTTATTGGAATCATCGCTCGTTACTTAATGTAACTCCCCGTCGGGCATACGATGTTCCCCATCGCTCACACCCCACACGGGCACACGACGTTTATGGATCGCTCACACCCCACACGGGCACACGACCCGGTCGCTCACACCCCACATGGGCACACGATCGTCTATAATCATCGTTCACACCCCACATGGGCACACGATGTTATAGCAGATTCCCTCTGGAACCAATCCGTCGCTCACACCCCACATGGGCACACGACGTTTATGGATCGCTCACACCCCACATGGGCACACGATCCGATCGCTCACACCCCACACGGGCACACGATCACAAGATGCATATCATGATGTTTGACACACAAGAACTCATGACAATCAAATGCATCTTCATAAATCAACAATATGATTATCACATCATCATATTCATACATTGAAAACAATTCAAATAATGCATTCATCTCATACTATCACATACAATCTATATACATTCACACCAATGCACTATTGTATGATTCACATCCAAACACACATTCAAAACGGGAAAAAGTCGCTAAATAACACTATTCCCGACTTTCTGACATAATTAGATCGGTTAACAATCTCCAAATCATCATAATAAGAAAGAACATTTTATAAGCTTTCTAATGCATCAAACCACGCCTCCAACCGAACCACATATCAAAAGTTATGCAGAAAACAAAATTACACAAACAGCACTGTTCGCTGGGCGAACCCTCTCGCGAGCATTCGCTAGCACCTTCGCTAGGCGAATGTTCTAGCGAACCAACTACTAGCTAAAAACAGACACAAAGTTCGCTAGGCGAACCCCTTGGCGAACCAAGGCAGCAACCACCAACTTCAAAAACACCCAAACTTCGCTAGACGAACCCTCTAGCGAACCTTCGCTCACACCTTCGCTAGGCGAACACCCATAGCGAACCTTCGGTACCCTTCGCTGAATGGTTCGCTAGGCGAACCTGCGAAAACTCAGAATCTTTCAGCGCTGTTGAAAACCCAAAATCCATATTTTTCAACCCAAAACATTTTCAAAACAACATATATCAACCAGAACCTATTCCAATCATGGCAACAATCATTCTACCACGTTTAAGTCGATTTCCAACCGCGAAAACATCGATTTCTCACCAAATTCTCATTTTCAACCTAAAACTCAAAAGCTATGGAAGACAAGCAAACATACAAGAAAACACATACATAATGATATACATTGATGAGATAATAAGATTTCACACTCTTACCCGATTAAATCGATTCCTAGAAGTTGATTTCTTGATTTTCCTAGCTTTTCCCTTTTTTCCTTCTCTTTTCTCTTCTTCCTCTTTCTTTCTCTTCTTTTTCTCTCTATTTTTCCTTTCTATCTCTTTCTCTCCTATTTCCTCCTCTTAACTCTTTTTCTTTTCTATTTCTTATTTTCTATACAAATCAAATTAATTCATTTTCTCACACAAATATATTACCACTAAATTTCTAACTTATCATTAATTGAGAAATGTCTAAAATACCCTCCATTCTAATTTTCCCGAAAACTCTCAAAAACGGTAAAATATCAAACATGTCAACATAACACATCAACACACCAATTTCACAGATAAAATAATTTATCACTCAATTTAAATAAAAGACTCAATAAAATGGGAAAAATCGGAATCGGGGCGTTACACCACCTCTAAGCATCCATTGATTGCCTCAAAACAAAATTGGAGTCTTAAGGCATCTTTAGCTTTTAGGGGTGCCAAACCTATATGTAGTTCCAAAGACTTGGGAGGCTTATGAATCAGTGTTTGTTCCTCCTTGGTCTCCCCCTGAGGTGTGCAGATGGATAAACTTGTTTGTGGTTTATACAAATTGATCAATTCGAGCACTAATGCACAAATCTGCCTTGCACAACACTTTGCAGCAAGGCATGTTGCAACTGTCATAACTCCTAGCTCAGATGGAATTTGATGGAGTTCTTGGACATTTTGGAAAGCTGGTATATCCTATTTCAACATGATGTCCAACTTTAGTTTTGATCTAACTTGAATTACAATGAAAAATGCCTCTACATTTGGGAAAAAATAAGGCAGATTCTGACATAGTGAAAATTTCACTAAGTGTTGGAAAAATGTCACTTTTGTGTTTTCAGCCTTTTTGATCACTCCATAACTTAAAATCCATGAGGAATTGGAATGAGGTGTAGTTGACACTTTTAAAGTATGCCATGAGAGCTACAAATCCATCTTTGGACCATTCAAAATGGTTGCTTGGATCTCAAGTTATGACCCTTGGAAGTTGGTACCCTAGCCACTTTGTTCCATAACTTAGAAATATTCTAAGTTTTTTATGGTTACCCCTTTTACAAGTTATCCCACTTTCTTTGATTTTTCTTGATGAATGATGATTCAAATCACACATTAACATCATTTTAGGGTTAAAGAACCATAATTATGAAAAAATCTCAAAAAGTCAAACTTTGACTTTTGTGCACAGTTGACTTTTTATCAGATGAATTCTAAACTGTGCGATCCTTTGTGAAATTAAGTTCTTGACCTAAATCAAAATTGATGGATATGTTCCATAGGTGTTATAGGGTGTATTGAATCATGTCCCAAAGTTTGGGAGCATGCCTGGGTCAAAAGTCAAAGGTACAGTTGACTTTTTCTTTGAAACCCTAATTGTGGTCCTGATGAAATTGAAACTTGTGGATCAAGCTTCTTGGAACAATCCATTGTTGGAAATGGATCAATATAGTGTGTTAGAGACCCTCAAATCATGTCTTGAGGTCTTGGCTCATGTTTTGTCCCAAAAGTCAACTTAGGGGTGAATTAGGTCAGGAAACCCTAATTCCCGATTTTTGGTGAATGCATCTCCTGAGACTAAATTGACTTCATGGTTGGTTCCATGAGGTTCCTTTGAGTATCCTAGGTTGTGTTTTGAAGCATTGGCTCATGCCCAGAGGAAAATTTCCATCTGGAGGCCTTGGTCGACCAAAACCCTAATTTGGTGACACTGGCAATCTTGAGGCTTAATCTACTTGAAATGTTGCAACCTTGTGCTTGATTCCTGATGTCGGAGTCCTCTTGATTCCTTTATGTGTGTTGGAGAGTTTAGACAAGTTGAAGATCATGTCATTTCTTGACTGATCCTTTGCCTAAGGCTCTGAGAGGGCTCAAAACCCTGATCTTTGATTGTAGAGAATGCCTAACAATTCCTGAGGAGATTGATGAGACATGAAAGTGCATCCATATTGTGATGATGATTGGCACAATAATGGGAAATCTTAGTGGTCAAAATTTGGGGTATGACAACAAGTTGACAGTGTGACGATAGGTTGCTTCTTTGACATCCAAGTGAAAGCAGTATCTCCCATAAAGAACACAAAACCAGTGGTGCTCTTTCTATCATCCAAGTCTCCACCCCAATCGCTATCACTATAGCCAACAATCTCATAATTGTTAGAAGAGTAATAGTGTAAGCCAAAGTTTATTGTACCTTTGATATATCGAAGGATTCTCTTTACCGCCTTGAAGTGAGTTGTTGTTGGAGCTTTCATGTAGCGACTTACGACTCCTACAGCATAGAGAATATTCGGCCTTGTACTTGTCAAGTAACGCAGACTTCCAACCAAACTTTTGTAAAGAGTTGGATCCACAATCTCTCCATTTTCATGCTTACTCAACTTGCTGCCACATTTCATCGGGGTGCCAACCGGATTGGCACCATCCATCTTGAACTTCTTAAGGACTTCTTTTGCATAGCCTTCTTGGGTGATAAAAATTCCTTTGTCTTCTTGCTTTACTTCAATGCCGAGATAATATGCCATGAGCCTTCTTGGGTGATAAAAATTCATTTGACATGTCTTTCTTGAACTCTTCGAACATGCTTAGATTGTTCCCAGTGAAGATCAAGTCATCAACAATAAGCACACAATCAAAATATCTCCACTTTGCGCTTTAATATAGAGTGCATGCTCATATGGACACTTGATGAAGTTTTTGTCTCGAAAATACTTGTCGATTCGAACATTCCAAGCTCTCAGGGCTTGCTTGAGTCCATACAACGCCTTTTTCAACTTCAAGACTTTTTCTTCTTGCCCTTTTACTTCATATCCCTTTTGTTGCTCGATATAAACTTCTTCTTCGAGAAAACCATTCAAGAAGGCTGACTTCACATCCATTTGATAAATCTTCCATTCATTTTGAGCTGCCAAGAAAATGATCAGTCTAATAGTTTCAAGACGAGCAACGGGGGAAAATACCTCATCATAGTAAATTCCTTATCTTTGACTATAACCTTTTGCCACCAATCTTGCTTTGTATCTCTCCACGTCTCCTTTTGCATTCTTCTTCGCCTTGTACACCCATCTTACTCCGATTGCTTTGTGTCTTCGTGGAAGTGTAGTAAGTTCCCACGTATCATTCTTCGTGATTGACTTTATTTCTTCATCCATGGCGTCTCTCCACTTTACATTTTGAACAGCTTCTTGATAGATTAGAGGCTCGCAATCATCAAAAATACAAAAGAGGTTAATGTCATTTTGGTTTTCGGTTACCTCATAAAGCTCTTCAATGCTCCTTAGTCGTGGTGTCCTCTCACTTGAGCTTGTTTCATCCAACCTTGGTGTCGGTGAGGCAGGTGGTGTACTATGTTCCTCTATCATTGGTTGTTCCATTTTATTTTCTTCTTCTTCAAAGTAAGGAAGAAAATCGTACCTGTCTTCTTGAATACTCCAATCCCAACAATCTTCTTCTTCGAACTCCGCGTCACGACTTATGACAATCTTTCCACTATTTGGATTATAGAGCTTGTACCCGTTGGAGCTTGAGTCGTAACTCACGAACACGTACTTCTCACTTTTATCATCGAGCTTTGTTCTCCTTTCATCTGGAACGTGGGTATAGGCAATGCTTCCAAACACTTTGAGGTGAGAGATCCCTGGCTTCCTTCCACTCCATGTTTCTTATGGTGTCTTCTCATGCACACTTCTTATTGGGTAACGATTTGTCAGGTAAACCACACATGCCACAACTTCAGCCCAAAACTCTTTCGGCATCTTCTTACTCTTAAGCATGCTTCGCACCATGTTAAGTATGGTCTGGTTCTTTCTCTCCGCTACTCCATTTTATTGTGGCGATCTTGGCACTATTAGTGGGCGGCGTATTCCATAGTCTTCACAATATTTGTTGAACGCATTTGAAGTAAACTCTCTTCCTCGGTCAGATCTCATGGCCTTAATGGAAATACCACTTTCTTTCTCCACAAGGGCTTTGAACTTCTTAAAGTTTTCAAACACTTCCGACTTCTCCTTCAAGAAATAAACCCACGTTTTTTTAGAATAATCATCAATAAAAAGGAGAAAGTATTTATTCTTACCAAAAGAGTTTGGATTGATTGGTCCACAGACATCGGTGTGTATGAGCTCTAGTGGTTTTGTCGCTCTTGACGTTGATTCCTTTGGAAAGCTTTTTCGGAATTGCTTCCCAATTAGACATCCTTCACATAGTTGATATGGGTGGTTTATACTAGGCAAGCCTCTCACCATCTCCTTTTTTGATAAACATTCTAGACTGTCGAAGTTGAGGTGTCCAAATCATAGATGCCATAGCCACGAAGAGTCAATATAGTAAGCCTTGAGACACTTTGCCACATCATTTTGAATGTTCAAGAGGAACATTGTATTCTTTGACATAGGCACCTTAGCAATCAAGTTATGCCCACAATCTCTTAAGAAAAGAGTATGTTCTTTCAAGTGGATGTCATAACCTTTCTCTAATAATTGTCTCAAGCTCAAAATATTATTCTTCATGTTAGGAACATAGTAGACATTGGATATGAATTGATGACTCACATTCTTCAAGCGTATGAGAATTTTATCTTTGCCTTTGACCGGTATCTTTGAGTCATCTCCAAATGAGACATTTCCAGTTGTCGCTTCATTGATCTTTACGAACATGCTTCGATCGCCGCACATGTGATTTCTTGCGCCGGTGTCGAGGTACCACTTGTTTCTTTTCTCTTCAAATTGGTTTTGGCACGCGAGCAACAAAGTTTCTTCTTCTCCATCTTTTTCTTCTACAAAGTTAGCTTTCTCCAGAACCTTCTTTGAGAATCTACACTCAGATGCATAGTGACCAATCTTGTTGCAGTTGAAACACTTAATTTGTGACTTGTCGCACCTTGACCATGAATTTCCTCTTCCACGACCTCTTGTTGCTTGTGTATTCCAACTTCTTTCTCCATTGTTGAAGTTGTTGGAGTAGTTGTTGTAACTACCTCTTCCTTCTCCTTCATGTCCTCGTCCACATCCACGATCTTCGCCACGACCTTTTCCTCTTTGGCTTTTGTGATTCACATAGTTTCCTTCCTTTGCGTTGAGTTGTAGTAGTTGCTCCTTAGCCTCCTTTTGTTTAATTTTTCTCTTTTATTTTTCTTCGTATGCTTGTAAGGAACCTATGAGTTGCTCAATAGTCATGGTCTTTAAATCCTTGTTTTCTTCAATGTTGGTAACAATGAAGTCAATACTTGGATTTAAAGTGCGAAGTATTTTTTCCTAACTTTCACCTCATCAACATCTTCACCATTTCTTTTAAGTTGATTGACTACGGACAATACTCGAGAAAAATAATTAGAAATTGACTCAGACTCTTCCATAAATAAACGTTCAAACTCACCTCTAAGAGTTTGAACACAAATCTTTTTCACCTGCTTCACTCCTTTGTTGCAAGTTTGAAGCTTGTCTCATGCTTTTTTGGTCGTCGTTGCATTGGAGATCTTCTCAAATGTATCTTCATCCACCGATTGATAAATTAGGAAGAGAGCTTTCTTGTCTCTCTTTCTTGACTCCTTTAATGTCTTCTTTACACCTTGGCTTAGCAAGACTTCATCTTGCTCCTTCTAGCCTTTCTCAACGATATCACACGCATCTTCAGCTCCTAGTAGCGCCTTCATCTTGATACTCCAATTGTCATGGTTGTTCTTTGTGAGCATCGACATTTGAAAAGGGAAACCTCCATTCGCCATCTTTTGAGGATCTTGAAGCTCTGATGCCACTTTGTTGGAAATAAAGCCTTTTGTGTTAAGGGAAAGTGTGTGGAAATATTAGAGGCTTAAAGAGAAACTTGATAGGTAGGAGAATTATTTATAGAAGAGAGAACTTTGTATTTTTACTTGATACAAAAGTGTAAAATTACATCTCTATTTATAGTACTCTAAGGAGAACTCTAGACACACTAATTCTAGAGAGTTCTCAACTCTTGAAATTCCAAGAGTATTCTAGAAAATATTACAAACCTAAGAAATATCTAGACACTCCAAACATTACAAGAGTTTTCTAGAAACATTAATTAAAATTACCTAAATCCAAAATAATTAAGCCCAAAAATCCAAACAATATGTTTAAGCCCAAATCAAGTTTAATATTTCAACACTTGCAGCATTAATCCTTTGACTTTCATACTCTTCAAATTCCTACTAAATGAAAATAAATAAATTAAAAATGATGTAAAGTGAAAGTAAGGTAACGAAGTTAGATAAAATAAACATACTTCACATGCATACAATGACTGAGTCATCTTTGAGTTTCTTCCTTCATATGAAGAATGTGCTTGTTGTGATAAATAAATATTGCATTTCAACTGTAGTTATTGTATGTAACATGAATTTCCATCGACATCTACTATTTCTAATTGTCTTTGATTATCCCATATGATTAATTTATAGAACCTATCAATATAATAGCTCCTGCTACATGAATCTAATATCTCCCTCCAACTATGCTCAGTTGCTTATTATCGGTTTGTAGTTAGTTTGCAATTTATTTTTTATGTTTCACGTAAAAACATTTTGATATATACTTTGAAAACATTCCTTTCATGTGACATATCATGCTCTTACTTCCCTTGCTTCTCACGATGTTAGCCATTTCTTCATCCAAATTTTCAGCAGCTTAATAATCACTTTGTTGTGATATAATTTGGCTAAATTCGTGACATCTTTACATTTCAAGGGGTGCAAAATTCAATGTATTTGAAATTGTTAGAACAACAATTTCAACACAACAAAACAAATATGAAAAATAAATAGAGAACACACGATATTTGATAACGAAGTTCGGCCAATTGTGCCTACGTCTCCGACTGCAGAGCCGATGCAATTCCATTGTATTAATCAAATTTATGTTTTACAGGTTACAATTTATCAGAGTGGCAGAAGTCAAGCAACCAATTTACATCCGTAAACAAAAATCAATAAAAAGATGGTGTTGTAGTGTCTCCGACAAAACTAGGCAAAGTTCTTGCTATGCTCAACTAAACTCTCGAGTCTTTCCAAGATGGCTTTCTTCTGTTCCTTGAAGGTGGCGGGGATGCTTCATTTCTGAATGCTCATGAAGTCTTGCAGAGTACATCATTTTCTTAAATGCTTCATCAATGATCCTCTTGGATTGTGAGGACCAGTTGATCCATGAGTAATTTTGGAACTCCTCCATGACTGTTCCCAACAGTTGTTTATACTAAAAAAGAGGAAAGTATCTATTAAGACACAATAGACAAGTATCAATTAACAAAATTGTGTTTATGTGTTTAATCAAACAGATTGAGAAAACACATACACTTGTTTTCTTACTATAGCTTGCAATTTGCTTTCTTAGAATCTTCACGTCTTAGAAATCCGACTTGTCTGCAGTTAGAATTCTGAATTTCAGCCCTGGATCTGAGAATTAATAATATTTATTAATTACATATTTATAATAAGAAAAATGAAAGAAGTATTTCAGCTACTCATCAAGACATGATCCAAGAAATGTGAATATGATCAATTCATAATCTATAAGCAAGCTAGGAATGTGAGCAATCTTACAATACTCTTTTCCTCATTTCTTCCGCACACTTGCCTCCCCCTCTTCTGACAACGTGTTGAAGTCACTTTATCTAAGCATTATATCAATTTAAGAGTAGTAGCAATCCCAAGCCATGCACAATAATGTTGAGGAAGCCCTGTTATAGGAACATAATTTGGCTTTAAAATGAATAGAAACGACATGCAGTAATATTCATAGTACTAAATTAGCCATCATTCTAATGAAAACGTAATAGAGACACTCAGAGCTATGGTCTGCTGGTCATAAAAGTATTGTTTCTTAAAGACTCCCATGCTTTGAAAGCAGGGATTCAAATGCATATACACATTTGCATCAAAGCATTATAACTTACGAGGACAAAAGCACATCTTTTAAATTTTCCAAAGTAATTAGTTTATTTCAAAATTATATTAAATCATCAAATTAACATGCTTTTCAATATATCTTTGTATATAGATATCTTTGCATATATATAACCAAGGTAGATAAATCCACTAGATTTCCTCTTAGGTATGAGTGAACAGATATACATCAAATCAAAATTGATATCTTAAAAAATACTCACTGCCATGTAGCCTTGGAGTGTGAAACATTTGCTTAAATGCCTCATAGGGGAGACAAACACCTTCTTGCAATCGTGTTTGTTTGTGAGGTCCATATTATAAGTTCAAAGAAGACACGCCATATGACCCTGGACAGATTAAGCTATCAATGTTCACAAGAGAAAAGCAATATACTCCACTGAGTAACAGTAACAAAAGAGGAAGGGAGAAACAGTCATTATAATTACTTTGTCAAGCTTGATAGTGTTCATTTATAATAGAGCGAATCACTAACCAGAACCAAATAAAATTAAGAATGAATGAGATCTTAAGGACTAATGATGGAGTTGGCCAATATTCTCTAAATGACATTAAATGTTGGTAAGTGGGAGATATATTTGACAGTAGCCTGTAATATGTAAGTAAATTAAACATTGGAGGAAAATAAAAATCATTGGATATCAGATTCAAGTTTCCACCCAATTTTGTGGATTAACATTATTTTACTGTACTTGGGTTTCAGTAACAGAAATCATAAATCTCCAATGAACTTAAATTAGTTAACGCGAGAACACCTTCTGTGCCAATCATGGTGTTTCTAAAAAACCTATAATAGGAACATAATTTGCCTTTAAAATCACTATAATTGACAAGCAGAAATCATAGCACCAAACATGAATTAAGTGATGGCAGAATAGGGACACTCATAACTATGATATGATAAAAGCATAATAATTTAGTGAATCAATAGACATCTTACTAAGTGACGAACATATTTACTGTAACATCAAATTGACAAACAATTTCATTTTCTTCCATAAATTTCTAAAAATATAAAATCAAGCTCTTTTGCCTTTATGACCAGAAACATGACAGTCCATAGGTCAATAATACACATGAATGTAAAAGAGGCGATTCAAACAACGATATTGTGTGTTTACGTGTGTGTTTGATCTAACAAATTGAGAAAACGCATAGGCTTGCCTTGTCTCTAGATTTGCAAATTGATCTCTAAAAGAGAAAAGATATTATTAAACACAACAATTCCATAATGAATCTAAAGAGAAAATGAAACATGAAAGAGCGCGATGGAGGAAGTCTTGAAACAATACAATATTGCAATTATCGGATAGACTATTTACCACAACCATTGTAATTTTAACACAATAAAACAATGGGTCAAACCTGAAATCCTTTTCGGCGAACCATGTAAACAACGAGAATAAAAGGAGTTTTGATGTGAGAACAAGGAAGCATTTCGTTTCAATTTGAACTGCAGATGGAACCAAAACCTACATTAGGAAGGAAATTGAAATTAAAAATATTTAGTGATGACATTTATAACAAGTAAACGGAAAAATGTATTATGGTGACACCTCCGCAACCGCAATATTGCGGCCACATCAGGTGATGCGGTCCGCAATTTAAAACCATGGATGGAATTGGCTAATGTTTTCTACGTGAATAATGTCAAAAATTCATTTGAAATATCTGAACAGTGTAACGCCCCGATTTTGATTATTTCCCTTGTTGTTGAGTCTTTTATTTTAATTGGATGATAAATTATTTTATTTGTGAAATTGGTGTGTTAAATGTTATTTTACCGTTTTTGAGAGTTTTCGGGGAAATTAGAATGGAGGGTATTTTAGACTTTTTGCAATTAATGATAAGTTATAATTTAGTGGAATTAGAATTTTGTGAGAAAAATGAATTAATTGATTGTGTGGAAAATGAGAGAAAAGAAATAGAAAAGAAAGAAATAGAAGGAAAATAGTAAGAAAAGAGAATTAGAGAAAAAGAAGAGAAAGAAAAAGGAAGAAGAGAAAAGAAGAGGAAAAAAATAGGAGAACTAGGAAATCATCAAGAACAATCAATTAGCGAGTTTGGAATCTGGGCAAGGGTGTGAAACATTGTTATCTTATCAATGTATGTGATTATGTATGAGTATGTTGTTGTTGTTGATGGATTTTATGAGTTTTTGGGTATAAACCCTTTTGAGGAATTGATAAGATATTGATTCAAATGTGTTCAAACTTGTGTTGATAGTGTTATTGATTGTCTATACATGTTAGATATGTATTGTTACACTTCAAACTGGTATTTTTCTGAGTTTTAGGTGAAAAATGGATTGAATTGGTGTGGAAAACGCAGAACATCGTTCTGCAGAATTTTTCTGGGTCTGTCCTGGCCATACGCGCAAGGGACATGCCAATACGCGTATGAGCCTAGGCGTTACGCGTAACATTGGCCAGTGTTTGGGTCAATACGCGTATGGAGGGTGGCTTTTCCCGGCCCTCTGGTGATACGCGTATGGATGTTGGGCATACGCGTATGGGGTCTGAAATGTGGAATTTGTGAAGGAAAATGGTTCTGCCCATACGCGTATGGGCATTGGCAATACGCGTATGGGAATGGCGAGAAATTAGTGCAATACGCGTATGAGATGGGTGATACGCGTATGGACAGGAGGAATGTAAAAATGAGATTTTTCAAAATGTCGTTTTCGATTTCGTCCGTAACTTTTGTTCCGAGTATCCGATTTTTACATTCTTGGTGTCGTTGGAAAGCTATTGAGTTGTGCTTAGTGATTTGATGATTTGGAAATCGTTATCCGATTTAATTATGTCGGAAAGTCGGGAATAGTGCTATTTAGCGACTTTTACCGTTTTGACTGTGTGTTTGAATGTGAATCATACAATAGTGCATTGATGTGAATGTATATAGATTGTATGTGATTGAATGAGATGAATGCATGAGTATATTGTGAATATGTATGCATTTCAAGAATGTCTTGAGTCATTTTGCATGTGAAGCATAATGAAGTACATTCTTGTGTTGAGCGATTCTAATGAGAATCCGTGGTAACATCGTGTGCCTATGTGAGGTGTAAGCGATGGTTACAAACGATTGTGTGCCTAGGTGAGGTGTGAGCAATCAGATTGTGTGCCTAGGTGAGGTGTGAGCAATCGGATCGTGTGCCCGCGTGTGGGGTGTGAGCGATCGGGTCGTGTGCCCAGGTGGGGTGTGAGCGATCCATAAACATTGTGTGCCCATGTGGGGTGTGAGCAATGGGTGAACATCGTAGGCCCGACGGGGAGTTACTTTGGTAACGAGCGATGGTTCTAGCAGAAGTTCCTGAGTGAACTTGAGATGATAGAGTCGGTACCGCATTGCATTTGCATAGAGTCGTGAGTCGGTCTCTATGATTTGCATTTATCATCTTTATAATGATATATTGGTGAATAAACGTAAATGTGTATGTTTATGTGGAATGATTGTGAATTGTGAAAGTGTGCATGATGAATATGCTCGGTTGATATATAGATATACATTGTAATGTATATGGGTGAATTGTGGTGAATTGTGGTGAATTGTGGTGAGAATGTGGAATATGTGTATTTTTATGTATATATATATAATTATATGCATTGTTATTATGATAATATTTCTCACCCTTCTGCTGTTATATGTTGCTCTATGAGGCATTGCAGAGTAGGTATGCTGGAGGTATTTTTGTGAAGCGTGTCTTCATTCTTTTGGTCGGTTGGCTCTGATATGTAGCACCGGGTAGCTAGGATGTATATTATTCTTTTGCGATACATTTGTATATGTATCTTGTTGATAAATGTTTATGTAAACATAAATTGTGTTGATGGAGGATACATATATATATATGTATATATGTTTGGATGTGGTTCAATGTTTAGATTTTCCGCTTTTATTCTAAATATTGAAATGTGGGTGTAAGGACAAAGTTCCTCTGTATGCAAAGTTACCCCACTGTTGCATATCAACGTATGAGCAGGTGTTGTATGTTTTAAATGCGTGTATGATGTGACATGCCTCTTTTATACCATGTTTTAATCGTACTCTGGCTATATTTTTAATATGTGCCTAAATGATTTATGTGATTATTTGGGGGTATAGAAAGGTGGTGTTACATTAAGTGGTATCAGAGCCAGGGTTGAGTCAGTTGTGTCTGTCTTGTTGTTGTGTTGGTTGAACTGTGGTTTAACCTCGTTGTTATTTTTTGGAATGATCAGAATATGTCTGGTAGAAACGACAATGCGATGGCTGCTGCTTTGGAGTCAATGGCTAGGGCGGTGCAAGGTGCGCCGAACGTGAATGCTAATGACGAATTCAGGAAGAATCAACCACCGGTTTTCAAAGGATAATTTGATCCCGATGGAGCTCAAAATTGGTTGAAAGTGATTGAAAGAATCTTCAGAGTCATGGAATGTGCGGAGGAGAATAAGGTGAGGCTTGGATGATGAAGAGATAACTTGGAATTTATTCCGTACTGAATTCTTGAGAAAGTATTACCCTGAGAGTGTGAAAGGGAAGAAGGAGATGGAGTTTCTTGAACTGAAACAAGGTAGTATGTCTGTGGTGGACTATACTGCTAAATTTGTGGAGTTGGTTCAATTCCATCCTCATTATGCTGCGATTACTGCTGAGCTCTCAAAGTGTATTAAATATGAGAATGGTTTACGTCCCGAGATTAAGCAAGCTGTGGGGTATCAAAGGATAAGGAGGTTTGCCGATTTGATGGAATGTTGTAGAATCTTCGAGGAAGATAGTAAGGCTCGTTCTACACATTACAAAAGTTTGAATGAGAGGAAGGGAAAGCAACAAGCTAGAAGTGGACCTTATGTGACACCCGCTGATAAGAGCAAGCATAGGGGAAACTTTGATAGGAGGTCAGGAGGAGGAGGTTCCGGTGTTGTTAGGTGTTACAAATGTGGTGAAATGGGTCATAAATCATTTGAGTGTGGGAAGCCTGTAGTGAAATGTTCTAATTGTGGAGGTACTGGGCATGCTGCTACAGATTGTAGAAGGAATATGATGAAGTGCTTTAATTGTGGAGAAGTGGGTCACATTAGTACTAAGTGTACTAAGCTGAAACAAGCTCAAGCGGGCGGAAAGGTGTTTGCATTGGCGGGGACTCAAACTACTAATGCAGACCGTTTGATTAAAGGTACATGCTTTATTAATAGTACACCTTTAGTTGCTGTTATTGATACGGGAGCGACTCATTCGTTTATTTCGTCTGAGTGCGCGAAGCGTTTGAATCTTGCGTTAACTTTGATGGGTGTTGAAATGGTTATTGAGACTCCTGCTTCAGGGTCGGTAACTACGTCTTTGGTGTGTATGAGTTGTCCTTTAACCATGTATGGTAAAGACTTTGTTATGGATTTAGTATGTTTGCCGTTGGTGGGATTGGACGTAATCTTGGGTATGAACTGGTTGCAATTTAATCGAGTTCATATAGATTGCTATCACAAGTTAGTAAGGTTTCCTTCTTTGGAAGATGATGAATTTGAGAGTTTCCTATCCACTAAAGAGTTGAAGAAACTTTTAGCGGACGAAGCTCAATTGTTTGGTTTGTTTGCATCATTGTCGGTGGAAAGTAAAGTTTCACTTGATGTGTTCCCAGTGATGTGTGAATTTCCGGAAGTGTTTCCGGATGATATTACGGATGTACCGCCGGAAAGAGAAGTTGAATTTTCTATTGATCTAGTTCCGGGTACTAGACCGATTTCGATGGCACCGTATCGTATGTCGGCATCGGAATTGGTAGAATTGAAAAAGCAATTGAATGACTTGTTGGACAAGAAATTTGTAAGACCAAGTGTTTCTCCTTGGGGTGCTCCGGTATTGTTGGTAAAGAAGAAGGACGGGAGTATGCGATTATGCATTGATTGTCGACAATTGAACAAGGTGACAATTAAGAACAAGTATCCGCTTCCAAGGATCGATGATTTAATGGACCAATTGGTTGGTGCGAATGTTTTTAGCAAGATTGATTTGAGATCGGGATATCACCAGATTCGTGTGAAAGGAGAGGATATTCAAAAGACAGCCTTTAGGACACGGTATGGTCATTACGAATATTCTGTGATGCCATTCGGGGTTTCTAATGCGCCGGGTGTGTTTATGGAATACATGAATCGTATTTTTCATGAACAGTTGGATCGTTTTGTGGTTGTGTTCATCGATGATATTTTTATTTACTCTAAGTCTCAGGAGGAGCATGAAGAGCATTTGAGAATTGTGTTACAAATTTTGAAAGAGAAACAATTGTATGCTAAGTTGTCAAAATGTGAATTTTGGTTGTCGGAAGTAAGTTTTCTTGGACATATTATTTCCGGTAGTGGTATTAGTGTTGATCCATCCAAGATTGATGCGGTGATGCAATGGGAGGCTCCTAGGTCGGTTACGGAGATTCGAAGCTTTTTAGGCTTGGCGGGATATTATCGGAGGTGTATTGAGGGATTTTCGAAGTTGGCACTTCCATTAACGCAATTGACTTGTAAAGGAAAGGCTTTCATTTGGGATATTCATTGTGAAGAGAGTTTCAATGAGCTAAAAAGGAGGTTGACAGCGACTCCGATCTTGATTTTGCCGAATCCTAATGAACCATTTGTTGTGTATTGTGATGCTTCATTGATTGGTTTAGGTGGTGTTTTGATGCAAGATGGAAAAGTTGTGGCGTATGCTTCTAGACAATTGAGAGTGCATAAAAAGAATTATCCTACACATGACTTGGAGTTAGCGGCCGTGGTGTTTGTTTTGAAAATATGGAGGCATTATCTTTATGGTGCGAGATTTGAAGTTTTTAGTGATCACAAGAGCCTGAAATATTTATTTGATCAAAAAGAGTTGAACATGAGACAAAGGAGGTGGTTAGAGCTTTTAAAGGATTATGATTTTGGTTTGAATTACCATCCGGGTAAGGCAAACGTGGTGGCCGATGCCTTAAGTCGGAAGTTGTTACATATGTCTGCATTGATGATGAAAGAATGGGAACTTTTGGAGAATTTTAGAGACTTGAGTTTAGTTTGTGAAATGACGCCGAGAAGTGTGAGACTTGGTATGCTACATGTTACGAATGATTTTCTTGCAACGGTAGGTGAAAAGCAAAAGTTGGACTTGAAATTCGTTGATTTGATGTTGAATGAGAATGAGGATTTCAAGGTTGATAATTTTGGAGTTTTGAGATTCCGTGGTCGTATTTGTATTCCCGATGATGCGGAGTTGAAAAAGATGATATTGGATGAAGGGCACCGAAGTAACTTAAGTATTCATCCGGGAGCGAACAAAATGTATCAAGATTTGAAGAAAATCTTTTGGTGGTCCGGATTAAAGAGGGATGTTGCTCAATTTGTGTATGCATGCTTAACTTGTCAAAAGTCTAAGGTGGAACATCAAAAACCTAGTGGATTTTTGCAACCGTTGGATATTACGGAATGGAAATGGGATAGTATATCGATGGATTTTGTTACGGGATTACCGAATACGCAAAGAGGCCATAATGCTATTTGGGTAATTGTTGATAGGCTTACTAAATCTGCTCACTTTATTCCAATTGATATTAGTTATCCTTTGGAGAAGTTAGCCGAGATTTATATTCTTGTAGTGGTGAAGTTACATGGAGTTCTTAAGAGTATTGTATAGGATAGAGATCCTAGATTTACATCGAGGTTTTGGGAGAGTTTACAAAGGGCTTTGGGTTCTAAGCTAAGATTGAGTTCGGCTTATCATCCACAAACGGATGGTCAAACCGAGAGGACGATTCAATCGTTGGAGGATTTATTGCGTGCTTGTGTGCTTGAGCAAGGTGGTGCTTGGGATGGTTATTTGTCGTTGATTGAGTTCACCTACAATAACAGTTTTCATTTGAGTATAGGTATGGCACCATTTGAGGCTTTGTATGGTCGTAGATGTCGAACGCCATTGTGTTGGCATGAAACCGGCGAGAGAACAATAGTTGGACCGGAGATGGTACAACAAACGACGGAGAAAGTGAAGTTTATTCGGGAGAAGATGAAAGCTTCTCAAAGTAGACAAAAGAGCTATCATGACAAGAGAAGGAAAGATCTTGAATTTCAAGAAGGCGACCATGTGTTTTTGAGAGTTACACCGGTTACGGGTGTGGGTCGTGCTTTGAAATCGAAGAAGTTGACTTCTCGTTTTATTGGTCCGTATCAGATTACTTCACGAGTTGGTGTTGTGGCTTACCTTGTGGCGTTGCCTCCGAACCTTTCGAATTTGCATGATGTATTCCATGTTTCGCAACTTCGGAAGTATGTTCCGGATCCGTCACATGTTATTCCTATGGACGAGGTTGAAGTGAGAGATAACCTTACGGTGGAAGCTTTACCGGTTAGGATTTTGAACCGTGAAGTTAAGAAGCTAAGAGGCAAGGATATTGCGCTTGTGAAGGTAGCGTGGGGAGGCGTTGCGGAAGGCAATATGACTTGGGAACTAGAGTGTGGGATGCGAGAGTCGTATCCGGAGTTGTTTGTATCAGGTAATATTTTCGAGGACGAAAATTTCTAAAGTGGGGGAGAGTTGTAACGCCCCGATTTTGATTATTTCCCTTGTTGTTGAGTCTTTTATTTTAATTGGATGATAAATTATTTTATTTGTGAAACTGGTGTGTTAAATGTTATTTTACCATTTTTGAGAGTTTTCGGGGAAATTAGAATGTAGGGTATTTTAGACTTTTCGCAATTAATGATAAGTTATAATTTAGTGGAATTAGAATTTTGTGAGAAAAATGAATTAATTGATTGTGTGGAAAATGAGAGAAAAGAAATAGAAAAGAAAGAAATAGAAGGAAAATAGTAAGAAAAGAGAATTAGAGAAAAAGAAGAGAAAGAAAAAGGAAGAAGAGAAAAGAAGAGGAAAAAAAGAGGAGAACTAGTAAATCATCAAGAACAATCAATTAGCGAGTTTGGAATCCGGGTAAGGGTGTGAAACATTGTTATCTTATCAATGTATGTGATTATGTATGAATATGTTGTTGTTGTTGATGGATTTTATGAGTTTTTGGGTATAAACCCTTTTGAGGAATTGATAAGATATTGATTCAAATGTGTTCAAACTTGTGTTGATAATGTTATTGATTGTCTATACATGTTAGATATGTATTGTTACACTTCAAACTGGTATTTTTCTGAGTTTTAGGTGAAAAATGGATTAAATTGGTGTGGAAAACGCAGAACATCGTTCTGCAGAATTTTTCTGGGTCTGTCCTGGCCATACGCGTAAGGGACATGCCAATACGCGTATGAGCCTAGGCGTTACGCGTAACATTGGCCAGTGTTTGGGTCAATACGCGTATGGAGGGTGGCTTTTCCCGGCCCTCTGGTGATACGCGTATGGATGTTAGGCATACGCGTATGGGGTCTGAAATGTGGAATTTGTGAAGGAAAATGGTTCTGCCCATACGCGTATGGGCATTGGCAATACGCGTATGGGAATGGCAAGAAATTAGTGCAGTACGCGTATGAGATGGGTGATACGCGTATGGACAGGAGGAATGTAAAAATGGGATTTTTCAAAATGTCGTTTTCGGTTTCGTCCGTAACTTTTGTTCCGATTATCCGATTTTTACATTCTTGGTGTCGTTGGAAAGCTATTGAGCTGTACTTAGTGATTATGATGATTTGGAAATCGTTAGCCGATTATGTCGGAAAGTCGGGAATAGTGCTATTTAGCGACTTTTACCGTTTTGACTGTGTGTTTGAATGTGAATCATACAATAGTGCATTGATGTGAATGTATATAGATTGTATGTGATTGAATGAGATGAATGCATGAGCATATTGTGAATATGTATGCATTTCAAGAATGTCTTGAGTCATTTTGCATGTGAAGAATAATGAAGTACATTCTTGTGTTGAGCGATTCTAATGAGAATCCGTGGTAACATCGTGCGCCTATGTGAGGTGTGAGCGATGGTTACAAACGATTGTGTGCCTAGGTGAGGTGTGAGCAATCGGATTGTGTGCCTAGGTGAGGTGTGAGCAATCGGATCGTGTGCCCGCGTGTGGGGTGTGAGCGATCGGGTCGTGTGCCCAGGTGGGGTGTGAGCGATCCATAAACATTGTGTGCCCATGTGGGGTGTGAGCAATGGGTGAACATTGTAGGCCCGATGGGGAGTTACTTTGGTAACGAGCGATGGTTCCAGCAGAAGTTCCTGAGTGAACTTGAGATGATTGAGTCGGTACCGCATTGCATTTGCATAGAGTCGTGAGTCGGTCTCTATGATTTGCATTTATCATCTTTATAATGATATATTGGTGAATAAACGTAAATGTGTATGTTTATGTGGAATGATTGTGAATTGTGAAAGTGTGCATGATGAATATGCTCGGTTGATATATAGATATACATTGTAATGTATATGGGTGAATTGTGGTGAGAATGTGGAATATGTGTATTTTTATGTATATATATATAATTATATGCATTGTTATTATGATAATATTTCTCACCCTTCTGCTGTTTTATGATGCTCTATGAGGCATTGCAGAGTAGGTATGCTGAAGGTCTTTTTGTGAAGCGTGTCTTCATTCTTTTGGTCGGTTGGCTCTGATATGTAGCACCGGGTAGCTAGGATGTATATTATTCTTATGCGATACATTTGTATATGTATCTTGTTGATAAATGTTTATGTAAACATAAATTGTGTTGATGGAGGATACATATATATATGTATATATGTTTGGATGTGGTTCAATGTTTAGATTTTCCGCTTTTATTCTAAATATTGAAATGTGGGTGTAAGGACAAAGTTCCTCTGTATGCAAAGTTACCACACTGTTGCATATCAACGTATGAGCAGGTGTTGTATGTTTTAAATGCGTGTATGATGTGACATGCCTCTTTTATACCATGTTTTAATCATACTCTGGCGAAATTTTTAATATGTGCCTAAATGATTTATGTGATTATTTGGGGGTATAGAAAGGGGGTGTTACAAACAGAGGTAGACATAATTGATAAACAACAAGAAACACAAATAAAAGAGAAGAGCTAACCAGACTTTCAAGGTGCCAAAATCTCATCAAAATAGTATCGGTGGAAGCATCTTTAACAAACTCCTTTTCAGCGCATAAACTAGAACATAAGAGTAACATACAAACTTGAAGCAGAGACAACTCGTGAACATATCTTTTATAATAAGAAGAAACTACACATTATCTTTGCATTTAGAAAAGTAGACAACAAAATTTTTGCATTTGGAAATACTAAGATTAATATGTTCACCATAAATGGAAGTTCATATATTACTAACAAATACTCACAATCGTGAAGTCTTGCAAAGTGCATCATTTCGTTAAATACTTCATCGGTGATCCTCTGGGTTAGTGAGGTCCGGTGGTCTATATTAAAAAAAGGAAAGTATCTATTAAGACACAACAGAAAAGTATCAATTAACAAAATTTTGTGTTTATGTGTGTAATCTAACAGATTGAGAAAATACATACACTTGTTTTCTAGCTAGCTTGCAATTTCAGCCCCAATCTTAGAATCTTTACCATCTTAGAAATCTGACTTGTCTGTGGTTGGAATCTTAATTTCAGCCCCCAATCTGAGAATTAATAATATTTATTAATTACATATTTATAACAAGAAAAATGAAAGAAGTATTTCAGCTACTCACTGGGACATGATGCAAGGAATGTGAACCTGATCAATTCATAAGCATGCTAAGAATGTGAGCAATCTTACAACACTATTTTCCTCGTTTCTTCCGCACTCTTGCCTCCCCTCTTCTGACAACGTGTTGAAGTCACTTTCCATCCAAGCATTATATCAATTTAAGACTAGAGATGTGTAAAAGTCAGAACTAATCCATAGAAACTGCAGTTGGGGAATGATTTTTCACCTCTTCCAAAAAAATACTAGCAATCCCAAGCCATACACAACAATGTTGAGGAAGCCCTGTTATAAGAACATAATTTGGCTTTAAAATGAATAGAAACAACAGGCAACAATATTCGTAGTACTTAATTCACTCACTAGATTTCCCTTCATGTAAGAGTGAAGAGATATACATCATATGAAAATTGATATAAACACTTTGCTAAATGTCTCATAGGAGATACAAACACTTTCTTGCAATACTATTTGTTTATGAGGTCTATATGTTCATAAAACCTTTCTTTTCTGGAAAATGATTATCCCTCCATTAAGTAGGAAACTATTTGTAATGAGAAGACATCAGAAAAATAAAAGAAGTAATGCAAAACAGATTGAGAAAACACATACAATTGTTTGTCACTCTGCTTTGCAATTTGTTCTCTTAGAAATTCAATACACAACCTTTATTTTTCGTTTCATTTGATAAACTCACTCTATAAAAATACATCTAACTGGATTTAAATATATAGCAGCATAAATGATATAGCTTTTTGTTTCGGATATAGCTAATACTTGATATCATGTCTATAACTTGGGGAATTAAGCATTTCATAAAACAAATAGTCACATAAATCATACTCAATGTTCATTTATTCCCACATGAATTGATTCTATTAAAAAATAAAAACAAAGAGTAGAATTAGAATTCACAATTTTAGACTTATTGAGCAACCCATTTATGATATCCTCTTTGAGAATGTCACTTGTCTCTTGTTGGAATTATGTATCCTTTCCAGTGAAAGCATTTCATTTCAATTTGAATCCAAAATGAAACCAAAACCGAAATTTGGAAGAAAATGTTATCGATAAAGACGTGAAATTAAACATATTTATTGATGATATTTATAACAGGAAACATGAAAGATGTATTTTGGTGACCCACCTTCATGTAATATTCATTCCATGATCCTGTAGTCTATATATATTTTGGGAATGTGAGATATCTTACTCCACTCATTCCCTTTCTTCCTCCGCAAATCTTCTTCCAATAACGGACAGTTATAGATACGCAGTTCTTCAAGAGAGGAAGGAAATTCCCCCTTTTCCGGCAACGACTTGAGCTTGTATGCGCCATCAATCTTAAGTGAATGGAGAGAGGTGGGGGTTGAAGCCACTTCCCATCCAAGCATTCTATTTCTTCATAAGCTGTATTCCACCTAATCCCTCCAACTTCACCAATTGACAGTTCCTGTAAAGTGATAGGCAAATCATCTATGGAAAACGATTGCAGATATGGAAGGCCTTTAATTGACATTTTTTGAAGGCTAGTTAGAGTCTTTATTAATTCAGGTAGAGAACGTAACTTCTCACACCAAGTCACAGTTAAATCACTAAGGTTAGGAATGGGCAATCCTCTTAGGGAAACCGACTCTAGGTCATTGCAACTTCGTATCCTGATGGTTCTAAGAAACAAGATACTTTGTTTCGATGCATCTTTGCAATTAATATGGATTTTAAATGTTTACAATTCTTAATATCTAGACTTTCGAGGACCGGGAGAGAGCACAAGGTAAATAATGTCAATGGATGACAGACTTTAATTTTGAGAGATCGTAAAGTTTTGGGAAGACCGTCGCTCGAAAAGGATGTTAGTGATGGAATGTTTTTTAAGGTCATCTTTTGAAAAGAATTAAGATAAATCAACGAAGGATTGCCCAACCAATTTGGTAGTTTGTCACCACTGAATCCGAAGATGATCAGACGCTTCAAATTTGTCGACGGACACAGCTGTTCCAATACAACACTTTGTATTTGTGAGTTTGAAGGAGCAGTGTCAGACCAACCTAGTTTCAACTTGTCAATTTCCTTTTTCATCTATAAGTTTGCTTGAGAAGCATGGGATGGGTCAGTTACATTTTCAAGTTGTGAGATGCAAAGGCTTCCTGATAGATGGGGAAATTTTCCAAGATCTTCAATCTTCAAACCAACATCCTTAACGCTGCTCACAATAAAGTCCGACAATGTTTGTAGATTTTTTAATTTGGATATTTGTGCCGACATTTTTTTCAATTTAGTGCCTCTGATGTCAAGGTGACGTAGTTTCACCAATTTCCCCATGTCTTTTGGCAATTCAGTGAGTTTCTCACATCTTGACAATAACATCGTCTGCAAATTGTAAAGCTTGCATGTTTCAGAAGGAAGCCTTGTAATCGAAGTGCCAGAGAGATTCAAGTATCGAAGGTAAATCAAATTTCCAATACATTTGGGTAACCCTGTGATATTTCTATAGTTTGAAATAGACAACACGTGTAATTGAGTCATTGTCGACAGCAAAACAAAAAATAACTTCGATGACACAAACTCATAATACATCCATAAACTTTGCAATGGCATGGGTAGAAAAGTTCGTAGACCTTTTAATCCATGCAATTTATCAAATTTATAGTATGAATTATATTCAAATCTGTCGTAGGACAAATGTCACACCTTTTTATCTACCCTTTCATTTGGCTCTTGTGTGTCCAACCTAGTGCAATATGAAGATGACACTGCCACGACTAAATCATTGATGAGGTCGTGCATTTCAAAGCATGCTTCTTTATCACCAATGAACTCTTCTGACTCTTCATCTATGGATCGTTGAAGTATCAGGGACCTCGACACTAGTTCATCAAAGTATTCTTCAGCTACTATTTCCCAACTTTTCTCACTATTCGGCAGAGGTATTAATCCTTCTGCAATCCACAACTGAACCACCACCTTTTTCCTTACGATTGAGTTCTTTGGAAAAATTGAAGAATAAGCAAAACATCCTTTTAAAGAAGCTGGAAGATAACGATAGCACAATAGGAGAGCTGGTTGCACCGCATCATTTGTCTGTTCCCAAATACTATTGTTTAATACATCACTCCAACGATCTTGTGACAATTTGGTGCGAAGAATACCCCCCAATACTATTGCAGCTAATGGTAAACCGCCACACTTTTGGCAATTTGTCTACCAATTATTTCTAGATTGAGATGTTGTTGGTGGTTTCTTTCTATAAATGCATGTCTGGCCAGTAAAGACCAGGAATCTTCGGTTTCCAAAAAAGGCAGCCAAAACCCTAGTCTTGTGAACAAGCACTCATGAAATGGAACCATGCAATCATCAAAAGAGTTGCATATCCTCTTTTTTCATGGCACCGAAAGGATTAACCACTCCAAAGGGTCATATTGCATTCTCCGTGCTCAAGGGCGAGAAAGTACCTAACACTGCATCTGTCCAGTCATACATCGGTACATCCGACCAACATTGAAGATTCAAATGTTCCAACACGTCAACATCACTATGCTTGCAACCTTCAGTCCTTCGAAGATCCTGAATGAAATCTCTAGCAAGTTCCCTCCTTTGCAATTTAGCCTTCACTCCTCCTCTGACAAGACGCGAAGAATCATGGGGACCTCGACATGAGTTATTTTTCTGCCAAAATTTGATATAAGGGCGTCTAAAGACCCATAAGAAGAATAAGTTTCTTCCTCCAAGGAAGTTACAGACATCCCTTCTGACCCATAATCATCAAATATGGATATAGCTTATAGTCCTACGTGATCACTATTAAAGGAAGGATGATGCGAATCATGGGATGATCCATAGGAAGCTTCCACCTCAGAGTCACTCACTAAATCGCCGATATTATGACTCATCCTGACAAAACCAGGAAATGCTGAAGAAAAAACTTGAGTTAGAATGGTACTTGTTTAGAAGAGATTGATGAAGCAGGAAGAATGAAAAAGCCGAAAGCTTTAATGAAGCCCTGAAACACTCCTAGTAATATTCTAAAAAAAGACGAAGACGTTTCTTTAAAAATGTAACCGAAAGCTTGAAAGCTAAAAGGTTGTGAAAATCTCCAAATATTCAACTAACCCTATTTACAAGCAATGTCACCTGAAAGATCAAGACTGACTGTGAATAGATATCACAAGATCAACGACTACAACTCCACTAAGAGAACACGCCAAACTCAAGCGAACTCAAGAACTTTGTGAGTTGCGCCACACCCTAGCTGGTAACTTCCATGCACGTGCCAGGAATGGGTGATAAAGCATTTCATTGATGGGACTGCATTAAATGCACCTTTTCCCCATTATTACTTTTCAAAATTGATTGCAAACGATTCAGTTCTATCTTACATCGGGCTATGACACAGAGGTCAATCAATAATAATTAAGACTTTCCCTGACTCCTTCAGTGCCCGATCAAGCCTTGAGGGCAACTGTTCTAGACCGGCCTAAGGCTTAATTGCCCAAGGCTCAATCCATCAAAGGCCTATTATATTCGACCTGAATATAAAAATAGCTCACATACAATGAGAAGGTACACAGTCTATGATCACTAATTTCACTACACTTATCTTAAATCTTTAATTGACTTGGGCGTTGGAGTGATAACTGTAACGCCCCGATTCTGATTATTTCCATTTTATTGAGTCTTTTATTTTTAATTGGGTGATAAATTATTTTAATTGTGAAATTGGTGTGTTAAATGTTATTTTACCGTTTTGAGAGTTTTCGGGGAAATTAGAATGGAGAGTATTTTAGACTTTTCTCAATTAATGGTAAATTAGAAATTAAGTGGAATTAGAATTTGTGAGAAAAATGAATTAAGTGTTTGTGTGGAAAAAGAAATAGAAAAGAAAGAAAAGAGATAGAAAGGAAAAATAGAAGGAAAAATAGTAAGAAAAGGGAATTAGAGAAAAAGAAGAGAAAGAAAACGGAAGAAGAGAAAAGAAGAGGAGAAAGTTTGGGAAAACTAGGAAAATCATCAAGATCGATCAATTAGCGAGTTTGGAATCCGGGTAAGGGTGTGAAACATTGTTATCTTATCAATGTATGTGATTATGTATGAATTGTTGTTGTTGTTGATGGATTTTATGAGTTTTAGGTATAAACCCTTTTTGAGAAATTGATTGGAAATTGATCCAAATGTGTTCAAACTTGTGTTGATTGTGTTCTTGTTGGTCTATACATGTTTAATATGTATTGTTATACTTCAAACTGGTATTTTTTTGAATTTAGATGATGAATTGGTGGAATTGGGAGTGGAAAACGCAGAACATTGTTCTGCAGAATTTTTTTGGAAATCCCCTGGCCATACGCGTAAGGGGCATGTCCATACGCGTATGAGCCAAGGTGATACGCGTAACAATGGCCTGTGGAGGGGTCAATATGCGTATGAAATGTGGCTTTTCCCGGCCCTCTGGTGATACGCGTATGGGCGATGGGCATACGCGTATGGGGTCTGAAATGGGAAATTTGTGAAGGAAAATGGTTCTGCCCATACGCGTATGGGCTTTGGCAATATGCGTATGGGAATGGCGAGAAATTAGTGCAGTACGCGTATGAGAGTAGTGGTACGCGTATGGACAGGAGGAATGTAAAAATGGGATTTTTCAAAATGTCGTTTTCAGTTTCGTCCGTAACTTTTGTTCCGAGTATCCGATTTTTACATTCTTGGTGTCGTTGGAAAGCTATTGAGCTGTACTTAGTGATTATGATGATTTGGAAATCGTTAGCCGATTTAATTATGTCGGAAAGTCGGGAATAGTGCTATTTAGCGACTTTTACCGTTTTGACGGTGTGTTTGAATGTAAATCATACAATAGTGCATTGATGTGAATGTATATAGATTGTATGTGATTGTATGAGATGAATGCATGAATATATTGTGGATATGTATGCATTTCAAGAATGTCTTGCGTCATTTTGCATGTGAAGCATCATGCAATACATTCTTGTGTTGAGCGATTCTAATGAGAATCCGTGGTAACATCGTGTGCCTATGTGAGGTGTGAGCGATGATTACAAACGATTGTGTGCCTATGTGAGGTGTGAGCAATCGGATTGTGTGCCTAGGTGAGGTGTGAGCAATCGGATCGTGTGCCCGTGTGTGGGGTGTGAGCAATCGGGTCGTGTGCCCAGGTGGGGTGTGAGCGATCCATAAACATTGTGTGCCCATGTGGGGTGTGAGCAATGGGTGAACATCGTAGGCCCGACGGGGAGTTACTTTGGTAATGAGCGATGGTTCCAGCAGAAGTTCCTGAGTGAACTTGAGATGATTGAGTCGGTACCGCATTGCATTTGCATAGAGTCATGAGTCGGTCTCTATGATTTGCATTTATCATCTTTATAATGATATATTGGTGAATAAACATAGATGTGTATGTTTATGTGGAATGATTGTGAATTGTGAAAGTGTGCATAATGAATATGCTCAGTTGATATATAGATATACATTGTAATGTATATGGGTGAATAGTGGTGAGAATGTGGAATATGTATATTTTTATGTTTATATATATAATTATATGCATTGTTATTATGATAATATTTCTCACCCTTCTGCTGTTTTATGATGCTCTATGAGGCATTGCAGAGTAGGTATGCTGGAGGTCTTTTGTGAAGCGTGTCTTCATTCTTTTGGTCGGTTGGCTCTGATATGTAGCACCGGGTAGCTAGGATGTATATTATTCTTTTGTGATACATTTGTATATGTATCTTGTGGATAAATGTTTATGTAAACATGAATTATGTTGGTGGATAATACTTGGTGAAGTATATATCTCTGTATATATGTTTGAATGTTGTTCAATGTTTAGATTTTCCGCTTTTATTCTAAATATTGAAATGTGGGTGTAAGGACAAATTTCCTCTGTATGCAAAGTTACCCACTGTTACATATCAATGTTTTGAGCAGGTGTTGTATGTTTTAAATTCTTTTATGATGTGACATGCCTCTTTTATGCCATGTTTTAATCGTACTCTGGCGAATTTTTAATATGTGCCTGAATGATTTATGTGATTATTTGGGGGTATAGAAAGGGGGTGTTACATTAAGTGGTATCAGAGCCAGAGTTGAGTCAGTTGTGTCTGTCTTGTAGTTGTGTTGGTTGAACTGTTGTTTAACCTTGTTGTTATTTTTGGGAATGATCAGAATATGTCTGGTAGAAACGACAATGCGATGGCTGCTGCTTTGGAGTCAATGGCTAGGGCGGTGCAAGGTGCGCCGAACGTGAATGCTAATGACGAGTTTAGGAAGAATCAACCACCGGTTTTCAAAGGAAAATTTGATCCCGATGGAGCGAACAAAATGTATCAAGATTTGAGGAAAATCTTTTGGTGGTCCGGATTAAAGAGGGATGTTGCTCAATTTGTGTATGCGTGCTTAACTTGTCAAAAGTCTAAGGTGGAACATCAAAAACCTAGTGGATTTTTGCAACCGTTGGATATTCCGGAATGGAAATGGGATAGTATATCGATGGATTTTGTTACGGGATTGCCGAATACGCAAAGAGGTCATAATGCTATTTGGGTAATTGTTGATAGGCTTACTAAATCTACTCACTTCATTCCAATTGATATTAGTTATCCTTTGGAGAGGTTAGCCGAGATTTATATTCTTGTAGTGGTGAAGTTACATGGGGTTCCTAAGAGTATTGTATCGGATAGAGATCCTAGATTTACATCGAGGTTTTGGGAGAGTTTACAAAGGGCTCTGGGTTCTAAGCTAAAATTGAGTTCGGCTTATCATCCACAAACGGATGGTCAAACCGAGAGGACGATTCAATCGTTGGAGGATTTATTGCGTGCTTGTGTGCTCGAGCAAGGTGGTGCTTGGGATGATTATTTGGCGTTGATCAAATTCACTTACAATAACAGTTTTCATTCGAGTATAAGTATGGCACCATTTGAGGCTTTGTATGGTCGTAGATGTCGAACACCTTTGTGTTGGCATGAAACGGGTGAGAGAACAATAGTTGGACCGGAAATGGTACAACAAACGACGGAGAAAGTGAAGTTTATTCGGGAGAAGATGAAAGCTTCTCAAAGTAGACAAAAGAGCTATCATGACAAGAGAAGGAAAGATCTTGAATTTCAAGAAGGCGACCATGTGTTTTTGAGAGTTACACCGGTTACGGGTGTAGGTCGTGCTTTGAAGTCAAAGAAGTTGACTTCTCATTTTATTGGTCCGTATCAGATTACTTCACGAGTTGGTGTTGTGGCTTACCGTGTGGCGTTGCCTCCGAACCTTTCAAATTTGCATGATGTATTCCATGTTTCGCAACTTCGGAAGTATGTTCCGGATCCGTCACATGTTATTCCTATGGACGAGGTTGAAGTGAGAGATAACCTTATGGTGGAAGCTTTACCGATTAGGATTTTGGACCGTGAAGTTAAGAAGCTAAGAGGCAAGGATATTGCGCTTGTGAAAGTAGCGTGGGGAGGCGCTGCGGAAGGCAATATGACTTGGGAACTAGAGAGTGGGATGCGAGAGTCGTATCCGAAGTTGTTTATATCAGGTATTATTTACGAGGACGAAAATTTCTAAAGTGGGGGAGAGTTGTAACGCCCCGATTCTGATTATTTCCATTTTATTGAGTCTTTTATTTTTAATTGGGTGATAAATTATTTTAATTGTGAAATTGGTGTGTTAAATGTTATTTTACCGTTTTGAGAGTTTTCGGGGAAATTAGAATGGAGAGTATTTTAGACTTTTCTCAATTAATGGTAAATTAGAAATTAAGTGGAATTAGAATTTGTGAGAAAAATGAATTAAGTGTTTGTGTGGAAAAAGAAATAGAAAAGAAAGAAAAGAGATAGAAAGGAAAAATAGAAGGAAAAATAGTAAGAAAATGGAATTAGAGAAAAAGAAGAGAAAGAAAAAGGAAGAAGAGAAAAGAAGAGGAGAAAGTTTGGGAAAACTAGGAAAATCATCAAGATCGATCAATTAGCGAGTTTGGAATCCGGGTAAGGGTGTGAAACATTGTTATCTTATCAATGTATGTGATTATGTATGAATTGTTGTTGTTGTTGATGGATTTTATGAGTTTTAGGTATAAACCCTTTTTGAGAAATTGATTGGAAATTGATCCAAATGTGTTCAAACTTGTGTTGATTGTGTTCTTGTTGGTCTATACATGTTTAATATGTATTGTTATACTTCAAACTGGTATTTTTCGGAATTTAGATGATGAATTGGTGGAATTGGGAGTGGAAAACGCAGAACATTGTTCTGCTGAATTTTTCTGGAAATCCCCTGGCCATACGCGTAAGGGGCATGTCCATACGCGTATGAGCCAAGGTGATACACGTAACAATGGCCTGTGGAGGGGTCAATACGGGTATGAAATGTGGCTTTTCCCGGCCCTCTGGTGATACGCGTATGGACGATGGGCATACGCGTATGGGGTTTGAAATGGGAAATTTGTGAAGGAAAATGGTTCTGCCCATACGCGTATGGGCTTTGGCAATACGCGTATGGGAATGGCGAGAAATTAGTGCAGTACGCGTATGAGAGTAGTGGTACGCGTATGGACAGGAGGAATGTAAAAATGGGATTTTTCAAAATGTCGTTTTCGGTTTCGTCCGTAACTTTTGTTCCGAGTATCCGATTTTTACATTCTTGGTGTCGTTGGAAAGCTATTGAGCTGTACTTAGTGATTATGATGATTTGGAAATCGTTATCCGATTTAATTATGTCAGAAAGTTGGGAATAGTGCTATTTAGCGACTTTTACCGTTTTGACGGTGTGTTTGAATGTGAATCGTACAATAGTGCATTGATGTGAATGTATATAGATTGTATGTGATTGTATGAGATGAATGCATAAATATATTGTGGATATGTATGCATTTCAAGAATGTCTTGCGTCATTTTGCATGTGAAGCATCATGAAATACATTTTGTGTTGAGCGATTCTAATGAGAATCCGTGGTAACATCGTGTGCCTATGTGAGGTGTGAGCGATGATTACAAACGATTGTGTGCCTAGGTGAGGTGTGAGCAATCAGGTTGTGTGCCTAGGTGAGGTGTGAGCAATCGGATCGTGTGCCCGCGTGTGGGGTGTGAGCGATCGGGTTGTGTGCCCAGGTGGGGTGTGAGCGATCCATAAACATTGTGTGCCCATGTGGGGTGTGAGCAATGGGTGAACATAGTAGGCCCGACGGGGAGTTACTTTGGTAACGAGCGATGGTTCCAGCAGAAGTTCCTGAGTGAACTTGAGATGATTGAGTCGGTACCGCATTGCATTTGCATAGAGTCGTGAGTCGGTCTCTATGATTTGCATTTATCATCTTTATAATGATATATTGGTGAATAAACATAGATGTGTATGTTTATGTGGAATGATTGTGAATTGTGAAAGTGTGCATAATGAATATGCTCAGTTGATATATAGATATACATTGTAATGTATATGGGTGAATTGTGGTGAGAATGTGGAATATGTATATTTTTATGTTTATATATATAATTATATGCATTGTTATTATGATAATATTTCTCACCCTTCTGCTGTTTTATGATGCTCTATGAAGCATTGCAGAGTAGGTATGCTGGAGGTCTTTTGTGAAGCGTGTCTTCATTCTTTTGGTCGGTTGGCTCTGATATGTAGCACCGGGTAGCTAGGATGTATATTATTCTTTTGTGATACATTTGTATATGTATCTTGTGGATAAATGTTTATGTAAACATGAATTATGTTGGTGGATAATACTTGGTGAAGTATATATCTCTGTATATATGTTTGAATGTTGTTCAATGTTTAGATTTTCCGCTTTTATTCTAAATATTGAAATGTGGGTGTAAAGACAAAGTTCCTCTGTATGCAAAGTTACCCACTGTTACATATCAATGTTTTGAGCAGGTGTTGTCTGTTTTAAATTCTTTTATGATGTGACATGCCTCTTTTATGCCATGTTTTAATCGTACTCTGGCGAATTTTTAATATGTGCCTGAATGATTTATGTGATTATTTGGGGGTATAGAAAGGGGGTGTTACAATACCCATGCAGGTCCACCCCGTACCTCTGTAATGGAGATCAGAGCCACCCTTCTAGACCACTATTGTCACATTATCTTCATTTATGGTTCCTTAGTGGAGTTCGAACATCCATTTATGGTTCCCGAATGGAACTGTGGCACCGTCAGTGGGAATCTTCTGACACGTCCCGGATAGACAAATCAAAATACTCTTGATTCCATAAAAGTCACAGTCACAAAACCGATAATTGCATCCAACTAAAGGATGCCATTAAAGAGCTGATAAAGAGAGGTCGAATGACTGAATAAGTGAAGGGGGAAAGCAAGATAGGGAAGAATCCCTAGAGGTAAAACCCCCACAAAGACCGCTACTTCTAGGACAGACGAGGAGAACAAGGGGTGAGCAAAGGCAAACACTCTTATATTGCCGCCATTAAAGAAGGGGCACCTCAAGCAAATCTTCACTCTAATGGAGTGATGAAATGGAAGACCACGGAGATGATGGGTGTCTACCATATAGAAGGAAATTTGTTTAAAAAAAATTTGCAGTCGCTCTATATTGGAATTTTGGGACTCAAAAAATTTCAGAGGTATTCTGAATGATATTTCCCCCTCGTAATCATCGCCATGAATAGGAGGATTGACGTGTCACTAATCATCAATGACGGTGGATGTTCCCGTGACATCAAGTACTCAGAGCTATTTGAGAAGATGGACATGGATCGAAGCAAATTACTAGCATACGAAGGCTCAAAACTCCAAGCGTTCAACAGAACCACGACCCGTATCTAGGGATATATGGAGCTGATAGTCATTACTACGAAAAACCCATTTAACAACAGTTGGGAATAACATATAATGATGCGGGCAAAGGCGTTGTTATGTAGATTGTCGTTGTATATATGATACTTACAACCACGGCCTAATAGGCGTTGTAATAAACTGGAAAGTACGCTAACTATCACAACGGATTTTACAATACACTGTTGTAATAAAAATATTTGTCCTTGGTTCGATTCCCAGCAGCGCAGTTTTGATATTTATTTTTTCCTGGACAACACGCCAGATATTATAACGGTTACGAAATATAACCGTCGTTAAAGTTTCTGCAAAATTAACAAATATGATTCTGCTTTTATAATTAATCCCATTTTTTACCTATATTATTGTTCTCCATATCACAGCACAGCAGAAAAATACAATTCACATTTTGTGATAAAGTTTTCATAATAATATTAATCGTATCATATTCATAATATCACATATACCTCATTACAGTTTATCAGAACAAACAACCTACATAAACAAAATATCACATATACCATATTACAGTTTACACACATTACATAACTTCACATAATTGTAACTTGGTGTATTGGTATTTTGTCTCTTGGTGTCTTGTCTCTTGGCCTGGTGTATTGGTATCTTGTCTCTTGGTGTCTTGTCTCTTGGCCTGGTGTCTGGACTCAAAATACCTATGATTTCAAATAATTATACTTGTTAGTAAAAATACTTCTAAACTATAACATACAATTAATATATTATGAATAAATAATAAATTACGTACTTGTTAATTTTCCCATATGCCTTCTTCATGATCGAGTCGTATAGCATGCACGACATCTCCAACAACTTCATCATATGAGGTAGGAACTTGTGTTGTGTAAGAAGGTATGGACGAAATATCAAGACTTTCATCACTAAGAGGAATGTATTTTTCTTGGAGAACGATTGACCATTTCCCCGATATGTCCGACGGATCGGTAACATGGAAAACTTGTTTTGCTTGAGAAGCCATGATGAATGGTTCTGTATTAAAAGATGCCTTGCCAAGGTCGACCCGGGTGAATCCTAAGTCATCAATGTCTACACCATTACTATTATTGGGAACCCACTTGCATTTAAATAAAGCCACTTTGAAAATAGCATAATCAATCTCCCAAATCTCATCAATGACACCATAAAACGCGGTAGTTGCCAATACCAGATTCTTATCTTTCGAACTAGAGAAATACATCGATTCAGCTTCAACCATAACCCCACTATTTTGCATTGTACTACGATCATCTTTTGATTTTGTATAAAAGGTATAATGACCAATGTCGTATGCACTCCAGGTAATGACACAAAATTTTGGCTCGTACGATAACTATTTGAGTATCTCGGATGCACTACGATCATTAGATACACTTTTATTAAACCAATCCATGAATCTATTGTTATGCTCTATCAACAATAACTTGTCACTCATTCGGGGATATTTTTTCTTCAAAGGTCTTTTGTGAGTATCTATGAAAGGTTGAACCTCATCTATATTATTCAATATATAGAAATGTGATTGAATAACTACATCCCGATCCATTGACCTAACATTTAGACCTTGAATACTTCTTTTGTCTGTGTCAGCATGACGAGACTTTGGAATTCCTATAGAATCTGCATCCGACAAATAGTTTGTACAAAACTCAACAACTTCTTCTGTGATGTACCTTTCAACAATCGAAGCTTCCGGTCGGTGATGATTCTTCGTATATCCTTTAAAGATCTTCATATATCGCTCTATTGGATACATCCACCTTAAATAAATTGGACCACAAATTCTGATTTCTCTTACGAGATGAACAAGTAAGTGAACCATAATGTCAAAAAATGATGGCGGAAAATACATCTCCAATTGACACAAGATTATGGCATCCTCATCTTCTAATTCATCCAATTTTTTGAAATCAATAACTTTATTACATATGGCATTGAAGAATAAACACATTCTCGTTATAGTTACTCTCAAATTTTTTGGAAGGATCCCACAGATAGCCACTGTAACGCCCCGATTTTGATTATTTCCCAATTATGTGGAGTCTTTTATTTTAATTGGGTGATAAATTATTTTAATTGTGAATTTGGTGTGTTAAATGTTATTTTACCGTTTTGAGAGTTTTCGGGGAAATCAGAATGGAGGGTATTTTAGACTTTTCTCAATTAATGATAAATTAGAAATTAAGTGGAATTAGAATTCGTGAGAAAAATGAATTAATTGATTGTTTGGAAAAAGAAAGAAAATAGATAAAAAAAGAGAAATAGAGAGAAATAGAGAAAGATAGAAAGAAAAAGAAGAGAAAGAAAGAGGAAGAGGGAAAAAGAGAAGAAAAGAGGAAAAAGAGTGGAAATCATCAAGAACAAGAACTAGATCATTTGGAATCCGGGTAAGGGTGTGAAATCTTGTTATCTTAGCAATGTGTATGATTATGTATGATTGTATTGTTATTGTTGTTGATTTTTATGGGTTTTTGTATAAAACCATATTTGAGAAATTGATTGGAAATTGATCCAAAAGTGTGTAAACTCTTGTTGATTGTGTGCTTGGGTATGTGTACATGTTGAATATGTGTTGTTACACTTCAATTTGATGTTTTTCTGAATTTAGATGTTGATTTGGTGGATTTTGGGGGTGGAAAACGCAGAACATTGTTCTGCAGAATTTTTCTGGAAATCCCCTGGCCATACGCGTAAGGGACATGCCAATACGCGTATGAGCCAAGGCGTTACGTGTAACAATGGCCTGGGGTTGGGTCAATACGCGTATGAAATGTGGCTTTTCCCGGCCCTCTGGTGATACGCGTATGGGCGATGGGCATACGCGTATGGGGTCTGAAATGGGAAATTTGTGAAGGAAAATGGTTCTGCCCATACGCGTATGGGTTTTGGCAATACACGTATGGGAATGGCGAGAAATTAGTGTAGTAAGCGTATGAGAGTAGTAGTACGCGTATGGACAGGAGGAATGTAAAAATGGGATTTTTCAAAATGTCGTTTTCGGTTTCGTCCGTAACTTTTGTTCCGAGTATCCGATTTTTACATTCTTGGTGTCATTGGAAAGCTATTGAGCTGTACTTTGTGTTTATGATGATTTGGAAATCGTTATCCGATTTAATTATGTCGGAAAGTTGGGAATAGTGCTATTTAGCGACTTTTACCGTTTTGACGGTGTGTTTGAATGTGAATCATACCATAGTGCATTGATGTGAATGTATATAGATTGTATGCGATTATATGAGGTGAATGCATGAATATATTGTGAATATGTATGCATTTCAAGAATGTCTTGTGTCAATTTGCATGTGAAGCATCATGAAATACATTCTTGTGTTGAGAGATTCTAATGAGAATACGTGGTAACATCGTTTGCCTATGTGTGCTGTGAGCGATGATTACGAACGATTGTGTGCCTATGTGAGGTGTGAGCAATCGAATTGTGTGCCTAGGTGAGGTGTGAGCAATCGATCGTGTGCCCGCATGTGGGGTGTGAGCGATCGGGTCGTGTGCCCAGGTGGGGTGTGAGCGATCCATAAACATTGTGTGCCCATGTGGGGTGTGAGCAATGGGTGAACATCGTAGGCCCGACGGGGAGTTACTTAGGTAACGAGCGATGGTTCCAGCAGAAGTTCCTGAGTGAACTTGAGATGATTGAGTCGGTACCGCATTGCATTTGCATAGAGTCATGAGTCGGTCTCTATGATTTGCATTTATCATCTTCATAATGATGTGTTGTTGAATAAACATAAATGTGTATGTTTATGCGGAATGATTGTGAATTGTGAAAGTGTGCATGATGAATATGCTCGGTTGATATATATATATATATATATATATATATATATATATATATATATATATATACATTGTAATGTATATGGGTGACTTGTGATGAATAGTAATGAATTGTGATGAATTGTGGTGAGAATGTGGAATGTGAGTATTTTTATGTTTATATATATAATTATATGCATTGTTATTATAATAATATTTCTCACCCTTCTGCTGTTTTATGATGCTCTATGAGGCATTGCAGAGTAGGTATGCTGGAGGTCTTTTTGTGAAGCGTGTCTTCATTCTTTTGGTCGGTTGGCTCTGATATGTAGCACCGGGTAGGTAGGATGTACATTATTCTTTTGTGATACATTTGTATATGTATCTTGTGGATAAATGTTTTTGTAAACATGAATTGTGTTGGTGGATAACACTTGGTGATGTATATATCTCTGTATATATGTTTGAATGTGGTTCAATGTTTAGATTTTCCGCTTTTATTCTAAATATTGAAATGTGGGTGTAAGGACAAAGTTCCTCTGTATGCAAAGTTACCCCACTGTTGCATATCATTGTATGAGCAGGTGTTGTATGTTTTAAATGCATGTATGATGTGACATGCCTCTTTTATGCCATGTTTTAATCGTACTCTGGCGAAATTTTTATTATGTGCCTAAATGATTTATGTGATTATTTGGGGGTATAGAAAGGGGGTGTTACATTAAGTGGTATCAGAACTAGAGTTGAGTCAGTTGTGTCTGTCTTGTTGTTGTGTTGGTTGAACTGTTGTTTAACCTTGTTGTTATTTTTGGGAATAATCAAAATATGTCGGGTAGAAACGACAATGCGATGGCTGCGGCTTTGGAATCAATGGCTAGGGCGGTGCAAGGTGCGCCGAACGTGAATGCTAATGACGAATTCAGGAAGAATCAACCACCGATTTTCAAAGGAAAATTTGATCCCGATGGAGCTCAAAATTGGTTGAAATAGATTGAAAGAATCTTTAGAGTGATGGACTGTGCGGGGGAGAATAAGGTGTGGCTTGGATCTCACATGCTGAAGGAAGAAGCCGACGATTGGTGGGTCGGTATACGTGAAGTTCTTGAGGTGGATGATGAAGAGATAACTTGGAATCTATTCCGTACTGAATTCTTGAGGAAGTATTACCCTGAAAGTGTGAAGGGAAAGAAGGAGATGGAGTTTCTTGAACTGAAACAAGGTAGTATGTCTGTGGTGGACTATACTGCGAAATTTGTGGAGTTGGTTCAATTCCATCCTCATTATGCTGCGATTACTGCTGAGTTCTCAAAGTGTATTAAATATGAGAATGGTTTACGTCCTGAGATTAAGCAAGCTGTGGGGTATCAAAGGATAAGAAGGTTTTCTGATTTGACGGAATGTTGTAGAATCTTCGAGGAAGATAGTAAGGCTCGTTCCACACATTATAAAAGTTTGAATGAGAGGAAGGGAAAGCAACAAGCTAGAAGTGGACCTTATGTGACACCCGCTGATAAGGGCAAGCATAGGGGAAACTTTGATAGGAGGTCTGGAGGAGGAGGTTCTGGTGTTATTAGGTGTTACAAATGTGGTGAACTGGGTCATAAATTATTTGAGTGTGGGAAGCCTGTAGTGAAATGTTCTAATTGTGGAGGTATTGGGCATGCTGCTACAGATTGTAGAAGGAACATGGTGAAATGCTACAATTGTGGAGAAGTGGGTCATATTAGTACTAAGTGTACTAAGCCGAAACAAGCTCAAGCGGGCGGAAAGGTGTTTGCATTGGCGGGGACTCAAACTATGAATGCAGACCGTTTGATTAAAGGTACATGCTTTATTAATAGTACACCTTTAGTTGCTGTTATTGATACGGGAGCGACTCATTCGTTTATTTCGTCTGAGTGCGCGAAGCGTTTGAATCTTGCGTTAACTTTGATGGGTGTTGAAATGGTGATTAAGACTCCTGCTTCAGGGTCGGTAACTACATCTTTGGTGTGTATGAGTTGTCCTTTAACCATGTATGGTAAAGACTTTGTTATGGATTTAGTATGTTTACCGTTGGTGGGTTTGGACGTGATCTTGGGTATGAACTGGTTGCAATTTAATCGAGTTCATATAGATTGCTATCACAAGTTAGTAAGGTTTCCTTCATTGGAAGATGATGAATTTGAGAGTTTCCTATCCACTAAAGAGTTGAAGAAACTTTTAGCGGACGAAGCTCAATTGTTTGGTTTGTTCGCATCATTGTCGGTAGGGAGTAAAGTTTCACTTGATGTGTTCCCAGTGGTGTGTGAATTTCTGGAAGTATTTTCGGAAGATATTACGGATGTACCGCCGGAAAGAGAAGTTGAATTTTCTATTGATCTAGTTCCAGGTACTAGACCGATTTCGATGGCACCGTACCGTATGTCGGCATCGGAATTGGTAGAATTGAAAAAGCAATTGAATGACTTATTGGACAAGAAATTTGTAAGACCAAGTGTTTCTCCTTGGGGTGCTCCGGTATTGTTGGTAAAGAAGAAGGACGGGAGTATGCGATTATGCATTGATTATCGACAATTGAACAAGGTGACAATTAAGAACAAGTATCCGCTTCCAAGGATCGATGATTTGATGGACCAATTGGTTGGTGAGAATGTTTTTAGCAAGATTGATTTGAGATCGGGATATCACCAGATTCGTGTGAAAGGAGAGGATATTCAAAAGACGGCCTTTAGGACACGGTATGGTCATTACGAATATTCCGTGATGCCATTCGGGGTTTCTAATGCGCCGGGTGTGTTTATGGAATACATGAATCGTATTTTTCATGAACAGTTGGATCGTTTTGTGGTTGTGTTCATCGATGATATTTTGATTTACTCTAAGTCTCAAGAGGAGCATGAAGAGCATTTGAGAATTGTGTTGCAAATTTTGAAAGAGAAACAATTGTATGCTAAGTTGTCAAAATGTGAATTTTGGTTGTCGGAAGTAAGTTTTCTTGGACATATTATTTTCGGTAGTGGTATTAGTGTTGATCCATCCAAGATTGATGCGGTAATGCAATGGGAGGCTCCTAGGTCGGTTACGGAGATTCGAAGCTTTTTAGGCTTGGCGGGTTATTATCGGAGGTTTATTGAGGGATTTTCGAAGTTGGCACTTCCTTTAACGCAATTGACTTGTAAAGGAAAGGCTTTCATTTGGGATATTCATTGTGAAGAGAGTTACAATGAGTTAAAGAGAAGGTTGTCAACGACTCCGATCTTGATTTTGCCTAATCCTAATGAACCATTTGTTGTGTATTGTGATGCTTCATTGACAGGTTTATGTGGTGTTTTGATGCAAGATGGAAAAGTTGTGGCGTATGCTTCTAGACAATTGAGAGTGCATGAAAAGAATTATCCTACGCATGACTTGGAGTTAGCGGCCGTGGTGTTTGTTTTGAAAATATGGAGACATTATCTTTATGGTGCGAAATTTGAAGTTTTTAGTGATCACAAGAGCTTGAAATATTTATTTGATAAAAAAGAATTGAACATGAGACAAAGGAGGTGGCTATAACTTTTAAAGGATTATGATTTTGGTTTGAATTACCATCCGGGTAAGGCAAACGTGGTGGCCGATGCCTTAAGTCGGAAGTTGTTGCATATGTCCGCATTGATGATGAAAGAATGGGAACTTTTGGAGGATTTTAGAGACTTGAGTTTAGTTTGTGAAATGACGCCGAGAAGTGTGAGACTTGGTATGCTACATGTTACGAATGATTTTCTTGCAACGGTAGGTGAAAAGAAAAAGTTGGACTTGAAATTCGTTGATTTGATGTTGGATGAGAATGAAGATTTCAAGGTTGATAATTTTGGAGTTTTGAGATTTCGTGGTCGTATTTGTATTCCCGATGATGCGGAGTTGAAAAAGATGATATTGGAAGAGGGACACCGAAGTAATTTAAGCATTCATCCGGGAGCGAACAAAATGTATCAAGATTTGAAGAAAATCTTTTGGTGGTCCGGATTAAAGAGGGATGTTGCTCAATTTGTGTATGCATGCTTAACTTGTCAAAAGTCTAAGGTGGAACATCAAAAACCTAGTGGATTTTTGCAACCGTTGGATATTCCGGAATGGAAATGGGATAGTATATCGATGGATTTTGTTACGGGATTGCCGAATACGCAAAGAGGCCATAATGCTATTTGGGTAATTGTTGATAGGCTTACTAAATCTGCTCACTTCATTCCAATTGATATTAGTTATCCTTTGGAGAAGTTAGCCGAGATTTATATTCTTGTAGTGGTGAAGTTACATGGAGTTCCTAAGAGTATTGTATCGGATAGAGATCCTAGATTTACATCGAGGTTTTGGGAGAGTTTACAAAGGGCTCTGGGTTCTAAACTAAGATTGAGTTTGGCTTATCATCCACAAACGGATGGTCAAACCGAGAGGATGATTCAATCGTTGGAGGATTTATTGTGTGCTTGTGTGCTCGAGCAAGGTGGTGCTTGGGATGATTATTTGGCGTTGATCGAATTCGCTTACAATAACAGTTTTCATTCGAGTATAAGTATGGCACCATTTGAGGCTTTTTATGGTCGTAGATGTCGAACACCTTTGTGTTGGCATGAAACGGGTGAGAGAACAATAGTTGGACCGGAAATGGTACAACAAACGACGGAGAAAGTGAAGTTTATTCGGGAGAAGATGAAAGCTTCTCAAAGTAGACAAAAGAGCTATCATGACAAAAGAAGAAAAGAGCTTGAATTTCAAGAAGGTGACCATGTGTTTTTGAGGGTTACACCGGTTACGGGTGTGGGTCATGCTTTGAAGTCGAAGAAGTTGACTTCTCGTTTTATTGGTCCGTATCAGATTACTTCACGAGTTGGTGTTGTGGCTTACCGTGTGGCGTTGCCTCCGAACCTTTCGAATTTGCATGATGTATTCCATGTTTCGCAACTTCGGAAGTATGTTCCGGATCCGTCACATGTTATTCCTATGGACGAGGTTGAAGTGAGAGATAACCTTACGGTGGAAGCTTTACCGGTTAGGATTTTGGACCGTGAAGTTAAGAAGCTAAGAGGCAAGGATATTGCGCTTGTGAAAGTAGCGTGGGGAGGCGCTGCGGAAGGCAATATGACTTGGGAACTAGAGAGTGGGATGCGAGAGTCGTATCCGGAGTTGTTTGTATCAGGTAATATTTTCGAGGACGAAAATTTCTAAAGTGGGGGAGAGTTGTAACGCCCCGATTTTGATTATTTCCCAATTATGTGGAGTCTTTTATTTTAATTGGGTGATAAATTATTTTAATTGTGAATATGGTGTGTTAAATGTTATTTTACCGTTTTGAGAGTTTTCGGGGAAATTAGAATGGAGGGTATTTTAGACTTTTCTCAATTAATGATAAATTAGAAATTAAGTGGAATTAGAATTCGTGAGAAAAATGAATTAATTGATTGTTTGGAAAAAGAAAGAAAAGAGATAGAAAAGAGAAATAGAGAGAAATAGAGAAAGATAGAAAGAAAAAGAAGAGAAAGAAAGAGGAAGAGGGAAAAAGAGAAGAAAAGAGGAAAAAGAGTGGAAATCATCAAGAACAAGAGCTAGATCATTTGGAATCCGGGTAAGGGTGTGAAATCTTGTTATCTTAGCAATGTGTATGATTATGTATGATTGTATTGTTATTGTTGTTGATTTTTATGGTTTTTTGTATAAAACAATATTTGAGAAATTGATTGGAAATTGATCCAAAAGTGTGTAAACTCTTGTTGATTGTGTGCTTGGGTATGTGTACATGTTGAATATGTGTTGTTACACTTCAATTTGGTGTTTTTCTGAATTTAGATGTTGATTTGGTGGATTTTGGGGGTGGAAAACGCAGAACATTGTTCTGCAGAATTTTTCTGGAAATCCCCTGGCCATACGCGTAAGGGACATGCCAATACGCGTATGAACCAAGGCGTTACGCGTAACAATGGCCTGGGGTTGGGTCAATACGCGTATGAAATGTGGCTTTTCCCGGCCCTCTGGTGATACGCGTATGGGCGATGGGCATACGCGTATGGGGTCTGAAATGGGAAATTTGTGAAGGAAAATGGTTCTGCCCATACGCGTATGGGTTTTGGCAATACGCGTATGGGAATGGCGAGAAATTAGTGTAGTACGCGTATGAGAGTAGTGGTACGCGTATGGACAGGAGGAATGTAAAAATGGGATTTTTCAAAATGTCATTTTCGGTTTCGTCCGTAACTTTTGTTCCGAGTATCCGATTTTTACATTCTTGGTGTCATTGGAAAGCTATTGAGTTGTACTTAGTGATTATGATGATTTGGAAATCGTTAGCCGATTTAATTATGTCGAAAAGTCGGGAATAGTGCTATTTAGCAACTTTTACCGTTTTGACGGTGTGTTTGAATGTGAATCATACAATAGTGCATTGATGTGAATGTATATAGATTGTATGCGATTATATGAGGTGAATGCATGAATATATTGTGAATATGTATGCATTTCAAGAATGTCTTGTGTCATTTTGCATGTGAAGCATCATGAAATACATTCTTGTGTTGAGAGATTCTAATGAGAATCCGTGGTAACATCGTGTGCCTATGTGAGGTGTGAGCGATGATTACGAACGATTGTGTGCCTATGTGAGGTGTGAGCAATTGGATTGTGTGCCTAGGTGAGGTGTGAGCAATCAGATCGTGTGCCCGCATGTGGGGTGTGAGCGATCGGGTCGTGTGCCCAGGTGGGGTGTGAGCGATCCATAAACATTGTGTGCCCATGTGGGGTGTGAGCAATGGGTGAACATTGTAGGCCCGACGGGGAGTTACTTTGGTAACGAGCGATGGTTCCAGCAGAAGTTCCTGAGTGAACTTGAGATGATTGAGTCGGTACCGCATTGCATTTGCATAGAGTCGTGAGTCGGTCTCTATGATTTGCATTTATCATCTTCATAATGATGTGTTGTTGAATAAACATAAATGTGTATGTTTATGCGGAATGATTGTGAATTGTGAAAGTGTGCATGATGAATATGCTCGGTTGATATATATATATATATATATATATATATATATATATATATATATATATATATATATATATATTATATATATATACATTGTAATGTATATGGGTGACTTGTGATGACTGGTAATGAATTGTGGTGAGAATGTGGAATGTGTGTATTTTTATGTTTATATGTATAATTATATGCATTGTTATTATGATAATATTTCTCACCCTTCTGCTGTTTTATGATGCTCTATGAGGCATTACAGAGTAGGTATGCTGGAGGTCTTTTTGTGAAGCGTGTCTTCATTCTTTTGGTTGGTTGGCTCTGATATGTAGCATCGGGTAGCTAGGATGTACATTATTCTTTTATGATACATTTGTATAGTATCTTGTGGATAAATGTTTTTGTAAACATGAATTGTGTTGGTGGATAACACTTGTTGATGTATATATCTCTGTATATATGTTTGAATGTGGTTCAATGTTTAGATTTTCCGCTTTTATTCTAAATATTGAAATGTGGGTGTAAGGACAAAGTTCCTCTGTATGCAAAGTTACCCCACTGTTGCATATCATTGTATGAGCAGGTGTTGTATGTTTTAAATGCATGTATGATGTGACATGCCTCTTTTATGCCATGTTTTAATCGTACTCTGGCGAAATTTTTATTATGTGCCTAAATAATTTATGTGATTATTTGGGGGTATAGAAAGGGGGTGTTACAGCCACTAGTAGAAGTTGTTGCATCAATACATGACAATCATGAGATTTTAAACCCATTAACTCGAGATCTTTCATTGATACAAGTTTCTTGATGTTTGATGAGTAACCTTGCGGAACTTTAATACCTTGAAAACACTCGCAGAACATCTTCTTTTCCTTTTTATATAGAGTGTGACATGCTGGAGGCAGATAAGTTCTTTTTCCTTTCTCTATTGGAGCCAACTGTTTTCGTATACCCGTCTTCTCCATATCAAGACGAGAAGTCTTACTATCTTTAGTCTTGCTCGGAATGTTTAAAAGTGTGCCAACCAAACTATCACACACATTTTTCTCCACGTGTATCACATCAAGACAATGTCTAACATTGTAACACCCATATATAAAATCCATACATCAAAGCATAAATAGTATATATGAATCCAAGTGTTTGGTACTGAAACACTACAAGTTCCTAGTTAACACATTATGAATATTACATGCCCCAAAATACAATAAATAGGATCCTAAAGGCATAATATACATAAGATGTTCTAACGATAAAAACTAAGAACTAGATCAACAATGATCTCAAAATAACTCCGCTACGGAAGCTAGCCATCAATAAGCAAGGAAAAGATCACACGACCTTATCCTTACCCTTCTCGAAACCTGAAGCACCTGAAATACATCAACAACGTGGGGTGAGATACATCAAATCTCAGTGAGTTCCCTATCTTATGGATTCTCTCGGATTAATAAGGTTCTAATAATCCTAACTCAAGTCCGGGGAAAAGGGAAAGGACTCTTGAGTTCACACATTGAAATTCTCACACTATATGGAACATGACATGAGTTTATTAACCCACAACATCATTAATCGATAACCGGTGCCAAGGCATCTTCTATTCCCATCCGCTTCTACGTCTAGATGGCGACCTGAGTCATAAATCCTTGTAGTCACTTGGTATACAATTGGATTCGGGATCATCGGCCTGTTAACCGTGAACCGTCACTTCTCATGGCCTGTTAACCATCACAAGTCTCGTACCCATTGCATAGGCTTCCAATTATACTACATGTAACGCCCCGATTTTGATTATTCCATTATTCTTGAGTCTTTTATTTTAATTGGGTGATAAATTATTTTATTTGTTAAATTGGTGTGTTAAATGTTATTTTACCGTTTTCGAGAGTTTTCGGAGAAATTAGAATGGAGGATATTTTAGACTTTTCTCAATTAATCATAAGTTCGAAATTTTGTGGAATTAGAATTATGTGAGAAAAATGAATTAATTGATTTAGTGGAAAATGAGAGAAAAGAAATAGAAAAGAAAGAAAATAGATAGAAAAGAGAAATAGAGAGAAATAGAGAAAGATAGAAAGAAAAAGAAGAGAAAGAAAGAGGACAAGGGAAAAAGAGAAGAAAAGAGGAAAAAGAGTGGAAATCATCAAAAACAAGAGCTAGATCATTTGGAATCCGGGTAAGGGTGTGAAACATTGTTATCCTAACTTTGTGTATGATTATGTATGTGTTTTGAGTGGATGTTTTGGTTGGTTTTCCATATGTTTCCGTTATGCCGTATTGGACGAAATCGATAGAAACCGATGTTTTTACGGTCGAAAAGTCGTATAAATACATGTGTTGGTTGGTTATATGTATGTGAGCTGCTGTTTAAAGTTTCATGAAGTTTGGTTATGTTTTGGTTAGTTTTCGTTATGTTTCCGTTGTTTTTTCCGTTTAGGTCGAATTGTAGGAAATCGATAGAAATCGATGTTTTCACAGATGAATTTCGAAATAAATTGCGTAGATTAGCCATATGAGGTTAGGCCGAGATTATAGAAACTCGTTTGGTTGAAATCGGTTGATATTGTGAGTTTTGTCATTTTTGGGTTTTGAGAATGTGAGATTTTGGTGAAAATCGAATGTTGTGGAATCGGTGTTTTTTTTATCCTAACATGTTGGTATGTATTTATGGAGGATTACCATATATTTATTCGGAAGAAAGTAATTGAATCGGTCGGGTTTTCGGACAAAAACGCCGAAAAACCAGTGCTGTACCAGCAGAACCCGCCGCAACTTTATGCTGAAATTCTGGTTTTCGGGGAAACTTCGGAAATTCATATCTTTTGATCCGTAAGTCGGTTTTGACCCCCGTTCGAAGCGTTGGGAAGCTAACGAGATGTTCTTTCTAGGAAAAATGGTTTTGAGGTCTGAACCTGGGCCAATTGGAGCAGTATTTTCGAACCGTTTCGTAGTGTCGGGTCTCCGGTTTATGTTTTTGCGTTATTTTGAAATATATATATCTTCTTCGTTGTTTATCGGATTTAAGTGTTCTTTATATCGAATCGAAGCTGAGGATGAGTACTTTTTGATGATGATGGAAAATATTATTTTTAGCCGACTTTTCCGGTAAACCGTAAATTGATTTGTTTGGATAAATGTGTATGTTGTTATACAATTGATGTGAATGTAGATGGATTATATGTGATGAATGCATGAATATATTGTGAATATGTATGCATTTCAAGAATTTCTTTTGAGTCATTTTGCATGTGAAGCATCATGATGTGCATTCTTGTGTTGAGCGATTCTAATGAGAATCCGTTGTAACGTCGTGTGCTTATGTGAGGTGTGAGCGATGATTACAAATGATTGTGTGCCCATGTGGGGTGTGAGCAATCGGATCGTGTGCCTGTGTGGGGTGGGAGCGATCGGGTCGTGTGCCCATGTGGGGTGTGAGCGATCCATAAACATTGTGTGCCCATGTGGGGTGTGAGCAATGGGTGAACATCGTAGGCCCGACGGGGAGTTTCTTCGGTAACGAGCGATGGTTCCAGCAGAGTTCCTGAGTGAACTAGTGATGATTGAGTCGGTACCGCATTGCATTTGCATAAAGTCGTGAGTCGGTCTCTATGGTTTGCATTTATCATCTTTATAATGATGTGTTGTTGAATGAACATAATTATGTATGTTTATACGGAATGATTGAGAATTGTGAGAGTGTGCATGATGAATATGCTTGGTGGATATATATATATATATATACATTGTGATGTATATGGATGAAAATGTGATGAATTGTGGTGAGAATGTGTAATATGTGTATTTTTATGTTTATATATATAATTATATGCATTGTTATTATGATAATATTTCTCACCCTTCTGCTGTTTTATGATGCTCTATGAGGCATTGCAGAGTAGGTATGCTGGAGGTCTTTTTGTGAAGCGTGTCATCATTCTTTTGGTTGGTTGGCTCTGATATGTAGCACCGGGTAGCTAGGATGTATATTATTCTTTTGTGATACATTTGTACATGTATCTTGTTGATGAATGTTTATGTAAACATGACTTATATTGATGGATGATACTTGGTGATGTATATATCTACGTATATATACTTGGATGTATTTCAATGTTTAGATTTTCCGCTTTTATTCTAAATATTGAGATGTGGGTGTAAGGACAAAGTTCCTCTGTGGCAAGTTACCCCACTGTTGCATATCAATATTTTGAGCAGGTGTTGTATGTATTAAAAGCGTGTATGATGTGACATGCCTCTTTTATACTATGTTTTAATCGTACTCTGGCGAATTTTTTAATATGTGCCTAAATGATTTATGTGATTATTTGGGGGTATAGAAAGGGGGTGTTACACTAAGTGGTATCAGAGCCAGAGTTGAGTCAGTTGTGTCTATCTTGTTGTTGTGTTGGTTGAACTGTTGTTTAACCTTGTTGTTATTTTTGGGAATAATCAGAATATGTCGGGTAGAAACGACAATGCGATGGCTGCGGCTTTGGAATCAATGGCTAGGGCGGTGCAAGGTGCGCCGAACGTGAATGCTAATGACGAGTTCAGGAAGAATCAACCACCGGTTTTCAAAGGAAAATTTGATCCCGATGGAGCTCAAAATTGGTTGAAAGAGATTGAAAGAATCTTCAGAGTTATGGACTGTGCGGAGGAGAATTAGGTGAGGCTTGGATCTCACATGTTGAAGGAAGAAGCCGACGATTGGTGGGTCGGTATACGTGAAGTTCTTGAGGTGGATGATGAAGAGGTAACTTGGAACTTATTTCCTACTGAGTTCTTGAGGAAGTATTACCCTGAGAGTGTGAAGGGAAAGAAGGAGATGGAGTTTCTTGAACTGAAACAAGGTAGTATGTCTGTGGTGGACTATACTGCTAAATTTGTGGAGTTGGTTCAATTCCATCCTCATTATGCTGCGATTACTGCTGAGTTCTCAAAGTGTATTAAATATGAGAATGGTTTACGTCCTGAGATTAAGCAAGTTGTGGGATATCAAACGATAAGGAGGTTTTCCGATTTGACGGAATGTTGTAGAATCTTCGAAGAAGATAGTAAGGCTCGTTCTACACATTACAAAAGTTTGAATGAGAGGAAGGGGAAGCAACAAGCTAGAAGTGGACCTTATGTGACACCCGTTGATAAGGGCAAGCATAGGGGAAGCTTTGATAGGAGATCTGGAGGAGGATGTTCCGATGTTGTTAGGTGTTACAAATGTGGTGAAATAGGTCATAAATCATTTGAGTGTGGGAAGCCTGTAGCGAAATGTTCTAATTGTGGTGGTCTTGGGCATGCTGCTACAGATTGTAGAAGGAATATGGTGAAGTGCTATAATTGTGGAGAAGTGGGTCACATTAGTACTAAGTGTACTAAGCCGAAACAAGCTCAAGCGGACGGAAAGGTGTTTGCATTGGCGGGGACTCAAACTACGAATGCAGACCGTTTGATTAAAGGTACATGCTTTATTAATAGTACACCTTTAGTTGCTGTTATTGATACGGGAGCGACTCATTCGTTTATTTCGTCTGAGTGCGCGAAGCGTTTGAATCTTGCGTTAAATTTGATGGGTGCTGAAATGGTTATTGAGACTCCTGCTTCAGGGTCGGTAAATACATCTTTGGTGTGTATGAGTTGTCCTTTAACCATGTATGGTAAAAACTTTGTTATGGATTTAGTATGTTTGCCGTTGGTGGGATTGGACGTAATCTTGGGTATGAACTGGTTGCAATTTAATCGAGTTCATATAGATTGCTATCACAAGTTAGTAAGGTTTCCTTCTTTGGAAGATGATGAATTTGAGAGTTTCCTATCCACTAAAGAGTTGAAGAAACTTTTAGCGGACGAAGCTCAATTGTTTGGTTTGTTTGCATCATTGTCGGTGGAGAGTCAAGTTGAGCTTGATGTGTTCCCAGTGGTGTGTGAATTTCCAGAAGTGTTTCCGGAAGATATTACAGATGTACCGCTGGAAAGAGAAGTTGAATTTTCTATTGATCTAGTTCCGGGTACTAGACCGATTTCGATGGCACCGTATCGTATGTCGGCATCGGAATTGGTAGAATTGAAAAAGCAATTGAATGACTTGTTGGACAAGAAATTTGTAAGGCCAAGTGTTTCTCCTTGGGGTGCTCCGGTATTGTTGGTAAAGAAGAAGGACGGGAGTATGCGGTTATGCATTGATTATCGACAGTTGAACAAAGTGACAATTAAGAACAAGTATCCGCTTCCAAGGATCGATGATTTGATGGACCAATTGGTTGGTGCGAATGTTTTTAGCAAGATTGATTTGAGATCAGGATACCACCAGATTCGTGTGAAAGAAGAGGATATTCAAAAGACGGCATTTAGGACACGGTATGGTCATTACGAATACTCCGTGATGCCATTCGGGGTTTCTAACGCGCCGGGTGTGTTTATGGAATACATGAATCGTATTTTTCATGAACAGTTGGATCGTTTTGTGGTTGTGTTCATCGATGATATTTTGATTTACTCTAAGTCTCAAGAGGAGCATGAAGAGCATTTGAGAATTGTGTTGCAAATTTTGAAAGAGAAACAATTGTATGCTAAGTTGTCGAAATGTGAATTTTGGTTATCGGAAGTAAGTTTCCTTGGACATGTTATTTCCGGTAGTGGTATTAGTGTTGATCCATCCAAGATAGATGCGGTGATGCAATGGGAGGCTCCTAGGTCGGTTACGGAGATTCGAAGCTTTTTAGGCTTGGCGGGTTATTATCGGAGGTTTATTGAGGGATTTTCGAAGTTGGCACTTCCTTTAACGCAATTGACTTGTAAAGGAAAGGCTTTCATTTGGGATATTCATTGTGAAGAGAGTTTCAATGAGTTAAAGAGAAGGTTGACAACGACTCCGATCTTGATTTTGCCTAATCCTAATGAACCATTTGTTGTGTATTGTGATGCTTCATTGACAGGTTTAGGTGGTGTTTTGATGCAAGATGGAAAAGTTGTGGCATATGCTTCTAGACAATTGAGAGTGCATGAAAAGAATTATCCTACACATGACTTGGAGTTAGCAGCCGTGGTGTTTGTTTTGAAAATATGGAGGCATTATCTTTATGGTGCGAGATTTGAAGTTTTTAGTGATCACAAGAGCTTGAAATATTTATTTGATCAAAAAGAGTTGAACATGAGACAAAGGAGGTGGCTAGAACTTTTGAAGGATTATGATTTTGGTTTGAATTACCATCCGGGTAAGGCAAACGTGGTGGCCGATGCCTTAAGTCGGAGGTTGTTACATATGTCCGCATTGATGATGAAAGAATGGGAACTTTTGGAGGATTTTAGAGACTTGAGTTTAGTTTGTGAAATGACGCCGAGAAGTGTGAGACTTGGTATGCTACATGTTACGAATGATTTTCTTGCAACGGTAGGTGAAAAGAAAAAGTTGGACTTGAAATTCGTTGATTTGATGTTGAATGAGAATGAGGATTTCAAGGTTGATAATTTTGGAGTTTTGAGATTCCGTGGTCGTATTTGTATTCCCGATGATGTGGAGTTGAAAAAGATGATATTGGAAGAAGGGCACTGAAGTAATTTAAGTATTCATCCGGGAGCGAACAAAATGTATCAAGATTTGAAGAGAATCTTTTGGTGGTCCGGATTAAAAAGGTATGTTGCTCAATTTGTGTATGCATGCTTAACTTGTCAAAAGTCTAAGGTGGAACATCAAAAACCGAGTGGATTTATGCAACCGTTGGATATTCCGGAATGGAAATGGGATAGTATATCGATGGATTTTGTTACGGGATTGCTGAATACGCAAAGAGGTCATAATGCTATTTGGGTAATTATTGATAGGCTTACTATATCTGCTCACTTTATTCCAATTGATATTAGTTATCCTTTGGAGAAGTTAGCCGAGATTTATGTTCTTGTGGTGGTGAAGTTACATGGAGTTCCTAAGAGTATTGTATCGGATAGAGATCCTAGATTTACATCGAGGTTTTGGGAGAGTTTACAAAAGGCTTTGGGTTCTAAGCTAAGATTGAGTTCGGCTTATCATCCGCAAACGGACGGTCAAACCGAGAGGACGATTCAATCGTTGGAGGATTTATTGCGTGCTTGTGTACTCGAGCAAGGTGGTGCTTGGGATGGTTATTTGGCGTTGATTGAATTCACTTACAATAACAGTTTTCATTCGAGTATAAGTATGGCACCATTTGAGGCTTTGTATGGTCGGAGATGTCGAACACCTTTGTGTTGGCATGAAACCGGCGAGAGGACGATAGTTGGACCGGAAATGGTACAACAAACGACGGAGAAAGTGAAGTTTATTCGGGAGAAGATGAAAGCTTCTCAAAGTAGACAAAAGAGCTATCATGACAAGAGAAGGAAAGATCTTGAGTTTCAAGAAGGCGACCATGTGTTTTTGAGAGTTACACCAGTTACGGGTGTGGGTCGTGCTTTGAAGTCGAAGAAGTTGACTTCTCGTTTCATTGGTCCGTATCAGATTACTTCACGAGTTGGTGTTGTGGCTTACCGTGTGGCGTTGCCTCCGAACCTTTCGAATTTGCATGACGTATTCCATGTTTCGCAACTTCGGAAATATGTTTCGGATCCGTCACATGTTATTCCTATGGACGAGGTTGAAGTGAGAGATACCCTTACGGTGGAAGCTTTACCGGTTAGGATTTTGGACCGCGAAGTTAAGAAACTAAGAGGCAAGGATATTGCGCTTGTGAAAGTAGCGTGGGGAGGCGCTGCGGAAGGCAATATGACTTGGGAACTAGAGAGTGGGATGCGAGAGTCGTATCCGGAGTTGTTTGAATCAGGTATTATTTTCGAGGACGAAAATTTCTAAAGTGGGGGAGAGTTGTAACGCCCCGATTTTGATTATTCCATTATTCTTGAGTCTTTTATTTTAATTGGGTGATAAATTATTTTATTTGTTAAATTGGTGTGTTAAATGTTATTTTACCGTTTTCGAGAGTTTTCGGGGAAATTAGAATGAAGGGTATTTTAGACTTTTCTCAATTAATCATAAGTTAGAAATTTTGTGGAATTAGAATTATGTGAGAAAAATGAATTAATTGATTTAGTGGAAAATGAGAGAAAAGAAATAGAAAAGAAAGAAAATAGATAGAAAAGAGAAATAGAGAGAAATAGAGAAAGATAGAAAGAAAAAGAAGAGAAAGAAAGAGGAAGAGGGAAAAAGAGAAGAAAAGAGGAAAAATAGTGGAAATCATCAAGAACAAGAGCTAGATCATTTGGAATCCGGGTAAGGGTGTGAAACATTGTTATCTTAACTTTGTGTATGATTATGTATGTGTTTTGTGTGGATGTTTTGGTTGGTTTTCCATATGTTTCCGTTATGCCATATTGGACGAAATCGATAGAAACCGATTTTTTTACGGTCGAAAAGTCGTATAAATACATGTGTTGATTGGTTATATGTATGTGAGCTGCGGTTTAAAGTTTCATGAAGTTTGGTTATGTTTTGGTTAGTTTTCGTTATGTTTTCGTTGTTTTTTTTGTTTAGGTCGAATTGTAGGAAATCGATAGAAATCGATGTTTTTACGGATGAATTTCGAAATAAATTGCGTAGATTAGTCGTATGAGGTTAGACCGAGATTATAGAAACTCGTTTGGTTGAAATCGGTTGATATTGTGAGTTTTGACATTTTTGAGTTTTGAGAATGTGAGATTTTGGTGAAAATCGAATGTTGTGGAATCGGTGTTTTTTTTATCCTAACATGTTGGTATGTATTTATGGAGGATTACCATGTATTTATTCGGAAGAAAGTAATTGAATCGGTCGGGTTTTCGGGCAAAAACGCCGAAAAACCAGTGCTGTACCAGCAGAACCCGCAGCAGCTTTATGCTGAAATTCTGGTTTTCGGGGAAACTTCGGAAATTCATATCTTTTGATCCGTAAGTCGGTTTTGACCCCCGTTCGAAGCGTTGGGAAGCTAACGAGATGTTCTTTCTTGGAAAAATGGTTTTGAGGTCTGAACCTAGTCCAATTGGAGCAGTATTTTCGAACCGTTTCGTAGTGTCGGGCCTCCGGTTTATGTTTTTGCGTTATTTTGAAATATACATATCTTCTTCGTTGTTTATCGGATTTAAGTGTTCTTTATTTCGAATCGAAACTGAGGATGAGTACTTTTTGATGATGATGGAAAATATTATTTTTAGCCGACTTTTTCGGTAAACCGTAAATTGATTTGTTTGGATAAATGTGTATGTTGTTATACAATTGATGTGAATGTAGATGGATTATATGTGATGAATGCATGAATATATTGTGAATATGTATGCATTTCAAGAATGTCTTTTGAGTCATTTTGCATGTGAAGCATTATGATGTGCATTCTTGTGTTGAGCGATTCTAATGAGAATCCGTTGTAACGTCGTGTGCCTATGTGAGGTGTGAGCGATGATTACAAATGATTGTGTGCCCATGTGGGGTGTGAGCAATCGGATCGTGTGCCCGTGTGGGGTGTGAGCGATCGGGTCGTGTGCCCATGTGGGGTGTGAGCGATCCATAAACATTGTGTGCCCATGTGGGGTGTGAGCAATGGGTGAACATCGTAGGCCCGAAGGGGAGTTACTTCGGTAACGAGCGATGGTTCCAGTAGAGTTCCTGAGTGAACTAGTGATGATTGAGTCGGTACCCGCATTGCATTTGCATAGAGTCGTGAGTCGGTCTCTATGGTTTGCATTTATCATCTTTATAATGATGTGTTGTTGAATGAACATAATTGTGTATGTTTATACGGAATGATTGAGAATTGTGAGAGTGTGCATGATGAATATGCTTGGTGGATATATATATATATATATATATATATATATATATATATATATATATATATATATATATATATATATATATATATATATATATATATATATATATATATACATTGTGATGTATATGGATGAAAATGTGATGAATTGTGGTGAGAATGTGTAATATGTGTATTTTTATGTTTATATATATAATTATATGCATTGTTATTATGATAATATTTCTCACCCTTCTGCTGTTTTATGATGCTCTATGAGGCATTGCAGAGTAGGTATGCTGGAGGTCTTTTTGTGAAGCGTGTCTTCATTCTTTTGGTCGGTTGGCTCTGATATGTAGCACCGGGTAGCTAGGATATATATTATTCTTTTGTGATACATTTGTACATGTATCTTGTTGATGAATGTTTATGTAAACATGACTTATATTGATGGATAATACTTGGTGATGTATATATCTACGTATATATACTTGGATGTATTTCAATGTTTGGATTTTCCGCTTTTATTCTAAATATTGAGATGTGGGTGTAAGGACAAAGTTCCTCTGTGGCAAGTTACCCAACTGTTGCATATCAATATTTTTAGCAGGTGTTGTATGTATTAAATGCGTGTATGATGTGACATGCCTCTTTTATTTTATGTTTTAATCGTACTCTGGCAAATTTTTTAATATGTGCCTAAATGATTTATGTGATTATTTGGGGGTATAGAAAGGGGGTATTACACTACACGTAGGGAATCAAACCTACCAAGTAATCCTGCCTGCACTTCAGAGGAGCTCGAGACTCATGAAGGCCTTTCAAGGGCAACTCAAAACAAAATGGTTACGATTACATGATCACACAACAAAATAATGTATTCGACAATGCCTAGGCCATAATACCTCAAGGCCTTTCTTGTCTTTCAAACCACAAAGTTAACCTCATGTTCCATACTAGTGTTCCACTCTCGACTAGGCCAATACTCGGCATGGATGTATCTTCCAACAACACGTGCCCGAGCATCGCCATCTAGAGTTGTCTACAATTTCTAGTTCCTTACTAGATTCTCCTATAGTTCAAGTTTGAGGTTTCCTCACTCTTCCTATCTCTTTTTCCATATTAACATGCATATACTCTCATACATGCCTAACAATAACATTAGACAAGCATTTTACAACATCAATCATAAAACACACAAGTTAGCATCACATGTAAACCAATATACACACGTTCCACATAGTAGATCATGCACATTTTATCTCTACCATATAAATCCATGACCTACAACTATGTTTCTACCTCACCATCACAAAGAGCACAAAATTAGCTTTCCAACGCTTCGAACGGGGACCAAAACGGACTTACGGTTCAAAAGTTATGAATTTTTAAAGTTTAGGAAATTTTTCATTTTCGCCCAGACAGCGCTGAGCGCGCAGACTGCGTGCTGAGCGCGATACCTGCTGCAGTTTCAGCCTTAAAAACACCATTTTTAGACTTCCGGACATCCGTTTTCGATTCCGTAAAAAGCTGCGATCTCAGAATTCGACGTACTACAATATTTTCTCCATAAAAAGGCCATCCAACAAAATTACAAAATTTATACCCATTTACTCAAATATGAAAAATTGGGTTTTCAACCAACTCATCCACTTCAAACTCAGTCCAACATAATCAAACACACAACAAGTATCAACAGAGGTACAATAGCATAGTTTAGCATGGCTTGATCATTATCATTATCAAAAATACACATTTTCCCAAGAACACAAATGTTCTTCAAAACCTAACATTTTTTCATCAAACCAAAGTTAATCAAAACATCAAACAATCAATACTACATGTTTCTATAAGCACATTGATCATTCATTTCGATTTATAACACATTTCAACCGTTGAAACATTGTTTTCAACATTCTAACCTAAAATCTCATGTTATTCAAACTCTAAAAATAAGGTTTCTAACTAGAACCCACCTTGAGATGAGCAAGATGAAGATGATGAGAAAATTGGGTGAAGATTGATGAATGGATGATGATGATCTTGATGTTTCTTGAGTTTTTCCTCTTTCTCGTCATTTTCTCCTTCCTTTCCTTTTCTTTCCTTCTTTCTTCTTTCTCTCTCTTTCTTACTATCTTTTTCTTTTGTTTGGAAAATGGGAGGAAAAGGAATAAGTAGTAAACTAGTATTAGTAAATAATACTACTAAAAGTCCAAAAAGTCTCTTAAGTCCAAATTAGTAAAATATCTCAGAGTCAGATAATATTAATTGGATTTATTCTAAGTTCCACAGTTGCTCTAATTATTTTGACAAATAATTTCTCAGAGTACACTGGGCTCAGTCGATCACAATATAATATTATCCGGAGTAATAAAATATGGGGTATTACATCCTCCCTCCCTTAAATAGAAATTCGCCCTCGAATTTAAAGATTACCTGAACAGATGAGGGTAAGCATATCGCATTTCCGATTCAAGTTCCCAAGTTGCATCACCCGGATGCGTTACATCCCACTGCACCTTAACGAGAGAAATGTCCTTGTTCCTTAATACTTTAGTTTCTCTTCCCGCAATACGGCTCGGTTGAGGTTCAAACGTCAAATCCTCTTCTATCTCAATAGTATCCGGTAAAACTGGTTGAAGGGGATCTGGAACAAACTTGCGAAGCTGAGATACATGAAAAACATCATGCATTTCCGACAGAGAAGGCGGTAAGGCCAACCTGTAAGCTACTTCACCAATCCTTTCTAAGATCTGATACGGTCCCACGTATCTCGGGCTTAGCTTGCGTGACTTAAACGGTCATTTCAATCTCAATCTAGGAGTAACTTTCAAAAACACATGGTCACCTTCTTCAAATTCTAAAGGTCTCATTCGATTGTCCGCATAACTCTTTTGTCGATCTTGTGCTTGCTTAATTTTCTTGCGGATCATTCAAATCTTTTTCGTAGTCTCTTGGATGATTTCGGGTCCTAAGATTCTATCTTCCCCAACTTCCGCCCAACACAAAGGTGTTCTACACTTTCGCCCATACAATGCTTCATACGGAGCCATACCGATACTCGCGTGATAACTATTATTATAAGAAAACTCAATCAACGGTAGAAGTTCTTTCCAATTCCCTTTACTTTCTAGCACACAAGCCCTCAACATATCCTCCATTGTTTGTATTGTTCGCTCAGTCTGACCATCAGTCTGAGGATGATTAGACGTGCTCAAACGCAACTCCGTGCCCATAGCTTGTTGAAAGACTTTCCAAAACCTTGAAGTAAACTTCGGATCTTTATCCGACACAATATTCGAGGGAATACCATGCAATCTTACAATTTCTGCAATAAACAACCTCGCAAGATGACTTGCTTTGAAATTAGTCTTCACGGCTAAGAAATGCGCAGATTTCGTTAGTCGATCCACAATCACCCAAATTGAATCATAACCACCTTGCGTAGGGGGCAAACCTACTGCAAAGTCCATAGAAATGCTATCCCATTTCCAAACTGGTATTTCTAAAGGTTGTAACAATCCACCCGGTCTTTGATGTTCAATCTTAACCTCTTGGCACACTGCACACTCTGATATATACATCGTAACATCCTTTTTCATTCCAGACCACCAATAGTCCTTCTTTAAATCCTGATACATCTTCGAAGAACCAGGATGTATCGTAAAAGTACCTTTATGAGCTTCATCCAAAATCTTTCTTCTTAACATTGCATCGTTCGGAACACAAATTCTTTGGTCGAACATAATAATTCTGTCGGTAGCCCGAATAAAACCTGGTAGAAGAAACACTTCTTGTAACTTCTCATCCAACATTTGACCTTGTTGAATCTCAACTCTTAGAGTAGAATTGACATTCAAATTTCCCATAATTACACCATCTTGGGTCCACACAAACTGAAGATTAAGATCTCTAAAATTCTCCAACAATGCATACTCCAAAATCATCAATTTTGCGCTATGAACTAATTTCCGACTTAACGCATCTGCTACCTTATTCGCTTTTCCTGGATGATACTTCAATTCTAAATCATAATCTTTTAAGTACTCCATCCATCTTCGTTGTCCCATATTTAACTCTCTTTGGTCAAACAAATATTTCAAACTCTTATGGTCACTGAACATTTCAAAACGTACACCATACAAATAATGCCGCCACACCTTTAGTGTAAAAACAACCGCTGCCAATTCCAAATCGTGAGTTGGATAATTCTGTTCATGAATTTTCAATTGCCGGGAGGCATAAGCTACTACTTGACCACTTTGCATCAGAACACCTCCCAATCCCATCTTAGAAGCATCACAAAACACTTCGTAAGAGTTGTTAGGATCAGGAATGATTAACACCGGAGTTGTCGTCAATCTCTCCTTCAACTTCATGAAACTTTGCTCACAACCCGAATCCCACTCAAAAGCGAAATCTTTACGGGTAACTTTCGTCATTGGTAAAGCCAACTGAGAGAAACCTTCGATGAACCTCCTATAGTAACCTTCCAGCCCTAAGAAACTTCTGACTTCTGAGGCATTCCTCGGCCTCTCCCAATTTATCACTGCTTCCACCTTCGACTGATCCACCGCTACACCACCTTGTGATATAACGTGACCAAGAAACTTAACTCCCGCCATCCAAAATTCACACTTACTCAACTTAGCAAAAAGTTGCTTCTCTTGCAACATGGATAAAACAATTCTCAGATGTTCCTCGTGCTCTTGTGAAGTACGAGAATAAATAAGAATATCATCAATGAAGATTACAACAAACTGATCCAAGTAAGCTTGAAATATACGGTTCATGTAGTCCATAAAAACTGCCGGAGCATTCGTCACACCGAAAGGCATCACTAAGAATTCGTAATGACCGTAACGGGTTCTAAATGTCTTAGGTACATCGGAACTCTTCACTCGGATTTGGTGATAACCCGACCTCAAATCAATCTTCGAGAACACGCAGGCTCCTTTCAATTGATCCAAAAGGTCGTCTATCCTGGGCAAGGGATACTTGTTCTTAATGGTGACTTTATTCAGCTGACGATAATCGATACACAATCGCATTCCACCGTCTTTCTTCTTAACTAACAGAACTGGAGCTCCCCACGGTGAGACACTAGGTCTAACAAAATGCTTTGCCATAAGCTCTTCTAATTGATCCTTTAATTCCCTTAACTCCAAAGGTGCCATCCAGTACGGAGAAACGGATATAGGAGCCGTTCCCGGTACCAGGTCAATAGAAAATTCCACTTCCCTCTCCGGAGGAAGAGAAGTGACATCTTCGGGGAAAACTTCGGAAAACTCGCAAACTACAGGAATGTTCGAAACTTGAAGGTCGCTACCCCCTTCCTTAGTGAGAACCAACAGAATAGATTTCTCTTCTTCAAATAAGAAATTTACCATTCCAACCGTACCTTCAAGAATAGTTGCTAAGACATCTTTCGGGGTAGCATCATTAGATGGAATGATGATGAGATTTTCTTCGCACCTAATAAACACCGAATTAGCAGAAAGCCAATCCATTCCCAAAACGACATCAACTTTCTTAAGCGGTAGACAAATAAGATCAATCTGAAACACTCTACCGTCCACAGATAAAACACAGTTTTCACACATCAATGGTGTCTCAACTATTTCATCCATGGCGGTAGTGACCACCATAGGAGGAGACAAAGGAACGGACCGCAACCCAAGTCGCTTCATACATTGCATCGATACAAAAGAGTGTGTAGCTCCGCAATCAAATAAAACAAAACAAGGAAATCCGTTAACAAAGCACGTACCAGCAATTAAGGAATTGTCACTCTTCTTCTTCCTTGCATCTAAGGTATAAACCCTTCCTTGTGTCTGAGTCCTATTCTAAGGACAATCTCTTCTCAGATGACCCACCTTCTGACATTGGAAACACTTTACCCCTTCAAAACTACACCTTCCAGAATGATTCTTGCCACAAGTGCGACACACCGGAGGTGTACTCGCCCTTGTATCTTGCACCTGTTTCCCCTTGAAGGATTGTGGTCTAGGTCTAAATGATTGATTAGACCTTCCACGATCACCTTGAGTTACCCGACTTGCTACACTTTCATCTCGAACTTTTTTCAAACTATGTTCTGCCACATAGCATTGTCTTAACATTTCAACATAAGTAGCGAACTCCCTCTGAGAGACGCTATGTGAGATTTCAGCCCTTAAACCAAATAGAAATTGAACTATCTTCCACCTCTCATCAGGGGCATACATGGCTTGCCTAGAATATGCAGCCATATCTTCGAACTTCTCGGCATAACTTGCTACCGTCATACCGCCCTGTCGCAATTGTTGAAACTCAAATTCCTTCTGAGTCCTCAACGAACTCGGAAAATACTTCTCCATGAAAACAGCTTTGAATTGTTCCCACACCTTCGGCACTTCTTGAATAGCCATCAAAGCCGAAGCGCTCTCCCACCATCTCATAGCGGGACCCTTCAGTGAATGAGAAGCGAACAACACCTTGTTCTCTTCGCTGCAATGAACTATTAAGAAAATCCTTTCCATACCTAAAATCCATTCGTGAGCCTTCACGGGATCTAATCCACCCTGAAATTCCGGAGGATTCATGCGGTTAAAGTCCCGGAAATTCCCACCTACAGCTTCGGGAACAACTACCTGAGGATGCGGACCTCCATTCATTTGCTGCACCATTTGCTGCATGAATAGATTATGTTGTTGTTGCATCTGTTGCATGAACTGATACAACGGAGCATTACCATCGCCGCCCGGCGGATTCGTCCCGACTGGGGTGGTACGGGGTGTCCCACGAGTGTTTCTACGTCCCTCAGCCATGTTTCTAAAGGTCATACAAATAGGATTAAGTTGATCAGGCTCAATGCCATAAATATAACACTTAAGACCAATGGTGACACGGCATATATGAAACATAAAGAAATACTTATACTATTTCATGGCTAGGTCGAGGATACGACCCGCTCTGATACCAACTGTAACACCCATATATAAAATCCATACATCAAAGCATAAATAGTATATATGAATCCCAGTGTTTGGCACTGAAACAGTACAAGTTCCTAGTTAACACATTATGAATATTACATGCCCCAAAATACAATAAATAGGATCCTAAAGGTATAATATACATAAGATGTTCTAACGATAAAAACTAAGAACTAGATCAACAATGATCTCAAAATAACTCCGCTACGGAAGCTAGCCATCAATAAGCAAGGAAAAGATCACACGACCTTATCCTTACCCTTCTCGAAACCTGAAGCACCTGAAATACATCAACAACGTGGGGTGAGATACATCAAATCTCAGTGAGTTCCCTATCTTATGGATTCTCTCGGATTAATAAGGTTCTAATAATCCTAACTCAAGTCCGGGGAAAAGGGAAAGGACTCTTGAGTTCACACATTGAAATTCTCACACTATATGGAACATGACATGAGTTCATTAACCCACAACATCATTAATCGATAACCGGTACCAAGGCATCTCCTATTCCCGTCCGCTTCTACGTCTAGAAGGCGACCCGAGTCATAGATCCTTATAGTCACTTGGTATACAATTGGATTCGGCATCATCGGCCTGTTAACCGTGAACCGTCACTTCTCATGGCCTGTTAACCATCACAAGTCTCGTACCCATTGCATAGGCTTCCAATTGTACTACACGTAGGGAATCAAACCTACAAAGTAATCCTGCCTGCACTTCAGAGGAGCTCGAGACTCATGAAGGCCTTTCAAGGGCAACTCAAAACAAAAAGGTTACGATTACATGATCACATAACAAAATAATGTATTCGACAAAGCCTAGGCCATAATACCTCAAGGCCTTTCTTGTCTTTCAAACCACAAAGTTAACCTCATGTTCCATACTAGTGTTCCACTCTCAACTAGGCCAATACTCGGCATGGATGTATCTTCCAACAACACGTGCCCGAACATCGCCATCTAGAGTTGTCTACAATTTCTAGTTCCTTACAAGATTCTCCTATAGTTCAAGTTTGAGGTTTCCTCACTCTTCCTATCTCTTTTTCCATATTAACATGCATATACTCTCATACATGCCTAACAATAACATTAGACAAGCATTTTACAACATCAATCATAAAACACACAAGTTAGCATCACATGTAAACCAATATACACACGTTCCACATAGTAGATCATGCACATTTTATCTCTACCATATAAATCCATGACCTACAACTATGTTTCTACCTCACCATCACAAAGAGCATAAAATTAGCTTTCCAACGCTTCGAACGGGGACCAAAACGGACTTACGATTCAAAAGTTATGAATTTTTGAAGTTTAGAAAATTTTTCATTTTCGCCCAGACAGCGCGCTGAGCGCGCAGACTGCGCGCTGAGCGCGATACCTACTGCAATTTCAGCCTTAAAAACACCATTTTTAGACTTCCGGACATCCGTTTTCGATTCCGTAAAAATCTGCGATCTCAGAATTCGACGTACTACAATATTTTCTCCATAAAAAGGCCATCCAACAAAATTACAAAATTTATACCCATTTACTCAAATATGAAAAATTGGGTTTTCAACCAACTCATCCACTTCAAACTCAGTCCAACATAATCAAACACACAACAAGTATCAACAGAGGTACAATAGCATAGTTTAGCATGGTTTGATCATTATCATTATCAAAAATACACATTTTTCCAAGAACACAAATGTTCTTCAAAACCTAACATTTTTCCATCAAACCAAAGTTAATCAAAACATCAAACAACCAATACTACATGTTTCTATAAGCACATTGATCATTCATTTCGATTTATAACATATTTCAACCGTTGAAACATTGTTTTCAACATTCTAACCTAAAATCTCTTGTTATTCAAAACTCTAAAAATAAGGTTTCTAACTAGAACCCACCTTGAGATGAGCAAGATGAAGATGATGAGAAAATTGGGTGAAGATTGATGAATGGATGATGATGATCTTGATGTTTCTTGAGTTTTTCCTCTTTCTCCTCTTTTTCTCCTTCCTTTCCTTTTCTTTCCTTCTTTCTTCTTTCTCTCTCTTTCTTACTATCTTTTTCTTTTGTTTGGAAAATGGGACGAAAAGGAATAAGTAGTAAACTAGTATTAGTAAATAATACTACTAAAAGTTCAAAAAGTCTCTTAAGTCCAAATTAGTAAAATATCTCAGAGTCAGATAATATTAATCGGATTTATTCTAAGTTCCACAGTTGCTCTAATTATTTTGACAAATAATTTCTCAGAGTACACTGGGCTCAGTCGATCACAATATAATATTATCCGGAGTAATAAAATACGGGGTATTACAAACATCAAGACTTGACCAATATGGAAGATCAAAGAAGATGGACCTTTTTTTCCATATATTTTTCGCAACTGCCCCTTTTTCTTTTCCTCTCTTCCCACCTTTTTCTTTTTCTCTCTTCCCAACTTTTTATTTTTCTCTCTTCCCAAAGACAATATTAATGTGTTCCTGCCGTTGATAAACTTCATCCCCGGTTAAAGGTTCAGGAGTCTCACCAAACTCTTGCTCTCCATTAAAAGCCTTTCGCAATCTACGATAAGGATGACCCAGTTTTAGAAATTTTCGATGCTCAAGGTAAACGGTCTTTTTTCCAAACTCAAGTTGGTGATAACAAGTATCATCTTCACATATAGGACACGCTTTATGTCCTTTAACACTGTATCTTGCCAAGTTACCATAAGCCGAAAAGTCGTTAATTATGCAAAATAACATTGCACGCATATTAAACTTTTCCTCAGAATATGCACCATCAACTTCAACGCCTTCATCCCACAAGAGTTGTAAATCATCAATTAATGGACTTAGATAAACATCTATGTCGTTACCAGGTTGTCGTGGTCCAGAAATCATCATACTTAACAGTATATACTTGCGCTTCATGCACAACCAAGGAGATAGGTTATAAATAGTGAGAAGAACAGGCCACGGAGTATGATTAGTGCTCAGATTACCAAAGGGGTTCATTCCATCGGTGGTAAGCCCAAGCCTAAGGTTTCTTGGCTCGACTCCAAAATTCGGAAACAACGAATCAATTTTCTTCCATTGCAACGAATCAGCTACATGGCGAATGTTTCCATCACGAATCCTTTCATCTGCATGCCATCCAAGATTCTTTGCGTCATTCGAATTAGAAAAAAGTCTCTTTAATCGTGAAACTATTGGCAAGTACCATAACACTTTAGCAGGAGGATGCTTCCTACTAACATTGTCATAGTGATCATTGTCATCACCATTGTTCGCCTTTAGCTTGTAACGCGACACACCAAATTTCAAACATTGAAATAAGTCTTTATACTTTTCCCTGTATAATATGCAATCATTAGGGCAAACATGTATCTTGATATACTCCAGACCCATTGGACACAATATCTTCTTGGCCTCATAGCAACGATCCGGCAATTTGTTATCTTCTGGTAACATTTGCTGTAGCAATTCAAGTAATTTCGTGAAACTTTTATCCGACCATCCATTTTTTGCCCTCAGATTAAACAACTTTAACATCGCCGACAATGTGAACACTACGCATCCCTTATATAAAGGGGTGTCTTTATCACTACATAAATTATCATAAATATGAGCATTCATAAAAGAAGATTCCCCAATATCACAGAACATATCCTCTAGTTGATCTTCCATATATTTATCTTCATCCACTCTTTGACTTTGTGACGCCCGACTTTCCTTATTATCCACCTCACCATGCCACGTCCATATTATATAATTTTGACATATACCATCACAACAAAGGTGATTGTGTATTTCTTTCTTTGTACCCTTTTTGATATTCGCGCAAACAACACAAGGACAATAAAAGATACCATTATTGCCGGGAAGGTGTTTATCAGCGTATTCAAGGAATTCACGAACTCCGTTCTCATAAACTGGACCTAATCTATTGGCTTTCATCCAACTACGATCCATTACAACTTCTGAAATTTATACATGTCAAATAATGTGAATGACACACCAAAATCTAATCCAAAAACTCAAGCATATGCATATACAATATGAACAAAGAAAATATCAATAAAGATGTACTCTCATACTAAACGTAAAGCATATGAAACATCTCATTCTGACTTGAGCATATACAATATGAACAAAGAAAAAAGGAATGAAGATATTGAAGAATACCGTACTTCGAAGCTGTAATCAAATGAACGTAAGGAATGAAGATGTTGAAGAGTACCGTACGTCGAAGCTGAAGAATCAAATGAACGAAGACGGTCAATATTTGAGCATAAACCAAGAAAAAAGAATAAAGATGTTGAAGAGTACCTTACTTCGAAGCTGAAGAAGCAAATGAATGCAGACGATCAATTTTTTAGCATAAACCAAGAAAAAAGGAATGAAGATGTTGAAGAGTATCTTACTTCGAAGCTGAAGAAGCAAATGAATGAAGACGGTCAATATTTGAGCTCCAAATGAATGAATACGAAGAGCGTAAAGGTTAGGGCGTCTATGACTCACTTGTTCGATTAGGGCATCTTATGAAAGAAATACAGAATAAGTTTTGTTTTAATTTATCAGTAAAGCTTTTAATCTCGGTTGGAGAAACAAACCGTAGTGGAATCTTAAGTGACATACGCTAAATGTATCCTAAAAAATGGAAAAAATGTGTTGCAGGGAATCGAAGCTTGTTACATTTCATTTATTACTACGGTTGTTCATCTTAACCATTGTAAAATCATTTACAATTTATTTTTTAAATAATGGACTTAAGTGGCACACGCTAAATGTACTCTAAAAAATGGAAAAAGTGTAGTTGCAGGGAATCGAAGCTTGCTACATTTTATTTATTACTATGGTGGTTTAAGTCAACCGTCATTAAATGATTGTTTATACCCCAGCTTTTGCCTGGGCCCAAAATTTTTAACCTATTACAACGGCGTAAAAGGATGCGTTGTAAGCCTGGCGTTGTTGTTTTAGCGTTTTGTAGTAGTGAGTTTTCGTCGTTAGCGGGGAAAACATTAGATAAGTAAATTCTCAATTTCTTGTTGTTCCTTACTGGAATGTATATAATTGCATCATGGGACAACCTTTTTCGGCCATTCCAGAAGATGTCTCTTTGGTGATCCATCTCAAACTTAAATACCACAATCTATAGGGAGAACTGACAACCATCAATGCCAATTTGGAAGAAGTGAAAATAATATATCAATCTCTTCAAAAAGATCAGGGAGAAGGCATAGCCATAAAGCTCAATGTCACTTCCCTCATTGTACAACTCAACAAGATGGGTGTTGTTCAGTGCCTGCCAAAGGCCTAACTACATGAGGCCCACTTATTCAGCCCATTCCATCAAGCCTAAGGTATAAATACCTTCACAAAGGGTTTTTAGGTACACGATCTTTAATCTCCACTTTAACTACAACCATCTTGAACCTTGTACTGACTTGGGCGATGAAGTGATAACCATGCAAGTACCCCTTATTTTTGGATCTACCGTATCGAAGATTAACAACGTCAATTCAAGATTAATGTCTCTGGTTTAAGAGACAATGCGATCCCAATCTCTGATCCATGATTTCTCATTATTGTAGTGCTTATGAAGCTTCGCATCTCCGTAGCTTACTCAATCCTCTCTATTTCTGGTTCCACAACAGAACAGTGGCGTCGTCTGTGGGAACCGACTTCCGGTTCATGTGATAACCACAATTTCACTTTCGATACTCAGATATGAATTCGAAAGCATCTCCTAAGAAAGAATCAGGGTTCTTATGAGCTTAAAATATTAGATTTATGCCACTCGGGTCAATCAAACTCTGATCCAACTCCGACTGATCATTGGTATTAATCCCCAACCATTGTGAAAAGACGCCAATGGACATCCCTAGATATACAGAGTTCTGACTGGGCAGACTCAGTTTGAGTTTATACTAACCAGAACTCTAAATATTCCCCTCCGACCGAAGCTCGCGGAGGAAAATTTATAGATTTGGATCTAGGTCCATCTCAAATTCGGGCGATTTTAACATAATTTATGTCTGAAGAAACACTGCAATACAAATATCATCTTGATCGACTCTGGTAGGATGTCTCATCATCTTAAATATCCCTGTCAACCATGATACTACCACAAAGAATGAAGTTATGAAAGTGACCACCGGCTGGTACAGGGAGACAGGAAGTTCAGAGACAAAATTATGCTCCTGGTCCAGAAACCGATGGTGTAGATGGAAGCTTCAAGCATCAAACCACCGACATGAAAGCAACAAGCCAGCTTCGACCTACAAGGAAAGGCGTGTTGCGCAACTTTATAAACAACTTCTAAAGATGTGAGATGAAGCGAAGCAGAGCTCCCTGACCATCCGATCATCTCGGATACCCCGAAGAGACTCTGAGTCCAAAGATGTCGGTCCAACATGGTCTCAAGAAGCAAAATCGGTTACACTCATCAGAGGTCGTCCATCTCACAAGCCAAGGATCAATCCTTCAGATCAGCTGACCATCAAGCCATCTAGACAATGCATCCGAGGGCAAGTGTTCGAAACATAATCACAATCGACCGCAATATTTAATTAAGGCTTAAATAGTGTTTTCGTCCCTATAAGTTAGCGAGTTTTTGGTTTTCGTCCCTCTAATTTTTATTTTTGGGTTTCGTCCCTATATCTTACTTTTTGCTTCGGTTTAGTCCCTAAAGCCAAAATCCGCAGCTTTCCTGCGAATTTTCCTGCGGATTTTTATTTTAGGGACTAAAACAAATGCAAATGTGAAATATAGGGACGAAAACCAAAAAAAAATTACAGGGACGAAAACCAAAATCTCACTAACTTACAGGGACGAAAACATTATTTAAGCATTTAATTAATTTATTTGTAAATTATTATTATAATAGTGATATATATATTACTATTATATCCTTGATGCTCTGCTTTCTGCTTTGTTCCCTATTTTATACGCCAAAACGTAATTGCATGTAACACCGAATTATAGTACAATCAATGGAGTTGATGCCCAACTTAAATATTTCAGGGGTGTTGTCATAGACGTTTTTCACGTTAAACCAAAGCAATTAAATCTCATCAGCATCATGTGTGCCTCGCATGTACGACCAAAGCAATCAAATCCCCTCGGCTCATTGCATGCCTCCAGGTTTTAGGGGTGTTGTTGGAGACTTTTTTGCACGTTGGACTAAAGCAATCAAATTCCATCAGTGCCTTGTGCGCCTCCAAATTCCCAGGGTGTTGTCCGAGACGCTTTTCACGTCTGACCAAAGCAATCAATTTCCTACAGCGCCTTGAGAATTCAATGGAGCTGTCGGAGATGCTTTGCATGTCTAACTACAATAACCAATTCCTCAATCGGTGTTATCAGAGATACTTTGTACGTCCAAATACAACATTCAAATACCATTTACAAAGAAATACATGCAATTCCGCTAATTTGATGCACCCCTGATGACTTCTCGGCAAGTGTAGTGATATTGTCACAGTAATAGAAAGATCGAACCCACATGGATTATGTTCGAACAAAACAATGATTTGTACAATATTAAATAAAAATAGTAAAATGGGGGTCTTGCAAGTTTTCAGTGCAAAAAGTAAATAAACGAGAAAAGTATGTCACAAAAGCGACCAGGTTGTGCTCTAGAATCCCCTTATCCCCTCTTGTTTATGTACGATGCCTTGAATGAATGGTCTTATCCTTATAATCTTACGCCGAATTAACAAAATCGTTATATCCCTTCCCCTACAAAATAACTCACTAACAACTACTCAGAACTTTATATCCCTAGTTCGCTAACATAAGCAGTTTTAGACAATGTACAGACTGTTAAGTCCATGTGACACTACTTGAGGTCTCCTATCTATATTCAATCGGCGTAAGTAGAACAGTTGCCCTAGGTCTAACACATAGGCTACGAGTCAGGAACCCCTATGTGTCTAAAAACAGATTAACAGAGTATCTCAAATAAAAAGCATTAAGCATAAGAAACAACTGAATAAAATTATAATTCAAAGGATTCATACAAAGTCAAACCAACATATAATTCCAACAAGATTGAATAAGGTTCATCATAACACAACCTAACCTAGAGGAGTTTTAGCTACTCATTATGAAAATTACAGTACCAATTAAATAAAGAAGATAACATAAGAATTCCCTTGTAGGATTGGCCTCCAATGGCTTCCAATGCTTTCAAAATCACCCTTTTATGCTATAAAATCATGTTGAATTGCCAAATTTTGTAACCCTTGTTTTAGTGAAGAAAATCCCCCTTTAAAGTTGTTAGAACAGTTCAGAACACGTCAGAAAAAGCCTAGAAAAAGCAACCATATCATGCGTATTATGAAAGCATTACGCGCGTAATGCATCATTTTTGCCTCTATCGCGCACGCGATGGCGCGCGATGCTGTGCGTGATTATTCTAGTAGTTGTGTGGTTTTTCACCCTTTTCACCAAAATTTTCACTAAGTCTCATTCTTCCATACTTGGTTATTTTTCACTCATTCTTGGGTCTTTCTTCATCATTTTGGCTCCTCTTTCACTCGTTTTCCCCGATTCTTCAAATAATTATATGTAATGACAGACTGTCATCACAACCTCATACTTGAATCTTTTCTTGTCCTCAAGCAACTCACCTGCAACTGCACATTTCAACATACAACAATTCACACAATAACAGTTGAACATCACGATATGTTTTTAGTTACCTGACCATTATTCCAGCTTCTAACATCCATTCGTCATTTTCAAAAAATGTCTGCAACATTGACTAGTATTCAACCTATCTCTCGGCTCACTTAACTCGCTCAATGGATAGAGTTAACACTCAATCAACATGCAAAATATATTAAACTTAGTTTGATCACGTTCTAATAGAGTTAATGATAACAATCATAACACAGACATTTAGAGGGATTTTTCGGTTGTAACTTGGCTTAGGTTTGGTTAGGATATATTTAGAAAAATATGGTTAAACCTTTAGAGTTAAGTTCCTAGTTCTCTCTCATTCATCATACCTTTTTTTGTTGGTACTAGAGATTTGTGATCCTTCTTACAATGTCATTCTTTATTTCTATTTTTCATTTATTCATCATTTTTTTGAAGAAGTGCCTTTTTTCCACTTCTTATTCTCGAAATTTTTTTAAATTTTGGATCAAATTCTCTAGTACCCCCCACCCCAAACTTAAAGCGTTGATCACTTCCAATAGCAACCCCCAAACTTAATCTTTTTCATACAACTCTAAGAAATATACTTCTACCTAACTCCAAAGAAAGGGTGGAAATAATTTTTTTTTCAAGTAATATGGTTAAGAATTTAAGGCTACGTCACCGAAAGAAAGGCTTAGGCTCAAAGTGTTAAGTAAAGGATAATCCTACCACTAAAGGGTGGTTTACAAAGGCTCGGAGTTATATAGAAAAAAATTTCCTCAGTGTGTATTGATCAAACTTGATAACTTAATCAAGAATAAATCAAACCAAAGAAAAAAATAATGAGCTGCATATCCTTAAAATCAGAGAAAGGCAAGTGCCAATGTGACACCCTCAATCTATTACCCCCAAGCTATTAAAGCAGTAAAAGAAAATTCGAAAATTTCATCAGAGTATATTTAAAAACATGGCATAGACCGGGAGGGTCACATCAATTGAAACAAATATACAACACCTGCTCATAAAGATATGCAACAGTGGGGTAGCAATCAACAGAGGAACTCAGTTCCTTACACCCACATTTCAAGTTTTAGAATAAAAGCGGAAAATCTAAAACTGAATAACATATATATATATATATATATATATATATATATATATATATATATATATATATCACATAAAGCATTTCTCTGTTATCAACAGAATCATGTAAATATACAACTACAATGGACAAAGATGCATATACACAACATCACAAAATAGTCCTAATCGATCTCCCGACTACCCGGTGTCACATATCAGAGCCGACCGACAAAAGAATGAAGTCCTAAGCTTCACAAAAAGACCTCCAGCAACTAATCTGCAATGCCTCATAGAGCATTATAAAACAGCAGAAGGGTGAGAAAAACAACCATAATATAAATGTATATAATTATATATTAACATAAAAATACACATATCAAGTATTCTCACCCCTAAGGCCACATGCCAACACATAAAGCATATACAGATTATATTCACATAATCCCATATTCACACATCATGCATATGTTTATACACAAAACATATCATTCATAATTCAAGGCATTTAACACAAATGCACATCAATTCACAAATGCTATCACACGCTCAATCACACAATGTCTCCATCCCAATTGCATATTAATCATGCCCAATACATTTATCACAAATGCTTATCACAGTGTCTCGCACATAATCAACTAAATCATGATTTTCCACATATAACCAATGCAATCATAATTCATGCAGATGTAAAGAGACCGACACAACGACTCTCTATGCAAATGCATATGCGGTACCGACCCCATCAAATCTCATCACTAGTTCACTCAGGAACTCTGCTGGAACCATCGCTCGTTACATCACTGTAACTCCCCGTCGGGCCTACGATGTTCACCCACCGCTCACACCCCACATGCGGGCACACGGTGTTTATGGATCGCTCACACCCCCACAGGCGGGCACACGGCCCGATCGCTCACACCCCACACGCGGGCACACGATCGTCTATAACCATCCCTTTAGGTCCTCAGGCGATTCATACCTCATATTTTTGAGGCTCACGATGTTATAGCAGATTCCCTCCAGAACCACCGTCACTCAGGACGCCACAACAATGCATATCATGATGCTTGGCATACAAGAACTCATGACACCTAATGCATTTTCACACATATATGCAGCCATAAACATGCATATATAATCAAATACAACACCTTGCATTTATTTGCCTTTCGGCCACCATTCATCACCACAACATGTCATCACATGCATTCACATCATATAATATCATACAAGTCATACGATATCCATATCAAAAGCACATTGCATGAAACACATCCATTACACACAATTACAACAACAAAAGTCGGCAAAACGACACTATTCCAAATTCCCGACATAATTTAATCGGCTAACAATTTCCAAATCATCATAATCACGTAGTACAGCTCAATAGCTTTCCAACGATACCAAGAATGTAAAAATCGGATAATCGGAACAAAAGTTACGGACGAAAACGAAAACGATATTTTGAAAAGTCCCATTTTACCATTCTCCTGGCCATACGCGTATTGCCCTGAGCCATACGCGTATTGCCCAAAATCCTCGCCATGCCATACGCGTATTGCCCTAGGCCATACGCGTATGGGCAGAACCATTTTCTTCCCAAAACTCCCATTTTGAACCCCATACGCGTATTGCATCCCCTCATACGCGTAATGCCCTGAAGTGATACGCGTACCATACGCAAATGGGCCGATGGCCGAGCAAAATAACATCTCATACGCGTATTGGCCCATGGCTCGCCCACGTTACGCGTATTGCCAAGGTCCATACGCGTATGAACATGCCCCATACGCGTATGACCTGGAAAAACCAGAAAATTTTCTGCAGAACTTTGTTCTGCGTTTTCTTGCCAAAATTCATCCAATTTTTCACCTATACTCAGAAAATCACCAATACAATGCCTAACAACATGTATCTATCATGTATCAACAACAAGGAACACGAAAACATGATTTCTAACACAATTAAATCAAATTCTAACACTTTCAACAAAAATGGGTTTTGTTATATTTTTCATACAATCCAAAAAAACAACAAATAAACACATACATAATCATACACATGTATAAGATAATTGAATTTCACACCCTTACCCGATTAAATCGATTCCTAGAAGTTGATTTGATCCAACCTAGCTTTTTCCTCTTTTTCTCTCTTTTTCTCTTCTCTTCTTTTTCCTTCTTCTCCTTTCTTTCTTTCTATTTTTCTTCTTTTCTAATTCTCTCCCTTTTCTCTCTTTTACTAACTTAGTAAAAATAATACAAAATGACCCAATTGCCCCTACTCTCAACTATCTCGCAAATGTTCCCAAAACGCGATAAAATATAATCACAATGTAAAATAACATATTATCACACCAAAGTCATAAATAAAAATAATATAATACTCAAAATAATTAAATAGACTCGATTAAATAAAACTAACTAAAACTGGGGCGTTACAGCCACTACTACAAAACGCGCAAACAACAACGTCAGGCTTACAACGGATTGCCTATACACCGTTGTAATAGATGCACGCTTTTTTTTAATCTCGTTAAAAGGCTTTTAATGACGGTTAATATTTAAACCGTGGTGAAATGTGAGGCCTTTCACCACAGGTATGTTTTCAACCGTCATTATAGGTAGCGCATGGTCATGGGTTCAAGTCCCAGCACCAACATTTATGGTTTTTTACATATTTTTTTAAAATACCCACAACCTTTCACCACATGTATGTTTTCAACCGTCATTATAGGTAGCGCCTGGTCATGGGTTCAATTTCTAGCGCCCACATTTATGGTTTTTTTACACATTTTTTCAAAATGCCCACAGCCTTTCACCACAGTTATGTTTTCAACCGTCATTATTGCCTATAGTTTAGTTTTAGGTCTTGAACTTCAAAAAATCGGTTTTAGAGAAAATCGTCTCCTTTTTGAGATCTGTTTCGTGCATCTGAAGCAGAAAAATCGTGCGGTCATTAGTCCCTTACTCTGGAAGAGTTACGGGACTTCACCCTCAAAACCCCAAATTAATCTTTTTTCAATTTTTAATGAATTTTTTTACTGTTTTCATAGTCTCAAAAAATTCTAAAAAAATTCTCAAAATTCTTATTTTACCTAATTAGATTAAATTTCGTGTTTTTAGATTTTTCTAAATTTTATTTAATCATTTTTTCCTATTTTTTCAAAATGCTGAGAGACCTTTCACAACGGGTATTTAAACTAACCGTTGTAATATGTAGCTTTTTTTACTTATTTTTTCAAAATGATGACAGACCTTTCACCACGGGTAATTTAAACTAACTGTCATTATAGGTAGCGTCTTGTCATCGGTTCAAGCCCCAACACCAACATTTTTGGTTTTTTGCTTATTTTTTCAATTCTCATTACCAACATTATAGTGGCGTGCATATTGAGTTTATTCACTATCCTTAAACAAATCTTGGTCGTCCATTTAGTGATTATCAACGGCTAAGACACTACTATTAGTGATCCGCATGAAACCTTAAACTTACATCTTCTACCTCCAAACATCATCTTTCAGTTACGATACTCTATTTCTCCACTAAACCAAATTTCAGAACAAATTTCAGAACTCGAGTTAGCAATGTTAGTTGTTGGTGTTCTTTTTTAATTATTGTTGTTCTTGTTGTTCTTTTTTATTATTGTTGTTCTTGTTGTTATTATTGTTATTATTGTTACTATTGTTGTTGTTGTTGATGTTGTTGATGTTGTTGTTCTTGTTGTTGTTCTTGTTGTTATTATTGTTATTATTATTGTTGTTGTTGTTGTTGTCTTCTTCTTCTTCTTCTTCTTGTTCTGATTCTTTTTCTTGTTCTTCTTCTTCTTCTTGTTGCTGTTGCTGTTGTTGTTGTTGTTGTTGTTCTTATTGTTGTTCTTGATGTTCTTACTGTTGTTCTTGTTCTTGATGTTCTTGCTGTTGTTCTTGTTTTAATGCTGCAATTTTTTTATATTTTATTAAAAGACATACAACAACGGTTTTTTTCAAATAACCGTCATTATAGGTAGTTCTAATGCTGTATTTTTTTTTATTTTATTAAAAGACATGCAACAATGGGTATTTAAAATAACGTCATTATAGGTAGCGCGTTTTCCATTTTTTTACAACGGTTACTGGGCTGTCATTGTACGTACGCATATACAACAACACTCTACATAACAACACCTTCGCCCGCGTCATTATATGTCATTTCCAACCGTTGTTAAATGGATTTTTTGTAGTAGTGTGCATCCCCAACTTGGTGAAAAAACACTCGTATAACGGAACTGAACAACCCTTAAATGAGTTACATATCCTCTCCCCCTAGCCTACTGGGAGAATCAACCAATCCGGGGGTCGCCAACCGTAATCTCAACTTTTGTTATTGCCTCGATAATATTCAAGATGGAAGGAGTCCCAACCACTTTAGTGTCCACCCAGTGGTATCTATCAGCATTAGCCAGCTCGATTAGGCGGAATCCCTTCTGGGCCAGTTCATCAGCTTTATAATGGTTATTAGGACTTATTTAAGATATAACGTTAGATTGTCCCTAGCATTCCAAATGACGCGTGATTTCAAAATTGCATGGCTCGCGACCATTTCTTCGCATATACAGCTTGAAAAAACTATTGGCATGTTCCCTCCTTTGACAGAAAGTTTCTATTTCTGCCACAGAAAGTTTCTATTTCTTCGCATATTGTGTTGTCTTCGATGGATGGTAAGATGGTTATGGATATTTCTGCATAGGGGTCGGTAATTACTTCTTTGGTTTGTTTAAATTGTTCTTTGACCATTTATGGTAAAGGATTTGTGATGGATTAGGTGTGTTACAGTAAGAGTTCTTAGGTGGAACATTGGAAATCTGTAGGAATGATGAGACCCATGGATGTTTCAGAATGGAAGTGTTGGGTGAAAGGTTTGAATGGTATTCATGGGATACTAAGTAGATGGATGTTTTGGTTATGTGTATGATTGGTGAATCGTGGCATTGATGTAATAAGGTTGTGTGACAAGGAGGTTGGTATTCTTGTTTTGTTGATGTTGTTGAGGCCTTGTTGTGTCGTGGAACTTTATGTTCTTGTTTGTGTTGTTGCCTCGTTTCCATTGTGTTGGTTCGAGTGCGGGTGGCTAATTCCTGTGTGAGGAATTAGAGGTGGGTTACCTACGGTGATGGTAACGATCTTGTTGTGTTTTGGTTCAAGAGTGAACCTGTGAGTGATGTTCTGTGTATTCTTTGAGTAGTGAGTTTGTCGTCAAGTGCATTGTATGGGCTTTGCAGCTTGTCCTTATTGTTGTCGTCGTTGTCGTGTCATTGTTGTATCTGATGTTAGCAAGGTGTTTGTCAGTTGTGTTATTCGTGGTGTGCCTTTTGTTGGCATGTTGGTTTGTTAGTCGGATGCGAGAGTCGTGTCCGGAGTTGTTCGTCTCGGTTATATTTTCGAGGACGAAAATCTTTAAGTGGGGGAGAGTTGTAACGCCCCAGTTTTAGTATTTTTATTTAATCGAGTCGATTTAATTATTTTGAGTATTATATTATTTTTATTTATGACTTTGGTGTGATAATATGTTATTTTACGTTATGATTATATTTTACCGCGTTTTGGGAACATTTGCGAGATATTCGAGTGTAGGGGTATTTTGGGCATTTTGAGTTATTTTGTTAAGATAGAAAAAAATAGAAATAGAAATAGAAAGGAGAGAAAATAGAGAGAAAGAAAAATAGGAAGAAAGAAAGGAGAAGAAGGAAAAAGAAGAGAAGAGAAAGAGAGAGAAAAAGAGGAAAAGCTAGGGATCTCCAAATCAACTTCTAGGAATCGATTTAATCGGGTAAGGGTGTGAAATTCGATTATCTTATACATGTGTATGATTATGTATGTGTTTGTCTGTTGTTTTGTTGGATTGTATGAAAAATATAACAAAACCCATCTTTTTTGAAAGTGTTAGAATTTGATTAAATGTGTTGGAAATTATGTTCTTAGTGTTCATTCTTGTTGGTAAATGATAGATACATGTTGCTATGCATTGTATTGGTAATTTTCTGAGCGTAGGTGAAAAATTGGATGATTTGGGGTGGAAAACGCAGAAACTCGTTCTGCAGAACTTTTCTGGTTTTTCCAGGTCATACGCGTATGGGGCATGTTCATACGCGTATGGACCTTGGCAATACGCGTAACGTGGGCGAGCCATGGGCCAATACGCGTATGAGATGTTATTTTGCTCGGTCATCTGCCCATTTGCGTATGGTACGCGTATCACTTCAGGGCATTACGTGTATGGTGTTGTGCAATACGCGTATGGGGTTCAAAATGGGAATTTTGGGAAGAAAATGGTTCTGCCCATATGCGTATGGCCTTGGGCAATACGCGTATGGCATGGCGAGGATTTTGGGCAATACGCGTATGGCTCAGGGCAATACGCGTATGGCCAGGAGAATGGTAAAAATGTGATTTTTCAAAATGTCGTTTTCGTTTTCTTCCGTAACTTTTGTTCTTATTATCCGATTTTTACATTCTTGGTATCGTTGGAAATGTGAATAGTGTTGGGAAATGTGAATAGTGTTGGGTTGTCGACTTTTGTCGTTGTAAGTGTGCATAATTGTTGTGTATTATGCTATGTGCTGTTGATTGGGATGTCGTGTAACTTATGTGTCGTTGTGTGATGAAAATGCATGTGATGACATGTTGTGGTGATGAATGGTGGCCGAAAGGCAAATAAATGCAATGTGTTGTATGTGGTTGTATATGCATGTTTGTGGTTGCATATATGTGTGAAGATGCATTGGTTGTCATGAGTTCTTGTGTGTCAAGCATCATGATATGCATTGTTGTTGCATCCTGAGAGACGGCGGTTCCGGAGGGAATCAGCTATAACATCGTGTGCCTCGAAAATATGAGGTATGAATAGCCTGAGGACCTAAAGCGATGGTTATAGACGATCGTGTGCCCGCGTGCGGGGTGTGAGCGATCGGGTCGTGAGCCCCTCGTGTGGGGTGTGAGCGATCCATAAACATCGTGAGCCCCTCGTGTGGGGTGTGAGCGGTGGGTGAACATCGTAGGCCCGACGGGGAGTTACAGTGATGTAACGAGCGATGGTTCCAGCAGAGTTCCTGAGTGAACTAGTGATGAGATATGAAATCTTGGAGTCGGTACCCGCATATGCATTTGCATAGAGAGTCGTTGTGTCGGTCTCTTTGCATTTGTATGAATTATGATTGCATTGGTTATATGTGGAAAATCATGATTTAGTTGATTATGTGCGAGACGTTGTGATATGCATTTGTGATAAATGTATTGGGCATGATTAATATGCAATTGGGGATGGAGACATTGTGTGATTGAGCGTGTGATAGCATTTGTGAATTGATGTGCATTCGTGTTAAATGCCTTGAATTATGAATGATATGTTTTGTGTATAAACATATGCATGATGTGTGAATATGGGATTATGTGAATATAATCTGTATATGCTTTATGTGTTAGCATGTGGCATTTGTGGTGAGAATACTTGATATGTGTATTTTTATGTCGATATATATAATTATATGCATTTATATTATGGTTATTTTTCTCACCCTTCTGCTGTTTTATAATGCTCTATGAGGCATTGCAGATTAGAGTTGATGGAGGTCTTTTTGTGAAGCTTATGTCTTCATTCTTTTGTCGGTCGGCTCTGATATGTGACACCGGGTAGTTAGGGAGGCCGTTTGTGAAAATGGTGTATTATGTATATATATATCTTTTGGCTTGTGCATGTATAACTTGATGTATGACCAACTTTTCATGTGATATATATATATATGATATTCAGTTTTTAGATTTTCCGCTTTTATTCTAAAAACTTTGAAATGTGGGTGTAAGGAACTGAGTTTCCTCTGTATGTATGCTACCCCACTGTTGCATATCTTTATGAGCAGGTGTTGTATGTTTTGTTTCAAATTGATGTGACCCTCCCGGTCTATGCCATGTTTTTAAAAATACTCTGACGAAATTTTTAATATGTGCCTAAATGATTATGTGTTTATTTGGGGGTATAGAAAGGGGGTGTCATACGCAAATGTTCCCAAACGCGGTAAAATATAATCATAACGTAAAATAACATATTATCACACCAAAGTCATAAATAAAAATAATATAATACTCAAAATAATTAATTCGACTCGATTAAATAAAAATACTAAAACTGGGGCGTTACAACTTTCACACATATATGCCACCACAAACATGCATATACAACCACATACAACACATTGCATTTATTTGCCTTTCGGCCACCATTCATCACCACAACATGTCATCACATGCATTTTCATCACACAACGGCACATAAGTTACATGACATCCCAATCAACAGCACATAGCATAATACACAACAATTATGCACACTTACAACGACAAAAGTCGACAACCCAACACTATTCACATTTCCCGACATAATTAAATCGGCTAACAAATCCAAAATCATCGCAATCACAAAGTACAGCTCAATAGCTTTCCAACGATACCAAGAATGTAAAAATCGGATAATCAGAACAAAAGTTACGGATGAAAACGAAAACGACATTTTGAAAAATCACATTTTTACCATTCTCCTGGCCATACGCGTATTGCCCTGTGCCATACGCGTATTGCCCAAAATCCTCGCCATACCATACGCGTATTGCCCAAGGCCATACGCGTATGGGCAGAACCATTTTCTTCCCAAAATTCCCATTTTGAACCCCATACGCGTATTGCACAACACCATACGCGTAATGCCCTGAAGTGATACGCGTACCATACGCAAATGGGCAGATGGCCGAGAAAAATAACATCTCATACGTGTATTGGCCCATGGCTCGCCCACGTTACGCGTATTGCCAAGGTCCATACGCGTATGAACATGCCCCATACGCGTATGACCTGGAAAAACCAAAAAAATTCGGCAGAACGAGTTTCTGCGTTTTCCACTCCAAATCATCCAATTTTTCACCTACACTTAGACAATTACCAATACAATGCATAGCAACATGTATCTATCATTTACCAACAAGAATGAACACTAAGAACATAATTTCCAACACATTTAATCAAATTCTAACACTTTCAAAAAAGATGGGTTTTGTTATATTTTTCATACAATCCAACAAAACAACAGACAAACACATACATAATCATACACATGTATAAGATAATCGAATTTCACACCCTTACTCGATTAAATCGATTCCTAGAAGTTGATTTGGAGATCCCTAGCTTTTCCTCTTTTTCTCTCTCTTTCTCTTCTCTTCTTTTTCCTTCTTCTCCTTTCTTTCTTCCTATTTTTCTTTCTCTCTATTTTCTCTCCTTTCTATTTCTATTTCTATTTTTTTCTATCTTAACAAAATAACTCAAAATGCCCAAAATACCCCTACACTCGAATATCTCGCAAATGTTCCCAAAACGCGGTAAAATATAATCATAACGTAAAATAACATATTATCACACCAAAGTCATAAATAAAAATAATATAATACTCAAAATAATTAAATCGACTCGATTAAATAAAAATACTAAAACTGGGGCGTTACATGTGACGATGATTACTCATGCAAAAATGCTCTCAGAGAAAAGGTAGCGACTCAAAGGAAATAGGGGAAACTCAGTCTATGAGATTTAAAAAAGTTTCTCTACATTTCCCCTATCCTTATATAGGCAAATGAAACCGGAAGGGTCAAATTGAAAGTAAAAAGAAAGTGTGAATCAGCAGTCAGATTTCATATTGTGAATACAACCAAACTCTAGTGCACATTAAGTTGCGTCACGTCACACCATACCCTTACAGGTCACGCCTCAAGGAAAAATCAATGAAATGATTCAATAATCGGAGTGCATTTAATGCTCACGTACTGCTAGAAGACTCCCTTGGCATCCAGAATGCCCGAAAAGTCTTGAGGGCAACTGTTTCGTGTTAGCCAAAGGCACAATTACATGAGACCCACTTACTAAGCCCACTCCATCAAGCCCCTGGTATAAATACCTTCACAAAGGGTTTTCAGGTACACAATCTTTAATCTCCTCTTTCACTACAACCATCTAAACTCTAAACTGACTTGGGTGTTGGAGTACTAACCATGCAAGTACCCCTTTTTTTATCTCAAGTACCGGAGATTAACAATACCGATTTAGGATTAACGTCTCCGTGTCAAGAAACACCATGATCATAACCTCTGATCCATAACTTCTCATTATTGTATTACTTAGGATGCTTTGCTCCACCATATCTTCCTCAATCCTCTCAATTTCTGGTTCCTCTGCAGAACACATGTCAATCTTCCAAAAAATGGGTAAATGAGGCCACAAGAAGCAGATAAATAAGCGGCGGGTACCCCGCCTGGTTATTTTTTATGTTCCTCAATTGTATCAAATGTTGTGCTTAAGTCATTTACCATTTATACGCTTGTATCGCTATACAACAACAAAATGAAATAATGTTTTATAAAGACATTATTTTCTCTGTAAATGTGTGTAGCAACATGAAGTCTGAGGTACAACCAAAGATATTGATGCCCGACACATATAAAGTCAGGGGTGCTGTCGGAGACACTTTGTATGCCTAACTAAAGCAATCAATTCCCCACATAAATGCAGGGGTGTTGTCAGAGACGCTTTGTATTCCCGCCTAAAGAAATCAATTCCCCACATAAAGTCATGGGTGTTGTCAGAGATGTTTTGTATGTCTGGATAAAACAATCAGTCCCTCATATGCAAAAATTGCCCACCTCGTCTAGAAGCTAACCACTCCAGATGTCGCGGTGGATTTCCATGCGTCTACCTCTGACCGAGTGTTCATCTACAAGGGGGAAGGTAAATAGACCATTGGCCAAGAATTGCCCCAGTGACGTCCAATGAACTTCGATGGAAGATCTCGTAAGTTCAAAAAGATTTGGAGCTTTGCACTCAAGGCTGTGATTGGCACCTCAAAACAAGTTATAAAACATATTAAATTTACTTTTCTTCCATTGTTACAACAACGTCCTATTAACTGGGAGGGAAAACCTCACAACTTTATAAGGACCAATGCTTTAAGAGGTAAAATAAAGTTTTTATGTCAACCCCGATGGAAGACCTCGTGAATTCGCGAAATTCGGAGCTATGTGTTTAGTACCTTACACAAACATAGCTTAAAACGGGTAACAAAAGGTATTTCATCTAATAAATAAGTCTTTCCTGCATGCTCTTTCATTATGCGGTACTATCATACAAGTGTCAAAAAAAATTTCTAAAAAGGGGCGCCGCATAAAACTCTTGTCAGTTCTACTTCCGCAGAAAAAATGATCTTCACGTACACAATAGATTGATTCAATCAGATTTTCTCCCTGGAAATCATTAGCTGGTGGTGAAAATACTCTACTTGATCCAAAACATTTTCAAATGACTGCAAAACCGACTCTAGGGTGGAACACGTATAGTCGGTCAGCTACCGAGCTATAAAAGCATTCTAAGAATGTAAGAACTCTATTTCCTTGTGATCAGCTTCATGATTGCTTCGAACAATGGATATAGCTTTTTTTCATCTCTACAGTCTTCACTAACTAAGCCACCTGATTAGGAAGAGAGCTAGCGAGCTTCAGGGGAAGCAAACCATCCTTCACTCTGTAGAGAGAGGTAGAAGTTTCTTTTATTTCATGAAGGTACTTATCCTGTTGAAACTCCAAGTCACGGATTCAATTCTCCATCCGATGTTTTTCAGTATGGTACCAGTCGAACCTAAAGGCATTCCAATGGCCAGACGCACCTATGGCCAGAGCAACCGACGCGCCCCAAGAATTCATGACCAGTTTTCCCATCTATTCCTTCAAAATGAGTCCGGAAAGACTAGCTAAATAAGCATGATCCTCATCCAAAAGAGGTAACTGACAACTTCCAATAAAGCGGGAGCTAGATCCCATTAGTAAGGGGCCTTTAGTCTGACCTGGAGCATTTGACAAAAGTGACAGGTTTTCTACAACAACATTACCCATGCACATTGCACAAAAATAAGTAAAGAATATAAATCCTTGCAAATAGAGAGATATTAAAGGGGAAAGAAAAAGAAGAAAGAGAGAAAAAGTAACTATTCGTAGAGAAACAAAGAGCAAATAAAGAGAAATCAAAGAAAAAATTTGAGTGATCATTTATTGAAAAAAACTTTTTTGGAAGATTATTTGATCTACTTAGTCTCTGGTTTGTTTAATTACCCATTGGATTTGTTACCTTGTTATTTACTTTCATTTGCCAAATTTTAACTAAATTTCCATTAATCTTGAGAATTTCTTAACACACCACCCATGTTTCTTAGGCACCACATAAATTTCCCTTTTTGCCCCCTGATTCTGGATGTGCACATCCGGACGCACCAATTTTTTTAAAAAACGCTGATGCGTTCCGGAAGTGCACATCCGGAAACATTCCCGATCTGCAGATCCGGAAAACAGCAAAACTTTATTTTTTTAAAAAAAATCGGTTTTGTTTGTTGGTCGCATATGTTAATATATCGTCGCAACTTAATATACATTCGACAACATCCATATATAAAATAAAATGATATAGTCAAAATACATTACATACATGTAATATAAATAAAATACATCAAACAAAAAACTACTGCGTATGGTGAATGATCTCTCCTGGCTCCCCTGCTCCTCTGCCCCTACCCGTCATCCTGGCTTGATGTCTGCGGTACTGAAGGGCCCCCCGAGCAATCTCAATAATCCTATCCACGACAAGTCTAGCACCAGATCCCTCAGGGAGGTGACCATCCGCAATGGCCTGCCACGCTATCTGCTCTATCTCACGACAGCGAGGTAGGACATCCTGAGTATGGTCCAGCTAAGACTGCCGCTCCTCTAGTATCTCCTGATGAGCAGGTCTGGGTGGTGATCCATCAGCAGTGGGCACCATGCATGAGTGTGAGATAGTGTAGAACCACATGATGTACCCGGCATCAACGCTCCAGTCTCTCGGCGCTCTGGTCGCCCGAGCCTCTTCCGGTACTAAGTGGGACTAGAAGTCAACATATATCTCATCTATCTGCACGCGGGTCAAGGCTAGAGGAGCAGACTCAGAAGCATCCTGGGGATCGTCTGCGTGTAACCGAACTGACGCAAGACGCGCTCCAGCAGGTATCGAGCAGTAATGGTCGAACTGCATGCCAACCATCTTTAGAACAGCCAAACCTCATCGAACGGGCGCGTCACACGATGATCGGCATAGGGGTGATAAAAAATGTCCTCAGTAACCATCCGATCACGATACACTCTGTAGGGATCCGACACCTGGTCCCTATGAGCAGGAGAAATGCAGCAGCACGTGGCATATCCTCAGTGTACCCGTCGACACTTCCCCAACCAGTAATCTTGGGAAAGTGCTATAATCTCCACGCCTGAAATGGAAAACATAACATGAGTGTCCAACATTATAATGAATATAGAAAGAAAAGAAATGAAAAAATGACTTAGAATATTAGATTGTTACCACGTATAGCGTATAGCTGCCTGCCACACTCTTGGCTGCCCAGAGGCAACCATCTGAGAGCCTAACATACGTGTATGCTAGCGCAGCCGCTCCCCAGTTGTACCTATGGATCTCTGTCTGATCCAAAAGGTACCTGAGGTAGACGACATCAACATAATAGGCGTTGGTGTCCACAAAAACCTGCGTGCCGAGCAAAAATAAGTAGTAGCATCTCGGGGCACACTGCCTGTGGATCTCGACCTCAGCTGCATCCCCTGCTGCCTGTCATGCCTCGTCAAGGTCCTCCAAATCTGCGTATCAGAAAGGAGAACCGGACATGTGCGTCTCTCAACTGGGTCACCTCCGCAAGTGCATCCGCTAGGGTAGCCCCAAGCTCCACAGTCAGCATCTCCACCGCGTCCGCCTTCGTCCTTCTACCGTGACGGAGAAGGGTACCCGTGATCGGTAGATGTAAAAGGCACGAGATGTCGTCGAGTGTGATCGTGATCTCGTCGTACGGCAGATGGAATGAGGATGTCTCAGGGTGCCATCTCTCAACAAAGGCCATCAGCATACCGTATATGATCTGGGGATACCCAATCTTAGACAGGCCTCTAAGACCAGAGGTAGCAAGTGCAGACGTGAACCACGCATCCCCTGGCAGCGCCGCAAGCATGTCTATAACCTTGCCCCCATGGTTATAGAACTTCTGGGAATCCTTCTCCTGAAAATTTCCAAATAAAACAATGTTACAAATGAACATATTTTCAACGAAAACAATTCTATAAATAAACCGAGAAAGGTTACCTCTCCTAGCCAGACATATCTGACAGTATGCTCAGAGTACCCCACGAGTAGGGACATATCAGACGGACCCCCGGGGTAACCGTCCAGCTCATCGAAATCGTCATCGGCGTCACCACCCTCATGTGCTGGTTGATCACCCTTAGGAACAGGGGATGAAATAGGAGCAGCTGATGGAGTTGGAGTCTCCCGACGACGCCAACGTGCGGGCTGGGACCCTGATGAACTACTAGTTGAAACACGACGCCTCCGAGATGTAGAAACGGCGGCTGACGGAGGAGTGGGTTGAACCTGTGATGTGGAAGTGGCCTGAACCTGTGATGTGGATAGCTGTGGTGTAGGATATCCCTCAGCTGTAGGGGCTACCCCAATTCCCTCTGCACCGGAAGCCTCGGCTGTAGACTGTATCCGCTCACGTCGGACAGATGTGTGCTGAGCTGTCCGTCCTTGTATTAGACGATCGTCTCTGCCAGCCATCTAATCTGCAAAGCATAATAAATAAATTAGAATTTTTTAAAAATAATTAAACAAAAACAAACAAACAAACTGAAAAAAAACCAAGTGTCTTCCGGATGTGCACATCCGGAAATATGCAAAAATTTTAACGTTGGTTGTTTTCGGATGTGCACATCCGGAAGCACTCAGAATATTTAACGTTAAAATCTTTCCGGATCTGCACATCCGGTACGTATTTTAAAGTTAAAAAATGGCAACCATGGCTACTGTACCATGCAAAAGGGCATTTTAATGTCCTGATCGTCCGTTTGAAGCAGAAAACAAGACCTACATTGCCTATAACCTATGTTATTCATACCACCTAACAATTTCTACACCTAAATGTCTACTCTAAATCGATTACTCGAAAATAACTCCGAAACTCTATAATTTGAAAACTTACCGATTAAAATGAGATACAGAGGATTTGGAGTGTCTTAATCGTTGTAGAAGTTGCTCTGCGCCGAACTCGAGTGGAAAAAATCGAGATTTGTGGGATTGAGAATTTGAGAGTTTGAGGAAAATGAAAAAGTGAAGAATGAGGGGGAGGAAGAAGGTCTGGCGCGAATTAATAAGAAATCCTTCCGGATCTGCAGATCATAAATGTTTCCGAATATGCATATCCGGAACACATCAACGTTTTTTGAAAAATTGGTGCGTCCGGATGTGCACATCCGGAATCAGGGGGCAAAAATGAAATTTCACGTGGTGCCTAAGAAACTTGGGTGGTGTATTAAGAAACTCTCTTAATCTTAATGTCTACTTTGTTTGAATACTTTCAAATTTATTGAGACCAATCAATTGTTTAAGTGTGTGGGAGTCTCATGACACATAAATTAGTTGATATTTAAACTTTGAAATTTTCAATTTATTAATTTTGTTTTAGAAACTTTTTATATATTTATGTGATTTTGGATTTCAAGAGCGAAACATGAAATATACACCCTCTGGTCACTATTATAATTAAATTTAACTTTTTGTGGTATATTTGACTATTAATGTATCTAGTCCATATATAGACTAGATACATTAATAGTCAAATGTACCACAAAAAGTTAAATGTGCTTATAATAGTGACCGGAGGGTGTAAGCATTTTTATGGAGAATACTCTTAGAAGAATGTATATGGTCAAACTACTTATTGTTAGGATCAAACTAAGAGAGAAAAAAATGTAATACTCCTTCCGTTTTTTATTATAAGTCGTTTTTTACTTTTCACACATATTAAGAAACGTAATAATTAAGGTATAGAAAAAAGAAATTATGAAGAGTTTTATAAAATTGTCCTTCATTAATGATATTGGAAAAACAAATTTACATAATTAAAAGAAGAGAGAATAATAAATATTTAAGGGTATAATAGGAAAAATAACATTAATGATTCATTGATATTATAAACGACTTATATTGTGGTACAAAATATTTTATCAAAATGACTTATAATAAAAAACGGAGATAGTAGAGAACATGATCAAGTAGTGGTAATAAAACACAACCATGTTATTGAGTACAAGTAAATAGGAAGAACTCTAAAAGGAAAAACACAAACACACACTACACTAGGAAACATGTCAAGCTCATGTTGGGTAACACGTTTGTTTTGAACAACACAATCATGTTTCCCATCAGATATTCAAACTATCATTTTAAATCTGTATTATGCAGCTGCTAAGAAATAGTTTTGGACTTATGATTCCTCTAATATATAAATGTCATAAATCTTCTATTTTATGCATCACAACCTACTTATAATATATTTGGCTTCTTAGAGTTATTTCATTTTATTTACTTTCCATTATCATCATTGCTATAAGCTTTTGCATTATTGCTTCTTAATTCAACTAGCGGCACGGGTATCCGTCAGTGACGCACATTTGTTTTTATTTAAAATTTGGAAAAAAAATAAAATTAATAAAAATTAGTAAATATAAAAATATAATTTATATTTAAAAAAAATAAAATCAATAACCGTAAGCATCAGTTGATAAAAAAAATATTTATGCAATAATATTATAGCACTTGTAAATATTATTTTTATTGTATAAATAAATATTAATAACATAAATAAATATATTTTATGTAAGTATTATTACAAATATCTATTTCGTGCGATACTCATAACAATACCCGTGTGGTTGCTCGTTTACTGGTGTTTTAAGTGCATTTGTTTTTTTTATAAAAAAATAGGTTTAATAAAAATTAATAAATATAAACAATATAATTTATATATTAAAAAAGAAAGAAAAATCAATACCCGCGGGTATCAGTTGGTATTTTTTTATATAAACATTTATGCAATGATTTAGTTTTATAAATATCAAACAATATCAATACCATTTGGATCATAAAAGGGGTCTGTATCAAACCAGTACCGGTACCCGTACCCTATATTTGGAGGGTAAATATATATATATATATATATATATATATATAAATATTTAGATCAATCGTATATAAATTTTTTTATTTTATATTGTTATTGGCTTTAAATATTCTAATAACTTGTATTGTGTCATAAAGCACGATTTTTTTATATATAATTTTTTTTATTTTAATATTTTTTTTAAATGGCAAGTTAAAATACATGTTTAGAATTTGAAAAAAGAAAGAAACATTAAATGGTATTAATCAGCCATAAAAATGATTTTCCCGATTTTCCAATGTTTTTCTTTGTTAAATCATATAAAATATTTAATTAGGAGTGTTCTGGACTGGACCAATGGCTAGAATTGCCCCAATCCGCCTCTACCACAGAGCGGCCCAAATGACCTAAGTCCAATCCACAGAGGGGCAAAAGTTACCATTCTGCCCCTCCTACCGGGCAAGGAACACAACGTTCCTCCCCAGATATTCTGCCCGTCACGCACGGCTTCGCTGCTCCCCGAATAGCCATGGGCAGGTGCCCGGATTCACGCCTATGCCCCGCATAACGGCTAGTTTCTGGCACCCTGCCCGACATAACGGCTAGTTTGGGCAGTTACCTATTATTTGGGGAAAACGGTTATTTCGCCCCGAAAATAGTACCGTTGGCCACGCGCTGGGGGCTCTATATAAACCCTCTCAATCCAATAATCATACTAAGAACACACTTTGTACTTGCCCCTTTTTCTCTGACCCTTTCTTACTTGAGCGTCGGAGTGCCTTGCAGGTACACCCCCTTCCTCTCCTCACTCACAAGCCGGACACCTTGCACGCCTGACGACCAGTATCCGTCCGAGCACCTTGCCGTCTGACGACCAGCTTACGTGGACCTGTTCGAATACTTCGGATCAAAGAGTATTATTGATAAATTGTAAATAATGTTATATGAAAATTAATAAAATATTTTCCCGGTATTTTCACATTCATGTAAAATTTTATACAATATTTTTATGCGTGTATCACATATAATAAATTAAAAAATTAAATATATTTAGTATCTTCTAACTATAAGAGAAACAAAATTATTTAGTGTCATATATACCATTGATTGAATTATTATTGCAATATTAATAAAATTTATTGTTCTTTAAAACATTAATTATTTTTTAAATATATTTATAATATAATTACATTCATTTCTTCTTCTTCAATAAATAATTAAGAGTATTATTTATAAAATTATTATTGTTACATTAAACTCTAAAATTGATAAATATTAAAAAAAAAATATTTTTTCAGAAAAAATAATTAAAAAAATAATATAACAAAAAGTATGTTGAATAAAGATATGAAAATAAATTGATGTGATACTTTTACTATTAATATGTTAAACTAATAAAAAATATTGATATTACAATATAGTAAATCTATATTTATACTGACCTATATCTATAATGACTTTTTATTTATGCACATGATCCTTGAAATTCAAAAATAAAAAATATTTAATGTTTTATTAAATGAATCATTCATTTGAAATATTTAATGTTTTATTATATATATTCTAATTTAATTATATTTAATACATATATATTTTTTTCAAACTCATTTATTTATCTCTAATGTATAATAAAATGCATTGAATCCAAATTTATGTATATGATCCTTGGCAGGACCATAAAAATCTATAAAATTAAATAGAAATCCTTAAAAAATTATCATCGCTAATACTAATTTATGTACTTTTAATTTTATAAATATTGCAGGAAAAATAGGATAGCATGTTTGTTTGGAAAGAAGAAAACCCAACTTTGCAAGCAAAGTAGGATAACAGGTCTATGAACCTATAGACATGATGGAAAAAGAGGAAAATAAAATATATTTTATTTTTAAAAAACAAACGGAAAAAAAGCAAGAGGCAAAAAGCCCCAATGATGCAATAAAATGTCCCACCTTTAGCATTCACGCATCAAATGAGAGAAACTACTTGTTTATAAATCTTAATCCTTAAACTCACTCAAATTTAAGTACTTTAGCGTTTTGATTTTTTAATGCACCACTAATATATATAATCGAAGCATTAACATAGAACAGAGATTCGAGATTCATAGTTAGTAATTATTCTGATCCAATATTCAAATTATAACATAGATTTCGGATAACAAATCCAACGGGTCCTATGTCTATACAGACCTTAACAATAAACTTATGCAGTAAAACAAACATAAAAAGAAATAGGAATAACAGACCAATTCAGTAATTTTTTCCACGAGAATTCCTATAATGTACTAATTGATAGTATACAATCCTACCAATATTTCAAAGTATTGCTTGAAACAGTCATTGTAATATTGTTACCTATGTCTATAAACATGATTCTACATCACTAAAATTAAGCCATACCATACCTGCACATCATGTAACAAATCGGTAGCAGACTCGCCACCAACCACTATAATATTATTCCCAATTACAGTAGCAGCATGCTTCGTCATAAACCATTATCACATATAAATTACTTGTTCAGCTGATATCCATGACCATTCCCTCAGATTTCTCAGTACCATCACCAAAAGATTGATTTCTTGATCTTGTCCAGTAAACTTAAAAGAAACATGCATTTATCAGATTGTAAAAACAACTATTCAAGCATCCACTATTTCATGCCTTTCCAATACCAAACGCAAGAAAGCAACAACTTAATAAACTGACTGATGTGCTCCCTCCCCGATTATACAACAACTCTGCAACTGAACCGCGCAATCATTGAGAACATTTGATCGGATTTACATAAACATCATTTGGATAAAGATCGTTGCAAAATAACTACAAGCACTTTTGAACATTATATTTATTTCTAATCACATATGCATCTTAATCCAAGAAAAGGATTACATCACGGTGTATAAAGTTTCTCACTTGCTGCAGTTCAGAAGCATCTAAAAAAATGCAGAGTCAAAGCCACTTGTTAAGGTCACCAGTTACTTTTTCTTCCGATTTACGACAGTCGTGGTAGTTCCAACGACACTTGCTGCTGTTCAGAAGCATCTAAAAACCACAAACTGATATGAAGAGTGAATTAAAAATATATTCCCTGCACAAAATAACTGACATCATATCTTAAGATAAACACAAAGTGATATGAAGAGTGAATTAAAAACAAACCAATAACAAAATCATCTTATTAAATACCGAACCCATAACAATCGATAATAGATTTTTATATTTTCCCCATAGAATCCTACAACAATAACAAAATCAGTCAAAACCCTAACAATCAAAAGTGCAGAGGCCTGCAAAATTTCAACTTATCTCCATTCAGTAAATATCACAAACACATAACACTCACAAAAAAAATTTCGAATCATTTAGCAAAGCATTAAAAAAAACAAAACCTTTTTTCACAGCTCCTGAAACGTATTTTCTCATTGGATCTGCAAGTGCTTCAAGCTCCTGAAATTCCTCAAATAACAAAAATTTACAATTTCTTAAATCTATCATATAAAAAACAAAGTTGCTGACACACACATAAATTACTTGTTTCAAGCTAAAGTTCCTGAATGCTTAAGAAATTACTTGTTTCACAAATTAATATAAGCATCATGGGTAACATTAACAAAGAAATACAGAAGAAAGTATTAGAAATAATTTATATTTTAATTAATATTCACAAACTTGGTGACCAAGTTTGTTAGAGGGTATTTTAGTATTTTATTGTTGTTTTTGTAGCCCTAGTTTTAGCTTATAAATAGGGTAGTGTAGATGTCATTCCAATCATTGTATCTTTATCATTTGTAGCCGTCATTCTCAATATAATATATTCTCTTCTTTTCATCATCATTTTCACCTTGTACACCAACAATTGGTATCTAGAGCTCCGGTTCGGATCAACGGGAAAACACGGGAGACACGAGTGAAACGTGAGGATTTCTTGTGTGATTGAATTTTGGTTCTTGATTTGTGTTGAATCTAGAACAAAATTCTGATCAGAATCATAATTTTTTGATTCTGTGGGTTGGGAAACACTGTGTGTGGTAAGTTCTGAGTGTACTGTACAAGGTTGAAGATGATGAACGACAATAGCGGCATGAACACCAAGCTTCCAGTATTTGATGGCAAAAACTGGAATCGTTGGATGATTCAGATGCGAGTATTGTTCGGTGCTCAAGATGTTCTAGATCTTGTCACCGAATGTTACGTTCCGGTAGCAGCAGATGCGAGAGAGGAACAGAAGAACGCGCAGTAGGATACAAGGAAGAAAGATCAGAAAGCACTGTTCTACATCCATCAGTGTGTCGATGCGAATGTGTTTGAGAAGATTGCAGATTCAACGACGGCAAAGGCGGCGTGGGACACACTGGTCAGATGTTACGGTGGTGATGCATCAGTGAAGAAGGTGAAGCTTCAGTCTCTACGTAAGCAGTACGAGAATCTCAACATGAAGAACAATGAGAAAGTTTCTGAGTACATCTCCAGAGTGATTCTGATCACTAATGAGATGACGGCGTGTGGAGAAACTCTTTCTGAACAAGTAATCATTGAGAAGGTATTGAGATCCCTTACTCCTCAGTTTGATTACATTGTGGTAGCAATAGAACATTCTAAAGATCTGAGCACCATGAGAATTGAAGAGATGCAAAGCAGTCTAGAAGCGCAAGAGTTACGTTTGACTGAGAGAACTTCTGAAAGGGAAGTAGAGCAGCAGACTCTGAAAGTAGTTTCTGATAAGAATCATCAGAAGCATTCTTGGTCAGAAGCCAGGAGAAGATCTGATGGTGGTCAGAAGTCAGAAACCTTAACTTCTGATAGGCAAAAGAATGCTCAGAAGGGAAAAGAGAAGTATGACAAGAAGAAGATCCAATGTTACTGTTGCAAGAAGTTTGGTCACTTTGCTAGAGATTGTTGGTCAAACAAAAAAAGGAAGTCAGAAGAAGCAAATATAGCCAGAAGTTCTGATGATGAATCTGTGCTACTGATGGCTTCTGAATCAGATGATACGAATTTGACAGACTGGTGGTATATGGACACTGGCTGCTCAAATCATCTTACTGGAAATAAGAAATGGCTGGTTGATTTTGATTCTGAGAAGAGGACAAAGATCAGATGTGCTGATGACAAATATCTTAACACTGAAGGTATGGGAAATGTCAGAGTTGTTCTGAATAATGGGAAAACAGCATTGATTCAGAAAGTGTGGTATGTACCTGGCATAAAAAGCAATCTGATGAGCGTGGTACAATTAATTGAGAAAGGTTTTTCAGTTACCATGAAGGACAATCCTCTGAAGCTGTATGACTGTAATCAGAAGCTGATTATGGAGTCAGAACAGGGAAGGAATAGAACATTCAAGGTGAATGTCAGAACTTCTGACTCTGAATGCCTCAGTGCAACAAGTGTTGTGAAAGAAAGTGAGCTGTGGCACATAAGATTTGGTCATCTGAATTTCAGAAGCTTAGAACATCTGAATTCAAAGAAGCTGGTACATGGAATTCCTACAATTAAGAAGCCTGAGAAGTCATACAAAGTGTGCATGGAAGGAAAGTAACCAAGATTTCCATTTGCGTCAAAAGTTGCTCCCAGAGCAAAACATGCCTTGGGAGTAGTACATTCTGATGTGTGTGGTCCATTTCCAGTAGCATTGATCGGAGGGAATAAATACTTCGTGTCATTTGTTGATGAATTCACGAGAATGATATGGGTATCCCTTATTAAGTTCAAACACGAGGTGTTTGCTGAATTCAAGAAGTTTCGAATGAAGGTTCAGAATCAGAGTGGTCAGACTCTGAAGATTCTCAGAACCGATGGTGGGGGTGAGTATAACTCCAAAGAGTTTCAGAAGTTCTGTGAGGAGAATGGAATTGAGCATGAGGTTACTGCTCCTTACACTCCTCAACACAATGGTCTTGCTGAAAGAAGAAATCGTACTTTGCTTGATATGGTGAGAAGCATGCCGAAGGAGAAGAAGCTTCCTCAGAACTTCTGGGGAGAAGCTGTTGCCACCGCAGCATATGTGCTCAATAGATGTCCAACGAAGAAGCTGAAGGAAATAGTTCCTATTCAGAAGTGGACGGGAGAAAAGCAAAGTGTTAGTCATCTAAATTTGTTTGGTTCTGTTTGTTACAAACATGTTCCAGAAGCTAGAAGACAGAAGCTGGATGATAGAAGCAAAGTAATGTTACTGGTGGGGTACCACAGTACGGGTGCGTACAAGCTTTATTGTCTAGAAACTAATAAAGTTGAGTTCAGCAGAGACGTTATTATGAAGGAATCAGAAGTTTGGAATTGGGATAAGTCTCAATCTGATTCTGATGTGAGAACTTCTGAAGAAAGGTCAGAAATAAGAGTTTCTGAAACTGATGGTGATTCTGACTCTGAAGGAGACTCAGAAGATGAAGGTGATTCTGATGATCCAGATTCTGATGATGATCCAGATTCTGATGATGATCCAGATTCTGGTGGTGATTCAGATTCTGGGAATATGCCAGATTCTGAAGATGGTCAAGGTTCTGGAGGAAGTCAACCTTCTGGAGCAAGATCTGTTGAAGGAGAAACTTTTGAGGACAGAACTTCTGAGGTTCAAGCATCCGGAGAAAGTTCTGAACGAGGTCAGAGGCCACAGAGAATCAGAAATATTCCAAGAAGATTTGAAGAGTTTGACATGTTGCAAGACACTGAAGTAGATTCTGAAGGAGAAATTATTCAGTGTCCCATGTTAGTAGACTCTGAACCTGTGAGTACAGAAGAGGCTCTCAAGCAGAAGTTCTGGTTAAAGGCCATGAAAGAAGAACTTGAGGCCATAGAGAGAAACAAGACTTGGAAGCTGACAGAACTTCCAAAGGACAAGAAAGCCATCAGCGTCAGATGGGTTTTCAAGTAGAAGCTAAAGCCAGATGGATCAATTGGCAAATACAAAGCGAGGTTGGTAGCAAGAGGATTTCTGCAGAAACCTGGGCTGGATTATTTTGAAGTGTTTGCACCTGTAGCGAGACATGAAACAATCAGATTGGTGATTGCAATAGCTGCTAACAGGAATTGGCCTCTGATGCATTTAGATGTGAAATCTGCATTTCTGAACGGACCATTAGAAGAAGAAGTTTATGTGTCACAACCTCCTGGATTTGTGGAAAAGAATCAGGAAGGGATGGTGTACAGATTACATAAAGCTTTGTATGGACTGAAGCAAGCGCCTAGAGCTTGGAATCAGAAGATTGATTCATTTTTTAAGAAGCAGGGTTTTCAGAAATGTGAGATGGAATACGGTGTTTATGTTCAACATATTTCTGAAGGCAATATGATTCTGGTGTGCTTGTATGTTGATGACATACTGCGGACCGGAAGTTCTGAACAAGAATTAGCTAAGTTCAAGAAGGTGCTGATGAATGAGTTTGAAATGACTGATCTCGGGAAAATGACATACTTTCTAGGGATGGAGTTCAGATATTCTGAGAAAGGTATCATTTTGCATCAGCTGAAGTATGAACGAGAACTTCTGAAGAGATTTAAGCTGCAGAATTGTAAGGCTGCTATCACACCTGCAGATACGAATCAGAAACTAGATTCTGATTCTGATGGTGAGGATGTGGATGCTACAACCTCCAAACAGTTAGTTGGTTCTCTGAGGTATTTGTGTAATACCAGACCTGATATTTGCTATGCAGTTGGAATGGTTAGTAGATTCATGAGTAAACCCAAGTGGTCCCATTACCAAGCTGCTGTCAGGATTCTGAGGTATATCAAGGAAACTCTGAAGTATGGAGTGTTATTCCCTTCTGGAAGAAAGATTGAATCAGAACTTCTGAGTTATTCAGATTCTGATTTGTGTGGAGACAGAGTTGATAGAAGAAGTACTTCTGGATACTTGTTTAAGTTTCTAGGAGGCCCCATTTCTTGGTGTTCCAAGAAACAACCTGTTGTTGCGCTATCAACCTGTGAAGCTGAATATATTGCAGGTGCTGTTACTGCTTGTCAAGCTGTGTGGATTCTAAACTTGCTGGAGGATCTGAAGATCAAAGTTGACAAACCTCTGAAGCTGATGATTGATAACAAGTCTGCAATTAATCTTGCCAGAAACCCAGTGTTGCATGGGAGAAGCAAGCATATTGAGACCAAGTATCACTATCTGAGAAGTCAAGTTCAGAATAGAGTGTTAGAAGTTCTGCACTGTAGCACCCAGAAGCAGCTGGCAGATGTTCTGACGAAGGCTATCAAGACTGATCAATTCCTTCGCTTAAGGAATGGAATTGGAGTTATTAGTTTTGAGGAAATATAAATTAAGGGATGGTATTAGAAATAATTTATATTTTAATTAATATTCACAAACTTTGTGACCAAGTTTGTTAGAGGGTATTTTAGTATTTTATTGTTGTTTTTGTAGCCCTAGTTTTAGCTTATAAATAGGGTAGTGTAGATGTCATTCCAATCATTGTATCTTTATCATTTGTAGCCGTCATTCTCAATATAATATATTCTCTTCTTTTCATCATTATTTTCACCTTGTACACCAACAGAAAGAAATCATACACACAGTTGAGAAACCCTAAAAAAATGAAAGAGAATCACCAAAATCATACCCACCGCCCGATTTTCCGCAAGCTTGTTCACATCATTCTTCAAAACATTGACTTATCCGTCGAAACCCGGTTCAATACTTCCTGAAAGAACAACAAAACGTTAGATACGAAATGGAAAGACAAATAAATTTGTAGCTTTGCGACGATGCGAAATCAGATTTGAGATCGAGAGCTTGAGATTTGAGATCGATAGATTGATCGGTATCGGTTAGGGTTTTGTTATTTGGGGAAGAACGAAGAAAAGGAGCCATAAAGAAGAAGATAAGGGAGAAGGAAAAAGTAGAGAGAGACAGATAGAGAGAATAGACAAGAGAGACGGAGAGAGGGTGAGCTGAAAAATTGAACAGTATAGTGTAGTTGGGTGAGCTGTAAAATTGAAGGGTGAGCTGTAAAACAGAAAATTGAATTTCAAAATTCAAATTCAAATTGAAGAGTTTCTGTATTTGGGAAAAAGTAGAATTGTGTTTAGAATGAGCGACGTGGCGCGCTGTGGAAAGGGAAGGGAAATTTTGGTATTCCAAGAACAATGAATTTTCTTATATGATAGATTAGGTTCCTTTTAAATAATTTATTTATTGATTTAGTTTATACTTTCATTTACATGTTGTGCTTTAAAATTTATCATGTATGAATAGTCCCGTATTTTGATTTAGAGAAATGATATTCCTACACCATATTTTTACATTTACAGTGTATTTCACTGTTCATCAATACGGTAAACAGTAAAATATTATAATAATATTATTATTTTTTTTTTTATTTCTTTATTTAAAAATACCGATATAAAATTGTCTGATTAATCAACTTTATAATTTTATTAACCAATCTTTTACCTCGTATATAACCGAGTGAAGCTTGGATAATCATGAGTTCTGAAATGAAAAATTCGGTTATTTGACCCTTGCGATTGAAAAGAATGGTTAGAACATGAAAAATAGTAGTAATCATCCAATAACCACTTTTTAATAAATGACATTTAACATTCTGCTATATTCTCACTTAGGAGAGCATAGGGCATTAATTTTTTTTTTAACTTTAAAAGAAAACTTAAGTTATAAAAAAAAAAAAGATATCCCATATTTATTCACTTATGCCAATAATAATAAAAAAAGAATAAAAATATATAATCTATTATTGTGGGAGAACATTATCCCAAGACTTTCTTATTATGAAAAATAGATCATCATATATATAATTATATGGATAAAAGTGGTTAAAACAAAGAAATTCATGAAGAATGTAACAATAAAATTAACTTTTGTAAACCATGTAAAAAAACTCTAGCATAACAACTCCTATAGTTTCTGCAACCCTCACAACACCACGGTCGTCCATTTCATCATTTTACCAAACATGAACTATCAAAACTCAAGTTATAGGGAACACCTACATATTTTTCCTATGTCCCCTCCAGCACTTTATCATGGCAGCATGTTTACCAGTCCATACTATGAAAACATTTATTTTATGTGACATATCATGCTGCAACTTCCCTTGCTTCTCAAGATCACTGTTCACAAGAGACCTGCATCAATAAACACACATGTTTTCCATTTCTTCATCCAAGTTTTCAGCCACTTACTAATCATTTTGTTATGATATACTTTTGCCCAACTAAAGACATCTTTACAGCTCAAGAAAGGGGTTCAAAATTCAATGTATTTTAAATTGTTACAACAACAATTCCAATTCAAAACTAAACAAATATGAAAGAATAGAAATAGAGAACACACGATATTTGATAACGAAGTTCGGCCAATTGTGCCTACATCTCCGACTGCAGAGCAGCTGCAGTTCCATTGTATTAATCAAATTTATGTTTTACAAGTTACAATTTATCATAGCAGCAGAACTCGAGCAACGTATTTACTTATTGGTAAACAAAAATCAATAAAAAGATGGTGTTGTAGTGTCTCCGACAAAACTACGTAAAGTTGTTGCTATGCTTAACTAAACTCTTGAGTCTTTCCAAGATGGCTCCCTACTGTTCTTTGAATGGTGGTGGGGATGCTCCTTTACTGGATGTGTCAAATATAGGATGAATGTGCCTTGACTAATGTGGAGGATCTCTCTGCAGATGTATGGAAATTTTCCGGATATCGATCATTCAAATCATTGGACGGATCTACCTAACATAAAAACAAATGGAGATATTGGGTAAAGCTTGATGTTGTTCATTGATAATAGAACAAAACAGTAACCAGAAGCAAATCAAGTTAAGAATGAATGAGATCTTAGGCACTAATGATGGAGTTGGCCAATGTTTTCTAAGTGAATAATGTCAAAAATAAAAAGAGAAGAGCTAACCATACTTTCAAGGTGCCTTCAGATTCATGTCCCAAAATCTCATCAAAATAGTAACGGTTGCAGCATCTTTAACAAACTCCTTCTCAACGCAAGACATGCCAAAATCAAACATATTTTTAACAAAGGCATTTTCAGAATCTGCAATAAACCAAAAGATAAACTACAGTAAGTAACAGTAACATATTAACTAGAAGCATAGACAACTCATGAACATGTCTTTTATACTAAGAAGAAACTACACATTATCTTTGCATTTGGAAAAGTAGCCAAAACATTTTTTTTCATTTAGAATTTAGAAAGACTAATATCAATATAATCACCATAAAGGGAAGTTCATATATTATTAACAAATACTCATAACCATGAATTCTTGCAGAATGCATCATTTCGTTAAATACTTCACCGGTGATCCTCTTGGTTTGTGAGGTCCAGTTGATCCATATTTTGCAATTCCTCCATATTTCTCCATGACTGTGCCCGACAGTAATCTATAATAAATAAAAAGGAAAGTATCTATTAAGACATAACATAAAAGTATCGATTAACAAAATTGTGTTTGTGTGTAATCTAACAGATTGAGAAAACACATACACTTGTTTTCTAGCTAGCTTGCAATTTGCTCTCTTAGAATCTTCACAATCTTAGAAATCTGACATGTCTGTGGTTGGAATTCTGAATTTCATCCCCCGATCTGAGAATTAATAATATTTATTAACTACATATTTATAACAAGAAATATGAAAGAAGAAGTATTTCAGCTACTCATCTGGACATGATGCAAGGAATGTGAATATGATCAATTCATAATCTATAAGCATGCTAGGAATGTGAGCAATCTTACAATACCCTTTTCTTTGTTTCTTCCGCGCACTTGCTTCCCCTCTTATGACAATATGTTGAAGTCACTTTCCATCCAAGCATTATATCTCTTTAAGATTAGAGATGTACAATCCCAAGCCATGCACAACAATGTTGAGGAAGCCCTGTTATAGGAAAATAATTTGTGTTTAAAATGAATAGAAACAACAGGCAACGATATTCATAGTACTGAATTAGCCATCATCCGTAATTCACTCGCTAGATTTACCCTCATGTAAGAGTTAACAGAAATAATTGATATAAAAACTTGGTTAAATGTTTCATAGGGAATACAAACACTTTTTTGCATTTCTGTTTGTTTGTGAGGTCTATATTATTCCAAGTTCACAAAACCTTTCTTTCCTCGAAAAAGAGTATCCTTTCATTAAGTAGGAAACTATTTGTAATGAGTAGACATCAGAAAAATAAAAGAAGTAATGCAAAACAGATTGAGAAAACACACATACAATTGTTTTGTCTCTCTCTTTGCAATTTGTTCTCTTAGAATCAACCTTCTGATCGAACGGAAATATATTATCAAACATAACAATCAATTCCATAAGGAATCTAAAGAGAAAAGTAAATAACGAATAACATGATGCAAGAAATTTTATCACGATAAACAAAAATAAAATGTTGTAACCAGATAACCAAATTACATAATAGAGTATCTATAATAGCAATTGAAATTCAATACACAAAACCTTTTTTTTCATTTGATAAACTCACATCTAACTGGATTTAAATTTAAAGCAGTATAAATTATATAATAGACAATACATGTTATTAGACTGCAACTCAAATCTAGCTTTTTGTTACTAATATCATGTCTATAACTTGGGGAATTAAGCATTTCATAAAACAAATAGTCACATAAATCATACTCAATGTTCATTTATTCCTTTGTTTTTTTTCCACGTGAATTGATTCTATTAAAAAACAAAAACAAAGAGTAGAATTAGAACTCACAATTTTAGACTTATTGAGCAACCCGTTTATGATATCCTCTTTGAGATTGTGACTTGTATCTTGTTGGAATTATCAGTCCGTATCAACGACCCATGTCAGCAGCAAGAATAAAAGTGGTTTTGACGTGACAACGAGGAAGAATTTCATTTCAATTTGAAACCGAGCTGGAAGGAAAACCTAAATTAGGAAGAAAACGTCATCCATTAACACGTGAAATTAAAAACAATAATTGATGACATTTATAACAAGAAACAAGTATTTTGGTGACTCACCTTCAAGTAATACTCATTCCATGATTTTGTAGTTTAGATATATTTTGGGAATGTGAGAAATCTTACTCCACTCTTCCCCTTGCTTCCTTCGCAAATTTTCTTCCAATAACGGACACACTGTGATATATAGTTCTTTAAGAGAGGAAGGCAGTTCCCCCTTTTCTGGCAACGACTTGAGCTTGTGAGCGGTCAAAATCTCAAGTGAATGGAGAGAGGTGAGATGTTGAAGCCACTTCCCATCCAAGCATTCTATTTCATCAATACTCCAAATCCGTAAGGAAACAAGATTAGTGGGTAGAACTGGAACTTGCTTTTCCATCAGAGCCTTCACAATATCATCATAAAAAAGCCACAACACTGAAAGAGAAGTGAGATGTTCCCAAGTTGTATTCCACCAAATCCCTCCAACTCTGCCAACCGTCAGTTCCCGTAAAGTGATAGGCAAATCATCTATGGAAAACGATTGCAGATTTGGAAGGTCATGAATATTCAATGTTTGAAGGTTAGTTAGAGTCTTTATTGATTCAGGTAGAGAACGCAGATTCTCACAGTTTGACACAGTTAAATCAGTGAGGTTAGGAATGGGCAATCCTCTTAGGGAAACCGACTCTAGTTCACCGCAACTGTATATTCCGATGGTTCTAAGAAACAAGAGATTTTGTTTTGATGAATCTTCTGAAATTAATATGGATTTTAAATGTTTACAACATTGAATAACTAGACTTTTGAGGACGGGGAGAGAGCACAAGGTAAATGATGTCATTGAATTGCAACTATCTTCTATTTGCAAATCCTCAAGTGATGTATAACTGTGAATAGAATCGGGAGAAAGGAATTCCAGATTCACACAGCCCTTAATTACGAGAGATCGTAAGGTTTTGGGAAGACCTTCTCTTGGAAAGGATGTTAGAGTTGGAATGTTTTCCAAGATCATCTTTTGAAGAGAATTCAGACTAATCATCAATTGGCTGAATATGTCAAATGGTGGGCTTGTACCATCAGAATGCCTTGACTTCATCAATGATGAACAATCCTTTAACCTAAGGTCAACGAGGGAAGGAAGGTTGTTGGGTGTAATCCCTATGAGTTCGGGACAATGTTTCACACACAGATGTGTAAGCTTAGGAAGGTTGATCGGTATGTTTTCTTTGAGTTTTGGACAGTCTTGTAGTGACAAGCGTATAAGACTAGGAAACTCTGTAGATGTACCTCCAATTAACTCCCATTTCTCCCACGCTGGCATATTTTCAAACTTAGAATCTCTAAAGAGGTGAATGGTTGAAATGAAGGAGAACCACTTCCATAGAACATGGTATCAACACTCTTTATTGATTGCATCCCACTAATAAAGAGTTCTTTAAGATTATCTAGTAGCCCCAAAGATGGAAGCCTTGAACAATTTTTACATTCCGAGATCTTCATACACACCATGTTGCTAAATAAAGGTCTGTCCAACCAATTTGGTAATTTGTCTCCATCGTATCCGGAGATGATCAGACGCTTTAAATTTGCTGGCGGACGCAGCCGTTCCAATACAACACTTTGTATTTGTGAGTCCGAAGGAACATTGTAAGACCATCCTAGTTCCAACTCGTCAATTTCTTTTTTCATCTCCAAGTTTGCTTGAGAAGTAAGGGATGAGTCGATTACATTTTCAAGATGTGAGATGGGAAGGCTTCCCCGTAGATGGGGATATTTTCCAAGATCTTCAATCTTCAATCCAACGTCCTTAACGTTGCTCACAACAAAGTCTGACAATGTCTGTAGATTTTTTAATTTGGACATTTGTGCCGGCATTTTCTTCAATTTAGTGCCTCTGATGTCAAGGTGGCGTAGTTTCACCAATTTCCCCATGTCCTTTGGCAATTCAGTGAGTTCATGACACCTTGCCAACAACAAAGTCTTCAAATTGTAAAGCTTACATGTTTTTGAAGGCAACCTTTTAATCCGAGTGCCAGAGAGATTCAGGTATTGCAGATATATCAAATTTCCAATAGAGTTTGGAAATTCAGTGATATTTTCGTAGTGTGAAAGTGACAACACGTGTAATTGTGTCATTGTCGACAACAAGTCAGAAAATAACTTCGACGACACAGAATTATGATAATACCATGAAAATTGCAACGGCATGGGTAAAAAGGTTCGTAGACCTTTTATTTCATGCAATTTATCAAATTTGTCGAATGAATTATATCTAAATCTGTTGTATGACAAGTATCGCACCCTTTCATCTACCGTTTCATCTGGCTTATGTTTGTCCAACCTTGTGAAATAAGGAGATGAAACTGTCATAGCTAAATCATTGATGAGGTCATGCATTTCAAAGCATACTTTCTCATCATCAATGAACTCTTTTGACTCATCATCAATAGACCGTTGAAGAATCAGAGACCTCGACACCAGTTCATCAAAGTATTCTTCAGCTACATTTTCCCAACATTTCTCACTATCTGGCTCAGGTATTAAGCCTTCTGCAATCCACAACTGAACCACCGTTTTTTTCACTAAGATTGAGTTCTTTGGAAAAATTGAACAATAAGCAAAGCATCCTTTTAAATAAGCTGGAAGGAAACGATAACTCAATAGCAGAGATGGCAGCACCACATCATTTGTATGTTCCCAAATACTACTGTTTAACACATCACTCCAATGATCAGGTGACATTTTGTTGCGAAGAATACCCCCAAGTGTTACTACAGCTAATGGTAAGCCACAACATTTTTTGGCAATTTCTCTACCAATTATTTCTAGATTAGGAAATTGTTGGTAGTTTCTATCTACAAATGCATGTATGGCTAGTAAAGACCAGGATTCCTCAGTTCCCAAATATCTTAAATGGTGGACACCGAGAGATTTTAGCCTGGGTAGTACAGCATTTACATCTCGAGTTGTGATGATGATCTTACTTCCTATTTGCCCAACATTGAAGATATCACTTAGACTATTCCAATCAACATATTTCTCATGCGACATATCATCCAATACTAACAAAAACTTTTTGTTACTTAAAGTTTGCTGCAATTGTAACTGGGGATTATTCATATCATTAGCTGTATTTGTTTTTGTAGTGACAGATTGGAGATGGGGATTATTCATATCATTAGCTGTATTTGTTTTTGTAGTGACAGATTGGAGAAGGGTTTTAGTGACAGCAATAACATCAAGATCTTTTGGAATATGTGCCCACCCTCTAACTTCAAATTTCTCCTTCACATGATGATCATTGTAAAGGAGATTAGCTAGTGTTGTTTTTCCTAACCCTCCCATACCCACAATGGATATCACTCCTATTTTATGTTCACTATCACAACCATCATCTGACAGCAAACGCTTTATAAGTTTCATTTTGTCATCATCTCTGCCTTTAATTTGAGATTCATTTACCAAAATAGGATTTGTAGGAGTTACATTTCTAACACAGCTGGAATCACCTTCTTTTAGTTCAGGATTTGGGATGTTCAAAGGTTGTAGTTTTACATATAACTTTTGCAGTTTCAAATTGATCTTTTTACTAAACCTTTTAAAAGGAGAAGAGAGTTTTTCAAGAACCTGATCAGCTTCCGCATTGCACCGCAATGCCTCAGTGTTGATTTCATCAAACAAGTCTTCAGCTTCAAAGACAACATCTTGCAACGTATTTCGCCACTCCTTGACCAGATCATCAGTGAACTGTTTGTCCCCAGCTTTACGAAGTTCAGATCGAAGTCTCAGCAGTGTAGTCTTCACGTTATGGAACAATGCTTCGTCAAGCTGAGTCCTCCGAAATAAATTAGCAAACTCACCAGACAAAATCTTTCCCACCAACGCTTCCATAGAAGCATCAAGAAGTGCTCCTCCAAGAATAGCCGCCATAACTGAGTTCAACAAAGTAAGAATAGTTTGAGAGGTTTGTGTGGAAAGAAAATGCAATGCAAGGTAGAAGAAAATGCAGCTAGTCACAAGACTTATAAAGTGGTAGATAGAATGATGTTGAATAGTACTATCTCCGTTCTTTTTTACAAGAGACAACTTATTTTTTAGGTTCATTGAATAATCAATGTATCTAGTTTAAAAACTGACCAAATACATTAATTATTTAATGAAACTAAAAAGTGAATTGTGTCTTATAAAAAGGAACGGAGGTAGTAATTAGTAATAGTAACAATGAACATGTGCAAACAAAACATATTACTTTTCTTATTTGTAAAAACCTCTTTCACGTTTTTGGTATGTGGGGATACAATACTAGTACACCATTGATTGATTGACTGGCTTATTGTTTGTGTCCACTACTTTTTATTAGGGGTGTTCAAATCCAAACCAATCCAAATAAAAACCGTAAACCGATCCAAAAAAATCGAAAACCGCAAAAAACCGAAAATTATTGGATGTGTTTGGATGTCATTTTATAAAAACCGATCAGTTCGGATCGGATTTCGGATTGATTTTTCAAAACCGATCCAAACCAAACCGAACCGCATGTATATATTTTTATACTTATTGATTTTTTATTAGTATAATACCTTGTACTAATTTATTATTAGTTGATACTTTTTTTTATAAAATATTATTTATTAGTTTGATTTAAACTGTTAATTTTTTATCATTTCATTTGTTTCACTCATACCAGATCATTATCATTTTGTAATATTAACTTTTAATAAAGTATATATTATATATTATATAAAATTTATTATTTATTAGTGTTTTTACAATATTAATAAAATTATAATTTGTAATTTGGATATCCAAAAAACCGATCCAAATCAAACCACAAGAAATTGGATCGGATCGGATCGGATTTTTTTAACCAATCATCCAAAACCGAACCAAACCGCAAGTAAATATATCTTTGGATCGGATGACATTTTGCTACAAAATCCAAACCGAACCGCGAACACCCCTCCTTTCTATTTCGTACTGTCAGTCAGTCAATAAAATGTGCAAGCAAAATATCAGTCCTATTTCCAATCGTTACGTCTCTATGGTCCTTGTCCCTATGCCATTAAGAAAAAAGTTTTTTCTTCACACTTTGAAATGATATACTCCCTCCTTTCTACAATGAATGATCTAATTAAAATAAAATAATATTCCAAAATAAATTATTCATTTTAATTTTTAATACACTTTTTTCAATTCTACCCTCTAATTAATTAAATTTTCATCATTTTCAATACATAATTAGGGTTACTATAATAAAAATATTATTCTCTCTTACTTTTTTACATTTTTCTTAATATGTGTAAAATGGTGTGTTAGGTCACTCATTATGAAAAGGAGGAAGTAATTCAAAATTTAATAATGCATTTTAAATTTAGAGCAGTGGTGAATCACGTGTTTAAATGTGAACACCAATATATTAATTGTTTATCACTAATACCGAAATTTTTATCAAAATAACTATTTTTTTTATTATGGACATCAATAAAATCCATTAAAATAAAATTCATTCAATTTATTCAATAATTAATTTGTCCAATTTATATATCAAACAAAAAAAATTATTTATTGGATTAGATTTAATCCATCGGTCTAGATGGATTCAATCCATCCATCTTATTTTATAAATTCAATAAATTTAATTTTATTTTTTAAATTCATAAAACAATATTTAAAATTTTAATTAATTGAGATGGAGACACCCCTTTAAGTTTAACGCTCCGTCGTCAATTGAATTAGAGACACCTCCAATTCAATTGGCAGGTTCACTCTAAAGTGAGATACTTTGGAAAATAATTTGAAATATGAAGTATTTAAAAAATAAAAATAAAAAATGAGTTATTTTGGTAAAAATTTCTCTACATTGTGTTCAATTAAATCTACATGATATTGGGAGTTCGGAAGAACAAATTAGTATAACAAATAAAAGACTTTAATATTAAGTGATTTTGAAATCATCTATTTTAAATTATTAATTAGTCCATATTTTAACACAAAGAAAAATATTTCTAAATTTTTTACCAAATAAATTTTTGACAAATTTATAGGTATTCATGATAAGTAATTGAGTACCTGTACCTACAAAACAATTTAAAATATTAATTAATTTTAAAATTATATATATATATATAAAAGATGATATGACGTTGAATGTAATTGTTTTATTAAATGAAGATACTAATACCCAAATAAATTTAATGCTACAGGAGTGTTCAACTAAATATTTTACCAAATACATTGCCACACAAATTGAAAGCACTAGTTAACTCACTTGGTATAATTCGACGTACATAATAATATGTTTTAGAACGTATTATTGATTGATAATTATGTAAAAAAAATTAGTGATGATAAGCATATAAATAGATTTCACGAGTCTTCAACTTTTTTGTGCTAGTGAACCTTCGGTATCAAATATATATATATATATATATATATATATATATATATATATATATATATATATATATATATATATAATCCGATTCAATTTCTTTTTAAAATTTGTGCTAAAAAATATTTTTGGAAAATTTTCAAAAAAAAATTAGTTGTTGTAAAAAAGATTAAATTAATTATATGGACGGATGGATATCCATCCATTAAAAAGATAATAACGGATGTATTAGATGAATTTTATGTGTAATAGATGGATTGGATTGGATTATTTTTTTAAAAATTAGTGGATTGTTAATTAATCAATGGATTATTTTGATTCATCGATTAGGAATCTAATCCATGTCCTTCCAAATCATCAATTTTGTCACCCCTACTTTTACCTCAATAATACCTGATCTTACCTATTGATCAGAACCTGTAATGGGCCAACAACTTCGTCTGCGATGATGGGTTTCAAAGAAGAGCAGGGGGTGTACCTGCAAGGCACTCCGATGATAAAGTAAGAATCGGGAGAAGAGAAGACAAGTACAAAGTAAGTGTTTCTTAGGATGATTATTGAATACCTGACCCTCTCAAGTGAGATAGTTTTTATAATGCCCCCAGCGCTTGGCCATTGGTCCCTATTTACGGGGCGAGATATTCGCTCCCAAAGAATAGGTACGTAACTGCCTTAAACTAGTCGTTGGGACGGGCATAAGTGCTCGGAACTAGCCGTTGACAGAAGCAAGGGTGTGATCGCGGGCACAGACGTCGTGACTGTTTCTGGATGGTGGAGTCGTGCATGATGGGCAGAAATGTGACGAAGGGCAGCTGATCCTAGCGGTCAGCTAGCCAGCCTTCATCGGTGTAGGGCAGAGGATAGAATACTTCCTTGTGCCCTTAACTGGCAGGACTTAGGTTATTGGGTCGTTCTGTGAGCAGAAGTGGATTGGGGCATGCCTAGCCATTCGGCCAGTCCAGAACAGGAGCCCCCCAAGTTGTTGCTCTTAAGCATAGGAGTGATGACTTAAGGGTGTAACACCCCAAAATTTGCACTCTTGTTATTGCCTAGCTTATGTTTCATTGCATTGCATTTACACCTCATTGCATCTCATATCTTATACAAGTTGCAAAGGGCATGTGATCAGTGGTCTTCAGAGTATTGATCATCCAAAGCCATAGAACAAAAGCCTAAAGTCTTCAAGCAAGCCTCAAAGGTCACTTATGTCTCAAATGATCTCAATTGATCCCACAGTCATTGGAAGAAGGGAATTCACCAAGAAGTTGGACAGTGCATCATCTCCTAGCAAAAGTAGTCCAAATTAGGGTTTGTGATTCAAGCAGTCTCCTAATAAAATTTTGGTTCAAACTTGATCTCAATGTTTTCTACATGATATCAAGTATCTAAGGATGGAAGATTTCCTATTGGTTCATTTCAGAAGAGGTTCAATTGGTCAGTTGCTTAAGAATCAAGGAATTGGGGAAAAAAGTCAACTGTGTAAAGGAAAAAGTCAACTCCTGACTTTTTAAGGTCAAATTCATGAAATTCAAGTCACATATGTTCATTGGACAAGATTTGATCAAGAAATGTCAAGAGATTCATGAAAAATAATGAATTGTACAAAGTTGCCAAATTTAGAAACTTAGGGTTTCTAAAAATGGAAACTTTGGACCATTTTGCACTACACTTCAAGGCATTCTATCTTCAAGATAAAAGCCTCATACTTCAGGCCCAAGTTGAGCCAATCAAAGATTATATCTTAAGCTTCAAATCCATATAAAGAACTCTTCCATTGGATCAAAATTGAGGGAGTTATGATCAATCAAAGTTTGACAAAATCAAGGCAAATCTCAAGTCATGGCAAGGCAGATTCAGGCCTCTAAGCCATAATTTCATCAAACACTTGGTGGGCCAAATGTCAAGCCAATTTTCTCAAGGAAGAAGACTTCAAATGGAAAAATGTTGAACACCAATCTTGTTCATCTCCATGCCCTCTACAACTTTCATGTTTGGAGATTTTTCATTTGATCAAAGGATGAAGAGTTATGGTGGTCCAAACATGGGGGTCTCATACTGAAATTCCATAGGTCATGACACCAGGTCTGATGCATATCCCATGCGCCCATGGTTCAATTTTGTTCACTTGATTTCTAAGTCATCTTTGATCATCTTACAAGCCTCCGTTCAATTTAATTCTAACATCAAACTTGTTCCATTACATGTTCTTGATCCATAGCCACCAAAATCATCTAATTTCATCCCTCATACATAAAGAATTTCACCCTCAAACTTCCACATTTCCACTGAATGTTTTGCTGCCAAAAAATAGGATATTTGACATTATTTGTTGTTGTTGTCACCTACATTCACACGCATACACACATCACATGCTTACTTCATTTGGCTAGACCATGTTCTTACATTCATGTATACATGCATATCCATACATCAAAAAGGAAATAAGGAAGCTTATGGTACAAGTCATGCTGCTGCACTGATATCAACATCAGCACCATATCATAACCTCATCATCATTTCTTTTTCTCATCATCCATCATCAACAACACAACACGAAGCTTCTTTCTCTCACTTTTCAAATTACTTCACTCACCCTCTCATTGCTTCACACCACCACAGTTAACTCAACCATAGTTCTAACTGTCAACTAAGACAGTTAGAAGCTAACCACACCTATATAAGAGGTTTCTAACAGAATTTGGGGGAGGATTTTTCATTTTCACACTTCACCAACCTCACTCTCTCAAGTTCTCTTCGAAATTCTCTCTGCATTCTGAAGATTCATCATCATTGTTCTTCATTGTTCTTCAATCTTCTCAAACTTTCATCATACGGATCTAAGTGAATCTTATTCATCATCAAGTTTCAGTTCCAAGTTTCCATTTCTCAAGCAAGATCACGCATTCTATAAGCCTTTATTTGGCCACATACAAGCTCAAGATCAAGTCCACACCTCTGGTTTTCTTTTGATCTAAGATTCTTCAAAGTTCAGGTTCAAAGTTCTTCAAACTCTCTTGCTTGATTCTACTGATTTTAAGCTTATTGTTGTTGTTTTTTGAGCTTAATAGAAGCTGTGTGGATCTGGCTAGTTGATAGAGCTTGTTAGAAGCTTAGTTGAAATTCTAGGGCAAATTTTCTCCTTTCGATTCTCTCTATGAATGCATGATCTGTGAAAACTAAGTGTGGATTTGTGTTCCTCTTGACTTCAGCTTCATTCTGATATAAGGCATGTGTTTTTTTATGACCTGAAAATGTAACCTCGCCGGAGACTTGCCGGAGAAGACGACCGGAAGTCTTCTCTGGTCACCTGATTTTTGTTCAGGTCAAAACCCTAGCCATTGCAACTTTAAAACGCAGTCGTTGATGTTATTTAATCCAACCCTTGAGAATATGCCAACACATTAATGAGGATGTTGCCTCTCACGTGCCTCTCTCTCTCTCTCTCTCTGAATGTTGACCTTGACTTGTGTGGTGTGCGTGTGTTCATCATTGTTAGCATGTGTGTGCATTCTGATCCATGTGATTGAATTACTTTTCTTGATTGTTGTTGACTGATTGATCATGTGGTTCTGATTGAGTCAATTGTTGACTGAGTGTACACCTTAATTCTCATACACGTACGCGCCTTTGGACCTGGACTCTAATTGCTAGTTGTACACCCATATTTTGAGCCCAATTACTTCTAAACTAGTATTTTACTCACGCTGTACCCCCCTAGTCTCTTTCTTTCTCTTTTTCATTCTATGTTTTATACATGTTTGATTTTCTTTTATTAAAAATATCAAATCACTCCCAAAAATTCCATAAAAATTCCTGAACCATGTTTAGACATTAAAATAAGTTTGTATTATTTTTTAATTCTGATTTTAATTGATTTGGCTCATTTTTTCATAATTTCCTTTTATTTCTTTTTCAAAGTGACTCTTTCTTGATACATGAACTTCATCCGTTTATTTTTCATAGTTCAAAAATCATTTTGCATCCAATCTTTTTTCCATGTTTGAATAACATCTTAAGGCATCTAAAAAAATTTTGCTCATATTTTTAAAGTCATTCTATCTTGCATTATGATGATCATATTTGTGCATTCCTTTCCCTTGCTTCAATGTGACTTTGAACCCTCATTTGGACTAGTTTCTTTTTTAATCTTTGTGTGAGCTTTTGACACATGTTCGGGTTCTGACTTAGGTACTTTGTGACCTAATTTCATGTTTTTTTCCAAACCTTTTTCTATTTCTTAATGGCTTGATTATTATAGGTCACATTTGTGAATGTTCTCTTAACTTTTCAATCTTGTTTAATTAGGAGACACTTGTGCCATTGCATTAGGACTTGTGTGATCATTTTATAGGTCATTTATTAGATATTATAGGTCATCCATGTTAGATTATAGGTCATTTGTATTCATGTTTTGATTAATAAATGTTGTTGCTTATGTGAACTACTTTGACCTAATTGTGTGCATCTTCTTCTATGTGTCTTACCTTGTTTTGTGTGCACCATTGTGACGTCATTCATGCATTCTAATATGATCAAGCATATCATACAGTACTGAATTGTATCCATTCTTATTCATGTTCATGTTTCATCCTTCATTCATAACTTGCATTACAAGTATGCCATCTTATGTGAACTTGAACATTGTTTGAACTTCTTTTCATCTTGTCTTCTCTTCTTGAATCATTGCACTCATGCTTTGTATGATCATTCATCTACATTCATATGCATTGTAATATGACACTCAATTCTGACTTTGACATTTATCCAAGCATTCATTCATGTTTGTATGCCATACACATCCATACTTCATCTTTAATTCATAACTTGAACTTGTGTGAATCTTTGGCATCTTTCTTGACATTGTTTGATCCCATTAGGTACCATAACCCTAATAGAACATTCTTAGACATAGCTACTGACTTTAGAAGTCCTTGGACACTTAGAATCCTTTCCTTTTAGGTTTAGGCTTTGTTTGATTCATAAGTTCATTTCATTAGTTATTTGATGCCTAACTGTCTTCCTTCTTTTACTTATGCTTTCATAATCAATTGTTTAGCTAACCTTTTCATGTAGGGGCTAATGGTAAGTTGGGTGTATGGATATGCTTCCACACATACTTTCTTCCCTCATCTTTTTAATGCTTTCTCTTTTGTGTTTGTGCAAAGCATTTCAATGCTTTCTTTGTACAACGTCTTTCATCCCTTTGAGTTCTTAACTTAACTTCAATCTTTGAAGTAAGTTAGAACTCACTCTTCTTCTTTTCTTTTAGACTTAGATTTCTAAACCACACTATGTAACGCCCCAGTTTTTGTCAGTTTTAGTCCGTTTTATTTTTGTGAGTCGTTTTGATTATTTTATTATTATTTTATTTTATTTCTTATTTTTATCTGAAAATATGTTATTTTTAGTCGAGATTATATTTTATCGCGTTTTGGGAACGTTTGCGAGATATTTGAGGGTGGGGGTATTTTGGGTATTTCACTTTATTTTGTTAAGTTAAGAATAGAAATAGAAAGAAAAAGAGAGAAAAATAGTAAGAAGAGAAGAGAAGAGAAAGAAGAAAAGAGAGAAAAACTTGGAAATCAAGAAAATAATCAACAGACTTTTCTACGCGCTATTTAATCGGGTAAGGGTGCGAAACACGATTATACTATGTTTGTGTATGATTATGTATGTGTTTGCTTGGATGTTGTCTTGTTTTCCATAACTTTCGATTCTAGGTTGAAATGAGAACTTTGATGAGAAATCGATGGTTTCACGGTTGAAAATCGGTGTAAACGTAGTAGAATACTTGTTATCATGATTAGACTATGTTTTGATTGCTATATGTTGGTTTGGGAGTGTTTCAATTGAGAAAACATCATTTTTGGGTGAAGTGGTGCGCTGCTGGGTTTTGAGGAATTCGCAGGTTCGCACTGCGAATGGCCAGCGAGTGGGTGGCGAGCGTTCGCGTGATGTTCGCACTGCGAGCGTTGTATCATTTTCCTTCTGCCACTGTTCGCTGGAGGGTTCGCAATGCGAATGGGGTAGCGAGCATTCGCTGGGACGTTCGCACTGCGAACGATGGGAATTTTCTAGGCTATTTTGCTTCTGCCTTAGTTCGCTGGTACACTCGCACGGCGAATGGAGTAGCGAAGGACTCGCTAGGAGCTTCGCACTGCGAATGTAGCAGTTTTTCCCAATTTGTTTTCTTTGTAACTTTTGATCCGTAGGTCGGTTTGAGGCGTGGTTTGATGCGTTAGGAAGCTTGTAGAATGTACTTTCTTATGATGATGGTTTTGAAACGACTGGCCGATTAAATTATGTTGGAAGTTAGAAAATGTGTTGTTTTTGTTGTCGACTTTTGCCGTTGAATTGTGTGAACTTGATGTGTATGTGCAATATGTTGTTGGTGTGGATATTTTATGACTTGTGTGCTGTTGAGTGATGAAATTGCATGAAATACATATCGTAATGATGATTGGTGGCCTTACGGCAAGAAAATGCGATGTATGGTAATTGTTGATTTATGCATGATTACGGATGTGTATATGTGTACATATTAAATGTCATGAGTCATAGCATGCCAAGCATCATGATATGCATTGTTGTGACGTCCTGAGTGACAGATTGATTCCAGAGGGAATCTGTTATAACATCGTGCGCCTTAAAAATAAGAGGACCTAAAGCGATGGTTATAGACGATCGTGTGCCCATGTGGGGACCTAAAGCGATCGGATTGTGCGCCTTATACCAAGAGGACCTAAAGCAATCCATAAACGCCGTGTGCCCATGTGGGGACCTAAAGCGACGGGTGAACATCGTATACCCGACGAGGTGTTACTTGAGCGACCCTTAGTAACGAGCGATGATTCCAATAGTTCCTGAGTGAACTGGTAATGAGACATGAAATGTTGGAAGTCGGTACCGCATGGCATGTGCATAGAGTCGTTGTGCCGGTCTCTGTGCATTTTCATAAATCATGGATTAATTGTGTATGGAATTGTAAATGTGATTGAGGAGATGAAATTTGTGTTGTTTTGCGTTTGAATTATGGTATGATTTGTGGTGAGAACCGTTTATATGTGTATTTTTGGTGGTAATATATAATTGTATGCAACTGTATTATGATTGTTTTTCTCACCCTTCTGCTGTTTTATAATGCTCTATGAGGCATTGCAGATTAGAGTTGCTAGGGGTCTTTTTGTGAAGCTTTGCGTCTTCATTCTTTGTCGGTTGGCTCTGATATGTGACACCGGGTAGTTAGGGAGGCCGTTTGTGATTATGGTGTATTATGTATATATATCTTTTGGCTTGTGCATGTATAACTTGATGTATGACAAACTTTTCAAGTGATATATATATATATATATATATATATATATATATATATATATATATATATATATATATATATATATATATATATGATATTCAGTTTTAGATTTTCCGCTTTTATTCTAAAATCTGAAATGTGGGTGTAAGGAACTGAGTTCCTTTGCTGATTGCTACCCCACTGTTGCATATCTTTATGAGCAGGTGTTGTATGTTTGTTTCAATATAATGTGATTCTCCCAGTCTATGCCGTGTTTTTAAATATACTCTGATGAAATTTTGAATTTTCTTTTACTGCTTTATTTAATTGGGGGTGTCACATTAAGTGGTATCAGAGCCAGTCCGTGTCAGTTGTGTCAGTCCTTGTTGGTCTTTGTGGTTCGGTGAGCTATTTGTTTAACCATAGTGCTGTTATTGGAAATGAACAGAATATGGCTGGAAGGAACGATGCTGCTTTGGCTGCTGCGATGCAAGCTATGGCTCGGGCTGTGCAGGGTGCACCGAATGCTGCGGGTAATGATGAGTTCAGGAAGAATAAACCACCTGTCTTCAAAGGAAGATATGACCCGGATGGTGCACAAATCTGGCTGAAAGATATTGAAAGGATTTTCCGGGTGATGGATTGTGACGAGGATCAGAAGGTGAGACCGGGTACTCACATGTTACTAGAAGAAGCTGACGATTGGTGGGTTGGTACTCGTCATGTGTTGGAAGCTGCAGAGGAGGAAGAGATTACTTGGGAAGTGTTTAGCAGGGAGTTTTTGAGGAAGTATTTTCCCGAAGATGTTCGAGGAAAGAAGGAAATTGAGTTCTTGGAACTGAAACAAGGTAATATGTTTGTTGTTGATTATACAGCTAAGTTTGTTGAGCTGGTGCAGTTTTACCCTCATTATGCGGAGGCGACTGCGGAGTTTTCTAAGTGTGTTAAGTTTGAAAGTGGATTGCGTCCAGAGATTAAGCAAGTTATTGGTTATCAGAGGATTCGAAGGTTTGCAGACTTGGTGGATTGTTGTAGGATTTTTGAAGAAGACAGTAAGGCTCGTTTTACTCATTACAAGAGTTTAAGTGAAAGAAAAGGGAAGCAACAGTTCCGTGGTGGTCCGTATGTGACACCAGCTGATAAAGGTAAACAAAGGGGTAATTTTGATCGAAGGTCAGGTGGAGGAGGTATGTCTAATTCTCTGAGGTGTTTTAGATGTGGTGAATTGGGACACCGTCAGTCCGAATGTAGGAAGAATTTGGATAAGTGTTCTAATTGTGGAGGTGTAGGGCATGTCGCAGCTGATTGTAAAAGGAAGAATGTGGTGAAATATTACAATTGTGGGGAACCTGGTCACATTAGTACAAAGTGTCCGAACCCGAAGAAAGCTCCAACTAGTGGGAAGGTATTTTCATTGGCGGGGACTCAGACTTCAAGTGCAGATCGTCTGATTAGAGGTACTTGCTTTATTAATAGTACGCCTTTAGTTGCTATTATTGATACTGGAGCGACTCATTCGTTTATTTCGTCTGAGTGCGCGAAGCGTTTGAATCTTGTGTTGTCTTCGATGGATGGTAAGATGGTTATTGATACTCCAGCAATGGGGTCAGTAACTACTTCTTTGGTTTGTTTGAGTTGTCCTTTGACCATTTATGGTAAAGACTTTGAGATGGATTTAGTGTGTTTTCCGTTGGAAGGTTTGGATGTGGTTCTGGGAATGAATTGGTTGCAATTTAATAGGGTTCATATTGATTGTTATCATACGCTGGTAAGGTTTCCTTGAGGAAGACAAAGACTCGAGTTTCTTATCTACCAAAGAGTTGAAGAAACTTTTGGCGGAGGAAGCTCAGTTGTTCGGGTTGTTTGCATCTTTGATCGTGGATAGTCAAGTGTCGCTTGATGTGTTTCCTGTTGTGTGTGAATTTTCAGAAGTGTTTCCTGAGGATATTTCAGATGTGCCGCCAGAGAGAGAGGTATAGTTTTCTATAGATCTAGTTTCTGGTACTAGACCTGTTTCTATGGCACCTTATAGAATGTCGGCATCTGAGTTGGTTGAGTTGAAAAAGCAGTTGAATGACTTGTTGGAGAAGAGGTTTGTGAGGCCAAGTGTTTCTCCTTGGGGTGCGCCAGTTTTGTTGGTGAAAAAGAAAGATGGAAGTATGCGATTGTGTATTGATTATCACCAGTTGAATAAGGTGACGATTAAGAATAAGTATCCTCTTCCGAGAATTGATGATCTAATGGATCAGTTGGTTGGTGCTTGTGTGTTTAGTAAGATTGATTTGAGATCAGGGTATCATCAGATAAGGGTGAAGGAGGAAGATATTCAGAAGACGGCTTTTAGGACACGTTACGATCATTATGAATATTCTGTGATGCCGTTCGGGGTTTCTAACGCGCCAGGTGTGTTTATGGAATACATGAATCGTATTTTCCACGAGCATTTGGATCGATTTGTTGTTGTGTTTATTGATGAAATATTGATTTATTCTATGTCTCGCGAGGAGCACGCGGAACATTTGCGTATTGTTTTGCAGGTTTTGAAAGAAAGAAAGCTTTTTGCAAAATTGTCCAAGTGTGAGTTCTGGTTGTCGGAAGTGAGTTTTCTTGGGCACGTAATTTCAGGTAATGGTATTTCTGTGGATCCATCTAAAGTAGAAGCAGTTCTACAATGGGAGGCTCCGAGATCTGTTACTGAAATTCGAAGCTTTTTGGGTTTGGCCGGTTATTATCGACGGTTCATTGAAGGGTTTTCTAAGCTAGCATTACCTTTGACCCAGTTGACGTGCAAAGGTCAAGCGTTCATTTGGGATATTCGGTGTGAGGAAAGTTTTAATGAGCTGAAGAGAAGCTTGACGACAGCTCCGATTTTGATTTTACCGGATCCTAATGAACCATTTGTGGTGTATTGTGATGCGTCTTTGATTGGTCTAGGTGGTGTTCTGATGCAAGCAGGTAAGGCCGTAGCTTAAGCTTCAAGGCAGTTGAGAGTGCATGAGAAAAATTATCCTACTCATGATCTTGAGTTAGCGGCTGTGGTTTTTGTGTTAAAGATTTGGAGGCATTATCTTTTTGGTGCAAGGTTTGAAGTCTTTAGTGATCACAAAAGTTTGAAATATCTGTTTGATCAGAAGGAACTGAATATGAGGCAACGTAGGTGGTTGGAATTCTTAAAGGACTATGACTTTGGCTTGAATTACCATCCTGGTAAAGCTAATGTGGTAGCCGATGCGTTGAGTCAGAAATCGTTGCATATGTCGGCTTTGATGGTTAAGGAGTGGGAACTTTTGGAATCGTTTAGAGACTTGAGTTTGGTATGTGAAGTGACTTCGGATAGTGTGAGGCTTGGAATACTAACGATTACTAATGATTTTCTGATGACGGTTAGTGAGAAACAGAAGTTGGATGTGAAATTAGTGGATTTGATGACGGTTGGGGATAAAAGTGTGAATGAGGACTTTAAAGTGGATGCTAATTGTGTGTTGAAGTTCCGTGGGCGAATTTGTATTCCAGATGATTCGGAGTTGAAGAAGATGATTTTGGAAGAAGGACACCGGAGTAATTTGAGTATACATCCGGGAGCGAATAAGATGTACCAAGATTTGAAGAAGATTTTCTGGTGGTCTGGATTGAAAAGAGATGTGGCTCAGTTTGTTTATGCTTGTTTGACTTGCCAGAAGTCGAAAGTGGAACATCAAAGGCCTAGTGGTTTGTTGCAACCGTTGGATATTCCTGAATGGAAATGGGATAGCATTTCGATGGATTTTGTAACGGGGTTACCGAACACTCAGCGAGGGCATAATGCTATTTGGGTGGTTGTTGATAGGCTGACTAAATCGGCTCATTTTATTCCGATTGACATCAGTTTTTCTTTGGAGTGGTTAGCTGAGATTTACATCAGTGTGATTGTGAAGTTGCATGGGGTTCCATTGAGTATTGTTTCTGATCGAGATCCAAGGTTTACATCGAGATTTTGGGAAAGTTTACAGAAGGCTTTGGGTTCTAAATTAAGGTTGAGTTCGGCTTATCATCCGCAGACGGATGGTCAGACGGAGAGGACGATTCAGTCGTTGGAGGATTTGTTAAGAGCGTGTGTTTTGGAACAAGGTGGTATGTGGGATAGTTATCTTGCGTTGATTGAATTCACGTATAATAACAGTTTTCATTCAAGTATTGGTATGGCACCGTTTGAAGTGTTATATGGGCGAAGGTGTCGAACACCGTTATGTTGGCACGAATCTGATGAGAGAACGGTAGTTAGACCGAAGTTGGTACAACAGACTACAGACAAGGTGAAGTTTATTCGTGAGAAAATGAAAGCTTCTCAGAGTAGACAAAAGAGTTATCATGATCGGAAACGGAAGGATCATGAGTTTCAAGAGGGCGATCATGTATTTCTGAGGGTTACGCCGGTAACGGGTGTTGGTCGTGCATTGAAATCAAAGAAACTTACTTCTCGGTTTATTGGTCCTTACCGGATATCTGCAAGAGTGGGTGCTGTGGCGTATAGGGTGGCGTTGTCGCCGAATCTGGCGAATTTGCATGATGTGTTCCATGTTTCACAACTTCGGAAGTATGTTCCGGATCCGTCACATGTGATTCCGATGGATGAGGTTGAGGTAAGGGAGAACCTTACGGTTGAGGCATTACCAGTTAGGATTTTGGATCGCGAGGTGAAGCGGCTGAGAGGCAAGGATATTGCACTTGTGAAGGTAGCGTGGGGAGGCGCTGCTGAGGGCAATTTGACTTGGGAGTTGGAGAGTCGGATGCGGGAGTCGTATCTAGAGTTGTTCGTCTCAGGTATATTTTCGAGGACGAAAATTTCTAAGTGGGGGAGAGTTGTAACGCCCCAGTTTTTGTCAGTTTTAGTCCGTTTTATTTTTGTGAGTCGTTTTGATTATTTTATTATTTTTATCTGAAAATATGTTATTTTTAGTCGAGATTATATTTTATCGCGTTTTGGGAACGTTTGCGAGATATTTGAGGGTGGGGGTATTTTGGGTATTTCACTTTATTTTGTTAAGTTAAGAATAGAAATAGAAAGAAAAAGAGAGAAAAATAGTAAGAAGAGAAGAGAAGAGAAAGAAGAAAAGAGAGAAAAACTTGGAAATCAAGAAAACAATCAACCGACTTTTCTACGCGCTATTTAATCGGGTAAGGGTGCGAAACTCGATTATACTATGTTTGTGTATGATTATGTATGTGTTTGCTTGGATGTTGTCTTGTTTTCCATAGCTTTCGATTCTAGGTTGAAATGAGAACTTTGATGAGAAATCGATGGTTTCACGGTTGAAAATTGGTGTAAACGTAGTAGAATACTTGTTATCATGATTAGACTATGTTTTGATTGATATATGTTGGTTTGGGAGTGTTTCAATTGAGAAAACATCATTTTTGGGTGAACTGGTGCGCTGCTGGGTTTTAAGGAATTCGCAGGTTCGCACTGCGAATGGCCAGCGAGTGGGTGGCGAGCGTTCGCGTGATGTTCGCACTGCGAGCGTTGTATCATTTTCCTTCTGCTACTGTTCGCTGGAGGGTTCGCAATGCGAATGGGGTAGCGAGCATTCGCTGGGACGTTCGCACTGCGAACGATGGGAATTTTCTAGGCTATTTTGCTTCTGCCTTGGTTCGCTGGTACACTCGCACGGTGAATGGAGTAGCGAAGGACTCGCTAGGAGCTTCGTACTGCGAATGTAGCAGTTTTTCCCAATTTGTTTTCTTTGTAACTTTTGATCCGTAGGTCGGTTTGAGGCGTGGTTTGATGTGTTAGGAAGCTTGTAGAATGTACTTTCTTATAATGATGGTTTTGAAATGGTTGTCCGATTAAATTATGTCGGAAGTTAGAAAATATGTTGTTTTTGTTGTCGACTTTTGCCGTTGAATTGTGTGAACTTGATGTGTATGTGCAATATGTTGTTGGTGTGGATATTTTATGACTTGTGTGCTGTTGAGTGATGAAATTGCATGAAATACATATCGTAATGATGATTGGTGGCCTTACGGCAAGAAAATGCGATGTATGGTAATTGTTGATTTATGCATGATTACAGATGTGTATATGTGTGCATATTAAATGTCATGAGTCATAGTATGCCAAGCATCATGATATGCATTGTTGTGACGTCCTGAGTGACGGATTGATTCCAGAGGGAATCTGCTATAACATCGTGCGCCTTAAAAATAAGAGGACCTAAAGCGATGGTTATAGACGATCGTGTGCCCATGTGGGGACCTAAAGCGATCGGATTGTGCGCCTTATACCAAGAGGACCTAAAGCAATCCATAAACGTCGTGTGCCCATGTGGGGACCTAAAGCGACGGGTGAACATCGTATCCCGACGGGGTGTTACTTGAGCGACCCTCAGTAACGAGCGATGGTTCCAATAGTTCCTGAGTGAACTGGTAATGAGACATGAAATGTTGGAAGTCGGTACCGCATGGCATGTGCATAGAGTCGTTGTGCCGGTCTCTGTGCATTTGCATAAATCATGGATTAATTGTGTATGGAATTGTAAATGTGATTGAGGAGATGAAATTTGTGTTGTTTTGAGTTTGAATTATGGTATGATTTGTATTGAGAACCGTTTATATCTGTATTTTTGGTGGTAATATGCAACTGTATTATGATTGTTTTTCTCACCCTTCTGCTGTTTTATAATGCTCTATGAGGCATTGCAGATTAGAGTTGCTGGGGGTCTTTTTGTGAAGCTTTGTGTCTTCATTCTTTTGTCGGTCGACTCTGATATGTGACACCGGGTAGTTAGGAAGGCCGTTTGTGATTATGGTGTATTATGTATATATATCTTTTGGCTTGTGCATGTATAACTTGATGTATGTCAAACTTTTCAAGTGATATATATATATATATATATATATATATATATATATATATATATATATATATATATATATATATGATATTCAGTTTTAGATTTTTCGCTTTTATTCTAAAATCTGAAATGTGGGTGTAAGGAACTGAGTTCCTCTGCTGATTGCTACCCCACGGTTGCATATCTTTATGAGCAGGTGTTGTATGTTTGTTTCAATATAATGTGATTCTCCCAGTCTATGCCGTGTTTTTAAATATACTCTGATGAAATTTTGAATTTTCTTTTACTGCTTTATTTAATTTAGGCTATAGATTGGGGGTGTCACACACTAACCCTTAGGATCCCCAAGCATGACAACTCCTAGGATTGTTAGTCTCCCTTTAGACTTTTACTTTTCTCAACCTTTGAGTCCCTTTTCTTCTCATCTCAAAACAAAAAAGCAAAACATCTAATAAAGGCATAACATATATTGTATTTGGGCCTTTCATGTGAGAATAAGATAGTGAGGGGTCGTCTCTCACTTTCTTTGAATGTTTAGCGTACGTCCTGTCTTGGGTCGATATACGAGGCATTCGATCCTACATGAGAGACTTAAATACAATATGCGTTATACACACCAATAATCAAAACACTTTTTTTCAAAATACAAAAATATAAACAAACAAATTCTCTTCTCATCTCCTTCATTCTATTCCTTAAGGACTCGTCATGTTCGTTCTACCGCAAATAGGTAACGCCTAAGTCTCCATACAGCGAGCTGCAACACCTAACTGCTGGAATGCGCACTCTGACGTTTCCATTAAAAAACACAAACAAAGCAAACCTTGTTGAGCCGAACTACGTTTGCTCTGATTCTTCTTTCTCGTCTGATTGAAGATACGTAGGCACGAGATGCGATATCTCGACGAGCAACCTTTACCCGTAGTCCGTCGAACTACGTTGACTCTGACTTTTCCATTGCACTGAGGGAATACGTAGGCCTAGGACAACGATAATGTCCTATCGAGTCACTTCTTTCTTCTCTCCCTTTTCTTTTCTGCCTTTCATTTCCAGTTCTCCAGTTAGCAGTTGATATCCAGTTTCTTACACCCTTTGATCGAGACTTCAAGCGTGGATCCCATCGAGTACGATGGACACGTGGGGGTGCTAATACCTTTCCTTCGCGTAACCGACTCCCGAACCCATTTCTCTTGGTCGCAAGACCGTGTTCTTTCCTTCCCTTAGGTTTACGCAGTGTTTCCTTTCCCTCTCTTGGGATAAATACACATTGATGGCGACTTTGTTTCCGCGCCACTTTCGCGTTTGTACTTGGATGAAAATCTCAGGAGCGATAAAGGGCAGCTCGCGGTCCCGAGGAGGAGTAGGCATGGTCGACACTTGTTACTGAGACGGGGTTTGTTCCACGGTGCTCGAGGGAGTTTGTGCCCGAGGAACCTGTAACGTTGTCCGGCATGCCCGACGTGCGGGGAGCTTAACAGTTGATGGGTCTCGAAAGGATGGAGTGGCACGCATGCATTGGGCCATGTGCCGCATTTATGTGTAATGATGGCTACTCTAGGGTTATGATGATACCCCTATGCCACGCGTGCTCATGCACGTGCCCCTGGGCTGTCTATAAATAGAGGGAGGGAGCGTTCATTTTCACATTTTGCTTCTCTCTCTTTTCTTGCCGCCTGTCCCCATTTCCGTCGTTCACCGCCGTACCACCGCCACACGCGCAACGACCAGATTCGCCGAACACCTCTTTCCTTTCCTCGACCACGTAAGTCTCCCTAACATTTCCTATTTTTACGCGTTTTAATACTTGTTTCGCTTAGTTTGCATGTGGTTAGGATGAAACTGGGTAGAGTAGGGGTGGTTTCCGAGGAAAGTTGGTGGCTGGCGGTGGATAGCCCATCTTTTGCCACCGGCGCTGTCGTTGAATTCTGGCACCGTTGCAACAACGGATGAGTTTGCCTCCGGTGGAGCCCATGCGCTTTCTAGTGTACTCATGAGTTTTTCGGTGGATCTCCAACAGAATTTTGGGTAACGCACCGGGGAGGATCTCCCTGTGTGGGTTTGAAGGATTGCCATAGGCGTCTCCTCACATCGTTGCTGTGCCATTTTCGTATGGCTTAGGTCGGGGACGTCGTCCTCGGGCCTTCGCACGTCCTTTCACTTGACTAGCGGTGGAAGGGTGGATTTGACTTTGTCATCGAATTCACTTTTGTCCTCTGTTTTTCAGGTAAAGGAGATGTCTCGCGAAGCCTAGGATGAAGTTATGAGGGAACTGTCCGAGGAGATCTCCTCGGATGATAGCAGCACTGATGATACTTCTGCTCCCCGAAATACCGGTTAAACATCCGCTCCAAGTAGTACCGCGAAAGAGAGGGTCGTTGCTGAGCCTCGGGAGCATGTCTCCCTCTTTGATTTTCATACTCATGACGTCTTCACGACGGTGGGGGCTGAGGGAGACTGAAGGGTTCACTTTCCTCGGGAGAACAATCGAATATGCTCGGCCTACGGGGACAGGTTCCCCATGTACGAGTTTGTATTCAAAGAGATAGGGTTGAGGCTGCCCTTCACGGACTTTCAGGTGGCGGTCTTCGGACACCTAGATTTGGCGCCCTCCCAATTGCAGCCAAACTTGATTGCTTTCATGCGGGTATTCGAGATAACTTGTGAATTTTTGAAGATTAGAGTCTCTCTTCCGCTCTTCTTCACCGTCTTCCATCTCCAACGCCAGGTTGTTGGGAGACAGTTCGGATGGGTCTCCCTGAAGCAGGGGAGAAAATTATTCAAGCCCTTCTCTGAGTCTATCAGGACGTTCAAGGAGAGGTATTACATCATTGAGCTCGTGTCGGAGAGGGCCACAGACTCCTCGTTTGTCTAGGAGGTTATGACAGACGAGAATGGGGATCCCCTCATCGACGAGGATGGCAAGGTACAGGGGCAGAGGTTGCTGAAGTTCCCCTTCTGCTGGAGTGGGGACCATTTTACCCGGGGGACCGATGACTACCTTGCCAATCTGAATCTGCTTGGGGAAGATGATCGGGCCAGCTACGACAAGTTGGTGGGCTTCGTCGTCGTCTTTCTCCCTGCTCAATGTGTGACTAGGGGCGGGGAGATCATCTACGAGGCAGACAGGGGGGTCAAAGTGGAGACCCGATTCATTAACACAAAGGAGCTCCTCGAGTGTAGCACTCGTGCGAAGGCTTTGGAACTTCTGGGTAGCCCTTTATTTCTTCTTAGTTTGTTTTGGATTATTATTTTATGTATCTACTAACGTGTGCCCATCGTTTTACAGATAACATGTCCTCTGCCCAGGAGTGTATGGTGAAGAGTGCCCAAGCAAGGCTCAAGGTGGGCCAGAAGCTCGGGAAAAGCCGCCTTAGCGAGCGAGTGGCTCCTCCATGGCTTATTGTTTGTGTCCACTACTTTCTAATTCGTACTGTCAGTCAGTCAATAATAATGTGCAAGCAAAATATCAGTCTTATTTCCAATCGTTACGTCTCTATCGTCCTTGTCCCTATGCCATTAAGACAAAAGTTCTTTCTTCACACTTTGAAATGATATAATTCAAATTTTAATAATGCATTTTAAATTTAGAGCAGTAGTAAATCACGTTTTTAAATGTGAACACCAATATAGGAGTAATTTTTTTTATCACTAGTACATAATTTTTTTTATCAAAATAAGTATTTTTTGCCTTAATAATACTCAATCTAACTATTCTTTCGCCTTAATAATACTCAATCTAACTATTCTTTCATCAAATTTTCTAAAATATTCAAGTTTCAAAAAAATATATATATGCGTGAGAGGTGGCGCCAATAGCAACTCAGCCCCATTTAAAATTAAAGAGGGGGCGCCAATAGAAGTCCAGCCTCCTTTAAATTTAAAGAGGGGGCATCAATACAAGAAAAGCCTTCTTTGAAAATTAAGAGAGAGCACCAATACAAGGATAGCAACCTCTTAAATTTTAAAGGAGACGTCAATACAAGGAATACCTCCTTTTTTTTAATAATATAATTAAATTATAATATTTATTATATTATTTAATATTATAAAGATTATTATTATTTAAATGATAGTGTCTTTTGTATAAATAGATATGATCATCTGCAAATTATTTCACACCTCTTCTCATTTCCTTCTTACAAATTTCTTCTCATTTTATGCAGATTCCATCATGTATCTTAGAAGATATGGACATGTTATTTTCTCACGATCCAAGTCTCCATTAAGGATGCTATTTTGGAACATCCAAACTTTAGAGCAACTAAAAAGGAATTTGTATCGTTGGTTAGACGGAGAGATTCAAGATGGAAAAAGAATTAGAAGTATTGAAAGACTTTTTTCATACTTTTCGCTTGCAGATGGCAATATACAACGTATGTGGGTGCGAATTAAAGATGACAACGACGTCAAGGATATGATGTTTGGAACAGATGAAATTATTCTGATTGTTGTCATTTCTTAGTTATTTTGTAGTGTTAATTGTTTTTTATTTATGGTTTGTGTTGTTGTTTTTGACGTATTGTTGTTTGTTCTCTTGTGTTGTTATCCATATTAAATTCCAAGGTTACAAATATTTTTAAAGACATAATTAAATCTTATCTAGAACTTGTTCCAACATTGGGAAAACGTTTCCGTGTATGACCGGGAAGACGACATATTCCACACAATCTTTCCATTTTCTCAGTAGTATCCATTTTAGTTCTAATTTGCGTGCTTTTGGGGCTACCCTTTTTGTTCCTTCTCATATTTTCATTGTGTTTAATTGTGTCCCCTTGATATGTAGGCCAATAGTCCTCACTAGCTATCACTGGAAAACTATTATTGTAGATACCGAATAAGTTAATGACCTTGTAAACGTCTGATATTTGCAAGAATGAGTCTTGACGAACATTGGAACATGCCGCCAATGACATGGGAACAAGGCATACGGAAAGTTTGAAACTTTTTGCAGTTGCACCAATTGATGCACAGTTGAAATGGCAAGAAGATACGAGAGAATATTCTACTTCCATCAACACAGGTTCCATCACGACTATATGCTAGAAACGACTCCAATATGACAACCGTTCCAGGAACATATTTTTGAAGTGCTATCAAATATTGTGGTAGTTGATTGTAAGATTTTTCCCAATTTCCATGTACTTGTTCAACGACCTTGATTCTTACAATCCAAGCTTTCCTGTATGATGGAGTATAGTTGAACCGTGCAACGATGTGAGAGATAATTGTGCTCACCTTCACATATAGATCTATTCCTACAAGATGCAAAATCCATTGGCATATTAATTGAGAGCTTAGTTTACCATGATTTTGTCGAAGAATGGTGGTTGTGAAACTGTGAGGTGGATCAATCGAACCTATCTCCCAACAATCACTTCTCTTCCGATAAGACGCAGCGAACCGAAACTTGAGAAGTTTGTTACGACATACTGTCATATAGCATTTTCCATCAATGCGATCTACTTCAAAATCAACAGAATTATCCATGTGAAACCTTATTATAGCTTGCACACGTTTTTCTTTGGTGCGGTACTGGTTCCTGTTCGAACTGTAGTAAAGTGGCAAAACGCAAAAATTTAGATTTGGAAGGATTCCCTCTGGGATTTATATCGTCTCCGCAGGGATCGGTGTGAGGGAAAGAATTTAGTTCAACAGTCTCTACGTTTCTAAGTCTGTGGTGATTAATTGTTGAGAGATCAAAAATACCATAAATAAAGGCAGAAAATATAAAGACGGAAAATATAAAGTAAAGACTTTAAAATATAAACGGAGCCTTGTTAGGATTGGATCTCATCAATTGATAACACATGCATTCTTCTAACCAGTTAAACACAAATCAATCATTCTTCTAATACCCTCACGTATCACCCATAACCAAGGTTATGCCTAACGCAAAGTCGAGAGAACAAATGTATTGCGTCATTGGTGATGTCTCATGCAACTCAACAACACAGAGCATTAAGAACTGATTCTCATGTAAATGATAAGCCTAAATTTATGTCTAGAGTCTAGGACCTAACAGGTATCCAAAGATGACACCCATATCAGATTCATGATTGATTCATATAAAACGCCATGATCAGAATACGTACATACGCTTAACCCTTTTTACATGCATTTGTCATACCCCAAATTTTGACCACTAAGATTTCCCATCATTGTGCCAATCATTACCACAATATGGATGAACCATCATGCCTCATCAATCTCCTCAGGAATTGTTAGGCATTCTTTATAATCAAAGATCAGGATTTTGTGCCCTCTCAGAGCACTTGGATAAAGGATCAATCAAGAAATGACATGATCTTCAACTTGTCTAACCTCTCAAACATCCATAAAGGATCAAGAGGGCTCCCACATCAAGAATCAAGCACAAGGTTGCAACATTCCAAGTGGATCAAGCCTCAAGATCGCTAGTGTCACCAAATTAGGGTTTTGGTCGACCAAGGCCTCCAGATGAAAATTTTCCTCTGGGCATGAACCATTGCTTCAAAGCACAACCCAAGATACTCCAAGGGACCTCATGGACCCAATCATCAAGTCAATTTAACCTCAGGGGATGCATTTACCCAAAAATCAGGAATTAGGGTTTCTTGACCTAATTCACCCCTAAGTTGACTTTTGGGACAAAACATGAGCCAAGACGTCAATAATTGATTTGAGGGTCTCCAATACACTACATTGATCCATTTACAACAATGGATTATTCCAAGAAGCTTGATCTACAAGTTTCAATTTCATCAGGACCACAATTAGGGTTTTGAAGAAAAAGTCAACTGTACCTTTGACTTTTGACCAAGACATGCTCCCAAACCTTGGGACATGATTCAATACACCCTATAACACCTATGGAATATATCCATTAGATTTGATTTAGGTCAAGGACTTGATTTCACAAAGGATCGCACAATTTGGATTTCATCTGATAAAAAAGTCAACTGTGCACAAAATCAAGTTTGACTTTTTGGAATTTTTCACAATTATGGTTCCTTGACCCTAAAAAATGTTAATATATAATTTAAATCATCATTCATCAAGAAAAATCAAAGAAAGTGAGTTAACTTGTAAAAGGGGTAACCATAAAAAAAAACTTAGAATTTTTCTAAGTTATGGAACAAAGTGGCTAGGGTACCAACTTCCAAGGACCATAACTTGATATCCAAGCAATCATTTTGGCTGGTCCAAATCTGGATTTGTAGCTCTCATTACACTCTACAAAAGCTTCAACTGCAGCTCATTCCAATTCCTCATGGATTTTTAGTTATGGAGTGATCAAAATGGCAAAAAAAATGAAAATGACACTTTTCCAACACTTAGTGAAAATCTGCCTAAGTTGCCAGTCTTAAACATCAATGTTAATGATGATTTTTCAATTGGATCCAAATAGTTTCAAGACAAACTATTATCACACATGTGTTGTATCATATGAGGGCTTTCCAATGAGCCCAAAAACATGAGAAAAGTCCACCTGGGCTAGGAGTTATGACAACTGCAACATGCCTTGCTGCAAACTGTCTTGGCAAGGCATATTTGTGCATAACGGCTCGATTTGATCAAATTGTGCAACAACAAGCATGGTTATCCATCTGCACACCTCAAGGGGGAACAACCAAGGGACAAACACTGATCTACCAGCCTCACAAGTCTATGGAGCTATGTTTAGGCATGACACTCCTAAATTCAAAGATGCTTCAAATATTCAATTTTGTTTCAAAGCATTTAGCTGATGCATAGAGGTGGCATTCATCAAGGCAATGTTATCTAAGTTCAGTCAAGACTTATCCTTGAACCAAAGAACCTTAGGCTTGTGCTCTAACCTCAAGTCAATGGCTAGAGGAGACTTGAGATTCCATTTGATCACATTTGGCAACAGACCTGTACCAGTTACCATACACTATTGCAGCCAAAACAAACTTGTTGCACAATAAATAGACCTCATTTTTTATCAGTTTGAGTACCCCCTAAGCACCCAAACTGATGATTTCCTCAAAATCACCTCTTTCACTCCAATTTTACCTTCTAACTCAAGTCACTATCGGGTTTTGAGTTTGAGAGCAATTCCAACCAAACCAATCACACACACACCCCACATATAACATATAGAAGTGATCCAAACCCTCACATAACATCTGGAACACCAATTTCACAAAATCACCAGACATCTGCACAAGCTTTTGACAGGTTTGCAGTTGAGGTGCCAAATCAAGTTCCAGCTCAATTCAATCCACTCCAAGCATTCAGACACACTCCATAGAACCTAAGGAAACTGTTCAGATCATCACAACTCATCTGTAACACCTCCAACTCAAAAATCAAATTGCTCTTGCTGCCAGGACATTCAAGTAAGCCTAAACTTGGTCATCTCATGATTCATGCATATTTCCTCGCACAATAATTTTGCCATATGTTCATAATCATGTATCGAGTGTTTCCCCTCAATTGATTGCTTTGTATGAATCATGTATGGAATTTCTTAGCCTTCATGCAGAAATTAGGGTTCTTGAGGTTTCTCTTTGATTTCTCATTCCATACTTAAAATAAATGAAATTAAAGACCATAGACATGATCGTGAGTTGGAAACGAGCATATTGATATATGGATAGTATGATTTCATCAAGTATTCAGTGAGATTGATGAGAAAATGCAAATCAGACAAAAACAGGGCACGCGGGCAAGAACAAGGTGTTTTTGGCGCCCTTTTTCAAGCTTTTGAATTTTTGAATTTTTATTATTTTATTTAATTGATTCAAAAATTAATTTCTCTCTGAATTTTAATGATTTTGAGTTGATTCTTTTTTTCAAAATTCACAAAAATGTTAAAATATTTTATTTTACAAAAATTTCCCAAAAATATTATTTATTTCATATATTTGATATTTTTGCAAATAATTAATTTTTATTTGTTTTTTAACATTTTAAAAATTTTCTTTCTCTTGATTTTCCAAACTTAAATGGTTTTCAATCATTTTGTGGATAAAAATATCATTTTTGAAACATTGACCCAAAATCACAACTCATTTCTCACATATTCTCAATGATTTTATTAATTTTTAATAAAAATTAATTCCATTTTTAGCAAAATTAGGGTTTTGATTGATTTCACCCTCATCAATCTTTTTTCAAAATTTTTTTTGGGCCTCTAATAGAGTGTAAGACCCAATCCCTTTTTGAAACCAAAATAACTTCGGCCTCAGTTATTGTATAAGACCCACTATACTTTCAAAAATCTCGGCGTGATCGTCGTTTTCAAATCTTTTTGGTCCTCCCCTCGTGTTGAAAGCCCCATCTTTCCTTTTCAAAATCTTTTTGGGCCTCTCCTTGAGTTGTAAGACCCATCCCTTTGTACAGAAAACCTTTTTGATCCTCAGTCGTTGTATAAGTCTCGATACGATCTTCAAAACAACGGTGCGATCACTGTTAAACTTTGGGCATCTCTTTGAGTATAAGCCCCAATAATCTTTTAACAAACAACTTTATTTTTGATTTAGATTCAAATATACAGTTGTTATCAAAACTTTCTTTAATTTCTTTGAACAACTAACGATACAGCATGGAAGCTTACTCGTCTGTAAGTTTTTATCTGCTTTCATTTACATGCTTTAATATATATAAATGTATTGTGGGAAGCTACTCACGGTTAGTCTTCTTTCGTACCCTTTTAAATACTTATCATATATTAACTGTATATATACTAGTATAGTTATTTAGAGTTTTCGCCGGCAACTAGGTCTAGAACTAGGTAAAGCCCTGTTGGTCACTCTTGAATACAGCAAAAACTAGATCCCCATAGGATTTCCAGATACAGTCTTGCCTTCTCTTGGGCTTAAACAATATGGAACAAAGAGAAAGGCAGTATTCTTCGTGAACCTTTTCTCAGACTGTCACCCCTAGAAATTGTCAAAGAAATTCTACTTCCCAGAGTTGATCTATTCTCAGTGAATAGCATCTCTTGAATTTCTTCAAACCTCAGGACTTTCACTAAATGATCTATTCTCGGTGAATAGCATTTCTTGAACTTTTCTTGGTTTGGGACCCACAGGCTTCCTAAAAGCATCCCCGCCTCCTCTTGGACTTTGTACAAGGACCCTCCGGTTTCTTAGAAGTTCTCATGCCTTCTCTTGGGCTTAATACAAGGACCCTGACGACCTCTTAAAGGTATAAGACATAACTCAGTCATCCTTTGATAGAGCAGTCTTTTCAGTGTCAAATCTCGGATTTAGGGTTGATTCTCATCCCTTAATACCCGTGCCCCCTCTTAGGCATCATACAAAAGATAAAACTCTTCCACACTAATAAACTTGGGCAGTCTAATCCCCTTAAGTCTCAAAGACATTCTCAAGTTCCTTACAAACATAGGAGAAACCCCGGCCACTCTTGATTAATTTCCCGTAGAGTTCTAAAAACCCAGTCTCTCTCCTAAAAATCCCAAATCAAAACCTCAAGGCATCTGATATCTCAACTCTTCTGGAACCCTCAGCAAGAGTTGAATCTCCACTTGGACCTGCCTAGGGATCTCAATAATCCCCAGCAGAAAGCTAGCCTCCTCTTAGGCTTTGTATAAGGACCGTTCCTCAGTAGAAAGCCAGCCTCCTCTTGGGCTTTGTACAATGATTCTCCCCAGCGGAGCTAACCTTTTCAGACTCTCTTGTTAAGTCAATCACTTTTCAGACTCTCTTGTTGAGTCAATAAACTTTCAGGCTCTCTTGTTGAGTCAATCACCTTTTCAGACTCTCTTGTTGAGTCAACCTTTTTAGCCTCAATCTCGGGTTTGTACGAGACAGATAAAAACACTCTCTTGTTGAGTCAATCTTTTCCAGCCTCCTATTAGGCTTTGTATAATGATTTCCCCTAGCAGGAGTTAGCCTCCTCTCAAGCTGTGTATAAGGATTTCTCCAGCTTGTTCAGTCACAATCCTGGGCTTTGTACAGGACAGATAAAAGCACTCTCTTGTTGAGTCAAACCCTTTTAGCCTCAATCTTGGGCTTTGTACAAGACATAAATTTTAATAACCTTCTCTTAAGCTCGGGTCAATTATCTTTCCCAGCTGAGTCATTTCCTCCTAGCCTTCTTGTAGACTTTGAGAAATGATTCCCTAAGCAGAGTCAAACTTATTTCAGCCTCAATCTTGGGCTTTGTACAAGACAGATAATATTATCCAGTAGAGTCAAATCCTTTTAGCTTCCGTCTTGGGCTTTGTACCAGACACCTAAAATATCCTCAGTTGAGTCAGTAAAGTCTCTTTTAGCCTCAATCTTGGGCTTTGTACAAAACAAATAAAGATTTCTTTCCCACAGAGTTAGTTTTCTTTTCAGCCTCTATCTTGGGCTTTGTACAAGACACATACAAACCTCCCCCGACGGAGACAAAATCAAACTTTTAGCCTCCTCTTAGGCTTTGTATAATGATATTCCCCAAAGAGTCAGTCTCTTTTAGCCTCAATCTTGGGCTTTGTACAAGACACAGATATAAAACACTCTCTCGTTGAGTCAGTCTTTCCCATCCACCTCTTAGGCTTTGTATAAGGACTTCCCCAGTGGAGTCAATCAACCTCTTAGCTTCAACCTTGGGCTTTGATCAAGGCACACAAAAATCAACAATCCTCTCAGAGGAAGTCCAATCCCTCTTTATAGATGACAAATTCTCTCTCGGTCAAAACCTTTTAGCTTCAATCTTGGGCTTTGAACAAGACACCAAACATATTTCCTCCCATAGAATAGGAGGAACTACGATTGCTCTGATTTCCCTGTTTCATTTAAACGAGAATACGTAGGCATAAGATTGCGAAATCTTAGCGAGCATACCAAACAAAAACTCTAGGTCAAGTACCTTCATACACCAATCAAAACTTAGGTCCAGTACCTTACCAAAAATACCCGAAAATCAACAAAAACTCACTCACTCACTCATATTTCCCAAGAAACTTTCCCAACCCATTAACAGATAAACACTATCAAGTACAAAGCGAAACCTAAAGCTAACCTCCTGTGGATAACCACATATAGGATGGGTAATTGACAACTCCCCATTGTATAACCTGACCCCGGACCCCCCAATCTCTTTAAAGCGTTTGTTCAGTTAAACATTCGCGTGCAAGGTTAGTTTTAGATAGCTTTCCTTTCCCTTCCAGCTTCATGGGATAAATAAGAAATCAGAAAGTAGCACCCCCTCCTACCATTATGGTGAGGAAAGCCCAACGATAAGGTGGTCGCGTCACCGACAAAAATCGCTCGCTACAGCATTCAATTAATTTGCCAAATGTATGTGAACATAGTTCTTTATCACTATTATCACGCATCCTCACAATATCGTGGTCTTTACCATATTGATCCTACTCATGCTACTAATCAACACAATAAAATAAAAGTGATACTAGCGAACGTAAACTTGCAAGAGTATCTTAGATCAAAAATTTGAGAAAGATTTTGTCAAGACTCACAAATAAGAAATCAAAGACAACATCAATATTGAATCAAAACTAGTTCACAATACATATATTAGATGAAATACATAAGGTATCAAAAGATTACATTCAAACCCAACAAGAAATCGAAGCTCTTACCTTCTCCCTCTTAGGTTTTGTGTTTCTCTCTCTCTAAAGTATGCTTGAAATGAAGAGAGATAAAGTTCTGATATGATAAATATAATATATGTTTCTAAAAAGTGAGAAAAGTACTTATATAGTATTTACAAATTTTGTCATGTTCGCCTAGCGAAGACTACTTTTGGGCACTTCAAGTGCCTCAGGAACTGTTAAACCGCCCTTGGAAAATATCTGAGTTCGTCGTGTGAACACTTCTTTGCACAACGAACCTCTTCGCTTCAACTTCGCCCAGCAAACTTTGGGTCCTTTTCCTACTGCCTCTAATCTGGGATGGTTCGCTGGTGTTCGCACATCGAACATGCTGATTTCTCTTCTTTTCTTTGGATTTCTTGTCCACTCCTTTGTGTCTTAATCATTGATGTTTCATTCCTATATTCTGCACAATAACACACACCTCAAAGAATCCAAAGGTATTTGCAATATAATTGAAGAATCACACAAGAACAAGAAATAAATCTATTAAAACATGAGAATTGAGTTGAAAAATGCAAAGAAAGATGGTTCAATTTAAGTCAAAATTTTAACTTTACAAACTCTTCTCAACTAGATTTTTGCTTGTCCTCAAGCAAAGTATGTCCCTCATTCAAACAATAGAGATTTGCTCAAACAAGAGGATTTGCCAAAGCATAAGATTCAATCAAGAAAGGAACATGAAGTACAGATTGAAGACTCAGCAGTGTTATCTCCAGCTTCTCCAACAACTCAACGTCAAGCTTAGTCCTCCGAAATAAAGTAACAAACTCACCAGAAACAATCTTTCCCACCAGCATCTCCATGGAAACTGAAAGAAGCGCTCCTCCAATAATAGTCGCCATAACTTAGTTTAAAAGAGTAAGAATAGTTTGAGAAATTTATAATATAAGAAAATTAGATGTTGTGGAAAACTCTATTTTGACATTTCCTCTAAATTTGCCACATCACCAAGATGAGGGTAATTTTGGTCCAAAATTTACTTTTTGCAACTGATGATGTCACATGGTTCAATTTCAACTACATACTTAGTGTATTATATCTTTATTTGCTAGGTTTGGTTCAATTGATGATGTCACATAGTTCTCTTTGGTTACAAACCAACCAATCTAAGCCAAAATTTTCTGCTTTTCACGCTTAACAAAGTGTCATCACATCACTTTTGAATATTTATATGCATTTTATCTCTCTTCCTCCACAAACTTTTCCTCCTTTCTCTCTCTCTTCCGCTTCTGTTCCACTTCTTCCTTCACAAAAGCAAACATGATTCATCTTCTTCTTAGATCCCACATTCTTCTTCTTCTTTTCTTCTAACCTTTTTTTCTTTTAACACAAAGTCAAACATGGTTCTTCAGCTGTTTATTTTTTATTTTATAAAAGAAACCATTTTCTTCTTTTTCTCAATGTAAATCATCTCTCTTGCAAACAAAAAGCAAAAGCATTTATCAAAGTGAAATAAAAAAGGATAAATGGGATACCAATTGTAATAGGGATACAACGGAGGATCTAGAGTTTCTGGTGGTTTTACCGGCTTTGTGCGGTTTCGCGGTGGTAGATTTGTGGTAAAGCTCCAAACTTTTTTCACATATATTTTGTGTTTATATTAATTGGTATTTTATATGTTCAGATTTTAGGATTTCTTCTACATACGTTTTTATATATGTTTAGATTTTAGAGTTTTAAAGTGAAGTCAAAAAGGATAAACAGAATACCAATCATAATAGGGATATAACGGTAGATCTGGAGTTTCTGGTGGTTTTACGACGGTGTGCGGTTTCGAGGTGGTAGATCTGTGATAAAGCTCCAAACTTTTTTCACATATATTTTGTGTTTATATTAATTGGTATTTTATATGCTCAGATTTTAGAATTTCTTCTACATACGTTTTTATATATGTTCAAATTTTAGAGTTTCATATTCTGGAATGGTGTTGGAACTACTCCAGCTGTTAAGGTACGGGTGAACAAATTATGTTGTTTTAGCAATATTTCTTTCAAGAGAAAAATAATGTGGATACAAATTATTGTCTTCATTTCAATTTTTTACAGAGATCTATTCTATTGTATTTGTTGTTTGGTTATGTTAACTATAGTTATGAAACATGTCTAATTTTTTACCTGAACAAATTATTTATTTTCCTTATTCTACGTTGTTCTTTTACGCAGGTTGAGAAGGCACACAATGAAGATGTACATTATGTTGATTGGAATACTCATGATATAAATTTAATTCTGACTGGGTATGCCCCTTCTCTATTTTTATGTACTTTTTTATGGTTTATCATTCAAGTGGGGTTAAATTTTGTAGAAACTTATTTTGGTTTGATTTATTGCATATTTGGCGGAGGATGGATTTAATTTATCAATCAGAGTGGAAATATTATTTGTTCGGTAATTCGTATTAAGCATATGGATTGGGTACACAACCTGCTGTTTTGCAAACAGTCAGCCAAAGATTGAGAAAATTGACTCACCATGCTGTAATCCCAATTGAGGGAACATTCATATATTTAGCACCAAAGGTTTTTATGCATTACCTTGTGGATGAGAAAACAGAAAATTTTGCATTTGGTGTTCTTCTTTTGGAGTTTTAAAATAACAACATACATTTTTTCATGTTTAGTTCATATAAGGTTTATGTGTCTCAATAAGATCAAACTTCGCCAAATGAAGTTTTGTTTTTATTTTCTGGTTTTATGCAGGTGTTGGAGATGTTGGTATATGATGTCGTCAAGCTGATGAGTCGAGACAATGGTAAGTTTCCTACATGTTTATAACATCTTCACTAAACAGCGTGATATATAGCGAATATAATGGTGTTATATCGTAGTGGAATTTGAATAAAATGCTATTTTTACGATCTGCTATTGCTGCATTTTTTTTCATGACAATATGACCTCTTTAAGGGTAAAGTTTTAATGAGTGCAAAGATTTGTCTTTAATGAGATGGAGAAAATAGAAGGTAATCATTTTCTTCTTTATGTTGAGATACCCAAGATATTAGATTGATTTCAAGAATCTTTTTGTTCTTTATGTTCACATTTACAAATTTTTATTGCTGGCCTTTAAATATCTTACCCCTTAATCTAATTAATTGTCTTTTGTAATATATAAAATGGAAGCTTAAAGAATCATCTCAATGATAAATTTAAAATGAAAAAGAGAAGTTTAGAGGAACATCTCAATTGTTTCATTTGAATTTGAATTTCTGATTTTCTTGCATTTTTTTTGTGTCAATTTGATTTAAGGTTCAACTTTCAGTGAATATGTCTTCTTCTATTTTCGTCCTGCTTCAAGATATTCTATTGTAATGTTTTCTCTTCTTTTTCTGAAAAACTCCACTACTTTCACTATATTGCATTTGATATGCTAATTTCTTATTTTTCAATTTTGCTAAAATAGGTGGAATGGAGGATCCTGCATGAGGGATGGTGGGTGAGAGTGGGGATTTGGCAAGAAATCTATGCTGAAATTTTGCATATAACATAAAGATGATTTGAGTTTTGTTAAATTTGAAGAATTTCCTTTTATTGCATATTTTGTACATCACTAATGTTATGTAGATCTGCTGCTGGTTTTTTCATATATTATAAATGAAGACATTGTATACTGTTAAATTTTGTTTATCAGATAATGAAGATAGTGTATGATAATGCTTTTTGTGAGCACCAGTTAATACATACTATTGTTGTTTTTGCTCATCACTTAATATAAAGTTTTATACTGTTAAAGTGTAATATAATGATTTATATTATTGAAAGATTCCTTCCCACCCTTTTCAAATCCACTTTTCCACCAATCATGCGTCCTTAAATCCATTGTACAATTTTTAATGATCTTTTTCATCCTCAATTATTAAACAACAATTTAATTTCAACAAAAATTCTATTTTATAGTAATAAAATAATTATTCTTAATTAATGTTTTTTTAATTAGTAAAGACATCTCAAAATAGAAAATTTTACCTCATACCCCATCATTTATTTCTCTATCCTACCTTATATTTTTTTGACCAAAATATCCTTATATAAATAAGTGTAAAAATTTTCTGATTTAATTATTTGAAACGGAATTTAATATATAAATCTATCTTTAAATGCTACTTGATTAATATTCTCAACAAACATGGCAAGTATTAATTTTTTATGTTTAGTATGCTGAAAATAAAGAATTTTTTTTCAATAAATAGGTGAAATGTTGTATATTTAAAAAATGCTCATTAGAATATTTTTTTTTTTTAATTTTTTTTGGTTATTTTATCTCATTCATAAAAATAATTTCTATATTTTAAATTCAAATAGTTTTGACATTTTTCTCACATTTTAACTTTGATGTTATTTCTAGTTTTTAATGACATTTAATTTATATATTTTATATTTAAAATTCTTTGAACTTTGATAAACTTCATTCTCATAATTTTCTAATGTTACAAAGATTATTATATGCTGATTTGTAATGTTTAACAAATGATATATGGTTAAAAATTGAATACATAATCAATTTTAAGTAAAAATAAGAGACTGAGAACAAAATTATTTAAATTTTAAATAAAAAAACTAATTTAATGAATGAGGTAAAAAAAAGTAGGAGACAACATTATAATTAAATGCTTTGAATTTTTTTTTATTGAATCGTTTTTGCTCCCACGGAATATAGTTTCTCGATCCGCCACTGTGTACACGTCAATTAAACATTGCTTATAGACGATGATGATTGTAATATTTTGAAAGAAAAAAAACTAGTAGCTAAAAATTGTGTTATATAGAGTTATTGATATTCAAACATCGTGCAAATATAAATTAGTATCCTAACATTTTTTACGGAAAGTATATAATATTTGCCATGTTTGTTGATAATATTAATTAAGTAGCTTTAAAAGATAGATTTATTCATTAAATTACCGATCAAATAATTAAATCAGTAAAATTTTACATTTTTATATGAGGATATTTTAGTCAAAAAAATAATGTAGGGGTAGGGGAATAAATGATGGGGTATGGGGTAAAATTTTCCTCAAAATATATTGTTCTTAACTAATGGGTTTTTTTAATTGTATTGATATTATTCTGAATTAATTGTTTTTTTTAAATTAATTAATATATATGTTGAACATCTTAAAATATATTTTATGATCAACAACATATGGTTAACATGTATGTTGAACATCTCAAAATTCAAATTTAAATAATTTTATTTATTTATTTTAATTTTAATTATTTTTTATATCATTAAACTATTAAAAATATTATAAATATATTTAATACCTATACTAATTTTTTTATATTACTTAGTTGTTTTAAATTTAAATTTATAATTTAATACCTATACTATACTTCTATTTCTACCAAGACAAACACACGCACATAAATTTTAAAAAAATATCATTTATATTATGTCAAAAAAATATAATATATTGTGTCAACAAAAATATAGTATATTAATTACAATAACATATATGGATACATATTAAAATATAATTAATAATATTAAATTTTAAAAGTATGACACGATCATAATATTATGATTAGAAATGGTATACAGGTTAAATTGGTGTTTTATTAAAAATTTGTTAGTTAAGTATAGTATTTATGTTGATATCTACACATTTATATATAATTATATGTAACAATAGGTAATAATTTGTGTATATCGCATATTAACAAATAAAAATAATGCATAAATATTTATCACAACTATTTATTATTGATATATGATTAAGTATAAAAAGTTATTTGTTATAAATATATAACTAAGAATTAAAAAAATATTTGTCACTTATATACAAATACAACTAAGCATGAAAAATTTATTTGGCATTAACAACATAACAAATATTTGATATAAATAACTTAAGTAAATACATGAGACTAAACAAAAATAATCATTACATACCATAAAAAATGTACAATGATCCAAATGTTTTTTACATATTAAAATTAATACCATTTAAATAATAATTTATTAAATATGTCTTATTGATGTAAATATTGAAAAAACAAAATATATATTAATGATTCAAATACGAGAAGAATAAATGGTGATATTAAAAATATATTTTTGTTTTATTAATTCTTAACTAATAAAAATGAACAAAAACAAACAAAAAAATTTATATAGAAGAAAATTACAAATCTTATTATAAACGGAAAAAAATTATTATAGATCCAAATAGTTTTATTAATATTATCAAAAAAATTATTATTTTTTATATATGTAATAAGGTATTATTCATTCAATACGGATATCAAATTATCATTCAATATGCATTTCAATGATATTAAATTATCAATTTAAGCAAAATATTTTTATAAACAATCTTATTTTTATACCAAAAAAAGATTTACTATTGGTTTATGGCTTAGACAAAATGAATCACTAACACTTTTCAATTTGACATATACGCATTTTTTATGGTATATGTCAAATTGCGTATATGTCAAATTGAAAAGTGTTAGTGATTCATTTAGTCTAAGCCATAAACAAATAGTAAATCTTTTTATGTTTATAAAAATAAGACTGTTTATAAAAATATTTTGCTTAAATTGATAATTTAATATCATTGAAATGCGTATATGTCACATCATAGTAACTTAAATTGATCATTTAATATTATTGATTATGATTTTGTTTCTATTAAAGTATAATAAAATTTATTAATATTTTTATGATTTAAAATTTAATTTTATTTAATAGGACACAAATGAATAGTAACTTAAATATAATATTATAATAATTTTTTGTTTTCATTAAATGTTTGATTATTTTTTTATAAAATTTTATTTAACAATGTTTTTGTTAAATTGAAGAGGAAATATTTAATTATCAAGAATATACCATTTTATTAAATTGAATATAGAAAAATAAACTTTGATTACAACATTGAAATTGTAGATCTTCAAAAATCATAATTTGGATCCTTTTTATTTCTAAGGTCCTACATCCTGTCAAATCATAACATATTATTATTATTATTATTATTATTATTATTATTAATAATAAATGATTTATAGTTGTAACATTGAATTTGATGAGATGAAGTGACTTTATCCTACTTTAATATCTGAAAATTTTAAGTATGAAACATTTGATGTGAACCAAATTTGATTGAGCTTTGAAAATAATTTAATAACCATCAAGATCTAACTGCACATTCTAACAAATTTGTGAACATTTATAATAAAATAAATATTAAAAAGAGGTAATGAAATATAAAAATGAAAAAATTATAATAACAGATATACAAAGTATAATCTACAAATACTTTTTAAATATGAATTAAAAAAAAGTATAATCTACAAATTCAAGCAGAACATCAGCAAAAAGAGGTTACGAAATATAAATTAAAAAAAACAAACATATTTTTTTCAAGAAGCAGAACATCAATAGTAACATGTGGAGGCTCCAGAAATTCCAACAGCTTTCTAGAAGTTCAATCAAACTATAAATAGTTTCTCACCTTAACATCAACTACAAAACCATGTTCACATTCCATGTTTTAAGCCATTCTTCTATGAAATGTTAATTATATTAAAATATTATTAAATTAATAATTTAAATACTTAAGAATTAACTTTAATTAATTTATCTAATATTTCAAATTAAATATTAAATTTTTAATCTATTTTTTAAGTTTAAGTCAGTTAGTATTCGTTTATTTGATGTTTTTTAAGATATAATATATTAATTATACTTATAATTCAAAATATTAATTTATTGGATAAAAAATCTATTTAATACTTAATTTAAAATATTTTTATTATTAATAAAGATGTCATATATATTTAATATCATTATTTAACATAAATAATCTTTAATGAAATTGATGATAATACGAAGAAAAAAAAATATATGAAATTTTTTTTTTGACTAAATTACAATTTTGGTTTCCCTATTATACTTTATTCACAAAATTATATGCAAGTACAATGTAAAGCCCATATATATATACATGCATCAAATCATATATTATACATGAAAAGTACGTTTGGTACTGAAATATACAATAAGCTCCTAATAAACACATTATACATATACATGCCCAAAAATCCTAATACAAAAAAATATACGGCATATTATATCTACAAGATGTTCCAAAGACAAATACTAAGAACTAGATCACTAATGATCTCAAAAACTCCACAACGGAAGCAAAGCCATCAGATAAGCAAGGATAATCACACGACCTTATCCTTACCCTTCGCGGAACCTGCAGTACCTGTGATGTAAACAACAACAGTGGGGTGAGATACATCAAATCTCAGTGAGTTCCCTATCTTAGAGTCCTCTCGGCTCTACAAGGTTCTACTAGACCTAACTCAAGTCAAAAGGGAAGAGAAGTGACGTTGAGTACACACACACTATATGGAAACATGCCATGAGTTCATCAACTCACAATATCACTAATCGGTAACCATGTCAAGGCATCCCCAATTCCCGTCCTCTTCTACGTCTAGAAGTCGACCCGGGTCATGGATCCTTGCAACCTACTTGACATACGAATGGATTCGGGTTCTACGGGCCTTTTACCATTATGAACCATCACTTTACACGGGCCTTATACCGTCAGAAGCATTCACCCAACGGGCGCCATTCGTACAGCACGGGGAATCAAACCTGCCAAGTAGTCATGCATATGTTTCAGAGGAGCTCGAGACCCATGAAACGCAACTCAAAGAACCAGTTACGATTACGTGATCACACACACAAACGTGATTGTATTCAACAATCACAAGGCCATTATGCCTTATCACAACCAAACGGTTAACACGCATGATCCATACTAGTGTTTATTCATTCTATATTTTTCTGGTATTGTTTATGGTAATGATCCTCACTCTACCTATTTCATATTTTAACATGCATACTTATTCAACAACAATTACACACCATTAAACAATAAAAGTCGACAAAACGACACCATTCCAAAATCCCGACATAATTAAATCGGCCAACACATCTAGAAATCATTTTCATAAGAAAGTACATTCTGTTAGCTTTCCAACGATATCAAGAATATTAAAAACGGATAAACGAAACACAAGTTACGGACTAAACCAGAAAAGACATCGCGAAAAACCCCATTTTGCAATTTTCCTGACCATACGCGTATTGCCCTGAGCCACACGCGTATGCCCTGATTCCTCGCCCATTCCATACGCGTATTGCCCAAGGTCATACGCGTATGGGCAGAGACCATTTTTCCCCAAAATTCCCATTAAAAGTTCAATACGCGTAGTGCCCTACACCATACGCGTATTGCCCTACACGTTACGCGTACCATACGCAAATGGACAGATGGCCGAGAAAATGAAGCTTCCATACGCGTATTGCCCAGTTTTCTTCAATGCCATACGCGTATTGCCTTGATCAATACGCGTATTGCCTTGAGTGATACGCGTATGGGCAGTGAAAAAAATCCAGAAAATTCTGCATAATTTCTTCTGCGTTTTTCCAACCAAAATCAACCCATTTTCACCTATACACCAGAAAAATTTCCAATTTGATACACAACAACACATATGTAACAAGTATTAAGTATAAGGAGCATTAAAACATGATTTAGTGCAAGATTTCTCATTCCTACCAATGTCCAAACTAACTCTAAACTCAATAAAACTCTACTCTAAAGTATCTAACTAGAACCCACCTGGATTACAAGATGAGGAGGTTGAAGCTGAGATGAAAAGATGAAGATTGGTTGATGATTCGAGTCTTGGAGCTCTTGGGAGAATTTTCCTCTTCCTTTCCTTCCTTTTTCCTCTCTTTTCCTTTCTCTTCCAATTCCTTCTCAAAGTTTTCTAACTTTTCAAATAAGGCAAGGAAAAGAAAATATACATAGAAAATATTAATTGGTAATACTACTAATTATCCAAATTATCTCAAATACCCCAATTAATAAAACTCCAAGTTAAATAATATTAATCTAATCAAATTTCCGAGTTCGTCGGTTTACTCTAGTTACTTTATCCAATAATTGCTCAGAGTACTCCGGAACTCAGTTGATCATAATAATATTATTCAAAATTGTTCACAAAATTATGGGGTATTACTGTAACGCCCCAGTTTTAGTATTTTATTTAATCGAGTCGTTTTTGGTTATTTTATTATTATATTATTTTATTTTCGACTTTTATTTGGAAATATGTTATTTTTCAATGTTGTGATATTTTATCGGGTTTTGGGATCGTTTGCGAGATATTTGAGTGTGGGGGTATTTTGGTCATTTCATAATATTTTTCATTAAGTTAGTAAATAGAAAATAGAAAGAGAGAAAAATAGAGAGAAAGGAAAGGAGAAGAAAGAAAAAGAGGAGAAAAGAGAAGAAGAAGAGAAATAGTAAGAAAAACTTGGAAAATTCAAGAAAACAACTACTAGAATCGATTTAATCGGGTAAGGGTGCGAAACTCAATGATTGTATACTTGTGTATGATTATGTATGTGTAATTGTGGTTGTTATTGGATTGAATTGGACAAATTTAGTAAAACATATATTGTGTAAAAATTGATTAGAAATTGGTTAAATGAGTTGGAAATCATGTTTTTAGTGTTCATTATTGTTGATACATGATAGATACATGTTGCTATGCCTTGTATTGGTAATTTTCTGGGTGTAGGTGAGAAATTGGAAGGATTTGGTTGAGAAAACGCAGAACAAGTTCTGCAGAAATTTTTTTCTGGTTTTACCAGGTCATACGCGTATGGGACATGTTCATACGCGTATGGACCTTGGCATTACGCGTAACATGGGCGAGCCATGGGCCAATACGCGTATGGGTCTTCAATTTTCTCGGCCATCTGCCCATTTGCGTATGGTACGTGTAACATTTATGGGCAATACGCGTATGATGGGTTGCACTACGCGTATTGGAGTTAAAACGTGACATTTTGGGGAAAAATGGTCTCTGCCCATACGCGTATGGCCTTGGGCAATACACGTATGACATGTCGAGGATTTTGGGCAATACGCGTATGGCTCAGGGCAATCCGCGTATGGCCAGGAGAATGGTAAAATGGGACTTTTCAAAATATCGTTTTCGGTTTTCTTTCGTAACTTTTGTTCCGTTTATCTGATTTTTACATTCTTGGTATCGTTGGAAAGCTATTGAGTTGTACTTTCTTATTATGATGATTTGGAATTCGTTAGCCAATTTTATTTTGTCGGGAATTCGGAATAGTGTCGTTTTGTCGACTTTTGTGGTTATGATTGTGTGTAATTGGTGTGTTTTATGCAATGTGCTGTTGATATGGATATGGTATGATTGCATGTTGTTGTATGGTATAAAATGCATTGTTTTGGGCTTAAATTGCAAGCATGAATTATGTTGAGTGTGATGGTTGCATATATGTGTGCATATTAAATGTCATGAGTCATTGTATGCCAAGCATCATGATATGCGTTGTTGTGACGTCCTGAGTGACGGTTTGGTTCCAGAGGGAATCTGCTATAACATCGTGTGCCCGTGTGGGGACCGAAAGTGATGGTTATAGACGATCGTGTGCCCGTGTGGGGACCGAAAGCGATCGGATTGTGTGCCCATGTGGGGACCGAAAGCAATCCATAAATGTCGTGTGCCCGTGTGGGGACCGAAAGCGACGGGTGAACATCGTAGGCCCGACGGGGAGTTACACTAAGTAACGAGCGATGGTTCCAATAGTTCCTGAGTGAACTGGTGATGAGACATAAGAAACATTAGAAGTCGGTACCGCATGGCATGTGCATAGATTCGTTGTGTCGGTCTCTGTGCATTGCATAAATCATGGATTAACTGTGCATGTTAATTGTGAATGTGATTAATGAGATGGTATGTGTATAAATGTGTTGATGATTGATGTGCATTGGTGATGAATACCTGATACTTGTACTGTGTTGCGTTATATTTGACTGTGTTGCATTGTGGTGAGAATATTATACTTGTGCATTTCTGTGTTAATATATAATTTTATGCAACTGTATAATTATTGTTTTTCTCACCCTTTTGCTGTTTTATGATGCTCTATAAGGCATTGCAGATTAGAGTTGCTGGAGGTCTTTTTGTGAAGCTTTGCGTCTTCATTCTTTTGTCGGTCGGCTCTGATATGTGACACCGAGTAGTTAGGGAGGCCGTTTGTGATTATTTGTGTATATGTATATATATATCTTTTGGCTTGTGCCTGTATGACTGGATGTATGACAGATACACTTTTTATGATATATATATATATATGATATTCAATTTTAGATTTTCCGCTTTTATTCTAAAATCTGAAATGTGGGTGTAAGGAACTGAGTTACTCTGTTGATTGCTACCCCACTGTTGCATATCTTAATGAGCAGGTGTTGTATGTTTGTTTGTTATTGATGTGATGCCCCTGTCTATGACGTGTTTTTAATCATACTCTGATGAAATTTTGAATTTTTAATTACCTAACTGTTTATTTGGGGGTATAGATTGGGGGTGTTACATTAAGTGGTATCAGAGCCAGTTTGTGCCAGTTTGTGCCAGTTTGTACCAGTTTGTGTCAGTTTGTGTCAGTTGTGTCAGTCTTTGTTGGTCGTTGTGTTTGGGTGAGCTGTTTGTTTAACCGTAAATTCTGTTATTGGAAATGAACAGAATATGGATGGAAGGAACGATGCTGCTCTAGCTGCTGCTATACAGGCTGTGGCTCGTGCTGTGCAGGGTGCACCGAATGCTGGAGTGAATGATGAGTTTAGAAAGAATAGACCGCCTGTCTTCAAAGGGAGACATAATCCTGATGGAGCACAGATTTGGCTGAAAGATATTGAAAGGATTTTCAGAGTTATGGATTGTGATGAGGACAGTAAGGTGAGACTGGGAACTCACATGTTACAGGAAGAAGCAGATGACTGGTGGGTTAGTGCACGTCCTGTGTTAGAAGCTGGCGATGAAGAAGTTACTTGGGAATTATTTAGCCAGGAGTTTCTGAGGAATTATTTTCCCGAGGATGTGAGAGGAAAGAAGGAAATTGAGTTTTTGGAACTAAAGCAAGGTAATATGTCTGTAATTGATTATACAGCTAAGTTTGAGGAACTTGTGCAGTTTTATCCTCATTATGCTGAAGCGACCGCGGAATTCTCTAAGTGTGTGAAGTATGAAAGTGGATTGCGTCCTGAGATAAAACAGGCAATCGGTTACCAGAGGATAAGGAGGTTTGCTGATTTGGTTGAATGTTGTAGGATTTATGAAGAGGATAGTAAGGCTCGTTCTACTCATTACAAAAGTGTAAGTGACAGGAAAGGGAAGCAACAGTTTCGTAGTGGTCCGTATGTAACGCCGGCTGATAAAGGTAAACAAAGGGGTACTTTTGATCGAAGGTCAGGTGGAGGAGGTGCGTCTGGTCCTCTGAGGTGTTATAGATGTGGTGGATTGGGACACCGTCAGTCCGAGTGTAGGAAGAATTTGGATAAGTGTTCTAATTGTGGAGGTGAAGGACATGTTGTAGCTGATTGTAAAAGGAAGAATGTGGTGAAATGTTATAATTGTGGGGAACCTGGCCACATTAGCACGAAGTGTCCGAATCCGAAGAAAGCTCCAACTGGTGGGAAGGTATTTTCTTTGGCAGGAACTCAGACTTCAAGTGCAGATCTTCTGATTAGAGGTACTTGCTTTATTAATAGTACGCCTTTAGTTGCTATTATTGATACTGGAGCGACTCATTCGTTTATTTCGTCTGAGTGCACGAAGCGTTTGAATCTGGTGTTGTCTTTGATGGATGGTAAGATGGTTATTGATACTCCAGTGATGGGGTCAGTAACTACTTCGTTGGTTTGTTTGAGTTGTCCTTTGACCATTTATGGTAAAGACTTTGAGATGGATTTAGTGTGTTTGCCGTTGGAAGGTTTGGATGTGGTTTTGGGAATGAATTGGTTGCAATTCAATAGGGTTCACATTGATTGTTATCATAAGCTGGTAAGGTTTCCTTCTCTTGAGGAAGACGAAGACTCGAGTTTCTTATCTACCAAAGAGTTGAAGAGACTTTTGGCGGACGAAGCTCAGTTGTTTTTATTGTTTGCATCTTTAACTGTGGATAGTCAAGTGTCAATTGATGTGTTTCCTGTTGTGTGTGATTTTCCGGAAGTGTTTCCTGATGACATTTCAGACTTGCCGCCCGAGAGAGAGGTAGAGTTTTCCATAGATCTAGTCCCTGGTACTAGACCTGTTTCTATGGCACCTTATAGAATGTCGGCATCTGAGTTGGTTGAATTGAAAAAGCAGTTGAATGACTTGTTAGAGAAAAGGTTTGTAAGGCCAAGTGTTTCTCCTTGGGGTGCGCCAGTTTTGTTGGTGAAAAATAAAGATGGGAGTATGCGATTATGTATTGATTATCGCCAGTTGAATAAGGTGACGATTAAGAATAAATATCCTCTTCCAAGGATTGATGATCTGATGGATCAGTTGGTTGGTGCTTGTGTGTTCAGTAAGATTGATTTGAGATCGGGTTATCATCAGATAAGGGTGAAGGAGGAAGATATTCAGAAGACGGCCTTTAGGATACGGTACGGTCATTATGAATATTCTGTGATGCCGTTCGGGGTTTCTAATGCACCTGGTGTGTTTATGGAATACATGAATCGTATTTTCCACGAGCATTTGGATCGATTTGTTGTTGTTTTATTGATGACATATTGATTTATACTGAGTCTTGCGAGGAGCACGCAGAACATTTGCGTATTGTTTTGCAGGTTTTGAAGGAAAGGAAGCTTTTTGCAAAATTGTCCAAGTGTGAATTCTGGTTGTCGGAAGTGAGTTTTCTTGGACACGTGATTTCAGGTAACAGTATTTCTGTGGATCCATCTAAAGTAGAAGCAGTTCTACAATGGGAGGCTTCGAGATCTGTTACGGAAATTCGTAGCTTTTTGGGTTTGGCCGGTTATTATCGACGGTTCATTGAAGGGTTTTCTAAGTTAGCATTGCCTTTGACCCAGTTGACTTGCAAAGGTCAAGCGTTCATTTGGGATATTCGGTGTGAGGAGAGTTTTAATGAGCTGAAGAGAAGATTGACGACAACTCCGATTTTGATTTTGCCGAATCCTAATGAACCATTTGTGGTGTATTGTGATGCTTCTTTGATTGGTCTAGGTGGTGTTCTGATGCAAGAAGGTAAGGTTGTGGCTTATGCTTCAAGGCAGTTGAGAGTGCATGAGAAAAATTATCCTACTCATGATCTTGAATTAGCGGCTGTGGTTTTTGTGTTGAAGATTTGGAGGCATTATCTTTTTGTTGCGAGGTTTGAAGTTTTTAGTGATCACAAGAGCTTGAAATATTTGTTTGATCAGAAGGAATTGAATATGAGGCAACGTAGGTGGTTGGAATTCTTGAAAGACTACGACTTTGGCTTGAATTACCATCCTGGTAAAGCTAATGTAGTAGCCGATGCGTTGAGTCGGAAATCGTTGCATATGTCGGCTTTGATGGTTAAGGAGTGGGAACTTTTGGAATCGTTTAGAGATTTGAGTTTGGTATGTGAAGTGACTTCGGAGAGTGTGAGGCTTGGAATGTTGAAGGTTACTAATGATTTTCTGATGACAGTTAGTGAGAAACAGAAGTTGGATCTGAAATTTGTGGATTTGATGTTGGTTGACGGAAAGGATGCGAATAGTGATTTTCAAGTGGATTCGAATGGTGTTTTGAGGTTCCGTGGACGAATTTGTATTCCGGATGATTTGGAGTTGAAAAGGATGATTTTAGAGGAAGGACACCGGAGTAATTTAAGTATACATCCTGGAGCGAATAAGATGTACCAAGATTTGAAAAAGATTTTCTGGTGGTCTGGTTTGAAAAGAGATGTGGCCCAGTTTGTGTATGCTTGTTTGACTTGTCAGAAATTGAAAGTGGAACATCAAAGGCCTAGTGGTTTGTTGCAACCGTTGGATATTCCGGAATGGAAGTGGGATAGCATTTCGATGGATTTTGTAAAGGGGTTACCGAACACTCGGAGAGGGCATAATGCTATTTGGGTGATTGTTGATAGGCTGACTAAATCGGCTCATTTTATTCCGATTGACATCAGTTTTTCTTTGGAGCGGTTAGCTGAAATTTATATCAGTGTGGTTGTGAAGTTGCATGGAGTTCCATTGAGTATTGTTTCGGATCGAGATCCAAGGTTTACATCGAGATTTTGGGAAAGTTTAAAAAAGGATTTGGGTTCTAAATTGAGATTGAGTTCGGCTTATCATCCGCAGACGGATGGTCAGACGGAGAGGACGATTCAGTCTTTGGAAGATTTGTTGAGGGCTTGTGTTTTGGAACAAGGTGGTACGTGGGATAGTTATCTTGCGTTGATTGAATTCACGTATAATAACAGTTTTCATTCTAGTATTGGTATGGCGCCGTTTGAAGCATTATATGGACGAAGGTGTCGAACGTCGTTGTGTTGGCACGAATCTGGTGAGAGAACGGTGGTAGGACCGGAATTGGTACAGCAGACTACGGAGAAAGTAAAGCTTATTCGAGAGAAAATGAGAGCTTCTCAGAGTAGGCAAAAGAGTTATCATGATCGGAGACGGAAAGATCTTGAGTTTCAAGAGGGTGATCATGTATTTTTTAGGGTTACGCCGGTAACGGGTGTTGGTCGTGCATTAAAATCGAAGAAACTTACTTCTCGGTTTATTGGTCCTTACCAGATATCCGCGAGAGTGGGTGCTGTGGCTTATAGGATGGCGTTGCTGCCGAATCTGTCGAATTTGCACGACGTGTTTCATGTTTCGCAGCTTCGGAAGTATGTTCCGGATCCGTCACATGTGATTCCGATGGATGAGGTTGAGGTAAGGGAGAACCTTACGGTTGAGGCACTACCAGTTAGTATTTTAGATCGCGAGGTGAAGCGGTTGAGGGGCAAGGATATTGCTTTGGTGAAGGTGGCGTGGGGAGGCGCTGCTGAGGGCAATTTGACTTGGGAGTTGGAGAGTTGGATGCGGGAGTCGTATCCAGAGTTGTTTGTTTCAGGTAAGATTTTCGAGGACGAAAATTTCTAAGTGGGGGAGAGTTGTAACGCCCCAGTTTTAGTATTTTATTTAATCGAGTCGTTTTTGGTTATTTTATTATTTTATTATTTTATTTTTGACTTTTATTTGGAAATATGTTATTTTTCAATGTTGTGATATTTTATCGGGTTTTGGGATCGTTTGCGAGATATTTGAGTGTGGGGGTATTTTGGTCATTTCATAATAATTTTCATTAAGTTAGTAAATAGAAAATAGAAAGAGAGAAAAATAGAGAGAAAGGAAAGGAGAAGAAAGAAAAAGAGGAGAAAAGAGAAGAAGAAGAGAAATAGTAAGAAAAACTTGGAAAATTCAAGAAAACAACTCCTAGAATCGATTTAATCGGGTAAGGGTGCGAAACTCAATGATTGTATACTTGTGTATGATTATGTATGTGTAATTGTGGTTGTTATTGGATTGAATTGGACAAATTTAGTAAAACATATATTGTGTAAAAATTGATTAGAAATTGGTTAAATGAGTTGGAAATCATGTTTTTAGTGTTCATTATTGTTGATACATGATAGATACATGTTGCTATGCCTTGTATTGGTAATTTTCTGGGTGTAGGTGAGAAATTGGAAGGATTTGGTTGAGAAAACGCAGAACAAGTTCTGCAAAAAATTTTTTCTGGTTTTTCCAGGTCATACGCGTATGGGACATGTTCATACGCGTATGGACCTTGGCATTACGCGTAACATGGGCGAGCCATGGGCCAATACGCGTATGGGTCTTCAATTTTCTCGGCCATCTACCCATTTGCGTATGGTACGTGTAACATTTCTGGGCAATACGCGTATGATGGGTTGCACTACGCGTATTGGAGTTAAAACGTGACATTTTGGGGAAAAATGGTCTCTGCCCATACGCGTATGGCCTTGGGCAATACGCGTATGGCATGGCGAGGATTTTGGGTAATACGCGTATGGCTCAGGGCAATACGCGTATGGCCAGGAGAATGGTAAAATGGGACTTTTCAAAATATCGTTTTCGGTTTTCTTTCGTAACTTTTGTTCCGTTTATCTGATTTTTACATTCTTGGTATCGTTGGAAAGCTATTGAGCTGTACTTTCTTATTATGATGATTTGGAATTTGTTAGCCGATTTTATTTTGTCGAGAATTCAGAATAGTGTCGTTTTGTCGACTTTTGTGGTTATGATTGTGTGTAATTGGTGTGTTTTATGCAATGTGTTGTTGATATGGATATGGTATGATTGCATGCTGTTGTATGGTATAAAATGCATTGTTTTGGGCTTAAATTGCAAGCATGAATTATGTTGAGTGTGATGGTTGCATATATGTGTGCATATTAAATGTCATGAGTCATTGTATGCCAAGCATCATGATATGCATTGTTGTGACGTCCTGAGTGACGGTTTGGTTCCAGAGGGAATCTGCTATAACATCGTGTGCCCGTGTGGGGACCGAAAGCGATGGTTATAGACGATCGTGTGCCCGTGTGGGGACCAAAAGCGATCGGATTGTGTGCCCATGTGGGGACCGAAAGCAATCCATAAACGTCGTGTGCCTGTGTGGGGACCGAAAGCGACGGGTGAACATCGTAGGCTCGACGGGGAGTTACACTAAGTAACGAGCGATGGTTCCAATAGTTCCTGAGTGAACTGGTGATGAGACATAAGAAACATTGGAAGTCGGTACCGCATGGCATGTGCATAGAGTCGTTGTGTCGGTCTCTGTGCATTGCATAAATCATGGATTAACTGTGTATGTTAATTGTGAATGTGATTAATTAGATGGTATGTGTATAAATGTGTTGATGATTGATGTGCATTGGTGATGAATACCTGATACTTGTACTGTGTTGCGTTATATTTGACTGTGTTGTATTGTGGTGAGAATATTATACTTGTGCATTTCTGTGTTAATATATAATTTTATGCAACTGTATAATGATTGTTTTTCTCACCCTTATGCTGTTTTATGATGCTCTATGAGGCATTGCAGATTAGAGTTGCTGGAGGTCTTTTTGTGAAGTTTTGCGTCTTCATTCTTTTGTCGATCGGCTCTGATATGTGACACCGGGTAGTTAGGGAGGCCGTTTGTGATTATTTGTGTATATGTATATATATATCTTTTGGCTTGTGCCTGTATGACTGGATGTATGACAGATACACTTTTTATGATATATATATGATATTCAGTTTTAGATTTTCCGCTTTTATTCTAAAATCTGAAATGTGGGTGTAAGGAACTGAGTTCCTCTGTTGATTGCTACCCCACTGTTGCATATCTTAATGAGCAGGTGTTGTATGTTTGTTTGTTATTGATGTGATGCCCCTGTCTATGACGTGTTTTTAATTATACTCTGATGAAATTTTGAATTTTGAATTACCTAACTATTTATTTGGGGGTATAGATTAGGGGTGTTACAATTACATCCTCCCCCCCTTAAATAGAAATTCGCCCTCGAATTTAAAAGATTACCTGAATAGGTGAGGGTAGGCCTCCTACATTTCCGATTCCAATTCCCAAGTTGCATCGCCTGGATGCGTCTCATCCCACTGGACCTTAACAAGAGGGATTTCTTTATTTCTTAACACTTTAGTTTCTCTTCCGGTGATACGACTCGGTTGAGGCTCAAACGTCAAATCTGCTTCTATCTCAATTATATCCGGTAAAACTGGCTGAAGAGGATCTGGAACAAATTTCCGAAGCTGAGACACATGAAAAATGTCGTGCATCTCTAATAGAGAAGGCGGTAAAGCTAATATGTAAGCTACTTCTCCAACTCTGTCTAAGATTTGATATGGTCCCACGTATCTTGGACTTAACTTCCGCGATTTAAATGGTCCTTTCAATCTCAATCTCGGAGTAACCTTCAAAAATACATGATCACCCTCATCAAACTCTAACGGTCTCCTACGGTTGTCCGCATAGCTTTTCTGACGATCTTGAGCTTGTTTAACTTTTCCACGAATCATTCTAATCTTTTCCGTGGTCTCGTGAATAATCTCGGGTCCCAAAATTCTATCATCGCCAACTTCCGCCCAACACAATGGCATTCTACACTTCCTACCATATAACGCCTCGTAAGGTGCCATACCAATACTTGCATGATAACTGTTATTATAAGAGAATTCGATCAACGACAAGAGTTCTATCCAATTTCCTCCGCTTTCAAGTACACAAGCCCTTAACATGTCTTCCATAGTTTGTATTGTCCGTTCCATCTGACCGTCCGTTTGCGGATGATTCGACGTACTCAAACATAACCTCGTTCCCATGGCTTGTTGAAAAGCTCTCCAAAATCTTGAGGTAAACTTTGGATCTCTATCCGAAACGATACTAGTAGGAATACCATGCAATCTCACTATTTCTGAAATGAACAACCTTGTGAGATGACTCGCCATGTAGGTAGTCTTCACAGCTAAGAAATGCGCTGATTTCGTTAACCGATCCACAATTACCCAAATCGAGTCATAACCACCCCGCGCACGTGGCAATCCCACTACAAAGTCCATTGAAATACTCTTCCATTTCCACGTCGGAATTTCTAAAGGTTGCAACAAGCCAACCGGCCATTGGTGTTCAATTTTCACTTGTTGACACACTGCACATTTCGACACATACACCGCAATATCCTTTTTCATCCCGGGCCACCAATAGTCCCTCTTTAAATCTTGATACATCTTTGAAGACCCCAGATGTATAGTAAAAGCACCCTTATGCGCTTCTTCCAAAATCCTTCGTTTTAACTCCGTGCTATCCGGAACACAAACCCTTTGGTTAAACAAAATAGTTCCGTCGGTAACTCGCACAAAACCGGGTTGTAGTAACACTTCTTGTAACTTATCGTCTAACCCTTGCTCTTGCTGGATTTCTTCCCTAAGAGTAGAAGAGACATTCAAATTCCCCATGACTACACAATTTGGAGTCCAGTTAAATTGAAGATTTAGATCTCTAAACTTTTCCATTAAGGTATACTCTAACATCATCAACTCGGCCTTATGCAACACATTCCTACTCAATGCATCCGCCACTTTATTTGCTTTACCCGAATGATATTTTAACTCCAAGTCATAATCCTTCAAATACTCCATCCATCTCCTCTGACGCATATTCAACTCTTTCTGATCAAATAAGTACTTTAAGCTTTTGTGGTCGCTAAACATCTCAAAACGTACACCATACAAATAGTGACGCCACACTTTCAAGGTAAATACAACTGCCGCCAATTCTAAATTGTGCGTTGGGTAATTCTCTTCATGGACTTTCAACTGTCGTGAAGCATAAGCCACTACATGACCATCTTGCATTAACACCCCGCCTAATCCCTTTTTCGATGCATCACAATATACCTCATACGGCTTGCTAGAATCAGGAATAACCAAAACAGGAGCAGTAGTCAATCTCTCCTTCAAATTTCTAAAACTTCTTTCACAAGCCGAATCCCACTCATACGAATAATCCTTCCGTGTAAGTCTTGTCAATGGTAAAGCCAGTTGCGAAAACCCCTTGATAAACCTTCTGTAATACCCTGCTAATCCCAAGAAACTTCTCACTTCAGAAGCATTCTTCGGTCTCTCCCAATTAATCACTGCTTCAACTTTTGATGGATCGACCGCTACACCTCCCTGGGATATGACATGACCAAGGAAATTAACCTCAGACATCCAAAACTCATACTTACTTAACTTAACAAAAAGTTGCTTCTCTTGCAAGATGGATAAAACGATTCTTAAGTGTTCTCCGTGCTCTTGAGGATCACGAGAATAAATAAGAATGTCGTCAATGAAAATCACCACAAATTGGTCTAAGTAAGGTTGAAATATCCGATTCATATAATCCATGAAAACTGCTGGAGCATTCGTCACACCAAAAGGCATCACCAAAAATTCATAATGACCATAACGGGTTCTGAACGCAGTCTTGGGTACATCGGAATTCTTCACACGAATCTGATGATAACCCGACCGTAAATCAATCTTCGAGAACACACATGCTCCTTTCAATTGATCTAACAGGTCGTCTATCCTTGGTAAAGGGTATTTGTTCTTGATGGTGACCTTATTCAATTGACGATAATCAATACACAACCGCATTCCACCATCCTTTTTCTTTACCAATAACACTGGAGCTCCCCAGGGTGAAACACTGGGTCGAACAAAATGCTTAGCCAATAATTCTTCTAATTGGTCCTTTAATTCTCTCAATTCAAGTGGTGTCATCCGATACGGAGAAACAGAGATTGGAGCCGTTCCCGGTATCAAGTCAATAGAGAATTCCACTTCCCGCTCCGGAGGTAGAGAAGTAATATCCTCGGGGAAAACTTCAAGAAAGTCACAAACTACCGGAATACTCAAAACTTGGATATTACTACTCTCCTCCTTAGTAAGAATCAAAAGAACAAACTTTTCTTCCTCAAACAAGAAATTAATCATTCCAACCGTACCTTCTAAAATAGTAGTTAACACATCCTTTGAAGTAGCCTCTTCGGACGGAATAATGATCAGCTTTTCCTCACACCCAATAAACACCGAATTAGCGGAAAGCCAATTCGTTCCCAGAACAACATCCATTTTCTTAAGCGGTAAACAGATAAGTTCAATCTGGAAAACTCTTTCATTCACTGATAATGCACAATTTTCACACATCAACGGTGTCTCTACAATCTCATCCATGGTAGTAGTAACCACCATAGGAGGAAACAAAGGAACAACTTGCAACTCAAGTCGCTTCACGCAACGCGTGGACACAAAAGAATGCGTTGCCCCACAATCGAATAAAACAAAACAAGGATGTTCATTTACGAAACACGTACCCGCAATCAAGGAGTTGTCATTCTTTGCTTTCCTCGCATCCAAGGTATACATTCGGCCGGTATTCTTCCCTTGTGCCTGATTCCTACTCTGAGGACAATCTCTCACCAAGTGGCCCACTTTCTGGCACTGATAACACCTCACACCTTCGATACCACACCGTCCGGAATGATTCCGACCACAAGTACGACACACCGGAGGTGCGCTGGTCCTAGAATTCTGAACCTGCTTCCCCTTAAAAGTTTGTTGCCTTTGCCTAAACTGTTGACTCGATCTTCCACGGTCGTTTTGAGTTACCCTGCTCAAATCTCCTTTCATTTGTACCTTTTTCAAACTATGTTCCGCAACATAACACTGTCGTAACAATTCAACATAGCTAGTAAATTCTCTCTGAGATACACTGTGTGAAATTTCAGCCCTTAAACCAAACAGAAACTGATCAATCTTCCACCTCTCATCAGGAGCATACATAGCTTGTCTAGAATAAGCAGCCATAACTTCGAACTTTTCAGCATAAGAAGCCACAGTCAAGTTACCTTGCCTCAGTTGTTGAAACTCGAATTCCTTCTGAGACCTCAAGGAACTTGGAAAATAATTCTCCATAAAAGTTATCTTAAACTGCTCCCATACCTTTGGTACCTCTTGAATTGTCATTAAGGCGGAAACACTTTCCCACCACCTCATGGCAGGACCCTTCAGTAAATGAGAAGCGAAGACCACCTTGTTTTCCTCACTGCACTGAACTATTAGGAAAATCCGTTCCATACTTGATATCCATTCATGAGCCTTTACTGGATCTAACCCTCCCAGAAATTCTGGAGGATTCATACAGATGAAATCCCTAAAGGTTCCCCCTGCAGCCTCTGGTACCACCACTGGAGGATGCACACCACCAGCCATTTTCTGTACCATTTGTTGCATAAACTGATTCTGTTGTTGCTGCATCTGTTGCATAAATTGGTATAAAGGTGCATTTCCCTCATCACCCGGCAGATTAGCCCCTGCTGGAGTGGTTCTTGGTCTACCACGGTTGTTTCTGTGCCTGTCAGCCATGTTCCTGAATTTCATACAGATAGAATTAAGTTGACCAGACTCAATACCATAAATATAACAGACAAGACCCATGGCGACACGCCGCATATGAAACGGAAAGAAAACTTATTCTATTTCATGGCTAGGTCGAGGATACGACCTGCTCTGATACCAACTGTAAAGCCCATATATATATACATGCATCAAATCATATATTATACATGAAAAGTACGTTTGGTACTGAAATATACAATAAGCTCCTAGTAAACACATTATACATATACATGCCCAAAAATCCTAATACAAAAAAATCTACGGCATAGTATATCTACAAGATGTTCCAAAGACAAATACTAAGAACTAGATCACTAATGATCTCAAAAACTCCACAACGGAAGCAAAGCCATCAGATAAGCAAGGATAATCACACGACCTTATCCTTACCCTTCGCGGAACCTGCAGTACCTGTGATGTAAACAGCAACAGTGGGGTGAGATACATCAAATCTCAGTGAGTTCCCTATCTTAGAGTCCTCTCGGATCTACAAGGTTCTACTAGACCTAACTCAAGTCAAAAGGGAAGGGAAGTGACGTTGAGTACACACACACTATATGGAAACATGCCATGAGTTCATCAACTCACAATATCACTAATCGGTAACCATGCCAAGGCATCCCCAATTCCCGTCCTCTTCTACGTCTAGAAGTTGACCCGGGTCATGGATCCTTGCAACCTACTTGACATACGAATGGATTCGGGTTCTACGGGCCTTTTACCGTTATGAACCGTCACTTTACACGGGCCTTATACCGTCAGAAGCATTCACCCAACGGGCGCCATTCGTACAGCACGGGGAATCAAACCTGCCAAGTAGTCATGCATATGTTTTAGAGGAGCTCGAGACCCATGAAACGCAACTCAAAGAACCGGTTACGATTACGTGATCACACGCACAAACGTGATTGTATTCAACAATCACAAGGCCATTATGCCTTATCACAACCAAACGGTTAACACGCATGATCCATACTAGTGTTTATTCATTCTATATTTTTCTGGTATTGTTTATGGTAATGATCCTCACTCTACCTATTTCATATTTTAACATGCATACTTATTCAACAACAATTACACACCATTAAACAATAAAAGTAGACAAAACGGCACTATTCCAAAATCCCGACATAATTAAATCGGCCAACACATCTAGAAATCATTTTCATAAGAAAGTACATTCTGTTAGCTTTCCAACGATATCAAGAATATTAAAAACGGATAAACGAAACACAAGTTACAGACTAAACCAGAAAAGACATCGCGAAAAACCCCATTTTGCAATTTTCCTGACCATACACGTATTGCCCTGAGCCACACGCGTATGCCCTGATTCCTCGCCCATTCCATACGCGTATTGCCCAAGGTCATACGCGTATGGGCAGAGACCATTTTCCCCCAAAATTCCCATTAAAAGTCCAATACGCGTAGTGCCCTACACCATACATGTATTGCCCTACACGTTACGCGTACCATACGCAAATGGACAGATGGCCGAGAAAATGAAGCTTCCATACGCGTATTGCCCAGTTTTCTTCAATGCTATACGCGTATTGCCTTGAGTGATACGCGTATGGGCAGTGAAAAAAATCCAGAAAATTCTGCAGAATTTCTTCTGCATTTTTCCAACCAAAATCAACCCATTTTCACCTATACACCAGAAAAATTTCCAATTTGATACACAACAGCACATATGTAACAAGTATTAAGTATAAGGAGCATTAAAACATGATTTAGTGCAAGATTTCTCATTCCTACCAATGTCCAAACTAACTCTAAACTCAATAAAACTCTACTCTAAAGTATCTAACTAGAACCCACCTGGATTAATTACAAGATGAGGACGTTGAAGCTGAGATGAAAAGATGAAGATTGGTTGATGATTCGAGTCCTGGAGCTCTTGGGAGAATTTTCCTCTTCCTTTCCTTCCTTTTTACTCTCTTTTCCTTTCTCTTCCAATTCCTTCTCAAAGTTTTCTAACTTTTCAAATAAGGCAAGGAAAAGAAAATATAGATAGAAAATATTAATTGGTAATACTACTAATTATCCAAATTATCTCAAATACCCCAATTAATAAAACTCCAAGTTAAATAATAGTAATCTAATCAAATTTCCGAGTTCGTCGGTTTACTCTAATTACTTTATCTAATAATTGCTCAGAGTACTCCAGAACCCAGTTGATCATAATAATATTATTCAAAATTGTGCAAAAACAAAACTAATATTTATATACGGGAAAAAATATATTATTGATTAAAATATTTTTATATACGAAAATAATTACTATTGTTATAAACGGGAACAACTTTACTACTGATTCAAATATTGAATAATAGAAATTTATCGACAATTTCTTATACTTACCAATAAATTTTTTTAATTTCATTCATATTTATTTTTATAATTTTACCATTTTTTTCAATTTAATTAACAATTAAGCATCCATAACATAAATTTTTCGAACAGACATGCCCGTGCGGACGCACGGATTAGTTCCTAGTTATTGTATAAAGGAAATGCAAGGTAGAGGAAAATGCAGCTTAAGAAAGACTTATTAAGCTGTTGCAACGTATGGAAGAAAAAGCTACAATTATTGGAGGATTGTTTGTGTCGACCAATACTTCCTTTTCCTATTGATAGTCAACAATAATAATAATTGCAAACTTTCCTTTTCTTGTTAGTGGAGGATTCATAATGTCCACTACTTCCATTTCCTTTGGAATTGGATCCTCTCCTTCATATTTCCATTTCCATTCCCATTTCCTTCATATTGCGACATGCATAATTGAAAATTTTATAGTTTTTATTTTTTATGTATTTGGAACTTTTTGTATTTAGACAAATTTTGCAATCATATTTGTTTAAATCACTCGATAAATATTTAACAACGAAGTCAAGTTTCAGTTTTTATTTTGGAGAAAACCATTATTATAGTAAAAATTATTGTAATTTTATCTCAATTTTATGTTAGATTCTTTTTATAACATTTTTAGAATCATATATTAACGTGTGGCCAAAACAATATCATCTTATTTTTAGGTCTTGATAAAATTTACACGCAAATAGACTAAATATTAGTTCACATAATATTAATAAAATAGAAAAGGAAAGTTAATTAAATAATTACCAATTGTATTTGTTTTCTTTTACCCCATCATAATCATTTCTAAAAAACACTTTGAAACGATTTCTTATTCCATCGTTAGGTATAAGTCTCAGTTAAATGTAATTTATAATGTGTCGAAGTCGAAACATTCATAGCTTAGTGTCATGTCGAATTGATTAGGTTGCTTCGACAGAATCGTGTTAGATTTGATTTGATTGGATTCAGATTTGTTTAGATTTGATTTGATATTTTGGGCTTTTACTTTTGGGCATTTGCAAATATATATCTATAAATAGGAAGTATCCTTGCATTGTAATCATAACATTGTATAACATTCACAGTTGCGGTTAGCAGTGAAAATACAATAGAAACAGAAATCCCACGGTTAGTGGGCAACACTTCTCCTCCAAATATTTTTCTCTCTCTCTCTCTCTCTCTCTCTCTCTCTCTCTCTCTCTCTCTCTCTCTTTTCTTTCTTTCTTGCTGTATTTCTTCATCTTCTTCATTGTCATTACGTATTGTTTGTGGGTTTGTGATCAATCTTGAGATCAAGATTGAAAGAGGAATTGCCATAGGTTCTGGTTGAATTCCAACATCTGGTATCAAAGCTCCGGTTGCGATTCAAGGAGGAAAAACGTGATGGCTATGAATCATTCAAATGGGCACTTTCCGGCGACCCTACCAATTCTCAAGAAAGATAATTATGAGAATTGGTGCAAGCAGATCAAGGTGATTTTCTGTTATCAAGATCTTTGGGATCTTGTGAAGGAAGGAGTAACACCGCTTGGGGAGAACGCGACGGATCAAGAAAAGGCTGCACACAAAGAGTTAAAAAAGAAAGATTATAAAGCGCTGTTTATAATCCATCAATGTGTTGATCCAGATAACTTTGAAAAAGTTAGCGATGCAAAATCAGCAAAGGAAGCATGGGAGATTCTTGAAAAGTCGTTTGGAGGCGCAGAGAAGGTGAAAGAGGTGAGGTTACAAACTCACAAGAGAACCTATGAGTTGCTTCAGATGGAAGACAACGAAAACATTACAGATTTCTTCACCAGAGTTACAAAGCTGGTGAATCAAATTAAAGTATGTGGAGAGGTGTTGACATCAAGATCAGTTGTTGCAAAGATCTTGAGGTCATTGGCTCCAAAGTTCGACCACGTGGTAGTTGCCATAGAAGAGTCGAAAGACTTGTCAGTATTGACGAAGGAAGAGCTTCAAGGGACGCTTGAGTCTCATGAACAAAGGATGGCTGTGAGAGCTGCAGGAAAGTCGAAGAGTGATATGGCTTTGTAGGCGCAGTCAGAAAAGGAAAGGAAAGGTAAAGGAAGCTAGAATGGCAACAAAGGAGGAAACCACTCGAATAAGAAGAAACCTTGGAACCAAGGCAACCAAAGAGGTGGTGCTGTAGGTAGAAGAAAAAGGTGGTGATCGAAAATCTGACAAAAGTCACATTCAATATTTCAATTGTCAGAAGTATGGCCATTATGTTAGTAACTGTCCAGAAAAGAAGAAGAATCAAGAAACTGATGCAAATCTGGTGAAGCATGAAGAAGAAGAGATGTTGCTGATGGTCACAACAAAAGATGAAGAAAGATTCCAAGATCAGTGGTACTTGGACTCAGGATGCTCATCACACATGACTGGGAGGAAAGATTGGTTTGTCAACATGAAGCCTTCGTCGAAGAACACTGTGAAGTTTGCAAATGACAACACTCTAGCAGCTGAAGGTGTTGGTGTTGTTCTGATTATGAGGAAAGATGGCAAAAGGTCAACAATTTCCAATGTGTTGTACATTCCAGGCATGAAGAGTAATTTGCTCAGTATAGGGCAGCTTGCCGAAAAGAACTACAAGGTAGTTGTCGAAGACAGTATGATGAGGGTTCTCGACGCAGGTGGTAGGTTGATCTTGAAGGCTCCAATGTCTCAGAATAGGACCTTCAAGATTGAACTCAAGGTGATGGAGCACAAGTGTCTAGCAACAGCAGCTAGCAGAGATGAGTGGTTATGGCATTTTTTACTAGGCCATCTCAACTTCAATGACATCAGAGAGCTGAAGAGAAGAAATATGGTTTCAGGATTACCAGAAATCGACATTCCAAGTGAAGTCTGTGAAGAGTGTGTTCAGTCGAAACAACACAAGAATAGCTTCAGCAAGGATGCAGGAAGGAAGTCGGAGGCAATTCTTGAAGTCATATACTCTGATGTATGTGGTCCAATCCAGGTGGATTCGATTGGTGGAAACAGATATTTTGTCACGTTTATAGATGATTTCAGTCGAAAGTTGTAGACTTACCTCATCAAGAAGAAAAGTGATGTGATTGAGGTATTTTCCATATTCAAATCCATGGTCGAAAGATAGAGTGGTCGAAAGTTGAAGATTCTGAGGACAGATGGTGGTGGAGAGTATGTGTCGAAAGAGTTCGATGCATTATGTGAAAAAGAAGGGATTGTGCATGAGGTGGTGCCACCCTATACACCACAGCAAAATGGAGTTGCAGAACGAAAGAACATAACCATCATGAACATGGTGAGAAGTATGTTGAATGGAAAATATCTACCCAAAGAATTATGGGGAGAAGCGGTTTCGACAGCAACATATAATTTAAACAGATGTCCGACGAAGAAGCTTGAAGGAATCACACCAGAAGAATGTTGGTCTGGTGTCAAGCCTAGCCTCAGTCACTTGAAAGTGTTTGGATCTATAGCACATAGGCATGTGCCAGATCAGTTGAGAAGGAAACTTGATGACAAGTCGAATCAGATGATCTTGATAGGATATCATTCGACTGGAGGTTACAAGTTGTTCGACCCAGTGAATAAGCAGGCAGTGATCAGCAGGGACGTGATCATAGATGCGCTTAAAGAATGGGATTGGACAGAGAATGCCAAGAAGGATTCAGTGAGAATCTCTTGTGAAGAACCAACCACTGAAGTCGAAAGAGAAGTTCGACATGAACCAGTTGCAGATGAAGCAGGTTCAAGCAGACCTCGACGAACAAGACACATGCCTGCAAGGTTGCAAGAATGTGTAGTTACATCAGATGATGTGGTCGATGAAGAGGGTGAGCTGGTACATTATGCTTTCTACACAGATGTCGAACCAGTCAATGCAGCTGAGGCATTGAAAGATTCGAAGTGGGTGAAAGCGATGAATAAAGAGTTAGAATCTATCGAAGTCAATAACACCTGGTCACTTGTCGAATTGCCTCAAGGCAAGAAGACAATTGATGTGAAATGGGTTTACAAGGTGAAGGTAAATCCTAGAGGAGAAGTAACTCGACACAAGGCGAGACTTGTGGCGAAAGGATTTCTTCAGAAGGAAGGAATCGACTTCGATGAAGTGTTCGTACCTGTTGCTAGGATCGAAACAATCAGGTTGGTTATTGGTCTAGCAAATATGAACAATTGGCACATATGTCAGATGGACGTGAAGTGTGCATTCCTTAATGGCCCCTTAGATGAAGAAGTTTATGTCGCACAACCAGCTGGGTATGTGAAACGAGGCGAAGAAGGAAAGGTGTACAGGCTGCACAAAGCCCTGTACGGACTTAAGCAAGCTCCAAGAGCTTGGAATAAGAAAATCGACAGCTTCTTAAGGGAGAAGGAATTTGTGAAGTGCACAACTGAGCATGAAGTATATGTAAGAAGAAGCAATGGCGAATTGCTTATACTATGTCTCTATGTCGATGATTTGTTGATAACAGGGAGTTGCAAGAAGGAGATCGAAGATTTCAAACATGTCCTGAGTGAGGAGTTTGAAATGTCAGACTTGGGAAATCTCTCATATTTCCTTGGCATCGAATTCTACAAGACTAGTAGAGGTTTGATGATGCACCAAAGAAGATATGCAGGCGAACTACTCAAGAGATTTGAGATGCAAGATTGCAACCCAACTTCGACTCCAGCTGAGACCAGACTGCAACTGTCGAAGGATTCAGATGAAGATGATGTCGACCCAACCCAATACAGAAGACTTATTGGGTCACTTAGATACCTTTGTCACACAAGGCCTGACTTAGCATACAGTATTGGTATGGTAAGTAGATTCATGCAGAAGCCAAAGGTATCACACCTAACAGTGACGAAGAGGATACTGAGGTATCTGAAGGGGACTCTCGACTATGGCATTTTGTTTCCTGTAGCTGATGAAGGGAAAGAATGCATGTTAGTGGGATACACCAACTCAAGTTGGTGTAGTGATGCTGAGGATAGAAAATCCACAGCTGGATACGTGTTTATGTTAGGTGGTGCACCAGTTACTTGGAGTTCGAGAAAGGAGCCAGTAGTGGCATTGTCATCATGCGAAGCAGAATATATAGCTGCTTCTCTTTGTGCATGTCAAGCAACCTGGATGGTGAACTTGGTCGAAGAGATTACAGGAAAGAATCATGGAGCAATTACCATGAAGATCGACAGCATGTCATCTATCAACTTGGCGAAGAATCCAATAGCACACGGTCGAAGCAAGCACATCGAAATGAGGTTCCATTATCTTCGAGAGCAGGTAGCAGAAGGGAAGATGAAGTTGAAACACTGCAGAAATGAGAATCAGATTGCAGATATCATGACGAAGGGAGTGCAGGTCGAAGCCTTCAGAAGACTAAGATCGATGATGAATGTAGATAGTTCAGACACAATGAATTAGGTGGTGTGTTAAATGTAATTCATAGTGTGTCGAAGTCGAAGCATTCATAGCTTAGTGTCATGTCGAATTGATTAGGTTGCTTCGACAGAATCGTGTTAGATTTGATTTGATTGGATTCAGATTTGTTTAGATTAGATTTGATATTTTGGGCTTTTACTTTTGGGCATTTGCAAATCTATATCTATAAATAGGAAGTATCCTTGCATTGTAATCATAACATTGTATAGCATTCATAGTTGCGGTTAGCAGTGAAAATACAATAGAAACAGAAATCCCACGGTTAGTGGGTAACACTTCTCCTCCAAATATTTCTCTCTCTCTTTTCTTTCTTTCTTGCTGTATTTCTTCATCTTCTTCATTGTCATTACGTATTGTTTGTGGGTTTGTGATCAATCTTGAGATCAAGATTGAAAGAGGAATTGCTATAGGTTGTGGTTGAATTCCAACCGTCTCCATCTTTCTTTTCCCTATGAATGTAGTATATAAAAAAAATTTCTTGTTCACACTTTGAAATGACATAATTCAAAAGCAGCACGTAGGACCTCACTAATTCTAAAAACCATGCCAGCAAAGAAATAAAGGCATGCATTGTAACATTACAATAGAGGTGAGAATAAGACATGTCAACTAATAGAGATTTTATAAAGGCAGCCTCCGGACGAGGAGCAGGCAAACTAGGCAATTTCCTAGACCTTCAAGTTTGTTTAATGCTCCGGTATGGGTGTTATTTTTATGTTCCTTTAACAATAAATGTGACTAAACATATTTTGTATACAAGACTTTAGTAGTATATCCATTGCATCTTTTACTCAATTATTATTTTACCGCAACTTTAATTTTCTAATAGCTTAAGAAAAAGTAAAATCTGCACTATTTAATTAACATTCTTGTTTTGCCTGTTTTGAAAAGTTATTATTATTATTATTATTATTATTATTATTATTATTATTATTATTATTATTATTATTATTATTACTATTATTATTATTATTATTATTATTATTATTATTATTATTATTATTTATTCATCTTAAGAGTATCTATTATTAATTTTATAAAGGCACATGTTGAAGTTAATAAAATATTATTTTAATATTAACAATGTTACAACAAAAATTAAATAAATTGATTTTATTGTTCATTGAAAAAATATATATTAAATTTAATTGATTAGAATTATTTAGTAAATATTTTGGAGCTTAAAAAGTTTGTAAATTAAAATTTAACATAAAATATAATTATTAATATAAAAAATCTTTATTTTAAAATTCGTCTTAGGCCTCAATATGTGTTGGATCGTTCATATACACAAGTCTAGGTCAGGTCATGTTTTTATTTCGGGAATTGCTTATCTCACCATAAATGATGGAAAAACACTTCATGATAATAAAAAATTGTCTCTCTGATTCTAGAAATGTATATTATGACGCACGCAAGATCTCACTGAAGCATATTACAATCGAGTCTCACCCAAAATTTTGGAAAACATTTAGTTACATCTTCGGACTCACCCTATCAATTTATTACTAATTTAACGACTTAGTGATAAATTCAAAAATGCATTTGCGAAGTTGTGAAGCGGAAATTTAAAACCATTGTCACCTTTGGATGTCAGTCAAAATTACGGAAGTGCATTTCTGAAACAATCAAACATGATTTTTAATAAAATAGAACCCTGTGTGCTCTTCTTCTTCATAATCAACTTCCATTTTGTATCAAAACTCTTGCAAAATAATTCTTCTATTCTCAAACAAGATTTGCACTCAAAAACTTCATAATATCTTGTGTTTCATCAAATTAAATGAAGTAAAAGAAACTACAATTTAAGGTAAAAATCAATTATTTCATTCCTCACTGGTCATATTGACCTGGTTTTTGTGTTTGAAAAGTTACGTTGCGCCCGAAAATGCATAGGTGTTGGAATATTTCTTCCTTTGTACCTTTTTTGAAATTCCCAAAAATAACACAAGGAAAATAAAAGATACCATCATTTTTGGGAAGATTTTGTTCAGCGTATTCAAAGAATTCAAGAACTCATTTTACATATATCAGACCTAATCTATCAACTTTCATCCAACTACGATCTTTAATAAATTTTGAAATTTATATCAACAGAATAATGGGAATGACACACCAAAGCCTAAACATAAAGCATATCCAAACCTAAAACATATTCATAAAAATAATATAACACTAAACCTAAGCATATTCATATCCATCACAACAATATAATATTTAACAACAAAAAACGCAATGAACTATGAACCAGGAACAATATGAACACTGTAATATATATGTCCATTGTGACTGTACTGTTTTGACGAAGTTGACAAAGTTTCAAAAATGCAATGAAATCAATGAAAATTATCCATGAAAAGTAACAATAAACTCAACAAAAAGGAATAAAAGCAATGAACATCTACCATGAAAAGTAATGTACCGTACTTCGAAGAGGAAAGTTTTCATTCCAAAGGAATGAAGATGGTAAACTCAAAGTTTTCATTCCAAATGAATGAAGATGGTGAAGATTTTTTGTTCCATATTAATGAAGATGGTAAAGGTGAAGAGTTTTCTATCCTCGTCATCTGGTTCGCTTAGGGCATGTTATGAAGGAAATAAAGAATTTATTTTGTTTTAATTGACAATAAAGCCTTTCACCACGGTTGATAAGAACAACCGTAGTGAAATACAGAACATGTTACCACAATGGATAAATATAACCGTAGTTAGTCATTTTTCAATCTTTGTTTAACTTAAGAATTTCAGGGGCACACACTTTTTTTAATAGGAAAAATGTAAAAATGTTACTTCTGTGATTCGAAGCCTGTAACACTTAATTTACATAGGTATCGTCATCTTTCACACAATAGTTTGGTGGATCTAGTTTTCCATATGTATCGTCATCCTTCATGCACACTACGCCGAAATAGACCTTTAGCATCGCTTTTTTTTTGCCTTTAACAGCGCTTAAAAGCGATGCCAAAGGTGGCGCTGCTAAAGGTAAAGACATGGTTTTTTTTCCACTAAAAGCGCTGTCTTTTGTTCCCCTTTAGGCAGCGCTTTTTTAAAAGCGCTGCGTAATGTGTATTATTTTTCAACTTTAGGCAGCGTTTTTTTGGAAAAAGCGCTGGTTCCCCCCCCCCCCCCCCCCCTCTTAGGCAGCGCTTTATAAAGCGCTTTCTAATGTGTCTCTGCTTAATACTTTAAGCAACGCTTTTTAAAAAGCGCTTTCTTTAGTTCCACTTTTGGCAGCGCTTTTGCATTAAAAGCGCTGTCTTTTGTACACGTAAATTGTTTTAAAATTTATTTGTTTTGGATGCGTTTTTTGTCAAAAGCGCTGCTAAAACTCCTTTTTTTGAGAAAGCTTTTTTTTAAAAACCTTTTAATAGACCTGTATATTAACAAACCTGTATAACATAATTTTTTATCAAAACTTATCATAATTATATACTTCAATTTACAAGCCTTTATTCAACATAGGCCTTATATACTTCAATTCACAATACTACATAATTATATACTTCAATCACCATATATAGGCCTTATAATTTCATAATTATACACAAGACTATATACAACAACTTCCACTTCCAAAACTATATACAACAACTATTCATACACCAAATAACCATTCTAATAACCATATACAACAACTTACAAAACTATACAAAGTATATACAACAACTTCCAACTTCCATACCTTATATGATTCTTTGCTCAATAAGGTATTAACACCAATCCTCCTTAATTTCTTCCAATTGTACTTTGGAGTAAGTAGCACACTTGAATTCATCAAAATACTACATAATATAACATAATATGCATGATTTAGTTAAAAGTAATTAATTATATCAAATATCCGATAAATATTAAAATAACTCCTAAGTTATAAATCCATACCATGATTGGAATATCTATTTGATCCAAATGAATGATTTCTTTCATAAACCTCAAAACGAAATAACCGCAATCTATGCCATTTTTTTGATGAGGACACTACACATTGAAAAAAAATAATAATATATATCAGGATATATAGTCTAACTTGTTTTATCAAGTAGCATCACTATTATAAGCAAAATTGTGAAAATATACCTCCACTCGGATCCATGTAATGTTGGTTGACTTACTCTTTGATACTTGGGCTCCTCTTTGTGATCGAAATATTTGTATAGCTCTAACATAATATAAAAGAATATTTAGAACAATCTCACTTAAATAAATTAATAAACAAATACACACGAATATTTAGCACAATTTCACTTAAGTATCAATCGTCGTCTTCATATCCGGGTATTTATCTACATCACCATCTAACGAATCCACATAATACACTATTTCACTTATCGGATTTATCGCAACCAACAACCAATGTCCACTGTAAAATAAAACAAAAGTATCGATATAGTAATTTTATACGCAACATCAAAAAACGAAAAATGATAATAAATGAAGTAAGAATGCAAATCTAACCCGTTTCCAGTATTATATGGTAAAAGATACAACTTTTCTCTATCTATGTTGGCCATAAATCTTTCGACTAAGTGAGATTGTACTGAAGTTGGATTCATCGCAATTAATGGTGCATTGATACAGTTGGCAGATAAGAAACCGAATCTTTCTGACAATTAATGCGGCCGCACCAATTTCTCATACAACAACCTTAAATAAAAACATAATAAACATTAGATTTTTCGTTGAAATGAATAAATAAATTGTTTAAATAATTAAAGAGAGTTAATCAGAATACCTGATGTATGTATGCATAACACCGATGCCTAATTCAGAATGATTAAAAATTTGGTCCAAATCCTCTTTAGAAATTGTTTCTGAATAGGAATAACAGAAAATACCTTCCTCCATAGGTACTGCACGAATACCTCCGTCCACCAAATTCGACGTTTCTACAATTATATCAAGAGATGACCTATATCGGGATACAATTGCTTTTTTTTCCCCGTCCTTGCAAGAGTCTTTTTTTGGTTGGTCGTGTTGCCTAATTCTGGCTGCCTATTCTGACTTTCTATTATTTGCAAGTCTTGGGCATGAATCTAAAAATCATATAAGTTAGTAAAACATTTGAATATAGACTTAACACTTTTAATGTGTATATATTGAAAAATTTGTGCTAAATTAATTTCATAATAAGCATATATAATTACCTCGACAAGTTTCTGTTGACAATTGATACTACCTTTGTCACTAGTATCATTAAACTCTGAACCACGCCTTTCTGACATATATTTTTCCTTGTCCTTTTGTAATTCACGGACTTGAGCTCTTAATTCTTCCATGGCTTCCATCACTTGTTTATTGCGAGAATTTTGGCTCTTTGAACGATTATAAAAGGATGATGGAGTGACCCCAAAACCCTTACCCCTCACATGACCGGAATACTCAGGAACATTTAACACTCGAGTAAGTATGCTCCTGCAATCCTGGTCTTCACCTAGAGTTGCGGACTGAGACAGAGTCTCCTGGAATTCATATGCATGAATATCGAAAAATATTAGCAGGGATTAAAAAGCATAAATATTATATATATGTCAATAAATGGGATATAAAACGCATAACGTTATACTTACACATTGCTCAAAAACTTGTTGAACATTTTCCGCAACAACTCCATCCTTGCCCACACGAGCAGCCTTCCACAAAACATGTTCTGGAACACATGTTTCTTCACTTTTCTCTTCTTCTAACTACACATTAAGACAAATAATAAAATCAATTATAACACATGGGAAAGAAACAAATAAATCAAAGCATTTATATATACTTACTATTTTTTGTTGTAAGCGTGCATATCCCAAACGCCCCTTCCTGTGTGGATACGCGGGTTTTGATGCTCTTTGGCGATTTACGCCACTCAACTCCTGGAATGCTTCGGTTCTTCTTTTGGCTACAAAAGTTGCCCATTCTTCAGGTGAAATCAATTCCACATACTTCACTGGACATTCTGCTTCAATAAAATTTCGTTCGGCATCCCTAAGATACTTGTTTGATAGAAATGCTCGAAACCATCTGTCTCTTTTTCCGGCTAATTGAATACAATACTTCTTTCGGTCATCACTAATATTAAAAGACCTCTACAAAAATAAATAACATAATTAGTAATTTAAAGACATAATTGGAATATACGAACGAACATAATTAGTAATTTAAAGACCTCTACAAAAACAAATAACATAATTAGTAATTTAAAGACATAATTAGTAATTAGTACCTGTATCTCACTCCATATCTTTTCTTTGGCGGGTTTCAACGATGCATTTCTCCAATTATCACAAGTAATTGGAATATACGAACGAACAAGTGTACCAATGTAACTTGTCAACATTGCTCCGTTAGGCTCAACAAGTTGATTCGTATCATTCCAATAAACGTCATACTTTATTCCTTTATCTCTAGCACGAATGTTGTTCTTCATGATAGTTACTCCTCGCGTAATATCTCCTTCCGCTTCTTGAATTGTTTCATGTCCATCCTTTTTTGAAGTATCGTGTGTATTTTCCTCGTTACTAGCCATTTCACCTGTAATTAAGAAAAACATCAATATAAAATGACACAATTAAAAAACTTATAAAGCTAAACAAACTTAGAGGGATTAAGTTCAAAGTCATTTTAGACACAATTATAAACAATGAACCTGTGAGTGAAATCGATACAGATACGCAAACGGATAGGCAATCAAAAATCAAATCAAAAATCAACTAACAATACAACTAATATCATTTTCAATTAAATCAAAAATTAAATCAACTAAATATCAAAAACTAATATCATTTTCAATTAAATCAAAAACTAATAAAAAAATCAACTAACAATACAACTAATATCATTTTCAACTAACAATACAACTAATATCATTTTAAATCAAATCAAATCAAATATCAACAACTAATCACATTTTCAATTAAACACTAACAAACTTCTACAAACCAAAAAATCAAAACCTAACATCAACAACTAATAATACAACAAATTTATATCACAGAAACAGCAGAGAAACAATCAACAATGGAGAATATTAGGCATTTCCATTATTGGAGAGAAAACCAGAAAAAAGGAGAGTAAAAACCTTAAACAGCGGACGACGGTAGCACAGATTGAAATCACAAACGGCGGACGACGGTAGCTGTGAGGGTAGCCTCGAATGGAATAAAGTCACGAACGGCGGATGACAGAGGACGGAGGGAGTTTCGTTTGCAGAAGAAGAAGACGAAGATACAGTGTCGCGAGAGATTAGGGCGAAATAGAAACGATCGTAATGAAAATAGAGGGAGATCAGAATCTGTTTTAATTTTAATATTTTAAAAGACCTTTGGCAGCGCTTGCGCTTTTAGAAAGCGCTTTCTTATGTTAATCCTTTAGCAACACTTTTGGGGTAAAAGCGCTTTCTTATGTGGGATTAATGAAAGGCCTTTAGTAGCGCTTTCCAAAAGCGCTGCCTAAAGCGTGTTGTACGAAAGCCCTTTAGCAGCGCTTTTCAAAAGCGCTGCCTTATGTTACACCTTTAGCAGCGCTTTTCATAAAACGCTTTCTAAAGTTCACCTGCCTTAGGGTTTTAGCAGTGTTTTTCAAAAGCGCTGTCTTATGTCCCCCATTTAGCAGCGCTTTTTTCTTTCGTTTTTTATTTTTGTTTTTAGCGAAACATGTAGCAGCGCTTCGGCCAGAAAACGCTGTCTTTGTTGCGTTGCGAAAACTCATTTTTGGCGTAGTGGCAACAACATAGGGAATCCAGTTTTCTACATCACATGCAGGTACCATCATCCTTCATGTAGTAGCCTAGGGGAACTAGTTTTCCACATCCCAACCAGGCATCGGCATCCTTCATGCAGCATCCTTGGGGAACTAGTTCTTGCACCCACATTCCACACATATACCTGCGCGTGAGGAGCAGGATGACCATATTTTGAAGGATGGTGAGAATCACGAGGAGCATGCAAATCCTGTTGCAAATCCCGGTGAGTATTTGGTGGTTGATGGACGACATCTTATTCAGCTTGATGAATCCTCGTAAGCTTCTAATTTATAACTTTTATTTAACTATATATATTGTCATTTTTAGATTAAATACTTATTCAAATTGTTGTTTTTTAGTTTTGCACCAAAGTCGGCCTATTGCCAAAGGTATAAATCGAGTCATTCAACTAATGTATAAAAAAGCTTGAAAGACTTTTGGGTTTTGTATTTTATTAATTATTAATTATTTTTTAGTGATAGTTATTACTTGAAAACATTTTTATTGATTATTAATTTTCGTATTTTATGAAATATTTATTATTTTTTTATTAAATAAATATTCTGCGAAAGAGAAACCACATTGCAAAATTCTGGAAAAAAAACCATTAGTGACGTGTTTTTCGTGTCGCTAATGATAAATTTGTGGCGTGAAATTCACGTAACTACCTAGTAACACTGACCCAATTGCTCCCTATTGCTGGACCTTGCAGAATGGTATTGAATTTGTGTATTTTGCGGGTTGCGACATGATTACTCTTTAGGGCGTGTTTTTCACGTGCCATTGTGGTCTCAATTATTTTGTGGGTTGCGACGTGATTATCCTACCACAAATTAGTGAAATATTTTTCACATGGCAACAAGTTTCCACAAGTGCTCATGCGACGTGTTTCAGTCACGTCGCTAATTGTCTTTTGTGACGTGCTATTTGGGTTTGTGGTGTAATTTTCAAGTGGCTAATAATTGTTATTTTTTTAGTTAGATATATGAGTCGCTTCTCTTATAAATCTATAGTTCTACCATTTCATTGAAGATTCAAGATTTAACCATTGAAACTTGAACTCGACAATTTTCTCTTCATCCACGTCATCCATATCTAAGCCCTAGTTAATAATACAAATTATTATTAAATAATAATAATAATAATAATTTTATTAGTTTAATTGGTATGCACTGACATTGTAAAATAATTTCACACTATCATCCAATAAGAATTTATTAATTAATTTGTCATGTCATACCGTTAACTTAAAAATTATAGTCTGATGTGGCGGAATACACGAAGGTGATTGGTTGAAAGTGTAAAATAATTTTACACTGTCAGTCCATATCAATTAAATTCTAATTTTATTTAGAGTCTAATAATAAGAATTTCATCTCTTAAGTTAAATCTGACAAATTCGAACTCGCGCCTCTGCAATCAGATATCTATGAGGAGTTACTAATTGAGATGATTTAATGAAACAGATTATTATCCATATTAATAAGTATAAAACTGAGAGTCTACTTAACATAAATAAGTTTTAAAAAAATGTGGAGTTAGGTTATTTTTCCCTTACAAGTAAAGGGTGTAATAGAGGAATACGCAAGTGAATAATTTGAGGAAAATGTGGTTAAAATCGTGTTTAAGAGTTAAGTTTGAGTCAGCTGGATTTGAGTTTATGCATTGTACTATGTCTTATGTAGTGACAGTACATATTTACATAGTTTATTTGATGTTATCTTCGTAAGTGATTCTGAAGCAATTTGCACCCTAGCAAGTGGAGTTTACTTGTTTTGCACCTTCTGCGTCATACAAATTTTCCGCAAGGAAAATAGAAAAAAGAAGTGCACCGATTGGATTTCCTAGAATCACGAAGCTGCTAGTTACACCAAAGTGCTTCAAACCAAATAACTCAGAATCTCCAAGTAAAGTTGTTGCAGCATAAAGAGTTCCATCTAGAGCTCAACCATAAAGCAAAAATGCTATCTTGGTAACAAGCACAGCTGTGCCGAATCACGCACCACTGTACGTCGCAACACAAAGTACAAGCCATAACTGCAAATTCATGAGAACCAAGTTGCTTTTAAACTCATGCATGTAACATAGAAACTAGAAAGCATGTGTGACAGAATTATTATTTGAGCCAATGATTATCAAGTTGCTTTTAAAATTAGCTTCATTTGCTAAAGTAAAATTGTTAATATAGAAATTAATGGAATAGTTAGTAGTAATATTGCATTAGCTTCAGTTTTAATCTTTATATACATTTATTATTCATAAACTCAAGATCACTCATTATTACATTATAGGTGGCTTTATTGCTCCTTTTGATAACATGCTCATTCGTATTAGAGCCAAACCTAAGTGGATGCAGAATTTTATTTTTAAATGATAAGTTTATTATTAGTAATTATGTTTTGAATTCCTTCAAGTGGGCTGACCCATTAACCCATATCTTTTAGGGTTATATCTTATGTATTTAAAGTACTTTGGTTGAATGAAAAGGTAGAGAATTAATTCAACTATTTTATATTTCTTCTTCTTCTTTAATTTTATGTGTGCTCTTGGTAAGAACTCTAGATCTAAGAAATAGTTGTGGAAACCTTTTTATCAAATTGGCGCTTTCATCATGACTCCTCCTCCCAAACCACTAAACCCTAGAGATATCATTGAGGAAGTTGTTCAAACATCCCATATCCATTTAGATAATGCAATGAACTAAACACAACAACAAATGGATGAGAGGTTTGATAAAACTACTGCAGATCTGGAGTTGATTCAAACCCATATGGACAATGAAAAACAAATTTCTGATTCTAGATATGAAAACATCATGGGGCTGCTCAACAAAATAGCTACTCAAAAAGAACAACAACCTGCTCCTACAGTTCATACAGCAGCAACATCATCATCATCATCATCATCAGGCATTACTCATATTCCCCATTCACTTCTGATATCAACAACCCACCTAAGCCCTGTTTTTACTAATGTCTCAACCCCTCATAGTTCCCCTATTTTCCAGCAGCATACACCTATTATTCAATCCACAAACACCTCACACCAAACCCCCTTAACCAGTGCTGCCATCCATCCCACACCAACACAAATACCTAGATTTATGTCCCCCCTGTCTCACACAACCCAACACCTTGCCATTCTCACAAAACTATAATATCCCAATGTTCCAACAACCTCCTTTACCTCCATTTCAACCACACACACCTCTACCCCCATTTCGAACTCCATAACTAGAACTTCCCATGTTTGATGGTACCAACCCTTTAGAATGGTTATTTTAAGCTGATCAATTTTTTTTTATTTTTATTAATTACCACCTGAACATAGACTATCAATGATGTCATTTTATATGAAGGGTGAAGCTCTATGTTGGTAAAAATGGATACATCAAAGTCATATTTTAATTGATTGGGCCTCTTTCACTAAGGCATTGGAATTACACTTTGGTCCATCTACTTATACAAATCACCAAGCGGAATTGTTTAAATTAAAACAAGTGGATCCAGTTGTGGAATATCAAGCTGCATTTGAAAAAAATGGTACTCAAGTGGTAGGTTTACCTTAAGATGCCATTCTTAATTGTTTTATCTCTGGTTTGGCGGCAGATATACAAAATGAAATAGCTATTCATAAACCGGTTTCAATTTCACAAGCTATTGGACTTGCTAAGCTGATTGAATCTAAGATTAAAGATGCCAAACCCAAATTTCAGAAATCCTTCGCCAACACAATTCATAAACCCAATACAACATCCCAATCACCATTCCTAAACAATTCCAACCCTAAATCCCAAGCCACACCCCAGCCTGCCAAACTCCCTATCCGCAAGCTCTCTAATGCTCAACTTCAAGAGCGTCGTGCTCAAGGCTTATGTTTCAATTGTGATGAGAAGTTCATACTGGGTCATCGATGTACCTCCGGAAAATTTCTCTTGTTGATGGAGGACGATGATATCATAGTTTCACATGAACAATCAGATATTTCACATGAATAATCAGAAGCAGTAGATGTCATTTCACACACATCAGAATCTGATGATACATATTTCCAACTATCTCCCCAAGCTGCCATTTGACATTTTTCTCCTAAGACTCTTAAATTCACAGGATTGCTGAATGGTCTTACGGTGATTGTCTTAATCAACATCGGTAGTACCCATAATACCCTTCAACCCCGCATTGCCCAACACCTTAAACTTCAAACCAAACGCATTCCCAACTTTTCCGTAATGGTGGGTAATGGATCCAAACTGTCTTGTACAGGCCTTTGCCCCCAGGTTCCTATCACCTTACAAAACAACCTATTCCATATTCCATTCCATTTGTTACTAATTGAAGGAGCAGATGCAGTACTTGGTATGGAATGGTTACGAACCCTTAGTCCTATAATGGCAGATTTCTCAATTCCTAAGATCTCCTTCACCTACCAAAACAATGATATCACCATAACATGAGATCCAAAGTCACTACCTGAACACTCATCCTACAACCAATTCTGCGACCTTTTACACACAGACTCAATTGCTTCAATCCACCTCCTACTTTACCATCCTTTCAATGAAAATCAAACCTTACCTCCCAAACCCAACCCCAACCTTCTTGACTCTTTACCCCATTCTCTTCCAAAATAAATAACATCCATTTTACAATCACATGCTGCTGTCTTCCAACAACCACATGGTTTACCCCCCCACGCCCTCATGACCACCATATCCTAATCATCCCTAACACTGCCCCAATCAATGTTAAGCCATACCGCTATCCCCACTTATAGAAAGATTCCATGACAACTATTATTCACGACATGCTTAATGAAGGCATTATTAAACCTAGCAATAACCCATATTCCTCACCCGTATTGTTGGTTCAAAAAAAAGATGGATCTTGGCGTTTCTGTGTGGACTATCGCGCCTTAAACGCAGTGAAAATTCGTGATCGTTTCCCCATACCGACAATTTATGAACTTTTTGATGAATTGGGTTCTGTAACTATTTTCTCTAAGATCTATTTACGATCTAGTTACCACCAGATCAGGGTGACACCAAAAGACACACATAAAACTGCATTCAGGATGTTTGATGGACACTATGAGTTCTTAGTTATGCCATTTGGTCTGACTAACGCTTCTAGTTCTTTTCAATCAGCAATGAATGATTTGCTACGCCCGTATCTACGTCAGTTTGTCTTAGTTTTCTTTGATGATATTCTAATTTACAGTTCTTGCATTTCTGAACATGCCCATCATTTACAACTAATTTTAGAATTACTCTTATCTAACCACTTTTACGCCAAACTCTCCAAATGTGTTTTTGCTGTTTCAAGTGTTGATTACTTAGGTCATATTATCTCAATTGAAGGTGTAACCCCAGATCTGGCAAAAATTCAAGCACTCATTAACTGGCCAAATCCATGCTCTCTCACGAATCTCAAGGGGTTTTTAGGCCTCACCAGTTTTTATCGACGATTTGTTCGTCATTACGCCTCACTCGCCGCTCCTCTCACCGATTTATTGCATTCGACTAAATTGGTTTGGAGTACATCAGCTGATTCAGCTTTTACAACGTTAAAAAAGAAAATGACAAAAACTCCAATCTTATACCTTCCAGATTTCTCCGAAATTTTTGTTCTTGAAACAGATGCTTCAGTAGTAGCCATTGGCACAGTTCTTTCGCAACAGGGTCATCCTTTGGCTTTCTTCAGCAAGAAGTTGTGCAGCCGGCTTCAAGCTTCCTCCGTGTATGTTCGGGAGATGTACGCCATTACAGAAGCTGTAAAGAAATGGCGTTAGTACTTAATCGGCAGACATTTTCACATATATATAAATCAGAAGAGCTTGAAAAATTTGTTAGTTAAAACAATTCAAACTCCTGAACAACAGAAGTGGGCGGCTAAATTAAAAGGTTTTCAGTTTGACATATTTTACAAACCTGGAAAGTCTAACCAGGTTCCTGATGCCTTGAGTCGCATTGAGGCTGATGAAGAGGCAATGTTCTTCTCGATTTCTTCTCCTATTCCTTTACTGATCACACAACTCAAGCAATTCTACAAATCTAAACAAGAAGGTCAAACCATTATGCGTAAAGTATTATTTGATCCGGGTTCCAACCCCCTTCTTCAAATCAAAGATGACCTTGTGTATTACAAGGATAAGGTATACATACCTCCTGATGCAGAACTGCGACACCACATTTTGCGAGAATATCACTCCACTCCTGTTGTGGGTCATTCAGGGCTCTAACCAACACTAGCACGGTTGTCATCCTTATTCCTCTGACATGGCATTTACAGAGACGCAAAACTCTTTGTTCAGAATTACTCAATATGCCAACAGAATAAATATATGACCAAGAAGAAACATGACCTGCTATAACCCCTACCTATACTAAACCAAGTGTGGGAAGATTTGACAATGGACTTTATAACACACTTACTAGTATCCTTTGGACATACTGTTGTCTGGGTAGTCTGCGATAGATTGACAAAGTTTTGCCATTTCATAGGTTTCCCTACCAAATTTTCTGCGAAAGACCTGGCTTTAAGATTTTCAGTTGAGATCTGTCGATTACACGGGATTCCGCGGACAATCATCTCGGATCGTGACCCTCTAATCCTTAGCACCTTCTAGAAAGAACTATTCTGTGCACAGGGCACCACCTTGAAGTATAGTATGGCCTACCACCCTGAAACAGACGGTCAAACAGAGGTTATTAATCGCTGTCTGGAAACCTACCTACGATGTTTTACAAGTGACCATCCTAAACAATGGTTCAAGTACTTACATTTAGCAGAGCTTTGGCATAACACCGCTCATCATAGCTCCATTAAAATGTCTCCTTTTGAGGCTCTTTATGGACGTCCTCCTCCCTCTTTCACTCAGTACGATCCCGTCTCGTCAACTCTCGCGACAGTGGATGTTTTCCTGCAACAAAGAGATGAAATCCTCAGAGTTTTAAAACAGAATCTAGAATGCAGTAGAAATTATATGGAAGTACAAAACAACAAAAAGACACGATATCACCTTTTTGGAAGGCGATCTGGTTCTGCTTAAACTCCAGTCGTACCGTCAAACCTCTATGCAAAGACGCACCTCTAGCAAGCTAGCTGTAGCGTGCAATTTTTGTCGGTGACGCGACCACCTTATCGCAAAAATTGGGTTTCTCCTCACCGCAAGGCAGGAGAGGGGTGCTACTTTTTGATTTCTTATTTATCATGTGAAGCTGGAAGGGAAAGGGAAGTTATCTAAAACTAACCTTGCACGCGGATGTTTAACTGAATAAACGCTAAGAGAGATTGGGGAGTTCGGGGTCAGGTTATACAATGGAGAGTTGTCAAATACCCATCTTATATGTGGTTATCCACAGGTTGATTAACAATCATACTTATCGCTTTCTACTTGATGGTGTTGATCCGTAAATGGGAAAGTTTCTTCATTTGGAGTGTTGAGAGAGAGAGAGAGAGAGTTTTTGTTGATATCGGGTTTGTTCTGATATTTTTTGGTAAGGTATGAAACCTAGAGTTTTGATTGATGTATGAAGGTACTGGACCTATGGGTTTTGATTGGTGTGCTCGCTAAGATTTCGCAATCTTATGCCTACGTATTCCCGTTAAAGATAAACAGGGAAATCAGAGCAATTGTAGTTCCCTCCACAGGAGGAAGGAAAATTTTGGTGTCTTGTTCAAAGCCCAAGATTGAAGCTAAAAGAGTATTTGTGTCTTGTTCAAAGCCCAAGATTGAAGCTAAAAGGTTTGACTGAGAGAGAATTTTTCATCTCTAAAGGGAGACATTTCGTCTATTTATCACAACTATTGGGTGACTGATTATAAAATAGGGTTACTTTAACTAGGATATGTGAATCCAACAATGCCATAATTTCCTTTATGAGGGATTTGTCCTGAAGGAGAAAACTTTAACTCAGTATTGAGCAATGCCATTTTTCCTTAGGAATCTTTCAGGCTAAGAGAGGGACAATGGTGTGGATTTAAATAATCCAGAGGTTTGCCGCTTACAACAATTAGGTGAAAGAGGAGTTTTTTTGTGTGCCTTGATCAAAGCCCAAGGTTGAAGCTAAGAGGTTGATTGACTCCACTGGGGAAGTCCTTATACAAAGCCTAAGAGGAGGCTAGGAGAGACTGACTCAACAAGAGAGTGTTTATCTGTCTTGTACAAAGCCCAAGATTGAGGCTGAAAAGAGACTGACTATTTTGGGGGATATCATTATACAAAGCCTAAGAGGAGGCTAAAAGTTGACTTTCCGAGGAAATATTTTGTCTGTCTTGTACAAAGCCCAAGATTGAGGCTAGAAGGGGTTATTTACTGTCTTGTACAAAGCCCAAGATTGTGGCTAAAAGGGGTTATTTATTCTGCTGGAGAGTATGGGTGTCTTGTATAAAGCCCAAGATTGAGGTTAAAAGAAGATTTGACTCTGTTTAGGGAGATTTATTCCTACAGCCTAGAGGAAGCCTAGGAAGAATTGACTCTGTTGAGGAATATGTGTACAGAGTAAAAGGATTTTTATCTGTCTTGAACAAAGCCCAAGATTGAGGCTAAAAAGGAGAAACTGACTCAGCTGAGGATTTTTCAGGTGTCTTGTACAAAGCCCAAGATTTAGGCTGACTCTACTGAGGAAGATCATTATACAAAGCCTAAGAGGAGGCTGACTTTGCTAGGGAAGAACAAAGAAAGAAATCATTATACAAAGCCTAAGAGGAGGCTAAAAAAAGAGTATTAATTCTATTCGTGGAATTTTATATGTGTCTTGTACAAATCCCAAGATTGAGGCTGAAAAAGGTTTGGACTCCTGCTGGGGAGGTATTTGTTTGTGTCTTGTACAAAGCCCAAGATTGAGGCTGAAAATATGATTGACTCAACAAGAGAGTGTTTTAAGGTGATTGACTCAACAAGAGAGTCTGAAAAATGATTGACTCAACAAGAGAGTCTAAAAAGGTGATTGTCTTAACAAGAGAGACTGAAAGGGTGATTGACTCAACAAAAGAGTCTTTTTTACTGTCTCGTACAAAGCCCGAGATTGAGGTAAAAAAGATGATTGAGTCAACAAGAGATTCCTTTTTTATTGTCTTGTACAAAGCCCGAGATTGAGGCTAAAAGGATGATTGACTCAACAAGAGAGTCTTTTTACTGTCTCGTATAAAGCCCGAGATTGAGGCTGAAAACTGCTGAGGGAAAATCATTATACAAAGCCTAAGAGGAGGCTAGACTAGGTTGACTCAACAAGAGAGTGATTTTAGAAAAGGTTAGCTCAGCTGGGGAAAATCACTTTACAAAGCCCAAGAGGAGGCTAGTCTATACTGAGGAAAAGAAGGATCATTATACAAAGCCTAAGAGGAGGCTAACTTCTGCTGAGGATTATTGAAATCCAGAGACAGGTCCAAAGTGGGGAATCAACTCTTGCCGGAGATTGCAGAAGAGTTGAGATATCAGCTGCCTTGAGGTTCTGATTTGGGATAATTGATAGCCTGTTGACCCGGGCTGGGGAAATTTAGGATGAAAGACTGAGTTTAGAAACCTATGGGGCAAGTTGACTCAGCTAGAGATTGATCAGGTGATCAAGGTTTCTTTGGTGCTTGAGAACGTCTTTGAGATCCAAAAAGGGATGAGACTGTCCAAGTCTACTGGGTTTATCTTTGTATGAGGCCCAAGAGGAGGCAAGTGTTTTAAGGGAAGAGGGTCAACACTTAAATTGGTCTGAGGTTTAGACTCTTTAGAAAGACTGCTCTAGCAAAGGATGACTAGGTTCTATTCCTATACCTTTAAGAGGTCGTCGGGTCCTTGTATTAAGCCCAAGAGGAGGCATGAGAACCTTTGAGAGGCCTGAGGATCCTTGTACAACGCCCAAGAGGAGGCGGGGAATGCTTTTAAGAAGCCCGTGGGTCTCAAACCAAAGAAAGGTTCAAGAAATGCTATTCACCGAGAATAGATCATTTAGCAAACAATGCTGAGGTTTGAAGAAATTCAAGAGATGCTATTCACCGAGAATAGATCACCTCTGGGGAGTAGAATTTCTTTGACAATTTCTAGGGGTGTCAGTCTGAGAAAAGTTTCACGAAGAATAATGCCTTTCTCTTTGTTCCATATTGTATAAGCCCAAGAGGAGGCAAGACTGTATCTGGAATCCTATGGGGATCTAGTTTTGACTATTGAAATAGCGAATGCTGGCTTTACCTAGTTCTAAACCTAGTTGCCGGGGAAAACTCTAAGCAGATATACAAGTATATATACAGTTGATATATGACAAGTATTTAAAAGGATATGAAAGGAGAACTTACAGGTGAGCAAGCTTCCCATAATACAGATATATATATATTTGACATGTATTTTAAAAAGATTATGAAAGAAGGACTTACAAGTGAGAAAGCTTCCCACAATACATTTATATATATTAAAGTTGATAAAAGAAAGCTGATAAAAACTTACAGGTGTGCAAGCTTCCATAGCTGTATTGTTAGTTGTTCAGAGAAAAACAGAGAAAGTTTTGATAACAACTGTATATTTGAAATTGAATCAAAAGGAGAAGTTGTTTTGAACAGAGATTGGGGCTTACAGCTCAAGGAGAGGCCCAAGGTTTATTTTTGTTCAAGTGATGGGGCTTACAGCTCAAGGAGAGGCCCAATGTTAACAGTGATCGCACCGTTGTTTTTTTAGAATCTGTATCGGGACTAATACAAGTGACTGAGGTCCTAAAAGGTTTTGGTTGAAAAAGGATTGGGTCTTACACTCCATTAGAGGCCCAAAATGATTTTAAGAGAAAAAGAGTGGGACTTACAACATGAGGGTAGGCCTAGGGTTATTTTTTTAACTGGCGATCGTGCCAAGATTTTGAAAATACAGTGGGCCTTATACAATGACTGAGGCCCAAAATGTTTTAGTATTTACAAAGGGGGTTGGGACTTATACTCTATTAGAGGCCCAAAAATGATTTAAAGAAAAAAAATGGGACTTATATAACGTCTGAGGCCGGTTTGATTATTGTTTGAAACTTGGCGATTGCTCTGAGAAATTATTTAACGTAGTGGGATTATACAATGTCTGAGACCCAAAAAGGTTTATGTACAAAAAGGGTTGGGACTTACACTCTATTAGAGGAACAAAAGTGTTTTAAAATTTAAAATCGGGAGGAAACCCTAATTTTAAAATTTTATTTTTCAAAGGAAATTAAATGAAAAAAATGATATAAAATACCAAATATATTCAAAAACAAGTTGTACACTTTGAAAAATATTTTGAAAAATCATGTTTAATTACATGAAAGTTTGAAATTCAATTGGTTTTGAAAGATCAAAGTGGGAATTTCATTTTAAAATGTTTAAAAACAATAAAAATGAAATTAATTAAAAAAATTCTAACTATATTAAATAAATAATATAAATTGTTTTTTTTTGTAAAATAAAATATTTAAACATTTTAGTGAATTTTGAGAAAAAGAATCAATTCAAAAACATAAATATTCAGAGAGAAATTAATTTTTGAATCAATTAAACAAAATAACTAAAAATTCGAAAATTTGAATTATGGCGCCAAGAACACTTGGTTCTTGCCCGCGTCATCTGTTTTTGCAGATTTGCGTTTTCTCACTTTTCTCCATGATTTCTCAATGGTTTTGCACGGTTCAAGTACCAAACTTGCTCGTTTTTGAACAAGGATCACAACCAAATAGATTAATTGCATTTATATTAAGTGTGGAGTGAGAAATCAGAATAAAACCTCAAGAACCCTAATTTCAGCATGAACACAATGAAATTCCATACACGATTGATTCATGGCAATTGGTTGAGGGTTATCACTCTATATACATGCAGGAACAAGATGGTATCTAACAAATTCATATATGATGCATGAAACATAGAGTTTGAAGGCTTCATGCTTACCTCTTGCAGCTGGTGATCGAGTTTGGTGATGGAGGTGTTACAGCTAGGTTCCAATGATCTGGACAACTTCCCTAGGTGCCAAGGAGTGTGTTTGAATGCTTGGAATGGATTGAATTGAGCTGGAACTGGTTGTGGTACCTCAATTGCAACTCTGTCAAGAACTTGAGCACTTGGCTTGTGATTTTGTGAATTTGATGTTCCAGATGTGATTTTGTGTTATGGATCACTCATACATGATGTTTATGAGGTGTGTGTGTGTGATTGGTTTAGCTGGAATCACTCTCAAACTCAAAACCCGATAGTGACTTGAGTTAGAAGGCAAAATTAGAGTGAAGAAGAGATTTTGAGGAAAGCATCAGTTTGGGTGCTTTGGTGTACTCAAACTGATCATAATTGAGCTCTATTTATAGTACAACAAGTTTGTTTTGGTAGCAATAGTGTGTGGCAACTGCAGCAGGTCTGTGACCAATGTGGATCAAAAGGAATCTCAAGTCTCCTCTAGCCATTGACTTGGGGTTAGAGCACAGGCCTAAGGTTCTTTGGTTCAGGGATAAGTCTTGACTGAACTTGGATAACATTGTCTTGATGAATGCCACCTCTATACATCAGTTAAATGCTTTGAAACAAAATTGAATATTTGAAGCATCTTGAATTCTAGGGATGACATGCCTAAACATAGATTCATGGACTTGTGAGGCTGATGAATCAGTGTTTGTCCCTTGGTTGTTCCCCCTTGAGGTGTGCAGATGGATAATCATGCTTGGATTTGCCTAAATTGATCAATTCGAGCACTAAGGCACAAATCTGCCTTGCAAAAACAGTTTGCAGCAAGGCATGTTGCAGCTGTCATAACCTCTAGCTCAGGTGGAGTTTTCTCATGTTCTTGGGCTCATTGGAAAGCCCTCATATGATACAACACATGTGTGATCATAGTTTGTCTTGAAACTATTTGGATTCAATTGAAAAAACCTCATAAACATTGATGTTCAAGGCAGGTAACTTAGGCAGATTTTCACTAAGTGTTGGAAAAGTGTCATTTTCATGTTTTCAGCAACTTTGATCACTCCATAACTAAAAATCCATGAAGAATTGGAGCTTGAGGTAGTTGAAGCTTTTGTAGAGTGTAGCAAGACCTACAAATCCAGCCTTGGATCACCCAAAATGGTTGCTTGGATCTCAAATTATGATCCTTGGAAGTTGGTACCGAAATCATTCAAATTTAGTAACTTAGAAAAATTTTGGTTTTTTATGGTTGCCCCTTTTGCAAGAAACCTCACTTTTCTTGATTTTTCTTAATGAATGATGATCAATATCATACATTAACATTATTTTGGACTTAGGGGAACCATATTTGTGAAAAATTCCAAAAAGTCAAACTTGATTTTATGCATAGTTGACTTTTTATCGGATGAATTCCAAACTGTGCGATCCTTTGTGAAATCAAGTCCTTGACCTAAATAAAAAATAATGGATGTATTCCATAGGTGTTATAGGGTGTATTGAATCATGTCCCAAAGTTTGGGAGCATGTCTTGGTCAATAGTCAAATGCACAGTTGACTTTTTCCTCAAAACCCTAATTGTGGTCCAGATGAAATTGAAACTTGTGAATCAAGCTTCTTGGATCAATCCATTGTTGCAAATGGATCAATGTAATGTATTTGAGGTCCTCAAATCATTTCTTGGGTTGTGAATTAGGTCAAGAAACCCTAATTCCTAATTTTTTGATGAATGCATCCCCTGAAGCTAAATTAACTTGATGATTGGGTTCATAAGGTCCCCTGGAGTATCTTGGGTTGTGCTTTGAAGTATTGGCTCATGCCCAGATGAAAATTTTCATCTGGAGGCCTTGGTCAACCAAAACCCTAATTTGGTGACCCGCGATCTTGAGGCTTGTTCCACTTGGAATGTTGCAATCTTATGCTTGATTCTTGATTTGTGAGTCCTCTTGATCCTTTATAGGTGTTTGAGAGGTTAGACAAGTTAAATATCATGTCATTCCTTGATTGATCCTTTGTCTAAGTGCTTCGAGAGGGCTGAGAACCCTAATTCTTGATTGTAGTGAATGCTCAACAATCCTTGAGGAAATTGATGAGGCATGAAAGTACATCCATATTGTGATGATGATTTGTACAATGATGGGAAATCTTGGTGGTCAAAATTTGGGGTATGACAGATGCCCCTATTTAATTTTCTTGGACCCGAAGGTGTGAATGGCGAAGGTATTCGGGCATTCGGGGTGCAAGAAGATTAAATATCGGAATACCCAAAATTTTGATGGTGGTTATGGATAACAGTTTGCCCGTCCATCTTCTTTTGCTAAGCAATGATGCTTAGTAAAGGTAAAACCTCCCATTGATCCTTGTTTTCAGCCACGGAACTGGTCTCGGTTTCTTTTGAAATAAACTGCCCCTCGATCTTGGTCTTCGGCCAAGGAACTGGTCTCAGTTTCTGAAACAAACTTCTCCTCGATCCTGGTCTTCAGCCAAGGAACTGGTCTCAGTTTCTGAAATAAACTTCCCCTCGATCCTGGTCTTCAGCCAAGAAACTGGTCTCAGTTTCTTTTGCCAATAAACTTTCTTGACAAGGGATACTATTTATAGCGGTTTTCATCAAACTTCTCGTCGGGTTTACTGGGGAGATGCCATTTGATGGAAAAAGTTTTGATGTCAGACTTGTTGGGGAAACCCATTCGTCTAAGCTGTAGAGGTGTGCAAACTTCTCTGTTGGAGATGCCATTTGTTGACTCTACTAGGGAAAACAAGTCTCTTGAGAGACTGCTTTCTGCTTGGGGATATTACATCATACTTTTCTTTGAGATCTTCTAGGAGAAATTCCATGTGACGTAATCCAATTTTGAGGTGCCGATGACTTCATTCTCATTGACTCTCTTGGGGAGAAAAATCAATGTGTCGCTGAGAGTCTTCGGTTGAGAGGCTTTCTCTGGGGATTTTCCTTAATCCGGGAAAGCGAAGATATCATCTTCGATGGTGAAGAGTGATGTTTGTCGACTGCCTTCTTGCTTTTCAGAGGTTCAAGTTATCAAAGCGCTCGAGGACCGTCTCCAATCCAGAAATAAACCTGAGGAGAGATTACTTAGATGACTCACTTCCTGACGAGGAAAGAACTGGCAACTCGATTGAGAGGACTTTTATCACTTGGGGACAAGACCGACTAGAGTGATAGTGATGCAATATGAATATGAATGCAAATCAATAATGCATGATGTATGTATGTTTATGCTGACAAAAATGACACGACATACAGACTAGTGGATGAACACGACTGGATACTCGGCCACTACTGGGGACGAAGAAATACCATTTGGTCCAAGATAACAATTCTGCCTTGCTTAAGAGAGATAATCCATGTGGGGAAAACGCAACGTTGGTCGGACTTAGGAGGTAAGAACTCTGCCGGGGATTTCAGATGGAACATTCACATCTGAAATAACCGATCCTTCAATCAGGCGCACTGGTTTAGAAGGAGTGCTTTGATTATGCACTTTGAGGTTCGACCACCTTCGAAGAAGCGATCGATGTTCTTTTCGATGTTCAACAGTAAAAAAGAATTGCCATCTTTATTTTAAAAGCCGAAAAAATAATTTGACAAGTAAATTCATTTTTGTTTTATTTCAAGAATCGTTAATCATGTTAAAATGTCGTTCTATAAAGCTAAAACAAATAAGAATTGTAAACAAAAGCACTATGGCTCAAATTTTATTGATAGGATGGAAATCAGCCAAGCGCGTGATTCCATGGAGTATTTACGAAGCTTAGAAAATGGTAATTTAAGGGAAAAGGGCTAGGTTGAAACATAACGACCGCTATCCTTCTACCAACTTTGAATTCTAGACATCCTGAGCTTCTGTCAAAGATGACCTTGACTGGAAGTTTTTTCTGATGGATGGCATTACTGCTGGGGATTTAACCTGATCAGACGTAGTTACTTGCCATGAATCCCTTACTTTTGCCTGGACTGTACTATGAGATTTCTAATCCATCGGGATGATTTTTGATTATGTCTCTAATTTTTGCCTGGACCGTCCTTTCGGGTTTTCAATCCACCGAGACATTTTTTTTATTTAGGCGAAGTATTTCTTGACTACGTCAACATTCGTGGGGTAGGCGAATTCCTCTCCATCCATGGTTGCGAGTTTCAAGGCGCCGCTTGAGAAGACTTTCTTGTCCACGTAGAGGCCGTCATAATTCGGAGTCCATTTGCCCTGGGAATCAGTGAGGAATGATTGTATCTTTTTGAGCACGAGGTCTCCTTTTCTCAAGACGCGAGGTCGGACCATTTTGTCGAACGCTTGCTTCATTCTTTGTTGATACAACTGACCGTGGCATAGAGCCGTTATTTGCTTTTCTTCGATCAGATTCAGTTCGTCGTGTCGACTTTGACACCACTCAGCTTCTGTTAGCTTAGCTTCCATCAATACCTTGATTGGTGGGATCTCTACTTCTATGGGAAGCACTGCCTCAATGCAATATACTAGAGAGAAAGGGGTTGCCCCTGTTGAAGTCCGGACAGATGTGCGATAACCGTGAAGGGAAAAAGGGTAGCATTTCATGCCAGTCTTTGTAGGTTATAACCATCTTCTGAACGATCTTCTTAATGTTCTTGTTAGCCGCTTCTACTGCGCCATTCATCTTAGGTCAGTAGGGAGATGAGTTATGGTGTCCGATCTTGAACTCAGCGCATAACTCTTTCATAATTTTATTGTTTAAGTTAGATCCATTATCCGTAATGATCTGGCTTGGAACACCATAACGACAGATGAGATTGTTTTTGATGAATCGGACCACCACTTGTCGGGTTACATTGGCGTATAATGCTGCTTTGACCCACTTGGTGAAGTAATCAATGGCTACCAGGATGAACCGATGTCCGGTTGAAGCCTTGGGTTCAATCATGCCAATCATGTCAATTCCCCATATGGAAAAAGGCCACGGGGAAGAGATAAATTTGAGATGCGTTGGCGGTACATGGATTTTGTTTGAGTATATCTGACACTTATGACATCTTCTCATGTACTTGTAGCAGTCGAATTCCATGGTCAACCAATAGTACCCTGCTCTCAGAATATTTCTCGCCATTGTGTGTCCGTTGGCGTGAGTGCCAAAGGATCCTTCGTGAATTTCTTTTATCAACATGTTTGCTTCTGGTCTGTCTACGCATCGGAGCAAGATAATATCAAAGTTTCTCTTATAGAGTGTATCACCGCTTAGGAAGAAGTTGCCAGCTAGTCTCTTGAGGGTCTTCCTGTCTTTTCTGGATGCCCCAGGTGGGTACTCTTGTTTCTAAAGGAAGCATTTAATATCGTGATACCAAGGTTTGTCATCTATGACTGCTTCAATCGTGAAGATGTAGGCGGGCCGTTCAAGGCGCATTATGTCGATCTTAGGTATGTCATTCCATTGACCTACATTAATCATGGAAGAGAGAGTGGCTAATGCATCAGCCATGTGATTCTCTTCATGAGGGATATGATGAAACTCGATTATGTTGAAGAATGGTAACAACCTTCTTGCATAGTCTTTGTAAGGAATCAGTCCTGATTGGTATGTATTCCAATCTCCTTTGATCTGATTGATAACCAGGGCTGAGTCGCTATATACATCCAAGTTCTTGATTCTCAAGTCAATCGCTTCTTCGAGACCGATGATACAAGCTTCGTATTCGGCCTCGTTGTTTGTACACTTGAATTTCAGTCGGGCGGTGAAAGGAATGTGGGTACCCTGAGGTGTTATGATAATTTCCCCAATTCCGTTTCCATAAGTGTTGACAGCTCCGTCAAAGATAAGTCCCCATTGGGAACCTGGTTCTGGCCCTTCACTGGGTAGCGGTTCATCGCAATTTTTTATTTTTAGATACATGACATCTTCTTCTGGGAAGTCAAATTCGACTGATTTCTGATCGTCAATCGGTTGATGATCCGAATGATTGGCTAAAATACTTCCTTTAACGACTTTCTAAGCATGGTACTCTATGTTGTATTCTGATAACAACATCTGCCAACGGGCAATTCTTTCCGTGAGAGCAGGTTTTTCAAAGACATACTTGATTGGATCCATTTCGGATATTAACCAAGTAGTGTGGCGAATCATGTACTGGCGAAGACGTTTGGCTGCCCAAGCCAAAGCACAACAAGTTTTCTCAAGCATAGTGTACCGAGTCTCACAGTCGGTGAATTTCTTGCTCAAATAGTAGATAACAGACTCTTTTCTCTTGGTTTCATCTTGTTGGCCAAGTACACAACCCATAGAGCCTTCCAAGACTGTTAGGTAGATGATCAGTGGTCTTCCTTCCACTGGTGGTGATAGAATCGGTGGATTCAACAGATACTCCTTGATACTGTCGAAGGCTGTTTGGCAGTCTTCTGTCCATACACAGTCTTGATTTATTTTGAGTAGTTTGAAGATTGGCGCGCCTGTCGCGGTCATGAGGGATATGAATCTGGAAATGTAATTCAGACGTCCCAAGAATCCTCTGACTTGTTTTTTATTCCTTGGAGAAGGCATTTCTTGAATGGCCTTGACCTTGTCAGGATCAACCTCGATTCCTTTCTGGCTTATGATGAACCCTAAGAGTTTCCCCGAGCAGACACCAAACGTGCATTTGTTGGGATTCAAGCGGAGTTTGTATTTTCTCAGACGCTCAAATAATTTTGATAGGTGGGTCACATGCTCCTCTCCTGTTTTAGATTTGGCAATCATGTCATCGACATACACTTTGATTTCTTTGTGCATCATGTCGTGAAACAGAGTAGTCATGGCCATTTGATAAGTTGCCCCGACGTTCTTTAAATCGAACGACATTACCTTGTAACAAAAGGTTCCCCATGGGGTGATGAATGAAGTTTTCTCCATATCTTCTGGCGCCATTTTGATTTGATTATAGCCCGAGAATCCATCCATGAAGTAGAAGACTTTAAACTTTGCTGTACTGTCAACCAGCATGTCAATGTGTGGTAAAGGAAAGTCGTCCTTTGGACTTGCCTTGTTTAGATTCCTGTAGTCTACACACATTCTGACCTTTCCGTCCTTTTTCGGAACTGGCACTATGTTGGATAGCCATTGAGGATATTCAGATGTGGCGAGGAAACTAGCGTTGATCTGTTTCTGCACTTCCTCTTTGATTTTGATGGCCATGTCCGGGTGAGTCTGACTCAGTCTTTGTTTCACCGGAGGACATTCTGATTTCAATGGTAGATGATGCTCCACGATGCTGGTATCCAACCCTGGCATGTCCTGATAGGACCAAGCAAATACATCGGGAAATTCTTTGAGAAGCTTTATCAAACTTTCTTTGACAATCGGACTGAGCAGTGCCCCAATCTTGACTTCTTTTCTCTCTTCTTCTGAACCCAAGTTGACCGTTTCCAACGACTCTTTGTGAGGCTCAATGGACCTTTCCTCTTGTCTAAGTAATCGGGAGATCTCTTTTGGAATTTCTGCATAATCTTCTACTTCATCTCCGAATACCGAGAATTCAAATTTGGGAGAAGGCATTTGATCGCGTGTTTCAACGGGGTGTAAAACAAGCAATCTGTATGACGTGATGATTGTTTTTTAGAAGAGATAGAGAGAGTGCAAACGTGTGCAATGTATTTTTCTGAAAAATGCTTGTTTTTTTATTCAATTTTTGTTTTAGGATACCATTTTCTGAAAAAGCGAAAAGTGAAAACAGCAATAAAATGCGGAAATTACAGAACGGCGTTATTTTGTTCATGATTTGTCGATTCTTGAAACTACGTCCCTATAAAACAAAACTCTGTCGCTTTGGGAAAAGCGAAGAGGGACATTTACAAAAAGTGAGCCCTATCAAAACATCCGTTTCACCTAGGCAGGGTGAAAGGTTAAAGATGGTAATTACTTAGACTTATGGACGACTTTCGGGACATCAACAGCAACCCATTGGCGGAGAACCCCTCGGTGAATCACAAAGTCTGGTATCTTCTTTCTTGGCTTGTCCTCAGAAATGATGCTGATTTCTGGCGGAGCAGGATCGTTGGAATCTTCTTCCCAGGCAGAGTTGTCATAGGAGGATTCTTCAGCTGTATCTTGCATAGTATTTTCATTCTCAGGTGGATCTCCCCATCCAGTTGGCTGGATGTCTTCAAGCCTGATACGAGAGCTTTCAGGAGCGGTGTACTTGACCAAGAAGTCGTACTTGCCACTCGGTTGTCCTAAGGTATCCCATACTTTAGTGGGATTGGAGGAGTCATCCTTCTCAATGACGTTAACCTCTGGAAAAGCATAGTTGATGAATTCTTGTCCTGTAATCTTTGCAGATTCATCGTTGTGCTGGTGTTGTACCCCAAATTTTACCCTTTAGATGTCATAACATCTTGCACTTACATGTAGGAATCATTCATCTGTGCATTATTAACTAACCACCATATCTTGCTAGTTTGTTCTATGTGAAAGCCAGGTTTGCATAGGAAAGAGAACAAAAGTCAATAAGCCAGACTCTCACATGTTTCAAAATCTCCTCAGACATTCTTTGGCTCCATACAGTCATCACAAATGTTCACCAGTTTGGGTGAGATTCTTATGAGAAGCCAAAGTGCAACCATCTGATCTTGGAGGCTGATTATGAAGTCCTCCAATCATATGCCATGATCTTAATGAAGGTTGGTCAAGAGAAATCAAGAAAATATCATCTGGTCAAGAGTTGTGGAATTAGGGTTTTAACCCGAAGATTCATCGAAAAGCCTTGTTGTGATCAGGCAGTATGTTAGAAGGTTCATCAACCATTTGGGCTCACACACTTTCAAGAGAGCTCATTCAACAAGAAATCAAGTGTATTTGGTTCTTGTTACAAGTGCCTTGAACTAGTGAATTCACTGTGACTCAAAACTAGGGTTTTATCAGCATCCGTCAACCAGTGCCTTTGATTTTGATCAAGACCTGTTTCCAAGCTTCGGAATACGATTTCACCTGATACTGGACATCCTTAGAGGCCATCTATGAGCCTTGGAGGAGAGTGAAGAAGCAAGATCCTCAAAGATCATCCATTGGAATCCCTGAGGAAATTAAGGTTTTGACCGAAGAAATCGAGCCTCCGATTCTGACGGTTTTGGACCAAAAAGAAGCATCCGAGCTATGTCCCGTTTTAATGTGATCGACCATTGACTGAGAGCACGAGGAATCGACACTTGTAAATTTTATTTTATTTGAAAGTAAGAAAAGAAAGAAAAGAAAAAAGAAAAGAAAGGAAAGAAAAGAAAAAAAGAAAAAAAGAAAAAAAAAGAGAAAGAAAAAAAAAAGAAAATTAAAGGTGGCGCCTGCCACCCTTCCTTCTTAAAATGTGGCGCCTGCCACACTACACCTCTCCAAGGTGTGGCGCCCACCACCAAGGTGTGGCACCTGCCACATTATTTTGTGGCGCCTGCCATGAAATAATGTGGTGTTGGCCACCTTTTTTTCCTTTCTTCTCTATACTTCATTTTTTTTGTTGTTCCGATTAAATAATGGATTTTTCAACAAAGCATTGCAAGTGGATGGAAGCTCATCATGACAAAAGAAAAATCTTTTCAGTAAAAGTGGGTTTACGTCTCTTCAGCACAATCTACTTATGAGCCTAGTTCTGATAATGAAGACTTTCTCAACCAAACAACTTACACTTGCACGATCTTTTGGAAAAAGGCAAACTCGGCCATCCTGCAAGCTTCTCATTTTTCCTATAAATAGGACGTACGTCTTCAGGAAATAACACACCGGATTCACCCCAAAAATAGGCTGAATACTCTCTTATTTTTCTCCCTCACTTATTCCTGAAAAAAAACTGCAAGTAGGTTGTTGTAAGAGTTTTGGAGGAGGAGTTCTTCATTTATTTTTCAAAGCTCGTATCAGTGAAGAAGCAGCGGACTTTCTCCACTAGGTAACACTCACACCTTTCTTTAGATGCCATGATCATTATTCCATGCTATTATCATTTTGTTACCATGTTAATGACTGATTCTTGAATAAATATTGCAAACCGTAATGTGTTGAATTTTGTTGATTTTATCATGAACTGGTTTGTGTTTGTTGTTTGGAAACTAAATGAAAAAAGGGATCGTGGCACCTGCCACACATTTTGATGGCACTCGCCATAAATGAATAATGCCTACCATACTTAAAAAAAGTTTTGTTTTTTTTTAATTTATGTTGTGCTTGGTGGCGCCTACCACACTTTCCATGGCACTAGCCATGAAAGTGTGGCGCATGCCATACTTAGCTTTGGTGGCCATGGCGCCTGCCACAATATTGTGGCACCTGCCACACATTGTGGCACTTTTAAGTGGCGACTGCCACTTCAACCTTTTCTCTCTTTTTTTTTTTAATTTATTCATTTCAACTACTATTTTGTTACTTTTATTTCTAAAAACTTCAAAAAACCAAAAAATATTTGTTATTTTATTTCTAAAAATTTCAAAACAAAACATTGCTTTACTTTGTATTCGATCTTTAGACTTTTATGGAAAATCATCAACTGCCCCCTGAAAACTTTAAGTTTTTTTTTATATATTCTGTGGTATGTGAAATTTTTTACTGTGATTTGTTTCTGAATTCTGAACAATATCATCTTATTAAAACATCGTCTATATGTATTGGCCTCTGTTGTCTTGTGCATAACTTAGCTTGTTTCTGATTTTAAACTTTGGTTATGCTATCTCTGTCGAACTTGTGTTCACTTATACATGTTTGCTGTCTTCATACTTGGAATTTGATTGCACATGTTTAATTAAAAGTTTACTGTCTTTGGACCTTGAACTCAACTCTTGTTCTCAAGTTGTCTCCCTCTCCTTCCAAAGGAAAGCTTCTCTATTAACAACAAAAGTCATAGAAAGCTCATTACCAGCTTTGACCTCATAGTCATAGCCACTTACCAGCCTTGACCTCATAGTCATGGCCACCTTCTCTGTGACCTCATAGTCATAGAATACTTTCCCTTGGCCTCATAGCCATTCAATATCACAACTTAGAATTAAGTTAGAATTCTTGGACTCTATGTGAACTCATCATCTTAAGTATTCACTTCCCCATCACAACTTAGACTTAGAGAGTTCCTTAAACTCTACATGAGCTCATACCCATTCCCCTTTGAACTTTGGCCACAGTCAATGGTTCCTCACCCTTAGTTAGGTGAACTACGGTTTCTCTGATTCTTTAGTCAGATACGTAGGCACAAGATGCGACGTCTTGGCGAGCAAACTTAGTGTACATACCCTTAGGTTTTTACCTTTACCCTTAGCAGATTTCTTAGCAAGCAAACATAACATAACACAAATACAAACAAGAGGTTCATGTAGAGTACTACAAATACTTAGGGTGCTAATACCTTCCCTTAGTATAACCAACCCCCGATCCCCGATCTCTTAGCTGTGTCTTCACATGGCGCAAAAGGTTTTTTCGTTCTTTACCATTTCCTTTGGATAAATCAAAGCTCGGTGGTGAATTTCAAAGTTTTGTGATGCAAGTTAATTAATAGCTTGTTATCCGATTCTCACCGCAACAGAAATGGCGACTTCACTGGGGAGACATGAATTTGAGGGTTAAACCCATCTTGTTGTGTTTGTGTTATTTATGTTTTGCTTGCTTACTTGTACATACCTGTATATATCTATATATCTGTTTTGCTTGGGATCTTCTGTTCGGCAGGGTTGCTACTGTTGAGTGGTGAGGATAAGTCCTAACCCGGACTTGAGAGTACACTTATGATAGGACGATGGTATATTCAAGGAGGCTTTGAGGGAGTCGATTCCCGAAAAAGTTGACTTGAGACACCATCACTCAGTTGAGGCCCTCTTGAGAGTTTAGTCAATGTTGAACGAGTCTATTTGTGAAAACGTTGCTACTCTCGACATAGGTGCCCTTGATATTGAGAACCGTAGTTATCTCCAAACCCCCACTTGGTCTTTTTAGGATGTAGTGCGGTGACCATGAGGGAGTCTATTCCTGAAATGGTTGTCACGCGATACTACACTCAGACGAGACTCTCTTGAGAATATTATTGATTACCAAGTAATTGGGAAGTCGATAATATCCGAAAGATGGGTTGTCGACTCTGGGAACTTTTTAGAACCCTGTTCTACAGATGACAAACCCATAGTGCACACCAGTTGGTATGGGTAGACCATGGCTTCATGCTCGTGATCTTCAAACCTAAGCCCTCTCTTGTTTTCTTATGCATATTTGTGAATACCTGTATATGTGTGTTTGTGCATACATTCATTCATGATAGCCCTCTGGTTTCAAAGAACTCAGATGTTCTTTCCTTTGCAGAAATCAATAAAGATCATGGTTTTTAAAGCAAAACTCTTCAGCTTTCAAAAAAAAAGGATATTTACAACTTGCCTTTGAGTTCTTTGAAACCATTTGGCTTGCATTAGCATCTCATGCGCATTCGCATCTCATTTGCATTTCTCAATCTTGAGTCTCTCTCCTTCTTCCATGTCTGAAGTATACCTAGCACACCTATTCAAGACAATGGCAATAATGAATGAAATTCTGAAGAACCAGGAAGATTTGAAAGAGGAGGTCAGAATCCTCAAATGCCAGATGAATTGGGTTCTAGAAACTTTGCAAACTCTGATAAAGAAAGAGGAGTATGCTCACCCTGTTACTCCTAGAGAAATTGTCAGTTCATCGCCTCTTGTGGTTCCTCTAACTCAAGGACCTCCTCAGTATCAAGGGTCAGATCACCGTCAACCGCGTCAGCATACTCGACAAAGGCCTAGAAAGCCAAAGAGGAATTTCACACCATTGCCAATACCATACAGTCAGTTCTTACCAGATTTAATCAAAGGTGGATTAATAGGGCCAGAGGAGATATATCTAGTGCCTTTCCCGTACCCGCCAGGCCTTGACACCGACGCCCATTGTGATTACCATGCTGGGGCACAGAGGCATTCAACTGAAGATTATAGAGTGCTCAGAAACAAGGTTCAGGCTCTGCTTGACTCCAATACGTTCTCATTCACACCTCAAGGCATTCAAATCAACAATCCTTTGCCATCTCCTGTGGTTCTCCCATGCCAAGGATTTGCCTTTGGGGAAACCTCGTACCAGCCAGTATTTGATCTTGGTCTTGCACCAGAATTTCATCATCATCAGGTGTCTACCAAAAGGGCATTCCAGTCTCCAATGGTTGTTTCCCCTCAAGGTTCCCAAAATCAAAAGAAGAAGAAGTACCCTGTCGAAAGAGGCCAAGTTAACTACCAGCCCATTCCAGTGCCACTGAGAAAACTCTTCCCACTGTTGATGCAGAACAAGTTGGTAACTCCCTGACTTCTCAACCCTGTGCCAAGACCTTGGCATAATCCAAACCTGACTTGCGAATTCCATAAGGGAGCCGAAGGGCATGTCTTGGATGGTTGTCGAGCCTTAGAATCTATTGTGCGAAGGATGATCTATGACAATGAACTGATCCTTGAAGAAGATCGCCCGGAGTTTGAATGCCAATTCCATACTGGGATAATGGGGCATCCCATTGAAGAATGTAAAGAGTTTGAAGTGAGACTGCTAAGCTTGCTGAAAACACTGCAACCTCATAAAGGTACGTTAAATGTCAATGTCTCAACTTTTGAAGCAAAAGGCAAAAGAATTGTGAAGCCTCTTAAGGTTCTGTATCACAAGGAACAAGTGATCAATGGTGAAGGTGTTCCTCCATTTGGGCCTGGAAACTGAAATCTTCTGAAATCAATTCGCCGAAGCTGGTTGTATTTTGTTCATTTCAGTGTTTTTAATTGTATTTCTTTTGCACTTTGATTTGTATTTGCTTATAAGCTTTGGTGTACTTTCAAATTGGCAAGATTAATGAAATGTTTGTGCATCTTTTGATTAAGTTCATTCGTTTCACTCATTTACTGTTATGTTCATAAAAAACAAAAAAATAAAAAAAATATTTATCTGTTCCACTTCATCAAACTGTTTGTTGTTAAGCAAAGATTGGGGAGGATGATGAGAATATTATCCATAATTGTTGTGGTATGCTTTCGATTAAACCTTGCCGAGGATGTAAGGTATTGTTTTAATTCCCAAACACTGGAGAAATAAGGAAGATAATCCCTCGTTAACCCTTCGAGCCTAGAAGTAGGAGTCTTCTTTCCTTACACAAAAAAACTCTTAAATCTCAACCTTGGGGTGGGTAGTTCTCAGTTTGACTTAGTTATGCATTCGAAAGCAAGCGCTTCATGCAAGACACCAGCCCTCTCTCTCAAATCAAATGAGTATATGTTGTACAAGCTATTCCTCTGAGCAACAAATAAGGAAGGATCGTTGAAAAGACCTTAATCAAAGAATGAGTCGAGTACTTTTCAAGGCAAAAGCCAAGAAAGATGGGAAGCCCAAAACTTTTCCTTATGCAAAAGGACTTGTACAAAAGAGGTATCATAACCTCAATCAAGAAAATAAGAGGTCTCATAACCTCAGTGAAGATAAAAAGAGGTCTCAAAACCTCAGTGAAGCCAAAGAAGGGGTCTCATAACCTCAGTAAAGGAAAGAAGAGGTCTCAAAACCTCAACAAAGACAAGTAGAGGTCTCAAAACCTCAGTGAAGAAAAGAAGAGGTCCCATAACCTCGGCAATAAAGGATAACCAAATTCTGCAAGGGAGTAATGACTACCAAGGTGTCTGAATCATCGTCAACTATCGTCAGCTCAATTCCTAGCCTATCACAAGGAACCTGAATGTATAGTTTGAGTTAACTGAGAATAGGATTGGAGTTCATTACGAAGATTAGGTGGGGACAAATAAACTTTGAGCCTTTATCTTTTATTTCATAAACCGTGAACCAGGCCACGTTACAACCCTTAAAAGACCTAATTGAGGTAAGGTTGTTTTGAAAGCATACTACAACAAGGGGGATTAACCTGACTCCTAATTATCTTTGCTAAATTGCGTGTGTTGATCACTTCATCTGTCATTCCGTAAATGGCTAGATCCACCTTTGTTTTTGATTATTTAACCACTCCACTGTGTGTGTTTCATCAATAAAACTTGATTCCAAAACCTTGCATGAATTTTGCATTGAAATTGCCAATTTTTTTTATATAAACAATATTTGTTTGCAAAACACTTCAATATCAAAGGAATCCCAACATATGCAGCCAGCTAGGGAATTTGACTCGATAAAGGAAGTTCAGTCAGGGACAACCAAGCAGAGGGAATTGCCAATCCACCGTTCCAAGAGTTATTGAATCAGGGGCAGAACTCTTCAAATTCAGAATATTGGGGCAAGTCTTCTTGAGGTCAACTTATGACAAGTTTAGACTCCAGTGACCCATCAGCAGGGGCAAGTTTGTTCCCTAATCGTTTCTACTGCGGTCTAAAGGACTTTGTATTTCAAGTACAGTTGAACTGAGGCAATTATGTCGAGGTTTATTTCTCTTCAGAAGTTTGGAGATATTGAAGCATCTAGTATGGCAATTCTTCTGTAAAATCCTTTTGATGACTTACTCTCACAGAGCAATTAATCAGAAGCATCCAAGTTGAGATTCGGCAAATCTCTAAAGGACAGTTAGTCTGGGACTTCTCCTTCACAGATTAACTGACAGGGGCAAGTTTGTTCCCTGGTTGTTGACAACCAGTCTAAAGCACAAGTTCAAGGACCTTGTTATGCAAACGACGTTCATCTGGGGCAGTTACGCCGAATTTCATGAATCTCTCCAAGAGTTTGAAGATATTGAGACACCTTGAATGCCAATTCTTCTGTAAAATCCTCTTGATATTTCCTTCTGACAGATCATGTACTCTAGGGCAGATGAGTTATGCAGAACTACTCAGCTTTTGTGACATCTTTTTGCTAGCTCCCCAGTAAGCTATTACTTCGGCTAAATCTTGGCAACTCTCCATGAATTTCCCTCCAATAAAGAGATGAAGCTAATGATGGTAATCCTAGTGAAGTCATGATGCTATACCATGTGGAGTACCCTTCTCACCAGGAAAGTTATAATCTTGAAGTAGAACTACTGATTCTACAAGTTCCTCCCCAGTATTGGTCAAATCTGATGAATTTGGCTGGGTATCCTTGTCGAGATGTTTATTTCATCTCCAGTCTCACTTCCCTTTTGTCTGTTTTGTCAGCATAAGCATAAGCATGGCATACATGCGCTCATATGCATAGCATCTTAGCATTTTGCTACCCCTTTCTGGTGTTTACCTGCTTTGTTCACTTTGGCGTTACATCCCCAAGTGACTGGGTTTGTCTATTCACTCCAATAGAAAGTCAGCCCTAGGCATAAAGTGCCCATCCTTTCTGAATTCCCCACAGAGTTTTATCCTCGTGGATGATGGTTGGTTTAGTTGTCTTTTCCATATTTGGATAAGATAAATCCCCATTTGAGCTCATTCCTCAATGGTTGGAGTCTTGTTTAACCCCTTATAGCTTGTTCCTAGATTGAACTTTGGTCCCTGGAAGATTAGGTTGTTGAACCTAGTTTGAACGTGCATTTATTTTGCACCGTGTCTCGTAGGAAGAATCTTTTACAGATCCTCATTTAAGAGATAATTCATTCTCCAACAGTGTTGTGATATCAACATCTCTTTGGATTTCATACCAACAACAAGTAGCAATCTCTTGAAGAAGCTTGTTTTTCTATGGAGATAAGTGACAGTCTCTTATGAGAAGCTTATCTATCTCTGGTATTATACTACCTTGTTGCAACCATAATTGGTATTCCCTAGGAAGTCTAACCTGCAACCCCGGTATTGACCTATCCGATGCTTAATCTTCTCATATGGATACCCTAAGTCCATTAATCACTGGCATTGTTTATTCCAGGTCAAATATGAACCTAAACCTCAGGTTAAATATGAACCCGTTGTTTGAAACAAGGTCAGATATGAACCTAAACCTCAGGTCAAATATGAACCCGTTGTTTGAAACCAGGTTAAATATGAACCTAAACCTCAGGTCAGATATGAATCCGTTGTTTGAAACCAGGTCAGATATGAACCTAAACATCAGGTCAGATATGAACCCGTTGTTTGAAACCAGGTCAAATATGAACCTAAACCTCAGGTCAGATATGAACCCGTTGTTTGAAACCAGGTCAGATATGAACCTAAACCTCAGGTCAAATATGAGCCCGTTGTTTGAAACAAGGTCAGATATGAACCTAAACCTCAAGTCAAATATGAACCCGTTGTTTGAAACCAGGTCAGATATGAACCTAAAACTCAGGTCAGATATGAACCCGTTGTTTGAAACCAGGTCTGATATGAACCTAAACCTCAGGTCAGATATGAACCCGTTGTTTGAAACCAGGTCAAATATGAACCTAAACCTCAGGTCAGATATGAACCCGTTGTTTGAAACCAGGTCAGATATGAACCTAAACTTCAGGTCAAATATGAACCCGTTGTTTGAAACCAGGTCAGATATGAACCTAAACTTCAGGTCAGATATGAACCCGTTGTTTGAAACCAGGTCAGATATGAACCTAAACCTCAGGTCAAATATGAACCCGTTGTTTGAAACCAAGTCAGATATGAACCTAAACTTCAGGTCAGATATGAACCCGTTGTTTGAAACCAGGTCAGATATGAACCTAAACCTCAGGTCAAATATGAGCCCGAAGTTTGAAACCAGGTTAGATATGAACCTAAAGTCCGATTTTTGCTGGCAAACCAACTCATATTGGTATTTGCAGGTCCAGCTCATACTGGTATTCAAAAATCCAACTCATACTGGCATCCAAATTCCAACTCATATTGGCATTCGAAAAGCCAGCTCATACGGGTACCCAAAATTTATCTCTGTCATGTCTGGATTTTCTTGAAGATCCCGTTTGAACTCTTCAGTATAAGAAAACCCCAGAAAATCTTTTGTGGATGTCCATCCTTTTATTTCAAACTGGTCCCCAGTGGAGATCAAGTCTTCTTTCTGGTTTCATGCCCAGTAAGAATGCATCTTATTTCCCCAGTGTCGTCCGGTCACCTTCGAACCTGTCGTCCATCTCCCTGGATCTCCCCCCAGTGGAGAACACCTCTCTGGCTCCTACCTCCAGTGAGGACCTGTAGGATTTCCCCCTCAGTTTTATTTTTCCATCCCCAGGGTTGCCTCAGAGTCTCCCCAGCGAGTCTCTTTTGTTGGTCAGCCTGGATCCCCCATTGAGTCTTCCTCATGGATACTAACCTTCATCCATCCCCAGTAATGCTCACCTGTGGTTGTGTGACCTTTATCTTTGGTGTCTTGCTTATCTGCATCTTTGCACTATCATGACATCATAATCATCATACTAGAAGTTCATGGCATGTCAGCATTTGCATGTTGTCACCTGTCCTTAGCATCTACATTCCATCTAAGGGAAAAATTTTCGGTTTGCTATATTTGAATACCTTTCACCTTAATGTCCCGAGGATATCTATTCCTCGTGCCATCCGGTAAAGTTATTTAAATAGGGGCAACTGTTGTACCCCAAATTTAACCCCTTAGATGTCATAACATCTTGTACTTACATGTAGGAATCATTCATCTGTGCATTGTTAACTGACCACCATATCTTGCTAGTTTGTTCTATGTGAAAGCTAGGTTTGCACAGGAAAGAGAACAAAAGTCAATAAGCCAGACTCTCACATGTTTCCAGATCTCCTCAGACATTCTTTGGCTCCATACAGTCATCACAAATGTTCACCAGTTTGGGTGAGATTCTTATGAGAAGCCATTTGTTCAAGAAAGATAACTGAGACTCCAAAGTGCAACCATCTGATCTTAGAGGCTGATTATGAAGTCCTCCAATCATATGCCATGATCTTAATGAAATTTGGTCAAGAGAAATCAAGAAAATATCATCTGGTCAAGACTTGTGGAATTAGGGTTTTAACCCGAAGATTCATCGAAGAGCCTTGTTGTGATCAGGCAGTATATTGGAAGGTTCATCAACCATTTGGGCTCACACACTTTCAAGAGAGCTCATTCAAAAAGAAATCAAGTGTATTTGGTTCCTGTTACAAGTGCCTTGAACCAGTGAATTCACCGTGACTCAAAACTAGGGTTTTATCAGCATCCGTCAACCAGTGCCTTTGATTTTGATCAAGACTTGTTTCCAAGCTTCGAAATACGATTTCACCTGATACTGGACATCCTTAGAGGCCATCTATGAGCCTTGGAGGAGAGTGAAGAAGCAAGATCCTCAAAGATCATCCATTGGAATCCCTGAGGAAATTAAGGTTTTGACCGAAGAAATCGAGCCTCCGATTCTGATGATTTTGGACTAAAAAGAAGCATCCGAGCCATGTCTCGTTTTAATGTGATCGACCATTGACTGAGGGCACGAGGAATCGGCACTTGTAAATTTTATTTTATTTGAAAGAAAGAAAAGTAAGAAAAGAAAAAAGAAAAGAAAGGAAAGAAAAGAGAAAAGAAAAGAAAGAAAAGAAAAAAAGAAAAAAAAAAGAGAAAGAAAAAAAAAGAAAACTAAAGGTGGCGCCTGCCACTCTTCCTTCTTAAAGTGTGGCTTCTGCCACACGACACCTCTCCAAGGTGTGGCGCCCACCACCAAGGTGTGGCACCTGCCACATTATTTTGTGGCGCCTGCCATGAAATAATGTTGCGTTGGCCACCTTTTTTTTTTGCTTTTTTCTCTATACTTCATTTTTTTGTTGTTGTTCCGCTTAAATAATGGATTTTTCAACAAAGCATTGCAAGTGGATGAAAGCTCATCATGACAAAAGAAAAAGTTTTTCAGTAAAAGTGGGTTTACGTCTCTTCAGCACAATCTACTTCTGAGCCTAGTTCTGATAATGAAGACTTTCTCAACCAAAGAACTTACACTTGCACGATCTTTTGGAAAAAGGCAATCTCGGCCATGCTGCAAACTTCTCATTTTTCCTATAAATAGGACGTCCCTCTTTAGGAAATAACACACTAGATTCACCCTAAAAATAGGCTGAATACTCTCTTATTTTTCTCCCTCACTTATTCCTGAAAAAAAACTGCAAGTACGTGTCATACCCCAAATTTTGACCACTAAAGTTTCCCATCATTGTGGAAATCATCATCACAATATGGATGAATCATCAATACTCATCAATCTCCTCAAGGAATTGTTGAGCATTGACTGCAATCATAACTAGGGTTTCAAGCCCTCTCTGAGCCTTAGACAAAAGATCAATCAAGGAATGACTTGATCCTTAAACTTGTATAACCTCTCAAACATCCACAAAGGATCAAAAGGACTCCCACTTCAAGGATTAAGCACAATGCTGCTCCCTTCTAGGTGGATCAAGCCTCCCGATCGACAGTGTCACCAAATTAGGGTTTTGATCGCCAGGGCCTCCAGATGAAAAATTTCATCTGGGTACAAGCCAATGATCCAAAACATAACCTAATATACTTCATGGGACCTCATAAACCCAATCATCAAGTCAATTTTGCCTCAGGGGATGCATACATCAAAAATCAGGAATTAGGGTTTCTTGACCTAATTCACCCCTAAGTTGACTTTTGGGACAAACCATGAGCCAAGACCTCAAGACATGATTTGAGGGTCTTTGATATACCATATTGATCCATTTGGAATAATGGATTGATCCAAGAAGCTTGGGCAACAAGTTTCAATTTCATCTACACCACAATTAGGGTTTCGCGAGGAAAGTCAACTGTAACTTTGACTTTTGACCTGGACATGCTCCCAAGCCCTAACTCATGAATAAATATACCCTATAGCACCCATGGAACATGTCCATCAAGTTTGATTTAGGTCAAGGACATGATTTCCTGAAGAATTGCACAGTTTAGAATTCATCTGATAAAAAGTCAACTGTGCACAAAAAGTCAACTTTGACTTTTTGAGATTTTTCACCAAAATGGTTTTTTAACCCTAAAATGATGTTAATGTATGATTTGAATCATCATTCATCAAGAAAAATCAAGAAAAGTGAGATAACTTGTAAAAGGGGTAACCATAAAAACTTAGAAAATATTCTAAGTTAAAAAATAAAGTGGCTAGGGTACCAACTTTGGAGGACCATAACTCCTAAACCACAAAGCCAATTTTTTCCATCCAAAGCTTGATTTGTAGACCTCATTATCATCTACAAAAGCTTCAACTACAAGTCATTCCAATTCATTAAGGATTTTGAGTTATGGAGTGATCAAAGTGGCTGAAAAGTGAGAATGTCACTTTTTCCAACACTTAGTGAAATTTTCACTAAGTCAGAATTTGCCTTCACTTTTTGCCAAATGTAGGGGGATTTTTCACTTGGAATCAAAAGAGATCAAAACCAAAGTTGTTCAAACAGTTGTTGTATCATGTAAGGGCTTTCCAAAATGGCCAAGAACATTGCCAAATTCATCCTACATCATGAGATACAACATTGGCAAGTTGCCTTGCTGAAATCTGTCAAAGCAAGGCAGAATTTGCATTTTTGCTCGATTTGCCAAAATCAGCCAATTTCAATAGTTCCTATCCACTTGGACACCTCTGAGGATTGAATCCAAAGGGGACAATCACTGAGCCAAGCCTCCAAGGTCCAAGGAACAAGGAATAGCATGTTGAACCTAGAGTTGCCAAAATAGGGACAAGACTCCAAATTTGGAATGAGGCATTCAATGGAACCATCAAGGTGGCATGGACTGAGCCATTCTCATCTGAAATCAGTCAAGACTTATCCAAGACCAAGGGAACCAAAGCTCTGTGCCCTAACCTCTAGTCAATGGCTAGAGGAGACTTGCATTTTCATTGGCCAACATTGAGGAAACACCTGCTGCAGTTGCCATTCACTATTGTAGCCAAAACAAACTTGTTCTACTATAAATAGAGCTCATTTATGTTCAGTTTAAGTACACCAAAGCCATCAAACAGATGCTTTCCTCAAAATCTCTTCTTTCACTCCAATTTTGCCTTCAAAGGCAAGTCACTATCGGGTTTTGAGTTTGAGAGCAATTCCAATCAAACCACTCACTCACACACCTCACATACATCATATAGAAGTGATCCAAACACTCACATAACATCTGGAACACTGATTTCACAAAATCACCAGCTGGTTGCTCAAGGTTTTAACCAAGTTGCAGCTGAGGTACCACAGAGTGATCCAGCCAATTTCAATCAAGTCCAAGCATTCAAACACACTCCATATGGTGTAGGGAAGCTGTTCAGATCATCACAACTCATATGTAACACCTCCAACCCAGAATTTGATTTGCTCTTGCTGTCACGACTTGGAGGTAAGCATACACTTGGTCATCTCTCAATCTATGCATATTTCCTCGCACAATAATTTGGCCATATGTTCATAATCATTCATGGAATGTTTTCCCTCAATTAATTGCATTGTTTGAACCGTGTATCAAAAATCCCAGCCTTCATGCAGAAATTAGTGTTCTTGAGGATTCTTCGTGATTTCTTGTTGTATGTTTAATTTAAATGAAATTAAAGTACATAGACATGATCGTGAGGTTGAAACGAGTTGATTGGTATGTGGATTACATGATATGATTAAGTATTCAGTGAGATTGGATAGAAAATGAAAATCTGGGCAAACTGAAAAAACGCGCGTGTTCTTGGTGTTGTTCTTGGCGCCATTTTCATATATTTGAATATTTGAATTTTGTGATTTTGTTTAATTGATTCAAAAATTAATTTCTCTCTGAGTTTTAATGTTTTTGAGTTGATTCTTTTTTTCATAATTCACAAAAATGTTAAAATATTTTATTTTGCCAAAAAATCCCAAAAATATTATTTATTTCATATAATTAATATTTTTGCAAAGAATTAATATTTTAATTATTTTTAACATTTGAAATATTATTTCCACAATGATTTTGCAACTTTTAATGCTTTCTATTTATTTTGTAGGTCAATACTTAATTTTTGAAGCATTAATCCAAGATCACAATTTGTTTCCCATGTGTTAAACAATTTTTGATCAATTTAATTGAATTTTTATTCAATTAAATACATTTTTTGGAAATAAATTAGGATTTTGGATTAATTCAACCCTCATAAATCATTTTCAAAACTCTTTGGGCCTCTAATAGAGTGTAAAACCCAATCCTTTTTTGACCAAATCATTTTTGGGCCTCACTTATTGTATAAGTCCTGATACCGTCAAAAAAACAAACGGCGCGATCGTCGCCTTTTCAAAAATCATCTGGGCCTACCCTCGAGTAGTAAAACCCATTTCTTTTCTTTAAAAACTCTTTGGGCCTCTAATAGAGTGTAAGACCCAACCCCCTTTTAACCAAAAACATTTTGGGCCTCACTTATTGTATAAGTCCCTCTGCGTTAAAAGAAAACCTCGGCGCGATCGCCATTTTAAACGAAAAGTCAACTGGGCCTACCCTCGTGTTATAAGCCCCACTCTTTCTTTAAAACTTTTTGGGCCTCTTGAGAGAGTGTAAGACCCATCCCTTTGTACAGAAAAACCTTTTTTGGGCCACAGTCACTTGGATAAGACCCTCTGTACAAATTCACCGGTAAAGCCCTAGGCCTCTCCTTGAGCTGTAAGCCCCAAATCTTTCTTTTTCAAAGCACTTTCTCCTTTGATTTTGAATATACTGTTGTTTTCAATCTTTCTTTGTTGAACAACTAACCAAACAGCATGGAAGCTCTACAACCGAGTAAGTGGTTATCGCTTTCATTTACTGCTTTCATATATAAACTGTATTGTGGGGCTGTTTCGCTGTAAGTCTTCTTTCATAAACTCATGTCAACTGTGTAATAATAGTATAGATATTTCGAGTTTCCCCGGCATCTACGTCTAGAACTAGGTAAAGCCGTTCCGTTTATTCGTAGAAATAGACACCTAGATCCCCAATAGGAGCACCAGATACAGTCTTCTCTTCGGCTGTCATCCTTAGGAATCATCAAGAAACTCTACTCCCCAAGATGAATGTATTCTCCGTGAATGGCATCTTTGAGTTTCTTCCAAATTCTCGAAAGTTCCTGACTCGATCTATTCCTTGTGAATAACTTGCCTTGAATGTCTCGGGGTTTGGGAACCTACTACGGTCATAATCTTGGACCTTAACTAAGGGACCCTCTTTAAAAGTTAAAAGTCGCTGGATAGTAAACCTCGCACGTTTACCAGTGGTTTTTATCTTTAAAAGAGTCATCTCTCCGAATGGAAAGGAGATGATGGACCCCCGGGCTTCTTAAAAGCATCAGCCTCCTCTTGGGCATCGTACAAAGACCCATCGGCTTCTTAGAAGTATTCACAACCTCCTCTTAGGCTTCGTATAATGATCTCTTCCTCCGGGAATGATAACCTTCTCTTGGGCTTCGTACAAGGACCGATCGGCTTCTTCAAAGTTTCCAGCCTCCTCTTGGGCTTCGTACAAATTGTCCCGACGACCTCCTAGAGGTATAGGAACAGAACTTAGTAATCTTAATAGAGCAGTCCTTTCCAGAGTCTACTACTGTTTCTCAAAGCATAGTACAAAAGATGAAACTCTAGACTTGGACAGTCTATCTTCCTTGAGTCTCAAAGACATTCTCAAGTGACCCCTTCGTTAAATAGGAAGGAAACCCGTAGACTCGGACAATCTCAATACCCTTCGGATTTCCCCTTTCCTTAAAGAATAGGGAACAATCCCGATCCTCAGATCAAACCCATGAGTACAGTATTGCTCATATAAGAACTGATTTTCCCTTTCAAAATCAGCATACTGGACTTGTCACTTAACTAGAACAGTCGCCAGCAGATAGCCTCCTCTTAGGCTTTGTATAACGATACCCCTAAAGGAGTCGGTCTCCTTTTCGCCTCCTCTTAGGCTTCGTATAATGATCCTTCTTATCCTCAGCATAAGATAGCCTCCTCTTGGGCTTTGTACAAATGATTCTCCCCAGCGGAGCAAACCTTTCGCCTCCATCTCGGGCTTTATACGAGATACAAAAAGGTTCTTATCGAGCCGAATAAACAAATAGCCTCCATCTCGGGCTTTGTATGAGATACAAAAAAATACACTCTCTTGTTGAGTATAAAAGATTCCCTTGTAGAGTCAAAACCTTTTCGCCTCTCTCTCAGGCTTTGTATGAGACACACACAAAGGACTCCCTCGTTGAGTCAATCATCCTTTTGCCTCCATCTCGGGCCTCGTACGAGATACAAATTCCATAAGCAAGAGTCAAACTCTTTTTCAGCCTCCATCTCGGGCTTCATACGAGCTACAAAAGATTCTCCAGCTGAGTCAACTCTTTGTTAGCCTCCTCTTAGGCTTTGTATAATGATATCCCCCACCGGGTCGAACCCTTTTAGCCTCTCTCTCGGGCTTTGTACGAGACACAAAATAGCCTCCTCTTAGGCTTTGTATAATGATTTTCCCCAGCGGAAATTAGCCTCCTCTTAGGCTTTATATAAGAAAACCACTGGTTAATCCAATTAACCTTTTAGCATCAAACCTGTGCCTCGTTCACAGTACATAAACATCAACAACTCCTTCCCTTTCATCTAATCGCTGTAAGCGGCAAGCCTCTGGATCATCTATATCCATGCCACTGTCCTTCTTTTAACATGAGGAATTCCTAAGGAAAGATGGCGTTGCTCTATACTGAGTTAAAGTCTTCTCCTTCAGGTTAAAAACCCCTTCTCAGGAAATTATGGCATTGCTAGGATCCGCGTATCCCGGTTAAAGTAATTCTCCTTCTCCCCTCTTTAGAGATGACAAATTCTCTCTAAAGTTGAGACCTTTCAGCTTCACATCTTGGGCTTTGAACAAGATACAAATAACCTTTCGCTTCACGTCTTGGGCTTTGAACAAGACACCAAAAACCAATTTCCTCCCATAGAATAGGAGGAACTACGAACGCTCTGATTTCCCTGTTTCGGTAAACGGGAATACGTAGGCATAAGATCGAAAGAAAAGATCTTAGCGAGCACACTCAACAAAAAAACCAAATCCCATTCCGAAAGCAGTAATTCAAAAGCAATCAGTCCTAACATCCTACACATCTCATCGAACCAATAACCTGAGGCAGTCCCCGAATCTTTGAAGCATCTGTAACCAAACAGACCGCTGTTCAAACTCAGTATGCAAGCAGGGTTAGTTGGAGACATCTATTTCCCTTCCTTCATCAGCTTTAATAGGATAAAAAATGAATCGAGCTGTGGTAAAAACACCGAAGAGCGGTTGTGCCTCGCAAGCACGTCCAAAAAATCGCTCGCTACAGAAAAGTGGCGACTCTGCTGGGGATAATCATTTTTTATACTCGATCCGAGCATTGTTTGTTCATTCTTTCCTTCTAGGTAGAAGCCTTCACTGAGATGAGACTTTTTGATTCCTTTAGGATCTTAGGTCAAAACCTTCGCTTGTAGAAACTACAGAGTGGTGACTCCGCCGGGGAGCCATTTCTGTCAGGAACTTAAGATTCTTAGCTTTTAAAGTCTAGGATGTTTAGGACAAATATATATACTGCTTTTCCTAATTGCTATACATGTTTATTTTTCTGCTAATGGGAATGCGGGTGATGCCGTATGTGGAAAGATTGAGTATACACCTAGAAAAGCCAACCCTTTCGTAGTGCGGAAGCTATCGGAAATAGATGTTACGCGATACTACCCTCATTTGAGGCTGGTGATCTATTCTCGGTGAATAGCACTTACTCTAAGATTGCACACAACTCGCTGGCGATCCGCTTGTTGTCTGCCTTCCTGGGAGGAGCTAATGATAATGAGTACATGTACAAAAATCACCTTAGTAAACCTATGGGGATGGGTAGAGCCTTGACTTCATGACAACGACCCTCTGACCCCATGTTTTTTCTATGTGTTTGTGTGCTGCATTCATGCATTCATCTAAAAAACATTAAAACATTCAAAAAACTTTCTCTTCTAATCTCTCTGTTTTTCCAAATAAACTAAGACTGTGATTGCAAATATCAGAGAAAAGGATTGCACCGATGGATTTCGGTAGAAGGAGAACTCACCAGTATACTTTCAAGGTTCCAAAGCTTGAGGATTTGAGAAGGTTGGCGAGGATGATCACTAACCCAGAGGCTTTCAGAGCCAAGCACGGTGGTTTGCTACCACTGTTAAGAGTCCATGTGATTGAGGGAATCATGGACGCACTCGTTCAGTTCTACGATCCAGTTTATCACTGTTTCACATTCCCGGATTACCAGCTCGCACCAACGCTGGAGGAGTATTCTCATCTGATTGATTTACATATCACTGATCGAGCTCCATTTTCTGGACTGGAAGAAATTCCAAAGAATCAGACCATTGCAAGGGCAATTCATTTGGACGAGTCTGAGGTCAGGACTCACCTGACTACCAAGGGTGTCATACAAGGTTTGCCAGCCTAGTTCTTAACAAAGAAAGCTCTGTACTTCACTAGTATAGGGAACGGGACTGCTTTTGAAAGCATCTTCGTCTTGCTCACCTACGGGTTATTTTTGTTTCCCAACATCAATAACTTCGTCGATATCAACGCTATTAAGGTTTTTCTCATTGGAAACCCTGTTCCAACCTTGCTCGCAGATGCGTATCATTCTGTACACTTAGAAAATTTGTACAGCGGAGGGGAGATCACATGCTGTGTACCTTTGCTTTACAAATGGTTTATCTCTCATTTGCCTAAGTCTGCTACCTTTTGGGATTGCAAGAATGCCTTGCGCTGGTCGCAGAAGATCATGTCTCTTACCAACTCTGATATAGATTGGTGCATTAAGATTTATGATGGGATCAGGATCATTGATCGTTGTGGAAACTTCCCCAACGTACCCCTCATAGGAATTAAGGGGGGAATCAACTACCATCCGGTTTTGGTTCTTCGTCAATTTGGATACCCGATGAGGCTCGTTCCGCAGAACGTTCATCTGGAAGGTCTTTTCTTCAAAGAAGGAGAAAATGACAGGGCACTGAAGATGGAAATAGTGCATGCGTGGAAACACGTTCATAAGAAAGGACGAGAGTCTCTAGGAAAACCAGACTGTGTCTCAGTGGAGCCTTATCTCCATTGGGTACAAACTAGAGCTCTCAAGCTGAAAATGCCTTATCCTCGTTACGGAATTCTTCCGCCGCGGGAGTCTGTCATGTACTTCATGACGGAAACTGAAAAGCTTCAGGTTACTCTCAACAAAGTTCAAAAGGAGAGAAGGTCTTGGAAGAACAAGTACCGCACCCTCAACATAGAGTGTATCCAAATACAGCAACTACTGAGAGAAAAAGATGCTCTGATTGAGATTTTAGAGCAACATGCTGTAGAGAATCAAGACGACCAAAGGAATTTTCTCGCTCCTTTCACCTGGAAAAGGAATGACAACCCGACAACGGCCCAAGCGCCCCGGTCAAAGAAGAGGAAGTACCAGGACCCATTAGTTTAGGTTTCTGTTTCCGCACCTTGTAATCTACTGTATTTCCATTTCTGTAATCCTTTGAATTCAATAAAAAGGGGTTTCCCCGCCGTTTGATATTTGCAATCTAATTGTCGCAGTTCATTTTGATTAAATCAACCAATAATTAATATAATCATTGCATTTTATCATTCTCGCATCGCGTATTCTCCTTACCTACGAATCTTATGTTTGTGTCTCGGTTCTAGAGTCAAACTGTCTCATTCGTATAATACTCGGGCCAGTCGTCAGAAAAAGATGGATGATCTTGAGGAAGAGAACAAAGAGTTGAGAGAAGAGATCGACGCTCTGAGAGAGGATATGAGAAAGCTTCGTAACGACATGCAAGCCATGGCAGAAGCTCAGCTACAAAGGACTGTGATCTCGGAGATCACCTCGACGCCCATAGTGGAGAAGTTCAATCCTAGGTATCAGATGCCGAAAGATCGTCCCTGGGGCATGCTTGTTAACTATATCCTGGAAGGATATGTTCCGCCGATCATTGAAGATCAAGGAACTTCTGCAGGAGCCGCTGGTCCTGAAGGTTACAAACTTCGGGAAAGCGAAGATGCCAGAGGCATATTAAAGACCTCTGAAGGTTACAAACTTCGGGAGACGCCAAGATTCAACGCCGTAGTTACGGTACCACCCCCTGTGGTGCACTCTGTCCCGGAAGGACAGATTCCACAGATACCTTCTGGAAAGAAGGAAACTATGTTTGACCGAATGGATGAATTCCAAGAACAGTTCTTGGAAATGCAGAAGGAATTGCAAGCCATTCGCGGTCAGGATCTTTTTGGAAAGGATGCCGCAGACCTTTGTCTGGTCCCCAATGTGAAAGTTCCGCACAAATTCCAAGTGCCTGACTTTGAAAAATACAAGGGTAACTCTTGCCCTCAGAGTCATTTGACGATGTACGCTCGACGGATGTCAGCTCAGACGAAAAATTAGGACCTGCTGATTCATTACTTTCAGGATAGTTTAACCGGTGCCGCCTTAAAATGGTACATGGGTTTAAACCGCGCCGCGATCAGCACTTTCAGAGATCTTGGTACTGCCTTCGTCCAACAATACAAATACAATTTGGACATGGCACCCGACAGAGATCAACTCAGATCGATGTCGCAAAAGGATAAGGAAAATTTTAAGGAATACGCTCAAAGGTGGCGTGAAATCGCCGCTCAAATTTGTCCACCTCTTGAGGAAAAAGAGATGACAAAGATCTTCTTAAAGACCTTAAGCTCATTTTACTACAGCCGAATGGTCGCCAGTGCGCCCAGTGATTTCACCGAAATGGTCGGTATGGGTGTACGTCTTGAGGAAGCCGTCCGAGAAGGACGTTTGGTAAAAGACACTGGATCAACGAGTGGTACTCAAAAATACGGTAGTGCTCTCCCTAAGAAAAAAGAGCAAGATATTGGGAATATCTCTCTCGGAAAGCAAAGGTGTCGTTATCAACCAGTAGCAGCGGTAACTCCTGCTATCGGCCCCGCGCCTACGTATCAACCTCAGGTTGCGCTGAGCCAACCTAATCAGCAAAGGACTCAACAGCCTCTTCAGCAGGCTCGTCCTCAGTACAATAACAACCGTACAACACGATCACCAGGGTTTGATCCTATACCTGTGTCGTACGCAGAACTATTTCCGTTACTACTGGCTAAGGGGCACATTCAGACTAAGTCTCCTCTTACAGTACCGAAAAATCTGCCTTTTTGGTTTAAAGCGGATCAGACATGCCCTTATCATCAAGGAGGATCGGGGCATAACATAGAGGGTTGCCTCAATTTCAAATCTGACGTGCAAAAGCTTGTTAGGAGCGGGCTCTTATCTTTCAAAGATACGAATCCCAATGTTCTCACGAACCCGCTGCCTCAACATGAGAAGGTTGCAGTCAATCTGATTGAGAAAGAGACTAACAACGTCTATCAAATTCACGATGTACTCTTATTGAGGACCAATCTGGTCAAGATGCATTGTAGACAGAGTGGATATGGCTATGTGCTACCTCATAACTATCATCAGTGTGATATCTGCTCTAAAGACAACCAAGGATGTTCTGTAGTGCAAGCAGCTCTGCAGGAACAAATGGATCTCAGATGGATCCAAGAGCACAGAGTTCATGGAGTTAACATAGTCTACACGAATTCCAACGTCATTCAAAACCACGATATCCGTGCAATGAATGTCAACTTGGTGGCGATGCACTCAAGGCAAAGCCAGCATCATAATCTGCCGCGGCACGATTACAGTTCCTGTCTGACTTGCTCGGTAAACAAACAGGGATGCTCTTTCATACAAGAGGCCCTCCAGCGTCAGATGGATCTTGGATGGATCCAAGACTACCATGATAGGAATCCCTATCAAATCAACATGGTTCAGATCTTTGATATTCGTGTGATGAATACCAACCTGGTAGAGTTACATGCTGAGCAGGTCCACCTCGGGTTCCTGGTCTCACATAACTATCAAAGCTGTAAAGCGGGTTGCGAAAATAATCAAGGTTGTACCCTTGTCCAGGAGGCACTTCAGCACTTGTTAAATCATTGGTGGATGCCCATCTATATGGACGAAGATACTCAGCAGATTAGTATCAGTAATAGAAATCCCACTCGGCGTCAAAGTCGGGATGTCCGATCAGTGGAAGTTAACCTAGTGAGGTTACATTGTATTCAAAGTGGGTGCGGCCTGGTGCCCCCACACAACTATGACAGTTGTAACGTCTGTTCAGAAAATAACCAAGGGTGTTACCTTGTGAGAACAGCTCTTCAGGGTCAAGTGGATCGCGGAGAAATTCGTCCATATCCAGGTTCTACACCCATCAATTGGTCGCCGAACTACCTTGCTGAGCAAGTTGAGGATGTCCTCACGATCTCTGGTCACCACAGGACCAGGGATGTTTTTGCCATCATTCCTCTACTTGATGAATCCAGAGTTCCCAACCGGGAACGGATCGAGATTACTTATGATGGTCAGAAAAATCAGAAGGTTCCCATAGTCATCTATCTACCGGGACCACTACCGTATGAATCAGCTAAGGCTATACCTTACAAATACGGTGCAACAACAGTTGAAAATGGAAAGGAAATTCCATTACCCTCCGTCGTGAATATTGCAGACATCAGTCGTGTAACACGGAGCGGTCGAATCTTCAACCGAGGAGTTAGAGAATCCAACAAAGAAAAGGAACTTCAGACAGAAATTCCTGATCCGCCAGTCGGTCAATCCAGTAATCCCGACCTGTCGAAAGACAAAGATGAGATGCTAAAGCTCATCCAAAGGAGTGAATTCAACATTGTTGATCAGCTGTTACAAACTCCTTCAAAGATCTCGGTATTATCACTGTTACTCAGTTCAGAAGCGCACAGGGAGGCTCTACAGAAAGTCTTAGAGCAAGCCTTCGTGGAACAGGATGTAACAATCAGACAGTTCGATAGTATTGTCTCTAACATCACTTCCTGCAACAATTTAGGATTTAGTGATGAGGAATTACCTGAAGAGGGTCGTCGTCATAACATGGCGCTCAATATTACAGTTAACTGCCAGGACGATGCTTTAGCCAGCGTACTGGTAGACACAGGGTCATCCCTGAATGTTATGCCGATGTCCACTTTGATGCAATTATCATTCAAAGGCCCTCCGATGAGAATCAGCGAGGTCGTCGTCAAAGCGTTCGACGGATCTAGAAAAGCAGTTATCGGCGAAGTTGATCTTCCCATAACTATTGGTCCTCATACTTTTCAAGTCACTTTCCAGGTCATGGACATCCGGGCAACATACAGTTATTTATTAGGAAGACCTTGGATACATCAGGCTGGAGCGGTTACTTCGACTCTCCACCAAAAACTAAAGTTCATTCAGAACGATCAACTTGTCACAGTCTGTGGGAACAGGCTTTGCTCGTGAGCAACTTGTCATCATCTGCTGGTATAGAACCTGAAGAGGTTATTGGAACGCAGTTCCAAGCACTATCGGTGAGCAAGAACAGTCAATCCGAAGGAGGAACGTCGATTTCCTCATACAAGGATGCTATCAAAGCGGTCGAGAGTACCGATACAACCGGATGGGGACAGCTTATTATTCCTATTGACAATAAAACAAAGAAGGGTCTTGGTTTCTCTACAACCTGTACCCAGACAACTGTTGGCGATGGAAGTTTTCATCCCATTCAGAACTTCTTCCATACTGGAGGCTTCCTCCAACCAGTGACTCAATAGTCCATGCTATCAATGAAGATGATCCCTTTGCTATCGATGAGGATTGGAATTCTTATCTTAACGAGGACGGTTATGTGTCGCAGGACGAAACGCAAATGCCATTTTGCTATCCCGCACAGAGTCCTAGATTTATACCCAGATCAGATGTCGAAATGATCTACGGAGATTGTGATCCGGAAGGATGCCGTGCTCCACCAAATTCATTAGAAGAAGACACTCTGATGAAAGACAACTTTGATTCTACCTACTATGGCCCAATGGATGGTCTGCCAATGTGGCAACCTTATCCAGGAAATTTGGGGCAAGAAAGTAAGCCGAACAACGAAAATCAGCTGACCGTTATTAAACAGAATACCTGTGTCCCCGCCATGTCATGGGATCAACACTCAGGTCATTCCGAAACTACACAACATGATGATGAATTTGCGACGTTCGCAGGACTTGAATTCATCAACTATGCTTTTCCTGAGGTCAACGTCATCGAGAGGGATGACTCCTCCAGTTCCAAAGAAGTTTGGGACACTCTGGGAGAACCAAGTGGAAAATACGACTTCATGGTCAAGTACACCGCTCCCGAAAGTTCTCGTATCAGGCTCGAAGATATCCAGCCAACTGGATGGGGAGATACAGCTGAGAGTACAAATGCTTTGCAAAATGCAACAGAGGAATCCTCCTACGACAATTCTGCCTGGGTGACAGATTCCAATGATCCTGCTCCACCAGAAATCAACGTCATTTCTGAAGACAAATCAAGGAAGGTTCCAGACTTTGTGTTTCACCGAGGAGTTCGCCGCCAGTGGGTTGCTGTCGATGTTCCGAAGGTCGTTCACCAGTCAAAGTAATTGCCATCTTTAACCTTTCACCTTGCCCAGGTGAAACGGATGTTTTGATAGGGCTCGCTTTCTGTAAATTTCCCTCTTCGCTTTGCCCGAAGCGACAGAGTTTTGTTTTATAGGGCTGTAGTTTCAAGAACTGACTTGAGCATTAATAAAATAACGTCGTTATGTAATTTCCGCATTATTTGCTGTTTTCTCTTTTTGCTTTTTCAGAAAATGGTAATCCTAAAAAACATTCAATAATAAAAACAAGCAATAAAATCAAAACACTGCACACACTTGCATTTTCTCTATCTCTTCTAAACACGAATCATCACGTCATGCAGATTGCTTGTTTTACACCCCGTTGAAACATATGATCCGATGCCTTCTCCCGACTTTGAGCTCCCGGTATTTGGGGCTGAAGAAGAAGTTGACAACGAAATTCCAGAAGAGATCTCCCGACTACTCAGACAAGAGGAAAGGTCCATTGAACCTCACAAAGAGCCGTTAGAAATGGTAAACTTGGGTTCGGAAAAAGAGAGAAAAGAAATCAGGATTGGGTCACTGCTCAGTCCAACTGCCAGAGAGGGTTTGATAAAGCTTCTCCAAAAATTTCCCGATGTGTTTGCTTGGTCCTATCAGGACATGCCTGGGTTGGATACCAGCATCGTGGAACATCGCTTACCATTGAGATCGGAATGTCCGCCAGTAAAGCAAAGGTTGAGACGCACTCACCCAGACATGGCCATCAAAATCAAAGAGGAGGTACAGAAACAGATCGACACGGGTTTCCTCGCTACATCTGAATATCCTCAATGGTTAGCCAACATTGTACCCGTTCCTAAAAAGGACGGAAAGGTCAGAATGTGTGTCGACTACAGAGATCTGAACAAGGCTAGTCCAAAGTTCAAAGTTTTCTCCTTCATGGATGGATTCTCGGGCTATAACCAGATCAAAATGGCGCCGAAAGACATGGAGAAAACTTCGTTCATTACCCCATGGGGTACCTTTTGTTACAAGGTGATGCCGTTCAGTTTGAAGAATGCTGGGGCAACCTATCAAAGGGCCATGACCACTCTGTTTCATGACATGATACACAAGGAAATCGAGGTATATGTCAATGATTTGATTGCAAAATCAAAAACAGAGAGTGAGCACGTTGAACATCTGTCAAAATTGTTCGAACGTTTAAGAAAATTCAAGCTCCGCTTGAATCCCAACAAGTGCACCTTCGGTGTCCGTTCAGGGAAACTACTAGGGTTCATCGTCAGCCAGAAAAGAATTGAGGTTGATCCTGACAAGGTCAAGGCCATACAAGAAATGCCTTCTCCGAAAACTGAAAAACAAGTCAGAGGATTCCTGGGACGTTTGAACTACATCTCCAGATTTATATTCCTTATGACCGCCACGTGTGCGCCGATTTTCAAATTACTGAAAAAGAACCAGGATTGCGTTTGGTCAGAAGACTGTCAAACTGCCTTCGACAGTATTAAGGAATAATTGTTGAATCCACCGATTCTATCACCACCAGTGGAGGGAAGGCCACTGATCATTTATCTCACAGTCCTAGAGGACTCAATGGGATGTGTACTTGGCCAGCAAGACGAAACCAAAAGGAAAGAGTCTGCCATTTACTATCTGAGCAAGAAGTTTACCGACTGTGAAACTCGGTACACGATGCTTGAGAAAACTTGTTGCGCTTTGGCTTGGGCAGCCAAACGTCTTCGCCAATACATAATTCGTCATACTACTTGGTTGGTCTCCGAGATGGATCCAATCAAATACGTTTTCGAAAAACCTGCTCTCACGGGAAGAATTGCCCATTGGCAGATGTTACTATCAGAATATGACATAGAGTACCAAGCTCAGAAAGCCGTTAAAGGAAGTGTTTTAGCCGATCATTTGGCTCATCAACCGATTGACGATCAAGAATCAATCGGGTTTGACTTCCCAGACGAAGATGTCATGTATCTCAAAATGAAAGATTGCGATGAACCGTTACCCAGTGAAGGGCCAGAACCAGGTTCCCAGTGGGGACTTATCTTTGACGGAGCAGTTAATCATTACGGAAACGGAATTGGGGCAATCATTGTTACCCCTCAGGGTACCCACATTCCTTTCACTGCCAGAATTACGTTCAAATGTACGAACAACGAGGCCGAATACGAAGCTTGTATTATGGGTCTCGAAGAAGCGATTGATTTAAGGATCAAAAACTTGGACGTATACGGCGATTCAGCCTTGGTTATCAATCAGATAACAGGAGATTGGAACACATACCAATCAGGATTGATTCCTTACAAAGACTATGCAAGAAGGTTGTTGCCTTTCTTCAACAGAATCGACTTTCATCACATCCCTCGTGATGAGAATCACATGGCTGATGCATTAGCTACTCTCTCTTCCATGATTAGTGTAGGTCGATGGAATGACCTACTAAGATTGATGTAATGCGCCTTGAACGGCCCGCCTATATCTTCGCGATTGAAGCAGTCATAGACGACAAACCTTGGTATCATGATATCAAGTGCTTCCTTCAGAAACAAGAGTACCCACCTGGGGCACTCAGAAAAGACAGGAAAACCCTCAGAAGATTGGCTGGAAGTTTCTTCCTGAGCGGTGACACTCTTTATAAGAGGAACTTTGACTTGGTCTTGCTCCGATGCGTCGACAGACCAGAAGCAGACATGCTCATGAAAGAAATTCATGAAGGGTCCTTTGGCACTCATGCCAACGGACACACAATGGCGAGAAAAATTCTCAGAGCCGGGTACTATTGGTTGACAATGGAATCCGACTGCTACAAGTACATAAGGAGGTGTCACAAGTGTCAGATATACTCCGACAAAATTCATGTACCGCCATTGCATCTCAAAGTTCTTTCTTCCCCATGGCCATTCTCCATATGGGGAATCGACATGATTGGCTTGATTGAACCTAAGGCTTCAAACGGACATCGGTTCATCCTGGTAGCCATTGATTACTTCACTAAGTGGGTCGAAGCATCGTCGTACGCTAATGTTACCCGACAAGTGGTGGTCCGATTTATCAAAAACAATATCATCTGTCGTTATGGTGTTCCAAGCCAGATCATTACTGATAATGGATCTAACTTGAACAATAAGATGATGAAAGAGTTGTGCGCAGAGTTCAAGATTGAACACCATAACTCATCTCCCTACCGACCCAAGATGAACGGAGCGGTAGAAGCGGCTAACAAGAATATCAAGAAGATTGTTCAAAAGATGGTTGTAACTGACAAAGATTGGCACGAGATGCTACCCTTTGCTCTTCACGGTTATCGTACATCTGTCCGCACTTCAACAGGGGCTACCCCTTTCTCTCTAGTGTATGGCATGGAAGCAGTGCTTCCCATAGAAGTAGAGATCCCGTTAATCCGAATATTGATGGAAGCTAAGCTCACTGAAGCTGAATGGTGTCAAAGTCGACACGACGAATTGAACCTGATCGAAGAGAAGAGAATAACGGCACTATGCCACGGTCAATTGTATCAACAAAGAATGAAGAGGGCGTTTGACAAAAAGGTCCGACCTCGTGTCTTCAGGAAAGGAGACCTCGTGCTCAAGAAGATACAACCATTTCTCTCTGATTCGCGAGGCAAATGGACTCCGAATTATGATGGCCCCTATGTGGTCACGAAAGCTTTCTCAGGCGGCGCCTTGAGACTTGCAACCATGGACGGAGAGGAATTTTCCTACCCCACGAATGTTGATGTAGTCAAGAAATACTTCGCCTAAACTAAAAAAAACGTCTCGGTGGATTGAAAACCCGAAAGGGCGGTCCAAGCAAAAGTTAGAGACATGAAAAAAATCATCCCGGTGGATTGGAAATATCATAGTACAATCCAGGCAAAAATTAGGGATAATGGCAAGTAACTATGTTCAACAGAGGCAAGTCCCTTAGCAACAGTTACATCACCCATCGGAGGAAATCTCCAGTCAAAGGTCATCTTCGACGGAAGCTCGGGATGCCCAGAACTCAAAGTTGGTAGAAGGATAGTTGTCGTTATGTTTCAACGTAGCCCTTTTCCCTGTAAATTATCATTTTCAAACTTTGTATATACTCTTTGGAATCACGCGTTTGGCTGATCTCCATCTTATCAATAAAATTTGAGCCCTTGTGCTTTTGTTTGTAATTCTTACTTGTTTTAGCTTTACAGAACGACGTTGTTTAAACTTAATCAGCAATTCTTGAAATAAAACAAAATGAATTTACTTGTTAAAACTTTTTCTGCTTTTAAATTAAAGATGGCATTTCTTTTGACTGTTGAACGTCTGAAGAACACCGATCGCTTCTCCAGAAGTAAGCGAACTTCGAAATGCGGAATCAAAGTACTCCTTCTAAGCCAGTGCGCCTGAACAAAGGATCAACTATATCAGATGCGGTTTTCCTGTCTGATACCCTCAGCCGAGTTCTCATCTCCTAAGCCCGATCAACATAGCTCCCAACAGGGACTATCTCTCCTAAGCAAGGTGGAATTGCTGCTTGTTGAACCAGTGGTACCTTTTCGTCCCCAGCAGTGGCCGAGTATCCAGTCGTGTTCATCTTTTACTCTGTATGCCGCGTCTGTTTTGTCAGCATATGCATACATACATCATGCATTTTATTTGCATTCGCATTTTATATTGCATCACTATCACTTGAGTCGGTCTTATCCTGCCGTGATAACTGTCCTCTCAATCGAGTTTGTCAGTTCTTTCCTCGTCAGGAATTGCTGCGTCCAGACAATCTCGTTTCCAGTGTATCTCTAAGATCAGAGTCGGCACTCGACCACTTTGATAACTTGAACCTCTGAAACATCAGAGAACCTTCAACAGATGTCACTCTTCGCCATTGAAGATGATATCCTTGCTTTCCCGGATTAAGGAAAATCCCCAGAGAAAGCCTCTTAAACAGAGATTTGGCAGTACGTCCGTATTTCTCCGAAAAAGCCGCTGATGAAAAGGTCACCAGTACCTCAAAATTGGATCCCATCATATGGCATTTCTCTGGGAAGATCCCGAGAAAAGTATGATGCAATATCCCCAAGCGAAGCAGTTTCTCAAGAGACTCGCTTTCCCCAGTAGAATCGACAAATGGCATCTCCAACAGAGAAGTTTGTGCAACTCTACAACTCAGACGCTGGGTTCCCCAGCAAGTCTGACATCAAAACTTTTTCCGTCAAATGGCATCTCTCCAGGAAAATTCGGCGAGAAGTTTGATGAAAACCGCTACGAATAGCGTCCCTTGTCAATAAAGTTTATTGACAAAAGAAACTAAGACCAGTTCCTTGGCGGAAGGCCAGGATCGAGGGGAGGTTTATTTCAGAAACTGAGACCAGTTCCTAGGTTGGAAACCAGGATCGAGGGGAAGTTTAAATCAGAAACTGAAACCAGTTCCTTGGTTGGAAACCAGGATCGAGGGGAGGTTTACCTTTTCTAAGCATCATTGCTTAGCAAAAGAAGATGAATGCGCAAGCTGCCATTCATAGCCATCAAAATTTCATATATTCCGATATTTAATCCTCTTGCACCCCGAATGCTCGAACACTTTCGTCATTCACACCTTCGGGTCCAAGAAGATTAAATAGGGGCATCTGTCATACCCCAAATTTTGACCACTAAAGTTTCCCATCATTGTGCAAATCATCATCACAATATGGATGAATCATCATGCCTCATCAATCTCCTCAAGGAATTGTTGAGCATTGACTGCAATCATAACTAGGGTTTCAAGCCCTCTCTGAGCCTTAGACAAAAGATCAATCAAGGAATGACTTGATCCTTAAACTTGTCTAACCTCTCAAACATCCACAAAGGATCAAAAGGACTCCCACTTCAAGGATTAAGCACAATGTTGCTCCCTTCTAGGTGGATCAAGCCTCCCGATCGACAGTGTCACCAAATTAGGGTTTTGATCGCCCAGGGCCTCCAGATGAAAAATTTCATCTGGGTACAAGCCAATGATCCAAAACATAACCTAATATACTTCATGGGACCTCATAAACCCAATCATCAAGTCAATTTTGCCTCAGGGGATGCATACATCAAAAATCAGGAATTAGGGTTTCTTGACCTAATTCACCCCTAAGTTGACTTTTGGGACAAACCATGAGCCAAGACCTCAAGACATGATTTAAGGGTCTTTGATATACCATATTGATCCATTTGGAACAATGGATTGATCCAAGAAGCTTGGGCAACAAGTTTCAATTTCATCTGCACCACAATTAGGGTTTCGCGAGAAAAGTCAACAGTAACTTTGACTTTTGACCTGGACATGCTCCCAAGCCCTAACTCATGAATAAATATACCCTATAGCACCCATGGAACATGTCCATCAATTTTGATTTAGGTCAAGGACATGATTTCCTGAAGAATTGCACAGTTTGGAATTCATCTGATAAAAAGTCAACTGTGCACAAAAAGTCAACTTTGACTTTTTGAGATTTTTCACCAAAATGGTTTTTTAACCCTAAAATGATGTTAATGTATGATTTGAATCATCATTCATCAAGAAAAATCAAGAAAAGTGAGATAACTTGTAAAAGGGGTAACCATAAAAACTTAGAAAATATTCTAAGTTAAAAAATAAAGTGGCTAGGGTACCAACTTTGGAGGACCATAACTCCTAAACCACAAAGCCAATTTTTTCCATCCAAAGCTTGATTTGTAGACCTCATTATCATCTACAAAAGCTTCAACTACAAGTCATTCCAATTCATTAAGGATTTTGAGTTATGGAGTGATCAAAGTGGCTGAAAAGTGAGAATGTCACTTTTTCCAACACTTAGTGAAATTTTCACTAAGTCAGAATTTGCCTTCACTTTTTGCCAAATGTAGGGGGATTTTTCACTTGGAATCAAAAGAGAACAAAACCAAAGTTGTTCAAACAGTTGTTGTATCATGTAAGGGCTTTCCAAAATGGCCAAGAACATTGCCAAATTCAACCTACATCATGAGATACAACATTGGCAAGTTGCCTTGCTGAAATCTGTCAAAGCAAGGCAGAATTTGCATTTTGGCTCGATTTGCCAAAATCAGCCAATTTCAATAGTTCCTATCCACTTGGACACCTCTGAGGATTGAATCCAAAGGGGACAATCACTGAGCCAAGCCTCCAAGGTCCAAGGAATAAGGAATAGCATGTTGAACCTAGAGCTGCCAAAATAGGGACAAGACTCCAAATTTGGAATGAGGCATTCAATGGAACCATCAAGGTGGCATGGACTGAGCCATTCTCATCTGAAATCAGTCAAGACTTATCCAAGACCAAGGGAACCAAAGCTCTGTGCCCTAACCTCTAGTCAATGGCTAGAGGAGACTTGCATTTTCATTGGCCAACATTGAGGAAACACCTGCTGCAGTTGCCATTCACTATTGCAGCCAAAACAAACTTGCTCTACTATAAATAGAGCTCATTTGTGTTCAGTTTAAGTACACCAAAGCCATCAAACAGATTCTTTCCTCAAAATCTCTTCTTTCACTCCAATTTTGCCTTCAAAGGCAAGTCACTATCGGGTTTTGAGTTTGAGAACAATTCCAATCAAACCAATCACTCACACACCTCACATACATCATATAGAAGTGATCCAAACACTCACATAACATCTGGAACACTGATTTCACAAAATCACCAGCTGGTTGCTCAAGGTTTTAACCAAGTTGCAGCTGAGGTACCACAGAGTGATCCAACCAATTTCAATCAAGTCCAAGCATTCAAACACACTCCATATGGTGTAGGGAAGCTGTTCAGATCATCACAACTCATCTGTAACACCTCCAACCCAGAATTTGATTTGCTCTTGCTGTCACGACTTGGAGGTAAGCATACACTTGGTCATCTCTCAATCTATGCATATTTCCTCGCACAATAATTTGGCCATATGTTCATAATCATGCATGGAATGTTTTCCCTCAATTAATTGCATTGTTTGAATCGTGTATCAAAAATCCCAGCCTTCATGCAGAAATTAGGGTTCTTGAGGATTCTTCGTGATTTCTTGTTGTATGTTTAATTTAAATGAAATTAAAGTACATAGACATGATCGTGAGGTTGAAACGAGTTGATTGGTATGTGGATTACATGATATGATTAAGTATTCAGTGAGATTGGATAGAAAATGCAAATCTGGGCAAACTGAAAAAACGCGCGTGTTCTTGGTGTTGTTCTTGGCGCCATTTTCATATATTTGAATATTTGAATTTTGTGATTTTGTTTAATTGATTCAAAAATTAATTTCTCTCTGAGTTTTAATGATTTTGAGTTGATTCTTTTTTTGATAATTCAAAAAAATGTTAAAATATTTTATTTTGCCAAAAAATCCCAAAAATATTATTTATTTCATATAATTGATATTTTTGCAACGAATTAATATTTTAATTGTTTTTAACATTTGAAATATTATTTCCACAATGATTTTGCAACTTTTAATGCTTTCTATTTATTTTGTAGGTCAATACTTAATTTTTGAAGCATTAATCCAAGATCACAATTTGTTCCCCATGTGTTAAACAATTTTTGATCAATTTAATTGAATTTTTATTCAATTAAATACATTTTTTGGAAATAAATTAGGGTTTTGGATTAATTCAACCCTCATAAATCATTTTCAAAACTCTTTGGGCCTCTAATAGAGTGTAAGACCCAATCCTTTTTTGACCAAATCATTTTTGGGCCTCACTTATAGTATAAGTCCCGATACCGTCAAAAAAACAAACGGCGCGATCGTCGCCTTTTCAAAAATCATCTGGGCCTACCCTCGAGTAGTAAGACCCATTTCTTTTCTTTAAAAACTCTTTGGGCCTCTAATAGAGTGTAAGACCCAACCCCCTTTTAACCAAAAACATTTTGGGCCTCACTTATTGTATAAGTCCCTCTGCGTTAAAAGAAAACCTCGGCGCGATCGCCATTTTAAACGAAAAGTCAACTGGGCCTACCCTCGTGTTATAAGCCCCACTCTTTCTTTAAAACTTTTTGGGTGTCTTGAGAGAGTGTAAGACCCATCCCTTTGTACAGAAAAACCTTTTTTGGGCCACAGTCACTTGTATAAGACCCTCTGTACAAATTCACCGGTAAAACCCTGGGCCTCTCCTTGAGCTGTAAGCCCCAAATCTTTCTTTTTCAAAGCACTTTCTCCTTTGATTTTGAATATACTGTTGTTTTCAATCTTTCTTTGTTGAACAACTAACCAAACAGCATGGAAGCTCTACAACCGAGTAAGTGGTTATCGCTTTCATTTACTGCTTTCATATATAAACTGTATTGTGGGGCTGTTTCGCTGTAAGTCTTCTTTCATAAACTCATGTCAACTGTGTAATAATAGTATAGATATTTCGAGTTTCCCCGGCAACTACGTCTAGAACTAGGTAAAGCTGTTCCGTTTATTCGTAGAAATAGACACCTAGATCCCCAATAGGAGCACCAGATACAGTCTTCTCTTCGGTTGTCCTCCTTAGGAATCATCAAGAAACTCTACTCCCCAAGATGAATGTATTCTCCGTGAATGGCATCTTTGAGTTTCTTCCAAATTCTCGAACGTTCCTGACTCGATCTATTCCTTGTGAATAGCTTGCCTTGAATGTCTCGGGGTTTGGGAACCTACTACGGTAATAATCTTGGACCTTAACTAAGGGACCCTCTTTAAAAGTTAAAAGTCGCTGGATAGTAAACCTCGCACGTTTACCAGTGGTTTTTATCTTTAAAAGAATCATCTCTCTGAATGGAAAGGAGATGATGGACCCCCGGGCTTCTTAAAAGCATCAGCCTCCTCTTGGGCATCGTACAAGGACCCGTCGGCTTCTTAGAAGTATTCACAGCCTCCTCTTAGGCTTCGTATAATGATCTCTTCCTCCGGGAATGATAGCCTTCTCTTGGGCTTCGTACAAGGACCGATCGGATTCTTCAAAGTTTCCAGCCTCCTCTTGGGCTTCGTACAAATTGTCCCGACGACCTCCTAGAGGTATAGGAACAGAACTTAGTAATCTTAATAGAGCAGTCCTTTCCAGAGTCTACTACTGTTTCTCAAAGCATAGTACAAAAGATGAAACTCTAGACTTGGACAGTCTATCTTCCTTGAGTCTCAAAGACATTCTCAAGTGACTCCTTCGTTAAATAGGAAGGAAACCCGTAGACTCGGACAGTCTCAATACCCTTCGGATTTCCCCTTTCCTTAAAGAATAGGGAACAATCCCGATCCTCAGATCAAACCCATGAGTACAGTATTGCTCATATAAGAACTGATTTTCCCTTTCAAAATCAGCATACTAGACCTGTCACTTAACTAGAACAGTCGCCAGCAGATAGCCTCCTCTTAGGCTTTGTATAACGATACCCCTAAAGGAGTCGGTCTCCTTTTCGCCTCCTCTTAGGCTTCGTATAATGATCCTTCTTATCCTCAGCATAAGATAGCCTCCTCTTGGGCTTTGTACAAATGATTCTCCCCAGCGGAGCAAACCTTTCACCTCCATCTCGGGCTTTATACGAGATACAAAAAGGTTCTTATCGAGCCGAACAAACAAATAGCCTCCATCTCGGGCTTTGTACGAGATAGAAAAAAATACACTCTCTTGTTGAGTATAAAAGATTCCCTTGTAGAGTCAAAACCTTTTCGCCTCTCTCTTAGGCTTTGTATGAGACACAAACAAAGGACTCCCTCGTTGAGTCAATCATCCTTTTGCCTCCATCTCGGGCCTCGTACGAGATACAAATTCCATAAGCAAGAGTCAAACTCTTTTTCAGCCTCCATCTCGGGCTTCATACGAGCTACAAAAGATTCTCCAGATGAGTCAAATATTTGTTAGCCTCCTCTTAGGCTTTGTATAATGATATCCCCCACTGGGTCGAACCCTTTTAGCCTCTCTCTCGGGCTTTGTACGAGACACAAAATAGCCTCCTCTTAGGCTTTGTATAATGATTTTCCCCAGCGGAAATTAGCCTCCTCTTAGGCTTTATATAAGAAAACCACTGGTTAATCCAATTAACCTTTTAGCATCAAACCTGTGCCTCGTTCACAGTACACAAACATCAACAACTCCTTCCCTTTCATCTAATCGCTGTAAGCGGCAAGCCTATGGATCATCTATATCCATGCCACTGTCCTTCTTTTAGCATGAGGAATTCCTAAGGAAAGATGGCGTTGCTCTATACTGAGTTAAAGTCTTCTCCTTCAGGTTAAAAACCCCTTCTCAGGAAATTATGGCATTGCTAGGATCCGCGTATCCCGGTTAAAGTAATTCTCCTTCTCCCCTCTTTAGAGATGACAAATTCTCTCTAAAGTTGAGACCTTTCAGCTTCACATCTTGGGCTTTGAACAAGATACAAACAACCTTTCGCTTCACGTCTTGGGCTTTGAACAAGACACCAAAAACCAATTTCCTCCCATAGAATAGGAGGAACTACGAACGCTCTGATTTCCCTGTTTCGGTAAACGGGAATACGTAGGCATAAGATCGAAAGAAAAGATCTTAGCGAGTACACTCAACAAAAAAACCAAATCCCATTCCGAAAGCAGTAATTCAAAAGCAATCAGTCCTAACATCCTACACATCTCATCGAACCAATAACCTGAGGCAGTCCCCAAATCTTTGAAGCATCTGTAACCGAACAGACCGCTGTTCAAACTCAGTATGCAAGCAGGGTTAGTTGGAGACATCTATTTCCCTTCCTTCATCAGCTTTAATAGGATAAAAAATGAATCGAGTTGTGGTAAAAACACCGAAGAGCGGTTGTGCCTCGCAAGCACGTCCAAAAAATCGCTCGCTACAGTACGTTGTTGTAAGAGTTTTGGAGGAGGAGTTCTTCATTTATTTTTCAAAGCTCGTATCAGTGAAGAAGTAGTGGACTTTCTCCACTAGGTAACACTCACACCTTTTTTTAGATGCCATGATCATTACTCCATGCTATTATTATTTTGTTACCTTGTTAATGACTGATTCTTGAATAAATATTATAAACCGTAATGTGTTGAATTTTGTTGATTTTATCATGAACCGATTTGTGTTTGTTGTTTGGAAACTAAATGAAAAAAGGGATCGTGGCACCTGCCACACATTTTGATGGCACTCGCCATAAATGAATAATGCCTACCATACTTAAAAAAAGTTTTTTTATTTTATTTATGTTGTGCTTGGTGGTGCCTGTCACACTTTCCATGGCACTGGCCATGAAAGTGTGGCGCATGCCATACTTAGCTTTGGTGGCCATGGCGCCTGCCATAATGTTGTGGCCCTTTTAAGTGGCGACTGCCACTTCAACCTCTTTTTTTTTTTTTTAATTTATTCATTTCAACTACCATTTTGTTACTTTAATTTCTAAAAACTTCAAAAAACCAGAAAATATTTGTTATTTTATTTCTAAAAATTTCAAAACAAAAACATTGCTTTACTTTGTATTCGATCTTTAGACTTTTATGGAAAATCATCAACTGCCCCCTAAAAACTTTAAGTTTTTTTTTATATATTCTGTGGTATGTGAAATTTTTTACTGTGATTTGTTTCTGAATTCTGAACAATATCATCTTATTAAAACATCGTCTGTATGTATTGGCCTCTGTTGTCTTGTGCATAACTTAGCTTGTTTCTGATTTTAAACTTTGGTGATGCTATCTCTGTCGAACTTGTGTTCACTTATACATGTTTGCTGTCTTCATACTTGGAAGTTGATTGCACATGTTTAATTAAAAGTTTATTGTCTTTGGACCTTAAACTCAACTCTTGTTCTCAAGTTGTCTCCCCCTCCTTCCAAAGGAAAGCTTCTCTATTAACAGCAAAAATCATAGAAAGCTCATTACCAGCTTTGACCTCATAGTCATAGCCACTTACCAGCCTTGACCTCATAGTCATGGCCACCTTCTCTGTGACCTCATAGTCATAGAATACTTTCCCTTGGCCTCATAGCCATTCAATATCACAACTTAGAATTAAGTTAGAATTCTTGGACTCTATGTGAACTCATCATCTTAAGTATTCACTTCCCCATCACAACTTAGACTTAGAGAGTTCCTTAAACTCTACATGAGCTCATACTCATTCCCCTTTGAACTTTGGCCACAGTCAATGGTTCCTCACCCTTAGTTAGGTGAACTACGGTTTCTCTGATTCTTTAGTCAGATACGTAGGCACAAGATGCGACGTCTTGGCGAGCAAACTTAGTGTACATACCCTTAGGTTTTTACCTTTACCCTTAGCAGATTTCTTAGCAAGCAAACATAACATAACACAAATACTAACAAGAGGTTCCTGTAGAGTACTACAGATACTTAGGGTGCTAATACCTTCCCTTAGTATAACCAACCCCCGATCCCCGATCTCTTAGCTGTGCCTTCACATGGCGCAAAAGGTTTTTTCGTTCTTTACCCTTTCCTTTGGATAAATCAAAGCTCGGTGGTGAATTTCAAAGTTTTGTGATGCAAGTTAATTAATACCTTGTTATCCGATTCTCACCGCAACAACTGGATATCTTCGGAATGCCCTGAGTAATGATCCCATGATTTGGTGGGGACGCAGGTATTCTTTTCAAGGATGCTTAGCTGATAAGCATCGTTTGGATGACTCTTTTGCCCCAAGTATTCTGGGTACGGCTGCCAGATAGGTAAGTCATCCATCGGGTCAAAATAGTTGTAGTCGAAGTTGTCTTTCATCAGAGTGTCTTCCTCTAATGAGTTGGGCGGAGCACGACATCCTTCCGGATCACAATCTCCGTATATCATCTTGACATCTGATCTTGGTATATATCTCGGACTCTGTGTGGGATAGCAGAATGGAGTATGTGCTTCGTCCTGGGACACATAACCGTCCTCGTTGAGATAAGACTTCCACTCTTCATCTGTATCGAAGGAGTCACCCTCATTGATAGTATGTACTTCTTGAGACACTGGGTGGAGGAAGCCTCTGCTGCGGAAGAAGTCTTGAATGGGATGAACACTTTCATCCTTCTTGGCAGTCTGGGTACAAGCTGAAGAAAAACCAAGACTTTCTTTGTCTTGTTATCCGTAGGAATTACTAGCAGTCCCCATCCTTTTGAGTTGTTACTCTTGATCACATCGAGAGCATCTTTGTAAGAGGAAATCGACATCCTTTTTTCTGGTCGATTCTCTTTGCTTAATGACAGCGCTTGAAACTGGGTTCCAACAACCTCTTCGGGTTCTACACAGGAGAATGATGATAAGTTGCTCACTATTAAGGCCTGCTCTCCATAGACAGTGACTAGCTTGTCATTCTTGACGAACTTCAGCTTCTTGTGAAGTGTCGAAGTGACTGCCCCAGCTTCATGTATCCAAGGTCTTCCTAATAAACAGCTGTAGGCTGCCCGGATGTCCATGACCTGGAAAGTGACTTGGAAAGTGTGAGGACCCATGGTTATGGGAAGATCAACTTCACCGATAACTGTTTTTCTAGATCCGTCAAAGGCTTTGACGATGACTTCACTGCCCCTTATCGGAGATCCTTGAAATGATAGTCGCATAAGAGTACATTTTGGCATAACATTCAGAGTTGATCCGGTGTCTACCAGTACGCTGGCTAAAGCATCGCCTTGGCAATTGACTGTAATGTTAAGCGCCATGTTGTGATTTTTGCCTTCTTCTGCCAGTTCCTCATCACTGAATCCTAAATTGTTGCAGAAAGTTATGTTGGAGATAATATTGTCAAATTGCTTTACTGTCACATCTTGTTCTACGAAAGCTTGGTCCAAGACCTTCTACAAAGCTTCCCTGTGAGCCTCAGAACTGAGAAGAAGTGATAGCATAGAGATTTTATATGGAGTTTGCAATAGTTGGTCCACAATGTTGTACTCACTTCTTTGGATGAGCTTCAGCATCTCATCATTGTTCTTTGAAAGGCCGGGATTACTGCTTTGCCCATCTGGTTGATTAGGAACTTCTGTTTGAGATTTCTTTTCCTTGGTAGGTTCTCCAACTCATCTGTTGAAGATTCGGCCACTCTGTGTGACTCGACTGATGTCAGTGATGTTTACGACGGAGGGTAATGGAGTTTCCTTTCCATTTTCAATTGTTGTGCACCGTACTTGTAAGGGATAGCCTTAGCGGATTCGTACGGTATCAGACTTGGTAAATAGATAACCACAGGAGCCTTCTGATTTTTCTGACCATCGTAGGCAGCCTCGATCAGTTCAAGGTTGAGAATCCTTCTACTATCAATAGGAACTTTTGATTCATCGAGTAAGGGGATTATAGCACAAACGTCTTTGGTCTGTCTATAATCGGAGATTACGACAACGTCTTTTCTTTGATCAAGGAAATAATCTGGCATTATATTGATCGATTCAGAACTTGAACATGGTTGAATTTCTTTATGATCCAACTGTCTTTGAAGATCTGCTCGCACGAGGTAGCATCCTTGACTGTTTTCTGAACAAACTCTACAACGCCCGCTTTGTATGCAGTGTTGTCATACCCCAAATTTTGACCACTTAGATTCCCATCATTGTGCAAATCATCATCACAATATGGATGAATCTTTATACCTCATCAGTCTCCCCAAAGATGGGTGAGCATTCACTATAATCAGAATTAGGGTTTCAAGCCCTCTCTGAGCTCTTAGACAAAGGATCAATCATGGAATGACTTGATCTTCAACTTGTCTAACCTCTCAAACATCCTCAGTGGATCAAGAGGACTCTCACTTCAAGGATTAAGCACAAGGCTGCTCCCTTTTAGGTGGATCAAACTTCAAGATCGACAGTGTCACCAAATTAGGGTTTTGGTCGACCAGGGCCTCCAGTGGGAAATTTTCCTCTGGGCACAAGCCAATGATCCAAAACATAACCTAATGTACTCCATGGAGCCTCATCAAAAATCAGGAATTAGGGTTTCTTGACCTAATCCACCCCTAAGTTGACTTTTGGGACAAATTATGAACCAAGACCTCAAGAGAGGGTTTGAGGGTCTTTAATGAACTATATTGATCCATTTGGAACAATGGATTGATCCAAGAAGCTTGAGCAACAAGTTTCAATTTCATCTGCACCACAGTTAGGGTTTCGCGGGAAAAGTCAACTGTAACTTTGACTTTTGACCAGGGCATGCTCCCAAACCCTAAGACATGATTCAATATACCCTATGACACCCATGGAACATGTCCATCAAGTTTGATTTAGGTCAAGGACACGATTTCCTGAAGAATTGCACAGTTTGGAATTCATCTGATAAAACGTCAACTGTGCACCAAAGTCAACTTTGACTTTTTGAGATTTTTCACTAAAATGGATTTTTAACCCTAAAATGAAGTTAATGTATGATTTGAATCATCATTCATCAAGAAAAATCAAGAAAAGGGGGATAACTTGTAAAAGGGGTAACCATAAAACTTAGAAACTTTTCTAAGTTATGGAAAAAGTCCCACTAATGCACCAACTTTGGAGGACCATAACTCCTAAACCACAAGGCCATTGTGCCTCATTCAAAGCTTGATTTGTAGATCACATTACCCTCTACAAAAGCTTCATACTGACCTATATCCAAATTCCTCATGGATTTTGAGTTATGGAGTGATCAAAATCAAGAAATCACACTTTGTTCCAACACTTAGTGAAAATTTCACTAAGTCAGATTTCCCTCACTTTTTGCCAAATGTAGAGGGATTTTTTACTTGGATTCAAGAGAGATCAAAACCAAATTTGTTCAAACAGTTGTTGTATCATGTAAGGGCTTTCCAAAATGGTCAAGAACATTACCAAATTCAACTTACACCATGAGATATGACATTGTCAAGTTGCCTTGCTGAAATCTGTCAAAGGCAAGGCAGATTTTACATTTTGGCTCGATTTGCCAAAATCAGCCAAAATCAAATGCTCCTATCCACTTGGACACATCTGAGGATTGAATCTAAAGGGAACAATCACTGAGCCAAGCCTCCAAAGTCCATGGAACAAGAAATAGCATGTTGAACCTAGAATGGCCAAAATAGGGACAAGACTTCAAATTTGGATTGAAGCATTCAATGGAAGCATCAAGGTGGCATGGACTGAGCCATTCTCATCTGAAATCAGTCAAGACTTATCCAAGACCAAGGGAACCAAAGCTCTGTGCCCTAACCTCTAGTCAGTGGCTAGAGGAGACTTGCATTTCCATTGGCCAACATGGAACAAACACCTACTGCAGTTGCCATTCACTGTGGATCCCAAAACAAACTTGCTCCACTATAAATAGAGCTCAATTGTGTTCAGTTTGAGTACACCAAAGCCATCAAACAGATGCTTTCCTCAAAATCTCTTCTTTCACCTCAAATTTGCCTTCCAAAGCAAGTAATTCTGAGTTTTTGAGCTAGAGAGCAATTCCACTCAAACCAATCACACACACACACCTCATATATATCATATGCAAGCTGTGCAAACCATCAAAAGTGACCTGTAATCACAACATCACAAAGTCACCTCTCAAAACCTCAAAATAGCACTTTTTTGCATGTTTCAAGCCATGTCTTGATTCAGTCACTTTCCAAACCAGATAAAACCTCAAACACACTCCAATTATCATCCTTGAACTGTCCCAAATGGTTTCCACCATCTGGAACACCATTTGAGGGAGTTGCTATTTTGGTCACTTTTAACCCCTTTTGCAAGAAAGGGACTGTTTGTGTTTTTACAGGTACCAGCTGATTCCAATCATCCTGAAAGCATCCAAGGGATCATTTGAGGTTGTCCAAAGCATAAAATCATATCTGGAGCAAGAGGCTTGACAGATTGTAGAGAAAACTCCAAAATCCCAAAGAAGGGTAAGCATCTCAACTTGCAGTCACCAAAACATGTGTGCATTTGAAGTCCATTGATTATGCATCTCTTGTACATGTCATATGTGTTGTGTTTGTGCCAATTGATCATGTAATTCATGCCTGTATTCAAGTGTAGCATAAAAAATGCAATTATAGGCCATTTTCAAAACCACTACCGGGTTTTGAGGAGGGAGTGTGATATGAAAAAACCACCACCACCATTGGATTACTTGTGAAATTCTGGCCCAGATACATATAAATTTTGTCTCAAACCATTAAGAATTGAGAAAGTTATGACCTTCACGTTTTTGAGCCAAAACTTGCCTTGGGCAAGCCAAAACCAAGTCATGCCTTGTATATTTGTTGGTTTGTTTCAAACAATGGATGTATCACCACCCCAGTGGTAAGGCGCGCGCCTTGTATGCTTGAGGTCGTGGGTTCAAACCCCACCCATGCCATTTTGTGATTTTCCACATTTTGCTATTTTTCTAATTATTTTCATGTTTTGTTAATTATTTGGAAAATTAATAACTCTTTCAATTTTAATTATTTTTTATTGGTTCTTTTTGCAAAAAATCACAAAAATGTTGAAATATTTTATTCCACAAAAAAATTAAGTTTATATTATTTATTTAATATAATTAGTATTTTTGTGAATAAATTCATTTTATTTGTTTTTTAACATTTTAAAATGGATATTCATCTTGAAAAATCAAGACCAAATGAGTTTTAATATCTCTTGTGATTTATACCTCATTTTTTCAAACCTTAAACAAAAATCACAAGTTGTTTATTCAAACTTCTTTGGAATTTGTATCATTTTTAATTAATTTCTCCTTGAATAATTACTTTAAAAATGATGAAATTAAGGTTTTGTTGATTTTCACCTTAACAAACTTTTTCAAACTCTGGGCCTCTTGAGAGAGTGTAAGACCTAACCCCTTTTTGAAAACACTTCTTGGGCCTCACTTATTGTATAAGTCCCGTTGTATTTCAAAAATCACGGCGCGATCGTCGCCTTTTCAAAATAAAACCTCTGGGCCTACCCTCGAGTAGTAAGACCCATTTCTTTTCAAAACTATTTTGGGCCTCTGTCAGAGTGTAAGACCCAATCCCCTTTTAACCAAAACAATTTTGGGCCTCACTTATTGTATAAGTCCCTTTGCGTTAAAAGAAAACCTCGGCGCGATCGCCATTTTAAACGAAAAACCATCTGGGCCTACCCTCGCGTTATAAGCCCCTCTCTTTTTCTTTAAAACTTTTTGGGCCTCTTGAGAGAGTGTAAGACCCATCCCTTTGTACAGAAAACCTTTTTGGGCGACAGTCACTTGTATAAGTCCCTATGTACAAATTCAACAGTAAAACCCTGGGCCTCTCCTTGAGCTGTAAGCCCCAATCTTTCTTTTTCAAAGCACTTTCTCCTTTGATTTTGAATACTGTTGTTTTTAATCTTTCTTTGTTGAACAACTAACCAAACAACATGGAAGCTCTACAACCGAGTAAGTGTTTATACGCTTTCATTTACTGTTTTCCTATACATATAACTGTATTGTGGGGCTGTTTCGCTGTAAGTCTTCTTTCATAAACTCATATCAACTGTGTAATAATATTATAGATATTTAGAGTTTCCCCGGCAACTACGTCTAACACTAGGTAAAGCCGTTTCGTTTATTTGTAGAAATAGACAGCTAGATCCCCAATAGGATCACCAGATACAGTCTTCTCTTCGGTTGTCCTCATTAGGAATTGTCAAGAAACTCTACTCCCAAAGATGAATGTATTCTCCGTGAATGGCGTCTTTGAGTTTCTTCCAAATTCTCGAACTTTCCTGACTTGATCTAATCCTTGTGAATAGCTTGCCTTGAATTTCTCGGGGTTTGGGGACCCACGAGCTTCTTAAAAGCATCGGCCTCCTCTTGGGCATCGTACAAGGACCCACAGGCTTCCTAAAAGCAACCTCGCCTCCTCTTGGGCTTAGTACAAGGACCCGTCGGCTTCTCAGAAGTATTCATAGCCTCCTCTTAGGCTTCGTATAATGATCTCTTCCTCCGGGAATGATAGCCTCCTCTTGGGCTTCATACAAGGATCGATCAGCTTCTTAAAAGTTTCCAGCCTCCTCTTGGGCTTCGTACAAATTGTCCCGACGACCTCCTAGAGGTATAGGAACAGAAATTAGTCATCTCAATAGATCAGTCCTTTCAAAGAGTCTACTACTGTTTCTCAAAGCATGGTACAAAGGATAAAACTCTAGACTTGGATAGTCTAATTTCCTTGAGTCTCAAAGATATTCTCAAGTAACCCTTTCGTTAAATAGGAAGAAACCCGCAGACTCAGACAGTCTCGATACCCTTCGGATTTCCCCGTTTCCTTAAAGAACAGGGAACAATCCCGATCCTCAGATCAAACCCATGAGTACAGTGTTGCTCATATAAGAACTGATTTTCTCTTTAAAAATCAGTATACTGGACCTGTCACTCAACTAAAACAGTCACCAGCAGATAGCCTCCTCTTGGGCTTTGTACAAATGATTCTCCCCAGCGGATCAAACCTTTTCGCCTCCATCTCGGGCTTCGTACGAGATACAAAAGACTCCCTCGCTGAGTCAAACAACTTTTAGCCTCTCTCTCAGGCTTTGTATGAGACACATAAAAGACTCCCTCGTTGAGTCAATCACCCTTTCGTCTCTATCTCGGGCTTCGTACGAGATACAAATTCCCCTAAATAGAGTCAAACTCTTTTTCAGTCTCCATCTCGGGCTTCATACGAGCTATAAAAGATTCTCCAGCTGAGTAAACCCTTTTAGCCTCTCTCTCGGGCTTTGTACGAGACACATATCAGCCTCCTCTTAGGCTTTGTATAAGAAAACCATTGGTTAATCCAATTAACCTTTTAGCGTCAAAGTTGTGCCTCGTTCACAGTACACAAACATCAACAACTCCTTCCCTTTCATCTAATCGCTGTAAGCGGCAAGCCTCTAGATCATCTATATCCATGCCACTGCCCCTCTTTTAGCATGAGAAATTCCTAAGGAAAGATGGCATTGCTCTACACTGAGTTAAAGTCTTCTCCTTCAGGTTAAAAACCCCCTTCTTAGGAAATTATGGCATTGCTAGGATCCACGTATCCCAGTTAAAGTAATTCTCCTTTACCCTTCTTTAGAGATGACAAATTCTCTCTAAAGTCGAGGCCTTTTAGCTTCACATCTTGGGCTTTGAACAAGATACAAATAGACTTTTCAGCTTCACATCTTGGGCTTTGAACAAGATACAAACAACCTTTCGCTTCACGTCTTGGGCTTTGAACAAGACACCAAAAACCATTTCCTCCCATATAATAGGAGGAACTACGAACGCTCTGATTTCCCTATTTCGGTAAACGGGAATACGTAGGTATAAGATCGAAAGAAAAGATCTTAGCGAGCACACTAAACAAAAACCCAAAATCCCATACTTTCACACATCAATAAAAAACGTCCGTCCTAAATATCTCAAAACACCCCTTTTGAACAAAATAACCTAGGAAATCCCCGAATCTTTGTAGCATCTGTAAACCAACAGTTTTGACTGTTTAACCTCAGTATGCAAGCAGGGTTAGTTGGAGACATCTATTTCCCTTCCTTATTCAGCTCACAATAGGATAAAAAATGAATCGAGCTGTAGTACCAGAGCGGTCGTGCTTCGTAACCACATCCAAAAATCGCTCGCTACAAGTGTAACTTTACTAAATCTGTTTCCATCAAGCGGACATCCTGACTTTGACATCTAGTAGGATTCCTGTCAGTCATACTAATCTGCTGTGTAGCTTCATCCATGTAAATTGGAAGCCACCAGTGGTCCATCAAATGTTGAAGTGTTCTTTGAACAAGTGTACATCCTTGATCGTTCTTACGACACACTTTACAGCTTTGATAATCATGTGAAACCAGGAAACCGAGCCTGACTTGTTTAGCATGTAGTTCTACCAGACTAGTATTAATCAAGCGTATGTCGAAGATCTGAATCATATTGACTTGATGGCTACATCTATCACGGTAATCCTGAATCCATCCAAGATCCATCTGACGTTGGAGGGCCTCTTGTACAAAAGAGCATCCCTGCTTGTTTGTTGAGTAGATCGGACATACGTTGTAATCATGCCGTGGTAGATCATAGTGTTGACTTTGACTTGAGTGCATCACCACTAAGTTGACATTCATCGCACGGATGTCGTGGTTCTGAATGACCTTGGGCTTTGTATAAGTCATGTTGACCTCACGAATTCGGTGGTCTTGGATCCAGCCGAGATCCATTTATTCTTGTAGAACTGACTGCACTACGGAACATCCCTGATTATTCTTTGAGCAGATATCACACCGGTGATAATTGTGAGACGGTACAGGACCGTACCCGCTCTGTCTACAATGCATCTTGACCAGATTGGTTCCTAACAGGAGTACATCGTGAATTTGATAACTGCGGCTCAATTCTTCCTCTATCAAATTTACTGCAGTCTTTTCATGTTGAGGCAACGGGTTCATCTAAACATTCAGATTAATATCTTTGAAAGATAGGACCCCGTTCCTGACAAGTTTTTGTACATTAGACTTGAAGCTAAAACAGTTCTAAATGTTGTGTCTTGGTCCTCCTTGATGATAAGGGCAAGTTTGATCCGTCTTGAACGAAAAAGGCGAATTTTCTGGTACCGCAAGAGGAGACCTGGTTTGGATGTGCCCCTTGGCCAGTAGAAGTGGAAACAGTTCTGCGTACAACATTGGTATAGGGTCAAACACTGGTGGTCGCATTGTACCGTTGTTATTGTACTGTGGACGAGCCTATTGAAGAGGCTGTTGTGTCCTTTACTGATATTGTTGTTGATTCGGTTGGCTCTGAGCAACTGGAGGTTGATAAGTTGGAACTGGCGCAGGGTTGATAGCAGGAGTTACTGCTGCTACTGGTTGATAACTTCGCCTTTGCTTTCCGAGAGAGATAATCCCGATATCCTGCTCTTTTTTCTTGGGGAAAGCACTATTGTATCTTTTGGCACTGCTTGATGGTTCTGTACCTTTAACCAATCGTCCTTCTCGGACTGCCTCTTCAAGGCGTACTCCCATGTTTACCATTTCGGTGAAGTCACTGGGCGCACTTGCAACCATTCGGTCGTAGTAGAATGAGCTCAAGGTTTTTAAAAAGATCTTTGTCATCTCTTTTTCCTCAAGAGGGGGACAAATCTGGGCGTAAATTTCACGCCATCTCTGAGCATACTCTTTGAAAGTTTCCTTGTCCTTTTGCGACATCGCTCGGAGTTGATCTCTGTCTGGTGCCATGTCCATGTTATACTTATACTGCAGAACGAAGGCTGCCCCAAGATTTCTGAAAGTAACGATCTTGGTGCGATTTAATCCCATGTACCATTTGAGTGCGGCACCGGTTAAACTATTCTGGAAATAATGGATCAATAGCTGTTGGTTCTCTGTCTGAGTTGACATCTTTCGAGCGTACATCACCAAATGACTTTGAGGGCAAGAGTTGCCCTTGTACTTTTCAAATTCAGGCACCTTGAATTTGTGCGGAATTTTCACATTAGGGACCAGACAAAGGTCTGCGGTGTCCTTTCCGAATAAATCCTGACCGCGAATGGCATGCAATTCCTTCTGCATCTCCAGGAATTGCTCCTGGAATTCATTCATTCTTTCGCTTATGTTTTCGTTTCCACTAGGAATGGCTTGTGGAATCTGTCCTCCCGGAACACTGTGGACCACCGGTTGTGGTATAATCATCACGGCGGTGACTCTTGGTGCTTCCATGCCCCGAAGTTTGTAACCTTCAGGAGTTGATGTCGTAAACCTTGCGTCTTTGCTTTCTCGAAGTTTGTAACCTTCATTTATGAGTAAACTATGAATCATATTTAACAAAAATCAATAAAAAGATGTTGCAGTGCCACTCAACTGAACTCTAGCACTTTATCAAGGCAGCATCTTTACCAGTCCTTACATTTGGTGGTCGACATGCCCAATCAGTAAGCAATAAGTAGTTAAAGGTTTCAATTTCACCCTAGGAAGAAAGTTTTCCAATCTCATATTATGAACAAGTTCCTTTCATGTTTGCCATTTCTTCATCCATGTTTTCAGTCACTTACTAATAATTTTGTTGTGATATAATTTTGCTAAATTCATGATATCTTTACATGTCAAGAAATGGTTCAAATTTCAATGCATTGGCTATCAGATTCATGTTCCCACCCAATTTTGTAAATTAAAATAATTTTACTGTACTTGGGTTTCAGTAACATAAATCATGAAAAAGATTTGAGCAACACCTGAATATTTAACTTCAATGAAATATTTAACGTGAGAACACCTTCTGTACCAATCATGGTATTTCTAAAAGTCTAATTTGTCTTTAAAATCAATAGAAATTACAAAGCAGAAATCACAAATCATAGCACAAAACATGAATTAAGTGATGGTGGAATAGGGACACTTACAGTTATGATATGATAAAAGTACAACTCATCTGCATCAAAAGCATAATAATTTACAGAAACAAAAGACTTCTTTCTAAGCATATATCAAGTTCTTCTATCTTTATGGCCAGAAACAAAAGACTTCTCTTGGATTTAGGTCCATAATTCAAACATAACTGTAATCTATATTGTTCTGCTCCAACTGGTCCTTGAGTAATTTTTCAATTCCTCTAGATTGCTCCATGTCCTTATCCAACGATGGTCTATAATCAAAAGCGAAGTATTGTAAGTAAACAAGCGATAAAGAAAAGAGGTAATTCAAACAAAAATATTGTGTGTTTAATCTAACAAATTGAGAAAACACATGCACTTGCTTTGTCTCTAGCTTTGCAAATTGCCGTCTAAAGAGAAAAGAAAACATAAAAGAGTGTGATGGAGGAAGTCTTGAAACAATAAAATATTGCAATCAAAATAACAAAACCATCACAATGGTTGGATTATCGAAATTCAACACATAAAAGTATAATTCTTACTTTTCTTCATTTGATAAAGTTACACTTGAGATATCAAAAACATTATATTTTATAGATTCAAGAAAATTATATCTATGAAATATGGATACATCACTATGCCAAGGAAGGGAAAGGACAACGCTTTTTTTGGCCTTTAACACCGCTTAAAAGCGCTGCCTAAGGTGGCGCTGCTGTAGGTAAAGACATCGCTTTTTTTTTTATGCAAAAGCGCTGCTAAAGGCCTACTTTAGGCAGCGCTTTACCTTGAAAACCACTTTCTAAAGTAGGCCTTTAGCAGCGCTTTTTCCTGGAAAAGCGCTTTCTAAAGTGAGCCTTTAGCAGCGCTTTTTCAGGCCTTTTATGCTTTCTTTTGGCATCTTTAGGTAGCGCTTTTTCAAGAAAAAGCGCTTTCTATTGTTCCACTTTAGACAACGCTTTTTAAAGTGTTGTCTATTGTGTACTATAGGCAGCGCTTTTGCTAAAAAGCGCTTTCTTTTCTTCACGTAAGATTTGCTTTTTAAAAGCACTTTTTTAAAAATCAGAATTTTGGAAGCGTTTTTTGTTTAAAAGTGTGCATATTCCTTATTTTTTAGAAAACATTTTTTTTTGGAAATAATACCATAAACCTGTATAATTCAAGCCTTTGTTTCAAACAAATAGGCATTATATACCATTATAATCCAAAATATATACACCATTACCATTCAAAACATAAACCATTTGATCTAAATCAACATAAACATGCATCATATATACACCAATCCATAATTCTAATAACAATTTGTTCACCTAGAAATCTTTTATCTTCTAAAGATTCCTAATATACAACCACTTCCAAAACTATACAACATTCCATAACTACACAACAACTTCCATACCTTATATGATTCTTTTCTCAATAAAGTATTCACACAATTCCTCCTTGATTTCTTCCAACTTATCTTTCGAGTAATGAGCACACTTGTGTTCATCAAAGTACTACATAATAAAACATAATATGCATGATTTAGTTAAAAGTCATAAATTATATGAAATATTCGATAAATACTAAAATAAATCCTAAGTTATAAATCTATACCATGATTGGAATCTCTATTTGATCCAAATGAAGGATTTCTCTCATAAACCTCGAAACGTAATAACCACAATCTATACCATTACGCTGACGAGCACACTACACAGAAAAACAAATAAGAATATATAGTTGTCTTGTTTTATCAAGTACCGTCACTATTATAAGAAAAATTGTGAAAATTAATATACCTCCACTCTGATCCAAGTAATGTTGTTTGCTTTAGACCGTGGTACTCGAGCTTCTCTTTGTGATCAGAATACTTGTATTGCTCTAACAAAATAAAAACATATATTTAAAACAATCTCACAGAAATAATTAAATATACAAATACAGACGAATATTTAGAACAATCTCACTTACGTATCAACCATATTCTTCATATCCGGATATGTTGTCCAATCACCATCCAATGAATTCAGATAATACACTACTTCTTTTGTAGGATTAATAGCAACCAACAACCAGTGACCACTGTAAAATAAAACAAAAGTTTAGATGGAAATTTTCTACGCAAAAGATACAAAGATTAGAATGAAATTAGAAGGAAAATCTAACCCGTTGCCAGTATTATACGATAAAAGATACAAACTTTATGTACTGCTGGCCATAAATCTCTCGACTAAGTGATCTCTTACTGAATCTGGATCCTGAACAATTAATGGTGCGTTGACACGGGCGCAAGACATGAAATATAATCTGTTTGATAATTGATTCCCGCGCATAAATTTGTCATACAAGAACCTTAAATAAAAACATAATAAACATTAGAATATTTTCATTGAAATGTGTAAATAAATTGTTCAACTAATTAGATAATAGATTGATCGGCGTACCAGATGTATGAATGAATAACACTGATGCCTAATTCAAGATGCCGAAAAATCTGATCCATGTCCTCTTTTGCAATTGTTCAAAATTAGAATAACAAAAAATACCTTCCTCCATATCTATTTGACGAATGGCACCATGCATCAAATCTAATGTTCCCATAAGTGTGTAATACCCCAAAATTTGCTCTCCCTTTTTGTCATCATAGCATGGCATTATCATTTATCATATCATATCCACCTCATTAACATTACATTGCATTTAACATAGAAAAATGAAGCATGGCATCCTTCTTACCATCAGGGCATGTGATCAGGTGGAAGGTGGACAATCAAGGAATCATTCAAAGCACAAAAAGGTCAATCAAGTTGGCTCTAGGCAAGTCAAGAGGTCTCTCATGTCTCATACTATCTCAATTGATCTTCCCAAACCTCAAGGAAGTGAGATTCAATGGGAGATTGAAGCATTACATCTTTCACTATGCAAGAGATTCAAAAACTGAAGGAAAACCCTCAAAAGAGATAGCTCATTGATCCAAAATCATCCTCAAATGGTATATCTCATCATCCTTTAAGAGGATACACAACATACTCTGAGGAATTTGAAATTGGAGACTGCACTTTTACCTCCTAACTAGAGGGGGCCAAAATTAGGGTTTCCATTTAAATCAGGGAATCTTTGCTTTTTTGGGCAAGACTTGATGTCATGGTTTCCTATATGTCCCTAGGTATATGGATGTGGAAGATTGCATCTCAATTGGTTTTAGAAGTGATTCAATTGGAAAAAAGATAAAAAATCAAGGAATTTGGGGCCAAGTCAAATAATCAGAGAAAAAAGTCAACCCTTGACTTTTTGAGGCCAAATTCATGAAATTCATGTTACATATGTCCAATGTACAAAATTTGATCAAGAAACTCCAAAGGAATCATGAAAAAATCAAGATGTGGAAAGTTGCCATTTTTGGATGAAGAAGGGTTACTAAAAATAGCAAGTTTTGGCCATTTTGCATCAGAGTTTGAACCAAGGCCATTCAAATTTGGAGCACCAAATGAAAAATCCACTCTGCCTCAATGAAAGATCTGGTTTTAAGCTTCAAATCCATGGGTAGAACATTTCCATTGGATAAAAAATGAGGGAGATATGATTGATCAAAGTTGGAGGAAAGTAGGCCAAAAACCATGTCATGACCAAGTTTGGCCAGGTCTGCGCGCAGTCATTTTCTCAAACAGTTGGTGTGCCATATATTCGCCTATTTTTTCTCATGGTTAAAGGCCTCAAATGAAAAACTTGTCAACATCAATATTGTTCCTTGCAATGCCCTCTTCAATGTTCATGTTGGGCAAAATCTCATCTGATCAAGTTATGATGGAGAAATGGTGGCCTCAAGTCATGGTAATCATGCTGAAAATCCAGGTGCCAAGATGCCTTGTCAACCAACCAGTTGCCACGCCCTTCTATCAGTTCCAAATGTGGATGTTATAAGTCATTTTGCAACTTATTTCAAGCCTCATTTCAATTCATTTTTCATACCAAACATGTTCTACTATGATCCCTCTTTCTAATGATCACAAAGCCTCATCAAATTATTCACAATACATGGAGAATTTCCTTCTCAAACTTGCTTGTTTTCATTGGTTCCAACTGTCATAAAATCAGAAAAAACAAGTGTTGTTGTTGTTGTTATTTCAAAGTGTATGCACATATCCCACACCTTATGACACTTTGCCTTTTCAGAACTAACATTGTCCTTGCTTGCACGTGCTGCTCAGACTCATTACATGGAAGTGGAAAGAATGAAACTTGTAGAGCAAGTTTATGTTGCTGCAGCTCACACACGAGTTTACCACCACCACTGATCCTTTGTAATCCACCCTAGCTCGCCATAGATCATCATGACTATATCACAGCTCGTCCCCTAACTAACTTGACTCAGTTAGTTAGGATGGACTCACCTAAATCACTTCAACTCAGTTAACCAACTCAGGTTAACCGTGGTTAGCTCACACTATAAATCAAATCCTCACTCTCAATTTTGTTTTTCAGCTTCATTTTTTCACTCTCCCTCTCCAATACTTCAAACTTTTTCTCTCAATCTCTTTATTTTCTCTCTGACTGCACTCCATTTTCACCATCTCCTTTCACATTTCGCCTCCATCATCTTCATTGTTTCATTTTGGATCAAGAATAAGAGCATACACATCCAAGTAATCAAGTTCAGTTTCAAGAGATTGGAATTTTCAGTGTGATTCTCTGCACGATTTCGAGATTCTCAAGCCTTTATTTGGCCAAGAGTAGCTCAAAGAAGAAGCACGATTCTCTGGTTTTTTGTTTAACTCCAGTTTGCAGCATTTTCAGGTTTCATCATCTCAAACTTTTCTGGCATGATTTAGAGTTTGTTTAGCTTATTTTGTTGATATGAGCTCGCTAGGAGCATTTGAACTCTGGCTAGTTGATAGAGCTTCTTAGAAGCCTAGATCCAAAACTTAGGGCATGATTTAATCTCCTCTGTTCTCTATGTGTGTGCTTGGTATGTGAAAAACAATTGTGAATTCTTAATCTACGTGAGCTCAGCTTCATTTTGGTATAATATTTGTGCATTTCTGGGACATGTGAGAGTTGCAGACGGTGGTGCGTGGCCGGAGAAGGTGACCGGAGGTCCCTCTCCGGCCGGTGATCATGTGTTAGGGTTTGGTGTGCAGTTTTAATCAGGACCGTGGATTTACTTGCATCGTGTGGTGTAGGATTGGCCAACACATTAAAAAAGGGCGTGCATGTCATGTGCCATTTTTCTGATTCACTTAAAAGTGATGTGATGCATTGCATGGTAGTTAAGGTGCACATTCATGAATGCGCGTTGGATGTAATTACCTTGACTTGTTTCTTGACTTGACTTAATCTGATGGTTGTTATTACTTTGACTATTGTTGACTGAAGTGCATGGTTGTTAGTGTGTTCTGAGCGCTTAGTGGACTTAGCCAGAATGCTATTCGCACCTCCCTGTTTTAAAGCCCAAACACTTTGAACTGTTGGTTTACTATATTTGCACCCCACTCTTGTTTTCTATTTCCTTTTATTTTCTTCATTTTATACACGTTTGCTTTTCAATTTTTATAAATATCAAATGACATTAGAAAATTCCACAAAAATTCATGGACATCAATAAAACATTTAGAAAATTTTTGGTGATTTTATTTTCTGATCTTATGACCTTTTTGCCCCTGTTCCATAATTTTCTTTGAATTTCCACTTAGATGCATTCTAAGCATGATACATGAATTTGTTTAATTTTGTTCTTGCTCATTACAAACTGTTTTGACATGATTCTTTTTTCATTGATTCACTAATACATTGAAGCATGTTATATGATTTTTGTTTGATTTTTTAGGTCACTTTATTACATGTTTTGATGCCTATATTTGCACCACTTTGCATGATGTTTCAATTTGACCTAATTGCTTTGTTTGAAGTCATTTTTGCTTTGAATTTTTACATGCTATCTTGATGTATGATGCATTTCTGACCTAGGCACTCCAATACCATGTTTTCATAATTTTCATGAGGCCATTTGATTTTTGTTTGATGCCTTACCTTTGAAGTATAATACATGTCATGTCATTTTAACTTTAGTGCATGTTTGCATGAATTCTTTTGTGCATATTTGTATGAGCATTTGCATATGTTAGGAGCCATTCATATGATATTATAGGTCTTTGATACCCATTATAGGTCATCTTTACATGTTCATTTCAATTTGAATTTTGTGCATCCTAACATGTATTGTTTGCACCTTCTTTTTGAGTTTTCATCTCACTTCTTCTTCTATTACTTCTTGAATGTCTTGAAGTTGATTCATAAATACTTTTGAGATGTTTATAAACCATTTTCCATTTAGTTTCAATTCTGGTTGTTGATTTACATGTTCCATTTATGCATGTCCTCTTCATTTCTTTCCATCTTTCATCTACCCTTTCTTCTTGTAACATGTTTAAATGCTAATGGATGGTGTTTGTTGCCTATTCACTTGCACTTGTATGATGATATTCATTTGTTGTCCATATGATGCCCATTCTGGTTGTGGTTCTAGGATTTGTTTTCTCATTTAATTCTTTTGAGTTTTATGGTGCATTACATGTTCTTTTACTTCTTATACTTCTTATACATGTTTACTAACCATGTAGGGGCTTTGGTAAGTTTCAATTGAGTGTGGATAAGGAATCCACATTCAACTTCTATCCTTTCTCTTTTACAATTCCATTTTGTGTTTTGCTAAGCACTTATGTGCTTTCTTTTAATAACTCATCACTTTCCCTTTGTGAATTACAATTCATCTTCTACTTTAGAAGTGAATTGTTTAATTCATTCTTTCTTTAGACTTTAGGTTGAAACCTCACAAACTTTAGGATCACTCCCTTAACTAATCAATTAGGATTGAGTCTTAGTCCCTATAGATTTTACCTTTACCTTCTCTTGAGTCTTTCATCTTCTCATCTCAAAGAAAATTCAAAACATATAATAAAGGTAGGCATTTATTGCATTTAGGCCTTTCATATAAAGAAAAGATTATAAGGGGTCTTCTCTTGTAATCTTAGAATGTGTAGCATATAGCCCATCTTGGGTCAATGTGTTAAACATTTGATCTTGTATGAGGGACTTAAATGCAATACTTGTTGAAGGTGCAAATAACAAAAAACACTTCTTCACTTCATAATCAACAAAACACTTAATAAACACAAGTATGCTAGTGTGTTTGAACCTTGACAATTGGAACTAAGTGTGGGGGTCTTCTTCACTCTTAGTGTGCTTTCTTACCCATTCCATCTTGGAATGTGAGGATGTACACATTCCAATGACTAAGATTCAGATACACTATCATATGCAAACAAATGAAAAAACTCTTAAAAGACAAAAACAAACAATAACGTCTTTCCTTCGGGAATTATTTTCTCATCTCATTCATTCTCAACGCACGAACGTGCTTCTACTCGTTCTCTTGCAAGATGGTAACGCACTCGGACCAGCGAGCCTGCAACACCTGAGCTAGGACGTAAGCCGTTCTCTAAAAAACACAGACAATCCATCCCTAGTGAGGGGAACTACGTCGCTCTGATTCTCATGCTCCCGATGAGATACGTAGGCAGTGGGGTAGGGCCCATGCGAGCACTTCTTTTATTTTCCCTACATTTGTTCCTTTTTCTCTCTCTTTTTCCTTTTCCTTTTCCAGTTCCTCTTTTCCAGTATTCTTTTCCTACACCCTTTGATCGAGACAAGCAAGCGTGGATCCCATCGGGTACGATGGACGCGTGGGGGTGCTAATACCTTCCTCTCGCGTAACCGACTCCCGAACCCATTTCTCTTGGTCGTAAGACCATGCTTTTCCTTTCTCTCAGGTTTACGCGGTGTTTCCTTTCCCTCTCGGGGGATAAATACACATTGCTGGCGACTCTGTTTCGGTGCCACTTTCGCGTTTGTACTTGGATGAAAATCCTGGGAGCGACAGCTGGCGACTCTGCTGGGGACCGAACCCAGAATCTCTGGTTTCCTTAGCGAGTCAATCCTAGCGCTTGTTTGCTTTTCTTTCATTAGGTGTATTTTGGTTTGCGGTATTTACTGTTGTATTGTATTATTATTTACCGTATTGCTGCTTTACTGTACTTTACTGTATTTATCACATTTACTGCATTACATATTATATTGTGTTGCACTGTTTTGTCTGTTTGGCGGGATGGGTGTTCTGAGAGATAAGCCCACTACCAAGGCTTGAGTACATACATAGGTATTAGAGTGGATAGTCATGACGCTTGCGTGGTGGTGACCACGTATTGTTGTTCATGAGACCCACAACCAGACGAGGTTCTATCAGGAGCTTTCTGCTACTGCATGTTATGCAGGCCAGTGGTTATTCTCTTGAGGAACTGTCGACTCTGGTGACCATTCCCGAGGACTCAGTTGCGGCACTCCTCCCGAGTTGTGACAGTGGCAGACCACATTCCGTGGCAAACCCATTGCACATTCTCGATCCGAGGACCCAATGCTGGGAACTTGCTATAGGACATCCCTTTTTGAAAGAGAATCAGCGGAGGCACTCCTCGATTGGCGGTAGTACTGTACCCTGAGGGATGAATGTACTATTGCTTCTCGACCTCAGTGCCAGAAGCTGAGGACCTTTTTGTTTTGGAGAATCAGTTGAGGCCTCCTCGATTGATGATGATGCCAAACCAGAAATGGTGAACGTATCATCATTTCTCGACCTGAGAGCCCGGGATACTGAACATCCTAGTACCCACATGTGAGAGGGGCGGTTTGTTTACAGGTTTGCAGGTAACCATGACCTCCTACATACCCGGTTTTCTATCATCATTGCACAAAAAGGAAGTTTCATCCTATTGTATTCAGATGGTTCTTATCTATGGTTCTATATTAGTCTCAGAGCTACACTGACACCGTTCACAGTTCAGCACAGACACCTGATTACCTGATCACATTGCCCTTTGCATTGCATTATCATATCCTAACATACATGTTTATTCATTTCCAGGTGCATATATTACCCTTGATTCCAGTCATCAGGTCCCTGCAAAGATGAACACTAAAGAGAGGAAGAATATCATCAGCTACAAGTTCCTTACGCCTACTTTGGGCCCTATTGTTGTGCTGAAGGGAATGGCGAGCCCGGCAGCACGAGAAGCTTTTGAAGAGAAATATGGGTGGATTTTATCTATGGTCCGTAATGTCAGTGATTATGAAGCCAGAGGTCTCCATACGTTGATGCAGTTCTATGATCCGCCTCTGAGATGTTTTGTATTTCCAGACTATGTGTTGGTTCCTACCCTGGAGGAGTATTCCAACATGTTGGGGATTGCTATCAAGGAGGAGCCCCCTTTCTTTGGATCAGTGGGGGATCTTGACTTTGGGAAGTTGGCTGGTGCTCTTTATTTGAGCAAATCAGAGTTAAGTGACAATGTCTCCAACAAAGGAAAGATTCGTGGTTACAAGCTGGAATATCTGATTAAGAAGGCCCAGGAAGCAGCTAAAGGCGAGAATTGGCTTGTTTTTAATGCTCTGTTAGCCCTTTGTATATACGGCATAGTGTTGTTTCCCAACGAGCCGGATTTTATTGATACGGACGCTATACGAATATTCATGATGAAGAACCCGGTGCCAACGCTACTGGGAGATCTTCACTACTCATTGTACAACCGAAACGAAAAGAAAAGAGGAGGGATAATTCGTTGTTGTGCACCTTTGTTCTATAAGTGGTTTGCAGGCCGTTTACCACAATCCGGGGCTTTTGTGGATTCCAAAGATTCTCTAGAGTGGAAACAGCGTTTAATGGGATTGGTGGCCAAGGACATCGTATGGGTAGATCATGGGCTGATTGGTAAGAATATTATCCACAGCTGTGGTAAGTTCCCTAACGTTCCACTGATAGGAAGACTGGGTGGGATTAACTACAATCCTTCTTTGGCCATTCGGCAATTTGGATATGCCCTGACAGGTCCGCCTATCAAGAGAGATGTGGAGGAGTCCCTCTATTTTCATACATCAGATGGTTGGGAAGCAGCACAGAAAGCTTCTGAAAGCTGGGGTAGCATACTGAAAAAGGGGAAAGTTACTCTAGGAAAGCCTAACAACCGGGTTTATCCAGCATATGAAGAGTGGGTGAAGAAAAGAGTTGAAGATTTTCTCTTGCCTTTTGGTAAGGCACCCCTTTTGTATCCGGAGAATGAGAAAGCAAGCACTGCTACTGTGGAAGAAGTTGACAAGTTGCAAGCCTTGGTGAAAAAGCTCCAAGGAGAGAATTCCGAGTTGAGTAGCCGTCTTCAGAATGCTCTACATGCCAACAAAGAGCTGGAGCGGAAAGCCCAAGATGCTGAACAAATCCTAACTGCAAAAGAAAAAGACTTTGCTGGAAGAGCCCAACATTTCCGGAAGATTAGTAAAGGTGCTGATGATGCTACTCAAGCCCACAAGCAAACCAAACAGGCGTTAGCACAGACCAAAGAAAAGTTAACAAAGTTTCAGCACGCTTGGGACGAAGTTAGGATAGAGAATACTGAATTACAGGAACAGTTGCAGATTAAGGACGAAGAGCTTGAAAAGGCGCATGAGCAGAGGAGAAAGTATCGGGAAAGCCTCGGTAAGAGTCAAGAACAGCTAGAAGAAGCTAGAGGTGAGCTGAGGAATACCAAGAAAGAGCTTGAAGAAGTCATGATAGAAAGGGAGATACTCAAGACGCAAGCCGGCATAAAGAGACACAAAGGAGTGTGTGATGACGAGGCTCTGATGCTGCACATGGGTTCTTTAACTGAAGCTCTTGAGAAAAGGGATGTCTTGATCAAAGAAATGATTGAAAAGCCGAATCACCAGCGTACCCGTATACTTTTTGAGGAGATCAAATACTCAAGTGATAAGCTGAAGGGTGTGGAATTGTCAGACTGATGTTCTTTTCCTTATATTTTGTTATTAATGGTTACCATCAGGCTTGTTGATGGATCCATTTTTCCTTGTATTGCATTTGCGGATGAGCCTTTCTTAAATGTACTTGAATACTTTGTTGAATGAGTATGAGCAGTTTTATTCAGAATTATTCCTTATCAGATAGCTGCACACAAGCACATGACCACGACACGTCTCTTTATATCACAATTTCTGGTCTTCAGATTTCTGTGGTGGGATTGGAATCAGGGTATAAAGCACCTCGGAAATGACAAACATGGCATTGCATGGCATTGCATATCATTTTGCATTTTTTGTTACTTGCTTTTCAGGTACTCGTTGCGGGGTCTCTAACCTTTATTTGGTTTCAGGCAGTATAGCGGAGAGTCATATTCACCGATATTCGACGCGAAGGAATCAAGTAAGAATCATGGATCAAGTGCAAAGTGATTTGGCGGAAATGAGGGCGCGTATGGACCAGTTCATGACCCTCATGACTGGCATGGCGCAAAATCAGGAGAGACTGAGGCTTCTGGTAGAGCGTCCCGACAATGGGCCCGAAGGTGATCATCATGACAATTCACAGGGACATGGCATTCCTCCCCCCGGTGGCAACCCTCCTCCTGGTGGTAACAATCGGGGTAATGGAAATGGTAGGCAGGCTGGTGTTACTCTTGAAGATACTCTGGAAGACCAATTTACTCTGCTGGATGCTGATGTGGGTAATCAAGGGGATCGAAGGTATGATGAGTTAGCAGAGAAGATCAGGGCCATAGAATGCAAGAACTCTATGGGTATTGATGTTACCAGCTTGGGGCTGGTCTCAGGAGTCAGAATTCCCCCTAAGTTCAAACCTCCCACTTTTGATAAGTATCACGGCAATGCGTGTCCCCAAACGCATCTTCAAGCTTACTTTGGGAAGATTTCAGCCCATACGGATGACGAGAAGCTATGGATGCACTATTTTCAGGACAGTCTGGCGGGGGCGTCTTTGACCTGGTACATGAAGTTGAGTAGAGCTGCTGTGAAGAATTGGAAAGATCTGGCAGAAGCGTTCCTGAAGCAATACCAATATAATATTGACATGGCGCCCAACCGCACCCAATTGCAGGGATTGTCACAAAATACCAAGGAGAGTTTCAAAGAATATGCACAGAGGTGGAGGGAAATGGCTGCCCAGGTTCAACCTCCCTTGTCAGACAGAGAAATGGCAGATATGTTCATGGGCACCTTGCAAGGGGCCTATCTGGATAGATTAGCTGCTTGTCCGTCAACGGGATTTGCTGATATTGTGATTGCGGGAGAAAGAATAGAAAGTCTGTTAAAGCTTGGAAAGATCCAGGATGTGAGTGGGGCTGGCTCTTCGGGGACGAAGAAACCGTTTGCTAGTAACCAGAAAAGACGAGAAGGTGATACGAATGCTGTGTTTAGAGGACGAGGCAGAGGGCGTTCTCGAGCTTATTATCAGGTAGATGCTGTGACAATCCCCACACCGTCTGTTCAGAAACAACAACCCCAACAACAAGTTCAACAGCAACAACCTTTTTTCCAGCAAAGGTCTAGACAGAGGGATCGTAAGATGGATCCTCTCCCTATGACTTATGCCGCGCTGTTGCCCCGGCTACTCGAGTTAAAGTTGGTAGAACTCCGTACTATGAAAGCTCCGGTTGCTGGAAACCTACCACCTAACTTCGATGCTAATGCTCGTTGTGAGTTCCACTCAGGTGCTCAGGGGCACTCCATTGAAAAATGCTGGGCTTTCCATCATAAAGTACAAGATTTGATTGATGCTAAAGCCATCAATTTCTCTCCCGCTCCTAATATTACTCAGCATCCCATGCCTGATCATAGCGCAGCAAATGTGTACGCTATTGAAGATGGGAGAAGATTGAATTTGGTGTTAGACGTTCATCAAGTGAAAACTTCTTTGTTGGTTGTAAAAGATCGTTTATTGAAGGGACAGGTGTTCCCGGGCTGTAATCAAGATTGCTCTGAGTGTATGAGTCAGGAGAACGGCTGTGATAAGTTGAAGATGGGTTTACAGAATCTGATCGATGAAGGATGTCTACAGTTCGACAGAGTCGTGAAAGACACTGATGAGATATCAACCGTGACCATCTATTACACTCCCGCTGAGATTCAAATGCCGGTCAATGCAGTTCCTGTGGCTAGTGTTGCGCCAGAAGGGCCCAGTCCTGTCACTATCACGGTGCCAGGACCAATTCCGTTCACATCTACGAAAGCTATCCCATGGCACTATGGGGCAGATGTATATTACGAAGGTAAAAAGCAGGAAGTTGAGCCGTCAGTCAGCCCAAATATTGATAACGTAGGGGGTGTAGGGGGTTTTACAAGGAGTGGAAGGTTGTTCGCTCCCCCAACCTTGAGAAGTGATAAGGAGGTAGAAGCTGCAGCAAAGGCTAAGGGTAAACAGGTGGTTGAAAGTGAGCCTTCACCTGAAGCAGAGACAAAGATTACTTTTGATAAGGAAATGGAAGAATTTATGAAGATAATCAAGAAAAGCAATTATAAGATCGTGGACCAACTGAATCAGACCCCTTCAAAGATTTCAATCTTGTCACTATTGATGTGCTCTGATGCGCACCGACAGGCGTTGTTGAAAGTGTTGAAGAGTGCGTACGTGCCACAAGAAATTACTGTTAATCAGCTCGAGGGCGTAATCTCCAATGTTAATGTTAGCCATGGCTTGGGCTTTACAAGTAGAGATCTGACGGTTGAAGGAAGAAACCATAATAAGGCTTTGCATATCACGATGGAGTGTAAGGGCGCAGTGTTATCTCATGTACTGGTAGACACTGGGTCATCACTCAATGTCTTGCCCAAGAAGGCATTAATGAAGCTGGAAGTTGACGGTTTGATCTTAAGGCCTAGTGAATTGGTGGTCAGAGCATTCGATGGAACTAGACGATCTGTGTTTGGTGAGGTGGAATTGCCCGTACAAATTGGACCACAGGTATTCAAATCCACGTTCCATGTAATGGACATACAACCTGCATATAGCTGCCTATTGGGACGCCCTTGGATTCACGGAGCCGGGGCTGTTACTTCTACTCTACATCAAAAGCTGAAGTATGAGTTTGAAGGGCAGGTTGTGACAGTGTGTGGGGAGGAAGACATCTTTGTGAGTCACTTGTCCACATTCAAGTACATTGAAATGGATGGGGAAATTCATGAGATGTTGTGCCAATCATTTGAAGCAGTCAATATTGACGATGCACCTGAGTCTTCTTCTGTACCAGTCGGGGCTGGTACCTCCATTTCATCTTACAAACAAGCTGTCGAAGTCGTCAGGGCAGGCAACGCCCAAGGTTGGGGCAGGTTGATAGAGACCCCAATGAAGGAAGACAAATTTGGTATTGGTTATCATCCCTCTACAACCTCAGATGCGGGGAGCAGGGGACCTATTACTTTCAATAGTGGGGGAATTATCTACATGGACCAGTCTTGTGCAGCCACGGAGGATAGTGTTGACAGTGATTGTGACCTGGACAACTGGGTACGCCCTCATGTTCCGGGACAACAAGTGCAAAACTGGTTCGTTGAAGAAGTCATCTGGGTTACTCTTCAGACAGAGTAATTTTTCTTTGTTTTTTCTAACCATAATGCATGACAAAATCTTGCGCTCTGCCCAAGGCGTATAGATTCATTTGTAGGGCCACCATGGTTGCATTTGCAATGTTTAATCATTAATAAAGGACGTTTTGCAATCAAATTTTGTTCTCTGTCTTTCAGTTTTTATTTTTGCACAAAAAATATAAAATGGTAATGTTTCATTTTCTTTTGTTTGGCTTAAAAATAAATTCTAAAATAAGGCATGAACCCGTTCATGCAGACTTGATCCTCCGGATACCACTGATAACGATTTTGATATGGCCATGTATGACTTTGACAATCCGATTTATCAAGCCGAAGAAGGGGATGGGAAAGATTGTGAACTTTCTGAAGAACTGGCCAGATTGTTGAAACAAGAGGAGAGGGTCATCCAGCCTCATCAGGAGACTGTAGAAATCATCAATATTGGTACCAAGGACGCCAAGAAAGAGATCAGGATTGGTGCCAGCTTGCAAGCAGATGTGAAGCAAACTTTGACGGAAATGTTGCGCGAGTATGTTGACATCTTCGCCTGGTCATATCAAGACATGCCGGGGTTGGATACAGATATTGTTGTGCACAGGCTGCCATTGAGAGAAGAATGTCCGCCAGTCAAGCAGAAACTTCGTCGGACTCACCCCGACATGGCCTTAAAGATTAAGGAGGAAGTCCAGAAGCAGTGGGACGCTGGTTTTCTTGCTGTGACAAAGTATCCTCCATGGGTAGCCAACATCGTGCCAGTACCGAAGAAAGATGGAAAAGTGAGAATGTGTGTGGATTATCGAGATCTTAATAAAGCTAGCCCGAAAGATGATTTTCCACTACCTCATATTGATGTGCTGGTCGATAATACAGCTCAATTTTCAGTGTTCTCATTTATGGACGGGTTCTCCGGGTACAACCAGATCAAGATGGCACCTGAAGACATGGAGAAGACCACGTTCATTACTCCGTGGGGTACATATTGTTATAAAGTAATGCCTTTTGGGTTGAAAAACGCAGGGGCAACGTACCAGCGGGCGATGGTGACATTGTTTCATGACTTGATTCATAAGGAGATCGAATGTTATGTAGATGATATGATTGCCAAGTCGAGAACAGAAGAGGAACATCTGGTTAATCTGAAAAAGCTGTTTGAAAGGTTGAGAAAGTTCCGTCTGAGATTAAATCCAAACAAGTGCACGTTTGGGGTGCGTTCTGGAAAGTTACTGGGTTTCATTGTGAGCGAAAGAGGAATCGAGGTTGATCCTGCCAAGGTGAAAGCAATACAAGAAATGCCTGAACCAAGAACAGAAAAAGAGGTTCGTGGTTTCTTGGGTAGATTGAACTACATTGCAAGGTTCATATCTCACCTAACAGCCACGTGTGAGCCAATATTTAAATTGTTAAGGAAAGATCAAACGGTCAGGTGGAATGACGATTGCCAATTGGCATTCGATAAGATAAAAGAATACTTGCAGGAACCTCCGATTTTAATGCCTCCAGTTGAAGGGAGACCGCTGATAATGTATCTGACAGTGCTTGAAGGTTCCATGGGTTGTGTTCTCGGTCAACATGACGAGACAGGTAGGAAGGAGCATGCTATTTACTACCTGAGCAAAAAGTTCAATGATTGTGAGTCCCGATACTCAATGCTTGAGAAGACATGCTGTGCGCTTGCATGGGCCGCTAAGCGATTGAGGCAATATATGGTTAGGCACACGACCTTGTTGATTTCAAAAATGGATCCTATCAAGTATATTTTCGAGAAACCAGCATTGACAGACAGAGTTGCACGGTGGCAAATGGTCTTGACAGAGTATGACATTCAGTACACTTCACAAAAAGCCATCAAAGGAAGTATCTTGTCTGACTATCTTGCGCAACAGCCGATTGATGATTACCAACCCATGAAATTTGACTTCCCTGATGAGGACATCATGTTTCTCAAAGCTAAAGACTGCGAGGAACCACTTCCGGAGGAGGGGCCAGACCCTGAATCCAAATGGAGTTTGATGTTTGATGGGGCTGTCAATATGAATGGGTGCGGAGTTGGAGCAGTTCTTATCACGCCGGAAGGTGTTCATATGCCTTTCACTGCACGAATAACTTTCGGATGCACCAACAATGAAGCAGAGTACGAAGCTTGTATAATGGGGATCGAGGAGGCGATTAATCTACGGATTAAGACCCTTGATATATTCGGTGATTCAGCTTTGGTAATCAATCAAGTGAAAGGGAGTTGGTACACGCACCAAGCAAATCTAATGCCGTATAGAGATTATACGAGGAGATTGCTGACATTTTTCACAACAGTGAAACTGTACCATATTCCTCGAGATGAGAATAGGTTCGCTGATGCCTTGGCCACTTTGTCTTCCATGATCAAAGTGCAAGGATGGAACCATGTACCTAAGATTGAGGTATCCCGCCTTGACAGACCAGCATTTGTGTTTGCGGTCGATGCAACGTCTGATGACAAGCCATGGTTTCATGACATTAAGTGTTTCTTGAAAAGTCAAGAGTACCCGTCAGGGGCATCGTCCAAAGACAGGAAGACGTTGAGAAGGTTAGCTGGTAGTTTCTTCTTGAACAAAGATGGCGTGCTGTATAAAAGAAATTTTGACACGGTCCTGCTTAGATGTGTGGATAGACATGAAGCAGACTTGTTGATGATTGAAGTGCACGAAGGCTCTTTCGGTACTCATGCCGGAGGGCAGGCAATGGCTAAAAAGTTGTTAAGGTCGGGATATTATTGGTTGACTATGGAGTCAGATTGTTGCAAATATGCCCGCAAATGCCATAAATGCCAGATCTATGCAGACAAGGTGCATGTACCTCCAAATCCGTTGAGTATCATGTCGTCGCCTTGGCCGTTTGCCATGTGGGGCATTGATATGATCGGAAAGATTGAGCCTACAGCTTCCAATGGTCATCGTTTCATCTTGGTGGCAATTGATTACTTCACCAAATGGGTTGAAGCCGCATCCTATGCCAATGTTACAAAACAAGTGGTCGCTCGTTTCTTAAAACGGGATATCATTTGCCGATATGGAGTTCCCGAAAGAATCATTACTGATAATGGTTCTAATTTGAACAATAAGATGATGGCTGAGTTATGCCGGGACTTCAAAATCGAACACCACAATTCTTCTCCGTACCGCCCAAAGATGAATGGCGCGGTCGAAGCGGCCAACAAAAATATCAAGAAGATTGTGCAGAAGATGGTTGTCACGTACAAAGATTGGCATGAGATGTTACCATTTGCTTTGCATGGGTATCGAACGTCGGTACGCACGTCCACTGGGGCAACCCCATTCTCACTTGTATATGGTATGGAGGCAGTACTACCAGTTGAAGTGGAGATTCCGTCCCTCAGAGTCATGATGGATGTTAAGCTAGATGAGGCTGAATGGGTACGAGCCAGATTTGATCAGTTGAGCCTTATTGAGGAAAAGCGATTGGCGGCTGTATGTCATGGGCAACTATATCAGCGCAGAATGAAGCAGGCATTTGACCAAAAGGTGCGTCCTCGGGTTTATAAAGTCGGAGATGTGGTACTCAAAAGGATCCTTCCTCCCAATACAGATCACAGGGGCAAATGGACTCCTAACTATGAAGGTCCATTTGTGGTTAAAAAGGTCTTTTCGGGCGGAGCTTTATTGCTTACAACCATGGATGGCGAAGACTTTTCATCCCCTGTCAACTCGGACGTAGTCAAAAAATACTTCGCATGAATAGACCCGCTGGATAATAAAAATAAAAAAATCCAGGCAAAAAAGGGCATCCCGGCGAACCAAAAACAGAATAAGGTTCGGGCAAAAATTAGGGATATAATTGAAAAAATTGTACACCCGATAAGTTGAAAACCCGAAAGGGCAACTTAGGCAAAAAAGGGTATCCTGGTGGATCGAAAACCTGAAAGGGCGGTCCACACAAAAGAGGGATTTAAGCGAATGACTACAGTCTGAGTTATCTGTACCCATTACCGTTTGAACAATTGACGTTCTGAAGAATAGGAATCGGTCTGATCATTCCTCAGAAGGCAAGGTCGGGGAGTTTTGAAGACATACTGGTCATAACAGAATGGAAACTCAGTGGAATTCCGTTTTCACATTGCCATTAGGATAGTTTCTTTTCTCAATTTTCAGCGATCATCTCTTTCCAGGGATTGCTTCCAGATGTAATTGCCTATTCTGGGCTCTCAGTCAATAAATTGAATTTCAATAAAAAGCTTTCTATTTTTGTTTTATTGCTTTGTTTGCAAAAACGTCCTAATTGTTGATAAAACATTGCATTTGAAAACATGGCAGCCTTGCAATAACATGCGCAGAAAAAATATTTGAAATTACTTCGAATGTTGAATACTCCCGGATGGTGGATTCTAGCCACGCAATATTCGGGGCATGTGGGCATATTCTTTTGTTGCAGGTAGCAGGTGCAAATGATTTTAAGCACAAGACTAGCAATAAATCACCCCACGCAAAAGACTGGGGCAATTATGGGTAAGGAGATCGGCGTTCATCGGGTCGATCTCAGTGAATTAAGTTCAACTGGGTACCGTTGTATCTTATTAAGTCGATTCTCTCATTCAGTACTTCCAACAACTACAAGCTTTTCTGTGTCGATAACGGTCACAGGTTCCCCAAAAGGGTGGTCTCGTCGACACCGAAACTGATGGTCATTATCCCCAGCGAAGTCACAAGAGTTGGAAGAGGCTAGATCTTCTGTAAAATCCTCTTATGACATCCGCTTCGGGGACAAATTGTTGGTTTTCTTAAGCATGGGGCATGTTGTTTCCCCAGCATGAAGTGTTGGTCACCCCCCAGTAGAGTTTGATGGTCATTATCCCCAGCGAAGTCGCAGGAGTTTGAAGAGGCTAAATCTTCTGTAAAATCCTCTTATGACATCTTCTTCGGGGATAAATTGTTGGTTTGTCCAAGCATGGGGCATGTTTGTTTCCCCAGCATGAAGTGTTGATCATCCCCAGTAGAGTTTGAGGACAGTTGGTCTTCTGTAAAATCCTCTCAAAAGGCATTCCCCAACACGAGACGCTTTAAAGCAGTTTTCTCCAGCAGAGTTTGTTATAAACCCGTCATCCCTAACGGAATTGTCTAAAGGGAAGCTCGCCTAACATGGGGCATTGTAGTACTTATCCTAAGCTCGACAGTCACATTCTTCAGCAGACTACTGTGGATTTGCTTTGGGTTTCCCCAACAGATCTCTAAGGACTCTTTCTAGCAAGTTGCAGTGGAATGTTCTAACCAGGATTTGCATATCCCTGGCAGAGTAGCCCTGATACCCAGCAAGATCGTATCTCTGGTCATGGTATCCTCACAGAGGTCAGCATCGAATCTTGCCAGCAACTTCCAGCTGAGTTGTTGTTCTCTTCGTAGAGGTTTATCAGATCGACAGAATCTATTCCTCAACAAGGATGGTACAGCCTTTCCCCAGCCGGGTCAGAAGGTTGATAATCCCTATAAAGGATCTTGGGTTGAATAAATCCCCAAGCAGAGTTTTAATGGCTCATTTCCCCAGCAGGACGTCATTTAAAAATTCTCATCCCCAGCAGAATCGCTGTGACCAGAATTCGTTCCCCCAAACAGATGGAATAATTCCTGGCAGAGTCGTCATTCCCTCATATCTTAAAGTCCAATTTATTTTTGGCAAGCTTGACAATTCGAAGCAGACGGATTGTTCATCCATTCGCCAGCAGAGATATTATCCTTTTAGGAGTCTCCGAGATTAAATCATTGATTGTGGTTCCTCAGCAGAGTCGGCAGAGATGTCTGGCGCAGAGGCAGAGAGTAATTCGATTTTAAAATTCTAAAAGTCCAACAGTGGATTGGCAAAAGTCCGTCTTCGGGTGGCAAAAGTCCAACAGTGGATTGGCAAAAGTCCGTCTTCGGGTGGCAAAAGTCCAACAGTGGATTGGCAAAAGTCCATCTTCGGGTGGCAAAGCAGCTAAAAGTCCAACAGTGGATTGGCAAAAGTCCGTCTTCGGGTGGCAAAAGTCCAACAGTGGATTGGCAAAAGTCCGTCTTCGGGTGGCAAAAGTCCAACAGTGGATTGGCAAAAGTCCGTCTTCGGGTGGCAAAAGTCCAGCAGTGGATTGGCAAAAGTCCATCTTCGGGTGGCAAAGCAGCTAAAAGTCCAACAGTGGATTGGCAAAAGTCCGTCTTCGGGTGGCAAAAGTCCAACAGTGGATTGGCGAAAGGTCCATCTAAGGGTGGCATATTCTAAAAGTCCAACAGTGGATTGGCAAAAGTCCATCTTCGGGTGGCACGAAGCTGCAAAGTCCACCAGTAGTGTGGCAGGCCAGTAGTCGTCTGGAATTGCATAAAAGACATTATTAAAGTCCACCAGTAGTGTGGCAAGCCAGTAGTCGTCTGGAATTGCATAAAAGACATTTCCAAAGTCCACCAGTAGTGTGGCAAGCCAGTAGTCGTCTGGCGTCGTTCAAAAAGACATTATTAAAGTCCACCAGCAGTGTGGCAAGCCAGTAGTCGTCTGGCGTCGTTCAAAAGACAGATCTCTCCGACGTTTCATCGAAGATTCAATCCAGCAGTCTCGTTGGGTTTATATCCCTTTTCTTCTTCACCCAGAGCAAATTTTTGGTTACTTTTGGTATTCAATCACTATATACCTTGAAAGTCCGAAAGCATTTGCTTTCAGGCATTCAGGTCTACAGCGCTTGAATAGGGGCAGCTGTAATACCCCAAAATTTGCTCTCCCTTTTTGTCATCATAGCATGGCATTATCATTTATCATATCATATCCACCTCATTAACATTACATTGCATTTAACATAGAAAAATGAAGCATGGCATCCTTCTTACCATCAGGGCATGTGATCAGGTGGAAGGTGGACAATCAAGGAATCATTCAAAGCACAAAAAGGTCAATCAAGTTGGCTCTAGGCAAGTCAAGAGGTCTCTCATGTCTCATACTATCTCAATTGATCTTCCCAAACCTCAAGGAAGTGAGATTCAATGGGAGATTGAAGCATTACATCTTTCACTATGCAAGAGATTCAAAAACTGAAGGAAAACCCTCAAAAGAGATAGCTCATTGATCCAAAATCATCCTCAAATGGTATATCTCATCATCCTTTAAGAGGATACACAACATACTCTGAGGAATTTGAAATTGGAGACTGCACTTTTACCTCCTAACCAGAGGGGGCCAAAATTAGGGTTTCCATTTAAATCAGGGAATCTTTGCTTTTTTGGGCAAGACTTGATGTCATGGTTTCCTATATGTCCCTAGGTATATGGATGTGGAAGATTGCATCTCAATTGGTTTTAGAAGTGATTCAATTGGAAGAAAGATAAAAAATCAAGGAATTTGGGGCCAAGTCAAATAATCAGAGAAAAAAGTCAACCCTTGACTTTTTGAGGCCAAATTCATGAAATTCATGTTACATATGTCCAATGTACAAAATTTGATCAAGAAACTCCAAAGGAATCATGAAAAAATCAAGATGTGGAAAGTTGCCATTTTTGGATGAAGAAGGGTTACTAAAAATAGCAAGTTTTGGCCATTTTGCATCAGAGTTTGAACCAAGGCCATTCAAATTTGGAGCACCAAATGAAAAATCCACTCTGCCTCAATGAAAGATCTGGTTTTAAGCTTCAAATCCATGGGTAGAACATTTCCATTGGATAAAAAATGAGGGAGATATGATTGATCAAAGTTGGAGGAAAGTAGGCCAAAAACCATGTCATGACCAAGTTTGGCCAGGTCTGCGCGCAGTCATTTTCTCAAACAGTTGGTGTGCCATATATTCGCCTATTTTTTCTCATGGTTAAAGGCCTCAAATGAAAAACTTGTCAACATCAATATTGTTCCTTGCAATGCCCTCTTCAATGTTCATGTTGGGCAAAATCTCATCTGATCAAGTTATGATGGAGAAATGGTGGCCTCAAGTCATGGTAATCATGCTGAAAATCCAGGTGCCAAGATGCCTTGTCAACCAACCAGTTGCCACGCCCTTCTATCAGTTCCAAATGTGGATGTTATAAGTCATTTTGCAACTTATTTCAAGCCTCATTTCAATTCATTTTTCATACCAAACATGTTCTACTATGATCCCTCTTTCTAATGATCACAAAGCCTCATCAAATTATTCACAATACATGGAGAATTTCCTTCTCAAACTTGCTTGTTTTCATTGGTTCCAACTGTCATAAAATCAGAAAAAACAAGTGTTGTTGTTGTTGTTATTTCAAAGTGTATGCACATATCCCACACCTTATGACACTTTGCCTTTTCAGAACTAACATTGTCCTTGCTTGCACGTGCTGCTCAGACTCATTACATGGAAGTGGAAAGAATGAAACTTGTAGAGCAAGTTTATGTTGCTGCAGCTCACACACGAGTTTACCACCACCACTGATCCTTTGTAATCCACCCTAGCTCGCCATAGATCATCATCACTATATCACAGCTCGTCCCCTAACTAACTTGACTCAGTTAGTTAGGATGGACTCACCTAAATCACTTCAACTCAGTTAACCAACTCAGGTTAACCGTGGTTAGCTCACACTATAAATCAAATCCTCACTCTCAATTTTGTTTTTCAGCTTCATTTTTTCACTCTCCCTCTCCAATACTTCAAACTTTTTCTCTCAATCTCTTTGTTTTCTCTCTGACTGCACTCCATTTTCACCATCTCCTTTCACATTTCGCCTCCATCATCTTCATTGTTTCATTTTGGATCAAGAATAAGAGCATACACATCCAAGTAATCAAGTTCAGTTTCAAGAGATTGGAATTTTCAGTGTGATTCTCTGCACGATTTCGAGATTCTCAAGCCTTTATTTGGCCAAGAGTAGCTCAAAGAAGAAGCACGATTCTCTGGTTTTTTGTTTAACTCCAGTTTGCAGCATTTTCAGGTTTCATCATCTCAAACTTTTCTGGCATGATTTAGAGTTTGTTTAGCTTATTTTGTTGATATGAGCTCGCTAGGAGCATTTGAACTCTGGCTAGTTGATAGAGCTTCTTAGAAGCCTAGATCCAAAACTTAGGGCATGATTTAATCTCCTCTGTTCTCTATGTGTGTGCTTGGTATGTGAAAAACAATTGTGAATTCTTAATCTACGTGAGCTCAGCTTCATTTTGGTATAATATTTGTGCATTTCTGGGACATGTGAGAGTTGCAGACGGTGGTGCGTGGCCGGAGAAGGTGACCGGAGGTCCCTCTCCGGCCGGTGATCATGTGTTAGGGTTTGGTGTGCAGTTTTAATCAGGACCGTGGATTTACTTGCATCGTGTGGTGTAGGATTGGCCAACACATTAAAAAAGGGCGTGCATGTCATGTGCCATTTTTCTGATTCACTTAAAAGTGATGTGATGCATTGCATGGTAGTTAAGGTGCACATTCATGAATGCGCGTTGGATGTAATTACCTTGACTTGTTTCTTGACTTGACTTAATCTGATGGTTGTTATTACTTTGACTATTGTTGACTGAAGTGCATGGTTGTTAGTGTGTTCTGAGCGCTTAGTGGACTTAGCCAGAATGCTATTCGCACCTCCCTGTTTTAAAGCCCAAACACTTTGAACTGTTGGTTTACTATATTTGCACCCCACTCTTGTTTTCTATTTCCTTTTATTTTCTTCATTTTATACACGTTTGCTTTTCAATTTTTATAAATATCAAATGACATTAGAAAATTCCACAAAAATTCATGGACATCAATAAAACATTTAGAAAATTTTTGGTGATTTTATTTTCTGATCTTATGACCTTTTTGCCCCTGTTCCATAATTTTCTTTGAATTTCCACTTAGATGCATTCTAAGCATGATACATGAATTTGTTTAATTTTGTTCTTGCTCATTACAAACTGTTTTGACATGATTCTTTTTGCATTGATTCACTAATACATTGAAGCATGTTATATGATTTTTGTTTGATTTTTTAGGTCACTTTATTACATGTTTTGATGCCTATATTTGCACCACTTTGCATGATGTTTCAATTTGACCTAATTGCTTTGTTTGAAGTCATTTTTGCTTTGAATTTTTACATGCTATCTTGATGTATGATGCATTTCTGACCTAGGCACTCCAATACCATGTTTTCATAATTTTCATGAGGCCATTTGATTTTTGTTTGATGCCTTACCTTTGAAGTATAATACATGTCATGTCATTTTAACTTTAGTGCATGTTTGCATGAATTCTTTTGTGCATATTTGTATGAGCATTTGCATATGTTAGGAGCCATTCATATGATATTATAGGTCTTTGATACCCATTATAGGTCATCTTTACATGTTCATTTCAATTTGAATTTTGTGCATCCTAACATGTATTGTTTGCACCTTCTTTTTGAGTTTTCATCTCACTTCTTCTTCTATTACTTCTTGAATGTCTTGAAGTTGATTCATAAATACTTTTGAGATGTTTATAAACCATTTTCCATTTAGTTTCAATTCTGGTTGTTGATTTACATGTTCCATTTATGCATGTCCTCTTCATTTCTTTCCATCTTTCATCTACCCTTTCTTCTTGTAACATGTTTAAATGCTAATGGATGGTGTTTGTTGCCTATTCACTTGCACTTGTATGATGATATTCATTTGTTGTCCATATGATGCCCATTCTGGTTGTGGTTCTAGGATTTGTTTTCTCATTTAATTCTTTTGAGTTTTATGGTGCATTACATGTTCTTTTACTTCTTATACTTCTTATACATGTTTACTAACCATGTAGGGGCTTTGGTAAGTTTCAATTGAGTGTGGATAAGGAATCCACATTCAACTTCTATCCTTTCTCTTTTACAATTCCATTTTGTGTTTTGCTAAGCACTTATGTGCTTTCTTTTAATAACTCATCACTTTCCCTTTGTGAATTACAATTCATCTTCTACTTTAGAAGTGAATTGTTTAATTCATTCTTTCTTTAGACTTTAGGTTGAAACCTCACAAACTTTAGGATCACTCCCTTAACTAATCAATTAGGATTGAGTCTTAGTCCCTATAGATTTTACCTTTACCTTCTCTTGAGTCTTTCATCTTCTCATCTCAAAGAAAATTCAAAACATATAATAAAGGTAGGCATTTATTGCATTTAGGCCTTTCATATAAAGAAAAGATTATAAGGGGTCTTCTCTTGTAATCTTAGAATGTGTAGCATATAGCCCATCTTGGGTCAATGTGTTAAACATTTGATCTTGTATGAGGGACTTAAATGCAATACTTGTTGAAGGTGCAAATAACAAAAAACACTTCTTCACTTCATAATCAACAAAACACTTAATAAACACAAGTATGCTAGTGTGTTTGAACCTTGACAATTGGAACTAAGTGTGGGGGTCTTCTTCACTCTTAGTGTGCTTTCTTACCCATTCCATCTTGGAATGTGAGGATGTACACATTCCAATGACTAAGATTCAGATACACTATCATATGCAAACAAATGAAAAAACTCTTAAAAGACAAAAACAAACAATAACGTCTTTCCTTCGGGAATTATTTTCTCATCTCATTCATTCTCAACGCACGAACGTGCTTCTACTCGTTCTCTTGCAAGATGGTAACGCACTCGGACCAGCGAGCCTGCAACACCTGAGCTATGACGTAAGCCGTTCTCTAAAAAACACAGACAATCCATCCCTAGTGAGGGGAACTACGTCGCTCTGATTCTCATGCTCCCGATGAGATACGTAGGCAGTGGGGTAGGGCCCATGCGAGCACTTCTTTTATTTTCCCTACATTTGTTCCTTTTTCTCTCTCTTTTTCCTTTTCCTTTTCCAGTTCCTCTTTTCCAGTATTCTTTTCCTACACCCTTTGATCGAGACAAGCAAGCGTGGATCCCATCGGGTACGATGGATGCGTGGGGGTGCTAATACCTTCCTCTCGCGTAACCGACTCCCGAACCCATTTCTCTTGGTCGTAAGACCATGCTTTTCCTTTCTCTCAGGTTTACGCGGTGTTTCCTTTCCCTCTCGGGGGATAAATACACATTGCTGGCGACTCTGTTTTGGTGCCACTTTCGCGTTTGTACTTGGATGAAAATCCTGGGAGCGACAAAGTGTTTCAAGACACATCCTAAATCGAGCAACAGAAGCTCTTTTTGATCCGGTCCTTGGAAGATCCTTTTTTTTGTTGGATACGTTACTAATTTTCTTGCTAAATTGTTGTAACTCTTGATCAGGAACCTAAAAATCATATAAGTTAGGTAAAGTATAAAATCATGAAGCTTTTGCATTTGGATCACAGAATTAACACTTTCAATGTACCTCTTTTTGTGATGCAACATACTCGTTGTGCCGCAAAATCCCTTTATCCCTAGATGAGGGTTTTGTAGGAGTCTAACATTACCATGTAAAAAAATGTACGTAATGGTTCAGAATGCTTTTCATAATGGTTCAGAATTGACATTTGATTACAAAAACATTCATAATGCTTTTCAACATACCTCCTCATCTATGAAAATGAGGTCTGACGGCCATGCAACAAACGATCCTATTGCATCTCGCATCAATGTTGTCTCTGAAACAACGTCAGGTATCGGTAGCGACTCATCCGGCTCTAATGCAATATCAACCGATACTTTCAGATATCCATCAGGGAGCGGTTTATGGTGAAGTAAATCTCCCAAAGTGTTATGCACTTTTCCCTTCCCAACTATGCGATAAGTCGTTGATGATAAATATAGCTGACAAGATGAAATGCCCTAAACCAATAATAAATATGTTATTGTTAATGTGTATATATGTCAATTAAAATGAATGGGCTAATTTAATTTCATAATAACATAAATAATTACCTCGGGAAATTTCTTTTGACAATTGATACTAGCTTTGTCACTAGTATCTTTCAACTATGAACCGCCCTTTTCCGCCATATATCTTTCTTTGTCCTTTTGCAATTCACGGACTTGCGCTTTTAATTCATCCAATGATTGCATCACTTGTTGATTTCTAGGATTTTTTACTTTGGTTGCTTATATAAGGATGATGGAGTCACACCAAATCCCTTACCCCTGACACTACCGGAATACTCAGGAACATTTAGTACTCGACTAAGTATGCTCCTGCAATCCTCGTCCTCACCTGTAGTTAAGGATTGAGATAGAGTCTCCTGAAATTCATTTACATATCGACAATTATTAGTGGGGATTAAAAATTAATTATATGTTAGTAAACTTTTGATTTAATTAAAGACATAATGTTATACTTACACATTTGTCAAAAACATGTTGAATATCGTCCCTAACAACTCCATCCTTGCCGACACGAGCAACCTTCCACAAAACATGTCCCGGAAGAGATGTTTCTTCACTTTTACTCTCTTCTAACTACACATTGAAACAAATAATAAGATCATCAATTATAACACATTGAGACAATTAATAAGATTATATCATTTATATATACTTACCATTTTTTACTGTAAGCGTGCATATCCCAAATGTCCTTTTTTGTATGGATACATGGGTGATGATGCTCTTTGCCAGTTTATGTCACTCACTTCCTGGATAAACAAGTTTAAGTTATATCAGAACAATCTAATGCAACAAGTATACAATACAATTAATAGACATGACAAATTAACATTACATGGAATTTTTCGGTTCTTCGTTTGGATACAAATGTCTCCCATTCTTCAGGTGTAATCAAGTCTGCATACTTCATTGGAAGTTCAGCTTCAACAAACTTCCCTTGCTCATCCTTTAGAAAAGTGGTTGATAAAAAAGTTTGAAACCCTCTGAGTCTTTTTCCGGCCAATTGAAGACAATACTTTTTTCGGCTTTCATCAATATTAAAAGACCTCTACGAAAAACATACACATAGAGTGTGTTAGTATAAGTAATTTAAAGACATAATCGTCAACAAAAATCTAATAACATCAATCATATATGGTACGTACCTGCATCTCAGTCCATATTTTTTCTTTACCGGCTTTCAACACTGGATTTCTCCAATTATCACAAGTGATTGGTATGTGCTGACGAACAAGTGAACCTATGTAACTTGTCAACATTGCACCGTTAGGCTCAATTAGTTGGTCTTTAACACTCCAATGTACATCATATTTGATTCCTTTATCTCTTGCACGAATTATTGACTTCATAATTGTTATTCCTCGTGTAATTTCTCTTTCTACATTCTGAGCTGAATCATTTGCATCATTTGTATCGTGTGAGTCATTTGGATCCTGGTTACTAGCCATTTGACCTGTAGTAAAGAAAAAAAGAAAAATTAAATGACAAATATAAAAATGAAAGATTATTCTAATTTTAATGCTTTTAGAAAAGTATAGTATATACTATACTTAGTGGGATTTCGCATTCGCATACATGATAATACTCTTTCAATCATAGCATGGTTTCCTAACTACTAATTAACATCCAAGTAGTACGTCTTTTCTTTGCCACTAACATCTCTAAAAATATCTAACTTCTATTCCATTCAATAACATCATAATTTCACTAACCTAGCATTACATGTTTTACCTTTTTAATCAAATCTCAACATTGCATTTCTAGATTGAAACCACTAAGTTTCAATTTTCAAGGTCACTAACAACGAGTATACAACATTTTAACAAAATCACAAATATCTATCCAAATAACTCCATGATAGTCCAAGTTTCATGGCAATGCAATGTTTCCTAACAGTTCTAACCAGTCAACATTCATTCAAACTCATTTAGCAAATCAAATAGCATTAATCTAATAAACTAACTGGTTCACAACAGTTCATAACACATTTCTTAACAATTCCTAACCCACTTCACTAAAGGATAACAGAACAATGGTTCACAATAGTTCATAACACATTTTTGAACAATTCCTAACCCACTTCACTAAAGGATAACAGAACAATGGTTCACAACAGTTCATAACAGTTCATAACAGTTCATAACACATTTCCACATTTCCATTAAACAGAACAATGGTTCACAACAGTTCATTACATTTCATCAAAAAAGCTAAAACACAAGTGATTATTACTAGTTTATGTTGAGTTTCTAAAAGTTCTAACTAACCGTCTTAACAATTCCTAACCAAACTAACACATTCTAAAAATTTCACTAACTGTCATATAATGAAAAAAATGAAAAACGAAAACGTACCACGGTCAGAGAACGAACAACAATGGCGGTCGGAGAACGATGGCAGTCGGAGAACACAACAATGGTGGTCGGAGAACAGAACAATGGCGGTCGGAGAACGATGGAGGTCGGAAACTGAACAGTTGCGATATCGCCAGAGAGAAATGAGGGAGAAGTCGTGAAAATGATAAGAAACAAATGAATATGGCTTTTTTATTTTTTAATTAACAAATGACCTAAGGCAGCGCTTTTTGAAAGCGCTTTCATAGATTATCCTATAGCAGCGCTTTTCCTTAGAAAGCGCTTTCTTTTCATTGGCCTACAGCAGAAAGCGCTTTCATATATGGGGCCAACTTAAGGCCTTTAGCAGCGCTTTTTGAAAGCGCTTTCTAAGGTGACCCTTTAGCAGCGCTTTTTAAAAGCGCTTTCTAAGGTTATACCTTTAGCAGCGCTTTTATAAAAGCGCTTTCTAAGGTAGTGTCTCCGTACAACCTTTAGCAGCGCTTTCTAAAGGTAGCCTTTAGAAGCGCTTTTTTTAGCGAATTTTTTTCAAAACTTATAGCAGCGCTTTCTGTTAAAAGCGTTGTCTTTGTAGTACACAAAAACAAACAGTTTAATGGAAATCCATAACAGCTAATAACAACTATAATATTGCAATAAATCATCATATCGACAAGCTTTTCAATTTTATTTCATAAATTTGTAATCAATAAATCAAATCCAGAAAACTATTTGTAAGTGATAGACAGTAGAAAAAGAAAAGATGTGATGTAAAACACATACAATTTTTTTGTCTCTTCTAACTTTGCAATTTTTTTCTTAGAATCTCCATCATTGTAACACCCACATATAATATCATACATCAAAGCATAAATACTATACATGAATCCAAGTGTTTGGTACTGAAATACCACAAGTTCCTAGTTAACACATTATATACATTAAGTGCCCAAAATACTTAATACAAAAAAACTATGGCATAATGTCACTACTACAAAACGCTAAAACAACAACGCCAGGCTTACAACGCATCCTTTTATGCCATTGTAATAGGTTAAAAATTTCGCGCTATTTAAAAGCTGAGTCATTTAATGATGGTTGAACGAAACCACCATAGTAATAATAAATAAAATGTATCAAGCTTCGATTCCATGTAACTACATTTTTTCCATTTTTTTAGAGTACATTTAGCGTGTGTCAATTAAGTCCATTATTTAAAAAATAAATTGTAAATTATTTTACAACGGTTAAGATGAACAACCGTAGTAATAAATGAAATGTAACAAGCTTCGATTCCCTGCAACTACATTTTTTCCATTTTGTAGAGTACATTTAGCGTGTGTCACTTAAGTCCATTATTTAAAAAATAAATTGTAAATTATTTTACAACGGTTAAGATGAACAACCGTAGTAATAAATGAAATGTAACAAGCTTCGATTCCCTGCAACACATTTTTACCTTTTTTTAGGATACATTTCACTTAAGATTCCACTACGGTTTATTTCTCCACCGAGATTAAAAGGTTTACTGATAAATTAAAACAAAACTTATTATGTATTTCTTTCATAAGACGCCCTAATCGAACAAGTGAGTCAGAGACGCCCTAACCTTTACCCTCTTCGTATCCATTCATTTGGAGGTCAAATATTGCTCAAATAAGGTACTCTTCAACATCTTCATTCCTTTTTTCTTGGTTTATGCTCAAATATTGACCGTCTTTATTCATTTGCTTCTTCAGCTTCAAAGTAAGGTACTCTTCAACATCTTCATTCCTTTTTTCTTGGTTTATGCTCAAATATTGACCGCCTTCATCATTCATTTGCTTCTTCAGCTTCGAAGTAAGGTTCTCTTCAACATCATCATTCCTTTTTTCTTTGTTCATATTGTATATGCTCAAGTCAGAATGAGATGTTTCATATGCTTTACATTTAGTACGAGAGTACATCTTCATTGATTTTTTCTTTGTTCATATTGTATATGCATATGCTTGAGTTTTTGGATTAGATTTTGGTGTGTCATTCACATTATTATACATGTATAAATTTCAGAAGTTGTAATGGATCGAAGTTGGATGAAAGCCAATAGATTAGATCCGGTTTATGAGAACGGAGTTTGTGAATTCCTTGAATACGCTGATAAACATCTTCCCGGCAATGATGGTATCTTTTATTGTTCTTGTGTTGTTTGCGCTAATATCAATAGAAATACACAATCACCTTTGTTGTGATGGTATATGTCAAAATTATATAATATGGACGTGGCATGGTGAGGTGGATAATAAGGAAAGTCGGGCGTCACAAAGTCAAAGAGTGGAGGAAGATGAATATATGGAAGATCACCTAGAGGATATGTTCCGTGATATTGGGGAATCTTCTTTTATGAATGCTCATATTTATGATAATTTATGTAGTGATAAAGACACCCCTTTATATAAGGGATGCACAAAGTTCACACGATTACTTGAATTGCTACAACAAATGTTACCAGAAGATAACAAATTGCAGGATCGTTGCTATGAGGCAGAGAAGATATTGTGTCCACTGGGTCTGGAGTATATCAAGATACATGCTTGCCCTAATGATTGCATATTATACCGGAAAGAGTATGAAGACTTGTTTCAATGTCCAAAATATGGTGTGTCGCGTTACAAGCTGAAGGCTAGCAATGGTGATGACAATGATCACTATGACAATGTTAGTAGGAAGCATCCTCCTGCTAAAGTGTTATGGTACTTGCCAATACTTTCACGATTAAAGAGACTTTTTGCTAATTCGAATGATGCAAAGAATCTTAGATGGCATGCAGATGAAAGGATTCGTGTTGGAAACATTCGCCATGTAGCTGATTCTTTGCAATGGAAGAAAATTGATTCATTGTTTTCGGATTTTGGAGTCGAGCCAAGAAGTCTTAGGCTTGGGCTTGCCACCAATAGAATGAACCCCTTTGGTAATATGAGCATTAATCATACTTTGTGGCCTGTTCTTCTCACTATTTACAACCTATCTCCTTGGTTGTGCATGAAGCGCAAGTATATACTATTAAGTATGATGATTTCTGGTCCACGACAACCTGGTAACGACATAGATGTTTATCTTAGTCCATTAATTGATGATTTACGACTCTTGTGGGATGAAGGCGTTGAAGTTGATGATGCATATTCTGGGGAAACATTTACTATGCGTGCAATGTTATTTTGCACAATTAACGACTTTCCGGCTTATGGTAACTTGGCGGGATACAGTGTCAAAGGACATAAAGCGTGTCCTATATGTGAAGATGATACTTGTTATCACCAACTTGAGTTTGGAAAAAAGACCGTTTACCTTGGGCATCAAAAATTTCTAAAATCGGGTCATCCTTATCGTAGATTGCGAAAGGCTTTTAATGGAGAGCAAGAGTTTGGTGAGGCTCCTAAGCCTTTAACCGGGGATGAAGTTTATCAACGGCAGGAATACATTAATGTTGTCCTTGGGAAGAGAGAAAAAGAAAAAGGTGGGAAGAGAGAAAAAGAAAAAGGTGGGAAGAGAGGAAAAGAAAAAGGGGGCAGTTGCGAAAAATATATGGAAAAAGAGGTCCATCTTCTTTGATCTTCCATATTGGTCAAGTATTGATGTTAGACATTATCTTGATGTGATGCACGTGGAGAAAAATGTGTGTGATAGTTTGATTGGCACACTTCTAAACATTCTGGGCAAGACTAAAGATAGTAAGACTTCCTGTCTTGATATGGAGAAGATGGGTATACGAAAACAGTTGGCTCCAATAGAGAAAGGAAAAAGAACTTATCTGCCTCCAGCATGTCACACTCTATCTAAAAAGGAAAAGAAGATGTTCTGCGAGTGTTTGCAAGGTATTAAAGTTCCGCAAGGTTATTCATCAAACATCAAGAAACATGTATCAATGAAAGATCTTAAGTTAATTGGTTTAAAATCTCATGATTGTCATGTATTGATGCAACAACTTCTACCCGTGGCTATCCGTGGGATCCTTCCAAAAAATGTGAGAGTAACTATAACGAGATTGTGTTTATTCTTCAATGCCATATGTAATAAATTTCTTGATTTCAAAAAATTGGATGAATTAGAAGATGAGGCTGCCATAATCTTGTGTCAATTGGAGATGTATTTTCCGCCATCATTTTTTGACATTATGGTTCACTTACTTGTTCATCTCGTAAGAGAAATCAGAATTTGTGGTCCAGGTTTTTTAAGGTGGATGTATCCAATAGAGCGATATATGAAGATCTTTAAAGGATATACAAAGAATCATCACCGACCGGAAGCTTCGATTGTTAAAAGGTACATCACAGAAGAAGCTGTTGAGTTTTGTACAAACTATTTGTCGGATGCAGATTCTATAGGAATTCCAAAGTCTCGTCATGCTGACACAGACGGAAGAGGTATTTAAGGTCTAATGTTAGGTCAATGGCTCGGGATGTAGTTATTCAATCACATTTCTATATATTGAATAATATAGATGAGGTTCAACCTTTCTTAGAGACTCACAAAAGACTTATGAAGAAAAAATATCCCCGAATGAATGACAAGTTGTTGTTGATAGAGCATAACAATAGATTCATGGATTGGTTTAATAAAAGTGTATCTAATGATCCTAGTGCATCCGAGATACTTAGATGGTTGTCGTACGGGCCAAAATTTTGTGTCATTACCTAGAGTGCATACGACATTAGTCATTATACATTTTATACAAAATCAAAAGATGATCGTAGTACAATGCAAAATAGTGGGGTTATGGTTGAAGCCTAATCGATGTATTTCTCTAGTTCGAAAGATAAGAATCCAGTATTGGCAACTACTGCGTTTTATGGTGTCATTGATGAGATTTGGGAGATTGATAATGTTATTTTCAAAGTGGCTTTATTTAAACGCAAGTGGGTTCCTAATAATAGTAATGGTGTAGACATTGATGACTTAGGATTCACCCGGGTCGACCTTGGCAAGGCATCTTTTAATACAGAACCATTCATCATGGCTTCTCAAGCAAAACAAGTTTTCTATGTTTCCGATCCATCGGACAAATCGGGGAAATGGTCAATCGTTCTCCAAGGAAAATACATTCCTCTTAGTGATGAAAGTCTTGATATTCCGTCCACACCTTCTTACACAACACAAGTTCCTACCTCATATGATGAAGTTGATGGAGATACCGTGCATGCTATACGACTCGATCATGAAGAAGGCATATGGGAAAGTTAACAAGTACGTAATTTATTATTTATTCATAATATATTAATTGTATGTTATAGTTTAGAAGTGTTTTTACTAACAAGTATAATTATTTGAAATCATAGGTATTTTGAGTCCAGACACCAGGCCAGGAGACAAGACACCAAGAGACAAGATACCAATACACCAAGTTACAATTATGTGAAGTTATGTAATGTGTGTAAACTGTAATATGGTATATGTGATATTTTATTTATGTAGGTTGTTTGTTCTGATAAACTGTAATCTGGTGTATGTGATATTATGAATATGATACGATTAATATTATTATGAAAACATTATCACAAAATGTGAATTGTATTTTTCTGTTGTGCTGAGATATGGAGAACAATAATACAGGTAAAAAAATGGGATTAATTATAAAAACAGGATCATATTTGTTAATTTTGCAGAAACTTTAACGATGGTTATATTTCATAACCGTTATAATATCTGGCGCGCTGTCCAGGAAAAAATAAATATCAAAACTACGCTGCTGGGAATCGAACCAAGGACAATTATATTTATTACAACGGTGTATTGTAAAACCGTTGTGATATTTAGCGCGCTTTCCTGTTTATTACAACGCCTACAAGGCCGTCATTGTAAGTATCATACATACAACGACAATCTACATAACAACGCCCTCGCCCGCGTCATTATATGTCATTCCCAACCGTTGTTAAATGGGTTTCTCGTAGTAGTGTGTATACAAGATGTTCCAAGACACTAAGAACTAGATCAAAACAATGATCTCAAAATAATCTCCACAACGGAAGTCTTGCCATCCCAAAAGCCAAGATAAGTAAGGATAATTAAACAGCCTTATCCTTACCCTTCGCGGAACCTGAAGCACCTGTAATATAATCAACAACATGGGGTGAGATATTAAATCTCAGTGAGTTCCCTATCTTATAGATTCTCTCGGCTTTACAAAGTTCTGTCATCCTAACCCAAGTCAAAGGGGAAGGGAAGTGACCTTGAGTACTCACGCTCACACTATATGAATACATGTCATGAGTCTGTTAACTCAAGATTTTATCACTAATCGGTTACCTTACCAAGGCATCCCCTTTTTCCATCCGCTTCTACGTCTAGAAGTCGACCCGAGTCATGGATCCTTGTAATCTACTTGACATACGAAATGGATTTGGGAACATCGGCCTGTTAACCGTGAACCGTCACTTCTCATAGCCTGTTAACCATCACAAGTCTCTACCCATAGGTTCCATTCGTACTACACGCGGGAATCAAACCTGCCAAGTAGTTATGCATACGTTTCAGAGGAGCCCGTTACTCATGAAACTGCATCTCAGGGGAAATGGTTACGATTACGTGATCAAACGCACAACCGTGATTGTATTCAACAATCACAAGGCCACATTCGCCTTTAGGCCTCTTTGCCTTTTCTCATTACTTAACACAGTTACACATGATCCATACTAGTGTATTATTCTTTTCTATACCATTCAGTACTGGACACACGCCTCGACCTCTTCTGCACGAGCGTCGTCAATAAGTTATTCATCAATTTCCTAGCTTATTACTAGGTTCCAATATAGTTTCATAGTAAGGTTTCCTCACTCTACTTATTCCATATTTTAACATGCATTTACTCTCAATCATGTTTAACATCAGCATTAGGCAAAGCATATTACAATTGCACATTTTGAATTACATATAATAATTCCATCATAAGTTATACAAAAGCATATTACAATTGTATAATAGAATCACATATAATGATTTAATTACAAGTTATATGACCCTTAGGTTCCCTCCGATTTATTTAATCGGGCACCGAAAACAATATTTTTCACCTTTATCAGGTAGTACATTTCCATAGCTTTCCATCGGTACCAAGAACACCTCGATCGGAAGCACGGTTCAAAAGATATTAATTTTCTAAAATATTTTTCAAAACACAACAGTGGTAATCGGTTACCTTATATAGAGTAACCGGTTACTCAATCATTTTTCAAAACAGAACCAAAAACTTCAATAGGGTAACCGGTTACTCAATATAGGGTAACTGGTTACTCTGAAATAGAGCCAAAATGAGAGTTTGAGACACTTTTGGGTAACCGGTTACCTTATATAGAGTAACCGGTTACTCTGTCCATTTTTGCGTAAAAACACCATTTTTCCTGCAAGTAACCGGTTACCTCGTATAAAGTAACCGGCTACCACTGAGTCTGAGACCTAAAAACCTGTTATTTTCAGCATCAAAGCCCAATGGAACCCATCAAAATTCATGGGAACATCATAATAAGCATCAAACATCCATATTTCATACAACCCACACATATTATGTGTTCTATTTTGGATTTCAACCATAGCAAACATCATTTAGCATGATTAAATCAAATTTCACCATTTTTACTCAATTATTAACCTAAGTTTCTATACTTAGGGTTCTAACTAGAACTCACCACAAGCAAGATGAAGAAGATGAAGAAGATGTTGGGTTGAATGGATGAAGAAGAAGAGATGATGATCCAAGCTCTTGTTCTTCTCTTCCAAGTTTCTCTCTTTTTCTCCTCTTGCTCTTCCTTCTCTCTCTCTTTCTATCTTTTTCCAATTTTGTTTCTATTGTGGTACAAGCGTGGAAAAAGGAAATGATATAGAGAATTCCAATTAGTTAGAAACACTACTAAATGTCCAAAACACCTCTATAGCACAAAAAGCTAAATACCTCAAAGTCAGATAATATTAATTTGATCTGCTCTGAGCTCATCAGTTTACTCTAATTATCTTATCCAATAAATGCTCAGAGTACACCGGAACCCAGTTGACCATACTTAATATTATCCAGAGCAAAATAACTTGCGGGGTATTACAATCATCTTAGAAACGACCTTCTGAACAAAAATATATTATTAAACATTACACTGAATCCTATAAAGAATCTAAAGAGAAAAGAAAACTACAAAGAAAATGGTGGAAGAAATTTTAACAAAATAGGATAATGGGTCAAACCTGAAATCCATTTCAGCTACCCATGTGAACGTGGACGCATTTCTTTTCAATTTGAAACCGAGATGAAAGGAATGTTAAAAACAGAAGCTTTTGGTAATGCACTGAATGAAGTTATTTTATTCCATAATCTAAGGCTCATATATAGCCAAATACATAAACAGATATTAGAAAGGAACTGCCACCCACGATTTTCACTATTTTCTAGCATGCACTGTGCGTGGGGAAGTTACAGAGCCATCTCCTAACAATCAGCTAAACCTAAGACCAAATCAGAATGAATAGAAAGACGAATTCTAAATAAGCAGATTCATAATATATCTAACATTCCTTCCCTTAAGCTAAGGCTCCTGCACTTAGCTTACATTTGAAATTTCAGTCATTCCAAGCAGGCTGCGAAGCTTTTCAAACTACTCCAGTTTTATTGGTTTTTTCATGATGTCTGCAATTTGATCTTGTGAATTGCAGTAGTTCAACTCCACGACTCCATCATTAACCAAGTCTCTTAGGAAGTGGAATTTTACATCAATATGCTTGCTTTTGCTATGGAATACTGGATTCTTGGACAATTTTATAGTAGAGTTGTTGTCACACATAATCAATGTCCCTGAGCTCTCTTCAACACCAAGTTTTTCCAGCACCCTTCTGAGCCAAACACAATGACAAGCACACAAAGCTGCTACTATATATATTTTGTTTCCGTGGTAGAGAGAGCAACCACAGACTACTTTTTTGATGACCAAGAAATAGCTCCTGATCCTAACATAAATACATACCCAGATGTACTTCTTCTATTGTCAAAGTCTTCGGCATAATCACTATCCGTAAAAGCCATGAGTCTCAAACTTCCTTTTCCTTTCTTGTAAAATATTCCAAACTTAGTTACACCTCTTAAATACCTTAATATTCATTTTGCTGCAAGCCAATGTGACATAGTAGGACTGGACATGAACCTGCTAATCAGACTGACAGCATACATCAAGTCAGGCCTAGTTACTGTCAATTACATGAGACTCCCTACTACTTGCTTGAATAAAGTCTCATCCTTGTGCAAGTTTGTGCCTGGCACTATTGGATTCTTCACTGCATTGTTGTCCCCCATACCGAACTTTGCTAATAGTTTAACTTCTATTCCGAGAAAATGCTTCATTTTCCCCAAATCAGACATATCAAACTCCAACATCATTGAATTTTTAAATTCGTCACACATTGCTTTATCATTTCCAGTAAAAATTAAGTCGTCAATGTAAAGACTTACTATCAATGTTTTAACTTCTTTTGACTTTGTGAACAATGTGTGCTCATCGGGGCATCTCTCAAAGCCTTCTCGTGCAAAGTAAGCTTCAATTCTGCTATACCAAGCTCGTGGCGCTTGTTTGAGGCCATATAACGCCCTTCTCAGCCGATATACTTTCTCTTCTTCTCCTTTCTTTATGAATCCTTTAGGTTGTTGTACAAACACTTCCTCCTTGAGTTTACTGTCAAGAAATGCACTTTTCACATCAAGTTGAAAGACCTCCCAACTAAATTGAGTTACTATTGCAAGTATTATACGAATAGTGTCTAACCTTGCCACTGGAGCAAACACTTCAGTGTAATCTAGTCCATACCGTTGTGCATACCCTTTTGCCACCAATCTTGATTTGAACTTTTCCACCTTCCTCTCTTCGTTAAGCTTAGTTTTAAACACCCATTTGACTCCAATAGGTGTAACTCATTTAGGTAGCGTAGTAAGTTCCCAAGTCTGATTCCTTTCTATGGCTTCAATTTCTGCTGACATTGCTTCTCTCCATTTTTCGCTTTTCACCGCTTTTTCAAATGAAATTGGGTCATTTTCAGCTACCATCATCATTACACTTAGATTTTCTTCTTCAGACAATCCTTCTCCTGTTTCATAATTCTCCAACCAAGCAGGTGCTCTTCTTTCCCGTACACCCCTCCCTGCAGCTAATTCTCTATGTGTATTAGAATTTTGCTCACTTGGAGGTGATTCTGTTCCGCTTCCTGAACAAGACTCTGTTGGAATGTTGTTTGAGTTAGTGGACCTGCTTCCCGACCCACTTTCTTCTTCATTTTTATCACTTTGATCTTCCCATGCTAATGCATCTTGCTTCAATTATTCTTTTGTTCTATTCTAATTCCAACTTTCTTCTTCTTCGAATACAACATCTTTGCTAACTATGATCTTCTTTGTGACCGGATCATAAAACCTCCATGCCTTAGACTCGTCACTAACTCCTAGGAAGACACACTTTATACTCTTATCATCCAGCTTACTCCTCGTTTGGTCAGGTACATGAACATGTGCTACACATCCAAAAATTCAAAAGTAATCTACCACTGGTTTTACACCACTCCATGCCTCTTCTGGGGTCTTGTTTTCAAGTGCTGTTGTTGGACACCGATTCTGAACATGTACACACCATCTCACAGCTTCAGGCCAAAAGGATTTAGGAACTTGTTTCTCATTTAGCATAGAACGAACAACATTCATAATTGTCCTGTTCTTCCTCTCTGCAACCCCGTTTTGTTGAGGAGTGTATGCTGCTGTTAGTTGTCTACTAATGCCATGTGATTAACAAAATTCTCCAAACTCATTTGAGGTGAATTCACCACCCCTGTCAGTTTTCAAACAGGTTATGTGCACACCTATTTCCTTTTCCACATAAGTCTTGTAATTTTTTAATGTAGCAAAAGCTTCTGATTTCTCATGTAAGAAATAAACCCAAGTTTTACGAGTAAAGTCATCAATGAAACTTAGGATATACCCCTTGTCACTGTTTGAAGATGGTTTAATAGGACCACAAATATCCAAGTGTACTAGCTGAAGTTGTTTTGATGCTCTCCACGAACTCCTCCTTGGTACAGGCTCTCTTTGTTGTTTTCTTATTAAGCATGTTATGCATATCTTCTTTGGAAGCTGTAAACGTGGCAAACTAATCACCATTTTCTTGTGAGAAAGCATTTTAAGCCCATTGTGGTTCAAATGCCCAAAATGATAGTGCCACTTATGAGCCTCCTTTTCGGATATATCTTCAGCTTGTAGGCACTTAGAGTCATTTGGTGCCATGGAGGCCAATAGATAGAACATTCTATTCCCACTCATTTCAGTTTGCATAATCACGCCCCTCCTAGGATGAAATACTTTGCAGACGCCATCTTGAATTAGGATGGCCAACCCTTTCTCTTGAAGTTGCCCTACACTTAACAGATTGCTTTTAAGCTCAGGAATATAGTAAACATTAGATATTACCTGAGTTATCCCACTCAATTGTATCCTTATACTCCCTTTTGTAGCCACTTCCATCCTTGTATTATTTCCAAGCTTCACTGTTTGATTGAATTCTTCTTCCAAATCTGAGAACCAATATTTGTTTCCCGTCATATGATTGCTGCAACCCGAGTCAAGGAACCATATCTCTTCTTTATTTATGTGGTGAGGCACTTCATAGGACATCAGCAAGAGTTCTTCTTCTTCCTCGGCGTAATTTGCATTCTTTTCCCAGTCAGGACATTCATATTGGAAATGTCCCAACTTATGACATTTGAAGCATTCAACAATTGCTTTATTTAGAGGTTGCCTTCCTCTCCCTCTACCACGTCCTCCTCTAAACACACCTCGACCTCTTCCTCTGCTTGGCCTATCTTCTTGGGCCACTTTCAGCACATGTGCTTCTTCTTGGTATCCCTGCATCCTTTGTTCCTGAACCAGTAGACTTCCATGCAATTCATCAATGCTCAAGGTACTTAAATCATTCGACTCCTCTATTGAACAAACAATGTAATTGAATTTGGAAGTCAATGATCTAAGTACCTTATTGACCACTGAGCTCTGCTCCATTGTCTCACCATTTGATTTCATTTTGTTTACCACAGTTAGGGTTCGTCCTAAGAAGCTGTCTACCTTCTCTCCCTCTTTCATAACCAGTAGCTCGAACTCTCTCCTCAATGCTTGTAGTTATGCTCTTCTCACCTTTGTGGACCCTTGATATTTTTGTTTCATTTGAGTCCTAAATTGCCTTCGATTTCCCTTTGTCAAGAATAGTTTCCAGTATTTCTCTATCAGTTGCCGGGAACAAAAAGTTCTTGACTTTCAGATCTTTGAGCTTTGCCTCCTCCACAACCTTCCTTTGTGCTTCACTTGTTAATGCCGTTCCGATTGCTGGTGCGGGGATACCTTCGTCCACCAGACTCCACATCTCCTTGCTTCTCAGAAAGTTTTCCATTGTCATTGACCAGAAGTCATAATGACCATCAAACTTTGGAATAGCCGGTTGCACAAACTTATCTGAGGTTGCCATTCTAGTCTCTCTGTGTTTAACTCACACTCACACTTTCTGGACCAGGCCCCTTGTGGAGCTCTGATACCAATTGTTAAAAATAAAAGCTTTTGGTAATGCACTGAAGGAAGTTATTTTATTCCATAATCTAAGGCTCATATATAGCCAAATACATAAATAGAAATTAGAAAGAAATTGCCACCCACGATTTTCACTAGCATGCACTGTGAGTGGGGAAGTTACAGCAAACTATCTCCTAACAATCAGCTAAACCTAAGACCAAATCAGAATAAATAGAAAGACTAATTCTAAATAAGCAGATTCCTAATATATCTAACAAGGAAAAGCTGGATTAGGAAGAAAACGTTATTCATAAACACAAACACGTGAAATTAAAATTATTTATTCATGACATTTATAACATGAAAGATGTATTTTGGTGACTCACCTTGAAGTAATAATACTCATTCGATGATTTTGTCATTTACATATATTTTGGTGTGAGAAATCTTACTTCACTCTCTCCCTTTCTTCCTCTCCAAATTGTCTTCAAATAACGTACAGTCATTGATATACAGTTCTTTAAGAGAGGATGGCAACTCCCCCTTTTCCGGCAGCGACTTGAGCTTGGATGCGCCATCAATATAAAGTGAATGGAGAGAGGTGAGATGTTGAAGCCACAATCCATCCAAGCATTATATATCTTCAATATCGTAGATCCGTAAGGAAACAAGATTAGTGGGTAAAAGTGGAACTTGCCTTTCCATCGGCTCATTCACAATATCATCACCCAAAAGCCACAAATCTGAAAGAGAAGTGAGATGTTCCTAAGTTGTATTCCACCAAATCCTTCCAACTGTGTCAATTGACAGTTCCCGTAAAGTGATAGGCAAATCATCTATGGAAAACAATTGCAGATTTGGAAGGCTACGAATAGACATTTTTTGAAGGCTAGTTAGAGTCTTTATTGATTCAGGTAGAGAACATAACTCCTCACACCATTCCACACTTCAATCAGCGAGGTTAGGAATGGGCGATCCTCTTAGGAAAACTGACTCTAGTTCATCGCAACTTCGTATCCTGATGGTTCTAAGAAACAAGATATTTTGTTTCAATGAATCTTCTGCAATTAATATGGATTTTAAATGTTTACAATTTTGAATAACTAGACTTTTGAGGACGGGGAGAGAGCACAAGGTAAATGATGTCATTGAATTACAACTATCGTATATTTGCAAATCCTCAAGTGATGTATAACTGTGAATAGAATCAGGAGAAAGGAATTCCAAATTCTCACAACCCTCAATTTTGAGAGATTGTAATGTTTTGGGAAGACCGTCTTTAGGAAAGGATCTTAGAGTTGGAATGTTTTATAAGGTCATCTTTTGAAGAGAATTAGAACTAAACATCAATTAGCTGAATATGTCAAATGGCAGGCATGTATCATGTGAATGTCTTGAATCCATCAATAAGGGACAATTATCTAACCTAAGGTCAACAAGGGAAGGAAGGTTGTTGGGTGTCATCCCTTGGAGTTTGGGACAATTTTCAAGTGACAATCTTTCAAGGTTAGGAAGGTTGATCGGTATGTTTTCTTTTAGTTTTGGATAGTCTTTTAGTGACAAGCGTATAAGACTAGGAAACTCTGTAGGTGTACCTCCAATGAACTTCCATTCCTCCCACTCTGTAGATGTACCTCCAATCAATTTCTATTCCTCCCACTCTGTAGATGTACCTCTAATCAAATTCCATTCCTCCCACTCTGGCATATTTTCAAAGCTTAGAGTCTCTAAAGAGGTAAATGGTTGAAATGAAGCAAAACAACTTCCATAGAACGCGATATCAACACTCTTTATGGATTCCATCCCACTAATAAAGAGTTCTTTAAGATTACCTAGTTTCCCTAGGGATGGAAGCCTTGAACAATTTTTACATTCCGAGATCTTCATACACACCATGTTGCTAAGAAAAGGTATGTCCAACCAATTTGGTAATTTGTCTCCACCATATCGAGAGATGGTCAGACTCTTCAAATTTGTCGATGGACGTAGACGTTCCAATACAACATTTTGTATTTGTGAGTTTTAAGGAGTAATGTAAGACCATCCTAGTTCCAACTCATCAATTTCTTTTTTCATCTCCATGTTTGCTTGAGAAGTATGAGATGGATCAGTTACATTTTCAAGTTGTGAGATGGAAAGGCTTCCTTGGAGATGGGGATATTTTCCAAGATCTTCAATCTTCAATCCAACGTCCTTAACGCTGCTCACAACAAAGTCTGACAATGTTTTAGATTTTTTAATTTGGAAATTTGTGTCGGCATTTTCTTCAATTTAGTGCCTCTAATGTCAAAGTGGCGTAGTTTCACCAATTTCCCCACGTCTGCAAATTATAAAGCTTGCATATTTCTGAAGGAAGCCATTTAATCTGAGTTCGTGAGAGATTCAAGTATCGTAAATATATCAAGTTTCTAATAGAGTTGGGCAATTCAGTCATACTTTTTAAGTGTGAAAGTGACAACACGTGTAATTGTGTCATTGTCAACAACAAGTCAGAAAATAACTTCGACGACATGGAATTTTCACAAGCCCATGAAATTTGCAATGGCATGGGCAGAAAAGTTCATAGACCTTTTAATCCACATATTTTTTCAAATTTATTGTTTGAGGAGTATTCAAATCTATTGAACGACAAGTGTCGCACCCTTTTCTCTACCCTTTCATCAGGTTTATGATTGTCTAGCCTAATGCAATATGGAGATGAAGTTGTCATAGCTAAATCATTGATGATGTCATGCATTTCAAAGCACACTTTCTCATCACCAATGAACTTTTTTGACTCATCATCAATGGACCATTGACATATCAGAGACCTCCACACCAGCTCAACAAAGTATTCTTCGGCTACTTTTTCCCAACTTTCCTCACTTTTCAGCTGAGGTATTAAGCCTTTTACAATCCACAACTGAATCACCATCTTTTTGGTTAAAATTGAGTTCTTCGGAAAAATTGAACAATAAGCAAAGCATCCCTTTAAATAACCTGGGAGGAAATGATAGCTCAATAGTAGAGATGGTTGCACCTCATCATTTGTCTGTTCCCAAATACTGCTCTTTAATACATCACTCAAATGATCCGGTGACAATTTGGTGCGAAGAATAGGCCCCAGTGTTATTACAGTTAATGGTAAGCCACAACATTTTTCGGCAATTTGTCTACCAATTATTTCTATATTAAAATGTTGTTGGTAGTTTGTTTCTACAAATGCATGTCTGGCTAGTAAAGTCCAGGAATCTTTAGTTTTCAAAGATCCTAAATGGTGGACATGAAGAGATTTATGCCTCGGTAGTGCAACTCTTCCATCTCGAGTTGCGATGATGATCTTACTTCCTATTTGTCTAACATTAAAAATATCACTTAGACTATTCCAATTAACATAGTTTTCATGCGACATATCATCCAATACTAACAAAAGCTTTTGATTACTTAAAGTTTGTTGCAATTGAACTTGGAGTTTAGCAATGTTAGTTTCTGTAATTGTTCCTGAACCTAAAGTGGCAGATTCAAGAATGGTTTTAGTAACTGTGACAACATCAAATTTTTTGGGAATATGTGACCACCCTCTCACCTTAAATTTCTCCTTTACATCATCATCATTGTAAAGGAGTTGAGCTAGTGTTGTTTTTCCTAACCCTCCCATGCCCACTATGGATATCACTCCTATTTTATGTTCACTATCACAACCATCCTCTAACAGTAACTCTTTAAGTTTCTTTTTATCATCCTCTCTTCCTTTAATTTCATATTCATTTACCAAAAGAGGACTCGTAGGCGTTCCATTCCTAACAAAGCTGGAATCACCTTCTTGCAATACAGGATTTGGGATTTTCTATATGCACAAATAGGAAAAATATTCTCTTCACGTTTCTAACATCTAACATGCAAGATTCTCTTCACAAGTAGAGGTGGCAAAGTGGGCGGCCCACCCCGTTTAGACACGCCCCGTTTAAACCCGTCCCAAAACGGGGTGGGGTGGGGCGGGGCGGACCAACTTAGGTGTCCGAGCTCAAAATTCAAGTCTGTCCCGTTTACTAACGAGTTGGCGGGTTGGCGGGTCGACCCGCTAATTTTTTATTTTACAATTTGATTTACTACATAATTTACAAAATTTTTATTTATTACCAAAAAGGTCGAAAAAGATTTTTTAAACAATGCATAATAGAACTTCAACATGTCTTAAGTCCAAATAGTTGAAAAAATAAAATAAATAAAGACCAATTACAACAAAAAAAACTAAATAAACTCAAGCACAATAAAAATCGTATCAAAATAAATAAATAAATAAACAATACATATCATCCTAATCCTATTTAAAAACTAACTACTAATTACTAAAAGAACCCAATTAAGAATTTACAAAAGACAAACAATGATAACAATTACACTGCAAAAAACATCACAATGCATAACATAGTAGTGTATAAAATATCAACAACTGACTTTCTCACGGTTTACATCATATAGACTCTTATATTGACTGATTCCTTAATAGTTAAATCCTAAATTTGTCACACGTATACACTATTTTTAAAGAAAACATGTGAGCTAATGTTTGACAACTTAATAATTCAGCATGCCATACAATTGTTCTTTTATTTCAAGTTTTTCCAATCAACACATGTATTAGAAAGTTATAGCAAGAACGTTACAATTATAATTCAATTTATTTGTATAATACTTTATAATACAATTCAATCAACATAATCCTAAGAAAAGAGTGTTATTTTTATAGTTAAATTTGTTTTTAATTCTAAGTAAAAACAAATAAAAAGTTTTTACAAAAAGCTCGTGGGCAAAACCCGCTCTACCTCGGCTCGGCCCGCTTTTTCAAGCGGGTTAGGCGGTGCGGGCCAACTTAAAGTATCGAGCCGAAAACCTCAGCCCACCCCGCTAAAAATGGCAGATCAAATGGGCCGACCCGGCGAGCCTGACTCGTTTTGCCACCTCGATTCATAAGACATATAATCGAAGTCATTCGTTCAACTCAAATATAAATAAAAGTAATAAAGACAATGAAGGCATGATTTTCAAATGGTATATTTGCTATAGAAGTTGATTAAGTAGCTTATTGTTTGTGTCCATTACTTTTTATTCCTACTGTCAATCAAGAATAATGTGAAAGCAAAATATCTGTACAATTTTATTCGTTAGGTATCAAGTGTCTTGTCCCTATGCCACTAAGAAATTATTTCTTGTTCACATTTTGAAATGATATGATTCAAAAATGGAAAGGTTTTATATTTTAGTATGTGAAATTTTGTAGGATCCAATTCCAAATATTCACAAGACAAAATTAATTTAACATTTAAACTTATTTTAAAATTGTTAAATATATATATAAAAAAAATAGTATTAAATGGTTTGATGTACCAAACTCTAAAGTATCAATTGTTTATATTAAATGTAAATATTTTTTAAAACATTAAACTTTTTAACAAATGAATGTTGATAAATAAAACATTAAATACATTTATTTAATCTATATAATAAACTAAATTATATCAGCCTAATGTGCCTTGGACTAATATTGGTAAGATGATATCATTCATCACTTATCAATTAATTTTCTGATTTTTCTAGGCCATGAAGTTAACATATTACATTGTATTGTAGATGATAACATGTTTTCTCAGTCTTATGATTCGTGTCGCTCATCCAATTGTCGATGACAAAGTTAGTAGTAACTGTTGCACAAACACCTTGGTCTGAGGTGAGAGATAATTTTCACTTTCAGTTCATCTTGCACTAATTTTGCACATGTCATCTAACTATTTCTTAACTTGAACTCCTCGGGGAGGTTTCGATACAAATGTTGTATTTGTTGCAAACATCTTAGAGAGCTCAGCACCAGTGATTGCTGGGAAACAGTGTTACAACATTTCAGTATTGACAAAGACTGCTGATGGAGATGGAGGTGGAAAGCACCAGCTGATTACAACATATGTAAAGGATGGAAAATAATACATTTGTAGAGTTGTTATTTTGCATGTAAATTTTATTCTTAAGTAAGCAAGCACTTGGAGTTTTAATTTATAGTATTTTTTAACATGCTCTTTAATTCAAAATTTCAAGTTGTTATAAGTCATTTAAAAAGCACTATAATATGAGAAATTATTTGTTGGAAGAAACCAGCCTCTTAAAATGGTTACAATATTTTATTAGAAAGTGTGTTGAAAAGAGTGTAATTTGTTCTTTATATATGGAAAAGTTGTGTTAGTAGCATTTTTTATTTTATTAAGGAGGCATAAAGGAAATCCTAACTCAGAAAACAAGTGGTAAGGGTTGATCAAAATATTGTCAAAATATGCAACTCTTTGGGATATCTATGTAGTCTGATAAACAAGTGGCAACAAAAGCATATATGCACACCATGCATTAAACAAGAAGAATAAAAAACTAAAAGGGAGAATTAAAATTTTATTTTCTTCAAGTTTTAGAAGCTGGGCTGAAATTAATATATAGGCCCAAAGTAAAGGAGTTTGTATTTGTTAGTGTTAATTTCTCTAAAAAAATGCAATAGTAAAGTCATTTTAACTAATTGAATATAATCAAATATTTAAACCGTATCATCCTCCCTCAAAATAGAATTTGACACATCTTTGATAACATAGGTACATCAAAATACTTAGTTTTTAAGTGTATTATCATTGTATGTTTCAATTTATTGCATTATTATAAAATTTCTCCAAAATCATTGTCGGGGAAACCATTTTCCATTTATTGGTTATGTGAAAAGTGCAGAGTGGGAACATCAGTGAGTGAGTGAATCTTTGGAACCAACCGATGTTCTTTTAATATTTCACAACAACAACGTGATAATAATGATTGCGTCGATTCTAACAACAACGGTGGTGCCTCCGATGCCTCCGCCGTTGCAAATGATGATTATACTGGTACTGACAGCGACGATGGTTTGGACTGTTAGAAAAAAACAAGGCATAGAAAAAAAGAGGAACACAATCACGACACAAGAATATAATGTGGAAACTCCAAAATCGGAGAAAAAATCACGGCCGTTGTCAATAGACAACCAGAGAATAACACTATGTGAAAATTGTTACAATACATAATATACCCTCAACTAACTCAGGCCCCCAGTACCCCACACCCTCCAAAACTAATATTTAACTACATCTCACAACATTCTAAAACAAGAGTATAAGAGAACAAAGAAAGTCAAATACAAGCTTAAAATTGACTAATATCTAAAAAGTAATGTTATTTGAGTTGGAAAAATGATTTTATTCAAATCTGTTGTTTTAAAATTAACTCATCTGAATTCAACTAAGTTTTGTTAACTCATCTGGATTCACGGGTAGATGTAAACGTATCTATGAGAGGTTATGCTGTAGACTGTTCATTTTAATGTCCATCTTTTGAAGTTAGAGAATTGGTTGTACGATTTATTGTGAGTACGAATCAATGCTTAAAAATTAGTGCATATTATTAGCATATATTTGTAACTATGTCAATGTTAACCAATTGAAGAATGAATTCAAACTTTACAAATGATGATTTGGTAGACATGCGATGTAAATCCAGACAGGACCCGTGCGATAGCACGGGTTTCTTACTAGTATTTTTTAAAACATTAAACTTTTTAACAAATGAATGTTGATAAATAAAACATTAAATACATTTATTTAATTTATATAATAAACTAAATTATATCAATAACGCAATTGATACGTGTTAATTATATTAAATAGATGTAAATTGTTGTTTTAGAATTTAATCCTTAATACATCATTTATTTTGACTTATCTATAAACATCAATACTATTATTCAATCTCTAAGGTTGTGATTGGAGCAACCTATTAAAGTTGTTTTTCACTATTTTTTTTTTTATGCTGAAAATTATACTTATTAAAGTTGTGTTGTTAATTGTCTTGAATATTTGTAGAGATATTATTCACAAATATTCTCATATATAGTTTTCTCATGACATTACTAAAAATCTTAGCAAGTTCGAGATTTTCTTCAATATCATAATTTACTTGATCTTCATAATCTTTATAATTGTTTTCAACTCTATGCTTTGGAGGATTCATAATACCATAAATAATCTTTGGTTGATGAACTACTCCTCCTTTGAAATTCTCCATTTTAAATAGAATAAGAACACTGGAACACACCCAAACAGAACGGAGGTTCTGCTCTGATGCAAAAATATTAATATGACAGATAATATAAAACAAGATGATAAATCATAAAACAAATAAATAGCATAAGATCATTGTTAACCTAGTTCGGTGTAACATCACATACGTCTTGGGGGCTTCCAACCCAAGAAAGGAAATTCATTCTCAATAGTTTTAGTACAAAGTGTCTTAGATGAACAAACCTTGTTTAACTCTCTTCTTCTTAATACTACTCGTGTCTTTCTATTTAGGACTCCCCCTAAATATCAGAATCCCTATCACTTTCTCTCAACCACTAATCTTAGTGATCAATACAGTAATCAGTTTAAAGATTGTTGAATTACAACTCAACTAACAAACCTACCTATATGCCTTTAGATATGTAACTTAGGCGCTAGAGAGGTGCACAAATAACAACATACAATGTCTCAAAAGAGAAATCCTAACATTAAGATCTTCAACTCTTGCGTACAACTCAAATGTTAGGTTTGAGTCTCCTTAAATGGCAATGCAACTTTTGGGCTTTTCTTTAAGATTTGATCACATCCAAATTTGTAGAGGGTTCTGTTTTGATTTCTTTTTTAAACACCTCCAACAAAAAGAATTTATTTGTTTTGATTCAAATTTAAATCTCAAAATAATTAGATTTTATCTTATTCAATCTGCCAAACAAATTTAATTAACACATTGTTAAACGATAGCAGCAAATATGATTGAAAAACAACCAGAATTTTCACTCGAAACAACAATAACCATGGTCAGATGGCAATGACCAGATGTTGCATACATGGTGGAACATTTGACCTTACATCTGTCCACGTAACACAATTCTGAATCTGGAATCAATTAAATAAAATCTTTACTTAATATAAATCACAAATCCAACTTCTCAAGTAAAGAATTCAACATGAAACTCTTGCCAAAACTGAACCACACTTTAAATTAGTTTTAATAGAGATTAAAGATTTTAAAAACAAATCCAATAAGATCTCTTATTGGAAAATAAACCTTCAATAAATATCTTTGCATATTAATTTTAACACAATCTTTAATAAACTAAATCTAAAACAAATATTCCTCAAAGCATATTCAAATAAATCTTTTCTTCAGTGTAAATCCAATCAGATCAAATCTTCTTATTTAAACCAAATCCAAATCTTTTTAATTAAACCATATCCAATAAAATCTTTTGCAACCTTTATGGATTATAAACTAATAAAACATTTTCCAAACTAATTTGGATTAAAAAACTTCTCCTAAAAGTAATCTTTTGAGCATACTAGAATTAATACAGGTTTTCTAACCAGTTATCGAAGTGAATATTTAGTGTAGTAAGAGCAGTCCACACCCCAATATGTCACATAACATGTTCCATACATCTTACACAACAAGTTGCTTACAAGCAAATCTTTACGTCAAGCTAGAACAAACTTAAACCATAACCTCTATAATCAAACATAATCACACTCAGATTTGAACTTGAGGCCAGATGTCGTACACACGCTAGAACATCTTGTCTCACATGTTGCATATTCACCAAAATACATCTTGTACTACCCATCTTGTCCCACATGTTGCATATTCACCAAAATACCTTTTGGAATTTTTTTGGCTAAAACAACTCACAATATGTGTAGGAGAAAATCTTCAAAATATAGCACACCACATCAGAACATACAACAACACCAAAAGCATCAGAGACCATGCAAGGTGGTTGAAAGGTGGTGTTTGCAACATATAAAAAACAAAGCAAGACAAGATCAGACCAGCTCATCTACACATATCATATGCACACAAGAATCACTCCCCATTTTTTCAATAATTTGGCAAAGGCATAGATAGAAAAACCAGAGTAATACTTCCAAGCCAGGATCAGAACAAAAAAAACTGGGATCTATGCCATAGATCAGAACCATTGTTAAAGTTACAGAGCCAATATAGAACCAGGGCTAAAAGAAACTTAATCAAGATAGCAAACAGGGAATGTTGTACTCAACAACAACCAACAACTTCTTAAGAACATTAGATAAAAGCAACATCCTTTCTTGAATCTAATCATTTCATTATCCCCCCCTTAATTTTCTCAAAATGGGAAAGGGGTAACATAAAATTCTATCCCAAAATGGGCACAGGTACTAGATAACAAGAAAACAAGAACATGTATCACAAAACTACAGTAGGAACAATGTTCTTCTTCAAACGGACAGATGTCAAACACAATGTCTGGCACAATGTGTATGACATTGTACTTATATAGCAGTAATAACAAGTTAAGATAAAAAAAGCTCCAACATTTCTCCATCAAAAACCATATTGGTTTTATCAACAGGTCCACAAATGTGTATCACAATAGCAGCCACATCTTTTCCAACATTCAATATCTAACTCAAAGTCAAAACACTTGGGGTAACACCAATCACATCATCACACATAAGAATGTATTTATTTTGAACACTCAAAATATCACAGATTATAGAGGGAACACCAATAGGTGGTTGGATGCCATGAGAATCAACATGTTTAACCAATTGACAAAAACAACATTCTCAACATTCCAAGATAGTATGAGTTCCTACTTGGTACAGAAACCCTGGGAAGCAGCTGTAGATTGCTTCTAATTGCAAACTTAGCATATTACTAAAACCATATTCATCAATAAGGGGGGACAAATGTGTAGGACATCTTTCCCAACAAATAACTTGCAATTGAAATTCAGCAATTCAGGAGTAATACCATCATATTTAACCACAAATTCCTTCATTAACTTAGGATAACCAGATCCAACATTCAACAATGTATTCAAGAACTGAGCATCACTAAGAAGCTTTATAGTAAAAGAATCAACATGTTTCCTAGTTTTCTCAAAAATATATTCTCCAAAAGTCAGATTTGGCTTTGTTCCTATTTGGAAGATATGTTTGGCCAAAGCAGTGGTTATCCCTGAACTGTGATTTATAGGTTCCCAATTAGTTGCACCAATCCTATTCAGAAAAGCATACTTCACACTCAAGCTTCCACTAGAGAGTGAACCTTTCTTGGGTCATTTCTTCACTTGCCCACTAGTTATCTCTTTAGCAATCTTGTCAATATAGGGAATCTTATCAAACCCTACAGACTTACTTTTTCCCAAATAGTCATTAATGATTGAAGAGGAGAACTTTACACACTTTCCTCTATCATACATTTTTCTATACTCCTTGCTTCCTTCTAAAGATTGGTCACATTCTTGTGTTAAGGCCACAATGGCATATCTCCAAATTTCTTTCTTTATGTAAAAACATCCTTCATGAATTTGGGGTAGTTTGACATCTGTTGTATGGTTTTAATAAATGGTATAGTAATGCGAAGTTGTTTATTTGGGGAAAAGATGGTGATGGAATATCTTTCACAACACTTCTTGTTGTACTGAGTTCTTGAATACCATGAGACACCTCTGCATTAGTAGGTGTTGTGTCAGAAGTCTTCAAAGTGTTCGGACTTGATTACAGTTCTCCATTTGTTTCCTACTCAACAATTTACTTTGGAGAAATTTTAAAAAATGTGACCTTTGATGAGCGTCATGTTGTTCAGGAACATAGGCCTAAACCATGAAATCATGACTTGTTGATCAGGAACATATTAATAATAATGCATAAAAAATTGAAAAATTTGGAACCAGCAACACAATAATACTTATAAATGAATAATTAAAAAGAGAAATTAGAGAAAGGTCATAAACACAAACACCAAAACATTTATATGAGAAATCCTAGAGCAATCATTTTCTATATATTTAACTATGTTACAACATAATCTTGATGCAAAGAAATATAACCATTACCTCCAAAGAATCAGAAGAACTCCATGGAATGAGATAAAAATGGAAATGTCTTCTTCAATTGATTATTGGTATGAATGAAGGTTCAATTGAAATGCATTAACATGATCAATTGTGTGTTTGGAGATAGAAGGAATTTGGTAAAGATATTTAATGTCAAGTTTAAGGTGGAATTGTTTCCTCTGAGGGAGACTATATATTGTGTTTTCACAAGACCCTTAAGATAAAGCGAGTATTGAAAAATTAGCCTTATGTTAAGTGCGCCATAAATTTTAATACGAGTACCTATGCATGTGCTTTCTAAAAGTTTTTCTCCAAAATGACCTTTTCACAGATTCTTTCTAATTGAGAAAATTGGTTTAGAACGAGAAATGGTTCAAGTATGAGGGATTTGGTTAGTAGCATTCTTTATCATGTTTTGGTGTGTTTTATTCTAAGTTTTTAAGTATTTAAACTTCGTCTTTGTGCATTCTAACTTTAGTATTTGTGTTTTCTCTAGATTTCAAGTAAAAAGAGCAACTATGATGAATTGGATTCAAAACAGAGCCAAACATATGAAGACTGCTCAAGAAAAGATTCTATAGTACAAAAATCAGAGCATACTATAGTCGGGCCGTAATGTCTATTACTGGTCGTAGTGGGAGACACATTCCCATTCTTTTTATATCGCCATAGTGATGACTAGAGGGCGTTACGCTCAGGCCGTAATGGCTATTACTGGTTGTAGCGCACTAGAAGACTGTTTTGGATCCTCTTTTTTTGAGCTGCTTTTTCTTACCTTTTCAATTCCCAACTATTTCAACAATTGCAAAAGCATCATCTAAGACCATTTACTGAAATTTGTACCTATATTTATGTAATTAAGCCTATAAATACCCTTGTAATATTGAGAAAACATATCTCATTTGCTAGATTTTAGTATATTGTTATTAGTTTTCAGCATTTTATTTTCTGCACTACCGTACCTTCAAAGTCCCCTTGGAGCAATTTTAGTTATATATATATTCACTGCATTTTTAGGTTCTAACCTTTTGTTTATCTATTGTTATGATGAATATGTATCATGTTTCTATTATATTATTATTGAATATATACGAGTAGATCTTTTAGAATTTGATACATCAAGACTCTCGAATCGACAAACTGCATGTAAGTTTTTCTTATACTGATAAATAACGAGAATTCTTGTGTTGTTTTTATATTTTTGTTTTTAAAGTGAAACCTTCACTATGAAGGTAGGAACACATAGACATCAATTACATACGTTGAAAGGATATAATCGGTGTCTGGCTTAGAAATTTGAGCAGTTGATTCTGAAACAATAAAAGTGTCTCAGAATCAACTGAGTAAAACTTTTCTTTTAAATTAGCCTCTAAACAAATATTATATGTTGTGAAAACCAGTAACTTGTGAGTTTAGAGTACGGTAATGCGTCGATGAAAGTGAGCATTACTATCAATTTCTATCATTTTCTACAAAACATAATGATCGTTATAATCATAAATAGAACTTGTATGAGCAAAGTTATTGACAGAAATCAGTCTCAAATTCTTTATTTTTATTATAAAGAAAAACCCAAAGTTTAACTATTTTTCTAGATATTGATCGTCTTAGTTAAACAAAGAATCAATCGAACTCGTTACTCAAAATTGAATTATGTGAATCAATATATTTTTTGTTCTAATTCGATATTGTCGTACGCTTGCAGAGTGCCACTACAACTCCACCAAAAGCTTTAAGACATTATACTACAAGAAAATTATGTTGCAATTGTTAGAGGAGTTTTACATTAGGGAACACTGATACATAGTGTAGGACTAGGCACCTTTGTGAGAGACACACCACTTGTCCACCTAAAACCTTAAGGTGATAGGTGAGTGGGTTCTCCCACTTATAAATGCTCAAGTGTGAGTCCACAATGTTCCCCCTTTTTTATACTTATACCGCCGTTGACACCTTTTTTTGACACCTTTTTTTTTTCAAGGCACCTCTTATTAGGTATTTCGAATACACCTCTTCCTTGGGCATTTCGATTTCAACGGAACACCACTTCCTGGGCATTTTGATACAAGTAAGCCGGTCCCTTTACGAACCAGGCTCTGGATACCATGTTAGGGGAGATTTTCACACTAGGGAACATTGATACATAGTGTAGGACTAGGCACCTTTGTGAGAGACACACCACTTGTCCACCTAAAACCTTAATGTGATAGGTGAGTGGGTTCTCCCACTTATAAATGCTCAAGTCACCACATTCCTATCCAATGTAGGACTATTTCCCCACTTACTCACACTTGCTTATATTATTCCAACAACAGCTACGTGATATAGCCTATAATGCCATGTATCATATATATCTAGAATAATACCATACAAGCATTTTATTTGGTACTGACACACCAAAAGTGCCTAATGGCATAGTTCACATACTTGTCCATTTCTAAACATAAATACAACACATGGCACAAGTCATGGAAACTAGCCAAAATAATAAAACTAAGAATAATATACAATATCCTCAATTGTATACAACAAGATAATACACAGCGGAAAAAGCTTAACTAAGCTTCTCTTGAAACATCTCTGCATTACTCCACTTGTAACTAAACCTGCACCTGAAATATAGCAACTATAGTGGGGTGAGATACATCAAATCTCAGTGAGTTCCCTATCTTATAGGTCCTCTCGGCTTTACAAGGTTCTAACAATCCTAACTCAAGTCAAGGGGAAGGGAAAAAGACCTTGAGTTCACAATCGCACAATCACACACTATATGGAAACATGCCATGAGTTCATCAACTCAAAATATCACTAATCGATAACCGTACCAAGGCATCCCCTTTTCCCGTCCGCTTCTACGTCTAGAAGTCAACCCGAGTCATAGATCCTTGTAAATACTTGGCATACAAATGGATTCGGAATTAAGGGACGCATTATCACCTTAATTCGTCACTTCACATGGCCTCTGATGCCATCACAAGTCTCTACCCGTAGGTTCCATCGTACTATAACATTGGGAATCAAACCTGCCAAGTAGTAATGCTTGCACTTCAGAGGAGCTCAAGACTCATGAAGGCCTCTCAAGGGCAACTCAAAAAGAAATGGTTACGATTACGTGATCATATACATAAACGTGATTGTATTCGACAATCACTAGGCCACATTAGCCTTTATGCCTCTCATGCCTTTAACAATAAAACATAACAAGTACACATGTTCCATACTAGTGTTTCACTCATTCTATACTATTCAAAAAAGGACACACGCCTCGGCCTCTCATGCACGAGTGTTGTCATTAAGTTATCTACTCTAGGCCAGAACTCGTCAATGAATGCACGAGCGTCGCCATTCAGAGTTTCTATCACAATTCTATTCACAACCTAGAATTATAACAATCTAAACTATGCCATTTGTTTTGGGGTAAAGTTTCCTCACTCTTCCTAATTCATATTTTAACATGCATATACGTTCAATCAATTTTAACGCCAATTAGGCAAGCATATGACAATTGCACATTTTGAATTACATATGATAATTCCATCACAAGCTATACAAGGACATACTACAATTGTATAATAGAATCACGCATAATGATTCATCACATAAAACACCCCTTTTTGGGTTCCCTCCGATTAATTTAATCGGGTATCAAAGTCAATACATTTCACTTTTATCCCGTAGGATATTTTCACAGCTTTACATCGGCTATAAATATGCCTCGATCGGATTTACGATCCAAAAGATATGGAATTCAACATATCACATAAACAGTATTTCATTCATTTTCCACCAAGAACGTCTCAATCCGAGTTACGGATCAAAAGTTACGGCATCGGACGTGAAATCGGGAGAGAGACCGCGAAATGATAAAATTCTGCAATCGTGCTGGCCATACGCATATTACCCTGAGCCATACGCGTATTGCCTTGCTCACTCGCCCACCCATACGCGTATTGCCCAAAGTGATACGCGTATGGGCAGAGACCAAAACTCCCTAAAAATTCCACTAACAAACCAAAACGCGTATTGCCTCACTCCATACGCGTATTTCCTACTCCCATACGTGTAATGCCTATAATCCTTCCTTGCCATACGCGTATTGCCCAACCCAATGCGCGTATTGTCTTGCCTGATACGCGTATGGGCAGCGAAACCCAGAATTTTTCCTGCATTGTTCCTGTTACGAATTTCATCCCAAAACCTCTCCAATTCTCATCTAACCACTTCCAAATCACAATATATCAATCCAAATATGTTCCAACATAATTAACAAGTATGCTACGCAGTTTATATCGAATTTCATCAGTTAGATTCATGATTTTATCAAGATTAAATCGTTTTCTCACAATATCCACCTAACTCTAAAATTCATGAAACTCTACAACTAAAGTCTCTATCTAGAACCCACCTGATAATCGAAAAGGAGTTTGAAGAAGATGATGATCCAGCTTCTCACTCTTCTTCCTCTTTCTCCATTTCCTCTCTTTTCTTCTTCTTCTCTTTTCTTTCTTATTTTTCTTATATATATACATAATCATTAATATATAATATAAATCCAGCAGGGGAAAAATATCTCCAATTGATATTTTGTCGTCTCAACCCAATTGATCAATTATTAGAATTACCATAAAATTACTTTCCCGGATTAATAAATATTAATCCGTCTCTTTTAATAAATAATTGATCTCTTCAGAGTTCACTAGTTGCTCTATTGATCACACTTGATAATACTTAAAATACTTAGAATATTCCATTAATCCAATTTACCAAAAATAGAGCACATAGATACTCATCTGATCTCATCTGATATTCAATTGAGCATTTAGATAATACGGGGTATTACATAGCCACATGAAATTCACGTCATTAAAAAAGGGCGTTGCCACATGAAAAACACATCGCAACACTTATAAAATAATAAAAAAAAAAGAACTTCAGCTAGTGTAATTTAAAATTTGTGAAAACTTAGTGACATGAAAAACACGTCGCTACTCAAAATTTAAAATAATTAAAATATAAAATGCAACTTTTCACATGGGGTAAATTTTAAAAGTTTCAAATAATTGTTTGTGACAGGTAGTGACATGAAAGTTACGTCGCAGGCAAATTACTGTTTTGCCACGCTGGCACATAGTGAAAGAAATATCACGTCGTTATTCATTTTAGTAGTGATGTGGAATGCACGTCACTATGACACGCTGTAAACTAATGGCATGGAATCATGTCGCAACCACCAACATGTTTATTAATTTGTTATTAAATATTTTATTCGTTATAAAAAAATCTAAAAATATTTTTTATTATATATATAATTATTATAACCAGAAATATTATAATGTATTATTAATTTAAGTATTTATAATATATTATTAAAACAAAGTATAAAAGGTTATTAAATATTTTTATAAAAAAATATCAGTTTATTGAATATTTTTTATTTCGTATTTTTTATTATTTTATTTTGTTTTAATATGATGTATATGTTAATATTCATATAATATATATGTTTTAAAATATTAATATATATATATATATATATATATATATATATATATATATATATATATATATATATATATATATATATATATATATATCAGTTTATTAAATATTTATTATTTTGTATTTTTATAATTTTTTTAGTTTCTATAAAATATATATGTTAATAATCCGAAAATATATGTTATAAAATAATAAAACACAAGATATAGTTCATAAAATATAATATAAAATTTTTTAAAATATAATATATACTTTTTATAATTTTTTTAGCATTTTTTATATATGTTATATGTTATAAAATAATAAAATAGGATATATGTTGTACAATACTAACACATAAAATGTACTTTTTAAAACATAATATATATACTTTTTAGCATTGTTTTAGTATTATATATATATATATATGTGTGTGTGTGTGTGTGTATATATATAAATGTGCAGAATGAAATATTTTTGATACTATCGTAGTTGGATGTACGATAGAACGTTGTTAGATATCGTTTGACCGAACCTCTATTGAAAAGCTCGGATATGCATAAATGTACACAAACGTATGATAATGAACACAAATTGTCCAACAGCTATCAATCACAAACAATTGAATGCAACGTTATACGTAGAGCTTCTTCCCAACGATCAAAACACATAAAAACACAATAAAGCAATTTATCGAACACCTTGTGTGCAATCGATATCGTTTGGAAATTTTCTTTGTTTTGTTGCTTTTAAAAACCAATCACAATCAAACGGATTATGATTATATCAACAAAACATATTTCAAAAAGTGATAAAAAATAATTCCCAAACAAATTGATCAAATGAACAATGAATTCAATAATTCGCAAACACAAAATTAATATATATATATATATATATATATATATATATATATATATATATATATATATATATATAGAGAGAGAGAGAGAGAGAGAGAGAGAAAGAGAAAGAGAGAGGGTACACAAGAATTTATTTAGGCAGTCTCTCAATCGGCCTTGCCCCTTAATTCGAATTCGAATTGAGATATTATGCATCTTACTTTGCAAATGTGTGTATACAAGAGATGAAGAACTATAACCCTATAAACATTAGGTTTGTTGTTGATTGTACCACATTTAAAACCATTGATCAAAGATTGATCAAGTGACCAACAATGTCACTTCAATTAACCAGTTCTTGTTACTACTTTGCAAGACCTCCTTGTTCTAAAGTTTTCGCTCGGTTGAATTAATCCCAAGCGCGCACTTGTTGAAACCTAAGATTTACCAACATGATACATAGTCTCATGCTACTCCCTTGCAAGGCACGACTTTACCCAAGGCTTTCACTCGATCAGATTCGAATTGTATAATCTTGTCCAAAACCTTAATATCCTCAATGATCTTGAAGGAAAAGCCCACCTTGCTTTTCTAATTTGAAACCCTCAAAGAACTCAACCCAATATTCTCGGTACAACAACCTAATTGGATGTTATCAACTCTAATCTAGATGCTCACACTATCAAAAACTAATTATGTGCAGTTTGATTGTGTGTATGCATAGAAGAGAGGATGAAGATGATGAGTATGCTTTGAAATCCCGATTTCATGTATGTTTTACTCTAGAATCTTACTAGAAAATATGCATGTATCAAGTATTTATAAGTATGCAAGTTTGGAAGCAAGAGGAATGCAAAAGAATGAAGAAAATCATGATTTTTGAAAAAAAAAACATCGTATGATCAGTCAACCTATTAAAGTTATAGGTCAACCTATGAAGGTCTTTGTCTAGAAGTGTGAAGGTATTAGGATGACCTATGAAGGTCTTGTGTCGACCTTGTGTGGTTGTCGAACTACAGGCTACAGGCTTTAATATTGTAGCGTGGGTGTCGACCTATTTACTGCATGTGTCGACCTATATAATAAAAATTTCTTCTATGTATCGACCTATGCTGTAGTGTTTTCACAAAAACTTTGTTTTCAATGCATTTATGATGTATTAACCTTTTCCAAAATATTTTAATGCTTCCTAATGCTAAGATGCACATATAGAATCAGAGGATACCGTCCAATATATATTAATGCTAAACTATCCTTGTTTTGACATCATTCAAAATACATCTAACAGAAAGTTGCACTCACATACTCCCCCTTTTTTATGATGGCAAAACTTGAGACTATGTGTGTCGCGACGTTTTGTGTCTTTATGAAGACTCCCTATGAATATATGCATCCAACTTTATCTTATATACTTCTCCCCCTATGAAAACATCAAAAAGAGACAAAGCAAACTATGAGAAGTATCTTATATCACATACAAACCAATATACCATACAGACACATTTTGCAAAGATAAGAATATCAACTTGATAGCACTCACATAGAATGATTTTCATATTGAAAAAGAATACCTAAACATAAATACAAGCATATTAAGAAATAATAGAATATAATTTTTACAGTTTATGCCAAATATCATAACAATGACACACAACAAGAATTTTGTTACCATTATAACATATTCAACCATACTTCATGAAAGAATACATAACAAGCCAATGCACCAAGAGTATATTTCAAGCATATAGATGGAATAACACAAAGTCACTATAAGCATATAATTGACATATATCAATATAAATTTTTGGAAGTGAACATTCATGAACGATCTCATACATCAAGAATATCAATTATTTGGAACATAAGCAACATGCAAAAAGTAAAAGCTTACTTACAAAAGGAAAGAGAAAATGGAACAATATTACCTCACTTATGTGTTGATGAAGGATGCATTCTTATGTAATGAAACTTCCATGGAAAGTTAGAGAAAATGTATATAAAGTGCATGCAACAAATCATAGATTAGGCAAGATTTGAGATGTAAAGTATCCCCAATTCCCTTCAGATGTTGAAAAATGGATCGGCCGCAAGAAGTTTTATAAAGATATTCGCAAGTTGATTTTTACTATTAACATGGTAAAATAAGATGTCCCCTTTTTCAACATGATGACGTAGGAAGTGGTGACGAATCTCAATATGCTTAGTGCGAGAATGTAGCACTGGATTTTTGGTTAGATTGATAGCACTAGTGTTGTCACACATAATAGGAATACATTGTAGTTTTATATCAAAATCAAGTAGTTGTTGTTTAAGCTACAAAACTTGAGCACAACAACTACCGGATGCTACGTATTCCACCTTGGTGGTTGACAAAGCAACGAAAACTTGTTTCTTGCTATGCCAATTTACCAAGGAATTTGAAAACATGTGGCAAGTTCCACTAGTCCTTTTCCTATCGGATTTGCAACCAGAAAAATTGGAATCGATATAACCAACCAAATTACAATTGCTTTTAGTGGAATACCAAAGCCCATACTTAGAAGCACCATGAAGATACCTAAGAATGCGTTTTACGGTTTTTAAGTGAGATTCCTTAAGAGCCGATTGATAACGAGCGCACATACACAAGCTAAACAAAATGTTCGACCTAGATGCAAAGAGATACAGAAGAAACCCAATCATACCTCTATATTTCTTCACAACTACATCCTTACCATTTTCATTCTTTCCCAAGTTACCATTTGTAGCCATAGGAATGTCAATATATTTTTCATCTTCCATGCAAACTTTCTTTAGCAAGTCTTTGAAATATTTGGTTTGACACACAAACGTACCTTCATTGAGTTGTTTGATTTGAATACCAAGGAAATAATTCAACTCCCCCATGAGGCTCATCTCAAGCTCTCCCTGCATAAGCTTATAAAACTCCTTTACAAGTTGCATATTAGTTAATCCAAAAATAATATCATCAACATAAACTTGAACTAGAGGAGTCTGCCTTCCTTGGCATTTAATGAAAAGTGTAGTATCTACCTTTCCCCTATAGTATCCTTGATCGATAAAAAATTTACTTAGTCACTCATACCAAGCCCGATGGGCTTGTTTGAGACCATACAAAGCTCTTTTGATTTTGTAAACATGATTTGGATACTCGTGACTTTCAAAACCGGGAGGTTGAACAACATACACTTCCTCATTAACATAGCCATTAAGGAACGCACTTTTCACGTCCATTTGAAATAACTTGAATTCTTTAGCGCAAGCATATGCTATAAGAAGGCGTATAGCCTCAAGGCGAGCAACCGGAGCATAAGTCTCCTCATAATCAATGTCCTCATCTTAGCTATAACCTTGAACAACTAGCTGGGCTTTATTATGGGTTATCACTACGTTTTCGTCAAGCTTGTTCCTAAAAACCCATTTGGTGCCTATTATTTGATGATTCTTAAGACGAGCGACAAGGTCCTAAACTTCGTTTCTTTTAAATTGGTTTGGTTCATCCTGCATGCCCATAAGCTAATGTTCATAAAGCAATGCATCTTTATCATTTTTAGGTTCGACTTGGGAAACGAACGCAAAGTGATAATAAAAATTACTTATCTTATAGTGCGTTGTCACGCCTTTAGTGATGTCTCCAATTATGTTGTCGATAGAATGATCTTTGGATATTCTCCAAGTCATAGGTAGATCTTCCACTGCAGCTAGACTTTCAACCTTTTCCTCTTCATGGTCGTTATCTTCTTCCTTCTCATTTTCCACCACTTTAGGTTGATCAATTCCTTTATTGGTTCCATTGAGAATTTCTTATGAAGATACACATACATTTTGAAAAGAAACACCTTTCCCGAAATTTTTCGGATAAGACTCATCAAAAGTAACGTGTATCGACTCTTCAACAATAAGTAAACTTTTGTTATAAACCCCATAAGCTTTACTAGATTGGGAGTATCCGAGGAATATACCCTCATCGGCTTTTGAATAACACTTACCAAAATTATCATTTCCATTGTTCAAAATATAACATTTACATCCGAAAACGTGTAGATGAGAAACATTAGGTTTTCTTCCACCTAAGTAGTTCATAGGGAGTTTTGTCTAAAATAGGACGTATTAAAATCCTATTCAAAACCCTAAATGAGATTCTCGCTTGAAGAAGCTCAAAAGGTCTCGAAGTAGAAACAATGTTTTTCGATTTAAATGAGATTCTCACTTGCTTCCCCATTTGACATGCTTCACATAGATGATCTTTTGTGAACTTCATTTTTGGTAGACCAATTACTAAATATTTTGAGGTCACTTTGTCTAGTAAGTCAAAGTTGATATGAGCTAGGCGTCTATGCCATAACCAAGGAAATGTCATCTAAGTTAAGTATATAAGTGTTATTAACCGTCAAGCCTATAAACATACACTACTTCTTTTCATCATGTACAAATAAGCAACAAGTATTTGTAAACGTAACTTTAAAACCCTTGTCGCAAAGTCGACTAATGCTAAGAAGGTTATGTTTAAGACCGTCAACTAACATAACATCGAAGATAGTAGTAGATGACGGATTACCTACACTACCTTTTCCAAGTATTGCTCCTTTGTTGTTATCTCCATAAGTTACGAACCCCTTTTTCTTTGGCACAATGTAAATGAATAGAGATATGTCATCCGTCATATGTCTTGCGCATACACTATCAAGATACCACATCTTATCCGTATAGTTAAGACATTCAACCTGTAGAATCAAACAAAAGAGATAGGTGTCTAATTTTCTTTGGGTCCTTAAGAGTGAGTGAAATCAAAGTTGCATTTGGGAAACCATTGAACAACTCCTTTAGGGACAAAAAGTCTCCTAAATTTGCACTTTTCAATAGTGTGACCTTTCTTGCAACAATAATGACAAGATAATTTGTGATTAGATGTTCTCTTGCTATTTGAGTCCTTATTCACATATTTATACTTTTTATTCAAATGATTCAATAATTTTTCACACTTAGAAGAATCTATAGCAAGTGCAATCTTAGGTTGAAAGGCTTTGTCCAATTTGACTTGAATTGTATTAACCTCTTCTTGCCAATTGTGACAATGTTCACAACCAAACCTTGAAGGTTTTATATCCTCATTCTTGTCACTTTGAATATCTATCAAAGATTTTTTAATAGCCTCTAATTTCCTTTCGGATTCTAACACATTATCTTCTAGGTGTAAAAAGAATTGTTCATTTGAAGCTAGCTTCTTAAAGGCGTTTAAGGGTTCTCTATGAAGATTTTCAAAGGCTTTTTATAATTGAAGATAAGATAAGTCATTAATAGATTCAATATTAGAAAGACTTACATTTTTCTTCTTCTTCCTATTTGCCATGAGGAAAATCCGGGCCGATTCAACACTTGAACTTGTGTTTTCATCACTTGAGGAATCATTTTCACTATCCCAAGAGGCATAAGCTCTTCTAGACTTGTTAGATTTCTTGTGGTGGCTTTTCTCTTTGTATTGCTTCATCATAGGACATTCCAGTCTATAGTGACCGACTACCCCACAATGATAGTAAGATCTTATAAGTTTACCTTTCCTATACTCATCATCCTTTGAGGAGTTTGTTATTCTTCTAAATTTGACAAGGTTCTTTTCGGAATGTCCAACTCCATTTTTACTTATATACCTTTGATATCTTTTGACAAACAGCCCCATATCCTTATCATAGGAATTCTTGTCATCTTCACTTTCACAATCACTTTGCTCACTCTGTGAGGACTTTGAGCTTGAAGTCTTTAGAGCAATGGACTTCTTCTCTACTTCCTTGTCTTTACCTTTCTCCTTCTTCGCCTTCTTTTCAAGCTCTTTTTCATGTTTTTCCAAGCATGTGAGTTCTTGCTCATGTTCTTCCAATTCTTGCACATACAAATCTGAGACTAATTTGCTTCTTTGATAACGGTGACCTTGGGTTACCATTCCCTATTAATACATCTCAAAACCATATTAGTAACAATTTCATTAGGAATAGGCTTACCTAGAGCATTCAATCGATTCATAATTTGCAAACACAAAATTAAAAGAGAGAGAGAGAGTACATAAGGATTTACGTAGGCAGTTCCCCAATCGGCCTTGCAATGGGTATGTCTGCCCTTAATTTGAATTCAAATTGAGATATTATATATCTTACTTTGTAAATGTGTCTATACAAGAGATGAAGAACTCTAACCTTATAAACCCTAGGATTGTTGTTGATTATACCACCTCCAAAAACCTTGATCAAAGATTAATCAAGTAACCAACAATGTCACTTCAATTAACTAGTTCTTGTTACTACTTTGCAAGACCTCTTTGTCCCAAGGTTTTCACTCAATCGAAATAATCCTAAGCGTGAACTAGTTGAAACCCAAGATTTACCAACACGATCCACCGTCCACGTTACTCCCACTACTATGAAAAGCCCATTTAGCAACGGTTGGGAATGACATATAATGACGCGGGCGAAGGCGTTGTTATGTAGATTGTTGTTGTAAGTTCGCTGTTTCTACAACGGTCTGGAAACCGTTGTTGTATTATGGAAGCGCGCGATATATTGCAACAGTTAGGTATTTCAACCGTTGTAATATATATTAACTATCACAACAGTTATCAATATGAATCGTTGTCATATATGTTAACTATCACAACAGTTATTTGTCTCAACCGTTGTGGGATGTACCCATTAGTTTATTAAATACAAATGTATATTGCTTGTTTTACCATCCACCTAATTAAAGAAATACAACCATTAAAATTGGTAAAGAACTATATAATCTGAAAATTAAACTGTTCTTGAAAACCAACTTAAACACACCACTGTTTTCCGAATTGCATCCATTTCATTCCGCACATTTTATGTTCCTTAACATAAAATTTATGGTTCAATGATCTGTTTCCTTCAATCCATCGATGTCTTTTATTATAGTTTACCTCTTCATCGCCAAAAATCATCGCGATTTTATCATCATAACAATCATGATCTTAATAACCACGATGATTAGTGACGAGGATGAGGTAAACTATAATAAAAGATATCGATGAATTGAAGCAAACGGACCATTGAACCATAAATTTAATGTTGAGTAACATACAATGTACTGAATGAAATGGATGCGATTCGAAAATCATTGACATGATAAAGGTTGGTTTTCAAATACATCTTAATTTTCAAATTATAATGTTCTATAGAAATTTAACTGATTGCATTTTCAATAAAAGGATAATGAAACAAACGATATACATAGTATATAATAAACTAAATTTCATATACAATATCAGAATGAATTCATATATATGTACCTTATCAGAATGAATTCATATATAGGTACCACCATCATCATCACCATGTGAAACAAATCCTAAGAAGTGGGAAGCAATGATGAAAATTAGTTAGTATTAAATTTAACTATATACAATATACATAGTATATATATAATAAACTATTGTTCTATATCAATTTAATTGATTGCATTTTCAATAAAAGGATAGTGAAACAAACAATGTACATAGTATATAATAAACTAAATTTCATATACAATATAAGAATGAATTCATATATATGTACCTTATCAGAATGAATTCATATATATATGTACCACCATCATCATCACCATGTGAAACAAACCCTAAGAAGTGGGAAGCAATGAAGAAAATTAGTTAGTATTCAAAACAAAATAACCAAAAGTTGAAACAAAACCCTAAGAAGTGGGACTGTACCATTACAATGAAGTTCACCTTGCTTGTGAAGCATTGAAGTCGAATCTGCACAAAATGAGAACAATCAACAAAAACAACATGAAGGAAACGAGATAATGGGAACTATTTAACAAAAAGATTGAAGTAGAAGACTACCTTATTTTCCATAAACAATATGTACATTACGCTTGCTACCGCCAGCATCATCACCATGTTCATCTAGTTTTAGATTCTGCAAGAAGAACTACAAGGAGGAAGAAGCTTAAATCAAAAGCTTTATACTTCTTGTATTTCTTCTCGCAGATTCTAAAAAAAGATAAAGTTTGGGTGCTAGGGTTTCGCTGTGAATGAAACGACGCGACTGTCAAAAAGGGAAAGTTAATTCCCTTATATAGGTAAATTTTTCACAACGGTTTTCTTAAATAACCGTTATTATAGATTATATATTAATTTAATAATATCACAACGGTTAGTTATAATAACCGTAGAGATACCCCTTATACGTGGTACAAGGTTCGACACCAGGCAACACCATTTTCCTAAAATTACGCCTGGATTATAAGTGATATCACTACGGTCATTACTTATAACCGTCGTGATATTATTAACCGTTGCACTTCCCAACATATGAACGGTTTACAAGAAAATATCGTTCCAGAATATGAACGGTTTACAAGTTATCATCATTACAAGCATTAAACTATCAGTCTTTTCATCTTCAACCTCATGTATAAATAGACAATTTTACATATCTAAATAATATATTATTCGTAACAATGAGTTCAACAAATGAGAATCCTAGAAACCTCAATGAGGAACGTCAGGCGCCAATCCAGGAGGTCGTCCAACCAGCAACTGCCAACTTCAGGGATGCCTTAAGGGTAAGGAAGGATAAGAAGAAGAAGAAGAAGAAGAAGCCGAAGAAGAAGAAGATAAAGAAGAAAAGGAGGTCTGTATATTATGATTCTGATGAGGGGAGTGAGGAGAGATGTCTAGATTATGAAGATGCATTTTATGCTATGGGCTCTGACAATGATCTTGATATGTAATATGTTTATCAATGTACTCTCAATGGAATATTAAAATAAAATTATCTCTATATATGTTCATCTCTTACAGTTTTATTTTTAAAGTTATATATATACTCTATTGCACTTAAAAATACTAAAGAATACATTGCTGGGAATATACATCATATATTACATGGCGTTAGACATGTTTACAAAATTAATACATGTTTAAAATCTAAAAATATGACAAAAAATACATTGCTGTGAATCGAAGCGTGATACATGTAGTACAACGGTCTTCTAATACAAGCATGTTAAAATGTAAAAATATGGAAACAAAAATATAGTAGCTGGGAATCGAAGCTTGTTACACAGCTTGTATTACAACGGTTATGTAATACAACCGTCGTTAAATATGGCGTTATAAATTTTTAATTCTGTTACAACGGTGGGATACGAAACCGTGGTAAACCTGGCGTCGTTAAATGGGGTTTTCGTAGTAGTGTCCCTTGCAAGGCACCTCTTGTCCCAAGGCGTTCAAATCCTCAATGTATCAAGTATTTATAAGTATGCAAGTTTGGAAGCAAAAGGAATGCAAAAGAATGGAGAAATGCATGATTTTTTGAAAAATGTATCGTATGAGTCGACCTATGAAGGTCTTTGTGTCGACCTGTGAAGGTCTTAGGTTGAACTATGAAGGTCTTGTTTAGAGCATGCATTAAGCAGTCGATCACATATGAAATATGAGGAACAATTTAATCTGATCGATGACATAGTTGGCAATGCCTTTGGGGTGAACGTGACCTATGATGAACCTCAACATTTTGATAGTGAAGAATTGCCGAATAAGGAAGCGCAAATATTTTATCAATTATTCAAAGAAATGAATACACCTTTGTTTGAGAGGTCGTTAGAGTCAAAATTTTCAATGTGTGTGATATTATTGGCCGCCAAGTCAAATCGGAATGTTCCTGATTAGTGTTTGGAATTCTTCGCAAAAATGATGTTGGACGCGACTCCTACGAAAGACAACTGGCCTACAAGTTTTTATAATGCAAAGAGGTTGGTGTCGAAGTTGGGTTTAGAATTAAGAACGATTGGTGTTGCATATATGGTTACATGTTGTTTTATGACAATGAGTTTGGTACTAAAGATAGAGTGTTGGAGGAATGTAAGTTAAGTAAAAGTCCGAGATATTAAGTTCGCAGTAAAGCCATTAACCGTAAGCAAAAAACATGTAGCAATGAAGTCCATGTTTTATCTGCCGATACTACCAAGGTTAAAAAAATGTTTGCTTCACTACTACAAAACATGCAAACAACAACGCTAGGTTTACAACGGATTCATATACACCTTTGTAATAGGTTAAAATTTGCACGCCCAGTGAATAGCTGGATTTATAAACAGTAATTTAATGATGGCTGTCTTAAAAAACCGTAGTAATAAATGATGTGTAGCAAGCTTCGATTACCGGCAACTACATTTTTCCCATTTTTTAGAGTACATTAAGCGTGTGTCATTTAAGTCCATTATTTAAAAAATAAATTGTAAATGATTTTACAACGGTGAAGTAAATCAACCGTTGTTAGAGGACTTATAAATTATACTGTACTACAATACCACCGGTTTATAAATAAATAAAAAAATTGAAAGTTATTTAACCAAGTTATTTAACCACGATTTTACAATACAACCGTTGTAAAATTTGAAAATTGCATCACGGTTTTCTTTCTAACCGTGATCAAAAGTGATATTTTATAGTATATAAGCGAAAGTATCTATTGTTCAGTACATAACAGCTGTTTCTCTCAAAAGAAAATCCTAACATATTTCACTCTTCTCTCTCATAACATAACCCTAACATCAATCTCACTCCTTAATCATACTTCTACCTTCAGATACGTCTTCAGATTCGTCTTCACTAATGGCTAACTTGAGGTTCGTTCATTAAATTTAACAATAGGTTCTCATTTTTTCATTTGGTGAATGTTCTCATTTTTTCAGACTCATCTACACCACCTTAATAAAGCGCATACTTTGGTTATGATACATATGGTTTGTGTAGCTATGAAGAAAAATACAAAAAGTATGAAGTTATTGTATAAATTTTATTCACCTTGTACTTCTTCTTCATAGCTTAGTAAACTAGATGAACTTAATAATTTGTTCGAGATCCACGATTATTTTAAACAAAGGTGCATTCTTGAAACATTACATAATATCTTGTGTTATTGTATGTTGTTGTTGTTGATTAATGTTGATTAATGTTCTCAGTCACTTTTCGTCTTCTTTTCCCCCCAGTCACTGTTCGTCTTCTTCTCACCCAGTTTCTTCAAGTTTCCATCAAATCCTTCCATTAAAACGTCTCAGCAGTCTGGTTGTAGCAATGGAAGCATGTCCTCAAGTCGTTCAAGGTACATATGCAAGTGTGGTCTCGATGCTCTGTTGATGACGACATGGACCAAATCGAACCCATGTCGCCGTTTCTATGGCTGTGGGATGTATAAGATTCAAGGATACAAAAAATGCTCTCACTTTGCTTGGTTGGATGAGGAGATGGATCCTAAGGCAAAACAAATAATTTCTTCACCGGTAAAGAGCTTGAATGAGGAGAAGGAGATGGTTAACACCTACAAAGACAAAGAGGACGAATTGAAGTTGAAGGTGAAGATCTTGAAGAAACAGTTGAAGATTAATAGGATTTTTTTATTTGTAGTGTTAATTGCATTTGTTGTAACGACAATGACGAAATAGGTTATAGTTGGATTCATGTGATGATGTTATGGTGTATTGAATATGATACACATATGTGATATTATGAATATGATATAATTAATATTATTATGATAACTTTATCACAAATGTGAGTTGTATTTTCTGCTGTGATATGGTGAACAATAATACAGGTAAAAAAATGGGATTAATAATAAAAGCAAGATAATATTTGTTAATTTTGTAGAAAATGTAACAACGGTTATATATTATAACCATTATAATATCTCGCGCGTTGTCCAGAAAAAAATAAATATCAGAACGGCGCAGCTGGGAATGGAACCTAGGACCATTCTTTTTATCACAACGGTCTTTTTGAAAACCCATTGTGATAGGGCACACACTTTCCAGTTTATTACAACAGTTACCCGGCCGTGATTGTAAGTATCATATATACAACCACACTCTACATACCAACGCCGGGGCCCGCGTGATTATATATTTTTCCCAACTGTTGTTAAATGACATTTCTATAGTAGTGCTTCATTGCACAGTGCAAATCAAATGACATGGCATCATACAAACAAAACAAGTCCAAGCACTACGCGACATCCATCTGATGGTGAGGCATGAAAGCACTTGTATCGGATAAATCCTAATTTTGCCGCAGAACCAAGAAACGTCAGACTCGAATTATATTATGATGGTTTTAATCCATATGTCAAAGTGTCAGTAGTTGCATATTCTTGTTGGTCAGTTATTGTAACTTCTTACAACCTTTTCCCGAGGAATAGCTGTAGAGAGAAAATGCAATGAAAGGTAGATGGAAATGAAGCTTCACAAGACTTATAAATGGTCGATTGAGTAATACTATTCATCAATAATAATAATAATAATAATAATAATAATAATAATAATAATAATAATAATAATAATAATAATCATCTGCAAACAGAATTTCTTACTTTTCTTGCTTGTCTATTTACACAAATAGGAAAAATATTCTCTTCACGTTTCTAAGATCAAACATAAAGATTTTCTTCACAAGACATATAATCGAATTCGAAGCCATTGTTCACCTCAAATATAAATAAAAGTAATAAAGAGAATGAAGACATGATTTTCAAATGGTATATTTGCTACAGAAGTTGATTGAGTAGCAGTAGCTTATTGTTTGTGTCCATTACTTTTTATTCCTACTGTCAATCAAGAATAATGTGAAAGCAAAATATCTGTACAATTTTATTCGTTAGGTATCAAGTGTCTTGTCCCTATGCCACTGAGAAATTATTTCTTGTTCACATTTTGAAACGATGTGATTAAAAAATGGAAAGGTTTTATATTTAAAGTATGTGAAATTTTGTAGGATCCAATTCCAAATATTCACAAGACAAAATTAATTTAACATTTAAACTTATTTTATAATTGTTAAATTTATAAAAAAAATAGTATTAAATGGTTTGATGTACCAAACTCTAAAAGTATCAATTGTTTATATTAAATGTAAATATTTTTTAAAATATTAAACTTTTTAACAAATGAATGTTGATAAATAAAACATTAAATACATTTATTTAATCTATATAATAAACTAAATTATATCAATAACTCAATTGATACGTGTTAATTATGATAAATAGATGTAAATTGTTGTTTTAGAATTTAATCCTTAATATATCATTTATTTTGACTTATCTATAAACACCAATACTATTATTCAATCTCTAAGGCTGTTATTGGAACAATCTATTGAAGTTTTTTTCACTATATTTTTCTTTATGCTGAAAGTTATACCTATTAAAGTTGTGTTCTTAATAGTCTTGAATATTTGTAGAGATATTATTCACAAATCTCATATATAGTTTTCTCATGACATTACTAAAAATCTTAGCAAGCTCGAGATTTTTTTCAATATCATAATTTACTTGATCTTCATAATCTTTATAATTGTTTTCAACTCTATGCTTTGGAGGATTCATAATACCATAAATAATCTTTGGTTGATGAACTACTCCTCCTTTGAAATTCTCCATTTTAAATAGGATAAGAACACTAGAACACACCCAAACAGAACCGGAGTCCTGCTCTGATGCAAAAATATTAATATGACAGATAATATAAAACAAGATGATAAATCATAAAACAAATAAATAACATAAGATAATTGTTAACCTAGTTCGGTGTAACATCGCATACGTCTTGGGGGCTTCCAACCCAAGATAGGAAATTCATTCTCAATAGTTTTTCTACAAAGTGTCTTAGATGAACAAACCTTGTTCAATTCTCTTCTTCTTAATACTACATGTGTCTTTCTATTTAGGACCCCCCTAAATATCAGAACCCCTATCACTTTCTCTAAACCATTAATCCTAGTGATCAATACAGTAATCAGTTTAAAGATTGTTGAATTACAACTCAACTAACAAACCAACCTATATGCCTTTGGATATGTAACTTAGACGCTAGAGAGGTGCACAAATAACAACAAATACAATGTCTCAAAAGAGAAGTCCTAACATTAAGATCTTCAACTCTTGCATACAACTCAAATGTTAGGGTTGAGTCTCCTTAAATAGCAATGCAACAATAAATTCAATAATTTGCAAACACAAAATTAAAAGAGAGAGAGAGGGTACACAAGGATTTGCGTAGGAAGTTCCCCAATCGACCTTACAATGGGTATGTCTTCCCTTAATTTGAATTCAAATTGAGATATTATATATCTTACTTTGCAAATGTGTCTATACAAGAGATGAAGAACTCTAACCCTATAAACCCTATGATTGTTGTTGATTATACCACCTCCAAAAACCTTGATCAAAGATTAATCAAGTAACCAACAATGTCACTTCAATTAACTAGTTCTTGTTACTACTTTGCAAGACCTCTTTGTCCCAAGGTTTTCACTCAATCGAAATAATCCCAAGCGTGAACTTGTTGAAACCCAAGATTTACCAACACAATCCACCGTCTCACGTTACTCCCTTGCAATGCACCTCTTGTCCCAAGGCGTTCAAATCCTCAATGATCTTGAAGGAAAAACCCACCTTGGTTTTTTGATTTGAAACCCTCAAAGAACTCAACCTAATATTCTCGGTATAACAACCTAATTGGACGTTATCAACTCTAATCTAGATGGTCACCCAATGTAATACACCGTAAATTATTTTGCTCCGGATAATATTAGTGGTGATCAACTGAGTCCCAGTATGCTCTGAGAAATTATCTTTAGAGATAATTAGAGTAACTGTTGAACTTAGAGTAAATCCAATTAATATTATCTAACTCTGAGATATTTTAATTGTTTGAACTTTAGAGACTTTTTGGACAATAAGTAGTATTACAATTGATGATGTCTTACTATATTATTCTTTTCCACTCTTTTCCACTTAGAAGCAAATAAGAAAAAGATAGCAAGGAATTTGGAGAGAAAGAAAAGAGAAGGAAAGGAAGAGAAAAGAGGAAAAGCTCAAGAACACAACTCATCAAGAACCTCATCAATCATCTTTCAATCTTCACCATCTTCATCTATTCAAGGTGGGTTCTAAATAGATGCTTTAGAGGTAGAATTCCATGTGTTTTAGAGTTAGGTTGGAATTGTGAGAAAATGAGTAGTTATGCTAAAATTATGAATTTAACGGATGAAATGTGATATAATTGTTGTTAAATGCTTGTTGTCATGATCATACTATGTTTTTATGATTATAATAAGGTTTGGAGGTGTTTTGATTGGAAAAATATTGGTTTTGGGATGAAGAACAGCGTTGTTGGGAAGTTGGGTTTTCCAGCCTTCGCCTAGCGAACCTGGGGTGAGTCGCAGCGAACAGATTTTCGAGGGTTCGCCTAGTGAACCCGTCAGCGAATGTTCGCTAACGAAGTTCGCCTAGCGAACTTTGTGCCTTTTCAGTGCTGTTTGGTTCTGCCTTGCTTCGCTTATTGGTTCGCGAAGCGAAGGGCGAGGCGAAGGTTCGCTAGGGCGTTCGCGAAGCGAACTTTATGTCTGTTTTTGTTCTGTTTGTTCATTCGCCAGGGGCTTCGCCTAGCAAAGGCTGGAGCGAATGCTCGCTGGGACGTTCGCCTAGCGAACATGGCAGGTTATGTAATTTTGTTTCTCTCATAACTTTTGACCCGTTTGTCCGTTTTGCGTATTTTTGGTACCAATGTGAAACTATGAGTATCCTCTATATAATGGGAGGGAGAAATACTGGTTTTGATGCCCGATGAAATAAATCGGAGAGGACCGTGAATTGGTGTAATTGTGGTATATTGAATTATGTGTTTCGTTATGTGATTGATGACTAATTTCCTATGCTCGTATTGTTAAGCATGTTTGAATATGTATGCTCGGAAAGTGTGGAATGGCATAATGACAACGATCGTGCATACGGTGCCGAGGCGTGTGTCAGATACTAATGTCATAGAATGAGTAAGCACTAGTATGGAACATGTGTTTTAACCTTTGTGGTTGTGATAAGGCGTTATGGCCTTGTGATCGTCGAATACGATCCCGTTTGTGAGTGTGATCACTTAATCGTAACCGGTTATCTTGTGAGTGCGTTTCATGGGTCTCGAGCTCCTCTGAAACATGTGCACAACTACTTGGCAGGTTTGATTCCCGCGTGCTGTATGAATGGCGCTCTGGGAGCGTATGCTTGTGACGGTTTATGGCCCGTGTGAAGCGACGGTTCATAACGGTTTATGGCCCGTAGAACCCGAATCCATTCGTATGTCAAGTAGGTTACCAGGATCCATGACTCGGGTCGACTTCTACGGGAACAGGGGATGCCTTGGTGTGGTTACTGATTAGTGATATTGTGAGTTGATGAACTCATGACGTGTTTCCATATAGTGTGCGTGTGTACTCAAAGTCATTCCCCATCCCTTTTGACTTGATTTAGGCTTGTTAGAACCTTGTAAAGCCGAGAGGACTATAAGATAGCGAACTCACTGAGATTTGATGTATCTCACCCCACTGTTGTTGTTTACATCACAGGTTCTGCAGGTTCGGCGAAGGGTAAGGACAAAGTGGTTTGACTTTTCCTTATGGATCGTAGCTTTTGAGATGGCATGGCTTCCGCTATGGCGTTTATTTCTTTTGAGATCATTTTATTGATCTAGTTCTTAGTGCATTTTGGACATCTTGTATATGTTATGCCGTAGACTTTAGATCTTTGTATTTAGGGCATTTAATGTATACAATGTGTTGACTAGGAACTTGTACATATATATATTTCAGTACCAAACGTATTATTCATGTATGATATATGCTTTGATGTATGTATATATATATGGGCGTTACAGTTGGTATCAGAGCAGGTCGTATCCTCGACCTAGCCATGAAATAGTATAAGTGTTTTCTTTCTGTTTCATATGTGTTGTGTCGCCATTGGTCTTACGTGTTATATTTATGGTATTGAGCCTGATCAACTTAATCCTATCTGTATGACATTTAGGATCATGGCGGACAGACGCAGAAACAACAGAGGTAGACCAAGGACTACTCCAGCCGGGACTAATCCACCAGGTGACAGGGAGGCTGCCCCTTTGTATCAATTCATGCAGCAGATGCAGCAACATCAGAATCAGTTTGTGCAACAAATGGTACAACAAATGGCTGGTGGTGTGCATCCTCCAGTGGTTGTTCCTGAAGCTGCAGGGGGAAACTTTAGGGATTTCATTTGCATGAACCCTCCGGAGTTTCAGGGAGGATTAGATCCGGTAAAGGCGCATGAATGGATATCCGGTATGGAGCGCATTTTCGTAATAGTTCAGTGTAGTGAGGAAAACAAGGTGGTATTTGCTTCTCACTTGTTAAAGGGTCCTGCCATGAGATGGTGGGAAAGTGCTTCAGCCTTAATGACAATTCAAGAGGTACCAAAGGTATGGGAGCAGTTTAAGATAAATTTTATGGAGAAGTATTTTCCAAGTTCCTTAAGGTCTCAGAAAGAATTTGAGTTTCAGCAGTTGAGACAAGGCAATCTGTCTGTGGCTTCTTATGCGGAGAAATTTGAGACTATGGCTGCTTATTCTAGGCAGGCTATGTATGCTCCTGATGAGAGGTGGAAGATAGATCAATTTCTTTTTGGTTTAAGGGCTGAAATTTCACATAGCGTGTCTCAGAGGGAATTTACTAACTATGCTGAATTGTTACGACAGTGTTATGTGCCGGAACATAGTTTGAAGAAGGTGCAAGCAGAAGGAGAATTGAGTAGGTCGAATCAAAGTGATCGAGGGAGATCGAATCAACAATTTAGACCAAGGCAATAATCTTTCAAAGGGAAGCAAGTCCAGAGTTCCAGGACTAGTACACCTCCTGTATGTCGTCATTGTGGTAGGAGTCATCAGGGAAGGTGTGGTATCGAAGGTGTGAGGTGTTATCAGTGTCATAAAATGGGCCATTTGGCGAGAGACTGTCCTCAGAAGAGGAATACCGGGCGAGTTTACACATTGGATGCAAGGAAAGCAAAGGGTGATAATTCCTTGATTGCTGGTACGTGTTTCATAAATGGACATCCTTGTTTTGTGTTATTTGATTCTGGAGCAACACATTCCTTTATATCAGTGCAATGTACGAAGCGACTGGGGTTGCAAGCTATTCCATTGTCTCCACCCATGGTGGTTACTACTGCCATGGATGAGATTATTGAAACGCCGTTAGTGTGTGAAAATTGTGTTCTATCGGTGAATGAAAGAGTTTTCTAGATTGATCTTATTTGTCTACCGCTTAAGAAAGTGGATGTTGTTCTGGGAATGGATTGGCTTTCTTCTAATTCAGTTTTTATCGGTTGTGAAGAGAAGTTAATTATTATTCTGTCTGAAGAGGCAACTTCGAAGGATGTGTTGACTAATATTCTAGAAGGTACGGTGGGAATGATTAATTTCTTGTTTGAGAATGAAAAGTCTGTTCTTATGGTTCTCACTATGGAAGAGAACGCTAACCTTCAGGTTTTGAGTATTCCAGTCGTCTGCGAGTTTCCGGAAGTGTTTCCCGAGGATATCACTTCTCTTCCTCCGGAGAGGGAAGTGGAATTCTCTATTGACCTGATACCGGGAACGGCTCCAATATCCGTTTCTCCGTATCGGATGGCACCACTCGAGTTACGAGAATTAAAGGATCAATTGGAAGAATTGATGGCTAAACATTTTTTGAGACCAAGTGTTTCGCCTTAGGGAGCTCCAGTGTTATTGGTAAAGAAGAAGATGGTGGAATGCGGTTGTGTATTGATTACCGTCAATTGAATAAGGTCACCATCAAGAATAAATACCCATTGCCAAGGATAGGCGATCTGTTAGATCAATTGAAAGGAGCCTGTGTGTTCTCGAAGATTGATTTACGGTCGGGTTATCATCAGATTTGGGTGAAGAGTTCGGATGTACCAAAAACTGCGTTTAGGACTCGTTATGGTCATTATGAATTCCTCGTGATGCCTTTCGGTGTGACTAATGCTCCGGCAGTTTTCATGGATTATATGAATCGGATATTTCAACCTTACTTGGACCAATTTGTGGTGATCTTTATTGATGACATCCCTATCTATTCTCGTGATCCTCAAGAGCACGGAGAGCACTTAAGAATCGTTTTATCCGTCTTGCAAGAGAGACAACTTTTTGCCAAGTTAAGTAAGTGCGAGTTCTGGATGTCGGAGGTAAATTTTCTTGGTCACGTCATATCTCAAGGAGGTGTGGCGGTGGATCCATCAAAAGTTGAGGCGGTGATTAATTGGGAAAGACCGAAGGACGTTGCAGAAGTTAGAAGTTTCTTGGGGTTAGCAGGTTATTATAGATGGTTCATTAAAGGCTTTTCCCAATTGGCTTTACCGATGACGAGACTCACTCGGAAGGATTGTTCGTACGAATGGAATTCGGCTTGTGAGAGAAGTTTTATGAGTTTGAAGAAAAGATTGACTACCGCTCCCGTTTTGATCATTCCTGATCCTAGCAAGTTGTATGAGGTATATTGTGATGCATCGAAGAAGGGATTAGGAAGTGTGTTAATGCAAGATGGACATGTGGTGGCTTATGCTTCTCGACAGTTGAAAGTCCATGAAGAGAATTATCCGACACATGATTTAGAATTGGCGGCAGTTGTATTTACCTTGAAGGTGTGGCGTCACTATTTGTATGGTGTACGTTTTGAGATGTTTAGTGACCACTAGAGTTTAAAGTACCTCTTTGATCAAAAGGATTTGAACATGCGTCAAAGGAGATGGATGGAATATTTGAAAGATTATAACTTGGAACTGAAATACCATCCGGGTAGAGCAAATAAAGTGGCGGACGCACTGAGTAGGAAAGTTTTGCATAGCGCCGAATTGATGATGTTAGAGTATGCCTTAATGGAAAGGTTTAGAGATCTAAATCTTCAATTTAATTGGACTCCAGATTGTGTGGTGATGGGGAATTTGAATGTCACTTCTACTCTTAGGGAGGAAATCTGACAAGGACAAGAGTTGGATGATGGGTTACAAGAAATGTTGACTCAACCGGGTTTTGGACGAACCACCGACGGAATCACCGTGTTTAACCAAAGGATTTGTGTTCCAGATGATGCAATGTTGAAAAGAAGGATTTTGGAAGAAGCACATAAGAGTACTTTTACTATTCATCCTGGCTCTTCGAAAATGTATCAAGATTTAAAGAGGGACTATTGGTGGTCCGGGATAAAAAGGGATGTTGCGGTGTACGTGTCGGAATGTCCGGTATGCCAACAAGTGAAGATTGAACACCAAAGGTCGGGTGGCTTGTTGCAACCTTTAGAGATTCCGGTGTGGAAATGGGATAGCATTTTGATGGACTTCGCAGCGGGATTACCCCGTGCACAGGGTGGTTATGATTCAATTTGGGTAATTGTGGATCGGTTGACGAAATCTTCTCATTTCTTGGCCGTAAAGACTACTTATAAGGCGAGTCATCTCGCAAGATTATTCATTTCGGAGATTATGAGATTACATGGTGTTCCTTCTAGTATTGTTTCGGATAGAGATCCAAAGTTTACTTCTAGATTTTGGAGAGCTTTTCAACAAGCGATGGGGATGAAGTTATGTATGAGCACGTCGAATCATTCGCAAACGGATGGTCAAACGGAACGGACAATACAGACCATGGAAGATATGTTGAGAGCTTGTGTGTTGGAAAGTGGCGGAAATTGGATAGAACTATTGCCATTGATTGAATTCTCTTACAACAACAGTTATCACGCAAGTATTGGTATGGCTCCATATGAGGCATTATATGGGAGAAAGTGTAGAACGCCATTGTGTTGGGAGGAGGTTGGCGAAGATAGGATTTTGGGACCCGAGGTTATTCACGAAACTACAGAAAAGATAAGAATGATTCGTAAAAAAGTTAAACAAGCCCAAGATCGTCAGAAAAGTTGTGCGGACAATCGTAGGAGACCTTTGGAATTTGATGAGGGTGATCATGTATTTTTGAAGGTTACTCCGAGATTGAGATTGAAAGGACCATTTAAATCGCGGAAGTTAAGTCCAAGATACGTGGGACCGTATCAGATCTTGGAGAGAATAGTGAAGTAGCTTACAGATTAGCCTTACCACCTTCTCTGTCCGAGATGCACGATGTTCTTCATGTATCTCAGCTTCGGAAGTTTGTTCCAGACTTTCTTCAGCCAATTCTACCCGATACTATTGAGATAGAAACAGATTTAACATTTGAACCTCAACCGAGTCGTATCACCGGAAGAGAAACTAAAGTGTTAAGGAATAAAGAGATACCTCTGGTTAGAGTTCAGTGGAATGACACGCATCCGGGAGATGCAACGTGGGAACTAGAATCAGAGATGCGAGACGCTTATCCTCACCTTTTCAGGTAATTGTTTTAAATTCATGGGCGAATTTCTATTTAAGGGGGGGAGGATGTAATACCCCGTAAATTATTTTGCTCCGGATAATATTAGTTGTGATCAACTGAGTCCCAGTGTGCTCTGAGAAATTATCTTTAGAGATAATTAGAGTAACTGTTGAACTTAGAGTAAATCCAATTAATATTATCTGACTCTGAGATATTTTAATTGTTTAAACTTTAGAGACTTTTTGGACAATAAGTAGTATTACAATTGATGATGTCTTACTATATTATTCTTTTCAACTCTTTTCCACTTAGAAGCAAATAAGAAAAAGATAGAAAGGAATTTGGAGAGAAAGAAAAGAGAAGGAAAGGAAGAGAAAAGAGGAAAATCTCAAGAACACAACTCATCAAGAACCTCATCAATCATCTTTCAATCTTCACCATCTTCATCTATTCAAGGTGAGTTCTAGATAGATGCTTTAGAGGTAAAATTCCATGTGTTTTAGAGTTAGGTTGGAATTGTGAGAAAATGAGTAGTTATGCTAAAATTATGAATTTAACGGATGAAATGTGATATAATTGTTGTTAAATGCTTGTTGTCAAGATCATACTAGGTTTTTATGATTATAATAAGGTTTGGAGGTGTTTTGATTGGAAAAATATTGGTTTTTGGATGAAGAACAGCGCTGTTGGGAAGTTGGGTTTTCCAGCCTTCGCCTAGCGAACCTGGGGTGAGTCGCAGCGAATAGATTTTCGAGGGTTCACCTAGCGAACCCGTCAGCGAAGGTCAGCGAATGTTCGCTAATGACGTTCGCCTAGCGAACTTTGTGCCTTTTCAGTGCTGTTTGGTTCTGCCTTGCTTCGCTGATTGGTTCGCGAAGCGAAGGGTGAGGCGAAGGTTCGCCAGGGCGTTCGCGAAGCAAACTTTATGTCTGTTTTTGTTCTGTTTGTTCATTCGCCAGGGGCTTCGCCTAGCGAAGGCTGGAGCGAATGCTCGCTGGGACATTCGCCAAGCGAACATGGCAGGTTATGTAATTTTGTTTCTCTCATAACTTTTGATCTGTTTGTCCATTTTGCGTATTCTTGGTACCAATGTGAAACTATGAGTATCCTCTATATAATGGGAGGGAGAAATACTGGTTTTGATGCCCGATGAAATAAATCGGAGAGGACCGTGAATTGGTGTAATTGTGGTATATTGAATTATGTGTTTCGTTATGTGATTGATGACTAATTTCCTATGTTTGTATTGTTAAGCATGTTTGAATATGTATGCTTGTGAAAATACAAAATAGGTAGAGTGAGGAACATTACCGTAAACAATGTCGGAAAGTGTGGAATGACATAATGACAACGATCGTGCATACGGTGCCGAGGCGTGTGTCAGATACTAATGTCATAGAATGAGTAAGCACTAGTATGGAACATGTGTTTTAACCTTTGTGGTTGTGATAAGGCGTTATGGCCTTGTGATCGTCGAATACGATCCCGTTTGTGAGTGTGATCACTTAATCGTGACCGGTTATCTTGTGAGTGCGTTTCATGGGTCTCGAGCTCCTCTGAAACATATGCACAACTACTTGGCAGGTTTGATTCCCGCGTGCAGTACGAATGGCGCTCTGGCAACGTATGCTTGTGACGGTTTATGGCCCGTGTGAAGCGACGGTTCATAACGGTCTATGGCTCGTAGAACCCGAATCCATTCGTATGTCAAGTAGGTTACCAGGATCCATGATTCGGGTCAACTTCTAGACGTAGAAGCGGACGGGAACAGGGGATGCCTTGGTGTGGTTACTGATTTGTGATATTGTGAGTTGATGAACTCATGACGTGTTTCCATATAGTGTGCGTGTGTACTCAAAGTCATCCCCCATCCCTTTTGACTTGAGTTAGGCTTGTTAGAACCTTGTAAAGCCGAGAGGACTATAAGATAGCGAACACACTGAGATTTGATGTATCTCACCCCACTGTTGTTGTTTACATCACAGGTTCTGCAGGTTCGGCGAAGGGTAAGGACAAAGTGGTTTGACTTTTCCTTACGGATCGTAGCTTTTGAGATGGCATGGCTTCCGCTATGGCGTTTATTTCTTTTGAGATCATTGTATTGATCTAGTTCTTAGTGCATTTTGGACATCTTGTATATGTTATGCCGTAGACTTTAGATCTTTGTATTTATGGCATTTAATGTATACAATGTGTTGACTAGGAACTTGTACATATATATATTTCAGTACCAAACGTATTATTCATGTATGATATATGCTTTGATGTATGTATATATATATGGGCGTTACACCCAATCAAAAAATGACTATGTGTAGTTTGTTTGTATGTATGCATAGAAGAGAGGTTGAAGATGATGAGTATGCTTTGAAATCCTTGTTTCATGTAAGTTTTAATTTAGAAACTTACTAGAAAAGAAGCATGTATTAAGTATTTATAAGTATGCAAGTTTGGAAGCAAAAGGAATGCAAAAGAATGAAGAAATGCTTGATTTTTTGAAAAATGTATCGTATGAGTCGACCTATGAAGGTCTTTGTGTCGACCTGTGAAGGTCTTAGGTTGAACTATGAAGGTCTTGTTTAGAGCATGCATTAAGTAGTCGATCACATATGAAATATGAGGAACAATTTAATCTGATCGATGACATGGTTGGCAATGCCTTTGGGGTGAACGTGACCTATGATGAACCTCAACATTTTGATAGAGAAGAATTGCCGAATAAGGAAGCGCAAATATTTTATCAATTGTTCAATGAAATGAATACACCGTTGTTTGAGAGGTCGTTAGACTCAAAATTTTCAATGTGTGTGATATTATTGGCCGCCAAGTCAAATCGGAATGTTCCTGCTCAGTGTTTGGAATTCTTTGCAAAAATGATGTTGGACGCGACTCCTACGAAAGACAACTGGCCTACAAGTTTTTATAATGCAAAGAGGTTGGTGTCGAAGTTGGGTTTAGAAGTAAGAAAGATTGATTGTTGCATGTATGGTTGCATGTTGTTTTATGACAATGAGTTTGGTACTAAAGATAGAGTGTTGGAGGAATGTAAGTTCAGTAAAAGTCCGAGATATTAAGTTCGCAGTAAAGCCATTAACCGTAAGCAAAAAACATGTAGCAATGAAGTCCATATTTTATCTGCCGATACTACTAAGGTTTAGAAAAATGTTTGCTTCACTACTACAAAACATGCAAACAACAACGCTAGGTTTACAACAGATTCATATACACCTTTGTAATAGGTTAAAATTTGCACGCCCAGTGAGTAACTGGATTTATAAACAGTAATTTAATGACGACTGTCTTAAAAAACCGTAGTAATAAATTATGTGTATCAAGCTTCGATTCCCAGCAACTACATTTTTTCCATTTTTTAGAGTACATTAAGCGTGTGTCATTTAAGTCCATTATTTAAAAAATAAATTGTAAATGATTTTACAACGGTGAAGTAAATCAACCGTTGTTAGAGGACTTATAAATTGTACTGTACTAAAATACCACCAGTTTATAAATAAAGAAAAAATTGAAAGTTATTTAACCACGATTTTACAATACAACTGTTGTAAATTTTGAAAATTGCATCACGATTTTCTTTCTAACCGTGATCAAAAGTGATATAATTTATAGTATATAAGCGAAAGTATCTATCGTTCAGTACATAACAGTCGTTTCTCTTAAAAGGAAACCCTAACATATTTCACTCTTCTCTCTCATAACATAACCCTAACATCAATCTCACTCTTTAAACATACTTCATCCTTCAGATACGTCTGCACTAATCGCTAACTTGAGGTTCGTTCATTAAAATTAACAATGGGTTCTCATTTTTCATTTGGTGAATGTTCTCATTTTTTCAGACTCATCTCCACCATCTTAACAAAGCGCATACTTTGGCTATGATACATATGGTTTGTGTAGCTATGAAGAAAAATACAAGAAGTATGAAGCTATTGTAAAAACTTTATTCACCTTGTACTTCTTCTTCATAGCTTAATAAACTAGACGAACTTAATAATTTGTTCGAGATCCACGATTATTTTAAAAAAAGGTGCATTCTTGAAACATTACATAATATCTTGTGTTATTGTATGTTGTTGTTGTTGATTAATGTTGATTAATGTTCTCAGTCACTTTTTGTCTTCTTTCCCCCCAGTCACTGTTCGTCTTCTTCTCACCCAGTTTCTTCAAGTTTCCATCAAATCCTTCCATTAAAACGTCTCAGCAGTCTGGTTGTAGCCATAGAAGCATGTCCTCAAGTCGTTCAAGTTACGTATGCAAGTGTGGTCTCGATGCTCCGTTGATAACGACATGGACCGAATCGAACCCAGGTCGCCGTTTCTATGGCTGTGGGATGTATAAGATTCAAGGATACAAAAAGTGCTCTCACTTTGCTTGGTTGGATGAGGAGATGGATCCTTGGGCAAAACAAATAATTTCTTCACTGGTAAAGAGCTTGAATGAGGAGAAGGAGCTGGTTAACACCAACAAAGCCAAAGAGGACGAATTGAAGTTGAAGGTGAAGATCTTGAAGAAACAGTTGAAGATTAATTGGATTTTTTTATTTGTAGTGTTAATTGTATTTGTTGTAACAACAATGCCGAAATAGGTTATAGTTGGATTCATGTGATGATGTTATGGTGTATTGAATATGATACACATATGTGATATTATGAATATGATATAATTAATATTATTATGATAACCTTATCACAAATGTGAGTTGTATTTTCTGCTGTGATATGGTGAACAATAATACAGGTAAAAAAATGGGATTAATTAAAAAAGCAAGATAATATTTGTTAATTCTGCAGAAAATGTAACAACGGTTATATATTATAACTGTTATAATATCTCGCGCACTGTCTAGAAAAAAATAAATATCAGAACGTCGCAGCTGGGAATCGAACCTAGGACCATTGTTTTTATCACAACGGTCTTTTTGAAAACCCATTGTGATAGGGCCCACGTTTTCCAGTTTATTAGAACAGTTACCCGGCCGTGATTGTAAGTATCATATATACAACCACACTCTACATAACAACGACTGGGCCCACGTGATTATATATCTTTCCCAACCGTTGTTAAATGACATTTCTATAGTAATGCTTCATTGTATAGTGCAAATCAAATGACATGGCATCATACAAACAAAACAAGTTCAGGCGCTACGCGACATCCATATGATGGTGAGGCATGGAAGCACTTGGATCGGATAAATCCTAATTTTGCCGCAGAACTAAGAAACGTCAGACTCGAATTATATTATGATGGTTTTAATCCATATGTCAAAGTGTTAGTAGTTGCATATTCTTGTTGGTCAGTTATTGTAACTTCTTACAACCTTTTCCCGAGGAATAGATGTAGAGAGAAAATGCAATGAAAGGTAGAAGGAAATGAAGCTTCACAAGACTTATAAATGGTCGATTGACTAATACTATTCATCAATAATAATAATAATAATAATAATAATAATAATAATAATAATAAAGATTAATTGGAATACACTGTCAGTGTAAAACTACTTTACACTGACATCCAATTAAAATGAATCATTTTGACACAAAATTATGGAATTATGTATAAAAATAAATAAATTATAACTAAATTATTTTAATAAATAATTCTTCCATGTTTTCCTCTTCTCATGTTTCAAAATAACAATAATAATAATAATAACAATAATAATAATAATAATAATAATAATAACAATAATAATAATAATAATAATAATAATAATAACAATAATAATAATAATAATAATAATAATAATAATAATAATAATAATAATAATAATAATAATAATAATAATAATAATAATAACAATAATAATAATAATAATAATAATAATAATAATAATAATAATAATAATAATAATAATGATGATAATAATAATAATAATAATAATAATAATAATAATAATAATAATAAAAATAATAATAATAATAATAGTAATAATAATAATAATCATCATTGTTAGAGAATAATGGCTTAGTATAGTCTATGTCCTAACAAACTTCATCATGAGTTTGCTCTGAAGAAGCTTGGGAAACCCAAGTATTTTCTAAGAATTGAAATCCAGTCCTGGCCCAATGGTGGTATGCTGCTGACTCAGTCCAAGTATGTCACATATCTTCTGTCTAAAGTGAATATGGAACAAGCAAATGGCTCTCCTACACCCATGTTAAGCACTTGCAAGTTAAGCAAACATGGCTCAGATCAGTTTTCTGATCCTCACCTCTACAGATCTGTGGTGGGTGGTCTGCAATATGTCACTCTCACCCGACCTGATATCGCTTTCAGTGTGAATAAAGCTTGTCAATTCATGGCTTCCCCCTTGGACTCACATTGGGCTGCTGTTAGAAGACTTCTCAGATATTTGAGTGGTACACGCAATTATGGCTTACTTCTATCTCCTTCTCAATCTGTCAACAAATTTTCTCTGCGTGCCTATAGTGATTCTGACTGGGCTAGTGACCCGGATGATAGACGCTCTACGTCTGGATCTTGTATTTACTTTGGTCCAAATTTGGTCTCATGGAGTTCAAAGAAACAGTCCTTAGTTGCTCGCTCCAGCACTGAAGTTGAGTATCGTGCATTAGCACATACAACGTCTGAGTTACTTTGGCTTGAATCTCTTCTTGCAGAACTCAAGATTCCCACTCATCCTCCCACCTTGTTATGTGATAATCTCAGTGTTGTTCTCCTATCTCATAATCCGGTTCTTCACGCCCATACCAAGCACATTGAATTGGACATACATTTTGTCCGTGAGAGAGTTGTAGCTGGAAAACTCGGCATTCAACATGTTCCTGCTGCACTTCAAGTTGCAGATACCCTCACTAAACCGCTTGGTACTGCAACATTTTGTGAACTTCGTGGCAAGCTAAAGGTGGTCTGTCCTTCTTCCCACACTTCAGCTTGAGGGGGAGTGTTAGAGAATAATGGCTTAGTATAGTCTATGTCCTATGGTGTATTAGTGTATAATACTTGTAACTACTTTCTGTTAGATTTTACTTTTGCCAGCTCATTGTATTAGAGGTAGTTACAAGAGATATAAAGATCTCTCTTTGTACACTTGGAATTCATTGATTGGAATACACATTATACACCCTATCTGTTATCTTCTTCCTCTCGTTTTCTCTCTCCCTCTTCACAGAGTGAAGAGTTTCTTCCTTTTCACTACCATTTTCACAACGTGAATAAATGGTGAAACTCAAATCCTAACAATCATCATCATCATCATCATCATCACCATCATCATCTGCAAACAGAATTTTTTACTTTCTTGCTTGTCTATTTACACAAATAGGAAAAATATTCTCTTCACGTTTCTAACATCAAACATACAAGATTCTCTTCACAAGACATATAATCGAAGCCATTGTTCACCTCAAATATAAATAAAAGTAATAAAGAGGATGAAGACATGATTTTCAAATGGTATATTTGCTACAGAAGTTGATTCAGTAGCTTATTGTTTGTGTCCATTACTTTTTATTCCTACTGTCAATCAAGAATAATGTGAAAGCAAAATATCTGTACAATTTTATTCGTTAGGTATCAAGTGTCTTGTCCCTATGCCACTGAGAAATTATTTCTTGTTCACATTTCTTGTCTGCACCCTATAATAGCGCCCGACCAAAAAGTGCTATTATAGATATGTTTGTTTCCTTTTTAATAGCACTTTCTTTAAAAGTACTATTAAATTAGGCGATACAAAATATCGATTTTGGCGTAGTGAAATAATAAAATAGGAAAGTGTCTTGTCCCAATTCCAAATATTCACAAGACCAAATTAATTTAACATTTAAACTTATTTTAAAATTGTTAAATATATAACAAAAATAGTATTTAATGGTTTGATGTACCAAACTCTAAAGTATCAATGGTTGATAAATAAAAGACTTAATATCCTTTTTGGTCTTCTACCTATAACTCGGGGTCCATTTTGGTCCTCTTCCTTTTAAAAGTTTCAAGTTGGTCTCTTACGTTGTCTATTAGAAGCAAAATGGTCCTTTCCGTCAAATAAAGACAAACGGTGTTAATTTTGCGGACGTGTAATTTGAGTTGGATTGATGGATTGCCTAATCAGCACCTTCTTCTTCCTTCTTGTAACGTTTATAAATTCACCCCTAATTTGTGACCTAATTGTATCCTTCCCGAAAAACACTCAATTGAAACCTAATTCATCATTTAAAATTCTACAGATTATCTAATCTTCTCTACTGACCAGTTTCCTAAATTGTACATTTTCATGGTTAAGTGAAAATAATGGCTTCTTGATATTTAACTAAAATAAGAAATTTTGGAGTCAATACCATAGACTTCATAGTAGTGAAGACCATCACATAGATTGGAAGGATCCACAAATTATGCACATGGAAAACAAATTATGAAGTCGTTTAAATCCAGACCATTAACTGCAGTGATTACAATTATGTACTTTAACCTCTAAAGTAAACCCCTCATTTAGAGGAGCCCGTCCTTATCATATTTACCATTCATAGATTCAACCTATTTATTTCTATCTTTCTTCTTTTTATGTTAAATACATAATCCCCAATATATGTTAAATACATTTATTTAATCTATATAATAAACTAAATTATATCAATAACTCAATTGATACGTGTTAATTATGTTAAATAGATGTAAATTGTTGTTTTAGAATTTAATCCTTAATATATCATTTATTTTGACTTATTGTTAAGGTAACAGTGGTGTAACTCTGTGAATACCACAATGAAAACTACAAGCATTGTTAAGTGAAAATAGCTTGTGAGAAGAAGAAGAATTCTATTCAATGATTGAAGAACTGTACAATATCCTTTATATACAGCAATGAATAACAGCCAAGTAATCTATGTAACTAACTAGTTTACAAGTGTATGGCTGAGATTAAAAGATGAAACTAATCTATATATTAACATCCCCCCTCAAGTTGGACTGTGAATGTTGAAGAGTCCTAACTTGGACAAGATGCTAAACAATGATGATGAGTGGAGTGGCTTGGTAAAGGCATCAGCCAGCTGTGATGTAGTAGGGACAGGAAGCAGATGAATTAACTTGGATTGTAGCTTTTCTCTGACCACATGGCAATCGAGTTCAATGTGTTTGCTTCGCTCATGGAAAGTCGGATTATGAGCAAGATAGATAGCTGATTTGCTATCACAAAAAACAGAAGCTGGCTGGGAAAAATTTATCTGAAAGTCATCAAAAAGATACTTTAACCATTGCACTTCACATGTTAAGGATGCCAAGGCACGATACTCAGCTTCGGTGGAAGATCTGGAAACAGTTGGTTGTTTCTTTGATTTCCAACATAATAAAGAGGAGCCAAGCATCACACAATAACCTGTAATCGACCTTCTTGTATCTGGACAACGAGCCCAATCAGAATCTGCAAAAGCAAATAGTTTGAGTTCACTAGAAGAGGAAAATAGCAGGCCCTTGGCAGGTATGGCTTTGAGATATCGCAACACTCTTGTAGCAGCCTGATAGTGGGACAATAAAGGTTTAGATATGTATTGGCTCAGGTGCTGGACAGCATAGGCAATGTCTGGCCTGAAGTGTGTTAAATAAATGAGTCTACCAATCAACCTTCTAAAACAAGTGGGATCTTCTAAAGTTTGACCTTCAGTGGCAGAGAGTTTTACATTTGGATCAAAGGGAACAATAGATGGTTTAGATGCAAGTAAACCACTATCTTCTAACAAATCCAATGTATACTTCCTTTGGTTAAAGAATATACCTTCATTGGACCTAGCAATCTCAAAACCAAGAAAATATCTTAGTTGACCTAAGTCTTTTATCTTAAAGGTATGATCTAAAAGCTGCTTCATAGATTGTATCTCAACCAAAGAATCTCCTGCTAGTACTATATCATCAACATAAACCAGCAATGCAGTAAAAGAAAGAGATGTAGATTTGACATATAGAGAATAGTCAGCTTTTGACTGAGAGTACCCAATGGAAGTTAAAAAAGAGGAGAGTTTGGAGTACCACTGGCGACTGACTTGTTTCAAACCATAAAGTGACTTGTGGAGCTTACAAACTTGAGTTGGAGATGTAGTAGATAGCCCAGGGGGAGTTTGTATATAGACTTCTTCTTATAGATCCCCATGTAGAAAAGCATTGTTGATATCAAGTTGTTCCAAATGCCATCCTTTGACAGCTGCAAGAGATAATAAAACTCTAACTGTTGTGATTTTTGCAACAGGGGAAAAAGTGTCAAAGTAATCAATACCCTTCATTTGAGTATACCCTTTGGCCACCAACCTAGCCTTATACCTTTCAATAGAACCATCTGCCTTATACTTGATCTTATAGACCCATCTGCATCCAATAGGTTTCTTACCAGGGGGAAGTTCAACAACATCCCAAGTGTGATTCTCAGCAAGAGCAAGTAATTCAGCATTCATAGCACTCTTCCAACTGTCAAACTGAATGGCTTGGTTAAATGTTTTTGGTTCAAAGTTAGAGAAAATAGCATAACAGAAATGTTTGTATGAAGAATTGCACTTATCATATGATAGAACTGAAGATAAAGGGTATGCTATGTTATGATTATGAGAATGCATTGAATGTGATTTATTAACTGCAGAGTAACAATGGTAGTCAGCTAAGTAGCTGGGAGGATGAGAGATACGACTAGATTGCCTGGTAGGTTCAATGGTTGCAAGGGAAGGAGTATTGGAATTTGGTTCAGCAATAGGGAGGTTGGGTGTTGGACTGGTGGGTAAAGATGAGATATGTAGGTTATTGTCTGCAGGACTGTTATTGACAGACTGGCTAGTACTCTCAATATCAAAATTGAGATAGGAATGGTTGGGATTAGTAATGGCATTGGGTGAGGTATTCTGAGAGCTGGCAGGTGTATGTATAGGATTGTGCAAGTTGGTATGATTTGATGGCAAGGATGATGTGACTGTTTCTTGAAAAAAATTAATATTGTCACTATTCTGAGAAGTAGTGACAGAATCATCAAGGGAATTATGAGATAGGTCAGTGGTAGTAGCAAACCTAGGTAAAATGGGAATATCATCAAGGAGAAGATTTGTTTGGGAGTTAAATTGTGTTTGATGTGGCTGTGGAGTATTAGTCTGGTTAGGTTTGAAGGGAAAAGTTTCTTCATAGAACACAACATTTCTAGAGATAAAAGTGTTATGATTTTCTAGGTCATATAAGATGTATCCTTTTGTTCCATCTTTGTATCCAAGGAAAACACATTTCCTGGCTCTAGGAGAAAACTTGGTTCTATAGGCTTGTAGGGTTGTGGCATAACATAAACAGCCAAAAACTTTCAAATGGATTAGAGATGGAGGTTGAGAGAATAAGATCTCATAGGGACATTTTGAATTTAACAAAGGGGAAGGTAGTCTATTTATCAGATGAATGGCATGTTGCACACAAAAATTCCACATGGAAAGGGGGTATTGGGATGAAAATAGATTGTCCTAGCCACATTTAGTATGTGCTGATGTTTTCTCTCAACCACCCCATTTTGTTGGGGTGTTTCAACACAAGTTCTATGATGTATAATACCTTTAGAAAGAAGAAATTCAGAAAGTGGGAGAAATTCACTACCATTGTCAGTTCTAAGGCATTTTAAGGATGATTGGAACTGATTTTCAATGTAGGCTATAAAATTTATGATACTGTTTTTAACTTGATCTTTAGTTTTCAGAAAAACAATCCAAGTAAACCTACTATAGTCATCAACTATTGTCAAGAAGTATTTATGACCTAGAAAAGAAATAGTGGAAAATGGACCCCAAACATCAGCATGTAAAAGTTCAAAAGGAAAATTAAATTTTGTTTTACTATGAGTAAAAGGTAACTTCTTTTGTTTGCCAAATTGACAAGAATCACAAGGATTTATATTATTTGTATAGGGTATAAAGGGAAACATGTTGGCAACAGCCTTTAAACCAATATTAGAAATGTGGCCAAGCCTAAAATGCCAAAGATTACAAGTATTGGAAACAGTAGAACTATAAGCAGAAGTTTGACATGTAGAATCAAGAACATATAATCCTCTGTGCAGCTTAGCTGTACCAATCATTGTCTTGGAAAGCTTCTGCAGGATTTTACAAGTATCAGTATCAAATTGCACAGAACAGTCATTACTACTAACAAGCCTAGCAATGGAAATTAGGTTGACATGGAATTTTGGAATATACAAAACATTATGCAAGGTTAAGGAGCCAGATATAATGACACTACCAGACATAGATGCAGTAATGGATGAGCCATCAGGTAAATTTACATGAACTGGGATGATATTTTTACAATTAATGAAAGATGATTTATCAAATGCAATATGATCTGTTGCACCTGTATCCAAAATCCATAAATGTGCATTCTTACCATTTTGGGTGGTTGAATGAGAGTTCATTACAAAGGGAGAGGTAGAGATGGAATTAGCTTGAGTGTTCAGTTTTGACTGTTGTAGGAGCTCTATGATGCTGTTGTACTGTTCTTGTGTGAATCCAAAAGAAGATGCAGCTGAACTTGAGGTAGGGACATCAGGGTTGGTTTGAATTGCAGCAGCGGATTGAGAATTGGCACCAGCACTTTGTGTTCTTTCTTTTCCTTTAAAACCTGGTGGATACCCGTGTTTCTTGAAGCAAGTCTCAATAGTGTGGTTTCTTCTCCCACAATGAGTACAAATCCTATTGTGACCTTTTGCACCTGATGAATTTGATACTTTCCCTTTTGAAGAGTTTGCTCTGCCATTGTTGCCACCTGAGTTAGCTTGAACTTGGAATGCCACTACTTCCTCATTGTTATCACATGCAGATGGAGCTACAGAACTAGAGTTATGCATTTCGCGTTCTTGTTGTATAACAAGAGAAAACACTTTATCAAGATCAGGCAAAGGATTCATCATCATAATTTGCGACTTGGAATGCGCAAATTTTTCATTTAACCCTTTTAAGAAACGAATAATACGATCTTGATCCCTATAACCATGAATTGCGACTATGGCACCACACGAACACGGGATAGCACATGAACACACAAGATTTGGACGGTAATTATCTAATTCATCCCATAGGATTTTCAGCTGAGTAAAATAATTGGAAACATCCAAATTACCTTGACGAAGCTTGTAAAGATCTTCTTGGATATCTGAGATTCTGAATAAGTCGCTGTGAGAGAATCGAGTTTGCAGGTTCTTCCAAACACCAGCTGCGCTATCGATCCACAAAACGGACTTTGCAATAGACTCTGAAATAGAACGATGAAGCCACACAAGAACTATAGTGTTACATCTAACCCATGGTGTGTATAGAGGATCTGCAACTGGAGGTTTTGTGAGGGTTCCGTCAACAAACTTTTCTTTGTTCTTGGAGATGAGGGCAATGTGCATCGAATGCGACCAAGCATGATAGTTCTTATCATCAAGTAAGGGGGTTACAAGGATGAGTGCTGGATTTTCGTTTGGATGTAAGTAGTAAGGATTTGTGGAATTCGTGGAGAAATCGTGGTAGTTCTGGTAAGCCATTGATGTAGGTAAAAAAATCAAGAACAGAAGAGAACAAGATTGACAGAAGGAGAAAGAAAGACAATGCGCGAAAAGGCGGAAGGTGAAATTCTGCACTGAGGAAGAAGATAGCAGTTGCAGAAGGAGAAGATAAAGGACAACAATGGCTACCAGAGCTTTGATAGCTCTGATACCATGTTAAGGTAACAGTGGTGAAACTCTGTGAATACCATAATGAAAACTACAAGCATTGTTAAGTGAAAATAGCTTGTGAGAAGAAGAAGAATTATATTCAATGATTGAAGAACTGTACAATATTCTTTATATACAACAATGAATAACAACCAAGTAATCTATCTAACTAACTAGTTTACAAGTGTATGGCTGAGATTAAAAGATGAAACTAATCTATATATTAACACTTATCTATAAACACCAATACTATTATTCAATCTCTAAGGCTGTGATTGGAACAACCTATTGAAGTTATTTTTCACTATATTGTTCTTTATGCTGAAAGTTATACCTATTAAAGTTGTGTGGTTAATAGTCTTGAATATTTGTAGAGATATTATTCACAAATCTCATATATAGTTTTCTCATGACATTACTAAAAATCTTAGCAAGCTCGAAATTTTTTAAAATATCATAATTTACTTGATCTTCATAATCTTTATAATTGTTTTCAACTCTATGCTTTGGAGGATTCATAATACCATAAATAATCTTTGGTTGATGAACTACTCCTCCTTTGAAATTCTCCATTTAAAATAGAATAAGAACACTAGAACACACCCAAACAGAATGGGGGTCCTGCTCTGATGCAAAAATATTAATATGACAGATAATATAAAACAAGATGATAAATCATAAAACAAATAAATAACATAAGATAATTGTTAACCCAGTTCGGTGTAACATCACATACGTCTTGGGGGCTTCCAACCCAAGATAGGAAATTCATTCTCAATAGTTTTAGTACAAAGTGTCTTAGATGAACAAACCTTGTTCAATTCTCTTCTTCTTAATACTACATGTGTCTTTCTATTTAGGACTCCCCCTAAATATCAGAACCCCTATCACTTTCTCTTAACCATTAATCCTGTTGATCAATACAGTAATCAGTTTAAAGGTTGTTGAATTACAACTCAACTAACAAACCAACCTATATGCCTTTAGATATGTAACTTAGGCGCTAGAGAGGTGCACAAATAGCAACAAATACAATGTCTCAAAAGAGAAATCCTAACATTAAGATCTTCAACTCTTGCGTACAACTCAAATGTTAGGTTTGAGTCTCCTTAAATAGCAATGCAACTTTTGGACTTTTCTATAAGATTTGATCACATCCAGATTTGTAGAGGGTTCTGTTTTGATTTCTTTTTTAAACACCTCCAACAAAACGATTTTATTTGTTTTGATTCAAATTTAAATCTCAAAACAATTAGATTTTATCTTATTCAATCTGCCAAACAATTCTAATTAACACATTGCTAAACGATAGCAGCAAATGTGATTGAAAAACAACTAGAATTTTCACACGAAACAACAATAACCATGGTCAGGTGGCAATGGCCAGATGTTGCATACATGGTGGAACATTTGGCCTTACATCTGTCCACGTAACATAATTCTGAATCTGGAACAAATTAAATAAAATCTTTACTTAATATAAATCACAAATCCAACTTCTCAAGTAAATGATTCAACATGAACCTCTTGCCAAAACTGAACCACACTTTAAATCAGCTTTAATAGAGATTAAAGATTTTAAAAACAAATCCAATAAGATCTCTTATTGGAAAATAAACCTTCAATAAATATCTTTGCATATTAATTTTAACACAATCTTGAATAAACTAAATCTAAAACAAATATTCCTCAACGCATATTCAAATAAATCTTTTCTTTAATGTAAATCCAATCAGATCAAATCTTCTTATTTAAACCAAATCCAAATATTTTTAATTAAACCAAATCCAATAAAATCTTTTGCAACCTTTATGGATTATAAACTAATAAAACATTTTCCAAACTAATTTGGATTAAAAAACTTCTCCCAAAAGTAATCTTTTGAGCATACCAGAATTAATACAGGTTTTCTAACCAATTATCGAAGTGAATATTTAGTGTAGTAAGAGCAGTCCACGCGCCAATATGTCACATAACATGTTCCATACACCTTACGCAACAAGTTGCTTACAATCAAATCTTTACGTCAAGCTAGAACAAACTTAAACCATAACCTCTAGAATCAAACATAATCACACTCAGATTTGAACTTGAGGCCAGATGTCGCATACACGCTAGAACATCTTGTCCCACATGTTGCATATTCACCAAAATACATCTTGTACTACCCATGTACTACCCATCTTGTCCCACATGTTGCATATTCACCAAAATACCTTTTGGAAATTTTTTGGCTAAAACAACTTACAATATGTGTAGGAGAAAATCTTCAAAATATAACACACCATATCAGAACATACAAGAACACCAAAAGCATCAGAGACCATGCAAGGTGGTTGAAAGGTGGTGGTTGCAACACATAGAAAACAAAGCAAGACAAGATCAGACCAGCTCATCTACACATATCATATGCACACATGAATCACTCCCCATTTTTTTCCATAATTTGGCAAAGGCATGGATAGAAAAACCAGAGCAATAACATGGTCAATTGAAATGCATTAACATGGTCAATTGTGTGTTTGGAGATAGAAGAAATTTGGAACAGATATTTAATGGCAAGTTTACGGTGGAATTGTTTTCTCTGAGGGAGACTATATATTGTGTTTTCACAAGACCCTTAAGATAAAGTGAGTATTGAAAAATTAGCCTTATGTTAAGTGGGCCATAAATTTCAATACGAGTACCTATGCATGTGATTTCTAAAAGTTTTTCTCCAAAAAGACCTTTTCACATATTCTTTCTAATTGAGAAAATTAGTTTAGGACGAGAAATGGTTCAAGTATGAGGGATTTGGTTAGTAGCATTCTTTATCATGTTTTGGTGTGTTTTATTCTAAGTTTTTAAGTATTTAAACTTTGTGTTTGTGCATTTTAACTTTAGTATTTATGTTTTCTCTAGATTTCAAGTAAAAAGAGCAACTATGATGAATTGGATTCAAAACAGAGCCAAACATATGAAGACTGCTCAAGAAAAGATTCTATAGTACAAAAATTAGAGCCTACTATAGTTGGGCCGTAATGGCTATTACTGGTCGTAGTGTGAGACACATTCCCTTTCTTTTTATATCGCCATAGTGATGACTAGAGGGCGTTACGCTCAGGCCGTAATGGCTATTACTGGTTGTAGCGTACTAGAAGACTGCATTTGATCCTCTTTTTTTGAGCTGCTTTTTCTTACCTCTTCAAATCCCAACTATTTCAACAATTGCAAAAGCATCATCTAAGGCCATTTACACAAATTCACACCTATATTGATGTAATTAAGCCTATAAATACCCTTGTAATATTGAGAAAAACATATCTCATTTGCTAGATTTCAGTATATTGTTATTAGTTTCAACATTTTATTTTCTGCACTACCGTACTTTCAAAGTCTCCCTGGAGCAATTTTAGTTATATATATATATATATATATATATATATATATATATATATATATATATATATATATATATATATATATATATATATATATATATATATTCACTGCATTTTTAGGTTCTAAACTTTTGTTTATCTATTGTTATGATGAATATGTATCATGTTTCTATTATATTATTATTGAATATATACGAGTAGATCTTTTAGAATTTGATACATCAAGACTCTCGAATCGACAAACTGCATGTAAGTTTTTCTTATACTGATAAATAACGAGAATTCTTGTGTTGTTTTATATTTTTGTTTTTAAAGTCAAACCTTCACTATGAAGGTAGAAACACATAGACATCAATTACATATGTTGAAAGGGTATAATCGGTGTCTGACTTAGAAATTTGAGCAGTTGATTCTAAAACAATAAAAGTGTCTCATAATCAACTGAGTAAAACTTTTCTTTTAAATTAGCCTCTAAACAAATATTATATGCTGTGAAAACAGGTAACTTGTAAGTTTAAAGTACGTTAATGCGTCGATGAAAGTGGGCAGTACTATCAATTTCTATCATTTTCTACAAAACATAATTATTGTTATAATCATAAATAGAACTTGTATGAGCAAAGTTATTGACAGAAATCAGTCCCAAATTCTTTATCTTTATTATAAAGAAAAACCCAAATTTTAACTATTTTTCTAGATATTGATCGTCTTAAGAATCAATAGAACTCATTACTCAAAATTGAATAATGAGAATCATTATTTTTTTTGTTCTACTTCGATATTGTCGTACGCTTGCAGAGTGCCACAACAACTCCACCAAAAGCTTTAAGACAATATAATACAAAAAAATTATGTTGCAGCTACGTGATATAGCCACATGAAATTCACGTCATTAAAAAAGGACGTTGCCACATGAAAAAAACATCGCAACACTTATAATATAATAAAAAAAATTGAAGTTCAGCTAGTGTAATTTAAAATTTGTAAAAACTTAGTGACATGAAAAACACGTCACTATTCAAAATTTAAAATAATTAAAATATAAAATGCAACTTTTCACACGGGGTAAATTTTAAAAGTTACAAAAAATTGTTTTTGACGGATAGTGACATGAAAATTACGTCGCAGGAAAATTACTGTTTTGACACGCTGGCTCATAGTGAAAGTAATATCACGTCGTTATTCATTTTAGTAGTGATGTGGAATGCACGTCACTATGACACGCTGTAAACTAATGGCATGGAATCATGTCGCAACCACCAACATGTTTATTAATTTGATATAAAAAATCTAAAAATATTTTTTATTATATATATAATTATTATAACCAAAAATATTATTATATATTATTAAGTTAAGTATTTATAATATATTATTAAAAAAAAGTATAAAAGGTTATTAAATATTTTTATAAAAAAATATCAGTTTATTGAATATTTATTATTTCGTATTTTTTATAATTTTATTTTGTTTTAATATGATGTATATGTTAATATTCATAAAATATATATGTTATAAAAAAAAAAAAAAATATATATATATATATATATATATATATATATATATATATATATATATATCAGTTTATTAAATATTTATTATTATAATTTTTTTAGTTTCTATAAAATATATGTAATACCTTGTATAATATATACCTAGAATAATACAATACAAGCATTTTATTTGGTACTGGCACATCAAAAGTGCCTAATGACGTAGTTCACATAATTGTCCATTTCTAAAACATAAATACGACATATGGATCAAGATATGGAAACTAGCCAAAACAATCAAAACTAAGATCAATATACAATATCCTCAATTGTATACAACAAATACACAGCGGAATAAGCTCAACTAAGCTTCTCTTGAAACATCCAAGCATCGTTCCACTCGTAGATCAAACCTGCAAACCGTACCTGAAATATAGCAACTATAGTGGGGTGAGATACATCAAATCTCAGTGAGTTTCCTATCTTATAAGTCCTCTCGGCTTTACAAGGTTCTATCAATCCTAACTCAAGTCAAGGGGAAGGGAAAAGACCTTGAGTACACAATCTCACATTCTCACACTATATGAAAACATGTTATTGAGCTCGTTACTCAAAAGTATATCACTAATCGATAACCGTGTCAAGGCATCCCCTCTCCCCCGACCTCTTCTACGTCTAGAAGTAGGAACGAGTCATGGACCCTCGTAGATTTCTTGGCATACGAAATGGATTCGGGATCATCGACCCGTACACCGTGATCCGTCACTTCACACGGCCCGTACACCGTCACAAGTCTCTTTACCCGTAGGCTCTATTCGTACTATAACATTGGGAATGAAACCTACCAAGAAATCGTGCATCATTCTAGAGGAGCTTGTTACTCAGTAAACGACACATAATAGAATAATGGTTACGATTTCGTGATTTCACATACAACCGTAATTGTATTCAACATTTCTAGGCCACATTAGCCTTTATCAATTAAACATAATAAGTACACGTGTTCCATACTAGTGTTCACTCTCTCCTAGACCAATACTCGTCACGGATGCACCGTTATACATCAAGTGCCCGAGCATCGCCATTTAGGTTATCTACTCTAGGCCAGAACTCGTCAAGGATGCACCTTTCTACATCGAATGCACGAGCGTCGCCATATAGAGTTTCTATCAATTCCTAGCCATTACTAGGTTCCACTATCAAATCGTTATGGGGTAAAGTTTCCTCACTCTACCTAATTCATTTTAAGCATGCATATTCTCTCAATCATGTTTAACAACAATTTAGGCAAAGCATATTACAATTGCTCATTTTAGAATTTCATATAATAATTCAATCAAAAGTTATACAAAGCATATTAGAATTGTATAATAGAATCACATATAATGATTCATCACATAAAACGTCACTTTCGGGTTCCCTCCAATTTATTTAGTCGGGTATCAATTAATATTTCTCACTCTTATCCCGTAGGATATTTTCACAGCTCTACGTTGGCTATAATTACGCCGCAATCGGACTTATGATCCAAAAGATGTCAATTCTAACATTCCATAAAATATTACTTTCCTTCATTTTCCACTAAATAATTTATCCCACATCATACCTAAGATTTTCAGATAGAGGGTCGTCATAGCTTTCTAATGACACCAAGAACGTCCCGATCTGAGTTACGGATCAAAAGTTATGAAAGAAACAAGTTGGAGGATCTGCTATGTTCGCAATGCGAAGCAGCCAGCGAATGCTCGCTTTCTCATTCGCAGTGCGAAGCTCCCAGCGAATGCCTAAATACACTGGCGAACCGTGGCAGAACCAAAATAGGGTAATGTTCGCAGTGCGAACCTCTGGCGAATCTCTGGCGAATGTTCGCCTTCACCTTCGCCGTGCGAACAACCAGCGAATGTTCGAGTTCCCCTTCGCTAGGGGATTCGCAGTGCGAACCTGCGAAAACTGGGTTTCCCAGCAGCGTGAAAACAGAGCTTTGGGACCAAAAACCCATCCAAAACTTCACCCAACACACAAACTTGCATTTACAGATGATCATACATGGCTAATGATTATACTACACAGTTTATAACTCATTTTATCCGTTAAATTTCATCGATTATCGATTTAAGCAATTTCTCATAAACCCTAACTTAAGCTAAAATCATCTCTAACTCTAGAACTTAAGTTTCTATCTAGAACCCACCTGATAATCGAAGAGGAGTTTGAAGAAGATGCTGATGATCCATGGGTTTCTCTTCTTCATCTTCTCCATTTTCTCTCTTTCTCTTCTTTCCTTTTCCTTTTCTTCTTCTTCTTCTTTACTAACTTCTTCTTTTTCTCTTTTTTCTTTCTCTTTCCAAATATATACATATATTATACTATTATTATATAATATAAATCCAATAGGGTAAAATATCTCCAATTGATATTTTGTCGTCTCAACCCAATAAATCAATTATTAGAGTTATCTTAAAACCCTTTCTCGAATTTAAATAATTGATCTCTTCAGAGTTCATCAGTTGCTCTATTGATCCCTAATGTCGATACTTAAAGCACTTAGAGGATTCCATTAATCCAATATACCAAAGGTAGAGCACATAGATACTCATCTGATCTCATCTGATATCTAATTGAGCAATTAGATAATATGGGGTATTACAATATATATGTTAATAATCCGAAAATATATGTTATAAAATACTAAAACACAAGATATAGTTCATAAAATAAAATATAAAATTTTTAAAATATAATATATACTTTTTATAATTTTTTTTAGCATTCTTTATATATGTTATATGTTATAAAATAATAAAATAGAATATATGTTGTACAATACTAAAACATAATATGTACTTTTTAAAACATACTATATTATTTTTTAAAACATAATATATATACTTCTTAGCATTTTTTTTGTATTATATATATATATATATATATATATATATATATATATATATATATATATATATATATATATATGTTATAAAATACTAAAACATAATATATATACTTTTTAAAATATAATATATACTTTTTTAAAATATAATATTTATTTTTTAGCCTTTTTTCTGATTTTTTATTTTCGAAAGTACCATTTTTGGGAAAATATCATTTTTGGGAAAATACCATTTTTGGTGCTTTAACTTCACATCGGGGTTCATTTTAGTCCCTTAACTTTAAAAAGTGTCATTTTGGTCCCTTAATTCTTCAAAACGTTTCATATTAGTCCTTTTGTCTTATTAGCGACGAATTTAGCGACTGATTTTTAAATTTTTCCGTTGCTAATAAGACGAAAAGGACTAATATGGAACGTTTTGAAGAGTTAAGGGACCAATATGACACTTTTTAAAGTTAAGCGACCAAAATGAACCCCGAAATAAAGTTAAAGGACCAAAAAGGATATTTTACCTAATTTTAATTAAGTAAGTAAATTTTTTGTAAGTATGTATAAAATTTATAGTTTGTATGAAATCTAGTATAAAAGTAAGTACATATAGTTTGTATGTATGAAATGTAATTTGTGAGAAATGTCTAATATTTTTAAAATATAGTATGAATTATATTAGTATGAAATGTAGTTTGTTTGAAATGTAGTTTGTTTGAAATGTATAGTTTGTATGATATGTAGTTTAAATTATATTTAGTATAATACAATTAAATTGTATGAAATATAGTTTGTAGTAAATGTTTGATTGAAATGTTTGGAATGGATCGATAGATTGAAATTATATTCCTAATTAAAATGGCAACGATTTTCTAAATGTGCATAATGAAATATTTTTGATACTATCGTAGTTGGATGTACGATAGAACATTGTTAGACGATAGGCTTTGATCTAGAGGTGGTGTATTGATAAAAAATTAAAAACTTTTGGCAAAAAGTATTTTGAAAAGTTTGTATGGCACAACGGAAAACAACCTGAATCGAATCGTCTAACCGAACCTCTATTGAAAAGCTCAGATATGCATAAATGTACACAAACATATGATAATGAACACAAATTGTCCAACAACTATCAATCACAAACAATTGAATGCAAAGTTATACGTAGAGCTTCTTTCCAATGATCAAAACACAGAAAACACAATAAAGTAATTTATCGAACACCTTGTGTGCAATCAATATTGTTTGGAAATTTTCTTTGTTTTGTTGCTCTTAAAAACCAATCACAATCAAACGGATTATGATTATATCAACAAAACATATTTAAAAAAGTGATAAAAAATAATTCCCAAACAAATTGATCAAACGAACAATGTATTCAATAATTCGCAAACACAAAAATTATTTAGGAAGTTTTCCAAACGGCCTCACCCCTCAATTCGTATTCGAACTTAGATATTATACATCTTACTTTGCAAATGTGTGTATACAAGAGATGAAGAACTCTAACCCTATAAACATTAGGTTTGTTGTTGATTGTACCACCTTCAAAACCATTGATCAAAGATTGATCAAGTGACCAACAATGTCACTTCAATTAACCAGTTCTTGTTACTACTTTGCAAGACCTCCTTGTCCCAAGGTTTTCACTCGGTTGAATTAATCCCAAGCGCGCACTGGTTGAAACCCAAGATTTACCAACATGATACATAGTCTCATGCTACTCCCTTGCAAGGCACCACTTTACCCAAGGCTTTCACTCGATCAGATTCGAATTGTATAATCTTGTCCAAAACCTTAATATCCTCAATGATCTTGAAGGAAAACCCTACCTTACTTTTCTGATTTGAAACCCTCAAAGAACTCAACCCAATATTCTCGGTACAATAACCTAATTGGACGTTATCAACTCTAATCTAGATGGTCACCCTATCAAAAACTAATTATGTGCAGTTTGATTATGTGTATGCATAGAGCAGAGGTTGAAGATGATGAGTATGCTTTGAAATCCCAGTTTCATGTATGTTTTACTCTAGAATCTTACTAGAAAAGATGCATGTATCAAGTATTTATAAGTGTGCAAGTTTGGAAGCAAGAGGAATGCAAAAGAATGAAGAAAATCATGATTTTTGGAAAAAAGCATCGTATGATCAGTCAACCTATTAAAGTTATAGTTCGACCTATGAAGGTCTTTGTCTAGAATTGTGAAGGTATTAAGATGACCTATGAAGGTCTTGTGTCGACCCTGTGTCGGTGTCGAACTACAGGCTACAGGCTTTAATATTGTAGCCTGGGTGTCGACCTATAAATTGCATGTGTCGACCTATAAAACAAAAATTTCTTCTATGTATCGACCTATAGTCGTATGTGTCGACCTATGTTGTAGCGTTTTCACAAAAACTTTTTTATCAATGCATTTATGATGTATTAACCTTTTCCAAAATATTTTAATGCTTCCTAATGCTAAGATGCACATATAGAATCAGAGGATACCGTCCAATATACATTAACGCTAAACTATCCCTATTTTGACATCATTCAAAATACATCTAACAGAAAGTTTCACTCACATACTCCCCCTTTTTGATGATGGCAAAACTTGAGACTATGCGTGTCGCGACGTTTTGTGTCTTTATGAAGACTCCCTGTGAATATATGCATCCAACTTCATCTTGTATACTTCTCCCCCTTTGACAACATCAAAAAGAGACAAAGCAAACAATGAGAAGTATCTTATATCACATACAAACCAATATACCATACAGACACATTTTGCAAAGATAAGAACATTAACATGATAGCACTCACATAAAATGATTTTCATATTGAAAAAGAATACCTAAACATAAATACAAGCATATTAAGAAATAATAGAATATCATTTTTACAGTTTATGCCAAATATCATAACAATGACACACAACAAGAATTTTGTTACCATTATAACATGTTCAACCATATTTCATGAAAGAATACATAACAAGCCAATGCACCAAGAGTATATTTCAAGCATATAGAGGGAATAACACAAAGTCACTATAAGCATATAATTGATATATATCAATATAAATTTTTGGAAGTGAACATTCATGAACTATCTCCTACATCAAGAATATCAATTATTTGGAACATAAGCAACATGCAAAAAGTAAAAGCTTACTTACAAAAGGAAAGAGAAAATGGAACAATATTACCTCACTTATGTGTTGATGAAGGATGCATTCTTATGTAATGAAACTTCCATGGAAAGTTAGAGCAAAAGTATATAAAGTGCATGCAACAAATCATAGATTAGGTAAGATTTGAGATGTCAAGTATCCCCAATTCCCTTCGGATGTTGAAAAATGGCCCGGCCGTAAGAGGTTTTATAAAGATATTCGCAAGTTGATTTTTACTATTAACATGCTCAAATAAGATGTTCCTTTTTTCAACATGATCACGTAGGAAGTGGTGACGAATCTCAATATGCTTAATGCGAGAATGTAGCACCGAATTTTTGGTTAGATTGATAGCACTAGTGTTGTCACACATAATAGGAATACATTGTAGTTTTATATAAAAATCAAGTAGTTGTTGTTTAAGCCAAAAAATTTGAGCACAACAACTACCGGATGCTAAATATTCCACCTCGGTGGTTGACAAAGCAACGAAAACTTGTTTCTTGCTATGCCAACTTACCAAGGAATTTAAAAACATGTAGCAAGTTCCACTAGTACTTTTCCTATCTGATTTGCAACTAGAAAAATTGGAATCGGTATAACCAACCAAATTACAATTACTTTCCGTGGAATACCAAAGCCCATACTTAAAGGTACCATGAAGATACTTAAGGATACGTTTTACGGTTTTTAAGTGAGATTCCTTAGGAGACGATTGATAACGATCGCACATTCACATGCTAAACATAATGTTCGACCTAGATGCAGTGAGATACAGAAGCCAACCAATCATACCTCTATATTTCTTCACATCTACATCCTTACCATTTTCATTCTTTTCCAAGTTATCATTTGTAGCCATAGGAATGTCAATATATTTTTCATCTTCCATGCAAAATTTCTTTAGCAAGTCTTTGAAATATTTGGTTTGACACACAAATGTACCTTCATTGAGTTGTTAGATTTGAATACCAAGGAAATAATTCAACTTCCCCATGAGGCTCATCTCAAGCTCTCCCTGCATAAGCTTTTAAAACTCCTTTACAAGTTGCATATTAGTTAATCCAAAAATAATATCATCGACATAAACTTGAACTAGAGGAGTCTGCCTTCCTTGGCGTTTAATGAAAAGTGTAGTATCTACCTTTCCCCTATAGTATCCTTGATCGATCAAAAATTTACTTAGTCACTCATACCAAGCCCGATGGGCTTGTTTGAGACCATACAAAGCTCTTTTAATTTTGTAAACATGATTTGGATACTCGTGACTTTCAAAACCGGGAGGTTGAACAACATACACTTCCTCTATAACATAGCCATTAAGGAACACACTTTTCACGTCCATTTGAAATAACTTGAATTCTTTGGCGCAAGCATTAGCTATAAGAAGGCGTATAGCCTCAAGGCAAGCAACCGGAGCATAAGTCTCCTCATAATCGATGTCCTCCTCTTGGTTATAACCTTGAGCAACTAGTCGGGCTTTATTATGGGTTACACTACGTTTTCGTCAAGCTTGTTCCTAAAAACCCATTTGGTGCCTATTACTTAATGATTCTTAGGACTAGGGACAAGGTCCTAAACTTCGTTTCTTTTAAATTGGTTTGGTTCATCCTGCATGCCCATAAGCCAATGCTCATAAAGCAATGCATCTTTATCATTTTTAGGTTCAACTTAGGAAATGAACGCAAAGTGATAATAAAAATTACTTATCTTATAGCGCGTTGTCACGCATTTAGTGATGTCTCCAATTATGTTGCCGATAGGATGTTCTTTGGATGTTCTCCAAGTCATAGGTAGATCTTCCACTGCAGCTAGACTTTCAACATTTTCCTCTTCACGGTCGTTATCTTATTCCTTCTCATTTTCCACCACTTTCGGTTGATCAATTCTTTTTTCGGTTCCATTGAGAATTTCTTATCAAGATACACATACATCTTGAAAAGAAACACCTTTCCCGAAATTTTTCGGATAAGACTCATCAAAAGTAACGTGTACCGACTCTTCAACAATAAGTAATCTTTTGTTATAAACCCCATAAGCATTACTAGATTGGGAGTATCCGAGGAAGATACCCTCATCGGCTTTCGAATAACACTTACCAAAATTGTCCTTTCCATTGTTCAAAATATAACATTTACATCCGAAAACGTGTAGATGAGAAACATTAGGTTTTCTTCCACCTAAGTAGTTCATAGGGAGTTTTGTCTAAAATAGGACGTCTTAGAATCCTATTCAAAACATAACAAGTCGTGTTAATGGAATCGACCCATATATACTTAGGTAGATTACCTTCATTAAGCATAGTCCTCGCGAACTCCTCTAAAACACGATTTTGGCGCTCCACAACACCATTTTGTTGTGGAGTTCAGGAGCGGAGAAGTTATTCTCAATGCCATGTTTGTCATAATACTTCTCAAAGAGGAAGTTTTGAAATTCTCCTCCACGATCACTTCGGATGGAAACAATTTTCAAATTCATCTTATTTTGGAATAATCTTGCAAATTGTTTAAGAGCCGGATAGGTCTCATCTTTACTAGACAAAAACATACCCCAACAAAATCTTGAGTAATCATCTACAATCACAAAGCCATAATAGTTACCACCTATGTTTTTGGTCCTTGAGGGACGAAAGAGGTCCTTGTGAAGAAGCTCAAAAGGTCTCGAAGTAGAAACAATGTTTTTGGATTTAAATGAGATTCTCACTTGCTTCCCCATTTGACATGCTTCACATAGATGGTCTTTTGTGAACTTCATTTTTGGTAGACCAATTACTAAATATTTCGAGGTCACTTTGTCTAGTAAATCAAAGTTGATATGAGCTAGGCGTTTATGCCATAACCAAGAGTTTTCTCTCATGGTAGCTAGACACTTAGTTCCAACCAAGGAAATGTCATCTAAGTTAAGTATATAAGTGTTATTAACTGTCAAGCCTTTAAACATACACTGCTTCTTTTCATCATGTACAAATAAGCAACAAGTATTTGTAAAAGTAACTTTAAAACCCTTGTCGCAAAGTTGACTATTGCTAAGAAGGTTATGTTTAAGACTGTCAACTAACATAACATCGAAGATAGTAGTAGATGAGGGATTACCTACACTACCTTTTCCAAGTATTGCTCCTTTGTTGTTATCTCCATAAGTTACGAACCCCTTTTTCTTTGGCACAAAGTAAATGAATAGAGATATGTCATCCGTCATATGTCTTGCGCATACACTATCAAGATACCACATCTTATCTGTAGAGTCAAGACATTCAACCTGTAGAATCAAACAAAAGAGATAGGTGTCTAATTTTCTTTGGGTCCTTGAGAGTGAGTGAAATCAAAGTTGCATTTGGGCAACTATTGAACTTCTCCTTTAGGGACAAAAAGTCTCCTAAATTTACACTTTTCAATAGTGTGACCTTTCTTGCAACAATAATGACATGATAATTTATGATTAGATGTTCTCTTTCTATTTGAGTCCTTATTCACATATTTATACTTTTTATTCAAATTATTCAATAATTTTTCACAGTTAGAAGAATCTATAGCAAGTGCAATCTTAGGTTGTAAGGCTTTGTCCAATTTGACTTGAAGTGTATTAACCTCTTCTTGCCAATTGTGACAATGTTCACAACCAAACCTTGAAGGTTTTACATCCTTATTCTTGTCACTTTGAATATCTATAATAGATCTTTTAATAGCCTCTAATTTCCTTTCGGATTCTAACACATTATCTTCTAGGTGTAAAAAGAATTGTTCATTTAAAGCTAGCTTGTTAAAGGCATTTAAGGCCTCTCTATGAATATTTTCAAAGGCTTTTTATAATTGAAGATAAGATAATTCATTAATAGATTCAAGATTAGAAAGACTTACATTTTTTCTTCTTCTTCCTATTTTCCATGAGGAAAATTTGGGCCAATTCAACATTTGAACTTGTGCTTTCATCACTTGAGGAATCACTTTCACTCTCCCAAACGGCATAAGCTCTTCTAAACTTGCTAGATTTCTTATGGTGGCCTTTCTCTTTGTATTGCTTCATCATAGAACATTCCAGTCTATAGTGACCGACTTCCCCATAATGATAGTAAGATCTTATAAGTTTACCTTTCCTATACTCATCATCCTTTGAGGAGTTTGTTAGCCTTCTAAATTTGACTCGGTTCTTGTCGGAGTGTCTAACTCCATTTTTACTTATATACCTTTGATATCTTTTGACAAATAGACCGGTCTCATAATGAGAAAGGAGATAATAATCATCAACACCTAATGCGGATGTGAGACTATTTTTCGCTTTCCAACCACGTGACCACAATTTCTAGTCATTATCATTGCATTCTGTTTCTGGTTGAGGTACGGTACACCATCAGCATTGGTCACATTAATTTCATTAGAACCATTTTTAATGGCGTCCCATATACCCTTGTCAACAGAGTTGACATGAATACACATATAAGCTTTCCAATAGCCATAATTTTCGCCAGTAAAAATTGGTGCTCTATTGTTTTCTCCCTTAGGTTCGTTAGCCATTCTTCTAATAAGCAAATATTAAGGACGAAATTAACAGGAGTTCGTGATACCACTTGTTACACGACAGACTTTGATCTAGAGGGGGTGAATAGATCACAAATTAAAAACGTTTGACAAAAACTATTTTGAAAAGTTTTTATGGCACAGTGGAAAACAACCCAAATCAAATCATCTAACCGAACCTCTATTGAAAAGCTCGGATATGCGTAAAGGTATAAAAATGTATGATAATGAACACAAATAAACCAACAACTATCAATCACAAACAATTGAATGCAAAGCTATATGCAGAGCTTCCTCCCAATGATCAAAACACACAAAAACACAATAAAGCAATTTATCAAACACCTTGTGTGCAATCAATATCGTTTGGAATTTTGTTTTGATTTGTTGAACTTAAAAACCAATCACAATCAAACGGATTATGATTATATCATCAAAAAATATTTCAAAAAGTGATCAGAAATAATTCCCAAACGAATTGATCAAATGAACAATTAATTCAATAATTTGCAAACACAAAATTAAAAGAGAGAGAGAGTACACAAGGATTTGTGTAGGCAGTTCCCCAATCGGCCTTGCTATGGGTACGTCTGCCCTTAATTTGAATTCAAATTGAGATATTATATGTCTTACTTTGCAAATGTGTCTATACAAGAGATGAAGAACTCTAACCCTATAAACCCTAAGATTGTTGTTGATTATACCACCTCCAAAAACCTTGATCAAAGATTAACCAAGTAACCAACAATGTCACTTCAATTAACCAGTTCTTGTTACTACTTTGCAAGACCTCTTTGTCCCAAGGTTTTCACTCAATCGAAATAATCCCAAGTGTGAACTTGTTGAAACCCAAGATTTACCAACACGATCCACCATCTCACATTACTCTCGTGCAAGGCACCTCTTGTCCAAAGGCGTTCAAATCCTCAATGATCTTGAAGGAAAAACCCACCTTGGTTTTTTGATTTGAAACCCTCAAAGAACTCAACCTAATATTCTCGGTATAACAACCTAATTGGACGTTATCAACTCTAATCTAGATGGTCACCCAATCAAAAAATGATTATGTGTAGTTTGTTTGTGTGTATGTATAGAAGAGAGGTTGAAGATGATGAGTATGCTTTAAAATCCTTATTTCATGTAGGTTTTAATTTAGAACCTTACTAGAAAAGAAGCATGTATCAAGTATTTATAAGTATACAAGTTTGGAAGCTAAAGGAATGCAAAAGAATGGAGAAATTCATGATTTTTTTAAAAATGTATCGTATGAGTCGACCTATGAAGGTCTTTGTGTAGACCTGTGAAGGTCTTAGGTTGAACTATCAAGGTCTTGTGTAGAGCATGCATTAAGTAGTCGATCACATATGAAATATGAGGAACAATTTAATCTGATCGATGACATGGTTTGCAATGCCTTTGGGGTGAACGTGACCTATGATGAACCTCAACATTTTGATGGAGAAGAATTGCGGAATAAGGAAGCGTAAATATTTTATCAATTGTTCAAATAAATGAATACACCGTTGTTTGAGTGGTCGTTAGACTCAAAATTTTCAATGTGTGTGATATTATTGGCCGCCAAGTCAAATCCGAATGTTCCTGATTAGTGGTTGGAATTCTTCGTAAAAATGATGTTGGACGCGACTCCTATGAAAGACAACTGGCCTACAAGTTTTTATAATGCAAAGAGGTTGGTGTCGAAGTTGGGTTTAGAAATAAGAAAGATTGATTGTTGCATAAATGGTTGCATGCTGTTTTATGACAATGAGTTTGGTACTAAAGATAGAGTGTTGGAGGAATGTAAGTTCTGTAAAAGTCTGAGATATTAAGTTCGCAGTAAAGCCATTAACCGTAAGCAAAAAAACATGTAGCAATGATGTCTATGTTTTATCTGCCGATAATACCAAGGTTAAAAAAATGTTTGATTCACTACTACAAAATATGCAAACAACAACGCCAGGTTTACAACGGATTCACATACACCGTTGTAATAGGTTAAAATTTTCACGCCCAGTGAGTAGCTGGATTTATAAATAGTAATTTAATGACGGATGTCTTAAAAAACTGTTGTAATAAATGATGTGTAGCAAGCTTCGATTCCCAGCAACTACATTTTTTCCATTTTTTAGAGTACATTAAGCGTGTGTCATTTAAGTCCATTATTTAAAAAATAACTTGTAAATGACTTTACAACGGTGAAGTAAACCAACCGTTATTAGAGGACTTATAAATTGTACTGTACTACAATACCACCGGTTTATAAATAAATAAAAAATTGAAAGTTATTTAACCACGATTTTACAATACAACTGTTGTAAAATTTGAAAATTGCATCACGGTTTTCTTTCTAACCGTGATCAAAAGTGATATTTTATAGTATATAAGCGAAAATATCTATCGTTCAGTATATAACAGCCGTTTCTCTCAAAAGAAAACCCTAACATATTTCACTCTTCTCTCTCATAACATAACCCTAACATCCATCTCACTCTTTAAACATACTTCAACCTTCAGATACGTCTTCAGATTCGTCTTCACCAATCGCTAACTTGAGGTTCGTTCATTAAAATTAACAATGGGTTCTCATTTTTTCATTTGGTGAATGTTCTCATTTTTTCAGATTCATCTCCACCACCTTAATAAAGCGCATACTTTGGCTATGATACATATGGTTTGTGTAGCTATGAAGAAAAATACAAGAAGTATGAAGCTATTGTATAAACTTTATTCACCTTGTACTTCTTCTTCATAGCTTAATAAACTAGATGGACTTAATAATTTGTTCGAGATCCACGATTATTTTAAAAAAAGGTGCATTCTTGAAACATTACATAATATCTTGTGTTATTGTATGTTGTTGTATGTTGTTGTTGTTTATTAATGTTCTCAATCACTTTTCGTCTTCTTTTCCCCCCAGTCACTGTTCGTCTTCTTCTCACCCAGTTTCTTCAAGTTTCCATCAAATCCTTCTATTAAAACGTATCAGCAGTCTGGTTGTAGCCATGGAAGCAGGTCCTCAAGTCGTTCAAGGTACGTATGCAAGTGCGGTCTCGACGCTCCGTTGATGACAACATGGACCGATTCGAACCCAGGCTGCCATTTCTATGGCTATGGGATGTATAAGATTCAAGGATATAAAAAATGCTCTCACTTTGCTTGGTTGGATGAAGAGATGGATCTTAGGGCAAAACAAATAATTTCTTCACTGGTAAAGAGCTTGAATGAGGAGAAGGAGATGGTTAACACCTAGAAAGCCAAAGAGGACGAATTGAAGTTAAAGGTGAAGATCCTGAAGAAATAGTTGAAGATTAATTGGTTTTTTTTATTTGTAGTGTTAATTGCATTTGTTATAACAACAATGACGAAATAGGTTATAGTTGGATTCATGTGATGATGTTATTGTGTATTGAATATGATACACTTATGTAATATTATGAATATGATACAATTAATATTATTATGATAACTTTATCACAAATGTGAGTTGTATTTTCTGCTGTGATATGGTGAACAATAAGACAGGTAAAAAAATGGGATTAATTATAAAAGCAGGATAATATTTGTTAAGTCTGCAGAAAATGTAACAACGGTTATATATTATAACTGTTATAATATCTCGCGCGCTGTCTAGAAAAAGATAAATATCAGAACGGCGCAGCTGGGAATCGAACCTAGGACCATTCTTTTTATCACAACGGTCTTTTTGGAATTCCGTTGTGATAGGGCACGCGTTTTCCAGTTTATTACAAAATTTACTGGGCCGTGATTGTAAGTATCATATATACAACCACACTGTACATAACAACGCCTGGGCCCGCGTGATTATATATCTTTCCCAACCGTTGTTAAATGGAATTTCGGTAGTAGTGCTTCATTGCATAGTGCAAATCAAATGACATGGCATCATACAAACAAAACAAGTCCAGGCACTACGCGACATCCATCAGATGGTGAGGCATGGAAGCACTTGGATCGGATAAATCCTAATTTTGCCGCAGAACCTAGAAATGTCAGACTCGAATTATATTCTGATGGTTTTAATCCATATGTCAAAGTGTCAGTAGTTGCATATTCTTGTTGGTCAGTTATTGTAACTTACAACCTTTTCCCGAGGAATAGGTGTAGAGAGAAAATGCAATGAAAGGTAGAAGGAAATGAAGCTTCACAAGACTTATAAATGGTCGATTGATTAATACTATTCATCAATAATAATAATAATAATAATAATAATAAAAATAATAATAATAATATAGACTAGTAATGGGGAGAACACGGGGAAGGGGGCGACAGATAAAGGAAGTCACTCCATCGCCAGAACCGAACCATGATACTGGAATTTCTTCGAATTCAACGGAATTGAACCGAATGGAAGAGGAGGAGGAAGATACAAACAAGGCAGAGGAGAATCTGAATAAAGAAGAGGCGGAGGAAGGGTTGAATACTAAAAACCCCAAAACTATGCAAAACGAAGATTAAATCAAGAAAAAGGAAGACGGTGCGAAATGGACAAAGCTGTGGGTAGATGTGACCAGGGACAACCGCAACACCACAAACGGAATACAAATCTCATTTGTAGCACCAAAAATGGTTGAAGGAAAGGTGGAAATTAAGATTAAGGAAGAAGATGTGGAAGCGGAGGTCCGATACTGGGAAAATGCGATAATCATGTATGTAATTGGTATTAATCTGAGTATGAATGCGGTTAAGAATTACATGATTAAGGCATGGAATTTTGTTAGGCTACCGGAGATGTATTACAATGACCAGGGTTTCTTTGTGCTGAAATTCAAGACTGATAAGGAAAGGGACGAAGTGATGATGAAAGGGCTGTATACGATACAAAACAAGCCAATGATTCTAATGGAATGACGGCCTGATTTCTCTTTGGAGAGGGACATGTTGAGAGCAATCCCAATCTGGGTTAAGCTGCCTCAATTACCCCTGCATCTATGGGGCGGAAAGAGCTTAGGAAAGATTGGAAGTGCTATAGGGAAACCTATGTTCACTGATGAATGCACGGCGGAGAAACTTCGAATCACATATGCTCGAATATTGGTGGAAGTGGATGTGACTCAAAAGCTTTGTGAAGAGATAACCATTAAAGATCATGAAGGGATTCGAAGGCAGTAAAAAGTTGAATACGAATGGAGGCCTCAATTTTGTGAAAGGTGCCAAAAAATTGGCCATTGCTGCAACAAAGAGAGGAAAATGGTAATGAAGAAATGGCAGTAAAAGCCTAGGAATAAGGAAGTGATAGAAGGGACCAGTAGACCTATGGAGGACTCTACCGAAAAGCAAGATGATGAGGTAACTGCAGCTACTGTGGAGATTGCTCATGAGGAACCAATTGTGAATAACTGGCTGGAGGTAAATGAAGTAGAAACCCCTTGGACTGAGGTGAGAGGTACAAGAGATAAGGGGAAGAAATCTTTGACTGGAACACAAAGGAAATCTTATGTTAGCCACAACGGGTTTGCTACTTTAGGTGTTTGGAATGACCCTGAAGGAAATCCTTTGGTGGATAAATGATAATAGCATAGAATGCGAGGGGTCTGAATAGGGTTTCCAAGGGTAGAGAGATTAGCTCCCGTCTCTCAAAGCTCAACCCTGAGATAGCTATTATGTTGGAAACTAGAGTGAAACATCAACATGCTGAGAAGAGTAGGAAAATTCTGGGTAATCATTGGAGTGCTATTGATAACTACAGTAGACATGCCAATGGTAGAATCTGGATTCTATGGGATCAACAAAGAGTAGAGATCAAGGAAGTCAATAGTACAAACTAACTTATTCATTGTAGTGTGTACAACTTGGAAGGGAAATTCATAAATTGGTTAACTGTTGTTTATGCTTCAAATAAGCTTGCTGAAAGAAGAAAGTTATGGAAGGATATTGAAGATATAGGGGGAAGGCAACAGGGCCCTTGGAGCATAATGGGGGATTTTAATAATGTTCTCTCTATTGAGGATAGAATTGGTGGAAAACCTATCATTGAAATGGAATTTAGAGACCTCAAGGAAATAATGGAGGTAGCTGGTTTGTATGAAGCAGATAGTGTTGGAGATAAATACACATGGTTTAATAATCACAAAAGTGGAGCCATATACTCTAGGATTGATAGAGTACTTGGGAACACTGAATGGCTGCAGCAAAACATTGACAAAATTGTTTATGTGATGGAACCTGGAATATCAGATCATGCTCTGATTTGTATTAAAGGAGAGGAGAGGAGACAAAAGTGTAAAAGAAGATTTAAATTCCTAAACACTGTTACTGAGATGATTGGTTATATGGAAGCAGTGAGCAACAACTGGAAACTTAGAATGAAAGGGGAACCTAAAAGATTTCTTTGGAATAAACTTCTGAGATTGCAGCATGTGGTGAGGAAAATGAGCAAACCTCTTGTAACACCCTTCTACCCCACATACAATTTCTAGTAAAACATTTCATATTATCAGAGTAAAAAAAACAACATAAAGGGTGTCACACATATTCAAAGACATCAATTAACCATTATTGTCCTGTCCCGTAACACGAGTTACTCGTTCATCAATATAAAAATTAACAACTACGCAGCGAAAATCAACTTTTATTTTCAATTCCATAAAATACTTCATAATTAAATATGTCCAAATCGACCATCATCATCAACATTATAAAATTCAGTCATAAACTAAAAGAAACGAGGTTCACAGACAATTCCCAACCCGATGTTACATGACACAGAGCATGACACCTCTAAACACTACTAATAACAACGGTAAGCAAAAACACTCCAAGGCTACATCCTCCAGCATCGCGAATCTACTCTTGGTTATCTGCAAGTTACCCACATAAGAGGCAACATTTCCAAGTAGGCAGGGTGAGAAAACATAATTCATTATAGTGATATAAGTACATAGAATTTGAACAGGAAGGCAACAACAAACATCATGGTATATTCAACAACAACATCATAGTATAATCAGTCAACAACATCCTAGCCTAATCAACCACAGCGTCATAGCATAATCAACATCAACCTCATAGCATAATCAACAACAATATCATAGTATAATCAACAACGACATCATGGTATAATCAACAACAACATCGTGATACAATCAACATCAACATCATAGTTTAGTCAACAACAACATCATGGTATAATCAACAACAACTTCATGATATAATCAACATCAACATCATGATACAATCAACATTAACATCATGATACAATCAACATTAACATCATAGTTTAATCAACAACAGCATCATGATATCCCCAATAAAACGTACATATTATTCGACAATCAACTCATACACATACAATGCCACTTAGAATGAGGTGCAACTTCATCGGAAACATGCACGTGGTACCAATTCAACGTGTGATAAACACTGGGCCATCAACCCTCCACAAGGGAGCACAACACAATCAACATATCACTCCAATCCGCACAATGGGATTGAAGCTACCAATGGACCGAAGCCCCAACATAAAAATGCCATGAAATGCAATGATGCTAAACTCCTCATTTCATCTAAATATTAACATGTGCATCATTCATTTCATGTTCAACAATATTCATCATAAAATCACATTTTTATCATCCATATATCAACAACAACTGTACAACAATGATTCAACACGAGAAACATCAAAACCTCATGAAATAGACGACAAATCTACAAGACAGCAGCAAAACAACAAGACAGTAACAATCAGCAAGAGAAAACATCAAAACAACAAAAACGGAAAAAACACTCAGTGGCCTGACACGGCCGCCCGTGTCCTGTGACACGGCCCGTGTCAGGAGACCTGCACGAAAAACCCAAAACAGAAAAATCTTCGACAGAAACAGAGGCCTGACACGGCCGCCCGTGTCCTGTGACACGGCCCGTGTCATAAGCTCAGTAACAAAAATTTTTATTTTTCCCAACCAGTAGACTGACACGGGTGCCCGTGTTGTGTGACACGGCCCGTGTCAGGACGCGACAAAACCCAACTTTTCCCGAAAAGTACTTTTCTGCGTTTTCGACTTCGATTACCCCAAAAATCAGTGTTCCACACGAAATTCGATCAAAAACACTCACAAAACACACATATAGCAATATACATCAATCAAATTCATCATGCTTTCATCAATTTACTCATTCTACATCAACAATCATCAAAATCAACACAATTCATACAATCCTTAATCTATTCATCTCCAATTCCTATAAAACTATATGAAATTATGAACTCTCCCCATACCTTAGAGTAATTTGAAGCTTTTCCCTTCTTTTCTTCAAGATTCCTCTAGCAATCCTTCAAAACCCTTGGTTTCCTCCTCCTCTTCTCTTCTTCAGCGTTCTTCACAAAATACGATCCGTTAGGAATTGATAGATTTCTCTACTTTAGTCACATTATCCCAGTTTATGAACGTCCAACTCTACCCTTACTCCTTTTCCTTTATGACCACCTTGCCCTTTTCTTAATATTTTTAAATAATAAATAATAATCTAAATAATACATGATTATTCACTTTATTAAAATTACTTAAAAATACTCTTTTAATCTATAATTCTCCAAATTACCAAAAACCTCTTAATCCCTTCTAAATTAATTAAATAAATAAATAAACGATTAATTTAGATTTTCGGGTCGTTACAACTCTCCCCTACTTCAAGAATTTTCGTCCTCGAAAATTTACTCGATGCAGACCACTCCAGATACGTTATCACCTCCGACTAATCAACTCTCATGCCACTTGTGGCAATACCACGAATAACGCACCACAACAATACACCTTATCAATGCCAGCGACAACAAGATGAAATGCTTACGCGATGTACTCGATGACCAACTCAAAACACCGAGAATAATCAGGTTAGGAACATACAGGTTCACTATGAACCAGAATACAACACGATCGTTACCATCACCATAGGAAACCCTCCCCTAACTCCCCATCATAGGAATTAGCTACTCGCACTCGAACCATCACCATAGGTAATGAGGCAACAATAAAGATAAGAACATAAAAGTCATAACACAACATCAACGAAATCAAACCACCTACATCGTTGTTACTCCCATAAGAACCAACTGCGCTACCCACGCTTTCGCTGCGCACTCTGAGTACTCGCAACTATCTAATCTACCAAATTTACATCAACTTCCGACCATCAAAACAGACATAAGAAAAGACCTTTCAACTTAACTCATCGGAAATTCCATCCAACAGGCATTCTATACTCTTGTGATTACTGAATACTTCGAACTTAGATCCCTAAACAATACCTCCGAATATCCAACACAACTACAACTGCAGCCAATTCCAAATCTTGAACAGGATAGATACTTTCAAGAATTCTCAATTATCGTCAACATAAACCACAACTTCACCACCTTGTATTAACACATCATCAAAATTCATCTCAACGCATAACAACCTCACCACAGCATAAGGATACATGTGTCCAATTAATCTCCACAAGAAAATTTCATCTTCCAAATAGAGCTTAACACCCAATAGCCATAGATTTAGCCTCAATAACCTACACTTAACATGGCAGATTAACCAAACCAATCAAACAAACTAATTCCTCGAGTCCTACTCATACTAGCACATTTCTCCAAAATCCTTCATCCGAATTAACATAACCACTCAACTTCATCTTTACAAATCATAAGTCACACCTCGCTAACTCTGCTTATAGCTTTGCTTCTTTCGATACTTGCAATTCAACTCTCAAATACTCTAAGCGCCCTTCTTCTGATTTTATAAAACATCAGCATATCCACAACGAACACCAGTTATAACTTATCCAAACAAGTATGGAAAATACCATCCATATTTCCATATATACACTTTAAGGCATACCAGCCACTCCCCTTCTCGATCCGACATCCTTGGTCAAATCATAGTCTTACATTACCATTTACTTCCTACTTGGTTTATCTCTACAGTTCTTCAAGTTTCATGTCAGTCGATTTCTCGATCCACCACAAACCAAAACCCAAGTTATCCAGAACACAACTGTGAGTTTCCAAACTACTCACTGATCAACTCGCAACCTCATACTAAAATCCTCAAGTCCACCTCATTTCCCTATATAGGAATCCGCATCGACAACTCAAACAATTCATAAGCACTTGGCTCAACCCCAAATAATTCACTGCGCATACTATTCTAGTTGGCAAGACACGTCTACTCCATCCAACATGATTCCGTCGAATATCAATAAGAGATTAAGGGTGATCAGTTCCTCAATTTGTCAATAGACAGCCGGCAACCATAATGGTGGCATAAATCATCATTACCCAACTACAATAGCGTCCTTTACCTTTTTCTTAAAGTTATCTAAGCATACTGCTCCACCATCTCTCTAAGGCTTACAAACGTTTTCTTAATTTTCTTATTTTCCATCTCGTCAATGATACGAAAAGTCCAAAGTCCAGTACATATTCTCCTATACAAGTTAGTTGCACAACACAATCATTAAATATCCTTCTAATACAGGAAACGTTACCACATCACGTACAATCCAAATCGACCCACTTCAGTCGAAACATTTATCTAAGTTCAAACCTTTGATGACCCTAACCAATCCTTCATCTTCCTTTTTAATCTCACAACTTCGATGATCCGTATAATTTCACACTTGATCATCATTCCACTCACAATCTCAACAATACCATCTCATCATCTGGTTAGTGATATAGCTTCCCAAAAATTTTCTGACTCATGTCGACACACCTCGCCAACAACACCCAATCCACTTTACTATTTAACATCCCTCAAAGATTTCTATACCTTAATTATTCTCAACTATCATGTGCCGCACTTCCATGCGCTTCTCCGATACTCTTCCTCTTATTACTAAACATCTCATACTTGACTTCATCTTACTATTTCAGAAAAAATTGTCCAACTTCAAACACGATTACCTTCTTCAATATAGACCTCCAAGACATAAAATTATATTCCAAAATGAAGAGAATTTCATGTAGATTTCAGAACTTCAAGAATCGCTCAAATCTGAATTACGAGTAAAAAGTTATCGTCCTTGCAATGGGGCTGGTCAAGAAATCTCGTATACAAACTTCCACCAAACAAAATCAGCATCAAACCCAACTATTCAAACGCGTCTTTCTCTCTGCTGAAAAACATGCCGAAGACAAAATTTATATGCAAACTATAGGGAATTTCGTAAGCTTTCCAAAAAGTCCAGGATCGCTTTCATCGGAGTTACGATTAGAAAGTTATGCCTCTTTTACTGAAGGATGTTCCATAAAAGTGAAAATAAAAACTGAAATTGGTGAACATGAGTTCTACCTCTTTCTCTTGCTCCCAAACTCTTCCAACTATCCTTGCTCTTCACTCAACTCTGAAAATCATCCGACTTCACTCCAGATATACTCCACTTGCATATCACTATCAGTCACATTGCCCTATCGTCTCCGAGAAGCAAACATCAATCATACTGACTCGTCCTCCTTCAAATGTCTCAACTGGACCGACAGATAAAATCATGAATCTATACTCTCGTCGATTCGTAACAACACAGTTCCGAAAACACTTGCACAAAAATCGAATCAACTCCAACAACACTTGTACTCTTACCCTTAATATCACCTTGAGTTAACTCTTCACATCAGAAACATCTCCGGGAAGCAAACTTTTCCCCCACTTGTTTCAAACCAACACCGGGAGCCAACAGTTAGAAAACAAACAAGTGCCGACATTGTTCCACACACTTGTCGCGTACCAAGGGATAAACGACATTCGACACTTGGCCGGACAGACCGACCTGCTCTGATACCACTAATGTAACACCCTTCTACCCCACATACAATTGCTAGTAAAACATTTCATATTATCAGAATAAAAAAAACAACATAAAGGGTGTCACACATATTCAAAGACATCAATTAACCATTATTGTCCTGTCCCGTAACACGGGTTACTCGTTCATCAATATAAAAATTAACAACTACACAGCGGAAATCAACTTTTATTTTCAATTCCATAAAATACTTCATAATTAAATATGTCCAAATCGACCATCATCATCAACATTATAAAATTCAGTCATAAACTAAAAGAAACGAGGTTCACAGACAATTCCCAACCCGATGTTACATGGCACAGAGCAGGACACCTCTAAACACTACTAATAACAACGGTAAGCAAAAACACTCCAAGGCTACATCCTCCAGCATCGCGAATCTACTCTTGGTTATCTGCAAGTTACCCACATAAGAGGCAACATTTCCAAGTAGGCAGGGTGAGAAAACATAATTCATTATAGTGATATAAGTACATAGAATTTGAACAGGAAGGCAACAACAAACATCATGGTATATTCAACAACAACATCATAGTATAATCAGTCAACAACATCCTAGCCTAATCAACCACAGCGTCATAGCATAATCAACATCAACCTCATAGCATAATCAACAACAATATCATAGTATAATCAACAACGACATCATGGTATAATCAACAACAACATCGTGATACAATCAACATCAACATCATAGTTTAGTCAACAACAACATCATGGTATAATCAACAACAACTTCATGATATAATCAACATCAACATCATGATACAATCAACATTAACATCATGATACAATCAACATTAACATCATAGTTTAATCAACAACAGCATCATGATATCCCCAATAAAACGTACATATTATTCGACAATCAACTCATACACATACAATGCCACTTAGAATGAGGTGCAACTTCATCGGAAACATGCATGTGGTACCAATTCAACGTGTGATAAACACTGGGCCATCAACCCTCCACAAGGGAGCACAACACAATCAACATATCACTCCAATCCGCACAACGGGATTAAAGCTACCAATGGACCGAAGCCCCAACATAAAAATGCCATGAAATGCAATGATGCTAAACTCCTCATTTCATCCAAATATCAACATGTGCATCATTCATTTCATGTTCAACAATATTCATCATAAAATAACATTTTTATCATCCATATATCAACAACAACTGTACAACAATGATTCAACACGAGAAACATCAAAACCTAATGAAATAGACGACAAATCGACAAGACAACAGCAAAACAACAAGACAATAACAATCAGCAAGAGAAAACATCAAAACAACAAAAACGGAAAAAATACTCAGCGGCCTGACACGGCCGCCCGTGTCCTGTGACACGGCCCGTGTCAGGAGACCTGCACGAAAAACCCAAAACAGAAAAATCTTCGATAGAAACAGAGGCCTGACACGGCCGCCCGTGTCCTGTGACACGACCCGTGTCAGAAGCTCTGTAACAAAATTTTTTATTTTTCCCAAACAGTAGACTGACACGGGTGCCCGTGTTGTGTGACACGGCCCGTGTCAGGACGCGACAAAACCCAACTTTTCCCGAAAAGTGCTTTTATGCGTTTTCGACTTCAATTACCCCAAAAATCAGTGTTCCACACGAAATTCGATCAAAAACACTCACAAAACACACATATAGCAATATACATCAATCAAATTCATCATGCTTTCATCAATTTACTCATTCTACATCAACAATCATCAAAATTAACACAATTCATACAATCCTTAATCTATTCATCTCCAATTCCTATAAAACTATAAGAAATTATGAACTCTCCCCATACCTTAGAGTAATTTGAAGCTTTTCCCTTCTTTTCTTCAAGATTCCTCTAGCAATCCTTCAAAACCCTTGGTTTCCTCCTCCTCTTCTCTTCTTTAGCGTTCTTCACAAAATACGATTCGTTAGGAATTGATCGATTTCTCTACTTTAGTCACATTATCCCAGTTTATGAACTTCCAGCTCTACCCTTACTCCTTTTCCTTTATGACCACCTTGCCCTTTTCTTAATATTTTTAAATAATAAATAATAATCTAAATAATACATGATTATTCACTTTATTAAAATTACTTAAAAATACTCTTTTAATCTATAATTCTCCAAATTACCAAAAACCTCTTAATTCCTTCTAAATTAATTAAATAAATAAATAAACGATTAATTTAGATTTTCGGGTCGTTACACCTCTCATGGGAATTAAGAAGCAGATTGAGGAGGCTAGCAATAACTTGAATGAGGCTCAGAATTTGTTAGCTGCTGACATAATGAATAATCAGGGGATCATGAAGGCCAAACTTTACCAAGAGAAGTTGATGAATCTAAGGGAAACTGAAGAGAAAATGTTGAGGCAGAGGGCAAAGGTGGATTGGATAAAGTTGGGAGATGAGAATAACAAATATTTCTATGCAACTTTGAAAAGTAACCAAAAGAGAAATAAGTTGAATAGTTTGTGTAGGGAGGAGGATGGAAATCCTATCAGTACTCAGTCTGATATTGAAACTGAAGTGATCAGTTTTTACAGCAAACTGATGGGGACTGCTCAAACAAATCTTGAGGGCATTGACCTTGTTGCAATGAGGAGAGGGCCTCAACTGTCTATGGACCAAAGGGTTATGCTAGTGAAAACTGTTAGTAATAAAGAAATTGTTGAAGCTTTGAAAAGTATTGGAGAAAATAAGGCTCCAGGGTGTAATACCCCAAATTTTGACCACTAAAGTTTCCCATCATTGTGCAAATCATCATCACAATATGGATAAATCATCATGCCTCATCAATCTCCTCAAGGAATTGTTAAGCATTGACTGCAATCAGAACTAGGGTTTCAAGCCCTCTCAGAGCTTAGACAAAGGATCAATCAAGGAATGACTTGATCTTCAACTTGTCTAACCTCTCAAACATCCACAATGGATCAAAAGGACTCCCACTTCAAGGATTAAGCACAATGCTTCTCCCTTCTAGGTGGATCAAGCCTCCAGATCGACTGTGTCACCAAATTAGGGTTTTGATCGCCCAGGGCCTCCAGATGAAAAAATTTCATCTGGGCACAAGCCAATGATCCAAAACATAACCTAATATACTTCATGGAATCTCATGAACCCAATCATCAAGTCAATTTTGCCTCAGGGGATGCATACATCAAAAATCAAGAATTAGGGTTTCTTGACCTAATTCACCCCTAAGTTGACTTTTGGGACAAGCCATGAGCCAAGACCTCAAGACATGATTTGAGGGTCTTTGATATACCATATTGATCCATTTGGAACAATGGATTGATCCAAGAAGCTTGAGCAACAAGTTTCATTTTCATCTGCACTACAATTAGGGTTTCGCGAGAAAAGTCAACTGTAACTTTGACTTTTGACCTGGACATGCTCCCAAGCCCTAATACATGAATGAATATACCCTATGACACCCATGGAACATGTCCATCAAGTTTGATTTAGGTCAAGGACATGATTTCCTGAAGAATTGCACAGTTTGGAATTCATCTGATAAAAAGTCAACTGTGCACAAAAAGTCAACTTTGCCTTTTTGAGATTTTTCACCAAAATGGATTTTTAACCCTAAAATGATGTTAATGTATGATATGAATCATCATTCATCTAGAAAAATCAAAGAAAGTGGGATAACTTGTAAAAGGGGTAACCATAAAAACTAAGAAAAATTCTAAGTTAAAAAATAAAGTGGCTAGGGTACCAACTTTGGAGGACCATAACTCCTAAACCACAAGGCCAAATTTTTCCATCCAAGGCTTGATTTGTAGACCTCATTATCATCTACAAAAGCTTCAACTACAAGTCATTCCAATTCATTAAGGATTTTGAGTTATGGAGTGATCAAAGTGGCTGAAAAGTGAAAATGTCACTTTTTCCAACACTTAGTGAAATTTTCACTAAGTCAGAATTTGCCTTCACTTTTTGCCAAATGTAGGGGGATTTTTCACTTGGAATCAAAAGAGATCAAAACCAAACTTGTTCAAACAGTTTTTGTATCATGTAAGAGCTTTCCAAAATGGCCAAGAACATTGCCAAATTCAACCTACATCATGAGATACAACATTGTCAAGTTGCCTTGCTGAAATCTGTCAAAGCAAGGCAGAATTTGCATTTTGGCTCGATTTGCCAAAATCAGCCAATTTCAATTGCTCCAATCCACTTGGACACCTCTGAGGATTGAATCCAAAGGGGACAATCACTGAGCCAAGCCTCCAAGGTCCAAGGAACAAGGAATAGCATGTTGAACCTAAAGTTGCCAAAATAGGGACAAGACACCAAATTTGGAATGAGGCATTCAATGGAACCATCAAGGTGGCATGGACTGAGCCATTCTCATCTGAAATCAGTCAAGACTTATCCAAGACCAAGGGAACCACAGCTCTGTGCCCTAACCTCTAGTCAATGGCTAGAGGAGACTTGCATTTTCATTGGCCAACATTGAGGAAACACCTGCTGCAGTTGCCATTCACTATTGCAGCCAAAACAAACTTGCTCTACTATAAATAGAGCTCATTTGTGTTCAGTTTAAGTACACCAAAGCCATCTAACAGATGCTTTCCTCAAAATCTCTTTCTCTTGGCAAAAATGCCTTTCTTAGCAAGGTAGCTATCGGGTTTTGAGTTTGAGAGCAATTCCAATCAAACCAATCACTCACACACCTCACATACATCATATAGAAGTGATCCAAACACTCAAACAACATCTGGAACACAGATTTCACAAAATCACCAGTCAATTGCTCAAGGTTTTAACCAAGTTGCAGTTGAGATGCCATGAAGTGATCTAGCCAATTTCAATCAAGTCCAAGTATTCAAACACACTCCATAGGGTGTAGGGAAGCTGTTCAGATCATCACAACTCATCTGTAACACCTCTAAATCAAAAATCACTTTGAACTTGCTGTCACGGCCTAGAGGTAAGCACATACTTGGTCATCTCTCAATCTATGCATATTTCCTCGCACAATAATTTGGCCATATGTTCATAATCATGCATGGAATGTTTTCCCTCAATTAATTGCATTTTTTGAATCGTGTATCAAAAATCCTAGCCTTCATGCAGAAATTAGGGTTCTTGAGGTTTCTTCGTGATTTCTTATTGTCTGTTTAATTTAAATGAAATTAAAGTACATAGACATGATCGTGAGGTTGAGACGAGCATAATGATATGTGGATTGCATGTTATAATTACGTATTCATGGAGATTGGATAGAAAATGCAAATCTGAGAATCCCAGAACACGCGCGTGTTCTTCAGCTGTTCTTGGCGCCATTTTTCATAAATTTGAATATTTGAGTTTTTGTGATTTTGTTTAATTGATTCAAAAATTAATTTCTCTCTGAGTTTTAATGATTTTGAGTTGATTCTTTTTTTAATAATTCACATAAATATTAAAATATTTTATTTTACCAAAAAATCCCAAAAATATTATTTATTTTATATAGTTGATATTTTTGCAAAGAATTAATATTTTAATTATTTCTAACATTTGAAATATTATTTCCACATTGATTTTACAACTTTTAATGCTTGCTAATTATTTTGTAGGTCAATACTTAATTTTTGAAGCATTAATCCAAGATCACAATTTGTTTCCCATGTGTTAAACAATTTTTGATCAATTTAATTGAATTTTTATTCAATTAAATACATTTTTGGAAATAAATTAGGTTTTTTGGATTAATTCAATCCTCTTAAATCATTTTAAAACTTTTTGGGTCTCTAATAGAGTGTAAGACCCAATCCTTTTTTGACCAAACATTTTGGGCCTCACTTATTGTATAAGTCCCGATACCGTCAAAAACAAACGGCGTGATCGTCGCCTTTTCAAAAAATCATCTGGGCCTACCCTCGAGTAGTAAGACCCATTTCTTCTTCTTCATAAACACTTTGGGCCTCTAATAGAGTGTAAGACCCAATCCTTTTTTGACCAAACCATTTTGGGCCTCACTTATTGTATAAGTCCCTCTGCGTTAAAAAAAAAACTCGGCGCGATCGCCATTTTAGATGAAAAGTCAACTGGGCCTACCCTCGTGTTATAAGCCCCACTCTTCTTCTTTAAAACTTTTTGGGCCTCTTGAGAGAGTGTAAGACCCATCCCTTTGTACAGAAAACCTTTTCTAGGCCACATTCACTTGTATAAGACCCTCTGTACAAATTCAACAGTGCAATCACTGGTAAAACCCTGGGCCTCTCCTTGAGCTGTAAGCCCCAAATCTTTCTTTTTCAAAGCACTTTCTCCTTTGATTTTGAATATACTGTTGTCTTCAATCTTTCTTTGTTGAACAACTAACCAAACAGCATGGAAGCTCTACAACCGAGTAAGTGGTTATCGCTTTCATTTACTGCTTTCATATATATAACTGTTTTGTGGGGCTGCTCGCTGTAAGTCTCCTTTCATAAACTCATATCAACTGTGTAATAATAGTATAGATATTTCGAGTTTCCCCGGCAACTACGTCTAGAACTAGGTGACGCCGTTTCATTTAGTCGTAGAAATAGACACCTAGATCCCCAATAGGAGCACCAGATACAGTCTTCTCTTCGGCTGTCCTCCTTAGGAATCGTCAAGAAACTCTACTCCCCAAGATGAATGTATTCTCCGTGAATGGCATCTTTGAGTTTCTTCCAAATTCTCGAACGTTCCTGACTCGATCTATTCCTTGTGAATAGCTTGCCTTGAATGTCTCGGGGTTTGGGAACCCACTACGGTCATAATCTTGGACCTTAACTAAGGAACCCTCTTTAAAAGTTAAAAGTCGCTGGATAGTAAACCTCGCACGTTTACCAGTGGTTTTTATCTTTAAAAGAGTTATCTCTCCTAATGGAAAGGAGATGATGGACCCACGGGCTTCTTAAAAGCATCGGCCTCCTCTTAGGCATCGTACAAGGACCCTCAGGCTTCCTATAAGCAACCCCGCCTCCTCTTGGGCTTAGTACAAGGACCCGTCGGCTTCTTAGAAGTATTGACAGCCTCCTCTCAGGCTTAGTATAATGATCTCTTCCTCCGGGAATGATAGCCATCTCTTGGGCTTCGTGCAAGGACCGATCGGCTTCTTCAAAGCTTTCAGCCTCCTCTTGGGCTTCGTACAAATTGTCCCGACGACCTCCTAGAGGTATAGGAACAGAACTTAGTAATCTTCATAGAGCAGTCCTTTCCAGAGTCTACTACTGTTTCTCAGAGCATAGTACAAAAGATAAAACGCTAGACTTCGACAGTCTGTTTTCCTTGAGTCTCAAAGACATTCTCAAGTGACCCTTTCGTTAGATAGGAAGAAACCCGTAGACTCGGATAGTCTCAATACCCTTTGGATTTCCCCTTTTCCTTAAAGAACAGGGAACAACCCCGATCCTCAGATCAAACCCATGAGTACAGTGTTGCTCATATAAGAACTGATTTTCTCTTCAAAAATCAGTATACTGGACCTGTCACTTAACTAAAACAGTCACCAGCAGATAGCCTCCTCTTGGGCTTTGTACAAATGATCCTCCCCAGCGGAGTAAACCTTTTTTAGCCTCCATCTCGGGCCTTGTACGAGATACAAAAAAGGTTCTTATTGAGCCAAACAAATTTTAGCCATCCATCTCGGGCTTTGTACGAGATACAAAAAACACTCTCTTGTTGAGTACAAAAGATTCCCCTGTAGAGTCAAAACCTTTTAGCCTCTCTCTCAGGCTTTGTATGAGACACAAAAGACTCCCTCGTTGAGTCAATTACCCTTTTGCCTCCATCTCAGGCCTCGTATGAGATACAAATTCCATAAGCAAGAGTCAAACTCTTTTTCAGCCTCCATCTCGGGCTTCATACGAGCTATAAAAGATTCTTCAGCTGAGTCAACCCTTTTAGCCTCCTCTTGGGCTTTGTATAATGATATCCCCCCACTGGGTCGAACCCTTTTAGCCTCTCTCTCGGGCTTTGTACGAGACACATATTAGCCTCCTCTTAGGCTTTGTATAATGATTTTCCCCAGCGGAAATTAGCCTCCTCTTAGGCTTTATATAAGAAAACTACTGGTTGATCCAATCAACCTTTTAGCATCAAACCTGTGCCTCGTTCATAGTACACAAACATCAATAACTCCTTCCCTTTCATCTAATCGCTGTAAGCGGCAAGCCTCTGGATCATCTACATCCATGCCACTGTCCTTCTTTTAGCATGAGGAATTCCTAAGGAAAGATGGCGTTGCTCTATACACAGAGTTAAAGTCTTCTCCTCCAGGTTAAAAACCCCTTCTTCGGAAATTATGGCATTGCTAGGATCCGCGTATCCCAGTTAAAGTAATTCTCCTTCTTCTCTCTTTAGAGATGACAAACTCTCTCTAAAGTCAAACAACCTTTCAGCTTCACATCTTGGGCTTTGAACAAGATACAAACAACCTTTCGCTTCACGTCTTGGGCTTTGAACAAGACACCAAAAACCATTTCCTCCCATAGAATAGGAGGAACTACGAACGCTCTGATTTCCCAGTTTCGGTAAGCGGGAATACGTAGGCATAAGATCGAAAGAAAAGATCTTAGCGAACACACTAAACAAAAACCCAAACTCCCATACTCTCACGTATCTATTAGAAAAGCAATCAGTCCTAACCTCCTACACATCTCATCGAACCAATAACCTGAGTAAGTCCCCGAATCTTTGAGGCATCTGTAACCGAACAGACCGCTGTTCAAACTCAGTATGCAAGCAGGGTTAGTTGGAGACATCTATTTCCCTTCCTTCGTCAGCTTTAATAGGATAAAAAATGAATCGAGCTGTAGTAGTAATCACCGAAGAGCGGTTGTGCCTCGCAAGCACGTCCAAAAAATCGCTCGCTACAGAAAAGTGGCGACTCTGCTGGGGACCCTTCATTCATTTGTTGATGATCTATTTTACTCCTAGGTAGAAGCCTTCGCTGAGGTGAGACTTTTTGACTCCTTTAGGATCTTAGGTCAAAACATTCGCTTATATAGAAACTACAGAGTGGTGACTCCTCCGGGGAGCCATTTCTGTCAGGAACTTAAGATTCTTAGCTTTATAGGTCTAGGATGATTAGGACAAATATATATATATACTGCTTTTCCTAATTGCTATACGTGTTTATTTTTCTGCTAATGGGAATGCGGGTGATGCCGTATGTGGAAAGATTGAGTATACACCTAGAAAAGCCAACCCTTTCGTAGTGCGGAAGCTATTGGAAATAGCTGTTACGCGATACTACCCTCATTTGAGGCTGGTGATCTATTCTCGGTGAATAACACTTACTCTAAGATTACACACAACTCGCTGGCGATCCGCTTGTTGTCTGCCTTCCTGGGAGGAGCTAATGATAATGAGTACAGGTACAAAAATCACCTTAGTAAACCTTTGGGGATGGGTAGAGCCTTGACTTCATGACAACGACCCTCTGACCCCATGTTTTTTTTATGTTTTTGTGTGCTGCATTCATGCATTCATCTAAAAAACATTAAAACATTCAAAAAAAAACTTTCTCTTCTAGTCTCTCTGTTTTTCAAAATAAACTAAGACTGTGATTGCAAATATCAGAGAAAAGGATTGCACTAATGGATTTCGGTAGAAAGAGAACTCACCAATATACCTTCAAGGTTCCAAAGCTTGAGGATTTGAGAAGATGATCACTAACCAGAGGCTTTTAGAGCCAAGCACGGTGGTTTGCTACCACTGTTAAGAGTCCATGTGATTAGGGGAATTATGGACGCGCTCGTTCAATTATACGATCCGGTTTATCACTGTTTTACATTCCCGGATTACCAGCTCGCACCAACGCTGAAGGAGTATTCTCATCTGGTGGATCTACATATCACTGATCGAGCTCCATTTTCTAGACTGGAAGAAATTCCAAAGAATCAGACCATTGCAAGAGCAATTCATTTGGACGAGTCTGAGGTCAGGATTCACCTGACTACCAAGGGTGGCATCCAAGGTTTGCCAGCCCAGTTCTTAACAACGAAAGCTCTGTACTTCGCTAGTATAGGGAACGTGACTGCTTTTGAAAGCATCTTTGTCTTACTCACCTACGGGTTATTTTTATTTCCCAACATCAATAACTTCGTCGATATCAACGCTATTAAGGTTTTTCTCATTGGAAACCCCGTGCTGACTTTGCTTGCAGATACGTATCATTCTGTACACTTAGGAAATTTGTACAGCGGAGGGGAGATCACATGCTGTGTACCTTTGCTCTACAAATGATTTATCTCCCATTTGCCTAAGTCTGCTGCTTTTTGGGATTGCAAGAATGCCCTGCGCTGGTCGCAGAAGATCATGTCTCTTACCAACTCTGATATAGATTGGTGCATTAAGATTTATGATGGGCTCAGGATCATTGATCGTTGTGGAAACTTCCCCAACGTACCTCTCATAGGAATTAAGGGGGGAATCAACTACCATCCGATATTGGTTCTTCGTCAATTTGGATACCCGATGAGGCTCGTTCCGCAGAACGCTCATCTGGAAGGTCTTTTCTTCAAGGAAGGAGAAAACGACAGGGCACTGAAGATGGAAATAGTGCATGCGTGGAAACACGTTCATAAGAAAGGACGAGAGTCTCTAGGAAAACCAGACTGTGTCTCGGTGGAGCCTTATCTCCATTGGGTACAAACTAGAGCTCTCAAGCTAAAAATACCTTATCCTCGTTACGGAATTCTTCCGCCGAGGGAGTCTGTCATGTACTTCATGACGGAAACTGAAAAGCTTCAGGTTACTCTCAACAAAGTTCAAAAGGAGAGAAGGTCTTGGAAGAACAAGTACCGCACCCTCAACATAGAGTGTATCCAAATACAGCAACTACTGAGAGAGAAAGATGCTCTGATTGAAATTTTAGAGCAACATGCTGTAGAGAATCAAGACGACCAAAGGAATTTGCTCGCTCCTTTCACCTGGCAAAGGAATGACAACCCGACAACGGCCCAACCGCCCCGGTCAAAGAAGAGGAAGTACCAGGATCCATTAGTTTAGGTTTCTGTTTCCGCACCTTGTAATCTACTGTATTTCCATTTCTGTAATCCTTTGAATTCAATAAAAAAGGGGTTTCCCCACCGTTTGATATTTGCAATCTAATTGTCGCAGTTTATTTTGATTAAATCAACCAACAACTAATATAATCATTGCATTGTATCATTCTCGCATCGCGTATTCTCCTTACCTACAAATCTTACGTTTGTGTCTCGATTCTAGAGTCAAACTGTCTCATTCGTATAATACTCGGGCCAGTCGTCAGAAAAAGATGGATGATCTTGAGGAAGAGAACAGAGAGTTGAGAGAAGAGATCGACGCTCTGAGAGAGGATATGAGAAAGCTTCGTAACGACATGCAAGCCATGGCAGAAGCTCAGCTACAAAGAACTGTGATCTCGGAGGTCACCTCGACGCCCATAATAGAGAAGTTCGATCCTAGGTATCAGATGCCAAAAGATCGTCCCTGGGGCATGCCTGTTAATTATATCCCGGAAGGATATGTTCCGCCGATTGTTGAGGATCAGGGAACTTCTGCAGGAGCCGCTGGTCCTGAAGGTTACAAACTTCGGGAAAGCGAAGATGCCAGAGGCATATTAAAGACCCCTAAAGGTTACAAACTTCGGGAGACGCCAAGATTCAACGCCGTAGTTACGGTACCACCCCCTGTGATGCATTATGTCCCGGAAGGACAGGTTCCACAGATACCTTCTGGGAAGAAGGAGACTATGTTTGACCGAATGGATGAATTCCTGGAACAGTTCTTGGAAATGCAGAGGGAACTGCAAGCCCTTCGCGGTCAGGATCTTTTTGGAAAGGACGCCGCAGACCTTTGTCTGGTCCCTAATGTGAAAGTTCCGCACAAATTCCAAGTGCCTGACTTTGAAAAATACAAGGGTAACTCTTGCCCTCAAAGTCACTTGACAATGTACGCTCGACGAATGTCAGCTCAGACAGAAAATCAGGACCTGCTGATTCACTACTTTCAAGATAGTTTAACCGGTGCTGCCTTAAAATGGTACATGGGTCTAAACCGTGCCTCGATCAGCACATTCAGAGATCTTGGCACTGCCTTCGACCAACAATACAAATATAATTTGGACATGGCACCGGACAGAGATCAACTCAGATCAATGTCACAAAAGGACAAGGAAACTTTTAAGGAGTATGCCCAAAGGTGGCGTGAAATCGCCGCTCAAATTTGTCCACCTCTTGAGGAAAAAGAGATGACAAAGATCTTCTTAAAAACCTTGAGCTCATTTTACTACGGCCGAATGGTCGCCAGTGCGCCCAGTGATTTCACCGAAATGGTCGGTATGGGTGTACGTCTTGAGGAAGCCGTCCGAGAAGGACGTTTGGTAAAAGACACTGGATCGACGAGTGGTACTAAAAAATACGGTAGTGCTCTCCCTAAGAAAAAAGAGCAAGATATTGGGAATATCTCTCTCGGAAAGCAAAGGCGTCATTATCAACCAGTAGCAGCGGTAACTCCTGTTATCGGCCCCGCGCCTGTTCCTACGTATCAACCTCAGGTTGCGCAGAGCCAACCTAATCAGCAAAGGACTCAACAGCCTCTTCAGCAGGCTCGTCCTCAGTACAATAACAACCGTACAACACGACCATCAGGGTTTGACCCTATACTTGTGTCGTACGCAGAACTATTTCCGTTACTACTGGCTAAGGGGCACATTCAGACTAAGTCTCCTCTTACTGTACCAGAAAATCCGTCTTTTTGGTTTAAAGCGGACCAGACCTGCCCTTATCATCAAGGAGGATTGGGGCATAACATAGAGAATTGCCTCAATTTCAAATCTGACGTGCAAAAGCTTGTTAGGAGCGGGCTCTTATCTTTTAAAGATACGAATCCTAATGTTCTCATGAACCCGCTGCCTCAACACGAGAAGGCTACGGTCAATCTGATTGAGAAAAAGACTAACAACGTCTATCAAATTCACGATGTACTCTTATTGAGGACCAATCTGGTCAAGATGCATTGTAGACAGAGTGGATATGGCCATGTGCCACCTCATAACTATCACCAGTGTGATATCTGCACTAAAGACAACCAGGGATGTTCTGTGGTGCAAGCAGCTCTGCAGGGATAAATGGATCTCGGATGGATCCAAGAGCACCGAGTTCGTGGAGTTAACATGGTCTACATGAATTCTAACATCATTCAGAACCACGATATCCGTGCAATGAATGTCAACTTGGTAGCGATGCACTCAAGGCAAAGCCAGTATCATAATCTGCCGCGGCACGATTACAGTTCCTGTCTGACTTGATCGGTAAACAAACAGGGATGCTCTTTCATACAAGAGGCCCTCCAGCGTCAGATGGATCTTGGATGGATCCAAGACTACCATGATAGGGATCCCTATCAAATCAACATGGTTTAGGTTTTCGATATTCGTGTGATGAATACCAACCTGGTAGAGTTACATGCTGAACAGGTCCAACTCGGATTCCTGGTCTCACATAACTATCAAAGCTGTAAAGCAGGTTGCGAGAACGATCGGGGTTGTACCCTTGTCCAGGAGGCACTTCAGCACTTGTTAACTCACTGGTGGATGCCCATCTATATGGATGAAGATACTCAGTAAATTAGTATCAGTAATAGAAATCCTACTCGACGTCAAAGTCAGGATGTCCGATCAGTGGAAGCTAACCTAGTGAGGTTACATTGTATTCAAAATGGGCGTGGCCAGATGCCCCCACACAACTATGACAGTTGTAACGTCTGTTCAGAAAATAACCAAGGGTGTTACCTTGTGAGAACAGCTCTTCAGGGTCAAGTGGATCGCGGAGAAATTCGTCCATATCCAGGTTCTGGACTTATCAATTGGTCGCCGAACTACCTTGCTGAGCAAGTTGAGGATGTCCTCACGATCTCTGGTCACCATAGGACCAGGGATGTTTTTGCCATCATTCCTCTACTTGATGAATCCAAAGCTCCCAACCGGGAACAGGTTGAGATTACTTATGATGGTCAAAAAAATCAGAAGGTTCCCATAGTCATCTATCTGCCGGGACCATTACCGTATGAATCAGCTAAGGCTATCCCTTACAAATACGGTGCAACAACAGTCGAGAATGGAAAGGAAATTCCATTACCCTCCGTCGTGAATATTGCAGACATCAGTCGTGTAACACGGAGTGGTAGAATCTTCAACCGAGGAGTTGGAGAATCCAACAAAGAAAAGGAACTTCAGACAGAAATTCCTGATCCACCAGTCGGTCAATCCAGTAATCCCGACCTGTCGAAAGACAAAGATGGGATGCTAAAGCTCATCCAAAGGAGTGAATTCAACATTGTTGATCAATTGTTACAAACTCCTTCAAAGATCTCGGTATTATCACTGTTACTCAGTTCAGAAGCGCACAGGGAGGCTCTACAGAAAGTCTTAGAGCAAGCCTTTGTGGAACAGGATGTAACAATCAGACAGTTCGATAATATCGTCTCTAACATCACTTCCTACAACAATTTGGGATTTAGTGATGAGGAATTACCCTAAGAGGGTCGTCGTCATAACATGGCGCTCAATATCACAGTTAACTGCCAGGACGATGCTTTAGCCAGCGTACTGGTAGACACAGGGTCAGCCCTGAATGTTATGCCAAAGTCCACTTTGATACAATTATCATTCAAAGGCCCTCCGATGAGAATCAGCGAGGTCGTCGTCAAAGCATTCGACGGATCTAGAAAAGCAGTTATCGGCGAAGTCGATCTTCCCATAACTATTGGTCCTCATACTTTCCAAGTCACTTTCCAGGTCATGGACATCCGGGCAACATACAGTTGTTTATTAGGAAGACCTTAGATACATCAGGCTGGAGCGGTCACTTCGACCCTCCACCAAAAGCTAAAGTTCGTTCAGAACGATCAACTTGTCACAGTCTGTGGGGAACAGGCTTTGCTCGTGAGCAACTTGTCATCATCTGCTGGTATAGAACCTGAGGAGGTTGTTGGAACTCAGTTCCAAGCACTATCGGTGAGCAAGAACAATTAATCCGAAGGAGGAACATCGATTTCCTCATACAAGGATGCTATCAAAGCGGTCGAGAGTACCGATACAACCGGATGGGGACAACTTGTTATTCCTATTGATAACAAAACAAAGAAGGGTCTTGGTTTTTCTGCAACCTGCACCCAGACAGCTGTCAGCAATGAAAGTCTTCATCCCATTCAGAACTTCTTCCATAGTGGAGGCTTCCTCCAACCTGTGACTCAAGTAGTCCATGCTATCAATAAAGAGGATCCCTTTGACCTAGATGAGGAATGGAAGTCCTATCTTAACTAGGACAGTTATGTGTCGCAGGACGAAACGCAAATGCCATTTTACTATCCCGCACAGAGTCCTAAATTTATACCCAGATCAGACGTCGAAATGATCTATGGAGATTGTGATCCGGAAGGATGTCGTGCTCCGCCAAATTCATTAGAGGAAGACACTCTGATGAAAGACAACTTTGATTCTACCTACTATGGCCCAATGGATGGTCTGCCAATGTGGCAACCTTATCCAGGAGATTTGGGGCAAGAGAGTCAGCCAAACAACGAAAATCAGTTGACCGTCATTAAACAGAATACCTGTGTCCCCACCATGTCATGGGATCAACACGCAGGTCATTCCAAAACTACTCAACATGACGATGAATTCTCAACGTTCGCAGGACTTGAATTCATCAATTATGCTTTTCCCGAGGTCAACGTCATCGAGAGAGATGACTCCTCCAATTCCAAAGAAGTTTGGGACACTCTGGGACAACCAAGTGGAAAATACGACTATATGGTCAAGTACACCGCTCCCGCAAGCTCTCGTATTAGGGTCGAAGATATCCAGCCAACTGGATGGGGGGATACAGCTGAGAGCACAAATACTCTGCAAAATGCAATAGAGGAATCCTCCTACGACAATTCTGCCTGGGAGACAGATTCCAATGATCCTGCTCCACCAGAAATCAGCGTCATTTCTGAAGACAAATCAAGGAAGGTGCCAGACTTTGTGATTCACCGAGGAGTTCGCCACCAGTGGATTGCCGTCGAGGTTCTGAAGATCGTTCGCCAGTCGAAGTAATTGCCATCTTTAAGGCTTTCACCCTGCCCAGGTGAAACGGATGTTTTGATAGGGCTCGCTTTCTATAAATTTCCCTCTTCGCTTTGCCCGAAGCGAGTGAGTTTTGTTTTATAGGGCTGTAGTTTCAAGATTCGACTTGTACATTAATAGAATAACGTCGTTCTGTAATTTTCGCATTATTGTTGTTTTCTCTTTTTGCTTTTTCAGAAAATGGTAATCCTAAAAAACATTCGATAATAAAAACAAGCAGTAAAATAAATACACTGCACACACTTGCATTTTCTCTATCTCTTCTAAACACAAATCATCACGTCATGCAGAGTGCTTGTTTTACACCCCGTTGAAACATACGATCCGATACCTTCTCCCGACTTTGAGTTCCCGGTATTTGGGGCTGAAGAAGAAGTTAACAACAAAATTCCAGAAGAGATCTCCCGATTACTCAGACAAGAGGAAAGGTCCATTGAACCTCACAAAGAGCCGTTGGAAACAGTAAACTTGGGTTCGGAAAAAGAGAGAAAAGAAATCAGGATTGAAGCACTGCTCAGTCCAACTGCCAGAGAGGGTTTGATAAAGCTTCTCTGAGAATTTCCCGATGTGTTTGCTTGGTCCTATCAGGACATGCCTGGGTTGGATACCAGCATCGTGGAACATCACTTACCATTGAGATCGGAATGTCCGCCAGTAAAGCAAAGGTTGAGACGCACTCACCCGGACATGGCCATCAAAATCAAAGAGGAGGTACAAAAACAGATCGACGCGGGTTTCCTCGCTACATCTGAATATCCTCAATGGTTAGCCAACATCGTACCCGTTCCTAAAAAGGACGGAAAGGTCAGAATGTCTGTCGATTACAGAGATCTGAACAAGGCTAGTCCAAAGGACGACTTTCCTTTACCACACATTGACATGCTGGTAGACAGCACAGCAAAGTTCAAAGTTTTTTCCTTCATGGATGGATTCTCGGGCTATAACCAAATCAAAATGGCGCCGAAAGACATGGAGAAAACTTCGTTCATTACCCCATGGGGTACCTTTTGTTACAAGGTGATGCCGTTCGGTTTGAAGAATGCCGGGGCAACCTATCAAAGGGCCATGACCACTCTGTTTCATGACATGATACACAAAGAAATCGAGGTATATGTCGATGATTTGATTACAAAATAAAAAACAGAGAGTGAGCACGTTGAACATTTGTCAAAATTGTTCGAACGTTTAAGAAAATTCAAGCTCCGCTTGAATCCCAACAAGTGCACCTTCGGTGTCCGTTCAGGGAAACTACTAGGGTTCATCGTCAGCCAGAAAGGAATTGAAGTTGATTCTGACAAGGTCAAGGCCATTCAAGAAATGCCTTCTCCGAAAACTGAAAAACAAGTCAGAGGATTCCTGGGACGTTTGAACTACATCTCCAGATTCATATTCCTTATGACCTCCACGTGTGCGCCGATTTTCAAATTACTAAAAAAGAACCAGGATTGCGTTTGGTCAGAAGACTGCCAAATTGCCTTCGACAGTATTAAGGAATACCTGTCGAATCCTCCAATTCTGTCACCACCAGTGGAGGGAAGACCACTGATCATTTATCTCACAGTCTTTGAGGACTCGATGGGATGTGTACTTGGCCAACAAGACGAAACCAAACGGAAAGAGTCTGCCATTTACTATCTGAGCAAGAAATTCACCGACTGTGAAACTCGGTATACGATGCTCGAGAAAACCTGCTGCGCTTTGGCTTGGGCAGCCAAACGTCTTCGGCAGTATATGATTCGTCATACTACTTGGTTGGTTTCTGAGATGGATCCAATCAAGTACGTTTTCGAAAAACCTGCTCTCACGGGAAGAATTGCTCGTTGGCAGATGCTACTATCAGAATATGACATAGAGTACCACGCTCAGAAAGCCGTTAAGGGAAGTATTTTAGCCGATCATTTGGCTCATCAACCGATTGACGATCAAGAATCAATCGGGTTTGACTTCCCAGACGAAGATGTCATGTATCTCAAAATGAAAGATTGCGATGAACCGCTGCCTAGTGAAAGGCCGGAACCAGGTTCCCAATGGGGACTAATCTTTGACGGAGCAGTTAATCATTACGGAAATGGAATTGGGGCAATCATTGTTACCCTTCAGGGTACCCACATTCCTTTCACTGCCAGACTTACGTTCGAATGTACGAACAACGAGGCCGAATATGAAGCTTGTATTATGGGTCTCGAGGAAGCGATTGATTTAAGGATCAAAAACTTGGACGTATACGGCGATTCAGCCTTGGTTATCAATCAGATAACAGGAGATTGGAATACATACCAATCAGGACTGATTCCTTACAAAGACTATGCAAGAAGGTTGTTGCCCTTCTTCAACAGAGTTGAGTTTCATCACATCCCTCGTGGTGAGAATCACATGGCTGATGCTTTAGCCACTCTCTCTTCCATGATTAGCGTAGGTCGATGGAATGACCTACCTAAGATTGACGTTATGCGCCTTGAACGGCCCGCCTACATCTTCGCGATTGAAGCTGTCATAGATGACAAACCTTGGTATCACGATATCAAATGCTTCCTTCAGAAACAAGAGTACCCACCTGGGGCACTCAGAAAAGACAGGAAAACCCTCAGAAGGCTAGCTGGAAGCCTCTTCCTGAGCGGTGACACTCTTTATAAGAGAAATTTCGACATGGTCTTGCTCCGATGCGTCGACAGACCAGAAGCAGACATGCTTATGAAAGAAATTCATGAAGGATCCTTTGGCACTCATGCCAACGGACACACAATGGCGAGAAAGATTCTCAGAGCCGGGTACTATTGGTTGACCATGGAATCCGACTGCTACAAGTACATGAGGAGGTGTCACAAGTGTCAGATATACTCCGACAAAATTCATGTACCGCCATCACATCTCAAAGTTCTTTCTTCCCCATGGCCTTTTTCCATATGGGGAATCGACATGATTGGCTTGATTGAACCTAAGGCTTTAAACGGACATCGGTTCATCCTGGTAGCCATTGACTACTTCACCAAGTGGGTCGAAGCAGCGTCGTACGCTAATGTTACCCGACAAGTGGTGGTCCGATTTATCAAAAACAATATCATTTGCCGTTATGGTGTTCCAAGCCAGATCATTACAGATAATGGATCTAACTTGAACAATAAGATAATGAAAGAGTTGTGTGCAGAGTTCAAGATTGAACACCATAACTCATCTCCCTACCGACCCAAAATGAACGGAGCGGTAGAAGCGGCTAACAAGAACATCAAGAAGATTGTTCAAAAGATGGTTGTAGACTACAAAGATTGGCACGAGATGCTACCCTTTGCTCTTCACGGTTATCGTACATCTGTCTGCACTTCAACAGGGGCTACCCCTTTCTCTCTAGTGTATGGCATGGAAGTAGTGCTCCCCATAGAAGTAGAGATCCCGTCAATCCGAGTATTGATGGAAACTAAGCTCACCGAAGCTGAATGATGTCAAAGTTGACACGACGAATTGAACCTGATTGAAGAGAAATGAATCACGGCACTATGCCACGGTCAGTTGTATCAGCAAAGAATGAAAAAGGCTTTTGACAAAAAGGTCAGACCTCGTGTCTTCAGAAAAGGAGACCTCGTGCTCAAGAAGATACAATCATTTCTCACTGAGTCTCGGGGCAAATGTACCCCAAATTATGATGGCCCCTATGTGGTCACGAAAGCTTTCTCAGGCGGCGCCTTGAGACTTGCAACCATGGACGGAGAGGAATTTGCCTACCCCACGAATGTTGATGTAGTCAAGAAATACTTCGCCTAAACTAAAAAAAATGTCTCGGTGGATTGAAAACCCGAAAGGGCGGTCCAGGCAAAAGTTAGAGACATGAAAAAATCATCCCGGTGGATTGGAAACATCACAGTACAATCCAGGCAAAAGTTAGGGATAATGGCAAGTAACTATGTTCAACAGAGGCGAGTCTCTCAGCAGCAGTTACATCATCCATCGGAGGAAAACTCCATGTCAAAGGTCATCTTCGACGGAAGCTCAGGATGCCCCGAATTCAAAGTTGGTAGAAGGATAGTGGTCGTTATGTTTCAACATAGCCCTTTTCCCTGTAAATTACCATTTTCTAACTTTGTATATACTCTTTGGAATCACGCGTTTGGCTGATTTCCATCTTATCAATAAAATTTGAGCCCTTGTGCTTTTGTTTGTAATTCTTACTTGTTTTAGCTTTACAGAACGACATTGTTTAACTTAATCAGCGACTCTTGAAATAAAACAAAATGAATTTACTTTTTAAAACTTTTTCTGCTTTAAATTAAAGTTGGCTTTTCTTTTGACTGTTGAACATCAGAAGAACACTGATCGCTTTTCCAGAAGTAAGCGAACTTCGAAGTGCAGAATCAAAGTACTCCTTCTAAGCCAGTGCGCTTGAATGAAGGATCAACTGTATCAGATGCGGTTTTCCCGTCTGATACCCTCGGCCGAGTTCTCATCTCCTAAGCCCGATCAACATAGCTCCCAATAGGGACTATCTCTCCTAAGCAAGGTGGAATTGCTATTTTGAACCAACGGTACTTCTTCGCCCCGCGATGGTCGAGTATTCAATCGTGTTCATCTTTTACTCTGTATGTCGCGTCTGTTTTGTCAGCATAAGCATACATACATCATGCATTTTATTTGCATTCGCATTTCATATTGCATCACTATCACCTGAGTCGGTCTTGTCCCCTAGTGATAACCATCCTCTCAATCGAGTTTGTCAGTTCTTTCCTCGTCAGGAATTGCTTCGTCTGAACAATCTCGCTACCAGTGTATCTCTAGATCAGAGTCGGCACTTGGCCACTTTGATAACTTGAACCTCTGAAAAGCCAGAGAAACCTTCAACAGATGTCACTCTTCGCCATTGAAGATGATATCCTTGCTTTCCCGGATTAAGGAGAATCCCCAGAGAAAGCCTCTTATACAGAGATTCGGCAGTACATTAGTGTTTCTCCGAAAAGCCGTTGATGAAAAGGTCATCGGCACCTCAAAATTGGATCCCATCATATGGCATTTCTCCGGGAAGATCCCAAGAAAAGTATGATGCATATCCCCAAGCGAAGCAGTCTCTCAAGAGACTCGTTTTCCCCAATAGAAACAAATGACGTCTCCAAAATAGAGAAGTTTGTGCAACTCTACAACTCAGACGCTGGGTTCCCTAGCAGGTCTGACATCGAAACTTTTTCCACTCAAATGGCGTCTCCCCAGGAAAATTCGGCGAGAAGTTTGAGGAAAACGGCTACGAATAACGTCCCTTGTCAATAAAGTTTATTGACAAAAGAAACTTAGACCAGTTCCTTGGTAGGAAACCAGGATCGAGGGGAAATTTATTTCAAAAACTTAGACCAGTTCCTTGGTAGGAAACCAGGATCGAGGGGAAGTTTATTTCGGAAACTTAGACCAGTTCCTTGGTAGGAAACCAGGATCGAGGGGAAGTTTATTTCAGAAACTAAGACCAGTTCCTTGGTAGGAAACCAGGATTGAGGGGAAGTTCACAAAAGAAACTGAGACCAGTTCCCTGGTAGGAAACCAGGATCGAGGGGAAGTTTACCTTTTCTAAGCATCATTGCTTAGCAAAAGAAGATGAATGCGCAAGCTGCCATTCATAGCCATCAAAATTTCGGATATTCCGATATTTAATCCTCTTGCACCCCGAATGCTCGAATACTTTCGTCATTCACACCTTCGGGTCCAAGAAGATTAAATAGGGGCATCTGTAATACCCCAAATTTTGACCACTAAAGTTTCCCATCATTGTGCAAATCATCATCACAATATGGATAAATCATCATGCCTCATCAATCTCCTCAAGGAATTGTTAAGCATTGACTGCAATCAGAACTAGGGTTTCAAGCCCTCTCAGAGCTTAGACAAAGGATCAATCAAGGAATGACTTGATCTTCAACTTGTCTAACCTCTCAAACATCCACAATGGATCAAAAGGACTCCCACTTCAAGGATTAAGCACAATGCTGCTCCCTTCTAGGTGGATCAAGCCTCCAGATCGACTGTGTCACCAAATTAGGGTTTTGATCGCCCAGGGCCTCCAGATGAAAAAATTTCATCTGGGCACAAGCCAATGATCCAAAACATAACCTAATATACTTCATGGAACCTCATGAACCCAATCATCAAGTCAATTTTGCCTCAGGGGATGCATACAGCAAAAGTCAGGAATTAGGGTTTCTTGACCTAATTCACCCCTAAGTTGACTTTTGGGACAAGCCATGAGCCAAGACCTCAAGACATGATTTGAGGGTCTTTGATATACCATATTGATCCATTTGGAACAATGGATTGATCCAAGAAGCTTGAGCAACAAGTTTCATTTTCATCTGCACTACAATTAGGGTTTCGCGAGAAAAGTCAACTGTAACTTTGACTTTTGACCTGGACATGCTCCCAAGCCCTAATACATGAATGAATATACCCTATGACACCCATGGAACATGTCCATCAAGTTTGATTTAGGTCAAGGACATGATTTCCTGAAGAATTGCACAGTTTGGAATTCATCTGATAAAAAGTCAACTGTGCACAAAAAGTCAACTTTGACTTTTTGAGATTTTTCACCAAAATGGATTTTTAACCCTAAAATGATGTTAATGTATGACATGAATCATCATTCATCAAGAAAAATCAAAGAAAGTGGGATAACTTGTAAAAGGGGTAACCATAAAAACTTAGAAAAATTCTAAGTTAAAAAATAAAGTGGCTAGGGTACCAACTTTGGAGGACCATAACTCCTAAACCACAAGGCCAAATTTTTCCATCCAAAGCTTGATTTGTAGACCTCATTATAATCTACAAAAGCTTCAACTACAAGTCATTCCAATTCATTAAGGATTTTGAGTTATGGAGTGATCAAAGTGGCTGAAAAGTGAAAATGTCACTTTTTCCAACACTTAGTGAAATTTTCACTAAGTCAGAATTTGCCTTCACTTTTTGCCAAATGTAGGGGGATTTTTCACTTGGAATCAAAAGAGATCAAAACCAAACTTGTTCAAACAGTTTTTGTATCATGTAAGAGCTTTCCAAAATGGCCAAGAACATTGCCAAATTCAACCTACATCATGAGATACAACATTGTCAAGTTGCCTTGCTGAAATCTGTCAAAGCAAGGCAGAATTTGCATTTTGGCTCGATTTGCCAAAATCAGCCAATTTCAATTGCTCCAATCCACTTGGACACCTCTGAGGATTGAATCCAAAGGGGACAATCACTGAGCCAAGCCTCCAAGGTCCAAGGAACAAGGAATAGCATGTTGAACCTAGAGTTGCCAAAATAGGGACAAGACTCCAAATTTGGAATGAGGCATTCAATGGAACCATCAAGGTGGCATGGACTGAGCCATTCTCATCTGAAATCAGTCAAGACTTATCCAAGACCAAGGGAACCACAGCTCTGTGCCCTAACCTCTAGTCAATGGCTAGAGGAGACTTGCATTTTCATTGGCCAACATTGAGGAAACACCTGCTGCAGTTGCCATTCACTATTGCAGCCAAAACAAACTTGCTCTACTATAAATAGAGCTCATTTGTGTTCAGTTTAAGTACACCAAAGCCATCTAACAGATGCTTTCCTCAAAATCTCTTTCTCTTGGCAAAAATGCCTTTCTTAGCAAGGTAGCTATCGGGTTTTGAGTTTGAGAGCAATTCCAATCAAACCAATCACTCACACACCTCACATACATCATATAGAAGTGATCCAAACACTCAAACAACATCTGGAACACAGATTTCACAAAATCACCAGTCAATTGCTCAAGGTTTTAACCAAGTTGCAGTTGAGATGCCATGAAGTGATCTAGCCAATTTCAATCAAGTACAAGTATTCAAACACACTCCATAGGGTGTAGGGAAGCTGTTCAGATCATCACAACTCATCTGTAACACCTCCAAATCAAAAATCACTTTGAACTTGCTGTCACGGCCTAGAGGTAAGCACGTACTTGGTCATCTCTCAATCTATGCATATTTCCTCGCACAATAATTTGGCCATATGTTCATAATCATGCATGGAATGTTTTCCCTCAATTAATTGCATTGTTTGAATCGTGTATCAAAAATGCTAGCCTTCATGCAGAAATTAGGGTTCTTGAGGTTTCTTCGTGATTTCTTGTTGTATGTTTAATTTAAATGAAATTAAAGTACATAGACATGCTCGTGAGGTTGAGACGAGCATAATGATATGTGGATTGCATGTTATAATTACGTATTCATGGAGATTGGATAGAAAATGCAAATCTGAGAATCCCAGAACACGCGCGTGTTCTTCAGCTGTTCTTGGCGCCATTTTTCATAAATTTGAATATTTGAATTTTTGTGATTTTGTTTAATTGATTCAAAAATTAATTTCTCTCTGAGTTTTAATGATTTTGAGTTTATTCTTTTTTTAATAATTCACATAAATGTTAAAATATTTTATTTTACGAAAAAATCCCAAAAATATTATTTATTTTATATAGTTGATATTTTTGCAAAGAATTAATATTTTAATTGTTTCTAACATTTGAAATATTATTTCCACATTGATTTTACAACTTTTAATGCTTTCTAATTATTTTGTAGGTCAATACTTAATTTTTGAAGCATTAATCCAAGATCACAATTTGTTTCCCATGTGTTAAACAATTTTTGATCAATTTAATTGAATTTTTATTCAATTAAATACATTTTTGGAAATAAATTAGGTTTTTTGGATTAATTCAATCCTCTTAAATCATTTTAAAACTTTTTGGGCCTCTAATAGAGTGTAAGACCCAATCCTTTTTTGACCAAACATTTTGGGCCTTACTTATTGTATAAGTCCCGATACCGTAAAAAACAAACGGCGCGATCGTCGCCTTTTCAAAAAATCATCTGGGCCTACCCTCGAGTAGTAAGGCCCATTTCTTCTTCTTCATAAACACTTTGGGCCTCTAATAGAGTGTAAGACCCAATCCTTTTTTGACCAAACCATTTTGGGCCTCACTTATTGTATAAGTCCCTCTGCGTTAAAAAAAAAACCTCGGCGCGATCGCCATTTTAAACGAAAAGTCAACTGGGCCTACCCTCGTGTTATAAGCCTCACTCTTCTTCTTTAAAACTTTTTGGGCCTCTTGAGAGAGTGTAAGACCCATCCCTTTGTACAGAAAACCTTTTCTGGGCCACAGTCACTTGTATAAGACCCTCTGTACAAATTCAACAGTGCAATCACTGGTAAAACCCTGGGCCTCTCCTTGAGCTGTAAGCCCCAAATCTTTCTTTTTCAAAGCACTTTCTCCTTTGATTTTGAATATACTGTTGTCTTCAATCTTTCTTTGTTGAACAACTAACCAAACAGCATGGAAGCTCTACAACCGAGTAAGTGGTTATCGCTTTCATTTACTGCTTTCATATATATAACTGTTTTGTGGGGCTGCTCGCTGTAAGTCTCCTTTCATAAACTCATATCAACTGTGTAATAATAGTATAGATATTTCGAGTTTCCCCGGCAACTACGTCTAGAACTAGGTGATGTCGTTTCATTTAGTCGTAGAAATAGACACCTAGATCCCCAATAGGAGCACCAGATACAGTCTTCTCTTCGGCTGTCCTCCTTAGGAATCGTCAAGAAACTCTACTCCCCAAGATGAATGTATTCTCCGTGAATGGCATCTTTGAGTTTCTTCCAAATTCTCGAACGTTCCTGACTCGATCTATTCCTTGTGAATAGCTTGCCTTGAATGTCTCGGGGTTTGGGAACCCACTACGGTCATAATCTTGGACCTTAACTAAGGAACCCTCTTTAAAAGTTAAAAGTCGCTGGATAGTAAACCTCGCACGTTTACCAGTGGTTTTTATCTTTAAAAGAGTTATCTCTCCTAATGGAAAGGAGATGATGGACCCACGGGCTTCTTAAAAGCATCGGCCTCCTCTTGGGCATCGTACAAGGACCCTCAGGCTTCCTATAAGCAACCCCGCCTCCTCTTGGGCTTAGTACAACAACCCGTCGGCTTCTTAGAAGTATTGACAGCCTCCTCTTAGGCTTCGTATAATGATCTCTTCCTCCGGGAATGATAGCCTTCTCTTGGGCTTCGTACAAGGACCGATCGACTTCTTCAAAGCTTCCAGCCTCCTCTTGGGCTTCGTACAAATTGTCCCGACGACCTCCTAGAGGTATAGGAACAGAACTTAGTAATCTTCATAGAGCAGTCCTTTCCAGAGTCTACTACTGTTTCTCAGAGCATAGTACAAAAGATAAAACTCTAGACTTGGACAGTCTGTTTTCCTTGAGTCTCAAAGACATTCTCAAGTGACCCTTTCGTTAGATAGGAAGAAACCCGTAGACTCGGATAGTCTCAATACCCTTTGGATTTCCCCTTTTCCTTAAAGAACAGGGAACAACCCCGATCCTCAAATCAAACCCATGAGTACAGTGTTGCTCATATAAGAACTGATTTTCTCTTCAAAAATCAGTATACTGGACCTGTCACTTAACTAAAACAGTCACAGCAGATAGCCTCCTCTTGGGCTTTGTACAAATGATCCTCCCCAGCGGAGTAAACCTTTTTTAGCCTCCATCTCGGGCCTTGTACGAGATACAAAAAAGGTTCTTATTGAGCCAAACAAATTTTAGCTATCCATCTCGGGCTTTGTACGAGATACAAAAAACACTCTCTTGTTGAGTATAAAAGATTCCCCTGTAGAGTCAAAACCTTTTAGCCTCTCTCTCAGGCTTTGTATGAGACACAAAAGACTCCCTCGTTGAGTCAATTACCCTTTTTCCTCCATCTCAGGCCTCGTATGAGATACAAATTCCATAAGCAAGAGTCAAACTCTTTTTCAGCCTCCATCTCGAGCTTCATACGAGCTATCAAAGATTCTCCAGCTGAGTCAACCCTTTTAGCCTCCTCTTGGGCTTTGTATAATGATATCCCCCCACTGGGTCGAACCCTTTTAGCCTCTCTCTCGGGCTTTGTACGAGACATATAATAGCCTCCTCTTAGGCTTTGTATAATGATTTTCCCCAGCGGAAATTAGCCTCCTCTTAGGCTTTATATAAGAAAACTACTGGTTGATCCAATCAACCTTTTAGCATCAAACCTGTGCCTCGTTCACAGTACACAAACATCAACAACTCCTTCCCTTTCATCTAATCGCTGTAAGCGGCAAGCCTCTGGATCATCTACATCCATGCCACTGTCCTTCTTTTAGCATGAGGAATTCCTAAGGAAAGATGGCGTTGCTCTATACACAGAGTTAAAGTCTTCTCCTCCAGGTTAAAAACCCCTTCTTCGGAAATTATGGTATTGCTAGGATCCGCGTATCCCAGTTAAAGTAATTCTCCTTCTTCTCTCTTTAGAGATGACAAACTCTCTCTAAAGTCAAACAACCTTTCAGCTTCACATCTTGGGCTTTGAACAAGATACAAACAACCTTTCGCTTCACGTCTTGGGCTTTGAACAAGACACCAAAAACCATTTCCTCCCATAGAATAGGAGGAACTACGAACGCTCTGATTTCCCTGTTTCGGTAAGCGGGAATACGTAGGCATAAGATCGAAAGAAAATATCTTAGCGAGCACACTAAACAAAAACCCAAAATCCCATATTCTCACGTATCTATCAGAAAAGTAATCAGTCCTAACCTCCTACACATCTCATCGAACCAATAACCTGAGTAAGTCCCCGAATCTTTGAGGCATCTGTAACCGAACAGATCGTTGTTCAAACTCAGTATGCAAGCAGGGTTTGTTGGAGACATCTATTTCCCTTCCTTCATCAGCTTTAATAGGATAAAAAATGAATCGAGCTGTAGTAGTAAGCACCGAAGAGCGGTTTTGCCTCGCAAGCACGTCCAAAAAATCGCTCGCTACACAGGGGTAGATGGATATGGCTCCAAAATTTTCAAACATGCTTGGAATATTGTTAAAGAGGAAGTGACAGAGGCTGTGATGGATTTCTTTAGCAGTGGTGAGTTTGATAAGAGGTTCAATTGGACTCTTGTTACTTTGATTCCTAAACATAAGGATACAAAGTATATAAGGGATTATAGACCCATATCTTGATGTACAACTGTTTACAAGGTGATCTCCAAGATTATAGCCACTAGGCTAAGCAAGGTGCTTAGTAGTATCAACAACAGAAGGCAGGCTGCTTTTGTTCCAGGGCAGAAGATTCATGAGCATGTTCTATTGGCCTATGAGCTTATCAAGGGGTAGAATAGAAAGGGATGGATTCCTAGATGTATGGTGCAGCATGACATTCAAAAAGCTTATGACTCAGTGGATTGGGGGCACTACAAATCATTTTAACAAAGGTTGGTATACCTAGATTGTTCATTAAGTGGGAGATAGTAGTTGTGACTAGTGTGAGTTATCAGTTTACTGTGAATGGTGTGTGTACCAAGAAGATGGAGGCAAGGGGATCCAATATCCCCCTTGCTTTTTGTTGTTATAATGGAGTATCTCCACAGATTGATGCAGGGGTTGAATGAAGTGCACAATTTTAACTTTCATGGGAAATGTGAGAAATTGCAGATTATTGAGGTTAGTTTTGCTGATGATTTACTATTATTCTCTAGGGGAGATGCTATGTCAGTCCAGCTGATGATGGAAAGGTTCAACAGATTTTCGCAATCCACAGGTCTGTATGTGAATCCCAGCAAATGTAAACTATACTGTGGAGGGATGGATAGTGAGAGCAAAAGGCTTATCAGGGAAACCACTGGCTTCGCAGAAGGTATACTACCCTTTAGATATCTGGGGGTACCTTTATCTACTAAGAAGCTTAATAACAGTCAGTGTATTGGTCTTGTGGAAAAGATTGGAAAAAGAATTACTCATTGGAGTGCCCAAATGCTCAGTTATGCGGGAAGGCTACAGTTGATTAATAGTGTTGTGTTTGGCACTGTTCATTTCTGGATGCAATGCATGCCTATGCCTAAAGGTGTGATTAAAAAGGTGCAAGCTATGTGTAGGGAATTCCTTTGGACGAGTCAGAACAAAGGTAGCAGAAAATCCTTAGTGGCTTGGAAGAAGGTTTGTAAACCTAAGAGCCAAGGAGGATTTAATGTTATTGATCTGGCTATGTGGAATAAAGCTTGTTCTATGAAGTTGTTGTGGAATTTAAGTAAGAAAAGAGACAATTTGTGGGTCAAATAGATTCAAGAATATTATATGAAGAATGAGGATATGTGGACCAAGCTTGTTAAAACCAATTGTTCTTGGATTCTAAAGAAAATTACGGATCTTAGAGATGAAGTGAGTACCAATCAAATTGTGAGAGATATGATGCACAAAGAGATTTTCAGCTTGAGAGTATACTATCTGGAAATGCTTGAGCAGGACCCGGTAGTAAACTGGAAAAGCCTTATGTTTGACAACATCGCAACACCTCATGCTATGTTTACCATGTGGATGGCGTGTCTTGATAGATTGCCAACAAAGTCGAGACTTGTGAAGCATAACATGTTGGCTGATGCCAAATGTGAATTCTGCAGTGCTAATGAGTCATTACATCATCTATTGTTCGAATGTCAAATAATGCAGGAAATTTGGAAGAATGTTTTGAACTAGCAGCAAATGGAGCATGAGCCAGGTGGCTGGAATGATGAATTGCAATGGGTAGCAAGAGCTGCCAAAAGCAAGAGTTGGAGAGCTACAATTTTGAGAACATCGTTTGCGGTAACGGTATACGAATGTTGGAAGTATAGGAATGACAAAGTTTTCAAAAATAGTGATACACATACAAATATAGAAGAATAAATTAAAGATAATATTGTGTATATATTATGGTTGAAACCTAAGCTTAGAGAGCATGTTGCTCATTTGCTTATATAGGGACTTTGATGTTTAGTCTTGGGTGTTTGTTAGCTGGACCTTAGGGGTCGCTTTGTAAATAACTGTTTTTTTAGATATATATATATATATATATATATATATATATATATATATATATATATATATATATATATATATATATATATATATTCTTATTTTCCAAAAAAAAAAATTAGAATAGTAATAATAATAATAATAATAATAAAAATAATAATAATTATAATAATAATAATAATAATAATAATAATAATAATAATAATAATAATATTAGTATTTTAAAGTATCAATTGTTTATCGTAAATGTAAATATATTTTAAAACATTAAACTTTTTAACAAATGAATGTTGATAACTAAAACATTTATTTAATCTATATAATAAACTAAATTATCAATAACTCAATTGATATGTGTTAATTAAGTTAAATTGTTGTAAATTGTTGTTTTAGAATTTAATCCTTAATACATCATTTATTTTGACTTATCTATAAACACCAATACTAATATTCAATCTCTAAGGATGTGATTCGAACAATCTATTGAAAGTGTTTTTCACCATCTTTTTCTTTATGCTGAAAGTTATATCTATTGAAGTTGTGTTGTTAATTGTCTTGACCATTTGTAGACATGTTATTCATAAATCTCATATCTAGTTTTCTCATGACTTTGCTTAAAATCTTAGCAAGTCTGAGATTTTCTTCAATATCATAATTTACTTGGTCTTCATAATCTTCATAATTGTCTTCAACTCTACTCTTTGGAGGATTCATAATACCATAAAGAATCTTCGGTTGATGAACTACGCCTCCTTTGAAATTATCCATTTTAAATAGAATAAGGAAAATGGAACACACTCAAACAGAACGGGGGTCCTGCTCTGATGCAAAAATATTAATATGACAGATAATATAAAACAAGATGATAAATCATAAAGCAAATAAATAACATAAGAGAATTGTTAACCTAGTTCGGTGTAACATCACATACGTCTTGGGGGCTTCCAACCCAAGAAAGGAAATTCAGTCTCAATAGTTTTAGTACAAAGTGTCTTAGATGAACAAACTTTGTTCAATTCTCTTCTTCTTAATACTACTTGTGTCTTTCTATTTAGGACTCCCCCTAAATATGAGAACCCCTTTCACTTAATCTCAACCACTAATCTTAGTGATCAATACAATAATCAGTTTAAGGATTGTTGAATTACAACTCAACTAACAAACCAACCTATATGCCTTTAGATATATAACTTAGGCGCTTGAGAGGTGCACAAATAACAACAAATACAAAGTCTCAAAAGAGAAATCCTAACATTAAGATCTTCAACTCTTGCGTACACCCCAAATGTTAGGTTTGAGTCTACTTAAATAACAATGCAACTTTTAGGCTTTTCTATAAGATTTGATCACATGCAGATTTGTAGAGGGTTCTGTTTTGATTTCTTTTTTAAACACCTCCAACAAAAAGATTTGATTTTTTTTATTCAAATTTAAATCTCAAAATAATTAGATTATATCTTATTCAATCTTCCAAACAAAACTAATTAAAACATTGCTAAAAGATAGCAGCAAATATGATTGAAAAACAACCAGAATTTTCACTCAAAACAACAATAACCATGGTCAGCTGACAAAGGCCAGATGTTGCATGCATGGTGGAACATTTGGCCTTACATCTGTCCACGTAACACAATTATGAATCTGGAACCAATCAAATAAAATATTTACTTAGTATAAATCACAAATCTAACTTCTCAAGTAAAGGATTCATCATGAAACTCTTGCCAAAACTGAACCACACTTTAAATCATCTTTAAAAGAGATTAAAGATTTTAAAAACAAATCTAATAAGATCTCTTTATGGAAAATAAACCTTCAATAAATACCTTTGCATATTAATTTCAACACAATCTTGAATAAAGTAAATATAAAACAAATCTTCCTCAAAGCAAATTCAAATAAATCTTTTCTTCAATGCAAATCCAATCAGATCAAATCTTCTTATTTAAACCAAATCGAAATCTTTTTAATTAAACCATATCCAATAAAATCTTCTGCAACCTTTATGGATTATAAACTAATAAAACATTTTTCCAAACTAATTTGGATTAACAAACTTCTCCCAAAAGTAATCTTTTGAGCATACCATAATTAATATAGGTTTTCTAACCAATTGTCGAATTGAACATTTAGTGTAGTAAGAGCAGTCCACGCACCAAGATGTCGCATAACATGTTCCAGACATCTTGCATAATAAGTTGCTTACAACCAAATATTTATGTAAAGCTAGAACAAACTTAAACCATAACTTCTAGAATTAAGCATAATCACCATCAGATTTGAACCTGAGGCCAGATGCTACACACACACTGGAACAACTTGTCCAATATGTTACATATTCACCAAAATACATCTTGTACTCCCCGTGTTGTTTTACCAAATGCAGCCAATAAAAAGGAACAACAATCTCCCATTTTGGAATTTTTTTGGCTAAAACAACTTACAATATGTGTAGGAGTAAATCTTCAAAAAATACCACACCACATCAGAACATACATCAACACCAAAAGCATTAGAGACCATGCAAGGTGGTTGAAAGGTGATGGTTTCTACACATAGAAAACAAAGCAAGACAAGATCAAACCAGCTCATCTACACATATCATATGCACACATGAATCACTCCCCATTTTTTTTCTCCATAATTTGGCAAAGGCATAGATAGAAAAACCAGAACAATACTTCCAAGCCAGGATCAGAACAGAAAAAAATTAGGATCTATGCCATAAATCAGAACCATTGTTAAAGTTTCAGAGCCAATGTAGAACCAGGGCCAAAAGAAACTTAATCAAGATAGCAAACAAAGAATGTTGTAATAAACAACAACCAACAACTTCTTAAGAACCCCGGATAAAAGCAATATCCTTTCTTAAATCTAATCATATCATCATATCCCCCTAATTTTCTCAAAATGGGCAAGGGGTAACAGAAAAATCCATCCCATTATGGGCACATGTACTAGATAAACATAACACAAGAACACATATCACAAAATTGTAGTATCAACAATGTTCTTCTTCAAACGGATAAATATCAAACACAATGTTTGGTACAATGTATATGACAATGTACTTATATAGCAGCAATAACAAGTTGAGGTGAAAAATCTCCAATATTTCTCCATCAAAAACCATATTGGTTTTATCAACAGGTGCACAATGTGTATGACAATTTACTTATATAGCAACAATAACAAGTTGAGGTGAAAAATCTCCAACATTTCTCCATCAAAAAGCATATTGGTTTTATCAACAGGTGCACAAATGTTTATCGCAATGTTAGCTACATCTTTCCCAACATTCAGTATGTAACTCAAAGTCAAAACACTTGGGGAAACACTTGTCTCATCATCACACAAAACAATGTATTTCTTTTGAACACTCAAAATATCACAGACTATAGAGAAAACACCAATAGGTGGTTGGATGCCATGAGAATCAACATATTTAACCAATTGACAAAGACAACATTCACCATATTCCAAGGTAGTATGAGTTCCTACCTAGTACATAAACAAAGGGAAGCAACAGTAGATTACTTCTGATTGCAAACTCAACATATTACTAAAACCAGATTCATTAATAACATGAACATTAGGAGGACAAATGTCTAGGACATCTTTCCTAACAAATAACTTGCAACTGAAATTTAGCAATCCAGGAGTTACACCATCATTTTAACCACAAATGCCTTCATCAACTTAGGATAACCAGATCTAACATTCAACATTGTCTTTAACAACTGAGCATCACTAATAAGCTTTATAGCAAAAGAATCAGCATGTTTCCTAGTTTCCTAAAAAACATATTCTCCAAAATTCAGCTTTGCCTTTGTTTCTACTTGGAAGATAAGTTTGGCCAAAGCAACGGTTATCCCTGAATTGTGATTTATGGGTGCCCAATTAGCTACACCAATCCTATTCAGTGTAGTATACTTCACACTTAAGCTTCCACTATAGAGTGAACCTTTGTTGGGTCATTTCTTCACTTGCCTACCAGTTATCTCTTTAGCAATATTGTTAATAGAGGAAACCTTATCAGACCCTGTAGACTTGCTTCTGCCCAAATAGTCATTAATGATTAAAGGGGAGAAATTCACACACTTTCCTCTATCATACACTTTTCTATACTCTTTGTTGCCTTCTACAAATTGGTCGCATTCTTGTGTTAAGGCCACAATGGCATATTCTCCAACTTTCTTTCTTTATGTTCAAACAACTTTCATGAATTTGGAGTAGTTTGACATTTGTTGTATGGTTTTAATAAATGGTATATTGATGCAGAGTTATTTAAGAATCTCTGTGAATTTCCCAAACCATTTCTCTTATTTTTCCTTTCTAATTATTTGAGGAAAATAAGAAGATGGAATATCTTGCACAAAATATCTTGTTGTACTGAGTTCTTGCATGCCACGAGACACTTATGTGTTAGTAGGTGTCGTGTCAGAAGTCTTCAAAGTGTTATGACTTGATTGCAATTATCCATTTGTTTCCTACTCAACAATTTACTTTGGAGCCATTTTAAAAGATGTAACCTATAATGAGTCTCATGTTATTCAGGAACATATGCCTAAACTAGCAACACATGACTTGTTGTTCAGGAACATAATAATAATAATAATGCATAAAAAATTAAAAATTTTGGAACCAGCAACACAATAATAGTTATAAATGAAGAATAAAAAAGAGAAATTAGAGAAAGGTCATAAACAGAAACACTAAAACATATATATTAGAAATCCTAGAGTAATCATTTTCTATATATTTAACTATGTTACAACATAATCCTGATGCAAAGAAATACAACCATTACCTTCAAAGAATCAGAAGAACTCCATGGAAAGAGATCAAAATGGAAATGTCTTCTTCAATTGATTATTGGTATGAATGAAGGTTCGATTAAAATTCCTTAACATGATCAGTTATGTGTTTGGAAATAGAGGGAATTTGGTACTGAGATTTAATGTCAAGTCTATGGTGGAATTTTTTTTCTCTGAGGGAGACTATATATTGTGTTTTCACAAGACCCTCAAGATAAAGCGAGTACTGAAAAATTAGCCTTATGTTGAGCGGGCAATAAATTTCAATGCGAGTATCTATGCACGTGCTTTCTTAAAGTTTTTCTGCAAAATGATCTTATCCCAGATTCTTTCTAATTGAGAAAATTACTTGAGGACGAGAAATGGTTCAAGTATGAGGGATTTGATTAGTAGCATTCTTTATCATGTCTTGGTGTGTTTTATTATAAGTTTTTAAGTATTTAAACTTTGTATTTGTGCATTTTAACTTTCGTATTTGTGTTTTCTCTAGATTTCAAGTATAAAAAAATAAATATGACAAATTAGAGTCAAAACAGAGCCAGACATATGAAGACTGCTCAAGAAAAGATTCTATAGTACAAAAATTAGGGCCTACTATAGTTAGGCCATAATGGCTATTACTGGTCGTAGTGGGAGCCACGTTCCCTTTCTTTTTGTAGCACCATAGTGATGACTAGAGGGTGCTACGCTCAGGCCATAATGGCTATTACTAGTTGTAACGCGCCAAAAGACTGCATTGAATCCTCTTCAATTTCCAAATATTTTAACAATTACAAAAGCCCCATCTAAGGCCATTTACACAAACTTACACCTATCTTTATGTAATTAAGCCTATAAATACCCATGTAATCTTGAGAAAAATATGTCTCATTTGCTAGATCAATATATTGTTATTAGTTTTAAGCATTTTGTTTTCTGCACTACCGTACTTTCAAAGTCTCCCTTGAGCAATTTTAGTTATATATATATTCACTGCATTTTTAGGTTATAAACTTTTGTTAATCTATTGTTATGATGAATATATATGATGTTTATATAATATTATTATTGAATATATACAAGTAGATCTTTTAGAGTCTGAGACAACAGGACTCTCAAATCGACAGACTTCACGTAAGTTTTTCTAATACTGATAAATAACGAGAATTCTTGTGTTGTTTTGATATTTTTGTTTTAAAGTCAAACCTTCACTATGAAGGTAGGAACACATAGACATCAATTATATATGTTGAAAGGGTATAACCGATGGCTAACTTAAAAATTTGAACAGTTGATTCTGAAACAACGAAAGTGTCTCAGAATCAACTGAGTAAAACTTTTCTTTTAAATTAGCCTCTAAATACATATTATATGTTGCGAAAACAGGTAACTTATGAGTTTAGAGTATGGTAACGCGTCGATGAAAGTGGGCATTACTATCAACTTCTACTGTTTTCTACAAAAAAAATTTCTCATTATAATCATTATTAGAACTTGTATGGGCAAAGTTATTGACACGAACCAGTCTCAGATTCATTCTTTATTATTATTAAGAATAACCCAAATTTTAATTATTTTTCTCAATATTGATCGTCTTAGTTAAACAATGAATCAATAGAACTCGGTACTCAAAACTGAATTATGAGAATCGATATTTTTTGTACTACTTCGACATTGTCATATGCTTACAGTGTGTCACTACAACTCCACCAAAAACTTTAAGACACTATACTACAAGAAAATTGTGCTCCAGCAACGTGATATAGCCACATGAAATTCATGTCACTAAAAAAGGATGTTGTCACGTGAAAAACACGTCGAAACACTTATAAAATTATAAACTAAATGAAGACCCGCCCGATGCGCGGTTGTTAACAATTTATTTAATTATTTATTAAATTTTAAATTTCTTAAGAATTAGTTTGACATAATATGATTATTAAATTTATTTTACAAAAATTTATTGTGAATTATAATTGAAACAATTATATGAATTAATCATATATAAAAATATATATTTTATTTGGAAGGAAAATACATGTTTGTAAATTTAGAGTGGCATTATTTTTGTTTTGATTCTCATATTTTTTTGGTACTTATCTTTGATTTAGATATTTAAGTTTAATTCTTTACAGATATGTATTAATTTTTCGTGTTAAATTAAATTTCTTTTTTTTTTTTTTGTATTTATTATCAAATAAAATTTTCAATAGCTTTATAGAATTTATGTCTATCTTATCGAACTTTAGTTATCTCATGAATAAGGGTTGAAATTGTTAGTTTCGATATTTGCTTAATTATTTTTTTGATATAATTATTTTAACTTTTATTAATGGAAATGTAAAACTTTATTTGATTTTGTTGTTGATACCAATCGAAATATGAGTGTTCTTTTTTAAAACATTACTATTGTTACTTGTATTATACTCTGTAGGGTCACTTTTCTAAAAGAAAAGAGTAAACTATAATTCACTATGGGAAAAAACTCTATACTCTCATATGCGTGAAATAAAAAATCTTGTTGTTTGTCGTTAGTTTATTATTTGCTATTATATAAAAATTGTAATAGTAAAGTATATATACATGGTAAAAGATTGTTGCGTACTCTATTATATTTTAAAATCAACAATGAGGGATTTGTCTTTAAAAATTGTGTAAGAACTACTTTAAGATTAAAAACATTTGTTTTAAGTGTTATTTTTATTCAAAATGATTTCTTTTTCTGTCTTGGCAGGGATTCGAACCCGTGACCTCCAATAGAGTAAAAGTATTGTATTTAGCTTTTTGAATAGTAAAAATGAATTTTGAAAAGTGCCACGTAGGACTATGAGATGATGTGACATAAATGGAGTTTAAATGTTAGCATGAGAATGCGCGCTTCTGTTTTAATATATTAGCATGAGAATGCGCGCTTCTGTTTTAATATATTATTATAGATTATAGATTATAGATTATAGATTATAGATTATAGATTATAGAATAGATAATCGATAATAGATAATAGATTGAACTTCAGCTGGTGTAATTTAAAATTTGTGAAAACTTAGTGACGTGAAAAACACGTCGCTACTCAAAATTTAAAATAATTAAAAAATGAAATGCACATTTTCACGTGGGGTCAATTTTAAAAGTTTCAAAAAATTTGTTGTGACGTGAATTTCACGTCGCTAATAAAATTTCAGAAATTAAAATAGTTTAGTGGGAAATGTTACCAGTGGAATTGGTTGTGGTGCAGACAGTCTGACATGCTTTGAAGTAGTGACATGAAATTTACGTCGCAGGTAAATTACAATTCTGACACGCTAGCACTTTGTGAAAGGAAAATCATGTTGTTACTCATTTTAGTAGTGACATGGAATGCACGTCCCTATGACATGTTGTAAATTAGTGGCATGGAGTCATGTCGCAACCATCAACAATTACTTTAATTGCGACGTGATTTTCTCAATGCTAAAGTGTTTATTTATTATTTTTTTTGTGATTTAAGTGTCTATTTATTAGTGTTGGAGCGATAAAGCGGCAAGCAACAAAATTTTTTGGAAGTATTTTTTCAGAAATTTATCGTCTCCACAGAGATCGGTGTGAGGGAAAGAATGTCGTTCGACAATCTCTACATCTCTAAGCTTGGGTTTAAATGGTTTGGGAAAAAGTGCAAAAGGAAAAACATAAAACAATAAAATAAATACATTCTTAAGACATGAGAAAACTCATCAGGAGTTGTGTTTCAATCTACCCATCAAGCAGTAAAAAATCTATGGATCAAATGCACGTAACCTAAATCACTCGTCAAAATCTCCACGTATCACTCACAACAAGAGGTAATGTCTAACGCAAAAATTGAGAGATCAACCACATTCTCTCGTAGGTGATGTCTCAAACAACTCAACAACACGTACGAAGCATTAAGATCCGACACACATGTGAATATTAGACCGCTTCCCACAGCCAATAGACATTCATCTTAGGTCAAATTCGAAAAGTATATGTCTATAGCAAATCAAACCCATTAAGATAAATATTAAATCAAATATGACATCGATTAAGAGTTGTAAAAGAGATTTTATACAAAGATCCATAAATATACATACAATCAAGATAAACTTACATACAAAACCCCAACAAATGAAAAATACATAGAGAGGAAGGAAGAAGAACACAAATCTCGCGGTTTATCAACTCCGATTAAAGTGGATTCGACTCCGGATCGTCAAGATATACACTCCATGTGTTGTTTCTAAGCTAAATCTACGCAAGAATGTGTTTGATGAAGTTGGGGTAAAAAGTTACCAACAACATAACCTAAAAAATGTTCGGATCGTCAAGATATACACTCCATGTGTTGTTTCTAAGCTAAATCTACGCAAGAATGTGTTTGATGAAGTTGGGGTAAAAAGTTACCAACAACATAACCTAAAAAATGTTGAAAAGTGACTTAAATAGGGGCTGAAAAGACTCAAACCGCGCTAAGCACGCTATGAGGGCGCCTAGCGCCATCAGCAAAATCACAATTCTTGTTTTCTTCATAACTTTCGAATCGTAACTCCGATTAACGCACGGTCGGAAGCATTGGAAAGCTTATTCAATGCTCTAAACAAACATGACAAAATATCTTTGCTTGAATACCTACAAAAATGAGATACCCCTTTTATTGACCCATTTGTAGTTGTGGGGGATCGGATCGTAACCCGCCCTACCAAGTCCAGCACCAGATACCTCTGAACCAACCAACAATGGGCAATTTTATTCTCTTCTATTATTATTATTATTATATTTTTTGCAAATTTTTACAACTTTTTGGGTTAAACGACCTTGTGAGGGTTACTTATACCCGAGTTGCATTTTTTTTTGAAGCATAACATATAAATCATTCACTTATATTCATCGGTCCCCTATGTAGAGCATGCTTAGGCCGGAGCTGACTGCTAGGATAAACTACTAAGGACATACTCAAAAAGAAAACTAAGGCCATGGTATATGGGGTATCGGGGTCGATTCCTATAATCACGAAGCTTATGGTGTTAAAACGATACTGATGTTTCAAAAAGTTTTCCCAAGTCATCTGTATCCTAACTCAAACCTGTCTCGAAGCCCAAATTTTCAGAATAATACACTTTTCTTTTGTCAAAAAATTCTTTTTTTTTTGGCAAGGCTAAGGAAATGGGGGAATTGGGATACACTACACAGATGACTCGTCAAGCACATGCATATTCTAAAAACAAACTAAAAACAAGATAAATAAATTAGAAAGCAAAAAAAAAAGTAAAGAAAAATGCAGGTAAAACAGATAAAGTCTCCTCCCACACTTAAAACGAACATTGTCCCCAATGTTTCGAAATAAGGTAGGGAAAGAGTAACCTGGAAAAACTACGACATGCTGCTGGAACTGTCGCCACCGTGCAGAGAGCGCCTAGGGCGACGAGATCTGTTGCAGCGACGATCGCTCTGAGAAGCTGCGAACTCGTCGAATCTGGTGGTCAAAGCAGCCTGAGATTGCATGATACTTTGAATTGAGCTGTTAGTCTGCTGCTGTGACTCTTGCATGAATCGCATGTTGTCGGTCAGTTGCTGCTGGATGGCCGCAAGCAAGCCATCACGCCTTTCTTCTCTGGCCAGCTGGTCGCGCCACATCTGCTCAGTAATATAGAAACCAAGAGTTGTACCTGCAGAAGGGTGAGAAGAAGACGGTGCAGTGGGTGCAGGTGATACATGGTGGGGTGACATATGATGATCGGGAGATTGCTCTCGCCGGTCATATTCGTCATCAGTCTCGTTCTCGTCCTCAGTAGGAACATTAGGAGGTAATGGACCCGTAACAGGTGGAGCATTTAAATCATAGGTCCAGTTCCTCTATACACGTACATCAGTACGTCTAGTGCATGGCAAAATAACAGATGGGATAGCCACTCCATGGATCATAAGTTCATAGCCCCTCTCTCTCCTGACTCTACACAATTTCATATCTTTTAGAAATTTTAAATTAATTGTGCGAGGAGGAAGAGGTGCCAAAGTAGCTATCTCAGTGTCGAGGTTTAGAGCCCTAGCAATAGACGTAATCAAACCTCCGAAAGCAATGATTCCTGTACTCTTAATAACAGCAGTCATGTGAGCAATCATAAAAGGAACCAAATTAATCCTCCTATTTGTGAGGCACCCTTGCAAAAATAGAAGTTCTTTTGCATTTACTTTATTTGGATTCTCCCGGCCAAAAATAGTACAATCCAATATATAACGGAAAACACGGATGACCGGGTTATGGATCCTTGAGGCAAGAATTCCTTCAAAAGAAGTAATTGGAAAATTTGACAATCTATGCCAGAAGGAAAATGCCTCAACTGACCAATCAGAATCCAAAGGTGCTTCAGAAATAGCGTCATCCCCAAAAGGTAATCCTAACCTCTTTGCTAGTTCGTCGGTGGTGAATTCATATTCAACATTAAACATTCTAAATTTCACCGTGCCGACTGTGCTAGCAGTGTCAGGACGAACAATGTAAATCAGGGAACTCAAAAATTCTTGTGTCAACCTATCAAAAGTGGGCTCTTGCCTAGCAAAAATATCATGCAATCCTAAGACATCTAACAAGTGAAAAACACTATGATAAATACCGAGAGTATAGAGACAGTCCACGTCGGCGTACCGGGTCGAGATAATTTCTCATGCTTGTAATTTCTCGAGAAGCTTCTTTTTCCTTTCCCCGGGCTTGCCTTGCCGAAGAATGAAACCATTATACTCCATTAGTGCACCTTTGAGGTTGAAAATGAGAGAAATGGGTTTTTGTGGAAGATAGTGAAAAATGGATTTTTGAGAGATTTTGATGGATGGGTATGAAAATTGAAGTTGGAAAGGTTAATGGGATGGTGAGTAGATAAAAAAGTTGTGAACTTTATGGTGGTTGAGGGAGATTTTCGAATGGGTAAAAATGGGGGTTATGGAGGTTGAAGGTGAGAAAATGGGAGAAATGGTGGTTCTGCCCCGCATATAGCTTCAGACCCCATGGCGGGCACCATGGGCTATATGGCGGGCGCCACCTTTCTAATAGGTCTGGGCCGGATTTTTCCTTGCTTTCTTGGGCCTTTTCTTTTTCTCCTTTGATTGGGTGGTGCAGGTAGCACTTCCTTCTAGTACATATATATATATATATATATATATATATATATATATATATATATATTAAAAATAAAAATCAAATAATAAATAAGTAAATAAATTAATAAATTAATAAAATAAAATGAGAGATTAATAAACATATAAATGCATATATATGTATATATAAATAACCAAAGTACATCATGAGCAACATGGAAGCAAAATGCAAGAATGTAAAATATATGTATATATATAAGTCTGAAAAGTGGAAATAAGTAAATAAAACGGCAAGGAAGATAACGAGAGTAGTGTCATCATAGAGCCGGATGCTCCTTGGTCTGGTCAGAACCTCGAACTGCGGCTAACTCGAGTCGAAGATCTGCGATCTCCTGATACAAGCAATCAGCCTCTGTCGCGTGAGTCAGATCGGACACCTGGACCTGCAAGGAAAGGTCAGTAACTTCCTGCCGCAGTCTGGCAGTCTCCATACGCAGCTCAGCTAGCTGTGTGTACACGTCAGGTCTCTGCAAGGAAAAATTATTCGACAACACTGTAATCCTGAGAGAAGGTGGTGTAGGGTGATACTCTAGTGTTGGTGGAGTGCGAGGCTCATCAACTGTCTCTCCATAACCCTCTAAAGCATAACTCCAATTAGCAGGGTCGTGGACACTAGTCATCACAGGATCAGGTAAGGTGAAGTAATGGATGGTCTCACCGTCGATCAAGAGCATGAACTGGCTAGGGTGAAAGGAAGCTCTCCTCATCCACCCTCGGTCTAAATATAAATCGATATCCAGTGTGGTATACCCGCAGTAGGGAGTCAGGTGAAGCAGCTTACTAGTGAGACCCAAAGCGGTAGCAATCTGAGTAATCGTTCCTTCCACATGGATGATTCCTTTAGAAGATCTGGCTGTGAGTGTGAAGTTATCAAGCAGAAAGTTCCCACAGGCCACCGGACGCGACTGGTTCGCACAGAAAAGGAAAAAGATCTCCTCCTCACTAACATGGACATCAGCATCAGCCTTCCCAAGGAAGGTGTGGGCAAGGATCATCTGGAAATACCTGAGAGTTAGGTTATGGATAATGTGAGATAGCTGGGTGGACGGATCAGGGATTCCTCCACCTGTAATATCGCTCCAGAACTTGTCGATATCTCGACTCATAAAGTATCCCATAGGTAAATCAGGAATGGCATCAGGGGAAGTCTGGAAACCTAGCAAATCACCAAACCCCTTATGGGTAAAATAGTACTCTGTCCCAAATAGTCTGAACATAACGCTGCCATCCGGACCATCATATGGCTCATGGCTAAATGAACTGAGGAACTCCAGGGTGAGGTTTCTGTAGGTCGAATGCATGTCATCAGCATACTCATCCCACTGGAGCTGGCTACATAGAAACCTTATACTGGGCTCGACGCCTAAGGCATCCATGCAGGCCTGGTCAGGGTAACGGGTAGGTGCCATGGGGCGCTGATAAAGGACTAGATAGCGCTGTCTCTGTGCGTCATCTCTGAAAGTGACGTGCATGTCGTCGAAGGTCTGCATCCTGAAAAAAAGGGTTAGAGAATGGGACCTGAAAGCACAAACATCATAAAAGGTCAGTCTATACAAAAAAAAAACAAAATATAAGACATGAAAAGTAATAAACATAAAAGAAAAATAAAGAAAATCGTAGGTTGCCTCCCATGCAGCGCTTGTTTAACATCGTTAGCTTGACGAGTAGAACTCATGTAGCTGAAGTGGGTAGTGGTGGATCAATCAGAGTGTGGCTGGAGTAGTAAATGAGAATGTCACCTCCTTCGTAGTGTTTTAGCCTCTGCCCATTTACAATGAATGGACTACAAGAATGGTTCTTGATCTCAACTGCCCCGGATTTTAGGACTTTAGTAACTTCGAAAGGACCTGTCCATCTTGAACGAAGCTTGCCAGGAAAAAGTCGCAACCTGGAATTAAAGAGGAGAACAGGATCTCCTATATTGAAGTCTTTCTTTACAATTCTTTTATCATGCCAAGCTTTGGTTCTTTCTTTATATATTATGGCATTTTCATAGGCAGACTGGCGGAGTTCTTCTAACTTATGAATGTCAAGGATGCGCTTTTCACCGGCAGTCAAATAATCTAAGTTTAAGGTTTTAATGGCCCAATAAGCCTTGTGTTCTAACTCAAAGGGTAGGTGACAGGACTTTCCATAGACCAATTGGTAAGGAGTTGTTCCAATAGGGGTTTTAGAGGCAGTTCTGTAGGCCCATAGTGCTTCTGAGACCAATCTTTCCTAGTTATTGAAACAGTTTTTTCTAAGATTTGTTTAATCTCCCTATTGGACACCTCTACTTGGCCGCTAGTCTGTGGATGGTAAGGTGTTGCTACTCTATGCTTAACTCCATATTTGCTTAAAAGTTTATCAAAAATCCATGATACGAAGTGCGGTCGACCATCGCTTATTACAAGACGGGGTACTCCGAATCTAGGGAATATATAATTCCTAAACAGCTTAATCACTACTCGTGTGTCGTTTGTGGGTGAGGCTATGGCTTCAATCCATTTAGACACGTAGTCAACAACTACTAAGATGTATTTATTTCCTAATGAGGCTGGAAACGGTCCGATAAAATCTATACCCCAAACATCAAAAATTTCCACTTCATGAATGTTCCTTAAAGGCATTTCGTTACGTCTGGAGATGTTCCCAGTGCGCTGGCACCGGTCACACTTGACTATATAGGCATGAACATCACGCCACATTGTGGGCCAGAAAAGGCCAGCTTGAAGAATTTTAGCGTGTGTCTTGGAGGTACTAGCATGTCCTCCATAGGGTGCAGAGTGACAATGTTCTATGATATTTCTTACCTATTCTTCTGGAACGCAACAACGAAAAATATCGTCTGTACCTCTTTTGAAAAGAAGTGGTTCGTCCCAATAAAATTGTCTTACATCGTTAAAGAACTTCTTTTTCTGTTGATAGTTAAGGTCAGGAGGTACGATATCAGCGGCTAGGTAATTAACAAAATCAGCGTACCAAGGTACGCCATTCACCGCCAAAGATTTTTCAGGGTTCTTATAAGGAACTAAGTTATTTTCTTCAGTGGCTTCTATCTTAGCTATTAACCTGTCATAGGCAAAATCATCATATATAGGCACTAAATCTGGTTTCAGGTACTCAAGTCTAGAAAGGTGATCAACAACTACATTTTCTGTGCCTTTCTTGTCTCGAATGTCTAGATCAAACTCCTGCAATAGAAGGATCCATCGAAGTAACCTAGGTTTGGCATCTTTCTTGCTTAATAGGTAACAAATAGCAGCGTGGTCTGTGTAAACTATAATCTTAGCTCCTACCAGATAAAATCGAAATTTGTCTATAGCAAAAACTACAGCAAAGAGTTCTTTTCCAGTGGTTGCATAGTTAAGCTGAGCGGCATCTAGGGTTCTACTAGCATAATAAAATAAATGTAATTTCTTATCCTTTCTTTGACCTAGGACAACTCCTACAGTGTAATCGCTAGCATCACACATGATTTCGAAGGGTTCGGCCCAATGTGGGGGTTGCATAATGGGTGCTGAAATTAGCGCTTGTTTCAAAAGGTTATATGTTTCAATGCATTTTTCATCAAAATTAAATTCAACATCTTTCATCAGGAGGCCAGTTAAAGGTTTGGTTATTTTGGAGAAATCCTTGATAAAACGCCGGTAGAAACCAGCATGTCCAAGGAAGCTTCAGACTTCTCTAATGGTCTTGGGGGGTTCTAGGTTTTCTATTACCTTTATCTTAGCTCTATCTACTTCAATGCCCCTTTCGGAGACTATGTGTCCTAGAACTATACCTTCGGTAACCATAAAGTGACATTTCTCCCAGTTTAGAACCAGGTTTACATCCACACATCTTTTTAGGATTTTCTCAAGGTTAACGAGACAGTTTTTGAAATCAAATCTGCATACCGAGAAATCATCCATGAATACTTCCATAATTCCATCAAGGTAATCAGCGAAGATTGACATCATGCAACGCTAGAAAGTAGCTGGAGCATTATAGAGGCCGAAAGGCATTCGTCTATAGGCAAAGGTTCCAAAAGGGCACGTGAAGGTTGTTTTTTCTTGATCTTATGGGTGAATAGGAATTTGGAAGAATCCCGAATATCCATCAAGATAACAAAAATAGGAGTGTCTAGCTAAACGCTCCAGCATTTGGTCTATAAATGGTAAAGGGAAATGGTCCTTCCTAGTTGCTTTGTTTAATTTTCTGTAATCTATGCACATACGCCATCCTTCTTCTATCCGTTTTGCTACATGTTCGCCTTTCTCGTTTTGCACGACCGTGATGCCTCCCTTTTTAGGTACTACATGCACAGGGCTCACCCACTTACTATCTGAGATTTGATAAATTATACCTGCTTCCAGTAACTTAAGAACTTCCTTCTTAACAACATCACTCATTATAGGGTTTATCCTTCTCTGATGTTCTCTGGAGGGTTTCGAATCTTCCTCAAGTAAAATCCGGTGCATACACACGGATGGACTTATACCTTTTAGATCAGAGATATTATATCCTAGGGCTGAGGGATATTTCCGCAAAACATATAAGAGTTGGTCTGTTTCCACTTGGTTTAAGGTAGCACTGACTATAACCGGACGGTTCATTTCCTCGTCCAAAAACTCATATCTTAGATTCTTGGGTAGTTCTTTAAGTTCTAAAGTTGGTTTCCTTGGGCATGGTATTGGATTGGGGGTAAGGGATAAGCATTCGTGAAGGTTATCATCAATGTAGGGTTCCATAAATCCATCCTCTTCCCTTATTGGGGTTGAAGGTAGTTTGATTGTTTCTATGGGCTCTTCTTGATCTAGTTCCCTAATGCATTCATCAATGATGTCTATGGCATAACATGCGTCTCCTAATACAGGTGCCATTAGAAATTTTGACAAAATGAATTCTATCTTTTGGTCACTGATAAGTGCAAATTGTAGCTATTTGTGTATATATGTTTTGTTGCACTTATCGTTACTTTTTGTTAAATATCATACGAATAAACCCTGTTTTGTTTATAAATGCGTATAGTTTATATTTTAGTGTATATATGCGTTTCGTGTAAATATCATTGAGTTTAATTGATTTTATCTCATTTTTGTAGGTATTCAAGCAGTGGGATTTTGCCATTGTTGTATAAAGCATTGAATAAGCTTTCCAACGCTTCGAACCGGGCGAAAAACAGAATTACGGTTCAAGAGTTATGAAGAAAATAAGATTTGGATTTTTGAGCATGCTTTGAGCGCGCTGAGCGCGCTCCAAGCCCCCGAAAGACGCAAATTCCAGCAAGTTGCGCGCTGAGCGCGCTGGGAGCGCGCTGAGCGCGCTCATAAGGCGGTTTAACTTCAAAAAATGCGCGCTGAGCGCCCGGAACGCGCTGAGCGCGGTCTGCGACTTTGACAGTCCATATATTAGTGAAAAAAACACATTTTTAGGGATGGTTTTGGGTATTTTTTGCTCCCAACTCCATCAAACTTCATTTTTCTTGTAGATTAGCTTAGAAAACATCATTGGAGCTTGCATTTGGATGATCCGGAGTGGATTTCTCATCGATCGGCGCCGACAAACCGTGAAGTGTTTGGTTCATTTCTGATTTTCTTCATGTTTTTCTTCTTTGTTGGGTTTGTATATGTTTTTACTTTGATCTTATGTATATTTGTTGATCATGGTGTTATATGAAATTTGCTTTACAAATCTCTATTGGTGATTGTTCTTGATTTTTGCTTAAATGCGCGGGGTTTGGGTCGTGTTAGAGATAAACGTCACAAACTTCGATTAAGGATAATTATCTGTTAGTTTCTGGATGCTAGAGATAGATTTAGGGCTAACAATCCGTATGGGTGTCGAAACTTAATGACGTCCGTGTCTCGAGGCTTCGTGCGCGAGAGTGACGAAGAGAGTGATACGGGTGATTTCTCAACTCAGTGTGCCAGAGATGGACACTGTTGTGAGCGATACCGGGTGATATTGAGGAGTATTGTAAGTTGAGTGTAATTGGTCGGTAAGTTTAAGTCTGTGATGAGTCGAATATATACACGCCTGATAAGTTCATCTGTTTGAAGAATGAATTAGTTTTTATGTTTTTATTTACTTTTCTGTTTTACGCTTTAAACCATTTTAAAACCAAACTCAATAACAATTAAATTGTCGAACGGCAGTTCAGTAGCACCGATCTCTGTGGACACGATAATTCCCGAAAAAATACTTCCAAATCTTTTTGCTTGCTTGCCCTATTCCGCAACCAACAAAATGGCGCCGTTGCCGGGGATCGATGTTTTCATTGAATCGCATTGCGATAGTTTCTTTGTTTTTGAGTTTTGTAGATATCGTATATATTGTTTATTTTTACTTGTTTATATTAATACTTGTATATGTTTACCATATTTGTGAATTTTACATGTTTTGCATAATTGTAAATATAGTGTATATATTTGTTTCTCTTCACGTTTGCTAAGTGTTTGGTTAGGTTTCGTCGTCGGTGAGCGCTAACCGTGTAAAGAGGCAACTTGGAGAAGTGGGTATAAATAATAGGCGTCGAGCTTACGACGTAAAACAAGCATGTTTTATCATTTTTTGTTCCGTTATTACTTTTTCATTGTATATGAGATTGTGTAGGTGTTAAGTGGAGGCCTACACCAGAACCTTGTTGTTGTACTGATTTTTCTGGTTCTGGTGTAGCGCGCTCAGCGCGGGCCTGCGCGCTCAGCGCGCTCTGCTATGCTGAGCCAGTGAATTCTTTTAATTGTTCACTTGGTTCCCCCTTTTTTCCCACTTCCACCAAGGCCTTATATATTAGTAATTATTAGTAATTTTTCTAATTCTTTTGTTGTTGTTTGGACTCAAATTTTTGCCCGATTGCTTGAAGTCGCATTCGGTGATTTTTCCGATTTTGATTGTTTCAACTTGCGAATGCGTGGTGATGATAGTGTTTAAAGTTTGGTACGCGTTCAAGGTATGTGTTTATCGCTTTCTATACTTTAGCATATTCATGATACTTAGGCTTTTTACAACTTTCATGCCATTTATTCTTTTGTATACTTGTTCTTGTGTGAATCACTTTAGTTCCTACCCTTTTTGTGAGGAAGCCTTCCATTGTTATATGCTCGGAGTACCGACAATTTTGTTTTACTGGATTTTATTATGTTGAATCTTTTGTTTGTATTGCTTATATGAATGCATGAAAAGGATCAAGGCATTTGTTTCATTTTGAGCACAACCACCCTAGCCAAATAGTCAATTCACCTTGTGAGTGTGTGAGAATTTGTAACCCCTTTGAGCTTTTTGATCCATGTTTTTATTTGAACTTAATGCTTGTCTATGAGTATTTAGTTCACTTATTTTTGATGGATTTTGTTTTTTCTTGGACCTCAACTTTGTGTTGTTGTATGGATTTTTACCTTGCCTTAGAAAGTAGGGAGTATTCACATGATGGTGCGGTTGAATTCAAGTTGGGGAGAGAATGATTGTGTACTCATTGGTTGGATCCTATGAGGATTGAAAAAGAAAAGAAAAAAGAGAAAAATTTGTGAAAGAGAAAAAGAAAAGAAAAAAGAGAAAAATTTGTGAAAGAGAAAAAGAAAAGAAAAAAGAGAAAAATTTGTGAAAGAGAAAAAGAAAGAAAAAAAGGGAGAAAAAGAAAATCCTTGAAAAAGGAAACAAAAAGAGTTCCAATAATTGTGCTAATAAGTTCTATGTGTTTGGTGTAACACTTGGGATTTTGGAAGAAGTTTGATTGAAATTTTGTGTTTGAACTTTTGTGAGTTGATCACTCCCTTAGGTTTAGGCAAGTTTTTGTTTCGATTAGCTTTAGGAATTGCCCCTTGTTTGTTTACCCGACCACATTACAACCTTGAAAAGTCCTTGTGATTCTTGCCTTTGTATGTTCAATGTGAATTTTTGGATGGATGCATAATTTAGTCTTTTGTTTGCAAGATTGTTGTGTGAGTGATAAATCCCTCATTTTATGTTTTTCATCTACCGATGATTCTTTTTGCTAGGTGTGATTCACATTTGAACTTGTGTTATTTTAGAATGTTTGGCATGATTTTTGTATTTTGCATTTGTTTCGTGATTATGTTATCGTTGTGGTTTAGTGGTAAGTATTTACTTTGTGTGTACCATTTTCGATTGAACCATTGCATTTGTTTTTGTTTGTAAAAACTTGTTGTTGCATGATTTCTTGGATTTCGCTTTTGTTCCTTTAGTTGTTGGCTTTGTTTGAGGACAAACAATTATGTAAGTTGGGGAGAGTTGATAAGTGCAAATTGTAGCTATTTGTGTATATATGTTTTGTTGCACTTATCGTTAGTTTTTGTTAAATATCATACGAATAAACCCTGTTTTGTTTATAAATGCGTATAGTTTATATTTTAGTGTATATATGCGTTTCGTGTAAATATCATTGAGTTTAATTGATTTTATCTCATTTTTGTAGGTATTCAAGCAGTGGGATTTTGCCATTGTTGTATAGAGCATTGAATAAGCTTTCCAACGCTTCGAACCGGGCGAAAAACGGAATTACGGTTCAAGAGTTATGAAGAAAATAAGATTTGGATTTTTGAGCATGCTTTGAGCGCGCTGAGCACGCTCCAAGCCCCCGAAAGACGCAAATTCCAGCAAGTTGCGCGCTGAGCGCGCTGGGAGCGCGCTCATAAGGCGGTTTAACTTCAAAAAATGCGCGCTGAGCGCCCGGAGCGCGCTGAGCGCGGTCTGCGACTTTGACAGTCCATATATTAGTGAAAAAAACACATTTTTAGGGATGGTTTTGGGTATTTTTTGCTCCCAACTCCATCAAACTTCATTTTTCTTGTAGATTAGCTTAGAAAACATCATTGGAGCTTGCATTTGGATGATCCGGAGTGGATTTCTCATCGATCGGCGCCGACAAACCGTGAAGTGTTTGGTTCATTTCTGATTTTCTTCATGTTTTTCTTCTTTGTTGGGTTTGTATATGTTTTTACTTTGATCTTATGTATATTTGTTGATCATGGTGTTATATGAAATTTGCTTTACAAATCTCTATTGGTGATTGTTCTTGATTTTTGCTTAAATGCGCGGGGTTTGGGTCGTGTTAGAGATAAACGTCACAAACTTCGATTAAGGATAATTATCTGTTAGTTTCTGGATGCTAGAGATAGATTTAGGGCTAACAATCCGTATGGGTGTCGAAACTTAATGACGTCCGTGTCTCGAGGCTTCGTGCGCGAGAGTGACGAAGAGAGTGATACGGGTGATTTCTCAACTCAGTGTGCCAGAGATGGACACTGTTGTGAGCGATACCGGGTGATATTGAGGAGTATTGTAAGTTGAGTGTAATTGGTCGGTAAGTTTAAGTCTGTGATGAGTCGAATATATACACGCCTGATAAGTTCATCTGTTTGAAGAATGAATTAGTTTTTATGTTTTTATTTACTTTTCTGTTTTACGCTTTAAACCATTTTAAAACCAAACTCAATAACAATTAAATTGTCGAACGGCAGTTTAGTAGCACCGATCTCTGTGGACACGATAATTCCCGGAAAAATACTTCCAAATCTTTTTGCTTGCTTGCCCTATTCCGCAACCAACAAAATGGCGCCGTTGCCGGGGATCGATGTTTTCATTGAATCGCATTGCGATAGTTTCTTTGTTTTTGAGTTTTGTAGATATCGTATATATTGTTTATTTTTACTTGTTTATATTAATACTTGTATATGTTTACCATATTTGTGAATTTTACATGTTTTGCATAATTGTAAATATAGTGTATATATTTGTTTCTCTTCACGTTTGCTAAGTGTTTGGTTAGGTTTCGTCGTCGGTGAGCGCTAACCGTGTAAAGAGGCAACTTGGAGAAGTGTGTATAAATAATAGGCGTCGAGCTTACGACGTAAAACAAGCATGTTTTATCATTTTTTGTTCCGTTATTACTTTTTCATTGTATATGAGATTGTGTAGGTGTTAAGTGGAGGCCTACACCAGAACCTTGTTGTTGTACTGATTTTTCTGGTTCTGGTGTAGCGCGCTCAGCGCGGGCCTGCGCGCTCAGCGCGCTCTGCTGTGCTGAGCCAGTGAATTCTTTTAATTGTTCACTTGGTTCCCCCTTTTTTCCCACTTCCACCAAGGCCTTATATATTAGTAATTATTAGTAATTTTTCTAATTCTTTTGTTGTTGTTTGGACTCAAATTTTTGCCCGATTGCTTGAAGTCGCATTCGGTGATTTTTCCGATTTTGATTGTTTCAACTTGCGAATGCGTGGTGATGATAGTGTTTAAAGTTTGGTACGCGTTCAAGGTATGTGTTTATCGCTTTCTATACTTTAGCATATTCATGATACTTAGGCTTTTTACAACTTTCATGCCATTTATTCTTTTGTATACTTGTTCTTGTGTGAATCACTTTAGTTCCTACCCTTTTTGTGAGGAAGCCTTCCATTGTTATATGCTCGGAGTACCGACAATTTTGTTTTACTGGATTTTATTATGTTGAATCTTTTGTTTGTATTGCTTATATGAATGCATGAAAAGGATCAAGGCATTTGTTTCATTTTGAGCACAACCACCCTAGCCAAATAGTCAATTCACCTTGTGAGTGTGTGAGAATTTGTAACCCCTTTGAGCTTTTTGATCCATGTTTTTATTTGAACTTAATGCTTGTCTATGAGTATTTAGTTCACTTATTTTTGATGGATTTTGTTTTTTCTTGGACCTCAACTTTGTGTTGTTGTATGGATTTTTACCTTGCCTTAGAAAGTAGGGAGTATTCACATGATGGTGCGGTTAAATTCAAGTTGGGGAGAGAATGATTGTGTACTCATTGGTTGGATCCTATGAGGATTGAAAAAGAAAAGAAAAAAGAGAAAAATTTGTGAAAGAGAAAAAGAAAAGAAAAAAGAGAAAAATTTGTGAAAGAGAAAAAGAAAAGAAAAAAGAGAAAAATTTGTGAAAGAGAAAAAGAAAGAAAAAAAGGGAGAAAAAGAAAATCCTTGAAAAAGGAAACAAAAAGAGTTCCAATAATTGTGCTAATAAGTTCTATGTGTTTGGTGTAACACTTGGGATTTTGGAAGAAGTTTGATTGAAATTTTGTGTTTGAACTTTTGTGAGTTGATCACTCCCTTAGGTTTAGGCAAGTTTTTGTTTCGATTAGCTTTAGGAATTGCCCCTTGTTTGTTTACCCGACCACATTACAACCTTGAAAAGTCCTTGTGATTCTTGCCTTTGTATGTTCAATGTGAATTTTTGGATGGATGCATAATTTAGTCTTTTGTTTGCAAGATTGTTGTGTGAGTGATAAATCCCTCATTTTATGTTTTTCATCTACCGATGATTCTTTTTGCTAGGTGTGATTCACATTTGAACTTGTGTTGTTTTAGAATGTTTGGCATGATTTTTGTATTTTGCATTTGTTTCGTGATTATGTTATCGTTGTGGTTTAGTGGTAAGTATTTACTTTGTGTGTACCATTTTCGATTGAACCATTGCATTTGTTTTTGTTTGTAAAAACTTGTTGTTGCATGATTTCTTGGATTTCGCTTTTGTTCCTTTAGTTGTTGGCTTTGTTTGAGGACAAACAATTATGTAAGTTGGGGAGAGTTGATAAGTGCAAATTGTAGCTATTTGTGTATATATGTTTTGTTGCACTTATCGTTACTTTTTGTTAAATATCATACGAATAAACCCTGTTTTGTTTATAAATGCGTATAGTTTATATTTTAGTGTATATATGCGTTTCGTGTAAATATCATTGAGTTTAATTGATTTTATCTCATTTTTGTAGGTATTCAAGCAGTGGGGTTTTGCCATTGTTGTATAGAGCATTGAATAAGCTTTCCAACGCTTCGAACCGGGCGAAAAACGGAATTACGGTTCAAGAGTTATGAAGAAAATAAGATTTGGATTTTTGAGCATGCTTTGAGCGCGCTGAGCATGCTCCAAGCCCCCGAAAGACGCAAATTCCAGCAAGTTGCGCGCTGAGCGCGCTGGGAGCGCGCTCATAAGGCGGTTTAACTTCAAAAAATGCGCGCTGAGCGCCCGGAGCGCGCTGAGCGCGGTCTGCGACTTTGACAGTCCATATATTAGTGAAAAAAACACATTTTTAGGGATGGTTTTGGGTATTTTTTGCTCCCAACTCCATCAAACTTCATTTTTCTTGTAGATTAGCTTAGAAAACATCATTGGAGCTTGCATTTGGATGATCCGGAGTGGATTTCTCATCGATCGGCGCCGACAAACCGTGAAGTGTTTGGTTCATTTCTGATTTTCTTCATGTTTTTCTTCTTTGTTGGGTTTGTATATGTTTTTACTTTGATCTTATGTATATTTGTTGATCATGGTGTTATATGAAATTTGCTTTACAAATCTCTATTGGTGATTGTTCTTGATTTTTGCTTAAATGCGCGGGGTTTGGGTCGTGTTAGAGATAAACGTCACAAACTTCGATTAAGGATAATTATCTGTTAGTTTCTGGATGCTAGAGATAGATTTAGGGCTAACAATCCGTATGGGTGTCGAAACTTAATGACGTCCGTGTCTCGAGGCTTCGTGCGCGAGAGTGACGAAGAGAGTGATACGGGTGATTTCTCAACTCAGTGTGCCAGAGATGGACACTGTTGTGAGCGATACCGGGTGATATTGAGGAGTATTGTAAGTTGAGTGTAATTGGTCGGTAAGTTTAAGTCTGTGATGAGTCGAATATATACACGCCTGATAAGTTCATCTGTTTGAAGAATGAATTAGTTTTTATGTTTTTATTTACTTTTCTGTTTTACGCTTTAAACCATTTTAAAACCAAACTCAATAACAATTAAATTGTCGAACGGCAGTTTAGTAGCACCGATCTCTGTGGACACGATAATTCCCGGAAAAATACTTCCAAATCTTTTTGCTTGCTTGCCCTATTCCGCAACCAACAAAATGGCGCCGTTGCCGGGGATCGATGTTTTCATTGAATCGCATTGCGATAGTTTCTTTGTTTTTGAGTTTTGTAGATATCGTATATATTGTTTATTTTTACTTGTTTATATTAATACTTGTATATGTTTACCATATTTGTGAATTTTACATGTTTTGCATAATTGTAAATATAGTGTATATATTTGTTTCTCTTCACGTTTGCTAAGTGTTTGGTTAGGTTTCGTCGTCGGTGAGCGCTAACCGTGTAAAGAGGCAACTTGGAGAAGTGTGTATAAATAATAGGCGTCGAGCTTACGACGTAAAACAAGCATGTTTTATCATTTTTTGTTCCGTTATTACTTTTTCATTGTATATGAGATTGTGTAGGTGTTAAGTGGAGGCCTACACCAGAACCTTGTTGTTGTACTGATTTTTCTGGTTCTGGTGTAGCGCGCTCAGCGCGGGCCTGCGCGCTCAGCGCGCTCTGCTGTGCTGAGCCAGTGAATTCTTTTAATTGTTCACTTGGTTCCCCCTTTTTTCCCACTTCCACCAAGGCCTTATATATTAGTAATTATTAGTAATTTTTCTAATTCTTTTGTTGTTGTTTGGACTCAAATTTTTGCCCGATTGCTTGAAGTCGCATTCGGTGATTTTTCCGATTTTGATTGTTTCAACTTGCGAATGCGTGGTGATGATAGTGTTTAAAGTTTGGTACGCGTTCAAGGTATGTGTTTATCGCTTTCTATACTTTAGCATATTCATGATACTTAGGCTTTTTACAACTTTCATGCCATTTATTCTTTTGTATACTTGTTCTTGTGTGAATCACTTTAGTTCCTACCCTTTTTGTGAGGAAGCCTTCCATTGTTATATGCTCGGAGTACCGACAATTTTGTTTTACTGGATTTTATTATGTTGAATCTTTTGTTTGTATTGCTTATATGAATGCATGAAAAGGATCAAGGCATTTGTTTCATTTTGAGCACAACCACCCTAGCCAAATAGTCAATTCACCTTGTGAGTGTGTGAGAATTTGTAACCCCTTTGAGCTTTTTGATCCATGTTTTTATTTGAACTTAATGCTTGTCTATGAGTATTTAGTTCACTTATTTTTGATGGATTTTGTTTTTTCTTGGACCTCAACTTTGTGTTGTTGTATGGATTTTTACCTTGCCTTAGAAAGTAGGGAGTATTCACATGATGGTGCGGTTGAATTCAAGTTGGGGAGAGAATGATTGTGTACTCATTGGTTGGATCCTATGAGGATTGAAAAAGAAAAGAAAAAAGAGAAAAATTTGTGAAAGAGAAAAAGAAAAGAAAAAAGAGAAAAATTTGTGAAAGAGAAAAAGAAAAGAAAAGAGAGAAAAATTTGTGAAAGAGAAAAAGAAAGAAAAAAAGGGAGAAAAAGAAAATCCTTGAAAAAGGAAACAAAAAGAGTTCCAATAATTGTGCTAATAAGTTCTATGTGTTTGGTGTAACACTTGGGATTTTGGAAGAAGTTTGATTGAAATTTTGTGTTTGAACTTTTGTGAGTTGATCACTCCCTTAGGTTTAGGCAAGTTTTTGTTTCGATTAGCTTTAGGAATTGCCCCTTGTTTGTTTACCCGACCACATTACAACCTTGAAAAGTCCTTGTGATTCTTGCCTTTGTATGTTCAATGTGAATTTTTGGATGGATGCATAATTTAGTCTTTTGTTTGCAAGATTGTTGTGTGAGTGATAAATCCCTCATTTTATGTTTTTCATCTACCGATGATTGTTTTTGCTAGGTGTGATTCACATTTGAACTTGTGTTGTTTTAGAATGTTTGGCATGATTTTTGTATTTTGCATTTGTTTCGTGATTATGTTATCGTTGTGGTTTAGTGGTAAGTATTTACTTTGTGTGTACCATTTTCGATTGAACCATTGCATTTGTTTTTGTTTGTAAAAACTTGTTGTTGCATGATTTCTTGGATTTCGCTTTTGTTCCTTTAGTTGTTGGCTTTGTTTGAGGACAAACAATTATGTAAGTTGGGGAGAGTTGATAAGTGCAAATTGTAGCTATTTGTGTATATATGTTTTGTTGCACTTATCGTTACTTTTTGTTAAATATCATACGAATAAACCCTGTTTTGTTTATAAATGCGTATAGTTTATATTTTAGTGTATATATGCGTTTCGTGTAAATATCATTGAGTTTAATTGATTTTATCTCATTTTTGTAGGTATTCAAGCAGTGGGATTTTGCCATTGTTGTATAGAGCATTGAATAAGCTTTCCAACGCTTCGAACCGGGCGAAAAACGGAATTACGGTTCAAGAGTTATGAAGAAAATAAGATTTGGATTTTTGAGCATGCTTTGAGCGCGCTGAGCACGTTCCAAGCCCCCGAAAGACGCAAATTCCAGCAAGTTGCGCGCTGAGCGCGCTGGGAGCGCGCTCATAAGGCGGTTTAACTTCAAAAAATGCGCGCTGAGCGCCCGGAGCGCGCTGAGCGCGGTCTGCGACTTTGACAGTCCATATATTAGTGAAAAAAACACATTTTTAGGGATGGTTTTGGGTATTTTTTGCTCCCAACTCCATCAAACTTCATTTTTCTTGTAGATTAGCTTAGAAAACATCATTGGAGCTTGCATTTGGATGATCCGGAGTGGATTTCTCATCGATCGGCGCCGACAAACCGTGAAGTGTTTGGTTCATTTCTGATTTTCTTCATGTTTTTCTTCTTTGTTGGGTTTGTATATGTTTTTACTTTGATCTTATGTATATTTGTTGATCATGGTGTTATATGAAATTTGCTTTACAAATCTCTATTGGTGATTGTTCTTGATTTTTGCTTAAATGCGCGGGGTTTGGGTCGTGTTAGAGATAAACGTCACAAACTTCGATTAAGGATAATTATCTGTTAGTTTCTGGATGCTAGAGATAGATTTAGGGCTAACAATCCGTATGGGTGTCGAAACTTAATGACGTCCGTGTCTCGAGGCTTCGTGCGCGAGAGTGACGAAGAGAGTGATACGGGTGATTTCTCAACTCAGTGTGCCAGAGATGGACACTGTTGTGAGCGATACCGGGTGATATTGAGGAGTATTGTAAGTTGAGTGTAATTGGTCGGTAAGTTTAAGTCTGTGATGAGTCGAATATATACACGCCTGATAAGTTCATCTGTTTGAAGAATGAATTAGTTTTTATGTTTTTATTTACTTTTCTGTTTTACGCTTTAAACCATTTTAAAACCAAACTCAATAACAATTAAATTGTCGAACGGCAGTTTAGTAGCACCGATCTCTGTGGACACGATAATTCCCGGAAAAATACTTCCAAATCTTTTTGCTTGCTTGCCCTATTCCGCAACCAACAAAATGGCGCCGTTGCCGGGGATCGATGTTTTCATTGAATCGCATTGCGATAGTTTCTTTGTTTTTGAGTTTTGTAGATATCGTATATATTGTTTATTTTTACTTGTTTATATTAATACTTGTATATGTTTACCATATTTGTGAATTTTACATGTTTTGCATAATTGTAAATATAGTGTATATATTTGTTTCTCTTCACGTTTGCTAAGTGTTTGGTTAGGTTTCGTCGTCGGTGAGCGCTAACCGTGTAAAGAGGCAACTTGGAGAAGTGTGTATAAATAATAGGCGTCGAGCTTACGACGTAAAACAAGCATGTTTTATCATTTTTTGTTCCGTTATTACTTTTTCATTGTATATGAGATTGTGTAGGTGTTAAGTGGAGGCCTACACCAGAACCTTGTTGTTGTACTGATTTTTCTGGTTCTGGTGTAGCGCGCTCAGCGCGGGCCTGCGCGCTCAGCGCGCTCTGCTGTGCTGAGCCAGTGAATTCTTTTAATTGTTCACTTGGTTCCCCCTTTTTTCCCACTTCCACCAAGGCCTTATATATTAGTAATTATTAGTAATTTTTCTAATTCTTTTGTTGTTGTTTGGACTCAAATTTTTGCCCGATTGCTTGAAGTCGCATTCGGTGATTTTTCCGATTTTGATTGTTTCAACTTGCGAATGCGTGGTGATGATAGTGTTTAAAGTTTGGTACGCGTTCAAGGTATGTGTTTATCGCTTTCTATACTTTAGCATATTCATGATACTTAGGCTTTTTACAACTTTCATGCCATTTATTCTTTTGTATACTTGTTCTTGTGTGAATCACTTTAGTTCCTACCCTTTTTGTGAGGAAGCCTTCCATTGTTATATGCTCGGAGTACCGACAATTTTGTTTTACTGGATTTTATTATGTTGAATCTTTTGTTTGTATTGCTTATATGAATGCATGAAAAGGATCAAGGCATTTGTTTCATTTTGAGCACAACCACCCTAGCCAAATAGTCAATTCACCTTGTGAGTGTGTGAGAATTTGTAACCCCTTTGAGCTTTTTGATCCATGTTTTTATTTGAACTTAATGCTTGTCTATGAGTATTTAGTTCACTTATTTTTGATGGATTTTGTTTTTTCTTGGACCTCAACTTTGTGTTGTTGTATGGATTTTTACCTTGCCTTAGAAAGTAGGGAGTATTCACATGATGGTGCGGTTGAATTCAAGTTGGGGAGAGAATGATTGTGTACTCATTGGTTGGATCCTATGAGGATTGAAAAAGAAAAGAAAAAAGAGAAAAATTTGTGAAAGAGAAAAAGAAAAGAAAAAAGAGAAAAATTTGTGAAAGAGAAAAAGAAAAGAAAAGAGAGAAAAATTTGTGAAAGAGAAAAAGAAAGAAAAAAAGGGAGAAAAAGAAAATCCTTGAAAAAGGAAACAAAAAGAGTTCCAATAATTGTGCTAATAAGTTCTATGTGTTTGGTGTAACACTTGGGATTTTGGAAGAAGTTTGATTGAAATTTTGTGTTTGAACTTTTGTGAGTTGATCACTCCCTTAGGTTTAGGCAAGTTTTTGTTTCGATTAGCTTTAGGAATTGCCCCTTGTTTGTTTACCCGACCACATTACAACCTTGAAAAGTCCTTGTGATTCTTGCCTTTGTATGTTCAATGTGAATTTTTGGATGGATGCATAATTTAGTCTTTTGTTTGCAAGATTGTTGTGTGAGTGATAAATCCCTCATTTTATGTTTTTCATCTACCGATGATTGTTTTTGCTAGGTGTGATTCACATTTGAACTTGTGTTGTTTTAGAATGTTTGGCATGATTTTTGTATTTTGCATTTGTTTCGTGATTATGTTATCGTTGTGGTTTAGTGGTAAGTATTTACTTTGTGTGTACCATTTTCGATTGAACCATTGCATTTGTTTTTGTTTGTAAAAACTTGTTGTTGCATGATTTCTTGGATTTCGCTTTTGTTCCTTTAGTTGTTGGCTTTGTTTGAGGACAAACAATTATGTAAGTTGGGGAGAGTTGATAAGTGCAAATTGTAGCTATTTGTGTATATATGTTTTGTTGCACTTATCGTTACTTTTTGTTAAATATCATACGAATAAACCCTGTTTTGTTTATAAATGCGTATAGTTTATATTTTAGTGTATATATGCGTTTCGTGTAAATATCATTGAGTTTAATTGATTTTATCTCATTTTTGTAGGTATTCAAGCAGTGGGATTTTGCCATTGTTGTATAGAGCATTGAATAAGCTTTCCAACGCTTCGAACCGGGCGAAAAACGGAATTACGGTTCAAGAGTTATGAAGAAAATAAGATTTGGATTTTTGAGCATGCTTTGAGCGCGCTGAGCACGTTCCAAGCCCCCGAAAGACGCAAATTCCAGCAAGTTGCGCGCTGAGCGCGCTGGGAGCGCGCTCATAAGGCGGTTTAACTTCAAAAAATGCGCGCTGAGCGCCCGGAGCGCGCTGAGCGCGGTCTGCGACTTTGACAGTCCATATATTAGTGAAAAAAAACACATTTTTAGGGATGGTTTTGGGTATTTTTTGCTCCCAACTCCATCAAACTTCATTTTTCTTGTAGATTAGCTTAGAAAACATCATTGGAGCTTGCATTTGGATGATCCGGAGTGGATTTCTCATCGATCGGCGCCGACAAACCGTGAAGTGTTTGGTTCATTTCTGATTTTCTTCATGTTTTTCTTCTTTGTTGGGTTTGTATATGTTTTTACTTTGATCTTATGTATATTTGTTGATCATGGTGTTATATGAAATTTGCTTTACAAATCTCTATTGGTGATTGTTCTTGATTTTTGCTTAAATGCGCGGGGTTTGGGTCGTGTTAGAGATAAACGTCACAAACTTCGATTAAGGATAATTATCTGTTAGTTTCTGGATGCTAGAGATAGATTTAGGGCTAACAATCCGTATGGGTGTCGAAACTTAATGACGTCCGTGTCTCGAGGCTTCGTGCGCGAGAGTGACGAAGAGAGTGATACGGGTGATTTCTCAACTCAGTGTGCCAGAGATGGACACTGTTGTGAGCGATACCGGGTGATATTGAGGAGTATTGTAAGTTGAGTGTAATTGGTCGGTAAGTTTAAGTCTGTGATGAGTCGAATATATACACGCCTGATAAGTTCATCTGTTTGAAGAATGAATTAGTTTTTATGTTTTTATTTACTTTTCTGTTTTACGCTTTAAACCATTTTAAAACCAAACTCAATAACAATTAAATTGTCGAACGGCAGTTTAGTAGCACCGATCTCTGTGGACACGATAATTCCCGGAAAAATACTTCCAAATCTTTTTGCTTGCTTGCCCTATTCCGCAACCAACAAAATGGCGCCGTTGCCGGGGATCGATGTTTTCATTGAATCGCATTGCGATAGTTTCTTTGTTTTTGAGTTTTGTAGATATCGTATATATTGTTTATTTTTACTTGTTTATATTAATACTTGTATATGTTTACCATATTTGTGAATTTTACATGTTTTGCATAATTGTAAATATAGTGTATATATTTGTTTCTCTTCACGTTTGCTAAGTGTTTGGTTAGGTTTCGTCGTCGGTGAGCGCTAACCGTGTAAAGAGGCAACTTGGAGAAGTGTGTATAAATAATAGGCGTCGAGCTTACGACGTAAAACAAGCATGTTTTATCATTTTTTGTTCCGTTATTACTTTTTCATTGTATATGAGATTGTGTAGGTGTTAAGTGGAGGCCTACACCAGAACCTTGTTGTTGTACTGATTTTTCTGGTTCTGGTGTAGCGCGCTCAGCGCGGGCCTGCGCGCTCAGCGCGCTCTGCTGTGCTGAGCCAGTGAATTCTTTTAATTGTTCACTTGGTTCCCCCTTTTTTCCCACTTCCACCAAGGCCTTATATATTAGTAATTATTAGTAATTTTTCTAATTCTTTTGTTGTTGTTTGGACTCAAATTTTTGCCCGATTGCTTGAAGTCGCATTCGGTGATTTTTCCGATTTTGATTGTTTCAACTTGCGAATGCGTGGTGATGATAGTGTTTAAAGTTTGGTACGCGTTCAAGGTATGTGTTTATCGCTTTCTATACTTTAGCATATTCATGATACTTAGGCTTTTTACAACTTTCATGCCATTTATTCTTTTGTATACTTGTTCTTGTGTGAATCACTTTAGTTCCTACCCTTTTTGTGAGGAAGCCTTCCATTGTTATATGCTCGGAGTACCGACAATTTTGTTTTACTGGATTTTATTATGTTGAATCTTTTGTTTGTATTGCTTATATGAATGCATGAAAAGGATCAAGGCATTTGTTTCATTTTGAGCACAACCACCCTAGCCAAATAGTCAATTCACCTTGTGAGTGTGTGAGAATTTGTAACCCTTTTGAGCTTTTTGATCCATGTTTTTATTTGAACTTAATGCTTGTCTATGAGTATTTAGTTCACTTATTTTTGATGGATTTTGTTTTTTCTTGGACCTCAACTTTGTGTTGTTGTATGGATTTTTACCTTGCCTTAGAAAGTAGGGAGTATTCACATGATGGTGCGATTGAATTCAAGTTGGGGAGAGAATGATTGTGTACTCATTGGTTGGATCCTATGAGGATTGAAAAAGAAAAGAAAAAAGAGAAAAATTTGTGAAAGAGAAAAAGAAAAGAAAAAAGAGAAAAATTTGTGAAAGAGAAAAAGAAAAGAAAAAATTGAAAAATTTGTGAAAGAGAAAAAGAAAGAAAAAAAGGGAGAAAAAGAAATTCCTTGAAAAAGGAAACAAAAAGAGTTCCAATAATTGTGCTAATAAGTTCTATGTGTTTGGTGTAACACTTGGGATTTTGGAAGAAGTTTGATTGAAATTTTGTGTTTGAACTTTTGTGAGTTGATCACTCCCTTAGGTTTAGGCAAGTTTTTGTTTCGATTAGCTTTAGGAATTGCCCCTTGTTTGTTTACCCGACCACATTACAACCTTGAAAAGTCCTTGTGATTCTTGCCTTTGTATGTTCAATGTGAATTTTTGGATGGATGCATAATTTAGTCTTTTGTTTGCAAGATTGTTGTGTGAGTGATAAATCCCTCATTTTATGTTTTTCATCTACCGATGATTCTTTTTGCTAGGTGTGATTCACATTTGAACTTGTGTTGTTTTAGAATGTTTGGCATGATTTTTGTATTTTGCATTTGTTTCGTGATTATGTTATCGTTGTGGTTTAGTGGTAAGTATTTACTTTGTGTGTACCATTTTCGATTGAACCATTGCATTTGTTTTTGTTTGTAAAAACTTGTTGTTGCATGATTTCTTGGATTTCGCTTTTGTTCCTTTAGTTGTTGGCTTTGTTTGAGGACAAACAATTATGTAAGTTGGGGAGAGTTGATAAGTGCAAATTGTAGCTATTTGTGTATATATGTTTTGTTGCACTTATCGTTACTTTTTGTTAAATATCATACGAATAAACCCTGTTTTGTTTATAAATGCGTATAGTTTATATTTTAGTGTATATATGCGTTTCGTGTAAATATCATTGAGTTTAATTGATTTTATCTCATTTTTGTAGGTATTCAAGCAGTGGGATTTTGCCATTGTTGTATAGAGCATTGAATAAGCTTTCCAACGCTTCGAACCGGGCGAAAAACGGAATTACGGTTCAAGAGTTATGAAGAAAATAAGATTTGGATTTTTGAGCATGCTTTGAGCGCGCTGAGCACGTTCCAAGCCCCCGAAAGACGCAAATTCCAGCAAGTTGCGCGCTGAGCGCGCTTGGCGGTTTAACTTCAAAAAATGCGCGCTGAGCGCCCGGAGCGCGCTGAGCGCGGTCTGCGACTTTGACAGTCCATATATTAGTGAAAAAAACACATTTTTAGGGATGGTTTTGGGTAGTTTTTTGCTCCCAACTCCATCAAACTTCATTTTTCTTGTAGATTAGCTTAGAAAACATCATTGGAGCTTGCATTTGGATGATCCGGAGTGGATTTCTCATCGATCGGCGCCGACAAACCGTGAAGTGTTTGGTTCATTTCTGATTTTCTTCATGTTTTTCTTCTTTGTTGGGTTTGTATATGTTTTTACTTTGATCTTATGTATATTTGTTGATCATGGTGTTATATGAAATTTGCTTTACAAATCTCTATTGGTGATTGTTCTTGATTTTTGCTTAAATGCGCGGGGTTTGGGTCGTGTTAGAGATAAACGTCACAAACTTCGATTAAGGATAATTATCTGTTAGTTTCTGGATGCTAGAGATAGATTTAGGGCTAACAATCCGTATGGGTGTCGAAACTTAATGACGTCCGTGTCTCGAGGCTTCGTGCGCGAGAGTGACGAAGAGAGTGATACGGGTGATTTCTCAACTCAGTGTGCCAGAGATGGACACTGTTGTGAGCGATACCGGGTGATATTGAGGAGTATTGTAAGTTGAGTGTAATTGGTCGGTAAGTTTAAGTCTGTGATGAGTCGAATATATACACGCCTGATAAGTTCATCTGTTTGAAGAATGAATTAGTTTTTATGTTTTTATTTACTTTTCTGTTTTACGCTTTAAACCATTTTAAAACCAAACTCAATAACAATTAAATTGTCGAACGGCAGTTTAGTAGCACCGATCTCTGTGGACACGATAATTCCCGGAAAAATACTTCCAAATCTTTTTGCTTGCTTGCCCTATTCCGCAACCAACAAAATGGCGCCGTTGCCGGGGATCGATGTTTTCATTGAATCGCATTGCGATAGTTTCTTTGTTTTTGAGTTTTGTAGATATCGTATATATTGTTTATTTTTACTTGTTTATATTAATACTTGTATATGTTTACCATATTTGTGAATTTTACATGTTTTGCATAATTGTAAATATAGTGTATATATTTGTTTCTCTTCACGTTTGCTAAGTGTTTGGTTAGGTTTCGTCGTCGGTGAGCGCTAACCGTGTAAAGAGGCAACTTGGAGAAGTGTGTATAAATAATAGGCGTCGAGCTTACGACGTAAAACAAGCATGTTTTATCATTTTTTGTTCCGTTATTACTTTTTCATTGTATATGAGATTGTGTAGGTGTTAAGTGGAGGCCTACACCAGAACCTTGTTGTTGTACTGATTTTTCTGGTTCTGGTGTAGCGCGCTCAGCGCGGGCCTGCGCGCTCAGCGCGCTCTGCTGTGCTGAGCCAGTGAATTCTTTTAATTGTTCACTTGGTTCCCCCTTTTTTCCCACTTCCACCAAGGCCTTATATATTAGTAATTATTAGTAATTTTTCTAATTCTTTTGTTGTTGTTTGGACTCAAATTTTTGCCCGATTGCTTGAAGTCGCATTCGGTGATTTTTCCGATTTTGATTGTTTCAACTTGCGAATGCGTGGTGATGATAGTGTTTAAAGTTTGGTACGCGTTCAAGGTATGTGTTTATCGCTTTCTATACTTTAGCATATTCATGATACTTAGGCTTTTTACAACTTTCATGCCATTTATTCTTTTGTATACTTGTTCTTGTGTGAATCACTTTAGTTCCTACCCTTTTTGTGAGGAAGCCTTCCATTGTTATATGCTCGGAGTACCGACAATTTTGTTTTACTGGATTTTATTATGTTGAATCTTTTGTTTGTATTGCTTATATGAATGCATGAAAAGGATCAAGGCATTTGTTTCATTTTGAGCACAACCACCCTAGCCAAATAGTCAATTCACCTTGTGAGTGTGTGAGAATTTGTAACCCCTTTGAGCTTTTTGATCCATGTTTTTATTTGAACTTAATGCTTGTCTATGAGTATTTAGTTCACTTATTTTTGATGGATTTTGTTTTTTCTTGGACCTCAACTTTGTGTTGTTGTATGGATTTTTACCTTGCCTTAGAAAGTAGGGAGTATTCACATGATGGTGCGGTTGAATTCAAGTTGGGGAGAGAATGATTGTGTACTCATTGGTTGGATCCTATGAGGATTGAAAAAGAAAAGAAAAAAGAGAAAAATTTGTGAAAGAGAAAAAGAAAAGAAAAAAGAGAAAAATTTGTGAAAGAGAAAAAGAAAAGAAAAAAGAGAAAAATTTGTGAAAGAGAAAAAGAAAGAAAAAAAGGGAGAAAAAGAAAATCCTTGAAAAAGGAAACAAAAAGAGTTCCAATAATTGTGCTAATAAGTTCTATGTGTTTGGTGTAACACTTGGGATTTTGGAAGAAGTTTGATTGAAATTTTGTGTTTGAACTTTTGTGAGTTGATCACTCCCTTAGGTTTAGGCAAGTTTTTGTTTCGATTAGCTTTAGGAATTGCCCCTTGTTTGTTTACCCGACCACATTACAACCTTGAAAAGTCCTTGTGATTCTTGCCTTTGTATGTTCAATGTGAATTTTTGGATGGATGCATAATTTAGTCTTTTGTTTGCAAGATTGTTGTGTGAGTGATAAATCCCTCATTTTATGTTTTTCATCTACCGATGATTCTTTTTGCTAGGTGTGATTCACATTTGAACTTGTGTTGTTTTAGAATGTTTGGCATGATTTTTGTATTTTGCATTTGTTTCGTGATTATGTTATCGTTGTGGTTTAGTGGTAAGTATTTACTTTGTGTGTACCATTTTCGATTGAACCATTGCATTTGTTTTTGTTTGTAAAAACTTGTTGTTGCATGATTTCTTGGATTTCGCTTTTGTTCCTTTAGTTGTTGGCTTTGTTTGAGGACAAACAATTATGTAAGTTGGGGAGAGTTGATAAGTGCAAATTGTAGCTATTTGTGTATATATGTTTTGTTGCACTTATCGTTACTTTTTGTTAAATATCATACGAATAAACCCTGTTTTGTTTATAAATGCGTATAGTTTATATTTTAGTGTATATATGCGTTTCGTGTAAATATCATTGAGTTTAATTGATTTTATCTCATTTTTGTAGGTATTCAAGCAGTGGGATTTTGCCATTGTTGTATAGAGCATTGAATAAGCTTTCCAACGCTTCGAACCGGGCGAAAAACGGAATTACGGTTCAAGAGTTATGAAGAAAATAAGATTTGGATTTTTGAGCATGCTTTGAGCGCGCTGAGCACGCTCCAAGCCCCCGAAAGACGCAAATTCCAGCAAGTTGCGCGCTGAGCGCGCTGGGAGCGCGCTCATAAGGCGGTTTAACTTCAAAAAATGCGCGCTGAGCGCCCGGAGCGCGCTGAGCGCGGTCTGCGACTTTGACAGTCCATATATTAGTGAAAAAAACACATTTTTAGGGATGGTTTTGGGTATTTTTTGCTCCCAACTCCATCAAACTTCATTTTTCTTGTAGATTAGCTTAGAAAACATCATTGGAGCTTGCATTTGGATGATCCGGAGTGGATTTCTCATCGATCGGCGCCGACAAACCGTGAAGTGTTTGGTTCATTTCTGATTTTCTTCATGTTTTTCTTCTTTGTTGGGTTTGTATATGTTTTTACTTTGATCTTATGTATATTTGTTGATCATGGTGTTATATGAAATTTGCTTTACAAATCTCTATTGGTGATTGTTCTTGATTTTTGCTTAAATGCGCGGGGTTTGGGTCGTGTTAGAGATAAACGTCACAAACTTCGATTAAGGATAATTATCTGTTAGTTTCTGGATGCTAGAGATAGATTTAGGGCTAACAATCCGTATGGGTGTCGAAACTTAATGACGTCCGTGTCTCGAGGCTTCGTGCGCGAGAGTGACGAAGAGAGTGATACGGGTGATTTCTCAACTCAGTGTGCCAGAGATGGACACTGTTGTGAGCGATACCGGGTGATATTGAGGAGTATTGTAAGTTGAGTGTAATTGGTCGGTAAGTTTAAGTCTGTGATGAGTCGAATATATACACGCCTGATAAGTTCATCTGTTTGAAGAATGAATTAGTTTTTATGTTTTTATTTACTTTTCTGTTTTACGCTTTAAACCATTTTAAAACCAAACTCAATAACAATTAAATTGTCGAACGGCAGTTTAGTAGCACCGATCTCTGTGGACACGATAATTCCCGGAAAAATACTTCCAAATCTTTTTGCTTGCTTGCCCTATTCCGCAACCAACAAAATGGCGCCGTTGCCGGGGATCGATGTTTTCATTGAATCGCATTGCGATAGTTTCTTTGTTTTTGAGTTTTGTAGATATCGTATATATTGTTTATTTTTACTTGTTTATATTAATACTTGTATATGTTTACCATATTTGTGAATTTTACATGTTTTGCATAATTGTAAATATAGTGTATATATTTGTTTCTCTTCACGTTTGCTAAGTGTTTGGTTAGGTTTCGTCGTCGGTGAGCGCTAACCGTGTAAAGAGGCAACTTGGAGAAGTGTGTATAAATAATAGGCGTCGAGCTTACGACGTAAAACAAGCATGTTTTATCATTTTTTGTTCCGTTATTACTTTTTCATTGTATATGAGATTGTGTAGGTGTTAAGTGGAGGCCTACACCAGAACCTTGTTGTTGTACTGATTTTTCTGGTTCTGGTGTAGCGCGCTCAGCGCGGGCCTGCGCGCTCAGCGCGCTCTGCTGTGCTGAGCCAGTGAATTCTTTTAATTGTTCACTTGGTTCCCCCTTTTTTCCCACTTCCACCAAGGCCTTATATATTAGTAATTATTAGTAATTTTTCTAATTCTTTTGTTGTTGTTTGGACTCAAATTTTTGCCCGATTGCTTGAAGTCGCATTCGGTGATTTTTCCGATTTTGATTGTTTCAACTTGCGAATGCGTGGTGATGATAGTGTTTAAAGTTTGGTACGCGTTCAAGGTATGTGTTTATCGCTTTCTATACTTTAGCATATTCATGATACTTAGGCTTTTTACAACTTTCATGCCATTTATTCTTTTGTATACTTGTTCTTGTGTGAATCACTTTAGTTCCTACCCTTTTTGTGAGGAAGCCTTCCATTGTTATATGCTCGGAGTACCGACAATTTTGTTTTACTGGATTTTATTATGTTGAATCTTTTGTTTGTATTGCTTATATGAATGCATGAAAAGGATCAAGGCATTTGTTTCATTTTGAGCACAACCACCCTAGCCAAATAGTCAATTCACCTTGTGAGTGTGTGAGAATTTGTAACCCCTTTGAGCTTTTTGATCCATGTTTTTATTTGAACTTAATGCTTGTCTATGAGTATTTAGTTCACTTATTTTTGATGGATTTTGTTTTTTCTTGGACCTCAACTTTGTGTTGTTGTATGGATTTTTACCTTGCCTTAGAAAGTAGGGAGTATTCACATGATGGTGCGGTTGAATTCAAGTTGGGGAGAGAATGATTGTGTACTCATTGGTTGGATCCTATGAGGATTGAAAAAGAAAAGAAAAAAGAGAAAAATTTGTGAAAGAGAAAAAGAAAAGAAAAAAGAGAAAAATTTGTGAAAGAGAAAAAGAAAAGAAAAAAGAGAAAAATTTGTGAAAGAGAAAAAGAAAGAAAAAAAGGGAGAAAAAGAAAATCCTTGAAAAAGGAAACAAAAAGAGTTCCAATAATTGTGCTAATAAGTTCTATGTGTTTGGTGTAACACTTGGGATTTTGGAAGAAGTTTGATTGAAATTTTGTGTTTGAACTTTTGTGAGTTGATCACTCCCTTAGGTTTAGGCAAGTTTTTGTTTCGATTAGCTTTAGGAATTGCCCCTTGTTTGTTTACCCGACCACATTACAACCTTGAAAAGTCCTTGTGATTCTTGCCTTTGTATGTTCAATGTGAATTTTTGGATGGATGCATAATTTAGTCTTTTGTTTGCAAGATTGTTGTGTGAGTGATAAATCCCTCATTTTATGTTTTTCATCTACCGATGATTCTTTTTGCTAGGTGTGATTCACATTTGAACTTGTGTTGTTTTAGAATGTTTGGCATGATTTTTGTATTTTGCATTTGTTTCGTGATTATGTTATCGTTGTGGTTTAGTGGTAAGTATTTACTTTGTGTGTACCATTTTCGATTGAACCATTGCATTTGTTTTTGTTTGTAAAAACTTGTTGTTGCATGATTTCTTGGATTTCGCTTTTGTTCCTTTAGTTGTTGGCTTTGTTTGAGGACAAACAATTATGTAAGTTGGGGAGAGTTGATAAGTGCAAATTGTAGCTATTTGTGTATATATGTTTTGTTGCACTTATCGTTACTTTTTGTTAAATATCATACGAATAAACCCTGTTTTGTTTATAAATGCGTATAGTTTATATTTTAGTGTATATATGCGTTTCGTGTAAATATCATTGAGTTTAATTGATTTTATCTCATTTTTGTAGGTATTCAAGCAGTGGGATTTTGCCATTGTTGTATAGAGCATTGAATAAGCTTTCCAACGCTTCGAACCGGGCGAAAAACGGAATTACGGTTCAAGAGTTATGAAGAAAATAAGATTTGGATTTTTGAGCATGCTTTGAGCGCGCTGAGCACGCTCCAAGCCCCCGAAAGACGCAAATTCCAGCAAGTTGCGCGCTGAGCGCGCTGGGAGCGCGCTCATAAGGCGGTTTAACTTCAAAAAATGCGCGCTGAGCGCCCGGAGCGCGCTGAGCGCGGTCTGCGACTTTGACAGTCCATATATTAGTGAAAAAAACACATTTTTAGGGATGGTTTTGGGTATTTTTTGCTCCCAACTCCATCAAACTTCATTTTTCTTGTAGATTAGCTTAGAAAACATCATTGGAGCTTGCATTTAGATGATCCGGAGTGGATTTCTCATCGATCGGCGCCGACAAACCGTGAAGTGTTTGGTTCATTTCTGATTTTCTTCATGTTTTTCTTCTTTGTTGGGTTTGTATATGTTTTTACTTTGATCTTATGTATATTTGTTGATCATGGTGTTATATGAAATTTGCTTTACAAATCTCTATTGGTGATTGTTCTTGATTTTTGCTTAAATGCGCGGGGTTTGGGTCGTGTTAGAGATAAACGTCACAAACTTCGATTAAGGATAATTATCTGTTAGTTTCTGGATGCTAGAGATAGATTTAGGGCTAACAATCCGTATGGGTGTCGAAACTTAATGACGTCCGTGTCTCGAGGCTTCGTGCGCGAGAGTGACGAAGAGAGTGATACGGGTGATTTCTCAACTCAGTGTGCCAGAGATGGACACTGTTGTGAGCGATACCGGGTGATATTGAGGAGTATTGTAAGTTGAGTGTAATTGGTCGGTAAGTTTAAGTCTGTGATGAGTCGAATATATACACGCCTGATAAGTTCATCTGTTTGAAGAATGAATTAGTTTTTATGTTTTTATTTACTTTTCTGTTTTACGCTTTAAACCATTTTAAAACCAAACTCAATAACAATTAAATTGTCGAACAGCAGTTCAGTAGCACCGATCTCTGTGGACACGATAATTCCCGGAAAAATACTTCCAAATCTTTTTGCTTGCTTGCCCTATTCCGCAACCAACAAAATGGCGCCGTTGCCGGGGATCGATGTTTTCATTGAATCGCATTGCGATAGTTTCTTTGTTTTTGAGTTTTGTAGATATCGTATATATTGTTTATTTTTACTTGTTTATATTAATACTTGTATATGTTTACCATATTTGTGAATTTTACATGTTTTGCATAATTGTAAATATAGTGTATATATTTGTTTCTCTTCACGTTTGCTAAGTGTTTGGTTAGGTTTCGTCGTCGGTGAGCGCTAACCGTGTAAAGAGGCAACTTGGAGAAGTGTGTATAAATAATAGGCGTCGAGCTTACGACGTAAAACAAGCATGTTTTATCATTTTTTGTTCCGTTATTACTTTTTCATTGTATATGAGATTGTGTAGGTGTTAAGTGGAGGCCTACACCAGAACCTTGTTGTTGTACTGATTTTTCTGGTTCTGGTGTAGCGCGCTCAGCGCGGGCCTGCGCGCTCAGCGCGCTCTGCTGTGCTGAGCCAGTGAATTCTTTTAATTGTTCACTTGGTTCCCCCTTTTTTCCCACTTCCACCAAGGCCTTATATATTAGTAATTATTAGTAATTTTTCTAATTCTTTTGTTGTTGTTTGGACTCAAATTTTTGCCCGATTGCTTGAAGTCGCATTCGGTGATTTTTCCGATTTTGATTGTTTCAACTTGCGAATGCGTGGTGATGATAGTGTTTAAAGTTTGGTACGCGTTCAAGGTATGTGTTTATCGCTTTCTATACTTTAGCATATTCATGATACTTAGGCTTTTTACAACTTTCATGCCATTTATTCTTTTGTATACTTGTTCTTGTGTGAATCACTTTAGTTCCTACCCTTTTTGTGAGGAAGCCTTCCATTGTTATATGCTCGGAGTACCGACAATTTTGTTTTACTGGATTTTATTATGTTGAATCTTTTGTTTGTATTGCTTATATGAATGCATGAAAAGGATCAAGGCATTTGTTTCATTTTGAGCACAACCACCCTAGCCAAATAGTCAATTCACCTTGTGAGTGTGTGAGAATTTGTAACCCCTTTGAGCTTTTTGATCCATGTTTTTATTTGAACTTAATGCTTGTCTATGAGTATTTAGTTCACTTATTTTTGATGGATTTTGTTTTTTCTTGGACCTCAACTTTGTGTTGTTGTATGGATTTTTACCTTGCCTTAGAAAGTAGGGAGTATTCACATGATGGTGCGGTTGAATTCAAGTTGGGGAGAGAATGATTGTGTACTCATTGGTTGGATCCTATGAGGATTGAAAAAGAAAAGAAAAAAGAGAAAAATTTGTGAAAGAGAAAAAGAAAAGAAAAAAGAGAAAAATTTGTGAAAGAGAAAAAGAAAAGAAAAAAGAGAAAAATTTGTGAAAGAGAAAAAGAAAGAAAAAAAGGGAGAAAAAGAAAATCCTTGAAAAAGGAAACAAAAAGAGTTCCAATAATTGTGCTAATAAGTTCTATGTGTTTGGTGTAACACTTGGGATTTTGGAAGAAGTTTGATTGAAATTTTGTGTTTGAACTTTTGTGAGTTGATCACTCCCTTAGGTTTAGGCAAGTTTTTGTTTCGATTAGCTTTAGGAATTGCCCCTTGTTTGTTTACCCGACCACATTACAACCTTGAAAAGTCCTTGTGATTCTTGCCTTTGTATGTTCAATGTGAATTTTTGGATGGATGCATAATTTAGTCTTTTGTTTGCAAGATTGTTGTGTGAGTGATAAATCCCTCATTTTATGTTTTTCATCTACCGATGATTGTTTTTGCTAGGTGTGATTCACATTTGAACTTGTGTTGTTTTAGAATGTTTGGCATGATTTTTGTATTTTGCATTTGTTTCGTGATTATGTTATCGTTGTGGTTTAGTGGTAAGTATTTACTTTGTGTGTACCATTTTCGATTGAACCATTGCATTTGTTTTTGTTTGTAAAAACTTGTTGTTGCATGATTTCTTGGATTTCGCTTTTGTTCCTTTAGTTGTTGGCTTTGTTTGAGGACAAACAATTATGTAAGTTGGGGAGAGTTGATAAGTGCAAATTGTAGCTATTTGTGTATATATGTTTTGTTGCACTTATCGTTACTTTTTGTTAAATATCATACGAATAAACCCTGTTTTGTTTATAAATGCGTATAGTTTATATTTTAGTGTATATATGCGTTTCGTGTAAATATCATTGAGTTTAATTGATTTTATCTCATTTTTGTAGGTATTCAAGCAGTGGGATTTTGCCATTGTTGTATAGAGCATTGAATAAGCTTTCCAACGCTTCGAACCGGGCGAAAAACGGAATTACGGTTCAAGAGTTATGAAGAAAATAAGATTTGGATTTTTGAGCATGCTTTGAGCGCGCTGAGCACGCTCCAAGCCCCCGAAAGACGCAAATTCCAGCAAGTTGCGCGCTGAGCGCGCTGGGAGCGCGCTCATAAGGCGGTTTAACTTCAAAAAATGCGCGCTGAGCGCCCGGAGCGCGCTGAGCGCGGTCTGCGACTTTGACAGTCCATATATTAGTAAAAAAACACATTTTTAGGGATGGTTTTGGGTATTTTTTGCTCCCAACTCCATCAAACTTCATTTTTCTTGTAGATTAGCTTAGAAAACATCATTGGAGCTTGCATTTAGATGATCCGGAGTGGATTTCTCATCGATCGGCGCCGACAAACCGTGAAGTGTTTGGTTCATTTCTGATTTTCTTCATGTTTTTCTTCTTTGTTGGGTTTGTATATGTTTTTACTTTGATCTTATGTATATTTGTTGATCATGGTGTTATATGAAATTTGCTTTACAAATCTCTATTGGTGATTGTTCTTGATTTTTGCTTAAATGCGCGGGGTTTGGGTCGTGTTAGAGATAAACGTCACAAACTTCGATTAAGGATAATTATCTGTTAGTTTCTGGATGCTAGAGATAGATTTAGGGCTAACAATCCGTATGGGTGTCGAAACTTAATGACGTCCGTGTCTCGAGGCTTCGTGCGCGAGAGTGACGAAGAGAGTGATACGGGTGATTTCTCAACTCAGTGTGCCAGAGATGGACACTGTTGTGAGCGATACCGGGTGATATTGAGGAGTATTGTAAGTTGAGTGTAATTGGTCGGTAAGTTTAAGTCTGTGATGAGTCGAATATATACACGCCTGATAAGTTCATCTGTTTGAAGAATGAATTAGTTTTTATGTTTTTATTTACTTTTCTGTTTTACGCTTTAAACCATTTTAAAACCAAACTCAATAACAATTAAATTGTCGAACAGCAGTTCAGTAGCACCGATCTCTGTGGACACGATAATTCCCGGAAAAATACTTCCAAATCTTTTTGCTTGCTTGCCCTATTCCGCAACCAACAAAATGGCGCCGTTGCCGGGGATCGATGTTTTCATTGAATCGCATTGCGATAGTTTCTTTGTTTTTGAGTTTTGTAGATATCGTATATATTGTTTATTTTTACTTGTTTATATTAATACTTGTATATGTTTACCATATTTGTGAATTTTACATGTTTTGCATAATTGTAAATATAGTGTATATATTTGTTTCTCTTCACGTTTGCTAAGTGTTTGGTTAGGTTTCGTCGTCGGTGAGCGCTAACCGTGTAAAGAGGCAACTTGGAGAAGTGTGTATAAATAATAGGCGTCGAGCTTACGACGTAAAACAAGCATGTTTTATCATTTTTTGTTCCGTTATTACTTTTTCATTGTATATGAGATTGTGTAGGTGTTAAGTGGAGGCCTACACCAGAACCTTGTTGTTGTACTGATTTTTCTGGTTCTGGTGTAGCGCGCTCAGCGCGGGCCTGCGCGCTCAGCGCGGGCCTGCGCGCTCAGCGCGCTCTGCTGTGCTGAGCCAGTGAATTCTTTTAATTGTTCACTTGGTTCCCCCTTTTTTCCCACTTCCACCAAGGCCTTATATATTAGTAATTATTAGTAATTTTTCTAATTCTTTTGTTGTTGTTTGGACTCAAATTTTTGCCCGATTGCTTGAAGTCGCATTCGGTGATTTTTCCGATTTTGATTGTTTCAACTTGCGAATGCGTGGTGATGATAGTGTTTAAAGTTTGGTACGCGTTCAAGGTATGTGTTTATCGCTTTCTATACTTTAGCATATTCATGATACTTAGGCTTTTTACAACTTTCATGCCATTTATTCTTTTGTATACTTGTTCTTGTGTGAATCACTTTAGTTCCTACCCTTTTTGTGAGGAAGCCTTCCATTGTTATATGCTCGGAGTACCGACAATTTTGTTTTACTGGATTTTATTATGTTGAATCTTTTGTTTGTATTGCTTATATGAATGCATGAAAAGGATCAAGGCATTTGTTTCATTTTGAGCACAACCACCCTAGCCAAATAGTCAATTCACCTTGTGAGTGTGTGAGAATTTGTAACCCCTTTGAGCTTTTTGATCCATGTTTTTATTTGAACTTAATGCTTGTCTATGAGTATTTAGTTCACTTATTTTTGATGGATTTTGTTTTTTCTTGGACCTCAACTTTGTGTTGTTGTATGGATTTTTACCTTGCCTTAGAAAGTAGGGAGTATTCACATGATGGTGCGGTTGAATTCAAGTTGGGGAGAGAATGATTGTGTACTCATTGGTTGGATCCTATGAGGATTGAAAAAGAAAAGAAAAAAGAGAAAAATTTGTGAAAGAGAAAAAGAAAAGAAAAAAGAGAAAAATTTGTGAAAGAGAAAAAGAAAAGAAAAAAGAGAAAAATTTGTGAAAGAGAAAAAGAAAGAAAAAAAGGGAGAAAAAGAAAATCCTTGAAAAAGGAAACAAAAAGAGTTCCAATAATTGTGCTAATAAGTTCTATGTGTTTGGTGTAACACTTGGGATTTTGGAAGAAGTTTGATTGAAATTTTGTGTTTGAACTTTTGTGAGTTGATCACTCCCTTAGGTTTAGGCAAGTTTTTGTTTCGATTAGCTTTAGGAATTGCCCCTTGTTTGTTTACCCGACCACATTACAACCTTGAAAAGTCCTTGTGATTCTTGCCTTTGTATGTTCAATGTGAATTTTTGGATGGATGCATAATTTAGTCTTTTGTTTGCAAGATTGTTGTGTGAGTGATAAATCCCTCATTTTATGTTTTTCATCTACCGATGATTGTTTTTGCTAGGTGTGATTCACATTTGAACTTGTGTTGTTTTAGAATGTTTGGCATGATTTTTGTATTTTGCATTTGTTTCGTGATTATGTTATCGTTGTGGTTTAGTGGTAAGTATTTACTTTGTGTGTACCATTTTCGATTGAACCATTGCATTTGTTTTTGTTTGTAAAAACTTGTTGTTGCATGATTTCTTGGATTTCGCTTTTGTTCCTTTAGTTGTTGGCTTTGTTTGAGGACAAACAATTATGTAAGTTGGGGAGAGTTGATAAGTGCAAATTGTAGCTATTTGTGTATATATGTTTTGTTGCACTTATCGTTACTTTTTGTTAAATATCATACGAATAAACCCTGTTTTGTTTATAAATGCGTATAGTTTATATTTTAGTGTATATATGCGTTTCGTGTAAATATCATTGAGTTTAATTGATTTTATCTCATTTTTGTAGGTATTCAAGCAGTGGGATTTTGCCATTGTTGTATAGAGCATTGAATAAGCTTTCCAACGCTTCGAACCGGGCGAAAAACGGAATTACGGTTCAAGAGTTATGAAGAAAATAAGATTTGGATTTTTGAGCATGCTTTGAGCGCGCTGAGCACGCTCCAAGCCCCCGAAAGACGCAAATTCCAGCAAGTTGCGCGCTGAGCGCGCTGGGAGCGCGCTCATAAGGCGGTTTAACTTCAAAAAATGCGCGCTGAGCGCCCGGAGCGCGCTGAGCGCGGTCTGCGACTTTGACAGTCCATATATTAGTGAAAAAAACACATTTTTAGGGATGGTTTTGGGTATTTTTTGCTCCCAACTCCATCAAACTTCATTTTTCTTGTAGATTAGCTTAGAAAACATCATTGGAGCTTGCATTTAGATGATCCGGAGTGGATTTCTCATCGATCGGCGCCGACAAACCGTGAAGTGTTTGGTTCATTTCTGATTTTCTTCATGTTTTTCTTCTTTGTTGGGTTTGTATATGTTTTTACTTTGATCTTATGTATATTTGTTGATCATGGTGTTATATGAAATTTGCTTTACAAATCTCTATTGGTGATTGTTCTTGATTTTTGCTTAAATGCGCGGGGTTTGGGTCGTGTTAGAGATAAACGTCACAAACTTCGATTAAGGATAATTATCTGTTAGTTTCTGGATGCTAGAGATAGATTTAGGGCTAACAATCCGTATGGGTGTCGAAACTTAATGACGTCCGTGTCTCGAGGCTTCGTGCGCGAGAGTGACGAAGAGAGTGATACGGGTGATTTCTCAACTCAGTGTGCCAGAGATGGACACTGTTGTGAGCGATACCGGGTGATATTGAGGAGTATTGTAAGTTGAGTGTAATTGGTCGGTAAGTTTAAGTCTGTGATGAGTCGAATATATACACGCCTGATAAGTTCATCTGTTTGAAGAATGAATTAGTTTTTATGTTTTTATTTACTTTTCTGTTTTACGCTTTAAACCATTTTAAAACCAAACTCAATAACAATTAAATTGTCGAACAGCAGTTCAGTAGCACCGATCTCTGTGGACACGATAATTCCCGGAAAAATACTTCCAAATCTTTTTGCTTGCTTGCCCTATTCCGCAACCAACAAAATGGCGCCGTTGCCGGGGATCGATGTTTTCATTGAATCGCATTGCGATAGTTTCTTTGTTTTTGAGTTTTGTAGATATCGTATATATTGTTTATTTTTACTTGTTTATATTAATACTTGTATATGTTTACCATATTTGTGAATTTTACATGTTTTGCATAATTGTAAATATAGTGTATATATTTGTTTCTCTTCACGTTTGCTAAGTGTTTGGTTAGGTTTCGTCGTCGGTGAGCGCTAACCGTGTAAAGAGGCAACTTGGAGAAGTGTGTATAAATAATAGGCGTCGAGCTTACGACGTAAAACAAGCATGTTTTATCATTTTTTGTTCCGTTATTACTTTTTCATTGTATATGAGATTGTGTAGGTGTTAAGTGGAGGCCTACACCAGAACCTTGTTGTTGTACTGATTTTTCTGGTTCTGGTGTAGCGCGCTCAGCGCGGGCCTGCGCGCTCAGCGCGCTCTGCTGTGCTGAGCCAGTGAATTCTTTTAATTGTTCACTTGGTTCCCCCTTTTTTCCCACTTCCACCAAGGCCTTATATATTAGTAATTATTAGTAATTTTTCTAATTCTTTTGTTGTTGTTTGGACTCAAATTTTTGCCCGATTGCTTGAAGTCGCATTCGGTGATTTTTCCGATTTTGATTGTTTCAACTTGCGAATGCGTGGTGATGATAGTGTTTAAAGTTTGGTACGCGTTCAAGGTATGTGTTTATCGCTTTCTATACTTTAGCATATTCATGATACTTAGGCTTTTTACAACTTTCATGCCATTTATTCTTTTGTATACTTGTTCTTGTGTGAATCACTTTAGTTCCTACCCTTTTTGTGAGGAAGCCTTCCATTGTTATATGCTCGGAGTACCGACAATTTTGTTTTACTGGATTTTATTATGTTGAATCTTTTGTTTGTATTGCTTATATGAATGCATGAAAAGGATCAAGGCATTTGTTTCATTTTGAGCACAACCACCCTAGCCAAATAGTCAATTCACCTTGTGAGTGTGTGAGAATTTGTAACCCCTTTGAGCTTTTTGATCCATGTTTTTATTTGAACTTAATGCTTGTCTATGAGTATTTAGTTCACTTATTTTTGATGGATTTTGTTTTTTCTTGGACCTCAACTTTGTGTTGTTGTATGGATTTTTACCTTGCCTTAGAAAGTAGGGAGTATTCACATGATGGTGCGGTTGAATTCAAGTTGGGGAGAGAATGATTGTGTACTCATTGGTTGGATCCTATGAGGATTGAAAAAGAAAAGAAAAAAGAGAAAAATTTGTGAAAGAGAAAAAGAAAAGAAAAAAGAGAAAAATTTGTGAAAGAGAAAAAGAAAAGAAAAAAGAGAAAAATTTGTGAAAGAGAAAAAGAAAGAAAAAAAGGGAGAAAAAGAAAATCCTTGAAAAAGGAAACAAAAAGAGTTCCAATAATTGTGCTAATAAGTTCTATGTGTTTGGTGTAACACTTGGGATTTTGGAAGAAGTTTGATTGAAATTTTGTGTTTGAACTTTTGTGAGTTGATCACTCCCTTAGGTTTAGGCAAGTTTTTGTTTCGATTAGCTTTAGGAATTGCCCCTTGTTTGTTTACCCGACCACATTACAACCTTGAAAAGTCCTTGTGATTCTTGCCTTTGTATGTTCAATGTGAATTTTTGGATGGATGCATAATTTAGTCTTTTGTTTGCAAGATTGTTGTGTGAGTGATAAATCCCTCATTTTATGTTTTTCATCTACCGATGATTGTTTTTGCTAGGTGTGATTCACATTTGAACTTGTGTTGTTTTAGAATGTTTGGCATGATTTTTGTATTTTGCATTTGTTTCGTGATTATGTTATCGTTGTGGTTTAGTGGTAAGTATTTACTTTGTGTGTACCATTTTCGATTGAACCATTGCATTTGTTTTTGTTTGTAAAAACTTATTGTTGCATGATTTCTTGGATTTCGCTTTTGTTCCTTTAGTTGTTGGCTTTGTTTGAGGACAAACAATTATGTAAGTTGGGGAGAGTTGATAAGTGCAAATTGTAGCTATTTGTGTATATATGTTTTGTTGCACTTATCGTTACTTTTTGTTAAATATCATACGAATAAACCCTGTTTTGTTTATAAATACGTATAGTTTATATTTTAGTGTATATATGCGTTTCGTGTAAATATCATTGAGTTTAATTGATTTTATCTCATTTTTGTAGGTATTCAAGCAGTGGGATTTTGCCATTGTTGTATAGAGCATTGAATAAGCTTTCCAACGCTTCGAACCGGGCGAAAAACGGAATTACGGTTCAAGAGTTATGAAGAAAATAAGATTTGGATTTTTGAGCATGCTTTGAGCGCCCTGAGCACGCTCCAAGCCCCCGAAAGACGCAAATTCCAGCAAGTTGCGTGCTGAGCGCGCTGGGAGCGCGCTCATAAGGCGGTTTAACTTCAAAAAATGCGCGCTGAGCGCCCGGAGCGCGCTGAGCGCGGTCTGCGACTTTGACAGTCCATATATTAGTGAAAAAAACACATTTTTAGGGATGGTTTTGGGTATTTTTTGCTCCCAACTCCATCAAACTTCATTTTTCTTGTAGATTAGCTTAGAAAACATCATTGGAGCTTGCATTTGGATGATCCGGAGTGGATTTCTCATCGATCGGCGCCGACAAACCGTGAAGTGTTTGGTTCATTTCTGATTTTCTTCATGTTTTTCTTCTTTGTTGGGTTTGTATATGTTTTTACTTTGATCTTATGTATATTTGTTGATCATGGTGTTATATGAAATTTGCTTTACAAATCTCTATTGGTGATTGTTCTTGATTTTTGCTTAAATGCGCGGGGTTTGGGTCGTGTTAGAGATAAACGTCACAAACTTCGATTAAGGATAATTATCTGTTAGTTTCTGGATGCTAGAGATAGATTTAGGGCTAACAATCCGTATGGGTGTCGAAACTTAATGACGTCCGTGTCTCGAGGCTTCGTGCGCGAGAGTGACGAAGAGAGTGATACGGGTGATTTCTCAACTCAGTGTGCCAGAGATGGACACTGTTGTGAGCGATACCGGGTGATATTGAGGAGTATTGTAAGTTGAGTGTAATTGGTCGGTAAGTTTAAGTCTGTGATGAGTCGAATATATACACGTCTGATAAGTTCGTCTGTTTGAAGAATGAATTAGTTTTTATGTTTTTATTTACTTTTCTGTTTTACGCTTTAAACCATTTTAAAACCAAACTCAATAACAATTAAATTGTCGAACGGCAGTTCAGTAGCACCGATCTCTGTGGACACGATAATTCCCGGAAAAATACTTCCAAATCTTTTTGCTTGCTTGCCCTATTCCGCAACCAACAGTCACCTACCTCAAAAGTCAACTTTCCTCTCTTGACATCTATTATGGCTCCTGCGGTTGATAAGAATGGTCTACCTAGGAGGATTGGAATGTCATCATCTTCTTTAATGTCCATGACAACGAAATCGGTAGGGATAAACAACTGACTGATCCTAACTGAGACGTCTTCTAATATGCCTACTAGATAATTGACGGATCTATCGGCTAATTGAAGAGACATCTTAGTAGGTTGCAATTCTCCTAGTTTTAACCTTTCACAAACTGCTAGAGGAATTAAGCTCACACTAGCTCCTAAGTCCAGGAAAGCTTTATTGATGACATGACTCCCCAAAATACAAGGTATGGAGAAATTTCCAGGATCTTTCTCCTTTTTGGCAAGTTTATTCTCGGAAATGGAATTGTATTCCAAAGGTTTTGGATCGTCAAGTCTACGTTTATTGGTAAGGATGTCTTTGAGGAACTTTGCATAAGACGGTATCTGGGTGATGGCTTCTGTGAAAGGGATCTCCACATGAAGTTTCTCTATGACTTTAATGAATTTCTGGTATTGGTCATTGATCTTGGTTTGTTTGAGTCTTTGTGGATAGGGTATTGGAGGTTTGTATGGCGGGGATGGTTCATAAGTTTTATCCATAGCTTCTCCCTTATCTTGGTTTTTCTGTTTTTCGGATTCCAACGGTTCCTCTACTTCGTTCGTAGGTACAACGCTTTTCTTAGAAGTTTTGGGTTTGCCCAATGCCAGGTTAAACGGTTCATTGTAAGCGGTATCACTTCGCAAGGTGATTGCATTGGCTTGTCCTCGGGGATTTTGTTGAGGTTGTCCAGGAAATTGTCCTCCGAGTGTGGTTTCGAGAGCTTGTTTGAGAGCTACCTGAGAGATCTAGGTTTCAAGCATCTTATTGTGGGTGACTATTTGGTCTACCTTGGTTCCTAACTGGGTAATCATTTCGTTTACATGAATGTTTTGGTTTAGGAATTCCTTGTTTTGCTGGGTTTGAGCCGAAATGAAATTTTCCATGATTTTCTCAAGGTTCGGCTTAGGCGGCACAGCTTGCATAGGTTGGTTTTGTCTCTGGGCTTAAAAACCGGGTGGTCTCGGAGGTGCAGGGTTTTGGACTGGGTTATTGTTTTTGTAGGAAAAGTTTGGGTGATTCTTCCATCCAGGGTTATAAGTGTTTGAAAATGGGTTTCCTTGGGCATAGTTGACCTGGTCTGATTTAGTTTCATTCAACAGATTGCATTCCGCTGATTGGTGTCCTTTGGTCCCACATAATTCGCATTCCGAGGGGACTGCTGCTGCAGTGGCTGGGTTTGCGTACATATGTCGACCTTAAGACCAAAGCGTCCATCTTGGCTTGCATCATGTCTATAGAACTTATCTCATGTATTCCTCCTTGGGCTTCTTTCTTCTCCACTGTTGCTCGTTCTGTTCCCCATTGACAATGGTTTTGAGCCATATCTTCGATGAGAGCGCAAGCTTCAGGGTAAGGTTTATTCATCAGAGCGCCACCAGCGGCGGCGTCGATGGTCATCTTAGTGTTATAATGAAGTCCATTATATAAGGTATGAATAATTAGCCATGATTCCAGGCCATGATGTGAACATATTCTCAATAGGTCTTTATATCTCTCCCAAGCTTGAAAGAGTGATTCACCTTGGTTTTGAGTGAATCTGGTTATTTGGTTTCGAAAAATGGCAGTTTTACTTGGGGTAAAATATCTAGCAAGGAAAAATCTCCTAAGGTCTTCCCAAGTTGTTATAGAATTGGCTGGAAGGGAATCTAACCATGTAAGGGCTTTGTCTCTGAGGGAGAAAGGAAATAGTCTTAGACGAATCGCCTCAGAACTAGCACCATTGGTTTTAAAAGTGTCAGCTAATTGGATAAAGACTTTTAGATGTTGATTTGGGTTCTCAGATAGGAGACCCGCGAATTAGTTTTGCTGTATTAATTGTAATAGGGAGGGTTTCAGTTCGAAATTGTTAGCAGGAATATTAGGGTTAACTATACTAGAACTGGGTTCGTCATCGGAATGTTGAGCGAAATCCTTAAGGGGTCTTTGGTTACGGTCTTCGGCCATAGTTTCCTTAATTCTACGAAGTGAGAGACGTGCGCGAGCGTAACGTTCAGGTTCCGCTAAAGGATCTATAAGACTACCGGTGCTGCGAGTTCTTCGCATTGACCAGTAGGTAAAGCCTTAGTCTAGACGGTGTAACAACAGGGTACGAAATTTGACGTAATTTGTCCCTGGCAACGGCGCCAAAAACTTGGTGCGGTGTTTTCGCAAGTATGTGAATCGCGTCAGAGTAATACAAAAGATTATAGATCCCACAGAGACCAAACGTCAATCTATCGATTTCTATCATTACGATGTTTATCTAAGGCAAATCAAACTGGAGTTGGCGAATAGTAAAAGCAGAGTAAAGTACGAAGATGTAAAATTCAATAAACAACTGGCTTGAATGTAATTCACACAGTCAGATAATATTCCAGATGCTTGTAAATAGAACTACTTATGGGGTAATGTTTTCTACTTATGAAAAGAACTAATTTAACAGGAACTGATGCTTTCGCGTATTCAGAACCGAGTTTATCCCTTAATCGAACCCTCATATTGTCACTTATAAAAAGGCGCGCATTGCGTTAAAATAATAAACCTATTTTTAAGAAATATAGTTTCTTGACTCAGTTGAAAAGTATTTTGACTTGGAACTTTTAACAAAAAGAGGTTCATGCGAACCGGACTTTAAACCCATAAACGCGTCCGAAAATAGTTTTAAAATCGTTTTTCTAAAGTATTAAAAACTCCTACTTAACTGGACAAAGCGCTTTCGCTTCCTTTGAACAGTTAATACTAACCAAGTTTAACCAAAGGTTGGACGGCTTTCGATCTTACCCAACAGAAATAAAGTACAGAAAACTTGTGTTAAAAATCAGAATAACCCCTAAGCATTTCTATCGACACATTGTATGGAATATTACGTTAACTATGATCCTTACATTCTAACCTTTAAGATTTAGCCGGACATGGAAATGTAACTAGACATGTTGAAATAGATCATGTTAAAGTAAATTCTTAAAAAGGTTTTGAAAGTAAAGCGAGTGCGAGAAAATAAAGAAAGTAAAGCGAGTGCGAGAAAATAAAGAAAGTAAAAGCGAGTGCGAGAAAATAAAGAAAGTAAAAGCGGGTGCGAGAAAATAAAGAAAGTAAAGCGAGTGCGAGAAATAAAGAAAGTAAAAGCGAAACTTGTAAATGAAACCTGCTCTAAATCGGAGGCTTTAAATCTGGTACAACTGGAAATAAATGACTGGAAATGAAAATGGCGGCAGGATCAACTTCTACCAGAGTGCTCCAAACTCGATTACAGACTCGATCGAACAGTGTGATAACTCCCCGATGTGAGAAGTTTATCACTTTACAATACTGAGATATATACTTGAGTTCTGAAACTAAGCTTGGATGAAGAAAAATGATTCAGAACTCGTCTATTTATAGCCTAGGAAATTAACATGGAAGGACAAAAGTGCCCCCCAACTTCTTTTGGGAGGGAAATCAGATGACAAAGGTGGCGCCCGCCACCCCTTCATGGCGCCCGCCATGTGAACCAAGGGAGAAAGATGAGGAGATCGTGGCAGTTGACAGCAGTTGACTCTTATCCAAGTCATGGCCTATCCTATGGCACCCGCCATGGTGGATGCCGTGTGTACAATTTCCTCAAAAACTGTTTTTCTTGCTCGTTTTTCTTCATTTCTTCACAAGGAGCTCTGGAAATACGAAGAACCTGAAAACAAAAAAAAACACAAGCATAACACAAGAAAATAGCAATAAAATCCTAAGAAACATGTGCAATCCGAGCCGAATACGCAGTGTGATTCAGTGTTATCAACTCCCCAGCAGAGTCGCTAGCTGAAGCTAGCGGGATTATACCTGAGTGAATCGCACACTCAAAGATACAACAGAGTTGCCACCGAACTTTATTTAGTCCCAAAGGACATGGAAAATATTGATAAAACCCAAGGGGATGAGAAACGGGTACGGGGGTCGGTTATGCGAAAGGAAGGTACTAGCACCTTACACATCCGTCGTACTCGACGGGAACCATTTCGCTTTCTTCTAGGCTTGGATGGGTTATCTATCTAAAGGCTTCTAGATAAAAGAAGATGAGAGAGAGAAGAGTAAAGAAAGAAAGAAAGTGCTCGCGGTGGATTAGGTCCCTCGTGCCTACGTACCCTTATAGTGAAATGAGGAAATAAGAATTCCGTAGTTCGTGGAACCAGGGACAGAGAAGAATAAGGAAAGAAGGTGGAAGTGTGCTCGCCAAGATCATCACAATCTTGTGCCTACGTGTCTTACATTCGAATGAATGTAGAATCAGAGTGTATGTAGTTCGTGGAACCAAGACGGAAAAGGAAAAGGAAAGTGGTGTCAAAAACAAGAAAAAAAGAAGTAGAGAAAGATCCGTTGGGGATGCAAAAAGAATTAGTGTCAGAACCAAGAAAGAAGTGCAAAGGAAAGATAATAACTGTGTTGAGGATAAAGTGCAAAAATGGTGTCGAAACCAAGAAGATAAAGGAGCAGAAGAATAATAGGGGCTCCAGTGGAGAGTAAGAGAACAAAGTGCATGTGCTGGGGATTAGAGGGTAAGCTACCCTACTGGGAAACAAACAAAGGGATGGTGTCAAAACCAAGAGGATAAGGATTTGGTATGTTAACTAACTGTAAGTGGTTAACCGAAGAAAAAGAGATTAAAACTCTGTGGGGGAAAAAGGGTTTGGTGTCAACAGGAAGGCTGTGATAAACCAAAAGAAGGGAGTACTGAACCAAGAGAAGGTGTTTGACTCTGAAGGGATTCGGTATATTAACTGATAAACAGTGGTTAACCGAAGAAAGAAAATATTGCAAACATGCGGGGAGAAATGTTTTAACAGATAGACTGTGATCAACCAAGAGAACGGGTGTAGAAGCAAGCGAAGGTTGTGACCCAAAGGATGGGTGTGAGACCAAGCGAAGGTCGCAATCCAAAGGACGGGTGTGAACTAAGCAAAGGTTGTGACCCAAAGGAGTTCGGTACACTGACTGAACAAGCAGTATCTGACCGAAGAAAGGGTATTTGAACCAAAAGAAGGTTACTAACATAAGGGTGCGAGTATTCGAGCCAAGAGAAGGTTACTAACTCACAGGTTATTGGTTTTAACAGACGGACTGTGATTAACCAAAGAGAATGAGTGATTAACAAGAGAAGGTGATTAACTCAAAAGGAGCTCAGTATGTTAATAGACGGGTTGTGGTTAACTGAGAAATGGGTGATTAACCAAGAGAAGGTGATTAACCCAAGAGAAACTCAATATGTTAACATATATACTGTGGTTAACTGAGAAATGGGTGATTAACCACGAGAACGTGATTAACCCAAGAGAAACTTAGTATGTTAGCAGATAGACTGTGGTTAACTGAGAAATGGGTGATTAACCAAGAGAAGGTGATTAACCCAAGAGAAACTCAGTATGTTAACAGATAGACTGTGGTTAACTGAGAAGGAATGCAAATTGGTGTTTTAACTGACAAGAAGTGATTAACCAACAAAGGTAGAAGAATCAAGAGAAGGTTGCGAACTCCGCAAGAGTTTCAGTTTTTAACAGGAAGACTGTGTTTAACCGAAGAAAGAGTGCGAGTACAGAGGAAATAGAGAATTGGTTTTAATAGCACGACTATGATCAACCAAAGAATGAGTGATTACGACTCTCATGGGGAATCAACGAAATAAGTGATTAACCACAAGAAAAGGTAATTGAAACTCTCTTGAAGAGAACAAAAGAAAGGTATTGAAACAAGAGCAAGAGATTAATTCTCTGAAGATTGATTAATGATCGTGAACCAAGGGAATGATGATGGATATAAAGATAGATTGAAAGAGATAAGAGTGATCGGAGATCGGAGATCGACTCAGCTGGGGATAGAGATACGCTACCGTCTGGAGATAGAGGGGACTAAGCCAGGCCCAGCATCATTCGTCCCCTACCTGAAGTAGTCGGAATGAGAGTAGGAATTCTCCATTCTCATTCCTTCTCTAACACACAGGGTGTAGTGCAGAAGTTGAAACAAACAATGTAACAGCTCCATGTTGTACAGTGATCCAGTGTCACGCGAAAAACTCCGACTCCGCGGGAAAAAAAGAGAAAGAGAGTTCTAAAGGAAGCCTAAAGAGAAGCCCCAAAGGGATGATCAAACAATCGAAATGGAGTTTCGATTAATTAATCAAAAGGGAGGAAAATGTAATAATTTTCCAAATGAATTGAAAAATATTTAAAGCAAAAAGGGTGCATTATTGATTATACAAGATTAAGCTTATTCTTTGAAGAACAAACTTAATTCAAACATGAATGAAAGTGCAAAATAGTACCACATGTCGCTTAAGATGCATCACAAATCATGTCATTATGTGGATGAAATTATGCAAGAATGATCATGTTCATACAATTCCAAGAATGTGCACAATCATAAAATCAAAAGATCGAGCATCAGAAAATTCACAATCATGCTTCAAACAGAAATGAAACGATCCCTAAAACATCCATAAAAATCAATCATATTAATCCATGGAGGTTAGAGGAGGAAATATTGGCAAACATGCTTGAAAAAACTCAAAAAAAAGGCACTTTGTACAGTGTTAATCGATTACCACAAAGCAGGTAATCGGTTACTTGCTTGAAAAAGGCAAACCTAGTGAAAATTGCGCAGAGTAATCGGTTACCCTGATATGAGTAACCGATTACCACTTATCGCTCCTGGGATTTTCCGTCCTCGGTACAAACGCGAGAGTGGCGCGATAAAACAGACAGAGTCGCAAGTGACGTGTATTTATCCCAAGAGAGGGGAAAGGAAACACCGCGTAAACCTGAGATGGGAGGTGAATTGGTGGATAGACATAGTCATCGCAACCATAGTATGGGTTCGGGAGTCGGTTATACGCGGGGAAGGTATTAGCACCCCACGCATCCATCGTACTCGATGGGATCCACGCTTGTTGTCTTTTCAAAGGGTGTCGTCATCTTGGAGTTTCACTGCTACTGGAAGGACTGGAGGAACGGGAAAGGAAGAGAAAGGAGAAACGAGGGAGAAAAGAATGGAAGTGACTCGATTAGGACATCATCGTTTGTCCTAGGCCTACGTATTCCCTCGTGCAATGGGAAAGTCAGAGTCAACGTAGTTCGGACACGGACTAATGGGGGGAGGTTGCTCGCCAAGACATCGTTGTCTTGTGCCTACGTATCCTCAATCAGACTGGAGAGAGGAAATCAGAGCAGTCGTAGTTCGACCTAACAAGGTCGGTTAGTGTTTTTTATGAGCGACGTTAGATTCGCGTCCGGCAGTTAGGGTCGATGCCTGTTTGCGACGAGACGGAAGTTACGTGCTCTTTTCTGAAAATGGTTTGGACTTTGAATGATCCCGAGGGATGAAAAGAGTTTGCATTTGTTTTTTGTGTTTTTTAAGAAGAAGTGTTTTGAAGTTAGTTCGTAACTTGCATTGCACCGAAGTATATGATGTAGGAACGAATATATAGCACATTGTCCCAAGATGGGACATCCACCATACACTCTAGAAGGATGAGAGGAAACCCCTCATTCCTCATTTCCCACATACAAGGCTCATGCGCAATACATGTTATCTTTATTAAGTGTTTTAGATTGTTTAAGAGATGAGGAGAGAAGACTCAAGTTGTAAAGAAAATACTAAGGGGAAATCTATCCTAATGTTATCATGCAATGATGGCCCTAAGGTTGAGGTATAATGAGCTCTCTATGACTTTGGGGTCAATAGAGAGGCTTTTCCTTTGAAAGGAAAGGGGGAGATAATAATTTATAAACAAGAGTTAAGGGATTGAAAGTAAATGAACAGTACGAGTACGACAAAGATGATATTTCCAAAGTTTTGGAATCGGAAACATGTTATGAAAATTAGCAACAAAAGCTAATACATATAAACAACAAAAATGATATTGATCAAGTCAAGAAACCACAAACGGATATTTACATGCCAACTGAAAAGTTCTTACAGAAACCGGTTGGTGATTTTTCATAAAAAAGAGTTAGAGAACCGAGTATGAAAATAAAGCATGTTTTTTGTCTTTTTGAGTTTTTATATTATCTTTTAAACATCATTCATAATAAAACCAAACAAAAACTATAGGATATTACAATACTTTTTCCATAAAAATATTAACATGCTAATGAACTTGATAACAGCATAGATAAATGATCATGGCACTTTGAAAACGGAGAAATAAAAGAGGTGAATGTTACATAGTGGAGACAGTCCACTGCCTCTTCAATGACACGAATTCTGGAAAAATGAAGCCGAGCCTTCTCTTCAGAAAAGTTGCAAGAATAATTTGAGGGAGAAAATTGAGAGAGTATTCCGCCTTTGTGTGGGGTGAATCTGGTGTCAAATGAAAGAATGAGAGATCTTATTTATAGTGTGAATAAAGTGGGAGTGTTGATGTGGCAATCCATGTGACTTTTATGAGAATGATTCTTGGCCATTGATAAGTGAAGTGTAAGAATGCTTTTTGGCCATTGATAAATCCAAGTTGACAATCCATGTGACTTTTATGAGAATGATTCTTGGCCATTGATAAGTGAAGTGTAAGAATGCTTTTTGGCCATTGATAAATCCAAGTTGGCAATCCATGTGAAGTGTTTGTATTGTAGTGGTCCCCACTTACTATTTTTCCCTTTATGAAAAATAAAAGTAATAATAATAATGATAATAAAACTAAGAATAATAATAAAGTTTAGTAATAATAAAACTAATAATAATAAAACTAATAAAATTAATAATAATAATAATTAAAAAAAAAAGAAATAATAATAAATAAAACTAAAAATACTAAAAAGGATAATTGAAAAATTAACTTGAAATGGATATTAAGAAAAAGGACTAAAAGTGGACATGGACTAAATTGAAATTGAATATGGCGTTAAAAATTTGATGAATTGGATATTAAAAGAAATGGATAAAGGAAAAAATGGAAAAGAGAAATGGATATTTGGATAGAATTTGGATTCAAAAGTGGTTTATTCGTTGAATATGGATTGGATTAAGAAAAATGGTCTAAGAAAAGGTTATGGAAAATGGGTTTAATACGGATTACGGATTTGTACATGGACAAAGAAAAATGGTTTTAAAAAGTAGATAACCACACTACACCAATTCCAAACTTTTCACAACATCACAATGGCCCTCAACTTAACTTTCAATTCCAGCACCTTGAATAATCACCAATGACATCCATTAACGCATCACACTGAATAACAGGCAACTTTGACTTGAAAACAGATTGTTGAATCTCTGATCTTCTGGACTAAACCTCACATGAATCACTGCTTGATGACTTGATGAGTTCCATACACAAAAATTTGACCTTGAATACACATTGTCTGAGAAACAGCCAATGATACTGATAACTTGTGATTGAAGTAAGCTCTTGATGGTTTGACCAAGATAAAGTCAAACTTCCATCTGATCCTGACTATGACTGAATAAGCGACACCTTACTTGAAATCGAACGCCTCAACCTAGAACCAATGCTCTTGAGATATTGAGATGGATCCAAACCCTAATTCACAGCCTTCTCAATTAAGACCATGATGAAACCCTAATCACTTGAATGAAGATTCTCAATTAAGACTATGAGGAAACCCTAATCTCTCGAAGCAGATGGACAACGAGAACTCAAAACTCTGCCAAACTTGAATGATAGTATCTCAAGGCAAATAGGAAGCTTTGACTCAGAGAAACTCTTGATCCCATGCTAGAAAACAATGATATGCACAAATGATATTGCAAGAATGAAATGAAATATAAGCCAGCTAGTACTAAAAGTAAGAGGGAAAATTTTGAGGTATTACAGCTGCCCCTATTCAATCAACTGTGGACCTGAATGGATGAAACCAGCGGCTGTCAGAAATTCAAAGGTACATAGGGATTGAATACAAAAAATACCCAGAAAATTTGTGCTTTGAGGGAAAAAAGGAAAAAGTATTTGGTAAACAAAGAAGTTGTGGGGATGAGTTTGGATAAGTGAAATCTAAAGGTCGCCTGTCTGGAACGGCTAAAGTTGGAAACCTATAGGTTGTCTGTCTGGAATGGTAAATGGGCCTGTCCGGAACGGCTAAGTTTTAAGACTTAAAGGGTGCCTGTCTGGAACGGCTAAAGTTGAAAACCTATGGGTTACCTATCTGGAATGGTAAATGGGCTTGTCCGGAACGGCTAGGTCTAAAACTAAAAAGTGTGCCTGTCCGGAACGGCTAAAGTTGAAAACCTATGGGTTACCTGTCTGGAACGGTAAATGGGCCTGTCCGGAACGGCTAGGTCTAAAACTAAAAAGGGTGCCTGTCCGGAATGGCTAAAGTTGAAAACTTGTGGGTTACCTGTCTGGAACGGTAAATGGGCTTGTCCGGAACGGCTAGGTCTAAAACTAAAAGGGTGCCTGTCCGGAATGGCTGAAGTTGAAAACCTATGGGTTACCTGTCTGGAACGGTAAATGGGCATGTCCGGAACGGCTAAAGTTGAAAACCTATGGGTTACCTATCTGGAACGGTAAATGGGTCTGTCCGGAACGGCTAGGTCTAAAACTAAAAGGGTGTCTGTCCGGAACGGCTGAAGTTGAAAACCTATGGGTTACCTGTCTGGAACGGTAAATGGGCTTGTCCGACACGGCTAGGTCTAAAACTAAAAAGGTGCCTGTCCGGAACTGCTAAAGTTGAAAACCTATGGGTTACCTGTCTGGAACGGTAAATGGGCCTGTCCGGAACGGCTAGATCTAAAACTAAAAGGGTGCCTGTCCGGAACGGCTGAAGTTGAAAACCTATGGGTTACCTGTCTGGAACGGTAAATGGGCCTGTCCGGAACGCCTAGGTCTAAAACTAAAAGGGTGCCTGTCGGGAACGGCTAAAGTTAAAAACCTATGGGTTACCTGTCAGGAACGGTAAATGGGCATGTCCGGAACGGCTAGGTCTAAAACTAAAAGGGTGCCTGTCCGGAACGGCTGAAGTTGAAAACCTATGGGTTACCTGTCTGGAACGGTAAATGGGCCTGTCCGGAACGGCTAGGTCTAAAACTAAAAGGGTGTCTGTCCGGAACGGCTAAAGTTGAAAACCTATGGGTTACCTGTCTGGAACGGTAAATGGGCCTGTCCGGAACGACTAGGTCTAAAACTAAAAGGGTGCCTGTCCGGGACGGCTAAAGTTGAAAACCTATGGGTTACCTGTCTGGAACGGTAAATGGGCCTGTCCGGAACGGCTAGGTTTAAAACTCAAAAGGGTGCCTGTCTGGAACGGCTAAAGGAAATTTATTGGAAATGACTCTGGAGACGTACGGTTGAAAGGTATGATCAAAATGATCTACAAACTGAGGAATAGGACTATGTGGGGACTAAAGTGGTGAAACCCTTGTACTCCTTTGAAATGTCTGTTGGGGAATGAGCGAGGCATTCTCTTTGGCTTTGTTAATGTGATAGAAGGGTAGTTTTGGGCTCTCGCATGAGGTAGAAAAACTGGCTTATGCTGTATGCATATGTTTGAATTTTCCATGGCGTAATGCTCCATCTTGGATGGAAATGCTACGCGTTTTTTGAGGATGCAATGATTACTACATGCAAAATGCAATGAGGTTCCTTAGCAAAATAAATGTTGAGGAAAGAGAGATAACTCCGTTGGGGATAACAATCTAGATTGACTTCGTGGCCGCAAACCATACTGGGGAAGACAAATTGATCTGATCTCTTGATCTGGGCTCTGACACGACAAACCTGCCGAGGTTGTTGTAGGAAATGATAACTTTTCTGGGGAGGCATCATTTGAACCAGTCTGCTTGGGGAATAACTATAACCATAGAACTCCGCTGGGGAAATGATAAATCTTCTGGCCTGGCTGCTGGAAAATTTGAGATCAGACAAACTCTTGTTGAGGAAGGTAATACCTGCTGAGAGACGGAGATAAACCATGTTCCTGCTGGGGATGACATCCATTGATGGGCTGACCAGCGACATTAACACCTGCAAACAAAAGGGTGAGCGTACATGCCCCAGGGTATCCTGGGTTTGAATTTATCATCCAAGAACACCTGGCCTTCAAAGCAATTTTAATTGTTTTCTTTTGCGCGCATGTCATTGTAAAACCTTGATGTTTTCAAATGCAATGTTTATCAAAAACTCGGATGTTTTTTGCAATCAAAACAAACTGTAAAAGAAAACACAAGAAATGGAAATTCTAAATGAAGAAAATTTTATTGATTGAAAAGTCCGAAGATAGGCGTTTACATCAAGAGGTAATTCCTAGAAACAGTTAATTGCTTAAACGAGAAAAGAAACTATCCTAATGGCAATGTGAAAAATGGACATCCATTGCGTTTCAATCCTGCTATGGTTCATATGTCTTCAAGACTCTCCAAATGCTTTGCTTTCCGAGGGGGATGATTGGAACGATTCCTATCCTTCAGAGTGCCTCTTGTTGAAGCAGGACGGGATACAGGTTACTCAAATCGTAGCCTTTTGCTAAATCCTTCTTTTGCCTAGATCGCCCTTTGCGGGTTTATTTATACGAAGTATTTTTTGACTGCGTCTGAGTTCACTGGCGACTGAAAATCTTCACCATCCATAGTTGTAAGCATCAAGGCTCCGCCAGAGAAAACCTTCCTGACAACATATGGACCTTCATAATTCGGAGTCCACTTGCCCCTGTGATCTGTATTAGGAGGAAGAATTCTCTTCAATACTAAGTCACCCGTTTGATAGGTCCGAGGACGCACTTTCTGATCAAATGCTCATTTCATCCTTCTTTGATACAGTTGCCCATGGCATACTGCTGCCAATCTCCTCTCTTCTATGAGACTCAAGTCGTTGAACCCTGTTCAAACCCATTCAGCCTCATCAAGCTTAGCATCCATGATGACCCTCAGAGAAGGAATCTCGACTTCAACCGGTAGGACTGCCTCCATGCCGTACACAAGTGAAAACGGGGTTGTCCCAGTAGACGTACGTACTGAGGTACGGTACCCATGCAATGCGAAAGGCAACATCTCATGCCAATCCTTGTATGTTACAACCATATTTTGCACAATCTTCTTGATGTTTTTATTGGCCGCCTCGACGGCACCATTCATTTTTGTGCGGTACGGAGAAGAATTACGATGTTCAATCTTGAAGCTCTGGCACAGCTCCTGTATCATCTTATTATTAAGATTAGAACCATTATCAGTGATGATCCTTTCGGGTACCCCATAGCGACAGATAATCTCTTTCTTGATAAATCGGGCAACCACCTGCTTTGTGACATTTGCAAATGAAGCAGCTTCCACCCACTTGGTGAAGTAACCAATGGCTACCAGAATAAAATGATGTCCGTTAGAGGCGGTGGGCTCAATCTTCCCAATCATATCGATGCCCCACATGGCAAAGGGCCAAGGAGAGCTCAACACGTTTAAAGGATTTGGTGGCACATGCACTTTATCAGCATAAATTTGGCACTTATGGCATTTTCGAGCATATTTGAAACAATTAGCCTCCATGGTCATCCAGTAATAACCAGCTCGTAATAATTTCTTCGCCATGGCGTGTCCACCAGCATGGGTACCAAAAGAACCTTCGTGCACCTCTTGCATTAACATGTCTGCTTCGTGTCTATCCACGCATCTGAGCAAGACCATGTCAAAATTTCTTTTGTATAACACACCATCTTCATTCAAGAAGAAACTGCCCGCCAATCTTCTCAAAGTCTTCTTGTCTTTATTAGATGCCCTAGTCGGATACTCTTGACTTTCCAAGAAATGCTTGATATCATGATACCAAGGTCTATCGTCGGTCACTATGTCGGCTGTAAATACATGGGCAGGTCTATCAAGTCGCATCACATCAATCTTGGGTATATAATTCCACCAGTTCACTTGAATCATCGAAGATAACGTTGCCAAAGCGTCTGCCATTTGATTCTCATCCCAAGGTACATGATACAATTTTACTGTTTTGAAGAAAGTCAAAAGTCTTCTTGCATAATCTCTGTAAGGAACCAAGTTGGATTGATGGGTGTGCCAATCTCCATTGATCTGGTTGATCACTAGAGTAGAATCTCCAAATACATCAAGAGTCTTGATCCTTAAATCAATGGCCTCCTCTATACCCATAATGCAAGCTTCATACTCAGCTTCGTTGTTGGTGACATCAAAAGTTAGTCTGGCAGTGAAAGGTATATGAGATCCATTCGGAGTTATGAGAACTGCCCCAACACCACTACCATTCATATTAACAGCCCCATCAAACATCAGCTCCCACTAGTCATCAGGATTTGGCCCTTCATCGACCGACGGCTCTTCACAATCTTTCATTTTCAGATGCATGATCTCTTCATCAGGGAATTCAAACTCCATTGGCTGATAATCGTTTATTGACTGCTCTGCGAGATAGTTGGACAGAACACTACCCTTGATGGCTTTTTGGGAAGTGTATTGTATATCATATTCTGTCAACACCATCTGCCAACGGGCAACCCTTCCGGTGAGTGCTGGCTTTTCAAAAATGTACTTGACTGGATCCATCTTTGATATCAGTAAAGTTGTGTGAGTCAGCATATATTGTCTCAAACGCTTAGGAGCCCATGCAAGTGCACAACACGTCTTCTCAAGCATTGAGTATCTAGATTCGCATTCTGTAAATTTCTTGCTCAGGTAGTATACAGCATGTTCTTTCCTACCTGTCTCATCATGTTGACCGAGAACACAACCCATTGAGTTTTTCCGTACCGATAGATACATTATCAGTGGTCTCCCCGAAACTGGAGGCATAAGAATCAGAGGCTTCTGCAAGTATTCTTTTATTTTATCAAATGCTTTTTGACAATCGCTATTCCACCGAATTGATTGATCTTTTCTCAACAATTTGAACATTGGTTCGCAAGTGGCTGTAAGATGAGAGATGAATTTAGCAATGTAGTTCAACCTCCCTAAGAAGCCCCGAACCTCTTTTTCTATTCTTGACTCATGCATTTCTTGTATGGCTTTTATCTTTGCTGGGTCAACCTCGATTCCCCTTTCACTGACAATAAAGCCCAACAGCTTACCAGATCTCACCCCAAAAGTACACTTGTTTGGGTTCAGCATCAGCTTGAAGTGTCTCAATCGTTCAAAGAGCTTCTTCAGATTCACCAAGTGTTCCTCTTCAGTCTGCGACTTAGCAATCATGTCATCAACATAAACCTCAATCTCTTTGTGAATCATGTCATGAAATAATGTCACCATAGCACGCTGATAAGTTGCTCCAGCGTTCTTCAACCCAAAAGGCATTACCTTGTAACAGAACGTACCTCATGGGGTGATAAATGTTGTTTTCTCCATGTCTTTCGGTGCCATCTTAATCTGATTATAACCTGAAAAACCATCCATGAAGGAAAATACTGAGAATTGAGTCGTATTATCTACCAACACATCAATGTGAGGTAATGGAAAATCATCTTTCGGACTTGCTCGATTCAAATCGCGGTAATCAACACACATCCGGACCTTACCATCTTTCTTAGGTACCGGGACAATATTCGCAACCCATGGTGGGTAGTTGGTGACGGCCAAGAAGCCTGCGTCTAACTGTTTTTGTACTTCCTCTTTGATCTTGATGGACATTTCTGGCTTTGTTCTTCTGAGCTTCTGTTTGACGGGCGAGCAACCTTCTTTGAGAGGCAACCTATGCACAACAATATCGGTGTCCAACCCTGGCATATCTTGATAGGACCAGGAGAAAATATCAACATATTAACGTAACATCTCAATCAGCCCTCTCTTTACATTCTTTTCCAGGTTCGCCCCTATCTTGACTTCTTTCTTTACCTCCTCGGTACCCAGGTTGATAACTTCTAAAGACTCTTGGTGAGGTTGAATAGTCCTTTCCTCCTGCTTCAATAATCTGGCCAATTCTTCGGGAAGTTCACAATCTTCCTCACTTTCCTCTTCGGCTTGGTAGATTGGATTATCAAAGTCATATCGAGCCATAGCAAAACCGTTATCAATAGAATCCGGAGGATTGTTTCTGCGTGAATGATGGTTCATGCTTTATTTTAGAAAGAGCTTTTTGAAAAGAAAGAAAATAAACTATGGAGAAAAAACATTTCCATTTTATTTGAAAAATGAAAAAGAAAGACAGGGAACACAATTTTTGAATACGGATACGTCCTTTTATTGATAAAACTTGCATATGAAAAACAAATGTGGCCCTACAATGAAATCACTAGGCCTTGGGCAGAGCCTAGGATCTTACATGCAGTATGAAAAAAACAAAGAAAATTACTCTTTCAGTAGAGTGACTTGGATGAGGTCTTCAGAGGAACAATTGTTCAGCTTCTGCCTCGGGGCACATGGGCGCACCCAATTGTCCATATCAAAATTGTTGTCCCCCTCGTCTTCAGTTGTAGCAAAGACTTGACCAGGGATGATGATTCCCCCGCTGGAGAAAAAGACAGGTCCCTGCTGCTCTTAACCTTTTGGCAGAGGAGTTCGAGGGGGCTCATAACCGATTCCGCACTTATCTTCCTTGAAAGGCAACTCAATTACCTGTCCCCAACCTTCAACACGGCCTGACTGTACTACATCAAAAACCTGCTCATAAGAAGTCATAGAAGTCCTTGCTCCTTTTCCACTGGAGGGAGGGTCATTTTCAATATTCACTGTTTCGAATGCCTGACAAAGGGTTTCATGAATCTCACCATCCATTTCCACATATTTGAACGATGACAGATGGCTGACAAATATATCCTCCTCTCCACATACTGTGACAACCTGACAATCCACGACAAATTTTATCTTCTGATGGAGTGTTGACGAAACAGCCCCCGCAGCATGTATCCATGGGTGCCCTAGCAAGCAGCTATAGGCGGGTTGGATATCCATCACATAGAAAACCGTGTTAAACACCTGGGGTCCGATCTTCACAAGCAGCTCTATCTCCCCGAAAATAGATCTTTTGGAGCCGTCGAAGGCGCGTACAACTAAATCACATGGTCGGAGTACAACCCATTCAACATTCAATTTTGCCAGAGCTTTCTTCGGCAGTACATTCAAAGAAGAACCTGTATCTACCAATACGTGGGATAAGACTGCACCCTTGCATTCTATGGAGATATGGAGAGCTTTGTTATGACTTCTTCCTTCCGGCGTCAAATCAAAATCAGTGAACCCCAACCCGTTGCTGGCATTGACATGAGCGATAACACCCTCGAGTTGATTCACTGATATCTCTTGTGGAACATACGCCATATTTAATATCTTCAGCAAAACATTACGATGTGCCTCAGAACATAACAGTAGTGACAAGATAGAAATCTTGGAAGGAGTTTGGTGCAGGTGATCCACTATCTTGTAATCGCTCTTTCGGATAATCCTCATGAACTCTTCAACGTCTTTTTCAAAGGAATTATCAGGCTTTGTCCTTTGCACGGGCTCTTCATTTACTACCTGCTTGCCCTTATCTTTCGCCAAAGCTTCAGCCTCATTGTTTCGGAGCGTCTGGGGAGCAAAGAGCCTTCCACTACGGGTAAAACCACCCATTCCTCCTACATTCCCTACGCTTGAACCAATTTCCTTGGGAACCTCCACTTCCTGCTTCTGCCCCTGATAATAAACATCAGCTCCATAATGCCATGGGATCGCTTTTGCACTTTCGTACGACATAGGTCCTGGAATAGTTATAGTCACAGGGGCTTCCTGTTCAGGTGCAGGGATCTGCATAGGTGCTGGCACAGGAATCTCCACTGGAGTGAAGTAGATAGTGACCATTGAAACTGTATCATCCTTTTTCCCCATCTGATCAAATTGTAAACGACCCTCGTCTATCATCATCTGAAGGTACTTCCTTAATTCATCACAACCATTCACGACAATCAAACATTTTGAACAATTTTTCGGACAACCTGGGAACACGTCTCCCTTCAACAAACGCCCTTTCACCAATGCCAAAGGCGTTCTGACTTGACTAACATCTGTTACCGAGTTCAGGCCTTTGTCTTCTTCTATTGCGTTGACCTTTGGTCCGCCATGCGGGGGCATGGGGTTTTGAATTACATTCGGATTAGGAGCGAAGTTGATGGCTTTGGAATCAATCAGGTCCTGAACTACGTGCTTAAAAGCTTTGCAGTTCTCTATATGGTGACCGGGTGCACCCGAATGGAATTCACACTTCTCATTTGCCTCATAGCCGTAAGGCAGTCTCCCTGCTGGTGGTGCTAGCGTCCTAAACTGTACCATCTTTAATCAGAGCAAATTCTGCAACATCTGTGCATACGTCATAGGTAAAGTGTCAAAGTGGCTATCATTCATTCTCTGCCTCGGTTGGTATTGTCTTTGAGATTGTAACTGAGATCCGGCAGCTGGACTGAAATAGTCACAGCTGCTGCTTGATGGTACGAGCCTTGCCATCCTTCACCTCTGCCCCCTGTCCATAGGCAACACTAGTTTCACCCTCACGCTTCTTCGAGCTACTCCCAAAAAACCTCTTCACATTAGAAGAGCCTGCCCCACTTCCATCTTGAATTTTCCCTAACTCCAACAAATTCTCGATTCTCTCGCCAACAATTACAATGTCGGAGAAACCGGTGGATGGACACCCAGCCAAACGCTCCACATATGGGCCTTGTAAAGTATTCATAAACACATCAGCCATTTCTCTTTCCATCAGCGGAGGTTGTACTCGGGCTGCTAGTTCGCGCCACCTCTGGGCGTACTGTTTAAAACCTTCCTTCGGCTCCTGCGTCATATTCTGCAACTGAGTACGAGTGCGGGCCATGTCAATGTTGTACTGATACTGTTTCAAGAAAGCATCTTCCAAGTCCCTCCAGTTCCTGATATAAGCTCTTTCTAGCTTCATGTACCATTCTAGTGATGCTCCGGACAGGTTGTCCTGAAAGAAGTACATCCACAACTTTTCATCGTCTGAATACGCAGAAATCTTCCTGTAATACGCCTGAATGTGGGTCTTGGGACAGGTATTGCCATTATACTTGTCAAAGGTTGGAGGTTTAAACTTTGGAGGAATCCTCACCCCTTGCACCAGTCCCATGTCTGCAACATCAATTCCCATGGAGTTTTGACATTCCATGGCTCTTACTTTCTCAGCCAATTCTTCATACCTTCTGTCGTCATTACGAGCCCCCATGTCGGCATTCAGCAGAGAGAACTGATCATCTTGTTGGTCTCTTACTTGCTGGTGATTAATACGGCCAACGCCAACAGGAATCCTGCCATGGAGAACCCCGTCTTCATCTATCTTCATTACCAAGGGTTGGACCAGAGTCTTCAGCTGCTCTTGCCCCTGGACGACACCTTGCATCATCTCCATAAATTGATTCATGCGGACTTGCATGGCTACCATCTCTGCTTGCATCTGTCCCATAACTCTCTGTCGGTTCGGCTTAGTAGGATAACGATGAATCTGTCGGTCAGCAATCCTTCCTATCCAAATAAAGGTTAGAAAAAACCTGGGGACGAGTACCTGTTATGCAAAAATGATTATGATTATGCAAATGCAAATGCAAACATGTTTGTATATTCATAGGGCGATCCTCCCCTTGATTCCAGTTTAACAGAACGAGATTTTTAGAAAATTTCAGCAACTGGAATCAAAGGTAAGATACAAACCCTAAAAATTTCAAACATGCTGGAATGCGAGAAATGATGCAAATGTAAACATGGGATCAAGGTATCAAGCTGCTCTGATAATCTGTTGTATTTTTAGTTGAACAGGGCCAGAACATCGGACTAGAGAACCAGATCAGTAACTGTATAATGATGAGAAATTCAGAGGACCAGGTAGGTTGAAGGCTAAAGTCACCTGCAAACCTATAAATACCCATCCCTTCTCACTTGTGTGTTCTATAAAAAGGTTCTCCTATGTAAGTTCTCAGCATTGGGTCCTCGGATCGACAAGTGTAATGGGTTTGCCATTGCTGGTCTGCCATTATCACATGTCGGGAGGAGAGGCGTTGCTGAGTCCTCGAAGAAATGGTTGCCAGAGTCGACAGCTCTCTAGATCAACACCATGAAATGCGCAAGACACGCACGTCAGAACATCTCCCAAGATAACCTCGTCTGTATGTGAATTTCGTGAACACCAAATGTATCAAGATGACACGTATGTCCCACTACTTTCCACTCTAGTCCTAAGTGTATACTCAAGCCTATGTACTGGGCTATCTCTTGTGAATTCAACCCAACCATCAACACAACAGCAACAGAGCAGCAAGATAACAGTGATGCAAATGCAGTATATAACAAAATAAAACATAACAATGAACACCTAATAAACAGACAAGCGCTAGGATTGACTCGCTTTAGATTATAATTCCCCAGCAGAGTCGCCAGCTGTCGCTCCCGGGATTTTCTGTCCTCGATACAAACGCGAGAGTGGCGCGATAAAACAGACAGAGTCGCCAGCGACGTGTAATTATCCCAAGAGAGGGGAAAGGAAACACCGCGTAAACCTGAGATGGGAGGTGAATTGGTGGATAGACATAGTCATCGCAACCATAGTATGGGTTCGGGAGTCGGTTATACGCGGGGAAGGTATGAGCACCCCACGCATCCATCGTACTCGATGGGATCCACGCTTGTTGTCTGTTCAAAGGGGGTCATCATCTTGGAGTTTCACTACTACTGGAAGGACTGGAGGAACGGGAAAGGAAGAGAAAGGAGAAACGAGGGAGAAAAGAAAGGAAGTGACTCGATTAGGACATCATCGTTTGTCCTAGGCCTACGTATTCCCTCGTGCAATGGGAAAGTCAGAGTCAACGTAGTTCGGACACGGACTAATGGGGGGAGGTTGCTCGCCAAGACATCGTCGTCTTGTGCCTACGTATCCTCAATCAGAATGGAGAGAGGAAATCAGAGCAGTCGTAGTTCGACCTAACAAGGTCAGTTAGTGTTTTTTATGAGCGACGTTAGATTCGCGTCCGGCAGTTAGGGTCGATGCCTGTTTGCGACGAGACGGAAGTTACGTGCTCTTTTCTGAAAATGGTTTGGACTTTGAATGATCCCGAGGGATGAAAAGAGTTTGCATTTGTTTTTTGTGTTTTTTAAGAAGAAATGTTTTGAAGTTAGTTCGTAACTTGCATTGCACCGAAGTCTATGACGTAGGAACGAATGTATAGCACATTGTCCCAAGATGGGACATCCACCATACACTCTAGAAGGATGAGAGGAAACCCCTCATTCCTCATTTCCCACATACAAGGCTCATGTGCAATACATGTTATCTTTATTAAGTGTTTTAGATTGTTTAAGAGATGAGGAGAGAAGACTCAAGTTGTAAAGAAAATACTAAGGGGAAATCTATCCTAATGTTATCATGCAATGATGGCCCTAAGGTTGAGGTATAATGAGCTCTCTATGACTTTGGGGTCAATAGAGAGGCTTTTCCTTTGAAAGGAAAGGGGGAGATAATAATTTATAAACAAAAGTTAATGGATTGAAAGTAAATGAACAGTACGAGTACGACAAAGATGATATTTCAAAAGTTTTGGAATCGGAAACATGTTATGAAAATTAGCAACAAAAGCTAATACATATAAACAACAAAAATGATATTGTTCAAGTCAAGAAACCACAAACGAATATTTACATGCCAACTGAAAAGTTCTTACAGAAACCGGTCGGTGATTTTTCATAAAAGAGTTAGAGAACCGAGTATGAAAATAAAGCATGTTTTTTGTCTTTTTGAATTTTTATATTATCTTTTAAACATCATTCATAATAAAATCAAACAAAAACTATAGGATATTACAATACTTTTTCCAGAAAAATATTAACATGCTAATGAACTTGATAACATCATAGATAAATGATCATGGCACTTTGAAAACGGAGAAAAAAAAGAGGTGAATGTTACCTAGTGGAGACGATCCACTGCCTCTTCAATGACACGAATTCTGGAAAAATGAAGCCGAGCCTTCTCTCCAGAAAATTTGCAAGAATAATTTGAGGGAGAAAATTGAGAGAGTATTCCGCCTTGGGAAAGCGATTGATACGCATGTGGAAAGTTTGATGAGAACATTAAGATTGGGGTGGCAAAGACGGGTAACACTTGTAGGGAGTGAATCCCGACCAAGCTAACTTGGTAGCCCACCGAATCAGTTGAGGTACCCGTACGAAAGTATCGATGTTGAACGACCGATTGTCGTGAAAGCATTATCTTTCCTAGTTTGGTACCTGTGACCCTGAGGATTTAGTAGACATTAACCATATGACCATTTGGTAGTGCGGTGACTATCGGGAATAGTTGATACATGATACTACACTCAAATGAGATTCATCTTAGGATATTACAGCTCGCTCGAGTGAATTAGCTTGCTGTTGATATCCCTAGGAGGGGTCAATGACTTTGGGAACCTTAGAACCCGTTCTACAGGTACAAAAATTAACCAAAATAGTACAACCTTTGGGGATGGGTAGAACCATGACTTCATGCTCGTGACATTGAACCCTTGAACCCATGTTTTCAAATGTTTTTGTGTGCTGCATTCATGCATTCATCTAAAAAACTCTTTTTTAAGAAGGAAAAAAATCTTTTTTCAAAATAAACTAAAACAATAATTGCAAATATCAGAGGTTGCGTTATGGATTTCGGAAGAAGAAAGACGCACAAGTACACCTTCAAGGCTCCGAAATTAGAAGACTTAACGAAATTGCCAAGGATGATTACGAATCCTGAGGCTTTAAGAGCTAAGCACGGAGGACTGTTGTCTCTGTTAACAATCCATGTAGTTGAGGGATTCCTGTTTACGTTAATTCAGTTCTACGAACCGGTTTATCATTGCTTCACATTCCCGAATTACCAACTGGCACCAACGCTAGAAGAGTACTCCCACCTGATTAATTTACCTATTAGTGATCAAGCTCTATTTTCTATACTGGAAGAAATTCCAAAGAATCAGGTCATTGCAAGAGCAATCTCTTTGGACGAGTCAGAAGTTAGGACTCACATGACCTCCAAAGAAGGAATCCAGGGTTTACCAGATAAGTTCCTGATGGAGAAAGCTCTGTACTTTGCTAGTATAGGAAACATAACGGCCTTCGAGGATGTCTTTGTTCTGCTCACATATGGGTTATTCCTTTTTCCCAACATCGACAACTTTGTCGATTCCAATGCAGTTAAGATATTTTTGATAGGAAACCCCATACCAACCTTGCTCGCAAATGGTTATCATTCTGTACACTTAAGGAATTTGTACAGCGGAGGAATGATCACATGCTGTGTACCCTTACTCTACAAATGGTTCATTTCCCATTTACTCAAGTCTGCTGCTTTTTGGGATCACAAGAGTACTCTACGTTGGTCACAAAGGATTATGTTCCTTACCAACTCTGACACAGATTGGTACAATAGGATTGACGAAGGGATAGAGATCATCGACAGATGTGGAAATTTCCTCAACGTACCCCTAATTGGAACTAAAGGAGGAATCAATTATCATCCAATTTTAGCTCGCCGTCAACTCGGATACCCGATGAAGAGTATCCCACATAATGTTCATCTGGAAGGTATTTTCTTCAAGGAAGGTGAAAATGACAGGGCACTAAAGAAGTAAATAGTGCATGCCTGGCAACATATTCACAAGAAAGGAAGAGAGTCTCTGGGAAGACCAAACTGTACCTCCATGGAGCCTTATCTCCACTGGGTGCAAACTATAGCCCTCAAGCTGAGGATGCCTTACCCTCGCCAAGAAGTTTTTCCGTTAAAGGAATCTGTCCTTTATTTCATGTCTGATGCGGACAAACTCCAGGTAGCTCTCAACAAAGTTCAACATGAGAAGAGCTCTTGGAGGAATAAATACCAAAACCTTAATTTGGAATGTACCAAGATTCAGGGACTGTTAAAAGAGAAGGATGCTCTGATTAAGATATTAGAACATCATGTTATAAAGAGTCGAGAAGATTGAAGAAATTTACTCGCTCCTTTCACTTGGCAAAGGACTGACAACCTGACAACGGCTGTAAAGCCCCGATCAAAGAAAAGGAAAATACAGGAACCGACATCTGAGCTCTCTTCAGAAAGAACTCTGGATCCATGAGTTTAGACTTTTCCTTGCAGCACTTTGTAAAATACTGTATTTTTTCCTTGTAAAATACCGTAATCTTTTGAATTCAATAAAAAGGGGTCTCCACCCTTCACTGTGTGATATTTGCAATCTATTTGTTGAAGTTTCCTATTGATTAAAACAAGAACTAAAAAAATATATAATTGCAAATCTGTCATACCCCAAAATTTGACCACCAAGATTTCCCATCATTGTGCTAATCATCATCACAATATGGATTGAGCCATCATGCCTCATCAATCTCCTCAAAGATGGTTGAGCATTCACTTCAATCAAAGATTAGGGTTTTGAGCCCTCTTAGAGCACTTAGACAAAGGATCAATCAAGAAATGACATGATTTTTAACTTGTCTAGCCTCTCAAACACCCACAAAGGATCAAGAGGACTCCCACATCAAGAATTAAACACAAAGTTGCAACATTCCAAGTGGATCAAGCCTCAAGATCGCCAGTGTCACCAAATTAGGGTTTTGGTCGACTGAGGCCTCCAGATGAAAATTTTCTTCTAGGCATAAGCCAACGCATCAATGTATCGTCCTATAAGCTCAAAAGGATCTCAAGAGCCCATCCACAATGGCAAAATCACCTTGAAGGTCCATCTATCAAAGAATCCGGAATCAGGGTTTTGACCTAATTCAACCCTTGAGTTAACTTGTGAAGTGAGGCAGGGCTTGAAGCTTCAAAATGAACTTCAAAGACCTCAAATACATCATATTAACATGATTACAAGATGTGATTAACTCAAAGAGCTCAAATCATAAGCCACAAGAATTTAAAACCATCTGATCACAAATTAGGGTTTTTGATGGAAAAAGTCAACCTTACCCTAGACTGTTGGCCTACCCTTGATCTCAAACCTTGGGGAGGGGTCCAAGACATTCCTAAATACCCTTGGAGGCCATTCATGAAGTTTAATTGGACCCAAGGATTGATTTCACAAAAGGATCACAAAGTCAAAATTTCATCTTATGAAAAAGTCAACTGTACAAAAATCCAAGTTTGACTTTTTGGATTTTTGGTCAAACAAGGTTCCTTAACCCTAAAACAATGTTAATATGTGATTTGAATCATCATTCATCAAGAAAAATCAAATAAAGTGAGTTAACTTGTAAAAGGGGTAACCATAAAAAAACTTAGATTTTTTCTAAGTTATGGAACAAAGTGGCTAGGGTACCAACTTTGGAAGGCCATATCTCCCAAACCCTAAGGCCGTTTTCTCCCATTCAAAGCTCAGATTGAATTTCATGTCACATACTTCAAATATGTAAATTAGACCTCATTCCAATTCATCATGGATTTTGAGTTATTGTTTGAGCAAAATGGCTGAAAACATGAAAATGACATTTTTCCAACACTTAGTGAACATCAAAGTTAAAGCCTGCCTTACTTTTTCCCAAATGTAGGGACATTTTTCACCCTGATCCAAGTCAAACCAGGTCTAAGGGTGAACAACAAAGTTAAATTATGCCATAAAGGCTTTCCAACAAGTACCAAATCATCTCCAAATTCAATTTGAGCAGGGAGATACAACCCTTGAAACATGGCATCATGGTCTGGTTTTTCCAAAGCAGAATTATGTACATTTTCTCTATTTGTTCAAATCTGATAGCTCCAAGCCTTATCATCAATTTGGGCACATCAGAGGATCAAATCCAAGGGGGATGATCTGATCTCCAAGCCTCCAAAGTCCAAGAATCTTCATTAGCCATAACAATCCTAAAAAGGCTAAAAAGATACCAAGACTCCAATTCTGTTTCCAAGCCTTTAATGGATACACCAAGGTGGCATGAACTGAGCCTATTCCAACTAAATTCAGTCAAGACTTATCTCTGAACCAAAGCTACAAAGCCTGTGCCCTAACCTCAAGTCAATGGCTAGAGGAGACTTGTGATTCCTTTTGCATAACATTGGCCAAAGGCCTGCTGCAGTTGCCATTCACTATTGCTTGCAAAACAAACTTGCTGCAGAACCAGCCTGTGCCCTAACCTCAAGTCAATGGCTAGAGGAAACTATAAATAGAGCTCATTTGTACTCAGTTTGAGTACACCAAAGCACTACAACACTTGTTTTCCTCAAAATCCCATTCTCTAGGCCAAAATGCCTTCTTTTGCAAGGTATTTCTGAGTTTTTGAGTTAGAGAGAAATTCCATCACAGCTCATGATCCAAACACCTCTAATATGTTGTATCTAATCTGTTCAAACTCTCATTTGTGACCTGAAACACCAAAATCACAAAGTCCACTTCCAAAACCTCAAAATTGGACATTTTTGCATTTTTCAAGCCATGTCTTGATTCAATCACTTTCAAAACCAGATAAAACCTCAAACACACTTCAAATATCATCCTTGAACTGTCTCAATTGGTTCCTGTTAGTTCTTGGATTGGCTGGAATTTTGGTAAAACAAAAGTTATTCATTGTTTGATGTCACTTGGGTGATGTCACAACATTGAGTCTTAACACTGGGCTGTGTTAAGAGTTTTGTTGGATGTCTGATGTCACAAGCGATGTTGTGACATTAGATCTCCAGAATTAATAACATCAGGTTTGTGATGTTGTTAGGGTTGGCGCTTTAGTTGGATTTGTGGAGAGCAAGTTGTCTCATTGGATGCGGATATCTTGGGATAGATATTCTCTGTTGCATAGGAGATCTGGTGCAGATTTGTAGGAGATTTAAAAGGTTGAAGATTTAAAAATATTTTGAGAGAGAAAATTTGTTTTGAAGATTCAGTTTTAAATAACAAATCATATCAGATATTGTAGCAGGTCCAAGCCCAAACCAAGAAGCTATATAATGCGCATCATTCCTGAAGATAAAGTGGCGAAGAAAGAGAGCTAAAGACTGAGAGTCGTTTGTGTCTTCGCATTTGTGTTGTAAACCATTCTAGTGTGAATTAGTGTTTTTGAGTTGTTCTTGATCAAAGCTGTGAAGCATAATCAAGTTGTGTTTTTCAAAGTGTGTGATCTTTGAATTGTATCACTGAAGTGATTTAGGGATTGAGTAGTGTTCTCATATCTAAGTGGTTTCTTAGGTAGAAAGTCACTAGTAGGAATTAAGATTAGGAGATTGTCAACTGGGTTGTTGAGTCTGTAATTTAATTCTACAAGTAGTGAAATTCATCCCTGGCTTGGTAGCCCCCAGACGTAGGTAGTTAGACTGAACTGGGTGAACAATTCAGTGTGTTCATATTTTGTTGCTATTATTACCTTGTTCATACAGCAGATTGCGATGTTGTGACATTGCACTTGACATCACACATCTGTACCAGAATTTCATTTGGTATCAGAGCAGGCATCCTGTCTGTCTCTGGGTGAGATCTAGGGAAGTTACTTTCTGGTGTAAAGATGGACAAAGAAGTTGGAGGATTTGTTAACAGACCCCCTATTTTGGACGGATCCAATTATGATTATTGGAAGCCAAGGATGATTACTTTCTTGAAATCCTTGGACAGTAGAGCATGGAAGGCCATTTTTAAAGAATGGAAAGCACCTGTTGTGTTTGAAAAAGATGAAGCTGGGAAAGATAAAGAGGGCACCTCAAAGTTGAAGCCTGAAGAAGAATGGACCAAGGAAGAAGATGAGCTTGCCCTTGGTTACTCTAAAGCCCTAAATGCTATCTTCAATGGATTCGATAAGAACATCTTCAGGTTGATCAACTCGTGTGAAGTTGCTAAGGAAGCATGAGATATTTTGAAGGCTACACATGAAGGAACATCCAGAGTTAAGATGTCAAGACTTCAGCTTCTAACATCAAAGTTTGAAAGTCTGAAGATGAAGGAAGATGAGACTATCCATGACTTCCACATGAGTATTCTTGAACTGTCCAATGCATCCAGTGCTCTTGGAGAAAAGATATCAGACGAAAAGCTTGTAAGGAAAATTCTTAGATCCCTTCCCAAGAGATATAAGATGAAGGTAACCGCTATTGAAGAAGCTCAGGATATCAGCAAACTGGGGGTGGATGAGTTAATTGGATCTCTTCAAACATTTTAGCTAGGGCTAAGTGAAGGGGAACCTGAAAAGAAGTCCAAGAGTATAGCTTTAGTTTCCAGTTCTGAAGAAGCCAAGAAAGGGAATGAGGATGATTCTCAGGAGGAGCTATCTCAGGCTGTTGCTTTGCTGGGAAAACAGTTCAACAAAGTTATGAGGAGGATAAATAGGAGTTATAATCCCAATGTCAAGAACATTACTTCTGACAATCAACAGATCAGGAGAACCAGGGAAGAAGTCTAAAGATGAAGAAAAGTCCAGTAATGACAAAGGGATACAATGCTATGAGTGTGAAGGGTATGGACATGTCAAGAAGGAATGACCTACTTTTCTAAAGAAGCAGAAAGGATTATCAGCTTCTTGGTCTGACAGTGAGAGTGAATCTGAAGAAAATTCAGCTAAACTTATTAGAGTTATGGTTGGGGTTTATGAGTGTGATGATGAGGTTACTTATGATGAACTTGATGTCACTCTTAAAGATCTTTTCATAAGAAGTGAACAAGTGAGTCTTAAAGGAGAACAACTGAAGAAAATCATAGTACAGTTAAAAGCTGAAAAGACTGAACTTTAATCTGAAGTCAGTATGCTTAACTGTAAACTGGACTCTATGACCAAAACTATCAGAATGTTGAACAATGGTACTGATGCCCTAGACAACATTCTTAGTATTGGAAAGATGGCTACAGACAAATGTGGTTTGGGATTCACCAATGATGCAGGTTCTATTGATGTCATCACCTCCAAACCTGTGATGTTAAAACAGATGTTAAAACATCATGACAGAACTCCAGCTAAGAAGAAATACAAGCACTGGAGATGCCATCATTGTGGATGTTTTGGACACATTAAGGCTTATTGTTATAAGCTTCATGGATATCCACAGAAGGCTCATCAGGCAGCTCCCAGACAGAACTGTCACAAAGGAAAACAGTTTACCAAGCCTAAGAAGCAATGGGTCCCTAAAGTTAAGGTTACCTGCCTGATAGCTCACACTTCTTTAAGGGTTTCTACTAAAGAAGATTGGTACTTTGACAATGGGTGTTCGAGGCACATGACTGGAGTTAAGAATCTGTTGGTAGATGTGAAGCTTCATTCTCCAGGCCATGTTACATTTGGTGATGGGGTCAAAGGAGAGATCAAGGGGATTGGTAAACTGAACTATGCTGGTGCTCCCAGACTGGATAATGTTCTTCTTGTTAAAGGACTGGCAGCAAATTTGATCAGCATAAGTCAACTTTGTGATCAAGGATTCAAAGTAGACTTTACAAAGTCTGAATGCATTGTCAAAGATGAGAAAGGAGAAGCCATTATGAAGGGAGTCAGGTCTAAGGACAATTGTTATCTTTGGGTACCACAAGACTCTAATTCTTCCACTTGTGCTTTTGCTAAAGAAGATGATGTCAAAATCTGGCATCAGAAGTTGGGACATCTTCACCTAAAGGGAATGAAGAGAATCATCTCCTTAGAAGCAGTCAGAGGAATTCCCAAACTTAATATTGAGGAAGGAAAGGTTTGTGGAGATTGTCAAAAAGGGAAGCAGACAAAGATGTCTCATCCGAAGCTTCAACATGACACCACCTCCAAGGTCTTGGAACTGCTTCATATGGACTTGATGGGACCTATGCAGGTTGAAAGTCTAGGAGGAAAGAAATATGCGTATGTAGTTGTGGATGACTATTCAAGGTACACTTGGGTGAGCTTCATCAGAGACAAATCAGAGGTGTTTGATGTTTTTAAAGATCTTTGTCAAAGACTCCAAAGAGAAAAGGAGAGTAATGTTATCAGGATAAGGAGTGACCATGGAAGAGAGTTTGAGAATAGCAAGTTTGAAGAATTTTGCTCTGCTGAAGGTATAAGTCATGAGTTTTCATCTCTTATTACTCCTCAGTAAAATGGAGTAGTTGAGAGGAAGAACAGAACTATCCAAGAGACTGCTAGAGCTATGATCCATGCCAAGAAACTTCCCTATCATTTCTGGGCTGAAGCCATGAATACTGCCTGCTACATTCACAACAGGGTCACCCTGAGAAGAGGCACTTCATCCACTCTATATGAACTATGGAAAGGAAGAAAACCTAATGTTAAATACTTTCATGTTTTTGGAAGTAGATGTTATATTCTGGCTGATAGAGAACAGAGAAGAAAATTGGATTCCAAAAGTGATGAAGGAATATTTTTGGGATACTCTACCAACAGTAGAGCATATAGGGTTTTCAACTCTAGAACGAAGGTGATGATGGAGTCCATCAATGTGGTGATTGATGACAATGACAAACAGGAAGATGATGATGTCCCAGATGATGTTGGAACATCAGTTGGTGAAGTTGCACCAGAAGCTGAAGACAGAAGTCCAACTCCTAGTGTTGCGTCTGCTGAGCCTGAATCTGAGCAACCTCATAAAGATCCTTCTATCAGAGTGCAGAAGGACCACCCAAAGGAGCTTATCATAGGTGATCCTAATTCTGGAGTGAGGACTAGGTCAAGAGAAGTTGTAGCAAGTTCATGTTTTGTTTCTAAAATTGAGCCAAAGAACGTCAAAGAAGCATTGACTGATGAGTTTTGGATAAATGCAATGCACGAAGAGCTGGAGCAATTCAAGAGAAATGAAGTATGGGATCTTGTACCACAGCCTGATGGAGTTAATGTGATTGGCACCAAGTGGATTTACAAGAATAAATCTGATGAATAAGGAGTGATCACCAGAAACAAGGCCAGATTGGTTGCTCAGGGTTACACTCAGGTTGAAGGAATTGATTATGATGAAACCTTTGCTCCTGTGGCAAGACTGGAATGTGTGAGATTTCTCTTAGGGGTGGCTTGTAATTTCAAATTCAAGCTTTTTCAGATGGATGTTAAAAGTGCCTTCTTGAATGGTTACTTAAATGAAGAGGTGTATGTTGATCAACCAAAAGGATTTATTGATCCAACATTTCCTGACCATGTGTACAAACTAAGGAAAGCTCTATATGGTTTGAAGCAAGCACCAAGAGCTTGGTATGAAAGACTTACTGAATTCCTGGTTGTGAATGGCTACAGAAAAGGAGGGGTTGACAAGACTTTGTTTGTTAAAGAGGAAGGAGGAAAACTGATGATAGCTCAAATCTATGTTGATGACATAGTATTTGGTGGGATGTCAGATGCAATGGTGAAACATTTTGTGGAACAGATGCAGTCTGAATTTGAAATGAGTCTTGTTGGTGAGCTGAACTATTTTCTTGGTCTACAAGTTAGACAGATGGAGGACTCCATATTCATATCTCAGAGCAAGTATGCAAAGAATATAGTAAAGAAGTTTGGTTTAGAGAATGCTAATCACAAGAAGACTCCTGCTCCTACTCATCTAAAATTATCCAAAGTTTAGATAGAAGCATGATTGGGAGTCTATTGTATCTCAGAGCTAGCAGACCGGATATTGCTTTTGCTGTTGGAGTTTGTACCAGGTATCAATCTGAACCTAAGGCTAGTCACTTAAATCAAGTGAAGAGGATCTTGAAATATGTAAATGGCACTAGTGACTATGGGATGCTGTATAGTCATGGCTCTGGGACTGAGTTAAGGGGATATTGTGATGCTGACTAGGCTGGGAGTGGTGATGATAGGAAAAGCACTTCAGGAGGTTGCTTCTTCTTAGGGAATAATCTGATATCCTGGTTCTGTAAAAAGCAGAATTGTGTGTCTTTTTCTACTGCTGAAGCTGAGTACATAGCAGCAGGGAGTAGTTGTTCTCAACTCGTGTGGATGAAGCAGATGTTAACTGAATACAATGTCAAGCAAGATGTCATGACATTAAACTGTGATAATTTGAGTGCTATCAATATCTCTAAGAATCCTATTCAACATAGCGGAACTAAGCATAATGATATAAGGCATCATTTTATAAGAGAATTGGTTGAGGACAAAGGTGTTGCATTGGAGCATGTAACTATAGAAAAACAGTTAGTTGATATCTTCACTAAAGCATTAGATGCAAACCAATTTGAAAGTTTGAGAAGTAAATTGGGAATTTGCATTTATGAAGATTAAATGTGCTAGGGAGTGTATTAAGCAGTTGTATTATTAGAAATCAATTTTATTCAACTGCTGGAGGCGTACAGGTTTGAAGTACATCTTTTGTTACAGATTATCCCAACCCCCTGCATCTAGAAAAGATTTCCAGTCTTCATCCCAATCTTCATCAGCAACTTGATGGTACACAGGAAGCTTTTTGCTGGGTTTCATGGTTGTTTCAGAGGTTCTGCCTATCTTTGTGGTTCCTGAAGTAGTTGCAGCTGCAGTCATTGTTTTGATCATCCTCTAAGGTGGATCTGAAGTCTTGTCCTTCTGCTTGAAATTCTTTGCTGCATCTTTGATGTTTGATTGGTTCATTCTTGGTTGCTGAGTGGTGCTGCTAGAAGAAAGAAAGGCTTGTGTTTATAATGGAAAACAAAGAGCATAGTTTGTATCGATTGAACAATCAATGTGTTGGAACTTGTTTTTTTGGAAGCATGATGTTTGACCATGTCCAATTATGGCTAAAAAAGGGGAGAGTTAGCCTAGCCTTTGTGTGTAGAGTGTGACCTATCTCAGTTCTGGTGAGGTGCAGATGTTGAGGGGGAGTGTGCATGTTGAACAGCTGTTTATACTGGTTCTGGTTTTGAGGGGGAGTTTTCCTTTTGTTGATAAGTGGTGTGCTGCTATGAGTTTTATACTAATTTTTTCCGCTGCTGAAGTCTCTGATGTTGCAGAGATTGTTTTAGCCAAAATTAGCCATAGGGGGAGATTGTTAGTTCTTGGATTGGCTGGAATTTTGGTAAAACAAAAGTTATTCATTGTTTGATGTCACTTGGGTGATGTCACAACATTGAGTCTTAACACTGGGTTGTGTTAAGAGTTTTGTTGGATGTCTGATGTCACAAGCGATGTTGTGATCTGCAGAATTAATAACATCAGGTTTGTGATGTTGTTAGGGTTGGCGTTTTAGCTGGATCTGTGGAGAGCAAGTTGTCTCATTGGATGCAGATATCTTGGGATAGATATTCTCTGTTGCATAGGAGATCTGGTGCAGATTTGTAGGAGATTTAAAAGGTTGAAGATTTAAAAAGATTTTGAGAGAGAAAATATGTTTTGAAGATTCAGTTTTAAATAACAAATCATATCAGATATTGTAGCAGGTCCAAGCCCAAACCAAGAAGCTATATAATGCGCATCATTCCTGAAGATAAAGTGGCGAAGAAAGAGAGCTAAAGACTGAGAGTCGTTTGTGTCTTCGCATTTGTGTTGTAAACCATTCTAGTGTGAATTGGTGTTTTTGAGTTGTTCTTGATCAAAGCTGTGAAGCAGAATCAAGTTGTGTTTTTCAAAGTGTGTGATCTTTGAATTGTATCACTGAAGTGATTTAGGGATTGAGTAGTGTTCTCATATCTAAGTGGTTTCTTAGGTAGAAAGTCATTAGTAGGAATTAAGATTAGGAGATTGTCAACTGGGTTGTTGAGTCTGTAATTTAATTCTACAAGTAGTGAAATTCATCCCGGGCTTGGTAGCCCCCAGACGTAGGTAGTTAGACCGAACTGGGTGAACAATTCAGTGTGTTCATATTCTATTGCTATTATTACCTTGTTCATACAGTAGATTGCGATGTTGTGACATTGCACTTGACATCACACATCTGTACCAGAATTTCAGTTCCCCTCATCTGGAACACCATTTGAGAGAGTTGCCATATTGGTCACTTTTGCCCCTTTTGCAAGAAAGAGCTCAAACTTGTTCCTCAGGATTCCAGCTGGTTCTGATAATTCTGAAAGCTTCTAAGGGATTAATTGAGAGTGTCCAAAGCATCAAATTACTTCTGGCATAAGAAACTTGGCAAATAGCACATAAAGCTCCAAGAGGTAAGTGCATGACAACTTGAACTCTTTGAATTATGCATTGCTTTAAAGTCCACTGATCATGAGCATCTCATACATGTTGTATATGTTGTGTTTGAACCAATTCATCATGTAATTCTTGCCTGTACCATGAGGTAGCATAGAAAATGCAAATTGTGGCCTATTTCAAAACCACTATCGGGTTTTAAAATGGGGACCTCATCTGAAAAAACTAAGGGCACCATTGGATTCCTTGTAAAATTCTAGGCAAGATAGACCTAAATTTTGTCCCAATCCATGGAGAAATGAGAGAGTTACAACCTTCACGTTTTTGGCCCAAGAACTTACCTTGCCTTGCCTTGCCTTAGCCATGCCTGAAAACTTGGTATCCCATATGTATTTATGGGGTGGTTTTGATACACGGATGTATCACCACCCCAGTGGTTACGCGCTCATGTGTTTGGTTTGGAGGTCTGGGGTTCGAATCCCCCTCGCCCCAGACCCTTTTTTTTTTATCACTTTTCCATTTTTTATATTTTTCATATTATTTTCTTAAATGATTTGAAAAATTAATTTCTCTCTCAATTTTAATTATTTTTTTATTGGTTCTTTTTTGCAAAAAATCACAAAAATGTTAAAATATTTTATTCCACAAAAAGAATCAAATTTATGTTATTTATTTAATATAGTTGATATTTTTGTAAATAAATTCATTTTTTTTTGTTTTTAAACATTTCAAAAATGAATTTTCATCTTGAAAATCAAAACCAAATGAGTTTTAATTCATCTAGTGATTAAAACATCATTTTTCAAACCTTAACCAAAAATCACAAGTTGTTTATTCAAACTTCTTTGGTGTTTTTATCATTTTAATTAATTTTCTTTGAATAATTACTTTAAAAAATGATGAAATTAGGGTTTCTTTGATTTTCACCCTAACAAATCTTTCTAAAACATCTTTAGGCCTCTAATAGAGTGTAAGACCCAATCCCTTTTTAACCAAAACCATTTTGGGCCTCAGACATTGTATAAGTCCCACTGCATTTTCAAAAATCTCGGCGCGATCGCCAGTTCAAAACCAAATCACCATGGGCCTCTCCCTGAGTTGTAAGCCCCATCACTTGTACAAAAATAAATTTTCAGGCCTCTGATAAAGTGTAAGACCCAATCCTTTGTAAATACAAACCATTTTGGGCCTCAGATGTTGTATAAGTCCCATTGTATTTTCAAAATCATGGCGCGGTCGTCGCCTTTTAAAACAAAGTCATTTGGGGCCTCCTCTCATGTTGTAAGTCCCATCTTTCGTTTTCAAAACATCTTTGGGCCTCTTGAAAGGGTGTAAGACCCAACCCTTTTGTAATAAAACCTCTTTGGGCCTCAGTCGTTGTATAAGTCCCGATACGATCTTCAAAACAACGGTGCGATCACTGTTAAACCTTGGGCCTCTCCTTGAGTATAAGCCCCAACAATCTTTTCAACAACAACTTCTTTTTTGATTTAGATTCAAATATACATGTTGTTATCAAAACATTCTTTAATTTCTTTGAACAACTAAGAATACAGCCTGGAAGCTTGCTCGCCTGTAAGTTTTTATCGGCTTTCATTTACTCGCTTTCATATATATATATATATATATATATATATATATATATATATATATATATATATATATATATAATTGTATTGTGGGAAGCTGCTCCCCTGTAAGTCCTTCTTTAATACCCTTTTAAATACTTGTCATATATCAACTATATATATAGTAGTATAGTTATTTAGAGTTTTCCCCGGCAACTAGGTCTAGAACTAGGTAAAGCCAGTTGGTCACTCTTTAATACGGTCAAAACTAGATCCCCATAGGACTTCCAGATACAGTCTTGCATTCTCTTGGGCTTAAATAATATGGAACAAAGAGAAAGGCAGTATTCTCGGTGAACCTTTTCTCAGACTGTCACTATTAGAAATTGTCAAAGAAATTCTATTCCCTAGAGGTGATCTATTCTCGGTGAATAGCATCTCTTGAATTTCTTCAAACCTCAGAACTTTCACTAATGATCTATTCTCGGTGAATAGCATTTCTTGAACTTTTCTTGGTTTGTGACCCACGGGCTTCCTAAAAGCATCCCCGCCTCCTCTTGGGCTTTGTACAAGGACCCTCCAGCTTCTTAGAAGTTCTCATGCCTTCTCTTGGGCTTAATACAAGGACCCTGAAGACCTCCTAAAGGTATAAGACATAACTTAGTCATCCTTTGCTAGAGCAGTCCTTCCAGTGTCAAATCTCAGACCAATTGAGGGTTGATTCTCATCCCTTAAAACACCTGCCTCCTCTTGGGTATCATACAAAGATAAACTCTTCCACACCAGTAGACTTGGACGGCCTAAATTTCCCCTTGAGCCTCAAAGACATTCTCAAGTTCCCTACAAACATAGGGGAAACCATGGTCATTCTGGATCAATCTCTGGTAGAGTTAAAACCCTTGGGTTCTAAAATCCAGTCTCTCTCCTAAAATTCCCAAGCCAAGATCAGTTTATCATCAGTATAACACTATCCCAAATTAGAACCTCAAGGCATCTGATACCTCAACTCTTCTGTAATCCTCAGCAAGAGTTGATTCCTCATTTGGACCTGCCTCGGGATCTCCATAATCCCCTGTAGAAGATAGCCTCCTCTTAGGATTTGTATAACGATCCTTCCTCAGCATAGTCAGCCTCCTCCTGGGCTTTGTATAATGATTATCCTTAGCGGAGCTAACCTTTTCAGACTCTCTTGTTGAGTCAATCAACTTTCAGACTCTCTTATTGAGTCAATCACCTTTTTGTACTCTCTTATTGAGTCAACCCTTTTAGTCTCAATCTTGGGCTTTGTGCAAGACAGATAAAACCACTCTCTTGTTGAGTCAATCTTTTCCAGCCTCCCATTTGGCTTGGTATAAAGAGTTCCCCTAGCAGAATTTAGCCTCCCCTTAAGCTGAGTGGAATGATTTCTCCAGTTTGTTCAGCCACAATCCTGGGCTTTGTATAGAACAGATAAAAGCACTCTCTTGTTGAGCCAAACCCTTTTAGCCTCAATCTTGGGCTTTGTACAAGCCATAAATCTTCATAACCTTCTCTTAAGCTTGGGACAAATATCTTCCCCAGCAGAGTCAATTCCTCTCAGCCTTCTTTTAGGCTTTGAGAAATAAATTCCTAAGCAGAATCAAACTCATTTTAGCCTCAATCTTGGGCTTTGTACAAGACAGATAAAGCTTTTTTTCACAGAGTCAGTCTCTTTTTCAGCCTCAATTTTGGGCTTTGTACAAGACAGACGTAATATTTTCCCCGAAAAAGTAAAACTTTTAGCCTCCTCTTAGGCTTTGTATAATGATATCCCTAAAGAGTCAGTCCCTCTTTAGCCTCATTCTTGGGCTTTGTACAAGATAGATAAACACTCTCTCTTTGAGTCAGTCTTTTCTAACCTCATCTTAGGCTTTGTGTAAGGACTTCCCCAGTAGAGTCAATCAACCTCTTAGCTTCAACCTTGGGCTTCGATCAAGGCACACAAAAATCAACATCCCCTCAGAGGAAATCAAAATCCCTCTGTAGGAAGTTATTTCTCTGTTTATCACTTTTCAAAACAGACATTCAAAATAAACCCTAATCCCAAATAACTGTTGTAAGTGGCACACTTGTTGATTCAAATATCCAAGTTGTTGTCCATCTTTTATCCTGGTAAATCCTCTCTTTCATCTAATTGCTGTAAGCGGCAAGCCTCTGGATTATTCACATCCATGCCACTGTCCTTCTCTTAGTAAGAGAAATTCCTAAGAAAAGATGGCATTGCTCTACACTGAGTTAAAGTTTTCTCCTTCAGGATAACACCCTTATAAAGGAAATTTTGGCATTGCTGGATTCACACATCCCAGTTAAAGTAATCCTCCTTTATAAACAGTCACCCAACAGTGGTGATAAACAGACGAAATGTCTCCCTTTAGAGATGACAAATTCTCTCTCAGTCAAACCTTTTAGCTTCAATCTTGGGATTTGAACAAGACACAAATACTCAACCTTTTAGCTTCAATCTTGGGCTTTGAACAAGACACCAAAATATTTTTTTCCTCCCTTAGAATAGGAGGAACTACGATTGCTCTGATTTCCCTGTTTCGTTTAAACGGGAATACGCAGGCATAAGATTGCGAAATCTTAGCGAGCATATTAATCAAAAACTTTAGGTCCAGTACCTTCATATCAATAAAAACTTAGGTCAAGTACCTTACCAAAAACATCGGGAAAACCCGAACATCATCAAAAACTCATTCTCTATCTCTTTCTCTCTCATATTTCCCAAGAAACTTTCCCAACCCATTAACGGATAAACACCTTCAAGTACAAAGCGAAACCTAAAGCTAACAACCTGTGGATAACCACATATAGGATGGGTAATTGACAACTCCCCATTGTATAACCTGACCCCGAACTCCCCGAATCTCTTTAAGCGTTTGTTCAGTTAAACATTCGTGTGCAAGGTTAGTTTTAGATAGCTTCCCTTTCCCTTCCACCTTCACGGGATAAATAAGAAATCAGAAAGTAGCACCCCCTCCTCTTCATTGAGGAGAAAACCCAAATTCCGTGATAAGGTGGTCACGTCACCGACAAAAATCGCGCGCTACTGTAAAATGGTGACTCTGTTGGGGAGTCAAAGTAAGATCTAGTCACCATCGTCACCATTTTCCAACAGTAAAATGGCGACTCTGCTGGGGAGTCAAAGTAAGATCTAGCCATCATCGTCACCATTTTCCAACAGTAAAATGGCGACTCTGCTGGGGAGTCATTGTCTGTATAGGACTAGGATTATAGCTCCTAAGAGGTCTAGGATGTTAGTTTTAGGAATGAATATATATATATATATATATATATATATATCGCTTTTCCTACTTGATATCCATGTTCATTTTTTCAGCTAATGGGACTGCGGGTGATGCCGTATCTGGAGAGTTTGAGTGATACCTAAGATAAGTGATGAAATAGATGGGTAATCTTACAGGGAGTGACTCCCGAATAAGCGATCCCAGTAGACCATCGAATCAGTGGAGATACCCTTTGCAGATTCAATGTCTAAACGACTTCGGTTGTTGAAAGCAGATTGTTCAATTGTGGTATCCATGAAACTGAGGATTTAGTAGACTGGGACCATGTGACTATTTTGTAGTAAGAAAGCTATCGGCAATAGTTGTCACGCGATACTACCCTCATTTGAGATTACTCTAAGATACTACAGCTCGCTCGGGTGAACCAGACTGTTGTTGTTATCCCAAGGGGGGTTAATGATTTTGAGGACAGGTGCAAAAATTCACTAGTACAACCTTTGGGAATGGGTAGAGCTATGACTTCATGACACTGAACCTTGGACCCCATGTTTTTTCTATGTTTTTGTGTGCTGCAAGTTTGACTTTTCTGGGGAAAATGTTCTATCTGTCTTGTACAAGGCCCAAGAGTGAGGCGAAAAGTGGATTTTTGACTCCGTTGGGGAGAAATTGTATGTGTCTTGCACAAAGCCCAAGATTGAGGCTAAAATGGGAAATTTAATTGACTCTGGTGAGGATATTTTTGTCTTGTACAAAGCCCAAGATTGAGGCTGAACTGAGTTTAACTCTGCGGGAGAGTATTATCTATCTTGTACAAAGCCCAAGATTGAGGCTAAAAAGAGTTTGACTCAGCTTAGGGAATTTATTTCTTGAAGCCTAAAGAAGGCTAGGAGGAATTGACTCCGCTGGGAAAGATATTTGTCCCAAGCTTAAGAGAAGGTTATGAAGATTTATGTCTTGTATAAAGTCCAAGATTAAGGCTAAAAGGGTTTGACTCAACAAGAAAGTGCTTTTATCTGTCCTGTACAAAGCCCAGGATTGTGGCTGAACAAGTTGGAGAAATTGTTATACAAAGCCTAAGAGGAGGCTAATGCTAGGGGAAATCTTTATACCAAGCCTAAGAGGAGGCTGGAAAAGATTGACTCAACAAGAGAGTGTTTTTATCTGTCTCGTACAAAGCCCAGGATTGAGGCTAGAAAAGGTTGACTCAACAAGAGAGTGCTAAAAGGTGATTGACTCAACAAGAGAGTCTTGAAAGTTTATTGATGGACACAACGAGAGTCTAAAAAGTTGATGGACTCAACAAGAGAGTCTGAAAAGGTAATTGACTCAATAAGAGAGTCTTAAAAGTGATTGACTCAACAAGAGAGTCTGAAAAGGTTAGCTCCACTAGGGAGAATCATTGTACAAAGCCCAAGAGGAGGCTAGCTATGCTGAGGAAAGATCATTATACAAATCCTAAGAGGAGGCTATCTTCTGCTGGGGATTATTGAGATCCCTAGGCAGTTCCAAGTGGGGAATCAACTCTTGCTGAGGGTTCCAGAAGAGTTGAGTTATCAGACACCTTAAGGTTCGTATTTGGGATAGTGTTATCCTGATGATAAACTGATCCTGGCTTGGGGATTTTTAGGAGAGAGACTGGGCTTTAGCTCTGCTGGAGATTGATCCAGAATGATCAGGGTTTCTCCTATGTTTGTAGGGAACTTGAGAATCTCTTTGAGACTCAAGAGGAGATTAGACTGTCCAAGTCTACTAGTGTGGAAGAGTTTTATCTTTTGTATGATGCCCAAGAGGAGGCAGGTGTTTTAAGGGATGAGAACCAACCCTAAATTGGTCTGTGATTTGACACTGGAAAGACTGCTCTAGTAAAGGATGACAATGTTCTATCTTATACCTTTAAGAGATCTTCAGGGTCCTTGTATTAAGCCCAAGAGAAGGCATGAGAACTTCTAAGAAGCCGGAGGGTCCTTGTACAAGGCCCTAGAGGAGGCGGGGATCCTTTTAGGAAGCCTGTGGGTCCCAAACCAAGAAAAGTTCAAGAAATGCTATTCACCGAGAATAAATCATTTAGTGAAAGTTCTGAGGTTTGAAGAAACTCAAGAGATGCTATTCACAGAGAATAGATCAACTCTGGGGAGTAGAATTTCTTTGACAATTTCTAATAGTGACTACCTGAGAAAAGTTTCACGAAGAATACTGCCTTTCTCTTTGTTCCATATTGTTTAAGCCCAAGAGAAGGCAAGATTGTATCTGGAAATCCTATAGGGACCTAGTTTTAACTGTATTCAAGAGTGACCAACTGGCTTTACCTAGTTCTAGACCTAGTTGTCGGGGAAAACTTTAAATAGCTATACTAGTATATATACAGTTGATATATGACAAGTATCTAGAAGGATATGAAAGAAGACTTACAGGGGAGCAGCTTCCCACATTACAGATATATATATATATATATATATATATATATATATATATATATATATATATATATATATATATATATATATATATGAAAGCGAGTAAATGAAAGCTGTTAAAACTTATAGGGGAGCAAGCTTCCAGGCTGTATTGTTAGTTGTTCAAGAAATTAAAGAAATTTTTGATAACAACATGTACATTTAAATCAAAAGAGAAGTTCTGTTTGAAAAGATTGTTGGGGCTTATACTTAAAGAGAGGCCCAGGGTTTAACAGTGATCGCACCGTTGTTTTGAGAATTGCAGAGGGACTTATACAATGACTGAGGCCCAAAATTATTTTTGTACAACAAGGGATTGGGTCTTACGCTCTATTAGAGGCTCAAAGAGTTTGAAAATGAATAAAGATGGGTCTTATAGCTCAAGGAGAAGCCCAGTTGATTTTGTTACAAAGGCGACGATTGCGCCGAACTTTTGAAAATATACAGAGGGACTTATACAATGTGTGAGGCCCAAAGAGGTTTATTTACAAAGGGATTGGGTCTTACACTCTATTTGAGGCCCAAAAGATATTTTAAAAGAAAAAATATGGGACTTACAACACGTGGGGAGGCCCAAATGATTTTTTGTTTTGAAATTGTGATCGCGCCGAGATTTTTTTAACGCAGATGGACTTATACAATATCTGAGGCCCAAAATGATTTTGGTTAAAAGGGGATTGGGTCTTACACTCTATTAGAGGCCCAAAGTGTCTTAAAAGGTTTGATAAAGATCAAGAACCAAAGAAACCCTAATTTCATTTTCTTTTAAAAGTCATCCTTTTAATAAAATGAATAAAAATGACAAAAATACCAAATAAGTCTAAATAAACTACTTGTGATTTTTGATTAAGGTTTGAAAAATGAGATTTTAATCACAATATGATTAAGGACTCATTTGATTATTATTTTCAAGATGAATATTCATTTTTGAAATGTTTAAAAACAATAAAAATGAATTTATTTATAAAAATAGCAACTATATTAAATAAATAATATAAATTTGATTTTTTTGTGAAATAAAATATTTTAACATTTTTTTAATTTTTTCCAAAATGAACCAATAAAAAATAATTAAAATTGAGAGAGAAATTAATTTTCCAAATCATTTAAAATAATATGACAAATTTAAAAAAATGGAAAAAGTGGTCAAAAAGGGTCTGGGGCGAGGTGTAACGCCCCAGTTTTTGTCAGTTTTACTTAATCGAGTCTATTTGATTATTTTATTATTATATTATTTTATTCTTGACTTTTATTTGGCAATATATTATTTTTCATCGTTGTTTATGTTTTATCGCATTTTGAGAGCGTTTGGGAGATATTTGAGCTGAGAGGTATTTTGGTCATTTGGGTAGTTGATATTTTATATAAATAGAAAGTGGAGAGAGAAAAGATAGAAAGGAAAAGAAAAAGAGAGAAAAGTGAGAAAGAAGAGAAAAGAAGAACAAGAGGAGAAAAGTGGAAAAAAGGCTAGAAATCATCAAAATCAACGGTTAGGATTCGAATCGAACGGGTAAGGGTGTGAAATATCGTTATCTTAACTTTGTATACGATTATGTATGGTTTCGTTTCGGTTGTTTTGGATCGTTTGCATATATTTTTCATTTTAGGTCGAAATGAATAAAGTCGATAAAAACCGATGTTTTCATGGTTAGAATTCGAAATAAATTACGTAGTTGTATCGAGGAAGGTTAGGTCGTCGTATAGCGTGCTTTTTATTCGATTTGGTGATGTTTGAAAATTTTGGTTTTTGAAAGGTTGAAATTTAATCGAAAATTGAACGTCGTAGAAATTTCGTTTATGTGTTCTAAATTGTTCTTATGTATTTGGTGGTTGCGCGTATGTGTTTGTTTCGAAGAAAATAATTGAATCGGTCGGATTTTCGGGCAAAATAGCCGAAATCCGTAGCAGCCCGCAGGGCATTTTCTGGTTTTTGGCAAAACATCGAAAACTCATATCTCTTGAACCGTAAGTCGGTTTTGACCCCCGTTCGAAGCGTTGGAAAGCTAATGAGATGTTCTTTCTAGGAAAAATGGTTTTGAGGTCTGAACCTGGTCCAATCGGAACAGTATTTTTGAAACGTTTCGTTGTGTCCGGCCTCCGGTTTATGTTTTTGCGTTATTTTGAAATATCCATATCTTTTGCGTTGTTTATCCGATTGAGGTGTTCTTTATATGGATGTGAAGCTAAAAATATGTTCTATGATTTGGTGAAGAAAAATATTATTTTTAGCCAAATTTTAACCGACTTTTCCAGTAAACCGTAAATCGAATTGTTTGGTTATTTGTGAAAACATTCGGTTGTCGTTTGGCACAATTGATGTGAATGTATGTGGATTGTGGGTGATGAATGCATGACTATATTGTGAATATGTATGCATGTCAAGAGTGTCATGAGTCATGTTGTATGTGAAGCATCATGATGTGCATTCTTGCATTGTGGGGTTCTAAGATGAATCCGTTGTAACGTCGTAAGCCTTTTGAGATGTGGGAGCGATGATTACAAACGATTGTAAGTCTTTTGAGAGGTGGGAGCAATCGGATTGTAAGCCTTTTGAGAGGTGGGGGCATTCCATAAACATTGTAAGCCTTTTGAGAGGTGGTAGCAATGGGTGAACATCGTATGCCCGACGGGGAGTTACACTAAGTAACGAGCGATGGTTCCAATAAGTTCTTCAATTGAACTTGAGATGAAATGAGTCGGTACCGCATTGCATTTGCATAGAGTCGTGAGTCGGTCTCTATGATTTGCATTGGTCATCTTTGTATATGTGCATTGATGAATAAACATGTATGTGTGTTTATGTTGAATGAATGGTGATGAATTGATATGTATTGGTGATACATGTATTTGAGCATGAATGAATATGCCTATGTGAAGGATGCGTTAATTACGGATTGTTATGCCGTGTATTTGATTTATGGTATATGCTTGGTGTTATATGTATATATACATGCATAGTGATAAGTTGTGGTGAGAATGTGGTATATGTGTATTATATGTTGAGATATATAATTATATGCAATGTTATTATGATAATATTTCTCACCCTTCTGTTGTTTTATAATGCTCTACGAGGCATTGCAGAGTAGCCTTGCTGGCGGTCTTTTTGTGAAGCGTGGCTTCATGTCCGTGTTAGTCGGTTGACTCTGATATGTAGCACCGGGTAGCTAGGATGCTTTTGATTTCCTTTTTGTGATACATTTGCATATGTATCTGGTTGATGACTTTATGTATATACCATGACTGATGTTGATGAATCATACTGGTTGATATATGTATATATATGATGTTTATATATGTGGTTGTTATTCAATGTTTAGTTGTTCCACTTTTATGCTAAATATTGAAATGTGGGTGTAAGGACGTATATTCCTTGATTGATAAGTTACCCCACTGTTGCATATCTTATGAGCAGGTGTTGTATGTGTTTTAATTTCATGTATGTTGTGGCATACCTCTTTTATACCATGTTATGATTATACTCTGATGAAATTTTGAATACGTGCCTAAATGATTAATTGATATATTTGGGGGTATAAAAGGGGGTGTTACAAAAGTGGTATCAGAGCAGGTCGGTCCGTCCGGCCAGGTTGTTGAGTCAGTTGGTGTGACAGTTGAATACTGTCGTTGTTGTTTGTTCCTTAGTACGTGATATGTGTGTGAAACACTGTCAGTGCTTTCTGGTTTTTGGTAATCCTTTGTCTTCAGGTGTGAGATTGAGATAAGTGGGGGAGAAGCTGGAACTTCTCCAAGTTGCTTCTGTTGTGGAGCGTGGGCTCAGTGTGCCGTTGACTGCAAGATTGTAAGTGTGGTTTGGACAGCGTTGTTCCCGGTTCTGGAAGGAAGACAGAGGTAAGGTTTATGTCAACTAAGGATTTGTGCCTTAAGTAGTTTTGCGCACAGGATGCAAGAAATGCTATTATAGTTTGGTAAAGACGGTTTATGCCCCATCATGATTGTCGGCTGTCTATTGACAAATTGAGGAACTGATCACCTTTAATCTCTTGTTGATAGCAGACGGAAATTATGTTGGATGGAATAGGCGTGTCTTTCCGGCTTTGATAGTGGGTGAAATAAATTGTTTGGAATTAAGGAAATGGTTATAGATTGTTTTGTTGAGTCGATGAAGATTCTAATATCTGAAGGTGAGCCGAATTCGAGGTTTTTGTATGTTGGTCCAGTTGGGAAGTCATTGAGAGAAAACGATTGGGTATCGTTAATGGTTGTTCTCAGAGAGTAGAGTGTGAACTCAAATTGGACGAAGGTGATGATTTGAGGTTTGGATCTGCTAAGTACGTAGAAGAACTTTTAGGACGTGAAACTCAGATGGAAAGAGTGGTTGAAAGACTTACTGGAAAAGGGATTTGTGAGACCAAGTGTGTCGCCTTAGAGAGCTCCAGTATTGTTAGTAACAAACTGGATGGATGATTGAATGGAATAACAAGCATGATGGGTATAATGGTATTGAGACTTTGAAAAGGAAAACTTAGAGTTCTGGTGAGGTTTGAAGTCTTTGGAATTTTAGAGCACTAATGGAAATTTTGAGAGAACCTTTAGGTATGGATGTAATATTTAAGAGTTCTTTTTGGTTGGTTATTGCTACATGTTGGGATTTATGGAATTTGGACGGTTAAGAGAAGGACTTGTGTATGGATTACTGACAGTGGAGTAAGGTAACGATTGAGAATAAGCGTTCGCTCTCATGGATAGATAACTGGAATGGTTTGATTGAGTTGGAGTGAAATTACAATTGTTTGGCACGTTTGATAAGGATAGTGAATTGTGTGAGTTGAGGCTTTGATCGATTTAATGTGACTGGTTATGGTTGTTATCATCGGAATAGGTTGTTATTTGCTCGGTTAGGCTTGTATGTGAGTCTGGACAAGTTTGGATGAGGTTTGGTTTGTTTGGATATTATAACGTGCAGTGATGTTGTTTGGTGTTAGTATTGCGTCTGTAATGTTTATGGAGTAGAGGAATCGTATCTTCCATATTTATTTGGATAAGTTCGTAAGGGCTTTGATTGAGAACGTTTGGATCTGTTATAAATTCAGAGGAAGAACATGTAGAGTGTGTGGGATTTGAATTACAAGTATTGAAAAGAGACGAAGCTTTATGCTAAGTTGTTCGAGTGAGAATTTTGGTTGAAAAGGTTAGTTTTCTTGGATATGTTATTTCTGAGGATGGTATTTTTGTGGATTCATCAAAAGTAGATGCAGTTCTACAATGAGAGGTTTCGAAGTTGGTTAAGGAGATTAGAAGCTTTTTGAACTTTAGTTGGTTATTACCGGAGGTTATGGAAGGTTTTTCCAAGTTAGCGTTTTCGTTACTTCGGTTGACTTGCAAAGGGTGAGTCGTTTGCTTTGAATGTTCATTGTGAGGAAAGTTTGAGAGGATTAAAGTAGAAATGGTCTACGGCTCCAGTTTTGATTCTGTGTGATCCTGTTCAACCGTTTGTGATGTATTGTGATGTGTCTTTGATGAGTTTAGTCAGTGTGTTAATGCAAGAGGGTAAAGTCGTGGCTTATGCTTTACAACAATTGAGGATTCATAAAAGGATCTATACTATTCTGGATTTGGAATTGGTCGTGGTTGTATTGTGTTGGAATATTTGGAGGTATCATCTTTATGGTTCTAGGTTCGAAGGGTTGGTAACCGCAAGAGTTTAGAGTACTTGTTTGGTCCGAAGGAATAGAGTATGAGACGATGAGGATGGTTAGAATTTGTGACGAGTTATGAATGTGGCTTGGATTATCCTTCGGGAAAAGCTAAGGTTGTGCCGGATGAGTTAAGTCGAAGGTTTTATACATGTCTATTTTGATGGTCAGGGAGTTAGAATTATTTGAGTAGTTCAGAGACTTGTGTCTGGTGTGTAAGCTAACATGCAGAGTGCGAGGTTGGGTATATTAAAGTGCACAGTGATTTTTGGCAGAGGTGAGAAAGAGTTAGACTTTGGACATGAGATTGGCAGACTTGATGGTTTCGAGTAATCAGAGTGTGCAGCGGAAGTGTGATGTGGCACATTTTGTAATTACGTGTGGGGCTTGTAAGAGTTCATAGGTTGAACATTGGAAACATGTAGGAGTGTTGAGACTATTGGACGTTTCAGAATGGAAGTGTTAGGTGAAAGGTTTAGATATTCTTCATGGGCTACTATGTAGATGGAGGTTTTGGTTGTATGTTCGATTGGTGAATCGTAGCATGGTTGTAATAAGGTTGTGTGACAAGGATGTTGGTATTCTAGCTTTGTTGATGTTGTTGAGACAATGTGGTGTAGTGGAACTTGTGTTCTTGTTTGTGTTGTTGCCTCGTTCCTATCGTGTTGGTTCGAGTGCGAGTAGCTAATTCCTGTGTGGGGAGTTAGGGGAGTGTTACCTAGAGTGAGGGTAACGATCTTGTTGTGTTTCGGTTCAAGAGTGAACCTGTGTGTTGGTATCGTGGTTTTCCTTGAGTTGTGAGTTGGTCGTCAAGTGCATTGTATGGGATTTGCATCGTGTCGTTGTTGTGGTTGCGGTTAACAAGGTGGTTTGTCAGTTTGTGTTATTCGTGATGTGCTTTTGTTGGCATGTTAGTTTGTTGGTCGGATGCGAGAGTCGTATCCGGAGTTGTTCGTAGCGGTTATATTTTCGAGGACGAAAATGTCTAAGTGGGGGAGAATTGTAACGCCCCAGTTTTTGTCAGTTTTATTTAATCGAGTCTATTTGATTATTTTATTATTACATTATTTTATTCTTGACTTTTATTTGGCAATATTTTATTTTTCATCGTTGTTTATGTTTTATCGCATTTTGAGAGCGTTTGGGAGATATTTGAGCTGAGGGGTATTTTGGTCATTTGGATAGTAGATATTTTATATAAATAGAAAGTGGAGAGAGAAAAGATAGAAAGGAAAAGAAAAAGAGAGAAAAGTGAGAAAGAAGAGAAAAGAAGAACAAGAGGAGAAAAGTGGGAAAAAGGCTAGAAATCATCAAAATCAACGGTTAGGATTCGAATCGAACGGGTAAGGGTGTGAAATATCGTTATCTTAACTTTGTATACGATTATGTATGGTTTCATTTCGGTTGTTTTGGATCGTTTGCATATATTTTTCATTTTAGGTCGAAATGAATAAAGTCGATAAAAACCGATGTTTTCACGGTTAGAATTCGAAATAAATTACGTAGTTGTATCGAGGAAGGTTAGGTCGTCGTATAACGTGCTTTTTATTCGATTTGGTGATGTTTGAAAATTCTGGTTTTTGAAAGGTTGAAATTTAATCGAAAATCGAACGTCGTAGAAATTTCGTTTATGTGTTCTAAATTGTTCTTATGTATTTGGTGGTTGCGCGTATGTGTTTGTTTCGAAGAAAATAATTGAATCGGTCGGATTTTCGGGCAAAATAGCCGAAATCCGTAGCAGCCCGCAGGGCATTTTCTGGTTTTTGGCAAAACTTCGAAAATTCATATCTCTTGAACCGTAAGTCGGTTTTGACCCCCGTTCGAAGCGTTGGAAAGCTAATGAGATGTTCTTTCTAGGAAAAATGGTTTTGAGGTCTGAACCTGGTCCAATCGGAACAGTATTTTCGAAATGTTTCGTTGTGTCCGGCCTCCGGTTTATGTTTTTGCGTTATTTTGAAATATCCATATCTTTTGCGTTGTTTATCCGATTGAGGTGTTCTTTATATGGATGTGAAGCTAAAAATATGTTCTATGATTTGGTGAAGAAAAATATTATTTTTAGCCGACTTTTAATCGACTTTTCCGGTAAACCGTAAATCGAATTGTTTGGTTATTTGTGAAAACGTTCGGTTGCCGTTTGGCACAATTGATGTGAATGTATGTGGATTGTGTGTGATGAATGCATGACTATATTGTGAATATGTATGCATGTCAAGAGTGTCATGAGTCATGTTGTATGTGAAGCATCATGATGTGCATTCTTGCATTGTGGGGTTCTAAGATGAATCCGTTGTAACGTCGTAAGCCTTTTGAGAGGTGGGAGCGATGATTACAAACGACTGTAAGCCTTTTGAGAGGTGGGAGCAATCGGATTGTAAGCCTTTTGAGAGGTGGGGGCAATCCATAAACATTGTAAGCCTTTTGAGAGGTGGTAGCAATGGGTGAACATCGTATGCCCGACGGGGAGTTACACTAAGTAACGAGCGATGGTTCCAATAAGTTCTTCAATTGAACTTGAGATGAAATGAGTCGGTACCGCATTGCATTTACATAGAGTCGTGAGTCGGTCTCTATGATTTGCATTGATCATATTTGTATATGTGCATTGATGAATAAACATGTATGTGTGTTTATGTTGAATGAATGGTGATGAATTGAGATGTATTGGTGATACATGTATTTGAGCATGAATGAATATGCATATGTGAAGGATGCGTTAATTACGGATTGTTATGCCGTGTATTTGATTTATGGTATATGCTTGGTGTTATATGTATATATACATGCATAGTGATAAGTTGTGGTGAGAATGTGGTATATGTGTATTATATGTTGAGATATATAATTATATGCAACGTTATTATGATAATATTTCTCACCCTTCTGCTGTTTTATAATGCTCTAGGAGGCATTGCAGAGTAGGCTTGCTGGCGGTCTTTTTGTGAAGCGTGGCTTCATGTCCGTGTTAGTCGGTTGACTCTGATATGTAGCACCGGGTAGCTAGAATGCTTTTGATTTCCTTTTTGTGATACATTTGCATATGTATCTGGTTGATGACTTTATGTATATACCATGACTGATGTTGATGAATCATACTGGTTGAGATATGTATATATATGATGTTTATATATGTGGTTGTTATTCAATGTTTAGTTGTTCCGCTTTTATGCTAAATATTGAAATGTTGGTGTAAGGACGTAGATTCCTTGATTGATAAGTTACCCCACTGTTGCATATCTTATGAGCAGGTGTTGTATGTGTTTTAATTTCATGTATGTTGTGACATATCTCTTTTATACCATGTTATGATTATACTCTGATGAAATTTTGAATACGTGCCTAAATGATTAATTGATATATTTGGGGGTATAAAAGGGGGTGTTACACGAGGGGAATTCGAACCCTAGACCTCCTAGCCAAACACATGAGCGCGCAACCACTGGGGTGGTGATACATCCGTGTATCAAAACCACCCCATAAATACATAAGGGGTGCCTTGTTTTAGGCCTGGCCAAGGCAAGGCAAGTTCTTGGGCCAAAAACGTAAAGGCTGTAACTTTCTCATTTCTCCATGGATTGGGACAAAATTTAGGTTTATCCTGCCTAGAATTTCACAAGGAATGCCCTTGGTTTTTTCAGATGATGTCTCCATTTTAAAACTCGATGGTGGTTTTGAAATAGGCCATGATTTGCACTTTTTATGCTACCTCATGGTATAGGCCAGAATTGTATGGTGAATTGATTCAAACACAACATATACAACATGTATGAGATGTTTATGAGCAGTGGACTTTAAAGCAATGCATATTTCAAAGAGTTCAAGTTGTGATGCTTACCTCTTTGGGAGCTTTTTGTGCTATCTGCCAAGTTTCTTGTGCCATAAGTAATTTCATACTTTAGACACTCTCAATTGATCCCTTAGAAGCTTTTAGAGTGATCACCACTAGCTGGAATCTTCAGGAACAAGTTTGAGCTCTTTCTTGCAAAAGGGGCCAAAGTGACAAATATGGCAACTCTCTCAAATGGTGTTCCAAATGTGGGGAACCATTTGGAATAGTTCAAGGATGATATTTGGAGTGTGTTTGAGGTTTTATCTAGTTTTGAAAGTGGCTGAATCAAGACATGGCTTGAAAAATGCAAAAAAGTCCAATTTTGAGGTTTTGGAAGTGGACTTTGAGATTTTGGTGTTACAGGTCACATGTTAGTGTTTGAACAGCTTAGATACAACATATTAGAGGTGTTTGGATCATGAGTTGTGATGGAATTTCTCTCTAACTCAAAAACTCAGAGATACCTTGCAAAAGAAGGCATTTTGGCCTAAAGAGAGGGATTTTGAGGAAAGCATCAGTTTGGGTGCTTTGGTGTACTCAAACTGATCACAATTGATGTCTATTTATAGTGTACTAAGTTTGTTTTGGCATCAATAGTGAATGGAGGTTGCAGCAGGCCTTTGGCCAATGTTATGCAAAAGGAATCTCAAGTCTCCTCTAGCCATTGACTTGAGATTAGAGCATAGGCTTTGTAGATTTGGTTCAGAGATAAACTTGGACTGAATTCAGTTGGAATAGGCTCAGTTCATGCCACCTTGGTGCATCCATTGAATGCTTGGAAACAAAATTGGAGTCTTGACACTTTTTAGCTCTTTTTAGGTTTGGCATGGCTATTGTAGATTCTTGGACTTTGGAGGCTTGGGGATCAGATCATTCCCTTCTTGTTTTATCCTTAGATGTGTCCAAATTGATGACAAGGCTTGGATTTATCAGAATTGGAAAAATCGAGCAAAAGGCACAAATTCTGCCTTGTAAAAACCAGTTCATGATGTCATGTTTCAAGGGTTGTATCTCCTTGCTCAAATGGAATTTGGAGATGATCTGGTACTTGTTGGAAAGCCCTTATGGAATACTTTAACTTTGATGTCCACCCCTAGACCTGGTTTGACTTGGATCAAGGTGAAAACTGCCCCTACATTTTGGAAAAAGTAAGGCAGATTTTGACTTAGTGAAAATTTCACTAAGTGTTGGAAAAATGTCATTTTCATGTTTTCAGCCATTTTGATCACTCCATAACTTAAAATTCATGAGGTATTGGAATGAGCTGTAGTTGACACTTTTGAAGTATGTAATGAGAGCTACAAATCCAGCTTTGGACCATCCAAAATGGTTGCTTGGATCTCAAGTTATGGTCCTTGGAAGTTGGTACCCTAGCCACTTTGTTCCATAACTTAGAAAAATTCTAAGTTTTTTATGGTTACCCCTTTTACAAGTTAACTCACTTTCTTTGATTTTTCTTGATGAATGATGATTTAAATCACATATTAACATTGTTTTAGGGTCAAGGAACCATAATTGTGAAAAATTCCAAAAAGTCAAACTTGATTTTGTGCACAGTTGACTTTTTATCGGATGAAATCCAAACTGTGCGATCCTTTGTGAAATCAAGTCCTCGACCTAAATAAAACCTAATGGATATATTCCATAGGTGTTATAGGGTGTATTGAATCATGTCTCAAGGTTTCGGAGCATGTCTTGTCCAAAAGTCAAAGGTATAATTGACTTTTCCTTCAAAACCATAATTGTGGTCCAGATGAAATTGAAACTTGTGAATCAAGCTTCTTGGATCAATCCATTGTTGAAAATGGATCAATGTAGTGTATTTGAGACCCTCAAATCATGTCTTGAGGTCTTGGCTCATGTTTTGTCCCAAAAGTCAACTTAGGGGTGAATTAGGTCAAGAAACCCTAATTCCTAATTTTTGATGAATGCTTCCCCTGAGGCTAAATTGACTTGATGATTGGGTCCATGAGGTCCCTTGGAGTATCTTGGGTTGTGCCTTGAAGCATTGGCTCATGCCCAGAGGAAAATTTCCATCTGGAGGCCTTGGTTGGCCAAAACCCTAATTTGGTGACACTGGCGATCTTGAGGCTTGATCCACTTGGAATGTTGCAAATTTGTGCTTGATTATTGATGTGGGAGTCCTCTTGATCCTTTATGGATGTTTTGAGAGGTTAGACAAATTGAAGATCATGTCATTCCTTGATTGATCCTTTGTCTAAGTGCTCTGAGAGGGCTTGAAACCCTAATCCTTGGTTGTGGTGAATGCTCAAACATCTCTGAGGATATTGATGAGGCATGATGGTTCATCCATATTGTGGTAATGATCTGCACAATGATGGGAAATATTGGTGGTCAAAATTTGGGGTATGACACTCAGTCATTGTATAAGTCCCTCTGTGGTTTTCAAAACTACCGACGCGATCGCCGCCTTTTCAAAAGAAATCATCTGGGCCTCTCCTTGAGTATAAGCCCCAAACTTCCTTTTAAAACAACTTTCTTTTTTGATTTAGATTCAAATTCAAAGTGTTATCAAAATTTTCTTCAATTTCTTAATATTATTCATTTAAGGATTTGCTTAAGTTAGAAGCTAAACCCGTAAAAAACTTTGGTTTGGGATTGTGTGATTCAGTCCTAGTTTAAATTAGGGATCAGCCAGTGATAAAATCTCATAGGCTCTTGGTCAGCCCAGTATTAAAACCAAGATAGGTTGAAGCTTAATCCGATATTAAAAGCTTCATAGGTTTGAGATCAACCTGATGTTAAAATCTCAAAGGTTATTGGTTATCCCATGTAAAACCAAGGTTTTGATCTAAAAGGTTTACGAACTTGATGACTAACCACTCCAAGATCCTTGTTTGTGAAAAGAGGACTAACCACTTCAATACTCCATGTGGAAGAAAGATTTTCCACTTCACTACTAAGTTTATTCTGAAGAAAAGACGAAAACACCCATATCTATTGTCTTGTATTATCATATATGAGTAGTCCAATATCTTGATATGGTGGGGACTTTTATGATAGTTTGTTTATAAAATAATTATATTTATGTTGTTATCGAGTAAAAAATATTCATTTAATCTTATCACATTTCATTCTTATAAATATGTATTTCGCATCATCATTGGTAAACAAATGAATGACTAAAATGAAAATTCGACTATTTATACTATAACACATAATAGAGTGAAGTAATGAAGAAAAAAAATCAGAATATGCTCTCTGAAGCATGTGTACTTCTAAAGTCGTGAAGTACCATTATTCTTTTTTAAGTGAAATTTTTTATCTTTCATGTATTCACACAATATATTTATATATTTTAGTTTATTTATTATAGTAACTTAAATAAAAAAATTTATTTTTTAAACTTTTATTGTGACGTTTTATTAGGAATTTAACAATCTAGTTCTCTACTAATAATTTTATCGATAAACTCTTACTTTTAATAGACAGATAAACTTATTCGTACCTTAACTTTTTTAAAATGTTGTATTCCATACCAGTATCGGTACCTGTATCAAGTATCGTACTTGTACCTATGCATCATAGGTTATGCCTCATCAAATTTCATTATTGTAAAAATGTAGTTTTAGAAGCTTGAGTAACTGAAATAAAAAATTTGATTATCTGACCTTTAAGATTGAAAATGATGGTTATGATATTAAAATAGTAAGGGTTAATAGCTAATTTGCCCCCTGCCATTTGGGAGTAATTTGAAGAAAAAAAACCTGTAAAAAAAATTTAAATTCCCACCCTAACATATGAAGATTCCGTTGATTCCGTCTTTCATTAAACCGAGTCATCAAATAATATGATGTGTCATTGACACGTTGTAATATGTTAGTTATTTTCATTTTATGTTATTTCCATGTGTGATGTCTTTTCATTTAAATTTAATTCCACGTGTAATATTTCGTCAACTCTAAATCCCAAATCCAATTTCACGCACATGCTCTTTGTATTCTCTCTCCTTCGAACTACAATCCACAATCATCTCCCATCTTCCCATTCCTTGTTATTTTCTTATTTGTTATAAATCTTGCTCATTCTTCCTCCAATCCTGCATGCGCGATCAATGGCCGGAAGTTCAAAGAATAGAATTTCATATAATGCTAGAATCACTTCCAAATGTGGATACGATCTTTCAATGAAGGCGTTTGTTTCAAAGTTTGCTGCAAATCTTGGGAGAAAATATTGGAAGTGCAAATTTTAGGGGAAAAAAGAAGACTTTCAGTTATTTTATTGGGATCATGAATACTTTGGTGTTATTGATAGGAAAAGAATTCAAGAAGATGATGATGGTTGCAGTATATGTGATATGATGATAAAGTCTTTGAGAAAATTTGGCAGGGATTTTGGGAAGGAATTTGGAAGAGAACTTGGGTCAAAATTGTGTTTCGAGGAGATGGAAAATATGAAGAACAAGTTAGAGAGAACAAGGAAGAAATTTGATTTTTCTAGTTGTAGTACTTATTGTTCTTAGGTTTACTTTGTCATAGTTTTAGTAGCCTAAAAGTTGTATTATATTTGGTATAATTTATGTAAAATGAAAGTTGTATTGTGATGTCTTATATCAACAACATTGTGATATCTTATGTTAGCAACATGGTTGATTTGAATTGAATGAAAATAATGTTTGATACAAAATAAAGCATTCCATATTTAATTAAGATGACAGAGGCATAATGTCATATTGTGCATTACAAGTAGTTGTTCCAAATTACAAAATTAGAATACCAAGTAGATTCAAAAATAGCATATATTGTGCATTACACTTGTTGTTCCAACTTAAATGACAATACAAAATGACGTAATGACACTTCCAAAAAGACTTGATCATAGTACTTAGTTCTCCAAAGACATAATGACAGACAAGAGTTACAAATTACTGGGATAGTTTCTTAGAAATCTCATCCCATGATTTCATCATGCGCACACATGTCCCTAGTTTGGGGTCTGCTTGGGCAGTAGCAGTAGCAGTAGCAGATGTATCTATAATAGGATCCTCAATATCCAATGGTGCATCAGCCATAGGATCCTCAATTTCCAATGGTGCATCATCAGTCGAACCTGGTCCATGACATTTTTCTTGCCTGAAGATAGTTTTTATCCTTTCACTACTCCTCGTAGGTGCTTGTGTTTGCTTCTTCTTTATAATTTTATTCTTCTTTGGTGTAGGATTAATTACTTGAGATTGTTGAGCATCTTGTGGTTGAGAAGAAACTTTGGTATGAAGTGACTGAGAAGCAACCAAGTCTTCAATTATGTCATCCATTTCTGGATCATAGAAAGGATCTTCAACAGTAGGTACAGTAGGTGTTGAGGTCTAACCCTCAGTTCCAGTTTTCTATTGTTTTTAAAGACTCGCTAAGATTGTTCATTAAGACATCACATTTTGAGTAAAAGCTAAAAAAATGCTTACACCATTGTTTTGTTGGGACTCCCATCAGCCATTCCCATGCCTTCTTGTCCAATTGCTTTAGCTCATTCATATTTTTCTCCCATGTTTGGTAATAAGTAGATTTTGCAGCTCCTATTAGTAAGTCTCTTATTGTAGCTCCACCTCCAAACTTCTTCTTGAAATTAGCATGCAGGTGCCTAATACATATCATGTGTTCAATTTTTTCAAACATCTCTTCAAATACACTTATCAGTCCCTACAACAAAATAACATCATCAACAGTTACATGAAGCTATAATACAACAAAAGTAATTGAAGCAACATTTGAATGAAAAAAAAATAAAAGTACCTTTTGTTAATCTGATATAAAAACCTATCTTTTTTCTGCACCAATATCTTGAAGAAGTAACTCTAAAAACCATCTCCAACTATCTTTTGTTTCTGTCTCAACTACGCCAAATGCTAAAGGGTAGTACTGATCATTTGAATCTCTTGCAACAACAACCAACAACTGTCCACCATACTTTGTTTTGAGGTGGCACCCATCAACTCCAATGAAAGGTCTACAACCTTTAATAAACCCTTTTTTGCACCTATCAAAACAAAAATAAAATCTCTTAAATCTTAGTGGAAAACTTGGAACTGGCCTCTCAATGTCAATCTTAATTGTATTCCCAACACATTGCTTTTTCAACTTTGCGGCATAGCTCCATAACATGTAATATTGCTTTAGTGCATCCTCTTTAACCACTTCATCAGCCATTGTCTTAGCCCTCCATGCCTTACCTTTGGTGATACCCACAGAATACTACTGCCTTAGCTCAGACATAATCTTAAAGACTTTCACCGTATCCATGGACTTACTTTTCTCAACCACTAACGTCGATACCCACTTAGAATTTGTAGATCTATTATTTTAAACCCTAGCACATGTGTGTCCCCACCCATGTTTTTAATTGGTAGGTGTGCCTGTCACCCACTTTACTACATAATGCTAAAAAACCACACGTGCCCCTACACTCTACCCTAACCCTATAGCTTTCATTCTTTACAAACTTTATATCCCTTCCATTAAGAACATATCACTCTCTTATAGCATCTTTAAATTCACTTAATGAATTAAATTCCATACCAAGTTTGAACGGAAAATCTTTGTTCATCAACTCACCTCTGAACTTCTCATACTTAAGGAGCTTTTCATCACCACTGTCATCATGATGAAAACTATCTAATTCTTCACTACCATCACCCTCAAGGTCTCTTGCTATATTATTGCGTAATAACCTTCTAGAACAAGAGCCCATTATTTTTGCTGGAACAAATAGATTTAGCTTGGAGTGACCACCTTTTTTCTCTTGATTTTTTTCCCTTACTTTATACCTTAGAGATTTGCCATTAACATCAACCCTTGTACCACTAGTTGGTCTTTTCACCACAAATTTCACAAAGCCTTTATTTCTTTCACATGTTCTTTCTTCTTCGCTATCATCAAACCTAATGCCTCTAACTCCATCATCACTACCTTCATTGAATTGAACAACAATAGGACTTAGAACCTTGCGCATCATATATTCAACTTCATGCTCAACCCATATATGGCCATAAACTTTGTTATCAATGTTTTGTTTCGCAATTGCTTCAGCTTGTACATCATCAATGAAATGGAGAAACCTTTCATCAATCCCTGGGAGTTTTGTCCACAACCTAAATCCATCATAACCCCAGTCCTTAACTAAGCTCACAGCCTCAAAAAAACGCCAAGTGTCGGATTCTTAACCTTCCACGGTTGTATCATCCCTCTATAAAATGTGAATTTATCATGCACAAAGTTATCCCCATGGTGAAAGATGACACCGAATACGCCCATGTCTATAATTACAAAAATACTCAATGGTTAAACTAGGGCTACTGGGCTCTAAGTGAAATTACCCTGATGAAAGTTAAAGAATCTTAGTGATATAAAGTATAGTTATAAAGGTCAAACTAACGCACATGGTGTTGGTTGGGACCATTGCAAAAGTAAAGTAAACAAATGTATAACAAATCCTACCTTTTGAACAACGAGCACGACAACGAATGTATAATTATTGTTGTTTCCTGTTGAAGAACGATTCTTAGGCTTGGGTAGAAAACAAAGAGCACAACAACGAGCAATTTGGGATAGGCTTAGGGGGAAGACAAAGATCATGTACGTGAAATTGGATTTGGGATTTAGGGTTGATGAAATATTACATTTGAAAGTAAAATTAAAATGAAAAGAAATTACAGAAGGATTGAATCAGTGGAATCTTCATATGTTAGGGTGAGAATCTTTTTTTTTACAGGGAATTTTTCAAATTATGCCCAAATAGCAGAGGACAAATTAGCTATTAACCCAAATAATAATCATTCAATAACCTATTTTTAATAAAGGACATTCACACTCAACAAATTTTGCTATATGCTCACCTACGAGAGGAGAGACATTAGTCGAAAGTACATTTTTTATTTAAAACAAAATTAATTACAAGAAATGATATCCCATATTTAACCACTTATACCATTAATAATAAGAAAAGAATAGAAATATATGGTCTATTATTGTGAAAGGCCATTATTTGAAGGCTTTATTATTATGAAAAATCGATAATCATATGGATAAAACCAAGAAATGCATGAAAAAGCGATGTAATTAACTTTTGTAAATTAATACTCCCTCAACCCCTTTTAAGTGTTAGTGTTAGTGTTTTTTTTTTTTTTTTTTTTTTTTTTTACTTTTTACACATAATAATTATTGTTACTAATTAAACAATGACTATTTTATTTTTGTCTATAATACCCTTAATAGTTTAGTGTTTTTTTAATTTTTTTTCTCTATATATAATTAATGACTAGGGGTAATTTTGACAATACAATAATCAATACTACATTAAACTTTGAAATGACACTTAAAAATAAACACATGTTTTTTTAAAAGATGACATTTAAAAGGAACGAAATGAGTAAACCATGTAAAACTATAAAAAGGTACTCTTAATTTATGATGTATCTCACATGGATAATCACCTACAAATATTGATCAGCCTCTTCAAAAAGTTTATTTAAGTCTTCAAAAAGAATATTTAAGTCATCCAACTATACAAGATCAACACAATAACTAAGACTATAAAGTCAGATATACCCAATATGAGTGACACTCCTAAAACTTGATCATACTACTTGATATAACCAGATGAATCACTCCTATTCGAGGTTACCTCTTTATCATATCTAGCCTATACATGGTATGAGTCCATAAATGTCAAGTTTGGAAATTTCTTTTCTCACCCTTATACCTTTTATAAACCCTCGGTGAAAACTCAAAAATATCCTTAAAATTCGGAGAAACATCTTCGGACGCACCGTTTCGACACAAAATAAGTGCAAATGGTTAAGTTTTCCTTATTTTCCATAATTTAATTCAGAGATGCATCTCTGTATGTGTTTTTACGGTTTGCCTACATATGCATTTTTAGATTAAACCTTTCTTCAAATTCATTAATTTTTTAGAGATGCATCTCTAAATGCGTTTAATATACATTTAACGTGCGGACATACCCTCATTCTTCTTCTTCTTTATTATTTCTTCATTTTACATACTTTTGAGATACCCCCATTGAAGCTTGTGAGCAACATTCTTCTAATTAACTTTTCAAGGAACAACAATACCTCTAATTCAATAGTACCAATCCCGACTCACTCCATTTATGTTCAACATTTTTCATCCTCATCAACACATTTTTGAGTAAGTTTCTCATTTAATTTTTTATTTATTAACGTATTAGGTAAAATAGTTAGTTTTAAATGCATTAGGTAGTAGTCACATTTGAAATAAGTAGTTGTTAGAGACATGCACTATGATTTGGTTGCACATTCAATTGTTAGGCCAAGAATGGTATCCGTTTCTGCTATTGTTGCAAACACGAACTTTTTTGGATATGCATGTCCAAATTGTATCCTTGCTAATTTTTGGAGATGCATATCAGAAAATGTCCTAGATGCAAACTAATGTCTTTTTCTCGTATTTTTCAGGAAAAATGGCTACAAACAACGAAGACAGAATGAGATTCAGCCGTGAAATTAAGCACGTGTATGTTCGAAGTGATAGGGCTAGATTTTAGAATGAGTAGGCCAGAGCTAGGCTGAGAACCATCCTTAGGCCTCTTGATGGAGAAACACCGACTTCTAGGAGCCGCCTGTCACAAGGGTTCTCATCCCATAGGCACGCCTCCCCTACTCACGTAGACCAAGAGGAAGCCCCTACTGCACATGACGGTGTCCCTCCACTTGCAAGCCCTTATTCAGGAGGGCCCGCTAACACCTCCTTACTGATATATTATAGAGATCATGTTGTTGGGCATGTCTGGCCTGGAGATGTATATTTGTTAACGGTTGTAATTTATATGTTTTAAACAAGTTCTCTACGGCTAATTTTTTTTAACAGGAGCGCGAATGTTTGAAGTATGTTAACTACAATAGAAAGATTTTGCAAGTTTATCAACTTAAGGCTAAATGGTTTTAATGTGTCATCCGATACTCTGGTCTTGCCAGCCTTTGTTTCTCTAGGTACAATACCATTAGTCATGGCATGCAGGGGCTTTGTTGAGAGATGGCATAAAGAAACGTCATCTCGCCAATGGGGAAGTGGAAAGATGTACTATCCCCATTAAAATCTAAGAAAAGTGAAGTTGTATGCAACCAAACAAATAAATATCTCAACCTCTTTGAATCCTCGGCTCTATAACATCTTCCTTCCTAACATATATCATATAAAATGTGCTAATCTTTTCCTATGTCCCTTCTAGCACATTATCATGCCAGCATGTTTACCGGTCCATATTATGAAAACATTCCTTTCATGTGAGATATCATGTTGCTTCCCTTGCTTCTCAAGATCAGTATTCACAAGAGAACTACACAAGAGAACACATGGTTTTCCATTACTTCATCCAATTTTTTAGCCACCTAATAATTATTTTGTTGGGATATAGTTTGGCTAAACTCATGACATGTTTACAGGTCAAGAAAGGGGTTCAAAATTCAATGTATTTGAAATTGTTAGGAACAACAATTCAAACTCAAAACAAAACAAATACGAAAAATACATATAGAAAACACGCGATATTTGATAAGGAAGTTCGACAATTGTGCCTACGTCTCTGACAGTAGAGCAGCCGCAGTTATTAATCGAATTTATGTTCTACAGGTTACAATTTATCAGAGCGGATAAACCAGAGCAACCAAATCACTTATCACTAAACAAAATCAACAAAAAGATGCTTTTCAAGTAGGGATGGCAGGCAGAACCAAACCCGCGAGGCCCACCAGCACTCGAACCCGAGTCAACGTGTGAAAACCCGAGTTGACTGGGTTCGGGTGCCACCCGATATTTCGGGTGCGGGTTTGGGTAGTGTAAAACCCGTGCCCGAAACCCGAAACCCGAAACCACACCCGCTATATATATATATATATATATATATATATATATATATATATATATATATATATATATATATATATATATATATATATTATTCTTTTTTTTTTTTGAGTTTTTGCTACGGATTCGGGTTTGGGTGAAAAAACCTGAACCCAACGGGTGCGGGCGTGGGTGTTGTTTTGCCACCCGAATAGCCTTTGGGTTAGAGTTCGGGTTCGGGTGGTGATTTCGGGTGCGGATTTGGGTAGTGTGAAACCCGCACCCGATCCGACCCGTTGTCATCCCTATTTCCAAGATCGCTCTCTTCTCATCCTTGAAGGTGGCGGGGATGCATGCTCTATTTCCGAATGCCTCAAATATAGGATGAATGTGTCTTTGACTGATGTGGAGGATCTGCCTCAAATATAGGATGAATGTGTCTTGACTGATGTGGAGGATCTGCCTCAAATATAGGATGAATGTGTCTTGACTGATGTGGAGGATCTCTCTACAGATGTATGAAAATTTTCCTTATATCGATCATTCAGATTTGTAGGGAAAATCATTGGACGGATCTACCTAACATAAAATCGAATGGCGAAATCTGAAGAGAAGTACAAACATAATTGATAACCAACAAGAAACAAAAATAAAAGAGAAGAGCTAACCAGACTTTTAAGGTGCCAAAATCTCATCAAAATAGTTTCGGTGGCAGCATCTTTAACAAACTCCTTCCCATTGCAAGAAATGCCAAAATCAATCATACTTTGAACAAAGGGCTTTTCAGAATCTGCAATAAACCAGAAGATAGACAGCAGTAAATAGCAGTAACATATAAACTTGAAGTAGAGAGTACAACTCATGAACATATCTTATTCTAAGCAGAGAGTACAACTCATGAACTCATGAATATATCTTTCCATTTAGAAAAAGTAGCCAAAACAAAATTTTTGCATTTAGAAAGACTAATATTAATATGTTCACCATAAATGGAAGTTTATATATAATTAACAAATACTCACAATCAATGAAGTCTTGCGGAGTGCTTCATCGGCGATCCTCTTGGTTTGTGAGGTCCAGTTGATCAATGAGTAATTTCGCAATTCTTCCAGATTTCTCCATGACTTTGCCAGACATGTGTCTATAAAAAAAGAGAGGAAAGTATCTATTAAGATACAACAGAAAAGTATCAATTAACAAAATTTTATGTGTATGTGTGTAATCTTACATATTGAAAAAACACGAACACTTGTTTTCTAGCTAGTTTGCAATTTGCTCTCTTAGAAATCTGACTTGTCTGCGGTTGGAATTCTGAATTTAAACCCCGGATCTGAGAATTAATAATATTTATTAATTATATATTTATAACAAGAAACATGAAAGAACAAGTATTTATTGATTACATACTTTAAACAAGAAACATGAAAGAAGAAGTATTTCAATTACTCACCGGGACATGATGCAAGAAATGTGAAAATTATTGAATGTAATCCATTGTTGTCGAAGTCGAAGTCGAAGACAACAGGTTATTGTCTAGTGTCGAAGTCGAGGTCGAAATAGGATGCTGTCGAAAATGTTTGTTACACAGATTTGTTTAGATTTAGTTAGATTTGTTTAGATCTAAATAGATTTGATTTGGGCTTTTATAGTTTGGGCTTTGTCTTGAGATGCAAGCAAACCTAATTCTATAAATAGGGAGTTTCCCTCAATATTTTGTATCAATTACAACACTTTGTAATTTCTCACAGAATTCTGCAGTTGCAGAGTGAGTAATAGAAGAGAGAAAGTCCCACAGTTTGTGGGCAGCAAGAACACTATTCATCTTCTTCTTCCCTATTTTCTTTCTACTTTTCTGTATAATTGCTGCGTGATAGAAGGAATTCCCATAGCTTTTTGGTCAATTCCAACATCTGGTATCTAGAGCTCCGGTTTAAGAGAGTCAAGGGCAAGAAATCGCAAGAACGCGATGGCTACGAATCATCCAAACGGCCATTTTCCAGCAAACCTTCCAATTCTCAAGAAAGATAATTATGATAATTGGTGCAAGCAAATCAAGGTTGTTTTCTGTTATCAAGATTTGTGGGATCTTATGAAGGAAGGAATAACAACTCTTGAAGAAGGTGCGACGGATCAAGAAAAGGCTGCATTCAAAGAATTGAAGAAGAAAGATTATAAAGCTCTCTTTATAATCCATCAATGTGTTGATTCAGATAATTTTGAAAAGGTTAGCGATGCAGAATCAGCAAAAGAAGCATGGGAGATTCTTGAAAAGTCGTTTGGAGGCGCAAAGAAGGTGAAAGAGGTGAGGTTACAAACTCACAAGAGAACCTATGAGTTGCTTCAGATGGAAGACAACGAAAGTATTGCAGATTTCTTCACAAGAGTTACGAAACTTGTGAATCAAATCAAGGTGTGTGGAGAAGTGTTGGCGACGAAAGCAGTTGTCTCAAAGATTTTGAGATCGTTGGCTCCAAAGTTTGATCACGTGGTAGTAGCCATAGAAGAATCAAAAGATTTGTCGAAGGTGATGAAAGAAGAGCTTCAAGGGACGCTTGAATCTCATGAACAAAGAATGGCTGAAAGAGCAGCAGGCAAGTCGAAGAATGATGTGGCCCTGCAAGATCAATCAGCGAAAGATAAGAAGGGTAAAGAAAAGATGGTCGACAAAGGTAGAGGAAGCTACAACAATTCGACAGGCAGAGGAAATCAGCAAGAGGCGAATTGGTCGAACCATAGAAGGACCCAGAACCAAGGCAACGAAAGAGGTGGTGCTGCAGGTAGAGGAAGAGGTGGTGGTCGAAAGCCTGACAAAAGCCACATTCAGTGTTATAATTATCATCAGTATGGTCACTATTCGACAAAATGTCCTGAAAGAAAGAATCAAGAAGATGATGGAAAGCTGGCGAAGCATGAAGAAGAAGAAGGTATGATGCTGATGGTTACAACCAGAGATAATGAGAGTTTCAAGGACCAGTGGTACTTGGACTCAGGATGCTCATCACACATGACTGGAAGGAAAGATTGGTTTGTCAACATGAAGCCCTCAATGAAGAACACAGTGAAATTTGCAAATGACAATACTCTAGCAGCTGAAGGTATTGGTGATGTTCTGATTAAGAGGAAGGATGGCAAGAGGTCAGTAATTTCCAATGTTTTGTACATACCAGGCATGAAGAGAAATTTGCTCAGCATAGGGCAGTTGGTCGAAAAGAACTACAAGGTGTTGGTCGAAGACAAGGTGATGAGAGTTGTCGACGCAAGTGGTAGGTTGATCTTGAAGGCTCCAATGTCTCAGAATAGAACCTTCAAGATTGAACTAAATGTGATGGAGCACAAGTGTCTTGCAACTGCAGCTAGCAGAGATGAGTGGATATGGCATTATAGGCTTGGGCATCTCAACTTCAAATACATCAGAGATCTGAAGAGAAAGAACATGGTTTCAGGTTTGCCAGAAATTAACATTCCAGATGAAGTTTGTGAGGAATGTGTGCAGGCAAAGCAACACAAGAATTGCTTCAGTAAGGATGCAGGAAGCAGGTCGAAGGGAATTCTTGATGTTGTGTACTCTGATGTATGTGGTCCAATCCAGGTCGATTCTATGGGAGGTAACAAATACTTTGTCACATTCATAGATGATTTCAGTTGAAAACTGTGGACTTACCTGATCAAGAAGAAAAGTGAAGTGATTGAGGTATTTGCCAAGTTCAAATCTATGGTCGAAAGACAAAGTGGTCGTAAGCTCAAGGTTTTGAGAACTGATGGTGATGAAGAATATGTGTCGAAAGATTTCGACAGACTATGTGAGAAAGAAGGGATTGTGCATGAGATGGTGCCACCCTACACTCCACAGCAGAATGGAATTGCAGAAAGGAAGAATCGAACCATCATGAACATGGTTCGAAGTATGTTGAAGGGCAAACATCTTCCTAAAGAATTATGGGGAGAAGCTGTTTCGACTTCGACATATCTTCTGAACAGGTGTCCGACGAAGAAGCTAAAGGGGATTACGCCAGAAGAATGTTGGTCTGGTGTAAAGCTAAGCTTAAGTCATCTTAAGGTCTTTGGATCGATTGCACATAGGCATGTGCCAGATCAGTTGAGACGAAAGTTAGATGACAAGTCAAGTCAAATGATCCTGGTGGGATATCATTCGACAGGTGGATACAAGTTGTTCGACCCAGTGAACAAGCAGATTGTGATCAGCAGAGACGTGATCATTGATGAGCTTAAGGAGTGGAACTGGACAGAAAATATCAACAAAGATTCAGTAAGAATCATTTGTGAAGAACCAGCTAGAGAAGCTGAGAGAGAAGTTCGACAAGAAAGTGTCGAAAACCAAGCAGGACCAAGTAGACCTCGTCGAACAAGACAAATGCCAGCAAGGTTGCAGGAATGTGTGATTACATCAGATGATGTTGTCGATGAAGAAGGTGAACTGGTACACTATGCTTTCTATGCAGATGTCGAACCTGTCAATGCAGCTGAGGCATTGAAAGATTCGAAGTGGGTGAAAGCAATGAATGAGGAAATAGAATCCATCGAAGTCAACAACACCTGGTCACTTGTCGAATTGCCTGAAGGCAAGAAGGCAATTGATGTGAAGTGGGTTTACAAAGTAAAGTTGAATCCAAAAGGTGAAGTAGTTCGACACAAAGCAAGACTCGTAGCGAAAGGATTTCTTCAGAAGGAAGGAATTGATTATGACGAAGTCTTTGCACCAGTTGCTAGGATCGAAACAATCAGATTGGTTGTTGGTCTAGCAAATATGAATAATTGGCACACATGTCAGATGGACGTGAAGTGTGCATTCCTGAATGGCCCCTTAGACGAAGAAGTTTATGTTGCACAACCAGTTGGGTTTGTGAAACAAGGCAAAGAGAGAAAAGTGTACAGGCTGCACAAAGCCCTGTATGGACTCAAGCAAGCTCCAAGAGCTTGGAACAAGAAGATTGATGGTTTTCTAAGGGAGAAGGAATTTGTGAAGTGCACAACTGAGCATGGAGTATATGTAAGAAGAAGCAATGGCGAATTGCTTATACTATGTCTCTATGTCGATGATCTGTTGATAACAGGAAGTTGCAAGAAGGAGATCGAAGATTTCAAACGTGACCTGAGTGAAGAGTTTGAAATGTCAGACTTGGGAAATCTCTCATATTTCCTTGGCATCGAATTCTACAAGAGTAGTAGAGATTTGATGATGCATCAAAGAAGATATGCAGGCGAAATATTGAAGAGATTTGAGATGCAAGATTGCAACCCAACTTCGACTCCAGCTGAGCCCAGACAGCAACTGTCGAAAAATTCAGATGAAGATGATGTCGACCCAACCCAATACAGAAGACTTATTGGGTCACTTCGATACCTTTGTCACACAAGGCCTGACTTAGCATACAGTGTTGGTATGGTAAGTAGATTCATGCAGAAGCCAAAGGTATCACACCTAGCAGCGGCGAAGAGGATACTAAGGTATCTGAAAGGAACTCTCGACTATGGTATTTTGTTTCCAGCAGCTGATGAAGGGAAAGAATGCAAGTTAGTGGGATACACAGACTCTAGCTGGTGTAGTGATGCAGAGGATAGAAAATCCACAGCTGGATATGTGTTTATGTTAGGTGGTGCACCAGTTGCTTGGAGTTCGAGAAAGGAACCAGTAGTGGCACTATCATCATGTGAAGCAGAGTATATAGCTGCTTCTCTTTGTGCATGTCAAGCAACATGGATGGTGAATCTGGTCGAAGAAATTACATCAATGAGTCATGGAGCAATTACCATGAAGATCGACAGCATGTCAGCTATCAACTTGGCGAAGAATCCAATAGCTCATGGTCGAAGCAAGCACATCGAGATGAGGTTCCATTATCTTCGAGAGCAGGTAGCAGAAGGGAAGATGAATTTGGAACACTGCAGAACTGAGAATCAGATTGCAGATATCATGACGAAGGGAGTGCAAGTCGAAGGATTCAAAAGGCTAAGGTCTATGATGAACATATATAGTTTAGACACAATGTATTAGGTGGTGTGTTGAATGTAATCCATTGTTGTCGAAGTCGAAGTCGAAGACAACAGGTTGTTGTCTAGTGTCGAAGTCGAAGTCGAAATAGGATGCTGTCGAAAATGTTTGTTACACAGATTTGTTTAGATTTAGTTAGATTTGTTTAGATCTAAATAGATTTGATTTGGGCTTTTATAGTTTGGGCTTTATCTTGAGATGCAAGCAAACCTAATTCTATAAATAGGGAGTTTCCCTCATTATTTTGTATCAATTACAACACTTTGTAATTTCTCACAGAATTCTGCAGTTGCAGAGTGAGTAATAGAAGAGAGAAAGTCCCACAGTTTGTGGGCAGCAAGAACACTATTCATCTTCTTCTTCCCTATTTTCTTTCTACTTTTCTGTACAATTGCTGCGTGATAGAAGGAATTCCCATAGCTTTTGGGTCAATTCCAACAAAAATGATCAATTCATAATGTATAAGCATGCTAGGAATGTGAGCAATCTTATAATACTCTTTTACTCGTTTCTTCTACAAACTTGCTTCCTCTCTACTGAGATCGTGTTGAAGTCACTTTCCATCCAAGCATTATATCTCTTTAAGATTAGAGATGAGTACAAATGAGAATTGATCCGTATAAACTGCAGTTGGGGCATGATTTTTCACCTCTTCCGAGAAAATGCTAGATCCAAAAGCCATGCAAAACAATGTTGAGGAAGCCCTATTATAGGAACATAATTTGGCTTTAAAATGAATAGAAACGACATGCAGAAATATTTATAGTACTAAATTAGCCATCATTCTAATGAAAATGGAATAAAAGTATTTATTTTTAAAGACTTCCTTGCTTCGAAAGTCGGGATTCAAATTCATCTACACACATCTGCATCAAAAGCATTATAACTTTCTAGGACAAAAATACATCTTTTAAAATGTCCAAAGTAATTAGTTTATTTCAAAATTATATTAAATCATCAAATTAACATGATTTCAAATATCTTTCATAAATTTCCAGGCAATTAATCAATGCACATGAACTTAAAAGACACAAGCTGATATGCCGCAGTCCATAAAACATTATGCTGAGAGAGAAACTACATATTATCTTTGCATAGATACATTCACTATATTTCCTTTCAGGTAGGAGTGAACTGATATACGTTAAATGGAAATTTTTATCTCAAAAAATAAAAATACTCACAGCCATGTAGCCTTGAAGAGTTAAATATTGGATTAAATGCCTCAAAGGGGTTACAGACACTTTCTTGCAATCCTGTTTGATTGTGAGGTCCATATTATAAATTCAAAGAAGACACGCCATATGACCCTGGACAAGTTAAGGTATCGGTAAGTAACAGTAACAAATGAGGAAGGGAGAAAAAGTCATAATAATTGTTCTATTTGTTAGTGTTCATTTATAATAGAACAAAACAGTAACCAGAAGCAAATAAGATTAAGAATGGACGAGATCTTAGGCACTAATGATGGAGCTGGCCATTATTTTCTAAGTGACATTAAATGTTGGTAAAGTGGGAGATATGTTTGACAGTAGTTGAATGATATCAAAATACATTTTATGTATGAAATAGATCAGACAGAACAACACAAGAATATCCAGAATTTGAGTATAAATTAAACATTGGAGGAAAATAAATCATTAGATTTCTAGAATTGAAAAATATCAATTCTTTTTGGTCTTAAGCATCTCAAATCTTTAAATCTAAAGATGAAGTACATAGCATGGCCTACCACAATTGGTACCAGATTCAAGGTCATCCATCAAAGCATGATCTCGAAACTCAGGCAGTTTAATCAAGCTACCACCCAATTTTGTAGATTAAGATTATTCTATTGAAATTGGGTTTCAGAAACAAAAATATCATGAAAGATTTGAACAACACCTGAATATTTAACTTCAATGAAATATAACTAAATATATTTTGCAGTATATAATAGTTGGGAAGGATATCTTTACCTCTTCTAGATAACGCCAGAACACCTTCTGTACCAATAGTTGTGTTTTGAAAAAACTTATTATAGAAACATAATATGTCTTTCAAATCAGAATTGAAACCATATTCATAGCAATTAGAAACATGTTCCTTAAATTATGCATGGAAACATTCCTTGTTTTAGGCATAGAAACATTCCTAATTTAGGCATAAAAACATTCCTTAAAATAAGCATCATGTCCCTATTATTTAATGATCATTGTATCATTTGTTTCCTATATATATGTATTGCTACTCATTGTGAGAAATATAACAAGTTCATACATATTATCATTTTCTACTTGGTTTCAGAGCAACATTACCAAAAGGCTCGTGATCCAATCAAAACCATGGCATCCGCTGCAAACACAAACAACAAAAATGATCTTCCTTCATCTATCTCTGTCAAGTTGGATAGAGACAATTTTCCCTTGTGGCAGTCCTTAGTCTTGCCCATCATCAGAGGCTGCAGACTTGAAGGATATATGCTAGGGACAAAGGAGTGTCCTGAGCAATATATCTCAAATTCAGATTCAAGCAAGAAGCTGAATCCTTCGTTTGAAGATTGGCAAGCTTATGACCAACAATTTCTAGGTTGGTTAAAGAATTCCATGACTGCAGACATTGCAACACAGTTTTTGCACTGTGAAAATTCAAAGCAACTTTGGGAGGAGGCCCAGAGTCTAGCTGGAGCACATACAAGGTCTAGAATCACCTACTTGAAGTCAGAATTCCACAGTACCAGGAAAGGTGAATTGAAAATGTATGATTATTTGTCCAAGATGAAAAATCTTGCTGATAAACTCAAGCTGGCAGGAAATCCAATTCTCAACTCAGATCTAATCATTCAAACCCTGAATGGATTGGATTCTGAGTACAATCCTGTAGTGGTAAAACTCTCTGATCAAATCAATCTCAGTTGGATTGATTTACAATCTCAATTGCTGAGTTTTGAGAGTAGAATTGAGCAGCTCAATTCCTTTAACAACCTAAATCTCAATGTCTCGGCAAATGTTGCAAACAAAACTGATTACAAAGGAAACTGGAGAAACAATAGACTTGGCTTCCATGGCTCAAATTGAAACTGGAGAGGCTCCAACTCGAGAGGTTGGAGAGGAGGCAGAGGTAGAGGCAGGTTCTCTAAACCTACCTGTCAAGTATGCTCAAAGACTGGTCACACAGCAGTATAGTGCTTCTATAGATTTGACAAAACCTACTCAGGACCAAATCACTCAGCAGAAGAGGAAGAGAAATCTGCATTTCTAGGATCACAAGGACCCAATCAAGAATATGACTGATACTTTGACAGTGGAGCAAGCAATCACGTGACACATCAAACTGAAAAATTCCAAGAAATAAATGAACATCATGGTAAGAACTCTCTGATTATTGGAAATGGTGAGCAACTAGAAATTATAGCCACAGGCTCTTCCAAACTCAAGTCACTTAATCTACATGATATACTATATGTGCCTAACATTACCAAAAATCTATTAAGTGTATCTAAATTGGCTGCTGACAATAACATTCTTGTTGAGTTTGATAAGAATTGTTGTTTTGTGAAGGACAAGTTGACAGGGAAGGCAGTACTAAAAGGAATTCTTAAAGATGGATTATACCAGCTCTCAGGAATTGAAAGGAGCCCAAATGCTTATATATCTGTTAGGGAGAGCTGGCATAGGAGACTTGGTCACCCAAACAACAACACATTAGACAAAGTCCTGAAAAATTGTAATGTAAAGGTATCATCTAGTGATCACTTTAGTTTTTGTGAGGCTTGCCAATATGGTAAAATGCATCTCTTACCCTTTAAGTCTTCTTCATTCCATGCTAAGGAACCACTTGAGTTGGTTCACACTGATGTATGGGGACCTGCACCAATAATGTCTTCTTCTGGTTTTAAATATTATGTGCATTTTGTTGATGATTTTAGTAGGTTCACTTGGATTTACCCTTTAAAACAAAAGTCTGAAACTGTGCAAGCCTTCATTCAATTCAAAGCCTTGGCTGAAAATCAATACAACAAGAGAATCAAAGTAATTCAGTGTGATGGTGGTGGTGAATACAAACCTGTGCAGAGACTTGCAATAGAAGCTGGCATAGGTTTTAGAATGTCTTGTCCTTACACTTCTCAACAAAATGGAAGAGCTGAGAGGAAACACAGACACATAGCTGAGTTTGGTTTAACTCTACTTGCACAAGCTCAAATGCCATTCCAATATTGGTGGGAAGCATTCTCCACTGCAGTATACCTTATAAATAGACTGCCATCTCAAGTTACCCAGAATGAGACCCCTTACTCACTCATGCTTCATAAGGAACCTGACTATAAGCTCTTAAAACCCTTTGGTTGTGCTTGTTATCCATGCCTCAAACCCTACAATCAACACAAGCTGCAATTTCATACAACCAGATGTGTGTTCTTAGGCTATAGTAATTCTCACAAAGGGTATAAATGTCTCAATTCCCATGGCAGGATCTTCATATCAAGACATGTTATCTTCAATGAAGATCACTTCCCATTCCATGATGGGTTTCTCAATACAAGAAGTCCTCTAAAAATAACTAACGATCCATCATTCTTTTTTCCCTTGTGCCCTGCAGGTAATCCTATCACTGATGCAATCCCTGAAGGAGATATCTCAGATGAAGTGAACTCAGCTGACTCACAATTTGAGCAACAATCACAAGTTGAAAACAATGCCACAGAAGTTGACAACCATATCACAGAACAATCTGAAGATATTGCACTAGATAATGTAACTCATCAAGAGATACAACCTGACATAACCCAGCAAAGTACAGGTGAAGCAAGCAATACAGGAACCATACAAACCAGAAGCAAGTCAGGCATTCACAAGCCAAAGCTTCCTTACATTGGACTAGCTGAGACCTACAAAGATACAGTGGAACCTACAAATGCCAAGGATGCTCTCACAAGGCCCTTATGGAAGGAAGCAATGCAAAAGGAGATTCAAGCACTCATGTCTAACAAAACTTGGACACTAGTCCCTCATCAAGTTGAAGAAAATATAGTTGACTCAAAATGGGTCTTCAAGACCAAATACAAGTCAGATGGTACCATAGAAAGGAGAAAAGCTAGGCTAGTTGCCAAAGGATTTCAACAAACAGCTGGCATTGATTATGAAGAAACTTTCAGCCCTGTAGTCAAAGCTAGCACTGTCAGAATCATTCTTTCAATTGCAGTCCATCTCAATTGGGAAGTCAGGCAACTAGACATTAACAATGCTTTCCTAAATGGATATCTCAAGGAAGCAGTGTTCATGCATCAACCTGAAGGATTTGTTGATCCAACCAGGCCTAATCACATATGCAGGCTATCTAAAGCAATCTATGGACTGAAGCAAGCACCAAGAGCTTGGTTTGATAGTCTCAAGGCTGCATTACTAAAGTGGGGTTTTCAAAACACAAAGAGTGATTCCTCCCTTTTTCTTCTAAAAGGTAAAGATCACATTACTTTCCTGCTTATCTATGTGGATGACATAATAATTACAGGAAGCAACACCAAGTTTCTTCAAGCTTTCATCACTCAGCTTAATGATGTATTCTCTCTCAAAGACTTGGGACAGCTACACTACTTTTTGGGCATAGAAGTGAAAAGAGATACCAGTGGAATGTATCTCAAACAATCTAAGTACATCAGTGACTTACTGAGAAAATTCAAGATGGACAAAGCCTCACCATGTCCCACACCTATGATAACAGGCAGGCAGTTCACAGTTGAGGGAGAGAGACTAGCTAACCCAACTGTGTTTAGACAAGCCATAGGTGCCTTACAATACTTGACTCACACAAGACCTGATCTAGCATTTTCTGTTAATAAACTCAGCCAATACATGAGCTCACCAACACTTGAACACTGGCAAGGCATAAAAAGAATCTTTAGGTATCTCCAAGGCACCATAAATCATTGCTTACACATCAAGTCATCAACTGATCTAGACATTCATGGCTTCTCTGATGCAGACTGGGCCACAAGTGTTGATGATAGGAAATCCATGGCTGGTCAATGTCTGTTCCTTGGTGAAACACTTGTTTCTTGGTCATCAAGAAAGCAAAAGGTGGTATCAAGATCAAGCACTGAGTCAGAATACAGAGCCCTAGCTGACCTAGCTGCTGAAATAGCATGGATTCGTTCATTACTTGATGAACTGAAGCTCCCACTTCCAAGGAAACCCATACTATGGTGTGATAACTTGAGTGCCAAGGCACTAGCCTCAAATCCTGTCCTCCATGCTCGCTCCAAACACATTGAAATTGATATTCACTATATCAGAGATCAAGTACTACAAAATGAAGTTGTTGTGGCCTATGTTCCTACAACTGATCAAATTGCAGACTGCCTCACCAAATCATTAAGTCACACACGTTTCAGCCAGCTCAGAGACAAACTTGGTGTTATCCACTCACCACCAGTTTGAAGGGGGGAATTAGAAACATGTTCCTTAAATTATGCATGGAAACATTCCTTGTTTTAGGCATAGAAACATTCCTTAATTTAGGCATAAAAACATTCCTTAAAATAAGCATCATGTCCCTATTATTTAATGATCGTTGTATCATTTGTTTCCTATATATATGTATTGCTACTCATTGTGAGAAATATAACAAGTTCATACATATTATCATTTTCTACTATAGCCCCAAACACGAATTAAGTGATATGAAAAAAGTTCAACCGTCGGACTGCCATGCTTTGAAAGTAGGGATTCCAATTCATCTGCATCAAAAGCATGATAATTTACTGAATCAACAGACATCTTACGAAGTGACAAACAATTTAATTTGTTTCCATAAATTTCTGAAAACCTAAAACAAGTTTTTCTGCCTTTATGATCAGAAACATGATGGTCAATAATACACATGAATGTAAAAGGCTCATGCTGATTACGTGCAGATCAGAATTTAATTTGCATAAACAAAAGTTGATACCTTAATCACAAATATCATTATGTCAAACCATTACCAAGACTTTTTTGTGATCCTCTTGGATAGTGAGGTCCATAATTTTTTAATCTATAATAAAAAAGAAAAGTATTGTAAGTAAACAACAAAGAAAGAAAAGAGGCAATTCAAAGTTCAAACAACAATATTGTGTGTTTAATCTAACAAATTGGGAAAACACATACACTTGCTCTCTCTATAGCTTTGCAAATTGCTCTCTAAGAATCTTCACCATTTTAGAAATCTACCTTCTGAACAAAAACATATTATTAAACACAACAATCCCATAATGAATCTAAAGAGAAAAGAAAACATCAAAGAGAGGTGACATTTATAACAAGAAACATGAGAGATGTATTTTGGTGACTCACCTTGGTATAATAGTCATTCGATGATTTCTTAGACTATATATATTTTGGGAATGTGAGAAATCTTAAGCCACTCTTTCCCTTGCTTCGTCTTCAAATTTGGTTCCAATAACAGACAATTGAAGATAGTCAGTTTTTTAAGAGAGGAAGGCAACTCCGCCTGTTCTGGCAACGACTTGAGCTTGCATATGTTACAAATTGCAAATTTATGAAGAGAGGTGATATGTTGAAGCCACTTCCCATCCAAGCATTCTATATCATCAAGATTAGAGATCTTTAAGAAAATGAGATTGGAGGGTAGAACCAGAACTTGTCTTTTCATCAGCACCTTCACAATATTATCACCCCAAATTTCCAGCTTTGAAAGAGAAGTGAGATGTTCCCAAGTTGTATTCCACAAAATCCTTCCACCTATGCCAACTGACAGTTCTCGTAAATTGTTTGGCAAATCATCTATGGAAAACGAATGCAGATTTGGAAAGTCACGAATTTCCAATTTTTGAAGGCTAGTTAGAGTCTTTATTGATTCAGGTAGAGAACGAAACTTCTCACACCAAGTCACACTTAAATCCGTGAGGTTAGGAATGGGAAATCCACTTAGAGAAACCGACTCTAATTCATGGCAACAACTTATGTCGATTTTTTAAAGAGACAAGAGATTTTGTTTTGATGCATCTTCTGCAATTAATATGAATTTTAAATATGCAGAGTCAAAATAATTAGAGTTTTGAGGAGTGGGAGAGAGCGCAAGGTAAATGATATCATTGGATTACAACTTCAATTTATTTTCAAATGCTCGAGTGACGGGTATTTGTGAAAGGATTCATGAGAAAGGAACTCCAGATTCTCACAATCTTTAATTTTGAGAGATTTTAAGGTTTTAGGAAGACCGTCTCTTGGAAAGAATCTTAGAGATGGAATGTCTTTTAAGGTCATAAAATTGAGACTATCATCAATTGAGTGAATACATAAAACTGTGGCCTTGTATTTGTAATATTGTTAATATCGTATGAATACCTTGACAATAGAGAACAATTTTGTAACTCAAGTTGAATAAGGGAAGGAAGGTTATTGGGTGTCGTCCCTTCAAGTTCGGGACAATTTTCAAGGGACAATCTTTCAAGCTTAGGAAGGTTGATTGGTATGTTCTCTTTAAGTTTTGGACAGCCATTTAGTGACAAGTATATAAGACTAGGAAACTCTATAGATGTACCTCCAACATAAGACTAGTGAAACTCTTTCATCCCGACCTGTGATAATGACCTTACTTCCTATTTTGCTAACATTAAAAATATCAGTTAGACTATTCCAATCAACATAGTTTTCATGCGACATATCATCCAATACTAACAAGAACTTTTTGTTACTTAAACTTTGCTCCTATTGTACTTGGAGTTTGCCAAAGTTAGTCTCAGCAATTGTTCCTGAAATGACAGATTGGAGTATGGTTTTAGTGACAATGACAACATCAAATTTTTTTGGAATATGTTCCCACCCTCTCACCTTAAACTTCTCCTTCACATGATGATCATTGTAAAGGAGTTTAGCTAGTGTTGTTTTTTCTAACTCTCCCATACCCACTATGGATATCACTCCTATTCTACTTCCACTATCACAACCATCCTCTGACAGCAGAAACTCTTTAAGTTTCTTTTTGTCATCCTCTCTGCCATAAATAGCAGATTCATCTCTCACAATAGAAGTTGTAGGAGTTACATTCCAAACACAGTTGGAATCAGCTTCTTTTAATCCAAGAAAATGCAGCTTGTGACAAAAGTTATAAAGTGGTAGATAGAATGATGTTGAATAATAATAACAATGAAAATGTGCAAATAAACATCTTATTTTTCTTGCACGTCTCTATACAAATAAGGAAAAGAATCTCTCATGTTTTGGTAAGTGGGGATACCATACTATTGATTATGTGGCTTATTGTTTGCATCGACTACTGTCAGTCAATTATAATGTGCAAGCAAAATTTAAGTTCTATTCCCAATCGTTACATCTCTCTATTCCTTGTTTGTCCCTATGCCACTAAGAAAAAAGTTCTTTCTTCACATAATGAAATCATACATTAATTCAAAAATGGAGGATAGATATTTAAATATAAATAATGCCTTTTAAATGTAGAGCAGTATGACGTGACTGGTATTTGAATTTTAATTATTAAATTATACTAGATTGTATATTTTACATCAATGTTTTTAAAATATTTGTTAATTTTAAATATTATTATTTAAGTTAATATTATACAACATAAAAATAAAATATTTGATTATCAAAAGGTCTGCAAAACTATTTTAAACTTGTGTCATGCAAGTTTATTATTTATTTTTATTTAATTGCTCTCTAAATATTATATTAATATTTAGAAGTTCATTTTTTATCTTTTAAACTTTAAAATAGATAAATATTTTCAAAAACTAGATTATTTAACCAAAAAACTAAGATAATATTTCTTTTGAAATCGCCAAAACAATATTCTTTTTAATATTTATTTTATTAGTGAAAATAAAAAGATTGTTTAATTGTATTTTTTGATGTCTCCATTTTTCTACATTGTAAAATATTGTCCTCTTATTTTAAAATTAGTCGGCTGTAGTTCTCCTCTAAAATATTTTGAACTAAAAAATAATGATATAATATATGAATTTAATTGAAATGTACTTACAGTGTAAAGAAATTTTGCACTGTCAGCAAATCATAGTCGTTGGATGTTAGAAGAAATTTGACTTTTATTTTAAAAACTTATAAAGTCATATAAACGGATGATGGCGATGAATTAACAGTGTAAAGTGCATAGCAATTAATCTCATAATATATTTAAAAGGATAGAACATACAATTTGATGAAATGAAATCATTCATATCGATTAGTTATTTACATGTTATTATTTAAATTGCAAAATGAATATTTTTTAAATTGAAACTCAAGTTTTACGGAGATTTTTTCAATTTCATTGGTGTTGATGTTTCACGTCATCACATCGTATCACGCGTTATTTAAACTATGGAAGTTTTTTATTACACCACCCATGTTTCTTAGGCACCACGTGAGTTTCTGTTTTTACCCCTATTTTTCGGATGTGCACATCCGGACGCACCATTTTTTTTTTAAATGTTGATTTGTTCCGGATGTGCATAACCGGAATGACAAGTTACGCGGCTTCCGGGTGTGTAAATCAGGTACGTATTGAGCGTGAACGTGTCCGGATGTGCACATCCGAAAAAATGCCTGGAACTTATTCATTTGAAAAACGCATATTAAGAAGTAATAATAACATTTATTTTAAAAAGTAATAATAACATTTATTTTAACAGAAGGTTAGAGCAACAAATGCCTGGAACTTTATATCAAAACGCATAGTGACCACATGTTCTGTATCCAAAAGTTGTCTAGTAGTTCTAACCCATATTTAAACAAAATAACGGTCGTCCACCTATGGTGGCAAACATGACCTGTACCCATAAGTTATATATCCAAAAAAGGGCATTGAGAATATCCGAACTCCCAAATCTATCCTCGAAGATTGTAGGACAAATCAAGATCAACAGTAAAACATTACTTCTTTGACGTTATCCAAGATAAATGGCAGCATAGTCGACATAAAGTTGGTGGTACTTGTAACACCCCCTTTATATACCCCCAAATAATCACATAATCATTTAGGCACATATTAAAAATTTCGTCAGAGTATAATTATAACATAGTATAAAAGAGGTATGTCACAATATACATGAATTTAAAACATACAACACCTGCTCAACAATTGATATGCAACAGTGGGGTAACTTTGCAACAGAGGAACTTAGTCCTTACACCCACATCTCAATATTTAGAATAAAAGCGGAAAATCTAAACATTGAATAACATCAAACATATATACATATATATATATATATATCATCGAGTATAATCCACCAACATAATTCATGTTTACATAAACATTCATCAACAAGATACATGTACAAATGTATCACAAAAGAACCATAATCCTCTTAGCTACCCGGTGCTACATATCAGAGCCGACCGACCAAAAGAATGAAGACACGCTTCACAAAAAGACCACCAACATACCTACTCTGCAATGCCTCATAGAGCATTATAAAACAGCAGAAGGGTGAGAAATATTATCATAATAACAATGCATATAATTATGTATCTTAGCATAAAAATACACATATTCCACATTCTCACCACAATTCATCACAACACACTCATATACATCACAATGTATATATATATATACACAACCAAGCATATTCATCATGTATACTTTCACAATTCTTAATCATTCCACATAAACATACACAATTATGTTTATTCATCAATGCACCATTATAAAGATGATAAATGCAAATCATAGAGACCGACTCACGACTCTATGCAAATGCAATGCGGTACCAACTCAATCATCTCAAGTTCACTCAGGAACTTCTGCTGGAACCATCGCTCGTTACATCACTGTAACTCCCCGTCGGGCATACGATGTTCCCCGTCGCTCACACCCCCACACGGGCACACGACGTTTATGGATCTCTCACACCCCACACGGGCACACGACCCGATCGCTCACACCCCACATGGGCACACAATCATCTATAATTATCGCTCACACCCCACATGGGCACACGACGTTATAGGTGATTCCCTCTGGAACCAATCCGTCGCTCACACCCCACATGGGCACACGACATTTATGGATCGCTCACACCCCACATGGGCACACGATCCGATCGCTCACACCCCACATGGGCACACGATCGCACAAGATGCATATCATGATGCTTGACACACAAGAACTCATGACAACCAATGCATCTTCACACATATATCCAACCATAAACATGCATACATAACTTAATACAACACATTGCATTTATTTGCCTTTCGGCCACAACTCATCACCACAACATGTCATCACATGCATTATCATCACACAACAGCATACAAGTCATGCGACATCCATATCCACAGCACATTGCATAATACACATCATTAAAACGGCAAAAGTCGACAAAACGACACTATTCACATTTTCCGACATAATTAAATCGGCCAACAATCTAAAAGCCCATTTTTATAAGAAAGACCATTTTATAAGCTTTCTAACGCATCAAACCACGCCTCAAACCGAACCACAGATCAAAAGTTATGAATTTTCAAAGGTTAAGAAATTATTGAGAAATAGCCAAATTCGCCTGGCAACTTGATAATTCGCCTGGCGGATTCCCATTCGCTAGCCTTTCGCCTGGCGAGCTAGTGGCGAGTCACCAATTTAGAAAAACCCCAAGAGTTACAGAAGCTACCACCTTTCTGTAATTCCAATTTCGCCTGGCGACTTACGAATTCGCCTGGCGAATCTATCTTCGCCAGCACTTCGCCTGGCGAACTAGTGGCGAGACTCAATTCGCCTGGCGAATCCCAAATTCGCCTGGCGAATCACACCAGAACCAGAAAAATGTTGTTACGGGTTACACGATCCAAAACTCCCAAAAACCTCATTTTTCATCCCAAATCAATTCCAACAGCAAAATAATTATCAGCAATGATTCATAAACACATGGTAACCATACAACGCAAATTATATCGATTTCCGATCGTAAAAACATCGATTCCCAATCATTTTATCGTTTTCGACCTAAAACTCCAAAAGCCGTGGAAAACAAGAAAACATCCAAGCAAACTCATACATAATGATATACATTGATAAGATAATAAGATTTCACACCCTTACCCGGATTCCAAGCTTGCTAGATGATTGTTCTTGATGGTTTTCTAGGTTTTCCTCTTTGTCTTCTCTTTTCTCTTCCTCCTCTTTCTTTCTCTCCTTTTTCTCTCTATTTCTCTTTTCTTTCTATTTCTTTCCTATTTCTTCTTCTTATCTCATTTTCTTTTCTATTTTCTACTCAAATTCAATTAATTCATTTTCTCTCATAATTCTACACTTAATCACTTTTCTACCAATTTTACTAATTTTCTCACATAATTCTATTTCCACTAAATTTCTAAATTATTATTAATTTGAGAAATGTCCAAAATACCCTCCATTCTAATTTCCCCGAAACTCTCAAAAACGGTAAAATATAATAACATGTCAACATAGCATATTAACACACCAATTTCACAAATAAAATAATTTACCACTCAATTTAAATAAAAGACTTGACAAAATGGGAATAATCGAAATCGGGGCGTTACAACTCTCCCCTACTTTAGAAATTTTCGTCCTCGAAAATATTACCTGATTCAAACAACTCCGGATACGACTCTCGCATCCCACTCTCTAGCTCCCAAGTCATATTGCCTTCCGCAGTGCCTGCCCAAGCTACTTTCACAAGCGCAATATCCTTGCCTCTTAGCTTCTTAACTTCACGGTCCAAAATCCTAATCGGTAAAGCTTCAACCGTAAGGTTATCTCTCACTTCAACCTCGTCCATAGGAATAACATGTGACGGATCCAGAACATACTTTCGAAGTTGCGAAACATGGAATACATCATGCAAATTCGAAAGATTCGGAGGCAACGCCACACGGTAAGCCACAACACCAACTCGTGTAGTAATCTGATACGGACCAATAAAACGAGAAGTCAACTTCTTCGACTTCAAAGCACGACCCACACCCGTAATCGGTGTAACTCTCAAAAACACATGGTCGCCTTCTTGAAACTCAAGATCTTTCCTTCTCTTGTCATGATAGCTCTTTTGTCTACTTTGAGAAGCTTTCATCTTCTCCCGAATAAACTTCACTTTCTCCGTCGTTTGTTGTACCATCTCCGGTCTAACTATCGTCCTCTCACCCGTTTCATGCCAACACAAAGGTGTTCGACATCTCTGACCATACAAAGCCTCAAATGGTGCCATACTTATACTCGAATGAAAACTGTTATTGTAAGTGAACTCAATCAACGCCAAATAACTATCCCAAGCACCACCTTGCTCGAGCACACAAGCACGTAATAAATCCTCCAACGATTGAATTGTCCTCTCGGTTTGACCATCCGTTTGCGGATGATAAGCCGAACTCAATCTTAGCTTAGAACCCAAAGCCTTTTGTAAACTCTCCCAAAACCTCGATGTAAATCTAGGATCTCTATCCGATACAATACTCTTAGGAACTCCATGTAACTTCACAACCACAAGAACATAAATCTCGGCTAACTTCTTCAAAGGATAACTAATATCAATTGGAACGAAGTGAGCAGATTTAGTAAGCCTCTCAACGATTACCCAAATAGCATTATGACCTCTTTGCGTATTCGGCAATCCCGTAACAAAATCCATCGATATACTATCCCATTTCCACTCCGGAATGTCCAACGGTTGCATCAATCCATTAGGTTTTTGATGTTCTACCTTAGACTTTTGACAAGTTAAGCATGCATACACAAATTGAGCCACATCCCTCTTTAATCCGGACCACCAAAAGATTTTCTTCAAATCTTGATACATTTTATTTGCTCCCGGATGAATACTTAAGTTACTTCGGTGTCCTTCTTCCAATATCATCTTTTTCAACTCCGCATCATCGGGAATACAAATACGACCACGGAATCTCAAAACTCCAAAATTATCAACCTTGAAATCCTCATTCTCATTCATCATCAAATCAACGAACTTCAAATCCAACTTTTGCTTTTCACATACGGTTGCAAGAAAATCATTCGTAACATGTAGCATACCAAGTCTCACACTTCTCGGCGTCATTTCACAAACTAAACTCAAGTCTCTAAAATCCTCCAAAAGTTCCCATTCTCTCATCATCAATGCGGACATATGTAACAACTTCCGACTCAAAGCATCGGCCACCACGTTTGCCTTACCCGGATGGTAATTCAAACCAAAATCATAATCCTTCAAAAGCTCTAACCACCTTCTTTGTCTCATGTTCAATTCTTTTTGATCAAATAAATAATTCAAGCTCTTGTGATCACTAAAAACTTCAAATCTTGCACCATAAAGATAGTGTCTCCAAATTTTCAAAACAAACACCACGACCGCTAACTCCAAGTCATGTGTAGGATAATTCTTTTCATGCACTCTCAATTGTCTTGAAGCATATGCCACAACCTTTCCATCTTGCATCAAAACACCACCTAAACCTGTCAATGAAGCATCACAATACACAACAAATGGTTCCGTCGGATTTGGCAAAATCAAGATCGGAGTCGTTGTCAACCTTCTTTTTATCTCATTGAAACTCTCTTCACAATGAATATCCCAAATGAAAGCCTTTCCTTTACAAGTCAATTGCGTTAACGGAAGTGCCAACTTCGAAAATCCCTCAATAAACCTCCGATAATAACCCGCCAAGCCTAAAAAGCTTCTAATCTCCGTAACCGATCTAGGAGCCTCCCATTGCATCACCGCATCAATCTTGGATGGATCAACACTAATACAACTATCGGAAATAACATGTCCAAGAAAACTTACTTCCGACAACCAAAATTCACATTTCGACAACTTAGCATACAATTGTTTCTCTTTCAAAATTTGTAACACAATCCGCAAATGCTCTTCATGCTCCTCTTGAGACTTAGAGTAAATCAAACTATCGTCGATGAACACAACCACAAAACGATCTAACTGTTTGTGAAAAATACGATTCATGTATTCCATAAACACACCTGGCGCATTAGAAACCCCGAATGGCATCATGGAATATTCGTAATGGCCATACCGTGTCCTAAAGGCCGTATTTTGAATATCCTCTTCTTTCACACGAATCTAGTGATATCCCGATCTCAAATCAATCTTGCTAAAAACACGCACACCAACCAATTGGTCCATCAAATCATCGATCCTTGGAAGCGGATACTTGTTCTTAATTGCCACCTTGTTCAATTGTCGATAATCAATGTATAACCGCATACTCCCATCCTTCTTCTTTACCAACAATACCGGAGCACCCCAAGGAGAAACACTTGGCCTTAAAAATCTCTTGTCCAACAAGTCATTCAATTGCTTCTTCAATTCTACCAACTCCGATGCCGACATACGATACGGTGCCATCGAAACCGGTCTAGTACCCAGAACTAGATCAATAGAAAACTCAACTTCTCTTTCCGGCGGTACATCTGTAATATCCTCCGGAAACACTTCTGGAAAATCACGCACCACTGGGAACACATCGAGCTCAACTTTACTCTCCACCGACAATGATGCAAACAAACCGAACAATTGAGCTTCGTCCGCTAAAAGTTTCTTCAACTCTTTGGTGGACAGGAAACTCTCATCTTCATCATCTTTCAAAGAAGGAAACCTCACTAACTTGTGATAGTAATCTATATGAACTCGATTAAATTGCAACCAGTTCATACCCAAGATTACGTCCAATCCCTCTAACGGCAAACACACTAAATCCATAATGAAGTCTTTACCATACATGGTCAAAGGACAACTTACACACACCAAAGACGTAGTTACTGACCCTGAAGCAGAAGTCTCAATAACCATCTCAACACCCATCAAAGACAACACAAGATTCAAACGCTTCGCGCACTCAGACGAAATAAACGAATGAGTCGCTCCCGTGTTAATAACAGCAACTAATGGTGTACTATTAATAAAGCATGTACCTTTAATCAAACGGTCTGCACTAGTAGTCTGAGTTCCCGCCAATGCAAACACCTTTCCGCCCGCTTGAGCTTGTTTCGGCTTAGTACATTTAGTACTAATGTGACCCACTTCTCCACAATTATAGCACTTCACTACATTCCATCTATAATCGATAGTAGCATGCCCAAGACCTCCACAGTTAGAACATTTCGCCACAGTCTTCCCACACTCAAATGATTTATGACCCATTGCACCACACTTGTAACACTTAACAGAACCGGAACCTCCTCTTCCTGATCTCCTATCAAAGTTTCCCCTATTTTTGCCCTTATCAACGGGTGTCACATAAGGTCCACTTCTAGCTTGTTGCTTTCCCTTCCTCTCATTCAAACTTTTGTAATGTGTAGAACGAGTCTTGCTATCTTCCTCGAAGATTCTACAACATTTCGTAAAATCCGTAAACCTTCTTATCTTTGATATCCCACAACTTGCTTAATCTCAGGACGCAAACCATTCTCATATTTAATACACTTTGAGAACTCAGCAGTAATTGCAGCATAGTGAGGATGGAATTGAACCAACTCCACAAACTTAGCAGTATAGTCCACCACAGACATACTACCTTGTTTCAGTTCAAGGAACTCCATCTCCTTTTTCCCTTTCACACTTTCAGGGTAATACTTCCTCAAGAATTCGGTACGAAATAAATCCCAAGTTATCTCTTCATCATCCACTTCAAGAACTTGACGTATACCGACCCACCAATCGTCGACTTCTTCCTTTAGCATGTGAGATCCAAGCCTCACCTTATTCTCATCCGTACAGTCCATGACTCTGAAGATCCTTTCAATCTCTTTCAACCAATTTTGAGCTCCATTGGGATCAAATTTTCCTTTGAAGACCGGTGGTTGATTCTTCCTGAACTCGTCATTAGCATTCACGTTCGGCGCACCTTGCACCGCCCTAGCCATTGCTTCCAAAGCAGCAGCCATCGCATTGTCGTTTCTACCAGCCATATTCTGATCATTCCCAAAAATGACAACAAGGTCAAACAACAGTTCAACCATCACAACAACAAGACAGACACAACTGACTCAACACTGCCTCTGATACCACTTAATGTAACACCCCCTTTCTATACCCCCAAATAATCACATAATCATTTAGGCACATATTAAAAATTTCGTCAGAGTATAATTATAACATAGTATAAAAGAGGTATGTCATAATATACATGAATTTAAAACATACAACACCTGCTCAACAATTGATATGCAACAGTGGGGTAACTTTGCAACAGAGGAACTTAGTCCTTACACCCATATCTCAATATTTAGAATAAAAGCGGAAAATCTAAACATTGAATAACATCAAACATATATACATATATATATATATATATATATATATATATATATATATATATATATATATATATATATATATATATATATATATATATATCATCGAGTATAATCCACCAACATAATTCATGTTTACATAAACATTCATCAACAAGATACATGTACAAATTTATCACAAAAGAACCATAATCCTCTTAGCTACCCGGTGCTACATATCAGAGCCGACCGACCAAAAGAATGAAGACACGCTTCACAAAAAACCACCAGCATACCTACTCTGCAATGCCTCATAGAGCATATTATAAAACAGCAGAAGGGTGAGAAATATTATCATAATAACAATGCATATAATTATGTATCTTAGCATAAAAATACACATATTCCACATTCTCACCACAATTCATCACAACACACTCATATACATCACAATGTATATATATATAAACAACCAAGCATATTCATCATGCATACTTTCACAATTCTTAATCATTCCACATAAACATACACAATTATGTTTATTCATCAATGCACCATTATAAAGATGATAAATGCAAATCATAGAGACCGACTCACGACTCTATGCAAATGCAATGCGGTACCGACTCAATCATCTCAAGTTCACTCAGGAACTTCTGTTGGAACCATCGCTCGTTACATCACTGTAACTCCCCGTAGGGCATATGATGTTCCCCGTCGCTCACATCCCACACGGGCACACGACGTTTATGGATCGCTCACACCCCACACGGGCACACGACCCGATTGCTCACACCCCACATGGGCACACGATCATCTATAATCATCGCTCACACCCCACATGGGCACACGACGTTATAGCGGATTCCCTCTGGAACAAATCCGTCGCTCACACCCCACATGGGCACACGACGTTTGGATCGCTCACACCCCACATGGGCACACGATCTGATCGCTCACACCCCACATGGGCACACGATCGCACAGGATGCATATCATGATGCTTGACACACAAGAACTCATAACAACCAATGCATCTTCACACATATATGCAACCATAAACATGCATATATAACTTAATACAACACATTGCATTTATTTTCCTTTCGGCCACAACTCATCACCACAACATGTCATTACATGCATTATCATCACACAACATCATACAAGTCATGCGACATCCATATCCACAGCACATTGCATAATACACATCATTAAAACGGCAAAAGTCGACAAAACGACATTATTCACATTTTCCGACATAATTAAATCGGCCAACAATCTAAAATCCCATTTTTATAAGAAAGAACATTTTATAAGCTTTCTAACGCATCAAACCACGCCTTAAACCGAACCACAGATCAAAAGTGATGAATTTTCAAAGGTTAAGAAATTATTGAGAAACAGCCAAATTCGCCTGGCAACTTGATAATTCGCCTGGCGGATTCCCATTCGCCAGCCTTTCGCCTGGCGAGCCAGTGGCGAGTCACCAATTTAGAAAAACCCCAAGAGTTACAGAAGCTACCCCCTTTCTGTAATTCCAATTTCGCCTGGCGACTTACGAATTCGCCTGGTGAATCTGCCTTCGCCAGCACTTCGCCCGGCGAACTAGTGGCGAGAATCAATTCGCCTGGCGAATCCCAAATTCACCTGGCGAATCCCAAATTTGCCTGGAGAATCACACCAGAACCAGAAAAATGTTGTTACGGGTTACACGATCCAAAACCCCCCAAAAACCTCATTTTTCATCCCAAATCAATTCCAACAGCAAAACAATTATCAGCAATGATTCATAAACACATGGTAACCATACAACGCAAATTATATCGATTTTCGACCGTAAAAACATCGATTCCCAATCATTTTATCGTTTTCGACCTAAAACTCCAAAAGCCATGGAAAACAAGAAAACATCCAAGCAAACTCATACATAATGATATACATTGATAAGATAATAAGATTTCACACCCTTACCCGGATTCCAAGCTTGTTAGATGATTATTCTTGATGGTTTTCTAGGTTTTCCTCTTTGTCTTCTCTTTTCTCTTCCTCCTCTTTCTTTCTCTCCTTTTTCTCTCTATTTCTCTTTTCTTTCTATTTCTTTCCTATTTCTTCTTCTTATCTCATTTTCTTTTCTATTTTCTACTCAAATTCAATTAATTCATTTTCTCTCATAATTCTACACTTAATCACTTTTCTACCAATTTTACTAATTTTCTCACATAATTCTATTTCCACTAAATTTCTAAATTATTATTAATTTGATAAATGTCCAAAATACCCTCCATTCTAATTTCCCTGAAACTCTCAAAAACGGTAAAATATAATAACATGTCAACATAGCATATTAACACACCAATTTCACAAATAAAATAATTTACCACTCAATTTAAATAAAAGACTCGACAAAATGGGAATAATCGAAATCGGGGCGTTACAGTACTCCTATTACCACTTGCAGAACCAGAATCAGAATTTTCTACTTCACTTATGTAGTATCGAGCGCGGAAGGCTAGCAAGTGTGCATATTAAGCAGGAGGAACTGCATACAAGATGATTTAGAAAAAACCAACTCGAACCTGTAAAATATAATCCTTTTAGGTTTAAAGCCAGTTGATTTATAGAAAGTTACACGCCACTCCCTGAAAATTAAAAGAAAACCAGCTATGTCTCATCATGAGGAATCCACTGTTATTTTAAAGATATCTTGAATTATCTCCTCGCAATGAACCTGAGCAGAAACAATTCATCTGTATCTTGTGACCCAAAGTCAGTCCATTGATGCCACCACCTTACAAAAAGTTACACATAAGTTATGGAGAAACACAAAGCTTACTGCAGCTATAAAGAAACACAAAGTTACACATATGCTTTATTCTACATAATACAACAAAACCTTATGATTTGATTTAGACTAAACAAAAAACTTACCATATGATTTACCCTTAAAATCCGGCAAAATTATGATCAACAATTGAAATCTTCCCTCCTGCTAGATTGTATATTTTACATCAATGTTTTTTAAATATTTGTTAATTTTAAATATTATTATTTAAGTTAATATTATACAACATAAAAATAAAATATTTGATTATCAAAAGGTCTGCAAAACTATTTTAAACTTGTGTCATGCAAGTTTATTATTTATTTTTATTTAATTGCTCTCTAAATATTATATTAATATTTAGAAGTTCATTTTTTATCTTTTAAACTTTAAAATAGATAAATATTTTCAAAAACTAGATTATTTAACCAAAAAACTAAGATAATATTTCTTTTGAAATCGCCAAAACAATATTCTTTTTAATATTTATTTTATTAGTGAAAATAAAAATATTGTTTAATTGTATTTTTTGATGTCTCTATTTTTCTACATTGTAAATGATAGGATGCTAAAATAGAACCCTAACAAAACTAATAAAAAACCTTAAATTGACAAATAAAACTGAGAGAGATAAAACTAACTAATAAAATTAAACTTCATTTTTTATTTCTTTGATTTATTTCCAAATAACACATTACACTTTAATATATAGAACTCTAAATGTAACGCCCCGTTTTGCCAATTTTGATTTATTGAGTCTTTTGATTATTTTATTATTATTTTATTTTATTTCCGACTTTTATGTGAAAATGTGTTATTTTCTTCGTGAATATATTTTATCGCGTTTTGGGATCGTTTGCGAGATATTTGAGTGTGGGGGTATTTTGGACATTTCACATTTAATTTTACTAGTTAGTAAGAAAAGAAAAGAAAAATAGAAAATAGAAAGAAAGAAGAAAAGAGAAGAAGAGAGGAGAAGAGAGAAAAGAGAGAATTGAAGAAAAGTGTGGAAAATCATCAAGATCAAATTTTATAATCGATTAAATCGGGTAAGGGTGCGAAACTCGATTATTGTATGATTGTGTATGATTATGTATGTGTTTGCTTGGATGTTCTTGCCTTTTCATGGTTTTTGAGTTTTAGGTCGAAAATGATAAACCGATTAGGAATCGATGTTTTTACGGTCAGAAGTCATTATAACTCGTGTTGTATGATCTCTATATGTGTATGATCCATAACTATGCTTGGTGTTGCTGTTGGGAATGATCAAAGGTGGGAAAAATGGAAATTTTGGGGTAATGAACAGTGCAAAACGAAGCAGAAATTCTGCTTCTGGTGTGAAGCGCCGGGCGATGGGCTTGTTTCGCCGGGCGGTTTTGAGAGGCGCAGAGGTTACAAGTTACTGGTTTCCTTGATTCATTCTGGGGGATTGGGGTCGCCTGTGCTTCGCCGGGCGGTTGGAGTGTTTCGCCGGGCGGTGGTGTGAACTTTTCAATCAATGTTTTTCTTTAAAAATTCGTAATTCTCGAACCGTATTTCCGATTTGAGCGTTGTTTATATCATTGGAAAGCTTATAAAATGTACTTTATTATGATGATGGTTTTGAGAATTGTTGGTCGATTAAATTATGTCGGGAAATGTGAATAGTGTCGATTGTCGACTTTTGCAGTTTTAATGGTGTATAAATTATGTGTATTATGCCATGTGTTGTTGTGTGATGAAAAAACCTGTGATGACATGTGTTGAGAATGATTTGTGGCCGAAAGGCAAGAAAATGCTAAGTGTGGTATTTGATGATATATGCATGATTATGGATGTGTGTGAGTATGCAATGGAAATGTCATGAGTCATTGTATGCCAAGCATCATGATATGCATTGTTGAAACGTCCTGAGTGGCGGTTTTGTTCCAGAGGGAATCTGCTATAACATCGTGTGCCTCGAAAATATGAGGCGATGCCTGAGGACCTAAAGCGATGGTTATAGACGATTGTGTGCTCCTGTGGAGACCTAAAGCAATCCATAACGTCGTGTGCCTCAAAAATATGAGGCGACTCGCCTGAGGACCTAAAGCGACGGGTGAACATCGTAGGCTCGACGGGGTGTTACTTGAGATTCTCAGTAACGAGCGATGGTTCCAGTAGTTCCTGAGTGAACTGATGATGAGACATGAGACATTGGAAGTCGGTACCGCATGGCATGTGCATAGAGTCGTTGTGTCGGTCTATGTGCATCGCATAAATCATGAATTAATTGTGCATGAATTATGAATGTGATTGATGATTGTGTGGTATATGTGTGATGTGTAGTGATATTCGACGCTTGAGAATGGTGCGGTATTATGTTATATTTGGTTGTGGTGAGAAATGTGTTTATGTTATGTATTCTTGTGTTTATATATAATTTTATGCAATTATATTATGGTTGTTTTTCTCACCCTTCTGCTGTTTTATAACGCTCTATGAGGCGTTGCAGATTAGAGTTGCTGGAGGTATTCCTTTTTGTGAAGCTTTGCGTCTTCATTATTTTGGTCGGTCGGCTCTGATATGTGACTCCGGGTAGTTAGGGTGGCCGTGTGCTATTATTTTGTATATCTGATGTTATATTTTTGGGTTGTACATATGATACTTGATGTATGACAGACATGTTTATATGTATATATGCATATATGTTATTCAGAATTTAGATTTTCCGCTTTAATTCTATTTTCTGAAAAGTGGGTGTAAGGAACAAAGTTTCCTCTGTATGATTGCTACCCCACAGTTGCATATCATTATGGGTAGGTGTTGTATGAATTGTTTGGTTACTTTGATGTGATTCCCCCTTTCTATGCCGTGATTTCAAATATACTCTGACGGATTTTTGAATTTTCTTTTACCGCCTTAATTGCGTGTTTTTGGGGGTATTAGATTGGGGGCTTCACATTAAGTGGTATCAAAGCCAGTCCGTGTTAGTTGTGTTTGTTGTGTCGTTTGTGTCTGTTGTGTCTGGCATATTGGGCGAGTTGTGTTAAGCAAGTTGTTGTTTAACCATAGTTTCTGTATTTGGATGAACAGAATATGGCTGGTCGTAATGATGTTGCTTTGGCTGCGGCGATGCAAGCGATGGCACGAGCTGTACAGGGTGCACCGAATGCTTCCGGAAATGATGAGTTTAGAAAGAATAAGTCGCCGGTTTTTAAAGGGAAACATGATCCGGATGGTGTACAGTTGTGGTTGAAAGAGATTGAGAGGATTTTCAGGGTAATGGATTGTGACGATGATGATAAGGTGAGGTTAGGTACTCATATGTTACATGAAGAGGCTGACGACTGGTGGATCAGTACTCGTCGGGCGGTTGGAAGCTGAGGAGGAGGAAGAAGAGATTACTTGGGAGGTATTTAGCCGAGAGTTTCTAAGGAAGTATTTTCCCGAGGATGTTCGAGGAAAGAAAGAGATTGAGTTTTTGGAACTAAAACAGGGTAATCTGTCTGTTGTTGAATATACTGCTAAGTTTGTGGAACTTGTGCAGTTTTATCCTCATTATGTGGAAGCGACTGCTGAATTTTCGAAGTGTGTGAAGTATGAAAGTGGGTTGCGTCCTGAGATAAAGCAGGCTATTGGTTATCAGAGGGAATGAACTGGTTGCAATTTAATCGGGTGCATATTGACTGTTATCATAAGCTTGTAAGGTTTCCTTCTCTGGAGGAAGATGAAGACTCGAGTTTCGTGTCTACTAAAGAGTTGAAGAAACTTTTAGCGGACGAAGCTCAGTTGTTTGGTTTGTTTGCATCCTTGTCGGTGGAAAGTAAAGTTGAGCTTGAAGTGTTTCCTGTTGTGTGTGATTTTCCTGAAGTGTTTCCTGATGATATTTCAGATGTACCGCAGAGAGAGAGGTTGAATTTTTGATTGATCTAGTTCCTGGTACTAGACCTGTTTCTATGGAACCTTATAGAATGTCGGCATCTGAATTGGTGGAATTGAAAAAGCAGTTGAATGAGTTGTTGGAAAAGAGATTCGTGAGGCCAAGTGTTTCTCCTTGGGGTGCTCCAGTTTTGTTGGTGAAAAAGAAGGATGGGAGTATGCGATTATGTATTGATTATCGCCAATTGAACAAAGTGACGATTAATAACAAATATCCGCTTCCAAGGATTGAGATCTGATGGATCAGTTGGTTGGTGCTTGTGTGTTTAGTAAGATTGATTTGAGATCGGGATATCATCAGATAAGAGTGAAAGAAGAGGATATTCAGAAGACGGCCTTTAGAACACGTTACGGTCATTATGAATATTCTGTGATGCCGTTCGGGGTTTCTAATGCGTCTGGTGTGTTTATGGAATAGATGAATCGTATTTTCCACGAGCATTTGGATCGTTTTGTCGTGGTGTTTATTGATGATATTTTAATCTATTCTAAGTCTCGTGAGGAACATGCAGAGCATTTGCGTATTGTTTTACAGGTTTTGAAGGAAAGGAAGCTTTTTGCCAAATTGTCCAAGTGCGAATTCTGGTTGTCTGAGGTGAGGTTTCTTGGGCACGTAATTTCAGGTAATGGTATAGCTGTGGATCCATCTAAAGTAGAAGCAGTTCTACAATGGGAGGCTCCTAGATCCGTTACTGAAATTTGAAGCTTTTTGGGCTTGGCTGGTTATTATCGGAGGTTCATTGAAGGTTTTTCTAAGCTAGCATTACCTTTGACGCAGTTGACTTGTAAGGGCAAAGCGTTCATTTGGGATATTCAATGTGAAGAGAGTTTTTGTGAGCTGAAGAGAAGATTGACGACAGCTCCGATTCTTATTTTACCTAATCCTAATGAATCATTTGTTGTGTATTGTGATGCTTCTTTAATTGGTTTGGGTGGTGTTTTGATGCAGGAAGGTAAAGTTGTAGCTTATGCTTCAAGGCAGTTAAGAGTTCATGAGAAAAACTATCCTACTCATGATCTTGAATTAGCGGCTGTGGTTTTTGTGTTGAAGATTTGGAGGCATTATCTCTATGGTGCAAGGTTCGAGGTCTTTAGTGATCATAAAAGCTTGAAATATTTGTTTGATCAGAAAGAGTTGAACATGAGGCAGCGGAGATGGTTGGAATTCTTGAAAGACTACGACTTTGGCTTGAATTACCATCCTGGTAAAGCTAACGTGGTAGCCGATGCATTGAGCTGGAAATCTTTGCATATGTCGGCATTGATGGTGAAAGAGTTGGAACTTTTGGAATCATTTAGAGATTTGAGTTTGGTTTGTGAAGTGACATCAGTTAGTGTGAGGCTTGGAATTTTGAAGGTTACTAATGAATTTTTGTTGTCGGTTAGTGAGAAACAAAAGTTGGATTTGAAATTCGTTGATTTGATGATGAATGAGAACGAGGATTTCAAGGTTGATAATTTTGGTGTTTTGAGATTCCGTGGTCGTATTTGTATTCCTGATGATGCGGAGTTGAAAAGAATGATTTTGGAGGAAGGACACCGAAGTAACTTAAGTATTCATCCGGGAGCGAATAAGATGTACCAAGACTTGAAGAAGATTTTCTGGTGGTCTGGTTTGAAAAGAGATGTGGCTCAGTTTGTGTATGCATGTTTGACTTGTTAGAAATCGAAGGTGGAACATCTGAGGCCTAGTGGTTTGTTGCAACCGTTGGATATTCCTGAGTGGAAATGGGATAGCATTTCTATGGATTTTGTAACAGAGTTGCCGAACACTCAGCGTGGTCATAATGTTATTTGGGTGATTGTGGATAGGCTGACTAAATCGGCGCATTTTATTCCGATTGACATCAGTTTTTCTTTGGAGAGGTTAGCTGAGATCTATATCAGTGTGGTGGTGAAATTGCATGGGGTTCCTTTGAGTATTGTTTCTGATTGAGATCCTAGGTTTACATCGAGATTTTGGGAAAGTTTACAGAAGGCTTTGGGTTCTAGATTGAGGTTGAGTTCGGCTTATCATCCGCAGACGGATGGTCAGACTGAAAGAACGATTCAGTCTTTGGAGGATTTGTTGAGAGCGTGTGTTTTGGAACAAGGTGGTACGTGGGACAGTTATCTTGCATTGATTGAGTTCACGTATAATAACAGTTTCCATTCTAGTATTGGAATGGCACCTTTTGAGGCTTTATATGGACGAAGATGTAGAACACCGTTGTGTTGGCACGAAACAGGTGAGAGTTCTGTGGTTGGACCGGAATTGGTGCAACAGACGACGGAGAAGGTAAAGTTTATTCGTGAGAAAATGAAGGCTTCTTAGAGTAGACAAAAGAGTTATCATGATCGGAGACGAAAGGATCTTGAGTTTCAAGAGGGTGATCACGTATTTCTGAGAGTTAAGCTGGTAACGGGTGTTGGTCGTGCTTTGAAATCTAAGAAGCTTACTTCTCGATTTATTGGTCCTTACCAGATATCTGCGAGAGTTGGTGTTGTGGCGTATCGAGTGGCGTTACCGCCGAATCTGTCGAATTTGCATGACGTTTTTCATGTTTCACAGCTTCGGAAGTATGTTCCGGACCCTTCACATGTGATTCCGATGGACGAGGTTGAGGTAAGAGATAACCTTACGGTCGAGGCATTACCAGTTAGTATTTTGGATTGCGAGGTGAAGTGGTTGAGGGGTAAAGAGATTGCACTTGTGAGTAGGATGCGGGAGTCGTATCCAGAGTTATTTGTATCAGGTATTATTTTCGAGGACGAAAATTTCTAAGTGGGGGAGAATTGTAACGCCCCGTTTTGCCAATTTTGATTTATTGAGTCTTTTGATTATTTTATTATTATTTTATTTTATTTCCGACTTTTATGTGAAAATGTGTTATTTTCTTCGTGAATATATTTTATCGCGTTTTGGGATCGTTTGCGAGATATTTGAGTGTGGGGGTATTTTGGACATTTCACATTTAATTTTACTAGTTAGTAAGAAAAGAAAAGAAAAATAGAAAATAGAAAGAAAGAAGAAAAGAGAAGAAGAGAGGAGAAGAGAGAAAAGAGAGAATTGAAGAAAAGTGTGGAAAATCATCAAGATCAAGTTCTATAATCGATTAAATCGGGTAAGGGTGCGAAACTCGATTATTGTATGATTGTGTATGATTATGTATGTGTTTGCTTGGATGTTCTTGCCTTTTCATGGTTTTTGAGTTTTAGGTCGAAAATGATAAACCGATTAGGAATCGATGTTTTTACGGTCAGAAGTCATTATAACTCGTGTTGTATGATCTCTATATGTGTATGATCCATAACTATGCTTGGTGTTGCTGTTGGGAATGATCAAAGGTGGGAAAAATGGAAATTTTGGGGTAATGAACAATGCAAAACGAAGCAGAAATTCTGCTTCTGGTGTGAAGCGCCGGGCGATGGGCTTGTTTCGCCGGGCGGTTCGTCCTTTTCGCCGGGCGGTTTTGAGAGGCGCAGAGGTTACAAGTTACTGGTTTCCTTGATTCATTCTGGGGGATTGGGGTCGCCTGTGCTTCGCCGGGCGAAGCAGCGGCGAAGAGCGTTTCACCGGGCGGTTGGAGTGTTTCGCCGGGCGGTGGTGTGAACTTTTCAATCAATGTTTTTCTTTAAAAATTCGTAATTCTCGAACCGTATTTCCGATTTGAGCGTTGTTTATATCATTGGAAAGCTTATAAAATGTACTTTATTATGATGATGGTTTTGAGAATTGTTGGCCGATTAAATTATGTCGGGAAATGTGAATAGTGTCGATTGTCGACTTTTGCAGTTTTAATGGTGTATAAATTATGTGTATTATGCCATGTGTTGTTGTGTGATGAAAATACCTGTGATGACATATGTTGAGAATGATTTGTGGCCGAAAGGCAAGAAAATGCTAAGTGTGGTATTTGATGATATATGCATGATTATGGATGTGTGTGAGTATGCAATGGAAATGTCATGAGTCATTGTATGCCAAGCATCATGATATGCATTGTTGAAACGTCCTGAGTGGCGGTTTGGTTCCAGAGGGAATCCGCTATAACATCGTGTGCCTCGAAAATATGAGGCGATGCCTGAGGACCTAAAGCGATGGTTATAGACGATTGTATGCTCCTGTGGAGACCTAAAGCAATCCATAACGTCGTGTGCCTCAAAAATATGAGGCGACTCGCCTAAGGACCTAAAGCGACGGGTGAACATCGTAGGCTCGACGGGGTGTTACTTGAGATTCTCAGTAACGAGCGATGGTTCCAGTAGTTCCTGAGTGAACTGATGATGAGACATGAGACATTGGAAGTCGGTACCGCATGGCATGTGCATAGAGTCGTTGTGTCGGTCTATGTGCATCGCATAAATCATGAATTAATTGTGCATGAATTGTGAATGTGATTGATGATTGTGTGGTATATGTGTGATGTGTAGTGATATTCGACGCTTGAGAATGGTGCGGTATTATGTTATATTTGGTTGTGGTGAGAAATGTGTTTATGTTATGTATTCTTGTGTTTATATATAATTTTATGCAATTATATTATGGTTGTTTTTCTCACCCTTCTGCTGTTTTATAACGCTCTATGAGGCGTTGCAGATTAGAGTTGCTGGAGGTATTCCTTTTTGTGAAGCTTTGCGTCTTCATTATTTTGGTCGGTCGGCTCTGATATGTGACTCCGGGTAGTTAGGGTAGCCGTGTGCTATTATTTTGTATATCTGATGTTATATTTTTGGGTTGTACATATGATACTTGATGTATGACAGACATGTTTATATGTATATATGCATATATGTTATTCAGAATTTAGATTTTCCGCTTTAATTCTATTTTCTGAAAAGTGGGTGTAAGGAACAAAGTTTCCTCTGTATGATTGTTACCCCACAGTTGCATATCATTATGGGCAGGTGTTGTATGAATTGTTCGGTTACTTTGATGTGATTCCCCCTTTCTATGCCGTGATTTCAAATATACTCTGACGAATTTTCGAATTTTCTTTTACCGCCTTAATTGCGTGTTTTTGGGGGTATTAGATTGGGGGCGTCACACTAAATGCATAATAGCCATACATGTGGCATAATCTCAAAGCCTTAAGAAAATTCTAGAAATATTAAAATAATAACTAATTTATAAAAATATTAAATAAGATATTACTATTATAACCCTATCATTGCTATCGGGTTCACATGAACCTTGTCCTCAAGGTTCTAATAATATTTATATATTTAAAATAGAAAATAGAATGAGAAAGAAATGTTTGTTTATATTTGAGTGAAAAATTTTGATTGGTGGTGGGTAGTTGGTAGGAGAGATGAAGGGTCCATATCTGATAGTACCAATTGAGGGGCTGGAGTGTCTTTTTAAGCTAAATTTTCCACCTGGATCCCAATTAACAAAGTTTGATATTTCTAAAAAGATCGCAAGGTTTTCCATTGGATCAGAAAGTCAAAATTCTTCTTTTTGGTAATTAGGGTCCAATATAAAAGCAAAAGTAACCCAACATTTGAATGGCCCATTAGGTTAAAAGAGGATTTGAATGACTCTAATTCCCAAATTACCCTTATATTTTCTTCTATGGTGGCCGTCATCTGTATTTTTGAATCCCATGGAACCAACCACCAACTACAAACAACACCAAAAATGTCATCAAAGCGTAAACCAAATTGGTTCTTAAAATGTTTTTGAAATTCAAAGAGAGATATGCATTTGTCATGAACAGAGAAAAGTAATTTAGAAAATGGAATCAGAAAACCATGGAAGTTTTGCGTCCAGGAAGGGTGAAAAATGTCGAAGCATAAGGCACTTTCTACCATCCCACCTGGATCGAAGACGATTCTTTGATTGCCACAGAGATCGGTAGTGAAAATGGAGTGTTGTTGAGACTTTAGTGTTACGGCAGTGATGTGAACGACCTTCCTCTTCTGTGACATCACATATGTTGTCAAAAATATTTTCTCATTTCTAAGAACTGAAATATGCGAGGAACGTGAAAAACCAACATCAAGAGTATGTGATGGTTTATTGTGCCGAGGTATCCTCAAAAAAGGTGGTGGAAAAGGTGGTGGAAGAATGATAATATTTTGATGTTTCAGTGGAAGCACTTTTGAAATTTCTCTGCATTGCTGTTGTGAATCTGAATATTTTTTTATTTCTTCATTTTCTTTGTTTCCTGATTTTTCCTTGTTCTCCTCAATAATTGTTGGAGTTGCATCTCTAGATTTATCATCAGCGGAAACGTCAGGTAAGGAAGTTGTAGCTATAGGTTCTGCGGATGTATAAGTTGGTTCCATTTCTTCATCTAATTCCAGAAAAGATGTCTCCATTCAGGTTTAAATCGCCAAGGAAACACTTTAGTAAATGTATTCCAAAATGTAACACCCCACTTTCCCATTTTAACAAAAATAAGTAAATATTATGAAAATAATCAGAGTTACAACCAAACAGTAGGATCCTACATTATTAAAAACCAACAACAAAAACGCCTTTTTCATTAATAAGCAGCGAAAATAATTATTTTATTCAAAATACGGCAATTTGCCAACATCACCAAAAAAAATCCACATAAATCGTGGTCCACCTAAATTTCAAATAAAGAATTATACGCAACAAATCAATAAAGAATAACAAATGACGACAAACTCCCAAAATCCCGTGTTACGTATCAGAGCGACCCCTAAGACTTGATCAAGCAACACGCACTCCCTGCACATTCAAGTACCTGGATTATCTGTACTTTCGGGGAAGCACAGACACAACAAACAACAAAGGGGTTAGAACTACATTCAATAAATAACGGTGTATAATACATGCTAAAGGTAGTACTCACACAATCATATAACAAAAATATACCATCACGACATACTTGTCAACTTCATTCAAATTTCACCAAACACATAGTAATGCAATGTGACTCAAAACATCGACACAATGCATGTGGTACCAATATCACCATGGTTCATTCAATCGAACCCGGATAAATCACATACACCCCTACTTGGCAATGATTTAACCCCCACCACACTCCACATTGGAGTTCGGATGAATCACATACACTCCTCCTGAGCAATGATTCATCACCACCGACACCATGAATGCATGACAGTAAAAATGCATACAACACACATGTATGACAACAATTATACATCGTCACGATCCTCCTGGTCACACGTGAGATACTTGCTCACCACCACATACATTACAACAAGAAATTCCTCACATAACATCAATTAGTTAAACATCTAATTAATTCACTAAATTAATTAATTAATTAATTTCATCACCAATTACACATTTCTCAGCTTCTGACATCTATCCCCAACCTCTCAAACCAAAAGGAATCACTTCGTACGCGAAAACGGGAGAGAAATCGCGAAACGGAAAAATTATGCACTCACGCTGGCCATACGCGTATTGCCCTGTGCCTTACGCGTATTTCCAGCTTGCTCACCCAGACCATACTGTTGCACCCTAATTTTTGACCCTAAGATCCCTCGTTCTTTGCATAACATATTAGGTCAATCATTCGTGCATAACTAACCGATTTATCTAGCTTTGTCTATTTGTTTTTTTAAGACAGGTGTTGCTGCAGAAGATTCAAAATCCTGAAAGCTGTGTTGTGTGTGTGATTGTGGAGGTTTCTCTAGTCTTATGAGATTGTGCCATCACCTTTTTTTTTTATCCCTAAACCACTACTAAACCTTCCCCCTCCCCCCCCCCCCCCAGTTTTCTCAAAAGATACCAAACGCAAACTAAGTCCTTATACCCTCTAATATGGAATTTGGGCCCCCAGGACTAGTCATTGGTTGTGTGGCAAGTTATATTACAAGCTGGTATCTTCCCCCTCTGTACGTTCCTCAAGGTTGAGAGATATTGTTTGCTCTACTGATGGTTCATAAAGGAAAGTCCAGTTTTGGAAGGAAATAGAAGTTTGATATCCTCACAAATTCATGAGACGTGGTTACAAAACTCTTTTTTTTCAAAGTTGAAGTTCAAATTCGAGATCCAAGGTTCCAAATACAAGTTTGTTACGGAATGGCAAGGATTATTCAAGATGCAGGACATGAGAGGCACCATTCTTTTTATATTTTTATAAAGATCAAAGGATGCATATATCTTAAAATGAGCCAGCTTTTTTTATTTGATTCATGATCAAGAGAGTTTTAAGGCCTTTATTTAGAATTTATCACCAAGGATTGAAATTCTAAATTTAAATAAATCTCAAAGCATACAAGGCTTCATTTGAGTTCATCAAAAGTACAAAGAAGCACATCTCCCTTCCAGGGCCCATTGGACTCTCTAGTACATTTCCCTCCAAAAACAAGTGAAGATTCGTGTTTGTGCTTTATTCACTATTCGTATGGAACAATTGGAGATGTTCAAGTTGATTAGGATCCTTAATCATCCAAACCTAAACTAAAGGTTATTTCCAAATTTTAAACTCAAGTGCAAGTCGTCATGAAAGAGCAAAATGGGAAAGCCTACAGGAACAACCCTTCAAGTCCGTTTTTTTAAGTCATGCAAAAATCTACAACTTAAGGGACTTTCCAAAATTTTACTTAAAAGCTCCATGAAATGTTGGTCGCAAGTTCAAGACTTTTTTCACATTCAACATGTTCAAATCTAGATTCATAGATTCATTCATCACCAAGATTTCATGTTACAACAAAGTCATTTACACTCCATGTGGCACAACCATTCTTGGATGTTGTGTTTTCCTATTTCATTAGGAGTAACTAAGAGGAACCTAAGAGGTATACAGAATTATACAAATCCAGACACTGTGAGTTTACTTTGGCCCAAATTCTAAATGATTTAACCTCACGACTGAAGAATAAACCAAGATGTTAGTGGCTGCCAGAACCAACCACGAAGTGGAAGAGTGAATTCCTAGAGTCTGCTCTCCATCAAAGGATCACGGACGTTTGGACTCTCAAACTTGCAAGAAGATTTCCACAGCTCGCTGGTGTAAACGTTTTCATCATTCCCACCTGCAATGATCGAACAACAGCATGTGATTCAGACCAATACACCCTTGTTTTACCGTACCAAACTCTAAAGGAAACATGATACCTTGTGACCAACGTGTCCTAGCATCGTCAGTCCATAATGAGGCGGAACCAAATCTGCACACCGGAAGACAGTTACATTGAGACAATGGTATGCCTTTCACATATGACAGAGTAACAAAATCGCCAACATTGTTGAAAAACGGTCATTTGCTTTAATAATATTCGACTGAGTCGTATGCGTGCGTAGAAGAGTCGAAATTGAAGTGGAAAGAACCAAACTACCTCTGGAACATTTCGCATCCTCATTGAGTTTCAGGTCCTTTTGCTGAAGTGAGGAGATAACATGGTTGATTTCTTAAGACCATGGCTCACCAAGTCTGCAAGGCAAATCAGAACACAAGATTTCAGCCATCAGTTTTCAAATAAGATCAGACGGGATCAAGTGAAAAAGCCTCCCGAAATTAAAACACACAGGAAGAATCAGATGATAATCAGCGTTATTGGAAATACATAAAACAACGGGCCTGTTGATACTGAACTCACCAGAATCTCGCAATCACGCCTGTCCTACTTGCAATAATATCCTCGATGACATTTGAGGCTTTCATGAATCAATGGATCCTGCAACACGACTATTCAATGTCATTAAACGCCCAATGAATCTAAGGGTGATGAGAGTAACTTACTTTTGAGAATTACATGATAGTGAAACCAAGATCCGTACCTAGGCAAAAATGTCAAGTTGTACAATATTAATCTTTCTAACATGGATAATCATCATCATTCAAGGAAAACTAAGCATTCATGGAAAGTTGTAAAAAAAAGCTTGGCAAGAAATGAGAATGCTTACGGCATGTTACCGACACAACACGAAATCAGAGATGTCGAGTTAAGTGGAGAAGATCAGAAATGTTTCGCGAATAAGACTATCCAGTTTACCTTTCTTGAATCCGTGAAATCCATTGCATCCTTTGTACTACATACCTTTGAATTACGATAGAGTTTGGTTGCTAAAGCAGATACATAGACGCACGTAATTCGTACCTCATAAAAAGAAAAAACCCCTATTACAATATAACCGTCATTAGATTACACAAGCAGCTCACTGCAGATTTATTTGTGAAGAGGAAAATCAGAAAACCTTACCTGAACTACTAAACCTGAGACTATTGTTGCGGTTCCGTAATCATAGCCTCAAAGTGGCAGCAGAATTCTGGGCTATAAGCACTGCAAGTACAAAAAAGAGAGGTCATTTCCATATTCGAAGAAACTCATAAGAATAAAAGATATGGACAGGATCAAGAAATCCGACAGTATATTCAAATGTTCATGACATAGTCAAACATTTTGAATCAAGAAGAAGAGAAGTCGTTCACAGTTTTTGTCAAACAGAAAAGGAAAGGTTGAATGGGTTAGGCCTCAGAGTTTTTTTCTTTCCTTTGAATCAAAAAATTTTCCTCATCTTCAAATTAAGGATTGAGGGCAACATCGTAAAGACGCCGCCAACTTCAATTCTTTCCAATTGGGATTGATCTAAGATTTCAAATCATTTGATTGCAAGAGATCGCACCCAATTATTTTAGATCAAATCGTATCAAATCGTATTCAAGAGCAATTTCAAAAACTTCCCATCTTAAAACCAAACCACAATCAAATCGTATCAGCATTCAAATCAGTTCAAAAACTTTCCCAAATCAAATCAGCATTAAACAAAATCATTCAACATTGAAGAGGTTTCCCAAACAAGGATTCATCATTGGCCTATTTAAAGAGTTTCAAACGCACAAGGAAGAACAACAAAAAATTCGTACACCACCCAAACTATTCCAAACCTAGAGGAGAGAAAAAAAAGAGATCAACCATGAAGTCGCTCTATCATTCTACACTACACCCAAAACCCTCTCGAATCCAAAATCAACCAAAAGTCACCCAGAAACCCATAGATCAGAAGAACTCTGTTCATCATCATCTCTAAAAAACCCAAAAATCACGCCAAACGACGGAGCAAGCATCAACATCACAAGAAGCAATCGCACAGAGATAAATCGCACAAAAAAGGTAAAAGAGAGAAAGAACTCATCCTCGGGGTCGTTCTTGTCCGCTCATTCTACCGTCGACGACCTTCTTTTATGCTTTCGTTTTCTTCATTATTATTGTAACTGTAATAGCATGAATATAGTGGATTGGGGCTGGGAACCGTGGGGTTAGGGTGGTTGATTTTGTTTGATCGCGCGAGATGAAAGAGCAAGGTAGCGGCGAGAAGTGAGGGTTTCAAAGAACCCTAATTTTTGAGAGGAAAGGTAACGAGAGAGAAGAGCAAGTGTGTTCGTGAGGCCCGCCGTTTCGTTTGATCTTAACCTTTTTTTTTTTAAAACCAACTTTTTTTTTGTTTTTTAACAAGTGGTTTGTTAATCTAATATAACTTAACCTTTTTCAATTGATCTGTTTTTAAGAGAAGCTTTAATTTAATAAAACCTTTTATGTTAGAACCTTTTCATTTAAATGCTAAAATCAAATAATTAAACTTTTTATATAAAAAAAAAAAAACCTTTAACCTTTAAAAATGTATCTTCTTTTTAAAACATCACCTTTTTCATAATAAATAATTTCTAAACTAATAAAAACCTCTTCCTTTTAATATTAAAAACTTTTAATTTATAAGTAATCTCTTTAGGTTTTTTTCTAAGTATCTTTTTTTATTCACTTTAAAACTAAAATAAAACTCTAAAAAATAATTAGAATCCCTTTTATTATTAATAAGAATCCTTAACACCCCCCCCCCCTTTAGTTATTTAAGTGATCCTTAACATAATCCTCACATCCATAAACTTTAAGAACAATCCGTTAGATCCCTCGCGTGAGTGTACGCTTGTCTCTCTTTTTCCCTTATTATGCTTCACTAGTATGAATGTATGTTTATTATGTCAAAACCTTTTCAAAACAATAAAAACTCTCGATCCAACGTCTAGCCCATTTTCTACCTATATAAGTCGATCGCCTTAGGGCATCGCATTCGACCTTTTGATCACTGGACACAAGTCTAGCATCACTTTGCTAGCACCCTCGCCTAAATAATATAATTAACCGCATAAAATATCCAAGGGAAAATCCCATGCATGATAACCACGTTATTGTGCATGGTGCACATCATTTGCATCATAATCGTCACCCTTAAGATAATTGTTAAACAACTTAGGATAGATTTCCTAGGTTAGTCCCCCCTCAATTTTGATTTTAAATCAAACTTTAGCCCACCTAATTCTCCACACAAGAGAATTAGATGTTAATCATCTCAAAGAAAGGGACATACAATCCCATACCCCACAAATACAAACATTTTCAAAACTGTGGTGGTCTTTCTTAAGATGATGACTCATCTTCTTTTCCTAAACCTTTAAACATTTAGTACCCTTAATATTAAGGAACTACAAGTGCTCTGAGTCCCTCCTGACAGGATATGTAGGCACAAGATGCGATATCTTGTCGAGCACACTTAGGATTAAAAAATAATAAATCACCTAACCCTTAAACCTTTAGCAAAACAAATAACAAATAATATAAAAATAAAATCAAGAGGTTCCTATAGAGTACTACAGATATCTAGGATGCTAACACCTTCCGTAGGTATAACCAACCCCCGAACTTAGAATCTTAGTGCATTTGCATTGCATTGTGGGTATTCGGTCTTTCTCCCTTCCCTTGGATAAAATCAAAGACCGGTGGTGACATTAAAAATGCGATCCTAGTTAACAAATAGCTATGGTATCCAATTTTCACCGCGACAGAAATGGCGACTTCACTGGGGAGACTCGTAAGAGGGTTCCCCCTAACTTGAATCTTTTTCTTTTTATCTGTTATATACTTGTTTTTCTGTTTGGAGGGATTCTTGAGTGGTGAGAGTCCTAGACCCAGACTTGAGTGTAATTATAGGAGATGATATGGTCAAGGGTACTTTGACGGAGTCGATTCCCGAAAAGTCGAATTGAGAAAATCATCGCTCAGTTTAGGTTCTTTTGAAATTAATATTGTTTGAACGAGTCCATTCGTGAAAACGGTATTAACTTTGACCAAGAACCCTTAAGACTGAGGACCGTAGCACCTTTAACCCCACTTGGCCTTTTAGGATGTAGTGCGGTGACTATGCGGGAGTCTATTTCCAAATAGTTGTCACGCGATACTACACTCAGACGAGATTCTCTTGAGAATATTATTGACTAACCGAGTAATTTGGGAAGTCGATAATATTCGAAAGATGGGTTGTAGACTCTGGGAACTTCTAGAACCCGTTCGGCAGGTACATTTGAAACCCCACTACCTTATGGGATGGGTAGACCTTGACTCTATTCATGCTCCTTTGAACCTAGGACCTTTTGTTTGGTTGTTTGTGTGCCCTTTTGTTTGTGTGTTTGTGCATACATACATAAGCATCATTTTCATTCAAGTTCGTAGAATCTGAGTCTTTTATTTACATCGTAGGGTACCATGGACAATGAAAGAAGGAATACCGTGAAGTATACTTACAAGAGCTTTGATACGATTAATCTAAGGAGGTTGGAGACTCTGTTGGCTGATTCAGAAGGATTCCAACGTAGGTATGGGGCACTATTGTCTTTATTGAAGGTGAGGGTTGATCAAGGACTTCTCTCCACCCTACTTCAGTTTTATGACCCGCTTTATCATTGCTTTACCTTCCCTGACTACCAGTTGGTACCTACTCTTGAGGAATATTCTAGCCTGACTGGTTTATCTATTCTAGATAAGTCTCTTTTCCCTATTTTTGATAAGGATCCTAAGGAACAAGAGATTGCTAATGCAACGCATTTGGAGTTAGTGGACATTCGAAAAAATATGACTACTAAGGGAGGGATTTATGTTTTGCCTATGAAGTTTCTGATGGAGAAAGCTCAACATTATGCCAAACGTTCAGACATGGATGCATTTGAGGCTATCTTTGCTTTGATGATTTATGGTACCTTTCTGTTTCCCAATCTCAAAGACTTTGTGGATCTCAATGCTATTAAGATATTCATAAAAAGGAACCCAGTCCCTACTCTATTAGCAGAAGCTTATCACTCTATCCATCTGAAGCATGTTAAAGGAGGACAAATCACCTGTTGTGTGCCCCTATTGTACAAGTGGTTTACTCAACACTTACCCAAAGCCATCGCTTTCTGGGATCCTAGTAAGGGTTAGTGGTCTAAGAAAATCATGGACCTCACTCATTCTGACGTCGTTTGGTATAATCATAGGTATGATGAAGTCGTAATCATCGATAGCTGCGGGGATTTTGGGAATGTACCTCTTCTTGGCATACAAGGAGGAATTAGTTATAATTCGGTCTTAGCCCGCCGACAGCTGGGGTACCCTTTGAAGGACAAGCCCCTCGGTATTCATACAGAAGGGATTTTTTTCAAAGAACATGAAGAGCATGAAGGGTTGAAGAATGAGATTTTAAAGGCTTGGAGGGACAAGAGCAAGAAGGATAGGAATGCCATGGGGAAGCGTAATTGTGTCTCTTTAGACCCTTATCTACAATGGGTTAGAAGGAGAGCCATCGAGCTTAGGATGCCCTACGACCGCCAAGAACCTATGGTCCTGAACGAAGAACCCGTCTTCATCTTTGCATCTAAAACAGAGGAATTAAAGATTGCCTTAAGGAAGGCTCAGCAAATAGGGAATGTTTGGAAGGATAAGTACGAAGTAGTTGTGGAAGAGAATGAAGCACTTCAAAGACGACTGAAAGCAAAGAGTGAGGAAGTTCTCTCCTACAAAAAAAAGAAGTTACATGAAGACCCAAGTTCCTCAAACTCTGAGTCTACTTCGTGGGAGTCGATAGTGGATGAGCTGATTCTCGAGAAGTCCCGAATGGAAGAGGAAATTAAGAAGTACAAGCTGAGATTATTGGGGGAGTCTCCTTAGGCCTTTTATTAGCTTTTATTTAATTATCGTTAAAAGCTCTTGTGAGAATACCAACGGTTGTAACGTTTTCATTATGAGTTTTCAATTCCCGTTTCTTTTATTTGTAACAATTTTTTTTTATGATTAATAAAATTTGTGTCCTTTGGTATTCTATGACGACTATAAGTACTCAAATTCCACGAACTTTTGCATCTCATCTGCATTTGCATTCTCTTTTTTGTTTTTCTTCAAAGAACTCAAAGCTTGTTGTTTTTAGATATCGTAAAATGGATTATGGAAGGAAAGGAACTTTGCCATACACCTTTAGGGTCTTTAATGTGGAACAATTAAGGGAACTAGGAGGTCAGATAAAGGATCCAGAGGCCTTCACTGTAAAGCATGGACAGATCCTCTCTTTATTGCAGGTACAAGTAGCTGCTGGTCTATTGGAGACGCTGGTTCAACTTTACTATGTAATCTACCATTGCTTCATCTTTCAAGATTTCCAGTTGATGCCAACATTGGAGGAGTATTCCGCTTTATTGGGAGTTCCCGTCAAAGACTCACCTCCGTTCTATGGTGGAGAAGGGAGACCCAGTCAGGAAGACATTGCAAGAGTGACTCGCATCAAGCTGTTGGAAATCCAGACTCACATGACGTTCAGAGGGGGAATCGACGGTTTGCCTGCTCAGTTCTTATTCGAGAAAGCTCGAGAATTTTCCGACGAAGGAAGAACCAGGGCTTTCGAGAATCTTTTCGCATTGCTGGTTTATGGTTTATTCTTGTTTCCAAATGTTGAGAATTTCGTCGATGTCCACGCAATCAGAATTTTCATGCTCAAGAATCCTGTTCCAACACTATTGGCCGATGCCTACCACTCAATTCATTCAAAGATTCTGAAAGGAGAAGGTCAGATTGTTTGCTGCACTGCTATCCTCTATAGGTGGTTTATTTCGCACCTACCGAGGTCCGCGACCTTTTGGGATGTGAAAGATGGTGCAGAGTGGCCCGTTAAACTCATGGCTCTTACTCACTCGGACATTGTTTGGCATGATCCAATGTACGGAGGAATTCCCATGATTCACAGCTGTGGAGATTTTTCCAATGTGCCTCTCATTAGCACAAAAGGATGCACTAGTTACAATCATATCCTCGCCCGTCGCCAGCTTGGACATCCGATGGATGAAATCGCTGATCTCGAGAACCTAAAAAGAATCTTTCTCTATGATGGAGAGGACCTTCAGCTGAAGATTCAGATCATGTTTGCTTGGCGTCGTATCAACAGACAAGGGACGAATGCGACAACAAACCCTAACTGCACGGTTACAGAATCTTGCCTGGAGTGGTCACGCAAACGAGCTCTCACTCTGACAATGTCGTATCCTCGACCCAAGCCCCCCGTGGTGGAATCAGATGAAGTTTTAAGACTGAAAGCAGAAGTGGAGAAGCTGACACTGGACAAGTTTATATTGCAGGAAAGGATTGACAAGTTGATGGAAGAACTCAGTGAAAGGAAGGGAGCATCATCCAGTGGATCGAAGCCCTAGTTCCTTTTTTATATTTTGTTTGTTTATTATAATAAAGCCTTGAAGGTGTATCGTTGTTATGAAAGTTTAAATTTTAAATAAAATGAAATTCCAATTACGATATTTAAAATACGCTTTTGAGTTCTTTGAAGTGCATGCTGCATCATACGCATCATTCGCATTTGCATTTGCATTTCCTTGCATTCCAGGTTCTTATCCGTGTCTCCTTTCAGAATACAAGCTGAGTCATCAATACAATACTCGAGCCGGTCGCAAGAAAAGAATGGATCAACTCGAGCAGGAAAACAGAGCACTGCGGGAAGAGGTTTCAACACTGAAAGAGACTATAGAGGAGATCAATGGGATGATGAAAGCTTTGATGGCTGCTCAGAATCAGCCATCACATGGTACAACATCACACAACACTACTATCTCTGAGATAATATCAGCACCGATCCCAGTGGTGCCCTCCACAAATGAAGTTCAGTATTCTATGCCTCCTGGTTATCTGTGGGGTATGCCTCCTAATTTTACTCCAGTTGGATACCGCCCGCCTGTTTCTCAAGCTATTGCCACAACTGCTGTAATGACTGCGCCACCACCTGTGGTAAATGCTACTCCTTTTCATCTGGAAGAACCAGTGTTTCATGCTGACCCCAGTGAAAGTGTTGGGATGGAAGAACGAATGGATGATTTCAAGGACCAGTTTCTAGAAATGAAGAAAGAAATCAAGGCCCTTCGTGGAAAAGAGCTGTTCGGAAAGAGTGCCTATGAGCTATGCTTGGTTCCTAATGTTAAGATTCCTCCAAAGTTCAAACTCCCTGATTTGGAGAAGTATAAAGGAAATTCTTGCCCACATATCCACATAGTTATGTATGCCCGGAAAATGTCTGCTCATAAGGATGATGATCCCCTATTGATACATTACTTCCAGGATAGTTTGACTGGTGCAGCCCTCAAGTGGTACATGGGGCTAGATAGTTCAAAGGTCCGCAGTTTTAATGACCTCTGTGAGCTTTTTATCAAGCAATATAAACATAATGTCGACATGGCACCAGATAGAGACCAGTTGAGAGCCATGGCCCAGAAGGAAAGAGAAAATTTTAAGGAGTACGCCCAGCGCTGGCGTGAACTTGCTGCTCAAGTTACTCCACCTCTGGAGGAGAAGGAGATGACTAGAATTTTCCTGAAAACACTGAACCCATTTTTCTATGATAGAATGGTAGCAAGCGCCCCTAGTGATTTTACTGAAATGGTCAACATGGGAATGCGATTGGAAGAAGGTGTCCGTGAAGGAAGATTGGTGAGGGAAGGAAGTGCTTCCAGCAATGCCAAGAAGTATGGAAGTAATTTTGGGAAAAAGAAAGAACAAGAAGTAAGCGCTGTGCACCAGGGACGGTCGAAAGGAAGATATCACCAATACCCGCAGGTCGCTGCTGTGACCCCAGTTATCAATGCTCCAGCTTACCAACCACAGTTTGCACAACCTTATCAACCATCACCTCAAACTCCACCTGCTTCACCACAACAACAATATCGTCAGCAAAATCAGTCGTCTCCTCAACAAGCCCGACAACCGTTCAACAGCCCCGGTCGTGTAGTCAGGAAACCAAATTTTGACCCGATTCCTATGCTATATGCAGAACTCTTTCCAGCATTGTTGCAAAAAGGCCATATCCAGACTAAGCCCCCACCAGCAGTGCCCAAGGACCTTCCTTATTGGTACAGAGCTGATCAGTTTTGTCCATATCATCAGGGTGCGCCAGGCCATAATATTGAGAACTGTTATGGATTGAAAGCCGATGTTCAGAGATTAGTCAAGAGTGGAATCCTGACTTTCAAAGATTCAAATCCAAATGTGCAGAATAATCCTTTACCACAGCATGGAGCAGCCAATGTGAACATGATCCAGGAGTGTCTTACAGATGAGGATGAAGAAGTGTTTGTGATAGTTCCCCACATCAAAGATCTGGAACGAATTGAGTTTACTTATGATAGCCGGAAGACTGTTGCTAATCCTCTGGTTATTAATGTACCTGGTCCAGTTTCTTATACTTCCAGCAAGGCTATTCCCTACAGGTATAACGCTACTATGTTTGAAAATGGTAAGGAGGTGCCCTTGCCTAATTTGTCATCTGTAGTCAGCATCGCTGATGTTAGCCGAGTTACAAGGAGTGGTCGAGTTTTCTCGGCACCAAAAGATAAAGAGGTCCCTTCTGAGCAGCCAGTTGTAAAGAATACGACTCTGGGGCAGTCCAGTGGGAATGATTCTGTAGACAAATCTGATGAGGTTCTAAAAATGATCAAGAGAAGTGAATACAAGGTAGTAGATCAGCTGCTGCAGACACCATCTAAAATATCCGTGTTACAATTATTGATGAGCTCCGAGGCCCATAGGCAGGCATTGCAAGGAGTACTGGAGCAGGCATACATTGACCACGATGCAACTATAGAGCAGTTTAGTGGAATAGTGGGTAACATTACTGCATGCAATAATCTGGGATTCTGCGAAGAGGAGTTACCTGAAGAAGGGAAGAAGCATAATTTGGCATTGCACATTTCTATAAACTGCATGAATGACATGTTATCTGGGGTTTTGGTTGATATCGGTTCTTCATTGAATGTGATGTAGAGGACAACTCTCGCGAGGCTAACTTATCAGGGACCACCAATGAGGCCGAGCGGTGTTATTGTCAAAGCTTTTGATGGTTCGAGGAAGACCGTGATTGGAGAAGTGGATTTACCCATGACTATTGGGCTCAGTGTTTTTCAGATCACATTTCAGGTCATGGACATTCATGCTGCCTACAGTTGTTTATTAGGCAGGCCATGGATACATGAGGCTGGAGCAGTTACGTCTACCCTACACCAGAAGTTAAAGTATGTTTGTGACGGACAATTAGTTACAGTTTGCGGAGAAAGGGCTTTAGTGGTAAGCCAACTCTCTTCCTTTTCTTATGTTGAGGCGGAAGAAGAGGTGGGGACTCAATTTCAAGCTCTCTCGATCGCTGACAAGAACACCAAGAGTAACGGAGTTACTATGACATCTTTTAAGGACGCGCTAAAGATTGTAGAAAGTGGCCCTCAAGGGAAGTGGGGGCAGGTGTTGGAGTTGCCCGAAAATAAGAACAAGAAAGGTTTGGGTTTCAAAGGTAACAATTCCGAGAAGACTCCCATAGGAAATATGTTTATTCTCCCTATCAAGAATGTGTTTCACAGCGGAGGGACTATCCATTCACCAGAGGTAAATGTTACGGAAGAAGATTCTGAAGATGTCGTCATCCCTCTCTTTCCTCCTCAACCAGAAGTCCAAGGATTCGAATATGAAACCAGCGCCATCCTGGAAGATGATCCTGTCGAAGATCAGCCTAATCTTGTGACACATGGGGCAATGGCCCGAAATTGGAGCGCTGTTAACGTTCCTATTGTGATCTCATTATCAAAATTACTGTACGAATTGAACATCAAAAACAATGACCCAATGCCTTCTCCGAACTTTGAGTTTCCTGTGTTTGAAGCCGAAGAAGAGGAAGAAGAGATCCCTGAGGAAATATCCTGGTTACTTGAAAATGAAGATAAAGCCATTCAGTCTCACAAAGAGCCAGTCGAGGTTATTAATTTAGGTACAGAAGAATCCCCTAAAGAGGTGAAGATTGGAGCTTTACTCATGTCTAGTGTGAAAGAAAGGTTGATTGAACTACTCAAGGAATATGTCGATGTGTTCGCTTGGTCGTACCAAGATATGCCCGGTCTTGAAACTGCTATAGTGGAGCATCGTCTACCTTTGAAGCCAGAGTGTCCGCCGGTCAAGCAGAAGCTCAAAAGGACTCGCCCTGACATGGCCTTGAAGATTATAGAAGAGGTACAAAAGCAGATTGATGCAGGTTTTCTCGTTACATCTGAGTATCCGCAGTGGTTAGCCAATATTGTGCCTATGCCGAAGAAGGATGGTAAAGTTCGTATGTGTGTCGACTACAGAGATTTGAACAAAGCTAGTCCTAAAGATGATTTTCCTCTCCCCCACATTGACATGTTGGTGGATAGTACTGCAAGGTATAAGGTTTTCTCTTTCATGGACGGATTTTCAGGTTACAATCAAATCAGGATGGCTCCCGAAGACATGGAGAAGATGTCATTCATCACACCCTGGGGTACGTTTTGTTACAGAGTTATGTCGTTCGGTCTAAAGAATGCTGGTGCAACGTATCAAAGGGCTATGACTACCCTTTTCCATGATATGATGCACAAAGAGATTGAAGTTTACGTAGACGACATGATAGCCAAGTCCAAGACTGAAGAAGACCATATTGAACATCTGTTGAAGTTGTTTCAGCGTTTGAGAAAGTATCAGCTACGTTTGAATCCTAACAAGTGCACATTTGGTGTCCGCTCAGGAAAACTGCTAGGTTTCATCGTTAGCCAAAAGGGAATCGAAGTGGATCCAGATAAAGTTAAAGCCATACGAGAAATGCCGGCTCCGACTACAGAAAAATAGGTCAGAGGTTTCCTAGGGCGTTTGAACTACATCTCTCGGTTTATCTCTAATATGACTGCCACCTGTGGACCCATCTTTAAGCTTCTCAGAAAAGAACGAGGTTATGTTTGGACTGAACAATGTCAGAAAGCATTTGATAGTATTAAAGAGTATCTCTTGGAGCCTCCTATTTTGATTCCTCCGGTTAGGGGCAGGCCTTTGATCATGTATCTGACGGTTTTAGAAGATTCTATGGGATGTGTGCTCGGCCAACAAGACGAATCTGGGAAGCAAGAACATGCCATTTATTACCTCAGTAAGAAGTTCACCGACTGTGAATCCAGATATTCAATGCTAGAGAAGACTTGTTGCGCCTTGGCATGGGCAGCTCGACGTTTGCGCCAATACATGCTAAATCATACCACTTGGCTGATCTCTAAGATGGACCCCATTAAGTACATTTTTGAGAAACCAGCCCTGACGGGAAGGATTGCCAGATGGCAGATGCTGTTATCTGAATACGATATCGAATACCACACTCAGAAGGCAATTAAAGGACGTGTTTTAGCGAATCACCTGGCTCATCAACCCATTGAAGACCATCAGTCTGTGGAGGATGATTTCCCTGATGAGAACGTGATGTATTTGAAAATGAAGGATTGTGAGGAACCATTACCAGATGAGGGGCCTAAATCGGGTTCTCAGTGGGGTTTGATTTTTGACGGTGCTGTCAACAACTACGGTAAAGGGATTGGGGCAATTATCGTGACTCCTCATGGATCTCATATCCCTTTCACTTCAAGATTGACTTTTCCATGTACGAATAATGAGGCCGAGTATGAAGCATGTATCATGGGCCTTGAAGAGGCAATGGATTTAAGAATCAAGAATTTGGACGTGTATGGTGATTCTGCTATAGTGATATACCAAATTACCAGAGAATGGATGACCCAACAAGACAATTTGATTCCGTACAGAGATTATGCAAGGAGACTACTTCCGTTCTTCAACAGAGTCGAGTTCCACCACATTCCTCGTACCGAGAATAGGATGGCAGATGCATTGGCAACTCTGGCTTCGATGATTGTGGTAAACCGCTGGAACGACTATCCTAAGATTAATGTTATGCGCCTTGATAGGCCTGCTTATGTGTTCTCAGTAGAAGAAGTTATTGATGAAAAACCCTGGTACCATGATATTGAGTTATTTCTCCGAAAGCAAGAGTACCCACCTGGGGCATCTAACAAAGATAGGAAGACTTTAAGAAGACTGGCTGGTAACTTTTTCTTGAGCAATGATGTGCTTTACAAGAGGAATTTCAACATGGTTCTGCTGAGATGTGTTGATAAGCGAGAAGCGGACATGTTAATGACTGAAATTCACGAAGAACCTTTTGGTACCCATGCTAACGGGCATGCTATGACAAAGAAACTCTTGAGAGCAGGATATTATTGGATAACGATGGAATCTGATTGTTACAAGTTTGCCAAGAAGTGCCATAAGTGTCAAATCTATGCTGACAAGATTCACGTACCACCGACTCTCCTGAATGTTATCTCGTCTCCATGGCCTTTCTCCATGTAGGGCATCGATATGATCGGTATGATAGAACCGAAAGCGTCTAATGGACACCGCTTTATCTTGGTTGCGATTGATTACTTCACCAAATGGGTCAAAGCCGCTTCATACGCAAATGTTACCAGACAGGTGGTCGTCAGATTTATCAGGAATCAACTTATCTGTAGATATGGTGTGCAGAGTAAAATCATCACTGATAATGGTTCAAACTTAAATAACAAGATGATGAAGGAATTGTGCGAGGAATTCAAGATCGAGCATCACAACTCTTCCCCTTATCGACCAAAGATGAATGGAGCGGTCGAAGCAGCAAACAAGAATATAAAGAAGATTATCCAGAAAATGGTGGTCACTTATAAGGACTGGCATGAGATGCTCCCGTTTGCTCTACACGGATATCATACTTTGGTACGCACATCAACAGGGGCAACCCCCTTTTCCCTTGTTTATGGTATGGAAGCTGTGCTCCCGGTGGAAGTAGAGATCCCTTCTATGAGAGTTCTAATGGAAGCAAAGCTCTCAGAGGCTGAATGGTGTCAAAGCAGATACGACCAGTTGAATCTGATTGAAGAAAAGAGGTTGACAGCTTTATGTCGCGGACAACTATACCAGCAGAAGATGAAGAAGGCTTTTGATAAGAAGTTCGACCTCCCGAGATCAGAAAGGGAGACCTTGTGCTTAAAAAGATTCAGTCCTTCCTTACTGATTCTAGAGGAAAATGGGCTCCTAACTATAATGGTCCATATGTCGTCAAGAAGGTCTTTTCAGGGGGTGCTGTGATGTTAGCCACCATGGATGGAGAAGAGATCACTCGTCCCGTGAACATAGATGCGATCAGGAAGTATTACACTTAGAGGCAAAGAGAAGTTGACTCAGTTTGGTTCGTCGAAAGTCAAGACCTTCAAGAGGCCTAGAACACGGGGAACTCAAGTTCATTTAAGAAATAGTATTGTTTTGTTTTTGATGTAATTTCTTTTATTACCATTTTCCGACATTATAATAACATATGGAATCACGCAATTTGCTGATCACCATTTTATGAAATAAAGTCACGATTTTTATCATTTATTGGCAAATTGTTTTATCTTGCAAAATGATTTCTTTTATCTTTTGATAATAAATTTCAAACTGTCTCGTGGGCGGATTACTTTGATTTATGGACACCAAAAGGGATTTTGACAGTCTCCATAAGCCATGGCTCAAAAGGTATTTATCCCAGGTAATGTGGCAACTCCCCAGTAAGTTTCACTTGAGGTAGTCGCGACCATTCCCCGGTAAATCTTCACTTCAAGAAGTTATGGCACATTTGACGCAAGATTTCTCCAGTCTGGCAGCCTAAGAATCCCCGGTGAACCTCTTCGGTTTCGACTTTCCCCAGCGAAGCGAGTGTTTATTTCACTCCTCATTAGACTATATCAATCTTCTCCAGTGAAAGCGGATGTTTATTTCATCCTCTCGAAGTTTTTATAGCTGATATTTTCAACTATTATTGATTCAAGCTTCCCCGAGGAAGTGGATATTTATTTTATCCAGTTACAACGCTCATTCAGATTACTTCAGCTTGCAGTGGATATTTATTTTATCCCCCCATGAAGCCTCTTCGATCATGAGTTGGATTCGTTCCCAGTGAATCTTTCTCATCCCCTGCGGAATCACAAGGTTCATCTTGACAATCCCAAGTGAAGTCAGGGTATTCATCCCCAAGTGGAGTGCTCTCTCTTCCCCAAAGAAGTTTAAAGCTTTGAAGTGGGACATGTTTCCATATATGGTTTTTCCATTCATCCCCAGTGATGCTTCATACATTGCAAAGATTGGCCGAGTATTCGTATCGAGATACTTGTCTTCGTCTCCAGTTTGCTTCTTATTGTTGTTTTGTTAGCATGAGCATAAGCATAGCATGGCACTCTTTCATGTAGATTCATGGCACGTGCACATTTTTTTCTTGCATCTTGCATTTTTTTTTGTGTTGTTTGTTCTTTCACTTTGGTCGGGTTTATCCCCCCAAGTGACTGGGTTTTGTCTGCTCCCTCCAAGTAGAGTCAGCAGCCCTAGGCAGAAAAAGTACACCCTTTTTAATTCCCTGCTAAGTTCGATCCTCGTGGAAGATGGTTGCTTTAGTTTCCTTTTCCATTTTCTGGATAAAGATAAACCTGTTGAGTTCAATCCTCAATGGATGGAGTCCTTGTTTGACCGTTTCTCTCCAGTTATTTCCTGGATTGAACTTTGGTCCCTGACAATCACAATTTTGGATATTTCTGAGATGTTGAGCCTGGACTAAGCGTGCATTTATTTTGCACTGTGTCTCCCCAAGAAGAGTTTACTTGAAGATCTCTATGGAAGACATAAATTATTTCTTTAACAATGATTATTACATTTTCAAGGGATTTACACCCAGACAACAAGTAACATCTCTTTATTTAAGCAACCTGGTTATCGAGATTTCTACGACAAATGGCAGTCTCCTCAAGACAGTTTGTCTATCCCCAACAAGTTATCAAGATTTTCCATTTATTCTCCGTCAGATGTTACATCCTCGAAAATCCGTCAGAGAAACTTATTGAAGACTTTGCAGGCATTCTCTTTATTTGAGAACTCCCGTTGCAAGAATTCTATTCACTTCACTGAAATTTCAAATACAGCGATATCGCTCCACAATGGTTATATCCAGTGAATCCACTATTCAAGTTACTCCTACTAGACGATATCTCTTTGAAGAGGGTGGGAAATTCATGTTCGTGTTTGAGGAAGAGAACCTCACAACATTTATTTTCAAGACTTGCCCGTGGTATACAACCTTGGGGCATGGGAAAGTATTTGCTCTTCCTGAGCGAAACATTTAAAGAAGCTGAATCATCACCTTGATTGTCGAAGCTTATTTCAGTCTATTACCTCTGCTTAGGCTATCGTGTGATAGTAGGTAATATGTCTGTATTTTGGTCAGATGCCTCGCTTAGGCTACCGTGGTGGTAGTAGGTCATCTTTCCTTCTTGTGTTTACCTGGCTTAGGCTATCATATGCTTGATAGTAGGTAACACACCCCGTTTTTGGTCAGATGCCTCGCTTAGGCTACCGTGGTGGTAGTAGGTCATCTTTCCTTCTTGTGTTTACCTGGCTTAGGCTATCATATGCTTGATAGTAGGTAACACACCTTCTGGTTGGACGCCTTTGCTCAGGCTGCCACAAGTTGGCAGTAGGCGATCCTTCTTTTCCAGTCTATTACCTGGCTTAGGCTATCATGGGATAGTAGGTAATACGTCTGTATCTGGGTCAGATGCCTCGCTTAGGCTACCGTGGTGGTAGTAGGTCATATTTCCTTCTTGTGTTTACCTGGCTTAGGCTATCATATGCTTGATAGTAGGTAACACACCTTCTGGTTGGACGCCTTTGCTCAGGCTGCCACAAGTTGGCAGTAGGTGATCCTTCTTTTCCAGTCTATTACCTGGCTTAGGCTATCATGGGATAGTAGGTAATACGTCTGTATTTTGGGTCAGATGCCTCGCTTAGGCTACCGTGGTGGTAGTAGGTCATCTTTCCTTCTTGTGTTTACCTGGCTTAGGCTATCATACGTTTGATAGTAGGTGACACACTTTTTTGGTCGGACACCTTTCCTCAGGCTGCCACGAGTTGGCAGTAGGTGATCCGTCTTCCCTAATTTATTACCTCTGCTTAGGCTATCGTGTGGGATAGCAGGTAATACACCCCCTTTTATTGCAACTGGATACCTTTGTTTAAGCTACCTGCTATTGGTAGTAAGTTATCCCTCTTTTCAGGTTTTTGCCTCATGGTTAAGCTACCCTGTGATTGTCGGTTGGTAGTCTCTTTTCCCCGGTGGAGTTAGATCTTTCCCCGTGAGTCGTCCTCGTCGGGTCTTTCTTTTTGTGTTTTAACATCAGTTATCCCCTGTGACATCATTTTCTCACAGGATCCTTGTCTTGCATAGCATATCATTTTCATACCATATCATGTGCATTTGGCGGCATCTTAGGGCCAAAAATTTTGTGCATGTTTGTATTTAAGTCTCACCTATCTCGTCGAGACAAAGATTTCGATCTCCATATCTCCGAATAGGAGAAACTTAAATAGGGGCATCTGTTGCACCCTAATTTTTGACCCTAAGATCCCTCGTTCTTTGCATAACATATTAGGTCAATCATTCGTGCATAACTAACCGATTTATCTAGCTTTGTCTATTTGTTTTTTTAAGACAGGTGTTGCTGCAGAAGATTCAAAATCCTGAAAGCTGTGTTGTGTGTGTGATTGTGGAGATTTCTCTAGTCTTGTGAGATTGTGCCATCGCCTTTTTTTTTTATCCCTAAACCACTACTAAACCTTCCCCCCCCCCTCAGTTTTCTCAAAAGATACCCAACGCAAACTAAGTCCTTATACCCTCTAATATGGAATTTGGGCCCCCAGGACTAGTCATTGGTTGTGTGGCAAGTTATATTACAAGTTGGTATCTTCCCCCTCTGTACGTTCCTCAAGGTTGAGAGATATTGTTTGCTCTACTGATGGTTCATCAAGGAAAGTCCAGTTTTGGAAGGAAATAGAAGTTTGATATCCTCACAAATTCATGAGACGTGGTTACAAAACTCTTTTTTTTAAAAGTTGAAGTTCAAATTCGAGATCCAAGGTTCCAAATACAAGTTCGTTACGGAATGGCAAGGATTATTCAAGATGCAGGACATGAGAGGCACCATTCTTTTTATATTTTTATAAAGATCAAAGGATGCATATATCTTAAAATGAGCCAGCTTTTTTTATTTGATTCGTGATCAAGAGAGTTTTAAGGCCTTTATTTAGAATTTATCACCAAGGATTGAAATTCTAAATTTAAATAAATCTCAAAGCACACAAGGCTTCATTTGAGTTCATCAAAAGTACAAAGAAGCACATCTCCCTTCCAGGGCCCATTGGACTCTCTAGTACATTTCCCTCCAAAAACAAGTGAAGATTCGTGTTTGTGCTTTATTCACTATTCGTATGGAACAATTGGAGATGTTCAAGTTGATTAGGATCCTTAATCATCCAAACCTAAACTAAAGGTTATTTCCAAATTTTAAACTCAAGTGCAAGTCGTCATGAAAGAGCAAAATGGGAAAGCCTACAGGAACAACCCTTCAAGTCCGTTTTTTTAAGTCATGCAAAAATCTACAACTTAAGGGACTTTCCAAACTTTTACTTAAAAGCTCCATGAAATGTTGGTCGCAAGTTCAAGAGTTTTTTCACATTCAACATGTTCAAATCTAGATTCATAGATTCATTCATCACCAAGATTTCATGTTACAACAAAGTCATTTACACTCCATGTGGCACAACCATTCTTGGATGTTGTGTTTTCCTATTTCATTAGGAGTAACTAAGAGGAACCTAAGAGGTATACAGAATTATACAAATCCAGGCACTGTGAGTTTACTTTGGCCCAAATTCTAAATGATTTAACCTCACGATTGAAGAATAAACCAAGATGCTAGTGGCTGCCAGAACCAACCACGAAGTGGAAGAGTGAATTCCCAGAGTCTGCTCTCCATCAAAGGATCACGGACGTTTGGACTCTCAAACTTGCAAGAAGATTTCCACAGCTCGCTGGTGTAAACATTTTCATCATTCCCACCTGCAATGATCGAACAACAGCATGTGATTCAGACCAATACACCCTTGTTTTACCGTACCAAACTCTAAAGGAAACATGATACCTTGTGACCAACATGTCCTAGCATCGTCAGTCCATAATGAGGTGGAACCAACTCTGCACACCGGAAGACAGTTACGTTGAGACAATGGTATGCCTTTCACATATGACAGAGTAACAGAATCGCCAACATTGTTGAAAAACGGTCATTTGCTTTAATAATATTTGACTGAGTCGTATGCGTGCGTAGAAGAGTCGAAATTGAAGTGGAAAGAACCAAACTACCTCTGGAACATTTCGCATCCTCATTGAGTTTCAGGTCCTTTTGCTGAAGTGAGGAGATAACATGGTTGATTTCTTAAGACCATGGCTCACCAAGTCTGCAAGGCAAATCAGAACACAAGATTTCAGCCATCAGTTTTCAAATAAGATCAGACGGGATCAAGTGAAAAAGCCCCCCCGAAATTAAAACACACAGGAAGAATCAGATGATAATCAGCGTTATTGGAAATACATAAAACAACGGGCCTATTGATACTGAACTCACCAGAACCTCGCAATCACGCCTGTCCTACTTGCAGTAATATCCTCGATGATGTTTGAGGCTTTCATGAATCAATGGATCCTGCAACATCGACTATTCAATGTCATTAAACGTCCAATGAATCTAAGGGTGATGAGAGTAACTTACTTTTGAGAATTACATGATAGTGAAACCAAGATCCGTACCTAGGCAAAAATGTCAAGTTGTACAATATTAATCTTTCTAACATGGATAATCATCATCATTCAAGGAAAACTAAGCATTCATGGAAAGTTGTAAAAAAAAGCTTGGCAAGAAATGGGAATGCTTACGGCATGTTACCGACACAACCCGAAATCAGACATGTCGAGTTAAGTGGAGAAGATCAGAAATGTTTCGCGAATAAGACTATCCAGTTTACCTTTCTTGAATCCGTGAAATCCATTGCATCCTTTGTACTACATACCTTTGAATTACGATAGAGTTTGGTTGCTAAAGCAGATACATAGACGCACGTAATTCGTACCTCATAAAAAGAAAAAACCCCTATTACAATATAACCGTCATTAGATTACACAAGCAGCTCACTGCAGATTTATTTGTGAAGAGGAAAATCAGAAAACCTTACCTGAACTACTAAACCTGAGACTATTGTTGCGGTTCCGTAATCATAGCCTCAAAGTGGCAGCAGAATTCTGGGTTATAAGCACTGCAAGTACAAAAAAGAGAGGTCATTGCCATATTCGAAGAAACTCATAAGAATAAAAGATTTGGACAGGATCAAGAAATCCGACGGTATATTCAAATGTTCACGACATAGTCAAACATTTTGAATCAAGAAGAAGAGAAGTCGTTCACAGTTTTTGTCAAACAGAAAAGGAAAGGTTGAATGGGTTAGGCCTCAGAGTTTTTTTCTTTCCTTTGAATCAGAAAATTTTCCTCATCTTCAAATTAAGGATTGAGGGCAACATCGTAAAGACGCCGCCAACTTCAATTCTTTCCAATTGGGATTGATCTAAGATTTCAAATCATTTGATTGCAAGAGATCGCACCCAATTATTTCAGATCAAATCGTATCAAATCATATTCAAGAGCAATTTCAAAAACTTCCCATCTTAAAACCAAACCACAATCAAATCGTATCAGCATTCAAATAAGTTCAAAAACTTTCCCAAATCAAAAAATCAAATCAAATCAGCATTAAACAAAATCATTCAACATTGAAGAGGTTTCCCAAACAAGGATTCATCATTGGCCTATTTAAAGAGTTTCAAACGCACAAGGAAGAACAACAAAAAATTCGTACACCACCCAAACTATTCCAAACCTAGAGGAGAGAAAAAAAGAGATCAACCGTGAAGTCGCTCTATCATTCTACACTACACCCAAAACCCTCTCGAATCCAAAATCAGCCAAAAGTCACCCAGAAACCCATAGATCAGAAGAACTCTGTTCATCATCATCTCTAAAAAACCCAAAAATCACGCCAAACGACGGAGCAAGCATCAACATCACAAGAAGCAATCGCACAGAGATAAATTGCACAAAAAAGGTAAAAGAGAGAAAGAACTCATCCTCGGGGCCGTTCTTGTCCGCTCATTCTACCGCCGGCGACCTTCTTTTATGCTTTCGTTTTCTTCATTATTGTTGTAATTGTAATAGCATGAATATAGTGGATTGGGGCTGGGAACCGTGGGGTTAGGGTGGTTGATTTTGTTTGATCGCGCGAGATGAGAGAGCAAGGTAGCGGCGAGAAGTGAGGGTTTCAAAGAACCCTAATTTTTTAGAGGAAAGGTAACGAGAGAGAAGAGCAAGTGTGTTCGTGAGGCCCGCCGTTTCATTTGATCTTAACCTTTTTTTTTTAAAACCAACTTTTTTTTGTTTTTTAACAAGTGGTTTGTTAATCTAATATAACTTAACCTTTTTCAATTAATCTGTTTTTAAGAGAAGCTTTAATTTAATAAAACCTTTTATGTTAGAACCTTTTCATTTAAATGCTAAAATCAAATAATTAAACTTTTTATATAAAAAAAAACCTTTAACCTTTAAAAATGTATCTTCTTTTTAAAACATCACCTTTTTCATAATAAATAATTTCTAAACTAATAAAAACCTCTTCCTTTTAATATTAAAAACTTTTAATTTATAAGAAATCTCTTTAGGTTTTTTTCTAAGTATCTTTTTTGATTCACTTTAAAACTAAAATAAAACTCTAAAAAATAATTAGAATCCCTTTTATTATTAATAAGAATCCTTAACCCCCCTTTAGTTATTTAAGTGATCCTTAACATAATCCTCACATCCATAAACTTTAAGAACAATCCGTTAGATCCCTCGCGTGAGTGTACGCTTGTCTCTCTTTTTCCCTTATTATGCTTCACTAGTATGAATGTATGTTTATTATGTCAAAACCTTTTCAAAATAATAAAAACTCTCGATCCAACGTCTAGCCCATTTTCTACCTATATAAGTCGATCGCCTTAGGGCATCGCATTCGACCTTTTGATCACTGGACACAAGTCTAGCATCACTTTGCTAGCACCCTCGCCTAAATAATATAATTAACCGCATAAAATATCCAAGGGAAAATCCCATGCATGATAACCACGTTATTGTGCATGGTGCGCATCATTTGCATCATAATCGTCACCCTTAAGATAATTGTTAAACAACTTAGGATAGATTTCCTAGGTTAGTCCCCCCTCAATTTTGATTTTAAATCAAACTTTAGCCCACCTAATTCTCCACACAAGAGAATTAGATGTTAATCATCTCAAAGAAAGGGACATACAATCCCATACCCCACAAATACAAACATTTTCAAAACTGTGGTGGTCTTTCTTAAGATGATGACTCATCTTCTTTTCCTAAACCTTTAAACATTTAGTACCCTTAATATTAAGGAACTACAAGTGCTCTGAGTCCCTCCTGACAGGATATGTAGGCACAAGATGCGATATCTTGTCGAGCACACTTAGGATTAAAAAATAATAAATCACCTAACCCTTAAACCTTTAGCAAAACAAATAACAGATAATATAAAAATAAAATCAAGAGGTTCCTGTAGAGTACTACAGATATCTAGGATGCTAACACCTTCCGTAGGTATAACCAACCCCCGAACTTAGAATCTTAGTGCATTTGCATTGCATTGTGGGTATTCGGTCTTTCTCCCTTCCCTTGGATAAAATCAAAGACCGGTGGTGACATTAAAAATGCGATCCTAGTTAACAAATAGCTATGGTATCCAATTTTCACCGCGACACGTACGCGTAATGCCCTAATGCCCTACACCATTATGCGTAATGCCTCCCCCAGTACGCGTAATGCTCAACTTCCATACACGTACTGTACGCGTACGGGCAGAGGGTCGTGCCAAGTCTCCTTTTGGCCCTCCCATACGCGTATTGACCACCTCCATACGCGTATTGACCTACCTGATACGCGTATGGCCAGATCTGTTACGCGAACTGGATTTCTCCACACCAGTCCATGTTTTGCTACGGGATCCTCACTTTTCCACTCCAATTCAGTCCTAAACTTGTTTCTACATCAATTTTAGGCCCTATCTTTCATCTTACATCTTTCACGTATCATTACTACTCAAAATTACAGGTCTTAGATTTAATTCGTTCTCTCAACCTGCACAAAAATCAGTTCTGCAACACCAACATTCACATGGCAGCAACAACACCATATTTTTACATACAAATCATGACAGAATAAATCGATTCATGCAATGCTCAACATAATTTTAACCATCCAACAACAGATTCATAACACATAATATATTCATATGAATTCCTACGGGGTTAAGGACTCCCCACTACCCTCTCATGATCATACCACCAATATTGAAATATATTCTCCCACCTTACCTTGAAATTACTCAGAAAAATCCTGCGAAAATGCTCAAGATGGGTGCCCTAGCTCTTCCTTGTTCTTCCTTCTCTAACCCTTTCTTTTCCAAAATCTGATTATGATTCACCCCTTCACTAATTTTCACTAATCCCAGTTTAATGACTAAACTGCCCTTATTTTCTCTACAAGCCCATTATCCATTTAATTAAATCAGATTTTTAATTTAATAGAAATAATAATATTACTCACATAATAATTATAATAATACTAGTAATAATATTAATAATAATAATAATAATAATAATAATAATAATAATAATAGTATTAATAATAATAATAATACTATTACTACTCATACCCCACAACTATTCCCGACACCTCTAATCTACCCGTCTCACTAAGGACCACACGCCTACGCGCTCAACCCCACACACCCTTAACACGGCCAAACAACGGAAAAATAACACGACGATCAAATAATTTAAATTGGGGTGTTACAACTCTCCCCCCCTTAAATTATTTTCGTCCCCGAAAATGTACCTGATGGAAATAGCTCCGGATACGACTCTCGCATCCTGCTCTCTAGCTCCCAGGTCACAATTCCTCCAACAGCTCCTCCCCAAGCTACTCTCACCAAAGGAATCTCCTTCCCTCTGAGTTGTTTCATCTTGTGATCCTCGATCCTTATCGGCATCGCCTGTAACACCCCAATTTAAATTATTTGCTCGTCGTGTTATTTTCCGTTGTTTGGCCTCGTTAAGGGTGTGTGGGGTTGAGCGCATGTGGTCCTTAGTGGGACGGGTAGATTAGAGGTGTAGGGAATAATTTTGGAGTATGAGTAGTAATAGTATTATTATTATTATTATTATTGTTATTACTATTATTATTATTATTATTAATATTATTATTATTTTTTTTGTTAATTAAAAGTCTGAATTTATTAAATGCATAATGGGCTAATGGGAATGAGTGAGGGGGTAATTTAGTCATTAATCTGGAATTAGTGAAAATTAGTGAAGGGGGAATCATAATCAGATTTTGAAAAAGAAAGGGTTAGAGAAGGAAGAGCAAGGAAGAGCTAGGGCACCCATCTTCATCAATTTCGCAGGAATTTGATCAGGAAATTCGAGGTAAGGGGGGAGAACGGGTTTAATATTGGTGATATAATCATGAGAAGGTAGTGGGGAGTCCTTAACCCCGTAGGAATTCGCATGAATCTAAGCTATATTATGAGTATGTTGTGTATATGTGAATCTGTAAAGAAAAATTGTACAAATTGAATGGTTGTGGTTCTGAATTATTTGACCTCTTGATGTTGTTGCTGCTGTGTGAACATGTTTGTTGCAGATCTGTTTTGATGCAGGTTGAGAGATCGGAATTAGACCTAAGATTGATAATTTTGACTAGTAATAATAGGTAAAAGAAGTAAGATGAAGAATAGGACCTAAAACTGATGTAGAAACCAGTTTAGGACTAAATGGGAGTGAAAAAGTGAGAATCCCATAGCAGAATTCAGACTAGTGTGGAGAAAGTCCATTTGCGTAATAGATCTGGCCTTACGCGTAATGGGGAGGGCGTTACGTGTAACGCCCCAGTTTTAGTATTTTTGTTTAATTGAATTGTTTTTGATTATTTTATTATTATATTATTTTATTTTCGACTTTTATCTGAAATTATGTTATTTTTCGATGTGATTATATTTTATCGCGTTTTGGGAACATTTACGAGATAATTGAGTGTAGGGGTATTTTGGTCTTTTCACATTTGTTTTTACTAAGTTAGAAAAGAAAGAAAAATAGAAAGAAAAGTAGAAAGAAGAAAAGAGAAGAAAAGAGGAGAAGAGAGAAATTGGAGAAAAAGCTTGGGAAATCAAGAGAACAAGTTCTAGGAATCGATTAAATCGGGTAAGGGTGTGAAATTCAATTATCTTATACATGTGTATGATTATGTATGTGTTTGTTTGTTGTTGTGTTGGGTTATATGAAAAATGTGATAAAACCCATTTTTGGTTAAAAGTGTTGAAATTCGATTTAAAAGTGTTGGGAATGATGTTTTTGTGTTCCTTGTTGTTGATACTTGATAGGTATGTCTTGTTGTGAATCAAATTGGTATTTTTCTGGATTTAGGTGATGAATTTGGGATGAGTTTGGTTGGAAAACGCAGAACTCGTTTCTGCAGAATTTTTCTGGGTTTCTGCAGGTCATACGCGTATGGGGCGTGTTCATACGCGTATGGGACTGGGCATTACGCGTAGCATGGGCGAGCCATGGGGCATTACACGTATGAGATGGTGTTCTGCTTGGCCATCTGCCCATTTGCGTATGATACGCGTAGCATGGCAGGGCAATACGCGTATGGTGTTGGCCTTACGCGTATTGGGGTGAAAATAGGAATTTTGTGAGGAAAATGGTTTCTGCTCATACGCGTAAGGCCTTGGGCAATACGCGTATGGCATGGCGAGGAATTTTGGCAATACGCGTATGGCCTTGGGCAGTACGCGTATGGCCAGGAGAATGGAAAAATGTGATTTTTGACAATGTCGTTTTCGTTTTTGTCCGTAACTTTGGTTCCGTTTATCTGATTTTGACATTCCTGGTGTCGTTGGAAAGGTATTGAACTGTACTTTGTGATTGTGATGATTTTGGGTTTGTTAGCCGATTTAATTATGTCGGGAAATGTGAATAGTGTCGGTTGTCGACTTTTGTCGTTGTAAGTGTGCATAATTGATGTGTATTATGCTATGCGCTGTTGTGTGATGAAAATACTTGTGGTAACATGTGTGGTGATGAATTGTGGCCGAAAGGCAAATAAATGCAAAGTGTTGTATTTGGTTTTATATGCATGTTTGTGACTGCATATATGTGTGAAGATGCATTGGTTGTCATGAGTTCTTGTGTGTCAAACATCATGATATGCATCATTGTAGCGTCCTGAGTGACGGTTCGATTCCAGAGGGAATCTGCTATAACGTCGTGTGCCCAGGTGGGGACCTAAAGCGATGGTTATAGACGATCGTGTGCCCAGGTGGGGACCTAAAGCGATCGGGTTGTGTGCCCAGGCGGGGACTTAAAGCAATCCATAAACGTCGTGTGCTCAGGAGGAGACCTAAAGTGACGGGTGAACATCGTAGGCCCGACGGGGTGTTACTTGAGTGATCCTCAGTAACGAGTGATGGTTCCAGCAGAGTTCCTGAGTGGACTAATGACGTGACAATGGGAGTCGGTACCGTATTTGCATTTGCATAGAGAGTCGTTGTGTCAGTCTCTTTGCATCTGCATGAATTATGATTGCATTGGTTATATGTGGAAAATCATGATTGGTGAGTATGTGTGAGACATTATGATATGCATTTGTGATAAATGTATTGGGCATGACTAATATGCAGTTGGGGATGGAGACATTGTGTGATTGAGCTGTGATAGCATTTGTGAATTGATGTGCATTCGTGTTAAGTGCCTTGATTTATGAATGATATGTTTGTGTATAAACATATACATGATGTGTGAATATGTGATTATGTGAATATAATCTGTATGTGCCTTATGTGTTGGCATGTGATAATTGTGGTGAGATTATTGAATATGTGTATTTTTATGTGGATATATATAATTATATGCATTTGTATTATGGTTGTTTTTCTCACCCTTCTGCTCGTTTTATAATGCTCTATGAGGCATTGCAGATTAGAGTTGCTGGAGGTCTTTAGTGAAGCGTTGTGTCTTCACCCTTTTTGTCGGTCGGCTATGATATGTGACACCGGGTAGCTAGGGTGGCCGTTTGTGCTTATTGTGTACTATGTATATATATCTTTTGGCTAGTACATGTATAGCTTGGTGTATGACAAACTTTTTACATGATATATGTATATATGTTAATCAGATTTTAGATTTTCCGCTTTAATTCTAATTTCTGAAAATGTGGGTGTAAGGAACGAAGTTTCCTCTGTTGATTGCTACCCCACTGTTGCATATCTTTATGGGCAGGTGTTGTATGAATTGTTTGATTTCAAATTGATGCGACCCCTTGGTCTATGCCATGTTTTTAAATATACTCTGACCAAATTTCGAATTTTCTTTTATTGCTTTAAATGCATGTTTATTTGGGGGTATAGATTGGGGGCGTCACATTAAGTGGTATCAAAGCCAGTTTGTGTCAGTCTGTGTCAGTTGTGTCAGTGGTGTCTGTCGCTTTGGGCGAGTTGCTGTTGTGCGGCAGTTGTGTTCTGGTAAGTTGTTGGTTAACCATAGTTTCTGTATTTGGACGAACAGAATATGGTTGGTCGTAATGATGCTGCCTTGGCTGCGGCGATGGAGGCAATGGCACGAGCTGTGCAGGGTGCACCGAATGCTGCAGGGAATGATGAGTTTAGAAAGAATAAGCCGCCGGTCTTTAAAGGGAAACATGATCTGGATGGTGCACAGATGTGGTTGAAAGAGATTGAGAGGATTTTTAGGGTGATGGATTGTGACGAGGAGGATAAGGTGAGGCTGGGCACTCACATGTTGCATGAAGAGGCTGACGACTGGTGGGTCAGTACTCGTCAGGTGTTGGAAGCTGATGAGGAGGAAGAAGAGATTACTTGGGAGGTGTTTAGTTGAGAGTTTCTAAGGAAGTATTTTCCGGAGGATGTCCGAGGAAAGAAAGAGATTGATTTTTTGGAACTGAAACAAGGTAATCTATCTGTTGTTGAATATACTGTTAAGTTTGTGGAGCTTGTGCAGTTTTATCCTCACTATGTGGAAGCGACAGCTGAATTTTCAAAGTGTGTAAAGTATGAAAGTGGGTTGCGTCCTGAGATAAAACAAACGATTGGTTATCAGAGGATTCGAAGGTTTGCAGATTTGGTGGAATGCTGTAGGATTTATGATGAAGATTGTAGGGCTCGTTCGGGTCACTATAAGAGTGTGAATGACAAAAAAGGGAAACAACCGTCTCGTGGTGGTCCGTATATGACACCAGCTGATAAAGGAAAGCAAAGGGAGAATTTTGAGAAAAATCCAAGTGGAAAAGGTATGTCTAATTCTCCGAGGTGTTTTAGGTGCGGTGAGTGGGGACACCGTCAGTCCGAATGTAGAAAAAATTTGGATAAGTGTTCTGATTGTGGAGGCTTAGGACATGTGGCAGCTAAGTACAAGAGGAAGCATGTGGTTAAGTGCTTTAACTGTGGTGAGATGGGTCATATTAGTACGAGGTGTACAAAACCAAAGCAAGCTTAGGCTGGTGGGGAGGTCTTTGCAATGGCAAGGACTGAGACTTCTAGTGCGGATCGTATGATTAAAGGTACTTGTTTTATTATAGTACGCTTTTATTTTTTGCCATTATTGGTACTGGAGCGACTCATTCGTTTATTTCGTATGAGTGCGCGAAGCGTTTGAATTGTGTTGTCTTCGATGGATGGTAAAATGGTTATTGATACTCTGGTCTAGGAGTCGGTAATTACTCTTGGGGTTTGTCTAATTGTTCTTTGACTGTTCATGGTAAAGGCTTGTGATGGATTTAGTGTGTTTACAGTTGGAAGGATTAGAATGAGATAAGTGGGGGAGAAGCTGGTACTTCTCCGTATTGTTTCAGGTGAAGGGCGCTGGCTCAGGGTGTTAGGAATTGTAAGGTTATAAGTGTGGTTTCTGGTTCAAGAAGGGATGCGGAAGTAAGTTTTATGTCAACTAAGGATTTGTGCCTTAGGTAGTTTGTGCATAGGATATAATGGATGCTATTATAGTTTGGTGGAGACGGTTTATGCCTCATCATGATTGTCGGCTGTCTATTGACAAATTGAGGAACTGATCACCCTTAATCTCTTGTTGATAGCGGACGAGAATTATGTTGGATGTATGGACGTGTCTTTCCGGCTTTGATAGTGGTGTGGATTGGATTACTTGAAATTTTAGGAAATGATTGCGGATTATTTTGTCAAGTTGAGGAAGGCTTTATATATGACGGTGATGCGGAATCAAGATTTTGTTTGATGGTTGCAGATTGCATCGTTGAGTCGATGAGAATTCTTATATCAGAAGATGAGACGGATTAGAGGTTTGTGTATGTGAATTAAGTTGGAATGTCTCTGAGGGATAATGATTGGGTATTACTAATAGTTGGTAAGGAATAAGATGATAGTAGGGGGATGCGTGTTAGTCAGTGAGTAGTATGGGAACTTGCGGTTGTGTTTGGCATAGCTTGAGTTTGAATTGTGATGACTTGCCAACGATTTGAAATTCTGTGATGGTATAGAGATTGCAGAAATCTTGAGGGAACCCTTAGGGGTGGATGTAATATTTGAGAGTTCCTTTTTGGTTGGTTGTTAAAATAGGATGGAATTTGGATTGTCAAGAGCAGGAATTGTGCATGGAGTACGGACAGTGGTATAGGGTTACGATTGAGAATAAGTGTTTACTTTCGGGATTAAGTAAAGGGTATGGTATTGGTTGAGCTTGATTAGAATTCCAATTGTGGGAATGTTTGATAATCGTAGTGATGGTTTGAGTAGAGACTTCGAAGTTAGTTAAAGGTGATTAGAACCTTGTTGGATTTTGTTGGTTATTATCGAAGGGTATGGAAGGCTTTTCCAAGATTAGTGTTTCCGTTAATTCAGTTGACTTGCAAAGGTGAGGTCGATTGTTTGGGATGTATCTTGATGAGTATAGTTGGTGTGTTAATGTAAGAGAGTAAAGTCGTGGCTTGTATTTTTCGACATTTGAGGATTCGTGAAAGGATCAGTACTATTGTGGAATTGGTTGTAGTGGTACTATGTTGGATTATAAGAAGTATGATCTTTATGATTCTAGATTTGAAGTGTTTGGTAATTATAAGAATAGTGAGTACTGGTTTGGTCTGAATGTATAGAGACAAAGAGAATGGTTGGAATTGTGATGAGTTATGAATTTGACTTGGATTATCATTTGTGAAGAGTTATTGTTGTACCAGAGGAGTTAAGTCAGAAATTTCTAAGTATATCTGTTTTGGTGGTCTGAGAATTAGAATTGTTTGAGCAGTTCAGAGGCTTGTGTCTGGTGTGTAAAATAACACGAAAGAATGTGAACAGTAGTTGTTGGGAAGTATGCGAAAGAGTTAGACTTTGGACGTGAGATTGGTAGCTTTGATGGTTACGAGTCATCAGAGTGCGCAGCAGAGGCGTGATGTGGCACATTTCGTATATGCGTGTGTGACTTGTAGGAGTTCTTAGGCGAAACATTGGAAATCTGTAGGAATGTTGAGACCATTGGATGTTTCATAGTGGAAGTGTTAGGAGAGAGGTTCTAATAGTATCCATGTGCTACTATGTAGTGGGATGTTTTGGTTTTATGTTCGATTGACGAATCATAGCATTGAGGTGAAAAGGTTGTGTAACAAGGAGGTTGGTATTCTTGTTTTGTTGGTGTTGTTGAGACCTTGTCGTGTCGTGGAACTTTGTGTTCTTGTTGGTGTTGTTGCCTCGTTTCCATCGTGTTGGTTCGAGTGCAAGTGGCTAATTCCTGTGTGGGGGATTAGGGGAGTATTACCTAAGGTGAGGGTAACGATCCTGTTGTGTTTCGGTTCAAGAGTGAACCTGTGAATTGTATTTTGTGTATTCCTTGAGTTGTGTGTTAGTCGTCAAGTGCATTGTATGGGCTTTGCATCTTGTCGTTGTTGTGGTCGTCGTTGTTGTGTTATGTGTGGTGTGCCTTTTTGTAGGCTTGATGTTTTGGTGATCGGATGCGAGAGCCGTGTCCGGGGTTGTTCGTCTCGGTTATATTTTCAAGGACGAAAATTTCCAAGTGGGGGAGAGTTGTAACGCCCCAGTTTTAGTATTTTTGTTTAATTGAATCGTTTTTTATTATTTTATTTTCGACTTTTATCTGAAATTATGTTATTTTTCGATGTGATTATATTTTATCGCGTTTTGGGAACATTTGCGAGATAATTGAGTGTAGGGGTATTTTGGTCTTTTCACATTTGTTTTTACTAAGTTAGAAAAGAAAGAAAAATAGAAAGAAAAGTAGAAAGAAGAAAAGAGAAGAAAAGAGGAGAAGAGAGAAAAGAGAGAAATTGGAGAAAAAGCTTGGGAAATCAAGAGAACAAGTTCTAGGAATCGATTAAATCGGGTAAGGGTGTGAAATTCAATTATCTTATACATGTGTATGATTATGTATGTGTTTGTTTGTTGTTGTGTTGGATTATATGAAAAATGTGATAAAACCCATTTTTGGTTAAAAGTGTTGGGAATGATGTTTTTGTGTTCCTTGTTGTTGATACTTGATAGGTATGTCTTGTTGTGAATCAAATTGGTATTTTTCTGGATTTAGGTGATGAATTTGGGATGAGTTTGGTTGGAAAACGCAGAACTCGTTTCTGCAGAATTTTTCTGGGTTTCTGCAGGTCATACGCGTATGGGGCATGTTCATACGCGTATGGGACTGGGCATTACGCATAGCATGGGCGAGCCATGGGGCATTACGCGTATGAGATGGTGTTCTGCTCGGCCATCTGCCCATTTGCGTATGATACGCGTAGCATGGCAGGGCAATACGCGTATGGTGTTGGCCTTACGCGTATTGGGGGTGAAAATGGGAATTTTGTGAGGAAAATGGTTTCTACTCATACGCGTAAGGCCTTGGGCAATACGTGTATGGCATGGCGAGGAATTTTGGCAATACGCGTATGGCCTTGGGCAGTACGCGTATGGCCAGGAGAATGGAAAAATGTGATTTTTGAAAATGTCATTTTCGTTTTTGTCCGTAACTTTGGTTCCGTTTATCTGATTTTGACATTCCTGGTGTCGTTGGAAAGGTATTGAACTGTACTTTGTGATTGTGATGATTTTGGGTTTGTTAGCCGATTTAATTATGTCGGGAAATGTGAATAGTGTCGGCTGTCGACTTTTGTCGTTGTAAGTGTGCATAATTGATGTGTATTATGCTATGCGCTGTTGTGTGATGAAAATACCTGTGGTAACATGTGTGGTGATGAATTGTGGCCGAAAGGCAAATAAATGCAAAGTGTTGTATTTGGTTTTATATGCATATTTGTGACTGCATATATGTGTGAAGATGCATTGGTTGTCATGAGTTCTTGTGTGTCAAACATCATGATATGCATCATTGTAGCGTCCTGAGTGACTGTTCGATTCCAGAGGGAATCTGCTATAACGTCGTGTGCCCAGGTGGGGACCTAAAGCGATGGTTATAGACGATCATGTGCCCAGGTGGGGACCTAAAGCGATCGGGTTGTGTGCCCAGGCGGGGACTTAAAGCAATCCATAAACGTCGTGTGCTCAGGAGGAGACCTAAAGTGACGGGTGAACATCGTAGGCCCGACGGGGTGTTACTTGAGTGATCCTCAGTAACGAGCGATGGTTCCAGCAGAGTTCCTGAGTGGACTAATGACGTGACAATGGGAGTCGGTACCGCATTTGCATTTGCATAGAGAGTCATTGTGTCGGTCTCTTTGCATCTGCATGAATTATGATTGCATTGGTTATATGTGGAAAATCATGATTGGTGAGTATGTGTGAGACATTATGATATGCATTTGTGATAAATGTATTGGGCATGACTAATATGCAGTTGGGGATGGAGACATTGTGTGATTGAGCTGTGATAGCATTTGTGAATTGATGTGCATTCGTGTTAAATGCCTTGATTTATGAATGATATGTTTGTGTATAAACATATACATGATGTGTGAATATGTGATTATGTGAATATAATCTGTATGTGCCTTATGTGTTGGCATGTGATAATTGTGGTGAGATTATTGAATATGTGTATTTTTATGTGGATATATATAATTATATGCATTTGTATTATGGTTGTTTTTCTCACCCTTCTGCTCGTTTTATAATGCTCTATGAGGCATTGCAGATTAGAGTTGCTGGAGGTCTTTAGTGAAGCGTTGTGTCTTCACCCTTTTTGTCGGTCGGCTCTGATATGTGACACCGGGTAGCTAGGGTGGCCGTTTGTGCTTATTGTGTACTATGTATATATATCTTTTGGCTAGTACATGTATAGCTTGGTGTATGACAAACTTTTTACATGATATATGTATATATGTTAATCAGATTTTAGATTTTCCGCTTTAATTCTAATTTCTGAAAATGTGGGTGTAAGGAACGAAGTTTCCTCTGTTGATTGCTACCCCACTGTTGCATATCTTTATGGGCAGGTGTTGTATGAATTGTTTGATTTCAAATTGATGCGACCCCTTGGTCTATGCCATGTTTTTAAATATACTCTGACCAAATTTCGAATTTTCTTTTATTGCTTTAAATGCATGTTTATTTGGGGGTATAGATTGGGGGCGTCACATTAAGTGGTATCAAAGCCAGTTTGTGTCAGTCTGTGTCAGTTGTGTCAGTGGTGTCTGTCGCTTTGGGCGAGTTGCTATTGTGCGGCAGTTGTGTTCTGGTAAGTTGTTGGTTAACCATAGTTTCTGTATTTGGACGAACAGAATATGGTTGGTCGTAATGATGCTGCCTTGGCTGCGGCGATGGAGGCAATGGCACGAGCTGTGCAGGGTGCACCGAATGCTGCAGGGAATGATGAGTTTAGAAAGAATAAGCCGCCGGTCTTTAAAGGGAAACATGATCCGGATGGTGCACAGATGTGGTTGAAAGAGATTGAGAGGATTTTTAGGGTGATGGATTGTGACGAGGAGGATAAGGTGAGGCTGGGCACTCACATGTTGCATGAAGAGGCTGACGACTGGTGGGTCAGTACTCGTCAGGTGTTGGAAGCTGATGAGGAGGAAGAAGAGATTACTTGGGAGGTGTTTAGTTGAGAGTTTCTAAGGAAGTATTTTCCGGAGGATGTCCGAGGAAAGAAAGAGATTGATTTTTTGGAACTGAAACAAGGTAATCTATCTGTTGTTGAATATACTGTTAAGTTTGTGGAGCTTGTGCAGTTTTATCCTCACTATGTGGAAGCGACAGCTGAATTTTCAAAGTGTGTAAAGTATGAAAGTGGGTTGCGTCCTGAGATAAAACAAACGATTGGTTATCAGAGGATTCGAAGGTTTGCAGATTTGGTGGAATGCTGTAGGATTTATGATGAAGATTGTAGGGCTCGTTCGAGTCACTATAAGAGTGTGAATGACAAAAAAGGGAAACAACCGTCTCGTGGTGGTCCGTATATGACACCAGCTGATAAAGGAAAGCAAAGGGAGAATTTTGAGAAAAATCCAAGTGGAAAAGGTATGTCTAATTCTCCGAGGTGTTTTAGGTGCGGTGAGTGGGGACACCGTCAGTCCGAATGTAGAAAAAATTTGGATAAGTGTTCTGATTGTGGAGGCTTAGGACATGTGGCAGCTAAGTACAAGAGGAAGCATGTGGTTAAGTGCTTTAACTGTGGTGAGATGGGTCATATTAGTACGAGGTGTACAAAACCAAAGCAAGCTTAGGCTGGTGGGGAGGTCTTTGCAATGGCAAGGACTGAGACTTCTAGTGCGGATCGTATGATTGAAGGTACTTGTTTTATTATAGTACGCTTTTATTTTTTGCCATTATTGGTACTGGAGCGACTCATTCGTTTATTTCGTATGAGTGCGCGAAGCGTTTGAATTGTGTTGTCTTCGATGGATGGTAAAATGGTTATTGATACTCTGGTCTAGGAGTCGGTAATTACTCTTGGGGTTTGTCTAATTGTTCTTTGACTGTTCATGGTAAAGGCTTGTGATGGATTTAGTGTGTTTACAGTTGGAAGGATTAGAATGAGATAAGTGGGGGAGAAGCTGGTACTTCTCCGTATTGTTTCAGGTGAAGGGCGCTGGCTCAGGGTGTTAGGAATTGTAAGGTTATAAGTGTGGTTTCTGGTTCAAGAAGGGATGCGGAAGTAAGTTTTATGTCAACTAAGGATTTGTGCCTTAGGTAGTTTGTGCATAGGATATAATGGATGCTATTATAGTTTGGTGGAGACGGTTTATGCCTCATCATGATTGTCGGCTGTCTATTGACAAATTGAGGAACTGATCACCCTTAATCTCTTGTTGATAGCGGACGAGAATTATGTTGGATGTATGGACGTGTCTTTCCGGCTTTGATAGTGGTGTGGATTGGATTACTTGAAATTTTAGGAAATGATTGCGGATTATTTTGTCAAGTTGAGGAAGGCTTTATATATGACGGTGATGCGGAATCAAGATTTTGTTTGATGGTTGCAGATTGCATCGTTGAGTCGATGAGAATTCTTATATCAGAAGATGAGACGGATTAGAGGTTTGTGTATGTGAATTAAGTTGGAATGTCTCTGAGGGATAATGATTGGGTATTACTAATAGTTGGTAAGGAATAAGATGATAGTAAGGGGATGCGTGTTAGTCAGTGAGTAGTATGGGAACTTGCGGTTGTGTTTGGCATAGCTTGAGTTTGAATTGTGATGACTTGCCAACGATTTGAAATTCTGTGATGGTATAGAGATTGCAGAAATCTTGAGGGAACCCTTAGGGGTGGATGTAATATTTGAGAGTTCCTTTTTGGTTGGTTGTTAAAATAGGATGGAATTTGGATTGTCAAGAGCAGGAATTGTGCATGGAGTACGGACAGTGGTATAGGGTTACGATTGAGAATAAGTGTTTACTTTCGGGATTAAGTAAAGGGTATGGTATTGGTTGAGCTTGATTAGAATTCCAATTGTGGGAATGTTTGATAATCGTAGTGATGGTTTGAGTAGAGACTTCGAAGTTAGTTAAAGGTGATTAGAACCTTGTTGGATTTTGTTGGTTATTATCGAAGGGTATGGAAGGCTTTTCCAAGATTAGTGTTTCCGTTAATTCAGTTGACTTGCAAAGGTGAGGTCGATTGTTTGGGATGTATCTTGATGAGTATAGTTGGTGTGTTAATGTAAGAGAGTAAAGTCGTGGCTTGTATTTTTCGACATTTGAGGATTCGTGAAAGGATCAGTACTATTGTGGAATTGGTTGTAGTGGTACTATGTTGGATTATAAGAAGTATGATCTTTATGATTCTAGATTTGAAGTGTTTGGTAATTATAAGAATAGTGAGTACTGGTTTGGTCTGAATGTATAGAGACAAAGAGAATGGTTGGAATTGTGATGAGTTATGAATTTGACTTGGATTATCATTTGTGAAGAGTTATTGTTGTACCAGAGGAGTTAAGTCAGAAATTTCTAAGTATATCTGTTTTGGTGGTCTGAGAATTAGAATTGTTTGAGCAGTTCAGAGGCTTGTGTCTGGTGTGTAAAATAACACGAAAGAATGTGAACAGTAGTTGTTGGGAAGTATGCGAAAGAGTTAGACTTTGGACGTGAGATTGGTAGCTTTGATGGTTACGAGTCATCAGAGTGCGCAGCAGAGGCGTGATGTGGCACATTTCGTATATGCGTGTGTGACTTGTAGGAGTTCTTAGGCGAAACATTGGAAATCTGTAGGAATGTTGAGACCATTGGATGTTTCATAGTGGAAGTGTTAGGAGAGAGGTTCTAATAGTATCCATGTGCTACTATGTAGTGGGATGTTTTGGTTTTATGTTCGATTGACGAATCATAGCATTGAGGTGAAAAGGTTGTGTAACAAGGAGGTTGGTATTCTTGTTTTGTTGGTGTTGTTGAGACCTTGTCGTGTCGTGGAACTTTGTGTTCTTGTTGGTGTTGTTGCCTCGTTTCCATCGTGTTGGTTCGAGTGCAAGTGGCTAATTCCTGTGTGGGGGATTAGGGGAGTATTACCTAAGGTGAGGGTAACGATCCTGTTGTGTTTCGGTTCAAGAGTGAACCTGTGAATTGTATTTTGTGTATTCCTTGAGTTGTGTGTTAGTCGTCAAGTGCATTGTATGGGCTTTGCATCTTGTCGTTGTTGTGGTCGTCGTTGTTGTGTTATGTGTGGTGTGCCTTTTTGTAGGCTTGATGTTTTGGTGATCGGATGCGAGAGCCGTGTCCGGGGTTGTTCGTCTCGGTTATATTTTCAAGGACGAAAATTTCCAAGTGGGGGAGAGTTGTAACGCCCCAGTTTTAGTATTTTTGTTTAATTGAATCGTTTTTTATTATTTTATTTTCGACTTTTATCTGAAATTATGTTATTTTTCGATGTGATTATATTTTATCGCGTTTTGGGAACATTTGCGAGATAATTGAGTGTAGGGGTATTTTGGTCTTTTCACATTTGTTTTTACTAAGTTAGAAAAGAAAGAAAAATAGAAAGAAAAGTAGAAAGAAGAAAAGAGAAGAAAAGAGGAGAAGAGAGAAAAGAGAGAAATTGGAGAAAAAGCTTGGGAAATCAAGAGAACAAGTTCTAGGAATCGATTAAATCGGGTAAGGGTGTGAAATTCAATTATCTTATACATGTGTATGATTATGTATGTGTTTGTTTGTTGTTGTGTTGGATTATATGAAAAATGTGATAAAACCCATTTTTGGTTAAAAGTGTTGGGAATGATGTTTTTGTGTTCCTTGTTGTTGATACTTGATAGGTATGTCTTGTTGTGAATCAAATTGGTATTTTTCTGGATTTAGGTGATGAATTTGGGATGAGTTTGGTTGGAAAACGCAGAACTCGTTTCTGCAGAATTTTTCTGGGTTTCTGCAGGTCATACGCGTATGGGGCATGTTCATACGCGTATGGGACTGGGCATTACGCATAGCATGGGCGAGCCATGGGGCATTACGCGTATGAGATGGTGTTCTGCTCGGCCATCTGCCCATTTGCGTATGATACGCGTAGCATGGCAGGGCAATACGCGTATGGTGTTGGCCTTACGCGTATTGGGGGTGAAAATGGGAATTTTGTGAGGAAAATGGTTTCTACTCATACGCGTAAGGCCTTGGGCAATACGTGTATGGCATGGCGAGGAATTTTGGCAATACGCGTATGGCCTTGGGCAGTACGCGTATGGCCAGGAGAATGGAAAAATGTGATTTTTGAAAATGTCATTTTCGTTTTTGTCCGTAACTTTGGTTCCGTTTATCTGATTTTGACATTCCTGGTGTCGTTGGAAAGGTATTGAACTGTACTTTGTGATTGTGATGATTTTGGGTTTGTTAGCCGATTTAATTATGTCGGGAAATGTGAATAGTGTCGGCTGTCGACTTTTGTCGTTGTAAGTGTGCATAATTGATGTGTATTATGCTATGCGCTGTTGTGTGATGAAAATACCTGTGGTAACATGTGTGGTGATGAATTGTGGCCGAAAGGCAAATAAATGCAAAGTGTTGTATTTGGTTTTATATGCATATTTGTGACTGAATATATGTGTGAAGATGCATTGGTTGTCATGAGTTCTTGTGTGTCAAACATCATGATATGCATCATTGTAGCGTCCTGAGTGACGGTTCGATTCCAGAGGGAATCTGCTATAACGTCGTGTGCCCAGGTGGGGACCTAAAGCGATGGTTATAGACGATCATGTGCCCAGGTGGGGACCTAAAGCGATCGGGTTGTGTGCCCAGGCGGGGACTTAAAGCAATCCATAAACGTCGTGTGCTCAGGAGGAGACCTAAAGTGACGGGTGAACATCGTAGGCCCGACGGGGTGTTACTTGAGTGATCCTCAGTAACGAGCGATGGTTCCAGCAGAGTTCCTGAGTGGACTAATGACGTGACAATGGGAGTCGGTACCGCATTTGCATTTGCATAGAGAGTCGTTGTGTCGGTCTCTTTGCATCTGCATGAATTATGATTGCATTGGTTATATGTGGAAAATCATGATTGGTGAGTATGTGTGAGACATTATGATATGCATTTGTGATAAATGTATTGGGCATGACTAATATGCAGTTGGGGATGGAGACATTGTGTGATTGAGCTGTGATAGCATTTGTGAATTGATGTGCATTCGTGTTAAATGCCTTGATTTATGAATGATATGTTTGTGTATAAACATATACATGATGTGTAAATATGTGATTATGTGAATATAATCTGTATGTGCCTTATGTGTTGGCATGTGATAATTGTGGTGAGATTATTGAATATGTGTATTTTTATGTGGATATATATAATTATATGCATTTGTATTATGGTTGTTTTTCTCACCCTTCTGCTCGTTTTATAATGCTCTATGAGGCATTGCAGATTAGAGTTGCTGGAGGTCTTTAGTGAAGCGTTGTGTCTTCACCCTTTTTGTCGGTCGGCTCTGATATGTGACACCGGGTAGCTAGGGTGGCCGTTTGTGCTTATTGTGTACTATGTATATATATCTTTTGGCTAGTACATGTATAGCTTGGTGTATGACAAACTTTTTACATGATATATGTATATATGTTAATCAGATTTTAGATTTTCCGCTTTAATTCTAATTTCTGAAAATGTGGGTGTAAGGAACGAAGTTTCCTCTGTTGATTGCTACCCCACTGTTGCATATCTTTATGGGCAGGTGTTGTATGAATTGTTTGATTTCAAATTGATGCGACCCCTTGGTCTATGCCATGTTTTTAAATATACTCTGACCAAATTTCGAATTTTCTTTTATTGCTTTAAATGCATGTTTATTTGGGGGTATAGATTGGGGGCGTCACATTAAGTGGTATCAAAGCCAGTTTGTGTCAGTCTGTGTCAGTTGTGTCAGTGGTGTCTGTCGCTTTGGGCGAGTTACTGTTGTGCGGCAGTTGTGTTCTGGTAAGTTGTTGGTTAACCATAGTTTCTGTATTTGGACGAACAGAATATGGTTGGTCGTAATGATGCTTCCTTGGCTGCGGCGATGGAGGCAATGGCATGAGTTGTGCAGGGTGCACCGAATGCTGCAGGGAATGATGAGTTTAGAAAGAATAAGTCGCCGGTCTTTAAAGGGAAACATGATCAGGATGGTGCACAGATGTGGTTGAAAGAGATTGAGAGGATTTTTAGGGTGATGGATTGTGACGAGGAGGATAAGGTGAGGCTGGGCACTCACATGTTGCATGAAGAGGCTAACGACTGGTGGGTCAGTACTCGTCAGGTGTTGGAAGCTGATGAGGAGGAAGAAGAGATTACTTGGGAGGTGTTTAGTCGAGAGTTTCTAAGGTAGTATTTTCCGGAGGATGTCCGAGAAAAGAAAGAGATTGAGTTTTTGGAACTGAAACAAGGTAATATATCTGTTGTTGAATATACTGCTAAGTTTGTGGAGCTTGTGCAGTTTTATCCTCACTATGTGGAAGCGACAGCTGAATTTTCAAAGTGTGTGAAGTATGAAAGTGGGTTGCGTCCTGAGATAAAACAAACGATTGGTTATCAGAGGATTCGAAGGTTTGCAGATTTGGTGGAATGCTGTAGGATTTATGATGAAGATTGTAGGGCTCGTTCGGCTCACTATAAGAGTGTGAATGACAAAAAAGGGAAACAACCGTCTCGTGGTGAGGAGAGGTCGTACGCATAGGATACGCGTATGGATGGGCGAGCGAGCTGGGCAATACGCGTATGGCACAAGGCAATACGCGTATGGCCAGCGTGAGTGCAGAATTTTGCCGTTTCACGATTTCTTTCCCGTTTTCGCGTACAAAGTGATTCCTTTTGGTTTTAGAGGTTGGGGATAGATGCCAGAAGCTGAGAAATGTGTGATTGGTGATGAAATTAATTGACTTAGCAATTTTGGTGAATTAATTAGTAATTAGCTAATTAACGTCGGTGAGATATTTTCCATGTGATGTATGTTGGTGATTGGTTCATGTGAGATCAGGAGGATCGTAAAGATGTATATCTATTATTATACATGTATATTATATGCATATTGGTTGTCATGCATTCATGGTGTGTCGGTGGTGGTGAATCATTGCTCAGGAGGAGTGTATGTGATTCACCCGAACCCCAATGAGGAGTGTGGTGGGGATAAATCATTGCCAAGTAGGGTGTATGTGATTTATCCGGGTTCGATTGAATGAACCATGGTGATTTTGGTACCACATGCATTGTGTCGAGGTTTTGAGTCACATTGCATTATTATGTGTTCGATGAATGTTTGAATGAAAATGAAAAATATGTCGTGTTGGTGTGGTTATGAGATATGATGGTGTGAGTAACTACCCTTAATATGTATTATTCACCGTTTATTATTGAACGTAATTCTCACCCATTTGTTGTTGTTGTGTCTGTGCTTCTTCGGAAGTACAGATAATCCGGGTACTTGAGTGTGCATAGAGTGCGTGTTGCCTAATCGAGTCTTAGGAGTCGCTCTGATACGTAACACGGGATCTGGGGAATTTTTACCAGTTGTTATTCATTATTTGTTATTCATTGGTTATTTTGGTTACGTATCATTTCTTTTATTGAACTTATGGTGGACCACATTTTAGGTGGATTTTGAGGTTGTTGGCAAATTGCCGTATTTTGAATAAAACAATTATTTCCGCTGCTTATTAATGAAAAAGGAGTTTTGTTGTTGGTTTGTAATAATGTAGCATCCTTCTGTTTGGCTGTAACTCTGATTATTTTCGTAATATTTACTTATTTTGAAAAATGGGAAAGTGGGGTGTTACAATTGGTATCAGAGCAGGTCGGCCCGTCCGGCCAGGTTGTGTAGTAGAGTATGTCCTTAGAATAGGAGTCGATTGTGTGTTCTGACCGTATGTTAATTGTTGAATAGTATGGCAGGAAGGAATGATGATGCTCTTGCTACTGCTATGCAAGCTATGGCGTAATCGGTAGAGAACAACAATCAGGCTGGGGGTGCTCAGTTTCGTGACTTAGCACAGTTCCAGAGCAATAAGCCGCCTACTTATGAAAGAGGTATTATGGATCCAGAGGCTGCACAGAAATGGCTGAAGGCTGTGGAGAAAATCTTCAGAACCATGGGGTGCAGTGATGCTCAGAAAGTACGGTTTGGTACTCATATGCTGGAAGGGGAGGCGGAAGCCTGGTGGGACAATAGTTGTCAAAGGTTGGAAGTTGCGGGTATTGAGATTACTTGGACCGTGTTTCAAACGGAGTTTCTGGAAAACTACTTTCCGGAAGATATTCGTAGTGCAAAGGAGATTGAATTTCTGGAGCTGAAACAGGGTGATAAGACAGTTGCTGAATATGCTGCTCGGTTTGAAGAGTTGGTACAGTATTATGCTCATTACAATACGGAAGAAGTTATGACGTCAAAGTGCTTGAAGTTTGAGAATGGGCTGCGTCCCGAGATCAAACTGGGCATTGCTTGTCAGAAAATAAGAAATTATCCAGAGATGGTAAGCAGAAGCAGAATCTATGACAATGATAACAGTGCTAGAATTGCTCATTACAAAGCTGTGAATGAGAAGAAGGGTAAGCAGAGGTCCGGAGGTACTCCTTACAGTGCTCCAACTGATAAGGGAAAACAAAAAGATGCAGCAGGAAAGAAGCCAAAAGGGGAAGGAGTGGCTCCTGATACTCTCAAGTGTTTTCGATGTGCTGGCGCGGGTCACCGTGCTAATAATTATCTGAATGAGGTGAAAAAGTGTTTCAAGTGTGGTCGATCAGGTCACGTTATAGCTGATTGTAAAGCCACTATGCCTACCTGTTATAACTGTGGAGAGAAGGATCATATCAGCACTCACTGTGAGAAGCCAAAGAAGTCTCAGGCCGGTGGAAAAGTGTTTGCCTTGGTGGGAGCCCAATCCACCAAGGAGGAACGTTCCGTCAAAGGTACTTGTTTTATTAATGATATTCCTTTGATTGCTATCATTGACACGGGTGCAACCCACTCGTTTATTTTTGTTGACTGTGTGAAGAGATTATGGATTGTGTCGTCTACTCTAAGTCAGAGGATGATGATTAAAACTCCGTCTATTGGTTCTATGGTTACTTCCTTGGTGTGTTTGAAGTGTACGCTGACTATGTTTGGTAGAGATTTCAGAGTGGACTTGATTTGTTTGCCACTCGGTAATCTCGATGTTATTTTGGGGATGAACTGGTTGGAGTTTAACTGAGTTTATATTGATTATTTTAGGAAGACGTTGTTGTTTCTAACTCCTGAAGAGGAAGCATTAGTGGATTCGTTGTCTAGCAGGGAGTTGAGGACATTGTTTGAGGATGAAGCGAAGATGTTTGTAGTGTTTTCCTCGTTATCTGTTGAAAGCAAGACTTCAGTTAATGAGTTGCCTGTAGTAAATGAATTTCTTGAAGTATTCCCAGATGATATTACTGAATTGCCTCCGATAAGGGAAGTTGAATTCACCATTGATCTTGTTCCTGGTACTAGACCTATATCTATGGCACCGTATAGGATGTCTGCATCTGAATTGGCAGAGTTGAAATCTCAGATTGGAGAGTTGCTTGATAAGAAGTTTATTAGACCGAGTGTGTCGCCGTGGGGAGCTCTAGTGTTGTTGGTGAAAAATAAGGATGGTAGTATGCGTCTGTGCATTGATTACCGTCAGTTGAATAAGGTGACCATTAAGAATAAGTATCCACTTCCGAGGATAGATGACTTAATGGATCAGCTTGTAGGAGCTCGTGTCTTCAGCAAAATTGATTTGAGGTCGGGATACCATCATATTAGAGTAAAGGAAGGTGATATTCAGAAGACTGCGTTCAAAACTCGCTATGGACATTACGAATATGCAGTGATGCCTTTCGAAGTGTCTAATGCGTCGGGTGTGTTTATGGAATATATGAACCGTATCTTTCACTCTTATTTGGATCAATTTATTGAAGTATTTATTGATGATATACTGATTTATTCTAAGACTGACGAGGATCACGCAGAACATTTGAGGATTGCATTGCAGGTGTTGAAGGATAATAAATTGTTTGCAAAGTTCTCGAAATGTGAATTCTGGTTGAGGACTGTGAGCTTCTTAGGTCATGTTATTTCTGGTGATGGTATAGCAGTGGATCCATCTAAAGTAAGCGCAGTACTTCAGTGGGAAGCTCCGAAGACAGGAACGGAGATTAGAAGCTTTTTGGGTTTGGCAGGTTACTACAGAAGATTCATTGAAGGGTTTTCTAATCTGGCGTTACCATTGACTCAGCTAACCAGAAAGAATCAAGCTTTTGTTTGGGATGCTGCTTGTGAGGAAAGTTTCGAGGAACTGAAGAAGAAATTGACTACAGCGCCAGTGTTAATTCTACTAAGTCCAAATGATCCTTTTGGAGTATATTGTGATGCGTCTAAGATGGGATTAGGCGGTGTGTTAATGCAAGATGACAAGGTGGTGGCATATGCTTTGCGGAAATTGAGGGTACATGAGAGGAATTATCCTACTCATGATCTTGAATTAGCTGCAGTGGTTTTTGTATTGAAAATTTGGCGACATTATTTGTATGGATCGAGATTTGAAGTATTCAGTGACCACAAGAGTCTGAAATATTTATTCGATCAGAAGGAGTTGAATATGAGGCAGAGGAGGTGGTTAGAGTTCTTGAAAGATTATGATTTTAATTTGAGTTACCATCCGGGAAAAGCTAATGTCGTAGCAGATGCTCTCAGTCGGAAGACAATTCATATGTCTGCGTTAATGGTGAAGGAAATGGAATTGATTGAACAGTTCAGAGATTTGAGTATGGTTTGTGAAACTACACCGGAGAGTATTAGATTGGGTATGCTGAAGGTGAATAACGACTTTTTGGATATAATTAGAGAAAATCAGAAACTTGATGTGAAGCTGGTGGATTTGATGCCTACAGGAAGAGATAATCCTGATGGTGAATTTAAAGTGGACAATGTTGGAGTATTGAGATTCCGGGGCAGAATTTGTGTACCGGATAATGTGGAATTAAAGAAGGCAATCTTAGAGGAGAGTCACCGGAGTAGCTTGAGTATTCACCCAGGAGCTACGAAAATGTATCATGACTTGAAGAAGTTATTTTGGTGGTCCGGTATGAAAAAGGACATAGCTCAATTTGTTTATGCTTGTTTGACGTGTCAGAAGTCAAAAGTGGAGCACCAGAAGCCTTCGGGATTAATGTAACCGTTAGAGATTCCGGAATGGAAATGGGACAGTATTGCTATGGATTTTGTTACTGGTTTGCCAAATACGGCAAGGGGATTTGATGCTATTTGGGTAGTGGTGGATCGACTTACAAAGTTCGTACATTTTATACCAATTAACATCAGTTTCCCATTGAGATCCGAGGTTTACTTCAGAATTTTGGAAGAGTCTGCAGGAAGCTTTGGGTTCTAAATTGAAGTTGAGCTCGGCTTATCATCCACAGACCGATGGTCAGTCAGAGAGGACTATTCAGTCATTGGAAGATTTGCTGAGAGCCTGTGTGTTGGAAAAGGTGGTGCGTGGGATACTCATTTGCCATTGATTGAGTTCACGTATAACAATATCTACCATTCGAGTATTGGGATGGCACCTTTCGAAGCGTTGTATGGTAGGAGGTGTAGGACGCCTCTGTGTTGGTATGAAACGGGCGAGAATGTGGTGCTTGGACCAGAAATTGTGCAACAGAGTACTGAGACAATTCAGATGATCCGTGAGAAGATGAAAACGTCTCAGAGTAGGCAGAAAAGTTATCATGATAATCGGAAGAAAGACTTGGAATTCAGTGAAGGTGATCACGTGTTCCTGAGAGTCAACCGATTGACCGGTGTTGGGCGTGCATTAAAATCAAAGAAGCTGGATCCTAAGTTTATTGGACCGTATCAGATCTTGTAGAGGGTTGGTACAGTTGCTTATAGGGTGGCGCTACCGCCTGAACTTTCGAACTTGCATGATGTGTTTCATGTGTCGCAACTTCGAAAGTATGTATCTGATCCATCTCATGTTATCCAGAGAGATGAGGTGCAGATTCGAGATAATCTTACTGTAGAGGCGATGCCGATAAGGATCGAGGATCGCAAGATGAAACAACTCAGAGGAAAGGAGATTCCCTTGGTGAGAGTAGCTTGGGGAGGAGCCGCTGGAGGAAGTGTGACCTGGGAGCTGGAGAGCAGGATGCGAGAGTCGTATCCGGAGCTATTTCCATCAGGTACATTTTTTAGGACGAAAATAATTTAAGGAGGGAGAGTTGTAACACCCCAATTTAAATTATTTGATCGTCGTGTTATTTTCCGTTGTTTGGCCTTGTTAAGGGTGTGTGGGGTTGAACGCGTAGGCGTGTGGTCCTTATTGGGACGGGTAGATTAGAGGTGTCGGGAATAATTTTGGAGTATGAGTAGTAATAGTAGTATTATTATTATTATTATTATTAATATTATTATTATTGTTATTACTATTATTATTATTATTAATAATAATATTATTTTTTTTTTGTTAATTAAAAGTCTGAATTTATTAAAGGGTTAAATATACAAAACCCCCCTGCAATGTTAGCGAGTTCTCACTTTAGCCCCTGTAAAAAAAAAAATTTAAAACACCCCCTCATCTTAGTTAGATTCCCTCAGATACCCCCCCCCCCCCAGAGTCCAAGTGGCATGGTAGATTCCGTTTTGACCATCAGAATTAGTCCTTGTTGGCATTTTGAATTAAATTTTACTGGTTGACTGGGTATATATTGTTGCGTTTCACTCCCTTGTAATTGTTTGGGTTTTACTGCGACGGAGGAACAGCTGCGAAGGGCATTCTGATGCGACGGAGGAACATCTGCGAAGAACTTACATACACGAAGACCAACAAATTCGTTCACGAATTCATTTCCGTAATCGAGGGTCGCAATGAGTGAGGTATGTATTTTGGTAAACTTCTTGACGATAAACTTCCATGAATTCATTCTGTTAGTGTTTTTTTTGCTTCTGAATGATTTTGAAATCTTGATGGGAATATTAGGGTTTTTGATATGTGGTTTTTGTTTGTGAATGATTTTGAAATCTTGACAGGAGTTCAAACCCTTTGATGTTACTTTTCACCATGGGGGTGAATTTGTTAGGGGTAAGCCGGATGAAATTATTTACAGAGAGGGGGTTGATTCGACTGTAAATGGTTTGCTAGTTGCGAACTGGACAATGTATAACATTTTCAAGCTGTTGAGTGGGTGGGGGTATAAGGAAGGTTCATTTAGGTTATGGACAAAAGTGTTAGACATTCAAGAGGGATTTATTAAAATTAGAAGAGATGATGATGCATACGACTTTGCTACATACTTCAGTGCAATGGAAGTTATTGGGGATATATTTGTGGAACATTCTGAAGAAACAATGGACTGTGAGGGTATTGAACCTAGGTGTATTAATGAGAATATGAGTGATGATATAGAAGATGAGGATGTTGAAAGGTTAGAAGACAGTGAAGATGAGAGAGCAACTGGTCTAGTTGATGGCTTTGAAGGAATTGATGAGCCCGTGCCCATAACAGTAGATAAAAGCAATCTTGTGACAAGTATGGGTGGGCCTAGTGTTAGGCCCAAAAAGCAAATGGACCAAGATGATTACTATAGTGATGAACTGAAGAGTGATGATCCAGATGACTCAGGTGATGATGAAAGGCCCAAGTATGAAACATTTAGGAAAGAGCACCTCAATAAGGATTATAAGTTCAAGTGGGGCATGGAATTTAATTCACTTGCTGACTTTAGGGATGCAATTCGTGTGTGGTCAGTGCTCAATGGGAGGGAAATAAGTTTTATGAAAAATGAGAGCTACAGGGTAAGGGTTGAGTGTAAGGCTAAATGTGGGTTTTTAGTCTTATGCTCTAAGGTGGCCCACCAACACACTTTTGCTATAAAAACACTCAAAGACACCCACAGGGTAAGGGTTGGTGAACAATTTCAAGTCACACACAGTTTCAATAATCAAGAGTTTATTATTGATATTGCCAAAAAATCATGTAGTTGTAACTTTTGGGAATTAGTGGGAATACCATGTAGGCATGCTGTAGCTGCCTTGAGCTATAGGAGGCAAAACCCTGAAGAATTTGTGGATGAATGTTATACAAGACAAAGGTTTGCAGTATGCTATGGTTTTTCTGTTAGTCCAATCAATGGTCAGGATATGTGGCCAGAAGTTGAAATGGAGGAACCCCTCCCACCATCCTATAAAATTGGCCCAGGTAGACCTAGGAAGGTAAGGATAAGAGAAATTGGAGAGGAGGGTGCAAGGAAGAGAATAACAGGTGTGGCATATAAATGCACCAAATGTGACAAGTTTGGTCACAATGCATTGACTTGTAAGACCTCTTCACAGGACCCCAATGCACTTAAGAGAAAGGTACTTATGCTGTATTACTTTGGCATTTGTTTGATTTATAATTCTATAATAGCTCATTGACTTGTGTGTTATCCTTTATATGTAGAGGAAAGTTAAAAAGGAACAACCTGCTGCTGCTAATGCACAAGGAGCCAATGCACAAGCTGCTAATGCAGATGCCAATGATAGTGGGCAAGGAAGTGCTGCTGATAATGCACAAGGATCTGCTACTGATATGACTCAAACTGCTACCCCAACTAATGTTGTTTCTGATGTTGCCCCGAGTGCTGCAGTTTCTGATGCTACCCCAACTAATTCTATGAAGCTGACCCAACCACCAACTGTTATGAGTCAAACTGGATCGTGTGTTGTTGATTCATTTAAAACCAAGAAAGGAAAGAAACCAGTCATTACAAAGAGAAGGCAAAGTGAAAGGATCAAACTGTCTTGGTTCAAAAAACCAATTGTGGGAGAAGGATCTAGTGAACAACCAATCACACTACCAGACAGTGAGGCCAAAGCAAGTTCAAAAGAGTCTTCCCTTGGATTGTAGACTAGGTCTATGAAGACATGGAATTCCAAGAAAAAGAGAGACTGGGTGTTATGTCTTGTATTCTCAATTTTAATTTGTTGTCATTTTGTTGACTTTGCCAAAGTCCTAAGTACTATGTGTCATTTTGTAGAATTTTGTGTTATTTTGTACTATGTAACAATAAAGTACCAGACACATGCACCAAGTGTGCTTTCTTTATGTATCAGACATATTACTTTTGAAGAATTCCCAGCTGTGCAACAAGAATTGCAGAATTTTGTGTAACTGTTTTTGTTTTACATTGGAAGTAATTTCTGTAACATACAACTTACATTGATAACAAACAATTCAACTTAAATCAAACATTAACAGTGAAACATAACAAATGTTTTCATTGATAAGAACAACTCAATTTACATTGCTACATAACAAAATCTTTCATTTATAACCACAACTCAACTTACATCAAACTGTAACATTAAACACCTAAATCTAAACTGAGTTTATTACAACCATGACAGACATTCCTCTAACATACCAACTTAAACAACTACTATGCCAGTCCAAGCTAAACAACTTCTATGACAGATCATCCTAAACAAGTACTATGACAAACCAAGTGCTATGTATCAATTCCAACCAACCTAAACAACTAAATCAAAACAGACTTTGTTACATGGACATAAACAATACTGCAAAGATCAACCATGACAAACCAAGTACAATCGACATCCATAAATTTTTCCTCTTCTCCAATAGAATCTTTCTTTTCAATTTTTCTGTCTTGATAATGCTCCCATCTGCACCATACTTCTTCAAAACTCTGCCTTCAATTTCCTGAGCAACCTCCTTTGCAAATTCTCTCAAATAACCCTTTGTGCCTTCACAATCACAACATCTTGCAAAATCGTTAACAAAATCGTCCCACACAAACAAACCGCAACCATTTTGCAAATTAAATCAAACCGATGATTAAGACATGCACAGTGATTAACAAATCGAATGAACACATGAATTTAACAAGATGAATATCAACTAACCAAAGAATTTCGACATTTCCAGAATTTTCTGCTAGGATTTTCAACTGTGTTTGATACAAACATCTTCATCATATCATTGCAACCACATCTTGGCAAACTCTTTGGAAAATTTCCCCCAGACGATGAGGACCTGCTACCACCCATGTACACGACGACGGCGAACGAAGAAGATAGAAAAATGGGAGCCAAACCCTAACAATTTCAAGGGGGTATTTGTAAACGCATAAATGTATACCCAGTCAGCCATTAAAACTTAATCCAAAATGCCAGCATGGACAGATTCTGATGGTCAAAACGGAATCTTCATTGCCACTTGGCCTCTGGGGGGTTTTCTGAGGGAATCTAACTAAGATGAGGGGGTTTTTAAAAAAATAACTTTGCCAGGGGCTAAAATGAAAACTCGCTAACATTGTAGGGGGGGTTGTGTATTTAACCCTTTATTAAATGGATAATGGGCTAATGGGAATGAGTGAGGGGTAATTTAGTCATTAATCTGGAATTAGTGAAAATTAGTGAAGGGGGAATCGTAATCAGATTTTGGAAAAGAAAGGGTTAAAGAAGGAAGAGCAAGGAAGAGCTAGGGCACCCATCTTCATCAATTTCGCAGGAATTTGATCAGGAAATTCGAGGTAAGGGGGGGAACGGGTTAAATATTGGTGATATAATCATGAAAGGGTAGTGGAAAGTCCTTAACCCCGTAGGAATTCGCATGAATCTAAGCTGTATTATGAGTATGTTGTGTATATGTGAATCTGTAATGAAAAATTATACAAATTGAATGGTTGTGGTTCTGAATTATTTGATCTCTTGATGTTGTTGCTACTGTGTGAACATGTTTGTTGCAGATCTATTTTGATGCAGGTTGAGAGATCGAAATTAGACCTAAGATCGATAATTTTGACTAGTAATAATAGGTAAAAGAAGTAAGATGAAGAATAGGACATAAAACTGATGTAGAAACCAGTTTAGGATTGAATGGGAGTGAAAAAGTGAGAATCCCGTAGCAGAATTCAAACTGGTGTGGAGAAAGTCCATTTGCGTAATAGATCTGGCCTTACGCGTAATGGGGAGGACGTTACGCGTAATGCTGGCCCAGGGGGGAGGCAATACGCGTATTGGAGGGCCACAAGGAGGTTTTGGCACGGCCATCTGCCCGTACGCGTATGGTACGCGTATGGAGTGTTAGGTTCTTGGATTGGCTAGAATTTTGGTAAAACAAAGGTTGTTCAATGTTGATGTCAAGGTGGTGATGTTGCAACATTGAGTCTTAACACTGGGCTGTGTTAAGTAGTGAAGTTGTTCAATGTTTGATGTCATATGGGTGATGTCACAACATTGAGTCTTAACACTGGGTTGTGTTAAGTGTGAAGTTGGATGTCTGATGTCACAAGCGATGTTGTGACATTAGATCTGCAGAATTAATAACATCAGGTTTAGTGATGTTCTTAGGGTTTGCGTTTTAGCTGGAATTATGGAGAGCTGGTAGTCTCATTGGATGCGAATATCTTGGGTTAGATATTCTCTGTTGCATAGAGATTTGATGCAGATTTGTAGGAGATTTAAAAGGTTGAAGATTTGAAAAGATTTTGGGGATAAAATCTGTTTTGAAGATTCAGTTTTAAATAACAAATCAGATCAAATATTGCAAGGAGTCCAAGCCCAATTCAGGTGGCTATATAAAGCGCATAGATCAAAGGAAGAAGGTACAGAATGCAGACAGAAGATTGAGAGCATTAACTGGAGGTTAATCATAATCTTTGTGCGTGTTTTTGTGTACACCATTCAAGAGTGAATTGGTAAGTTCTGTCCTCTCTTAAAGCTGTGAAGCAAAGAGAGTTTGTGTAACTTGATCAAAGTTGTGAAGCAGGATCAAGGTTTCTCAAAGAGGGTGTTCTTTGAGAGTTTTTAGGGATTGAGTAGTGTTCTCATATCTAAGTGGTTTCTTAGGTAGAAAGTCACTAGTAGGAATTAAGATTAGGAGATTGTCAACTGGGTTGTTGAGTCTGTAATTTGATTCTACAAGTAGTGAATTTCATCCCTGGCTTGGTAGCCCCCAGATTAGGTTGTTTGAACTTAACTGGGTTAACAATTTGGTGTGTTCTTCTGTTGTTTATTTTGTCCATTGTGCAGAGTGTGTTGTTGTGACATCGCACTTAACATCACACATCTGGTACCAGAATTTCAATTGGTATCAGAGCAGGCATCCTGTCTGTCTCTGGGTGAGATCTAGGGAAGTTACTTTATGGTGTAAAGACGGACAAAGAAGTTGGAGGATTTGTCAACAGACCCCCAATTTTGGATGGCTCGAATTATGATTATTGGAAGCCAAGGATGATCACCTTTTTGAAATCCTTGGACAGCAGGGCTTGGAAGGCTATAATTAAAGAATGGAAAGCACCTGTTGTGTTTGAAAAAGATGATGCTGGAAAAGATAAAGAGGGCACCTCAAAGCCGAAGCCTGAAGAAGAATGGACCAAGGAAGAAGATGAGCTTGCCCTTGGTAACTCTAAAGTCCTGAATGCTATCTTCAATGGAGTTGACAAGAACATATTTAGGCTGATCAACTCATGTGAAGCTGCTAAGGTTGCATGGGATATTTTGAAGGCTACTCATGAAGGAACATCTAGAGTTAAGATGTCAAGACTTCAACTTTTGACATCAAAATTTGAAAGTCTGAAGATGAAGGAAGATGAGACTATCCATTACTTCCATATGAGTGTTCTTGAGCTGGCGAATGCATCTAGTGCTCTTGGTGAAAAGATGTCAGAAGAAAAGCTTGTAAGGAAGATCCTTAGGTCCCTTCCTAAGAAGTACAAGATGAAGGTAACTGCCATTGAAGAATCACATGACATCTGCCAAATGAGGGTGGATGAGCTCATTGGATCTCTTCAAACTTTTGAGCTTGGTGTGAATGAGGAAGAACCAGAAAAGAATCCCAAAAGTATAGCTTTGGTCTCCACTCCTGCAGAAGTCAAAGATGATGATTCTCAGGAAGATCTATCTCAAGCCATTGCTATGTTGGGAAGGCAATTCAACAAAGTGTTCAAGAGGATGAACAATAACTACAAGCCTAATGTCAAGAACATCTCTTCTGACATCAGCAAGTCAAAAGAGAAAAATGAATAAAAGACTGCTCAAGAGAAAGGTGTTCAGTGCTTTGAATGTGAAGGTATGGATATGTCAAGAAAGAATGTCCCACATTCTTGAAGAAGCAGAAGAAGGGCATGACAATTTCCTGGTCTGAATCTGATAGTGAAAGTGAAGGTGAGTCAGCAAAGCATGTCAAAGCTTTAACTGGAACAGTTGTTTCTGATGGTGATTTAAGTGATGAGGAGCTGACTTTTGAAGAGTTAGCAGCCTCCTATCATGAGCTGTGTCTGAAGAGTGCAGAAATCTGTCAAGAAAGTGAAAAACAGAAGATACAGATTGTTCAGCTTGAGACTGCTAAAGCTGATTTGGAAAATGAAGTCTTATTGGTCAAAGCTCATCTTGATCATATGACCAAATCTGTTAGGATGCTGAACAGTGGTATAGACACACTTGATAAGATCCTTCAGACAGAAAGGGTAGCTAGAGACAAGACTGGATTAGGATTTGTGGTTGAGGAAAAGGTTTCTGCTGAAGCAAGCACTTCAGGAACCAAGAAGGAGATGTCTCAACCAATGTCTCAACTTCACACTAAGAGACAGGATCCTAAACCTAAGCAGGTTGCTCATCCACAACCACAGAATGTTGAGAAGAAAAATAGTACTCATCAAAGGAAGGTGCAGTTTCAGGGAGCTAGTCAGTATATGCCACCTCAATATCACAAGAGCATGAAGCCTGCTAGGTTCAATTAGAACATGTTTCATCAACATCAGGGGAACATGTATGAATATGGATATGGATATAATAATGTTGTGCCTCATTATTATGGAAGGAGAAAGCTACATCACCATAGGAAATAGCCTAAAAGATAGCCTAGAAGATAACAGCCTTACCATAGAAGACAGTCAAACTATGGAAGTAGAAGACAGCATCAACACTATGGGTGGCAGCCACAGCAGTATCATCATCAAGGTGGCAGAAGGATTAACCACTTCAGAAATGACAGAGTCAGATGCTTCTATTGTGGCAGATTTAGACATATGCAGTTCTCTTGCTTCAAGCTTTATGGTTATCCAAATTCTGCTCCTCAACCCAGACAGAAGGAGGTCAGGCCCAAAGTAGTAAAACAATGGGTTCCTAAAGCTCAGGTCACATGTCTATTGGCTCACACATCAGATGGACATTTTGCTATGGATGCATGGTACTTTGACAGTGGATGTTCAAAGCACATGACTGGATCCAAGAAGCATTTGGTAGAGTTCAATCCTTGCCATGCAAATGATGTTATTTTTGGCAATGGTGAAAAAGGAGTAGTAGAAGGAGTTGGAAGAGTGAAGAATCATGATGGTCTTACTCTTGATAATGTGCTCCTTGTTCAAGGGTTGAGTGCTAATTTAATTAGCATAAGTCAACTTTGTGATGAAGGTTACAAGGTAAGCTACATCAAAGATGAATGTGTGGTAGTTGATGAGCAGAATGAGGTAGTGATGAAGGGAGTAGGATCCAAAGATAATTGCTATCAGTGGATACCTCAAGTGGACAACTTATCTAGGGATGTTAAGGTTGATGTTGTAACATCAGATGGTGACATCAAGTGTGAAAGTATGGTGAAAAGTCAATCTGGGCTAATGACTTATGGTGCTGTTACTCCTAAGTTGGATGATGTGTTAAAAGCCAACTTGAGTAGTCAGTTATGTGAGCAAGATGAAGGAGTCAACAATGCTGATGAAAGGATCAAAAGCTGTGACCTTAAGAAGTGTTGGGAGCTGAATACTTGCAAGGTCAAGAAATATGACAACCTGACTAATGACTTCTATAGTTCAGAAGAAAAATTTCACAAGTTGACAATCCTTAGGTTGAAAGATGCAGATGTTAGAGCTGATACTTCTAGCCTTAAAATAAAGAAGAGTGATGATGAACTAATTGCAAAAGTGGTTCCTGGGGTTGCTAAACGACTGAAATCAAGGAAGAGGAAAGCTATTGAGTCACCTCCAAAGATGAGAACTGATAAGCAGAAGATCTATGTGGATGGTACTACAAAATCTAGGAGTAAAGTGTTCATCTCTTCCAGAAATAGGAAGATCAGAGATAAGTCTGATGATAATGTCTAGGATATCTCTCAAATGAAGGAAGCCGTTGTTGTTAGAACTTCTGAGAAAATTCAAAAGGCCATACTAGATAACAGTCCTGTGCTTTTCATAAAATGGTGGAAGTATGTTCTGGAAAAAGAATTTGGTATAGATACTCTGGATATGGTTCAGAGAGGGTGTGGGAACTTATTGTATTCAGGTGTGTATGAATAAGTTGCTCTGACTGTGTTTTATTAGGAGCTTCTTGAAGGATTTCTTTGTGCAATGAGTCCTTTGGATGGTAATGAGAAGCTAATGTTGTAACATCATGTTTGCTGGTGGTTATATCTGGAAGATGATTAAGATTGGACATGTGGAGGTGGATGCTCTAGCATTTTTGGTTAGAAGAGGTGGAGATTATGGTCATGTGTTTAGTAGTTTGTTCTGGCAAAGCATGACTACTGTCTTTGAAGACTTCACCAGTTTCAACAACTACTGGTGGATATAAGGATAGAGGAATTGTGATCTCTTGAAGAGACTGGATCTCAGTAAAGCTTATAAGTAAGCTGAGAATTTGTGGAGTTTGGATTATTTTGCTGAGAGTAAATCCAGTAGTGGAGCATATGTAATACCCTGGTCAAGAGTATCCTCGGTGAAGGATGTCTTTGTTCTGGATCTGAAGCTTAGTGCTTACATTATATCTAAGGAGCATCTACATAGTCATACGGGAGAATGATGAAGTAGAAGGTTTGCCTTGAATGGTTCTAGTCATCTGAAGAAAATTGTTTGAATCTAGTGCGCACATGCTTCTGAGGAGATGTCTGAAGACAAGATTGAATCATGGCATTGAATAGTGTTATTTATTCTAAGTAAGAGGTTTGACTTAGAGTTCAGTTGAAGGCATTATATGTGTGCTTCAAATCTTGTGGATAATTGTGTGAAGCCTTCATGACTGGATGGATGAAGACTATGTCTGGATTTTCAAAATGTGTACAGGGTGTCATAGGACTTACATGTTGAGGTTTGTCCAATTGTGGCTAAAAAGGGGGAGAGGTAGCCAAGAGTTAGTCAAGTTACAATGACAAGGAGTACTGCTAGTTGTGATGCTGAAGTGCAGATATTGAGGGGGAGAGTGGTTGAACAGCTTGTATGATGGTTCTTGCCTTGAGGGAGAGATTTATTCCATGCTGCTGGTTAGTGAGCAGAGTATTAGAGTGTTTGTGCAGCATGCTGAAAGCATTGTGAAGTGTAGCTGTTTGTGAAGACTGTGCTGCTGCTGCAAAGGCTAGAAAAAAATATTCAAGATTATTCCGCTGCTGAAGTCTCTGAAGGTGCAGAGATTGTTTTAGCCAAAATTAGCTAAAGGGGGAGATTGTTAGGTTCTTGGATTGGCTGGAATTTTGGTAAAACAAAGGTTGTTCAATGTTGATGTCAAGGTGGTGATGTTGCAACATTGAGTCTTAACACTGGGCTGTGTTAAGTAGTGAAGTTGTTCAATGTTTGATGTCATATGGGTGATGTCACAACATTGAGTCTTAACACTGGGTTGTGTTAAGTGTGAAGTTGGATGTCTGATGTCACAAGCGATGTTGTGACATTAGATCTGCAGAATTAATAACATCAGGTTTAGTGATGTTGTTAGGGTTTGCGTTTTAGCTGGAATTGTGGAGAGCTGGTAGTCTCATTGGATGCGAATATCTTGGGTTAGATATTCTCTGTTGCATAGAGATTTGATGCAGATTTGTAGGAGATTTAAAAGTATGAAGATTTGAAAAGATTTTGGGGATAAAATCTGTTTTGAAGATATAGTTTTAAATAACAAATCAGATCAAATATTGCAAGGAGTCCAAGCCCAATTCAGGTGGCTATATAAAGCGCATAGATCAAAGGAAGAAGGTACAGAATGCAGACAGAAGATTGAGAGCATTAACTGGAGGTTAATCATAATCTTTGTGCGTGTTTTTGTGTACACCATTCAAGAGTGAATTGGTAAGTTTTGTCCTCTCTTAAAGCTGTGAAGCAAAGAGAGTTTGTGTAACTTGATCAAAGCTGTGAAGCAGGATCAAGGTTTCTAAAAGAGGGTGTTCTTTGAGAGTTTTTTGGGATTGAGTAGTGTTCTCATATCTAAGTGGTTTCTTAGGTAGAAAGTCACTAGTAGGAATTAAGATTAGGAGATTGTCAACTGGGTTGTTGAGTCTGTAATTTAATTCTACAAGTAGTGAATTTCATCCCTGGCTTGGTAGCCCCCAGATTAGGTTGTTTGAACTGAACTGGGTTAACAATTTGGTGTGTTCTTCTGTTGTTTATTTTGTCCATTGTGCAGAGTGTGTTGTTGTGACATCACACTTAACATCACACATCTGGTACCAGAATTTCATGGAGGCTTGGCCTTACGCGCATGAGAAGGGAATACGCGTATTGGATCTGAGAATGGAATTTTGATGGAAAACAGGTCTCTGCCCATACGCGTAATAGGTAGGGCAATACGCATATGGCAGGGCGGGAGGAGAGGCCGTACGCGTAGGATACGCGTATGGATGGGCGAACGAGCTGGGCAATACGCGTATGACACAAGGCAATACGCGTATGGCCAGCGTGAGTGTAAAATTTTGCCGTTTCGCGATTTCTTTCCCATTTTCGCGTACGAAGTGATTCCTTTTGGTTTGAGAGGTTAGGGATAGATGCCAGAAGCTGAGAAATGTGTGATTGGTGATGAAATTAATTGACTTAGCAATTTTGGTGAATTAATTAGTAATTAGCTAATTAACGTCGGTGAGATATTTTCCATGTGATGTATGTTGGTGATTGGTTCATGTGAGATCAGGAGGATCGTGAAGATGTATATCTATTATTATACATGTATATTATATGCATATTGGTTGTCATGCATTCATGGTGTGTCGGTGGTGGTGAATCATTACTCAAGAGGAGTGTATGTGATTCACCCGAACTCCAATAAGGAGTGTGGTGGGGATAAATCATTGCCAAGTAGGGGTGTATGTGATTTATCCGGGTTCGATTGAATGAACCATGGTGATTTTGGTACCACATGCATTGTGTCGAGGTTTTGAGTCACATTGCATTATTATGTGCTCGATGAATGTTTGAATGAAAATGACAAGTATGCCGTGTTGGTGTGGTTTTGATATATAATGGTGTGAGTAACTACCCTTAATATGTATTATTCACCATTTATTATTGAACGTAGTTCTCACCCCTTTGTTGTTGTTGTGTTTATGCTTCTTTGGAAGTACAGATAATCCAGGTACTTGAGTGTGCATGGAGTGCGTGTTTCCTGATCGAGTCTTAGGAGTCGCTCTGATACGTAACACGGGATCTGGGGAATTTTTACCAGCTGTTATTCATTGGTTATTTTGGTTACGTATCATTTCTTTTATTGAACTTATGGTGGACCACATTTTAGGTGGATTTTGAGGTTGTTGGCAAATTCCTGTATTTTGAATAAAACAATTATTTCCGCTGCTTATTAATGAAAAAGGAGTTTTGTTGTTGGTTTGTAATAATGTAGCATCCTACTGTTTGGCTGTAACTCTGATTATTTTCGTAATATTTACTTATTTTGAAAAATGGGAAAGTGGGTGTTACATCGCCTCCACAGTAAGATTATCTCTAATCTGCACCTCATCCCTCTGGATAACATGAGATGGATCAGATACATACTTCTGAAGTTGCGACACATGAAACACGTCATGCAAGTTCGTAAGTTCAGGCGGTAACGCCACTCTATAAGCAACTGCACCAACTCTCTGCAAAATCTGATACGGTCCAATAAATTTAGGATCCAGCTTCTTCAACTTCAATGCCCGTCCAACACCGGTCACTGGGTTGACTCTCAGGAACACGTGATCACCTTCACTGAATTCCAAGTCTTTCTTCCGATTATCATGATAACTTTTCTGTCTACTCTGAGACGCCTTCATCTTCTCACAGATCATTTGAATTATCTCAGTAGTCTATTGTACAATCTCTGGTCCAAGCATCACATTCTCACCAGTCTCGTACCAACACAGAGGCGTCCTATAGCTCCTACCATACAAAGCTTCGAAAGGTGTCATTCCAATACTCGAATGGTAGCTATTGTTATACGTGAACTCAATCAATGGCAAATGAGTATCCCATGCACCACCTTTCTCCAACACACAGGCTCTCAGCAAATCTTCCAACGACTAAATAGTCCTCTCTGACTGACCATCGGTCTGTGGATGATAAGCCGAGCTCAACTTTAATTTAGAACCCAAAGCTTCCTGCATACTCTTCCAAAATTATGAAGTAAACCTCAGATCTCTATCCGATACTATGCTCGACGGAACACCATGCAGCTTCACAATTATTCTGATATAAATCTCCGCCAGCTTTGACAACGGAAAACTGATCTTAATTGGTATAAAATGTGCGGATTTCATAAGTCGATCCACCACTACCCATATAGCATCAAAGTCTCTCGTCGTATTTGGCAAACCAGTAACAAAATCCATAGTATTACTGTCCCACTTCCATTCTGGAATCTCTAACGGTTGCATTAATCCCGAAGGTTTCTGGTGCTCCACTTTTGACTTCTGACATGTTAAACAAGCATAAACAAACTGAGCTATGTCCTTCTTCATACCGGACCATCAAAATAAATTCTTCAAGTCATGAAACATTTTTGTAGCTCCCGGATGGATACTCAAGCTACTCCGGTGACTCTCCTCCAAGATCGCTTTCTTCAATTCCACATTATCCGGTATACAAATTCTGCCCCGGAATCTCAGTATTCCAACATTATCCACCTTGAAGTCACTATCAGGATCATCTCCTCCTGTAGGCATCAAGTCCACTAGCTTCACATCAAGTCTCTGATTTTCTTTAATTACATCCAAAAAGTCATTATTCACTTTCAGCATACCCAGTCTAACACTCTCCGGTGTAGTTTCACAAACCATACTCAAGTCTCTGAACTATTCAATCAATTCCATTTCTTTCACCATCAATGCCGACAGATGAATTGTCTTCCGACTCAGAGCATCGGCTACAACATTAGCTTTTCCCGGATGATAACTCAAATTAAAATCAGAGTCTTTCAAGAACTCTAACCATCTCCTCTTCCTCATATTCAATTCCTTCTGATCGAATAAATATTTCAGACTTTTATGATCACTGAATACTTCAAATCTTGATCCATACAAATAATGTCGCAAAATTTTCAATACAAAAACCACTGCAGCTAATTCAAGATCATGAGTAGGATAATTCCTCTCATGTACCCTCAATTGCCGCGAAGCATATGCCACCACCTTGCCATCTTGCATCAACACTCCACCTAATCCCATCTTAGACGCATCACAATACACCATAAAAGGTTCACTTGGACTTGGTAGAATTAACATTGGCGCCGTAGTCAATTTCTTCTTCAATTCCTCAAAACTTTCTTCACAAGCCGCATCCTAAACAAAAGCTTGATTTTTTCTAGTTAACTGCGTCAACGGTAATGCCAAATTAGAAAACCCTTCAATGAATCTTCTATAGTAACTTGCCAAACCCAAAAAGCTTCTAATCTCCCTTGCTGTCTTCGGAGCTTCCCACTGAAGTACTGCACTTACTTTAGATGGATCCACCGCTATACCATCACCAGAAATAACATGACCCAAGAAACTCACAGTCTTCAACCAGAATTCACATTTCGAGAACATTGCAAACAATTTATTATCCTTCAACGCCTGCAATGCAATCCTCAAATGTTATGCGTGATCCTCGTCAGTCTTATAATAAATCAGTATATCATCAATGAATACCACAATAAACTGATCCAGATAAGAATGAAAGATACGATTCATATATTCCATAAACACACCCTGCGCATTAGACACTCCGAAAGGCATCACTGCATATTCGTAATGTCCATAGCGAGTTCTGAACGCATTCTTCTAAATATCTCTTTCTTTTACTCTAATATGATGGTAACCCAACCTCAAATCAATTTTACTGAAAACCCGAGCCCCCACAAGCTGATACATTAAGTCATCAATCCTCGGAAGTGCATACTTATTCTTAATGGTCACTTTATTCAACTGACGGTAATCAATGCACAGACGCATGCTACCATCCTTCTTTTTCACCAGCAACACTGGAGCCCCCCACGGCGACACACTCGGTCTAATAAACTTCTTATCAAGCAATTCTCCTATTTGAGATTTCAACTCTGCCAATTCTGATGCAGACATCCTGTACGGTGCCATAGATATAGGTCTGGTACCAGGAACAAGATCAATAGTAAATTCAACTTCTCTTGTCGGAGGCAATTCAGTAACGGTAACTCATTAACTGAAGTCCTGCTTTCCACAGACAACGAGGCAAACACTGCAAACATCTTAGCTTCATCCTCCAACAACGTCCTCAACTCTCTGCTAGACAAAGAATCTGCTAATGCTTCCTCTTCAGGAGTAAGAAACAATAACGTCTTCCTAAAGCAATCAATATAAATCCGGTTGAACTCCAACCAGATATCCCTAGAATAACATCGAGATTACCGAGTGGCAAATAGATCAAGTCCACTCTGAAATCTCTACCAAACATAGTCAACGGACACTTCAAACACACCAAGGAAGTGACCACCGAACCAATAGACGGAGTTTCAATTGTCATCCTCTGATCAAGAGTAGACGGCACAATTCCTAATCTCTTCACACAGTCAACAGAAATAAACGAGTGGGTTGCACCCGTGTCAATGATAGCAATCAAAGGAATATCATTAATAAAACAGGTACCTTTGACGGAACGTTCCTCCTCGGTGGATTGGGCTCCCACCAAGGCAAACACCTTTCCACCGGCCTGAGACTTCTTTGGCTTCTCATAGTGAGGGCTAATATGACCTTTTTCTCCACAGTTATAACAGGTAGGCATAGTGGCTTTACAATCCGCTATCACATGACCTGGTCACCCACACTTGAAACATTTCTTCACTTCATTCAGACAATTATTAGCACGGTGACCCGTGCCACCACATCTGAAACACTTGAGAGTACCAGAAGCCACTCCTCCCTCTTTTGGTTTCTTTCCTGCTGCAGCTTTCTGTTTCCCCTTATCAGCTGGAGCACTGTAAGGAGTACCTCCAAACCTCTGCTTACCCTTTTTCTCATTCACAGCTTTGTAATGAGCAATTCTGGCTCTATTATCATTGTCATAGATTCTGCTTCTGCTTACCAGCTCTGGATAATTTCTTATTTTCTGACAAGCAATGCCCAATTTGATCTTGGGACGCAACCCATTCTCAAACTTCAAGCATTTCGAAGTCATACCCTCTTCCGTATTGTAATGAGCACAATACTGCACCAACTCCTTAAACCGAGCAACATATTCAGCAACTGTCTTATCACCCTGCTTCAGCTCCAGAAATTCAATCTCCTTCACACTATGGATGTCTTCCGGAAAATATTTTTCCAGAAACTCAGCTTGAAACACTGTCCAAGTAATCTCAGTCCCTGCGGCTTCCAACCTCTGATGACTATTGTCCCACCAGGCTTCAGCCTCACCCTCCAGCATATGAGTGCCGAACCGTATCTTCTGAGCATCACTGCATCCCATGGTCCTGAAGATCTTCTCAATAGCCTTCAGCCATTTCTGTGCAGCCTCTGAATCCAAAATACCTCCGTCATATGTAGGCGGCTTATTGCTCTGAAACTGTGCTAAGTTGCGGAACTGTGAACCCCCAGCCTGATTGGTGTTCTCTACCGCTTGTGCCATGGCTTGCATAGCAGCAGCAAGAGCAGCATCATTCCTTCCTGCCATACTGTTCAATAATCAACATACGGTTAAAACACACAATCTACTCCTATTCTAAGGACAAACTCTACTACAACACCTGGCCGGACGGACCGACCTGTTCTGATACCAATTGTAACACCCCACTTTCCCATTTTAACAAAATAAGTAAATATTACGAAAATAATCAGAGTTACAACCAAACAGTAGGATGCTACATTATTAAAAACCAACAACAAAAACGCCTTTTTCATTAATAAGCAACGGAAATAATTGTTTTATTCAAAATACGGCAATTTTCCAACATCACCAAAAAAAATCCACATAAATCGTGGTCCACCAAAATTTCAAATAAAGAATGATACACAACAAATCAATAAAGGATAACAAATGACGACAAACTCCCAAAATCCCGTGTTACGTATCAGAGCGACTCCTAAGACTCGATCAAGCAACACGCACTCCCTGCACACTCAAGTACCTGGATTATCTGTACTTTCGGGAAAGCACATACACAACAAACAACAAAGGGGTGAGAACTACATTCAATAAATAACGGTGTATAATACATGCTAAAGGTAGTACTCACACAATCATATAACAGAAATATACCATCACGACATACTTGTCAACTTCATTCAAATTTCACCAAACACATAGTAATGCAATGTGACTCAAAACATCGACACAATGTATGTGGTACCAATATCACCATGGTTCATTCAATCGAACCTGGATAAATCACATACACCCCTACTTGGCAATGATTTATCCCCCACCACACTCCACATTGGAGTTCGGATGAATCACATACACTTCTCCTGAGCAATGATTCATCACCACCGACACCATGAATGCATGATAGTAAAAATGCATACAACACACATGTATGACAACAATCATACATCGTCACGATCCTCCTGATCACACGTGAAATACCTGCTCACCACCACATACATTACAACAAGAAATTCCTCACATAACATCAATTAGTGAAACATCTAATTAATTCACTAAATTAATTAATTAATTAATTTCATCACCAATTACACATTTCTCAGCTTCTGGCATCTATCCCCAACCTCTCAAACCAAAAGGAATCACTTCGTACGCGAAAACGGGAGAGAAATCGCGAAACGGCAAAATTCTGCACTCACGCTGGCCATACGGGTATTGCCCTGTGCCATACGCGTATTGCCAGCTTGCTCAACCAGACCATACGCGTAATGCCCTAATGCCCTACACCATTACGCGTAATGCCTCCCCCAGTACGCGTAATGCTCAACTTCCATACGCGTACTGTACGCGTACGGGCAGAGGGTCGTGCCAAGCCTCCTTTTGGCCCTCCCATACGCGTATTGACCTACAATATACGCGTATGGCCAGATCTGTTATGCGAACTGGATTTCTCCACACCAGTCCATGTTCTGCTACGGGATCCACTTTTCCACTCCAATTCAGTCCTAAACTTGTTTCTACATCAATTTTAGGCCCTATCTTTCATCTTACATCTTTCACCTACCATTACTACTCAAAATTACAGGTCTTAGATCTAATTCGTTCTCTCAACCTGCACAAAAATCAGTTCTGCAACACCAACATTCACATGGCAGCAACAACACCATATTTTTACATACAAATCATGACAGAATAAATCGATTCATGCAATGCTCAACATAATTTTAACCATCCAACAACAGATTCATAACACAGAATATATTCATACGAATTCCTACGGGGTTAAGGACTCCCCACTACCCTCTCATGATCATACCACCAATATTGAAATATATTCTCCCTCCTTACCTCAAAATTACTCAAAAAAATCCTGCGAAAATGCTCAAGATGGGTGCCCTAGCTCTTCCTTGTTCTTCCTTCTCTAACCCTTTCTTTTCCAAAATCTGATTATGATTCACCCCTTCACTAATTTTCACTAATGCCAGTTTAATGACTAAACTGCCCTTATTTTCTCTACAAGCCCATTATCCATTTAATTAAATCAGATTTTTAATTTAATAGAAATAATAATATTACTCACATAATAATTATAATAATACTAGTAATAATAATAATAATAATAATAATAGTAATAATAGTAATAATAATAATAATACTACTACTATTACTACTCATACCACACAACTATTCCCGACACCTCTAATCTACCCGTCCCACTAAGGACCACACGCCTACGCGCTCAACCCCACACAACCTTAACACGGCCAAACAACGGAAAAATAACACGACGATCAAATAATTTAAATTGGGGTGTTACACAAGACATCCATGGGGGATATTGACACCGCCATTACCACCATTTGAGAGCATGACCTCTCAATGCTCCAACCGCTTTCAACACCTTCAATGACTCCGGTTCCTTGAAAAAATTCTCAAAATAAAGAATCCACCAATACGCCTCATCTTCCCCATCATACAATAATATTGTCATGAGTTCAAGCGTAAGTGAGATCGAAAATGAGAGCACCAATTGATAGGATGCTAAAATAGAACCCTAACAAAACTAATAAAAAACCTTAAATTGACAAATAAAACTGAGAGAGATAAAACTAACTAATAAAATTAAACTTCATTTTTTATTTCTTTGATTTATTTTCAAATAACACATTACACTTTAATATATAGAACTCTAAATACATAATAGTCATACATGTGGCATACTCTCAAAGCCTTAAGAACATTCTAGAAATATTAAAATAATAACTAATTTATAAAAATATTAAATAAGATATTACTATTATAACCCTATCAGTAAAATATTGTCCTTTTATTTTAAAATTAGTCGGCTTTAGTTCTACTCTAAAATATTTTGAACTAAAAAATAATGATATAATATATGGACTTAATTGAAATGCACTTACAGTGTAAAGAAATTTTGCACTGTCAGCGAATCATAGTCGTTGGATGTTAGAAGAAGTTTGACTTTTATTTTAAAAACTTATAAAGTCATGTAAACGGATGATGGTGATAAATTAACATTGCAAAATTTTTTACACTGTCAGTACATAGCAATTAATCTCATAATATATTTAAAAGGACAGAACATACAATTTGATGAAATGAAATCATTCATATCGATTAGTTATTTACATGTTACTATTTAAATTGCAAAAATGAATATTTTTTAAATTGAAACTCAAGTTTTACGGAGATTTTTTCAATTTCATTGGTGTTGATGTTTCACGTCATCACATCGTATCACGCGTTATTTAAACTATTGCATCTTTGAAAATATGATAGATGAATCAAAATTGGGTATTTTAAGATGGAAAATCAATTATATGGTTAAATGGAATTGAAGAAACAATAAAAAACATTAAATGTAATTGGTATTATTGCGTGAAGCATTTTGAGTGAGGGAAAGAATAAGAGAGAATGAAAAGTAATCGCTAAATTGTTATTATTGAAAGCTGTTAAAACTGAATTACAATTATATATATATATATATATATATATATAATTATTTTACTTGTACATTAATTAACTAACATAACAAACTTTAACTCTAACTAACTTGGATTTGGGCTACAACTTGGATTATATCACAACATACCCCGTTCTAATCGAAGTTGTCGAACACAAACTAATCATAGTTGATCTGAACTATTTTTTATTTCTTTTTCGAAGTTAGAAATTTGTCAATCTTTAGTCTTTTGATGAAAATGCCAGCCAAATATGTTTCACTCGAGCAATGTCTCACTTCAAGTTTACCCTGATTTACCTTCTCCCTTAGGATATACAACGTAGCCTCAACGTGTTTACTCATTCCATGCAGAACTGGATTCTTTGCAAGATTAATGGATTACTTGTTCTCAATTTGCAGTACGAGATGTTTCTTTACTCTGACCTCCATCTCTTCCAACACATATCTAATCCAAATTGCTTGACTGCTATATATTCTGCCTCACATGATGATAATGCCACCACATGTTGCTTTCTCGAGCACCATGAAATTGGGGCATCAAATACTTGAAAGAAGTCATCAGTTGTGCTTCTTCGATCTTCCTTGTTTCAACACCAATAAACATCTGAATAGTCATTAATCAAAACTTCTTTTCTTTTAGAATCTCGTCGAAACAGGATTCCACAGTTCATTGATGCTTTTAAGTATCTCAGGATTCTTCTTGCACCCTTCATGTGCGACATCTTTGGTTCATCCATGTATTTGCTCAATAATCCAACTGAGAAACCTATATCAGGTCTGCTATTGCACACATACCTCATAGATCCTACAATTTGTTTGAAAAAAACAACGTCAACCTTGTCCTCCTCTCCATGTTTCTCCAGTTTCATATTCAATTTGACAGGTGAGGATGCAGGATTCGAGTCTTCCATCCTGAATCTCTTGAGTATTTGTTTGACATACTTTCTTTGATGTAGCATCATACGTTGCTTCGACATTTGTGTTAGAATAAGATTTGTTCATGACATATATCCTTTAGATTTTGATGATAACAAAGTATTGAAAGAACAATGGTATAATCTAATGTGTGTTTTAAGTGTGTAGGTTCTAAACTCAAAGAAGAATATATTCAGAATCTGATATAAGGACGCACTTGAGAGAAGCTGAGTTATTGGCTTCTGGTGGTTCAGAATCTGAAGAACGTTCTTTGAATGAAGACTGATAATATAGGTTTGCGTAGACTCTGAAGCTGAAGGCCTCTGCATCAGAAGAGCAATATATTATCTCTAAACTTATCGAATGTATAAGCTTCTGGTGATCATTCAGAACCAACGATAAAGCTAAGCTATTCGTACTGCAGAAATCAAGCAACATTGTAAAATCAGCTTGTTAGCTAGAGTCTGTGTTCATAAGGCTCAAGAAGAGTTGCATTCTTTACGGATATATACTCTCTACGAAATTATAATACAAGATCACATGGAAGACGCAATGGTTAAACAAGTTACACAATGGATTAAGATCTTTTGGTGTATCTATCTTCAACGTCTCTTGTACTATGGAGTAACAAAGACACTTGTACAAGTTATCTCTTCCAACGACTATTGTTATTCCTCTGAAACTGTTATATAAGTAGCTGAAGATTCAAGGTGAATTTTCAACAAGAAACAAGGAAAATAAAGAAGAAGAGCCAAGAAGAATAGAAACGTTCCACACTTATATCAAAATGGAAGAATAACAAGATCAACAATAGCAACACAATCGAGTATGCATAATTTTTGTTATGTGTTATAAATTGTACAAAGCCTTAAGTTTTCTTAAACATTGAATATCTTGAGCCAAGTAAGTCTCCTGCTATGTGCTAGAGCATTGAAGTCTTAATCAGTTGTTGATTGAGCAAGAAACTCTTATGTTAGACGATGGCAATGATCTAGAAGGGGGGTTGAATAGATCACTAATTTTTAATAAAATCGGCGCTTAAAAAGTTGTTTCAAAAATGTGCGGAAGCGGCCTTGGATTTAAAATCGTCTAAATGAACCGTTATTGGTAAGATCGGATATGCGATCTTTGTATAGATACATGGTAACAACATGATGTTTATTTGCTTAAGATGGTGTTACTGCCGAATCAGCTTTATTTTGTTTATAATTAAACAAAATGAATGTCTACAAAGACGTCCCGCATAATACTGACACTAATAGGTTGACCCTGGTAATAATTTGAGTAAATTAATTAATTAAAAGTAATCAAATGCGTTGGTTTTACGTCAACGCCAGACACCAAATCCGCATTCAATAAAAAATGTTATTGTTACAGAGATGCATGTTTGTTTTGATATTATTTGCTAAAGTAAAGTTTAATAACTAAATCATACACTACAAAACAAGCAAGGAGAGAGGAATTGGTCCAATGTGGAATAGTCCGAAATTTATTTGGAGCATTCTATGCAAAAGCCTCCATTGAACATGTTTTGAATAATTATTGCATATTGCTTCAGTAGTCTTCTATATGAGTAATTGGGCAAGTTCAATTAATTACAGCATGGATATTCATCATAGTATGACATATACAAACCATAAACTGCTATATAAATATTGGTAAATTCATTGATCTATACCTAATAAATTCTTAATCACATTCTTTACGGTCACGAAAACAACATAATTTTTATTGTTTCCCATATTAACCAAAACCAAGGACCCTGGAAATAAATATGCTTAGAGTCCTAGGCAGTAAAGCATAAATCAAAAATGCTATCATCATAATTACTTGTGTAATTGTCATCCAAAATATTCTAGGCAGTGTCTTCAACCTGTCATGATGATAACCTCGTCAATATATGCTAACGCCAAGTATAAAATAATTCAAATTGTAGTAAGAAACTAACATCATTCACAACCATTTCATGATTCAGTTCAAAAATGAAGAAAGTACCTAACAAAGTGTTCAGAGACAGCACCGAGACGACCGATAAAATCGCAAAAACTGAAGACTGAAAGCAATATGCTTGTATGATTGTATCTTGTACACCCAAAGAAATTCCAACTTGAGCCAAATTATTGAGAAGAGTTATTCCCGAGCCATTTTGGTAACATGCACGGCTGTGCCGAACCATGCCCTACTGTACGTCGCAACACAAAGTGCAAGCCATAACTGCAAATTCATGAGAACCAAGTTGCTTTTAAACTCATGCATGTAAATAGAAACTAGAAAGCATGCGTTAATATAGAAATTAATGGAATAGTTAGTGGTAATATTGCATTAGCTTCAGTTTTAATCTTTATATACATTTACTATTCATAAACTCAAGATCACTCATCATTACATTATAGGTAGTAGCCATGAACACTATTTGTCTGCCTTTATTGCTCCTTTCATCTATCGAGAACTTGAGTGAAATGAATAAATGTTAGTGGCCACAAGTATGGTCATGTTTATGTAGGAGTTGGCTGGGTTGGAAATGGATACACAAGCAAGTCTATACATGATATTTGATCAAATCTAGTATTGTCATGGATTCTAAACTGATGTTGTCATAGCAAGTTAATAAAAATGCCAATACTTAGTAATCATTTTGTTGTGATATAATTTTGCTTAACTCATGATATCTTTACATGTCAAGGAAGGGGTTCAAATTTCAATGCATTTGAAATTGTTAGAACACAAATTCCAATTCAAAAGAAAACAAATATGAAAAAACAGAAACACAAAAAACACAATATTTGATAACGAAGTTCGTCCAATTGTGCCTACGTCTCCGACTACAGAGCAGCTACAGTTCCGTTGTATTGATCAAACATAGGTTTTACATGGTACAATTTATCATAGTAACTCAACTCGAGCATCATATTCACTTATCATTAAACTATGAGTCATATCTAACCAAAATCAATAAAAAGATGGTGTTGTAGATAGAGCCTCTCTTTATTCTTTGAATGCCGGCGATGTTCCTTTACTGAATGTGTCAAATGTAGGATGCATGTGTCTCTTGAGCTTGACTGATGTGGATGATCTCTCAGAATCTGCAATAAACCAGAAGATAGACAACTCATGAACAAGTAAAGAAGGGAGAAAAAGTCATAGTAATTATTTGTCACTTCATGAACCACTTGTATTACTTTCTTTAGTGGCCATAGTTTATCCATCAATGAATTAGGTAATGGTGGAGTAGGGACCCTCACTGCTACGGTGTGATAAAAGTACAACCTTCAAATTGTCATGCTTTAGTAGGGATTCAAATTCATCTGCATCGAAATCATAATAATTTACTTAGACAAAAGACATCTTTCTAATTGACGCGCGTTTTAATTATATCATCAAATCGACGAACATTTGGTAAATTTACACATGAGGTTCCAAAAACATTATTTTAATAGTATCAAGAAAATTAAGGGTATGATACATGAATACACAATAACAAATTAAACATTCTTTTAATAATATTTATTGATTACATATTCATAACAAGAAATGTGAAAGAAGAAGTAATTCAGCAACTCACCGGGACATATTGGCAATGTGAGCAACCTTACACCACTTTTTTTCACTTTTCTTCAGCACAAATTGATTTTCAATTCTTTGATAGAGTGAAACTTCCCGCTCTTCTGATAACCATGTTTAAGCCACTTTCCATCCAAGTATTATATATCTATATGATTAGAGATGTGTAAAAATGAATACTGATCCATATAACCTGAAGTTGGAGCATGATTTTTCACCTCTTTTGGAATTCCCAAGCCATGCAGATCAATGTTGAGGAAGCCCTGTTATAGAAACATATTTTGGCTTTAAAATGAATAGACTAGACATGAAGCAGTATTCATATTACTAAATTAGACATTGTTCTAATGAAAGCAAGATTAGGGACACTTACAGTTATGACATGCCAGTCATAGAATTACTGTTTCTTAAAGACTTCCATGTTTTGAAAGTTGGGATTCAAATGCATCTACACATTTGCATCAAAGCGTTATAACTTACTAGGACAAAAACACATTCTAAAATTTCCAAAAGTAATTAGTTTATTTCAAAATTATATTAAATCATCAAATTAACATGCTTTTCATTTTTCTTTCAAACTTCTAAGCAATTAATCAATGCACATGAACTTAAAAGACACAAGCTGGTATGGTGCAGTCCTGAAATCATATATCTTATACTGAGTGAGAAACTATGCGTTATCTTTGCATATAGAAAACCAATTTGAAATTGAAATTGATGTACTTGGGTTTTAGTAACAGAAATCATGAAAAAGATTTGAGCAACACCTGAATATTTAACTTCAATGAAATATTTAACGTGAGAACACCTTCTGTACCAATCATGGTATTTCTAAAAGTATAGTTTGTCTTTAAAATCAATAGAAATGACAAAGCAGAAATCATAAATCATAGCACAAAGCATGAATTAAGTAATGGTGGAATAGGAACACTAACAGTTATGATATGATAAAAGTACAACCCATAGACTGATGTGCTTTGAAAGTAGGGATTCCAACTCATCTGCATCAAAAGCATAATAATTTACTGAAACAAAAGAATTCTTTCTAAGCATATATCAAGTTCTTCTATCTTCATGGCCAGAAACATAATGGTCAATAATACACATGAATCTAAAAGGCTCATGCTGAAATGGTGCAGACAGAAAACATATGTTTTGCATAAACTGAAGTTGGTATCTTAATCACCAATATCATAATGTTAAACCATTACCACACATACAAAGACTTTATTGTGACTCTCGTGGATTGAGGTCCATAATTCCAATACAAATGTAATCTATATTGCTCCGCTCCAACTGGTCCATGAGTAATTTTTCAATTCCTCTAGATTGCTCCATGTCCTTATCCAACTATGGTCTATAATCAAAAGCGAAGTATTGTAAGTAAACAACAGAGAAAGAAAAGAGGTAATTCAAACAAAAATAGTGTGTTTAATCTAACAAATTGAGAAAACACATGCACTTGTTTTGTCTTGCTTTGTCTCTAGCTTTGCAAATTGCCGTCTAAAGAGAAAAGAAAACATAAAAGAGTGTGATGGAGGAAGTCTTGAAACAATAAAATATTGCAATCAAAATAACAAAACCATCACAATGGTTGGCGTTTTGAAATTCAACACATAAAAGTATAATTCTTACTTTTCTTCATTTGATAAAGTTACACTTGAGATATCAAAAACATTCTATTTTATAGTTTCAAGAAAATTATATCTAAGAAATATGGATACACAAAAACAAACAGTTTAATGGAAATCCATGACAACTAATAGCAACAATAAAATTGCAATAAATCATCATATTGACAAGCTTTTGAATTTTATTTCATAAATTTGTAAGCCATAAATAAAATCCAGAAAATTATTTGTAAGTGATAGACAGTAGAAAAAGAAAAGATGTGATGCAAAACACATACAATTGTTTTGGCTCTTCTAGCTTTGCAACTTGATTTCTTAGAATCTTCATAATCTTAGAATCGACCTTTTGAACAAAAATATATTATTAAACATTAGAGTGAATCCTATAAAGAATCTAAGGAGAAAAGAAAACAAGAAAGAACGTGGTGGAAGAAATTATAACAAAATAGGAGAATGGGCCAAACCTGAAATCCTTTTCAGCTACCCATGTGAAGGAGGAAACTGAGATGGAAGGAAAACCTGGATTAGGAAGAAAGCGTTATCCATAAACACAAACACGTGAAATTAAAATTATTTATTCATGACATTTATAACAGAAAACATGAAAGATGTATTTTGGTGACTCACCTTGAAGTAATAATACTCATTCGATGATTTTGTCATTTACATATATTTTGGGAATGTGAGAAATCTTACTCCACTCATTCCCTTCCTTCCTCCGCAAATCTTCTTCTAATAAATCACAATAACTGATATACAGTTCTTTAAGAGAGGATGGCAACTCCCCCTTTTCCGGCAGCGACTTGAGCTTGTGTGAATAAGCAATCTCAAATGTATGGAGAGAGGTGAGATGTTGAAGCCACTTCCCATCCAAGCATTTTATTTCTTCAAGATCGTCGATATATAAAGAAACGAGATTAGTGGGTAGACGTGGAACTTGCCTTTCCATCAGCGCCTTCACAATATCATCACCAGAAAGGTTTAACTTTGAAAGATAAGTGAGATGTTCCCAAGGTGTATTCCACCAAATCCCTCCAACTCTGTCAACCTTCAGTTCCCGTAAAGTGATAGGCAAATCATCTATGGAAAACGATTGCAGATTTGGAAGGTCAACAATTGACATTTTTTGAAGGCTAGTTAGAGTCTTTATTGATTCAGGTAGAGAACGCAACTTCTTACACCAAATCACCCTTAAATCAGTGAGGTTGGGAATGGGCAATCCTCTTAGGGAAACCGACTCTAGTTCATCGCAACTTCCTATCTCGATGGTTCTAAGAAACAAGAGATTTTGTTTCGATGAATCTTCTGCAATTAATATGGATTTTAAATGTTTACACCTCCAAATACGTAGACTTTTGAGGACGGGGAGAGAGCACAAGGTAAATGATGTCATTGAATTGCAACTATCGTATATTTGCAAATCCTCAAGTGATGTATAACTGTGAATAGAATCAGGAGAAAGGAATTTCAGATTCTCACAACCTTCAATTTTGAGAGATTGTAAGGTTTTGGGAAGACCGTCTTTCGGAAAGGATCTTAGAGTTGGAATGTTTTCTAAGGTCATCTTTTGAAGAGAATTAGAACTAAACATCAATTGGCTGAATATGTCAAATGGTGGGCTTGTACCTTCAGAATGCATTGAGTTCATCAATGAGGGACAATCATTTAACCTAAGGTCAACGAGGGAAGGAAGGTTGTTGGGTGTAATCCATTGGAGTTTTGGACATTTTTCAAGTGACAATATTTCAAGGTTAGGAAGGTTGATCGGTATGTTTTCTTTTAGTTTAGGACAGTTTTTTAGTGACAAGCGTATAAGACTAGGAAACTCTGTAGATGTACCTCCAATCAACTTCCATTCCTCCCACTCTGTAGATGTACCTCCAATCAACTTCCTTTCCTCCCACTCTGTAGATGTACCTCTCCATTCCTCCCACTCTGGCATATCTTCAAAGCTTAGAGTCTCTAAAGAGGTGAATGGTTTAAATGAATGAGAACCACTTCCATAGAACACGGTATCAACACTCTTTATGGATTCCATCCCACTAATAAAGAGTTCTTTAAGATTACCTAGTTGCCCCAAGGATGGAAGCCTTGAACAATTTTTACATTTCGAGATCTTCAAACACACCATGTTGCTAAACCTCTCCAACCAATTTGGTAATTCGTCTCCACCATATCCGGAGATGGACAGACTCCTCAAATTTGTCGACGGACACAGTTGTTCCAATACAACGTTCTGTATTTGTGAGTTTGAAGGAGTAATGTCAGACCACCCTAGTTCTAACTCGTCAATTTCTTTTTTCATCTCCATGTTTGCTTGAGAAGCATGCAATGGGTCATTAACATTTTCAAGTTGTGAGATGGAAAGGCTTCCCCGTAGATGGGGATATTTTCCAAGATCTTCAATCTTCAATCCAACTTCCTTATCGTTGCTCACAACAAAGTCTGACAATGTCTGTAGATTTTTTAATTTGGAAATTTGTGTCGGCATTTTCTTCAAGTTAGTGCCTCTGATGTCAAGGTGGTGTAGTTTCACCAATTTCCCTATGTCCTTTGGTAATTCAACGAGATTCCGGCATCTTGACAACAACAAAGTCTGCAAATTGTAAAGCTTGCATGTTTCTGAAGGTAACCTTTTAATCCGAGTTCCAGAGAGATTCAAGTATCGCAAATATATCAAATTTCCAATAGAGTTTGGCAATTCAGTGATACTAAAGAACTGTGAAAGTGACAACACGTGTAATTGTTGTTGAATGTAATCCATTGTTGTCGAAGTCGAAGTCGAAGACAACAGGTTGTTGTCTAGTGTCGAAGTCGAAGTCGAATTGCTTAGTGTCGAATTGTCGAAAGTGTTTCGACAGATTCATTTAGATGGGATTCAGATTTTGCTTTTATTATATTAGATTTGATTTGATATGATTTAGATTAGATTTGATATTTTGGGCTTTTATAGTTTGGGTTTTGTCTTGAGATGCAAGCAAACCTAATTCTATAAATAGGGAGTTTCCCCCATTATTTTGTATCAATCAATTACAACACTTTGTAATTTCTCACAGAATTCTGCAGTTGCAGAGTGAGTAATAAGAAGAGAGAAAGTCCCACAGTTTGTGGGCAGCAAGAACACTATTCATCTTCTTCTTCCCTATTCTCTTTCTACTTTCTGTATAATTGCTGCGTGATAGTAGGAATTCCCATAGTCTTTGGGTTGATTCCAACATCTGGTATCTAGAGCTCCGGTTTAAGAGATTCAAGGGCAAGAAATCGCAAGAACGCGATGGCTACGAATCATCCAAACGGCCATTTTCCAGCAAACCTTCCAATTCTCAAGAAAGATAATTATGAGAATTGGTGCAAGCAAATCAAGGTTGTTTTCTGTTATCAAGATTTGTGGGATCTTGTGAAGGAAGGAATAACAACTCTTGAAGAAGGTGCGACGGATCAAGAAAAGGCTGCATTCAAAGAATTGAAGAAGAAAGATTATAAAGCTCTCTTTATAATCCATCAATGTGTTGACGCAGATAACTTTGAGAAAGTTAGTGATGCAGAAACAGCGAAGGATGCATGGGAGATTCTGGAAAAATCGTTTGGAGGCGCAGAGAAGGTGAAAGAGGTGAGGTTACAAACTCACAAAAGGGCGTATGAATTGCTTCAGATGGAAGACAATGAGAGCATAACAGATTTCTTCACAAGAGTTACGAAACTTGTGAATCAAATCAAAGTGTGTGGAGAAGTGTTGACGACGAAAGCAGTTGTCTCAAAGATTTTGAGATCGTTGGCTCCAAAATTTGATCACGTGGTAGTAGCCATAGAAGAATCAAAAGATTTGTCGAAGGTGACGAAAGAAGAGCTTCAAGGGACGCTTGAATCTCATGAACAAAGAATGGCTGAAAGAGCTGCAAGCAAGTCGAAGAATGATGTGGCCTTGCAAGCTCAATCAGTGAAAGATAAGAAGGGTAAAGAAAAGATGGTCGACAAAGGTAGAGGAAGCTACAACAATTCGATAGGCAGAGGAAATCAGCAAGAGGCGAATTGGTCGAACCATAGAAGGACCCAGAACCAAGGCAACCAAAGAGGTGGTGCTGCAGGTAGAGGAAGAGGTGGTGGTCGAAAACCTGACAAAAGCCACATTCAGTGTTTTAATTGTCACCAGTATGGTCACTATTCGACAAAATGTCCTGAAAGAAAGAATCAAGAAGATGATGCAAAGTTGGCGAAGCATGAAGAAGAAGAAGGTATGATGCTGATGGTTACAACCAGAGATAATGAGAGTTTCAAGGACCAGTGGTACTTGGACTCAGGATGCTCATCACACATGACTGGAAGGAAAGATTGGTTTGTCAACATGAAGCCCTCAATGAAGAACACAGTGAAATTTGCAAATGACAATACTCTAGCAGCTGAAGGTATTGGTGATGTTCTGATTAAGAGGAAGGATGGCAAGAGGTCAGTAATTTCCAATGTTTTGTACATACCAGGCATGAAGAGCAATTTGCTCAGCATAGGGCAGTTGGTCGAAAAGAACTACAAGGTGTTGGTCGAAGACAAGGTGATGAGAGTTCTCGACGCAAGTGGTAGGTTGATCTTGAAGGCTCCAATGTCTCAGAATAGAACCTTCAAGATTGAACTAAATGTGATGGAGCACAAGTGTCTTGCAACTGCAGCTAGCAGAGATGAGTGGATATGGCATTATAGGCTTGGGCATCTCAACTTCAAAGACATCAGAGATCTGAAGAGAAAGAACATGGTTTCAGGTTTGCCAGAAATTAACATTCCAGATGAAGTTTGTGAGGAATGTGTGCAGGCAAAGCAACACAAGAATTGCTTCAGTAAGGATGCAGGAAGCAGGTCGAAGGGAATTCTTGATGTTGTGTACTCTGATGTATGTGGTCCAATCCAGGTCGATTCTATGGGAGGTAACAAATACTTTGTCACATTCATAGATGATTTCAGTCGAAAACTGTGGACCTACCTGATCAAGAAGAAAAGTGAAGTGATTGAGGTATTTGCCAAGTTCAAATCTATGGTCGAAAGACAAAGTGGTCGTAAGCTCAAGGTTTTGAGAACTGATGGTGGTGGAGAATATGTGTCGAAAGATTTCGACAGACTATGTGAGAAAGAAGGGATTGTGCATGAGGTGGTGCCACCCTACACTCCACAGCAGAATGGAATTGCAGAAAGGAAGAATCGAACCATCATGAACATGGTTCGAAGTATGTTGAAGGGCAAACATCTTCCTAAAGAATTATGGGGAGAAGCTGTTTCGACTTCGACATATCTTCTGAACAGGTGTCCGACGAAGAAGCTAAATGGGATTACGCCAGAAGAATGTTGGTCTGGTGTGAAGCCAAGCTTAAGTCATCTTAAGGTCTTCGGATCGATTGCACATAGGCATGTGCCAGATCAGTTGAGACGAAAGTTAGATGACAAGTCAAGTCAAATGATCCTGGTGGGATATCATTCGACAGGTGGATACAAACTGTTCGACCCAGTGAACAAGCAGATTGTGATCAGCAGAGACGTGATCATTGATGAGCTTAAGGAGTGGGACTGGACAGAAAATGTCAACAAAGATTCAGTAAGAATCAGTTGTGAAGAACCAGCTAGAGAAGCTGAGAGAGAAGTTCGACAAGAAAGTGTCGAAGACCAAGCAGGACCAAGTAGACCTCGTCGAACAAGACAAATGCCAGCAAGATTGCAGGAATGTGTGATTACATCAGATGATGTTGTCGATGAAGAAGGTGAACTGGTACACTATGCTTTCTATGCAGATGTCGAACCTGTCAATGCAGCTGAGGCATTGAAAGATTCGAAGTGGGTGAAAGCAATGAATGAAGAAATAAAATCCATCGAAGTCAACAACACCTGGTCACTTGTCGAATTGCCTGAAGGCAAGAAGGCAATTGATGTGAAGTGGGTTTACAAAGTAAAGTTGAATCCAAAAGGTGAAGTAGTTCGACACAAAGCAAGACTCGTAGCGAAAGGATTTCTTCAGAAGGAAGGAATTGATTATGACGAAGTCTTTGCACCAGTTGCTAGGATCGAAACAATCAGGTTGGTTGTTGGTCTAGCAAATATGAATAATTGGCACACATGTCAGATGGACGTGAAGTGTGCATTCCTGAATGGCCCCTTAGACGAAGAAGTTTATGTTGCACAACCAGTTGGGTTTGTGAAACAAGGCAAAGAGAGAAAGGTGTACAGGCTGCATAAAGCCCTGTATGGACTTAAGCAAGCTCCAAGAGCTTGGAATAAGAAAATCGACAGCTTCTTAAGGGAGAAGGAATTTGTGAAGTGCACAACTGAGCATGGAGTATATGTAAGAAGAAGCAATGGCGAATTGCTTATACTATGTCTCTATGTCGATGATCTGTTGATAACAGGAAGTTGCAAGAAGGAGATCGAAGATTTCAAACGTAACCTGAGTGAAGAGTTTGAAATGTCAGACTTGGGAAATCTCTCATATTTCCTTGGCATCGAATTCTACAAGAGTAGTAGAGGTTTAATGATGCATCAAAGAAGATATGCAGGCGAAATATTGAAGAGATTTGAGATGCAAGATTGCAACCCAACTTCGACTCCAGCTGAGCCCAGACAGCAACTGTCGAAAAATTCAGATGAAGATGATGTCGACCCAACCCAATACAGAAGACTTATTGGGTCACTTCGATACCTTTGTCACACAAGGCCTGACTTAGCATACAGTGTTGGTATGGTAAGTAGATTTATGCAGAAGCCAAAGGTATCACACCTAGCAGCGGTGAAGAGGATACTAAGGTATCTGAAAGGAACTCTCGACTATGGCATTTTGTTTCCAGCAGCTGATGAAGGGAAAGAATGCAAGTTAGTGGGATACACAGACTCTAGCTGGTGTAGTGATGCAGAGGATAGAAAATCCACAGCTGGATATGTGTTTATGTTAGGTGGTGCACCAGTTGCTTGGAGTTCGAGAAAGGAGCCAGTAGTGGCATTGTCATCATGCGAAGCAGAATACATTGCTGCTTCTCTTTGTGCATGTCAAGCAACATGGATGGTGAATCTGGTCGAAGAAATTACATCAATGAGTCATGGAGCAATTACCATGAAGATCGACAGCATGTCAGCTATCAACTTGACGAAGAATCCAATAGCTCATGGTCAAAGCAAGCACATCGAGATGAGGTTCCATTATCTTCGAGAGCAGGTAGCAGAAGGGAAGATGAATTTGGAACACTGCAGAACTGAGAATCAGATTGCAGATATCATGACGAAGGGAGTGCAAGTCGAAGGATTCAGAAGGCTAAGGTCTATGATGAACATATATAGTTTAGACATAATGTATTAGGTGGTGTGTTGAATGTAATCCATTGTTGTCGAAGTCGAAGTCGAAGACAACAGGTTGTTGTCTAGTGTCGAAGTCGAAGTCGAATTGCTTAGTGTCGAATTGTCGAAAGTGTTTCGACAGATTCATTTAGATGGGATTTAGATTTTGCTTTTATTATATTAGATTTGATTTGATATGATTTAGATTAGATTTGATATTTTGGACTTTTATAGTTTGGGTTTTGTCTTGAGATGCAAGCAAACCTAATTCTATAAATAGGGAGTTTCCCCCATTATTTTGTATCAATCAATTACAACACTTTGTAATTTCTCACAGAATTCTGCAGTTGCAGAGTGAGTAATAAGAAGAGAGAAAGTCCCACAGTTTGTGGGCAGTAAGAACACTATTCATCTTCTTCTTCCCTATTCTCTTTCTACTTTCTGTATAATTGCTGCGTGATAGTAGGAATTCCCATAGTCTTTGGGTTGATTCCAACAATTGTGTCATTGTGAACAACAAGTCAGAAAAAAAAAATGGCGGCATGGTATATTCATAAATCCATGAAATTTGCAATGGCATGGGTAGAAAGGTTCGTAGACCTTTTAATCCACATAGTTTTTCAAATTTATCTTTTGAGGAGTATTCTACTCTATCGAATGACAAGTGTAGAACCCTTTTCTCTACCCTTTCATCTGGTTTATGATTGTCTAGCCTAGTGCAATATGGAGATGAAATTGTCATAGCTAAATCATTGATGAGGTCATGCATTTCAAAGCCCTCTTTCTCATCACCAATGGACCGTTGACGTATCAGAGACCTCCACACTAGCTCATCAAAGTATTCTTCGGCTACTTTTTCCCAACTTTTCTCACTTTTCGGCTGAGGTATTAACCCTTCTGCAATCCACAACTGAACCACCGTCTTTTTGCTTAAAATTGAGTTCTTCGGAAAAATTGAACAATAAGCAAAGCATCCTTTTAAATAAACTGGAAGGAAATGATAGCTCAATAGCAGAGATGGTTTCACCTCATCATTTGTCTGTTCCCAAATACTGTTTTTTAATACTTCACTCCAATGATCATGTGACAATTTGGTGCGAAGAATAGCCCCCAATGTTATTAAAGCTAATGGTAAGCCACGACATTTTTCGGCAATTTCTAACCCAATTTCTTTTAGATTAGGATGTTGTTGGCTGTTTGTTTCTACAAATGCATGTCTGGCTAGTAAAGTCCAGGAATCTTTAGTTTCCAAAGGCTTTAAATCGTGGACAAGAAGAGATTTATGCCTCGGTAGTGCAAATTTTTTATCTCGAGTTGTGATGATGATCTTACTTCCTATTTGCCCAACATTAAAGATATCACTTAGACTATTCCAACCAACATAGTTTCCAAACCATATATCATCTAATACTAGTAAAAACTTTTTGTTACTTAAACTTTGCTGCAATTGAATTTGGAGTTTAACTAAGTCAGTGTCTGGAATTGTTGTTGAAGTGACAGATTTAAGAATGGTTTTAGTGACAGTAACATCATCAAAATCTTTTGGAATATGTGACAACCCTCTCACCTCAAATTTCTCCTCCACGTCAGGGTCATTGTAAAGGAGACTAGCTAGTGTTGTTTTTCCTAACCCTCCCATACCCACAATGGAAATCACTCCTATTTTATGTTCACTATCACAACCATCATCTGACAGCAAACGCTTTATAAGTGTAATTTTCTCATCATCTCTGCCATAAATAGCAGATTGATCTCCCAAAACAGAAGGTGTAGGAGTTACATACCTAACAAAGCTAGAATCACCTTGCAAAACAGGATTCGGGATTTTCAAATAATCCAGTTTTTCATATAACTTTAGCAGTTTAGAATTGATCTCTTTATTGAACTTTTTAAAATAAGAAAAACACTTTTTAAGAACCTGGTCAGCTTCCACATTGCACCGCAATGCCTCAGTGTTGATTTCATCAAACAAATCTTCAGCTTCATAGACAACATCTTGTAACGTATTCCGCCACTCCTTGACCAGATCATCAGTGAACTGTTTGTCCCCGCCTTTACGAAGTTCAGATTGAAGTCTCAGCAGTGTTGTCTTCACCTTATAAATCAGCACGTCGTCAAGCTTAGCCCTTCGAAAGAAATCAATAAACTCACCAGAAGTAATCATTTCCACCAACTTCTCTACAGAAGCTGAAAGAAATGCTCCTCCAATCATAGCCTCCATAACTTAGTTCAACAAAGTAAGAATAGTTTGAAAATTTGGTATGTGAAAAGAAAATGCAATGCAAGGTAGAAGAAAATGCAGCTTCATAAGACTTATAAAGTGGTGGTAGATTGTTTACTTTTCTTGCATGTCACGTTTCTAACATCTAACATGCAAGTTTCTTTATACCTTTATAAAATATAACACCAAATAAAATTCTTGACAACGTAATCGAAGCCGTTTATCTCAAATATAAATAAAGTAATAGTGAATAAAGAGATGATTTTCAAATTGTATAATTGTTACCGAAGTTGATTAACTAGTTTTTATTCCCTACTAATGTGCAAGCAAAGTATATGTAATATTTTATTTGTAGGTGTCAAGGAAAGTATATCTTTATTGTCCCTATGCCACTAAGATATGTAATTTCTTGTTCACGTTTTGAGATCATACTAGTGCAACACTATTTTTAAGTTGATATGTACAATACAATGTAAATAAAAATTAATTAAATTCAAAATGTGATTACAATTTCTTATTTAAATTGAAGTTGGTATTATTTATTTAATACTTATTCAATTTGTAGTCTTTGAATTATTTTAGAAGTTTTAAATAGGTCTTAAAAATTTTAAAAATAATTGTAGAGTAAATTTTATGTCGCATATATTTAAATTTTTTAACATTAACTTATAATATTATGGCAAATATTTATCTCATATATAATTTTAAAAAATAATATTTTAACTAGTGTATTAGATTTATTTTTATTTTTATTTAAAACATATTAAAAATACTAAACATGAATAATTACTTACTGATATGTATTTGTCTCTTGTACAAAGTGTACATTCCAGTGACTTTTATAATAATTCATTTCTAAAAAAATAATGTGAAAAAGAATTGAAAGTGAAACAATTATAATTTATTTATTGTAGTTTTTATTATTATTTTAATGTTGTTAATATAAAAAAAAAAAAAAAAAAAAAACTAAATATAAGTAAATTTTTTGTGACAAATGTTCGTTCGATGCATAATTTTAAGTGGAATGATATTTTTACACAAAAATGTGACACTACACTGTACTTTTATTTTTTTATTATATTTAATAATTAATTTTTCACTTTTTTTAATACAAATGAATGCATGTCCTTGTTGTATTTCATCTAGTGTAAATCTTAAGGTTGGATAATCAGCCGGATTCGGTCAATTTGGATTCAAAACTTTAATCTGATATAAACCACAATTTCATTTTTATAGTCTAACTTTGACCGATAAAATTTCGGTTTTCGGTGGATTCGATTAAATCGGTTTGACAGATAAATCGGATCGGTTTAATCGGTTTAATATTTATTAAAGTAAACTTATAAAAATTGTTCACTTTTTATAAAACTCACAAACGTTTACTTTTTATTTTTTCAAAAAAAAGTCAAAATTTTAGAATAGTGGAAGAACTATTTTTTTAATTATTGAAGAACTATTTTTCAAGATACAGGTCTGACTGATATTCATATGGAGGGTTATCCATTCACTTGGTTTAAAAGTCTTGGAACAGAAAGAGCGGTGGAAGAAAACTTGATAGAGCTATGTCCAATAGTAACTGGAGCACAATATTTTCAAATGCCAAGGTGAAATGCTTAATGGCTACGTCTTCTGATCATTATCGTATTATGTTGTGTTGTGAAGCCAATTCGACGAATTACAGGACTCGGAAAAGTTTCAAGTTTGAAAATGCTTGGCTAATGGAGCCAGGTTTTAATGAGTTTGTTAAAGACCAATGGCAAAAAATCGAGAATGTCAATGTTGTTGATAAGTTGGAGAGTTGTGGTGACTCTATGTTGCAATGGAGTAAGGAGCATTGTCATCAAACTAGAAAGGAAATAGAAAGACTTAATAAGCAAATTGAGAGAACTCGATCTCAGGCAGAAGCAGGAAGTATGAATTATTTTTTAGCTCTCAAAAAAAGACTTAACTTCCTTTTGGTCAAAGAGGATATTTTTTGGAGACAAAGAGCTAAAACCCATTAGTTCAAGAATAGTAACCTTAATACTCGTTTCTTTCATATCTCAGCTACTTCCAGAAAAAAAAGTCAACACTATTCTTTCTCTTACTAATGAAAATAGGGAAGCTAACACTTCGAACGAAGGCATGTGTATAATCGCTCACGACTATTTTACCGAGTTATTCCATAAGAAGCCTAGCTCTCGTGATAGGGTACTTTGAGCTATTGGTAACTATATTTCCGGGGACAATAATAATATGCTGACAGCTCCTTTTACGATAGAGGAATTTAAAGAAGCTATCTTTTATGGAAGCCGATAAGAGTCCCGGTCCAGACGGCTTCAATCCAGGTTTTTATCAGAATTTCTGGGATACTTGTGGGGAGGATATTTTCTATGCTAGTTGTAGTTGGTTGGAGAGTGGTGTGTTTCCCTCAAGTCTCAACAAGACTAACATCACGTTATTCCCCAAAGGAGAAGTCCAAACCTCTATGAAGGATTGGTGACCATTTGCTCTGTGTAACGTTGTGTACAAAATGATAGCTAAGGTGTTAGCTAATCGGCTCAAAAGAATCCTAGACAAATGTATTTCAGATAATCAATCAGCTTTTGTTCCAGGGAGATCTATTTTGGATAATGCCATGATTACTATTGAAGTGGTCCATCACATGAAGGCTAAAACAAAAGGAAAACAAGGAGATATAGCTCTTAAATTGGATATTAGTAAGGCTTATGACAGGATTGACTGGGACTACCTGAAGGAGGTTCTTAGCACCATGGGTTTCTGTCAAAAGTGGATAGGGTGGATTATGATGTGTGTGGAAACAATTGACTATTCTGTTGTTATGAATGGTAATATGGTTGGACCGATTATTCTTGGGAGGGGATTGAGACAAGGAGATCCTTTATCTCCGTATTTGTTCATTCTGTGTTCGGAAGGGCTATCAGCACAGATCAAGCAAGCCGAAGGCAGGGGAGATCTGCATGGGGTAAAAATTTGTAAGAATGCTGCTATTATTTCTCACTTATTATTTGCTGATGATTGCTTCGTTTTCTTCAAAGCTAGTGTGAATGAAGCTAATGTAATAAAAGACATTCTTGCTACTTATGAAGATGCTTCTGGACAGGCTATCAATTTTCAAAAATCTGAATTCTTTTGTAGCAGAAATGTGGATCAGATTATTAAGAACACGATAGCTGATACTCTTGGGGTTCAACAAGTATTGGGTACTGGTAAGTATTTAGGTGTTTCATCCATGGTGGGTAGAAGCAGAAAAGCCACTTTCAAATATATCAAAGATAGAATCTGGAGGAAAATAAACTCTTAGAGCAGTAGGAGTTTATCTCAAGCAGGAAGAGAAACTCTTATTAAATCTGTTCTTTAGTCCATTCCAACCTACATCATGAGTATGTTCTTGCTTCCTTCGACTCTAATTGAAGAAATAGAGAAAATGATGAATTCCTTTTGGTGGGGGCATAAAGGAAAAGGTCTACATTGGTTATCGTGGGATCATCTGTCCATGCCTAAAGTTGAAGGAGGTATGGCCTTTAAAAATCTTAGCGCTTTTAATTACGCTCTGTTAAGTAAACAAGCTTGGAATCTTATGACCAAGACTCAGAGCCTAGTCACCCATTTGTACAAAGCAAGGTATTTTCCCAACTGTGATTTTTTAGACTCTATTATTGGTCATAATCCGAGTTATGTGTGGAGAAGTATATGGAGTTTGAAATTTGTGGTTAGAGGTGGGTATAAATGGAGCATAGGTCCAGGAGATAATATATCAGTTTGGAGGCAAAAGTGGTTACATGATAATTCTGTGATCATTAATCCTTGGCCTAATATTCTGGAAGTGGAAAATCTTAAAGTATCGGATCTGATGAGTAATGATGGTAAACAATGGACTCTGGTTTAATCCATTCTCTCTTGGGAAGGGAGGAAGCCACCAAAATTCTCCATACTCCTTTGTTTGAGGCAGTCCATTCAGATAAGTTGGTGTGGAATATGGAAAAAAATGGTAGATTTTCTGTGCGAAGTGCTTACCGTTTTTGTATAAGAGATGCCATCGACACTTCTCACTTAAGAGTTAATGGTGATTGGAAGCTGATTTGGAACATTAAGAGTCCTCCTAGAATCAAAAACTTAGTGTGGCGGTTATGCAGGAATTGTATCCCAATAAGAAAAAGGTTACAGGAGAAAGGAGTAGAATGTCCTTCTAGTTGTGTTGTATGCATGGGAGATGAGGAGAACTATATTCACCTTTTTCTGATTTTTCCTAATAGTAAAAAATGTTGGGAGAAAGTGGGGCTCTGGACTATGTTGCAGCAACTTTTGACTAATGAGGATACGTTAGCCTCCTTAATTTTTTCTTTTTTGCAGGTTTCGAGTAAAGAACAACAAACTATGTTCTCTACCGTGATGTGGAGTATTTGGAAGGGGAGAAACAATCTTGTCTGGAATAATACTGTTGATTCTCCGGATGCCATTGTTGCTCGCGCCGAGCATTTAATAACAGGGTGGAGGAGTGCTCAAACTCGTAGACTAAGTGATATCAGTCAAGACATATCGCCGTATCCGACTAGGTGGAAGAAACCTCAAAGTGGTAAAATCAAATGCAACTTAGATGCTTCCTTTATTAATAATAAGGTGGGTATTGGAATGTGCATAAGAGACGAGAATGGATCCTTTGTTAAAGCTCGTACCGAGTGGTTTACACCTAGCACTAATGTTGATGCGGGGGAAGCCTTAGGACTTGTGGCTGCGATAAAATGGGTGAATGAACTTGGTTTCGATAATGTGGTATTTGAAATGAATGCTAAAAGCGTAGTGGATAATGTGAATTTGCAATTACCAAATGATTCTGATTTTGGAGCTATTATTCAGGATTGTAAACGCTTATTAGCTAATTCTTTTAGGAACTCTCATGTTGAGTTTATTAGGAAATAAGCGAATGAGGTTGCTCATGCTCTGACACGGGTGGCATCATATCATGCTAGTGTCCACATTTTCAATGATGTACCTACTTGTATCAGTAATATGTTGTTTAATGAAATGATTTAAGTTTTTCCTCTCAAAAAAAAAATTATTGAAAAAAAAATATTATTACGTGATAATATTTTCAATATTATTTGACATTGATTTGATCATTATCACATTTTAAATCATAAACTAAATAATACTTAAAATTTCATAGTACATGCCTTATATTTTTGGAAGTATACAATGCCACAATTAGATTATAAAAATGATAATATCCTAACAATATTATATATCTCATTTCGAGTCGGCCCTATAGTAATAAAAATAAATAAAATATATATTAATTAAATTCGTTCGGTTTCGATTTTTGACGGGTCCAAAATAATCATCCGAACCCGACCGAAGCAAACCTATACTATCAAAATTAAGCAACCGAATCAATCTGACACTCGATCCATTTGCATAAAAAAGACAACAGATTGGTCAGTTTCAATCGGTTGGTTGAAATTTGTTCATCCCTAGTAAATACGGTGTAACAATTTTAGTGTAAGATTAGCAATCTTCTAATTTTAATAATAAATTTAAATTACTATATTATTATTTTGATATTTATTTAGAATACAGGGAAAAAAATTAAATTAACGGATTACCTACAGAGTTTCTTGCGGAAATTTATCCGCAGCTATACCTGCAATTTTTACTATGAACTTATATTGTCAAATATTGTTCGCTGTGAAATTTCTGACGCTTTACCTACGGTTTTTGATTTTAAAATTATTTATCAATTTTCCTGCGGATATGACTGTGATTTCTGCCGCAAGAAATAGTTATCAATTAAAATCTCAAAATCCTTTGGAAATTGTTGCGAATTTTACTGCGGAATTTGTTGTGAACTTTACTGCGGTTTTTGCTGCAGATAGTTTAATACTATTTCTTTTTTTAAATTTAATTATATTTTTACTATTAATAAATAAAATTATAAAATATGATTGACATATTAATTTTGAGTATATGCTCTTGAGATATTTTTAATTTTGTGTTAAAACTTATATTTTTTAAAGTACATTTTACTAAATTAATTTTATATTAAATCTTATATTTTTTTAATTCCAAGGACCATGCATCAATTAACTTTTATACTATTAAAAAGAGAATTTCAAATTAATCCATCCATATTTGATTAAATTATATGTCATGTTACAATTATTCTATATTTTGTCAGGTGACGGTTTTTTATTTATTATGTTAAGTATTGTATCATGGACCATTTATTTAATGGTATTTAATTTCATAATATTTAATTATTTATTAAATTGTATAAAAATTTAATTGTTTAGAAATTATTTTATATGGGTTTAATTGATATGTATTAATAGTGTAAAATTGTTTTACACTGTCATCTAATAGGAATATATTATTCTGCTATGTCATTAAATTATTTTAAAATTTTTAATATGACTTGGCGGGATACATGATTGTCATTGATTGACAATGTAAAAGAGTGCATTACCCTTTTTTTTCCATTTTATATAAGGATAGTTGTATTCAATTTTTTGTGATAGTTAAATAAAAAATAATTATTTAAGAAAAATCAAATTTATATTTTATTTAAAAAAGTATAATATTTTTTTAAAAGTACCTCTTAATTCGTTGGTGCATCGCAACTCAATTTCAAAGCCCTGCTCATCCCAATTCCATACATCAATGTCGTTGACGCCGATCAACTCATACTCTGATACAACAAAACGTTATCAAACTGTTTGCCTTCGCCGCAGGTGCAAGGTCGAGGTCGAGATTGATGAAACTAAGGAAGCAATCAGCATCTCTGACCACAAGGTCGAGGAGCAAATCTATTAGATAATAGAAAAATATGATGGGCTTTATTGGTTTATCTGTTTTGGGCCCATCCTACTTTGTATATATTATTTGGCCTTTTTGGGCAATTCAATACAATTCAGTTTTTGCTTCTGCATTCTCATTTCTTCTTTGTCGTCTTTTGCTTTTCTCTTTCAATGGAAACACCACCATTGTGGTTGTAATATGGTATCAGTGATATAATTCTTTTTTCTCCTTCTTCATTCTGTTTCCTTTCTTTCTTCATCCATGGCTGATAACGACGATGATCCTTCCACCCCTAAAACCTCCACCACATCACAGAAAGAACCCGTCGACCCTAGCCTAAACCCTAGAAACCCCTATTATTTGCATCCCGGAGAAAACCCTGGTGCCACCATTGTCGCACCTCCTTTAGACGATAACAACTACTACAATTGGAGCAGGTCCATGCGTAGAGCTTTAACCTCCAAGAACAAGATCGCATTCATCAATGGAACCCTCCTCAAACCTGTTTCTTCCGATCCCAATTTCGAGCTCTGGGATCGCGCTAATAGCATGGTGCTATCTTGGATTAATCACACCCTTTCACCACACATCGCTCAGAGCACAATCTGTTTTGATTCCGCATTTGATCTATGGGAAGACCTTCGAGAAAGATTCACAAAAGGTAATCATTTTCGGTTCTCTGATCTCCTTCGTGACTTACATTCTATTCAGCAAGGCGATCGCTCTCTGTTGACGTATTTCACCGACCTCAAGATTCTTTGGGACGAGTTAGAAGATTTAAGACCTACACCGTCGTGCACCTGCTCCACTCCCTGCACATGTCAACTGTCTAAGGCTGTGCGTAATTTCAAACACATGGAGTATGTCACTTGTTACTTGAAAGGTCTCAACGATGGCTATCACAACATTCGCACACAAATTCTACTTCTTGATCTCCTTCCCAGCATAAGTCGTGTTCTCATCGTTCAACAACAACTCGCCCCTTCCTCTGCATCTACTTCCACTCCAACGATTCTTTATGCCAACCAGAACAATAATTCTCGCTCTAAAGGGAAAACAAATCCTAAATCCTCCATGCTTTGTACACACTGTAGCAAAACAAATCATACGGTTGAAAACTGTTACTTCAAACATGGATTTCCCCCGGGATACCGCATCAGAACCTCCAAGAATGCATCAGAATCCAAGACTACCTCTACCCCTGACAAAGACAACGTGCTTAGCAAGGAAGACTATCAACAGCTTATGCTTCTTCTGCAACAATCACGCAAGGATCCACCAAAGACCGTGACTGACAAGTCTGCACATCATGACTCAGGAGTTATCTCAGGTATGGTCAATACAGGTAATTCTATTCATCATCATTCTATGTGGATTTTGGATTCTGGTGCTTCCCACCATGTATGCCCACACATATCATGCTTCACTAACATTTGTATCATTAGACCTGTGAATATTTACCTCCCTAATGGAACTTGTTTGACTGCATACTATTCTGGCACCATTATATTTGATCAATATTTACATTTACACAATGTCATTTTTCTGCCTCAATTTAGATTTAGCTTGATTTCCATTTCCAAACTTTGCCATGACTCAAATTATAGCATTTCCTTCTCACAAAAGTCCTGCTTTATTCAGGATGTGTCTACCAAACGGATGATTGGCCAAGTGATTCAGCATAACAATCTATACATTCTTCACAAACACCCTGTGCACAACTTTCCCGTTTTTCCTAGTTGTAATTCTGCTAGCACTCTTAATGAAAGTATTTCCTTATGGCATCATCGTTTAGGACACCCCTCTAATGAGGTGCTTTATCATATGTCCAAGAATTTTCCTGTTATTAAACATTGCAAAATCTATGCTTGTAATACTTGCCATTTGTCCAAACAATGTAAACTCCCATTTAATAATAGTAAATCTGTTTCCTCTAAATGTTTTGATTTGGTGCATATGGACATATGGGGTCCCATTTCTACTGCCTCTATGGATGGTTTTCAATATTTTCTCACCATTGTAGATGATTATTCTAGGTATACTTGGACTTTTCTTATGTCTACCAAAGCTGACACTAGATTACATATTAAGAATTTTATTACTTATTGCCAAACTCAATTTTCCTGCAAAATCAAAACAATAAGGAGTGACAATGGCCCTGAATTTCTAATGCCCTCTTACTATGCTTCTCTTGGGATAATTCATCAGAGAGGTTGTGTTGAGACACCTCAACAAAACTCCACTGTTGAAAGGAAGCATAGACATTTACTTAATGTAACTAGGTCTCTTTTATTTCATGCTAACTTGCCTAAATGTTTTTGGTCCTTCTCTTTATGTCATGCCACCTTTTTAATCAATAGACTTTGTAGTTTTGCCATTAATAATCACACTCCCTATGAATTGCTCTTCAAAACACCTCCCATTTATGACCATATCAAAACCTTTGGATGCCTTGCTTATGCCTCTACCCTTACTAGACAAAGAGACAAACTTGACCCTAGAAGCACCAAGTGTCTTTTTTTAGGATTCACCATAGGCATGAAAGGCTACCTCCTCTTTAACCTTAGCACAAGATCTCTTTTCACAACTAGACATTGTCTTTTTTATGAGCATATTTTTCCATACATTTCTCCTCCTTTTGCCCAAATTACTCCTCCCACTAATGCTACTACAACAGACTCCAATACTCCCTTTCTTTTTGATTCTCCCCCTATCTCTAATTCACCTACCACCTTTTCTCCTATCCCTACTAATGACCTTTCCCCTCCTGCTGCCCACACTTCCCCTCATACACCCACTACTGTTATGCCAGACACACATTCCCCTAATACTAATGACATACATTCCCCTAATACTAATGACATACATTCCCCTAATACTAATGACAACTCTGATGATAATACTAATAATTCCCCTGCTATTGATAATACTCGTAAATCAACTAGGCTTAGAACTGCTCCTGCATACCTGAAAGATTTTGTTTGCCATAGTTCTAACTCTCATATTCCATATGATATTTCTGATTACATTGACTACACTCATCTTTCCCCTGTATATCATTCCTTTATTTCTGCTATCACCATTACTTCTGATCCCACTTCATACAAACAAGCCTCTACAGATCCTAATTGGGTCAAGGCAATTCAAACTGAACTACAGACTTTAATTGCCAACAATACTTGGTCTATTACCACTCTTCCTCCTGGCAAGAAAGCCATAGGATGCAAGTGGGTTTATAAAACTAAATTCAATTCTGATGGCAGCATTGAGAGGCATAAAGCCAGGTTGGTAGCTCAAGGTTTTAAGCAAATACAAGGTATTGATTTCTTTTCTACTTTCTCTCCTGTTGCCAAGCTAACATCTGTCAGGTTACTTCTTTCTCTTGCCTCTTCTATGAACTTACACTTACATCAGTTAGATGTGCACAATGCCTTCTTACATGGCGATTTGGATGAGGAGGTTTACATGAATTTACCTAAAGGAATGGCAGCCACTCATCCAAATCAAGTTTGTAAACTTCTCAAATCAATATATGGATTGAAACAATCCAGGAAACAATGGTTTGAAAAGTTATCCACTGTTTTAACCAATCATAAGTTTAAACAATGTTCTTCTAACCATTCTTTATTTATACAACACAATACTACATCCTTTACTTGTATTTTAATTTATGTTGATGATCTTTTAATTGCAGGCAATAATTTGCAGCACATTGATAACACAAAGGCCATGCTCCATCATCATTTTCGCATCAAGGACTTAGGCACTTTGAAGTACTTCTTGGGTCTGGAAGTTGCACGAAATTCATCAGGAATCAACATATGCCAGCGAAAATACACTTTGGATTTACTTATAAACACTGGTTTACTAGGCTGCAAACCAGCTTCTACTCCTATGGCCCGTGATACCCGTCTTCAATCAAATGATGGACCTATTATGCAAGATCCTACCAAGTTTCGCAGATTGATTGGTCAGCTCATCTACCTTCTCAACACCAGACCCGACATCTCCTACTCGGTTCAACAGTTAAGCCAACACATGAGCAATCCCATGGACACTCACTACAATGCTGCACTCCGTGTTCTTTGTTATCTCAAGTCCTCACCCGGTCAAGGCCTATTCTTCCCCTGCAATTCATCTCTGCAACTTAAAGCTTTCTCCGACTCGGATTGGGCAACTTGTCCAGAAACTAGAAAATCTATCACCGGATTCTGCATCTACCTTGGCGATTCCCTTATTTCCTGGAAGTCGAAGAAATAACCGACCGTCTCTCGTAGCTCAACAGAAGCAGAATACCACTCCATGGCGTCCATGGTTTATGAGCTCCAATGGCTTACTACCATTCTGACTGAACTGCACATACCTTTTAAACAACCTGCCATCCTCTACTGTGACAATGCCTCTGCAAGACACATTGCTAGTAACTCCTCTTTTCATGAAAGGACCAAACACCTCAACCTCGATTGCCACATTGTTCGTGAGAAGCTTCAACAACGACTGTTTCATCTCCTTCCCATTACTTCTGCACAACAACTGGCTGACGTTTTTACCAAACCGTTAGATGCTACTCCTTTCCATTCCAATATTATTAAGCTTGGGCTTCATTCTATTTAACCCCGAGCTTATGGGGGTATTAGATAATAGAAAAATATGATGGGCTTTATTGGTTTATCTGTTTTGGGCCCATCCTACTTTGTATATATTATTTGGCCTTTTTGGGCAATTCAATACAATTCAGTTTTTGCTTCTGCATTCTCATTTCTTCTTTGTCGTCTTTTGCTTTTCTCTTTCAATGGAAACACCACCATTGTGGTTGTAATCAAATCTGCATTCGCATCAGTTTCAATTCATTTCACTCTGATTAGGTACGTAGTGGTTTCGGAACTTGTGACGAACGATAGCGAGAGTTTTGTTTTTGGTGCTAGAAAGGTTGATTTTGATTCTGTTAGGGATTTGAATTCAGAGGAGAAAGAAACAAAGTTTAGAAAAATTGGTTTGATTGATTGAACAAATCACAAGTTGAAATTGGAACAAACAAACCTTTCTTTAATCTCTTATTCTCTAATCCGAATGGGAACTTGCTAGAGTTCTCTTCCACCTAACAACCATCCAATTTCATCTCCAACCGGAACTGGTAACTAACTAACTTATTCATCTCAATCATGTTTTCATCATCAGTTTATGATTCTACTGTGTTTATAGTTACACTTGCAGGAACATGTAATTATCAGACAACAAGTGGAAGCTATGGTACTAGCACTATAAATACCACTAGAACTACAACTTTCAATTCTTCTTCTACTACTTCTTCCCGAAGTCGAAGTGGAAGTGGAAGTAGTAATAACATGTCTTTCTAGGTCGAATTACCATACTAACCTTGTAAACCTGTTGGGATATTGTTATGAAGACACAAAACTTTTTGTTTATGAATATATGCAGAAGGGTAGTTTGGAAAATCACCTCTTTGAAAGTAAGTGCTTTTTTGCTTCTGCTGCTATTAATTAATGTTTTGTATAATTTTGTATAATTTAGATTCAATCAATGAGATTAAATACTATAGGGGTGTTGTTGTTCAACCACTTCCTTAGGAGCTGAGGCCTAAGATAGCAATTGGAGCAGCTAGTGGTCTTTCATTCTTGCATACATCAGATATGAAAATTATTTACAGAGATTTTAAGGCTTCTAATATATTGCTTGATGGGGTAACTCTCTGTTCAATTTGTCGCGGCCAACAAAATGACAAAGTCGTCATCTTCCTTTATTCGACCTAAAATACCGGAAAATAATGATAAAACCTAAATTTAAGGGTAAAAGACTAAGGTTCGGGAGTCGGTTAGGCAGGAGAAAGGGGTTAGACACCACTCACCTCTATTGTATCCAATAAGATCCTCCTTAAGTCCTAGGGTATGTTTTCCTAATTATTTATATATTCAATTATTTATTTACAAGATCATATTCACAAATTACAAAGAGAGAAAAACACTAAGTTTTTACTATTATTGTACTCGCTAGGGTTTACAACCTTATGCTTACGTACCCTCAAGTTTGAGGGATCACGGTTTTCGTAGTTCGTATTCCTTATTTTGTTAGTTGGTTGTTTTTATCCCTTGAAAAGTCCTCACACGTCGGGGTTGGAGGAAGATTCGTTTTCAGAAAAATGTCTCAATACACAAGGGTAGAGGACTTACGATTTAAGTGAGTTGGATGTTTTTTATCCCTTTATCCTTTTTAATCTGCAAAAATATTCCATTTAATTTAATTATGAAAATAATATTGTATTATATCATAAAACTCTTATCCCTTATCCCTAGTCATATGTTTATACTCTTGGATCCTAAGAGTTTTATCCCAAAGTGTTTATTCCTTTTTATCCCATGACTTATCCCATTTAAACTCACTTTTATCCCTAATATCTCATTTATCCCTTAAGTCATTAAACCAATTGAATATCATTGCAAGTTAAGTCTTATACCCTAGCAAAATAATCTCACATCCCTTATTCTCATATTTTAAATAATCCCTAACCATTCAAATCACCCAACAAATTAAGGCCATAATTCCAATTATTTAATTAGAAGATTAATTAAACAAGTTAAACAAAATCCCAAAATAGATTGATCATGTTAAACCCCAAATTTATAAATTATAAAATAATTAGAATAAATCTCACTCTATTAGTCATATAATAAATAAAATCCCAACTCATTAATCCTAGAATTAAATAAATACAATCCCAATATATTAATCATCTAATTAAATAAATAAAACTCTTTAATCATAAAATTAATAAAAACCTTTGTATTAATTATAAAATTAATTTAAATAAGACCCTTTATATTAATTATATATAAAAAAAATCTTTGTATTAAATAAACCCCTTTTTTATTAATTATTTATTAGATAACCCTTTTTATTAATTATAAAAATTAAATAACCCTAAATATTTAATTATCAAAATAATTAAACAAATTATACAAATGCATCCTAATTATTTAATTATTAAGTCAGAAAAAAACCAAATTTGTCAACATATCATGATGAACCCTAAGTTTGAAAGTCAGGAATTTAATTAAACCCAAAATTATTATAAATTTAATTAAATAACCTAAATCATTTTATTATTAACTTAATTAAATAATATCAATAAATAAAATATCAAATTGAACAAATTAATCTTAATTATCCTACAAACCCTAATTATTTGATTTAACCCTAATTTTCCCAATTAATCAATAATCATAATTGTTAAATTAACTAAATAATAAAATTAATTAAATAAATTATAGGGGTGAGTTTTAAGTTTAGCTAGCAATGGGCATGTTAAAAGGGGTTTTAATAGCAAGGAGAGAAAGCCTATGAGCCTTCTAAGCCCATCCACGAAAGGAAGTCTACACGGAGAGAGTCAAGGTTTGACTCTCTATGGGACGTTTGATTGATATCCAAAGGCTACCTGGAGATGAAATCGTGGCCTTTGGTTTTGCATACTGGTCACAGTTTACCAGATCTAAGGTCCAGTTTTAAAGTCGACAAGGGTGTATGGTGAATGAGCTTACATGGGATGTGTCAAAGTCTTCTAATCCTAACGGGGAAACTGAGCCTGATCCCTGGCGCACAGAAGGATGTACTTAAGGCCTCTCCCTTCAGAAGGTCACCCTTTTTTCATTTCTCTTTTTCTCTCTATTTTTCTCCCTCTCTCTCTACCCCATTCTCCCTCTCCAACGCTATCGCTTCTCTCTAACTTCCCTCATCTTCCCCACACCCCCACCCCCCGACCACCATCTCCTCCACCCTTAACCACCGCAGCCTCCAGATCTCCGATTGAAGTTCAACCGAGATCTTCAACCAGTGTTCATATGGGTGTTGAACACCAACCCGGAACCTCTTTTAGCCATGGACCCTGACAATACCCCCATGAACCCTACCCTTCAATTGGATGAACCCTAGGGTTCACATCATGAACCCTAACCCCAAGGGGACGAACCCTAACCCTAAGCACAAGAACCCTAGCCCTTTTTTTATTACCCAGAAATCCAAAACACAACAAAAATAACAGATCAAACAACAACAACTTCGATCTACAACAACAACAATAATATTCAGAAGCTAAGAATTCTTACTTGCCCTGCTGTGTCCGTTTTATGTTGCTCCAATCTTTTCTCTTTCCTTTGCTTTGTTTATGGATTCCGCTATTGATCCTCTTTCCTTTATTTGTTTTGTAGGGGCTTAGCTCAAGGGAGTTAGGGTTCTAATGTTGAACCCTAATTCTCTGTGTGTGGGAGTGCTTTGAGTGAAGGGTTTGATCGTGCATCAAATTAGTTCTTAGGGTCCTCCCTTCTTCTCTTCTGATTCTTTGGATTTTATAGGTTAGATTTTAGGTTTGAACAATTAATTTTAGATTGTATTTTAGGAAATTTGTAATCTGATTTTGTATTATTGATTTAATTTGATTTGTAATTTAGAATTAGGGTTAATGGTTTGTAACATCTTTGTATCTGATAGTTAATTGGAAAGCTTTTAATAAAATTTGATTTTTAATCCATTTTGATTCCTTATTGTGCATTGATTTAGGGTTTCTGATTGAACATTTGGGATTTTGTTGGTAAACTATTTTGACCGAATAAAACAAATAATAATAATAATAACCTAATAAATCTAATGTTAATAATAAAAATACTAATAAATACTCTAAAATTTAATTAACAAAAATAATTAAAATACCCTGATTAAATCTAATTAGCACTCGACCCTCCCCTTAATAATAATAAATAATAACTATAAAAATTTGATTATTCTCTAATATTAATATTAATAACAATCCAATATTAATATTAATATAATTAATCTTTAATTTAATACCAATAATAATAATAATAACCCACTAATAGTAAAAAAAAACTCTTTAAATAATAAACCCAAAATAATCTTAATATCCGAATTAATTTGACCCTCCCTTAATAATCCCAATAAATTAATATAACCTACTTATTAAAATTAAAACCCAACCTCCCCAATACCGTTATTAATAACTAACTAATAAATTTAATAATTAAATTGGCATAACCAAATTGAATTTAAAGATCCTAATAGTTCAAATAATAATCTTAGTATACAGAAACATATTAATTTAAAAACCCTCCTTAATCCCAAAATAAAATATTTAATAAAATTACATTAATCCAATAAAAAAATTCTAATTAATAATCTAATACTCATAGCCCTAAATAATTAATATTATACCCCTCATAAAATAGATTAATCCTTTAAAAAAAGAGTCTAAAAAGACCAATACTCCCCAAAATTACAATGACATGTTGTCATACCCTAAATTTTGACCACAAGATTTCTCCATCATTGTGCAAATCATCACCACAATATGGATGTACCTTCATGCCTCATCAATCTTCTCAAAGATTGTTGAACATTCACCTTAACCAAGAATTAGGGTTTTGGACCCTCTTAGAGCACTCAAACAAAGGATCAATCAAGAATTGTCATGATCTTCAACTTGTCAAGTCTCTCAAACATCCATAAAAGATCAAGAGGTCTCCCATATCAAGAATCATGCACAAGAGTGCAACATTTTAAGCTGATCAAGCCTCAAGATCACCCGTGTCACCAAATTAGGGTTTTGGTCGACCAAGGCCCCCAGAGATAAATTTTCATCTGGGCATGAGCCAATACTTCAAAACATGATCCAAGAAGCTCAAAGGGACCTCATGGATCCAATCAAAAGTTTAAAATTGCCTCAGGGGATGCATTCATCAAAAATCAGGAATTAGGGTTTCTTGACCTGATTCACCCCTAAGTTGACTTTTGGAACAAAGCATAAGCCAAAACCTCAAGGAATGTTTTGAAGGCCTCAAATATATTATATTAATCCTCTTACAAGTTCAAATTGACACAAAGAACTTGGTTCATGAGCAATATAAAGATTCAAATTCATCTGGACCACAAGTTAGGATTTTTGAGAAAAAGTCAACCATATCTTTGACTTTTGACCAAGACATGATCTCAAACCTTGGGACATGATTCAAGACACTCTAAAACACATATAGGATCCATCAATTAGGTTTGAATTAGGTCAACGACTTGATTTCATAAAGGATCACAAAGTTTGAAATTCATCTGATAAAAAGTCAACTGTGCCCCAAAACCAAGTTTAACTTTTGAGATTTCTTGACAAACATGGCTTATTTAAGTCAAAAACAATGTTAACTTATGGCTTGGACCATCATCCATCAAGAAAAATCAAGAAAAGTGAGGTTACTTGCAAAAGGGGTAATCTTAAGAAACTTAAAATTTCTCTAAGTTATGAAAAATGATGATTTTTCCCAACTTTGCAAGGTCATAACTCCCAAACCACACATCCATTTTCTTCCATCTAAAGCTCAAATGAAAGCTCTCATTACATACTACAAAAGTGTCACAGTGCTCCATGAGCCAAAAAAAGCTTGGATTTTGAATTATAGAGCCATGAAGTTAGAGTTTCAAAACTTTTGAACTTGGACACTAAGTGAAATTTTTGGACAGAATTTGTCTTGTATTTTTACCAACTTTGAGGCCACTTTTCATTATGATCCAAGGTGAATCGAGACCAAAGGTAAACATCAAAGTTGAAGTACCTTATACAAGCTTTCCAAAAAGTACAAGAACTCATCCTAATTCAACTTGAACAAGAAGTTACATCCCTTGGAACATGGCACGTAAAATTGGTTTTTCATAAGGCAGATTTTGTGCCTTTTGCTCGAATTGGCCAAGTTATGATACCACAAGCCTTGTCATGCTTCTAGAAACATAGAGAATCTTATTAAAACAACAAACTCTGAACCATAAGCCTCTCAAGACAAGAACTCTATCACTTAGGCATGTGGCATTCAAGATTCATTTCCAAAACTTTCAATTTTGTCATGAGGCATTCAATGGGTGCATAGAGGTGGAATGAACTGAGGAATTGTTATCCAAATGAGTCAAGACATATCCAAAGTTCAAAAGACCTAAAACTACAAAGCTGATCTCAAGTCAATGGCTAGAGGAGGCTTTGGCTACATGACAAAATTCAATGGTAATAGGATGATCTAGCCCCCAATCACTATTCCTTGTAAAACAAACTTCCTCTACTATAAATAGAGGTCATTTGTGACTGATTCAAACACACCAAAACATATGCAATCCATGTTTTCCTTCACTTTACTCTTCTAAACCAGAATTCGCTTCCCTTTCAAGTAACTATCGAATTTTTCAAAAGGAAGCAATTCCATCAAAATTAAGAGTGTAGACACATCATATATATCATATAGAAGCTGTCCAAACACTTCTCCATCATCTGTAACACCAGAATCATAAACCTCCAAATCACACTCAAGCCAATTTGAAGTTGAGGTACCACAAAGAGTTCAAGGTGTTTCCAATCCATTCCAAGCTTCCAAACACCTTACATAAGGTCCATTAAAGTTGTCCAGATCATCACCCGACATCTGTAACACCTCTACATCAGAATTCGAATTCCTCTTGCACAAGTGAGCCTGACACTCTCAAACTCTATGATTCATGCATCTTAAATGTGTTTTCAAGTTACAAACATGTTTCTGTACATGTGTAGAGTGTTTTCCCCTCAATTAATTGCCTTGTAGCTATCATGTATAGAATTTCATGATGTTCTTGCAAAAATTAAGGTTCATTTGTTCTTCACTTGATTTCTCACTCCACACTTAAAATAAATGCAATCAATTGGTACCATTGGAATCCTTGTTAAAAAACGAGCAACTTTCATGTTTACAAAAGTCAAAACCATCGAGTAATCAGTGAGAGGTTTTGCAAATCTGGGGAAACAAGGCACGCGCGAGGAAGAAGGTGTTCTTGGCGCCCTTTTTCAAATATTTGAATATTTGAATTTTCTTTTATTTTTTAAATTGATTTCAAAAATTAATTTCTCTCTGATTTTTAATCATTTTGGATTAATTCTTTTTTTCAAAATTCACAAATACGTTTAAATATTTTATTGCACAAAAAAATAAAAAAAAATATTATTTATTTTATATATTTTGAATATTTGTAAAGAATTTCTTTTTAATTGTTTTTAAACATTTTAAAAGAGTTCTTTCTCTTGATTTTTCAAACTCAAATGAATTTCAAGTCATCATATGGGTAAAACATGTTTTCTCAAACATTGATCCAAGGTCACAACTTATTTATTAAATAAATTTGATAATTTCCATCATTTTATTTAATTTTTCTTCAAAATAAATACCCTTTTTATGAAATTAAGGTTTCTTTGATTTAACCTTCAAATTTTGTTTTCTAAAACACTTTTGGGCCCCTTTGTAGAGTGTAAGACTCACTCCTTTTTGTACATAAATATTTTGGGCCTCAGTCATTGTATAAGTCCCACTGTGGTTTTCAAAACCGCGGCGCGATCATCGCTTTTCAAATAAACTTTGGGCCTCTCCTTGAGTGTAACCCCCATTTTTCTTCTTTATAAACATCCTTGGGCCTCTATTAAATTGTAAGACCCAACCCTTTTGTACATAAATAAATTTTTGGGCCTCTGCTATAGTATAAGTCCCACAATGTCTTTCGATATCGCGATGCGATCACTATTTTCAAAATAAGTCATCTGGACCTCTCCTTGAGTATAAGCCCCAATCTTTTGTACATAAACTTTGTTTTAAACAGTAAACAACCTCCATGGGCCTCTCCTTGAGTTGTAACCCCATACTTCTGTTTTCAAAATCATTTGTCTGTTTTAAACTGGTACTAGGAGAAGCATTATTCTCGGTGAAACTGCTCTTAGACCACTTGGGCCTCTCTTTGAGTTATAAGCCCCAAACATTCTTTTCTTTTAAACAACTTTCTTTTAATTCAAATTCAAACTTATAGTTTTCTCAAAACTTTCTTCAATTTCTTAAAACCCTAATCATACAGTGTTAGTCAATATAATCAATCACAATACACTTGGGCCTCTTTTCAGAGTGTAAGACCCAACATCTTTTCAATTCAATGTATACTTATTTATATACCTGTTAATACACATATCTGTATATATACTTGTGCATATTTGTTTAGAGTTTCCCCTAGCAGTTAGGTCTACACTTAGGTCAAACCAGAGGTAACTTCTAACTTAGTCAAAACTAGTTCCCTCATAGGAAACTTACCTCAATACAGTCTGCCTCCTCTTGGGCTTATTCAATATGGAACAGAGAAAGGAATTATTCCCGGTTAAAATTTTCTCAAGACTGTCAAAACTTAGAAATATATATATATATATATATATATATATATATATATATATATATATACAAGAAATTCAATTCCCCAGAGAGGATTAATTTCCGGTGAAACCTCATTTGAATTTATTCAAACCTTATAACTGTTCAACAAAGAAAGGACTTATTCCTGGTGAAACCTTTCTTGAACTCTTCTTAGGCTTGGACCCACAGGCTTCTTAGAAGTATCCCCAGCCTCCTCTTGGGCTTATGTTTGGACCAACTGGCTTCTTAAAAGTTCCCTAGCCTTCTCTTGGGCTTAGTACAAGGACCCAAAGGCTTCCTAAAAGCATAAGATATAAATTAGTCATCTCTGCTAGTTCAATCCCTAGGAGAGTCAATAATTCCACACCAGTCTATCATCAAAGGGTTGATCTTCATCCCTTAAACCAACAGCCTCCTCTTGGGCGTCATACAAATATTTCTCTCTACACCAGAGTCTACCACTTCTTAAGAGACTTGGATAGTCTCAGCCTCCTCTTGGGCTTCATTCAACTAAACTTGGAAATATTAAATAGTCTCTTTTTGGACTTCACACCAAGACCCTCAGGTTTCCTAAAGGCATAGGGAAAACCCTGATCATTTCACCAATATACCAGTCTCCAGCAGAGTTAAAAACCTCTAAGGTTTTCAAACTCACCTTTAAACTTCTCTGACCTCCAGCAAGGCTTAACTTTCACCTTGAAAATCTCAGTCAAGGTCAGATTTACCATCAACAAATCCCTAACACAATCAGAGCCTCATGGCATTTGGTAATTCAACTCTTCCCTGATTCCCCAACAAGAGTTAATTTCCCTTTGGATTCCCCAATACAGTTTAGATCTTCTCCTGGATTTCAACAAATCCTCAGCAAGAGACAACCTCCTTTTAGGCTTCATAAAAGAATTTTCCCAGTCATCCTGAATTTTGGGCTTTGTACAAGATAAACATCATACTCCTCAATTGAGTCAATTCTTTATACTCAAACTTATCAGCCTCAATCTTGGGCTTTGCACAAGACAGAGAAAACCCTCCCCAGTGAAGTCAGTTTCCTTCAGCTTTAACCTTGGGCTTTGAACAAGGAACACAAAAATCAACATCCCCTCAGATGAGACCATGAGTCCACTCTGTAGAAAGATATTCTCTTTCTAAACATCACATATCAAAAACAAACAATCAAAAACCTTTTTCCAGATAATTGCTGTAAGTGGAACACTTGTTGATTCAAAATCCAAGTTGGAGACCTTCCCTTATCCTGGCTAAAATTTATCTTTCATCTAACTTCTGTAAGTGGCAAGCCTATGGATTCCATACATCCAAGCCAATGTCCCTCTCTTAGCATGAAAGACTCATAAGGAAAAAGTGGCATTGCTCTACACTGAGTTAAAGCTTCTTCCTTCATGGCATCTCTCCTATAAACGAAATTATGGCATTGCTGGATTCTACATATCCCGGTTAAAGTAATTTCCCTTATAATCAATTTCTCAATATTTGTGATGAATAGGTGAGATATCTCCCTTTAGAGATGATAAATTCTCTCTCAGTCAACCTTTAGTTTCAATCTTGGGCTTTGAACAAGACATAAATACTCCGATAGCTTCAATCTTGGACTTTGAACAAGACACCAAATATATTTCCTCCAATAGAATAGGAGGAACTACGATTGCTCTAATTTCCCAAATCTCTTTACGGGAATACATAGGCATAAGATTGCGAAATCTTAGTGAGCATACAAATAAAAAACTTTAGGTCCAAGCACCTTCCCAAAAAACAACATAAAACCCGAAAACAACAAAAACAGTCTCTCAATTCTCCCAAAGGAGAAAATTTCCCAATCCAAAGCAGATAAACACAAGAAAGCATTTCAAATTAACAGAAATACATGCAAAAGAAGGTTCCTATAGATTACTATAGATACACTGGGTATTAACAGCTTCCCTTTGTATAACCAGACCCCGATCCCCGATCTCTTAGCATTTGTTAAAGAAAACATTTGCGTGCAGGGTTAGTTTAAGATATCTTCCCCTTCCTTTCTAGCTTTATAGGATAAATACATAAATAAAAAATTAGCACCAATTATGCGGTAAGGTGGTCGCGTCACCGAAAAAATTGACGGCTACAGAAAAATGGCGACTCTGCTGGGGACTATAGGATTAGATTTCCTAAGAGGTCTAGGCCTTGCTTTGCATTTATCTTTTCTGATATTTTTACTTGCTTTCTCATTTTTTTATATATCATCTACTGTCATTTTACTTGATATCCTTGTTTACATTACTGTTATCTGGGAATGCGATTAATACGCATGTGGTGAGTCCGAGAGAACATTAAGATAAATGGTGGCGTATTCAGGGAGGCTTATAGGGAGTAAATCCCGACCAAGCAAACTTGAGAGTTCAATGAATCAGTGGAGGTGCCCGCGTGGAATTACCAATGTTGAACGAGCATGTCGTGAAAGCATTATTTTTTCCCTTTGGGTTACCCTTGAAACTGAGGATTAGTAGACATTTAACCATTTGACTATTAGGTAGTGTGATGACTATCGGGACTAGTTGATACGTGATACTACACTCCAAAGAGATTCATCTTGGAATATTAAAGGTTTCATGAGTCAATCAGTTTGTTATTAATATCCTCAAGAGGGGTCAATGATTTTAGGAACCTTTGTTAGAACCCGTTCTACAGGTACAAAATTCAACCTCTAGTACACACCTTGGGGATGGGTAGATCCATGGCTCCATGCTCGTGGCAATGAACCCTTAAACCCATGTTTTCAAATGTTTTTGTTTGTTGCATTCATACATTCATGCATTCATTAAAAAACTCTTTTCAAACAAGAAAAAAAATCCTTTTCCAAAAGAACTAAAACAAAAATTTCAAATACAGAAGTTGCGTTATGGATTTCAGTAGAAGAAAAACGCACAAGTACACCTTCAAGGTTCCAAAACTAGAAGACCTAAGGAAATAGGGAAGAATGATTACTAATCCCGAGGCTTTCAGAGCCAAGCACAAAGGGTTGTTGTCTCTTTTAAAGGTCAAAATGGTTGAAGGGGTCCTGTCTACACTAGTTCAGTTCTACGATCCCGTATACCACTGCTTCACTTTCCCAGATTACCAGCTCACACCAACACTGGAAGAGTACTCTCACCTAATTGATTTACCTATCTCTGATCAAGATCCATTTTCTGGACTGGAAGAAATTCCAAAAGATCAAGCCATTGCAAGAGCAATCTCTTTGGAAGAGTCAGATGTCAGGACTCACATGACCACCAAGGGAGGAATCCAAGGTTTACCAGCTAAATTCCTGATGGAGAAGGCTCTATAATTTGCCAGTATAGGAAATATAACCGCTTTCGAAGATGTTTTTGTTCTGCTTATATATAGGTTATTCCTCTTTCCCAACATTGACAACTTCGTCGACACCAATGCTTTTAAGATATTCTTAATTAGGAACCCAGTCCCAACCTTGCTCGCAGATGCTTATCATTCTGTACACTTAAGGAATTTGTACAATGAAGGGATGATCACATGCTGTGTACCATTACTCTACAAATGGTTTATTTCCCACTTGCCCAAGTCTGCTGCTTTTTGGGATCACAAGAGTAGTCTGTGATGGTCGCAGAAGATTATGTCCCTTACCAATTCTGACATAGATTGGTATAATCGGATCTATGACGGAGTAAAAATCATCGACAAATGTGGAAATTTCCCTAATGCACCCATCATTAGTACTAAAGGAGGGATCAACTATCATCTAATTTTAGCTCGCCGTCAACTTGGATACCTGATGAAGAATATCCCACATAATGTTCATCTGGAAGGTCTTTTCTTCAAGGGAGGGGAAAATGGTAGGGTACTAAAGAAAGAAATAGTGCATTCCTGGCAACATATTCACAGGAAGGGGAGAGAGTCCCTGGGGAGGCCAAACTGCATCTCTGCAGAGCCTTATCTCCACTGGGTGCAAACTAGGACCATCAAACAGAAGATGCCTTACCCTCGTCAAGAAGTTTTTCCCTTGAAGGAATTTGTTTTTTTATTTCATGTCTGGTGCGGAAAAACACCAGATCGCTCTTAACAAAGTCCAACGTGAGAAGAACTCTTGGAAGAATAAGTACTAGATTCTTAATTTGGAATGTACCAAGATTTAAGAACTGCTGAAGGAAAAGGATGCTCTGATTAAGATATTGGAGCAACATGCTATAGAAAGTCAAGAGGAACGAAGAAATTTGCTCTCTCCTTTCACTTAGCAAAGGATCATCGACCCGACAACGGTTGAAGGGGCCCGATCAAAGAAAAGAAAAATCCAAGAACCAGCATCTGAGCTTTCCTCAGAGAAAACTCAGGATCCATAGGCCTAATTTACCTTCTCGCACTTTGTAAAATACTGTACTTTTCCCTGTAAAATACTGCAATTCTTCAAGTTCAATAAAAGGGTTCCCCCTCCCCCCCCCCCCCCGGCTGTATGATATTTGCAATATAATTGTTAAAAGTTCTTTTGAAAACAAAAACTAACAAAAAAAAGATCATTTTCATTCTTTGCATATCATTCATCATTCTCACATAACACATCTTTGTCAATGAGTCTCACACATGTGTCGCACTCTAGAGTCAAGCTGTCTCATTCGTACAATACTCGGGCCAATCGACAAAAGAAAATGGACGATCTCGAAGAAGAGAACATAGAGCTGAGAGAAAAAATCAACGCTCTGAAGGAGAGTTTGGAGAAACTCAACAACACCATGGAATCCCTGGCAGCAGCCCAGGATCAACAACATCAAAGGACCTCTCAACTTTATACCTGAAGGATATATACCTCCGGTCACTGAAGACCTGGAAGCTATAGCAGGAACCTCCAGACCTGAAGGTTATAAACTTCAGGTAAATGAAGATGCAAGGGTTACGATAGAAACTCTTGAAGGTTACAAACTTCAGGTCACTGAAGCACCAAGAGTTACCGCCGTAATGACTATACCATAACTGGTGGTACACGCTATTCCGGAAGAGAAGATTCTACATACCACTTCTGGCATAAACGAAGAAGTATATGAAAGGATGAATGAATTCCAGGAACAGTTCTTGGAAATGCAGAAGGAACTGCATGCCATTCGTGGACAAGACTTGTTTGGCAAGGACGTCGTTGACCTATGTTTGGTCCCTAATGTAAAGATACTGCACAAATTCAAGGTGCCAGACTTTGAAAAATACAAAGGCAACTCTTGCCCACAAAGTTATTTGGTAATGTACGCTCGAAAAATGTCTACCCAGACAGAAAACCAGCAGCTACTAATCCACTACTTCCAAGACAGTTTAACCGGTGCCGCACTCAAATGGTACATGGGTTTAAACCGCACCAAGATCAGTACTTTCAGAGATATCGGAGCACCCTTCGTTCATCAGTATAAATACAACTTGGACATGGCACTAGATAGGGACCAGCTCAGAGCAATGTCCCAAAAAGATAAATAAACCTACAAGGAGTATGCTCAGAGATGGCGTGAAATTGCCGCCCAGATCTGTCCACCCCTCAAGGAAAAGGAAATGAAAAATATCTTCCTGAAAATGTTGAGCTCGTTTTATTACGATCGAATGGTTGTCAGTGCACCTAGTGACTTCACTGAAATGGTGAACATGGGAGTACGCCTTGAGGAAGCAGTCTGAGAAGGAGGATTGGTCAAAGATACAAAACCATCTAGCAGTTCTAAAGATACGGTAGTGCTTTCTGAAAGAAGAAAGAACAAGATATCAGTAATATCTCTCTGGGAAAGCAAAGGCGAAGGTATTAACCGGTAGCAGCAGCAACTCCTGCTATCAACCCAGCGCCAACTCTAACATATCAACCTCAGGTTGCTCAGAGCCAACCAAATCAACAACAGTATCAGTAAAGGCAGCAACAACCTCTTCAACAGGCTCGTCCGCAGTACAAGAACAATAATCGACTACACGACCATCAGGATTTGACCATATACCAATGTTATATGCAAAGTTATTTCCACTTCTGCTGGCCAAGGGGCACGTTCAAACTAGGACTCCTCTCACAATACCAGAAAATCCACCTTTTCGGCTCAAAGAAGATCAAACTTGCCCTTACCATCAAGGAGGATCAGGACATAACATTGAGAATTGCCCCAGCTTCAAGTCTGATGTACAGAAGCTCGTCAAAAACGGGGTTTTATCTTTCAAAGATATGAATTCAAATGTTCAGACGAACCCATTACCGTAACATGAGAAGACTACGGTAAATTAGATAGAAGGAGAACCTGGCAGCAGTTATCAAATTCATAATGTACGCTTACTAGGAACCAACCTGGTAAAACTGCATTACAGACAGAGCATGTATGGGCATGTGCCATCTCACAACTATCATCAATGTGATATCTGTTCCAAGAATAATGAAGGATGTGCCATAGTACAAGCAGTTCTTCAAGAACAAATGAATCTAGGCTAGATTCAGGATCACAAGATTCGTGAAGTAAACATGGCCCATACACATCCAAACATTGTTCAAAACCATGAAATTCATGCAATGAACATTAATATAGTGGAAATGCATTCAAGACAAAGTCAGTATTACAATTTTCCACGACACGATTACAATGCTTGCCCGATTTTCTCAAAAGACAATTAGGGATGCTCTTTTGTACTAGAGGCCCTCCAGCGTCAAATGGATCTCAGATTGATCCAAGACTACCATGAAAGGAATGATCATCAGGTTAACATGATTCAGATCTTTGACATCCTCTTAATGAATACTAGTCTAGTGGAATTACATGCCAAGCAGGTCAGACTTGGTTTTCTGGCCTCGCACGATTATCAAGACTGCAAATAATGCTACGAAAACGACCAGGTTGTGCGCTTGTACAAAGAACTCTTCAACATCTATTAGACCAGTGGTGGCTTCTTATCTACCAGGATGAAGACACGCAACAAGTTAACATGACTAATGGGAATCCTGATAGACACCAAAGCTGTGATATCTGCTTACTAGAAACAGATCTGGTAAAGATGCACTGCATACAAAGTGGATACGGTCGGGTACCACCTCACAATTACGAACGTTATGGAATATGTTGGGAAAATAACCAAGGATGTTATTTCGTGCGAGCAGCTCTCCAGCATTAGTTAGACCGAAAGGAAACTCAACCATGCTTGAATTCTCAATCAATCAACATGGTACAAGATTGCCTCCTTGTTCAAAACAAGAGCCAAGAACTACTGAACAAAAGTATTGTCACACTCTCCAATAAAAAAGAACCTGTCAATCATGGAATTACCAAGAATGTTTGCACCATAATTCCTATGCTCAATGAGTCAAAGATCCCTCTTGACATTAGAAAAATTCCCAACCTAGAGCCGATCAAGGTTGCCTACGACGGTCAAAAGGCCCAAAAAGCCCATGTGGTTATCTACTTGCCAGGACCAATACCATACAAGTCAGAAAAGGCTATCCCATACAAGTACGGTGCGATGACCATAGAAAATGGAAAAGAAATTCCATTACCATCCGGTGTGAACATTGCTGACATTAGTCGAGTTACCCGGAGCGGTCGAATCTTCAACAGAGGAGTTGGACAACCTGCCAAAGAAAAAGAACCTTAAGTCGAAGTTCCTAATCATCAAGTCGATCAATCCAGAAACGTGGAACCTATAAAGAACAACGATGAAATGCTAAAGCTCATCCAGAAAAGCGAGTACAACACTGTGGATCAATTGTTGCAAACTCTGTCTTGAATCTTTGTACTATCTCTCCTGCTTAGTTCAGAAGCTCACTGAGAAGCTCTACAGAAAGTCTTGGAACAGACCTTTGTAGAACAAGATGTGACAGTAGGTCAATTTGACAGCATTATCTCCAACATCACTTCCTGCAACAACTTGGGATTCCGTGATGAAGAACTTCCAGAGGAAGGCAAAAATCATAACATGGCACTCAATATCACAATCAATTGCCAGGACGACACTTTAGCTAGCGTACTAGTAGACACATGTACATCCTTGAACATCATGCCAAGGTCAACTTTGGTACGACTATCTTTTCAAGGTACTCCTAGGAGAGGCAGTGAGATCATCGTCAAAGCCTTTGACGGATCCAAAAAAATAGTTATCGGCGAAGTCGATCTTCCCATAACCATTGGTCCTCACACTTTCCAGGTCATGGACATCTGAGCAATATACAGCTGTTTATTAGGAAGACCTTGGATACACAAAGCCAGGGCAGTCACTTCGACACTTCACCAGAAGCTGAAGTTTGTCAAGAATGGAAAATTAGTCATGGTATGCGGAGAACAAGCTTTAATCGTGAGCACCTTATCATCATTATCCTGTGTAGAACCAGACGAGGTCGTTGGAACTCAATTTCAAGCACTCTCGGTGAGCAATGAGAATCACCAAGAAAGAGGAACATCAATTTCCTCGTACAAAGACGCACTCAAAGTAATGGGGAGTAATGACATAAAAGGATGGGGATAGATTATAATTCCTCCTGATAACAATACAAGAAAAGATCTTCATTTTTCTCCAACATGTACCCAGACTACAAAGAAGGATGAAAGTTTTCGTCCCATTCAGGATTTCTTCCACAATGGAGGCTTCCTCCACCCAGTATCTCAAAAAGTCCACACCATCGAGGAGAACAATTCTCTTGATACGGATGAGGAGTGGAAGTCTTATCTCAACAATGAAGGTTATATATCTCAGGGAGAAACATACATGTCATTCTGCTCTCCAAAGAAAAGTCCCAGATATATACTTAGATCAAATGTCAGAATGATCTACGGAGGAAGACACTCTGATGAAAGGAAACTTAGACTACGATTCTTATGATCCCCTGGATGATTTGCCTATCGAGAAGCCTTACATGGAAGACTCGGGGAAAAAGAGTCAGCCAGATAATGCCTATCTACTGAATGATCTTGAAAAAAATACGTTTGTTCCCCCAAAGTAACAGAATCCTTACTCAGAACATTTCAAAAATGTCCAACACCATGTTGATGAATTTTCAAAGATCGCAGGCCAAGAATTCATTAACTATGCATATCCTGAAGTCAACGTCATTGAGGAAGATGATTCATCTATTCCCACAGAAACATGGGATACCTTGGGGCAGCCAAGTGGCAAGTACGACTATTTAGTCAAGTACACTGCTCCCGAAAGCTTTCGCGTCAGATATGAGGACATCGAGCCAACTGGAGGGGGAGATCCTCTTGAGAGTGAAAATACTATGGAAGATGCGACAAAAGAGTCCTCTTATGATAACTCTGCATGGGAAGAAGACTCCAATGATCCTACTTCGCCAAAAATTAGTGTCATTTCTGAAGACAAACCAAGAAGGAAAGTACCCAACTTTATGATCCACAGAGGAATTCATCGCCATTGGGTTGCGGTCGATGTCCCGACTGTCGTTCATAAATTGAAGTAATTGCCGCATCTTTGTTTTGACCTTTCACCTTGCCCGGGTGAAATGGATGTTTTATAGGGCTTACTTTTCTGTAAATGTCCCTCTACGCTTCGTCCAAAGCGATAGAGTTTTGTTTTATAGGGTTGTGTTTCAAGAATTGGAAAATCATAAATAAATAATGTCATTCTGAATCCCTGCATTTATTGTTATTTTCACTTTTCATCTTTTTCAGAAAATGGTAATCCTAAAAAAAACCAAGATAAAAACAAGCATTTTCAGAAAATACACTGCACACACTTTTGCATTATCTCTGTCTTTTCTAAAAAGGAATCATCATGTCATGCAGATTACTTGTTTTAAACCCCATTGAAACATGGGATCCAATGCCTTCTCCTAACTTTGAATTCCCGATATTTAAAGCTAAAGAAGAAGAGGATGAAGAAATTCCAGATGAGATCTCTCGACTACTCAGACAAGACGAAAGGTCAATTCAACCTTAGAAAGAGCCGTTGGAAATAATTAGTTTGGGTTCAGAAGAAGAAAAGAAAGAAGTTAAGATTGGAGCACTACTCAGTCTAACTATCAGAGAAGGCATGATAAAACTTCTCAAAGAGTTTCCAGATGTGTTAGCTTGGTCCTACCATGACATGCCAGGGTTGGATACCAGCATCGTGCAACATCATTTACCACTGAAAACAGAATGTCCTCCGGTAAAACAAAGAATGAGGAGGACTCATCCAAATATGGCCATCAAGATTAAGGAGGAAGTGCAGAAGCAGATCGACGCAGGTTTCCTCGCCCCCTCAGAGTATCCTCAATGGCTAGCCAACATAGTGCCAGTTCCAAAGAAGGACGGGAAAGTCAGAATGTGTGTAGACTACGGGGATTTGAATAAAGCAAGTCCAAAAGATGATTTTCCCCTACCACACATTGATATGCTGGTAGACAGCACAACAAAATTCAAAGTCTTCTCCTTCATTGATGGATTCTCGGACTATAATCAAATTAGAATGGCACCAGAAGACATGGAGAAAACGTCCTTCATCACCCCATGGAGCACCTTTTGTTACAAAGTGATGTCGTTCAGTCTAAAGAATGCAGGGGAAACTTATCAAAGGGCAATGAATACTCTGTTTCACGACATGATGCACAAAGAAATCGAAGTATATTGAAATTCTGGTACATGTGCAGAATTCAGATATCCTAGAACATGCCATTCGACATCTGGTCTGACATGATCACAAAGGGAAAGGTATATCATGGTACTGAAAAGATAAAAGCAAGACACACAGAATTGTTAACCCAGTTCGGATCTAACTATCCTACATCTGGGGGCTACCAAGCCAGGGATGAAGTCCACTATTAGTAGTATCAATTCAAAGCTAAACTACCCGTTTACAGCTTATCACTTAATCACTACCCAATGACTCTTCTATCTAGATCCTCTCTAGACATGAGAAACCCTTCTCACTCCCAATCATTGCAATGATGTCTAGCAGTTGACATCTCAGCCACTGCATCAACGGCTCTTTACCTATATAACATTTCAACACGGAAGACACCCTTCCAAGACACAACTTAGAGTTACTTAAAAGCTTCCTCCAAGAACACAACATACTGCCTCTTACCTACAGGTTTTGAGGAATACGGGTAACCTTCCCACAAGTCGGGAGGTTTACCTAGACAGAACCCTAGTCTTCTACATGTTGAGCTCTCTTCTACCAGGGGTACAAACCCTTCTATTTATAACCTGTACCCAACTGGATTTGGGCCTTTAATCACAGCTTCAATAGCTGTTACAAAACTGCAAAATACACTCCAAGAAAATAGGTATTTAATATGATATTTCCTAATATGTCTCCATATTTAGAAAGTCTTGATTTTTGATTGAATCTTCTAAACCTTTAAAAATGCGCCACATAGACTGCATAATTTTCTCTTAAAATTCTGTACAATTCAAAACACAGCTGAATCTCATTAATCCAGCTCAGCAGGCGCGATGTCGAATGCTTCCTCATAAGACATCTTTTTTGACATGTTGTTCCAGTTGTTGAATAACTTCAACACAGCATGTTTTGGCATTTCAAAAGGACATCTAGTTGTACCTGTTCTTCTTAGCAAGTTTTATACACCCTATTACAATATTGCTGCTATTATTTGTTTTACCTAAATTAAGCCAATCCTAAAACAAGAGAACTAACAATCTCCCCCTTTGGCAAATTTTGGCTAAAACAAATAATTACAATTCAGGGGTTTATAGCAAAAATACAACAGCTGTAGAGTTCAGAATCTACAGCATACAGCAGCAGATCTTCAGTTTGAAAATAATGTCTCACCATCTTTGTTTGACATCTTCTTTGCAACATTCTGAAAAAATCCACTGCATGCATCATCTCCAACGAACAGCAATCTTTAGGATAAAAGGAAGGAAGGTCCTGAAGTTGTTGGTGCACACGAGGAAAAAGATAGCAGAAGCCAGCTTGTACTCCCCCTCAAACCAGGAACCTCTTCTTAACTTGAAGACCAATGGTGGCATGAGAAAACTCTCAATTTCTCTTTGAAGGGCATAAGAGGAAACTTAAGACCAAACCCTCCACCACTCCTGGTAACTCAGAACACAGGTCACAACTGTGTTCATAACTCAGATCACATGTCACAAAAGTATCCAAAAACAACATGAAACATAATAGGCATTGGATTTGACATGTTTGGACAACATATGCAAACACACACTCCTGTCTGAACCTCTGAGCAACACTCCCTTTCTCCCCCTTTTTGGCCAAAAATTGACAAAGGAGGCCATCACAAAACCAGACCCAGGCACAACAAACCCATACCCGAACAAAACCCATAGTTTTTATGAGAACAACCCTTACCTGATGGTAGAGGATAGGAGAAGCTTCTATAAATAGCAGAGCAGTTTCTTAGATATTAACGATCTTTAATTCTTGGTCAAGGAGAATGTTAATTGAGAATGGAAAACTTGTGGCTTAATTCAAGATGCATCATCCAAACTGACTTTGAACGCCTTTAAGAGCTCTTGGACCAGTCCTGCATATCCAGTCAGCACATACTAGGCTCCCTTCTTACGCGTGCACAGTCTAGAATATTCCTTTGTGTGGCACAGGGAAACATGTCTTGAGTGTTGTTCTGACATCTTACCAAAATAGTTTGTCTGCTTGATCACAAAGTTATCAACCCAAGACTCCTCAGAGATTTATACATTCCAAGCGTATTTTCCTGGATTCCTTCAAAAACAGCAGAGAAAAAGTAGAGTCACCCAGATACAACAATTCTCCTTTTCAGACTTCTCCTGCATAGGCACTAACTCCACACAGATATGATATGTCCCATCATGATGTTTGACATAGCACAAACTTGACCAGTACATAGGCTGCACTAGGCTGTGGACAACAACTTTAACATTCAATGCCTTTCATGATATTACATCAATAATGCCACATTCTGGTAAATTTTGAGCAAGACCTCACCATGGGGATTTTAGATACAAGGTCTGCCAAGTCCAATAAACAAAAGCCCACTTGATTTGAAATTTCTCACATATTCCAAACAAATGTCTTGCAACACAAGATAAGGACTGCCACCACCTTTTGCTTGTATTAGAAGAAACCTCCTGGAAACAACCTTATAACACCCTAATAGAGTCTTCAACATGAAAGTAGCCATGTTTTCCAGAGCTACTTGCCATCAAGATTAGAATCTGCCCATTCTAATCCACATTATGTCAGAACTGTCACTTCAGACTATAATGCTGCTTCTTCCAACTCCATAAGTATGGTACACGCCAATTAACAATGTTGTAACAAAATGTAGGACATCAGCACACCACTTGATCACAACCAGACCAGACCTAGGCTCATCCTACTAGGACAACCTCTACTAAGGCACCAAACACGAAGTTCTGGTATCCAATGTCCCAAGAAAAACAGGTTCCCAATAAGTTAAATTCCTACTCCAACGACAACTTTGACTGGTCAGGCGATACAACCAAGGTCTCGTTATTCATTATTAATATCACGCCTCCTTGCTGTTACCAGTACACCAAGGAAAGAAACATGAGTCAGTCTAACAAGAATGCAGGGAAGGGACACATGCAGGAGGACAAGAAGCCAGATCCACAGAGGTTGAAGGACACAACATTGTCCACAGCTGGAGCAACTTCAGGAGCAACAAGAACACGAAAGACATCAGAGACAAGAATGAAGACCATCAAGAAAAACCAAGTGCAACTCCAAGCTTCTGATGATGAATGGGATGAAGATTGGAAAACATTCCTTGATTCGGGGGGTTGGGATAACCTTTAGATCCTTTGCTTGGTGTTTTTACTAGTCATGTATGCTTAAAAAGATTGCAATAAAATTGTGTTTTAATTCTGTTTCATTTAAGCAAAAAAAAAAGATCACAACCACACTAATCCTCATGTATGCAAATTCCCAATTTGTTCTAAAACAAGTGCCAACACCAAAACAACCGAATTATCACACGTCCAGTTGCATAACATTGTAACACTCTCCCCCTGTCAAGAATAACATGTGCTTCTTCGTACTTTGAAGAATGGAAAACATAAGACGCATCTTCATTTCTTCAAGAGCTCACTCTTTGTTCAACTCACGAGTTAAACACACTCATCACTTGTACCAATACTCACATGATCCCAATCTGATCAATTTTTCTCTATCTAAGATCATCAGTACTCCTTTGCAAGAAGAAAACCTTAAATGAATGGAGAACATGAGACTCATCTTCATGTTTTCAAGAGCGCACTGTCTGTTCAACACACCTGCTGAACACATTCACCCACTGCTTGACCCTCACAACAGTACATAAATCAAGTAGAGACTCATGATCCCAGGAGACACACACCATAACAATCTAAACAGAATGTTTTGTCAACAGATGTTAAGACATCAGTCTTGACATCATGAACAAAATCCAACTGGACTAAGAAAAGCACCACATTCCAAAACAGAATCTCCAAACTTCCCCCTATAATAACACCACAGACTGTGATTAGATCATATCAATCCTAAGCACACACAGTTAATACTTATTTAGCATCACTAGATCATTCAGAACATGCTTCCAAATGACCTTTTGATCTTTGACCTTCATGTCCAAGAAGTCTGCCAGAGATAATACTTATTGAATCTCAGGTTTTCCACTCCTGCAGCAAGGACTAGAAATAAACTGACCTCAGGAGTAAATAACACATTGATCACACCTTGATCAACTCACACAACTAAGATAAGTTCCAGGGCCAGAAACTTCTTAGACATACCACCCAGATGCCTCCTCTTCCAGATCAGGAGTAGGCTCCAAACTCATGTGATCAAACCACATTAGTTTAGCACCCAGAGCATCTGCTATGCCATTCCTTCAGAATTCAGCACAATTCTGACGAGATGTTCTAACACAAGATAGCACATCATTCCAAGGAACACATCAAGAGATCAAAGACCGGGGATTAGCAAAAGTAAATTACTTCTCAGATCTCTTCCTTACAACATCACTTATCAATGCCTTTATGAGTGGACTTGAACAATAAACTTCAAGTATCATTGACAGAGTAAGTTGAAGCAGTTTTGCAAAAATCCCATCACCATAGGATATACATTCAGAGAAGAACAACCTTCTCAGCTACAACCTCAGGAGTTTTCAGATAGATTCGCAGCGGACCAAAATACAAACTCCTCAAAACCTTCAGGTGTCATATATTAGCCCTAGCACCATAATTCAGGTGACACCACAATACCTAACATAACCACTCCTGTCACGAACAGTCCATCCTCCACTTCTAGGGACCATTCTCACAACTAAGTGAACTACTCCAAGTTCAACCAACTTTTCAGTAGAAAGCTTCTACCTTGACCATGAACCAGAAAGTATCTTCCCTGGGATCTCATCCAGATACAGAACAGAATGACCTGCTCTGATACCAATTGAAATTCTGGTACATGTGAAGAATTCAGATGTCCTAGAACATGCCATTCGACATCTGGTCTGACATGATCACAAAGGGCAAGGTATATCATGGTACTGAAAAGATAAAAGCAAGACACACAAAATTGTTAACCCAGTTCGGATCTAACTATCCTACATCTGGGGGCTACCAAGCCAGGGATGAAGTCCACTATTAGTAGTATCAATTCAAAGCTAAACTACCCGTTTACAGCTTATCACTTAATCACTACCCAATGACTCTTCTATCTAGATCCTCTCTAGAAATGAGAAACCCTTCTCACTCCCAATCATCGCAATGATGTCTAGCAGTTGACATCTCAGCCACTGCATCAACGGCTCTTTACCTATATAACAGTTCAACACGGAAGACACCCTTCCAAGACACAACTTAGAGTTACTTAAAAGCTTCCTCCAAGAACACAACGTACTGCCTCTTACCTACAGGTTTTGAGGAATACGGGTAACCTTCCCACAAGTCGGGAGGTTTACCTAGACAGAACCCTAGTCTTCTACATGTTGAGCTCTCTTCTACCAGGGGTACAAACCCTTCTATTTATAACCTGTACCCAACTGGATTTGGGCCTTCAATCACAGCTTCAATAGCTGTTACAAAACTGCAAAATACACTCCAAGAAAATAGGTATTCAATATGATATTTCCTAATATGTCTCCATATTTAGAAAGTCTTGATTTCTGATTGAATCTTCTTGACCTTTAAAAATGCGCCACATAGACTGCATAATTTTCTCTTAAAATTCTGCACAATTCAAAACACAGTTGAATCTCATTAATCCAGCTCAGCAGGCGCGATGTCGAATGCTTCCTCATAAGGCATCTTTTTTGACATGTTGTTCCAGTTGTTGAATAACTTCAACACAACATGTTCTGGCATTTCAAAAGGACATCTAGTTGTACCTGTTCTTCTTAGCAAGTTTTATACACCCTATTACAATATTGCTGCTATTATTTGTTTTACCTAAATTAAGCCAATCCTAAAACAAGTGAACTAACATATATGTCGATGACATGATTGCCAAATCTAAAACAGAAGAAAAACACGTTGAACACCGGTCAAAGTTATTTAAGCATCTTAGAAAATACAAACTCCGCTTGAATCCCAACAAATGTACATTCGGCGTTCGTTCAGGAAAGCTCTTGGGACTTATCGTCAGCCAAAAAGGAATTGAGGTTGATCCTGACAAAGTTAAGGCCAATCAAGAAATTCCTTCACCAAAGACTGAAAAACAAGTAAGAGGATTTTTGGGTCATCTGAATTACATCTCAAGATTCATATCCCTCATGACCGCGGCATGCGCGCCAATCTTCAAACTACTCAGAAAGAATCAAAGTTGTATATGAACAGAAGACTGCCAAAAAGCTTTCGACAACATCAAAGAATATCTGGTGAATCCACCTATTTTGTCTCCTCCAGTGGAGGGAAGACCATTGATCATCTACTTAACAGTCTTGGAAGACTCCATGGGTTGTGTGCTTGGCCAACAAGACGAAACAAAAAGGAAAAAGTTTGCCATTTATTACTTAAGGAAGAAATTCACAGACTGTGAAACTCGATACACTATGCTTGAGAAAACTTTCTGCGCTCTGGCTTGGGCAGTCAAACGTCTTCGCCAGTACATGATTTGTCACACTACTTGGTTAATCTCCGAAATGGATCCGATCAAGTACGTCTTTGAAAATCTTGCCTTAACAGGAAGGATTGTCCGGTGGCAGATGTTGTTATCAGAATACGACATAGAGTACCACGCTCCAAAATCCGTCAAAGGAAGTATTCTAGCCGATCATTTGGCTCATCAACCGATTGACAATCAGGAACTAGTCAAATTTGACTTCCCGGGCGAAGATGTGATGTACCTGAAAATGAAAGATTGCGATGAACCGCTACCGAGCGAAGGACCGGAACCAGGTTCTCAATGGGGACTAATATTCGACGGAGCTGTCAACGCTTATGGAAATGGAATTGAGGCAATCATAGTGACGCCTCAAGGTACCCATATTCCTTTCACTTCCATATTGATATTCAAATGTACGAACAATGAGGCCGAATACGAAGCTTGTATCATGGGCCTCGAAGAAGCTATCGATTTAAGGATAAAGAACTTAGATGTGTATGTCGACTCAGCCCTGGTTATAAATCAGATCAAAGGAGAGTGAAACACATATCAATCAGGATTGATTCCATACAAAGACTACGTGAGAAGGTTGTTTACCTTCTTCAACAAAAATCGAGTTTCATCACATTCCTCGTGAAGAAAACCATATGGCTGACGCACTAGCTACTCTATCCTCCATGATCAGTGTGAGTCGATGGAACGACGTACCTGATCAGTGAATTTTGATCCACATTCCTCTATGTTTAGACTTAAGCATTTCTATGGTTTGGTTTGTTTATTTTTCTCTTTTATGATGTTTTTATAATTTAATTTATTTTCAGCCTTATTTGATTTTCGTTTGTTATTTTCAGCATTAGCAGCTTTCAATAAAAGATTCATAACTGGAGCTACAGAAATCGGATTGAGGAGTTCTACCATTTGTCGGAAAGCTAAGAAAAAGATCTACAACTTTTATGTTGGACGAAGAAGCTGATTAGGATTATAGATGCCTCGGAAAATTCGTTGAAGTTTCAATCATAAGAAACAATTAGTTTTGGACCATTTTTGGGCCGGTTCTTTTCTTGTTTTTGACCCAGTTGGGTTATGACCGATTTCCTTGTTTCATGTAAAATTAGGGAAGCGTGTTACTGTTCGGAGAACACATTCTATTCACAAAAAAAAAATAATCTTTTGGCTTTTGACGAATTTCATGGAGAACTAATCACTAAGATTCATCTACTGTAATCGGTTTCCACCGCAACCTTGCGGTTCTATAATTTTCAATCAAATGTTTTTCCCTTTCAATATTATGCTATATATCTTGTTTGCTTTATTCAATTATATAGAAAAATATTGATTAATTTTGATTGCATCTCATATTCCTAAACTTTATCGCGTTTGCTTAATCCGCGCAAGTTTCGTGTTTGCTTAATTCACGAAAGATTTAATCCGTTTGCTTAATTTGGGATTAGGAATATAAGTCTTATAGGGTCAATTGCGCTTGTCAATTGAAACTATTATCGAAAAGAGATTAGAATCCGCTTGGGTATGGAAATTATGTGGATCAATGATAAGTTGGAAAACCGAAACAGTAGATAAATCGTTTAGCTTATTTTTATAATCACTTTTTAGAATCACTTATTTTCTCATTACCTTTCTAAAACGAAAACAAACCCCCCAATTCGATTCCTTTTGGTTAAATTGAACAAGAATCCTTGCGATACGACTCGAGCCATTGTCGCTAAACTATAGTTTAAAAATCACTCGTTTTGATCCGTGCGCGACAGTAGATCAAATTGGCACTGTTGCTGGGGATTCTTGTTGATTTTAGCCAATTCTAGGATTTTAGTTTAGAGTTTCTTATTTTTTCTTTTTTGTTTTTGCTTGTTGATTTTCAGGGTTGCAGTGCAGTGATAAGCGATCCAGCCTAACAGGTGAGTTTGGAAGCTATTGTTTTGATTTGCTCCGAATTTTTCCCAGAAAATTATAAAAAAATCGCTGAACAATACTCATATAGAAAAAAATTCTAAAAGATTTCGACCCTGAAAATCACAAATTCCTTATTTTTCGATTTTATTTGATTTATTTTCTATTTTCATATTTTCAAAAAAATCCAAAATTTTTTGTACAGATTTATTCTGATTTGATTTGATTTTTAATCATATTTTCATAATTTCTAGATTTTATTTTTACCGCTTTTCTATTTTTGCACTTTTTTCTCAATAGGGACATTGTTGGTATTTCTGTATTTGTTGAATTGCTAAATTGGTTATGTATTTTCTCATTCTTTGTTAATTTTTTTTTTCCTATTAAATTTAATATGTCTAACCAAAGAACGCTTAGAGAACTTGCTGCCCCTGATGTGAACTATAATGCTTTATGTATTAAATATCCTGCTGTTACTGTACCTTTCGAATTGAAGTCTGGTTTAATACGCTTGTTGCCAAGGTTTTATGGTCTTGCAGGTGAGGACCCGCATAGGCATCTGAAGGAATTCCATGTTGTGTGCTCTACACCTTTGAGACCTGAAGGAATCACAGAGGATCATATCAAGCTCAAAACATTCCCGTTTTCACTACAAGGTGCTGCCAAAGATTGGTTTTACTATCTTGAGCCGAATTCCGTCACAACCTGGAATGATTTAAAGAAAGTCTTCCTAGAGAGATATTTTCCTGCCTCCAAAGCTGCATCAATCAGAAAAGATATATGTGGTATTAGATAGCTCGACAATGAATCATTGGCTGAATATTAGGGAAGATTCAAGCAGTTAGTGTTTAGTTGCCCCCAGCACCAGATTATCGAACAATTGCTTATCCAGTATTTCTATGAGGGATTGCTACCAATGGATAAAAACATTTTAGATGCTGCTAGTGGTGGAGCACTTTTTGATAAGACCTCAGCTGCTGCCAAGGCCTTGATTGAGAATATGTCACTCAACTCCCAACAGTTTACAACTAGAAATAATTATGTCCAAACAAAAGGTGTGAATGAGATTCAGGTTTCTTCTTACAACAATGCTCTAGAAACCAGACTTGATGGGCTTATTTCTTTAGTGAAACAACAATTGATGTTACCATTACCACCGCCACAAAACCCTCCACAAGTAACCACCGTTGTACCTTTCGGAACTTCACTAGAGGACCTTGTCAAGCAATTGGCTGTAAATGAACTTCAGTTTCAGTAACGAACAAATTCTAGTATTCAGACCTTGCAGACACAAATTGAACAACTTTCCACTTCAATGAATGCCATACAACAAGCTCAGGGATCAAACCAACTACTTGCTCAAACAGTGGTGAATCCTAAAGGTCCTAATGTGAGTGTAATATTCCTGCGATCTGAAAAAGTTACAGATTCTGCACCAGAAAAAAATGAGAAAGTTGTTGAGGTCACACCTAAACCTGAACCTGGGCCTTCTGTTGTTGTTGAGGAAAAAGAAAAAGAGTATGTACCTAAGATACCTTTCCCACATAGAGTACTGAAAAGTAAGAAGATTGATGAAGAAAAGCATTCTATTTTTCATATTGAGTTAATTTCTGAGTTGGTTGATGATACTTGTATTGATTTGTTTGCAGCTGATTTTCCATCATTGTCCGATTTTGATGATAGTTACTCATGTGATGACTGTACTGACACTAACATTTGCTCTGTTTGTCCTGAGATTAATGTTACCTTGCAGGGTGATGTTTTTCATGCAGATGAAGTTATAGATAAAGTTGTTTATGTAGCTAAAGCTCTTGACATCACGGCCGCCCCAACCTCACCATCCATTGAACAATCACCCTCCTTAGAGCTGAAACCACCTCCTAACAATTTATTTGAATTTGTGTAGGAAGAGAAATCAGTGCAGGAACATAAGAAGGGCATTGGATGGACCTTGGTTAGCGTTCTTGAGTTTAGGCAGCCCCAAAAGCGATTTAATTGGATGGAGCACACTTCCACTTTTCTAGGATCATTTTTTGATCCTGGAATACAAAGAGAAAGCAGGAGCTCTGATAATAACTTCAAATTTCACCGCATAAAAGAGAGCCCCACATTGATGGAAGAGGAAAGCGTAAAAGATATCTCTTTAGGAAAGGCTGCTTATGTGATCACTTATCCGACTTGACTCCTCGGGTGTGTTCTTTCCTTTCTCTCACTCTTACTTTATAATTGAGTTCCTTTCATTGAGGACAATGTCTGTTTTAAGTGTGGGGGAGGGAACCATTTGTTTTTGTTTTGTTTTCTTTGTTTTTGTTTGATTCTTTTTCTTTAAAAAAAAATTAAAATTGCATGCGTTTTCGTTGGTTATTTTGTTACAACTGTGAGTTTTCTCTATGTTCTTTGACGAAAGACTTGTGGTGTGATGTGATTGATTCTTTTTGTGCATTCTTAGTATGTATGTATGACTAAACTCTAAATTGTACATCACTAGTGGTAGATCACTAACCTTGTGAGATTTTGAGCCAAATAATGGATAACATCAAAAATCCATCTCTTTTTTTCTTGTGTGATTTCACTCATGTTTGTTAGTCTCTAGAACTTGAATTGACTCTTGTTGAAGCTTTTTATTTACTTGTGCACACTGAAATGATAAAGGCATGTTGTTTTGTTTTATTTTTAGCCAGTTAGCCAAAAAGCCAACCTTGATAATATTACCCCTTGTTTTCAAGCCCCTTTGAGCCTATTATCCTTTTTTTTTGTTTAAAACTCATTACAAGCCGAAAAGTGAAAAACAATGAATTAATCATATTCAAAGGGTTGAGAGAGTCTTGTATGGAGTTGTGTGGGGTTGGACATTATTTTTGAATTATTGTTGTAATGTTGTTATGATGTTAGCAGAAAAGAAAAAAATATATAGAAAAAGAAAAGAAAAAAAAATGAAAAAAATGAAAAATAGAGAAGGGTGTCAATACATATTCCTTCCGAAAATAAAAAGAGAAATAAAAAGAGAAAAAAGAAGAAAAAGCAATTGTTATAGAGTTGTTGTTGAAGTGAATAAATCTTTTGTAATTTAACTCCCGCAATTTCTTTCAAGTCTCTTTTGTCCCTTTGAATTTTAGCCTAGTACCCCCTTAGGATTTATCTCACCTTGACCCTGGCCAAGTTACAACCCGAATAAAAGTCCTTTTGATCTTTGTGTGCATGTAAGTCAATTGTGACTGTTAGAGTTCTTTCAAGCTTATGGTAGTACTAACTCTCATGTTGTGCTTTGAGTGTAAACATGTAACCTAAACACTTGAGAGTTGAGTGGAAACAGTTTATCTTGTGAGGATCTTGATGCTTGTGATGTACTTTTTGGTAATCTGTTTTTCATATATTCTTTGAATGTCACAAAAGAGTTAATCACTAATGTCATATTCTTGAAGCTTAGAATTAGAAGTTTGCTTGCACTTCGTATCCAGAGAACCTTTGAGATTGCATGCTCTGTTTGGTTTTTGCTTTGAAGTTTCTGTTTTAAATTCTTGATTTTGCTCGGAGTGCAAAAGTTCAAGTGTGGGGGAATTTGATCAGTGCATTTTGATGCACATTCCTCTATGTTTAGACTTAAGCATTTCTATGGTTTGGTTTGTTTATTTTTCTATTTTATGATGTTTTTATAATTTAATTTATTTTCAGCCTTATTTGATTTTCGTTTGTTATTTTCAGCATTAGCAGTTTTCAATAAAAAATTCATAACTGGAGCTACAGAAATCGGATTGAGGCGTTCTACCATTTGTCGGAAAGCTAAGAAAAAGATCTACAACTTATATGTTGGACAATGAAGCTGCTTAGGATTATAGATGCCTCGGAAAATTCGTTGAAGTTTCAATCATAAGAAACAATTAGTTTTGGACCATTTTTGGGCCGGTTCTTTTCTTGTTTTTGACCCAGTTGGGTTATGACCGATTTCCTTGTTTCATGTAAAATTAGGGAAGCGTGTTACTGTTCGGAGAACACATTCTATTCATGAAAAAAATAATCTTTTGGCTTTTGACGAATTTCATGGAGAACTAATCACTAAGATTCATCTACTGTAATCGGTTTCCACCGCAACCTTGAGGTTCTATAATTTTCAATAAAATGCTTTTCCCTTTCAATATTATGCTATATATCTTGTTTTCTTTATTCAATTATATAGAACAATATTGATTAATTTCGATTGCATCTCATATTCTTAAACTTTATCGCGTTTGCTTAATCTGCGCAAGTTTCGTGTTTGCTTAATTCATGAAAGATTTAATCTGTTTGCTTAATTCGGGATTAGGAATATAAGTCTTATAGGGTCAATTGCGCTTTTCAATTGATACTATTATCAAAAGGGGATTAGAATCCGCTTGGGTATGGAAATTATGTGGATCAATGATAAGTTGGGAAACCAAAACAATAGATAAATCGTTTAGCTTATTTTTATAATCATTTATTTTCTCATTACCTTTCTAAAACGAAAACAAACCCCCCAATTCGATTCCTTTTGGTTAAATTGAACAATAATCCTTGCGATACGACTCGATCCATTGTCGCTAAACTACAGTTTAAAAATCACTCGTTTTGATCTGTGCGCGACAGCGGATCAACGTACCCAAGAATGACATAATGCGCCTTGAAAGGCCAGCCCACATCTTCGCGATTGAAATATTCATAGATGACAAACCATGGTATCATGATATCAAGTGTTTCCTTCAAAGACATGAATACTTTCCTGGGGCATCAAGAAAGGATAAGAAGACTCTCAGAAGACTAGGTGGCAACTTTTTCCTGAACAATGATATACTCTACAAGAGAAACTTCGACATGGTTTTGCTCAGATGCGTAGACAGACAAGAAGCAAACATGTTAATAAAATAAATTCACGAAGGATCCTTTGGCACCCATGCCAATGGGCATACAATGGCAAGAAAAATTCTGAGAGCAGGATATTATTTGTTGATAATGGAATCCGATTGCTGCAAGTACATGAGGAAATGTCATAAGTGTCAGATATACGTTGACAAAATCCATGTACCGCCAATGCATCTCAAAGTTATGTCTTCTCCATGGCCTTTTTATATATGGGGAATTGACATGATTTGCATGATTGAACCCAGAGCCTCGAACGGACATCGGTTCATCCTAGTAGTCATTGACTACTTCACCAAGCGGGTTGAAGCAGTATCATACACCAATGTGACCAGACAAGTGGTGGTCCGATTTATCAAGAACAATCTCATATGTCGTTATGGTGTTCTAAACCAGATCATTACGGATAATGGATCTAACTTGAACAACAAGATGATGAATAAGTTGTGTGTTGAGTTCAAAATCGAACATCCTAACTCATCTTCCTACTGACTGAAAATGAATGGAGCGGTAGAAGAAGCTAACAAGAACATTAAGAAAATCATTCAGAAGATGGTTGTAACCTACAAAGACTGGCATGAAATGCTACCCTTTTCTCTTCACAGTTATCGCACATCTGTCCGCACCTCAACAAGGGCAACCCCTTTCTCTCTAGTATATGGCATGGAAGCAGTGCTCCCCATAGAAGTAGAGATCCCATCAATGAGAGTATTAATGGAAGCCAAGTTAACAGAAGTTGAATGGTGTCAAAGTAGGCACGATGAACTGAACCTTATCGAAGAAAAGAGAATGACGGCTTTATGCCATGGTCAGTTATATCAACAAAGAATGAAGAAGACATTTGATAAAAAGGTCCGACCTCGTGCCTTTAGGGAAGGAGACCTCGTGCTCAAGAAGATACAATCATTTCTCACTGATTCCAGGGGCAAATGGACTCCTAATTACGATGGCTCTTATGTTGTTAAGAAATCCTTCTCAGACGGTGCCTTGAGACTCGCAACCATGGATGGAGAGGAGTTTACCTATGCCACAAATGTTGATGTAGTCAAGAAATACTTCTCCTAAATGAAAAAAAAAGTCTCGGTGGACTGAAAACCCAAAAGGGCGGTCCAGGAAAAACTTAGAGACATAAACAATAGTCATCCCGATAGATTGAAAACCTGAAAAGGCAATCTAGGAAAAAGTTAGGGATTCATGACTGTTACAGCTCGCCTCTGAGGGGATTGGATTACCAAACTTGTAGAGCTCTCGGTTGCGTCTATTACAACAGATGCATTATGACTCTCAGTTGATGATTCCATATACTTAGGTTAGTGATTGATGAAAATGACTTAGGATCTAGATGCTTTTATAATGGCTTTTGTGGATACCAAGAGTCTTTAATTAATCCTTGTTTAAATTCTTGGAATAATAACGACCACTAATACTTTAAAGCATGCACTTTACAAACCTTAATGACTCTTATTACTTGATTATTCTTCCTCTTTGGAAACTGATCCTATAATGATTAGTCTTCCTTTAACTTTTTCGAAATTGAAGTAAAATAATGTTTTCCCTTGAGAGCTTTTAAATATACCCAATGTTTCAACGTATTATTCAAAATTAATTGATATTTCAAAATCAAGCCGAAAGAATTGGAAAGCAGAGAATTCAGATGTGGGAGTCCCCTTGATACTTTATGGGTGTTTGAGAGGCTAGACAAGTTGAAGATCATGTCATTTCTTGATTGATTGTCTATCTAAGTGCTCTGAGAGGGCTTAAAACCCTAATTCTTGATTGTGGTGAATGCTCGATCATCTTTGAGGAGAGTGATGAGGCATGAAAGTACATCCATATTGTGGTGATGATTTGCACAATGATGGAAAATCTTGGTGGTCAAAATTTGGAGTATGACAAGCTTGTAGGGCATCCTCATGAATATGAAGGTAACTAGCAATTTCCCTAAGTGAAGGGCGATACCGTATTGTCTTGAACGAACCCTTATTATTCTTAGAAGACCCCGAGATCTTACGAAATTCTTCAAGTGTAAGGGTAATCTGAAAGTCTTGAAATTGGAAGCACCTTAACTCAGTGTCATAGAATTGAGCTAGGGCAATCAAACCTTCTTGTTGAATGGGAATAGTGACAAGGTCCAATATGTTCCCATACTTACGAATTATAGGTTTCCTCTTTTCTTGTGGAAATTCCATGGCATAGACCTGTGAGGGATATTCTTCTAGCTAACTTGTTTTAATGATGTCAACAAACATATTATATTGTAATTTGAGCGGTATCACTTCACGTGTCGGGCATATAGCGTTTAACCATTATCGTTCATGTGTCTAGATGCATAGGATCTTGTCTTTCCCAAAAATAAATGCCCATTATCGTTTTAGTTGTGTCTAGTATGTGTCTCAGGTCTTGGTCTGGTGAAAATGCTTAGAAAAATTGAATTTCCTGAAAAATTGCACTTCATGCGCTGACCCTTCCAGTTCATGCGCTAACCTCCAATTTCATGTGCTAACCCCCAAAGCCTGCGGGAAAGCACACAACTCAATGGACATGAAAATACTTGCTCATGCGTCGACGCATGAAGTGTGGAAGTCAGCGCATGACTTCAAAAACTCTGCATTTTTTCACTTAATTTCTTTTCTGTTATTTTTTTTGTTGGTCAGTTTTTTCATATAAATTGTTTTTGTCATCTTTTTATTCATAACAAGAAACGTGAAAGATATATGTCATTTCTCTCTTCATCTTCATCTTCTTCATTGAGTAAACAAACAATCACACATAATCATCTTTGTTTGTGTCGCCCATTGATCGAAGTGATAACGTTCAGAATTTAGGAAGTGTGATCTTCATCTTCTGGGTTGAGAGTTTGGAAGGTGTTTCTTGAATCAAACTAGTTGGTTTGTCCTCCAAAAATTGGATAGATTTTGGGGGTTTTTGCACAAACTGTTTTTTCTACAGGGATTCGGCTGGGAGAAGGTAACCGGAATTTGGCGCAACTGTTCGGTTTAGTAGCTGTAATCAGAGGATCGTAGAAGGAAGGTTTGGGTTCGAATTCTTGGAAGATTACAATTGTCCGAGTGAAGGTAACTGAAGAGAAGTGGATTCTTTTGGTTTAGTAGCGTGGGACGGTAATTGAATCAACCATATTCGAAGCACTTGATTAATCTTGAATCAAGGGAAGAGAAAATTCTGCATCAACGATCGAAGACGTTCGAGGGTTTGGATGTTCATAGTTTTCTCTTGTAACAAACAATTTGCAACAACTATATATATACATATCTCAATTCCATTTGTGGAGTTGGGGGCAGACGTACCCAAAGCGAGGACGATTGGGTAACTTCCTAATCAAATCGTGTTTGTTCTCTCTCTCTATCCTTAACTCTTTTACAATTTAGTTCGTTCGAATTTGTAAAGTTGCAAGTTATTGAAATTTCTGTAGTAGAGTAATTGTACGCTGATAAATTGTTTTGTTAAAATGATACAATTCCTTGAATTATGTTTTGGAGCCGCTGTACATTACCCTCCATTGAAATTCTGCACATAGTGTGTTTACGCACACTAGTTGTTTGATAATTTGTTTCAAAGCAAAATTCGAACACATTGCTTTAAATTGCCTATCACTTTAACTCATTGGATTGGAATATACATCAACCAAGTGATATTTTGTTGATTGCGTTTCTTAAGTGTAGTATTCAAAACTGAATTTTTCTCTTCCATACTCATCCGTGATATATTCGTTCATATCCGATCCTTTTGGTAGAAGGTTCGTTGTAGATGTTCTATCCAGTGGTAGCTTCCATTTAAACAATTTTTAAAAACAAATTTTGTAAACCATTTGCGTGTAAAACTCAAGGGATCTATTCAACCCCCCTTCTAGATCCATAGCCATCGTCTAACAAGTGGTATCAGAGCCTGGTTAATTCTGGTGCTTCGGTAAAACTTCTTGGATCATGGCGAACGAACCTAAGGGGGCTTATAATAGAGCTCCAGTTTTTACAGGTGAAAACTACAGCTACTGGAAGGATTGTATGCGCGTCCATATTAATTCCATAGATCGGAAGGTTTGGAACATTATTTTAAACGGTCCCATAGAAATTACTATGACTAACGCGGAAGGCGTTATCGTTCCTAAACCCGAAGCTCAATGGATTGAGGAGGACGAGAAAAAGTACAGCTATGATTGGATGGCTCGTAATATGATCATCTCCTCCTTGGGAGTTGATGAGTATTATCGAGTCTCCCATTGTGAAACGGCCAAAGCCATGTGGGATGCTTTACAAGTAGCCCACGAAGGCACTAATGATGTTAAGATGGCTCGTATTAATACACTAACGCAAGAGTTTGATTTGTTTTACATGAAGCAAGGGGAAACCATTGCGGATATGCAAAAACGATTTACTCACATTATCAACAAACTGCATGTTCTTTGTAAACCAAATCTAAATGAGGTTTCTACTAACAAAATTCTGAGGTGTCTTAACAGGGAATGGCAACCGAAGGTCACCGCTATCAAGGAGGCCGATGATCTTGCTACACTAGACCTCACGACACTTTTTGGTAAACTCGATGAGCATGAGTAAGTGCTCATTGGCTTGGATAAACATGAAAAGAGTATCAAGAAAGAGAAGGGAAAAGATACGGAGAAGAAGTCGATAGCTCTTAAGGCTTCTTGTTCAAAGTCCACACATCAAGAGCTAAGTGATGATGAAACCAATAATGACAAAGATAAAGAATTCGGTGATGATATGGGCTTATTTGTGAAGAGATACAATAGATATGTTCGTAAGAACGATATTCAACACTCGGATAGAAATCTAGTCAAGTTTAGGAAGCAATCTAGAAGCGAAGGAAATAAAAATGGCAAGGTAAGAGGTACGTGCTACAACTGTGGAAAATCCGGTCACTACAAACTGGATTGTCCATCCCTAAAGAAAGGCAAAGATAAGGATAATGACAAGAGTCGCTCAAACAAAAAGTCCAACAAGTCTCGACGAGCATACATCGCTTGGAAAAGCGATAGTGAGTCGGAGAAAGATGATTCCTCGAGTGACGAAAGTGAATCCGTCAACTTTTGTCTTATGGCACGCCATAACAAAGCAAAAGAGGTAAAACACTCTAAATATGAAAATTGTCAAAATATGTCTCATGCTGAATTAAAAAGGGCTTTTGATACATTGCACCACGAAGCTAAGGAAGCATTTCAACGCTTAGCTTCGAATAAAAAGATCTTTTCCTATTTGGAGAAAAAGGTTTCCGATTCCAAAAAGGAATTGGAAGCTCTTAAGAACTCCATGGTGGATGTATCAAAAACTAAGATTGATGAGAATAAATATCCATGGTTTAAGTTTGGGGATTGTGATACTTGTCATATTTGGCAAAGAGAGGTGAGAACCCTCAAGGCCAAATTGGACAAGGCTCTTAAGCCAAAAGTTACGTTTGCTATTGATCGATCACATTTTCGTGAGAGCATGAATAATCCATATCAAAAGTATACCTATGTGATTCGAGATAGTGATAGCAAAGGTAAATTCCAAATGAATCGTGATTGCTTATATTGTTGTAAGCCCGGTCATACTATTGCTAAGTGCCGCTTTCGAAGATTTCTTGTTCCAAACAGCATTTATCAATGGTTGCCCAAGGGCAGTCTTGGTTTCATTTACCATAAAGGACCCAATGAGAATTGGGTACCTACTCTCCCTTAATTATTTTTTGTAGGTACAAAGTCTTGAGACCACCGAAGGAAGATGGGTTCTGGATAGTGGCTGCTCAAGACATATGACCGGAGACATATCTCTTTTCATCGACTTTGTGGCAAAGAAAAAGGGGTTTGTCACCTACGGAGATAACAATAAGGGACAGATTCTCGGTAAAGGTAGTGTAGGTAACCCCTCATCTACTACTATCTCTGATGTGCTACTTGTGGAAGGCCTTAGACACAACCTTTTAAGCATTAGTCAACTATGTGACAAAAATTATAAAGTATATTTTTCAAGGATTGTTGCATAGTTGAAGATAGCGACAAAAAGAACGTGTTTAAGGGCTTGAGGGTGAACAATGTCTACATGCTAGACTTGAATGAGGTATCGTTGAATGGAGACAAGTGTCTAGTCGCTATGAATGAAGATTCATGGTTGTGGCATAGACGATTGGCTCACATCAATTTTGATTTGCTTAACAAAATTGTCTCTAAAGACCTAGTCATCGGTTTGCCTAAAATTAAATTCACAAAGGATCACCTTTGTGATGCGTGTCAAATGAGGAAGCAAACAAGGATCTCATTCAAATCTAAAAACATCGTTTTAACTATGAGACCCCTTGAGCTCCTCCATATGGACCTCTTTGGACCATCTAGGGTTAAAAGTCTAGGTGGTAACTATTATGGGTTTGTTATAGTCGATGATTTTTCTAGGTTTTGCTGGACAATTTTCTTAGCAAATAAGAGTGATACCTTTTCGGCTTTTGAAAGATTTACTAAGTTATCTCAGAACAAGTTAAACACAAACATTGGGTCAATTAGAAGTGACCATGGGGGTGAGTTTGAAAATCATTTATTTGAAGCATTTTGTGATTCCAACGGAATTGATCATAATTTTTCTGCACCACGTACCCCTCAACAAAATGGGGTAGTGGAACGTAAAAATAGAGTTTTGGAAGAACTTGGAAGGACTATGATCAATGATGGTGGATTACCAAAATACTTTTGGGTCGATGCCATAAGTACGGCTTGTTATGTTTTGAATAGGGTGCTCATCCGGCCTATTCTAAACAAGACACCGTATGAGCTTTTAAAAGGGCGTAAGCCAAACATCTCTCACCTTCATGTATTTGGTTGCAAATGCTTTGTGTTAAATAATGGGAAAGAGACTCTTGGTAAATTTGATGCCAAGGCCGGCGAGGGTATTTTTCTTGGATACTCTCAGTCAAGTAAAGCATATAGAATTTATAATAAGAGGTTACGCATAGTTGAAGAGTCAGTTCATGTTACTTTTGACGAGTCTTATCCGAGAAATGTCGGATAAGGTAGTTCTTTTCATGGTGCAGGTGTACCTACTGAAGACATACTCAAGGACACTGATAAGGGAATTGATCAACCTGAAGCAGTGCGTATTGAGGAGGAAAAGGATCACCAACCAGTGAAAAGTGAGGATGATCATCATGCTGATAAAGATGAACCTCCTCCAGCTTGGAAGTCTTCAAAAGACCATCCAATTGACAACATTCTTGGTGATATCTCTAAGGGAGTAACTACTCGCTCTAAACTTAGTAACGTTTGTTATTACTCTGCTTTTGTTTCCCAAGTTGAACCTAAAAACACTAAGGATGCGTTACTCGATGAGCATTGGTTTCTATCAATGCAAGATGAACTAAATCAATTCTAGAGAAATGAGGTTTGGGACCTTGTCCCCCCTCCGCGAGATCATCGAGTAATCGGAACCCGATGGGTGTTTAGGAATAAACTTGATGAAAATGGAGTAATAACGCGTAACAAAGCTAGGCTTGTAGTGCAAGGCTATAACCAAGAGGAAGGAATCGACTATGAGGAAACTTATGCGTCGGTTGCCCGACTCGAGGCCATATGCCTTCTACTTGCCTATGCTTGCACAAAGAACTTTAAATTATTCCAAATGGATGTTAAAAGTGCATTCCTTAACGGATACATAAATGAAGAGGTTTATGTAGCCCAACCTCCGAGTTTTGAATCCCACGAATATCCAGATCATGTCTATAAACTTAAACGAGCTTTGTACAGACGTAAACAGGCCCCTAGGGCTTGGTATGAACGTCTAAGCAAATTTCTACTAGATCAAGGGTATTCAAGAGGAAAGGTTGACACAACCCTCTTTATTAAACGTCAAGAAAAACACTTAATTTTGGTACAAATTTATGTTGACGATATCATATTTGGGTCTACTAACATGACCTTGGTCAAGGAGTTTTCTAGTTTGATGCAGGGGGAGTTTGAAATGAGCATGATGGGGGAGCTCAACTATTTCCTCGGATTGCAAATCAAACAACTTGAAGAGGGCACATTCGTGAGTCAAACGAAATATTGTCTTGAGTTACTAAAACGTTTTGATATGCTGAACTGCAAAGCAATAGATACTCCTATGCCTACAAGTGCTAATCTTGATCGTGACAAAAAGGGTAAGGATGTTGAGGTAAAGAAGTACCGAGGTATGATAGGGTCTCTTCTTTATCTTACCGCATCACATCCCGATATAATGTTTAGTGTATGCATGTGTGAGAGGTATCAGGCACATCCCAAGGAATCCCACCTAAAGGCAGTTAAGCGCATACTTCGATACCTCTCTGGTACTCCAAAGTATGGGCTGTGGTATTCCAAAGGTAGTGTTTGTTCCTTAGTAGGCTACTCTGATTCCAACTTTGCCAGGTGCAAGTTGGATAGGAAAAGTACTAGTAGCACGTGTCACTTTTTCGCAAATTCCTTGGTGAGTTGGCATAGCAAGAAACAAGTTTCCGTTGCTTTGTCAACAGCCGAGGCGGAATACGTTGCCGCCGGTAGTTGTTGTGCTCAAGTCTTATGGCTTAAACAACAATTACTTGATTTCAACTTAAAACTTGAACGTATTCCAATTTTGTGCGATAACACTAGTGCGATTAATCTAACTAAGAACCATGTACTACATTCACGTACCAAGCATATCGAAATACGCCATCATTTTCTTAGGGATCATGTAGATAAAGGTGATGCTATTTTTTAGCATTCTCGATATCTCGGATCGTGCTTAATAATCCTTTAGAGTAGTGATCTTCACATCTATACATGCTTGTTTATTCTTTTAACTAACAATGCAAAGAGATATTTAGCCATATGTGAGGGATCTTATCGTCATGATGATCAAGGTAATATCATTCCGATTGATAGATGTTTATAAATATTTTGTGCCATATTAATTACTCTAATCTTGATGTTTATTGCATTTTGAGCACCTATCGTTCATGTGGATGTTTTGTTCTGGATGTTTTGTTCTTCACATTTTGAGCACCTATCGTTCACTTCTGTATGTCCATGCATCGACGCATAGATTCATGCGCTGACCTAGTAAATTTTCGGGATAGCGCATAAACACATGTTCAGTTTTTTTTAAGAAATTTCAAGAATCATGCGCCGATGCACAGATTCATAAGTCGATGCATAACTGAACCGTTCAGACTCCTTATTTACTGAGACGCGTGCGCCGACCTAGTGTTGCTTCTTTTCCCTACATTTTCTCATTGCACGTTGATTTATGGTTATTGCATGTCATCTCATTAGACTTTTTGGTCAACCTCTCCCTATTCTCCTCCATTAAACCTCATCAATAACCATCATTCTCCACTAAATCCTCATCAAAAACCCTAAAAAATTAAAAACCCACTAAGAGAAAATTATATACATTACTACTGCAAGGTTTTTCTAAAGGTTGCACATATCTCCTCCTCACTCTCCGCGAAATTCTGGTGTCATCATCTTCTTCCAACTCTTCTTCAACCATGGCTTCAAGAAGAAATCCTAGTAGAAGGGGAACAAGAGGCTCATCTTCACAACCATCACCAACCAGAACATCATCTTCACAACGGGTAACCTTTAAGTCTTTAATTTCTGAAAGGCTAACTATTCCTTTTGAGGAACTATTTTGTAACCGGGTTGTTATAAGATAACATGGGTTTTATCCTCTGATGGGTCCAAATTTTCACATTCCTGAGATTTCTGAACTTATAAACTTTCAAAATCTGAATGAATTTGTAGAATGTGATGATAAGTATAGTGAAGATTTGACTCGGTTGTTCTATTGTGGGATCAAGGGTAAATTTCATGGGGCTGAATTTAAATTCTCTATGAATAATACAGAATTTGAAGTGACCAATGATGTATGGTCTACACTTTTTGTATTAGATACCGATGACACTCTCCCAAAGGTTACTGATAAAACCTTTGTTCAGGACTATGAATTCAAAACTGCTCTGAATTCGATGTTGCGGGAACCGTATTCAGATGATTTTGTGGCAAGTGGTTTATTTCCTAAAAGTGTGACTACCGGTCATTTAAAATTTGAAGACCGTATTCTTCAGTGGATTGTTGCTCGCATCTTGAGGCCTAAAAAAGGAGGGTACTCAAGAGTTGAACAGGCAGAGGTTCATCTCATCTATATCCTCAAGAATAAGATCAAAATTAACTGGCCTTATTATTTTGCTTATAGGATGTTCACTACTCGCAGCTCCAGCAAATTTCTGGCACTTGGTTATGCATCTGCTGTTGCAAACATTTTGAATCACTTTGATATTCCTGTTCCGCAGATTTGTCACATTCATATTACTGCTGAACAACAATTTCTTGCCAAAACCCTTTCGATGATGGGTTACTTTTGGCATTCACGTGAGAACAAGTTCATTTATCGACCAAGATCCACCCATCCTGAACATGACGAACCGGTTCGCCTTGAAGGAAGTGATGATGAGGGCATTCCAGAAAATGCAAATTAAGCTGTTAATGATGAAGATGTGGTCATGCAAGAAGATGTGGTTATGCAAGAAAATGTGGTTATGCAAGAAGAGGACAATGAGGCATGGATGGGCTATCAACCTGACAAAACTTCTGAAAATCAGGGCTGGGGTCAGTGGCAACAAAATTGCTGGATTGTGGCTAGAAACGCCTATGTGCCTCCAACCTATGGTCAGGATTATGAATGGTATCAACCTGACAATTCTTCTCCTACAACTCCACCGTCTCAGCATGATCAGCAGGGTTCTGAAGAAATTCTGGCTAGGTTGAACAAATTGACTCTTCAGCATCAAGAATTTCAAGCTCTGCAAGATACTCACTACTCTGCTCAGGAAGAACGGTTCACCAATCTGTCTGATCAAGTCTCATCTCAAATTACCAACTTTAACAATTTTGCTAACGCCGCTATGAATCGTTTCAATCAGATGGATGCCAACTTGACTCAACAAAACTTGAACCTTGCAAATAGTCTTGGCAACCTAAATAGTTCATTGATTGACCTCAACCTACACCTAGAGGATCTCCCACCTTCAAGCCAACACTATAGGGGAAGAGGTCATCCGTTTAGGGGGAGAAGACCATAGAACTTAGGGCATTATATTTCATTTGTGCTTGCATTTATGTTTGTGGTTTGTTTTTTTTTTATTGCTTAACTTTGACTTGTGCTTCCATTGGTTTAAACTCTTCCGGAGTGAATGTTTTGCTTTTATGTTTTTGTTCCGTATTTAATCATTCCTAATTTTACATTAGCAGTATCATATGTGGATACATGTTAATGTTTGGTTGTTGCAAATATATGATGATCCACTACATATTATTTTGACCACCTTCTTTTCTTCTTTTTGATGTTGTCAAAGGGGGAGAAGAATAACAAGCAGAAATTTTATTAAACAGATGTCAAAGACAAGGGGAGCTTTGTTCATTCTCAAATTACATATCTCGTGACAGCTAAGAAAGTGTTGCCATCATCAAAAAGGGGGAGTATGTGAGGGATATTCTTCTAGATAACTTGTTTTAATGATGTCAATAAACATATTAGATTGTAATTTGAGCGGTATCACTTCACGTGTCGGGCATATAGCGTCTAACCATTATCGTTCATGTGTCTAGATGCATAGGATCTTGTCTTTCCCAAAAATAAATGCCCACTATCGTTTTAGTTGTGTCTAGTATGTGTCTCTGGTCTTGGTCTGCTAAAAATGCTCAGAAAAATTGAATTTCCTGAAAAATTGCACTTCATGCGCTGACCCTTCCAGTTCATGCGTTAACCTCCAATTTCATGCGCTAACCCCCAAAACCTGCGGGAAAGCGTATAACTCAATGGACATGAAAATACTTGCTCATGCGTCGAAGCATGAAGTGTGGAAGTTAGCGCATGACTTCAAAACCTCTGCATTTTTTCACTTAATTTCTTTTCTGTTATTTTTTTTTTGTTGGTCATTTTTTTCATATAAATTGTTTTTGTCATCTTTTTATTCATAACAAGAAACATGAAAGATATATGTCATTTCTCTCTTCATCTTCTTCATTGAGTAAACAAACAATCACACATAATCATCTTTGTTTGTGTCGTCCATTGATCGAAGTGATAACATTCAGAATTTAGGAAGTGTGATCTTCATCTTCTGGGTTGAGAGTTTGGAAGGTGTTTCTTGAATCTAACCAGTTGGTCTGTCCTCCAAAAATTGGGTAGATTTTGGGGGTTTTTCCATAAACTGTTCTTTCTACAGGGATTCGGCTGAGCGAAAGTAACCGGAATTTGGCGCAACTGTTCAGTTTAGTAGCTGTAATCAGAGGATCGTAGAAGGAAGGTTTGGGTTCAAATTCTTGGAAGATTGCAATTGACCGAGTGAAAGTGTAACGCCTCAGTTTTAGTATTTTCATTTAATCGAGTCGTTTTGATTATTTTATTATTATATTATTTTATTTTCTACTTTTATTTGGAAATATGTTATTTTTCAATGTTGCGATATTTTATCGGGTTTTGGGAACGTTTGCGAGATATTTGAGTGTGGGGGTATTCTGGTCATTTCATGATATTTTTCTTAAGTTAGAAAGAATAGAAAATAGAAAGAGAGAAAAATAGAGAGAAAGAAAAAGAGAAGAAGGAAAAGGGGAAGAAAAGAGAATAAGAGAAGAAATAGTGAGAAAATCTTGGAAAATCAAGAAATCAACTTCTAGAATCGATTTAATCGGGTAAGAGTGCGAAACTCGATAATTATATGCTTGTGTATGATTATGTATGTATGTTTTTTATTGTTATTGGATTGAAATGGAGAAAATATAGTAAAACCCATATTATGTAGAATTGATTAGAAATCGATTAAATTGTATCGGAAATTATGTTTTCAGGTCCATTATTGTTGATACATGTTAGATACATGTTGTTAGGCATTGTATTGGTAATTTTTCTGGTGTATAGGTGAAAATGGGTTGAGTTTGGTTGGAAAAACGCAGAACCAAGTTCTGCAGAATTTTCTGGAAATTTCACTGACCATACGCGTATCACTCAAGGCAATATGCATATTGGTCAAGGCAATACGCGTATGGCATTGAAGAAAACTGGGCAATACGCGTATTGAGCTTCATTTTGCTCGGCCAACTGTTCATTTGCGTATGGTACGTGTAACACTTCATGGCAATACGCATTTGGTGTTGGCACTACGCGTATTGTACTTTTAAACGTGAATTTTGGGGAAAATGATCTCTGCCCATACGCGTATGACATTGGACAATACGCGTATGGAATGGTAAGGAATAAGGGCAATACGCGTATGGCTCAGGGCGATACGCGTATAGTCAGGAAAATTGTAAAATGGGACTTTTCAAAATATCATTTTCATTTTTCTTTCGTAACTTGGGTTCCGTTTATCCGATTTTTACATTCTTGGTATCGTTGGAAAGCTATTGAGTTGTACTTTCTTATTATGATGATTTGGACATTGTTAGCCGATTTAATTATGTTGGAAATTTGGAATAGTGTCGATTTGTCGACTTTTGTCGTTGTAATTGTGCGTAATTAATGTGTATCATGCAAGGTGCGGTTGTATGATGTAAATGTATGTGTTTAGGTGGTGTGGTGATGATTTGTGGTCGTATGGCAATTAAATGCATTGTTTTGGGCTTAAGTGCAAAGTGTGATTTTGTTGATGGAGATGAATGCATTTATATGTGTATTTGAATATCATGAGTCATTGTATGCTAAGCATCATGATATGCATTCTTGAGACGTCCTGAGTGACGGATTGATTCCAGAGGGAATCTGCTATAACATCGTGTGCCTTATGCCAAGAGGTGTGAGCAATGATTATAGACAATCGTGTGCCTTATACAAAGAGGTATGAGCGATCGGGTCGTGTGCCTTATACAAAGAGGTGTGAGCGATCCATAAACATCGTGTGCCTTATACAAAGAGGTGTGAGCGATGGGGAACATCGTATGCCCGACGGGGAGTTACATTAAGTAACGAGCGATGGTTCTAATAGTTCCTGAGTGAACTGGTGTTGAGAATTGATGGAAGTCGGTACCGCATGTGCATATGCATAGAGTCGTGGTGTCGGTCTCTTGCATTTGCATGAATCATTAATGTTTTGTTTATGTGTGGAATTGTGGATGGAATTGATAAATTGATATATGGATATGTGTTGGTGATGGAAATGTGAATTATACCTTGTGTTGTATTGTGTTTGAATTAGGGTGTGAGTTGTGGTGAGAACCGTATATATGTGTATTTTGTGTTATATATAATTGTATGCAATTATATGATGATTGTTTTTCTCACCCTTCTACTATTTTATAATGTTCTACGAGGCATTGCAGATTAGAGTTGTTGGAGGTCTTTTTTTGAAGCTTAGGACTTCATTCTTTTGTCGGTCGGCTCTGATATGTGACATCGGGTAGTTAGGGAGGCCGTTTGTGATTATTGTGTATTATGTATATATATCTTTTGGCTTGTGCATGTATAACTTGATGTATGACAAACTTTTCAAGTGATATATATATATATATATATATATATATATATATATATATATATATATATATATATATATATATATATATGATATTTAGTTTTAGATTTTCCGCTTTTATTCTAAAATCTGAAATGTGGGTGTAAGGAACTGAGTTCCGCTGTTGATTGCTACCCCACTGTTGCATATCTTTATGAGCATGTGTTGTATGTTTGTTTTAAATTGATGTGACCCCTCGGTCTATGTCGTGTTTTTAATTATACTCTAATGAAATTTTGAATTTTAATTATCTATTTGATTATTTGGGGGTATAGATTGGGGGTGTTACATTAAGTGGTATCAGAGCCAGTCTGTGTCAGTTTGTGTCAGTCCTTGTCGCTCTTGGTGTTTGGATGAGCTATTTGTTTAACCATAGTTACTGTTATTGGAAATGAACAGAATATGGCTGTAAGGAATGATGCTGCTTTAGCTGCTGCTATGCAAGCTATGGCTCGGGCTGTGCAGGGTGCACCTAATGCTGGAGAGAATGATGAGTTTAGGAAGAATAGACCGCCTGTCTTCAAAGGGAGACATAATCCTGATGGAGCACAGATTTGGCTGAAAGAGATTGAGAGGATTTTCAGAGTGATGGATTGTGCTGAGGACAGTAAGGTGAGACTGGGAACTCACATGTTACAGGAAGAAACAGATGACTGGTGGGTTAGTACGCGTCCTGTGTTGGAAGCTGGTGATGAAGAGGTAACTTGGGAATTGTTTAGCCAGGAGTTTTTGAGGAAGTATTTTCCCGAGGACGTAAGAGGAAAGAAGGAAATTGAGTTCTTGGAATTGAAACAAGGTAATATGTTTGTCATTGATTATACTGCTAAGTTTGTGGAACATGTGCAGTTTTATCCTCATTATGCTGAAGCGACCGCAGAGTTCTCTAAGTGTGTGAAGTATGAAAGTGGATTGCGTCCTGAGATAAAGCAGGCCATTGGTTATCAAAGGATAAGAAGGTTTGCTGATTTGGTGGAATGTTGTAGGATTTATGAAGAGGATAGTAAGGCTCGTTCTACTTATTACAAGAGTGTGAGTGACAGAAAAGGGAAGCAACAGTTTCGTGGTGGTCCGTATGTGACACCAGCTGATAAAGGTAAACAAAGGGGTACTTTGATAGAAGATCAGGTGGAGGAGGTATGTCTGGTCCTCCGAAATGTTACAAATGTGGTGAAGTGGGGCATCGTCAGTTCGAGTGTAAGAAAGATTTTAGGAAGTGTTCTAACTGTGGAGGTATAGGAAACATCACAGCGGATTGTAAGAGGAACGTGGTGAAGTGCTTTAATTGTGGTGAGCTTGGACATGTTAGTACAAAGTGTCAGAAACCGAAGCAAGCTCTAGCTAGTGGGAAGGTATTTTCTTTGGCAGGAACTCAGACTTCAAGTGCAGACCGTCTGATCAGAGGTACTTGCTTTATTAATAGTACGCCTTTAGTTGCTATTATTGATATGGGAGCGACTCATTCGTTTATTTCGTCTGAGTGCGCGAAGCATTTGAATCTTGTGTTGTCTTTGATGAATGGTGAGATGGTTATTGATACTTCAGTAATGGGGTCAGTAACTACTTCTTTGGTTTGTTTGAGTTGTCCTTTGACCATTTATGGTAAAGACTTTGAGATGGATTTGGTGTGTTTGCCGTTGGAGGGTTTAGATGTGGTTTTGGGAATGAATTGGTTGTAATTCAATCGAGTTCATATGGATTGTTATCATAAGTTGGTAAGGTTTCCTTCTTTTAAGGAAGACGAAGACTCGAGTTTCTTATCTACCAAAGAGTTGAAGAAACTTTTGGCGGACGAAGCTCAGTTGTTCGGGTTGTTTGCATCTTTGACTGTGGATAGTCAAGTGTCACTTGATGTGTTTCCTGTTGTGTGTGAATTTCCGGAAGTTTTTCCTGAGGATATTTCGGACTTGCCGCCAGAGAGAGAGGTGGAGTTTTCTATAGACCTAGTTCCTGGTACTAGACATGTTTCTATGGCACCTTATCGTATGTCGGCATCTGAGTTGGTTGAGTTAAAAAAGTAGTTGAATGAGTTGTTGGAAAAGAGGTTTGTGAGGCCAAGTGTTTCTCCTTGGGGTGCTCCAGTTTTATTGGTGAAAAAGAAAGATAGAAGTATGTGATTGTCTATTGATTATTGCCAGTTAAATAAGGTGACGATTAAGAATAAGTATCCTCTTCCAAGAATTGATGATCTGATGGATCAGTTGGTTGGTGCTTGTGTGTTTAGTAAGATTGATTTGAGATCCGGGTATCATCAGATTAGGGTGAAAGAGGAAGATATTCAGAAGATGGCTTTTAGGACACGATACGGTCATTATGAATATTCTGTGATGCCGTTCGGGGTTTCTAATGCGCCAAGTGTGTTTATGGAATACATGAATCGTATTTTTCACGAGCATTTGGATCGATTTGTTGTTGTGTTTATTGATGACATTTTGATTTATTCTAAGTCTCGGGAGGAGCATGAAAAACATTTGCGTATTATTTTGCAGGTTTTGAAGGAAAGGAAACTTTTTGCAAAGTTGTCCAAGTGTGAATTTTGGTTGTCGGAAGTGAGTTTTCTTGGGCACGTAATTTCAGGTAATGGTATTGTTGTGGATCCATCTAAAGTAGAAGCAGTTCTACAATGGGAGACTCTGAGATCTGTTACCGAAATTCGAAGCTTTTTGGGTTTGGCCGGATATTATCGAAGGTTTATCGAGGGTTTTTCTAAGCTAGCACTTCCTTTAACCCAGTTGACTTGTAAAGGGGAAGCATTCATTTGGGATATTCGGTGCGAGGAAAGTTTTAATGAGCCGAAGAGAAGATTGACGATAGCTCCGATTTTGATTTTGCCGAATCCTACTGAACCGTTTGTGGTGTATTGTGATGCGTCTTTGATTGGTCTGGGTGGTGTTCTGATACAAGAAGGTAAGGTGGTGGCTTATGCTTCGAGGCAATTGAGAGTGCATGAGAAAAATTATCCTACTCATGATCTTGAATTAGTGGCTGTGGTTTTTGTGTTGAAGATTTGGAGGCATTATCTTTTTGGTGCAAGGTTTGAAGTCTTTAGTGATCATAAAAGTTTGAAATATTTGTTTGATCAGAAAGAGTTGAATATGAGGCAACGTAGATGGTTGGAATTCTTGAAGGACTACGACTTTGGCTTGAATTACCATCCTGGTAAAGCTAATGTGGTGGCCAATGCATTGAGCCAGAAATCATTGCATATGTCCGCTTTAATGGTTAAAGAGTGGGAGCTTTTGGAATTGTTTAGAGATTTGAGTTTGGTATGTGAAGTGACGTCGGATAGCGTAAGGCTTGGAATGTTGAAGGTTACTAATGATTTTCTGATGACGGTTAGTGAGAAACAGAAGTTGGATGTGAAATTGGTGGATTTGATGTTGGTTTGAGAAAAAGATACGAATAATGATTTTCAAGTGGATATTAATGGTGTTTTGAGGTTCCGAGGTCGAATTTGTATTCCTGATGATGTGGAGTTGAAAAAGATGATTTTGGAGGAAGGACACCGGAGTAGTTTGAGTATACATCCGGGAGCGGATAAGATGTACCAAGATTTGAAGAAGATTTTCTGGTGGTCTGGATTGAAAAGAGATGTGGCTCAGTTTGTTTATGCATGTTTGACTTGTCAGAAATCGAAGGTAGAACATCTGAGGCCTAGTGGTTTGTTGCAACCGTTGGATATTCCTGAGTGGAAGTGGGATAGCATTTCCATGTATTTTGTGACAGGGTTACCGAATACGCAGCAAGGGCATAATGCTATTTGGGTGGTTGTTGATAGGATGACTAAATCGGCTCATTTCATTTCGATTGACATCAGTTTTTCTTTGGAGAGGTTGGCTGAGATTTACGTCAGTGTGATTGTGAAGTTGCATGGGGTTCCATTGAGTATTGTTTCGGATCGAGATCCTAGGTTTACCTAGAGATTTTGGGAAAGTTTACAAAAGGCATTGGGTTCTAAGTTGAGGTTGAGTTCGGCTTATCATCCGCAGAAGGATGGTCAGACGGAGAGAACGATTCAGTCTTTGGAAGATTTGTTGAGGGCTTGTGTTCTTGAACAAGGTGGTGCGTGGGATAGTTATTTTGCATTGATTGAATTCACGTATAATAACAGTTTCCATTCTTGTATTGGAATAGCACCGTTTGAAGCACTGTAAGGACGAAGGTGTCGAACACCGTTGTGTTGGCACGAATCAGGCGAGAGTTCGGTGGTTGGACCAGAGTTGGTGCAGCAGACTACGGAAAAAGTGAAGCTTATTCGTGAGAAAATGAAGGCTTCTCAGAGTAGAAAAAAGAGTTATCATGATCGGAGAAGGAAATATCTAGAGTTCCAAGAGGGCGATCATGTGTTTTTGAGGGTTACGCCGGTAACGGGTGTTGGTCGTGCATTGAAATCGAAGAAGCTTACTTCTCGGTTTATTGGTCCTTACTAGATATCTGCGAGAGTGGGTGATGTGGCTTATAGGGTGGCGTTGCCGCTGAATCTGTCAAAGTTGCACGATGTTTTCCATGTTTCGCAGCTTCAGAAGTATGTTCTGGATCCGTCACATGTGATTCCAATGGATGAGGTTGAGGTAAGGGAGAACCTTACGGTTGAGGCATTACCGGTTGAGATTTTGGATCGCGAAGTGAAGCGGTTAAGAGGCAAGGATATTGCACTTGTGAAAGTAGCGTGGGGAGGCGCTGCTGAGGGCAATTTGACTTGGGAGTTGGAGAGTCGGATGCGGGAGTCGTATCCAGAGTTGTTTGTTTCAGGTAAGATTTTCGAGGACGAAAATTTCTAAGTGGGAGAGAGTTGTAACGCCTCAGTTTTAGTATTTTCATTTAATCGAGTCGTTTTGATTATTTTATTATTATATTATTTTATTTTCGACTTTTATTTGGAAATATGTTATTTTTCAATGTTGCGATATTTTATCGAGTTTTGGGAATGTTTGCGAGATATTTGAGTGTGGGGGTATTCTGGTCATTTCATGATATTTTTCTTAAGTTAGAAAGAATAGAAAATAGAAAGAGAGAAAAATAGAGAGAAAGAAAAAGAGAAGAAGGAAAAGGGGAAGAAAAGAGAAGAAGAGAAGAAATAGTGAGAAAATCTTGGAAAATCAAGAAATCAACTTCTAGAATCGATTTAATCGGGTAAGGGTGCGAAACTCGATAATTATATGCTTGTGTATGATTATGTATGTATGTTTTTTATTGTTATTGGATTGAAATGGAGAAAATATAGTAAAACCCATATTATGTAAAATTGATTAGAAATCGATTAAATTGTATCAAAAATTATGTTTTCAGGTCCATTATTGTTGATACATGTTAGATACTTGTTGTTAGGCATTGTATTGGTAATTTTTCTGGTGTATAGGTGAAAATGGGTTGAGTTTGGTTGGAAAAACGCAGAACCAAGTTCTGCAGAATTTTCTGGAAATTTCACTGACCATACGCGTATCACTCAAGGCAATACGCGTATTGGTCAAGGCAATACGCGTATGGCATTGAAGAAAACTGGGCAATACACGTATGGAGCTTTATTTTGCTCGGCCAACTGTCCATTTGCGTATGGTACGCGTAACACTTCATGGCAATACGCGTTTCGTGTTGGCACTACGCGTATTGTACTTTTAAACGTGAATTTCGGGGAAAAATGATCTCTGCCCATACGCATATGACCTTGGGCAATACGCGTATGGAATGGCGAGGAAACAGGGCAATACGCGTATGGCTCAGGGCGATACGCGTATAGTCAGGAAAATTGTAAAATGGGACTTTTCAAAATATCGTTTTCGTTTTTCTTTCGTAACTTGGGTTCCGTTTATCCGATTTTTACATTCTTGGTATCGTTGGAAAGCTATTGAGTTGTACTTTCTTATTATGATGATTTGGACATTGTTAGCCGATTTAATTATGTTGGAAATTTGGAATAGTGTCGATTTGTCGACTTTTGTCGTTGTAATTGTGCGTAATTAATGTGTATCATGCAAGGTGCGGTTGTATGATGTAAATGTATGTGTTTAGGTGGTGTGGTGATGATTTGTGGCCGTATGGCAATTAAATGCATTGTTTTGGGCTTAAGTGCAAAGTGTGATTTTGTTGATGGAGATGAATGCATTTATATGTGTATTTGAATGTCATGAGTCATTGTATGCTAAGCATCATGATATGCATTCTTGAGACGTCCTGAGTGACGGATTGATTCCAGAGGGAATCCGCTATAACATTGTGTGCCTTATGCCAAGAGGTGTGAGCGATGATTATAGACGATCGTGTGCCTTATACAAAGAGGTGTGAGCGATCGGGTCGTGTGCCTTATACAAAGAGGTGTGAGCGATCCATAAACACCGTGTGCCTTATACAAAGAGGTGTGAGCGATGGGGAACATCGTATGCCCGACGGGGAGTTACATTAAGTAACGAACGATGGTTCCAATAGTTCCTGAGTGAACTGGTGTTGAGAATTGATGGAAGTCGGTACCGCATGTGCATATGCATAGAGTCATGGTGTCGGTCTCTTGTATTTGCATGAATCATTAATGTTTTGTTTATGTGTGGAATTGTGGATGGAATCGATAAATTGATATATGGATATGTGTGGTGATGGAAATGTGAATTATACCTTACGTTGTATTGTGTTTGAAATAGGGTGTGAGTTGTGGTGAGAACCGTATATATGTGTATTTTGTGTTATATATAATTGTATGCAATTATATGATGATTGTTTTTCTCACCCTTCTGCTGTTTTATAATGCTCTACGAGGCATTACAGATTAGAGTTGCTGGAGGTCTTTTTGTGAAGCTTAGGACTTCATTCTTTTGTCAGTCGGCTCTGATATATGACACCGGGTAGTTAGGGAGGTCGTTTGTGATTATTGTGTATTATGTATATATATCTTTTGGCTTGTGCATGTATAACTTGATGTATGACAAACTTTTCAAGTGATATATATATATATATATATATATATATATATATATAATATTCAGTTTTAGATTTTCCGCTTTTATTCTAAAATCTGAAATGTGGGTGTAAGGAACTGAGTTCCTCTGTTGATTGCTACCCCAGTGTTGCATATCTTTATGAGCAGGTGTTGTATGTTTGTTTTAAATTGATGTGACCCCTCAGTCTATGCCGTGTTTTAAATTATACTCTGATGAAATTTTGAATTTTAATTATCTATTTGATTATTTGGGGGTATAGATTGGGGGTGTTACAGAAGGTAACCGAAGAGAAATGGATTCTTTTGGTTTAGTAGCGTGGGACGGTAATTGAACTAACCATATTTGAAGCACTTGATTCATCTTGAATCAAGGGAAGAGAAAATTCTGCATCAACGATCGAAGACGTTCGAGGGTTTGGATGTTCATAGTTTTCTCTTGTAACAAACAATTTGCAACAACTATATATATACATATCTCAATTCCATTTGTGGAGTTGGGGGCAGACGTACCCAAAGCGAGGAAGATTGGGGAACTGCCTAATCAAATCGTGTTTGTTCTCTCTCTCCTTAACTCTTTTACAATTTAGTTCGTTCAAATTTGTAAAGTCGCAAGTTATTGAAATTTCTGTAGTAGTGTAATTGTACGCTGATAAATTGTTTTGTTAAACTGATACAATTCCTTGAATTGTGTTTTGGAGCAGCTGTACATTACCCTCCATAGAAATTCTGCACATAGTGTGTTTACGCACACTAGGTGTTTGATAATTTATTTCAAAGCAAAATTCGAACACATTGCTTTAAATTGCTTATCACTTTACCTCATTGGATTGGAATATACATCAACCAAGTGATATATAATGTAAAAAGGATTTTTATGAGGATAAGGTAGCTTTAAATTGCTTATCCTAAGGTAAGGTGATTTGCAAAAAGGATTATCGCAATTAGGATAAGGAAATCTGAAATATATAATCCAAGCTAGCTTTAAATTGCTTATCCTAAGGTAAGGTGATTTGCAAACATGACCTAGCTTGGGTAGGTTACCTACAATTTGGATAGATCTAAGTTTTGTCTACCCAATCCCCTCACATGTAGGATATACAGTTTTTTTGCAGCATAATAACCCTAGAATTTACAGACTATACCCTTGTTTTATCATGAGAAGGAGCAAGCCTCCCTACGGTAATCATTCAGGATAAGTCTCATATAGGCGGGACCCTAGTAATTACCCTTGAGGTCGAATATATAGGGTCACCATGAGTTAATAAGGGTGTTCTAAAGGTTTCCAGAGTCATGGACCATATCTAAATCAACGTCTAAGTTAGGGGATTGCCCTACCATGAAGACACCTTTGGAGGATCTCTTATGAGTATAGCATCAATGAATTATTGAGATGTCAATTCTCTCCAAAATATTTTTGTTCTACGTCCTAATCTAGGGTTGTACTCCAAGCTTGGGTTTTAGCTTCACACATCAATATATCTCAGCCAAATGATGACAATATAATATATAATAAACATAAACAAATATATATAATAATTAGGAAATATATAATAATCAGGAAATATATATATATATATATATATATATATATATATATATATATATATATATAAACAGTAAACAAACAAGGCAAACAAAGCAATAACCATAAAACTCAAGGATAGGATGGACTCCTTTAGGAAAGTATAAGAACTACCTAGCAGAGTCGCCAGCTGTCGCGTCCGACAAAATGAGAGAGTTGCCATCATCCTTTGTTCGTCCTAAGAGACAGGAAAATAATGATAAAACCTAAATTTAAGGGTGAGAGGCTAAGGTTCAGGAGTCGGTTAGGCGGGAGGAAGGTGTTAGGAACCCCTCACCTCTATTGTATCAAATAGGATCCTCCTTGAGTCCTAGGGTATGTTTGCCTAATTATTTATATATTCGATTATTTATTTACAATATCATATTCACAAATTACAAAGAGAGAAGGACCCTAAGTTTTTACTATTATTATACTCGCTAGGGTTTACAACCCTATGCCTACGTACCCTCAAGTTTGAGGGATCAGAGTTTTCGTAGTTGGTATCTCTTATTTTGTTGGTGTGTTATTTTTATCCCTTGAAAAGTCCTCAAACATCGAGGGTGGAGGAAGATTCGTTTTCAAAAATATGTCTCAATACACAGGGATAGAGGACTTACGATTTAAGTGAGTTGGATGTTTTTTTATCCTTTTATCCCTTTTTAATCTGCAAAAATATCCCATCTAATTTAATTATGAAAATAATATTGTATTATATAATAAAACCCTTATCCCTTATCCCTTGTCCTATGTTTATACTCTTGGATCCTAAGAGTTTTATCCCAAGGTCTTTATCCCTTTCTATCTCGTGACTTATCCCATTTGAATTCACTTCTATCCCTAATATCCCATTTATCCCTTAAGTCATTAAACTAATTGAATATCATTGCAAGTTAAGTCATATACTCTAACAAAATAATCACACACCCCTTATTCCCATATTTTAAATAATCCCTAACCATTCAAATCACCCAACAAATTAAGGCCATAATTTCAATTATTTAATTAGAAGATTAATTAAACAAGTTAAATAAAATCCCCAAATAGATTAATCATGTTAAACCCCAAATTTATAAATTATAAAATAATTAGAATAAATCTCACTCTATTAGTCATTTAATAAATAAAATCCTAACTCATTAATCCTAAAATTAAATAAATACAATCCCAATTTATTAATCATTGAATTAAATAAATAAAACTCTTTAATCATAAAATTAATAAAAACATTTGAATTAATTATAAAATTAATTTAAATAAGACTCTTTATATTAATTATATAAAAAAAACCTTTGTATTAAATAAACCCCTCTTTTGTTAATTACTAATTAGATAACCCTTTTTATTAATTATAAAAATTAAATAACTCTAAATATTTAATTATCAAAATAATAAAACAAATTAAACAAATGCACCCTAATTATTTTATTATTAAGTCAGGAAAAACCAAATTTGTCAACATATCATGGTGTACCCTAAGTTTGGAAGTTTGAAATTTAATTAGACCCAAAAATATTATAAAATTAATTAAACCAACTAAATCATTTTATTATTAACTTAATTAATAATTTGAATAAATCAAATCTCAAATTAAACAAATTAATCTTAATTATCCTAAAAACCCTAATTATTTGAATTAACTCTAATTTTCCCAATTAATCCTTAATCATAATTATTAAATTAACTAAATAATAAAATTAATTAAATAAGTTATAGGGGGTGAGTTCTTCGTTTAGCTAGCAATGGGCCTATTAAAAGGGGTGTTAATAGCAAGAAGAGAAAGCCCAAGAGCCTTCTAAGCCCATCCACGCAGGGAAGTCCACGCGGAGAGAGTCAAGGTTTGACTCTCTCTGGGACGTTTGATTGATATCCAAAGGCTACTTGGTGATGAAATCGTGGCCTTTGGTTTTGCATACTGGTCATAGTTTTCTAGATCCATGGTCCAGTTTTGAAGTCAACAAGGGTGTATGGTGAATGCGCTTACATGGGATGTGTCAAAGTCTTCTGATCCTAAGGGGGAAACGGAGCCACATGTTCTGATCCCTGGCGCACAGAAGGATGTACTTAAGGCCTCTCCCTTCAGAAGGCCACAATTTTTTCATTTCTCTTCCTCTCTATTCTTCTCCCTCTCTCTCTCTATCCCATTCTCCCTCTCAAAAGCTCTAACTTATCTCAAGTTCTCTCATCTCCCCCGGCCATTATCTCCTCCGCCCTCAACCACCACAGCCTCCAGAACTCCGGTTGAAGTTCAACAGAGATCTTCAACCGGTTTTCATCTGGGTAATGAACACCAATCCAGAACCTCTTTTAGCCATGACCATTAAAAATACCCCCATGAACCCTACCTGGGTTCCCAGAACCCTAAGAATCCTAACCTTCAATCGGATGAACCCTAGGGTTCACATCATAAACCCTAACCCTAGAAGGACGAACTTTGTAAGTGCATATTTTGACTTAAATTGAACCATATTTGGCATTTTTCAACTCATCTCTCATGTTTTAATAGATTTATTTCTTGTTCTTGTGTGATTTTTCAATTATATTGCAAATACCTTTAGATGCTTTGATATGTGTGTTATTGTGCATAATATAGGTGAAATTCTGGCACGCAAATACTAGATGTCGAGACAGATGTCACAACACTGGGATCAAAACACAGCTTGAACAAACAACAATTAAAAAACCGTAATTTGCAGAAAGTAAATAACACCAAATTTGTTAATCTAATACGGTGCAATTCACCTACATCTGGGGGCTACAAAACCAGGAAGGAAATTGTTAGATGTCAATCATGATATGTATTTGTATGAATTATTTGGCATTTTTCATTTCTTTTCATGTAGAATATGTTGATTTTAGTGTGAAATGGTGTTGTTGTGCATTCATTGACATATACCGTTGGTGCTTGTAATGTGGGTGTTATTGTGCAGGAAATGCACTAAATGATCAAAGTTGGAAGACCCAAAGAAATAGTGCAAGCTGCCAAAGAATTGAAATCAACAACAGTATTCGCTAGGCGAGTGTTGGCGAAGGTGCCAGCGAAGGTTCGCCTAGCGAACGTCAGCGAGGATGCCATCGAGATGGTGCCAGAAAGTGTGCAAAACTTACAGTAGGAAAACTGGGTAAATTCCCTGGGCGAGTACGCCAGCGAATGCTCGCTGATGTGCTCGCGGGGCGAATGTGCCAGCGAAGGGTGGCAGAAACTTTCCATTTTGAAAACACCCAAGCTTCACTGGGGCGAAGGTTGCAGCGAATGCTCGCGAAGCGAATGATTTCATTCGCCTAGCGAACCCACGATAACTTTTGTGGGCGGTTTAAGTTGGAGGCACTTAAAAGTTCCATGTTTTTAGTCATTCGCTAGGCGAATGAATGCCTTCGCTGGGCGAAGGGTGCTGTGAGTAAAGTGTACAAATAGATTTTTTCTTTAATGTATTGGGATCTTCCTTTCATTTTACATTAGAATTAAGTTTTTACAGTATTTTGTTCATCAAAGCTGGTATTTTCATTGGAGAAGTTGATTTTGCATCCATTCTCGATTATTCGTCGTGGATGCTCATTCATCTCCTCTCTTTACTTGTCATCCAAGCTACCATGAGAAGTGGTAGCTAATCACTCAATGTTGAGGTGAGATGTAGTTGATTCTGTTTTTATGTATTGATATAGATCTCTTGTATATGAACAAAGTCTTTGATCAATGTAGATGATGTTGTTTTCTCTTAATGATCCAATTATGATTTGTTTTTCTCTAGACATAGATTTCACAAATCTTGACCTAACAATTTCATCTCTTAAAAACCAAACTCTAGACATAGATTTGGGATTTGCTATTCGCATTGTATTGATCGTAAAGATCGTTGTTTAGACTGTTAGCGTGAGACATCATCTAACGGTTTAAACCACGGTAATCACGACGTCGCTTTAGAAATAAACCCCATCGGGAGGATACGCGGTTATATTGGTCGGAAACCGAGTTCATATGCTTGATTAATTGTTTATACATGAATAGGATTGATGAAACCTAACCTTAACATGCTTTTATAAAATCTTTTACAAAAATCTTTGTGACCTAATTAATCTTTGCTACAAGTGAATGATACCAACAATTGAAACTTTTGAAACCGTTAACTTAGAATATCATAACTATTGAACGGCAAGCATCGAATATCTAACAATCCCTGTGGAGACGATCAAAAACAACCCACACTATTACTCTTCTAACAAAATGGCGCCGTTGCCGGGGATTGTTTAATGATATTGCAAACATTGCGATAGTTGTGCTGTTTTAAGCTTGTTACCATTTTATCTTGGACTTGTTAATTTGTTTGTTTAGTGTGCAGACTTAGTTTATGCGGGGGAAGCTATCGGCGGATCAACTTCTTTTCGATTCTGAGATTGAGAGAACTGCTCGTAGAATCAACAGCAGAACTAGACGAAGGAGGCAGCTAGCGAAGCAGAAGCGAGAACAAGAGGAGAGTACGTCTACACCACCACCATCACAAATACTTCCAGAAATGGCTGAGTTAGATCCACCACCACCACCACCACCTAATTCTAGGCCATGCACAAACAGTCCGAGACATAATGCTCAGTTTGCTCGCCATGCAAACAACGGTCGTCATGCTGAGATGAAGACCGGAATTCTCCAACTGTTATATCAGAGTCCATTTACGGGTATGGATCATGAAGATCCGTTCACACATTTGACAAAATTCTATGAAATTGCTGGGGCGACTGGTGCACCAGAAGCTGAAGAGGAGTCTCTGTTCAAGAGACTATTCCCGCATTCTCTCATTGGGAAGGCCAAGGAATGGTACCTTGATCAGTCGACTGCAATAATGACGGATTGGAACGTTTTGGAAGAGAAGTTTTTAGAGAGATTTTTTCCTTATACTCGGTTTATGGAGGCTAAGACCGCCATCGCGGTATTCACTCAAGGGGCCCACGAATCTCTCAATGAAGCGTGGGAGAGGTTCAAATCAATGTTAAGAAAATGCAAGGGACATGGTTTTGATGAATTATCACAAATTCATATTTTTCAAAATGGACTTCAACTTGTCCATAAAACCATGTTAGATGCAACAGCTGGTGGATCCTTGTTAAGTAAGACCGCAGAAGAAGCCACATCTATTATTGATAAGATGGCCTTGAATGACCATCAAGGTAGTCATAACCGTGGAACTTCACAACGAACGCCGGGAGTTTTGTAATTAGGAACAAGTGATTCTATCCTTGCGCAGAACAAATTGTTATCACAGCAAGTGGAAATGTTGACCAAAGCAATGTCTAAACTTCCACAACAATTCAAGGAGATGCATGATTCTTCAAGTAAAAATGTGCAAGTGTTAGTGTGTGAATTATGTCGAGGTGATCATTCGACCGGTTATTGTCCTCTGGTTGTGGAGGAAGCAAACTATGCGGGAAATCAAGGTTACCAACCCCGTCCTCCGTATCAACAAGGCAACCAAGGTTACCAACAACGTGGTAACCAAGGTTATCAACAACCATGGAGGCCGCAAGAAGCCGGACCATCAAACCGTCAACCTTACCAAAATTACACCCAACCTCCGCAAGCTCCCGTTGGAAATACAAAGATGGAAGATACTCTAACACAATTTATGCAAATATCCATGTCTAATCAAAAGAATACAGATGCTGCGATAAGGAACCTCGAAACACAAGTCGGGCAATTATCTAAACAATTGGCCGATCAACAAAAAGGTCCCTTTACGGCAACTACTCTTCCAAATCCGAAATATTGTAAAGCGATTATTACAAGAAGTGGACGAGAGATTGACATGAATGTGGGTGAAAGAGTAGTGGAGGAGGAGGTTGTGGTTGAAAAAGAACATGTGAGTGAGGAATTAGAAGTAGAAAAGAATGTTGAGGGTGTTGTAGTTGAAAAAGAAAATGAAAAAAGTGAGAATGAGAGAAAAATTGATAATGAGGAAAGAGTGAAAAGAACGAAAAAAGGAAAAGAGCCGGTGAGTAATATTCCGATACAACACTTACCTTATCCGCATGCTTCTACAAGGAAAGATAGTGCAAGGCATTATACTCGGTTTATGGATATTTTTAAACAGTTATAAATAAATATCCCATTTTCCGAGGCCTTGGAACAAATGCCCAAATACGCTAAATTCATGAAGGACATCCTTACGAAGAAGAAAAGATACACAGATCAAGAAACTATTATGGTGGATGCAAGTTGTAGCGCAATCATTCAACGGACTCTCCCTCGGAAAGAATGTGATCCAGGAAGAGTTACATTGCCGGTTACGATAGGAAACATCTATGTGGGTAATGGATTGATTGATTTGGGTTCTAGCATCAACTTGATACCATTATCGATTGTGAGACGGTTAGGCCATATGGAATTAAGGTCCACTCAAATGACTTTGCAACTCGCAGATAAATCCACTACCCGTCCTCATGGTGTAGCGGAAGATGTGTTGGTCAAAGTGGACAAATTTTTGTTTCCAATTGATTTTGTTGTCATTGAAATGGATGAGGATGAGGATGCACCTTTGATTCTTGGAAGGCCTTTCATGAAAACTGCCCGTATGGCAATTGACATGGACGATGGTCTCATGAAAGTGAGAGTCCAAGATGAAGAGGTTTGTTTCAATCTTTATGATGCCATGAAGCACAAGAAGGATAAGGGTGATTGTTTTCGAATTGATGTAACGGAAGAGGCAAGTTCGGGGGTGACAAATCAAATTCATGTCATTGAACCGTTACAAAGAGCTTTAGATGAGTCCTTGGAAATATTCTCGGTTGAAGAAGAACAAGCTTTAGAAGAGTGTTTATTAGAACTTGAAGCTTTGGATGAAATGCAACCATGGGAATATGAAGAGGAGATTCTAAAAAAATTAGTTAATGATGATGAACCACCCAAAATTGAATTGAAAATGTTACCTTCCAACTTGAAGTATGCTTTCCTTGATGACGGAGGGAATAAACCGGTGATCATAAGTAATATTTTGTCTGAAAACGAGGAAAACCGATTAATTCAAGTGCTGAAAAAGAATCAAGATGCAATGGGATGGACATTGTCCGATCTCAAAGGCATTAGTCCGTCATATTGCATGCACCGTATTTTTATGGAGGAGGATTTTAAACCGATTGCTCAACCTCAACGCCGCCTTAATCCAATCATGAAAGAAGTGGTAAGAAAAGAAGTGGTGAAAATGTTGGACGCTGGAATGATTTACCCAATCTCTGACAGCCCGTGGGTAAGTCCGGTGCATGTGGTGCCAAAAAAAAGTGGAATGACGGTGGTTCGAAATGACAAAAATGAGCTTATTCCAACAAAGACTGTTACCGGGTGGAGGATGTGTATCGACTACCGTAGGTTGAACAAAGCTACGAGAAAAGATCATTTTCCTTTACCTTTTATGGATCAAATGCTCGAACGTCTCTCCGGTCAAGAATTTTATTGTTTTTTGGATGGTTATTCGGGTTATAACCAAATCATTGTTAACCCGGATGATCACGAAAAAACTGCTTTTACATGTCCGTTCGGAATCTTTGCTTATAGGAGGATGTCGTTTGGATTATGTAATGCACCGGCTACTTTTCAGCGGTGTATGCAAGCTATCTTCGCGGACTTGATCGACAAGACAATCGAGGTCTTTATGGATGATTTCTCAGTTTTTGGGCAATCGTTTGATTTGTGCTTGAAAAATCTGGATACGGTGTTGGAGCGGTGCCTGGAAACTAATCTGGTTCTTAACTGGGAAAAATGCAACTTCATGGTTAAAGAGGGAATTGTGCTCGGGCACAAAGTGTCTTCAAAAGGCCTAGAAGTTGATAAAGCTAAAGCGGACTTAATCGAGAAATTACCACCGCCGATGAATGTCAAAGGAATACGGAGCTTTCTTGGACATGCCGGGTTCTACCGGAGATTCATCAAGGACTTCGCAAAGGTCGCGAAGCCGTTGAGCAACTTGCTTGTCCAAGGTAAGGTTTTTGACTTTGACGAGTCATGTCTTTTTGCTTTTAATTTTTTGAAAAACAGTTTAACAACTTCACCGATAATCGTTGCACCAAACTGGAAAATGGATTTTGAATTAATGTGCGATGCTAGCGATTATGCGGTGGGGGCTGTTTTGGGACAAAGAAAAACGAAGGTATTCCACGCTATACATTATGCGAGCAAGGTGCTAAATGAGGCTCAAATTAACTATGCGACAATTGAAAAAGAGTTGCTCGCCATAGTGTATGCGTTGGAGAAGTTTCGTTCTTATTTGATTGGTGCGAAAGTCATCGTTTACACTGACCATACCGCTATAAGGTATCTGCTTACCAAACCTGATTCTAAGCAGAGGCTTATTAGGTGGATCCTTTTGTTACAGGAATTTGATCTTGAAATTCGTGACAAAAAGGGATCCGAAAATTTGGTAGCAGATCACTTATCTCGTTTGGTAAACGTTGAGGTGACCAAGAATGAATTTGAGGTAAAAGAGGAATTTCCAGATGAAAAACTGTTTAGAGTGCAAGTTAGACCGTGGTTCGCCGACATGGCTAACCATAAAGCCGCCGGATTGATACCGGACGGTCTAACGCACCACCAAAAAAGAAAATTTTTGTTTGATGCCAAGACTTTTGTGTGGGATGAACCTTATTTATTCAAACTTGGTGTCGACAACCTCTTAAGAAGGTGTGTCTCTTTGGAGGAAGCCACAAATATTCTGTGGCACTGTCATAACTCTCCGTATGGAGGGCACTTTAATGGGTTAAGAACGGCTACTAAAGTCCTCCAGTCTGGATTTTATTGGCCGTCCTTATTCAAGGATGCGCATTCGCATGCCCTTAGTTGTGACAGGTGCCAGAGAAGTGGAGGAATTTCACGGCGGCACGAGATGCCTTTACAAAATATGTTAGAGATTGAAGTTTTTGACTGTTGGGGGATCGACTTTGTCGGTCCGTTTCCATCTTCATTCTCTAATGAATATATTTTGGTCGCCGTTGATTATGTGTCAAAATGGGTGGAGGCGATAGCTTGCGCTAAAGCCGATGGAAAAACAGTGGTAAAATTTTTGAAGAAAAATATTTTTGCACGTTTTGGTACTCCTCGAGTGTTAATAAGTGATGGAGGATCTCACTTTTGTAACACTCAGCTTGACAAAGCTTTGGAGCAGTATGGTGTGAAGCACAAGGTTGCTACACCATATCATCCACAAGCTAACGGTCAAGCAGAGGTATCTAATCGTGAAATTAAACGGATTTTAGAGAAAACGGTCTCGGCCTCGAGAAAAGATTGGGCCAACAGATTAGATGATGCTTTGTGGGCGTATCGGACCGCTTTTAAGGCTCCGATCGGTCTCACACCGTTTAAAATGGTCTATGGTAAGAATTGTCACTTGCCGGTAGAGTTGGAGCACAAGGTGTTTTGGGCCTTAAAATTTTTGAATTTTGATCCAACTCTAAGCGGGGAAAATAGAAAAGTGCAATTGCACGAGTTGGATGAATTGCACCTTCAGGCGTACGATTCCAATAAATTGTATAAGGATCGTGTCAAGTATTACCATGACAAAAGAATTGTCATCAAACATTTTGAGGTCGGACAGCTGGTCTTATTGTTCAATTCTCGATTAAAATTGTTTCCCGGAAAATTAAGATCTAAATGGTCCGGACCTTTTCGGATTGTGGAAATCAAACCTTATGGAGCAATAGTAATTGAGGACACAAAGTCAAAGGAAAGTTGGACTGTCAATGAACAGAGGCTGAAAGTTTATCTTGGAGGAGATTTCGAGCGGAATCCCGCCATTGTTCCCTTCCGCGATCCGTGAGATTGCGGTGGTCCGTCGAGCTTAGCCGACGTTAAACAAGCGCTGGTTAGGAGGCACCCCAACATTGTAAGTATTACTGTTATTTCTGTTTTGAGAATGTTTAGATATCACTATGATGCTTAAAAATTGTGGCACATTTTGGAAATTTTTTGAAAATTCTGGTCTTGTTCGCTGGTGTTCGCCTAGCGAGCTGGGCCGAGCATTCGCTGGCCTTCGCTCCGCGAACCCAGCGAGGCAGACCAACCCAAGTTTCTGCCACATCAGAAAAAAATGGATTGTGGGTGGGCCACCAAATTGGGCCCAAGACCCACTTTGAAATCAGAATAGAGGAGGGAAAAACCCTAGCCTCTTGACCTCTTCATCATTTCCCTCCGTGTCATTCTTTTCCTTTCATTTCCTCTTATGCACTTCAACACTCATCTCCTTCTACTTTCCAATTGCCCTAATCCACCATTAACAGTGCGAAATTCAGGTTTGTTTACTCTTTTCAGTTTATTTCTGTAAGCATTGTTTATGTTCTTAATTGATCAATATGGGTTTTGTGAAAAATTGGTATACTCTGTCATGTTACTTTTGTCTTGCATGTTAGAAACTACATAAGCAATATGACTAGAGTAGTATTTGAAATTAGGAGATGGGAGAGGGACTGTTTGTAACTGTGTTTTTCTGAAAAATCGCGCCTTCGCTGGTTCGTTCGCCTCGCGAGTCTGCGCGAGCATTCGCCAGACTTCGCCTAGCGAGTCTGGCGCGAACAGAGGCATATTTTTAATTTTTTTTTACTTGTCAATGCAGAGCTCTGGCTGGTTGTTTTTAGTTGCTAATACGTTTGTTGCCCTTGTTTGGTTTCATTGTTTGTTATGTGCAGATGGCACCAAAAATGGCGATTCACGCGGCTAAGAAGCGAAAGGCTTCAACCTCCAGACAAGTGCCCGTGCGATTTGACGAAGAACGATTCAGGGGAGCTAAGCAGGCTGCCAGGTACGAGACCCTTGAAAGAAAGCACATCCTGCCGGAGAAAAGATTCCTTCTTAGTGATCGAGGAAGTTACCGAACAATTGATGCACTTTTTATGGCGAAGAAGTGGGATCGTCTAATGATGCCGCTGGATGGGTACAACATTGAAATTGTTCGGGAATTTTTTGCGAATGCATTACCGGATGATGGTGAAAGATTCAGTTGGGCCTCTTGGGTTAGAGGTACTGTTGTGAGGTTTGATCGTAGGACGATCAACACTGTTTTGGGAGATCCTTTACCGTTGGTTGGGACTGAGCTGGATGCCTATCATCGAGACTTGCATCTTCATCGTGAGATTGAGAAGATGACTCAGGATTTACTTCTTGAAGGTAAGGAAGTTGAGCGGAATACCTCCGGGGTGCCGATTAGGTTCAGAAGGGTGGACATGCTGCCCTTGGTTCAGGTTATTTTGTTGTTTGTGCTCACTAACATTTGTTCCAGGTCGTATCATAGTACAGTTCCTATTGCTCTGGCTCATCTTATCCACAGCATTCAGAAGAATGTTCAGATTGACGTGGCCCGCATCATTGCGGATGAAATCAGGGCAGTTGTGTTAAGTGGTTCGGGAGGTATGGCGGCGCGCAAGAATGCCCCGCTTATTTTTCCATATCTGATCATGTCCTTGTGTGCTCACGCTGGTGTTGATATGCCAACCCGCAGGCAGGTCACTATTCCATCTGCTATTGATGATCGGTATGTGGATAAGTTCTGTAAGGCTAGAGGGATGGTTGGAGGCTCTTCTAGTGCTGGTGCTGATGATGCTGCTGAAGCTGGGGGAGGTTCTGAGCCGGCAACGCCGACCTATTATCCATATCAGCAGGAGATCTGCAATTATAACTGGGATTGGATGGCTGCCCAGCAGCGTGCTATGACGGATATTCATGATTCCTTGCAGGCTCTTCAGTTGCAGATCCGTGACCCTTCTTCTGAGCATCTTATGATGACTAGGGAGCAGTTCCTAGTGCATGCTGGTTGGCCTGAGGCCAGGCCAATATTTGGAGGGGGTAAGGACGATGCTGATGATGATGAGGCTGGAGTCGAGACTGTTGGCGATGATGATGAGGCTACTTCTGCTGGAGGTGAGGAGGAGGACATGGACGATGATGAGGAGGAGGATTGATTTTTTTTTGTGATCTTAGACTTGTGTACTTCCTTTGGTCTCCAAAGTGAATTTTTCTTATATTATGTATTTTTCAGCTTTTACTAGTCTAGTTTATCCACATAGTGGAATATTTTGGATAATTGGTGTACTTGTACCCGAGTGGTACCATTTTGGATATTGTAGGTGTTCTCACACCAAGCACTTTATTTATAGTTATTATAAGTAATGTTAAGTATTTTGGTTAAAAATTTTTTGGTTTGTTTTTACTAATAATTTCTGAGTTTTTAATTGTTATTATGCTTTCATGTTAATATTCATTTTTTATGATGGAATTTTGGGAAGTAGGTTGGACTCTTGATTTTAAAGAAAGATTCCTCCAAGATGTGAGGGCTATGATAGTACCTTAAGCATTGTGATGCGACAAGGTATCGTTACCTTGTTCGAGAATTTTTTTTTATGTTCTAGAACTTTGCGTCTTGGTACGATTGAAATTGTGTTTCATGTTACAACTTCTTTTGAATGCATATGTCATTTTAGGACGATAAACCATTAAAGTGAGAAGCCTCTAAAGTATTTGTATGTAAGGAGTGTTGATGAATGTTGTTTTTACTTTTAATTCATGCCTTATCTTGTGATCATGTGATTTTGTGGAAGTAGGAGAAGTGATCAAGGCACTTTTTGAAAGTGAGCACAACTATGTCCATATATAAATTCACCCGTGAGTAGTGAGCATTTGATAGCCCCTTTGAGCCTAAAAGTTGTGAACTCGGTTTAGTGGTGAACTTGTTTTTTTTGTACCTAAATTGCAAGTTTGGTTCATCACTAAATTTGTGAGTTTATAACATTTTTCTTCTTGAACCTTTGACATTGTTTACTTTTATTTCCTTGCCTTAGAAAGCAAGGAACATTCACTTTAGGTTGAGTTGAAAATGAGTTGGGGAGAATAAAAAGAAAATGGGTGCATTACTTCAAATTTTGAAAATTAGTCAAGTAAGCATGTAAAGAAAAGAGTGTGAATATGTTGTACAAATGAGAAAATGCTTGCTTGAATGAAAAAAGAAAAAGAAAAAAAACAAAAAAGAAGATGATCTAGAATCAATAAGTGTGCACAGTAGTTTGTGAGTGAGGAATGAAGAATTGGTGAAAGGAAGTGTGTTGTGTGAATATGTATATAGTGAATGTTCTTTGTACCGGCAACTTCGTTTCAAAGACCGTTATATATGTCCCTTTTTTGTTCTCCCGACCAAGCTACATCCTTGAAGTCCTTAGTGATCTTGTACTTCCACGATTTCTTTTGTGTTCATGGAGATATGATATGAATTGCTTAGTATTGCATCATTTGTCATTTGAGTGTAACTGTCCCGTGCTTGTAAGCACATTTGCCTTCAATCCTATTTCGAAGAGGAGTGTAGAATGACATGTGTATGATAAGTTAGTTGTCTCTTGAAGCATTGTTGAAATTGTTTAAGAGTCAAGTTCTTTTACATGATTGGTTCTTGAATTGTGTAATTGTTGCATTGTTGTGATCACTGTTTAGCTGAGCCGTTTTCGTGTCTTGGTTGAATTGAATCCTCGAGCAAATCCTCAGGAGAGGCATACTTTGCTTGAGGACAAGCAATGAGTTAGTTGGGGAGAGTTTGTTAGATGTCAATCATGATATGTATTTGTATGAATTATTTGGCATTTGTCATTTCTTTTCATGTAGAATATGTTGATTTTAGTGTGAAATGGTGTTGTTGTGCATTCATTGACATATACCGTTGGTGCTTGTAATGTGGGTGTTATTGTGCAGGAAATGCACTAAATGATCAAAGTTGGAAGACCCAAAGAAATAGTGCAAACTGCCAAAGAATTGAAATCAACAACAGTATTCGCTAGGCGAGTGTTAGCGAAGGTGCCAACGAAGGTTCGCCTAGCGAACGTCAGCGAGGATGCCAGCGAGATGGTGGCAGAAAGTGTGCAAAACTTACAGTAGGAAAACTGGGTAAATTCGCTGGGCGAGTAGGCCAGCGAATGCTCGCTGATGTGCTCGCGGGGCTAATGTGCCAGCGAAGGGTGGCAGAAACTTTCCATTTTGAAAACACCCAAGCTTCGCTGGGGCGAAGGTTGCAGCGAATGCTTGCGAAGCGAATGATTTCATTCGCCTAGCGAACCCACGATAACTTTTGTGGGCGGTTTAAGTTGGAGGCACTTAAAAGTGCCATGTTTTTAGTCATTCGCTAGGCGAGTGAATGCCTTCGCTGGGCGAAGGGTGCTGTGAGTAAAGTGTATAAATAGATTTTTTCTTTAATGTATTGGGATCTTCCTTTCATTTTACATTAGAATTAAGTTTTTACAGTATTTTGTTCATCAAAGCTGGTATTTTCATTGGAGAAGCTGATTTTGCATCCATTCTCGATTATTCGTCATGGATGCTCATTCATCTCCTCTCTTTACTTGTCATCCAAGCTACCATGAGAAGTGGTAGCTAATCACTCAATGTTGAGGTGAGATGTAGTTGATTCTGTTTTTATGTATTGATATTGATCTCTTGTATATGAACAAAGTCTTTGATCAATGTAGATGATGTTGTTTTCTCTTAATGATCCAATTATGATTTGTTTTGCTCTAGACATAGATTTCACAAATCTTGACCTAACAATTTCATCTCTTAAAAACCAAACTCTAGACATAGATTTGGGATTTTCTATTCGCATTGTATTGATCATAAAGATCGTTGTTTAGACTATTAGCGTGAGACATCATCTAACGGTTTAAACCACGGTAATCACGACGTCGCTTTAGAAATAAACCCCGTCGGGAGGATACGCGGTTATATTGGTCGGAAACCGAGTTCATATGCTTGATTAATTGTTTATACATGAATAGGATTGATGAAACCTAACCTTAACATGCTTTTATAAAATCTTTTACAAAAATCTTTGTGACCTAATTAATCTTTGCTACAAGTGAATGATACCAACAATTGAAACTTTTGAAACCGTTAACTTAGAATATCATAACTATTGAACGGCAAGCATCGAATATCTAACAATCCCTGTGGAGACGATAAAAAACAACCCACACTATTACTCTTCTAACAGAAATCCACTATTAGTAGTATTAATTCGAACCTAAACAATCCCAGTTTACAACTCCTCACTTAATCCCTACCCAGTGCAACTTCTACCTAGAAATCACCATCTAGATATGAGAATCCCCTCTCATTTCCTAAATCACCTCAGTGATATCAAACAGTCCCAATCCCAGTGGTAGTATACAAAACAAACAATAGAAGATACACTTCCAAAACAATACTCAGTTTTGCTTAAAAGCTTCAACCAAGAACAATACGCTATTTGCTTAAATGCTTAGAGTAAACAATGAACAATCAGTCAAACTCAATGCATCAGAAGATACATGAGTGACATACAATTAACAAACAAAAACCCTAGGGACCAACCCAAACAACGGCTAATCCTTATTCTCTAAATTCTCACCATATGCTCTCTTTTTCCAATAGGTTTTTCTTCTCTTTAAATAGCCTTCACACCTACCGAACTTGGGCTTCTTTAGGCGCACAAATAGCAGCAATCAGTATAAACTGGCTGCAAATCAACCTGCACAATAATAGGAGAAAAATGAAAATTTTCCTAAAAAGGCTCAAGGATCCTTTTTACGAAAAGTAACAGAATCTGCAATAACACATATCCCTACAATATTCTCCCATAACAGTCGCCCACGTGTGCATCAGAACACACTCAAAATTCACACTAAAATTACCAAAATAGTCATACCCTAACTATATGGTATAACATGTCCTGGAACATGTCCCAACATCATTTAGAACATGATGTCTGACTTACATGGCAGAACATCTGGTTCAACATATTGCTAACAGCATTGTTGTTTTACCAAAATACAGCCAATCCAAAAACCACAGGACTTACAATCTCCCCTTTTGGCAAATTTTGGCTAAAACAAGCTTAGCACATACCAGAGGTACACAGCAGAAACAAAACAGAAACAAAGAAACCCAAGAACCATAATGTTGTCACACCAAAAAGAAAAAAAACCTCTGACAGCATAATGTCAAGACATTAGGTCTGACATCACAAAACCAAAACAACACAAGCCACATGAGACAATGTAAGCTCTGTACAACCTGCAATGTTGCAGCAGCAACACAAATAGGTACACCACTCCCCCCGTCACACATAACCAGTTCTTCCCCTGAAGGAGAAAACAAAAAAAAACTTGAATAATTCAAATTCCCATAAAGTGCAGTAACAGACAAAGCCACCTCAGCCTCAATCCCCCTAAAGAATACAACCTTCAGCAGAGAATAACTGCTCCCAGACACAGAAAAGAGTTCCCCATCTTTTCAGCAATAGCAAGCAAGCAAGTATGACAAACTATCATGCTCCCTCTAAATAGTTGCATAAGTTCAGCAACACAAACACAACTACTCTTCCTAAGCAATAGTACACACATAAAATAAAAAAAAGTCATAACATATAATCTAACATCAGAAATAACAACACTTTACTCCCCCTTTTTAGCCAAAAATTGACAAAAATAGAGTAAATGTAAACATAAAAGGAATCACACATAATGGAAGCACAACAGTAACAAAATGCATAAAGCATAAGTTCAGATGGAAACACAAACAACCCGATGGAAACAAAAACAACCATAAAGTAACCTTATAATTGGAAACATAAGAAGTTCATGACTTTGTCCAACAATACACCAAAAAGGACACAAAAGTGTAAATAGAAACAAAACACAGTCACAAAGGGGTATATTCCCAAACAGTACAAGAAAACTTCAACTAGCTCTCATCTTCACTGCTAGGGTCTTGATCATCATTGTTTTCCTCTTCTGCATCAGCTAGGTTGTCATTTGTGTCTTCCTCAGCCAGAATTTTAATGTGTCATTCCAGTTTGATCTTTAAGCTATAATACCAACATTGGAGGTGGTGGATACCTTTTCTTTCCTTGAGGTTGTAACAATGTCTGCAATATGTGTCCCTTAAAAGAGTTTGTGGTGAAAAATAAGCGGACATTCCCTCTTAGCAAAACCTTCTGACTCAGCCAGAATTCCTGAGTATTGATTCAGAATTAAGCCATAGATTAAGGTTGGAAATGTTATGGGAAGCTTTACTGCAGATGATGTAACATGTCTCAAGGTTTGTTCAAAAATATAGGTACCAAAATCATAGTCTATTTTGGAGCCAATTATGTACATAAACTTTGCCAATCCTATAGCTATTGTGGAAGTATGATTAGTGGCATCCAGTTGACAACTTCAATTTTGTGAAGGATTGTGTACTTCACAGTTAAATAACTTGCAGACAGCTTGCCTTTCCTAGGCCATTTCTTCACTTGATTCCTAGTGATTATTCTAGAGATGAGATTATCAGATACCTAAACTTCTGGTCGTTCTGATTCACATCTTCCTAAGTACCTATTTATTATCAAGGCGAAAATTCTACACAGCTTCCTCTTACATAAACCTTTTTGTAGTCCGTGCTCCGATAATCATCACATCCTGGAGAGATGTTCACGACAAATTCTTTTAGCAGCTTCTCATAACACCTTCCTAATTTAGAAATTGTCATCATCAGACCTAGGGGTGTGCAAAATATCCGGTTATGAGATCCAAATCCATAATCAAATCCAAATCCATTAAAAATATCCGGATATAATTAAATGGTTATTAACCAGTTTAATTATTAATGGTTGGATAACCAACCATATTTTATTTTTGGATTCGGTTATAATCCGGTTATTATCCAAAATTCAATCAATTCAATTATAATTTTTTTAGGAAAAAAATTATTCTTTTTTGGAAAAAAAATTTGCAACAAATTATTCCTTTTTGAAAAAAAATAATTTTTTCTGAAAAAAAAAATTTGAAAAAAATATAATTTTTGTAAAGAAATAAATTTGATGTTCCTCTCGATCCGTCGCATGTTGAGGTTGTTGTTCTTCACCCGTTCGTCGATAAATGTTCTCGTCCGGCCTCTAATGCGTCCGGCCTTTTGATCTGATCTATGATCCCGATCTTATTCTTATTCCTCGATTTCATCGATCTATTATCTGCAATTTTTATTTTTATTTCCATAATTTTGTTATCTTGTCGCTGTCTTATCATATTGATTTATTCTTACTTTGATTAGATATGTTTTTTCAGATTATTTTTTGTGGACCATTCTCTGTTCTGTTATTTTTGTCTAAATATTACGTTAAGGTGAAAACATAATAATAGTTTGCTTTTTTCGTCTCTTTTTAATCTTACTTTTGATTTGTAGAGTCTATATTTACTTTCTGAAGCTACTGATTTGTTATTTTAAGTGGAGTTTTATGTAATTTATTCTAAAAAAAATGTTGAATTGTAGTAAGAACATTACATCAAATGAGTAAAAAAAAATGGAATCAGATCAATATAATTTTTCAAACAAAAAAGGTGTATGTAAGTGTAATTAGTATCAATCTCATGCGATGCCAGTGTAAAATTATCCTAATTTTAAAATTAAATACTCAATTTATTGGTGGTTAAATTACTACTATACTTCTTAACCCAAAATAAAGAAATAGAATATTCAATTTCTTTCATATGCATTTCCTTGGTGATTCTGTTTATACTTTTGGCTTTGGACAATCATTATTAATTATATTTAGTCGGCCTCCAATTTCTTTACTCTTTCGTTCCGTTGATTTAAATTAACTAAGTTATTATGCAATATACTATACAATGTTCCACAACCGTGAGGATTAAGAGGGATTAGAATTTAAAATTACTTAATGAATAAATTGTTAAATTAATTTTTTCAAGATAAATTAATTTTTTAAAACACTAATAAAGTTTTTTGGAAAAAAATATATTTTTTTGAAAAAAATTATTTTTTGAAAAAAATAAATATCCGGTTTACAACCGGTTATATAACCATAACCAAATTTGTAACCGATTTTATAACCAGTTTTGATTGAAATGTAGTTATGGTTATGAATCCAAACCATTTAACTGGTTTAAAAATGGTTATGGTTTGGTTTCTAAAAATAACCAACCATGCACACCCCTAATCAGACCAGATTGATCAATGAGATTAACAATCTCCTTGTATTTTAAAGCTTCCTTTCCCAGTTCTCTTTCAAGAGAAATGCGACGTTGGTAGACATATTTCCACTTCTCAACATTTTCAAATAAGTGGAAGGATACATTATCCAAAGGGATATTAGGAATCTCAACAAAGCATCTTTTAGCTACCGACTTTTGTCCTTAAGGATGATGTCCTCGACAGTTGTTTCAACTTCAAACTCTGAGTCACTGGAGGAAACATCCTTCCTCTTCAGGTTCTTTTTCTCAGAAGCATGAGTCAAAGCTTTACTCCATCCCTTCGCTGGACCTACACTCACAATTTTCTTTGAAGGAGTACTTTTAGATGTATCATTAGTCTTTTCTTTTCTGCTTCTCAATCTCTTGGCAATGCCAGGAGGTAATCTCTTACTAATGGGTTCATCATCAGAAGTAAGATTGTCAACGTTGGCTACCTCATTCTTTTTAGCATTCTCTTCAATGTTAGCTTCTGTAGCAGCCTCGTGCTCGGTTTCACAGACCATTGGATTTTCATTGTTCACAACATCAGAGGAATTTGTCTTTAATGTCCCAACATCAGATGCATCATCAAGAGTGGCCTTTCCTCTTTGAATGGCATACAATAAATTTCGTATGCTTCGGTCAACATTAATGTCTTCCTAGTTGAATCTTCCAAGAGCCTTTTTAATACTAAGTTTTCCAGACTCCTTGACTATGTTAGTGACATTAGGTTTAGTTGAACCATTATGCACATCCACAGATAGGGTTTTCTTAGAGATTATTTTAGAAGAAGTACTTACCCCAGATGGGTGAAGACCTTTTCCTGCCCGGATCTTTGTTCTGCGCTTCATAAGAGTTTCACTCGGAATGATAGTGAGCGGAACATCGTCCGTTATCAAATTAGACATTTCTTCAGAAATCTTAGTAGAGTGGGGAGTGGAATTGGACATGTCTTCTTTGTTAGATATATTTTGTTTTTGAAATCCTGAGGACGATATATCAAGAATGATGTTCTGAGCAAGTTCGTTGTGGAAGAATAGATTTAACCACTGTTGAGACTGAGGTTTAACCAAACAAGATGAATGAATAGTGCAGTAGGTGAAAAGGTTTGCGTAGCGTGTGAGAAATTCAAGATTGGGTAATGATGCTTTTGATTTTTCATAAGTCACTAAATAAAGAAAAAAATGTGAGGGATATTCTCCTAGCTACCTTGTTTTAATGATGTCAACAAACATATTAGATTGTAATTTGAGCGGTATCACTTCACGTGTCGGGCATATAGCGTCTAACCATTATCGTTCATATGTCTAGATACATAGGATCGTGTCCTCTCCAATAATAAAGGTCCACTATCGTTTTAGTTGTGTCTAGTATGTGTCTTTGATATTGGTCTGGTAAAAATGCTCAGAAAATTTGAATTTCCAAAAAATTTGCACTTCATGCGCTGACCTTCCAGTTCATGCGCTTACCTACAATTTCATGCGCTTACCTACAATTTCATGCGCTAACCCTCAAAACTTGCGGGAAAGCGCATAACCAAATAAACTCCAAAATAGTCTCTTATGCGTCGACGCATGAAAGCTAGGGTCAGCGCATAACTTCAAAATTCAGTTTTTTTTCCAATTTATTTTCTGTTATTTTTCTGTTATTAATTTTTGTTGGTCATATTTTTCATATAAATAGTTTTGGTCATCTTTTTTATTCGGAACAAGAAACGTGAAAAATATATGTCATTTCTCTCTTCATCTTCATCTTCTTCACTGTGTAAGCAAACAATCACACATAATCATCTTTATTTGTGTCGCCCATTGATCGAAGTGATAACGTTCAGAATTTAGGAAGTGTAATCTTCATCTTCTGGGTTGAGAGTTTGGCAGGTGTTTCTTGAATAAAACCAGTTGGTTTTGTTCTCCAAGAATCGGATAGATTTTGGGGGTTTTTGCACAAACTGTTCTTTCTACAGGGATTCGGCTGGGTGAAGGTAACCGGAAATTGGCGCAATTGTTCGGTTTAGTAGTTGTAATCAGAGGATCGTAGAAAGGAGGTTTGGGTTCGAATTCTTGGTAGATCGCAATTGACCGAGTGAAGGAAACTGAAGAAAGGTGGTTTCTTTCGGTTTAGTAGCGTGGGACGGTAATTGGATCAACCATATTCGATCGAAGACGTTCGAGGGTTTGAATGTTCATTGTTTTCTCTTGTAATAAACAAGTTGCAACAACAGTATATATATATATATATATATATATATATATATATATATATATATATCTCAATTCCATTTGTGGAGTTGGGGGCAGACGTACCCAAAGCGAGGACGATTGGGGAACTGCCTAATCAAATTGCGTTTGTTCTCTCTTTCCTTAACTCTTTTACAATTTATTTCGTTCGAATCTGTGAAGTTGCAAGTCATCGAAATTTCTGTAGTAGAGTAATTGTAAGCTGATAAATTACTTTGTTAAACTGATACAATTCCTCGAATTATATCTTGGAGCAGCTGCACATTACCTGTTACTGAAATTCTGCACTTAGTGTGTTTTCGCACACTAGCTGTTTGATAATTTGTTTCAAAGCAAATTCGAACTTGTTGTCTTTAAATTGCTTATCACTTTTCCTCATTGGATTGGAATATACATCAACCAAGTGATATTTTGTTGATTGCGTATCTTAAGTGTAATATTCAAAACTGAATTTTTCTCCTCTGCACTCATCCGTGATATATTCGTGCATATCCGATCCTTTTGTAGAAGGTTCGTTGTAGACGTTCTATCCAGTGGTAGCTTCCGTTTAAATAAATTTTAAAAACAAATTTTGTAAACCATTTGCATGTAAAACTCAAGGGATCTATTCAACCCCCCTTCTAGATCCATAGCCATCGTCTAACAAGTGGTATCAGAGCCTGGTTAATTCTGGTGCTTCGGTAAAACTTCTTGGATCACGGCGAACGAACCTAAAGGGGCTTATAATAGAGCTCTAGATTTTACAGGCGAAAATTACAGCTACTGGAAGGATTGTATGCGTGTCCATATTAATTCCATAGATCGGAAGGTTTGGAACGTTATCTTAAACAGTCCCATGCAAATTACCATGACTAACGCGGAAGGCGTTGTCGTTCCTAAACCCGAAGCTCAATGGACTGAGGATGACGAGAAAAAGTACAGTTATGATTGGAAGGCTCGTAATATGATCATCTCCTCCTTGGGAGTTGACGAGTATTATCGAGTCTCTCATTGTGAAACGGCCAAAGCCATGTGGGATGCTTTACAAGTAGCCCATGAAGGAGCAAATGATGTTAAGTTGGCTCGTATTAATACACTAACGCAAGAGTTTGATTTGTTTTACATGAAGCAAGGGGAAACCATTGCGGATATGCAAAAACGATTTACTCACATTATCAACAAACTGCATGTTCTTGGTAAACCAATTCCAAATGAGGTTTCTACTAACAAAATTCGGAGGTGTCTTAACAGGGAATGACAACCGAAGGTCACCGCTATCAAGGAGGCCAATGATCTTGCTACACTTGACCTCACAACACTGTTTGGGAAACTTGATGAGCATGAGCAAGTGCTCATTATCTTGGATAAACATGAAAAGAGTACCAAGAAAGAGAAGGCAAAAGATACGGAGAAGAAGTCGATAGCTCTTAAGGCTTCTTATTCAAAGTCCACACATCAAGAGCTAAGTGATGATGAAACTAATAATGACAAAGATGAAGAATCCGGTGATGATATGGGTTTATTTGTGAAGAGATACAATATATATGTTCGCAAGAATGATATTCAACACTCGGATAAAAATCTAGTCAAGTTCAGGAAGCAATCTAGAAGCGAAGGAAATAAAAATGGAAAGGTAAAAGGTACGTGCTACAACTGTGGAAAATCCGGGCACTACAAGCCAGATTGTCCATCTCTAAAGAAAGGCAAAGATAAGGATAATGACAAGAGTCGCTCAAACAAAAAGTCCAACAAGTCTCGACGAGCATACATCGCTTAGGAAAGCGATAGTGAGTCGGAGAAAGATGATTCCTCAAGCGATGAAAGTGAATCCATTAATTTTTGTCTTATGGAATGCCACAACAAAGCAAAAGAGGTAAAGCATTCTAAATATGATCATGTTAATGCTATGTCTCATTTAGAGTTACGAAAGGCTTTTGATATGTTACACTATGAGGCTAAGGGAGCATTTCAACGCTTAGCCTCAAACAAAAGAATTTTCACATATTTGGAGAAGAATGTTTCCGATTCCGAAAAGGAATTGGAAGCTCTCAAAAACTCTATAGTGGACACATCAAAAGCCAAGGTTGAAAAGGATCCTACCTCTTGGTTCAATTGGGGTTGTGACACTTATCATATTTGGCAACGAGAGGTGAGAACCCTCAAGGCCAAATTGGACAAGGCTCTTAAGCCAAAAGTAACGTTTGCTATTGATCGATCACATTTTCGTGAGAGCATGAATAATCCATATCAAAAGTATACTTATGTGATTCGAGATAGTGATAGCAAAAGTAAATTCCAAATGAATCGTAATTGTCTTTATTGTTGTAAGCCTGGTCATACTATTGAGAAATGTCGCTTCAGGAGGTTTCTTGTTCCGAAAGGCATCTACCAATGGTTGCCCAAGTACGGTTTTGCTTTCACTCTCCTTAAAGGACCCAATGAGAATTGGTACCTACTCTCCCTTGATTGTTTTTGTAGGAACAAAGTCTTGAGACCACCGAAAAAAGATGGGTTATGGATAGTGGCTGCTCGAGACACATGACTGGAGACATATCTCTTTTTATCGACTTTGTGGCAAAGAAAAAGGGGTTTGTCACCTACGAAGATAACAACAAGGGACGGATTCTCGGCAAAGGTAGTGTAGGTAACCCCTCATCTACTACTATCTCTGATGTGCTACTTGTGGAAGGCCTTAGACACAACCTTTTAAGCATCAGTCAACTATGTGACAAAAATTATAAAGAATCTTTTTCCAAGGATTGTTGCATAGTTGAAGATTGCGACAAAAAGAACGTGTTTAAGGGCTCGAGGGTGAACAACGTCTATTTGCTAGACTTAAATGAGGTATCGTTGATTGGAGACAAGTGTCTAGTCGCCTTGAATGAAGATTCATGGTTGTTGTAGCGAGCGATTTTGGACGCGGTTCTTAAGCGTTGGTCGCTCTCTGCGGTTTGAGCTTAAAACTACAGGTCGATTCATTTTTTATCCTATTGTGAGCTGAATAAGGAAGGGAAATAGATGTCTCCAATTAACCCTGCTTGCATACTGAGTTTAAACAGCGGTCTGTTAGGTTATGGATGCTATCAATGTGGGGGGGCCTTTGTACTGGTTATTCGTATTTTGCCAATACGGTTTTCTTTCTTTTTATCTAGGCAGAAGGTTTCTGGCGGGGAACAAGGGTTAGGATGTTAGGACTGTTGCTTTTGAATTACTACTTTTGATTGACGAAGATATGGGATTTGGGTTCTTTGTTGATTGCGCTCGCTAAGATCTTTTCTTTCGATCTTATGCCTACGTATTCCCGTTTACCGAAACAGGGAAATCAGAGCATTCGTAGTTCCTCATATTCTATGGGAGGAAATGGTGTTTTTTTTTGGTGTCTTGTTTAAAGCCCAAGACGTGAAGCGAAAGGTGATTTGTATCTTGTTCAAAGCCCAAGATGTGAAGCTGAAAGGTCTATTTGTGTCTTGTTCAAAGCCCAAGACGTGAAGCTGAAAGGTCTCGGCTTTAGAGAGAATTTGTCATCTCTAAAGAGGGGGAAGGAGAATTACTTTAACTGGGATACGCGGATCCGAGCAATGCCATAATTTCCGAAGAAAGGGTTTTAACCTGAAGGAGAAGACTTTAACTCAGTGTAGAGCAATGCCATCTTTCCTTAGGAATTTCTCATGCTAAAAGAGGGACAGTGGCATGGATGTAGATGATCCAGAGGCTTACCGCTTACAACGATTAGATAAAGGGAAATGAGTTGTTGATGTTTGTGTACTGTGAACGAGGCACAACTTTGATGCTAAAAGGTTGATTGGATCAACCAGTGGTTTTCTTATACAAAGCCTAAGAGGAGGCTAGTTTCCGCTAGGAAAATCATTATACAAAGCCTAAGAGGAGGCTATTTTGTGTCTCGTACAAAGCCCGAGAGAGAGGCTAAAAATTTTTGACCCAGTGGGGCATATCGTTATACAAAGCCTAAGAGGAGGCTAGCAAAGAGTTGACTCAGCTGGAGAATCTTTTATACTCAGTAATAGAGTGTTTTTGTATCTCGTACAAAGCCCGAGATGGAGGCAAAAAGGGTAATTGACTCAACGGGGGAGTGTCTTATGTGTCTCGTACGAAGCCCGAGAGAGAGGCGAAAAGGTTGTTTGACTCCACTGGGGAGAATTTTGGTATCTCGTACGAAGCCCGAGATGGAGGCTATTGTAATTGTTTCAGTTGAGTGACAGATCCAATATACTGATTTAAAAGAGAAAATCAGTTCTTATATGAGTAACACTGTACACAGGGATTTAATTTGAGGATCAGGGATATTTCCTTCTCTTTGAGGAAACGGGAAATCCAAAGGGTATCGAGACTATCCGAGTCTGCGGGTTTCCTTCCTATTTAACGAAGGGTGCTTGAGAATGTCTTTGAGACTCAAGGAAGTTAGACTGTCCAAGTCTAGAGTTTTATCTTTTGTACTATGCTTCGAGAAACAGTAGTAGACTCTATGAAAAGACTGTTCTATGAGGATGACTAGGTTCTGTTCCTATACCTCTAGGAGGTCGTCGGGACAATTTGTACGAAGCCCAAGAGGAGGCTGGAAACTTTTAAGAAGCCGACGGGTCCTTGTACGAAGCCCAAGAGGAGGCTATCATTCCCGGAGGAAGAGATCATTATACGAAGCCTAAGAGGAGGCTGTGAATACTTCTAAGAAGCCGTAGGGTCCTTGAATAATGCCCAAGAGGAGGCCGATGCTTTTAAAAAGCCCGTGAGTCTATCATCTCCTTTCCATTAGGAGAGATAACTCTTTTAAAGATGAAAACCACTGGTAAACGTGCGAGGTTTACTATCCATCGACTTTTAGCTTTTAAAGAGGGTTCCTTAGTTAAGGTCCAAGATTATGACCGTAGTGGGTACCCAAACCCTGAGACATTCAAGGCAAGCTATCCACAAGGAATAGATCAAGTCAGGAAAGTTCGAGAATTGGGAAGAAACTCAAAGATGCCATTCACAGAGAATACATTCATCTTGGGGAGTAGAGCTTCTTGACGATTCCTAAGGAGGACAGCCGAAGAGAAGACTGTATCTGGTGCTCCTATTGGGGATCTATGCGTCTATTTCTACGAATAAGTGAAACGGCGTCACCTAGTTCTAGACGTAGTTGCCGGGGAAACTCGAAATATCTATACTATTATTACAAAATAGATATGAGTTTATGAAAGGAGACTTACAATGAGCAGCCCCACAATACAGTTTATAATATGAAAGCAGTAAATGAAAGCGATAACCACTTACTCGGTTGTAGTGCTTCCATGCTGTTTGGTTAGTTGTTCAACAAAGAAAGATTAAAAACAACAGTATATTCAAAATCAAAGGAGAAAGTGCTTTGAAAAAGAAAGATCTGGGGCTTACAGCTCAAGGAGAGGCCCAGGGTTTTATCAGTGAGCGCACTGTTTGAATTTGTACAGCGGGACTTATACAAGTGACTGGGGCCCAAAAAGGTTTTCTGTACAAAGGGATGGGTCTTACATTCTCTCAAAAGGCACAAAAAGGTTTAAAGAAAAAAGAGTGGGGCTTATAACACGAGGGTAGGCCCAAATGATTTTTCGTTTAAAAAATGGCGATCGCGCCGTTTACTTGTACAGAGGGACTTATACAATGAGTGAGGCCCAAAAAGTTTTTGTACAAGGGGGGATGGGTCTTACACTCTCTCAAGAGGCCCAAAGAGTTTTGAAGAAAAATAAATGGGTCTTACTACTCGAAGGTAGGCCCAGATGATTTTTGAAAAGGCGACGATCGCGCCGTTTGTTTTTTGACGGTATCGGGACTTATACAATAAGTGAGGCCCAAAGATGATTTGGTCAAAAAAAAGGATTGGGTCTTACACTCTAATAGAGGCCCAAAGTGTTTTGAAAATGATTTATGAGGGTTGAATTAATCCAAAACCCTAATTTGTTTTCCAAATGTATTTAATTGAATAAAAATTCAATTAAAATTATCAAAAATTGTTTAACACATGGAAAACAAATTGTGATCTTGGATTAATGCTTCAAAAATTAAGTATTGACCTACAAAATAATTAGAAAGCATTAAAAGTTGCAAAATCAATGTAGAAAAAATATTTAAAATGCCAAAAACAATCAAAATATTAATTCTTTACAAAAATATCAATTATATAAAATAAATAATATTTTTGGGATTTTCTGATAAAATAAAATATTTTAACATTTTTGTGAATTATTAAAAAAAGAATCAACTCAAAATCATTAAAACTCAGAGAGAAATTAATTTTTGAATCAATTAAACAAAATCACAAAATTCAAATATTTGAATTTGAAAAAAAAGGCGCCAAGAACAAGCTGAAGAACACGCGCGTGTTCTTGGTTTCTCAGATTTGCGTTTTCTATCCAATCTCCATGAATACGTAATCATATCATGCAATCCACATATCATTATGCTCGTCTCAACCTCACGATCATGTCTATGTACTTTAATTTCATTTAAATTAAACATACAACAAGAAATCACGAAGAAACCTCAAGAACCCTAATTTCTGCATGAAGGCTAGGATTTTTGATACACGATTCAAACAATGCAATTAATTGAGGGAAAACATTCCATGCATGATTATGAACATATGGCCAAATTATTGTGCGAGGAAATATGCATAGATTGAGAGATGACCAAGTATGTGCTTACCTCCAAGCCGTGACAGCAAGTTCAAAGTGATTTTTGATTTGGAGGTGTTACAGATGAGTTGTGATGATCTGGACAGCTTCCCTACACCCTATGGATTATGTTTGGATGGTTGGACTTGATTGAAATTGGCTGGATCATTTTGTGGTACCTCAGCTGCACCTTGTTTGAAAATTTGAGCAACCAGCTGGTGATTGCATGAAATTGATGTTTCAGAAGTTATGTGAGTGTTTGATCAGCTCATATGTGATGTATGTTAGGTGTGTGAGTGATTGGTTTGTGCAGAATTGCTCTCAAACTCAAAACCCGATAGCTACCTTGCTAAGAAAGGCATTTTTGCCAAGAGAAAGAGATTTTGAGGAAAGCATCTGTTAGATGGCTTTGGTGTACTTAAACTGACCACAATTGAGCTCTATTTATAGTAGAGCAAGTTTGTTTTGCAAGGAATAGTGCATGGCAGCTGGTAAGTAGGTTTGGCCAATGTTGTCCAATGAGAATCCAAGTCTCCTCTAGCCATTGACTAGAGGTTAGGGCACAGAGCTTTGGTCCCCTTGGTCTTGGATAAGTCTTAACTAATTTCAGATGAGAATGGCTCAGTCCATGCCACCTTGATGGTTCCATTGAATGCCTCATTCCAAATTTGAATTCTTGTCCCTATTTTGGCCATTTTAGGTTCAACATGCTATTTCTTATTCCATGGACTTTGGAGGCTTGGCTCAGTGATTGTCCCCTTTAGATTCAATCCTCTGAGGTGTCCAAGTGGATTGGAGCAATTGAAATTGGCTGATTTTGGCAAATCGAGCCAAAGTGCAAATTCTGCCTTGCCTTGACAGATTTCAGCAAGGCAACTTGCCAATGTTGTATCTCATGATGTAGGTTGAATTTGGCAATGTTCTTGGCCATTTTGGAAAGCTCTTACATGATACAACAACTGTTTGAACAAGTTTGGTTTTGATCTCTTTTGATTCCAAGTGAAAAATCCCCCTACATTTGGCAAAAAGTGAAGGCAAATTCTGACTTAGTGAAAATTTCACTAAGTGTTGGAAAAAGTGACATTTTCACTTTTCAACCACTTTGATCACTCCATAACTCAAAATCCTTAATGAATTGGAATGACTTGTAGTTGAAGTTTTTGTAGGTGATAATGAGGGCTACAAATCCATCTTTGGATGAGAAAAAATGGCCTTGTGGTTTAGGAGTTATGGTCCTCCAAAGTTGGTACATTTGCCACTTTATTTTTAACTTAGAAAAATTTCTAAGTTTTATGGTTACCCCTTTTACAAGTTATCTCACTTTTCTTGATTTTTTTTTATGAATGATGATTCAAATCATACATTAACATCATTTTAGGGTTAAAAATCCATTTTGGTGAAAAATCTCAAAAAGTCAAAGTTGACTTTTGTGCACAGTTGACTTTTTATCAGATGAATTCCAAACTGTGCAATTCTTCAGGAAATCATGTCCTTGACCTAAATCAAACTTGATGGACATGTTCCATGGGTGTCATAGGGTATATTCAATCATGTATTAGGGTTTGGGAGCATGTCTTGGTCAAAAGTCAAAGTTACAGTTGACTTTTCCCTTAAAACCCTAATTGTGGTGCAGATGAAAATGAGACTTGTTGCTCAAGCTTCTTGGATCAATCCATTGTTCCAAATGGATCAATATGGTGTATTAGAGACCCTCAAATCATCTCTTGAGGTCTTGGCTCATGGTTTGTCCCAAAAGTCAACTTAGGGGTGAATTAGGTCAAGAAACCCTAATTCCTGATTTTTGATGAATGCATCCCCTGAGGCAAAATTGACTTGATGCATGGGTTCATGAGGTTCCATGGAGCATATTAGGTCATGTTTTGGATCATTGCCTTGTGCCCAGATGAAAATTTCCATCTGGAGGCACTGGTCGACCAAAACCCTAATTTGGTGACACTGTCGATCTTGAGACTTGATCCACCTAGAAGGGAGCAGCCTTATGCTTAATCCTTGAAGTAGGAGTCCTTTTTGATCCATTGTGGATATTTAAGAGATTAGACAAGTTGAAGATCATGTCATTTCTTGATTGATCCTTTGTCTAAGCACTCAGAGAGGGCTTGAAACCTTAATTTTGATTGTATTGGATGCTCACCCATCTTTGGGGAGACTGATGAAGCATGATGGTTCATCCATATTGTGATGATGATTTTCACAATGATGGGAAATCTAAGTGGTCAAAATTTGGGGTATTACAGACGCCCCTATTTAATCTTCTTGGACCCGAAGGTGTGAATGACGAAGGTATTCGAGCATTCGGGGTGCAAGAGGATTAAATATCGGAATATCTGAAATTTTGATGGTGGTTATGAATGGTAGCTTACACATTCATATTCTTTAGCTAAGCAATGATGCTTAGAAAAGGTAAACTTCCCCTCTATCCTGGTTTCCTACCAAGGAACTGGTCTCAGTTTCTGATTTAAACTTCCCCTCGATCCTGGTTTCCTACCAAGAACTGGTCTTAGTTTCTGATTTAAACTTCCCCTCGATCCTGGTTTCCTACCAAGAACTGGTCTTAGTTTCTGATTTAAACTTCCCCTCGATCCTGGTTTCCTACCAAGAACTGGTCTTAGTTTCTTTTGTCAATAAACTTTCTTGACAAGGGACGCTATTCATAGCGGCTTTCCTCAAACTTCTCGCCGAATTTTCCTGGGGAGATGCCATTTGAGTGGAAAAAGTTTTGATGTCAGACTTGCTGGGGAACCCAGTCGTCTGAGTTGTAGAGTTATACAAACTTCTCTGTTGGAGACGCCATTTGTTTCTACTGGAGAAAGCGAGTCTCTTGAGAGACTGTTTTCATTTGGGATCTTTCATCATACTTTTCTCGGGATCTTCCCGGAGAAACGCCATATGATGGGGTCCAATTTTGTGGGGCCGATGACCTTTTCATCAGCGGTCCTTTCGGAGTAAAACTGGCATGCTGCCGAATCTCTGATCACGAGGCTTTCTCTGTGGATTTTCCTTAATCCGGGAAAGCAAGGATATCATCTTCAATGGCGAAGAGTGATGTTTATTGAGAGTTTTCTCTGGCTTTTCAGAGGTTCAAGTTATCAAAGTGGCCAAGTGCCGACTCTTATCTAAAGATACACTGGTGGCGAGATTGTGCAGACGCAACACTTCCTGACGAGGAAAGAACTGACAAACTCGATTGAGAAAACTGGTTATCACTAGGGGACAAGACCGACTCAAGTGATATTGATGCAATACGAAATGCGAACGCAAATAAAAATGCATGAAGTATGTATGTATATGCTGACAAAACAGACGCGACATACAGACTAATGGATGAACACAATTGGATATTCGGCCATCGCGGGGCGAAGAAGTACCGTTGATTCAAAATAGCAATTCCACCTTGCTTAGGAGAGATAGTCCCGTTGGGAGCTATGTTGATCGGGCTTAGGAGATGAGAACTCGGCCGAGGATGTCAGACGAAACAAGGTCTCTGACACAGTTGATCCCTTCATTCAGGCATACTGGCTTAGAAGGAGTACTTTGATTCTGCACTTTGAAGTTCGCTTACTTCGGGAGAAGCAATCGATGTTCTTCTGATGTTCAACAGTCAAAAGAAATTGCCATCTTTATTTTAAAAGCAGAAAAAGTTTTAACAAGTAAATTCATTTTTTGTTTTATTTCAAGAATCGCTGATTAAGTTTAAACAACGTCGTTCTGTAAAGCTAAAACAAACAAGAATTACAAACAAAAGCACAAGGGCTCAAATTTTATTGATAAGATGGAGATCAGCCAAACGCGTGATTCCAAAGAGTATATACAAAGTTTAAAAACGGTAATTTACAGAGAAAAGGGCTACGTTGAAACATAACGACCACTATCCTTCTACCAACTTTGAATTCAGGGCATCCTGAGCTTCTGTCGAAGATGACCTTTGACTGGAGATTTCCTCCGATAGATGATGTAACTACTGCTGAGGAACTTGCCTCTGTTGAACATAGTTACTTGCCATTATCCCTAACTTTTGCCTGGATTGTACTATGAGATTTCCAATCCGGGATGATTTTTTTCATGTCTCTAACTTTTGCCTGGACCGCCCTTTCGGGTTTTCAATCCACCGAGACATTTTTTTTTTTTTAGTTTAGGCGAAGTATTCCTTGACTACATCAACATTCGTGGGGTAGGCAAATTCCTCTCCGTCCATGGTTGCAAGTCTCAAGGCGCCGCCTGAGAAAGCTTTCGTGACCACATAGGGGCCATCATAATTTGGGGTCCATTTGCCCCGAGAGTCAGTGAGAAATGATTGTATCTTCTTGAGCACGAGGTCTCCTTTCCTGAAGACACGAGGTCGGACCTTTTTGTCGAACGCCCTCTTCATTCTCTGTTGATACAACTGACCGTGGCATAGTGCCGTGATTCGCTTCTCTTCAATCAGGTTCAGTTCGTCGTGTCGACTTTGACACCATTCAGCTTCGGTGAGCTTAGCTTCCATCAATACCCTGATTGACGGGATCTCTACTTCTATGGGAAGCACTGCCTCCATGCCATATACTAGAGAGAAAAGGGTAGCCCCTGTTGAAGTGCAGACAGATGTGCGATAACCATGAAGAGCAAAGGGTAGCATTTCGTGCCAATCTTTGTAGGTTACAACCATCTTTTGAACGATCCTCTTGGTGTTCTTGTTAGCCGCTTCTACTGCTCCGTTCATCTTGGGTCGGTAGGGAGATGAGTTATGGTGTTCGATCTTGAACTCTGCACACAACTCTTTCATCATCTTATTATTCAAGTTAGATCCATTATCAGTAATGATCTCGCTTGGAACACCATAATGACAGATGATATTGTTTTTTATAAATCGGACCACTACTTGTCGGGTTACATTGGCGAATGACGCTGCTTCGACCCACTTGGTGAAATAGTCAATGGCCACCAGGATGAACCGATGTCCGTTTGAAGCCTTGGGCTCAATCATACCAATCATATCGATTCCCCATATGGAAAATGGCCATGGGGAAGAAAGAACTTTGAGATGTGATGGCGGTACATGAATTTTGTCGGAGTATATCTGACACTTGTGACACCTCCTCATGTACTTGTAGCAGTCGGATTCCATTGTCAACCAATAGTACCCGGCCCTGAGAATTTTTCTCGCCATTGTGTGTCCGTTGGCATGAGTGCCAAAGGATCCTTAATGAATTTCTTTCATGAGCATGTATGCTTCTGGTCTGTCGACGCATCGGAGCAAGACCATGTCAAAATTTCTCTTATAAAGAGTGTCACCGCCCAGGAAGAAGTTTCTAGCCAATCTTCTGAGGGTTTTCTTGTCTTTTCTGAGTGCCCCAGATGGGTACTCTTGTTTCTGAAGGAAGCATTTGATATCGTGATACCAAGGTCTGTCGTCTATGACTGCTTCAATCGCGAAGATGTAAGCGGGCCGTTCAAGGCGCATTATGTCGATCTTAGGTATGTCATTCCATCGACCTACACTAATCATGGAAGAGAGAGTGGCTAATGCGTCAGCCATGTGATTCTCATCACGAGGGATGTGATGAAAGTCGACTCTGTTGAAGAAGGGTAACTACCTTCTTGCATAGTCTTTGTAAGGAATCAATCCTGATTGGTATGTGTTCCAATCTCCTTTTATCTGGTTAATAACCAGGGCTGAATCGCCGTATACGTCCAAGTTTTTGATCCTTAAATCAATTGCTTCTTCGAGACCCATGATACATGCTTCGTATTCGGCCTCGTTGTTCGTACATTTGAACGTAAGTCTGGCAGTGAAAGGAATGTGGGAACCCTGAGGGGTAACAATGATTGCCCCAATTCCGTTTCCATAATGATTAACTGCTCCGTTAAAGATAAGTCCCCACTGGGAACCTGGTTCTGGCCCTTCACTGGGTAGCGGTTCATCGCAATCTTTCATTTTTAGATACATGACATCTTCGTCTGGGAAGTCAAACCCGATTGATTCTTGATCGTCAATCGGTTGATGAGCCAAATGATCGGCTAAAATACTTCCTTTAACGGCTTACTGAGCGTGGTACTCTATGTCATATTCTGATAGTAACATCTGCCAACGGGCAATCCTTCCCGTGAGAGCAGGTTTTTCGAAAACGTACTTGATTGGATCCATTTCGGAGACCAACCAAGTAGTATGACGAATCATGTACTGGCAAAGACGTTTGGCTGCCCAAGCCAAAGCGCAACAAGTTTTCTCAAGCATTGTGTACCGAGTCTCGCAGTCGGTGAATTTCTTGCTTAGATAGTAAATGGCAGACTCTTTCCTTTTAGTTTCGTCTTGTTGGCCAAGTACACATCCCATTGAGTCCTCTAGGACTGTGAGGTAAATGATTAGTGGTCTTCCTTCCACTGGAGGTGATAGAATCGGAGGATTCAACAAATATTCCTTAATACTATCGAAGGCAGTTTGGCAGTCTTCTGACCAAACGCAATCCTGGTTCTTTTTCAATAACTTGAAAATCGGCGCACAAGTGGCGGTCATAAGGAATATGAATCTGGAGATGTAGTTCAAACGTCCCAGGAATCCTCTGACTTGTTTTTCAGTTTTCGGAGAAGGCATTTCTTGAATGGCCTTGACTTTGTCAGGATCAACCTCAATTCCTTTTTGGCTGACGATGAACCCTAAAAGTTTCCCTGAGCGAACAGCAAATGTGCACTTATTGGGATTCAAGCGGAGCTTGAATTTTCTTAGACGTTCGAACAATTTTGACATATGTTCAACGTGCTCATCCCCTGTTCTTGATTTTGCAATCAAATCATCGACATATACCTCGATTTCTTTGTGTATCATGTCATGAAACAGAGTAGTCATGGCCCTTTGATAGGTTGCCCCAACATTCTTCAAACCGAACGGCATTACCTTGTAACAAAAGGTACCCCATGGGGTAATGAACGAAGTTTTCTCCATGTCTTTTGGCGCCATTTTGATATGGTTATAGCCCGAGAATCCATCCATGAAGGAGAATACTTTGAACCTTGCTGTGCTGTCAACCAGCATGTCAATGTGTGGTAAAGGAAAGTCGTCCTTTGGACTTGCCTTGTTCAAATCTCTGTAATCAACACACATTCTGACCCTTCCTTCCTTTTTGGGAAAGGGTACGATGTTGGCTAACCATTGAGGATATTCAGATGTAGCAAGGAAACCCGCGTCGATCTGTTTCTGTACCTCCTCTTTGATTTTGATGGCCATGTCCGGGTGAGTGCGTCTCAACCTTTGCTTTACTGGCGGACATTCCGATCTCAACGGTAAGTGATGTTCCACGACGCTGGTATCCAACCCTGGCATATCCTGATAGGACCAAGCGAACACATCGGGGAATTCTTTAAGAAGCTTTATCAAACCCTCTCTGGCAGTTGGACTGAGCAATGCTGCGATCCTGATTTCTTTTCTCTCTTTTTCTGAACCCAAGTTTACCGTTTCCAACGGCTCTTTGTGAGGTTCAATGGACCTTTCCTCTTGTCTGAGTAGTCGGGAGATCTCTTCTGGAATTTCGTTGTCATTTTCTTCTTCAGCCTCGAATACCGGGAACTCAAAGTTGGAAGAAGGCATCAGATCGTATGTTTCAACAGGGTATAAAACAAGCAATCTGCATGACGTGATGATTCGTGTTTAGAAGAGATAGAGAAAATGCAAGTGTGTGCAGTGTATTTGTTTTACTGCTTGTTTTTATGATTGAATTGTTTTTTAGGATTACCATTTTCTGAAAAAGCAAAAAGAGAAAACAGCAATTAATGCGGAAATTACAGAACGACGTTATTTTATTAATGAACAAGTCGAATCTTGAAACTACAGCCCTATAAAACAAAACTCTGTCGCTTTGGGCAAAGCGAAGAGGGAAATTTACAGAAAACGAGCCCTATCAAAACATCCGTTTCACCTGGGCAGGGTGAAAGGTTAAAGATGGCAATTACTTTGACTGATGAACGACCTTCGGAACCTCGACAACAACCCATTGGCGGCGAACTCCTCGGTGAATCACAAAGTTTGGCACCTTCCTTGATTTGTCTTCAGAAATGACGCTGATTTCTGGTGGAGCAGGATCGTTGGAATCTGTTGTATTTTGCATAACGTTTGTGCTCTCAGCTGTATCTCCCCATCCAGTTGGCTGGATGTCTTCGAGCCTGATACGAGAGCTTTTGGGAGCGGTGTACTTGACCATGAAGTCGTACTTTCCACTTGGTTGTCCCAGAGTGTCCCAAACTTCTTTGGAACTGGAGGAGTCACTTCTCTCGATGACGTTGACCTCAGGAAAAGCATAGTTGATGAATTCTAGTCCTGCAAAAGTTGCGAATTCATCTTCATGTTGAGTAGTTTCCGAATGACCTGAATGTTGATCCCATGACATGGTGGGGACACAGGTATTCTGTTCAATGACGGTCAGCTGATTTTCATTGTTCGGCTGACTTTTCGGCCCCAAGTTTCCTGGGTAAGGCTGCCACATTGGCAGGCCATCCATCGGGCCATAGTAATTGTGGTCAAAGTTGTCTTTAATCAGAGTGTCCTCCTCTAATGAATTTGGCGGAGCACGGCATCCTTCCGGATCACAATCTCCGTAGATCATTTCGACATCTGATCTTGGTATAAATCTCGGACTTTCTGTAGGAAAGCAAAAAGGCATAGGCACCTCTTCCTGAGACATATAGCCATCCTTGTTAAGGTAGGACTTCCATTCTTCATCTGTGTCAGAGGGATCTTCCTCATTGATAGCATGAACTGTCTGAGACACTGGGTGAAGAAAACCTCCACTGTAGAAGAAGTTTTAAAGGGGATGAAGACTTTCATCGTTGGCGGCTGTCTGGGTACAGGTCGCAGAAAAACCAAGACCCTTCTTTGTTTTATTGTCAATAGGAATGACAAGCCGTTCCCATCCGGTCGTATCGGTACTCTCGACCACTTTGATAGCATCTTTGTATGAAGAAATTGAAGTTCCTTCTTTGTAGTGATCGTTCTTGTTCACCGATAGTGCTTGGAACTGAGTTCCAATAACCTCCTCGGGTTCCACACAAGTAGATGATGATAAGTTGCTTACAAGCAAGGCTTGTTCCCCACAAACCGTGACAAGTTGATTGTTCTTGATGAACTTTAGCTTTTGGTGGAGGGTTGAAGTAACCGCTCCAGCCTGATGTATCCAAGGTCTTCCTCATAAACAACTGTATGTTGCCCGAATGTCCATGACCTGGAAAATGATTTGGAAAGTGTGAGGACCAATAGTTATGGGAAGATCCACTTCGCCGATAACTGTTTTTCTGGATCCGTCGAATGCTTTGACGACGACCTCGCTGACTCTCATCGGAGGGCCCTTGAATGATAATTGCATCAAAGTGTACTTCGGCATAACATTCAGGGCTGACCCTGTGTCTACCAGTACGCTGGCTAAAGCATCGCCCTGGCAGTTAACTGTGATATTGAGCGCCATGTTATGACGGCGACCCTCTTCAGGTAATTCCTCGTCACTAAATCCCAAATTATTGCAGGAAGTGATGTTAGAGACAATGCTATCGAATTGTCTGATTGTTACATCCTGTTCCACAAAGGCTTGCTCCAAGACTTTCTGTAGAGCCTCTCTGTGTGCTTCTGAACTGAGTAACAGTGATAATACTGAGATCTTTGAAGGAGTCTGTAACAGTTGATCAACAATGTTATATTCACTCCTTTGGATGAGCTTTAGCATCTCATCTTTGTCTTTTGAAAAGTCGGGATTACCAGATTGACCGACTGGTGGATCAGGAATTCCTGCCTGAAGTTCCTTTTCTTTGTTGGATTCTCCAACCCCTCGGTTGAAGACTCGACCACTCCGTGTTACACGACTGATGTCTGCAATATTCACGACGGAGGGTAATGGAATTTCCTTTCCATTCTCGATTATTGTTGCACCGTATTTATAAGGGATTGCCTTAGCTGATTCATACGGTAGTGGCCCCGGTAGATAGATGACTATGGGAACCTTCTGATTTTTCTGACCATCATAAGTAACCTTGATCCGTTCCTGGTTGGGAACTCTAGATTCGTCAAGTAAAGGGATGATGGTAAAAACATCCCTGATCTGGTGATGACCAGAGATCGTGACAACATCCTCAACTTGCTCGGCAAGGTAGTTCGGCGACCAAATGATGGGTCCTGAACCGGGAAATGGACGAATTTCTCCATGATCGACCTGACCCTGAAGAGCTGCTCTCACAAGGTAACACCCTTGGTTACTTTCTGCACAGACGCTACAACTGTCATAGTTGTGTGGTGGCACCTGGCCACGCCCACTTTGAATACAATGTAACCTCACTAGGTTACCTTCCATTGATCGGACATCCTGACTTTGACGACGAGTAGGATTCCTGTTATTGATACTAATCTGCTGAGTATCTTCGTCCATATAGATTGGCATCCACCAGTGATTTAACAAGTGCTAAAGTGCCTCCTGGACAAGGGTACAACCTCGATCGTTTTCGCAACCTGCTTTACAGTTTTGATAATCGTGTGATATTAAGAATCCGAGTCGGACCTGCTCAGCATGTAACTCTACCAGGTTGGTATTCATCACGCGAATGTCAAAGATCTGAACCATGTTGATTTGATAGGAGTTCCTATCATGGTAGTCTTGGATCCATCCAAGATCCATCTGACGCTGGAGGGCCTCTTGTATGAAAGAGCATCCCTGTTTGTTTACCGAGCAAATCAGACAGGAACTGTAATCGTGCCGCGGCAGATTACGATACTGGCTTTGCCTTGAGTGCATCGCCACCAAGTTAACATTCATCACACGGATGTCGTGGTTTTGAATGACGTTAGAATTTGTAGAGACCATGTTAACTCCACGAACTCGGTGCTCTTGGATCCATCCAAGATCCATTTGTTCCTGTAGAGCTGCTTGCACTACAGAACATCTTTGGTTATCTTTAGAGCAGATATCACACTGGTGATAGTTATGAGGTGGCACATGGCCATATCCACTCTGTCTACAATGCATCTTGACCAGATTGGTCCCCAATAAGAGTACATCGTGAATTTGATAGACATTGTTAGTCTCTTTCTCAATCAGATTGACTGCAGCTTTCTCGTGTTGAGGCAACGGGTTCGTAAGAACATTAGGATTCGTATCTTTGAAAGATAAGAGCCCGCTCCTAACAAGCTTTTGCACGTCAGATTTGAAATTGAGACAAGTCTCAATGTTATGCCCTGAACCTCCTTGATGATAAGGACATGTTTAATCCGCTTTAAACTAAAAAGGCGGATTTTCCGGAACTGAAAGGGGAGACTTAGTCTGGATGTGCCCCTTGGCTAGCAGTAACGGAAACAGTTCTGCGTACGTTACAGGTATAGGATCAAATCTTGGTGGCCGTGTTGTACGGTTGTTGTTATATGGGGGACGAGCCTGCTGAAGAGGCTGTTGTGTCCTTTGTTGGTCAGGTTGGCTCTGCGCAATCTGAGGTTGATACATAGGAACAGGCGCGGGGCCGATAGCAGGAGTAACAGCTGCTACTGGCTGATAACGACGCCTTTGCTTTCCGAGAGAGATATTCCCAATATCTTGCTCTTTTTTCTTAGGGAGAGCACTACCGTATTTTTTAGTACCGCTCGTTGATCCAGTGTCTTTTACCAAACGTCCTTCTCGGACGGCTTCCTCAAGACGTACGCCCATGCCGACCATTTCGGTGAAATCACTGGGCGCACTGGCAATCATTCGGTCATAGTAAAATGAGCTTAAGGTCTTTAAGAAGATCTTTGTCATCTCTTTTTCCTAAAGAGGTGGACAAATTTGAGCGGCAATTTCATGCCACATTTGAGCATACTCCTTAAAGGTTTCCTTGTCCTTTTGCGACATTGATCTGAGTTGATCTCTGTCGGGTGCCATGTCCAAATTGTACTTATATTGTTGGACGAAGGCAGTACCAAGATCTCTAAATGTACTGATCGTAGTACGGTTTAAACCCATGTACCACTTGAGTGCGGCACCGGTTAAACTATCCTGGAAGTAGTGAATCAGCAGGTCCTGATTCTCCATCTGGGCTGACATCCGCCGAGCGTACATCACCAGATGGCTCTGAGGGCAAGAGTTACCCTTGTATTTTTCAAAGTCGGGCACTTGGAACTTGTGCGGGACTTTTACATTTGGGACCAAGCAGAGGTCTGCGGTGTCCTTTCCAAATAGATCCTGACCGCGAATGGCTTGCAGCTCTTTCTGCATTTCCAATAACTGCTCCTGGAATTCCTCCATTCTATCAAACATAGTTTCCTTCTTACCAGAAGGTGTTGGTGGAATCTGTCCTTCCGGGATAGTGTGCACCACAGGGGGTGGTATCGTGACTACGACATTAATTTTGGTTCCTCCCGAAGTTTGTAACCTTCAGGAGTCTTGAGTATGCCCCTGGCATCTTCGCTTTCCCGAAGTTTGTAACCTTCAGGCCCAGCGGCTTCTGTTGCGATTCCCTGATCTTCAGTGATCGGCGGAACATATCCTTCCGGGATATAGTTAACAGGCATCCCCCAAGGACGATCTTTCGGCATCTGACACCTAGGATCATACTTTTCTATGATGGGCGTTGTGGTGATCTCTAAGATCACAGTTCTTTGTAGCTGAGCTTCTGCCATGGCTTGCATGTCGTTACGAAGCTTTCTCATATCCTCTCTTAGAGCGTCGATCTCTTCTTTCAACTCTCTGTTTTCTTCCTCAAGGTCATCCATCTTTTTCTGACGATTGGCCCGAGTATTATACGAATGAGACAGTTTGACTCTAGAATCGAGACACAAACATGAGATTCGTAGGGAAGAAGAATACGCGATGTGAGAATGATGAATGCAATGATTATATTAATTGTTTTTAGGTTTAATTAAAATAAACTTCGATAATTAGATTGCAAATATCAAACAGTGGGGAAACCCCTTTTTATTGAATTCCAAAGGATTACAGAAATGGAAATACAGTAGATTACAAAGTGCAGAAACAAAAACCTAAACTAATGGGTCCCGAGTCCTCTTCTTTGACCGGGGCGCTTGGGCCGTTGTCGGGTTGTCATTCCTTTGCCAGGTGAAAGGAGCGAGCAAATTCCTTTGGTCATCCTGATTCTCTACAGCATGCTGCTCCAAAATTTCAATCAGAGCATCTTTCTCTTTCAGTAATTGTTGTATTTGGATACACTCTACGTCGAGGGTGCGGTACTTGTTCTTCCAAGATCTTCTTTCCTTTTGAACTTTGTTTAGAGTAACCTGAAGCCTTTCAGTTTCCGTCATGAAGTACATGACAATTTCCCTCGGCGGAAGAATTCCGTAACGAGGATAAGGCATCTTTAGCTTGAGAGCTCTAGTTTGTACCCAATGGAGATAAGGCTCCACCGAGACACAGTCCGGTTTTCCCAGAGACTCTCGTCCTTTCTTATGAACATGTTTCCAAGCTTGCACTATTTCCATCTTTAGTGCTCTGTCACTTTCTCCTTCTTTGAAGAAAAGACCTTCCAGATGAACACCCAGTGGGATGTGTCTCATCGGGTATCCAAATTGACGAAGAACTAATATCGGATGATAGTTGATTCCTCCTTTAGTTCCTATGAGGGGTACGTTGGGGAAGTTTCCACAACGGTCAATGATTCTAACTCCCTCATAAATCCTATTACACCAATCTATATCAGAGTTGGTGAGAGACATGATCTTCTGCGACCAACGTAAGACACTCTTGCAATCCCAAAAAGCAGCAGACTTGGGCAAGTGCAAGATAAACCATTTATAAAGCAGAGGTACACAGCATGTGATCTCCCCTCCACTGTACAAATTTCCCAAGTGTACAGAATGATACGCATCTGCGAGCAAAGTCAGCACAGGGTTTCCAATGAGAAAAACCTTAATAGCGTTGATATCGACGAAGTTATTGATGTTGGGAAACAAAAATAACCCGTAGGTGAGCAAGACAAAGATGCTTTCAAAAGCAGTCCCGTTCCCTATACTAGCGAAGTACATAGCTTTCTTTGTCAAGAACTGGGCTGGCAAACCTTGGATGCCACGCTTAGTGGTCATGTGAGTCCTGACCTCAGACTAGTCCAAATGAATTGCTATTGCAATAGTCTGATTCTTTGGAATTTCTTCCAGTCCAGAAAATGGAGCTCGATCAGTGATATGTAAATCAGTCAGATGAGAATACTCCTTCAGCGTTGGTGATAGCTAGTAATCCAGGAATGTGAAACAATGATAAACCGGATCGTAGAATTGAATGAGTGCGTCCATGATCCCCTTAATCACATGGACTCTTAACAGTGGTAGCAAACCACCGTGCTTGGCTCTGAAAGCCTCTGGGTTAACGATCATCCTCGCTAACTTTCTCAAATCCCCTAGTTTTGGAACCTTGAAGGTATACTGGCGAGTTCTCCTTCTACCGAAATCCATTAATGTAATCTTTTTCTCTGATATTTGCAATCACAGTCTTAGTTTAATTTGAAAAACAGAGAGACTAGAAGAGAAATTTTTTGAATGTTTTAATGTTTTATTAAATAAATGCATGAATGCAGCACGCAAAAACATAGAAAAAACATGGGGTCAAAGGGTCGTTGTCATGAAGTCAAGGCTCTACCCATCCCCAAAGGTTTACTAAGGTGATTTTTGTACCTGTACTCATTATCATCAGCTCCTCCCAGGAAGGCAGACAACAAGCAGATCGCCAGCGAGTTGTGTGCAATCTTAGAGTAAGTCCCATTCACCGAGAATAGATCACCAGCCTCAAATGAGGGTAGTCTCGCGTAACAGCTATTTCCGATAGCTTTCCCACTACAAAAAAGGTTGGCTTTTCTTAAGTGTATACTCAATCTCACCACATGCGGCATCACACGCATTCCCAGTAGCAGAAAAATAAACACGTATAGCAATTAGGAAAAGCAGTATATATATTTGTCCTAATCATCCTAGACTTATAAAGCTATGATTCTTAAGTTCCTGACAGAAATGGGTTCCCCGGCGGAAGCCCCAATCTGTGGTTCCCTGCCTAAGAGATGGACCAGCATAGGTCAATCTTTCTCCTCAGCAGAGTTCCCATTTTCCGTGGAAAACGGGGATGATGCCCTAAAGCAGAAAAGGAGACTCCCCAGCAGAGTCGCTATTTTACAAGGAAAACAGACAGAAAGAAAAACAAGGGCCCCACGGTGAGCGCCACTTTTCTGTAGCGAGCGATTTTGGACGCGGTTCTTAAACGCTGGTCGCTCTCTGCAGTTTGAGCTTAAAACTACAGGTCGATTCATTTTTTATCCTATTGTGAGCTGAATAAGGAAGGGAAATAGATGTCTCCAATTAACCCTGCTTGCATACTGAGTTTAAACAGCGGTCTGTTAGGTTACGGATGCTATCAATGTGGGGGGTCTTTGTACTGGTTATTCGTATTTCGCCAATACAGTTTTCTTTCTTTTTATCTAGGCAGAAGGTTTCTGGCGGGGAACAAGGGTTAGGATGTTAGGACTGGTGCTTTTGAATTACTGCTTTTGATTGACGAAGATATGGGATTTGGGTTTTTTGTTGATTGCGCTCGCTAAGATCTTTTCTTTCGATCTTATGCCTACGTATTCCCGTTTACCGAAACAGGGAAATTAGAGCATTCGTAGTTCCTCCTATTCTATGGGAGGAAATGGTGTTTTTTTTGGTGTCTTGTTTAAAGCCCAAGACGTGAAGCGAAAGGTGATTTGTATCTTGTTCAAAGCCCAAGATGTGAAGCTGAAAGGTCTATTTGTGTCTTGTTCGAAGCCCAAAACGTGAAGCTGAAAGGTCTCGGCTTTAGAGAGAATTTGTCATCTCTAAAGAGGGGGAAGGAGAATTACTTTAACTGGGATACGCGGATCCGAGCAATGCCATAATTTCCGAAGAAATGGTTTTAACCTGAAGGAGAAGACTTTAACTCAGTGTAGAGCAATGCCATCTTTCCTTAGGAATTTCTCATGCTAAAAGAGGGACAGTGGCATGGATGTAGATGATCTAGAGGCTTGCCGTTTACAGCGATTAGATGAAGGGAAAGGAGTTATTGATGTTTGTGTACTGTGAACGAGGCACAACTTTGATGCTAAAAGGTTGATTGGATCAACCAGTGGTTTTCTTATACAAAGCCTAAGAGGAGGCTAGTTTCCGCTAGGAAAATCATTATATAAAGCCTAAGAGGAGGCTATTTTGTGTCTCGTACAAAGCCCGAGAGAGAGGCTAAAAGTTTTTGACCCAGTGGGGTATATCGTTATACAAAGCCTAAGAGGAGGCTAGCAAAGAGTTGACTCAGTTGGAGAATCTTTTATACTCAGTAATAGAGTGTTTTTGTATCTCGTACAAAGCCCGAGATGGAGGCAAAAAGGGTAATTGACTCAACGGGGGAGTCTCTTATGTGTCTCGTACGAAGCCCGAGAGAGAGGCGAAAAGGTTGTTTGACTCCACTGGGGAGAATTTTGGTATCTCGTACGAAGCCCGAGATGGAGGCTATTGTAACTGTTTCAGTTGAGTGACAGATCCAATATACTGATTTAAAAGAGAAAATCAGTTCTTATATGAGTAACACTGTACACAGGGATTTAATTTGAGGATCAGGGATATTTCCTTCTCTTTGAGGAAACGGGAAATCCAAAGGGTATCGAGACTATCCGAGTCTGCGGGTTTCCTTCCTATTTAACGAAGGGTGCTTGAGAATGTCTTTGAGACTCAAGGAAGTTAGACTGTCCAAGTCTAGAGTTTTATCTTTTGTACTATGCTTCGAGAAACAGTAGTAGACTCTATGAAAGGACTGTTCTATGAGGATGACTAGGTTCTGTTCCTATACCTCTAGGAGGTCGTCAAGACAATTTGTACGAAGCCCAAGAGGAGGCTGGAAACTTTTAAGAAGCCGACGGGTCCTTGTACGAAGCCCAAGAGGAGGCTATCATTCCTGGAGGAAGAGATCATTATACGAAGCCTAAGAGGAGGCTGTGAATACTTCTAAGAAGCCGTAGGGTCCTTGAATAATGCCCAAGAGGAGGCCGATGCTTTTAAGAAGCCCGTGGGTCTATCATCTCCTTTCCATTAGGAGAGATAACTCTTTTAAAGATGAAAACCACTGGTAAACGTGCGAGGTTTACTATCCAGCGACTTTTAGCTTTTAAAGAGGGTTCCTTAGTTAAGGTCCAAGATTATGACCGTAGTGGGTACCCAAACCCCGAGACATTCAAGGCAAGCTATCCACAAGGAATAGATCAAGTCAGGAAAGTTCGAGAATTGGGAAGAAACTCAAAGATGCCATTCACAGAGAATACATTCATCTTGTGGAGTAGAGCTTCTTGACGATTCCTAAGGAGGACAACCGAAGAGAAGACTGTATTTGGTGCTCCTATTGGGGATCTAGGCGTCTATTTCTACGAATAAGTGAAACGGCGTCACCTAGTTCTAGACGTAGTTGCCGGGGAAACTCGAAATATCTATACTATTATTACACAATAGATATGAGTTTATGAAAGGAGACTTACAGTGAGCAGCCCCACAATACAGTTTATAATATGAAAGCAGTAAATGAAAGCGATAACCACTTACTCGGTTGTAGTGCTTCCATGCTGTTTGGTTAGTTGTTCAACAAAGAAAGATTAAAAACAACAGTATATTCAAAATCAAAGGAGAAAGTGCTTTGAAAAAGAAAGATCTGGGGCTTACAGCTCAAGGAGAGGCCCAGGGTTTTATCAGTGAGCGCACTGTTTGAATTTGTACAGCGGGACTTATACAAGTGACTGGGGCCCAAAAAGGTTTTCTGTACAAAGGGATGGGTCTTAAATTCTCTCAAAAGGCCCAAAAAGGTTTAAAGAAAAAAGAGTGGGGCTTATAACACGAGGGTAGGCCCAAATGATTTTTCGTTTAAAAAATGGCGATCGCGCCGTTTACTTGTACAGAGGGACTTATACAATGAGTGAGGCCCAAAAAGTTTTTGTACAAGGGGGGATGGGTCTTACACTCTCTCAAGAGGCCCAAAAAGTTTTGAAGAAAAATAAATGGGTCTTACTACTCGAGGGTAGGCCCAGATGATTTTTGAAAAGGCGACGATCGCGCCGTTTGTTTTTTGACGGTATCGGAACTTATACAATAAGTGAGGTCCAAAGATGATTTGGTCAAAAAAAAGGATTGGGTCTTACACTCTAATAGAGGCCCAAGGTGTTTTGAAAATGATTTATGAGGGTTGAATTAATCCAAAACCCTAATTTGTTTTCAAAATGTATTTAATTGAATGAAAATTCAATTAAAATGATCAAAAATTGTTTAACACATGGAAAACAAATTGTGATCTTGGATTAATGCTTCAAAAATTAAGTATTGACCTACAAAATAATTAGAAAGCATTAAAAGTTGCAAAATCAATGTAGAAAAAATATTTAAAATGCCAAAAACAATCAAAATATTAATTCTTTACAAAAATATCAATTATATAAAATAAATAATATTTTTTGGATTTTTTGATAAAATAAAATATTTTAACATTTTTGTGAATTATTAAAAAAAGAATCAACTCAAAATCATTAAAACTCAGAGAGAAATTAATTTTTGAATCAATTAAACAAAATCACAAAATTCAAATATTTGAATTTGAAAAAAAAGGCGCCAAGAACAAGCTGAAGAACACGCGCGTGTTCTTGGTTTCTCAGATTTGCGTTTTCTATCCAATCTCCATGAATACGTAATCATATCATGCAATCCACATATCATTATGCTCGTCTCAACCTCACGATCATGTCTATGTACTTTAATTTCATTTAAATTAAACATACAACAAGAAATTACGAAGAAACCTCAAGAACCCTAATTTCTGCATGAAGGCTAGGATTTTTGATACACGATTCAAACAATGCAATTAATTGAGGGAAAACATTCCATGCATGATTATGAACATATGGCCAAATTATTGTGCGAGGAAATATGCATAGATTGAGAGATGACCAAGTATGTGCTTACCTCCAAGCCGTGACAGCAAGTTCAAAGTGATTTTTGATTTGGAGGTGTTACAGATGAGTTGTGATGATTTGGACAGCTTCCCTACACCCTATGGATTTTGTTTGGATGGTTGGACTTGATTGAAATTGGCTGGATCATTTTGTGGTACCTCAGCTGCACCTTGTTTGAAAATTTGAGCAACCAGATGGTGATTTCATGACATTGATGTTTCAGAAGTTATGTGAGTGATTGATCAGCTCATATGTGATGTATGTGAGGTGTGTGAGTGATTGGTTTGTGCAGAATTGCTCTCAAACTCAAAACCCGATAGCTACCTTGCTAAGAAAGGCATTTTTGCCAAGAGAAAGAGATTTTGAGGAAAGCATCTGTTAGATGGCTTTGGTGTACTTAAACTGACCACAATTGAGCTCTATTTATAGTAGAGCAAGTTTGTTTTGCAAGGAATAGTGCATGGCAGCTGGTAAGTAGGTTTGGCCAATGTTGTCCAATGAGAATCCAAGTCTCCTCTAGCCATTGACTAGAGGTTAGGGCACAGAGCTTTGGTCCCCTTGGTCTTGGATAAGTCTTGACTGATTTCAGATGAGAATGGCTCAGTCCATGCCACCTTGATGGTTCCATTGAATGCCTCATTCCAAATTTGAAGTCTTGTCCCTATTTTGGCCATTCTAGGTTCAACATGCTATTTCTTGTTCCATGGACTTTGGAGGCTTGGCTCAGTGATTGTCCCCTTTAGATTCAATCCTCTGAGGTGTCCAAGTGGATTGGAGCAATTGAAATTGGCTGATTTTGGTAAATTGAGCCAAAGTGCAAATTCTGCCTTGCCTTGACAGATTTCAGCAAGGCAACTTGCCAATGTTGTATCTCGTGATGTAGGTTGAATTTGGCAATGTTCTTGGCCATTTTGGAAAGCTCTTACATGATACAACAACTGTTTGAACAAGTTTGGTTTTGATCTCTTTTGATTCCAAGTGAAAAATCCCCCTACATTTGGCAAAAAGTGAAGGCAAATTCTGACTTAGTGAAAATTTCACTAAGTGTTGGAAAAAGTGACATTTTCACTTTTCAGCCACTTTGATCACTCCATAACTCAAAATCCTTAATGAATTGGAATGACTTGTAGTTGAAGTTTTTGTAGGTGATAATGAGGGCTACAAATACATCTTTGTATGAGAAAAAATGGCCTTGTGGTTTAGGAGTTATGGTCCTCCAAAGTTGGTACCTTTGCCACTTTATTTTTAACTTAGAAAAATTTCTAAGTTTTATGGTTACCTCTTTTACAAGTTATCTCACTTTTCTTGATTTTTCTTGATGAATGATGATTCAAATCATACATTAACATCATTTTAGGGTTAAAAATCCATTTTGGTGAAAAATCTCAAAAAGTCAAAGTTGACTTTTGTGCACAGTTGACTTTTTATCAGATGAATTCCAAACTGTGCAATTCTTCAGGAAATCATGTCCTTGACCTAAATCAAACTTGATGGACATGTTCCATGGGTGTCATAGGGTATATTCAATCATGTATTAGGGTTTGGGAGCATGCCTTGGTCAAAAGTCAAAGTTACAGTTGACTTTTCCCTTAAAACCCTAATTGTGGTGCAGATGAAAATGAGACTTGTTGCTCAAGCTTCTTGGATCAATCCATTGTTCCAAATGGATCAATATGGTGTATTAGAGACCCTCAAATCATCTCTTGAGGTCTTGGCTCATGGTTTGTCCCAAAAGTCAACTTAGGGGTGAATTAGGTCAAGAAACCCTAATTCCTGATTTTTTTGAATGCATCCCCTGAGGCAAAATTGACTTGATGCATGGGTTCATGAGGTTCCATGAAGCATATTAGGTCATGTTTTGGATCATTTCCTTGTGCCCAGATGAAAATTTCCATCTGGAGGCCCTGGTCGACCAAAACCCTAATTTGGTGACACTGTCGATCTTGAGACTTGATCCACCTAGAAGGGAGCAGCCTTGTGCTTAATCCTTGAAGTGGGAGTCCTTTTTGATCCATTGTGGATATTTAACAGATTAGACAAGTTGAAGATCATGTCATTTCTTGATTGATCCTTTGTCTAAGCACTCAGAGAGGGCTTGAAACCCTAATTTTGATTGTATTGGATGCTCACCCATCTTTGGGGAGACTGATGAAGCATGATGGTTCATCCATATTGTGATGATGATTTTCACAATGATGGGAAATCTAAGTGGTCAAAATTTGGGGTATTACAGTTGTGGCATAGACGGTTGGCTCACATCAATTTTGATTTGCTTAACAAAATTGTCTCTAAAGACTTAGTCATCGGTTTGCCCAAAATTAAATTCACAAAGGATCACCTTTGTGATGCGTGCCAAATGGGGAAGCAAACAAGGATCTCATTCAAATCCAAAAACATCGTTTCAACTATGAGACCCCTTGAGCTCCTCCATATGGACCTCTTTGGACCATCTAGGGTTAAAAGTCTAGGTGGTAACTATTATGGGCTTGTTATACTCGATGATTTTTCTAGGTTTTGCTGGACAATTTTCTTAGCAAATAAGAGTGATACTTTTTCGGCCTTTGAACGATTTGCTAAGTTATCTCAGAACAAGTTAAACACAAACATTGGGTCAATTAGAAGTGACCATGGTGGTGAGTTTGAAAACCATTTATTTGAAGCATTTTGTGATTCCAATGGAATTGATCATAATTTTTCCTCACCACGTACCCCTCAACAAAATGGGGTAGTGGAACGTAAAAATAGAGTTTTGGAAGAACTTGGAAGGACTATGATCAATGATGGTGGATTACCAAAATACTTTTGGGCCGACGCCATAAGTACGGCTTGTTATGTTTTGAATAGGGTGCTCATCCGGCCTATTCTAAACAAGACACCGTATGAGCTTTTAAAAGGGCGTAAGCCAAACATATCTCACCTTCATGTATTTGGTTGCAAATGCTTTGTGTTAAACAATGGGAAAGAGTCTCTTAGTAAATTTGATGCCAAGGCCGACGAGGGTATTTTTCTTGGATACTCTCAGTCAAGTAAAGCATATAGAATTTATAATAAGAGGTTACGCATAGTTGAAGAGTCAGTTCATGTTACTTTTGACGAGTCTTATCCGAGAAATGTCGGAGAAGGTAGTTCTTTTCATGGTGCAGGTGTACCTACTGAAGACATACTCAAGGACACTGATAAGGGAATTGATCAGCCTGAAGCAGTGCGTATTGAGGAGGAAAAGGATCACCAACCAGTGAAAAGTGAGGATGATCATCATGCTGATAAAGATGAACTTCCTCGATCTTGGAAATATTCAAAAGACCATCCAATTGACAACATTTTTGGTGATATCTCTAAGGGAGTAACTACTCGCTCTAAACTTAGTAACTTTTGTTATTACTTTGCTTTTGTTTCCCAAGTTGAACCTAAAAACGCAAAGGATGCGTTACTCGATGAGCATTGGTTTCTATCAATGCAAGATGAACTAAATCAATTATGGAGAAATGAGGTTTGGGACCTTGTCCCCCCTCCGCGAGATCATCGAGTAATAGGCACCCGATGGGTGTTTAGGAATAAACTTGATGAAAATGGAGTAATAACGCGTAACAAAGCTAGGCTTGTAGCGCAAGGCTATAACCAAGAGGAAGGAATCGACTATGAGGAAACTTATGTGCCGGTTGCCCGACTCGAGGCTATACGCCTTCTACTTGCCTATGTGTGCACAAAGAACTTTAAATTATTCCAAATGGGTGTTAAAAGTGCATTCCTTAACGGATACATAAATGAAGAGGTTTATGTAGCCCAACCTCCGGATTTTGAATCCCACGAATATCCTGATCATGTCTATAAATTAAAACGAGCTTTGTACGGACTTAAACAAGCCCCTAGGGCTTGGTATGAACGTCTAAGAAAATTTCTACTAGATCAAGGGTATTCAAGAGGAAAGGTTGATACAACCCTCTTTATTAAACGTCAAGGAAAACACTTAATTTTGGTACAAATTTATGTTGACGATATCATATTTGGGTCTACTAACATGACCTTGGTCAAGGAGTTTTCTAGTTTGATGCAGGGGGAGTTTGAAATGAGCATGATGGGGGAGCTCAACTATTGCCTCAGATTGCAAATCAAATAACTTGAAGAGGGCACATTCGTGAGTCAAACGAAATATTGTCTTGAGTTACTAAAATGTTTTGATATGCTAAACTGCAAAGCAATAGATACTCCTATGCCTACAAGTGCTAATCTTGATCGTGACGAAAAGGGTAAGGATGTTGAGGTAAAGAAGTATCGAGGTATGATAGGGTCTCTTCTTTATCTTACCGCATCACGTCCCGATATAATGTTTAGTGTATGCATGTGTGCAAGGTATCAGGCACATCCCAAGGAATCCCACCTTAAAGCAGTTAAGCGCATACTCCGATACCTTTCTAGTACTCCAAAGTATGGGTTGTGGTATTCCAAAGGTAGTGTTTGTTCCTTAGTTGGCTACTCCGATTCCGACTTTGTCGGGTGCAAGTTGAATAGGAAAAGTACTAGTGGTACATGTCACTTTTTTGCAAATTCCTTGGTGAGTTGGCACAACAAGAAACAGGTTTTCGTTGCTTTGTCAACAGCCGAGGCGGAATATGTTGCCGCTGGTAGTTGTTGTGCTCAAGTCATATGGCTTAAACAACAATTACTTGATTTCAACTTAAAACTGGAACGTATTCCAATTTTGTGCGATAACACTAGTGCGATTAATCTAACTAAGAACCCTGTACTACATTCACGCACCAAGCATATCGAAATACGCCATCATTTTCTTAGGGATCATGTAGAGAAAGGTGATGTAGTTTTTGAGCATGTTGACACTAAGAATCAACTTGCTGATATTTTCACAAAACCTTTAGCTACAGAGCCTTTCTTTCACATCCTTAGGGAACTTGGCATTCTCGATATTTCGGATCGTGATTAATAATTCCTTAGAGTAGTAATCTTCACATATATACATGCTTGTTTATTCTTTTAACTAACAATGCAAAGAGATATTTGGCCATATGTGAGGGATCTTGTCGTCATGATGATCAAGGTAATATCGTTCCGATTTATAGATGATTATCAATATTTGGTGCCATATTAATTACTCTAATCTTGATGTTTACTGCATTTGGTGCACTTATCTTTCATATGGATGTTTTATTTTGTATGTGTATATGTCTATTTATCTGTCTGGAACTTTAAAAAATTGCAAAATTTCACTTTCATATGTTCATGCGTCGACGCACAGATTCATGCGCTGACCTACTAAACCTTCGAGATAACGCATAAACACATGTTCAACTTTCTTTAAAAAAATTGAAGAATCATGCGCCGATGCACAGATTCACAGGTCGACGCATAACCCGACCGTTCTGACTCCTTACTTCACTGGGACCTGTGCGCCGACCTAGAATTGTTCATTTTCCATACATATTCTAAATACACATTAATCTATGATTCTTGCATGTCATCTCATTAGTCTTGGTGGTCAATCTCTCCCTATTCTCCTCCATTAAACCTCATCAATCACAATTACTCTCCACTAAATCCTTATCCAAACCCTAGAAATCAAAACCCACCAAGAGGAAATCTTCTATATTACTGCTGCAAAGGTTCTTTAAGGGCTGTCATATCTCCTCTTTACTCTCAGAGAAAAACAAGTGTATTCATCCTCTCTCAACTTTTCTTCAACCACGGCTTCAAGAAGAAACCCTAGTAGAAGGAGAACAAGAGGATCAACTTCACAATCCGCACCAACCAGAACATCATCATCTTCACAACGGGTAACCTTCAAGTCTTTAATTTCTGAAAGGCTAACTATTCCTTTTGAGGAACTATTTTCTGACAGGGCTGTTATTAGGCAACATGGGTTTTATCCTCTGATGGGTTTAGATTTTCACATTCCTGAGATTTCTGAACTTATAAAATTTCAAAATCTTAATGAATTTGTAGAATGTGATGATAAGTATAGTAAAAACTTAACTAGGTTGTTCTATTGTGGGATCAAGGGAAAATTTCATGGGGCTGAATTTAGTTTTCTATGAATAATGCTGAATTTCAGATAACAAATGATGTATGGTCTACATTGTTTGTATTGGACACTGATGACACTCTGCTAAAGGTTACTGATAAAACCTTTGTTGAGGGCTATGAATTTAAAACTGCTGTGAATTCAATGTTGCGAGAACCGTATTCAGCTGATTTTGTGGCAAGTGAATTATTTCCTAAAAGTGTCACTACAGGCCATCTAAAATTCAAAGACCGTATTCTTCAGTGGATTGTTGTTCGCATCTTGAGGCCTAAGAAAGGAGGATACTCAAGAGTTGAGCAGGAAGAGGTGCACCTCATCTATATTCTCAAGAATAAGATCAAAATCAATTGGCCCTATTATTTTGCTTATAGGATATTCACCACTCGCAGCTCCCACAAATTTCTGGCACTTGGTTATGCATTTGCTGTTGCAAATATCTTGAATCACTTTGATGTTCCTATTCCGCAGATTGCTTACATTGGTATTACAGCTGAACAATAATTTCTCGCCAAAAGCCTTTCCATGATGAGGTACTTATGGAAGTCACGTGAGAACAGGTTCATCTATCGACCAAGACCAAACCATCCTGAACATTATGAACCGGTTCATCTTGAAGCAAGTGATGATGAAGGCATTCCTGGAAATGCAAATCAAGCGGTTAATGATGAAAATATGGTTGTACAGGAAGATGTGGTTATGCAAGAGAATATAGATATGTAGGAAGAAGATAATGAGGCATGGATGGGCCAACAACCTGAAGAGACCTCTGAAAATCAGGGTTGGGGTCAGTGGCAACGAAACTGCTGGACTGTGCTTGGTGATGCATATGTTCCTCCATCTTATGGTGAAGACTATGAATGGCAGCCACCGGAAAATTCTGCTCCTCCAACTCCACCATTCCAGCATGATCAGCAGTCGTCTGAAGAAATTCTAGCAAGGCTGAATGAGTTGTCTCTGCAACATCAAGAATTCCAAGCATTGCAGGACACTCGATACACGACTCAGCAGGAACAGTTCACAAATCTGTCTAACCAACTATCTTCTCACGTCACCAACTTCAACAATTTCGCAAATACAACCACGAATCGGTTCAATCAAATAGATGCCAACTTAACTCAGGAAAATATGAACTTGGCAAACAGCCTTGGTAACCTCAACAGCACCTTGATTGAGCTCAACCTTCAACTCGAGGATCTTCCACCACCAAGTCAACATTATAGGGGAATAGGTCATTATTTTAGGGGGAGAAGACCATAGAGTCTAAGGCATTTGTGTTTGCGTTTATGTTTTGTGATTTTTTTCTTCTTAACTTTGACATGTGCTTTGCGTTTATTTTGTGATTTCTTCCAGAGTGAATGTTTTGTTAGTTTTTGTTTGTTCCGTATTTAATCATTCCCAATTTTACATTAGCGGTATCATATGTAGATGCATGTTAATGTGTGTTTGTTGCAAATATATGATGATACAATACGTATTATACTGCAAAAGTTTGACCACTGTCCTTTTCTCTTTTTGATATTGTCAAAGGGGGAGAAGAATAACAAGCAAAAATCTTATTTACCAGATGTCAAAGATAGGGGGAGCTTTGTTCACTCTCAAATTACATATCTTGTGACAAGTAGAAAGTGTTGCCATCATCTAAAAGGGGGAGTATGTGAGGGATATTCTCCTAGCTACCTTGTTTTAATGATGTCAACAAATATATTAGATTGTAATTTGAGCGGTATCACTTCACGTATCGGGCATATAGCGTCTAACCATTATCATTCATATGTCTAGATACATAGGATCGTGTCCTCTCCAATAATAAAGGTCCACTATCGTTTTAGTTGTGTCTAGTATGTGTCTTTGATATTGGTCTGGTAAAAATGCTCAGAAAAATTGAATTTCCAAAAAATTTGCACTTCATGCGCTGACCTTCCAGTTCATGCGCTTACCTACAATTTCATGCGCTAACCCTCAAAACTTGCTGGAAAACGCATAACCAAATAAACTCCAAAATAGTCTCTTATGCGTCGACACATGAAAGCTAGGGTCAGCGCATAACTTCAAAATTCAGTTTTTTTCCAATTTCTTTTCTGTTATTTTTCTGTTATTAATTTTTGCTGGTCATATTTTTCATATAAATAGTTTTGGTCATCTTTTTTATTCAGAACAAGAAACGTGAAAAACATATGTCATTTCTCTCTTCATCTTCATCTTCTTCAATGTGTAAACAAACAATCACACATAATCATCTTTGTTTGTGTCACCCATTGATCGAAGTGATAACGTTCAGAATTTAGGAAGTGTAATCTTCATCTTCTGGGTTGAGAGTTTGGCAGGTGTTTCTTGAATAAAACTAGTTGGTTTTGTTCTCCAAGAATCAGATAGATTTTAGGGGTTTTGCACAAACTATTCTTTCTACAGGGATTCAGCTGGGCGAAGGTAACCGAAATTGGCGCAATTGTTCGGTTTAGTAGCTGTAATCAGAGGATCGTAGAAAGGAGGTTTGGGTTCGAATTCTTGGTAGATCGCAATTGACCGAGTGAAGGTAACTGAAGAAAGGTGGTTTCTTTCAGTTTAGTAGCGTGGGACGGTAATTGGATCAACCATATTCGAAGCACTTGATTCGTCTTGAATGAAGGGAAGAGAAAATTCTGCATCACAATCGAAGACGTTCGAGGGTTTGAATGTTCATTGTTTTCTCTTGTAATAAACAATTTGCAACAACAGTATATATATATATATATATCTCAATTCCATTTGTGGAGTTGGGGGCAGACGTACCCAAAGCGACGATTGGGGAACTGCCTAATCAAATCGCGTTTGTTCTCTCTTTCCTTAACTCTTTTACAATTCATTTCGTTCGAATCTGTGAAGTTGCAAGTCATCGAAATTTCTGTAGTAGAGTAATTGTAAGCTAATAAATTACTTTGTTAAACTGAGACAATTCCTTGAATTGTATCTTGGGGCAGCTGCACATTACTTGTTACTGAAATTCTGCACTTAGTGTGTTTTCGCACACTAGATGTTTGATAATTTGTTTCAAAGCAAATTCGAACTTGTTGTCTTTAAATTGCTTATCACTTTTCCTCATTGGATTGGAATATACATCAACCAAGTGGTATTTTGTTGATTGCATGTCTTAAGTGTAATATTCAAAACTGAATTTTTCTCCTCTGCACTCATCCGTGATATATTCGTGCATATCTGATCCTTTTGGTAGAAGGTTCGTTGTAGACGTTCTATCCAGTGGTAGATTCCATTTAAACAAATTTTAAAAACAAATTTTGTAAACCATTTGCGTGTAAAACTCAAGGGATCTATTCAACCCCCCTTCTAGATCCATAGCCATCGTCTAACAAAAAATTATCCGTTGTATGTCTGCACCTAACTTATTTCAAGTTCTTTGTCCTACAAATTCCAATAGCACTCTTTAGCTTCTCAATTTGGTATTTATTGAAATTGACCCTGTTTACTACACTTTTAACGACCTCAACTTTATTCTGATTAAGGAGAGGACAAAATTCATTCCATTTCTTAAATCAATAAGAAGTGAAGGCATTCACCTCATTGATACCTTTCACGTGATCATAGTGTAATGTCATAACATTTTGTATGACATTTGATATTTCTGAGATTTTCTTCTCACCCTGACACTCATCACAAGCTTTTCTAATAGAGGTTATCCAGATCCTTTCAAGATGCTTCCATGAGTTATGGTGCCCTTCAGATTTGATGAAGGATCTCAGAAGTTGAATAAGATGTTAGAACTTTCTCTTTGTAACAAGAGTGTTTTTTTTCTCTTTTCAGGATAGACATGTCTAGATACATATTTTTCCTTTTTGTTATAATCAATTCATGTCGGACTTCCAGATTTGAGAATATCATTCAACACATATGTTCCATTGTTTATCACTCTAACAGGTTTGGTCAAGTGATATAGCTTAGAGGTTACTCAGGATATTTCACTCTGAAAATCAGACACTTTAGTAAGCAATTCCTTCTTCTCATCCTGCAGTTGTCTTAAGATGAGCTTGTGTTTTTCACCCTCTTTGCACTTCTTTTTAACTTTGAAACATAAGTTTTTGTAAGCGTCAGGTAGGTCTTCATACGACATCTTATTTCCCCCTACAAAGTCACACTACCCAGAGAAGGCTTTAACAAGCTTGATATCTTTATTTTCCTTTTTTCCTCCGCAGTCATCCTTATTCCAAGAAACCGTCATTCCTTTTTTGTGTTTCTCGAGATACATTGGGCATTAAGCACTAAGTTGTCCAATCCCTTGATACTCATAACATTGAACACCTTTGCTTTTTTCTTGAGAACCACAGTTCTTGTCGATGTAAAGAGAAATTTTCTCGACATCTATTCTCGTTCTTCTACTCATCTCTTAGGCGGGGCTCTGAAGGTATCTCTAATCAACTTTTCATCAGACATATTTTCTATAGTTGTGCCTTCATGAGTTTTCCTAAGGATTTCCCAAGCCCTTTTATCCATAATACAGGTACTTTTTAACTTGAAGGTGTTCTTCTCTACTCCATTGAATATGGCATTCAAGGCTTTGGAGTTTCCAAGAGACAATTCATCTTCCTCTTCTAACCAGTCTTCTTCTGGATTCAACGACTCATTATCATCCTTGTCCTTCACAATGGGGTGATCCCAACCTTCCATGAGAGCTTTCCAAGATTTATTGTCTATAGATTTTAGAAAGACTATCATAAGCTCTTTCTACCCATCATAATTGGACTTGGTCAAAAGAGGTGGCCTGTTGTTGTATCCTTGTTCCTTGTCCATGATACCAGAATACAAACTCCCTAGAGCTCACCCAATAGCAGAACAGGGTGACCTAATCTGATGCCAAATGAAATTCTAGCACATAGTTACCAGATGTCGAGACAGATGTCACAACACTGGGATCAAAACACAGCTTGAACACACAACAATAAAAAAACTGCAATTTGCAGAAAGTAAATAACACCAAAGTTATTAACCTAATTAAGTGCAATTCACCTACGTATGGGGACTACCAAGCCAGGAAGGAAATCCACTATTAGTAGTATTAATTCGAAGCTAAATAATCCCAGTTTACAACTCCTCACATAATCCCTACCCAGTGCAACTTCTACCTAGAAATCAACATCTAGATATGAGAATCCCCTCTCACTTCCTAAATCACCTCAGTGATATCAAATAGTCCCAATCCCAGTGATTGTATACAAAATAAACAATAGAAGATCACACTTCCAAAACAATACTCGGTTTTGCTTAAAAGATTTAACCAAGAACAATACACTTTTTGCTTAAAAGCTTAGAGTGAACAATGAACAATCAGTCAAATTCAATGCATCAAAAGATATATGAGTGACACATATAATTAACAAATGAAAACCCTAGGGACCAACCAAAACAACGACTGATCTTTATTCTATAAATTCTCACAATATGCTCTCTTTTTCCAATAGGGTTTTTCTTCTCTTTAAATAGTCTTCAAACCTACTGGACTTAGGCTTCTTGAGGCGCACAAATAGCAGCAATCAGTATAAACTGGCTGCAAATCAACCTGCACAATAATAGGAGAAAAATACAAACTTTCCTAAAAAGTCTCAAAGATCCTTTTTATGAAAAGTAACAGAATATGCAATAAGAGAAATCCCCACAATATTATCCCATAACAGTCACCCATGAGTGCATCAGAACACACTTAAAATTCACATTAAATTAACAAAATAGTCATGCCCTAACTATCTGGTATAACATATCTTGGAACATGTCCCAACATCATGTAGAACATGATGTCTGATTAACATGGCAAAACACCGTGTTCAACATCTTACTAACAGCATATTGTTGTTTTACCAAAATACAGCCAATCCAAAAATCACAGGGCTTACAATAGGCATAAACCATCAATGATTAAGACACAAAGGATTGGATGATGAAGCAAAATAAATGAACCAGAATTAGCATGTTTGTTGTGCGAACACCAGCGAGCAGCCAGCGAATGTTCGTTGTGCGAAGTTGCAATGAGGTACCAGCGAAGAGGAAACCTTGGATGGCAGTAAGAAAAAGACCCAAAGTTCGTTGTGCGAAGCTGTAGCGAAGAAGTTTGGTGTGCGAAGAATAAGTTTGCACTGCGAACGCAGATATTTCCAAGGGCAGCTTAATTATTCCTGAGGCACTTGAAGTGCCAGAATGTGGTCTTCGATGTGCGAAGAAGGTGCTCGTTAGGCGAACAAGACAGATTTTTAGTTTTACTATATATGTATTTTTTCTTGCTTTTTAGAAGAAAAAAACTTTTCATAACTTATATAACAAATATTTTGAGGATCAGAAGTTTATATCTCTTTATTTCAAAGCATATTTTAGAGAGAGAAACACAAACCCAAAGGGAAGAAGGTAAGAGCATCGATTTCTTATTGGGTTTGGATGTAATCTTTTGGCACCTTGTGTATTTCATCTAATCTATGTATTGTGAACTAGTTTTGATTCAAAATTGATGTTGTCTTTGATTTCTTATTTGTGGGTCTTGACAAAACCTTTTCAAATCCTATATCTAAGATATTCATCTATCTATGAGAAAACTTTTGACATAGTCTTGTAAGTTGATATTCACTTGTATCTTTTATTTTATTGTGTTGATTAGTAGCATGAGTAAGATCAATATGGTATGGTGAGTATGCCTGACAATGGGGATGAGAAGCTATGTTCACATACATTTGGCAAATTAGTTGAATGCATGTAAAAATGGTTAAGTGTGTGTATGTATTCTGATCATGGTGTTTTATATGAATCAATCATGAAGCTGATATGGGTGTCATCTTTGTTTACCTGTTTATCTTTTATTTGAACCGTTATAGAAATATACTTTTCAGATTTGGATCTAGGATGATTATTTGTTAGGTTCTAGACTCTAAACTTAGATTTAGGCTTAACATTTGCATGAGTATCAGTTCTTAATGCTTTGTGTTGTTGAGTTGCGTGAGACATCACCAATGAGACAATACAGTTGTTCTCTCGACTTTGCATTAGACATAACCTCGATTGTGGGTGATACGTGAGGGTATCAGACGAATGATTAATTTACGTTTAAATTATTAGAAGAGTGCATGTGTTATCAATTGATGAGATCCAATCCCAACAAGGCCCCGTTTATATTAAAGTCTTTACTTTATATTTTCAGCCTTTACTTTTGGCACCTTTGATCTTTCAACCAATTTTAATCAAAAGAAGCTTAGAAATGTAGAGACCGTTGAATGACATTATTTCCCTCGCACCGATCCCTGTGTAGACGATATAAATTCCAGAGGGAATCCTTCCAAATCTAAATTTTTGCTTCTTGTCGCTTTACTGCAGTTCGAACAAAATGGAGCCGTTGTCAGGGATTGGTGTTTAGATATTGAATTGCATTGCAATAGTTTCTATATTTTTTAGCTTTGTACAGTTGTTTATATTGTATATATAATTGTTTCCTTTCTCGTTTCCTCAAGTGTTGTTTAGGAATGAATGATGAGAACTTCTTCTAGATTGATTGCTATTTGTCTAAAAGTATCCAATGAAGATTTTCCCAAGTTTGGATGGTGATGGTAGGATGTTGAACATGTGAATTCAAGCAAGGTAAATTATACCGTTTTATAGAATGTTAGAATGAATTAAGAATTTTGTGCTTTGTGCAAATGTGTATTTTTGTTTCATTTTTCAACTTTGTTTGAATTCTTGTTTCACTTAGGTCCAATAGCCACAATTGTGAGAAACCTCCATTGTCTACTATATGCTAGGATGAATGATAAACTTTGTTTAATATGTTTGATTCATGTTTATCTTTTGATTATTATGATTTTGTGGAAGCATTAGAAATGGTCAGGGCATTTGTTTATATTGAGCACAACTATATCCGAAAGTAACTTACCCGTGAGTAGTGAGAATTTATTAAACCCTTTGAGCTTAATAATTTAGATCTTAATTTAGTCATGAACTTGGTGTATGTACATAAATTAAAAGATAGTTCATCATTGAATTTTGTGGGATTCTAAAACAAATTTCTTGAAATCTTTGAACATTGTTTAAATTGATTTTTTTGCCATAAAAAGCAAGGAGCATTCACTTGTGGTTTGGTTGAATTCAAGTTGGGGAGAACGAAAAGGAAAATGGTAGGTTACTAAAATTTTTGAAAACTTTCAAGCATGCATTGAAAAAGTGTGAATATGAATGTGAAAAACAAAAGAAAAAGAATGCTTGTTTGAAAAAGAAAAATAGAGAATGAATTTACAATTGAGAAAAGGAAATGGTAAAAAGAAGTTGTGTTGTGTAAATACCATGTATACTGAATGTTTCTTTTGCATTGGCAATTTCGATTCAATGACCTTTAGAAATGACCCTTTGTTGTAAACCTGACCAAGCTATAACCTTAAAAGCCCTTAGTGATCTTTTTGCTTCCATGATTTTATTTTTGATTGATTAGATGAATGTATGAATTGGATTGTTATTTACATTGGTTGTCAGGCGAGTGAAATTGCCCCGGGTTGCAAACACATTAATTTCTTCATTCTTATTCTGAAGAGGAGTGTTAGAGTGATTCAAGCATGAAAATTTAGTTGTTATTTGAAACATTGCATGATATTTGTTTAAGAACTAAATTTTGTATCATTGTTCGATTCTATTAAGTGGCGAGCATTACTTGTGCGCATTCTCATGTTTGAGCAAATCATTTTGTTTGAGTAAATCTCTCTTGTTTGAATTTGAATCGTTAATTCTTTCTTGGTTGAATCTTATGCTTGAGCAAATCCTCTTGTTTTCATGAGGGGTATACTTTGCTTGAGGACAAGCAAAAATATAGTTGGGGAGAGTTTGTTAAGTGCAAATTTTGACTTAAATTGAACCATCTTTCTTGACATTTTTCAACTCATTTCTCATGTTTTAATAGATTATTTATTGTTCTTGTGTGATTCTTCAATTATATTGTAAATACCTTTGGATGCTTTGATATGTGTTATTCTATAGAATACAGGCATAAAACATCAATGATTAAGACACAAAGGATTGGACAAAGAAGCCAAAGAAATGAAGAAGAATCAACATGTTCGCTGTGCGAACACCAGCGAGCAGCCAGCGAATGTTCGTTGTGCAAAGTTGCAGAGAGGTCCCAGCGAAAAGGAAACCTTGGATGGCAGTAAGAAAAGGATCCAAAGTTCGTTGTGCGAAGCTATAGAGAAGAAGTTCCCTGTGTGAAGAATGAGTTCGCACTGTTAACTCAGATATTTCCAAGGGCGGTTTAACTATTCCTGAGGCACTTGAAGTGCCTAAAAGTGGACTTCGTTGTGCGAAGAAGGTGTTCACTAGGCGAACAAGACAGTTTTTTTTACTATATCTGTACTTTTTCTTGCTTTTTAGAAAGAAAAAAAACTTTTCATAACTTATATAACAAATATTTTGAGGATCAGAACTTTATCTCTCTTCATTTCAAAGCATATTTTAGAGAGAGAAACACAAACCCTAAGGGGAAGAAGGTAAGAGCTTTGATTTCTTGTTGGGTTTGGATGTAATCTTTTGATACCTTATGTATTTCATCTAATTTATGTAGTGTAAACTAGTTTTGATTCAATATTGATGTTGTCTTTGATTTCTTATTTGTGGGTATTGACAAAACCTTTTCAAATCTTAGATCTAAGATATTCATCTATCAATGAGAAAACTTTTGACATAGTCTTGTAAGTCGATATCCACTTGTATCTTTTATTTTATTGTGTTGATTAGTAGCATGAGTAGGATCAATACAATGTGGTGATGATGTGTGATAATGGAGATGAGAAACTATGTTTACATACATTTGGTAAATTAGTTGAATGCATGTAAAAAGGGTTAAGCGTGTGTACATATTCTGATCATGGTGTTTTATATGAATCAATCATGAAGCTGATATGGGTGTCATCTTTGTTTACTTGTTTATCTTTGATTTGAACCGTTATAGAAATATATTTTTCAGATCTGGATTTAGGATGATTATCTGTTAGGTTCTTGACTCTAGACATAGATTTAGGCTTAACATTTGCGTGAGTATCAGTTTTTAATGCTTTGTGTTATTGAGTTACGTGAGACATCACCAATGAGACAATACGGTTGTTTACTCGACTTTGCGTTAGACATAACCTCGGTTGTGGGTGATATGTGAGGGTATTAGACGAATGATTGATTTGTGTTTAACTGATTAGAAGAATGCATGTGTTATCAATTGATGAGATCCAATCCCAACAAGGCTCTGTTTATATTAAAGTCTTTACTTTATATTTTCCGTCTTTATATTTTCTGCCTTTAATTTTTGGTACCTTTGATCTTTCAACCAATTTTAATCAAAACAAACTTAGAAACGTAGAGACCGTTGAACGAAATTCTTTCCCTCACAGTGATCCCCGTGGAGATGATATAAATCCCGGAGGGAATCCTTCCAAATCTAAATTTTTGCTTCTTGCCGCTTTACTGCAGTTTGAACAGAACCGTAAACCTAAACACGGGAACTCTAGCCCTTTTTTATTACCCAGAAATCCCAAACACAACGAAAATAAAAGATCAAACAGCAACAACCCCGATCTACAACAACAACAATAATATTCAGAAGCTAAGAATTCTTACTTTCCACGCCGTGTCCATTTTATGCTGCTCCAATCCTTTCTTTTTCCTCTTCTTTGTTTTTGGATTCCTCTATTGATCCTCTTTCCTTTCTTTATTCTGCAGGGGATTAGCTCAAGGGAGTTAGGGTTCTAATAATGAATCCTACTTCTATGTGCATGGGAGAGCTTTGAGTGAAGGGTTTGATCGCGCACCAAATTAGTTCTTAGGGTCCTCCCTTCTTCTCTTCTGATTTTTTAGGTTTGATAGGTTAGATTTTAGGTTTGAACAATTAATTTTAGATTGTATTTTAGGAAATTTATAATCTGATTTTGTATTATTGATTTAATTTAATTTGTAATTTAGAATTAGGGTTAATGGTTTGTAACATTTTTGTATCTGATTGTTAATGGAAAGCTTTCACTACTACGAAAAACCCATTTAGCAACGATTGGGAATGACATATAATGACGCGGGCGAAGGCGTTGTTATGTAGATTGTTGTTGTAAGTTCTCCGTTTCTACAACGGTCTGGAAACCGTTGTTGTATTCTGGAAGCGCGCGATATATTGCAACGGTTAGGTATTTCAACCATTGTAATATATATTAACTATCACAACGGTTATCAGTATGAACTGTTGTCATATATGTTAACTATCACAACGGTTATTTGTCTCAACCGTTGTGGAACGTATCCTTAGTTTATTAAATACAAATGTATATTGCTTGTTTTACCATCCACATTATTAAAGAAATACAACCATTAAAATTGGTAAAGAACTATATAATTTGAAAATTAATTTGTTCTTGAAAACCAACTTAAACACACCACTGTTTTCCGAATTGCATCCATTTCATTCCGCACATTTTATGTTCCTTAACATAAAATTTATGGTTCGATGGTCGATTTCCTTCAATCCATCGATATCTTTTGTTATAGTTTACCTCATCATCGCCAAAAATTGCCACGATTTTATCATCATAACAATGATCATGATCTTAACAACCACGGCGATTAGTGACGACGATGAGGTAAATTATAATAAAAGATATCGATGGATTGAAGGAAACCGACAATCGAACCATAAATTTTATGTTAAGGAACATAAAATGTGCAGAATGAAATGGATGCAATTCGGAAAACATTGACATGATAAAGGTTGGTTCTCAAATACATCCTAATTTTCAGATTATAATGTTCTATAGCAATTTAACTGATTGCATTTTCAATAAAAGGATAGTGAAACAAACGATATACATAGTATATAATAAACTAAATTTCGTATACAATATCAGAATGAATTCATATATATGTACCTTATCAGAATGAATTCATATATAGGTACCACCATCATCATCACCATGTGAAACAAATCCTAAGAAGTGGGAAGCAATGATGAAAATTAGTTAGTATTAAATTTAACTATATACAATATACATAGTATATATATAATAAACTAATGTTCTATATCAATTTAACTGATTGCATTTTCAATAAAATGATAGTAAAACAAACAATGTACATAGTATCTAATAAACTAAATTTCATATACAATATAAGAATGAATTCATATATATGTACCTTATCAGAATGAATTCATATATATATGTACCACCATCATCATCACCATGTGAACAAACCCTAAGAAGTGGGAAGCAATGAAGAAAATTAGTTAGTATTCAAAACAAAACGACCAAAAGTTGAAACAAAACCCTAAGAAGTGGGATTGTACCATTACAATGAAGTTCACCTTGCTTGTGAAGCATTGAAGTCGAATCTGCACAAAATGAGAACAATCAACAAAAACAACATGAAGCAAACGAGATAATGGGAACAATTTAACAAAAAGATTGAAGTAGAAGACTACCTTATTTTCCATAAACAATATGTACATTACGCTTGCTACCGCCAGCATCATCACCATGTTCATCTAGTTTTAGATTCTGCAGGAAGAACTACAAGGAGGAAGAAGCTTAAATCAAAAGCTTCATACTTCTTGTATTTCTTCTCGCAGATTCTAAAAAAAGATGAAGTTTGGGTGCTAGGGTTTCGCTGTGAAGGAAACGACGCGACTGTCAAAAAGGGAAAGTTAATTCCCTTATATAGGTAAATGTTTCACAATGGTTTTCTTAAATAACCGTTATGATAGATTATATATTAATTTAATAATATCACAACGGTTAGTTATAATAACCGTAGCGATACCCCTTATACGTGATACAAGGTTCGACACCAGGCAACAACATTTTCCTAAAATTACGCCTGGATTATAAGTGATATCGCTACGGTCATTACTTATAACCGTCGTTGCACTTTCCAACATATGAACGGTTTACAAGAAAATATAGTTCCAGAATATGAACGGTTTACAAGTTAATTATCATCATTACAAGCATTAAACTATTAGTCTTTTCATCTTCAACCTCATCTATAAATAGACAATTTTACATATCTAAATAATATATTCTTCGTAACAATGAGTTCAACAAATGAGAATCCTAGAAACCTCAATGAGGAACGTCAGGCGCCAATCCAGGAGGTCGTCCAACCAGCAACTGCCAACTTCAGGGATGCCTTAAGGGTAAGGAAGGATAAGAAGAAGAAGAAGAAGAAGCCGAAGAAGAAGAAGATAAAGAAGAAAAGGAGGCTTGTATATTATGATTCCGATGAGGGGAGTGAGGAGAGATGTCTAGATTATGAAGATGCATTTTATGCTATGGGCTCTGACAATGATCTTGATATGTAATATGTTTATCAATGTACTCTCAATGGAATATTAAAATAAAATTATGTCTATATATGTTCATCTCTTACAGTTTTATTTTTAAAGTTATATATATACTCTATTGCACTTAAAAATACTAAAGAATACATTGATGTGAATCGAAGTGTGATACATGTAGTACAACGGTCTTCTAATACAAGCGTGTTAAAATGTAAAAATATGGAAAAAAATGTAGAGCTGGGAATCGAAGCTTGTTACACAGCTTGTATTACAACGGTTATGTAATACAACCGTCGTTAAATATGGCGTTATAAATTTTTAATCATGTTACAACGGTGGGATACGAAACCGTGGTAAAGCTGGCGTCGTTAAATGGGGTTTTCGTAGTAGTGTTTTTCACTACAAGAAAACATGTAATTAGCTAGGGGGTTATCCCCTCACTAAGCCAAAAAACCCATCACAAAACATCATTTTGCGAGGGGGGGGGGGGGGGAACCCCTAGCAAATCAGGCCATCGCAAATTATTGGCTAGGGGATAAGCCCCTCGCAAAAGTGGCTAGGGGATTAGCCCCTCACAAAAAACCATCAAAAAAATTTAGCCTGTTTTCCTGCAGGTATAGACACAGCTAGTGGCACAGTGGGAACAGACGTGTCAGAAAATTTGCGAGGGGATAAACCCCTAGCCAAAAAAGCAACGTATTGCCATTAGTGAGGGGTAAACCCCTAGCTATGCATGTCAGACTATTTGCGAGGGGCTGCCCCCTAGTTAAAAAGCTGCGTATTAAATTTAGTGAGGGGTTATCCCCTAGCTATTTGTGTCAGAATTTAGTGAGGGGTTCCCCCTAGCTAAAAAAGCTGCGTATTAAATTTAGTGAGGGGTTATCCCCTAGCTATTTGTGTCAGAATTTAGTGAGGGGAGGAACCCTAGCTAATTGCCATATGTATTAAATTTGCGAGGGGTTAGCCCCTAGCTAATATATAATTATATTATTTTAATTATATTATTATTAACTAGAATAATATAATAAATTTTTATATAATTATATAATAAAATATTAAAATTTATAATTATATTAATAATTAGAAAAATATAATTATATAACAAATAAATATACATATTTTAATATAATTTTATAATAAATAATTATATATTTTTAAATTTTGTAAAATATAATAATTTATAAAAGACTAGGGGGAGGAAGATCTGTCACAAACACTATTCCATACTTCAGTCGATGACAGACGAGGGGGAGGAAGATCTGTTACTTTTATTCCTTTTCTAAAAGAATTCTTATTTTTTCTAAAAACATGGTTCATACGTAAGAATCTACGGTGACAATCAAACCATGAACTTTTACCACCCATTTGCAAAGTAAACGCTTTTGTGTGTCCCATGCAATGCGGACATCCCATTTTGCCATGCGTACCCCAACCAGACAACATACCATATGCAGGAAAGTCATTAATTGTCCACATCAAAGCAGCTCGCATATTAAAGTTTTGTCTGCGAGACACATCATAAGTCCACTCTCCGATCCACAACCTCTTTAAATCATCAATTAAAGGTTGCAAATAAACATCTATTCTTGCTTTTGGACTGGACGGTTCGGGAATGAGGCATGTCAAAAACATGTAAGGTTTCGTCATGCACATCTCAGGAGACATATTGTACGGGGTAATGATAACTGGCCAACAAGAATAGGCAATTGCTGAAGATTGGATATAAGGAGTAAAACCATCTGAGCATAATCCGAGCCGGATATTTCTGGGTTCTGATGCAAAATCTGAATGTACTCTATCAAAGTGTTTCCATGCCTCGCCATCAGATGGGTGTCGCATCATGCCTGAACTATTGGAATTTGAATGATGCCATGACATTTGGCTTGCACTATGAGTTGACGCAAACATTCTTTGCAATCTGGGAATTATTGGCAGATAGAACATGGACTTCACTGCAACTCGTTTTTGTTTTCGATCAATGCCTTTACTGCGAATTAAATACCTCGGACTCTGACAAAACTTACATTCCTCCAATCCCCCATCATTTGTACCAAACTCGTTATCATAAAACAACATACAACCTCCAATGCAACAATCAATCTTTTTCACTTTTAGTCCCAACTTCGACACCATTCTCTTCGCATCATAATAACTTGTAGGCATGTTTTCTTTCACAGGAGTCGCATCCAACATCATTTTTGCAAAGAATTCCAAACACTGATCAGGAACATTCCAATTTGACTTCGCAGCCAAGAGTCTCACACACATGGATAACATAGAGTCAAAAGATCCCTCAAACAGTGGTATATTTATTTCTTTCAGCAGTTGATAAAACTTTTGCGCTTCCTCGTTCGGGAGCTCATCTGCATCAAAATCTTGAGGTTCCTCATAAGTCACATTCACCCCTAATGCATCACCAACCATATCATCCATGAGATTAAATTGTTCTTGGTCTGGCAAATGTGGTTGACTGCTTGATGCCTCTCTACCTATCTCAACTCCAACATGTGTTTGACTGCTTGAAGCCTCTCTATTCATCTCTGGCACTACTTCTCCATTAGAATACCACACCCAATAATTTGGTCTAAAACCATCTTTCTCCAAGTGACGTTTCACTTCATTTGGGTCTCTAATTATATTTCTGCAACCACACTTTAAACACGAGCATCTAACCCCTCCTTCGCTTCGACAACATTCTTGAGCAAACGCATATGTAAGAAACGCAGCAACTCCTTCTTTAAAATGTGGTTTAAGCCCACGTCTTCCTGGATACGTTCTATCATACATCCAACTACGATAGAACTGATAATATTCCATACTGCACACGTGTAAAGTTGTTCCATTTTAAATTCAAATTTAAGAAAAGGGGAATTTATCTATCGACAAACATATGACTATATTCATCTAACAAATATGATATTATATGTTTCTAAAAATTTACATTATTTAAATTATATATTTCTTATAAATATATTACTAAATTATATTAATATTTTAAAAAATATATACTCTATAAATAAAAATGTATACTTTCAAAATAAAAAGTCTACACATTACAAATTATATACTTTATATAAAAAGTGCGTATATTACTTAAATATATTACAAATTATAGATTTTTATGATTTAAATCATACTTTTTAAATAAAAGTGTATATTAATATATAATCTAATCTTTTACAAAAATAATATATTTTGTTTTTTAAACAATATTTTCTATACAATACTATTTTCAATAATATGTTTAATATATAATCTATTTTTTAAACTATATTTATTATACAAGACTATTTTTAATAATATGTTTAATATATAATATTCATTTTCAAAATCTAATTTTTAAACATTATTTAGTATACTTTTAAACATTTTTTTATAAATATATTACCAAATTATATTAGTATTTGAAAAAATATATACTTTATAAATAAAAATGTATACATTCTAGACAAAAAGTGTATATATTACAAATTATATACTTTATACAAAACTGTATATATTACTTAAATATATTACAAATTATAGATTTTTCTGATTTAACTCATACTTATTAAATAAATGTGTATATTAATATATAATCTATTCTTTTAAAAAAATAATATATATTCTATTTTTTTGAACAATATTTTTTTATACAATACTATTTTCAATAATATGTTTAATATATAATCTATTTTTTAAACGATATTTATTATACAATACTATTTTTAATAATATGTTTAATATATAATATCCATTTTCAAAATCTAATTTTTAAACATTATTTAGTATACTTTTAAACATTTTCATATAAATATATTACTAAATTATATTAGTATTTGAAAAAATATATACTTTATAAATAAAAATGTATACATTCTAGACAAAAAGTGTATATATTACAAATTATATACTTTATACAAAATAGTATCTATGACTTAAATATATTACAAATTATAAATTTTTATGATTTAACTCATACTTATTAAATAAATGTGTATATTAATTTATAATCTTTTCTTTTACAAAAATAATATATATTTTGCTTTTTTGAACAATATTTTTTTATACAATACTATTTTCAATAATATGTTTAATATATAATCTATTTTTTAAATGGTATTTATTATGCAATAATATTTTTAAAAATATGTTTAATATATAATATCCATTTTCAAAATCTAATTTTTAAACATTATTTCGTATCTTTTTAAACATTATTTAATATATAAGTGTTTTTTAAAATCTGTTTTATAAATATTTTAATAAATATGTTTTATAGTTTTTATTACAAATTTCTTTTATAATTTTTATTACAAATCTGTTTTTAAATTTTATTTTTAACATCTGTTTTATAATATAAACTAAATATAATATAATCTATTTTATAATATAATCTGTTTTTATAATTTTTTATAATAAAATAAAATCTGTTTTAAAACAATATCTGTTTTTAATCTATTTTATATGAACTAATTTTTTTCAAACATTTTTTACAACTATTTTAAAATCTGTTTGATTTTTACTTAAAATCTATTTTTAATAATATAAACAACATAAAATTAAAATATGTTTTAAAAAAATATCTGTTTTGAATCTATTTTATATAAACTAATTTTATTTAAACATTTTTTACAAATATTTTTAAATCCGTTTGTATTTTACTTAAAATCTCTTTTTAATAATATTAACAACATAAAATTAAAATATGTTTTTATATTCTATTTTTAGTAATATAAACAATATTTATAAACATTTTTTACAATCTATTTTAAAACAACATTTTTTAAATATATATTACTAAAATTTCGAAATAAAAAAAATTATAGATTTTATAATACAGCAACACACCAAAATACCTAAAATATTTAGAAAAAGCAATTAAATGTGTACCTTTAGTAGCTCCCTTAAATTTGTAGGTCCAACTTCTAGATGACAGTTGATGAATCCTTTATCAATTATATACATGTAATATAACAAATAAATAAATCAAATTAATTGTTGAAATACACAAAACAAAATTAATTAAAATATATATGAAACAGTTGAAGAAAATAAATGGAATGGGAAGTATTTACCTGATTTGAAGTTGGAAACGGAAGAAATGGGTACATTGAAAAAATGGTGGAAGAGAGGAAGAAGACGAAGAATGAGAGAGAATGGGAATGGAAACGGAATGGGAATGAAAATGGAGACCAAAAATAAATATTAGATATATATGACATTACTGCAGTATTTGGGAATCTGAAAGCATTTAATGAGCTGCATTTTGCGAGGGGCTTCCCCCTAGCTACTCCAACGGTCACAATTTGCGAGGGGGTACCCCTAGCAAAATTTAAACGTGTCAGATCACTTATTGCATGTGTGGCACGTGTCTTTATTTGCGAGGAGTGGCTCCACGCTATTGGAAGACTAATTTTTGCGAGGGGGTGGCCCCTAGCCAATGCTGGCGTGTTGCAGTCAGTTTGCAGCAGAATAATTGCCTTTTCTCAGAGTGATTTGACCAGGCATCTTGATGGTGAGGGGATACCCCTCGCAAATCCTTAATCAACATTTAGTGAGGGGTTGGCCCCTCGCAAATGGTCAGATGTTACACCTCTTTTACGCTGACCCCTACTTTAAATAGGTTTTAAAGTTCAAAATTTTTTTCCCTCCTCTTTTGCGAGGGGTAGCCCCTAGCAATAGTATTTTTCTTTTTTTTTTTCCTATTGTGTGGTTTGCGAGGGGTTTACCCCAAGCAACCTTGTTTTTTAGTGAGGGGTTTTACCCCTAGCTAATTCCCCTAGCTAAAACCATGTTTTCTTGTAGTGTTTAATAAAATTTTGATTTTTGATCCATTTTGATTCCTTATTGTGCGGTGATTTAGGGTTTCTTATTGAACATTTGAGATTTTGTTAGTTAACTATTTTGACCGAATTAAACAAATAATAATAATAACCCAATAATTCTAATGTTAATAATAAAAATACTAATAAATACACTAAAAAATAAATTAACAAAAATAATTAAAATACCTTGATTAAATCTAATCAGTAGTCGACCCTCCCCTTAATAATAAATAATAATAATTATAAAAAATATGATTATTCTCTAATATTAATATTAATAACAATCCAATATTAATATTAATATAATTAATCTTTAATTTAATACCAATAATAATAATAATAACCCACTAATAGTAAAACAAATTCTTAAATTAATTAACCCAAAATAATCTTAATATCCTGATTAATTTGACCCTCCCTTAATAATCCCAATAAATTAATATGACCTACTTATTAAAATTAAAACCCAACCTCCCTATTACCATTAGTAATAACTAACTAATAAATTTAATTATTAAATTGGCATAACCAAATTGAATTAAAAGATCCTAATAGTTCAAATAGTAATCTTGGTATAAAGAAACAGATTAATTTAAAAATCCTCCTTAATCCTAAAATAAAATATTTAATAAAATTACATTAATCGTATAAAAAATCCTAATTACTAATATTATACTTATACCCTTAAATAATTAACACTATAAAACACACACACCCCATAAAAAAATCCTTTAAAAAAGATACTCCCTCCGTCTCATAAAAAGTGTCTCATTTGCACTTTTTCTTTGTTTCAAAATAATTGTCCATTTACATTACCAATGTTGTAATCATTATTATTTTTCCACTATTATACCCCTATTAATTAAATTTCACTTTATTCAACTACTTTATCAACTATATTTAATAAGGATATTTTAGTAAATGACATTAACTTTTTCATTACAATCAACACATCTAATCATTTTCTTAAGAACCGCGCATTGCTCAAATAGGACATTTTTTATGAGACGGAGGGAGTAGTCTAAAAAGGCCAATACTCCCCAAAATTACAATGACATGTATTAGGGACCCAAAAGAAACTTAAGCAATACCTTTAACCAGTGTTAGACTTTAATCTATTACACTCCAAAAATAGTAACTAATGTAAAAAATCAAAATGATCTCCCTTTTGACTCTTTAGATCATTGGAGGACCAAATAACTACTAATTATTGGTCAAAATTTAAGGTACGACACAATTTACGTTATCTAAATTTTTATTAATTGGCTTCCATTTTAACTGAATTATGGTGTTTTCACAGTCATATAATGCAAAGATATCAGATTTTGGATTTTGAGCAACTCACGACCGAAACGCTTTATCTCCACCATTGTAAGCTTCCTCCGATTGTCTATTTTAAATTTGTTTCCGATGTGATTATTATTATGATTCCCAACTTTCGAAGTACTTACCGTGACTAATTACTTTTGAATCCAAATTTTTTGTTGATTTGTGTTATTGTTATGATTGATTGATGTAGTAGTTTTATGACTTCTAGCTATTTGATGAAATGCACAACTGAAACAAAATTTCATTTGTCATATTTTTCGATTGAGCAAGATAGGATAGAATAATAGTAACTTCATAAAATATAAAAAGAATGGAACTTACAAGATGGTTAAGAGATTCAAAGCAAAGAAACCTATTAACGTGATTGATAATAGAGGTGAAATGATTTCGAAATGATTTCTAAGTTATGAGTTAAGCTTGTTACTGTGACAGAACCATGTTACTGATTTTTCCTATGGTTTCAATGTTTCACTAATATCACCGTTTTTGTATTTGAAAATGTATTAATAGGTTTTCTTATTTTATAATAATTATAATATCGTCCACATTAAAAGCCAACAAAGAAATATGAGTTTTATTGTATTTTCTTTCACATATTTTTGTAGGATGTTACTAAATGATTACACCTCGTTCTAAAATTTTTTTTTGGTTTCGGTTAGCTTTTAAGAGGACTTTGTTGGTGTACAAGGTGAAAATAATGATGAAAAGAAGAGAATATATTATATTGAGAATGACGGCTACAAAGGATAAAGATACAATGATTGGAATGACATCTACACTACCCTATTTATAAGCTAAAAACTAGGACTACAAAGCAACAATAAAATACTAAAATACCCTCTAACAAACTTGGTCACCAAGTTTGTAAATATAAAATAAAATATAAATTATTATTCTAATACCATCCCTTAATTTATATTTTCTCAAAACTAACAACTCCAATTCCATCCCTTGAGCGAAGGAATTGATCAGTCTTGATAGCCTTCGTCAGAACATCTGCCAGCTGCTTCTGGGTGCTACAGTGCATAACTTCTAACACTCCACTCTGAACTTGACTTCTCAGATAGTGATACTTTGTCTCAATATGCTTGCTTCTCCCATGCAACACTGGGTTTCTGGCAAGATTGATTGCAGACTTGCTATCAATCATCAGCTTCAGAGGTTTGTCAACTTTGATCTTCAGATCCTCCAGCAAGTTCAGAATCCACACAGCTTGGCATGCAGTAACAGCACCTGCAATGTATTCAGCTTCACAGGTTGATAGCGCAACAACAGATTGTTTCTTGGAACACCAAGAAATAGGACCTCCCAAAAACTTAAACAATTATCCAGAAGTACTTCTTCTATCAACTCTGTCTCCACACCAATCAAAATCTAAGTAACTCAGAAATTCTGATTCAATCTTTCTTCCAGAAGGGAATATCACTCCATACTTCAGAGTTCCCTTGATATACCTCAGAATCCTGACAGCAGCTTGGTAATGGGACCACTTGGGTTTACTCATGAATCTACTAACCATTCCAACTGCATAGCAAATATCAGGTCTGGTATTACACAAATACCTCAGAGAACTAACCAACTGTTTGAAGGTTGTAGCATCCACATCCTCACCATCAGAATCAGAATCTAATTTCTGATTCGTATCTGCAGGTGTGATAGCAGCCTTACAATTCTGCAGCTTAAATCTCTTCAGAAGTTCTCGTTCATACTTCAGCTGATGCAAAATGATACCTTTCTCAGAATATCTGAACTCCATCCCTAGAAAGTATGTCATTTTCCCGAGATCAGTCATTTCAAACTCATTCATCAGCACCTTCTTGAACGTAGCTAATTCTTGTTCAGAACTTCCGGTCAGCAATATGTCATCAACGTACAAACACACCAGAATCATATTGCCTTCAGAAATATGCTGAACATAAACACCGTATTCCATCTCACATTTCTGAAAACCCTGCTTCTTGAAAAATGAATCAATCTTCTGATTCCAAGCTCTGGGCGCTTGCTTTAATCCATACAAAGCTTTATGTAATCTGTACACTATCCCTTCCTGATTCTTTTTCACAAATCCAGGAGGTTGTGACACATAAACTTCTTCTTCTAATGGACCGTTCAGAAATGCAGGTTTCACATCTAAATGCATCAGAGGACAATTCCTGTTAGCAGCTATTGCAATCACCAATCTGATTGTTTCATGTCTCGCTACAGGTGCAAACACTTCAGAATAATCCAGCCCAGGTTTCTGCAGAAATCCTCTTGCTACCAACCTCGCTTTGTATTTGCCAATTGATCCATCTGGCTTTAGCTTCTGCTTGAAAACCCATCTGACGCTGATGGCTTTCTTGTTCTTTGGAAGTTCTGTCAGCTTCCAAGTCTTGTTTCTTTCTATGGCCTCAAGTTCTTCTTTCATGGCCTTTAGCCAGAACTTCTGCTTGAGAGCCTCTTCTGTACTCACAGGTTCAGAGTCTACTAACATGGCACACTGAATAATTTCTCCCTCAGAATCTACTTCAGTGTCTTGCAACATGTCAAACTCTTCAAATCTTCTTGGAATGTTTCTGATTCTCTGTGGCCTCTGACCTCGTTCAGAACTTTCTTCGGATGCTTGAACCTCAGAAGTTCTGTCCTCAGAAGTTTCTCCTTCAGAAGCTCTTGCTCCAGAAGGTTGACTTCCTCCAGAACCTTGACCACCTTCAGAGTCTGGCATATTCCCAGAGTCTGAATCACCACCAGAATCTTGATCATCATCAGAATCTGGATCGTCAGAATCACCTTCATCTTCTGAGTCTCCTTCAGAGTCAGAATCACCATCAGTTTCAGAAATTCTTATTTCTGACCTTTCTTCAGAATTTCTCACATCAGAATCAGATTGAGACTTATCCCAATTCCAAACTTCTGATTCCTTCACAATAACGTCTCTGCTGAACTCAACTTTATTAGTTTCTGGACAATAAAGCTTGTATGCACCGGTACTGTGGTACCCCACTAGTAACATTACTTTGCTTCTATCTTCCAGCTTCTGTCTTCTAGCTTCTGGAACATGTTTGTAACAAACAGAACCAAACACCTTTAGATGACTAACACTTTGCTTTTCTCCAGTCCACTTCTGAATAGGAACTATTTCCTTCAGCTTCTTTGTTGGACATCTGTTGAGCACATATGCTGCGGTGGCAACAGCTTCTCCCCAGAAGTTCTGAGAAAGCTTCTTCTCCTTCAGCATGCTTCTCACCATATCAAGCAAAGTACGATTTCTTCTTTCAGCAAGACCATTGTGTTGAGGAGTGTAAGGAGCAGTAACCTCATGCTCAATTCCATTCTCCTCACAGAACTTCTGAAACTTTTTGGAGTTATACTCACCCCCACCATCAGTTCTGAGAATCTTCAAATTCTGACCACTCTGATTCTGAACCTTCATTCTGAACTTCTTGAATTCAGCAAACACCTCGTGTTTGAACTTAATAAGGGATACCCATGTCATTCTTGTGAACTCATCAACAAATGAAACAAAGTATTTGTTCCCTCCAATCGATGCTACTGGAAATGGACCACACACATCAGAATGTACTACTCCCAATGCATGTTTTGCTCTTGGAGCAACTTCTGACGCAAATGGCAATCTTGGTTGCTTTCCTTCCATGCACACTTTGCATGACTTCTCAGGCTTCTTAATTGTAGGAATTCCATGTACCAGCTTCTTCGAATTTAGTTGTTCTAAGCTTATGAAATTCAGATGACCAAATCTTCTGTGCCACAGCTCACTTTCTTTCACAACACTTGTTGCACTAAGACATTCAGAGTCAGAAGTTCTGACATTCACCTTGAATGTTTTATTCCTTCCCTGTTCTGACTCCATAATCAGCTTCTGATTACAGTCATACAGCTTCAGAAGATTGCCCTTTATGGTAACTGAAAAACCTTTCTCAATTAATTATCCCACGCTCATCATATTGGTTTTTAATGCAGGTACATACCACACTTTCTGAATCAATGTTGTTTCCCATTGTTCATAACAACTCTTACATTTCCCATACCTTCAGCGTTAAGATATTTGTCATCAGCACATCTGATCTTTGTCCTCTTTTCAAAATCAAAATCAACCAGCCATTTCTTGTTTCCAGTAAGATGATTTGAGCAGCCAGTGTCCATATACCACCAGTCTGTCAAATTCGTATCATCAGATTCAAAAGCCATCAGTAGCACAGATTCATCATCAGAACTTCTGGCTATATTTGCTTCTTCTGACTTCCTTTCCTTGTTTGACCAACAATCTCTAGCAAAGTGACCAAACTTCTTGCAACAGTAACATTGGATCTTCTTCTTGTCATACTTCTCTTTTCCCTTCTGAGCATTTTTTTGCCTATCAGAAGTTGAGGTTTCTGACTTCTGACCACTATCAGATCTTCTCTGCTTCTGATGCTTCTTATCAGAAACTGCTTTCAGAGCCTGCTGCTCTACTTCCCTTTCAGAAGTTCTCTCAGTCAGACGCAACTCTTGCGCTTCTAGACTGCTTTGCAACTCTTCAATTCTCATGGTGCTCAGATCCTTAGAATGTTCTAATGCTACCACAATGTAATCAAACTGAGGAGTAAGGGATCTCAATACCTTCTCAATGATTACTTGTTCAGAAAGAGTTTCTCCACACGCCTTCATCTCATTAGTGATCAGAATCACTCTGGAGATGTACTCAGAAACTTTCTCATTGTTCTTCATGTTGAGATTCTCGTACTGCTTACGTAGAGACTGAAGCTTCAACTTCTTCACTGATGCGTCACCACCGTAACATCTGACCAGTGTGTCCCACGCCGCCTTTGCCGTCGTAGAATCTGCAATCTTCTCAAACACATTCGCATCCACACATTGATGGATGTAGAACAATGCTTTCTGATCTTTCTTCCTTGTATCCTTCTACGCGTTCTTCTGCTCCTCCGTCGCATCTGCTACTACTGAAACATAACCTTCAGTGACAAGATCTAGAACATCTTGAGCACTGAACAGTACACGCATCTGAATCATCCAACGATTCCAGTTTTTGCCATCAAATACTGGAAGCTTGGTGTTCATGCCGCCGTTGCCGTTCATCATCTTCAACCTTGTACAGTACACTCAGAACTTACCACACACAGTGTTTCCCAACCCACAGAATCAAAAAATTATGATTCTGATCAGAATTTTGTTCTAGATTCAACACAAATCAAGAACCAAAATTCAATCACACAGAAAATCCTCATGTTTCACTCGTGTTTCCCGTGTTTTCCCGTTGATCCGAACCGGAGCTCTAGATACCAATTGTTGGTGTACAAGGTGAAAATAATGATGAAAAGAAGATAATATATTATATTGAGAATGACGGCTACAAAGGATAAAGATACAATGATTGGAATGACATCTACACTACCCTATTTATAAGCTAAAAACTAGGGCTACAAAGCAACAATAAAATACTAAAATACCCTCTAACAAACTTGGTCACCAAGTTTGTAAATATAAAATAAAATATAAATTATTATTCTAATAGACTTCACTTCACCAATTGAAAATTGTTGGATAATGGTAGTGAGTTGATATTGCTTTGCTTAAAATATTGATTTTTGTATCATATCCATCTTTCTTGACACTCACAAAGGTCTGTTTTTCAACCTTGACACATGCAGAATGTTTGCGAACCATTGAGAACAGTTTAAAATAAGGGACATAAATGAACACGACCTAAAATGTAGCAACTAAAACTCAATTCAGTTTTGATTTATTATTTTTTTTAACTTTGGTTGGTATACAAGAAGATATGTACCTCCATTGGAGTATTCAACTATCTGAGTATGCCCTTTATATTCATACAGGAGACCTTTTCCTGGAGCACATTTGATGTATCTCAGAATCTGGATAACAGCTTCCATGTGTTCCTGAAAAAGGGGAATTTAAGATCTGCCTTACCACACTAATTGCAAAAGAAATATCCGGATGAGCGATTGAGAGATAATTCAACTTTCCAATTAATCATCTATATCTTTCTGGGTCAGATAGAGGCTCTCCCTGATGGGTAAAAGTATGACAATTGGAGCCATAGGAGTATCAGCTGGTTTAGTTATTCCAGAATATCCATAGCATATTTCTGCTAGGAAATCGCCAAACCATATTTAGATTGAGCCGCCTTAATTCCCAAGAAGTAACAGAGTTTACCAAGATCTTTTGTGTGAAATTGATTCGAGAGATGTTGTTTCACTTAGAGTATTCCCTGCTGATCACTACCAGTTATGACAATATCATCTACATACACAATAAGAGAGATGCATCCTTGGGTTGAGTGACGATAAAAAACAGAATGATCAGCTTCACTATGGACCATACCAAACGATTGTACTACAACGCTAAATCTTCCAAACCAAGCTCTCGGAGATGGTTTAAGACCATAAAGAGACATGTGTATCCTACAAACCATATTCGATGACGCCCCATGAGCAACAAACCCAAGTGATTGCTCTATATATACTTCCTCTTCAAAATCACCATGTAAAAGGCATTTTTGATGTCAAGTTGATGAAGAGGTCAATGTCGAATGGATGCAATGGCTAGAAGAAGTATGATATATGCCATCTTGGCTACAGGTGAGAAGGTATCACTATAATCCAACCCAAACATCTAAGTGTATCCTTTGGCTACCAAGTGAGCTTTAAACTGATCGCTCTTACCATCTGGTCCAACCTTCATTGTATAAAGCCAATGACAACCTACTAAATATTTCCCAAGGGGTGGAGGAATCAGTTCCCAAGTACCACTACTTTAAAGAGCACACATTTCATTAATCATTGCTTGCCTTTACTTAGTGGGAGATAATGCTTCACCTGGAGTTTTAGGAATAGAAACAGAAGACAAAGAAGACAAACAAGTATATTGCAAAGGGGAAAGGCGATGATAATATAAATCAATATAATGTGGAGAAGGATTTCGTGTTTGACATATAACTTTTCGAAGGGCAATCAAAAGATCAGACTCAGGTTGCAAGATTAGATCCAGTGATGGCGAAGGTGTCGGAGGAGAGTCTGTAATAACCTCAGGGGCAGGTATAACTTTAGGGATATGCACGACAGACATTAGGTGGAGATGCTGATATGATTGAAGTGGAAGAGAAGTGGGGGGCAACTATAGGGGTATTTAGTGTGACAGGTTTCCTGGAATGATGGGGAATACTGACAGATGGGACTTCTGGGAGATGTGTGGGAGTACTTTCCTAAAAGGGTTCCGGAGTTACTTGGATGGACTCAAAATATGGAACAGACTCAAAGAAGGTAACATCGGCTAATACGAGGTATCATTGTAGAGTATGTGAATAACAATGATAACCCTTTTAGGATCGGTGATAACCAAGAAAGACACACTTGAGTTACCGAGCTGATAGTTTGTCAAGTTCAGAGGAGAGATTATGTACAAAACATCTTGACCCAAAGATTCGAGGAGGAATTAGGTGAAAGGGGGAGTTTAGAAACATGATTGAAGTAGGGATTTTATAATTTAGGATAGATGTGGGCATGTGATTTATAAGATAACATGTCGTGAGCACAACATCTCAACAAAATCGGAGAGGAACATTACCATGGAGAAGTAGGGTGCGGTTGGTTTCTATGAGATACCGATTTTTGTGTTCGACTACCCCATTTTGTTGAGGTGTATGAGGGCAAGATGTTTGGTGGAGAATACCATTCGATGACATAAAAGTTTGAAATTGTTGGGATAAATGCTCATGTGCGTTGTCACTTCTTAGGGTACGAATAGACAAACCAAATTGGGTTCTTATTTCCCAATAATATTGTTCAAAAATAGAAAACAATTCAGATTCATTCTTATTTAAAAATAGCCACGTGCAACGTGAAAAATATCAATAAAGGTTACAAAATACCTAGACTCAAAAGTAGACGCAGTACGCGATGGACCCCAAACATCAGAGTGACCTAAAGAAAAAGGGGGTGCAGCCCGTTTATTGACTCGATCAAGAATGTGAATACGAGTATGTTTGCCTAATTTACAAGACTCACAATGTAAAATGGATAATTTAGATAAACTAGGCACCAATTTTGTAGTTTGGGAAGACCTGAATGACTTAACTGTGCATGTATAGTGAGTGGAGAATCTGTGGTGGAGCATGTGGTAGATGACGTAGAGAAGTAGCATAAGCCTTGAGACTCACATCTGACGTCAATCATCTGTCCCGAAGTCCAATCCTGCAAGGTAACATTATTGTTAGTAAAGGTGATAGAACAATTAAGGGACCGAGTTAAACGACTGACTGACAGTAAATTAAATGGGCAATTAGGTACGTATAGGACAGAAGTAACAGAGAGAGATGGTAGAATTTGAACAGTGATAATCCCTTGAGATCAGGTTTGAGAACCATTTGCGGCAGTTATACTAGGTAAGAAACCAGAGGTAGAGAAGGAAGATAAAATACCTTTATTACCGGTAACATGATCAGACACACTAAAATTGAGGACCCAAGGATCAAGAGGAGATGAGTGAGACAAGCAAACAGATGAATTACTAGTGTGTGCAACCGAAGTCGTGGAACCATAGTTCTGATTAGTCTGACACAACCTGAGAAAATCCTCGCAGGTTGGCGTAGAGTTCTAAAGTGAAGGTGAATCCTCCAAAGTGTCTGGGTGATCCATTTGAGTTGTATTTACCTGGCGTGGAGGTCTCCCATGCACTTTCCAGCAACGGTCAATAGTATGCCCAAGCCGATTACAATGGTCACACTTGGGACAAGGTTTGGAGTTTGATGACCCTCCTCGAAAGCAATTCTGATTATTTCCAAGAGATGCAATGGCAGTAGTTTCATCTGGTGTCAGAGCAACAATATATGGAGAGGAAACCAGGCCAAAAGCATGTGATGTAACCAAGCGTAGCAGTTGTTTACTAATTGCATCATAGTTAGGAACAGTAGTACCTGATAAAATCTGGTTACAAACGGACTCAAGCTCTGATAGTAGTCCGATAAGTGCCATGATCACGAAAATTTTACTCTGTTATTCGACATAAGTTGTTGCATGTTTTGCGTAAGGAATGAGGGTGGCGAAATTTTCTTTAAAGGCGTCAAGCTTACTCAGATAGGCTTGCATGTCCATATTCTCCACCTTCAAAGTGTTTATTTTGCGGATGCCACTATATAAACAATAAACATCGTTAGAGAAGACTTTTTTAGCCTTTTCCCAAACCTCATAGCATGTGGAGAAGGCTTGGTACTGTGCTTGGAGATTAGGTGCTATATATGGAAAACCATAGCACAGTGCACAAAGATGCATCGTTTTTCTTTCATTTAGCAAGTTTGGTGGTGGGAACAGCGTCCACTTTTGTGGCTAAGTGATCTTCATATCCCTGACCGTGAAACCACATCTTGACAGCACCAGCCCATATGTTGTAGTTGGATGAACCGATTAGCTTTTTTACATGGGATAAGTGGAACTTTGGTAAACGAATCACTGAAACCAGAATCAGTGTCTCCCATGGCTTAGACAACAAAATAAAGGAGCGGAATCGGGGCTATTTGCACTGAAGCCCTATTTTTTGTGAGTCGGAAGTAAAACGGAGGCCGGATCTAGAGCGGGTGGGGAGAGGCGAGTAGACCGGCAGAAAAACGGCCAGAATCGACCGTTGGACGCGCGGGGCAGCGACGGAGAAAAGGGCGACGACCGGATCGGAGGGCGGCTAGTCGGATGGTTATCAGAGAATTTTGAAAAGTGAGCGGCAAACCGGAGTGATAACACTGTATGCAAAAAAAAAAGAATTCTCACTGGAAGACAGTTGGTCAACCGGGTAAAGCACGACGAAGAAAGAATTGTCTTTTAGCAGACTCTAGATACTATGTTGAAATAAACGAGACTAAGAGACATTTAGATTAAACCGTGTATTTTTAAAAGCATTACAGAGACATTATTATATATAGAGAGATTACAACTAATTACATGATATAGTCGATGTGAGACTATTCTATGTACAAATATTCTTAACACTATATATTTACAAATATCAACCGTATAGCTAGCTTTGTTAATTATTCAGATCAGGAATTTTAAGTTTTTTTGCTCATTTTTGTCGGATTGTGCATTGTTGTTGTTGGGATATCATATTAAAATATTGATGAATAGATACTGATGTTTTGTTCAATTCTTTGGAACCAAAGAGATGTAAGCCTTTCTTACCTGATTTCTCTTGTAACTAACATGTTGATAAGTTACCTGTGAATGACGGGGATGCGTCTTTTATAATTTGTGATCAAAATTAGGGGCTGTTGTGTGGAGTTAGTAAGGAGGAACACGCTTTAGTGTACACTGATTAGTAGTTTGGATGTGGATAGAATTTACTGATGACTTATGTAAGGGTTTTAGAATATTGCCATCTTATATGTTATCTCGCTGATTATTGATTGGCCTTATGTTCAGAGTCTTTGGCTGGATGTTGATGTTGCGGATTGCGGGATAGTTGTATTTGACACACCTACTGATAAAAAGTTATAAAGTATAGTGTAGATGTTTTAATGTTTTTAGAATGGCATCCTTAACGTTGAAATCGAATGATAAGCTTCCAATTATGTTTATTATATGATTATATAATTATATAATTCTGGATTCTATATCTGCATGTTTTTTAGGTTAATACAAATAGTTATTTCCACTAGTTACTTGTTTTTCTGGACCGGGCAGGGCTTCCTGCCCTTAAGGATCAGGCCTAATCCAGTATAGTTGTCGAACAGACCCAATAGGCACAATATAGCCGTTGGGCACAATATAGCCGTTGGGCATGTCCCCTTCACGCGCAGAGCAATTCACGTGACCAACTGCCTCCCCGGATATCACGGAAACAGTTAGTCCAAGTCAAAAGGCCACGCGCCTTGCCCTCCATCTGGCAATCCCTCATTGGTAGATCGGGCGCTTTGCTCGCCAGAAATCCACCTATAAATACCCCCTCGCTTGAGAGGGGCAGGTATCAAATATCATATACTTGACATCTCTTACTTGCTTTTCCCCTTTTTTGACCAAACACTTACTTTGGCATCGGAGTACCTTGCAGGTACCTCCACCCCTTTTTCCTCTCCTACGAGCATCAACTCTTGCCCTACACGAAGGCCGCGACGATGTCCTTCTGGTCCTCTCCGATTTAACCAAGATTATCTCTTGCTCAACAAAGACCAAAGCTTCATCCTTTCAAATCTCATATCGACATGGCTTTCATCAAGAACGATGTTCACCAAGACTCTGTGGCCCCTGCGGCCAACAACAACAATGACCACGCTTTCGTCGGGCATATCCCGCAGGAAAATGACCGAAGAAACGGAAGGTCTGCTTCCCCGAAACCCGACGAACTAAAGCCACGGGCACCAGCCGTGGAGCTCACCTTCGAGCCCATCCCGGTTCCTCAGGATGCTGATCTGAGCATCGCAGCGCTCATCGCATCTCTCAACAACTCGAACCTCCTAATCTTCCAGCAGGGAGAGAAGCTCAATGCTCTCGAGCATATCCTCCAGGAACGCCTTACATCGGAAAAACTGACGAGTCTTTCCCCGCGTCCACGGACTCCTTCGAAACGAAGACGTGACAGTCTCTCCCCGGAGAGGAAACAATCAAGATCGAGGAACCCTACACCCGATCTGGCACGGCGACGCCATCAGTCTCCCCCGCGAAGATCCAGGCACTCCCCGTTTTCCAAGAGGTCTCGACACGCGGATAAGTACGATCAACGACACGCCCGCGGACGTTCTCCTCGCCGAAGTCGAAGTCGTGAGCACAGTCATTCCCTTTCGCTCTCTCCTAGTTCCAGCAGTGACGACGACGTTCACGGTCCGTTCACAAGAGACATCCTCGACACTCGAATTCCCCGCGGATTGGAGAAACCACCCGTGTTGACAACCTACGACGGGACGACTGATCCCCGCGAGCATATCAAAAATATAGAAGCTATGCTCCAATATCACGGTGTCTCCGGGGCTATCAGATGCAAAATGTTCCCCATCACCTTGAGAAAGGGAGCGATGACATGGTTTAAACGACTACCTCGCGGATCCATCTCTTCATGGAGGGAGTTAAAGAGCCAGTTTGCCCGACATTTCACAGCTTCCCAACGACACCCTAAGTCGGAGGCTACGTTGGAGGCCATTATACAAGGCAGGGATGAATCCCTGTGGGCATACATTGAAAGATTCAACAAAGAAGCGGTGGAAGTTCGAACAACGGATCACATGAAGAAGTACCTCCTCGAAAAGGGACTCCGGCCCAAAATCGACTTCCGTAAGGCAGTAGGGATCGAAGCTCCCCGAACATTGACAGAACTTCTTCGTAAAGCTGAGGACTACATCCGTTACGAGGAAAAAGAAGCCGCATTCCATGCCCGGGACTTAAGAGATCGCGAAGCACCCCGGGCATCAAAAAAAGACGATCCAGAATCATCCCGACAAGGGAAAGAGAAAAGGCGCGATGAGCATCCTCGCGAAAGCAAAGGGCCAGCTGGCCGGTTTACGGAGTACACCGTACTCACGACCTCGCGAGAGCGCATTCTCTCCGACTGCATCAACAAGGAATTTAAACAAGGGGGTTTCAGGTTCCCTAAACCAACCACGTCCAAAGGAAACGTCAACAAAAGCAAATACTGTCGTTTCCATCATAGTCACGGCCACGTGACAGAAGATTGCGCGCATCTTAAGGACGCAATAGAGATCCTCATCAAAGAGGGTCACCTGAAGCAATACGTGAAGAAGGGAGAGTCCTCCCGACGAGACACTTCCGATCCAAAGAAAGAGGCAGAATCAGCTCAATCCAGTCCTCCCCCGCAGGTCGCAATGGCCATCAGCCGACTAGAGGACTTCTTCGTTCCTAACCACCTCGACCCGACTTCCCAGGCATTCACCCACAGCACCTGGGAAGCCTTTCCTACGGCCATGGTTATCTCATGTGGGGGGTACCACGAGCTTACGATAGGATCCATCAAACAAAAGTTTGAACAGCTGATAGACAGTAGCCCCGAGTAGTTGTACACGATTGGAAAGGGTAAAGGGCGTTCACAACCGATCACGTTTTACCGAGAAGAACTCCCCAGAGGATCACTAAATTCCCATATTCTTCTACTGATCAGGGCCAAATTGCCCTCTACCGATGTTCGGAGAATCCTGGTCGACCAGGGCAGTTCCGTGGACATCATGTATGCCAACCTATTCTGCGCATTGAAACTGAATAAGTCCAACCTCTCACCATACGTGGGATCGGATCTCCAAGGATTCAACGGAGCAACGGCCCGACCTTGGGGTTACGTGGAGATACCAGTCACTTTTGGCGAGGAAGAGGCATCTCGGACAATCAAAATGTAGTTCTTAGTCATTGATTGCCCGTCGCTTTATCAGTACATCCTCGGCAGGCCAGCTCTTGCCGAACTCATTGTTGCCCCCTCTACGGTCCACCTCAAGCTCAAGTACTATACTGAGAAAGGACACGTCGCAACTCTGCATAGCGACATCGAGGCTGCTCGCAGATGCTTCAAGGCCGCAATAAAAGGACAGAATCAGATCGCAACGATGGAAAAATCAGCAAAGCGCCCAAGAGAAGGTGAGGTTCCAGCTGAAGGTGGCCAGCCAGACAAAATTCCCACGCTTCCCGTGCATACCATCGACCTCGACAACAGGCTTTCTGAAGATGAAAGAGAAGATCGTGACAAAGACAAAAAGTCAGGAGTAACAAGCTCCCCGTCTCCTGCACTCCTGCAACCAGTCCCAGATGGGGAATTCGAGATCATCACCTTCAGCAATAACCCCAACAGGGGAGTGAAGATAGGCGCTGGTCTCCCCGAAGAGGTAAAGAAGGAGTTGAAGAAATGTCTTGACGACAACGTCGACCTGTTCGCCTAGAGTGCGGCGGATATGCCCGGCCTTGATCCAGAAACTGCATATCACCACTTGACGATCAATCCAGCTGCTCGCGCCATTGCCCAACGAAGAAGAAAGCAATCCGAGGAAAAGGCACAAGCTGTCGAAAAACTTGTACAAGACCTCTTAGAGGCAAAATTTATTTCCGAGGCCAGGTATACGACCTGGCTCTCAAACATTGTACTTGTAAAGAAAAGTAATGGAAAATGGCGCATGTGCATTGACTACACTGATCTCAATCGGGCTTGCCCGAAAGACGCTTATCCGCTACCGAGCATAGATAAACTCGTAGATAATTCCGCAGGTTTCAAGCTCTTGTCCTTCATGGACGCTTATTCGGGATACAACCAAATCCCAATGGCAGACGAGGACATAAGGTACACGGCATTCATGACCTCCTCGGGGAACTATTACTATAACGTAATGCCCTTTGGACTAAAGAATGTCGGGGCCACATACCAGCGCATGATGAACAAAGTCTTCCGTTCAGAAATCGGGGACATGCTCGAAGTATATATGGATGATATGATCGTAAAATACCAAGAGGAATCCGACCATACCACCCACTTACGAAAGGTGTTCGACCAAGCTCGAAAATGTAAGATGCGTTTCATTCCAAAAAAATGCACCTTCGGCATACGAGCAGGAAAATTCCTCGGATTTTACCTCACTGAAAGAGGAATAGAAGCAAACCCAGATAAATGCCGAGCACTCGTGGAGTTCCCCACTCCGCGATCTAAGAGGGAAATACAGACCCTCAACGGGATGCTCGTGTCACTTGCCCGCTTCGTGAGCAAATTTGCCCAACACGCCCTGCCCTTCTTCAAATTACTCCGGAAGGAAGCAAATTTCGAGTGGAAGGACGAATGCGAGTAGGCCCTTGCTCATTTCAAACAAGATTTGTCTGAGCCTCCAGTATTGTCCCGACCAGACCGGGGGGAAACCATATACCTGTACCTCTCCATGGCCAACGAAGCAGTAAGCGCAGCACTTATTCGAGAAACGAACAACGGGCAGAAACCCATCTATTTCACTAGCAAAGCCCTGCAGGGACCCAAAGTCAGGTACACGCAAATAGAACGAGTGGCCCTTGCTCTCATAGTCACCGCGAGGAGACTCAGATATTACTTCCTGGTGCACACCGTCATCGTCAGAACTGACCAGCCTATTAGGCAGATGTTAAGCCGACCAGATATGGCGGGCAGGATGCTAAAATGGTCCCTTGAATTGGCCGAGTTTGACATTCACTACGAGGGGAGGAAAGCCCTCAAGGCACAGGTCCTGGCCGACTTCGTGGCAGAAATGACTCCGGAACTATCCCCTCCAGGAGGGACACGGAAGTGGATCATTTACGTGGAAGGCGCATCAAGCCCCTCAGGCAGCGGAGCAGGAATTATCCTCGAGAACGAGGAAGGGACCCTGATCGAAGTATCCCTGGTCCTCTCCTTCAAAACATCCAACAATCAAGCCGAGTATGAAGCCTTCCTCGCATGATTACGACTGGCCAAAGACGTCGGCGCGAAAGAAATAAAAATTTGCACTGATTCCCAGCTCGTAGCGTCCCAAGTACGGGGAGAGTTCCAAGTAAAGAACGAATAGCGGAGTTTGAAGAAAAAATAGCGGAGTTTGAAGAGTGGGAAGTTTAGCACGTCCTGCGTGAGGAAAACACCCGAGCAGACATCCTCTATAAACTAGCCACCACCAGGAAAAAAAATGGGAGCAAATCCATCATACAAGAAATGTTGGTCCGCCCGAGCATTATAAAACCCGACCTACTAGATGTTAACGTCATCGGAGAACCCGTTTGTTGGATGACCCCTGTGTACAATTATCTCACCAAGGGGGAACTCCCCGAGGACAGTAAGGAGGCCAGCGTAACTAAGCGACGAGCCTGTTCGTACGTACTGGTCGAGGACAAATTATATCGACGAGGATTTTCCATCCCCCTATTGAAATGCGTCGACGAGGCCCAGGTCCCCGAAATCTTACAAGAGATCCACGAGGGTATCAACGCACAACACCTAGGGGGAAGATCCTTGGCTCGAAAAGCTTTGTGCGCAAGATATTACTGGCCAACCATGCAACACGACGCCAAAGAACATGTACAAAAATGTGACCATTGCCAACGCCACGAGGACATGCATTTGGCACCACCCAACGAGTTGAAGACCCTCTCCTCGCCGTGGCCCTTCTCCTAGTGGGGGATGGATATCCTAGGCCCCTTTACAATGGGATCTTATCAAAATAAATTCCTAATCGTGGCCGTCGACTATTTTACAAAGTTGATTGAAGCCGAAGCGCTCGCCAAGATCACGGCCTTCAACATATTGCGTTTCTACAAAAGGAACATCCTCGCCAGATTCGGGGTACCCTAGGCCCTCGTAACCGACAACGGAACCCAATTCACAGACATAAAATTCCAAGACTTCGTCGCCAAATTGGGAACAAAACAACACTTTACTTCGGTCGAGCATCCCCAGACCAACGGGCAAGCGGAGGCCGCGAACAGAGTAATCCTACGCGGATTGAAGCGGAGGCTAGGCGAGGCCAAGAAAAGGTGGGTCGAGGAGCTCCAAAGCATCCTCTGGGCGTACAGAACAACACCCCACTCTACCACCGGGGAAACCCCTTTCCGACTAGCGTATGGAACAGAGGTGATAACACAAATTTATATCATATTTTTACTTCGATTTATGTTAGTTTCTTATTCCGTTTTTCGTCTAATATCCGATTTTCTCGAGATTATTTAAGTGTTTTTACAGGTAATCACATTTTACAAGTCAAAGTATGCTAAGTGTGGAAAAGAACCAAAACATGCAAGAGAATAGCAGAAAAGAGAAGAAAAATTGAAGAAATCAGAAATCTGCTGATATCACGATCGTCATGGGTGCGCCACGACCGTGGTAGCTTCAAAATGTATCACGACCGTAACATTTCACCACGATCGTCATACGCTTAATTTACACGTTGGAGCAGAGACTTGACTACGAATTCTCAGAGAGCAGTTTCACACGATGCCATTTTCCTCCGAAGATTTCTAGGTCCAAAGTGGTGTAACCGTCAGCGTGAGTGGCTGAATTCTCTCCAACTTCTACCTCAACTGGGCCTATAAATACAAGCATTTACGAAGAACAAAAGGGTGGCCAAATTCTCTTATCAAGTATACTGTCTTGCTGCCAAATTTTCTCCAGAGCTTTAATTTCATTTTTTACTTTGCATTTCCATTTCCTTGTTAACCATTACCGAACAAAAGTAATAGTTTCTCACACTGAGGAACTATTACAAACTTAGTTTTAGTTCTTTGTTTCATTGCCTTCAACCTTTGTAATTTATTTCAATTCAAGCAAGAACCTACCGGCTTGTGGAGGGAATGTTGTTGTTGTTATTATTGAATTCCAGGTTTCTGTTATTTAATTCAAGCATTGTTTATTTATTTCTTAATTATGTCTGTGTTTATTTATTTCCTTGCCTTTGCGTTTAATTTCCTAATTATGTCGAGCTAAACCGATTCTTATCGGTATATAATGAAGTAACTAAAATGAATTAATTTTCTCTAAGCTAAAATCAATAATCAATCCTACTTCTGACTTCGATTTCTTAATTTAAAACCCAACTTTTATTACGAGAGTAAAAAAGTAACATAGGTTAAAGTCGAGACCACGGGAGTGTGAGGCTTTACCCGGATAGCTGAAATCGGGCATTAGTTTTAAAAACAGCAGAAGCGCTTTAAAGTTAATTAGGTTTAATTAGTTTTCAAAAAGTATTTTTAACCTCATACGGGCTAGCAAGAGCAGATGTATTGACTTAGAAGTATAGTCCGAAGCAATAACCACGGGAGTGTGAGTTGAGGGCTTTTAAACCGGTTTCTCCTACAGATGAATAGGGTGATAAATCTTTATAGGCTTAGGTTTAATTAATTCCACGTAGGTTACCGAATTATATACCGACAACTTATTCATAACTAGTATTCCCAAATTTTAGTTTCCCTTTAATTTCCCGTTTGAACTAAAAAACCCAAATTCTGATTAGCCTTAGATAAACATAGTAACGATAGATAACGGTGCGTTCGATTTCTAGTCTCTGGGGATCGATAATCTTTTAAAACTACGCGATATAACTGTATACTTGCAGTAACCCCCATTCGACTCATAAAGTCGTGATCAAGTTTTTGGCGCCGTTGCCGGGGACTAATTAAGTCGACATCGTAATTCCATTGTTACATCGTATAGACTAAGGCAAAAAAAAAACCAAAATTCCCTTCTGTTGATTGTATGCCAAGTACTCGCTCTTCTGGCGAAGACCTCGTACGACCAACAGACGAACCTGAACGTCTTCTTACGGTAAAAAGACGTATCCAAGAATATTGCTTAGCTCACGATATCCCTTTTCCGTTATCAGAACCTGAATCTCAATCAGATCCTGAACTTGAATCCGAATCAGATTCTGAATTAGAAACAGACATGGCCGATCCACCACAGAACCGACCTCTTAAGTATTATGCTGCTGCATCTCAAAAAGAACCTCACAACAGCATTGTCGCTCCAGCTATCAACCGAAATGATTTCGAGTTGAAACCCTCGCTGTTATCCGCTGTGTAACAAAATCAATTTTCTGGAAACCCAACAGAAGATCCGAACGAACATCTGACCAAGTTTGTGCAGTACGCAGACACAGTGAAAGCAAATGGTGTAACCGCAGACGCCATAAGACTACGTCTTTTCCCTTTCTCATTAAGAGATAGAGCTTGGGCTTGGTTGCAATCCTTGCCATCAAATTCTATTACTTCTTGGGAAGATTTAAAGAAGGTCTTTCTGGCACGATATTTTCCGCCAAGCAAAATAGCTATGCTGAGAGCCCAAATCAACAGCTTCAGACAAAAAGACAACGAGTCTTTATATGATGCATGGGAAAGATACAAAGATATGAGGAGGATATGCCCGTATCATGGTCTTGAGGATTGGTTAATTATCCACACGTTTTACAATGGTCTGTTGTACAACACAAGATTGACAATAGATGTCGCCGCTGGTGGTACACTCATGGATAAACCCTATGATGAAGCCCAATAACTCATCGAGAGTATGGCTCAGAATCACTACCAATGGGGAGGTGAAAGAACTCAAGTGGAGAAATCCCAACCAAAAGGAGGAATGTACGAAGTTTCTAGCCTAGATCACATCCGTGCTAAGGTAGATGCAATCGCTCAAAAGATAGACAACTTGACCATGACACCCACAGCCACCGTGGCTGCTGTAGCGCCAAACTGCGAATTATGTGGAACAGCTGGACACGCTGCCCCTGAATGCCAAGTTTTAGCAGGAGCCTCTACAAATCAAGTGAATTATGCTCAAGCAAACCCCTATGCAAATACCTACAATCCTGGTTGGAAGAATCACCCCAACTTCTCTTACAAAAACAACAATGCACTGTATGCACCTGGTCAAGCACCTGCTGCACCACCAGGTTATCAAAAGGCTGCAATAGTTGTTCCAAATGTTCCTAGGAAGTCTAACCTTGAACTAATGATAGAAAACTTCATAGCTACCCAGACTCAGACAAACAAAGAGTTCCTGAATCAAAATGTACACACTAGTGAACAGATTAAGCAGTTAGCAAACAAAGTAGACGCTTTGGCCACTCATAACAAAATGCTTGAAACACAAATTTCCCAAGTGGCTCAACAACAAGCACCTACTGCTGCTCCTGCTGGAACATTTCCTGGACAGCCACAACCTAATCCTAAAGGACATGCAAACGTTGTTATACTGAGAAGTGGAAAAGAATTAGATAGACCCATTGACCCAAGACTTCAAAATCCAGCTATGTACCAAAAGTCTGCTAACGACCAAACAACTGAGAAGGAGAGTGAATCTAAGGAAAAGGAAGATAATGACCAAGAGGCTGTAAATAAAGAAAAACCTTATGTGCCTCCACCACCTTATAAGCCACCTATTCCATATCCTCAAAGATTGAAAAGTTCTAAAACTGCAGGGCAATTTAAGAAATTTGTTGAATTTCTGAAGCAATTAAACATCACGATACCTTTTACAGAAGCCATCACCCAGATGCCCTCGTATGCTAAGTTCTTAAAAGAAATCCTATCCAATAAGAAAAAGATTGAGGAAAACGAAACAGTTACGCTTACTGCTGAGTGTAGCGCAATAATTCAAAACAAAATGCCTCATAAGCTAAAAGACCCAGGTAGTTTCTCAATACCTTGTGTAATTGGGAAGTTCGTCATAGACAAAGCTCTATGCGACTTAGGAGCCAGTATTAGTATTATGCCCTTATCCATTTGCAAGAAGCTTGATATGGGAGAATTAAGACCAACTAAGATGTCTGTGCAATTAGCTGACCGCTCTGTTAAATACCCAGTTGGTATACTAGAGAATGTTCCAGTTCGTATAGGAAAATTTTATATCCCTACTGATTTTATAATCATGGATATTACAGAAGACTCTACTACTCCTATCATATTAGGAAGGCCATTCCTAGCTACAGCTGAAGCAATTATAGATGTAAAAAGAGGCAGACTAACTTTTGAAGTTGGTGAAGAGAAGGTTGAATTTATCTTGACACAATTCTTACAAGCTCCAGCCATAGACGACACATGTTATCTACTAGATGTCATAGATGAGTGCGTAAGAGAAATCGAGATGGAACTGACCACATATTCCGATATTCTAAAAATTCCAATACCTCCAATTTTTGAAGATGATAACTGGCGCGAACCTTATCAAGATGATAGCCTAAGCGAATACTTAGCACTTACACCAGATCATCTACCTTGCCCAAAGAACCCAGCCCTAGAACTGAAAACATTACCCAAAAATTTAAGGTATGAATTCCTAGACGAAGCTCTCGAACGACCTGTAATAGTCAATGCAGACTTAGGACAAACCGAAACCAAGAAACTGTTAGATGTCTTAAGAAAATACCCAACTGCGTTAGGCTATAACATCGCTGACCTTAAAGGAATAAGCCCTTCTATTTGTATGCACCGCATTATGCTGGAGGAAGGCTGTAAATCCTCTAGGGAACATCAGAGAAGGATTAACCCGATCTTGAGTACTGTAGTCAAAGACGAAGTGAAAAAACTTTTAGAAGCAGGAATTATATACCCGATATCAGACAGCCAATGGGTTAGCCCAGTACATGTCGTTCCAAAGAAGGGAGGTGTTACAGTTGTTAAGAACGAAAAGGGTGAATCTATAACAAAAAGGGTTGTAACCGAAAGTAGAATGTGCATCGACTATAGAAAGCTAAATAAAGCCACTCGTAAAGACCATTTCCCATTGCCTTTTATTGACCAAATGTTGGAAAGATTGGCTAAACATTCATACTTCTGCTATTTAGACAGTTATTCAGGATTCTTTCAAATTCCTATTCATCCTGATGACCAAGAAAAGACGACCTTCACATGTCCCTATGGTACATTTGCCTATCGGCGAATGCCGTTTGGACTATGTAACGCACCTGCCACATTCCAAAGATGCATGATGTCAATCTTTGCTAACTTTATAGATGACATTATGGAAGTGTTTATGGATGACTTTTCTGTATGTGGGCAAAGCTTCGAAGGATGTCTATCGAACCTAGAAATGGTATTGGAAAGATGCGTAAAAGTTAATCTCGAATTAAACTGGGAGAAATGCCATTTTATGGTAAATGAAGGAATTGTACTTGGACACGTTGTGTCCGATAGAGGAATTGAAGTTGATAAAGCCAAGATAGAAATTATAAAAGATCTTCAACCTCCGAAAACCGTACGAGAAATACGAAGTTTCTTAGGACACGTCGGTTTCTACCGACGATTCATAAAGGATTTCTCGAAAATCACTAAACCTCTTACCGGTCTATTAATGAAAGACGCTGAATTTATCTTTGATGAGAAATGCCTAAAAGCGTTTGAACAGCTGAAAACATCTCTTATTACCGCACCTATCATGCAACCACCAGATTGGAGATTACCTTTCGAAATCATGTGTGATGCAAGTGATTATGCTGTAGGTGCAGTTTTAGGACAGAGGAGGGATAGAAAACTTCATGCCATTTACTATACAAGTAGAACCTTAGACTCCGCCCAAATGAACTATGCTACCACAGAAAAAGAACTTTTAGCTGTGATCTTTGCCCTTGACAAATTCCGTTCCTACCTAGTGGGAGACAAAATCATCATTTACACAGACCACGCAGCTATTAGATATTTACTTAATAAGAAGGATGCAAAACCTAGACTGCTAAGGTGGATCCTACTTCTACAAGAATTTGATTTAGAGATTAAAGATAAGAAAGGAACCGAAAATGTAGTAGCAGACCACTTATCTCGATTAGAGGGAATTAAACCAGAGCCAGTACCCATTAATGAGGATTTCCCATATGAACGACTCATAGCCCAACTAGAAAGTGATATGTCTACTCTACAGTTGAATGACCCAAAGATGGAAGAAGTCGTGGAAGAAATTAACATGCACAAAACCTTGCCATGGTATGCTGACATAGTCAACTACTTAGCAGCTGGAGTACTTCCACCAGACTTATCTTATCAACAAAAGAAAAAATTCTTTCATGATCTAAAACATTACTATTGGGATGAACCTTTGCTGTTTAAGAGAGGAGCCGACGGTATCTTCCGTCGTTGCGTTCCAGAAGAAGAAATAGAAAACATCATCTCTCAATGTCATTCTGCTCCTTATGGAGGACATGCTAGTACCTCAAATACATGTGCTAAGATCTTGCAATCTGGCCTATTCTGGCCCAACCTTTGGAAGGATGTCCACATCGCAATACTAAACTGCGACCGGTGCCAACGCACTGGTAACATATCAAGACGCGATGAGATGCTTCAAAAAGGTATATTAGAAGTGGAAGTCTTTGATGTATGGGGCATTGACTTTATAGGACCCTTTCCGTCATCCTTTGGAAGTAAATATATACTCGTAGCTGTCGATTATGTTTCAAAATGGATTGAGGCAATAGCTTCTCCTACAAATGACGCACGAGTAGTCATAAAGCTCTTTAAAAACACAATCTTTCCCAGATTTGGTGTGCCGAGACTTGTCATAAGTGACGGTGGTTCTCATTTCATATCAAAAATATTTGACAAATTACTATCGAAGTATGGAGTAAGACACCGCGTAGCAACACCATATCACCCACAAACAAGTGGACAGGTTGAGGTCTCGAATCGAGAAATAAAACAAATTCTAAAAAAGACCGTAGCCACCTCTAGGAAAGACTGGTCATCAAAACTCAACGAAGCTTTATGGGCATATAGGACGGCCTACAAAACACCAATCGGAACTACACCTTTCAAGCTTGTCTACGGTAAGTCTTGCCATCTACCAGTGGAATTAGAACATAAAGCCTATTGGGCTATTAAAACATTGAACTTAAGGTATGATTCCACAGGCGAAAAACGTATCCTAGATCTGCATGAACTAAAAGAGTTAAGACTAGACGCTTACGAAAATGCTAAAATATATAAAGAACGAACTAAAAGATGGCACGATAAGCGCTTATCTAGAAAAGAATTTAGCGTGGGAGACATTGTACTCCTATTTAACTCTAGATTAAAACTCTTTCCTGGGAAATTAAGGTCTAGATGGTCCGGTCCTTTCGAGATTACAAAAAATTCTTCAAAGTGGAGCGGTAGAAATAAAGGGGAGGAATAGTAATCCATTTTTAGTCAATGGACAACGTCTAAAACACTATCACAACATTGAAAATAGAGATTATTTGAACTGCCTAAGACTTTTAGAGTTGCCCACCGAACCCCCTAACTAAGCATCGAATTGAATTCGTCAGGCTTTCGACGTTAAAAACAGCGCTTAATGGGAGGCAACCCATGATTTTTGTTTTTCATGCTTTATATTTGTTATTTCTTTATGTTTTCTATGTTTTGTTTTTATTTTGCAAATTTTCAGTTTCATTTATATCGTTTTAAATTTAATTTGAAAATATTGTGCTGATCTTAAAAATTGAAAAAACTACAGGATTATAAAGTCTCTCTACTCTCTCTGTTCTCCTCTTCTGCTTACATTTTTTGCAAAAAAGTACTAACTAATGGCAAACGAGGATAACATGCCAGTAGAATTCAGAGATGGAGCACAGTGGCATCGCTATGAGGCTTTGTCTCTTAGACCTTTTGCCTTGACAAAATTCATCCACAGACCCACCATGACCGCCTTAGGTGTAGGTGAGAGCGTAGACTTTCTGTTTAGCCAATTAGGTTGGGAGGGTTTTGCCAATAAGAAACATAAGTGCTACCGTAGGTTGACTTTAGAATTCCTGAGCTCTTTAAGCTATAACCCTCACTATGGAAAAGGTTTAACCAGGGGAAGAATTACCTTTAGATTATTTGGATACAGCTGCCAGTTCACCATAAAGGAACTGTCGAATCTTTTGGGATTTCCTGAAGGACCCCATGTTTTCTCTGTGGTTCAAGAGGACTTAGTGTTGGTTGGAGAGTTGAGTGATTTTTGGGGTAGAATTTCAAGGAAACCTGATTTTGACATGGACCCTATGCTTTCAACAGAAATACATAACCGCTTTCCGTTACTTTCATATGATCCTGGCATATACCTTATTTGGTAAACCTGAGAATGATAACACTGTTTCGAGGGATGAGCTATTTATTATGTTTTGTGCTTCTCAGTCTAGAGAGGTTAATGGACTCACTTTTATGCTGAACAACTTTTGCAAACTTATCAATAATGATAACAGTCCAATTTTGATAGGTAGTCTAGTTACTAAGATAGCTGATGCTATGGGATTCAGAACCCGACTTTCTAAGATTAACCCCTTTGGAGAATTTAGACCCATGAATATCACCTTTTGCTTCAATAGGGCTATGATTAGGGACCAAGGTCCGAACCATTTCCAGCTTTTAATTAACAATGTTGTCGTACCACACTTTACACTTCCAAATCATGAACGCACAAGTGTGCACGATCAACATAACTGGCTATATAACCTTGATGAACCCGTGCCTGAACCAGAAGAAACCTTTCCTGAACCTGAGATCGACCCAAAAACACCCCCTCATTACCATGATCTTGACTATATGGAATTCCAAGAGAACATTGACATTCCTAAAGCTGATGCCACTAATTATGCTTCTAATCTGAATTCTATTTTAAAGACCATGGATGAGTATCATAAAGAAATCACTTCAGTAAAGGATGAGTTGAACACTGTGCGTCAAAATATTGTTGGACTAATGGACTTGACCGTTGAACAATTTGATCATTTAAATCAAGCCATCGCATCTTTGAAGAAACGCCTTGGCTAGATTTATGAAGCACCCTATTTTCAAGACTTTTTATGCATTTTACTTTAGAACAATTTTACATTATTTCAGTTTTCATTTTTCATGTCGGGAATAATTTGATTTCATACAGTTTTGGTACATTGCTAGTAATTTAACTAGCACCTTTCTGGTTTTAAAGAATAATTTTATTTGCTGCTGCTATTAAATCTTTGTGATTTCAATTCCATTCCTATTCTTTTAATTCTATATTAATTTGTGTTATAATGTTATTATCTCTATGTATGCAATATACTGCTATTTCCATATGCTTTCCATGACCTGATATTGAACTATTGTATTTGGAATTGTGTCTGTCATAAAACAAATGAACCACCCAGATTTTGTGAACGTCACGATTGTGACGACCCCGTGACGACCGTCAGCGGGTTTGAAACAGATTCTGCATTAAAACAGAATTGTTTCACTCGTTCCCTCTTCTTTCTCTCATTCAAACCCCAGTCGTCCCATTACCTTCTACAATTCCACAACCGTCCCATTACCAATTGAACAACATTAATCATATCCGTAACCATTCAACTTACCATTGCCTTATATAATCACACCATACGCCCCTTCTTTTCACAAACCCTCAAATTCCATAACCTACTTTCTTTCCAAAATCCTCCTTAACCCAAAAATGGAACGTCAAATTCCAGATTTATCCACATTAAACTTCCGTGATGGAGAGGCAGGAGAACACCAAAGAGCTCGGTATATCGACTTCTACCGTCGTTCCGTTCAACCGACCCGCTACATTGACGTTGCCTGCTTAGAAGAACTCGGACTGCTTGAGGGAGTACAATGGATGTTACAGAATGCCCGTCTTTGGCAGCTTTGCACTCAGAGCCGGCCCACTTACGAAGACCTCACTTTAGAGTTCCTCAGTTCCTTTACCTATATAACCCCTCCGGGAGAAACGAACCAATTATTCGGAGTCGCAAAGTTCCGCATGTTTGGCAAAGAGTACTCAATCGAACAAGATCGTCTTGCCGAAATGCTTGGTTTCAAACATGGCGAGAATGTCCATCGCCGAGTACCGCAGGAAACTTTCTATCAAGCAGCGTTCCAACTATGGAATCAGTTAACGGGAACAATAGTTGACAGTTGGGACAGCCTTAACGCAACATTTATCCATAACCCAGCCGTCAGATACGTCCACCGCGCACTTGGAAGCACCATCTTTGCACGAGATAGTAATCATAAGGTGAATTCTAAAGAGTTGTTTTTCCTTCATTGTATTTTTCATCCGGAGCTAATCAATGCCGCACCATTTTTACTAGCACACATACACTCGAACTGTACTAGAGGCTCCAAACCCTTCTACTTTGGAGGGATTGTCACCTCTATTGCACTCATTTTGAACCTGGAAAACGACCTTGCTAGACTACCCTCCTTGCCTCCAGTATTCCTTGATATAGATTATTGCAGAAACTCTCAGCTCATCAAGTTACAACGAGATGGGAAATACCATCCTATGGTCTGCGCCAAAACCGTAAGAAATATCATCATGCCTTGCAGGAGTCGCATTGACCCTCAGAATATGGCCAATTGGCTTTTTGATCTTAATGCTCCTGAGCAAAATACGCCTGCCCCTGATGATCAAGGACATGAACCTGTTGATGAGATGGAGCAAGAAATGGATAACGCCCCTGAAAACCAACCACCGCCAGCCAATGATGATCCTTCGACCTCCAGACGTCATCGCCGCCCTGACCAAGACCCAGTTACTAATGATGAAATCCTGAGGGCTATATGGTAACAAACCCAGCAACAGAATGAAATGATGACACTTATGCGTCAAATCCAACAAGGGCAAGTTGACCAAGGTCAAAGGCTTGACGGTGTCATCGAAGAGATGGGTGCATTGACGGTGCGAGTGCAGAGCTTACACGAGTACATCCATCACGTGGGCATTCCTGATCACGTAGCGCAGCATGGAAGAGGACGCCCCAGAGGCAGAGGACGTGGTCCACCTTGATTTTATTTTGTTTTTTTATTTTGTTTCTCTTTTTAGTTTTCCTTGTATATCCCCTTTATATCGCAACATTGAGGACAATGTCCGATATAGTGTGGGAGAGTTAGATTTATTTTCATTTATTTCCCTTTCTTGTACTTTCTTTTTCCTTATCAAAGTAATATATGAATATTTTCATTCAGTAATCCGATTTCCGATTTCCTCACTTTGTTCTGCCATAACAAAAAATTTTTACGATTAATGCACATCTGTGACATACCAAGCTTTAAACTATGTTAGGAAGCTGGGAATGTGCTAACAAGATCGATACCGTCTTGACACCTTAGACCTCTTGCGTATGCGATATCAGTTCCGACACTTATTATACGATACCTTGAGTTCAGTCCTAAAGTAACCCTTAGTAGTTTATATTAGCGGTCAGCACCGTCTATATCACAAACCACGTGGGGAACCGATGAATATAAGTGTTTGATGCCCAATCAAGAAAAAAAAAATCTTTCTTATCTATATGCCGAGAAAAAATAAATAAAATATGCAACAACTCTCACAGTTGTGAAAATGTGCAAGAAAAGAAAGAAAATCTGTTGTTGATTGGTTCAGAGGTACCTGATTCTGAACATGGTAGGGCAAACTATTATTCGATCCCCCGCAATCTACGAATGGGATGTATAAAGGGTTACCACATTTATGTATCAGGCCCCGTGTGAGAAAATGGGATCAAAGTCACTAACCGGTTACTCCACTACGTGCGTGAATAAGGCAAAGGGCTTAATGTGATTGCGTTAGAATGAAACCGGGTAAACTAGATACGAAAACTTATGGTTGAATTATAATATAATGATTTGGACTGGATTGTACAAAAGAGAGGTCTATGACAAGCTTGTTGCTTTGTGTCATTATTGTATCCTTAGTGTTTTACACTAGTACCCGTCTAACTATCAAGAAACTCTTTTTCAACACCATTGGTATACCAGGTATGTGCATTTGATGAAGTTTGTCTATTCTAATAGATTGATTGTTTGAGGACAAGCAAAGATTCAAGTATGGGAGAGTTTGATAACACGAATTTATATCATATTTTTACTTCGATTTATGTTAGTTTCTTATTCCGTTTTTCGTCTAATATCTGATTTTCTCGAGATTATTTAAGTGTTTTTGCAGGTAATCACATTTTATAAGTCAAAGTATGCTAAGTGTGGAAAAGAACCAAAACATGCAAGAAAAGAGCAGAAAAGAGAAGAAAAATTGAAGAAATCAGAAATCTGCTGATATCACGATCGTCATGGGTGCTCCACGACCGTGGCAGCTTCAAAATGTATCACGACCGTAACATTTCACCACGATCGTCATGCGCTTAATTTACACATTGGAGCAGAGACTTGACTACGAATTCTCAGAGAGCAGTTTCACACGATGCCATTTTCCTCCGAAGATTTCTAGGTCCAAAGTGGTGTAACCGTCAGCGTGAGTGGCTGAATTCTCTCCAACTTCTACCTCAACTGGGCCTATAAATACAAGCATTTACGAAGAACAAAAGGGTGGCCAAATTCTCTTATCAAGTATAATGTCTTGCTGCCAAATTTTCTCCAGAGCTTTAATTTCATTTTTTACTTTGCATTTCCATTTCCTTGTTAACCATTACCGAACAAAAGTAATAGTTTCTCACACTGAGGAACTATTACAAACTTAGTTTTAGTTCTTTGTTTCATTGCCTTCAACCTTTGCAATTTATTTTAATTCAAGCAAGAACCTACCGGCTTGTGGAGGGATTGCTGTTGTTGTTATTATTGAATTCCAGGTTTCCGTTATTTAATTCAAGCATTGTTTATTTATTTCTTAATTATGTCTGTGTTTATTTATTTCCTTTCCTTTGCGTTTAATTTCCTAATTATGTCAAGCTAAACCGATTCTTATTGGTATGTAATGAAGTAACTAAAATGAATTAATTTTCTCTAAGCTAAAATCAATAATCAATCCTACTTCTGGCTTCGATTTCTTAATTTAAAACCCAACTTTTATTACGAGATTAAAAAAGTAACATAGGTTAAAGTCGAGACCACGGGAGTGTGAGGCTTTACCCGGATAGCTGAAATTGGGCATTAGTTTTAAAAACAGGGGAAGCGCTTTAAAGTTAATTAGGTTTAATTAGTTTTCAAAAAGTATTTTTAACCTCATACGGGCTAGCGAGAGCAGAAGTATTGACTTAGAACTATAGTCCGAAGCAATAACCATGGGAGTGTGAGTTGAGGGCTTTTAAACCGGTTTCTCCTACAGATGAATAGGGTGATAAATCTTTATAGGCTTAGGTTTAATTAATTCCACGTAGGTTACCGAATTATATACCGATAACTTATTCATAACTAGTATTCCCAAATTTTAGTTTCCCTTTAATTTCCCGTTTGAACTAAAAAACCCAAATTCTGATTAGCCTTAGATAAACATAGTAACGATAGATAACAATGCGTTCGATTTCTAGTCTATGTGGGATCGATAATCTTTTAAAACTACGTGATACAACTGTATACTTGCAGTAACCCCCATTCGACTCATAAAGTCGTGATCAAGAGGCGGTAATACCAGTGGAGATAAGGGAACCCTCCAGAAGGACAGAAGCTCCCCTCGACGAAGAAATGAACGATGAGGCTCTACGCGAGGAGCTTGACCTGGTCTAAGAATAAGATCAGGAGTTGCGCTCCGCGAGGCCACACTAAAACAACAGATAATGTTGCGACATGACGCCAGAATCATAAAGCGCGACTTCGTCGTAGGCAGTCTGGTCTTGCGCAGAAACCAGAAGGATTCGCGCGAAGGGAAACTGGCAGCAAACTGGGAAGGACCTTATAGGGTCAAGTCTAAAACGGGAACAGGAGCATATTACTTGGAAACACTGGACGAAAAACAACTTGCTCGACCGTGGAATGCTGAAAAACTCAAGCAGTACTACATCTAAGTCCTTAACCACAAGAATAGACAAATCGCTGACATAATCACCCAAAACGGAGAGAGTTGCACGACCATCGTATCATGCCCTGGTGAAGCATGACACGCATTACAACGTCGGCCAGCTTCTGCTCGTTGTACGAGCAGATCCTGCACACAACGAGGATACCTCGACCGAGCTCCACCGTTACCGGACCGTTCAGGTAGGACACCCAGCTTGCGATGGGAATAGTCCAAGCCTATGAGATTAGTACCTCAAACGAAGTCCTAGCCTCATCATGGGCAAAACCACTTCGCCCTTCTCGGTAGGTTTCACAACTCGCCGAGCACACACACATATAAATAAACAGAGCAAATGTCCAAGATAAAACATTCACAAAATCCAAGTATATTAAAGCACCGGGCATGACCGGGCAATGTTATAGATACAAAAAAAAAGGGCAGCGCCCATACAAAATGATAAGGGCACGCAGGCCCACAAAACATGCTAACAACATCAAAGTCATATTCAGCGACTTCACTCTCCTCTTCGGCAGGAATGACCTGACCATCCACCACTTTGTTGAACAAACCCATCCCATCCATCGTGAGCTGCATATCAGAGTTGAGGGCCACCATCTGCTCTTTTGCAGCACTAAAGCCGAACTCAGCTACTTTCAGGTTATCCTCGCCAAGGAGTCTAATCCTCCTGATCAAATCAGCCCGCGACCTTAGGGACTTCTCGTTATCATTCTCGTCATGGACAGCTGAAGTCAAGCCTTCCAATTCAGCGATCCTCGCCCGCAAACTCGCCTTCTCCTCGTCAGTCCTGAGTGTATCTAACTTCAGCTGGGTCACCTCCGTCTGAAGCAACACTTTGGCCTCCTCGCGACCTTCAAACTATTTTAAATCATTGTACAACTTGTTATTTTCCGTCTCCAGCTCGACAATTCTATTCTTGGACGTCACGAGGTTCGCCCGAGTAGCAGCTTCATCATCGGCAAGGATAAGGGCTGCTTCAAGCACCCTAAACATACCCACAGCATCCTGACACAATTGTTTTCTCCTCGCTTTGGAATTGGCATTTAGAATAGCCACGGCTTCAGAATCATGAACAACTATGGACTCCTATTCAACAAACAAATCTCGGCGCGAATAACAGGCGGGCAGGACAAGATGACCGACACCAGAACCTCTAGGGCCAGCACCCGAGGACGTCCCAACGACATCTTGTTTTCTCTTATGCGAGGTGTCCGGGGTCTCCGGGGTTACCTCCGGAATAGGTGAAGGAACAGCTGTGAAGCTTTCCGGTACAGCATGCTTGGTCGCCACGCCTTTGGTACCTGCGGTCATCTTCTTATGAACCTTCGCCGCCTGGGACCTCATCAAACGCTCCTGCATGTCGGCCATCATACCTGCGAACACACATAAAAAGTCAGGACCAAGAATTCAAAGAAATAAAATCAAACAGTGGAGCATACCAAGCAAGGTCATCGCATCATCGTCATTATCACACTCGAGGAGAGCCCTGATATTAATATATCTAGCTGCAGTAACAGGCTCCCCGTCATCCCCGATCTCCGCATTCCCATGCCGATCAACCACGAAAGCCGGGGAAAATCTCTCCACGTATTTGTGAAGAAGTCTATACCCCTCCTTATCCGTCGGGCAAAGCTGCTCGTGCTTCACCAGGAACTGATCCGTTCTGCGCTTAAAGTGGGTATAGACCCATTCCAAAGGAAATATGGAGACGACACCATCCCTCTCCCGACCATTCACTACCACCTTCTCAATGTTCGAGATAGTCCTCTTTGCCTCCTCGGTAATAGGCTTCACGATCAGAAGCTTATCCTTAAAGTTACGAATTGAATCAGAATACGGCCAGAACAGCCTACTCTGTTGTTTAAACGAAACCCAACTTTGTTTCGTCCCCGCTGTGCTCTTTTGGATTTGGAAAAGGCAGAAGAAAAGATCTGTGGTCGCGCCGACATTAAGGTAACGGCACACTAGCTCAAATTGCCCGGATGAAAGTCAAGGCATTGGGGTGAAGCTGAGACGGGCACAAGGCCAGATGGGTGAACAGGGAAACTTGAAAGTCGGTAAAAGGGAGATGCATCTTGGCCTCCGTAAAAGCAAACACGTACATAGGAAAACGCAATCCTGGGTACGAGGAGCAAATTCTATCGTACTCCCCGGGACGAAATGCTTTCCACGTACGAGGAGCATCTTCTTCACGTCTCTCCAACAAGTCAAAGTCTCGTATCTCCTCCGCGGAGAAAGTTGATCGGAACGATAGAGGCTCATGTGCGAGCCAGTCAAGGTCCCCTCCTGCGACCTTGATATTTGAATAATCAGCGGGCACACTGGGCCCCTCTTGTGTATCTTACGTGTCGGGCACAACATCATCCTAGGGTTCATCCATTTTCTCCTGAAAGGCAGAGGAAGAGAAGTGAATTCGACATCCAAGATCAAATCCACCCTTCCACCACTAATCAAGTGAAAGGGCGTGGATGAAGCCGAGGACAACCGCGTGCCCGTATAAATGACCTAGCAATCATCAGGAGAGGTCTCCGCAACCAGAACTCGCAGATATCCATACGAGAACGCATGCTCACCTCAAAATCACATCAAAGTTCCGAACAGGCCTAGTGCCCGACTACAAACAAAATTCTACACTTAACCAGATTCTACAAGGATCTACGCTAACAATTTCTACAAAAATCCTGAAATTCATCATGTTCTTCATGAATTTTACAGAAATTCATGTGTTCATCGAAGAACACATGAAGTTCAACCGGAAAACATGAAGTTCAACCGGAAAATTCATGATCTCACCGGAGAATCCATGAACAACACCCAGAAAACTGAAGGTTCATAAAAAAATAATACAGAAAAGGAAGAACAAACTTACAGGAAGAAGAAGGGGTTAACGGAGAAGAGGAGGATCAACGGTGGCGAAGAGGAACTCCGGCGAAGGACTAGTTGTAGAGCAAATAAGAGCAAGGAGTGAGAACATGTGAGAATTGTGAAAATAAAACCTTCCTCCACCCTTTTATAACCAGTTGATCATGGGGAATCGTGAAGGTCATCATAGCCTATGCGGCCCTAGGACTGACAAAAGCCATAAATGCTCACCACGTGTCACAAAAACTCTTCGCCTGGCTTATTGCAGAAAATACGCCCAAGTCCTTGGCTCCCACGAGCAAGTCTCCTCGTCAAAACGAACGCATCCGTGCAGGGCTGCTCGGCAAAAAACATTAATCTCTGCGAGCATGCTACAAACCTTGGTCGACATTTAGCGTAATCATCAAACGACCACATCTGGTCGGGCACGAATGGGACACTCCACGCGAGCAACCACTTCCCCAACGGTACGGTCGTAGTCACAACTGTGAAGTCATTACTCTCCAGCAGAGCAACGACTTGGGGGGGCTCCTGTTCTGGACCGGGCAGGGCTTCCTGCCCTTAAGGATCAGGCCTAATCCAGTATAGTTGTCGAACAGGCCCAATAGGCACAATATAGTCGTTGGGCACAATATAGCCGTTGGGCATGTCCCCTTCACGCGCAGAGCAATTCACGCGACCAACTGCCTCCTCGGATATCACGGAAACAGTTAGTCCAAGTCAAAAGGCCATGCGCCTTGCCCTCCATCTGGCAATCCCTCATTGGTAGATCGGGCGCTTTGCTCGCCAGAAATCCACCTATAAATACCCCCTCGCTTGAGAGGGGCAGGTATCAAATATCATATACTTGACATCTCGTACTTGCTTTTCCCCTTTTTTGACCAAACACTTACTTTGGCATAAGAGTACCTTGCAGGTACTTCCACCCCTTTTTCCTCTCCTACGAGCATCAACTCTTGCCCTACACGAAGGCCGCGACGATCTCCTTCTGGTCCTCTCCGATCACTTGTAGTATATAACTGAATCTGCAGTTTATTGATGGCATTATCAATTTATCTAAAAGGTAAAATAGTTAGGAGAAGGCCTGGTTTGTATTTCTCCATCTAAACAAGGGCCTTACGAGATTAACCTTTATAACCCTGGTAAAATTTATGCTGAAACTCAACTATTAAAAGTCTCAACCATTGTTAATGAAAATGAACATTTTTCACCCTCAATTATACTCTCTCTAATTTTTTTCTCCTGCTCCACATTCAATCCCCCCATTAAATGATTCCAAGTTCTAACTACAATGCTCGTGTGGAATTAATGAAGCACAAAAGAATAAAAGAACATGTAGAAATCATGGTAGTTGCATGGTGTGATAAGGATTGGAATTCTATATTCTTATGTATATAAAAGATAAAAGTAAATGTAGAGTTTCTAGAAAAACTTCTAACTCTTTAGACAATATAAATCATTTTAAATTTAAATTTAAATTTGAATCTTTTTATTCTGTAATTACTAAAGTTTGATACAAATCATCTAATAATATAATAATATAATTCAATTTGATCAACATTAAATTTTACACATTATTTTTGAGTCAGACAAATTATTTTATGATGTATCTTAGTCCTTAATTATAAATTTTATTTTTATTTATTATATTTATATGATTTTCGTTTTGTATGATATATATATATATATATATATATATATATATATATATATATATATATATATATATATATATATATATCTCAGAATATTATTTTTATGAAGCAATATGTCTAAAAAAAATTTCTCACTCTATTTTAAAATTTTGTCATATACCCTTATTCTATCTCTTGTAATTTAATTTCATAAAATATATATATCAATAAATTTAAAATTTAATAATGAGATCATGAGATAACTTATCTAAAAATTATAGATATAAAAGAACAAAAACAAAACTATCTAAAAAATATCATTAATACCCTATCCATTTTATATAATTATAATATCATAAAAAGTTAATAAAATTATAATATTTATTTAATTTTATTTAATTTTATGTAGATACTTATAATATCATAAAAAAAATTGTTATAGAGTTAAATATACGTCACCCCTGTATTGTTAGCGAGTTTTGGATTACCCCATGTAAAAAGTAGTTTTTTTATTCCCTCCTTATAATATCAATATTCCTCGTGTCTGGCCCATGGGTTGACTATTTCAATCCAGAATCTTATGTGGCATATTTTCTTTTGTCTACGTGGCATTATTCATTTTTTATCCTTTGTCATGTCAATTTAAACTTCATATACCATTGTTCTCCTTCATGTTTCTCATTCAAATCTTCTTTGTTCTTCATATTTTTCATCGTTCCAGTTGCAGGCTTCATCGTTCTTCATCAAGCTTCGTCGTTCCAACTTCGTTTCTTCATCTTCTCTGTCCTGTTATAGGCTTTAGGTGAATAAGAAATTAGGGTTTGAAAATGGGTGGAATAAAATCCTCATAAATTGGATTGAGTTTACCTAGGTGGGGGTGTAATGAACTAATGAAGATGTAGGTCTCAAACATCATTGAAAATCCCAATAGAAATTTTTGGAAATATCGAAATTCAGGGGTAAGCAACTGTAAATTTTTTTATCGATTTTTCTCTTAAGTTTAACTCATTCTTATTCTGTACCTAATTGTAGAATGTGGTAAGTTGTGAATTATTCATTTGGGACGATGAAGTTGGTCAGGTTCAAAGAACTAAAAAGGTTCCCACAAATTGCAATAATTGTGAAATAATAACGGCTTATTTAAGGGATTTGGGAAGGACATCGGCAAGGAAGTTAGGAAGGAATTTGGCAAGCAATTTGGTGTAGAAGTCAGTTCAAAGAAGCATGAAAAGACCAAGAAGAAGCCTGAAATGGAGAAGAACAAAAGTTATTATTTGATGGTTACACTTATGTTGTCCTGGATTTTGTTCTCCGTAGTTGTCAAGTTCATATAACATTAGTGTATCAGATGATATTGAATCAAATGTGACATATGAATTGTCATTGTAGGAATTGTGATGTTTGAGTTCTGTCAATTGTGATGTTCATGTAATATTAGTTTATCTAATGGAAGTTTTGGTTTTGGTTACAATTGTTATGTTTAATTTCTGTCTACAATGAATTCTGTCAAATTTGGTTTCGCTTACAAATGGAAAATTCGGTTTGGTTATCATGTGGCCATGTGATTGTTGTCAAATTCAATTGGAAGATTTGGGTGTGAACATATTGTACATAATAAGAAGCACATAAAGTGTATAAGTCATTGCATTTGCATTACAAATTCATTACATTTCAAAATGGCACATAAAAGTGCATCAGATATGACATAAACATACTACTGATTGCAAAGGCATAACAAATTCATTACAAAATTATAACATACTACTTGGCACATAAGACATAAACATAACAATGGTTACAAATTCATTGATCTGTTATTAATTTTTCTCCAAGATTTCATTGATCTCAAACACACACCTTTTGGCATTGTCAACGATAAATTCTTGAGTGTTGAATGAATGTGTAACATAGAACTGTTAAGCAATAGACCAAGTTGGCAGCCAAAGACCACTCATAAAAACCTTCTTATCTAACTTCATCCTAGGCATTGGCATAAATCTATGTTGCCACTTCTCAAGTTTGGTGGCAGATGTTGCTAACCTATTCATAAGGTACTTTCTAATCCATTCATACATGGTTAATATAGGCTTATCACTAGCAACTAAAATAGTGACATTAAATGACTCGGCAATATTGTTCCTTGAAACATCATTTTTTGGGTAAAAATTAAATGCATGCTTACACCAACATTTGGCAGGAACTCCCATTTTCCAATTCTAGGCCTTGACATCCACTTGCTTCAATTTATTCATCTTTTGTAGCCAACCTTTGATATTAAGTTGCATTGGAAGCTCCCATAATCAAATCCCTTATAAGTGTGACACCTCCAAACTTTTTCATAAAATTTGCATACAATGTATGAGACATAACCTATGCTCAATTATTTCAAACATTTATTCAAAAGTAGCCATTAATCCTGTAACAAACAAACAAATTCAATATATGCAATAGGTTAGCAACACTTATAAGGGATGAAATGAATTAAAAACATGATGAAATAAACTTTGTCAACTACATACCTTTTGTTGATCTGAAATGAATACATATCTTCTATCTTGTGCAACATCTTCCATTAATGACTGTAGAAACTACCTCTAACTTTCCTTTGTTTCACTTTCAACAACACCAAAATCCATGAGAAATATTGGGCATTGGGGTCCCTACCCACAGTAATTAGGAGTTGTCCACCATATTTTGTCTTCAGATGGCAACCATCAACTCTAACAAATGGTCTACATCCATTTATAAAACCCTTCTTACAACCATTAATACAGAAGTAAAATGATCCAAACCTTGGTTCTATTTCATTTACATCATGTTCCAGATAAATATCACCATCAACTTGAGTGGCACAATCATACGCATCAAAATCGTATGCATCACCATCATTCCTCAACTAAAAGAAATTTTCATCTATTTCAAGAATTTTCATCCATATCCTATAACTTCCTTTTTTATAACCCCACACCATCACCAACTTATGGATTTCAAACATTGTACAATTGTCAATCTGTTGCGAGGAAACTATCGTATCCACACCACCTTTGTATATGATGTCGTTCTCTTGGACCATTATAAATTCACCTCCATGGTGAAAAATTATATTAAAATGTTGCATTATTGGGGGAAATTTGTGATTAAGCTATTGATTAACTTAATTCATAAAGCAAAAGTCGCCACCACACATTTATTTTTCCAAAAGAATGGGGAAAAGAACGAACAAAACCCACAAAAGTTTTAAAACAAAACTAATAAAACAAAGAGACAAAGGGTAAGGGGGTTGGTTATGCAATGGGAAGGTGTTAGCACCCAAAACATCTATAGTGCTCTATAGGAACCTCTTGAAAATCTATGTTTGTCTTAAAAAGTGTTGTTTGCGAAAGAATGAGGAGATGAGAAGAGAAATATTTTTTAGAGTTTTTGTGTTTGACAAGACATCCTGGCCCTCGTGTCTGCGTACCCACAAAGTGCAATGGAGAATGAAAACCTCGTAGTTCGTGGTAAAAATAACAAAAGAATTTGTTTTGATTGATTTTAAATGGAAAGACAGGTTGTCATTTTAAGGAGAAAACTCAACTAATCACCCACAAGTATATGAAAATGTACATTTGCATCACTATTGAGAAGGGCTCCAACTTGGATAGAAATCAACAAGTATGCCACTAACTCTCTCAGGTGGAAAAGAATTAACATCAAATATCACTATAGGGATAGAAGAATTACATCTCAACTATGAAAATGACTCATGTCTAATCCTTAAGAAAAAATTTTAAATGAGAAAAGTGCACAAAGGGCACAAAATGGTTTGAATGAGTTGTGTGTTTTTTAAGTCTTTTGAAATGGTCTTCATATGCTTAAGATGAATTAGCATTTATTTAAGAAAAAGAGTTTGAAAATATCTTGACAAAGTCAAGGTTTATTAAGAAAGTGGTTCAAGTTTGAAAACAAGAAGGTTTTGGAAAAAGGAGAAGATTTTGAAAATTTAAGAAGGGGAGGAGATGAAGAGGCTACCCTAATGCATAAAGTAAAACCAAGGAAAGGAAAGATCTAACCAAACTAGCAAGCTTCTGACATAAGTCAAGCCAACACTCACATCCTTTGGATTAAGCAAAAAGCAAGAAAGAATCATAGAATAAACCAAGTCTTTAAAAAGTCAACCCAATGTCAAAGGTACCAGATGAATTCCAAGGTCTCAAATCACAACTCCAAAGCAAAGGATCAAAACCTAAATCTAAGTCCATAAGTCCAACATCCAAGCATGGGAGTAACCAATAGTCCAAGGAAGCAATTAAGTCTTTTATAGGGTTTTTCCTTTATTAATGTCTTAAAAGAAAGAGAAAACAAAGTCCAAGTGGACAAAAGGAAAAAGCAAGTATAAACAATAGCAATATGATACGTAATGATAAAATAAAAAGCAAAATATAAAGAGAAAGAAATTAAATGACATAAAAGTAAAGGTGCATAAAAGTAAATAGCATAAAATAAAATTTAGCACAATAATATGGTTAGTATTCATGTTAGAGTTAATAATCCGATTCGGGACAAGTTTAGCGCTATGTTAAGCAATTGTAGCACAATCTTTAAGAAGATCATACTATGAGAGGTCGGTCAATAACAATTTATGTACCATACATGTTAGAGATATGATAGAAATCATACTCCTAAAACATATAGCATAAGTAAAAACCAAAGAGGGATAAGCACTAAGGCAAGGAGATTGGTCCATTACATAAATCAATCCTTCATGACAACTTAAGACAAACTTATGCATTAATCCAAAGTACCTCCAATGATCAATGATCAATCAAATGGTATATTTGAAATAATGAAAGTTCATCAAGCATCAATCCAAACATCATGAACAAGATGGACAACAAATCATCCAATTGATCAAGAGAAAAGAAGAAGAAAAAAGAAGGAGAAAGAAAGATGAAGAGATGACCAAATTGAATCAGGTCTCAAGATCCATTCATCATCAATTTTAATCACCTTTCTTGGTGGATTAAGGCACTAAGCCTATCATCAACTCAAAGCACCAAAAATGAATCAAATAATTCATTTAATGATAGATTTGAATTGATGAAGGTTCATCCAACCTCATCAACACCTAAAGTCCATTGAAATTGAGGAGAACTTTGATCAACAAGTTATGATCCAAGGCAACAACCAGCAAGTAAACCAAAATACAGTAAAAGGCGAATAAAAATGCATGAAAATATTTTTTTAAATGATTTTTTTAATGAAAAATGAAAGAGAACATGAGAATGAAACTTATAAACAACCAATCAAAGCTCAAAAAAATTATGATAAACCAGAAGCAAGTCAAGGACCATATAATAATTTTTGAGGAATTTAAAAGTGCATAAAAGTAGTTTTAAACAAATTAAAATGAATGGAAAATGTGAAAAATAATGAAAAATAGCAAATCATGAAAGAAAAATATGGAAAAATACTCATAAAATAGAAAATAATTTTAGAAAATTATGATTAAAAAAATTGGAGTAAAAAATATGAATGGAGCTATTTTTAATGATTTTTAAAAGTAAAATGAGAAAGTAAAACAAATAAAATGAAAATAAAAAAAAAAGTTAAAAAAAAGAAGCACAACCATCAGATCTGATAAAGGCTAGGGATCAAATATGCGTGCAACCATCAGTTCTCATTAAAACGGATCCAAAGGTCCAGATAAAGAGAGACACAATGGACCTTAAGTAAAAGCATGCATTGGATCATATTTGAATCAAAACAACTTTTGGCCACCACGAGGCACTTCCGGTCATCTTCTCTGATGAGTTGCTCACCGCGGTTAGGCAAATGGCAAGCTTAGGTCACAAAACCACCACCATTGTGATCGTTTCATCAGTGCAAACTCAACCTCATGCCTCATTTTCATTGATTGAAAGTGAGCAGAGAGAATTTGAAGGAAACTCGGTGAAAAATGAAAACACGAAAAGAGAAATTAAATGCTTAATATGAACAATCAACACAAGATAAGTTAGGGGAAATTACCAGAGAGAGTGAGGCTATATTGTGGTAACTTGTTTGAGTCCAAAAGATGCTCAGAATTACCTAGTCCAAATAATGATCGGAGGTGTTGAAAACTGGATTTGGTCTGAGCAATTCAGTGAGCCTCAAGACTTGGTTCTTGTTGCTTTAGCTTTAGAAGATGGTAGGGAAGCTAATGGAAGCAAGAAATGGAGTTGGAAGATCTTGGAAATGAAACACGATATCTCAAAATTTTGAAGAGAAATTCTGAGTTTGAGCAAAGGTTTCAAGGGCTATCCAAGCTTGGTTTTTAGTGCAAATGATTTCTCTATTTATAGTTGAGGTGAATAAATGGGATACATGCACTAGTAGAAAAAAATGCTTCTTAAGTCGGTTAAAAATGACTTGCTAAGACGGTTCCGAGACTGACTTAAGAATTGCCGACATAAGAAGTTTTGACTTCTTAAGTCGGATTTGGACCTGACTTAAGAAAATTTTATTAGGTCGGTTAAACAACATCCGACTTAATAAGTCTAGGCTTTTAGACAGCTAGACCACCATTTCTACCCGACTTAAGATGTTCTTTCTTAAATCATATGTATTTAACCGACCTAATAAGTTGGAATTTTATTTTGATGAAATAATATCACTTTTAAATAAACAATACACATATCAAACCTAAATAATAATATCACTTTTAAATAAACAATACACATATCAAACCTAAATAATAATATTACTTTTAAATAAATTAAAATCAAAACATGAAATATTTGACTATTATCATACAATACTAACAAGTTTTTGAAGAGGAATCGCCCAAGTCTATCAAGAGCTTGTAACAAGAGCAAGAGGAAAAACAAATAATATTTCTTATATAGGTTCATAACAAATTTTCAATGCTATCATCTATTGCAATATGTCTCAGCTCTGATGACTTGTAGGTTCAAAACGTCAGAGATCAACATAAATATCGACCTCTTTCTTCTTACGAAATTTGTATAATTTTGGCACATCATATCGAAGCTGCCATAACATACAAAAAAATGAGGAAGATTTCAACAATATGAGAATGGTCAAGAATTTCACCATGGTTACACTCCACAAATAACTAGAATAAGAAAACTAATGTCCACAATACTTTAACTGCACTCACCTCACATAGAACTTCAGCACTTCTAGCATTAAAATCCCTTAACGATGCATGTTTCACATGCTGCAATCATATAAAGTTAACCAATGTTATTAACACATGAGGGAATATCAATTCATTATGTTGGTTCATCCATGAATATAATAGAAGGATTAGCAACAAGCTCGACTGCAATTGTTAGCCTCTTTCTTTATTCGGTTGACAGCCCTGTAACTCCCGGTAGCCCCACAATAGCATCCTTGAGACTTTGCAGCTCTACCAAATCCATCACTTGCTCCACAAATTGCTGAAAACATCAATTAATTCAAAATCTTTTATTTCTACTCCTTCTGCTATGTATGCAAAATGCTCGATTCTGGTTAAACATCAATGTAAAGTTAAAGGATATAGGTTTGAACACTTACTATCTTTTCTTCATCACCAACTTCTTTAGGTAACCGAAGGAAAGCCGAGTAAAGCAAAGATTCTCTAATCGTAACTTGAGGGGAATGAATATCAGTTTGTTCACAGTAACCAGAAACTCTTGCAAAGGTTTCTTGGTTCTTAGGGAATCCAGAGATTCTAACGTCTCCTTCGATGTAGCCACCGGTTTTTCTTCCAGCTAAAACATCCATTAAAGTTGTCTTTCCCGCGCCACTGACTCCCATTAGTGCAGTAAGAACTCCAGGCCTAAAATAACCAGTGACTTCCCTAAGCAATTGTAACCGATCTTCTGTCACTCCCTGCTCTTTCATTTCCTATTGAAAGTCATATAATCAAATTTAGAATCACAATCATTAGTATCTCTGAATCGTTGATTATGTAATACTTACTACAGGCATGTCTACAAAGTAGTTAACACTGTCAAAGGACATCGTAAGTGGTTGAAAAGGTAGAATCATTCCTCTAAAAAAAATATGCACTGCCTGATAGATTTAAGAAGCATAAAATTATGATGTTATGAATTGGAGTAAAAACCCTACAAAATGAATTCATTATGCTTGCCTCATAGCAGAATCAAATCAGTCTCAAGTTTCTCATCTTAACTAAATGTAAAAGCAAATAATAATGCTGAACTAAAAAATAAACTAAACAAATGAACTGCAAATACAGAGGGTTCAATTGGCACTCGGGTTCTTGAGACACCCTAGTCCCTACCTAGACTTTGAACTGATATCAGAGCACTCGCTGATATCATTACTTTATCATTTACATTCTAAATCCATTGTAATGAGACACACTAGTTCCCAAACTTTGACCTAATATCAAGTTTTACTAACATATCATATGCCTCCCATATCTAACATAGCACGAGAAAGACACAAGACTAGTGTAATACCCCAAATTTTGACCACTTAGATTTCCCATCATTGTGAAAATCATCATCACAATATGGATGAACCATCATGCTTCATCAGTCTCCCCAAAGATGGGTGAGCATCCAATACAATCAAAATTAGGGTTTCAAGCCCTCTCTGAGTGCTTAGACAAAGGATCAATCAAGAAATGACATGATCTTCAACTTGTCTAATCTCTTAAATATCCACAATGGATCAAAAAGGACTCCCACTTCAAGGATTAAGCACAAGGCTGCTCCCTTCTAGGTGGATCAAGTCTCAAGATCGACAGTGTCACCAAATTAGGGTTTTGGTCGACCAGGGCCTCAAGATGGAAATTTTCATCTGGGCACAAGGCAATGATCCAAAACATGACCTAATATGCTTCATGGAACCTCATGAACCCATGCATCAAGTCAATTTTGCCTCAGGGGATGCATTCATCAAAAATCAGGAATTAGGGTTTCTTGACCTAATTCACCCCTAAGTTGACTTTTGGGACAAACCATGAGCCAAGACCTCAAGAGATGATTTTAGGGTCTCTAATACACCATATTGATCCATTTGGAACAATGGATTGATCCAAGAAGCTTGAGCAACAAGTCTCATTTTCATCTGCACCACAATTAGGGTTTTAAGGGAAAAGTCAACTGTAACTTTGACTTTTGACCAAGACATGCTCCCAAACCCTAATACATGATTGAATATACCCTATGACACCCATGGAACATGTCCATCAAGTTTGATTTAGGTCAAGGACATGATTTCCTGAAGAATTGCATAGTTTGGAATTCATCTGATAAAAAGTCAACTGTGCACAAAAGTCAACTTTGACTTTTTGAGATTTTTCACCAAAATGGATTTTTAACCCTAAAATGATGTTAATGTGTAATTTGAATCATCATTCATCAGATAACTTGTAAAAGGGGTAACCATAAAACTTAGAAATTTTTCTAAGTTAAAAATAAAGTGGCAAAGGTACCAACTTTGGAAGACCATAACTCCTAAACCACAAGGCCATTTTTTCTCATCCAAAGATGGATTTGTAGCCCTCATTATCACCTACAAAAACTTCAACTACAAGTCATTCCAATTCATTAAGGATTTTGAGTTATGGAGTGATCAAAGTGGCTGAAAAGTGAAAATGTCACTTTTTCCAACACTTAGTGAAATTTTCACTAAGTCAGAATTTGCCTTCACTTTTTGCCAAATGTAGGGGGATTTTTCACTTGGAATAAAAAGAGATCAAAACCAAACTTGTTCAAACAGTTGTTGTATCATGTAAGAGCTTTCCAAAATGGTCAAGAACATTGCCAAATTCAACCTACATCACGAGATACAACATTGGCAAGTTGCCTTGCTGAAATCTGTCAAGGCAAGGCAGAATTTTCACTTTGGCTCGATTTGCCAAAATCAGCCAATTTCAATTGCTCCAATCCACTTGGACACCTCAGAGGATTGAATCTAAAGGGGACAATCACTGAGCCAAGCCTCCAAAGTCCATGGAACAAGAAATAGCATGTTGAACCTAGAATGGCCAAAATAGGGACAAGACTTCAAATTTGGAATGAGGCATTCAATGGAACCATCAAGGTGGCATGGACTGAGCCATTCTCATCTGAAATCAGTCAAGACTTATCCAAGACCAAGGGGACCAAAGCTCTGTGCCCTAACCTCTAGTCAATGGCTAGAGGAGACTTGGATTCTCATTGGACAACATTGGCCAAACCTACTTACCAGCTGCCATGCACTATTCCTTGCAAAACAAACTTGCTCTACTATAAATAGAGCTCAATTGTGGTAAGTTTAAGTACACCAAAGCCATCTAACAGATGCATGCTTTCCTCAAAATCTCTTTCTCTTGGCAAAATGCCTTTCTTAGCAAGGTAGCTATCGGGTTTTGAGTTTGAGAGCAATTCTGCACAAACCAATCACTCACACACCTCACATACATCACATATGAGCTGATCAAACACTCACATAACTTCTAAAACATCAATTTCATGAAATCACCAGCTGGTTGCTCAAATTTTCAAACAAGGTGCAGCTGAGGTACCACAAAATGATCCAGCCAATTTCAATCAAGTCCAACCATCCAAACACAATCCATAGGGTGTAGGGAAGCTGTCCAGATCATCACAACTCATCTGTAACACCTCCAAATCAAAAATCACTGTGAACTTGCTGTCACGGCTTGGAGGTAAGCACATACTTGGTCATCTCTCAATCTATGCATATTTTCTCGCACAATAATTTGGCCATATGTTCATAATCATGCATGGAATGTTTTCCCTCAATTAATTGCATTGTTTGAATCGTGTATCAAAAATCCTAGCCTTCATGCAGAAATTAGGGTTCTTGAGGTTTCTTCGTGATTTCTTGTTGTATGTTTAATTTAAATGAAATTAAAGTACATAGACATGATCGTGAGGTTGAGACGAGCATAATGATATGTGGATTGCATGATATGATTACGTATTCATGGAGATTGGATAGAAAACGCAAATCTGAGAAACCAAGAACACGCGCGTGTTCTTCAGCTTGTTCTTGGCGCCTTTTTTTTCAAATTCAAATATTTGAATTTTGTGATTTTGTTTAATTGATTCAAAAATTAATTTCTCTCTGAGTTTTAATGATTTTGAGTTGATTCTTTTTTTAATAATTCACAAAAATGTTAAAATATTTTATTTTATCAAAAAATCCCAAAAATATTATTTATTTCATATAATTGATATTTTTGTAAAGAATTAATATTTTGATTGTTTTTGGCATTTTAAATATTTTTTCCACATTGATTTTGTAACTTTTAATGCTTTCTAATTATTTTGTAGGTCAATACTTAATTTTTGAAGCATTAATCCAAGATCACAATTTGTTTTCCATGTGTTAAACAATTTTTGATCATTTTAATTGAATTTTTATTCAATTAAATACATTTTGAAAACAAATTAGGGTTTTGGATTAATTCAACCCTCATAAATCATTTTCAAAACACTTTGGGCCTCTATTAGAGTGTAAGACCCAATCCTTTTTTTTTTTACCAAATCATCTTTGGGCCTCACTTATTGTATAAGTCCCGATACCATCAAAAAACAAACGGCGCGATCGTCGCCTTTTCAAAAATCATCTGGGCCTACCCTCGAGTAGTAAGACCCATTTATTTTTCTTCAAAAATCTTTGGGCCTCTTGAGAGAGTGTAAGACCCATCCCCCCTTGTACAAAAACTTTTTGGGCCTCACTCATTGTATAAGTCCCTCTGTACAAGTAAACGGCGTGATCGCCATTTTTTAAACGAAAAATCATTTGGGCCTACCCTCGTGTTATAAGCCCCACTCTTTTTTCTTTAAACCTTTTTGGGCCTCTTGAGAGAGTGTAAGACCCATCCCTTTGTACAGAAAACCTTTTTGGCCCCAGTCACTTGTATAAGTCCCGCTGTACAAATTCAAACAGTGCGCTCACTGATAAAACCCTGGGCCTCTCCTTGAGCTGTAAGCCCCAGATCTTTCTTTTTCAAAGCACTTTCTCCTTTGATTTTGAATATACTGTTGTTTTTAATCTTTCTTTGTTGAACAACTAACCAAACAGCATGGAAGCACTACAACCGAGTAAGTGGTTATCGCTTTCATTTACTGCTTTCATATTATAAACTGTATTGTGGGGCTGCTCACTGTAAGTCTCCTTTCATAAACTCATATCTATTGTGTAATAATAGTATAGATATTTCGAGTTTCCCCGACAACTACGTCTAGAACTAGGTGACGCCGTTTCACTTATTCGTAGAAATAGACGCCTAAATCCCCAATAGGAGCACCAGATACAGTCTTCTCTTCGGCTGTCCTCCTTAGGAATCGTCAAGAAGCTCTACTCCCCAAGATGAATGTATTCTCCGTGAATGGCATCTTTGAGTTTCTTCCCAATTCTCAAACTTTCCTGACTTGATCTATTCCTTGTGGATAGCTTGCCTTGAATGTCTCGGGGTTTGGGTACCCACTACGGTCATAATCTTGGACCTTAACTAAGGAACCCTCTTTAAAAGCTAAAAGTCGCTGGATAGTAAACCTTGCACGTTTACCAGTGGTTTTCATCTTTAAAAGAGTTATCTCTCCTAATGGAAAGGAGATGATAGACCCACGGGCTTATTAAAAGCATCGGCCTCCTCTTGGTCATTATTCAAGGACCCTACGACTTCTTAGAAGTATTCACAGCCTCCTCTTAGGCTTCGTATAATGATCTCTTCCTCCGGGAATGATAGCCTCCTCTTGGGCTTCGTACAAGGACCCGTCGGCTTCTTAAAAGTATCCAGCCTCCTCTTGGGCTTCGTACAAATTGTCCCGACGACCTCCTAGAGGTATAGGAACAGAACCTAGTCATCCTCATAGAACAGTCCTTTCATAGAGTCTACTACTGTTTCTCGAAGCATAGTACAAAAGATAAAACTCTAGACTTGGACAATCTAACTTCCTTGAGTCTCAAAGACATTCTCAAGCACCCTTCGTTAAATAGGAAGGAAACCCGTAGACTCGGATAGTCTCGATACCCTTTGGATTTCCCGTTTCCTCAAAGAGAAGGAAATATCCCTGATCCTCAAATTAAATCCCTGTGTACAGTGTTACTCATATAAGAACTGATTTTCTCTTTTAAATCAGTATATTGGATCTGTCACTCAACTGAAACAGTTACAATAGCCTCCATCTCGGGCTTCGTACGAGATACCAAAATTCTCCCCAGTGGAGTCAAACAACCTTTTTGCCTCTCTCTCGGGCTTCGTACGAGACACATAAGAGACTCCCCCGTTGAGTCAATTACCCTTTTTGCCTCCATCTCGGGCTTTGTACGAGATACAAAAACACTCTATTACTGAGTATAAAAGATTCTCCAACTGAGTCAACTCTTTGCTAGCCTCCTCTTGGGCTTTGTATAACGATATGCCCCACTGGGTCAAAAACTTTTAGCCTCTCTCTCGGGCTTTGTACGAGACACAAAATAGCCTCCTCTTAGGCTTTGTATAATGATTTTCCTAGCGGAAATTAGCCTCCTCTTAGGCTTTGTATAATGATTTTCCTAGCGGAAACTAGTGTTAGAAGAGTATCAGTGTGGGTTTTTTGTTATTGTATCCACAGGGATTGTCGGATATTTGATGCTTGCCGTTCAATAGTTGCGATATTCTAAGTTAACGTTTTCAGAAGTTTCACTTGTTGTTATCATTCACTTGTAGCAAAGATTAATTAGGTCACAAAGATTTTTGTAAAAGATTTTATAAAAGCATGTTAAGGTTAGGTTTCATCAATCCTATTCATGTATAAACAATTAATCAAGCATATGAACTCGGTTTCCAATCAATATAACCTCGTATCCTCCCGACGGGGTTTATTTCTAAAGCGACGTCGTGATTACCGTGGTTTAAACCGTTAGATGATGTCTCACGCTAACAGTCGAAACAACGATCTTTACGATCAATACAATGCGAATAGCAAATCCCAAATCTATGTCTAGAGTTTGGTTTTTAAGAGATGAAATTGTTAGGTCAAGAGTTGTAAAGTCTATGTCTAGAGCAAAACAATTCACAAATGGATCATTAAGAGAAAACAACATCATCTATATTGATCAAAGACTTTGTTCATATACAAGAGATCAATATCAATACATAAAAACAGAATCAACTCCCTCTAACCTCAACATTGAGTGATTAGCTACCACTTCTCATGGTAGCTTGAATGACAAGTAAAGAGAGGAGATGAATGAGCATCCACGACGAATAATCGAGAATGGATGCAAAATCAGCTTCTCCAATGAAAATACAAGCTTTTCTGAACAAAATACTGTAAACCCTTAATTCTAATGTAAAATGAGCAAGATATCCATTCCAAAAAGTAACAATTCTATTTATACACTTTTCCTAACAGCACCATTCGCCCAGCAAAGGCATTCATTCGCCTAGCGAATGACCAAAAATATGGCACATTTAAGTGCCTCAGACTTAAACCGCCCCTCAGAATTATCGCGGGTTCGCTAGGGGAACCAAAACATTCTCTTCGCGAGCATTCGCACCTTCGCCCCAGCGAAGCTTGGGTGTTTTCAAAATGGAAAGTTTCTGCCACCCTTCGCTGGCACATTCGCCCCGCGAGCACATCAGCGAGCATTCGCTGGCCTACTCGCCCAGCGAATTTACCCAATTTTCCTACTGTAAGTTTTGCACACTTTCTGCCACCATCTCGCTGGCATCCTCGCTGACGTTCGCTAGGCGAACCTTCGCTGGCACCTTCGCCAACACTCGCCTAACGAATACTGTTGCTGATTTCAATTCTTTGGCAGCTTGCACTATTTCTTTGGGTCTTCCAACATTGATCTTTTCACTCCTATTTCTGTACATTTAGCACACAAATTACAAGCACCACAAGTATATTTCAAATAATGCATAACAACATCAATTCACACTAAAATCAACCTATTCCACATGAAAAGTCATGAAAAATGCCAAATAATTCATACTCAAATATATCATGATTGACATCTAACAAACTCTCCCCAACTAACTCATTGCTTGTCCTCAAGCAAAGTATGCCTCTCACGAGGATTTGCTCGAGGATTAAATTCAACCAAGACACGAAAATGGCTCAGCTAAACAGTGATCACAACAATGCATCAATTACACAATTCAAGAACCAATCATGTAAAAGAACTTGACTCTTAAACAATTTCAACAATGCTTCAAGAGACAACTAACTTATCATACACATGTCATTCTACACTCCTCTTCGAAATAGGATTGAAGGCAAACGTGCATACAAGCACGGGACAATTAAACTCACTTGACAAATGATGCAATACTAAGCAATTCATATCATATCTCAATGATCATAACAGAAATTATGGAAGTAAAAGATCACTAAGGGCTTAAAGGGTTGTAGCTTGGTCAGGAGAACAAAAAAAGGGACATATATAACGGTCTTTGAAACGAAGTTGCCGGTACAAAGAACATTCACTATGTACATATTTACACAACACACTTCATTTCACCAAATTGTCATTCCACTTTCACAAACTACCGTGCACACTTATTGATTCTATTATTTTTTCTCGTTCAAGCAAGCATTTTCTCTTTTGTACAATATATTCACACTCTTCTTTTGACATGCTTGCTTGAAAAAAAATTTCTTTTCATAATTAGGAGTAATGCGCTTATCTTCCTTTTTATTCTCTCCCCAACTCATTTTCAACTCCACCTAAAGTGAATGTTCCTTGCTTTTTAGGGCAAGGAAGTCAAAATAAACAATTTACAAAGGTTCAAGAAGAAAATGTTAGAAACTCACTAAATTCAATGATGAACCAAACTAGCAAATTATGTACATAAAACAAGTTCATCATTCAATTGAGTTCTAAACTGTTTAGGCTCAAAAGGGCTACCGAATGCTCACTACTCACAGGTAAATTAATATTTGGGCATAGTTGTGCTCACTAACAAAAATTGCCTTGATCACTTCTCCTACTTCCACAAAATCACACGATTACAAGATAAGGCATGAATTAAAAATAAAGACAACATTCATCAACACTCCTTGACATATAATACAATTTTTGAGGCTTCTCACTGTACTAGTTTCAGATCCTAAAATGACATATGTATTCAAAAGAAGTTGTAACATGAAACACGTTTACACTTGCCCAAGACAAAAAATTCTAAAACATAAAAAATTCTTGAATCAAGGTAATGATATACCTTGTCGCAACACAATGCTTACGGTACTATCATCGCCCTCACATCTTGGAGGAATTTCTCTTTAATCCCAAGAGTCCAACCTACTTCTACAAAGTTCCACCATTAAAGAAGAAAACTCAAAATAACACATACAAAAACACAATTACTATTATAATTAAAAACCAACAATTATTAGTAAATCGAAACAAAAAATTTTTACTACAAACCATAATTATTACTAATAATGTCATAAAGTGCCTGGTGTATAAAACACCTACATAATTCAAAAAGTACCACACGGGTATGAGTACATTAATACTTGACTAGTAAAAGCTAAAAAATACATAATATAAGAAAACTTCACTTTGGAGACCAAAGGAAGTACACAAGTCTAAGATCACAAAAAAAATCAATCCTCCTCATCATCATCGTCCATGTCCTCCTCCTCACCTCCAGCAGAAGTAGCCTCATCATCATCAGCATCGTCCTCACCCCCTCCAAATATTGGCCTGGCCTCAGGCCAACCAGCATGCACTAGGAACTGCTCCCTAGTCATCATAAGATGATCAGAAGAAGGGTCACGAATCTGCAACTGAAGAGCCTGCAAGGAATCATGAATATCCGTCATAGCACGCTGTTGGGCAGCCATCCAATCCCAGTTATAATTGCAGATCTCCTGCTGATATGGATAGTAGGCCGGCGTTGCCGGCTCAGAACCCTCCTCAGCTTCAGCAGCATCATCAGCACCAGCACTAGAAGAGCCTCCAACCATCCCTCTAGCCTTACAGAACTTATCCACATACCGATCATCAATAGCAGATGGAATAGTGACCTGCCTGCGGGCTGGCATATCAACATCAGCGTGAGCACACAAGGACATGATCAGACATGGAAAAATAAGCGGGGCATTCTTGCGCGCCGCCATACCTCCCAAACCACTTAACACAACTGCCTTGATTTCATCCGCAATGATGCGGGCCACGTCAATATGGACATTCTGCTGAATGATGTGGATAAGATGAGCCAGAGCAATAGGAACTGTACTATGATGCGACCTGGGACAAATGTTAGTGAGCACAAACAACAAAATAACCTGAACCAAGGGCAGCATGTCCACCCTTCTGAACCTAACCGGCACCCCGGAGGAATTTCGCTCAACTTCCTTACCTTCAAGAAGTAAATCCCGAGTCATCTTCTCAATCTCACGATGAAGATGCAAGTCTCGATAATAGGCATCGATCTCAGTCCCAACCAACGGTAAAGGATCTCCCAAAACAGTGTTGATCGTCCTACGATCAAACCTCACAATAGTACCTCTAACCCAAGAGGCCAAACTGAATCTTTCCCCATCATCCGGTAATGCATTCGCAAAAAATTCCCCAACAATTTCAATGTTGTACCCATCCAGCGGCATCATTAGACGATCCCACTTCTTTGCCACAAAAAGTGCATCAATTGTTCGGTAACTTCCTCGATCACTAAGAAGGAATCTTTTCTCCAGCAGGATGGTCTTTCTTTCAAGGGTCTCGTACCTGGAAGCCTGCTTAGCTCCCCTGAATCGTTCTTCGTCAAATCGCACGGGCACCTGTCTGGAGGTTTGAGCCTTTCGCTTCTTAGCCGCGTGAATCGCCATTTTTGGTGCCATCTGCACATAACAAACAATGAAACCAATCAAGGGCAACAAACGCATTAGCAACTAAAAACAACCAGCCAGAGCTCTGCATTGACAAGTAAAAAAATTAAAAATCTGCCTCTGTTCGCGCCAGACTCGCTAGGCGAAGTCTGGCGAATGCTCGCGCAGACTCGCGAGGCGAATGAACCAGCGAAGGCGCGATTCTTCAGAAAAACACAGTTACAAACAGTCCCTCTCCCATCTCCTAAATTCAAATACTACTCTAGTCATATTGCTTATGTAGTTTCTAACATGCAAGGCAAAAGTAACATGACAGAGTATACCAATTTTTCACAAAACCCATATTGATCACTTAAGAACATAAACAATGCTTACAGAAATAAATTGTAAAGAGTAAACAAACCTGAATTTCACACTGTTAATGGTGGATTAGGGAAATTGGAAAGTAGAAGGAGATGAGTGTTGAAGTGTACAAGAGGAAATGAAAGGAAAAGAATGACACGGAGGGAAATGATGAAGATGTCAAGAGGCTAGGGTTTTTCCCCCCTCTATTCTGATTTCAAAGTGGGTCTTGGGCCCAATTTGGTGGCCCACCCACAATCCATTTTTTTTTATGTGGCAGGAACTTGGGTTGGTCTGCCTCGCTGGGTTCGCGGAGCGAAGGCCAGCGAATGCTCGCCCCAGCTCGCTAGGCGAACACCAGCAAACAAGACCAGAATTTTCAAAATTTTTCCAAACTGTGCCACAATTTTTTAAGCATCATAGTGATATCTAAACATTCTCAAAACAGAAATAACAGAAATACTTACAATGTTGGGGTGCCTCCCAACCAGCGCTTGTTTAACGTCGGTTAAGCTCGACGGTCCACCGCAATCTCACGGATCGCGGAAGGGAACAATGGCGGGATTCCGCTCGAAATCTCCTCCAAGATAAACTTTCAGCCTCTGTCCATTGACAGTCCAACTTTCCTTTGACTTTGTGTCCTCAATTACAATTGCTCCATAAGGTTTGATTTCCACAATCCGAAAAGGTCCGGACCATTTAGATCTTAATTTTCCGGGAAACAATTTTAATCGAGAATTGAACAATAAGACCAGCTGTCCGACCTCAAAATGTTTGATGACAATTCTTTTGTCATGGTAAGACTTGACACGATCCTTATACAATTTATTGGAATCGTACGCCTGAAGGCGCAATTCATCCAACTCGTGTAATTGTACTTTTCTTCTTTCCCCGCTTAGAGTTGGATCAAAATTCAAAAATTTTAAGGCCCAAAACGCCTTGTGCTCCAACTCTACCGGCAAGTGACAATTCTTACCATAGACCATTTTAAACGGTGTGAGACCGATCGGAGCCTTAAAAGCGGTCCGATACGCCCACAACGCGTCATCAAGTTTGTTCGCCCAATCCTTTCTCGAGGCTGAAACAGTTTTCTCCAAAATACGCTTAATCTCACGATTGGATACCTCTGCTTGACCGTTAGCTTGAGGATGATATGGTGTAGCAACTTTGTGCTTCACACCATATTGCTCAAGAGCTTTGTCAAGCTGAGTGTTACAGAAGTGAGATCCTCCATCACTTATTAACACTCGAGGAGTACCAAAACGTGCAAAAATATTTTTCTTCAAAAATTTTACCACTGTTTTTCCATCGGCTTTAGCGCAAGCTATCGCCTCTACCCACTTGGAAACGTAATCCACAGCGACCAAAATATATTCATTAGAAAATGAAGATGGGAATGGACCGACAAAGTCGATCCCCCAACAGTCAAAAACTACGATTTCTAACATATTTTGTAATGGCATTTCTTGCCGTTGTGAAATACCGCCGCTTCTCTGGCACTTGTCACAACTAAGGGCATGCGCATGCGCATCTTTGAATAAGGACGGCCAATAAAAGCCCGATTGTAGGACTTTAGTGGCCGTTCTCAACCCATTAAAGTGCCCCCCGTAAGGAGAGTTATGACAGTGCCATAGAATACTCGTGGCTTCCTCCACTGACACACACCTTCTGAGGAGGTTGTCGACACCAAGTTTAAATAAATGGGGTTCATCCCATACAAATGACTTGGCATCAGACAAAAATTTCCGTTTTTGGTGGTGCGTTAGACCGTCTGGTATCAATCTGGTGGCTTTGTGGTTAGCCATGTCGGCGAACCACGGTCTAAATTGCACTTTAAAAAGTTTTTCATCAGAGAACTCCTCTTTTACCTCAAATTCATTCTTGGTCACCTCAACGTTTACCAAACGAGATAAGTGATCTGCTACCAAATTTTCGGATCCCTTTTAGTCACGAATTTCAAGATCAAATTCCTGTAACAAAAGGATCCACCTAATAAGCCTCTGCTTAGAATCAGGTTTGGTAAGCAGATACCTTATAGCGGTATGGTCAGTGTAAACGATGACTTTCGCACCAATCAAATAAGAACGAAACTTCTCCAACGCATACACTATGGCGAGCAACTCTTTTTCAGTTGTCGCATAGTTAATTTGAGCCTCATTTAGCACCTTGCTCGCATAATGTATAGCGTGGAAAACCTTCGTTTTTCTTTGTCCCAAAACAGCCCCCACCGCATAATCGCTAGCATCGCACATTAATTCAAAATCCATTTTCCAGTTTGGTGCAACGATTATCGGTGAAGTTGTTAAACTGTTTTTCAAAAAATTAAAAGCAAAAAGACATGACTCGTCAAAGTCAAAAACCTTACCTTGGACAAGTAAGTTGCTCAACGGCTTCGCGACCTTTGCGAAGTCTTTGATGAATCTCCGGTAGAACCCGGCATGTCCAAGAAAGCTCCGTATTCCTTTGACATTCATCGGCGGTGGTAATTTCTCGATTAAGTCCACTTTAGCCTTATCAACTTCAAGGCCTTTTGAAGACACTTTGTGCCCGAGCACAATTCCCTCTTTAACCATGAAGTTGCATTTTTCCCAGTTAAGAACCAGATTAGTTTCCACGCACCGCTCCAACACCGTATCCAGATTTTTCAAGCACAAATCAAACGATTGCCCAAAAACTGAGAAATCATCCATAAAGACCTCGATTGTCTTTTCGATCAAGTCCGCGAAGATAGCTTGCATACACCGCTGAAAAGTAGCCGGTGCATTACATAATCCAAACGGCATCCTCCTATAAGCAAAGATTCCGAACGGACATGTAAAAGCAGTTTTTTCGTGATCATCCGGGTTAACAATGATTTGGTTATAACCCGAATAACCATCCAAAAAACAATAAAATTCTTGACCGGAAAGACGTTCGAGCATTTGATCCATAAAAGGTAAAGGAAAATGATCTTTTCTCGTAGCTTTGTTCAACCTACGGTAGTCGATACACATCCTCCACCCGGTAACAGTCTTTGTTGGAATAAGCTCATTTTTGTCATTTCGGACCACCGTCATTCCACTTTTTTTTGGCACCACATGCACCGGACTAACCCACGGGCTGTCGGAAATAGGGTAAATCATTCCGGCGTCCAACATTTTCACCACTTCTTTTCTTACCACTTCTTTCATGATTGGATTAAGGCGGCGTTGAGGTTGAGCAACCGGTTTAAAATCCTCCTCCATAAAGATACGGTGCATGCAATATGACGGACTAATGCCTTTGAGATCGGACAATGTCCATCCCATTGCATCTTGATTCTTTTTCAGAACTTGAATTAATAGGTTTTCCTCATTTTTAGACAAAATATTACTTATGATCACCGGTTTATTCCCTCCGTCATCAAGGAAAGCATACTTCAAGTTGGAAGGTAACATTTTCAATTTAATTTTGGGTGGTTCATCATCATTAACTAATTTTTTTAGAATCTCCTCTTCATATTCCCATGGTTGCATTTCATCCAAAGCTTCAAGTTCTAATAAACACTCTTCTAAAGCTTGTTCTTCTTCAACCGAGAATATTTCCAAGGACTCATCTAAAGTTCTTTGTAACGGTTCACTGACATGAATTTGATTTGTCACCCCCGAACTTGCCTCTTCCGTTACATCAATTCGAAAACAATCACCCTTATCCTTCTTATGCTTCATTGCATCATAAAGATTAAAACACACCTCTTCATCTTGGACTCTCACTTTCATGAGACCATCGTCCATGCCAATTGCCATACGGGCAGTTTTCATGAAAGGCCTTCCAAGAATCAAAGGTGCATCATCGTCCTCCTCCATTTCAATGACAACGAAATCAATTGGAAACAAAAATTTGTCCACCTTGACCAACACGTCTTCCGCTACACCGTGAGGACGGGTAGTGGATTTATCGGCGAGTTGCAAAGTCATTTGAGTGGACCTTAATTCCATATGGCCTAACCGTCTCACAATCGATAATGGTATCAAGTTGATGCTAGAACCCAAATCAATCAACCCATTGCCCACATACATGTTTCCAATCGTAACCGGCAATGTAACTCTTCCCGGATCACATTCTTTCCGAGGGAGAGTCCGTTGAATGATTGCGCTACAACTTGCATCCACCATAATAGTTTCTTGATCTGTGTATCTTTTCTTCTTCGTAAGGATGTTCTTCATGAATTTAGCGTATTTGGGCATTTGTTCCAAGGCCTCGGAAAATGGGATATTTATTTGTAACTGTTTAAAAATATCCATAAACCGAGTATAATGCCTTGTACTATCTTTCCTTATAGGAGCATGCGGATAAGGTAAGTGTTGTATCGGAATATTACTCACCGGCTCTTTTCCTTTTTTCGTTCTTTTCACTCTTTCCTCATTATCAATTTTTCTCTCATTCTCTTTTTTTCTCTCTCATTTTTTTCTATCTCTTTTTCAACTACAACACCCTCAACATTCTTTTCTACTTCTAATTCCTCACTCACATGTTCTGTTTCAACCACAACCTCCTCCTCCATTACTCTTTTACCCACATTCATGTCAATCTCACGTCCACTTCTTGTAATAATCGCTTTACAATCTTTCGGATTTGGAATAGTAGTTGCCGTAAAGGGACCTTTTTGTTGATCGGCCAATTATTTAGATAATTGCCCGACTTGTGTTTTGAGGTTCCTTATCGCAGCATCTGTATTATTTTGATTAGACATGGATATTTGCATAAATTGTGTTAGAGTATCCTCCATCTTTGTATTTCCAACGGGAGCTTACGGAGGTTGGGTGTAATTTTGGTAAGGCAGACGGTTTGATGGACCGGCTTCTTGCGGTCTCCATGGTTGTTGATAACCTTGGTTACCACGTTGTTGGTAACCTTGGTTGCCTTGTTGATACGGAGGACGGGGTTGGTAACCTTGATTTCCGCATAGTTTGCTTCCTCCACAACCGGAGGACAATAACCGGTCGAATGATCACCTCGACATAATTCACACACTAACACTTGCACATTTTTACTTGAAGATTCATGCATCTCCTTGAATTGTTGAGGCAGCTTAGACATTTGCTTTGTTAACAGCTCAACCTGTTGTGATAACAATTTGTTTTGTGCAAGGATAGCGTCACTTGTTCCTAATTCCAACACACCCGGCGTTCGTTGAGCTGGTCCACGATTGTGACTACCTTGATGATCATTCAAGGCCATTTTATCAATGATAGCAGTGGCTTCCGCAGCAGTTTTGCTTAACAAAGAACCACCCGCGGTGGCATCCAACAAGGTTTTGTGTACTAGCTGCAACCCATTTCTGAATATATGAATTTGTGACAATTCATCGAAACCATGGCCTTTGCACTTTCGTAACATTGATTTGAACCTCTCCCAAGCTTCGTTGAGAGATTCGTTAGCTCCTTGTGTGAATACCGCTATAGCGGTCTTCGCTTCCATGAACCGAGTGTGCGGAAAGAATCTTTCCAAAAAATTTTCTTCCAAAGCATTCCAATCAGTCATGATGGCAGTTGACTGATCAAGGTACCATTCCTTGGCCTTCCCAATGAGGGAATGCGAGAATAGTCTCTTGAACGGAGACTCCTCTTCTGCTTCCGGTGCACCCGTCGCTCCAGCGATTTCATAAAATTTTGTCAAATGGGTGAAAGGATATTCATGATCCATACCCGTAAACGGACTTTGGTATAACAGTTGGAGGATTCCGGTCTTCATCTCAGCATGACGACCGTTGTTTGCATGACGGGCGAACTGAGCATTATGCCTCGGACTGTTTGTACAAGGCCTTGAAGCAGGTGGTGGTGGTGGTGGTGGATCTCCCTCCATAATTGGAAGTATTTGTGGAAATGGTGGTGGTGTAGATGTACTTTCCTCTTGTTCTCGCCTCTGTTTCGCTAGCTGCCTCCTTCTTCTAGTTCGGTTATTGATTCTATGAGCGGTTCTTTCAATCTCAGGATCGAAAAGAAGTTGGTCCGCCGGTAGTTTCCCTCGCATAAACTAAGTATGCACACTAAACAAACAGATTAACAAGTTCAAGATAAAGCGGTAACAGCTTACAATAACTCAACTATCGCAATGCTTGCAATATCAACTAACAATCCCCGGAAACGGCGCCAATTTGTTAGAAGAGTATCAGTGTGGGTTTTTTGTTATCGTATCCACAGGGATTGTCGGATATTTGATGCTTGCCGTTCAATAGTTGCGATATTCTAAGTTAACGTTTTCAGAAGTTTCACTTGTTGTTATCATTCACTTGTAGCAAAGATTAATTAGGTCACAAAGATTTTTGTAAAAGATTTTATAAAAGCATGTTAAGGTTAGGTTTCATCAATCCTATTCATGTATAAACAATTAATCAAGCATATGAACTCGGTTTCCAATCAATATAACCGCGTATCCTCCCGACGGGGTTTATTTCTAAAGCGACGTCGTGATTACCGTGGTTTAAACCGTTAGATGATGTCTCACGCTAACAGTCTAAACAACGATCTTTACGATCAATACAATGCGAATAGCAAATCCCAAATCTATGTATAGAGTTTGGTTTTTAAGAGATGAAATTGTTAGGTCAAGAGTTGTAAAGTCTATGTCTAGAGCAAAACAATTCACAAATGGATCATTAAGAGAAAACAACATCATATATATTGATCAAAGACTTTGTTCATATACAAGAGATCAATATCAATACATAAAAATAGAATCAACTCCCTCTAACCTCAACATTGAGTGATTAGCTACCACTTCTCGTGGTAGCTTGAATGACAAGTAAAGAGAGGAGATGAATGAGCATCCACGACGAATAATCGAGAATGGATGCAAAATCAGCTTCTCCAATGAAAATACAAGCTTTTCTGAACAAAATACTGTAAACCCTTAATTCTAATGTAAAATGAGCAAGATATCCATTCCAAAAAGTAACAATTCTATTTATACACTTTTCCTAACAGCACCATTCGCCCAGCGAAGGCATTCATTCGCCTAGCAAATGACCAAAAATATGGCACATTTAAGTGCCTCAGACTTAAACCGCCCCTCAGAATTATCACGGGTTCGCTAGGGGAACCAAAACATTCGCTTCGCGAGCATTCGCTGCAACCTTCGCCCCAGCGAAGCTTGGGTGTTTTCAAAATGGAAAGTTTCTGCCACCCTTCGCTGGCACATTCGCCCCGCGAGCACATCAGCGAGCATTCGCTGGCCTACTTGCCCAGCGAATTTACCCAGTTTTCCTACTGTAAGTTTTGCACACTTTCTGCCACCATCTCGCTGGCATCCTCGCTGACGTTCGCTAGGCGAACCTTCGCTGGCACCTTCGCCAACACTCGCCTAGCGAATACTGTTGCTGATTTCAATTCTTTGGTAGCTTGCACTATTTCTTTGGGTCTTCCAACATTGATCTTTTCACTCCTATTTCTGCACATTTAGCACACAAATTATAAGCACCACAAGTATATTTCAAATAATGCACAACAACATCAATTCACACTAAAATCAACCTATTCCACATGAAAAGTCATGAAAAATGCCAAATAATTCATACTCAAATATATCATGATTGACATCTAACAACTAGCCTCCTCTTAGGCTTTGTATAAGAAAATCACTGGTCGATCCAATCAACCTTTTAGCATCAAAGCTGTGCCTCGTTCACAGTACACAAACATCAACAACTCCTTTCCCTTCAACTAATCGCTGTAAGCGGCAAGCCTCTGGATCATCTACATCCATGCCACTGTCCCTCTTTTAGCATGAGAAATTCCTAAGGAAAGATGGCATTGCTCTACACTGAGTTAAAGTCTTCTCCTTCAGGTTAAAACCCTTTCTTCGGAAATTATGGCATTGCTCGGATCCGCGTATCCCAGTTAAAGTAATTCTCCTTCTCCCTTCTTTAGAGATGACAAATTCTCTCTAAAGTCGAGGTCTTTCAGCTTCACGTCTTGGGCTTTGAACAAGACACAAATAGACCTTTCAGCTTCACATCTTGGGCTTTGAACAAGATACAAATCACCTTTCGCTTCACGTCTTGGGCTTTAAACAAGACACCAAAAAAAAACACCATTTCCTCCTATTCTATAGGAGGAACTACGAATGCTCTGATTTCCCTGTTTCGGTAAACGGGAATACGTAGGCATAAGATCGAAAGAAAAGATCTTAGCGAGCGCAATCAACAAAAAACCCAAATCCCATATCTTCGTCAATCAAAAGCAGTAATTCAAAAGCACCAGTCCTAACATCCTAACCCTTGTTCCCCGCCAGAAACCTTCTGCCTAGATAAAAAGAAAGAAAACCGTATTGGCGAAATACGAATAACCAGTACAAAGGCCCCCCCACATTGATAGCATCCGTAACCTAACAGACCGCTGTTTAAACTCAGTATGCAAGCAGGGTTAATTGGAGACATCTATTTCCCTTCCTTATTCAGCTCACAATAGGATAAAAAATGAATCGACCTGTAGTTTTAAGCTCAAACCGCAGAGAGCGACCAGCGCTTAAGAACTGCGTCCAAAATCGCTCGCTACAGAAAAGTGGCGCCCACCGTGGGGCCCTTGTTTTTCTTTCTGTCTGTTTTCCTTGTAAAATGGCGACTCTGCTGGGGAGTCTCCTTTTCTACCTTAGGGCATCATCCCCATTTTCCACGAAAAATGGGAACTCTGCTGAGGAGAAAGATTGACCTATGCTGGTCCATCTCTTAGGCAGGGAGCCACAGATTGGGACTTCCGCCGGGGAACCCATTTCTGTCAGGAACTTAAGAATCGTAGCTTTATAAGTCTAGGATGATTAGGACAAATATATATATACTTCTTTTCCTAATTGCTATACGTGTTTATTTTTCTGCTACTGGGAATGCGTGTGATGCCGCATGTGGTGAGATTGAGTATACACTTAAGAAAAGCCAACCTTTTTCGTAGTGCGAAAGCTATCGGAAATAGCTGTTACGCGATACTACCCTCATTTGAGGCTGGTGATCTATTCTCCGTGAATGGCACTTACTCTAAGATTGCACACAACTCGCTGGCGATCCGCTTATTGTCTGCCTTCCTGGGAGGAGCTGATGATAATGAGTACATGTACAAAAATCACCTTAGTAAACCTTTGGGGATGGGTAGAGCCTTGACTTCATGACAACGACCCTTTGACCCCATGTTTTTTCTATGTTTTTGCGTGCTGCATTCATGCATTCATTTAATAAAACATTAAAACATTCAAAAAATTTCTCTTCTAGTCTCTCTGTTTTTCAAATTAAACTAAGACTGTGATTGCAAATATCAGAGAAAAAGATTACATTAATGGATTTCGGTAGAAGGAGAACTCGCCAGTATACCTTCAAGGTTCCAAAATTAGGAGATTTGAGAAAGTTAGCGAGGATGATCGTTAACCCAGAGGCTTTCAGAGCCAAGCACGGTGGTTTGCTACCACTATTAAGAGTCCATGTGATTAAGGGGATCATGGATGCACTCATTCAATTCTACGATCCGGTTTATCATTGTTTCACATTCCCGGATTACCAGCTATCACCAACGCTGGAGGAGTATTCTCATCTGACTTATTTACATATCACTGATCGAGCTCCATCTTCTGGACTGGAAGAAATTCCAAAGAATCAGACTATTGCAATAGCAATTCATTTGGACGAGTCTGAGGTCAGGACTCACATGACCACTAAGGGTGGCATCCAAGGTTTGCCAGCCCAGTTCTTGACAAAGAAAGCTCTGTACTTCACTAGTATAGGGAACATGACTGCTTTTGAAAGCATCTTTGTCTTGCTCACCTACGGGTTATTTTTGTTTCCCAACATCAATAACTTCGTCGATATCAACGCTATTAAGGTTTTTCTCATTGGAAACCCTGTGCCGACTTTGCTCGCAGATGCGTATCATTTTGTACACTTGGGAAATTTGTACAGCGGAGGGGAGATCACATGCTGTGTACCTCTGCTTTAAAAATGGTTTATCTCGCACTTGCCCAAGTCTGCTGCTTTTTGGGATTGCAAGAGTGTCTTACGTTGGTCGCAGAAGATCATGTCTCTCACCAACTCTGATATAGATTGGTGTAATAGGATTTATGAGGGAATCAGAATCATTGGCCGTTGTGGAAACTTCCCCAGCGTACCCCTCATAGGAACTAAAGGAGGAATCAACTATCATCCGATATTAGTTCTTCGTCAATTTGGATACCCGATGAGACACATCCCACTGGGTGTTCATCTGGAAGGTCTTTTCTTCAAAGAAGGAGAAAGTGACAGAGCACTAAAGATGGAAATAGTGCAAGCTTGGAAACATGTTCATAAGAAAGGACGAGAGTCTCTGGGAAAATCGGACTGTGTCTCGGTGGAGCCTATCTCCATTGGGTACAAACTAGAGCTCTCAAGCTAAAGATACCTTATCCTCGTTACGGAATTCTTCCGCCGAGGGAAATTGTCATGTACTTCATGACGGAAACTGAAATGCTTCAGGTTACTCTCAACAAAGTTCAAAAGGAAAGAAGATCTTGGAAGAACAAGTACCGCACCCTCGACGTAGAGTGTATCAAAATACAGCAATTACTGAAAGAGAAAGATGCTCTGATTGAAATTTTGGAGCAGCATGCTGTAGAGAATCAGGATGACCAAAGGAATTTGCTCGCTCCTTTCACCTGGCAAAGGAATGACAACCCGACAATGGCCCAAGCGCCCCGGTCAAAGAAGAGGACTCGGGACCCATTAGTTTAGGTTTCTGTTTCTGCACTTTGTAATCTATTGTATTTCCATTTCTGTAATCCTTTGGAATTCAATAAAAAGGGGTTTCCCCACTGTTTGATATTTGCAATCTAATTGTCGAAGTTTATTTTAATTAAACCTAAAAACAATTAATATAATCATTGCATTCATCATTCTCACATCGCGTATTCTTCTTCCTTACGAATCTCACGTTTGTGTCTCGATTCTAGAGTCAAACTGTCTCATTCGTATAATACTCGGGCCAATCGTCAGAAAAAGATGGATGACCTTGAGGAAGAAAACAGAGAGTTAAAAGAAGAGATCGACACTCTGAGAGAGGATATGAGAAAGCTTCGTAACGACATGCAAGCCATGGCAGAAGCTCAGCTACAAAGAACTGTGATCTCAGAGATCACCACAACGCCCATCATAGAAAAGTATGATCCTAGGTATCAGATGCCGAAAGATCGTCCTTGGGGGATTCCTGTTAACTATATCCCGGAAGGATATGTTCCGCCGATCACTGAAGATCAGGGAATCGCAACAGAAGCCGCTGGGCCTGAAGGTTACAAACTTCGGGAAAGCGAAGATGCCAGGGGCATACTCAAGACTCCTGAAGGTTACAAACTTCGGGAGGCACCAAGACTTACTTCCGTAGTCACGGTACCACCCCTTGTGGTGCACACTGTCCCGGAAGGACAGATTCCACCAACACCTTCTGGTAAGAAGGAAACTATGTTTGACAGAATGGAGGAATTCCAGGAGCAGTTCTTGGAAATGCAGAAAGAGCTGCAAGCCATTCGCGGTCAGGATCTATTTGGAAAGGACGCCGCAGACCTCTGCTTGGTCCCAAATGTAAAAGTCCCGCACAAGTTCCAAGTGCCCGACTTTGAAAAATACAAGGGTAACTCTTGCCCTCAGAGCCATCTGGTGATGTACGCTCGGCGGATGTCAGCCCAGACGGAGAATCAGGACCTGCTGATTCACTACTTCCAGGATAGTTTAACCGGTGCCGCACTCAAATGGTACATGGGTTTAAACCGTACTACGATCAGTACATTCAGAGATCTTGGTACTGCCTTCGTCCAACAATACAAGTACAATTTGGACATGTGCCACCTCATAATTATCACCAGTGTGATATCTGCTCTAAAGATAACCAAGGATGTTCTGTAGTGCAAGCAGCTCTACATGAACAAATGGATCTTGGATGGATCCAAGAGCACCGAGTTCGTGGAGTTAACATGGTCTCTACAAATTCTAACGTCATTCAAAACCACGACATCCGTGTGATGAATGTCAACTTGGTGGCGATGCACTCAAGGCAAAGCCAGTATCATAATCTGCCGCGGCACGATTACAGTTCCTGTCTGATTTTCTCGGTAAACAAACAGGGATGCTCTTTCATACAAGAGGCCCTCCAGCGTCAGATGGATCTTGGATGGATCCAAGACTACCATGATAGGAACTCCTATCAAATCAACATGGTTCAGATCTTTGACATTCGCGTGATGAATACCAACCTGGTAGAGTTACATGCTGAGCAGGTTCGACTCGGATTCTTAATATCACACGATTATCAAAACTGTAAAGAAGGTTGCGAAAACGATCGAGGTTGTACCCTTGTCCAGAAGGCACTTCAGCACTTGTTAAATCACTGGTGGATGCCAATCTATATGGACGAAGATACTCAGCAGATTAGTATCAATAACAGGAATCCTACTCGTCGTCAAAGTCAGGATGTCCGATCAATGGAAGGTAACCTAGTGAGGTTACATTGTATTCAAAGTGGGCGTGGCCAGGTGCCACCACACAACTATGACAGTTGTAGCGTCTGTTCGGAAAGTAACCAAGGGTGTTACCTTATGAGAGCATCTCTTCAGGGTCAGATCGATCATGGAGAAATTCATCCATATCCAGGTTCAGGACCCATCATTTGGTCGCCGAACTACCTTGCCGAGCAAGTTGAGGATGTTGTCACGATCTCTGGTCATCACCAGATCAGGGATGTTTTTACCATCATCCCTCTACTTGACGAATCTAGAGTTCCCAACCAGGAACGGATCAAGGTTACTTATGATGGTCAGAAAAATCAGAAGGTTCCCATAGTCATCTATCTACCGGGGCCACTACCGTATGAATCAGCTAAGGCAATCCCTTACAAATACGGTGCAACAATAATCGAGAATGGAAAGGAAATTCCATTACCCTCTGTCGTGAATATTGCAGACATCAGTCGTGTAACACGGAGTGGTCGAGTCTTTAACCGAGGGGTTGGAGAATCCAACAAAGAAAAGGAACTTCAGGCAGGAATTCCTGATCCACCAGTCGGTCAATCTGGTAATCCTGACTTTTCAAAAGACAAAGATGAGATGCTAAAGCTCATCCAAAGGAGTGAATATAACATTGTTGATCAACTGTTATAGACTCCTTCAAAGATCTCAGTATTATCACTGTTACTCAGTTCATAAGCACACAGAGAGGCTCTACAGAAAGTCTTGGAGCAAGCCTTTGTGGAACAGGATGTAACAATCAGACAATTCAATAACATTGTCTCTAACATCACTTCCTGCAATAATTTGGGATTTAGTGATGAGGAATTACCTGAAGAGGGTCGCCGTCATAACATGGCGCTCAATATCACAGTTAACTGCCAGGGCGATGCTTTAGCCAACGTACTGGAAGACACAGGGTCAGCCCTGAATGTTATGCCGAAGTCCACCTTGATGCAATTATCATTCAAGGGCCCTTCGATGAGAGTCAGCGAGGTCGTCGTCAAAGCATTCGACGGATCCAGAAAAACAGTTATCGGCGAAGTGGATCTTCCCATAACTATTGGTCCTCACACTTTCCAAATCATTTTCCAGGTCATGGACATCCGGGCAACATACAGTTGTTTATTAGGAAGACCTTGGATACATCAGGCTGGAGCGGTTACTTCAACCCTCCACCAAAAGGTAAAGTTCGTCAAGAACAATCAACTTGTCACGGTTTATGGGGAACAAGCCTTGCTTGTAAGCAACTTATCATCATATGCTTGTGTAGAACCCGAGGAGGTTATTGGAACTCAGTTCCAAGCACTATCGGTGAACAAGAACGATCAGTACAAAGAAGGAACTTCAATTTCTTCATACAAAGATGCTATCAAAGCGGTCGAGAGTACCGATACGACAGGATGGGGACGGCTTGTCATTCCTATTGACAATAAAACAAAGAAGGGTCTTGGTTTTTCTGCGACCTGTACCCAGACAGCCGCCAACGATGAAAGTCTTCATCCCCTTCAAAACTTCTTCCACAGTGGAGGTTTTCTTCACCCAGTGTCTCAGACAGTTCATGCTATCAATGAGGAAGATCCCTCTGACACAGATGAAGAATGGAAGTCCTACCTTAACAAGGACGGCTATATGTCTCAGGAAGAGGTGCCTATGCCTTTTTGCTTTCCTACAGAAAGTCCGAGATTTATACCAAGATCAGATGTCGAAATGATCTACGGAGATTGTGATCCGGAAGGATGTCGTGCTCCGCCAAATTCATTAGAGGAGGACACTCTGATGAAAGATAACTTTGACCGCAATTACTATGGCCCGATGGATGGCCTGCCAATGTGGCAGCCTTACCCAGGAAACTTGGGGCCGAAAAGTCAGCCGAACAATGAAAATCAGCTGACCGTCATTGAACAGAATACCTGTGTCCCCACCATGTCATGGGATCAACATTCAGGTCATTCGGAAACTACTCAACATGAAGATGAATTCGCAACGTTTGCAGGACAAGAATTCATCAACTATGCTTTTCCTGAGGTCAACGTCATCGAGAGAAGTGACTCCTCCAGTTCCAAAGAAGTTTGGGACACTCTGGGACAACCAAGTGGAAAGTACGACTTCATGGTCAAGTACACCGCTCCCGAAAGCTCTCGTATCAGGCACGAAGACATCCAGCCAACTGGATGGGGAGATACAGCTGAGAGCACAAACGCTATGCAAAATACAATAGATTCCAACGATCCTGCTCCACCAGAAATCAGCGTCATTTCTGAAGACAAATCAAGGAAGGTGCCAAACTTTGTGATTCACCGAGGAGTTCGCCGCCAATGGGTTGCTGTCGAGGTTCCGAAGGTCGTTCATCAGTCAAAGTAATTGCCATCTTTAACCTTTCACCCTGCCCAGGTGAAACAGATGTTTTGATAGGGCTCGTTTTCTGTAAATTTCCCTCTTCGCTTTGCCCAAAGCGACAGCGTTTTCAATATTCGACTTGTTCATTAATAAAATAACGTCGTTCTGTAATTTCTGCATTAATTGCTATTTTTTCTTTTTGCTTTTTCAGAAAATGGTAATCCTAAAAAACAATTCAATCATAAAAACAAGCAGTAAAACAAATACACTGCACACACTTGCATTTTCTCTATCTCTTCTAAACACGAATCATCACGTCATGCAGATTGCTTGTTTTATACCCCGTTGAAACATACGATCCGATGCCTTCTTCCAACTTTGAGTTCCCGGTATTCGAGGCTGAAGAAGAAAATGACAACAAAATTCCAGAAGAGATCTCCCGACTACTCAGACAAGAGGAAACGTCCATTGAACCTCACAAAGAGCCGTTGGAAACGGTAAACTTGGGTTCAGAAAAAGAGAGAAAAGAAATCAGGATCGGAGCATTGCTCAGTCCAACTGCCAGAGAGGGTTTGATAAAGCTTCTCAAAGAATTCCCCGATGTGTTCGCTTGGTCCTATCAAGATATGCCAGGGTTGGATACCAGCATCGTGGAACATCACTTACAGTTGAGATCGAAATGTCCGCCAGTAAAGCAAAGGTTGAGACGCACTCACCCGGACATGGCCATCAAAATCAAAGAGGAGGTACAGAAACAGATCGACGCGGGTTTCCTCGCTACATCTGAATATCCTCAATGGTTAGCCAACATCGTACCCGTACCCAAAAAGGAAGGAAGGGTCAGAATGTGTGTTGATTACAGAGATTTGAACAAGGCAAGTCCAAAGGACGACTTTCCTTTACCACACATTGACATGCTGGTTGACATCACAGCAAGGTTCAAAGTATTCTCCTTCATGGATGGATTCTCGGGCTATAACCAGATCAAAATGGCGCCGAAAGACATGGAGAAAACTTCGTTCATTACCCCATGGGGTACCTTTTGTTACAAGGTAATGTCATTTGGTTTGAAGAATGCTGGGGCAACCTATCAAAGGGCCATGACTACTCTGTTTCATGACATGATACACAAAGAAATCGAGGTATATGTCGATGATTTGATTGCAAAATCAAGAACAGAGGATGAGCACGTTGAACATCTGTCAAAATTGTTCGAACGTCTAAGAAAATTCAAGCTCCGCTTGAATCCCAATAAGTGCACATTTGGTGTTCGCTCAGGGAAACTTTTAGGGTTCATCGTCAGCCAAAAAGGAATTGAGGTTGATCCTGACAAAGTCAAGGCCATTCAAGAAATGCCTTCTCCGAAAACTGAAAAACAAGTCAGAGGATTCCTGGGACGTTTGAACTACATCTCCAGATTCATATTCCTTATGACCGCCACTTGTGCGCCGATTTTCAAGTTATTGAAAAAGAACCAGGATTGCGTTTGGTCAGAAGACTGCCAAACTGCCTTCGACAGTATTAAGGAATATTTGTTGAATCCTCCGATTCTATCACCTCCAGTGGAAGGAAGACCACTAATCATTTACCTCACAGTCCTAGAGGACTCAATGGGATGTGTACTTGGCCAACAAGATGAAACTAAAAGGAAAGAGTCTGCCATTTACTATCTAAGCAAGAAATTCACCGACTGCGAGACTCGGTACACAATGCTTGAGAAAACTTGTTGCGCTTTGGCTTGGGCAGCCAAACGTCTTCGCCAGTACATGATTCGTCATACTACTTGGTTGGTCTCCGAAATGGATCCAATCAAGTACGTTTTCGAAAAACCTGCTCTCACGGGAAGGATTGCCCGTTGGCAGATGTTACTATCAGAATATGACATAGAGTACCACGCTCAGAAAGCCGTTAAAGGAAGTATTTTAGCCGATCATTTGGCTCATCAACCGATTGACGATCAAGAATCAATCGGGTTTGACTTCCCAGACGAAGATGTCATGTATCTAAAAATGAAAGATTGCGATGAACCGCTACCCAGTGAAGGGCCAGAACCAGGTTCCCAGTGGGGACTTATCTTTGACGGAGCAGTTAATCATTATGGAAACGGAATTGGGGCAATCATTGTTACCCCTCAGGGTTCCCACATTCCTTTCACTGCCAGACTTACGTTCAAATGTACGAACAACGAGGCCGAATACGAAGCATGTATCATGGGTCTCGAAGAAGCGATTGATTTAAGGATCAAAAACTTGGACGTATACGGCGATTCAGCCCTGGTTATTAACCAGATAAAAGGAGATTGGAACACATACCAATCAGGATTGATTCCTTACAAAGACTATGCAAGAAGGTTGTTACCCTTCTTCAATAGAGTCGACTTTCATCACATCCCTCGTGATGAGAATCACATGGCTGACGCATTAGCCACTCTCTCTTCCATGATTAGTGTAGGTCGATGGAATGACATACCTAAGATCGACATAATGCGCCTTGAACGGCCCGCTTACATCTTCGCGATTGAAGCAGTCATAGACGACAGACCTTGGTATCACGATATCAAATGCTTCATTCAGAAACAAGAGTACCCATCTGGGGCTCTCAGAAAAGACAGGGAAACCCTCAGAAGATTGGCTGGAAACTTCTTCCTGGGCGGTGACACTCTTTATAAGAGAAATTTTGACATGGACTTGCTCCGATGCGTCGACAGACCAGAAGCAGACATGCTCATGAAAGAAATTCATGAAGGATCCTTTGGCACTCATGCCAACGGACACACAATGGCGAGAAAAATTCTCAGGGCCGGGTACTATTGGTTGACAATGGAATCCGACTACTACAAGTACATGAGGAGGTGTCACAAGTGTCAGATATACTCCGACAAAATTCATGTACTGCCATCACATCTCAAAGTTCTTTCTTCCCCATGGCCATTTTCCATATGGGGAATCGACATGATTGGCATGATTGAGCCCAAGGCTTCAAACGGACATCGGTTCATCCTGGTAGCCATTGACTATTTCACCAAGTGGGTCGAAGCAGCGTCATTCGCCAATGTAACCCGACAAGTGGTGGTCCGATTTATCAAAAACAATATCATCTGCCGTTATAGTGTTCCAAGCGAGATCATTACTGATAATGGATCTAACTTGAACAATAAGATAATGAAAGAGTTGTGTGCTGAGTTCAAGATTGAACACCATAACTCATCTCCCTACCGACCCAAGATGAACGAAACGGTAGAAGCGGCTAACAAGAACATCAAGAAGATCGTTCAAAAAATGGTTGTAACCTATAAAGATTGGCACGAGATGCTACCCTTTGCTCTTCATGGTTATCGCACATATGTCCGTACTTCAACAGGGGCTACCCCTTTCTCTCTAGTATATGGCATGGAGGCAGTGCTTCCCATAGAAGTAGAGATCCCGTCAATCAGGGTATTGATGGAAGCTAAGCTCACCGAAGCTGAATGGTGTCAAAGTCAACACGACGAACTGAACCTGATCGAAGAGAAGCGAATCACGGCACTATGCCACGGTCAGTTGTATCAACAGAGAATGAAGAAGGCGTTCGACAAAAAGGTCCGACCTCGTGTCTTCAGGAAAGGAGACCTCGTGCTCAAGAAGATACAATCATTTCTCACTGACTCTCGGGGCAAATGGACCCCAAATTATGATGGCCCCTATGTGGTCACGAAAGCTTTCTCAGGCGGCGCCTTGAGACTTGCAACCATGGACGGAGAGGAATTTGCCTACCCCACGAATGTTGATGTAGTCAAGAAATACTTCGCCTAAACTAAAAAAAAAAACGTCTCGGTGGATTGAAAACCCGAAAGGGCGGTCCAGGCAAAAGTTAGAGACATGAAAAAAATCATCCCGATGGATTGGAAATCTCATAGTACAATCCAGGCAAAAGTTAGGGATAATGGCAAGTAATTATGTTCAACAGAGGCAAGTTCCTCAGCAGTAGTTACATCATCTATCGGAGGAAATCTCCAGTCAAAGGTCATCTTCGACAAAAGCTCAGGATGCCCCGAATTCAAAGTTGGTAGAAGGATAGTGGTCGTTATGTTTCAACGTAGCCCTTTTCCCTGTAAATTACCATTTTCTAACTTTGTATATACTCTTTGGAATCACGCATTTGGCTGATCTCCATCTTATCAATAAAATTTGAGCCCTTGTGCTTTTGTTTGTAATTCTTGTTTGTTTTAGCTTTACAGAACGACGTTGTTTAAACTTAATCAGCGATTCTTGAAATAAAACGAAAAATGAATTTACTTGTTAAAACTTTTTCTGCTTTTAAAATAAAGATGGCAATTTCTTTTGACTGTTAAACATCAGAAGAACATCAATTGCTTCTCCCGAAGTAAGCGAACTTCAAAGTGCAGAATCAAAGTACTCCTTCTAAGCCAGTATGCCTGAATGAAGGGATCAACTGTGTCAGAGACCTTGTTTCGTCTGACATCCTCGGCCGAGTTCTCATTTCCTAAGCCCGATCAACATAGCTCCCAACGGGACTATCTCTCCTAAGCAAGGTGGAATTGCTATTTTGAATCAACGGTACTTCTTCGCCCCGCGATGGCCGAGTATCCAATTGTGTTTATCCATTAGTCTGTATGTCGCGTCTGTTTTGTCAGCATATACATACATACTTCATGCATTTTATTTGCATTCGCATTTCGTATTGCATCACTATCACTTGAGTCGGTCTTGTCCCCTAGTGATAAACAGTTTTCTCAATCGAGTTTGTCAGTTCTTTCCTCGTCAGGAAGTGTTGCGTCTGCACAATCTCGCCACCAGTGTATCTTTAGATCAGAGTCGGCACTCAGCCACTTTGATAACTTGAACCTCTGAAAAGCCAGAGAAAACTCTCAATAAACATCACTCTTCGCCATTGAAGATGATATCCTTGCTTTCCCGGATTAAGGAAAATCCACAGAGAAAGCCTCGTGATCAGAGATTCGGCAGCATGCCAGTTTTGCTCCGAAAGGACCGCTGATGAAAAGGTCATCGGCCCCACAAAATTGGACCCCATCATATGGCGTTTCTCCGGGAAGATCCCGAGAAAAGTATGATGAAAGATCCCAAATGAAAATAGTCTCTCAAGAGACTCGCTTTCCCCAGTAGACACAAATGGCGTCTCCAACAGAGAAGTTTGTACAACTCTACAACTCAGACGACTGGGTTCCCCAGCAAGTCTGACATCAAAACTTTTTCCACTCAAATGGCATCTCCCCAGGAAAATTCAGAGAGAAGTTTGAGGAAAGCCGCTATGAATAGCGTCCTTTGTCAAGAAAGTTTATTGACAAAAGAAACTAAGACCAGTTCTTGGTATGAAACCAGGATCGAGGGGAAGTTTAAATCAGAAACTGAGACCAGTTCCTTGGTAGGAAACCAGGATCGAGGGGAAGTTTACCTTTTCTAAGCATCATTGCTTAGCTAAAGAAGATGAATGCGTAAGCTACCATTCATAACCACCATCAAAATTTCGGATATTCCGATATTTAATCCTCTTGCACCCCGAATGCTCGAATACCTTCGTCATTCACACCTTCGGGTCCAAGAAGATTAAATAGGGGCATCTGTAATACCCCAAATTTTGACCACTTAGATTTCCCATCATTGTGAAAATCATCATCACAATATGGATGAACCATCATGCTTCATCAGTCTCCCCAAAGATGGGTGAGCATCCAATACAATCAAAATTAGGGTTTCAAGCCCTCTCTGAGTGCTTAGACAAAGGATCAATCAAGAAATGACATGATCTTCAACTTGTCTAATCTCTTAAATATCCACAATGGATCAAAAAGGACTCCCACTTCAAGGATTAAGCACAAGGCTGCTCCCTTCTAGGTGGATCAAGTCTCAAGATCGACAGTGTCACCAAATTAGGGTTTTGGTCGACCAGGGCCTCCAGATGAAAATTTTCATCTGGGCACAAGGCAATGATCCAAAACATGACCTAATATGCTTCATGGAACCTCATGAACCCATGCATCAATTCAATTTTTCCTCAGGGGATGCATTCATCAAAAATCAGGAATTAGGGTTTCTTGACCTAATTCACCCCTAAGTTGACTTTTGGGACAAACCATGAGCCAAGACCTCAAGAGATGATTTGAGGGTCTCTAATACACCATATTGATCCATTTGGAACAATGGATTGATCCAAGAAGCTTGAGCAACAAGTCTCATTTTCATCTGCACCACAATTAGGGTTTTAAGGGAAAAGTCAACTGTAACTTTGACTTTTGACCAAGACATGCTCCCAAACCCTAATACATGATTGAATATACCCTATGACACCCATGGAACATGTCCATCAAGTTTGATTTAGGTCAAGGACATGATTTCCTGAAGAATTGCACAGTTTGGAATTCATCTGATAAAAAGTCAACTGTGCACAAAAGTCAACTTTGACTTTTTGAGATTTTTCACCAAAATGGATTTTTAACCCTAAAATGATGTTAATGTATGATTTGAATCATAATTCATCAAGAAAAATCAAGAAAAGTGAGATAACTTGTAAAAGGGGTAACCATAAAACTTAGAAATTTTTCTAAGTTAAAAATAAAGTGGCAAAGGTACCAACTTTGGAGGACCATAACTCCTAAACCACAAGGCCATTTTTTCTCATCCAAAGATGTATTTGTAGCCCTCATTATCACCTACAAAAACTTCAACTACAAGTCATTCCAATTCATTAAGGATTTTGAGTTATGGAGTGATCAAAGTGGCTGAAAAGTGAAAATGTCACTTTTTCCAACACTTAGTGAAATTTTCACTAAGTCAGAATTTGCCTTCACTTTTTGCCAAATATAGGGGGATTTTTCACTTGGAATCAAAAGAGATCAAAACCAAACTTGTTCAAATAGTTGTTGTATCATGTAAGAGCTTTCCAAAATGGCCAAGAACATTGCCAAATTCAACCTACATCATGAGATACAACATTGGCAAGTTGCCTTACTGAAATCTGTCAAGGCAAGGCAGAATTTGCACTTTGGCTCGATTTGCCAAAATCAGCCAATTTCAATTGCTCCAATCCACTTGGACACCTCAGAGGATTGAATCTAAAGGGGACAATCACTGAGCCAAGCCTCCAAAGTCCATGGAACAAGAAATAGCATGTTGAACCTAGAATGGCCAAAATAGGGACAAGACTTCAAATTTGGAATGAGGCATTCAATGGAACCATCAAGGTGGCATGGACTGAGCCATTCTCATCTGAAATCAGTCAAGACTTATCCAAGACCAAGGGGACCAAGGCTCTGTGCCCTAACCTCTAGTCAATGGCTAGAGGAGACTTGGATTCTCATTGGACAACATTGGCCAAACCTACTTACCAGCTGCCATGCACTATTCCTTGCAAAACAAACTTGCTCTACTATAAATAGAGCTCAATTGTGGTCAGTTTAAGTACACCAAAGCCATCTAACAGATGCTTTCCTCAAAATCTCTTTCTCTTGGCAAAAATGCCTTTCTTAGCAAGGTAGTTATCGGGTTTTGAGTTTGAGAGCAATTCTGCACAAACCAATCACTCACACACCTCACATACATCACATATAAGCTGATCAAACACTCACATAACTTCTGAAACATCAATTTCATGAAATCACCAGCTGGTTGCTCAAATTTTCAAACAAGGTGCAGCTGAGGTACCACAAAATGATCCAGCCAATTTCAATCAAATCCAACCATCCAAACACAATCCATAGGGTGTAGGGAAGCTGTCCAGATCATCACAACTCATCTGTAACACCTCCAAATCAAAAATCACTTTGAACTTGCTGTCACGGCTTGGAGGTAAGCACATACTTGGTCATCTCTCAATCTATGCATATTTCCTCGCACAATAATTTGTCCATATGTTCATAATCATGCATGGAATGTTTTCCCTCAATTAATTGCATTGTTTGAATCGTGTATCAAAAATCCTAGCCTTCATGCAGAAATTAGGGTTCTTGAGGTTTCTTCGTGATTTCTTGTTGTATGTTTAATTTAAATTAAATTAAAGTACATAGACATGATCGTGAGGTTGAGACGAGCATAATGATATGTGGATTGCATGATATGATTACGTATTCATGGAGATTGGATAGAAAACGCAAATCTGAGAAACCAAGAACACGCGCGTGTTCTTCAGCTTGTTCTTGGCGCCTTTTTTTTCATATTCAAATATTTGAATTTTGTGATTTTGTTTAATTGATTCAAAAATTAATTTCTCTCTGAGTTTTAATGATTTTGAGTTGATTCTTTTTTTAATAATTCACAAAAATGTTAAAATATTTTATTTTATAAAAAAATCCCAAAAATATTATTTATTTCATATAATTGATATTTTTGTAAAGAATTAATATTTTGATTGTTTTTGGCATTTTAAATATTTTTTCTACATTGATTTTGCAACTTTTAATGCTTTCTAATTATTTTGTAGGTCAATACTTAATTTTTGAAGCATTAATCCAAGATCACAATTTGTTTTCCATGTGTTAAACAATTTTTGATCATTTTAATTGAATTTTTATTCAATTAAATACATTTTGAAAACAAATTAGGGTTTTGGATTAATTCAACCCTCATAAATCATTTTCAAAACACTTTGGGCCTCTATTAGAGTGTAAGACCCAATCCTTTTTTTTTTACCAAATCATCTTTGGGCCTCACTTATTGTATAAGTCCCGATACCGTCAAAAAACAAACGGCGCGATCGTCGCCTTTTCAAAAATCATCTGGGCCTACCCTCGAGTAGTAAGACCCATTTATTTTTCTTCAAAAATCTTTGGGCCTCTTGAGAGAGTGTAAGACCCATCCCCCCTTGTACAAAAACTTTTTGGGCCTCACTTATTGTATAAGTCCCTCTGTACAAGTAAACGGCGTGATCGCCATTTTTTAAACGAAAAATCATTTGGGCCTACCCTCGTGTTATAAGCCCCACTCTTTTTTCTTTAAACCTTTTTGGGCCTCTTGAGAGAGTGTAAGACCTATCCCTTTGTACAGAAAACCTTTTTGGGCCCCAGTCACTTGTATAAGTCCCGCTGTACAAATTCAAACAGTGCGCTCACTGATAAAACCCTGGGCCTCTCCTTGAGCTGTAAGCCCCAGATCTTTCTTTTTCAAAGCACTTTCTCCTTTGATTTTGAATATACTATTGTTTTTAATCTTTCTTTGTTGAACAAGTAACCAAACAGCATGGAAGCACTACAACCGAGTAAGTGGTTATCGCTTTCATTTACTGCTTTCATATTATAAACTATATTGTGGGGCTGCTCACTGTAAGTCTCCTTTCATAAACTCATATCTATTGTGTAATAATAGTATAGATATTTCGAGTTTCCCCGGCAACTACGTCTAGAACTAGGTGACGCCGTTTCACTTATTCGTAGAAATAGACGCCTAGATCCCCAATAGGAGCACCAGATACAGTCTTCTCTTCGGCTGTCCTCCTTAGGAATCGTCAAGAAGCTCTAATCCCCAAGATGAATGTATTCTCCGTGAATGGCATCTTTGAGTTTCTTCCTAATTCTCGAACTTTCCTGACTTGATCTATTCCTTGTGGATAGCTTGCCTTGAATGTCTCAGGGTTTGGGTACCCACTACGGTCATAATCTTGGACCTTAACTAAGGAACCCTCTTTAAAAGCTAAAAGTCGCTGGATAGTAAACCTCGCACGTTTACCAGTGGTTTTCATCTTTAAAAGAGTTATCTCTCCTAATGGAAAGGAGATGATAGACCCACGGGCTTCTTAAAAGCATCGGCCTCCTCTTGGGCATTATTCAAGGACCCTACGGCTTCTTAGAAGTATTCACAGCCTCCTCTTAGGCTTCGTATAATGATCTCTTCCTCCGGGAATGATAGCCTCCTCTTGGGCTTCGTACAAGGACCCGTCGGCTTCTTAAAAGTTTCCAGCCTCCTCTTGGGCTTCGTACAAATTGTCCCGATGACCTCCTAGAGGTATAGGAACAGAACCTAGTCATCCTCATAGAACAGTCATTTCATAGAGTCTACTACTGTTTCTCGAAGCATAGTACAAAAGATAAAAATCTAGACTTGGACAGTCTAACTTCCTTGAGTCTCAAAGACATTCTCAAGCACCCTTCGTTAAATAGGAAGGAAACCCGCAGACTCGGATAGTCTCGATACCCTTTGGATTTCCCGTTTCCTCAAAGAGAAGGAAATATCCCTGATCCTCAAATTAAATCCCTGTGTACAGTGTTACTCATATAAGAACTGATTTTCTCTTTTAAATCAGTATATTGGATCTGTCACTCAACTGAAACAATTACAATAGCCTCCATCTCGGGCTTCGTACGAGATACCAAAATTCTCCCTAGTGGAGTCAAACAACCTTTTCGCCTCTCTCTCGGGCTTCGTACGAGACACATAAGAGACTCCCCCGTTGAGTCAATTACCCTTTTTGCCTCCATCTCGGGCTTTGTACGAGATACAAAAACACTCTATTACTGAGTATAAAAGATTCTCCAACTGAGTCAACTCTTTGCTAGCCTCCTCTTAGGCTTTGTATAACGATATGCCCCACTGGGTCAAAAACTTTTAGCCTCTCTCTCGGGCTTTGTACGAGACACAACATAGCCTCCTCTTAGGCTTTGTATAATGATTTTCCTAGCGGAAATTAGCCTCCTCTTAGGCTTTGTATAATGATTTTCCTAGCGGAAACTAGCCTCCTCTTAGGCTTTGTATAAGAAAACCACTGGTTGATCCAATCAACCTTTTAGCATCAAAGTTGTGCCTCGTTCACAGTACACAAACATCAACAACTCCTTTCCCTTCATCTAATCGCTGTAAGCGGCAAGCCTCTGGATCATCTACATCCATGCCACTGTCCCTCTTTTAGCATGAGAAATTCCTAAGGAAAGATGGCATTGCTCTACACTGAGTTAAAGTCTTCTCCTTCAGGTTAAAACCCTTTCTTCGGAAATTATGGCATTGCTCGGATCCGCGTATCCCAGTTAAAGTAATTCTCCTTCTCCCTTCTTTAGAGATGACAAATTCTCTCTAAAGTCGAGGTCTTTCAGCTTCACGTCTTGGGCTTTGAACAAGACACAAATAGACCTTTCAGCTTCACATCTTGGGCTTTGAACAAGATACAAATCACCTTTCGCTTCACGTCTTGGGCTTTAAACAAGACACCAAAAAAAAACACCATTTCCTCCCATAGAATAGGAGGAACTACGAATGCTCTGATTTCCTTGTTTCGGTAAACGGGAATACGTAGGCATAAGATCGAAAGAAAAGATCTTAGCGAGCGCAATCAACAAAAAACCCAAATCCCATATCTTCGTCAATCAAAAGCAGTAATTCAAAAGCACCAGTCCTAACATCCTAACCCTTGTTCCCCGCCAGAAACCTTCTGCCTAGATAAAAAGAAAGAAAACCGTATTGGCGAAATACGAATAACCAGTACAAAGACCCCCCCACATTGATAGCATCCGTAACCTAACAGACCGCTGTTTAAACTCAGTATGCAAGCAGGGTTAATTGGAGACATCTATTTCCCTTCCTTATTCAGCTCACAATAGGATAAAAATGAATCGACCTGTAGTTTTAAGCTCAAACCGCAGAGAGCGACCAGTGCTTAAGAACCGCGTCCAAAATCGCTCGCTACAACTAGTACTAACCGTTCGATGGGATTTATCAGAATTCGGAGATAGAATAATAGGAGAGAGACTCTCTTCGCCGCCAGCATTAATTTGATTAATAAATTCCTCCAAAGAGGAAGCATCAGAATCCCCATCAAGAGACTTAAAAGCTTCAATTTGAGAGGCATAACTTATAACTTCAGTTTCAGATGCATCTGTTTGATTTTCCTGAACACTCTGAAACAAGAACAATAAGTTAAACACATAATCAACCGCAAATCAATTCATGAATAAGCTCAAATCACCATACCTTGGATTCAACAGCAGAGACCTTAGATTCCTCTGCAATGGCTTCAAGTGAGGACAACTCAACAACCTTTCCATCAGTGTCCACTTCATGCACAATAAAATCAGAATACCTACATCACAAATTCAATCGAGTCAGTGTTGAATGTAACGCCCCGATTCTGATTTTTCCCATTTTGTTGAGTCTTTTATTTAAATTGAGTGATAAATTATTTTATTTGTGAAATTGGTGTGTTAATATGCTATGTTGACATGTTATGATATTTTACCGTTTTTGAGAGTTTTCGGGGAAAATTAGAATGGAGGGTATTTTAGACATTTCTCAATTAATGTTAAGTTAGAAATTTAGTGGAAATAGAATTGTGTGAGAAAATGAATTAATTTAAGTTGTATAGAAAATAAGAAATAGAAAAGAAAAAGAGATAAGAAGAGGAAATAGGAGAGAAAGAGATAGAAAGGAAAAATAGAGAGAGAAAGGAGAGAAAGAAAGAGGAAGAGGAGAAAAGAGAAGGAAAAGATTGGGAAATCTTCAAATCAACTTCTAGGAATCGATTTATCCAGGTAAGGGTGTGAAATCTTATTATCTTATCAATGTATATCATTATGTATGATTATGTATGTGTGTATTGGATTGTTTGTTGTGTTTTCATAGTTTTCTATTCTAGGTCTATGTTGAGAAATCGATGTTTTCGCGGTTGGAAATCGACGTAAACGTGGTAGAATGTTTGTTGCCATGATTAGAATAGGTTCTGGTTGATATATGTTGTTTTGAAAATGTTTTGGGTTGAAAAATATGGATTTTGGGTTTTCAACAGCGCTGAAAGATTCTGAGTTTTCGCAGGTTCGCCTAGCGAACCATTCAGCGAAGGGTAGCGAAGGTTCGCTATGGGTGTTCGCCTAGCGAAGGTTCGCTAGAGGGTTCGCCTAGCGAAGTTTGGGTGTTTTTGATGTTGGTGGTTGCTGCCTTGGTTAGCCAAGGGGTTCGCCTCGCGAACTTTGTGTCTGTTTTTAGCTAGTAGTTGGTTCGCTGGAACATTCGCCTAGCGAAGGTGCTAGCGAATGCTCGCGAGAGGGTTCGCCCAGCGAACATTGCTGTTTGTGTAATTTTGTTTTCTGCATAACTTTTGATCTGTGGTTCGGTTTGAGGTGTGGTTTGATGCATTAGAAAGCTTATAAAATGTTCTTTTTTATGAGGAGGGTTTTGAGATTGTTAGCCGATTTAATTATGTCAAAAAATTGGGAATAGTGTTATTTAGAGACTTTTACCGTTTGGAATGTGTGTTTGGATGTGAATCATACAATAGTGCATCGATGTGAATGTATATAGATTGTATGTAATAGTATGAGATGAATGCATGAATATATTGTGAATATGTATGCATTTCAAGAATGTCTTGAGTCATTTTGCATGTGAAGCATAATGGTGTGCATTCTTGTGTTGTGTGATTCTAATGAGAATCCGTTGTAATGTCGTGTGCCCATGTGGGGTGTGAGCGACGGTTTGGTTCCAGAGGGAATCCGCTATAACGTCGTGTGCCCATTCAGGGTGTGAGCGATGATTATAGACGATCGTGTGCCCATGTGGGGTGTGAGCGATCGGGTCGTGTGCCCGTGTGGGGTGTGAGTGATCCATAAACATTGTGTGCCCATGTGGGGCGTGAGCAATGGGTGAACATCGTATGCCCGATGGGGAGTTACATTGGTAACGAGCGATGGTTCCAATAAGTTCCTGAGTGAACTTGAGATGATTGAGTCGGTACCGCATTGCATTTGCATAGAGTCGTGAGTCGGTCTCTATGATTTGCATTTATCATCTTTACATGGTGCATTGATGAATAAACATGAATATGTATGTTTAGGTGGAATGATAAGAATTGTGAAAGTATGCTTGATGAATATGCTTGGCTTTGTATATATATACATTGTGATGTATATGGGTGAATTGTGATGAATTGTGGTGAGAATGTGGAATATGTGTATTTTTATGCTAAGATATATAATTATATGCATTGTTATTATGATAATATTTCTCACCCTTTTGCTGTTTTATGATGCTCTATGAGGCATTGCAGAGTAGGTATGCTGGTGGTCTTTTTGTGAAGCGTGTCTTCATTCTTTTGGTCGGTCGGCTCTGATATGTAGCACCGGGTAGCTAGGATGTATATGATTCTTTTGTGATACATTGTACATGTATCTTGTTGATGAATGTTTATGTAAACATGAATTATGTTGGTGGATAATACTTGATGATGTATATATATGTTATATATTATTCAATGTTTAGATCTTCCGCTTTTATTCTAAATATTGAAATGTGGGTGTAAGGACTAAGTTCCTCTGTTGCAAAGTTACCCCACTGTTGCATATCAATTGTTGAGCAGGTGTTGAATGTTTTAATTTTATGTATAATGTGACATGCCTCTTTTATACCATGTTTATAATTATACTCTGACTAAATTTTTAATATGTGCCTAAATGATTATGTGATTATTTGGGGGTATAGAAAGGGGGTGTTATATTAAGTGGTATCAGAGCCAGTGTTGAGTCAGTTGTGTCTGTCTTGTTGTTGTGATGGTTGAACTGTTGTTTAACCTTGTTGTCATTTTTAGGAGTGATCAGAATATGGCTGGTAGAAACGACAATGCGATGGCTGCTGCTTTGGAAGCAATGGCTAGGGCGGTGCAAGGTGCGCCGAACATGAATGCTAATGACGAGTTCAGGAAGAATCAACCACCAGTCTTCAAAGGAAGATTTGATCCCGATGGAGCTCAAATGTGGTTGAAGGAGATTGAAAGGATCTTCAGAGTTATGGGCTGTGTAGAGGAGAATAAGGTGAGGCTTGGGTCTCACATGCTGAAGGAAGAAGTCGACGATTGGTGGGTCGGTATGCGTCAAGTTCTTGAGGTGGATGATGAAGAGATAACTTAGAATTTATTTCGTACCGAGTTCTCGAGGAAGTATTACCCTGAAAGTGTGAAAGGGAAGAAGGAGATGGAGTTCCTTGAACTGAAACAAGGTGGTATGTCCGTGGTGGACTATACTGCTAAGTTTGTGGAGTTGGTTCAATTCCATCCTCACTATGCTGCAATTACTGCTGAGTTCTCAAAGTGTATTAAGTATGAGAATGGTTTGCGTCCCGAGATTAAACAAGCTATGGGATATCAAAGGATAAGAAGGTTTACGGATTTGACGGAATGTTGTAGAATCTTCGAGGAAGATAGCAAGGCTCGTTCTACACATTACAAAAGTTTGAATGAGAGGAAGGGAAAGCAACAAGCTAGAGGTGGACCTTATGTGACACCCGTTGATAAGGGCAAGCATAGGGGAAACTTTGAGAGGAGATCTGGAGGAGGAGGTTCCGGTTCCGTTAAGTGTTACAAGTGTGGTGGAATGGGTCATAAGTCATTTGAGTATGGGAAGACTATGGTGAAATGTTCTAACTGTGGAGGCCTTGGGCATGCTACTACTGATTATATAAGGAATATAGTGAAGTGCTATAATTGTGGAGAAGTGGGTCACATTAGTACTAAGTGTACTAAGCCGAAACAAGCTCAAGCGGGCGGAAAGGTGTTTGCATTAGCGGGGACGGACACTACTAGTGCAGACCGTTTGATTAAAGGTACATACTTTATTAATAGTACACCTTTAGTTGCTATTATTGATACGGGAGCGACTCATTCGTTCATTTCTCATGAGTGCGCTAAGCGTTTGAATTTGTTTATGACTTCTTGGGGTGGCGAGATGGTTATTGAGACTCCTGCTTCAGGGTCGGTAACTACGTCTTTGGTGTGTGTAAGTGGTCCTTTGACCATGTATGGTAAAGACTTCATTATGGATTTTGTGTGTTTGCCGTTGGAGGGATTGGACGTAATCTTGAGTATGAACTGGTTGCAATTTAATCGAGTTCATATAGATTGCTATCACAAGTTGGTAAGGTTTCCTTCTTTGGAAGATGACGAAGATGAGAGTTTCTTATCCACTAAAGAGTTGAAGAGACTTTTAGCGGACGAAGCTCAATTGTTCGGTTTGTTTGCATCATTGTCGGTGGAGAGTAAAGTGGAGCTCGATGTGTTCCCAGTGGTGTGTGATTTTCCAGAAGTGTTTTCGTAGGATATTACGGATGTACCACCGAAAAGAGAAGTTGAGTTTTCTATTGATCTAGTTTCGGGTACTAGACCGGTTTCAATGGCACCGTATCGTATGTCGGCATCGGAGTTGGTAGAATTGAAGAAGCAATTGAATGACTTGTTGGACAAAAGATTTGTAAGACCAAGTGTTTCTCCTTGGGGTGCTCCGGTATTGTTGGTAAAGAAGAAGGAGGGAAGTATGCGGTTATGCATTGATTATCGACAATTGAACAAGGTGACAATTAAGAACAAGTATCCGCTTCCGAGGATCGACGATTTGATCGACCAATTGGTTGGTGCGTGTGTTTTTAGCAAGATTGATTTGAGATCGGGATATCACCAAATTCGTGTGAAAGAAGAGGATATTCAAAAGACGGCCTTTAGGACACGGTATGGTCATTACGAATATTCCGTGATGCCATTCGGGGTTTCTAATGCGCCGGGTGTGTTTATGGAATACATGAATCGTATTTTTCATGAACAGTTAGATCGTTTTGTGGTTGTGTTCATCGATGATATTTTGATTTACTCTAAGTCTCGAGAGGGGCATGAAGAGCATTTGAGGATTGTGTTACAAATTTTGAAAGAGAAACAATTGTATGCTAAGTTGTCGAAATGTGAATTTTGGTTGTCGGAAGTAAGTTTTCTTGGGCATGTTATTTCCGGTAGTGGTATTAGTGTTGATTTATCCAAGATTAATGTGGTGATGCAATGGGAGGCTCCTAGATCGGTTACGGAGATTCGAAGCTTTTTAGGATTGGCGGGTTATTATCGAAGGTTTATTGAGGATTTTCGAAGTTAGCACTTCCGTTAACGCAATTGACTTGTAAGGAAAAGGCTTTCATTTGGGATATTCATTGTGAAGAGAGTTTCAATGAGCTAAAAAAAAGGTTGACAACGGCTCCGATCTTGATTTTGCCAAATCCGACGGAACCATTTGTTGTGTATTGTGATGCTTCATTGGTTGGTTTAGGTGGTGTTTTGATGCAAGAAGGAAAAGTTGTGGCATATGCTTCAAGACAATTGAGAGTGCATGAAAAGAATTATCCTACACATGACTTGGAGTTAGCGGTCGTGGTGTTTGTTTTGAAAATTTGGAGGCACTATCTTTATGGTGCAAGATTTGAATTTTTTAGTGATCACAAGAGCTTGAAATATTTATTTGATCAAAAAGAATTGAACATGAGACAAAGAAAGTGGTTAGAGCTTTTGAAGGATTGCGATTTTGGTTTGAATTACCATCCGGGTAAGGCAAACGTGGTGGCTGATGCTTTGAGTCGGAAGTCGTTACATATGTCCGCATTGATGATGAGAGAATGGGAACTTTTGGAGAATTTTAGAGACTTGAGTTTGGTTTGTGAAATGACGCCGAGAAGTGTGAGACTTGGTATGCTACATGTTACGAATGATTTTCTTGCAACCGTATGTGAAAAGCAAAAGTTGGATTTGAAGTTCGTTGATTTGATGATGAATGAGAATGAGGATTTCAAGGTTGATAATTTTGGAGTTTTGAGATTTCGTGGTCGTATTTGTATTCCCGATGATGCGGAGTTGAAAAAGATGATATTGGAAAAAGGACACCGAAGTAACTTAAGTATTCATCCGAGAGCGAATAAAATGTATCAAGATTTGAAGAAAATCTTTTGGTGGTCCGGATTAAAGAGGGATGTGGCTCAATTTGTGTATGCGTGCTTAACTTGTCAAAAGTCTAAGGTGGAACATCAAAAGCCTAGTGGATTGATGCAACCGTTGGACATTTCGGAGTGGAAATGGGATAGTATATCGATGGATTTTGTTACGGGATTGCCGAATACGCAAAGTGGTCATAATGCTATTTGGGTAATCGTTGACAGGTTTACTAAATCTGCTCACTTCATTCCAATTGATATTAGATCCTTTGGAGAAGTTAGCCGAGATTTATGTTCTTGTGGTTGTGAAGTTACATGGAGTTCCTAAGAGTATTGTATCGGATAGAGATCCTAGATTTACATCGAGGTTTTGGGAGAGTTTACAAAAGGCTTTGGGTTCTAAGCTAAGATTGAGTTCGGCTTATCATCCGCAAACGGATGGTCAAACCGAGAGGACAATTCAATCGTTGGAGGATTTATTGCGTGCTTGTGTGCTCGAGCAAGGTGGTGCTTGGGATAGTTATTTGGCGTTGATTGAGTTCACCTACAATAACAGTTTTCATTCAAGTATAAGTATGGCACCATTTGAGGCTTTGTATGGTCGAAGATGTCGAACACCTTTGTGTTGGCATGAAACCGGTGAGAGGACGATAGTTAGACCGGAGATGGTACAATAAACGATGGAGAAAGTGAAGTTTATTCGTGAGAAGATGAAAGCTTCTCGAAGTAGACAAAAGAGCTATCATGACAAGAGAAGGAAAGATCTTGAGTTTCAAGAAGGCGACCATGTGTTTTTGAGAGTTACGCCGGTTACGGGTGTGGGTCGTGCTTTGAAGGCGAAGAAGTTGACTTCTCGTTTTATTGGTCCGTATCAGATTTTTGCACGAGTTGGTGCTGTGGCTTATCGTGTGGCATTGCCTCCGAATCTTTCGAATTTGCATGATGTATTCCATGTTTCGCAACTTCGGAAGTATGTTCCGGATCCGTCACATGTTATTCCTATGGATGAGGTTGAAGTGAGAGATAACCTTACGGTTGAAGCTTTACCAATTAGGATTTTGGACCGTGAAGTTAAGAAGCTAAGAGGCAAGGATATTGCGCTTGTGAAAGTAGCGTGGGGAGGCGCTGCGGAAGGTAATATGACTTGGGAACTAGAGAGTAGGATGCGAGAGTCGTATCCGGAGTTGTTTTAATCAGGTAATATTTTTTAGGATGAAAATTTCTAAAGTGGGGGAGAGTTGTAACGCCCCGATTCCGATTTTTCCCATTTTGTTGAGTCTTTTATTTAAATTGAGTGATAAATTATTTTATTTGTGAAATTGGTGTGTTAATATGCTATGTTGACATGTTATGATATTTTACCGTTTTTGAGAGTTTTCGGGGAAAATTAGAATTGAGGGTATTTTAGACATTTCTCAATTAATGTTAAGTTAGAAATTTAGTGGAAATAGAATTGTGTGCGAAAATTAATTAATTTAAGTTGTATAGAAAATAAGAAATAGAAAAGAAAAAGAGATAAGAAGAGGAAATATAAGAGAAAGAGATAGAAAGGAAAAATATAGAGAAAAAGGAGAGAAAGAAAGAGGAAGAGGAGAAAAGAGAAGGAAAAGAGGAAAAGATTGGGAAATCTTCAAATCAACTTCTAAGAATCGATTTATCCGGGTAAGGGTGTGAAATCTTATTATCTTATCAATGTATATCATTATGTATGATTATGTATGTGTGTATTGGATTGTTTGTTGTGTTTTCATAGTTTTCTATTTTAGGTCGATGTTGAGAAATCGATGTTTTCGCGGTTGGAAATCGACGTAAACGTGGTAGAATGTTTGTTGCCATGATTAGAATAGGTTTTGGTTGATATATGTTGTTTTGAAAATGTTTTGGGTTGAAAAATATGGATTTTGGGTTTTCAACAGCGCTGAAAGATTCTGAGTTTTCGCAGGTTCGCCTAGCGAACCAATCAGCGAAGGGTAGCGAAGGTTCGCTACGGGTGTTCGCCTAGCGAAGGTGTGAGCGAAGGTTCGCTAGAGGGTTCGCCTAGCGAAGTTTGGGTGTTTTTGATTTTGGTGGTTGCTGCCTTGGTTCGCCAAGGGGTTCGCCTAGCGAACTTTGTGTCTGTTTTTAGCTAGTAGTTGGTTCGCTGGAACATTCGCCTAGCGAAGGTGCTAGCGAATGCTCGCGAGAGGGTTCACCCAGCGAACAGTGCTGTTTGTGTAATTTTGTTTTCTGCATAACTTTTGATCTGTGGTTCGGTTTGAGGCGTGGTTTGATGCATTAGAAAACTTATAAAATGTTCTTTTTTATGAGGAGGGTTTTGAGATTATTAGCCGATTTAATTATGTTGGAAAATCGGGAATAGTGTTATTTAGCGACTTTTACCGTTTGGAATGTGTGTTTGGATGTGAATCATACAATAGTGCATCGATGTGAATGTATATAGATTGTATGTGATAGTATGAGATGAATGCATGAATATATTGCGAATATGTATGCATTTCAAGAATGTCTTAAGTCATTTTGCATGTGAAGCATAATGGTGTGCATTCTTGTGTTGTGTGATTCTAATGAGAATCCGTTGTAACGTCGTGTGCCCATGTTGGGTGTGAGCAACGGTTTGGTTCCAGAGGGAATCCGCTATAACGTCGTGTGCCCATGTGGGGTGTGAGCGATGATTATAGACGATCGTGTGCCCATGTGGGGTGTGAGCGATCGGGTCGTGTGCCCGTGTGGGGTGTGAGCGATCCATAAACATTGTGTCCCCATGTGGGGTGTGAGCAATGGGTGAACATCGTATGCCCGACGGGGAGTTACATTGGTAACGAGCGATGGTTCCAATAAGTTCCTGAGTGAACTTGAGATGATTGAGTCGGTACCTCATTGTATTTGCATAGAGTCGTGAGTCGGTCTCTATGATTTGCATTTATCATCTTTACATAGTGCATTGATGAATAAACATGAATATGTATGTTTAGGTGGAATGATAAGAATTGTGAAAGTATGCCTGATGAATATGCTTGGCTTTGTATATATATACATTGTGATGTATATGGGTGAATTGTGATGAATTGTGGTGAGAATGTGGAATATGTGTATTTTTATGCTAAGATATATAATTATATGCATTGTTATTATGATAATATTTCTCACCCTTCTGCTGTTTTATGATGCTCTATGAGGCATTGCAGAGTAGGTATGCTGGTGGTCTTTTTGTGAAGCGTGTCTTCATTCTTTTGGTCGGTCGGCTCTGATATGTAGCACCGGGTAGCTAGGATGTATATGATTCTTTTGTGATACATTGTACATGTATCTTGTTGATGAATGTTTATGTAAACATGAATTATGTTGGTGGATAATACTTGATGATGTATATATATGTTATATATTATTCAATGTTTAGATCTTCCGCTTTTATTCTAAATATTGAAATGTGGGTGTAAGGACTAAGTTCCTCTGTTGCAAAGTTACCCCACTGTTGCATATCAATTGTAGAGCAGGTGTTGAATGTTTTAATTTTATGTATAATGTGACATGCCTCTTTTATACCATGTTTATAATTATACTCTGACGAAATTTTTAATGTGTGCCTAAATGATTATGTGATTATTTGGGGGTATAGAAAGGGGGTGTTACATTGAATGGTATTTTACTATACATCATTTCGTGTATATTTCTATATTGTACAAACAGGCGTGTTGAGACAAAGCAACTCCACCAGTTTCTAGTATATTTCCAAGAAGACAGTCACGTCTAGGAAATTAATTTGATATACCATTAGGTAGAAAACTGATCAAATTTTTGAATTGTCTACTTCCTGTATGAAAAATTATACATCGAATCGAAACGCTGAATCGAAACACCTACAATCAGAGCTATCGGATGAAAGATTAGACGACTCGTATTTCATTTGAGGTAAGAATGCGAGTCGGTCAATTTTCGTTTGATGGCTCTGATTAGTTCACCGTACGAATTGCATACTAAAGCAAATCCAGGTAAGAAAACAAATAGGCTTACATTATCGGTATCAACTTTGGATATAATATCCCTGATTGTGTCTGCGTCGTCCATACCGTATTCCTTCATGGTTGTTTCCAGTTCATCTCTTGTAATAAAACTGCGATGAAATCAAACAAAAATATATAGACACACAATCCAAATAGCCAAAAGATTTGCATGGAAAGCATCAGTGTTATCGATCGTAGATCTTGAAAAATAGCAGTTCATTCAAATTCTGCTACGCAATAGTATCACATAACAATAGAGATTTGTTCAAATTCCATTGAAAGTACTTACCCGCTATTGTCTTTATCGAAATGCTTGAAGGCCTTGTAAAGATGTTCATCTCTTTCTAACTTGTGTCGATGCATTGTAGCAGTGATGAATTCTATGTAATCGATTGTGCCATTTCCATCAACATCGGCCTAAATTCAAGCGAAGGAATATAACTTTAGAAGAATTAATTATACAAAAAATAGAGAAGAAAACACATGTTGTAAATCAGCAATGGCTTACAGCTTCCATAAGCTGCCGAACTTCAGCTTCAGTAAGCTTTGAGACGAGTCTGTGCAATCCTGTTCTCAATTCCTCGTATGTGATTGTACCACTTTTGTCGGTGTCCATGTTTGTAAACATTGCCTTCAAACCTTGGAACTCTTCTGAAGAAATATTTTCAGCAATTACCTAAGCGAGTTTTCAAAATCCGTTAAGTTCTTCCAAATCGGTAAAGCTAAGCTACATATGCCACACCATAAAGTTCAACAAATTCAAAGAACTAAGAGTTATGACGAATGACGAGAACACTATGCAAATATCTCATGAAGATTGCAACCAGACTAACCTTGAGGGCAAGTTTTTTTAGTTTATTCATAGCTCTTAATTGCTTCATTCTAGAAAGTACCGCACTGTCTATAGGCTTATCAGAAGCACTTCCACCTTCTTTCATAAGTCCAAGGGAGAAAACCATTGAGAATAAAAAAAGTTGAAATTCAGAGAGAACTTATTCCTTCATACAAAAACCCTAATTAGAGAAAACTTTTGGATTTCAAAAACTAATTTCAATTGGGAAACTAAGTCTTTTACCTAAAGAAACTAGTGAAATTCATACCCTAATCTGAAACAATAAAACAATAAGATTTTAAATCTAACACACTTGTAAACAAACAAGAAAAAAAATAGAGAACACTGAAACCCATAAAGTGCACTATTACTTACAATCAAAGTTCAGAAAAATAAAATTAAAAATCACTTTTACAATTGATATACCTTTACAGCTATGAAAATTGAGGATCCTCAAGCATATGAAACCATTGGCGATGACAGCAAGATCTGAATCAATAAACGCATGCCAAGATAAAATGAATGAGAAACAGACTAAGCAAGGTCCAATTCAACCAAGTGTGTGAACCTATCAGCCATTTTCCGGAGCATGTGAAGACCGAAGCCATCATTTTCAGGCTCTGCAAACGAAGCCATCACTTATATACCAAACCAAACATTTATTTGTCTTTGTCATTATCAAATCTCGCTGGAATCGAACGAAGCTTGTCGTCCGTCAATGTTTCGTTTATATACATAACCCCGATACGTTATCTTCTGTTGATTTGGAAAACATTGATGCATAGAAAACCCTAACCCTGCAATTTGGAGTAATTTTAGTGAAGGGAATTACTGGCACAACAACACAGTTTTAGTTCAGAGATGTAATGAATGGTTCAGTGTTTGAGAGAGTGAATGAGATTGATTTTGGGGGAGGGGTCAGAACTTCAGGAGCGAAAAGAGAGATAAAAATTGGGGAAGATAAAATTGGTCTTTTTATATTATTCTTTTGTTTACAAAAAAAAATTAAATTATTTTTGTAAAGTTTAATTTAATATAAAATTGTTTTCTGAAGGGTATCGGGTTCGATTCCCACAAGATACAAATTAGAATTTAATTTGATAGAAGTAGATCAAACTTCTTAGGTCAGGTGAGTGAAACCTGACTTAATAAATAAACTTTTTAAGTCACACGTGCGACTTAAGAAATTTAGGAAAATTATATATTATTTTTATTTAATATTTGTTAAGTCTGTTTTAAATTCACCCATTTAGGAAAATTATATATTATTTTTATTTAATATTTGTTAAGTCTGTTTTAAATTCACCCGACCTAACTTAGTTATAAATATTTACGGAATTGCCACTGTGTCACTTTTTAAGTCAGGTGGCAAGTGAACTGACTTAACAACTTCTACTATAAAGGTATTTTTGTACTAGTGATGTGAGAATTAGCTGCAATCTTGTGAAATGAAGTGTGCCAAAAGTGTAACCAAACTTGATCATGAAGTAAGCCAAAACGCAATGCATTATCTCACATTTTGAGTCATTTTACATCACAAACTATCATTAATATCATCATGGATAAAACACGTGCAAGGATTGGCTTAAAATTGAGAATTGGATGAAATTACAAAACTGACCATGAACCATAACTCAGTTCCAAGTAACCATGTTCATAGCTAGGCCAAATGCAATCTACTCGTGCACTTCTTGATTTTCTTTGAGCCAAATGATCATTTCATGGGGGAGAATGCAATGCAAAAAGAATCAATCCAAAAGAAAACTTGAGGTGAAAATGCATGAGTTGAAAGTTGAGGTCGTGGCACTGAAAATCAGGTCAGGCATTAGGTCAAACATGTCGTGACCTAGTTTTGTGCACAAATGACCTTCAAGATTTAAGGTCCTTAGAGCATGAATTGATGTATGACCTCTAAAGAAAAGTTGTAGAGGACATCAAGAGGGATATTTGTAAAAAAGAAGCGCCTATAAAAGTTGAAAATTTAAGAAGTTATAATCTTTGGAATATAGGCATGCCATACTTGAATTTAGGCCAAAAATTTCTAAGACCACAAAATGACCTATAATATCTTCAAACATTTGATGATCTTCCAAGCACAATTGGCTCTTGACTTGTGAAGAGAAGTTGGGGAGTATGTCAAGATGAGTCATTTGTCCAAAGAAGCACTCAAAAATGTTGAAGTATGAAGAAGTTGTGAAGTCTTGAACTTAGGCTTGAAATGTTGACTTTTTGGTGAAACCTCCTTGCACAAACTTGTAACCTTGGATATTTTCTTGTATTTCAAGGCACATTGATGATCATATGAACTTAAAATGGTGTACTCTTGATTGTCCTTTTATTAGACTTGCAACGGCTTGAGGAAACTTGTTGATTAAGGCATGAAAATAAACACATGAACCTTTGAAAATTTCTTGAGAAACAAGCCATCCAATTTTGAAATATCTTTGATCGAATGAACGTGAATAATGATTGAGACTTTATGATTTGAGATTAGAGGTCATTCTTTGATGAATAGCTTTTTGAAAATCAATTATTAACCACACTTTGACTTGAGGATCTGAAACCCTAGCAGAGGATACATTCACTTGATGCTCTTGATTCCACACCCTATCTTGAAAAAGAAACAAAAGGGACAAGGCATATGTTTTGTATTTTGATTAGAGGTTAGCAAAAAAAGGACACAAAGAGGTGCTTGGTGATCTCTGCATAGGCAAACCCAAAGGTGAGAGGGTTAGGGGACAACCAAATTTTTTATCTTGATGCATTCCAAAGATGTAAATGAGGTGGGATCTTAGGGGTAAAAATTAGGGTATGACATCTATGAAAAGGGTTCTTAAAAAGTTTTAATGTTCAACGTTACAATCAATACATAAACAAGCTTAGACACTGGAAGAGAGTTCGAACAAACTAACCTCAGACATTGGAAGCTTCAATGGAGTCTTTGTGCTTCATCTTCGAATGTGCAATGCAATTCCTCGTTATTTGTCCTCCAGAAACAAGCTCGTGATGCTTCAATGGTTGCTTCAATAGCGTTCTTCGAATTCGTCTCCTCGATGGGATTCAAAATTTGGGATCAAACTAACCATAATTTTTAGGGGGCAGTTAAAAAGAATAAAAAATGACATGACAAAGGATAGAAAATGAATAATGCCACGTAGACAAAAAAAATATGCCAAATATGATTAAAATAATATTTTAGCTTGAAATAGTCAATCCAGGGGTCAAACACAAAAAAATATTTTTTTTACAAGAGGTAATCAGAAATTCGCTAACAATACACGAGGTGACGTATATTTAACTCTTTTTTACACAAAGATTGTATTTTTTTTAATGTTTATTAAAATTGATTTTATTTTATGTTGATTGTTACAATATTAAATAGTCTTTTTTTAGAACTATATAGGCTATTTTATTTAACTATATTGTCCAAATCACAAATTTAAAAGTTACTAGTATTTGATACAAATAATTTATAATGATATTCTTAAATAACTATTAAATATGAAAACATATATTTTTTTTAAAAAAATTATAAAAATTAATAATATCGTCTCAACTTTATAATTAAAGTTTTTTTAAATAAATTTCAAGTTATACTATTTTATTAAAGTTGTTTTAATTTTATATAGATTGTTATAGTATTATATAGTAAGTTTTATTACTCAAACTTTGTCCAATTTTATACTTTTTTACAAACATTTCATTTTGTTTTATGTAGATTGTTATAATATTATATACTTTTTTCATAAAACAATATAGGCTATTTTATTAAACTATTTTAATCAAATTTAAAATTTAAATCAAAGTTGTTCTAATTATTAATATTTGATGCAAATCATTTTAGACAATATAATAACATGACTTAAGTGTTTAGTTAGATCAAATTATACTATTTTATTAAAGTTGTTTTAATTTTATATAGATTGGTATAGTATTATATAGTAATTTTTTTACTATTTTACAACATTTTCTTTTGTATCAATCATATAAGCACTCCAATTTTGAGTCTCTTTTCTTTATAAGGCTTGAGATGTTTTTTCTAGTTGGGTCACCACCATCAGAGAGTTGAAAGTTATATTGCCACTGACTTCAACATCACACTTGTTGTTGTTGTAATCAAAACTTTAAAGAGGATCTTTTGCGGGGTTATCAACTTTATACCTGCAAACACATATATACACAGATCCAACATGTGTTATCGCCTCAAAGGAAGGAAAGGATTCCTTTGTAAGGATCCAACACATGTAATCACCGCAAAGGGAGACAAGAATTCCTACATGAAGATCCAATAGATATGGTCGTCTCATGGGCGATTTTGATAAAATCTCTCTTCACTCTTTTGTTTCCTACAAATAAAGAAACAATATTCCAAATTCATATATTAATGTTAAAGGTCTCATTAAAAACTCATATGCCTCCTTAGCAACGTATGGGAAAAGAGTGATTCCCACAAAACTAAGAGTGCCATGAATTTAACCTTATAAGAGGAAAAGATTGTAACTCGCCTACATAAAACAAAATAGTTAAAGAAACTAGGCTAAACATGGCTTGAAGCCTAAACAATTGATGACATTTAACAAAAATCCATTCTTGTTGCCTTCACACCTTCCTAACATGAAATGGTCGAGTCTTTATCCTCGAGAGCTTCCTTTAGTGGTTTAGCCTCCAACTTTATGCCTATAACATTCACGTCTTCGGTCTTACTCTTATTCAGCTTCAGGCTCTCTACGTAGAATTTCCTAGCGATCTTCTGATCTCCTTGGACGACCCTAACTCGCCTATTTGGGAGTGGGTACGTCATGAAAATACATAATATAGATATGATAGTTATCAGCTGGTTGAAAGCATGCATGTAACACCTAATTTCCCTCGAGTAGTTTTAGATATAAATTAGAGTAATTTAAAACTCACCACACAATTAGGATGCTATTTTATCACCAAACTGCTCATGAAATAGGATATGTAACACATACAACTTTTAAAAATTAACAATAATAATAATACTAATAGCCATTATCAGCAAGTTTGAACTTCAATTTTTATTTAGCAGCAGAAAAGTATCAACAATCGATTATTTTTAATATTTTAAAATATAACTGTGATATAAAGTGATCATGAGGAACTAATAAACATCAAAGATCACATGGTAAACTCCACAAAACATAAAGTAAACAAATAAGCGTTCCATTTCCCAGTGTTACATATCAGAGTAGACGTTGACTCAACAAAAAGCAAAATGAAGAGCAATCTCTTCCACTCACAATCCAAACCACTAATGCGGATTATCTGCAAGATGCCCATGTAAAGGTAACATTCAAACAGAAGGGGTGAGAAATCACAATCATATAAAGAAATGAATAATAATATGTAAGCACACCAACAACATATGGATAGCCACCCATTCCACAACTCGTACTCCAAACAATCCACACATCTTAATGTAACATGAATGCAACTGCAAAGAGACTCAACTCAGGACTAAATGCATGTGGTACCAAATGTGAACTCTCAGGTTCACTCACTCTAATCCCCACCTAGGATCAAAGCACATTAAAATCTTTACCATCATCATAGGTAACACTTCACTAATTCCACCACCATATGAATTGGCTACTCGCACCCAATCCCCGCCATAGGATTGAGGCTCACCAAAATGGACCACTATCCAACAACATGGTGCATGATACATACAAGACATGCAACAACAACATGTACAATGATGTCACCATTAATCAATGTACTATGCCAATACCAACCACCAGTACCCAAACACATACTACAAGCATTATACAACAGCAGTATAGTAACATAACATGCAACAACAACACATCCATAAGTATTCTACGCCACAACATACCAATCAAATATCATCCAACACCATCACACAATATTTAGATTTATTCCAGGTACTGGAACTATTTTTAAAATACATTTCATCGTGCCAGCTTCCTAATGCTTTGAACGACACCTCAATCGGACACCCGAAACTCAAGTTATGAATTTTCAAAGTTTTTCTGATTTTCTTCCCAATGTAACTGGTTACACCAAAACCAGTAACCGATTACACCCTTCCCAAAAGGCCCAGTTTCGCTATTTTTTAGCAGTCTAACCGGTTACACCAAAACCTATACCCGGTTACACCTGCAAAAAAACACTTTTTTTAAAAGTTGTCTCAGGTGTAACTAGTTACACTAAAAGTGGTAACTAGTTACCACTGCGACAGAAGCAGTTTTCTGCTATGCAATAGTGCGAAAATCACTTTTCCAACCTTCCCAAGACCCTAATTTTTCATAAACCTCATAGACTCAAATTCCGACTCTGATTCCCAACAATATCCAACATCACAAACATTCATCATCACACAATTCAACAAAATACACAATCCCAATAGCATCAACACACAATTTCAATAGCATCAAAACACAATCTTCCAACATACATCATAATATCATCACATTCATCAATATGAAATCTCACCCTTACCTTAATTTTCAGCAAGTTCTTCAACAATGGGGTTTTTCTCTCTTCTTCCTCAAAGCCCTAACCTCTTTCTTCTTCTTCTCAACTTTTCCTCAATTTCATGTATCTGACAGTTCTACTTCCCTTTCCCCTCTTTTTCCTATTTTAATATATTTTCACATTATTTCTAATTACTATTTTATTCTGACTAAATAAAATAATAATAATTCCACTACTATTTATTTTAAATAATATCCATCTAATATTATTTAATCAAATAAATATTAACTAATATTTATTAATTAGCTTTACTCTTACCACCCCAATTCTCTACAATTTTACTTAAACACCTCCAATACCTTAAATTCAACATTTTTAAGGTCACTATCCCTCACCTAAGGGTCCCTCTAACACCACGAATCATCAAACTACACATACAATCACACAATTTAATTACAAAAAATAAATTGAATAACTCGGGGCGTTACAATGTCTCTATAATCAGGATATATGAGAAAGGCATGTCTATGATAAGAAATCTCACCTTAATCTGTCTCGCGTTTTTCTCTCCTCCAAATGTCTTCTTCATTGTTATATAACCATTTTTAGGGAAAAATCGTGATATCAAACACATTAAAAAAACAAAAATTTCTCGTAAGTTAATTTTTAAGAATGAGCGTTTTCAATGATAGAATAATTACCTTTTGTGACAGTCAACACGAATGTCTGCAATTTTAGTACGAAATTCAATATTTACTCCAAATCAAACATATAGACATGGTTGTGTGTAGAATGAATAAATATGAATTTGTTGAATTTGTGGTTGTGTATGGTGGAAGAAGATGACAATTTCAACTCCACCAAATTGGAGTTTTTCTTGATTTTCATTTCATCAACTTATAACTCAAGCGCCACTCGCGAGGAAAGTTTGACTCTAATGTTTGACTCTAATGGTGACTTGGTTGATTTAGAGACTAGAGAGACTAGAGAGAAGCTTAAAGAAATGATTATTACCTTACAAACATTCACCTTGAAACTTCAAGACGAATGTTGAATTGTTTTCGGAAGTAAATACAAAGCAAAAGTGTGTACTAGAAAAATGTGAGTTCTTTTCTTGGTTTGAAAATGAAATATGGATGCCATGTAATTGTAAATTGGTGTAGTTGCAAATTGGATATTTACTCTCTTTTATGGTCAAGATTAAATGTATGATAGTATAGTTTTGTTAATAAAATAATGTGTCATTTTATTAAAACCATAAAGAAAGTAGAGGTTACCCACTAATGTTGTCATGTATTATAATTTATATTCAATGTGAAAGACAATGTCACTTGGATGTCTAGCTAAAGTGAACCTTTTGGATTTCAAGATTCCATTTGGAGTTTGACCTAAGTTTTTTTAATAGAGTTTACTCCCATGTTATTAATTATAAGCTTTATTTCAAAATAAATTTATCAAACATTAATATATAAATGGTATTTTAAAGAAATTAAACTATAAACTGTACACATTAAATTCATCAAACATTTTATTAGTGTAGGTAAAAAAAAAAAGAGTGTTAGAAAACGGATGGATGGATGGAGTATTCTGATCAATAACTTAAAAATTGAAATAATTTAATTAAAAGTCACTTGTGTCTAAAGAATGCATATTAAAAAACTAAATTAAAATAATATGAGTAATGTTAAATTTAAAAAAACAACAAAATCATTAATTATAAATTTATATTAAATTCAATATACAATTTCCAATTTTTTTTTACTATATTTATCTCTTAAGATTGAAAACACAAGTTTTAAAAAAAATTACCAATAGATTACAAATGGTAACATTAACCTTCAATTAATTAAGTGATGGCAAGGTAAGGTTATCATTTTTTTTTTACTTGAAAAGTTATCAATATGACTTTTTATTGACAAAAAAAAAGTGTTGTTAATGACGAACTTAGTTAATTCCATTTATTTGTGATTATTTGTTTCATCACTTCTCACCCTATGGATACATAAATCTCATTGATTCAACATCAATTGCATTTAGCTCAAGAAAAATGAAGAACTAAGAACAAATAAATCAATCAACAAAGCCCTAAAACCAAGTGGCATTATCTATTTGGGATCATTAAACAAACAAAAAAACACTAAAATTAGAATAAAACTCTATCTCAAATCCTAAATTATAGGCATTGAAAATTTGAAAGACACCTAAGCTTTCATCACATTTTTTCTCATTCTTCTTACAATTGTATGGTTTTAAATTACTCTTAGGAGCCAAATTCGGCATCCATTGAACCAAGAGTTGAATGGAATCCAATTGAACAAAACAACAACAAAAAAACGGAGAAAATGAAATTTTTATTTCGGAAATAACAAGGAAAAAGATAGAGTCATAGGTTTCAAACCCAACATCACCATTGTTTTCTTCAAAATCCAAACACAACCCTTCATTGTTACACACAACAACGTTAGAAGAAACAAAAAATCAAATTGAAAAAAATTAGTCTTTTTGTTTGGTTTCATCATTTTGATTTGATTTGGGGGTTTTTAATTTCTGGGTTTGTTGCAGAAATGCATTCTGCAACATAATTTTCATCTGGGTTTATGTATTGAGATAGAAAAATTGAATCTTTTTCATTTGGGTTTATGTATTGAGATATAAAAATTGAATCTTTTTCATTTGGGTTTATGTATTGAGATATAAAAATTGAATCTTTTTCATTTGGGTTTATGTATTGAGATAGAAAAATTGAATCTTTTTCATTTGGGTTTTGATGGGTTAAGGTTTCAAAAATCAAAGTGGAGACATTCAAGAGAATGAGCAGGGAGATGAATGGCATTGTAAAAGCATGGGAAGCAACAGTTAGAAAATCTGCAACTGCTAAGAAAAGGGCTAACAGCATCTTCACGCCGATGTCTGTAGCCCATGTCGACGACGAAGACGACGACGAACAAGCGTCGTCTTCGTCGCAAGAGTTGTGTCATATTGAAAAGATTTTCCCCAATGGTGATTTCTACACAGGTCAATGGCTTGACAGGTTTCCACATGGTCATGGTAAGTATCTATGGATTGATGGTTGTATGTATGTTGGTGAATGGATTCAAGGTTTTACAATGGGGAAAGGTAGGTTTAGCTGGCCTAGTGGTGCTACCTATGAAGGTGAATTCAAGGTTTTTTATATGGATGGTAAAGGTACTTATATAGGTTCATCTGGTGATACTTATAAAGGCTCTTGGGTTATGAATTTGAAAAGTGGGAATGGGAATGAGAGTTATCCTAATGGTGATTTCTATGATGGTGAATGGAAGAAGGGTTTGCAAAATGGACATGGTAGGTATCAGTGGAAGAATGGTAACCAATATGTTGGTCAATGGAGGAACGGTTTGTTTCATGGGAATGGTACAATGATGTGGCAAAATGGTAATAGGTATGACGGTTGTTGGGAAGACGGTTTACCGAAAGGGAACGGTACGTTTCGATGGTGTGATGGTAGTTTTTATGTTGGTGTTTGGAGTGAAGATCCTAATGAACAAAGTGGTACGTATTATCCGTCCGGTTCGTGTGATAATCATCTCGAATGGGATCCTCGGGAAGTTTACATCGTTGAATTGAGTGATTGTAGGGTTTCGCCTTGCGAAGATGTTTCGATTTATCCTTCGGAGAAGATATTGAGTTTGATGGGTTTCGACGAAGGTAACAATAAAGTGACGAAACAATCGACACGTAAGAAAGGAACGGTTGCTAATGGAAAACCTAGATGGAGTTCAGTTGATGGAAGGCTTAGTAATTACAGCGCGGAAGAAGGGGCTAACGGTTCAGGTAGAAGTTCGACATTTGGTGGTTTGGGACGTAATTCTGTTCAAAGTTGGCATAAATCGCCGCAGTTGAGAATAACCGCGTCGAAAAGACAAGGCGAAACTATAGCTAAAGGGCATAAAAACTATGAGCTGATGTTGAATCTCCAACTAGGTATCAGGTATACTAATCTGAAAATTTGTTGCTAATTTTCCAATTTTGATTTTAATTTTCGTTGCGTAGTTACTAATTTCGTGTACCATAGCGCAGACATTCTGTTGGAAGACCGGCTCCAAGTGCATCTCTTGATTTAAAATCTTCTGCGTTTGATCCCAAAGAGAAAGTTTGGACTAGATTTCCGTCAGAAGGATCGAAGCATACGCCGCCTCATCCTTCGTGTGAATTTAGATGGAAAGACTATTGTCCGGTAGTATTCAGGTAGTCATCAGGATTGAATTATCCGATTTTATTTACGAAACAATGTTTTAGTATTTTCGAATTTTCAGAAACAATGATGATTGATTTGATTGCATCTATATTTTCAGGGCTCTTCGAAAATTGTTCAAAGTTGATCCTGCGGATTACATGATATCAATATGTGGGAATGACGCTCTTCGGGAACTCTCATCCCCCGGAAAAAGTGGAAGTTTTTTCTACTTGACGAACGATGACCGGTATATGATCAAAACCATGAAGAAAGCCGAAGTAAAAGTGAGTTTCATTTCAGTTAGCTAAAGATTCCAATATTAAAACTTTTGTATAAAATATGTATTAGTCCACTTTGAGGTGATAGTTTTCACTTGACGCCCGCAATATGAGAATATTAATCAACTGAATGATATTTCATTCCAAACATCATTACATGATTGCAGGTTTTTCTGAAAATGCTTCCGGCGTATTATAAACACGTACGGGCTTTCGAAAACACACTGGTGACAAAATTTTTCGGTCTGCATTGTGTAAAACTAACAGGAGCTGCTCATAAGAAGGTAATGCATAGGTGTTTATAAGCTTTCGCTTTCGTATAAAAATGAAGCTTTTTTTCTTAATCAAACGCGTTTTATAAATTTCAGGTTCGCTTTGTCATCATGGGAAATATATTTTGTTCTCAATACACCATTCACAGACGGTTTGACTTGAAAGGTTCAACGTTTGGTCGCACGACTGATAAACCCGAGGCAGAAATTGAACCAACAACAACGCTTAAGGACCTTGACTTAAATTTCATATTTCGTTTGCAGAAATCTTGGTTCCAAGAATTTTGCAGGTGAGTTTTTTCGCAAGTTATCGATGAAAAATGAATATTTAGAAGTTAGTTGATCATATTTCTAAACATGTTTTCATGCAGACAAGTTTCGAGAGATTGCGACTTTCTTGAACATGAAAGGATCATGGATTATAGTATGTTGGTTGGTCTTCACTTTCGAGAAACAACTTCGAATGGCAATGTTACACCTTGTAGTCGAAATTCGGGAGCGTGCACCCCATCTGGATTCGACGATGGAGGCCCTCGTCTTTCTGGCGTCGACATAGATAATCTCATCGTAGATCCTAGTCGGTATATACTCAATCAACTCATCTCGAAAGATGTTTCAATTTTAACTTTTTACACATCACTCCGATGAAACCGAACATTTAACATTTTCTGTTTTCGTGTGCTATGTTTCAGGTGGATTCAATTAGGTATAAACATGCCAGCGCAAGCCGAAATGGCTTTACGAAGAAGCAATTGCGACACTCCTCAGTTGGTTGGAGAACCAACTGGGGAGTTATACGATATCATCATCTTTTTCGGTATCATAGACATATTACAAGACTACGATATTAGTAAAAAGCTTGAGCATGCATACAAATCAATCCAATACGATCCAACATCAATCTCATCCGTTGATCCAAGGCTATACTCGAAACGCTTCCGCGAATTCATCTTCAGAGTTTTTGTAGAAGACACCAAGTAAGGGTGTAGTTTTGATCAAAATATTGACTTATGTCATGTGGCCATTCATTTATAGTTGCAACGAATCGAGAGAGTTCTCATTTATAGTTGCAACGAATCGAGAGAGTTCTAATCAGCACGTCTATGCCCGTACTCATTTTGGCGACCGACGCATTGGGGAGGGTACATTCGTGAATTTTGTTTAATATACATCAATGTTGTTTCAAAATTGTAAAGGAGTTAACAAAAAGGGTAAGCAAAGCAACATTGAAAATATTCATTATGTAACCATTTTGTCTCCAAAATGAGGCCTGTATTTGGTGCTGAATAAGATGAGATGGTGCACAATTGATTTTAGTGTGCAAAAAATATATAATGATTCTCAGGCTTGTTGAATGATGTTATGATTATATATGATGCATAATTTTAACACACATCCACACGACTTGTACTATTGAGCTTGGTGCGTAGTAGAAATGGATTATCTTCAATGAGATTTTTACTAGAATTTGTCTAGTTTAAGGGTCTATTTATTTTGACTTTTTAAAAAAATAATTTTTACGATGCAACATAATTTTATATAAAGAATTTACAAATAAATTTTTTATAAAAGTTTTAAATAAAAATTTGGTTTGAATAATTAATTTTATAATGTTATTTTTTGATATTTCATCATTTTATTTGAAAAAAATTTGGATATAAAAATTTCAAAAAAATAAATTTAATTTTGAAGTTATTTTAAATAGTTTTTCATAAAAATCATCTTGGAGATACAACTTTCTTAAAAAAAATTATGATTTTGACTACGTTTTGATATTTAATAATATATATTTATGTTGTAGGATGTCAAAATTATTCTTTTAATAAAATAAAAAGAATATAAAAAAATTATAATATATTAAAAAACAATTTTATAAAATCCATTGTTAAAAATATAAAAAAAAATCAATTTTTTTTTAAATTAAAACAAACATGCCTTAAATCACACTCTTAAAAATTTAATATGTTTTCTTTTTATATTTTCAACATCAATTTAAACAATTGAGATTTCACTGGATCGTTGAGGATTCACGTTGTGGCGTAGATATGAATGACGAATTTAATCTTACAAAACCGATTTATAAGTGTTAGGGAGAAAATTCACAACACAATCTCTCACAAATATTAAATGCAATGACAATCAATAAAACACACCAAACAACACAACACAATTTTAGTGTAGAAAAACCTGCGTTAACTAGGAGTAAAAAACCATGGGTTCCGTAGGCCACTTAAATCTCCACTATAATCAAACAACGATTACAATCAAGGTTCTCTATAACACTAGTTACAGACATACATCAACATCATCAAAATCTACAATCACTCTTGGAATACAACAAGAATCAAGAGAGACAATAAATCAAACAACCACAAAAAACCGCACCTCAACAGTGGACTCGTCAGACAGACTTAGAATGCTCAAAAATTGATCTCCGTCATTCATAATGTACCTCTATGAGTTTTGAACACTTTCATAAAAAAATCAGGACGATCTGACGGTTGGATTGTGACAAAACTCCGATCTCGCGAAACTGCTCTGTGCTAAATTTGGGTTGCGGGAATTTAACTCTTCTCTCAATTTTTCTTTTGTTGTTTCTCACCTTAGGAATTGTTAACCTAATTCTCTTTGTTTTATAATAACAAAGGCTTACACATACATGGGCTACTAACCCGCGCTTATTTGGATCACCCCAAATAAGAGGGATATCCCAACAAATTCCCCCGACCGACTAGTTGGAGGGCAACACCAATCCGCCTACCGTGCGACAAAACTCAAACTTTTCACTAGGCAACACCTTCGTCAATATATCTGAACAATTTGCATCGGCTTGAATCTTCTTAAGCTCCATCAACTTGGAATCTATGCATCACGAATCCAATGATAATGAGCATCAATATGTTCTGACCTCGAGTGAAATGAGGAATTCTTCTATAAGTAAATGACACTTTGATTATCACAAAATAAGATATACTTTCCTTGTTTCACATCAAGTTCCATTGTAAAATTCTCCAACCATAAAAACTTTTTTTACGCTTCCACGACGACTATAAACTCGGCTTCGGTAGTAGATAGTGCAATACACTTTTGCAACTTTGATTGCCAAGTCACGGCTCCCTCGACAAAAGTCACCATATACCCCAAAGTAGATTTTTGATCATCCAAGCTTCTGGCTAGATCTGAATCTGTATACCTAACCAACATAAGCTTCTTGCATCTCATGGTTAGCTTCAAATTCGAAGAGCCACACAAATATCTTAACACCCACTTCACGGCCTCCCAATGATCTTTTCTAGGATTTGAGAGATAACGACTCACCATTATCACGGCATGATCAATATCGGGTATTGTATAAATCATAGTATACATCAAACTACCAATGACCGACGAGTGCAGAATGTTCTTCATACTCATTTTTTCTTCATTTGTAGATGGATATAGTTTATGAATAAGCTTGAAATGAGAAGTAAGTGGAATGCTCACCGTTGTAGCCTTATCCATACTAAAACGCCGAAGGACTTTCTCCACATATATTTCTTGTGACAAGTACAATTTCTTCTCGTTTTGATCTCGAACAATTTCATACCAAGAATCTTCTGAGCCTCTCCTAAATCCTTCATAGCAAAAGATTCACTCAAAGTTTTCTTCAACTCTTTAATTCTTGAAATATCCTTTCTAACAATTAGCATATCATTCACATAAAGCAAAAGAATAATGAAATCACCTTTAAAGAAATTCCAGAAAAACACACAATGATCGACCTTGGTCATCTTGTACCCATGTTCAATCATCACCGAGTTGAACTTTTGATACCATTGGCGAGGTGCTTGTTTCAAACCATAAAGACTCTTTACTAATTTGCAAACATACTCTTCTTTCCCCTTCATTTAGAATCCATCCGGTTGTGCCATGTAAATTTCTTCATATGGATCACCGTGAAGGAAAGTCGTTTTCACATCCATTTACTCTACTTCCAAGTCAAGACTAACAACTATCCCAAGAACCACTCGAATAGATTGCCTCTTCACAACCGAAGCAAAAATCTCGCTAAAGTCAACACCTTTATGTTGTTTAAAACCTTTTACCACCAAGCGATCCTTGTATCTTCTTTGAGAAGTACACCCATCTTGCTTAATTTGATAAACCCATCTATTCTTCAATACTCTCTTACCCTTTGGCAACTTCACTAACACAAAGGTATTATTCTCATGAAGTGATTGCATTTCATCCTCCATGGCATCCATCCACTCCTTTTTGTTCTCATCCTCCAAAACTTCTTCAAAGCCTCCGGGTTCTCCACCATCAATAAGAAAAACATACTCGTTCAAGGGGTATCGAATGAAATGTCTTTTATCACGAGTAGACCGCCTCAACTCATTAGAAACAACCGGTTACTCAGCACTTTAAACCTCTTGATCAACCTCAATTTCAACAACATCTTCCATAGCACCTACATCAACAATATCATTAGGATTTAAAACATTATCAACATTCAAATCATACCTTAACTTTCAATTGGAACATCTTCGAAAGTGATAGGGGTAAGAGTAATAGTAGTTGAGTCTGTATCAACCATTTCTTCATCTTCAAAAAATCAGATCTTGATTTTCAACTTTGTCGATGTCCTCAATGGTATAATCCTCCATGAATACGACACCATGACTACAAATAAGCTTCGGTTGAATCGGATCAAAGAATCGATACCCAAACTCATTAAGACCATACCTAACAAACACACATTTCTTTGAATTCTCATCCAATTTTGATCTCACATCCTTCGGAATGTACACATAAGCCATGCACCCAAACACCCGAAGGTGGTCGTAGGAAACATCTTTACCACTCCAAACATGATTTGGAACATCAAACTTCAACGAAACACATAGAGTGAGGTTTAAAAGATGTACAACCGTGCTCAATGTTTATCCCTAAAGTATTTCGGCAACTTTGATTGAGAAATTAAACATCTCACCCTTTCCAACAAAGTTCTATTCATTCTTTCGGCTAACCCATTCAATTATGGTGCCTTTGAAGGAGACTTTTGATGATGTGTACCTTGATCTTGACAATACTTGTCGAAAGGTCCAACATACTCTCCCCCATTATCGGTTCAGATACACTTGGGCTTTTTCCACGTTTCTCTTTCAACTGATGCTTGAAACGACTTGAAGGTATCTGACACTTGATCTTTTGTCTTCAAGGTATAAGCCCATTTTTCCCGAGAATAGTCATCATTGAAAGTCACAAAGTAATATGCACCACCAAGAGATTATGTCTTCATCGGACCACACACATCAGAATGTACCAAATCCAACACTTCTGATTTCCTCTTTGGTTTGGATGACATAAAGGAAACTCGCCTTTCATTACCCACCAAACAAAGGGAACACTTTTTCAACTTTGCATCGGAAACACCATACAACAATTCTTCTTTTCCAAAATTCCCAAACCTTTTTCACTCATGTGACCCAAACGCTTATGCCATAATTCGGATGAGATATCATTGTCACAAGTGTTGATGTAGCACTTCGAAACCCCAAGTTAGACGATGTACAAGTTTGAATTCCTTTTTCCTTTATCAACCACCATTGAGCCTTTCTGTAAATTTCATTCATTGGACGAAAAATAATGATCATATCATTCATTATCCAACTTTCCAACGGATAAAAGATTAAATCGAAGTTTCAGAATGTGTTTCATGCCTTTGAGAACTAGCATAGTCCCATTGCTAGTTCCGATAAAAATATATCATATTCCGATGACATTAGTTAGCCCATTATTTCCCTTATGAACAACCCCAAAGTCACTGGTCTCGTAAGTTGAAAAAGGATCACATCTCGAGGTTGCATGAGTATAAGCACCACTATCAACCATCCAATCCATTTCATCACATGATACATTGACTTTCTCTATACAACTATCACAAACAACAAAAAAAATCATTAACAATAACAACATCTTCATTATTGTAACCTTCCTTTTTGTCGTTGTTATAGTTCTTCTTCTTGTTTTCCCTTTTCAACTTCTGGCAATGCCATTTTAAGTGTTCCTTTTCCCCCGCAATGATAACACTCAATATTAGAGAATCTATTAGAGCCTTTTCTGATTTACCACGTGATGTCCCATGATTACTTGAACCTCTATTTTGATGTCTCCCCCTCAATTCGTTAACCAACACCTCGAAATATGAAGAAGAACCTTGTGACTTACGCCTCAACTCCTCATTCAACACACTACTTTTAGCCAAGTCCATCGACATGATACCATTCGGAGCGGAGTTAGACAATGATGTCCTAAAAGCCTTCCAAGAATTAGGAAAAGTACCAAGAAGCTACAAACCTTGAATTTCATCATCAAAAGTAAGATTCATCGCCAATAATTAATTTAGAATCCCTTGGAAATCATTCAAGTGATTGGTCATTGGTGGACCATCATTATACCTCAATGACATCAATTGCTTGAACAAGAACAACTTATTGTTCCCCGTTTTTGATGCATACAACTCCTTAATTTTGGTCCAAAGAGATAAAGCAAGAGTCACCTAGCTCACATGATTCAAAACATTATCATTCATCCATTGACGAACGTAACCACAAACTTATATATGCAACAAAGTCCATTCTTCATCACATTTTCCATCGGGTTTTTCAATAGAGAAAATGGTCAAGTGAAAGTCTTTAACATAAATCAAATCTTATATGTTCCCTTTCCAAACATTATAGTTTGATCCATTCAAACTCATCATCCTAGATGTGTTCGTCTCCATCGTTACCTAAATCAAATCATGACTCTAATACCACTTATTGGAAGGAAATCCACAACGCAACAGAATAATCCAACAACACAATCTCTCTCAAATATCAAATGCAACGACAATCAACAAAACACATAAAACAACAAAACACAAATTAAACGTGGAAAACCCCTCGTTAACTAAGAGTAAAAAACCACATGACCCTAGGACACTTAAATATCTACTATAATCAAATAATGGGTATAATCAAGGTTCTCTCTAAAACTAGTTAGAGGCATACATCAACATTATCAAGATCTACAATCAATCTTGGAATACAACAAGAATCAAGAAAGACGATCAACCAAAATAACCACAAAAAACTGCACTTCAGAAGTGGACTCGTCAGACAGACTTAGAATGATCAAAATATGATCTCCACCATTCAAAATGTATCTCTATGAGTGTTGAACTCTATCACCAAAAATAGGGACAATCTGACGGTTGGATTATGAGAAAACTCCGACCTCGTGGGACTGCTCTGTACTGAATTGGGGTTACGGAAATTTCACTCTTCTCTTAATCTTTCTTTTGTTGTTTCTCACCTTATGAATTTTTGACCTAGTTTTCTTTCTTTTATAATAACAAAGGTTTACACACACATGGGTTACTAACCCATATTCATTTAAACTACTCCAAATAGGAGGGATATTCCAACAATAAGATGTTGATGATATTCACTTATAAAGATGTATTCAAGTGATATGTTATCTAGAACTCTTTCTTAGAACAAGATTTATTCATGACATATATCCTTTGGGTTTTTATGATAATAAATGTTATTTCTGTGCTTTTGTGGTTGGCATTTATTTTGCTAAAACTATCCTAGCAGCAAGAAGTTGAAACATGAAGTTCTAAGTTGCTACATTCAACATGTCGAATGAAGATGTCCCATACCTGCTCATAGGACATCGCGTTGTGGATTCAGTTTTTAATGCAGATTCTGTTGCTGCGAATTGTTACTAATTATTCTGTTAATATTTGGTTATCCTATGTGGCATCCAAAGCATTTTTGGATTGTGATTTTATGTTGGTTTTTCGGATTTGCTGCTGTTTCTAATTATGGAGACATAATAGGAAACTTTGGATTGAAGACCTATTTTGTTGGAGGTTATTTTGCAGATTTGTGAGCAGTCTATTTGCTGCGTTTTTGAAGCCCAATTCAGTCCAGATTAAATGCTATATATTGACTAATTTAAACCTAGTTTAGGTGTGGAACTTACTTGTGTTTTTGTTAGGGTTTTCGAGTGTATTTTGTGAGCCTAACTGGTATCATTCTGATAACAGTATAAGGACTGGTTTTTGTGTTGTAAGTTCTGTCAGTTACTCATAAGCTTTTAAGCATTGAGTTTCTTGTGTCAATTCTCATAAGCTTTGAAGTATTGAAAATTGTGTGTTTTGAAAGTGTGACTTTCGGTTTGTTACTTGTGTGGGAAGATACCAATCACGGGTTGTGGTTGTAGAGGGATTTGAGGAGGGCCTCATACCTAGGTGGGTCTTAGGTAGAAGTCATAGGAAGGGTAGTGATTAAGTGATCAGATTATTCGGTTGTTGTATGATCTGTGAATTGATATTATCATATATTGGTTTCGTCCCTGGCTTGGTAGCCCCCAGAGTAGGTGTCTTAGACCGAACTGGGTAAACATATCACTGTGTTATTTACTTTCTACACTGTTACTTTTATTATTATCTTGTTCATTGTGTTGGATATCAGTGTCTCAACATCTGTGTAGGACATCTGATATTTGTGCCAGAATTTCAATTGGCATCAAGAGCTTGCACCCTTAACTGGTTCTGGGTGAGATTCAGGGAAGGTACTTTCTGGTACAATGGACAAGGATGGAGGATTTCTGAACAAACCACCTCTGCTTGATGGTTCCAACTATGACTATTGGAAACCAAGGATGATAGCATTCATCAAATCCATGGATGATCAAGCTTGGAAAGCTGTTATAAAAGGATGGGAACCCCCAAAGGTTAAAGATGAAAAAGGTACCCCTACTGATGTGGTGAAGGAAGAGGAAGACTGGGATGATGCAGATTATAAAGGGTCAGTGGGAAATTCCAAAGCCATGAATGCACTATTTAATGGTGTTAACAAGAATATCTTCAGGTTGATTGAACACTGCACCATTTCTAAAGAGGCTTGGTAGGTCTTGAAGATTGCTCATGAAGGAACCTCTAAAGTGAAGATGTCAAAAATTCAGATTCTCACTACCAGGTTTGAAAATTTGAAGATGAAGGAAGATGAGAGCATTCATGACTTTCACATGAACATTATTGAGATAGCTAATGCTTCAAGTGCTCTAGGAGAAAAGATGTCTGACAGCAAACTGGTCAGAAAAATCCTCAGATCTCTACCTAAGAGATTTGACATGAAAGTGACTGCTATTGAGGAAGCTCAGGACATAGATAAGATGAAAGTGGATGAACTTGTGGGATCACTTCAAACATTTGAATTGGGGATCAGTGAAAAGACTGAAAAGAAGAAGAGTATGGCTTTTGTGTCAAAGGCAAGTGATTCAGAAAGGGAAAGTAATCTGGACAGAGATGAAGGCCTCTCAGAAGATCTGGTGTTACTTGGCAAATAATTTAACAAAGTACTCAGAAGGGTGGATTGGAAGTCAAGACAAAATGTTAGGGACAAGCCATCTGACATCAGTAAAAATCAGAATGCTGGGAGAAATACCAGTACTGAAGATAATTTCAACCAAGAGAAAGGAGCTCAGTGTCATGAGTGTGAAGGTTTTGGACACATAAAGTCTGAGTGCCCCACATATCTCAAGAGGCAAAAGAAGGGGTTATCAGTCTCATGGTCAGAAGATGACTCTGAAACTGAAACTGATGAGAAGTCTGGAAAGAGGGTCACAGCATTAACAGGTGTGTGTGAGTCTGATGAAGAATCAGTCAGTGATGATCTTACTTTTGAAGAGCTAGCTGCTTCCTATAAGAACCTATGCATTAAAAGTGAAGAAGTGTGTCAGCAGAAAGGAGAACAAAAGAAAATCATTGCTCATCTAAAAGCTGAACAGGTGGAGCATTTGGCTACTATCTCTGATCTAAAAAGTGAAGTGGTTATTCTGAACTCTAAACTGGATATTGTCATCAAGATAGTCAGAATGCTTAATAGCAGCTCTGATGTGCTTGATGAGATTCTGAAGTCAGGGAGAGATGTTGGAGATGTTAGGGGTCTCGGGTTTGAAAGTTCCAGCGAGATGGACAAGGGAAAATGGCCTGAAGTGACACCTGCTCAACCTAAGAAAGAATCAAAGATGTCGTATAACATGTTGTAACATCCTCACAGACATCAGAAGAATTTCACAAGAAGAAAGAATCAAAGATGGAAATGCCACTATTGTGGAAGGTTTGGCCATATAAAACCCTTCTGCTACAGATTATATGGCTACCCCAAGACTGAATTACAGTCTAGTAGGAAACAAGAGTGGGTTGGAGCAACAAAAGTGTGGACTCCCAAGAGTACTGCAGAGGAACACATAGCTCATAAGTCCTTCAGTGTCTTTGCAAGGGAAAAGTGGTACTTCGACAGTGGATGTTCCAGGCACATGACTGGTATCATAGGATGTTTGTCAGATGTTAAGTCTCATCCTATTAACTACGTGACCTTTGGTAATGGATCAAAAGGGAGATAAATAGGTGTTGGAAAACTGGACTGTGCAGGTCAACCCAATCTGGAGGAGGTATTACTTGTTGAAGGGTTAGATGCAAACTTGATCAGCATAAGTCAATTATGTGATCAAGGTCTCAAGGTCAACTTTACCAATTCTGAATGTCTAATAACAAACAAGAAGGGTAAGGTTATCATGAGAGGTAAGAGAGCGTCAGATAATTGCTATCTGTGGAGTTCTGAGAACACTGGAATAAGCTTGGAGACTAAGAAAGATATTGGAAAGACTATTAAGTTAGAACAGGTGCTGATAAATTGTAAAGCAACTCATGATGTTTGCTTGGTGAAATGTAATAATGAGCTTAAACTTAGTAAGTATGCCAGCAAGGTAAGTTTAGAAGGAGAATTTGATAAATGTGAACTTGAGGCGAATCGGGTAATCAAATTCTGTGAATACCGCTCTACTCTGGGCCCAGTCCTCAAAAGTATAAATAGGCGGGCAAACACACCATATTTTCAGCAAACTTACTCTACACAAATTCCTCTTGCCCTTTCTCTTCAAAGCTCACCTGTCTTAGGGTTTTCTCCTAACATTCTCAAGACTGTACTGTGTGATCAATTAAACATGTCTCAACATCATAACTCCGAATCCATGCACGGCTCCTCTGATAACACTAGTTCTCCATGAATCAATGTTGGAGATGAAGAATCATTGTGGATGATCAATCTCTCTGACCTAGTGCTCGATATTGCTCCTTTGAATGTTATGTCGGCTGACCCAAATGGCAAACAGCAAGCTTCTCACACAAAGAATGTCAATACTCCAGGTAAAAATTCTAAAACTCTTTCACCTAGGAAGAAAGTCCACTCCATGACTAGTTTGTATGCTGACCAAGTAAGCCCTAGGAAAAACGTGACTGAAAAGGGGTCTAAATCTGGCTTAGTTGAGAAGAATAAGGATTCTAAATCACGAGATGTAAACAAGAATTCCACTGATGATGATGCTGTCAAAAAGGATAGGGAAATTAGGAGGGTTGTTGCCACGATTCTGAGTGGAATTAAGGCAGATGTCGGGTCTAGTGTTCCAACATCCGTGAAAGAAAATATCAATAGCAGACCTACTAATAGGACTGATGGTGGTATTCTCATGCATGTGGACCGTGAAAGAAGGAGTAAAAAGAGAGCTGATGTAAGAAGGATTGATGATGTTATTGACCTCACTTCTGATGAGGAACCTATTGCTGGAATACTGAGAAAACTTAAGAGAAGAAGAGAAAAAATTGTGATAAGTGAAGGCTCCAAGTCTTCGAAACTGCATGGAAAATCTGGAGGAGTGGAGGGAAAAATTCGAGCAGGACCTCCTAAACAATGGAGCAAGGTTGTAGTGCCCACTAAGAAGAGAAAAATCACTGATCATAGTGATTCTGACTATGAAGTTGCAACAGATGTCCAGGACATCATAGGTATGAAAAACTCCACCAGCAGAAAGGCTTATGCTGAAAGTTCTATGAGAAATACAGATAGATGGAAAATTGTAGATCAAAGGAGGATTGCTCTAGAGAGAGTTGGGGAAGGATTTCGATAAGTACAAGGAAATCATGGATCTCATTGAGGCGGCTGGATTGATGAGAACGGTGTCGAAGATAGGACCATGCTATGGCAATCTAGTCAAGGAATTTGTGGTAAATATATCTGAAGAGTGTGATGAGAACAGGGGTGACAACCTCAGAAAAGTATCTGTGAGAGGAGACGCTGTCATTTTTTCTCCTGAAATTATCAACAACTATCTGGGCAGGAGTAAGGAACCTCAACCTGAGTTAGAGGTTACAGACAATACTGTTTGCAAAGAGATTACAGGTGGCTGCATTAGACACTGGCCAAGTGAAAAGAAATTGTCGTCTGGAAAACTAAGTGTCAAATATGCCATCCTCCACAGGATTGTTATGGTAAATTGGGTTCCTACAAATCACACATCTACTATTTCCTCCACACTTGGCAGATTCATATATGCTATCGGGAAAAAGATTTCATTTGATTTTGGATCATACATCTTTGAGCAGATTTTGAAACAAGCTAGCTCACCTGCTGTCAAGATGCCTATCTGTTTCCCTTCCTTGATCAGTGGTATTATTCTAGAACAGTGTCCTAATCTTGTGTTGAGGGGTGACACTGCGCTCAAAAGAAAACCTCCTCTGTCCCTTCACTACAAGCTACTTGGTGGAGCACATGTCTCAGACATTGTTGGGACATCTTCACAGACTTCTAGTCAGGCTAATCTTGATGATGAAGTCATTGCACAACTACAAGAAACGTGCAAGGAACTAGAAGAGTCCATCAGAAGAGACACTGCTCGGAAGGCCAAACTCGAACAGTTAATCAAAACCTTCATGGAGAAAAGGAATGCTTCTGTTGGGACAGCTGGTAAAGACAAAGGAACTACTGAAGATGATGCCTCTGTAGAATCTGATAGAGAATGTGAGCAGAGTTCAGATGACTCAGGATCTAGGAGTGGTGATACTGATACTGATGTTGTTGCTGATGGAGAGAGTGAAGACATTGCAGAATCTGATGGTGCTGCATAATAATGGCTTAATTTCTGCAGAAGTTTTATTTTTGCTTTTGTTGTTTTTGTCTGAACACCTGAATAGCTTTTCTCTGAACTTTACTCTGGTTTATTTTTACTTTGACGTGTTCTACTTGCCTTTTTCATAGTTATGGCTAAAAAGGGGGAGTAGTATGTTTGTGTGGGGAGTGCTTGTGTGCTTGTACTGCTGCAGTAGTTTAGGGGGAGACTGTGGACTATTGCTTAGTTGAGGGGGAGTTTTTGCTATGCTGCTTTGATGTGTTGTTTGTTGTGTTGTGTGCAGCTAAAGGGGAGTGCTGCTATGCTGGATGTTTTCGCTGTGTGCTGTTGGTAGTTGGTGTTTTCACTGCTGTCTGATATATGGATTTTTTTGCTGTTTGTGCTGCTTTGAAAGTTTTTTGTGTGTGTGTAGTTTTAGCCAAAATAAGCCAAAGGGGGAGATTGTTATTTCTGTGCTTTTGTGGTTGGCATTTATTTTGCTAAAACTATTCTAGCAGCAAGAAGTTGAAACATGAAGTTCTAAGTTGCTGCATTCAACATGTCGACTGAAGATGTCCCATACCTGCTCATAGGGCATCGCGTTGTGGATTCAGTTTCTGTTGCTGTGAATTGTTACTAATTATTCTGTTAATATTTGGTTATCCTATGTGGCATCCAAAGCATTTTTGGATTGTGATTTTATGTTGGTTTTTTGGATTTGCTGCTGTTTCTAATTATGGAGACATAATAGGAAACTTTGGATTGAAGACCTATTTTGTTGGAGGTTATTTTGCAGATTTGTGAGCAGTCTATTTGCTACGTTTTTGAAGCCCAATTCAGTCCAGATTAAATGCTATATATTGACTGATGTAAACCTAGTTTAGGTGTGGAACTTACTTGTGTTTTTGTTAGGGTTTTCGAGTGTATTTTGTGAGCCTAACTGGTATCATTCTGATAACAATATAAGAACTGGTTTTTGTGCTGTAAGTTCTGTCAGTTACTCATAAGCTTTTAAGCATTGAGTTTCTTGTGTCAATTCTCATAAGCTTTGAAGTATTGAGAATTGTGTGTTTTGAAAGTGTGACTTTCGGTTTGTTACTTGTGTGGAAAGATACCAATCACGGGTTGTGGTTGTAGAGGGATTTGAGGAGGGCCTCATACCTAGGTGAGTCTTAGGTAGAACTCATAGGAAGGGTAGTGATTAAGTGATCAGATTATTCGGTTGTTGTATGATCTGTGAATTGATACTATCGTATATTGGTTTCGTCCCTGGCTTGGTAGCCCCCAGAATAAGTGTGTTAGACCGAACTGGGTAAACATATCACTGTATTATTTACTTTCTGCACTGTTACTTTTATTGTTATCTTGTTCATTGTATTGGATATCAGTGTCTCAACATCTGTGTAGGACATCTGATATCTGTGCCAGAATTTCAATAAAGTATTGAAAGAACAATGGTGTTATCTAATGTTTGTTCTAACTATGCAGGTTCTAAAGCTTAAAGAAGAATATATTCAGAATCTAATATAAGGACGCGCTTGAGAGAAGCTAAGTTATCGGCTTCTGGTGGCTCAGAATCTGAAGAACGCTCTTTAAGACTGATATTATAGGTTTGTGTAGAATCTGAAGCTGAAAGCCTCAGCATCAGAAGAGAAATATATTGTCTATAAGCTTATTGAATGTATTAGCTTTTGGTGATCATTAAGAATCAACGATAAAGCTAAATTTATCTGTACTGCAGAAAGCAAGCTACATTGTCAAATATGCTGCCATCTAGAGTTTGTGTTCACAAGGCTCAAGAAGAGTTGTTATGCTTTACGGATATTTACTCTCAACAGATCTCTAGGAAAAAATCACAAGAAATATGCAATGGTTAAACAAGTTACACAATGGATCAAGATCTTTTGGTGTATCTATCTTCAACGTCTCTTGTACTATGGAGTAACAAAGACACTTGTACAAGTTATCTCTTCCAACGACTATTCCTCTGAAACTACTATATAAGTAGCTAAAGATTCAAGATGTATTTTCAACAAGGAACAAGGAGAATAAAGAAAAAGAGCCAAGAAGGATAGAGGCATTCCTCGCTTCTATTAGAATCAAAGAATAACAAGATCAACAATAGCAACACAATCGAGTATCCAGAATTTTTGTTATATGTTGTAAATTGTACAGAGCCTTAATATTTCTTAAACATTGAATATCTTAGAAATCTTAAGTATTGTGATCTTTGTTATGGGTATTACCCTGTACCTCTGATTATGTATCAAGTACACCTTGTTCTCTATTCTGCTAAACAAGTTGTTTAGTAGTTTAGATAAAGTCTCTTGCTATGTGCATGAGCATCAAAGTCTCTTATTGTTAAGCTTGAGTCAAGTAAGTCACCTGCTATGTGTTAGAGCATTGAAGTCTTAATCAGTTGTTGATTGAGCAAGAAAGTCTCAGACCCTGGGTTTAAGTAGAAGTCTTGAGCCTGAAGAGCTTGAGCAAGAAAGTCTTTAATCAGTGGGATTTAAGCAGGAAGTCTTGGACTGAAGGTCTAAGTAGAAGTCTTGGATTCGTGGAATCTGAGCAGGGAAGTCTTGGACCAAGGGTTTAAGCATAAGTCTTAAACCTGAGGGGTTTAAGCAAGGAACTCTTAGGTTCATGGAATCTAATCAAGAAGTCTTAGGCTGAGGGTCTAAGCAGGAAGTCTTAGGCTAAGGGTTTGAGCAGTAAAGTCTTATGGTGAGGGCATAAGAAATTGTAATCATGATTTAATTATAGTGAAAAATCTCTTGTGCTGCAAGGGGACTGGACTACTCTCAGTTTGGGAGGAACCAATATAAATCTATGTGTGTTCTGTTGTTATTTATTTGCTTCTGTTATTATTCCGCTGCAATTAATCATCAAAATTTGAACAGTGGTTTAGAATATGAACTCTATTTAGAAGCAAAACAAAGAAAACGAATAACACAATTCAACCCCCTTCTTGTGTATTTTTCTCACCTTTAGTTGGTATTAGAGGTTGGTCTGTGCATAACACTTAACAGTGGTGCAGATAAATATCCAATGAGAAAAATATGTATGTTAAAGACTTTCCTTCAAGAAGAAATCAAGTATTGTATGAAAATATTACTTTGCTAATCCTACCATATTCAGGGGTGACTCCGCTGAATTTAAATGAAGGAAAAAAGGCAAATATATTTTTATATCACTGGTCTTGATAAAAGGCTTTTGATAAAGGTCTATGGAATACCCTTGAGAAAGGTATTGCTATAGAAGTTGATGGTGTAGGGATAATCTATAATAGAAAATCTCTCACACCAACTCATAAGAAGCTTTATGGAAATCATCTTGGAGTTAGATGCATTCTGGTAGGTACTCCATCCCATTCTGAGTATATCATCATAATTGATATTTCTAATGCTCAAGACTATCTTTAAATCCTTGTATTCAAATTTGAAGGGAATTAGGTATAAGCTTATCGAGTTACACTTCATCTAATCTTTCCAAGAAAAATTTGAGAAGTTTGCTTGCTAGTGTTAAACCAAAAAGTCACATTTATTCAAGAAGTAAAAAAACTTGAGTTGACTGAGTCTTGAATGTTTAATTAGAATTCATCAAAGTAAAGAAAAGGAATTAGATGAAGAAAAGTTGTCAAAGAGATCACCCTTTCCTCAAGTTAGTTGAAGAAAATTCCTATAGAATGTCTGATGATGAGGAATTGGCCTTCCTTATCAAAAGATTCTATTAGCTGGCTAAATGGAATGTGATATTTGTTGATGAAAGAGTAACTTTGGAAGCTTATTCATATTTTAATTGATTATCCCAATCATAAGAACAAAGATAAAAACTACCAGACAGAAAAACCCAAAAAGAAAAATGTCAGAGTTCTTCAAAGCATATTCTAATAAAGCTGACGTAGTTAAGGATTCAGAATTCAATGAAAAAGTAATCTGGCATTGCTGGCAATTACTTCTTCTGAAGAAACAATCTGAATCCAGGAATAAATCAATTATTTAAGAGAAAGTGGCATTGACTAATTCATCTTGCTTCAATATTGATAATAAGGAGTCTGCATCTCAAGATAATATCTTAAGTGACTCCATTGCTCCTATGGAAATTGAAGACTATCATAGAATTTGTGTTAAAGGACAATTCTGTGAGAAAAATTTCATTTCTTCTTCTGTTTTCTGGCTATACTTAGACAATGCTGAAAAACTTATCTCGTGCCAACCTCTGATAGAAAACACTATCTGGTTTTATGCTAGTCAAAAACTTCAAAATCAAGGATTATGAAATCAATAGATTTAATCCAAGACAATGAAATCAAAGACTCTTCTAAGAACAATATTTTGTTAAGTACCATAATTCATCCTAGACTCTGTTCTGGAATGAATCTTGGTACTTCTATCAGACTAAGGCATGATGTAAAAGAAAGCCTGGCAGAACTAACATTTATGGACCCACAGAAATATGGGTATCAACATTCAAATTGTATTTGCTGCAGATATAACAGAAGAAATGAGAAAGGGTCTTCCATGATACTTGATCAAAAGTTGTTTACAATATTTGATGGAAGAAATGCCTATATACCAAACTCAAGAGCTGAAGGATGCAAAAGTATGGAGTTTGGAGAAGAAAGTGGAATCATTGGTTTAACTTCCATTGACTCAGAATCCACTCGAGACAGAATTCAGATTCCATGGTCAAATTTGAATACTTATCTGAAGCTTGGCCAAGAAAAAAAAAGTTATGTTCTATTCCTTCACTTTTGCAAACTTCTTGACTCAATGAACTATTTAAGTATGAGTGAATACAAAGTCTCTGTTAGATTTCTAGAGATGTTTTGTTTGTTAATAACAAAAGAATCTTCAGAAATATTTGAAAAGAAACTATGTTGTATTTGATTGTACTGAATATGTCATTAACTAGAAGATGATCATTTTTATGGAAACAATATTCTCACCATTTGTCATAATACTACTGTTAGTTAGTGATCAAGGAAACCAATTCAATATTCATAAATCAAGCATGAGTCTAGTTTTAAGAGAAAATGTTTGACTCTGAGTAGAATATCAAAGGCTGATAATTAAACAGAAGATGTCTCCTTCGATGTCTAATCCTACTAGACTCCGATGACAGATAGGTTCTGAAAAATAGCCAGTCTCTGAGATTCAAAAAAGGAATATTTACTTCTTATGAAGCAATTTAAGTATGAATTATTTTTAAACCTTTGTCTTACTTAAAATTCCATAAAGTTGAAAATCATTTAGTGTATTCAAGAATTCTACTAGGTAAGGACCCCAGGGTAATGATGTTTTCTTATTTTATATGTATATGGTCTCTATCCCTTGTCTTTGTGAAACATCATTTCGTGTCACCTTTTTTGTCCCTCTGACAAGATTTTTATTCCTCAATGGTCAAAGTCTTATTCAGTTCTTTTCTTGTTATTTGTTTTTTTCTTTTGTGTGTTGATCAAACCAAACCTGATATGAATCCTCTAGTCAATTCTTCACTGAATCAACTAGTAGTCATCAATGAAAAGTTTGTGAATTTTGAAGAGCTGCTTAAGCAGGGTTTTAATTTCTGGAAGACTGTTTCTGAACAAAGTTGGAATGGATACTTTGATATGCTTTTTGGTTTTACTTATCCAAATCTTGTCAAAGAGTTTTGGGTTAATGCTTTCATTGTTGAGCTAAGTTCTGAGTATGCTATTCTTTCCAAGGTTTCTGGTGTTTCTGTAACAGTACCCTATAAGGTGATTGCTAACGTAATCAACTATGAGAAGATTGGAGAAATCCCATGTACTATTGTTTGGGAATACTATCTTCCTACGTGGCATACTTTTGTAGATCCATCAAACATTTCTATGGTGTCAAATATTTGTCCTGATACAATCATTTGGAATCAGATTTTGAACTCAAACTTGCTTCTCGAGGACAAGGATCTAGACCTTGTGGACTCTATTGAAAAATATTTGCTACTTTTTCTCAATTCAAACTTACAGATTGATCTTCCTCAAATTATGTTTGACTATCTGAAGAAGACTCTTTCATCTTTTCAAAAAGGAAATAAATCCATTCCTTACGGACGAGTTCTTTCTGAACTGCTGATCCAACAAGATGTTGTCATAAGTTCTAAGGATGATTCTTCTAAAATCGGGAGAGAAAAGCTTGAAGCAATCTATGAGAGATTCTGATGTTGGATTTTTGCAAATATATGCCTTGTAATTGTTAAATATCTTGTATTAAGCAATCTTGTTGTTAAAAAAAATTGTTCATTGTTCTTGTTCTTATTCTTGTGTGTCTTAACTGTTATATGTGCATTTTTTATGTTGTCTGGAGAATAAAAATTAGGATTATAACTTAAAATACTTGCAACATACTCATTGAAAGATTAGAAGTTAATACATATTATCAAAGAAAAACTTTCTAGACATTCGGATTTGTTCTAAAGAATTCCCTAGGCTCATCTGACATATCTAGATTATTTAAATAATCTTCCCAATCTTCCTTTGCAAACTCAACAGCGTCCTTCCTCAGAAGATTCATGCGTTTTGACCTGTAAGTTCTTTTTCTTCTTTGTGTATCAACAAAGGTTGTTGGAGATGTATGTGCCTATGAAGGAATCCTCTTGCTTGAAGATGCTTAAGTTGCTACATTCTTCTCATTTACTTGAGTTGTTGCATTCAGTATTGCTGCCTTTCTAAAATCTCTCTTTGGAACCCAGATTTACTTATGCTTATACAGTTTTGGTATTCTAAATATTAAGTGATTCAAAATGATGGTTTGCTGAACATTTTATAGTAACTATTCATTCGTTACCTTGAGTGTTTAAAGTTTCAATATTGATTAGTAAAATCAATATTTTAATGTCCGACTCTTGGGAAATGATGTCGTATATAATCATAATAAAGATTCTCTTAAGACAACTGTAAATGTCATCTTAACAGCTATCTGTTGGTTTTATTATTTCATTTGTTCATTTTTTTACTTTGTTTATGTATTTGTCATAAATTTAAAGGGAAAAATAAAGAATTGTAGTATTGCAAATTAATATGGTCAAAACAGATTTTCATTAATCAAAGAAAATGATTACAAAAAAGGACTGGAGAGTATTAAAGATTACAATCAATCTAACTCCTCTAATGCCTTGTGACCCTTCCAGTTTCCCCAGTCAATGTCAGGTTCATCCTCATCCACATCCTCATCCTCTGCATCTGAGATAATCAGCTGATAAAATATCTCGTCTATGATATTATTTTTCTTCTTCATTGATTTCTTCTTTGGTTTTAAATTAGTAGCTGATGGAACTGCTTCAGAAGGTCTCATTGCAGCTGAGGATGAACCCTCTTCAAAATATTTCAGTATAGAAGACGAAGAACCAACCTCAAATGTTTCAGAACTTGCTTTCTTATGAGAACTTTACACCTCCAGACTCTTAGCACCTTCTGATATCTCTGTTATGGTAGAGATGTTGATAGTTTCAGTTGAGTACTCTATGTTGTTTTGAAGGATGTTGATGAAAATGACTTATGCTTCGGTTGCTTTTATAGTAGAGTTTGGGTAACCTAATCAATGAAATAAAATCTTTTTTCTTGATTCTTAGAAGTGTTACGACCAATAAATATTAAAGATGCATTGTACAACCCTTTAATGCTCTATGTTACTTAATCATTTTCTCTTCCTTGGGAAGCGATCATGTAATGATGATATGCTTTGCATTTATGAATGTATTTCTTTTTTTCTTTTTTTTTTTTCTTTTTGAAGTAACTAAAGGGGGAGAAATATATAGAAGTACTTAATAGAGAATCTGAACCCATTCTATTTTAATATTGTTCATTTTAATGTTGTTTATTTTTATTATTTAAAATTTTGTTAATTATGTTATTTTGGCTATTACCCGGGAAAATATTTTAGTTTTCATGATAGTAGAACTTAGGTGGAGCTTACAAACCTCAACCTTTGAACTATTAGACTCAGGGGGCACTTGCAAACCTCAAACCCTGATGTTGTCAAGTAAATTAAAATATATATTTAGTTTTCTTGTATATAGACTAAGGGGGGCTTACAAACCTTAACCTTAAACTATTAGACTCAGAGGAAGCTTACAAACCTCAGACTCTGATGTTGCTAAGAAAATTAAAATAGCCCAACATTAGCATATTTTAGTTTTCTTGAATATAGAACTTAGGGGGAGCTTACAAAACTTAACATTTAACTATTAGACTCAGGGGGAGCTTACAAACCTCAGACTCTGATGTTGCCAAGAAAATTAAAAGAGTCCAACATTGTTCTTTAAATACTTATGTTTCTCATCATCAAAATGGGAGAGATTTTTAAAACAAGATTTGATCATAACATATATTCTTTGGGTTTTGATGATAACAAAGTATTGAAAGAACAATGGTGTTATCTAATGTGTGTTCTAAGTGTGCATGTTCTAAAGCTTAAAGAATAATATATTCAGAATCTGATATAAGGATGCACTTGAGAGAAGCTAAGTTATTGGCTTCTGGTGGCTCAGAATCTGAAGATCGTTCTTTAAGTAAAGACTGATAAAGGTTTGCGTAGACTTTGAATCTGAAGGTCTCAGCATCAGAAGAGTGATATATTGTCTATAAGCTTATTGAATGTATCAGCTTCTGGTGATCATTCAGAACCAATGATAAAGCTAAAGTTATTCGTACTGCAGAAAGCAAGCTACATTGTCAAATCTGTTGTCATCTAGAGTATATGTTCACAAGGCTCTAGAAGAGTTGACATGCTTTACAGATACCTACTCTCAACAGATCTATAGTACAAGATCACAAGAAAGATGCAATGGTTAAAAAAGTTACACAATGGATCAAGATGTTTTGGTGTATCTATCGTCAACGTCTCTTGCACTATGGAATAACAAATACACTTGTACAAGGTATCTCTTCCACGGTTATTACTCTGAAACTGCTATATAAGTAGCTGAAGATTCAAGATGTATTTTCAACAAGGAACAAGGAGAATAAAGAAGAAGAGCTAAGAAGGATATAAGCGTTTCTCGCTTCTATCATAATGGAAGAATAACAAGATCAACAATAGCAACACAATCGAGTATCCAGAATTTATGTTATATGTTATAAAATGTACAAAGCCTTAAGATTTCATAAACATTGAATATCTTAAAAATCTTAAGTGATGTGATCTTTGTTATGGTTATTGCCATGTACCTCTGATTATGTATCAAGTACACCTTGTTCTCTATTCTGCTAAACAAGTTGTTTAATAGTTTAGATAAAGTCTTTTGATACTTGAGCATCAAAGTCTCTTGCTGTGAAGCTTGAGTCAAGTAAGTCTCCCGCTATGTGTTAGAGCATTGAAGTCTTAATCAGTTGTTAATTGAGAAAGAAAGTCATAGACAGTGGGTCTAAGCATAAGTCTTGAGCCTGGAGGGCTTGAGCAAGGAAGTCTTGAATCTGTGGAATTTAAGTAGGAAGTCTTGGACTGCATGTCTAAGCAAAAGTCTTGGATTCGTGGAATCTGAGCAGGGAAGTCTTGGACCGAGGGTCTGAGCAGAAGTCTTGAACCTGAGGGGTTTAAGTAAGAAAGTCTTAGTTTAGTAGAATCTAACCAGGATGTCTTGGGCTGAGGGTCTAAGAAGGAAGTCTTGGGCTGAGGGTCTGAGCAGTGAAGTCTTGTGCTGAGGGAATAATCAATTGTAATCATGATTTGATTATAGTGAAAAATCTTTTGTGCTATTGGGGACTGAACTATTCTCAGTTTGGGAGGAACCATTATAATTCTTTGTGTGTTGTGTTGTTATTTATTTGTTTCTATTATTTTTCCGCTGCAATTAATTATCAGAATCTAAACAATAGTTTAGAATCTAAACTCTATTCAAAAGCAAAATAAAAAAAAAACGAATAACATAATTCAACCTCATTCTTATTTATTTTTCTCACCTTCACTCTTAACAATTATAAAGATATACAAATTCATTTGGAATCACGTGTGAAACTATCTAGCCTTAGAAAATGGAATTGGTGTGTTAATTATGTTAATCTAGTTTTTTTTTCCTTACACATGAAAGGAATGTTATCACAAATGTGTTTTGTATTAATTTGCATTAAAATTATAAAAAACTTGTTTTCTTTAAATTCAACTATCTTCACATTTTATACAATTTTTTTATTTTCTTATCTAAGTTGTTTTGATAAAGAAAAATTAGTGGGACTATTTTATTTAGGCTCCGTCCGGCAAGATATTTTTTGAGTTTATAGCTTATGTCTTATAGTTTATAAGCTCGCATGACAATAAAAGACCTGTTTGGTAACAGTTTTTTCATCACGAGCTTATAGCTTATTTTGTTAGCTTAAAGTTTATTTTTCAGACGCTATTTTAGATAGCGTTTTAGCTTATAGCTTATCATTTTTTCTTCCACTTTTACCCTTATTAATTTAATTAAAATCCACTATTATCCTTTATAATTTATTATAATTTAAAATAAAATAATAAGTATTAAATATCTTTTATGTCATTTTACTTTATCAAATAATTAAACCACTAATTTTACCAAACACTTCAATTAGCTTATCAACTATAAGTCATCAACCATCAACTATAAGTTATAAGTTATAAGTTATAAGCTATCAGTCACCAGCTATCAGTTATAAACTATAAGCTATCAGCTAACTTATCAGTCAATCGCTATTTTTACCAAACAGAGCCTTAATATTTTTTTATTACTATTTTAGAACATTCCCATTACTAAAATACATAAAAATGAAATAAAAATTATGTATAATAAATAAATTTTGTTTCATTGTACGCTAATTTCCCTAGTGAAAGTTTCTTTGAGGTCATAATAATTTAGTATTCAGGCAAAAAGTAAATAAAATAAAATAAAATATTGTTTCCCCAATAATTCATATTCAAAGTTTTACCGAATAATTTGTTATTAAATACTCTTTCGTGACATTTTTTGAATAAAATTTTTTTCTTTTTAATTGTCACTTGCAAAGTTTAAAATAATAATAAATGTATTTTTGTCAAAATTATTCTTAAATAATTATTACAGAGAGAAAAAACGTAAAATGAATATAATAAATAATTAAGAATATTATAGGTAAAAAAAAGACAACGTATTGTATGAAAAGTAACAATATTGATTAGGTTTTTTGGTATGTGTAAAAATTTAAAAAGTGACACTTAAAAATGAACTGAATGAGTAAAACTAATTACTTGAATTTAATCACTTAAAAATCTAGTTGAATTAAAAGTGATAACTTGAAACTTTTGTGTACTACTTAAAAAAATTATTATTAATATGAAAGATTTATTTTGTTACAAAAAGTGTAGACAATTAACATGAATTGTTCTACTTAAAACTTTATTAAACACAAATTTTTATATAAATCAAACAATTAAGTTGATAATAAACCAATTCTTTGCACAAATTCAAACACACAATTATAAGTCCTCATAATTATCTTGTTGCACTTCACCTCTTTTTATATGCAAAAGAAGAACAAACAATTTTTTTAATACTATTTATTATTGCACCCATATTTTAGTAATTAAGTTAAGCTCATGAGTAATCATGATTCATCTTTTTTTTTTTCTTTCTTAATTATGTAATTTATTGTGATAACCAAACTATTGTGTCACCTTCACATCATTTTCCTTTAAAATTTAGTATTCATTAAATTTTTGTCCTATTAAGCTAATTTTACCAAATGTTTATAACAATGATTTAAAAATCAACCCAAGAAACGGTTCAAATAATTGAATCACAAAGCAAGATTATCTACAACTCAATAATTTGAACAATATAAAATAGTTGAATCATAATCTAGAGTTCACATCTATTCAAATTTTAAAATATTGGTTTCTTTTTTAAGTTTAGTGGTTAAAATTCACGTTTTTTTAAAGATGAACAAGTGGTATCTCACGGGTTCAAATCTACGTTACTACGTATAATATCATTGTACAACTATCAACTGAATTGACTTAACAGAACTAAAATATTAATTTACCATCTGATAACTATTATAAGCAACAAAAAAACTTTTTTGGTTCATTACATAATTGATGTATCTGATATATAATAATGACTAGATACATCATTTATTTAATGAATCTAAAAAGTTTTTTGTTGTTTATAATAGTGACCGGAGGATGTACTAATTCACTCTTTCATAATGTATTTAAAAACTTCATTAAACATTGAATATAAAAATCTTTGCTAACATCAATGTCTCTAACCTAGTGCGAGAAATTTAACAAAGGGTTCATTATGCATTTAAACATTTTAGAGAATAAATTTACACAATCAATCACCACTTAACATATTTGGTTAGTTTTCTCAACAAAACGGCATAATAAAACTTCCATTCTTTGCTGCTTTACCAAACTCATCCATCACCTGTAATCATCATACAAAAGGTGTAGACATTGTTAATCCTAAAACTCACCTACAAAATCATGTTCTTAATTAGAGAAATAATCAATGAAAAAACAACTATATATACACACAATATGTAAAAATTGTAAATCAAGTTTTGTTCTGTTTGCTAGCTCTTCTCCATGCACACAATGTTTTTAAATCAGACCCGTGATTGAACCGATAAAATTTTTAGATTATAATTCAATAAATTTAAGTATCATTGAATCAGATGATAAATAAATAAATAAATAGTAATTAATAGAGTAAAAAATAAGTTTGGTTGAACCAACTACAATTCGGTTCAATCAGTTGAATCAAATTTATCTTTAACTAAAATTCAACAAAAGACCCAATAAACTAGCAAACTAGCCTCTATCTGGTTCAACCGCTTGAATCAATCGAAACGACTCGGTTCGACTTTCCAAACATTGCTTTACTCTCAACTTTCTTTCATATTTTCAATCAATTGTCATGTTTCTTTTTATATTTATCTTTTCCTTTTCCATGATGTTTCATTTATGTAACAAATGTGCAACCCAAGACAAACATATGTTAAGGAATAGATTTCTAAATTAAGCAAAATAAGTTAGGAGTGATAAGCAAGATGTGACATTAAACAAATTGATGTTATGTTAGGTCAAATATTTCCATTTAGGAAATGTAGTAGACAATAAAGAAAGTGAGGGACATTGTTGTTTGAGTATATATTCCATTGTAAGAAACAATGTTATTGTCATTTCCTTCATTAATGTTGAAGTCAAACCAAATATGAAATAAATGAGATGAAACTAAACATCCCATCAAACAAATGTTGAAGTTAAATGGTGACAACCTTTGTGTAGATTAAAATTTTCCTACTCCTATGTTGCTAGTTTTTGAATTATTGAAATCAATGGCTTGTAGTAGTTGTTGTTTTTGGTAGGGTCTATGTGACTAGTTAGTAGAATAGTAGTATTGAATTATTGCAATGAATGTCCAAAAAAATGTAATAGTGAAAGTTTGAAAATGAAATAAAATGATTACACTTTTGTGTATTTTAAAACTCAATGTGACAATGTTGAGATGAATGATTAAAGGTTCACTATCACTAAAAATAAGAGTAAATATGTTAAAAATTTATGTTGTTATTTTCAAGTTTACCATTGGCAGAGAGAATATCTGAAATAAATAACATATCTACAAAAGAAAAAATCTAAAAAGTGACAATTTATTCACATATAATAAAAAATGAAAAAAAAAAAAAGACAGACAAAAGATTTATCCTTATTAAATACTACCTTCGTTCCTTTTTATAAGAGACAATTCACTTTTTAAGTTCATTGAATAATTAATGTATTTGGTCAATTTATAGACTAGATACATTGATTATTCAATGTACCTAAAAAATGAGTTGTCTCTTATAAAAAAGAACGGAGATAGTATTACTTTATTTATTTGTCATTATAATAAATAAATAAATAAGTTTAATCACAATTTCGGTCCTCTATTTTAATTGATTCATAAAATTGATCCCTTAATTTTAAATTTAAACAGTTTTAATCTCTCATACTTTTACACGTAAAATTAAGATATTTTTATTTTTTTAATGACAATTTTATTGTGAAATATGATAAGTATATAAATCTATTTTTGAGCTTTATAAATAAAAATTAAAGTTAGAAAGCAAACATCTCATAGATTTTCTATGAAAAAACAAGAGAATGCGACCAAAACTGTTTGAATGTAAAATAAAGGATCAATTTCGTAAATCAGGTTAAATATGAAGACTAAAATTGTAATTTAACCAAATAAATATAATTAAATATAAATTAGAATATGAAATTGAAATTTTCAAAGATCCATTTGAATTAATTTTTTGTTTCTATATATAAATCCTTAGGTAATTTTTTTATACAAAACTTCATAGGTAATTTACTAGATGCATTTGTTATTTATTTTAAAACATTCTTTTATTAACACTACTAATTTATTTTAAAACATACTTTCATTAATACTAGTAACTTATTTTAAAATATAAAAAGTGAAAGCTACACATCAACATGTAAACGCAATTTTTAAAAAGATAATAAATAAAATGTTTAATTATAGTCTTGATTTCTTATTTTAGCTCATCTAATCTTTTTATTTAAATTCTAGCATCAATTTTTTAAAATATATCTTTTTATTAATATTTAAAATTAATAACATGTCTATTTTTTTTTAAATAATGTCATATAATCTATCACTTTCTACGAATGAATGAAACGTTATTTAAAAATAGATATATCATTTATTCTAAGTATAAAAATATAAAAAAGATTCATTTTTTTTTAAATTGCAATAGAAATACTAATTTCACAAAAGTGATCAAATAAAAAAAGTCAAAACTTTAATTAAGTCTAAATAGAATAAATATATTAAATTTAGTACCAACTTTTTTGAAGTATATGAATACAAATCGGTGGTTATAATATTAAAAAAAAAAAAGAGTGAGTATTATGGGACACCTTTAGAGTAAGCAATAGATAATTAAAGAGTGGAAATTTATGATGTGGTAGTGGAAATGTCACAATTATGAGGATATAATATAATGGTGTGGTAGTGGAAATTTATTATACACACACTCATATAATGGACATCGACAACTGTACAATTCCTGCTTTTTTTATATTGTTGTCTGTTTGATTTTCCAAAGTGACATTTTTAAAGTGACTCTCACTCTCCTCTAACTATTCTTTTACCCTTCCTCAACAACTTGCAATAATACTATTTTATTTTTAGTACTATCTTTAGCCTTGATAACTTTAATTGATCTCCATATAGTAAAAGACATAGTAAAAAGAAAAAGGTGTAGAAATGTAGTGTACAAACATTATTTTCTTTGATTGATTCACTTCATTTCTAATAAGATATAGTAATTACTTATGACAAAGTCGAGATAAGTTCAAGCACATTGTAATAATACCGACATTCATGACTATTTGTTTCAACTTATCCCGACTTATCCCAACTTTGATAGAGAAGTGAACGTTGTGAAGTGCATGTTTGGATTTGAATTTACTCTTAAATTTTAAGTTAGAGATAAGAATCGGAGTGTGGATACCTACTCCACCCCAAACTCGAACCTACCGATTCGATTTTTAAGTTTTTGGCTAATGGAATGGAATAACACGAGGTCACACATTCAGAGTATTAGTAACGGTTTGATCGATATCAGACGGTTTAGATTTAAATTTGGCATTTGAAATTATAAAACAAAATATTATATCTAGATTTTATTGAACCATAAAGTCTTAATACTCTAAATACGTGAATACGTGTTTTTTGCGCTTGCGAGAATCCAATTTTCAAACCTAAATACGAATACCTATTTTCTAACCCGACAAAGTTAGATTATGTGGATACAAAACTCGCCCCAACCCACCGGTTGACTCACTCTATTGCAACTAAAACTCTTTCACATAGAACAAATAAATATAAATAAAAAATAAATTTTAAAAATAAATTTTTTTCTTATAAATATGACCAGAGATAGTGTTTCAAATTAAATCGAAGTGAAAATCTTACCTTATAATCAATCTCCATCTAGCTAGCAGAAGCAGGGTAAGCACTATTACTTTGAACACCAATTGCAGAAGAACATTCACCATTCTTCCCACTACAATTGTTTCCCAATTGAAGTTCAGAAACACAAGGCATTGGATTTTTTCCATCCACACCATGATCATAGAGAAACCCTTTAAACACATGGCCACTAATATGAACTGTTGCCAAATAAGCAAACTCATCTTCACCATTTCCAATGGCAGTTACTCTATGGCATCTGAATACAGCAGGTGCATGAACTTGACCTGGTAATGCCTCTTTGAAACCAGCATCTGCAATTCAAAAAAACATCACTTCAATAACCTTAATTTCGATTATAATAAGATTTATGGCGAATTTATGCAATTATATCAATTTGATTTGGTCATTCAGTTTGAGATTAGGGTTAAATGACTCGAGTTCAAACGGTTTGAACACCGATAGAGAAAAAGTTACTAGCTTAACAACTAGTCTCCTAATTCACGGTCTATATATAGATCAGATACATTAGTTATTCAATATATTCAAAAAAATAAATATTTGCTTATCTATGAGCCTGAAGAGTATTAATAATAATTGTTCATAGAAAAAAAAGACCGACTTAACTAGATTATCACATATACACTAAAGATCTACAATCTCCGTAATTAGGATAATCTTACGCATTCGATCTTATTAAGAAAATTTTCATTGAAACTTCAACGTCACAAAACAAGCTCAAAACACGGTAAAAACATGAACTATTTGATCAAGACCACACAATTCAAATCGCAAGATGCGTTTGATTAAGATCAGACCATTCAAATCACAATCTGCGTCATTGTGTGACTAAAATCAATCCATCATCACATTATACATGTGAACCATTTGATCAAGATCAATCAATTCAAATCACAAGCTACATGATTGTGTGACTTCAATCAATCTATCACATTATATCTACAAATTAATGCTTCATTTGAGCCTCTTAGGATAAACGACTTATTTGCGACTTATATCATAAGCACTTTCCAACAATTTTCATAAAATTTATGTCATTAGATAAATTCAAATAAGTCGATCTAAAATACTAATCTGACATCGTCTATAAATACATACAACCCATGTTTGAAATCACAACAAGTTTTACAAAATCAAAAAGAAAACATAAACATCATTCATAACAAGAAAAAAGAAGTTACAAAGAGAGTAAAACTACCTTGATGACAAGAGCCATTAGCAAAACTCTTTGGCGTAGTTCCATTAGAATTCGAACTATGAGAAGTAGCAGTAGCATTCTGTGACGACCCTAACAAAATCTTTGGTCTCTTAACACCAGAACAACCTTCACCACCACCATCATCACCACGACCACCGCCACAACCACCACCACCAACAATCTCCCCTTCTCGATCCCGCCGACGAGTCGACGGAATCCAAGTACTCTTCAAATGAGTACTACAATCATAACCACGTCCCTTACAACAAGTCCTACATCTCCTAAAAACACAATCTTTCTTCGCTCTATTACCACAGTCATGACAAACTCTATACTCAGAACCATACACACCATTCTCTTCACTCTCCATCATAACCACCTTGTTATTATTGTTATGATTATGATGATGATGATGATTCTCATCTTCATCATCATCATCATTATGATTGTTATTATTATTATTATCAGTTATCACTCCTTTTTTTGAAACCTCAGGACACATCCTAAGGTTCCAAAAGTTGTTACTACTTTCTTGAACTTCATTGTTTTGAGATTGGTTTGGTTGTGGCTGTGGCATGCAGGGTGTGGCTGTAAGAAGTGGGAAAATACCAAAACCGACACTCAAGGAAGCTGACGAATTGTGATCTGAGGAAATGGTTTGGTTTTGATGATTATGATGATGTTGTTGTTGTTGATGATGGTGGAGAGATGAAGGTGATGGAGCTATGAGGACTAGGTCTCTTAGGCCTAACATACTCATTGGAAATGGAAGATGTTTTACAAGATGTGTGAGATTTTTGAGGTTTCGGAGAAAAAGGTGTTGTTGTGTTTGGTTGATTGAGTGTTCTTGTTTTTTGAGGTGGTGGTGAATTTATGGAGATTGGTGATTTTTATAAGAGGGAATGAGAACGGAGAACAATGGGGTTCTATTCTTTTTATGCAAATCTTTATCGGATATGTTTTGAATTTTGAGCAAACAAAAGTTACCAAAAATAAATGAATATATATATATATATATATATACATACATATATAAAACAAAAATTATATATCAAGCTAACAATAACAAATGTTCTAACGTATTATTTAAAAAAACATAAAAAAAAAATTTATATCAAAAATATAAATTAATTTTTTATTTTTTATATATAATTTACACGCAATTTTATATTATTAATAGAGGAGTATTGAAAAAAAAAATTAGTTAGTTTTAAAAAAACCACTCCATCTAAAGACTTTAGATGTATGAAACATATTTTAAAATAATAAATATATTACTTGAGTGAAATCTCAACTAACAACGTAATCAAACATTATCTCATTATCTCATTAAATGAAGTAATCACATAAATAAAATTTTGTTATTTCAATCCAATTAGGTGTCTTCTCTAAAGAATAAAGGTTAGAATTCTCAAATTTAAAGCAGACAAAATTTTGTAGTTGCAATGACGCAAATTTGAGATCGATCGAAACATTAATGTTGTTTGTGAAAACTCAAAGTTCGCATCGTGTCCTTAATTTCAACTAAAGTGGCCTTAAAATTGACCGAAACGTCTCTGAGAACTCAAAATTTGCATTGTGTCTGTTATTCTCAATTGGTGCAAATTTGAGATTTTGAGATCGATCGGATCGGATTAATATAACATTTTGCTTATTTACAATTAAGGAGTTAAACTAAAACATTAAATTACTAAAATTATATAATTTTTATTAAAAAAAGTTATATCTCTTTTACTATTTTATTATAAATAGGCTTAATACCCTTTTTAGTCCCTTACCTATACCTTTGGGTCCATTTTAATCCTCTTTCTTTTAAAAGTTCCAATTTGGTCCTTTACGTTGTCAAACAGAATCAAACAAGTCCTTTCCGTCAAATATTGGCAAACGGCGTTAGAAATTGAGGACGTGGCAGCTGAGGTGGCGACGTGGCAGCTGAGATGGCAGAATAATTTTTTATTATTACATTTAATTTTTAATTTTCAAACACTTAAATATAAAATAATTGAGCCAAGCCCATGTTATTTACAATAGTAACCCAATATCAAGATTTATTATTATTGTATTTAAAAGTGCTTTATAAACACTTTATATTGGTACTAAAAATTCAATGTGGGACTCTATTTAAAGTAAAAACTCAGATATTCTTAGTCTGAGTGGGAGCAATTACATGAGTGTCTGGAGATTATACCCACACCAATGAGCCACCACTTGCACAAAAAGAAAAGCTCAAGGAAATTGAAAGTTTTGCACCCGTAAGACCATAGCCCCGTTTTCTTCAAGTGTTTCCTGTTTTCATAATGCTCAATCCTCAACGAGGGTTCAAGCAACTTGTTTTGGGAGCTGGGAAATCAAAAGGAAAAATTGCATCAAAGAAGTAGCGGCCACCACCTCAACATCTTTACGCGGTTTAGTTCGACTCAGTGGGTAAATCCTTCATATCGGAATCTCTTGCTATGATTTGCATATGTTATTTAACTTTGTGTTGGTTCTGATTCTGTGTGAGTGGTTTACTTTCTATGCTAGCTTGTTCTTGAATTTCAAAAGTTGTTTTAATTTGGTAGCAGTACTGTAAGTATGTTGCGATAGTATGCGTGTTGACTGCTTTTGTTTATTTTCGATTTATATCGGTTTGCTAAGCCTGATTTAATTTTGTTTGTGTTGTGGAGTTAATTTCGAGTTTATGTCATTTTGTTTCAACTGCTTGTTTACATATCAGATCGTATATTTATGTTGATTGATTTGTTGGATTGATGCATTTGTTATGGTTTGATTCGTTATGCATACCGTGCTAGCTTGCATCGAAACTCTGTTGCTAGAAATTTAAAGCTTGCATTTTGGTTGTAGCAATGTGTGAGTTTAAAGAAGTTTTGCTTAAATTACATTCTGTAATTTGACATATTTAAGCATATTTAAACTTTGGTTCGATTGAGAAATAGTCTAAATGTGTAATTAATATGAATTGAAATCGGTGTTTTCATCTTCAAATAACCAACTAGGTGAAGTATTTTGAGTTAAGTAATAGTGTGAGTTTAGCTTTTTGTTTTGTTTGTTTTTTGCAGGAGAGGTTAGTGTTATTATATTTGATTGTTTTGGTTTGGTTTGAGGAAAGGTTATTGCTATTCTTTAACCTGTGTTACTTTTATTTATGGTGTTGCAATTCTTGCTTGACTTTTTCACTAGTTAATGTGTATACGCCATCTGCAAAAATCATACTGAGACCAAGCAATATAATAAAGACTCAGTTGATGCTATTTTGAAAAATAATTAGTGAAAGTGATGTTGTGATTGGTATACTAGAGTGTAATTGAGTGAGGATAGTATGTAGCAGTTATTTTTGAAACAAATCTTTGAACTAGAGTGTGTTGAAACAAATCTGAGTTTTTACTTTAAATAGAGTCCCACATTGAATTTTTAGTACCAATATAAAGTGTTTATAAAGCACTTTTAAATACAATAATAATAAATCTTGATATTGGGTTACTATTGTAAATAACATGGGCTTGGCCCAATTATTTTATATTTAAGTGTTTGAAAATTAAATATTAAATGTAATAATAAAAAATTATTCTGCCACCTCAGCTGCCACATCGCCACCTCAGCTGCCACGTCGTCAATTTCTAACGCCGTTTGCCAATATTTGACGGAAAGGACTTGTTTGATTCTGTTTGACAACGTAAAGGACCAAATTAAAACTTTTAAAAGAAAGAGGACCAAAATGAACCCAAGGGTATAGGTAAGGGTTTAAAAAAGGTATTAAGCCTTATAAATATCATTAAACTAAATTAGGCCTCCAACTTTATGAAAAAATAATAAAATCCATATCTTTTGTGTAAATTTTTAGGTACGTACTATGGTCTACTGCTACAGGTTCTGACACTGAAAGTCCACTTACATATTCTTGGATTAATAGCCTCATAGGGTGGTGCTGTAATTAATATCCACAAGTTATGTGGCTACCCACATTGCATATTTTCTGTGCCTGCATTTCTAGGTTAAGCCATAGGTTACGTCTTGCACGTTTTTTGTTTTTAAATTCATCTATAGTGATGAGTCATTTTAGGCTTTATGTTTTGTTGTAAATGGAAGAAAGAGACATTAGAAAGAAAATGCAAGAAAACAAAATAGGGTTTCTATTTAGAGGGAAGTGGAGGGAACATAGGGTGGGTTTGAAGGTAAACCGATTTGGTGTGTTTTCTTCTTTCATTTCATCCTTGTTCTACTAAATATTTCTTCTTCAAACTGATTATTTTTTATATGTTTTTATTTATTTATTTTGATATATTTATTTATTTTGATATATTTTTTAGCAAAAATATTTATTTATTTACCTTAGACTTGTGTTTTGACACCCTCTCAATAAAGATAGATAACGTGGATGGTAGTTTTATTGGTAACCATTACCATTTAATTTTGGTGGTCTTTTGAGTAGAGGTGGCAAACTGGTATATCCGTCTCGTTTAAATATGTTTTGCACAAATTCACAAAAAATGGAATGGACTAGAGTGGACAAAATTGAGAGTGCAAATTTAAAATCTTAGCTTGTATTTCAAAATAATGAGGGTGGGACAGAGTAGGACTGCGAGTATTACACCTTTTAACACTAAAAATCGCAAAACTTTATGTTAATATATGCATCCGTAAAAGTCCTTTTTTGAAGGTTGAATCACAGATTTAGCAAGAAGTAGTGGTTCCACCTCTAATATTAATGTCGTGTTTCAAGCCATTTTTCATGATCTTAGTATTGTTTGGAGTCATGGTTTTAAAAATGTGATTAGCGAGTCTAATTCTCAATGACTCTAGAGTTTATTCAAAAATGTGTGTCTTCTACTAATCCTTAAGCTAGCATGGATTGACCGGCTAAATTGTGAGTGTCGCTTCTTCAGAAACTAAAAGTATTTTCTATTTGATTCTCTCCTTTGGGTAATATCTATTTTTTAGACTATGCGGGAATTCAAATCCCAAAAACTTTTTTTTTTATGTTTTCTTCTTTTACCATTGATAAAAAAATCCTTTTATTTATTTATTTATGTTGATATATTTGTTTATTTATTTAAGAGTTTAATTGATATACACAATGTAAAATAATTTTACACTGTTATCCAATAGGAATTTATCAATTTATCTTGTTATATTATTAATTTAAAATTTACAATATGATGTAGCGAAATACATGATAATGCCTGGTTATCAATGTAAAATTATTTTACATTGTCATTGCATATCTCATTTTCTCTTTATTTAATACTTTTTAGCAAAAATATTTATTTACTCATCCTTTTTAGAAAAAAAAATTATATTCTTTTTTTTATTTGGGACATTTTTATTTTTTTTAATTACATTAAAACTCTTTTTTTTTAAAGAAAAAATGAATTATACACTGACAGTATAAAATAATTTTACACTTTTAACCAATCAATCTTATGTATTCTGCCACATCACATATCTAACTTTAGGTTAATTGTATGATATGGTTGATTGATAAATTTCTATTGCTGATAGTATAAAATTATTTTACACCGTAAGTACATCCCAATTAAACTTTTTTTAAAATACATACCAAAATATTTTTTTCTATTGTTATATATTACATTTTAAAAATGCGAATTACCATCAACAACAAATTAATCTCTTTTTTGTTTTAGTTTAAGAAGGATTTTTGCATTTTGGAGATGTGACATTTTAATCTCTCATTGTATATTGAAAATGAAATTTACAGTCAACAACAATTTAATTTTTTTTAGTCTAATAAGGATTTTCACGTCTAAGATGTGACATCCTAGTCTCTCTTTATATATTTGTTTGGTTTTTTATTTCATTATTAAAAATAATATAAATTAATAAATACATAAAAAATTGAAATTAAATTTAAAAAATTGGATAAATATTTAAGAAATATTTGAACAATATTTTTTATTAGGCTTAAATGTATTTTTGGTCTCCTAGTTTGGATGTTTTAAACAATTAGTCTCCTTATTACAAAACCAATGAATTTGGTCCCTTAATTATGATGGACTTTGGATTTGTATGGTCCTCTATCCTTTTTTGTTTATGTGGCAACTTCATTAATGAGGTGTCATGTACCAATGAGATTCATGTCATCAAATTCTAATCTTTTAATCCCTGGTGGGTATTTTAATTCAGAAACTATTAAATTTCACTTTTTAAATTAAAGAAACAAATTTATAAATTGCAACATCGTGTTTCATGTTGTTCTTCTCTTCCATCGTTCTTCTTCAACCTCTTATATCCTCTTTTGCAAAAATCGTGTTTCTCATCGTTTTCTCATTTCAGATCTAAAACAGTATCACTGAAAGCCCAGTGTCCCGTTTCTATTGATGATGTCGCAACAATATGTTTTTAGCCATGGAAGTAGATCTTCAAACCGTTCTAGGTACGCATGCAAGTGTGGGTTGGATGCTCCATTGATGACGACATGGACTGATGCTAACCCAGGTCTCCATTTCTATGGATCTGGGATGTATAGGGTATGTAAAATAATCTTCATTGATGTTCACATATTCAATGTTAATGGTCTGGTTTGTTTACAACTTCAATGGTATGTTTACAACTGCATCTCCATTAATGGTCACAGATTCAAGGTTACAAGAAATACAATCACTTTGTTTGGTTGGATGAGAAGAAGAATCCTAGGACAAAAGAGTTAATCTCTGCTTTATTAAACAATATAAATGAAGAGAAGGCGACGATTAAATCGTACAAAGCCAAAAAGGAAGAATTGAAGATGAAAGTGAAGTTGTTGAAGAAACAATTGAAGATAAACTGGATGTTGTTGTTTGTTATGTTGTTTGCATTTCTTGGGACAACATTGATGAAATAGGTTGTAAGTGATTAGGTTTTAAGGTTATGTTTCTATGTTTTTTTATTGTAATTTTGTAATGTAATACATTTTGAATGAAATTAATGCTTCAATTTTGTTGTTGGTATTGATCATGTTATGGACATGTAATTTATACTTCAATTTGTTGTTCAAGTTGTAGACCTATTGTTCACACTGCTATTGTTCAATTTGTTTGTATTGCATTATGCAAATTGTGTTGAACAACCAACATAAAAGGCACCGATGTATTAAACATACATAAGAACTGTTTTAACACTTGAACATAATTGGACCTGTAAAATACTTAACATTTGATCATTAATTGGATATGTAAAATTAGGAATAAGTACAACTTATGTAACAAACAAAATACTTAACATTTGATCATTAGTACTTGAACCTTGTTTGAACATTAATATTTGAGCATCCAAAATAAGCCATAAGTACAACTTAAGCCATTAGCACAAACATACAAAATATAACAACCATACAAAAGGTATATGACTTAATACTAACACATAAGTACAACCATACAAAATAAGTCATAATCTACTTAAGCCATAATGAAACTATTCTTGAGTGGGTTGAGGAGCTTGTGAACTTTAAGCAATTTTTGTTTGCTTTTCTTTGAAATTTTTGGTTCCCTTTCCACCTTTCACTTTTTTAGCCTTATTTGCCTTATTACCACACTTTGGAATTGCTCTGTCAGCTGCCCTTTTGCCTTTACAGCCCCTATTTTTGTGGCCCATAGCACCACATATATATTGTTAAAATAATAAGGGTGTAATTGGAATAAAAAGTCATAAGCTAAAAGCTACAAGTTCAAAAGCTACTTCAAATAGTTTTTGAAAAAAAAGCTAAAAGTTAGTTTAAAAGCTATAAGCTAAAAGCTAAAAGGCAGTTATCAAATAAAGCTTTTTAATTAAAATGAGTTGAAAAGCTAAAAGTTTTTTATTTGTCTTACCAAACAAACTCTAAATATTTCTTCTTCAAGCTGATTATTTATTCTGTTTTTATTTATTAATTTTTTTATTTTCATTTGTTTACTTATTTAATACTTTTTAATAAAAATATTTATTTATTTACTTGACACCCTCTTGATAAAGGTTAATGGAGATGATAGTTTCATTGATGATTTAAGACCATCTAATGTTGGTGGTCTTTTGAGTGGAGATGTCAAATAGACATGTCCTCTCTTTTTAAACTCGTCCCACAAACATCCGCAAAAAATAAAACAAGGCAAGGTGGGCAAAGTTAAAGGTGCGTACCTAAAATTTTAATCTCTCCCGCAAAATAATGAGGGCAAGACGGAGCGAGTATGCGAACATTACATCTTTTAAACCTAAAAGTTGTAAAATTTTATATTAATGCACGCGTTCACAAGGATTACATGTTTTGCAGGAAGTTGTGATTTCACCTTTATTATTAATGTGAGTTTCAAGTCATTTCTCGTGATCTTGATATGGCTAGGAATTATGATTTTAAAAATGTGATATGTGAGTCTAACTCTCAATCGACTTTAACGTGTATTTAATAAGGTATGTCTTCTACTCATTATTATGCTAGTACAGATTGACTTTTTAAATTGAAAGTGTTTTCTATTTGTCTCTCTCATTTGTTTAATATTTTTAGCAGACTAAGTGAAAATTCAAATCTCAAAAACTTAATTTTATATTGTTTTATTTTTTTACTATTGATAAAAAAAATATTATGTTTATTCATTTATTTACTTTGATATATTTGTTTATTTATTTAATACTTTTTAGAAAAAAATATTTATTTACTCATCCTTTTATGAAAAAAAATTGCATTCTTTTTTTTATTTAGGATATTTTTATTTTTATTTTTATTTTTTAAAAATTACATTAAAACTTCTTTTTTTTAAAATATATATATTTTTTTCCTCACGTTCTATATTACGTTTTTGAAATGCAAATTATCATCAACAACAAAATAATCTTTTTTTTTCTTTTTAATTTAAGAAGGATTTTCGCTTCTTGGAGATGTGATATTTTAGTCTCTCATTGTATATTGAAAATGGAATTTACGACAAACAATTTAATTTTTTCTTTATTAGTCTAATAAGGATTTTTATGTCTTAGATGTAACATTCTAGTCTCTCTTTGTATATTTGTTTTTTTATTTTATTATTAAAAATAATATAAATTAATAAATACATCAAAAATTAAAATTAAATTTAAAAAAATTGGATAAATATATAAGAAATATTTGAACAATGTTTTTTATTATGATCTCTAATGTCTAACTCAGTTTTTACGTAAATACTATTTGGATGATCCTTTTTAAATATAAACCTTTTAGGATTGTGACTCGCTTAATCGCCTTCGTATGAACAAGTGTCAATCGTTGGGCACCACTTAAAAATTTTCATCATGGCTTTTGAATAGTATTACAAATCGAACCAAGACCCAACTCATTCGGCATCATGACAACGTGTACGGGGAGTTAAAGTATCTCGTTGTCCACACGCTCTTATAGGATCCCCAAATCCTAATTATTGTCTTCTGAGACAATTTAAGGAAGTTATACCTAAAGAACGATCTAGAATCGTGGGACCATAAGATGGCCACACCCTAGCATCTTATCTAATTGAATTAACATGTTACCCGAGGACAGTTAGATAAGATGGACAATTATATTCATTAAAATTTATCCCCTGAGGCGGCTATCATGGAAGAAGGTTTTAGGGCCTTCAAACAATGAGATGGTCACACCCTAACAGTACATGTGATTAGGGATGATCAACCCCTAAAGAGTGGTAGATAGTAAATTATGGGACCTTTTAACATCTATTCTCTTAGACACTTGTCCCAAAAGAATCTTATGATAGACTTACACTACAAGGGGTTGTCATGCATTGTACTTTTAGCAATACAGTTAACATTCATTGTGGGGCCCATTAAAATTAACTTATGCCAGACTCATCATCATTCACGAGTCATTTTCATCACTTTCCCTTAGAGGATGGAAAACCATTATTCCAACTTTATTGTTAATACGATTGTTAGGGGTTTCGCCAACGCCTCAAACCGGAAGGGAAGTGGTGTCAGAATAGTATTGAGAGGTCTAGATGACCTCTTGCTTGAGCGGTATTTGAATTTTGAATTTAGGAATAACAATAATCAAGCCAAGTATGAAGCCCTCATTCTTAGTATGATCCTCACCCTTTAATGGATGCTTTGTGTCTGAAAACCGGAGGGGACTCATAACTAGTGGTAAACCAGGTCTCTGGAGGATACTAGGCGAAGAAGCCACAACTTATCCAACATCTCAAAAAGGTACACGACTTATCTGAATGTTTTAAAGCTTTCTAAATAACATATGTGCTCAGGGAACCAAATTTTATGGTTGACATTCTTTCCAATCTCGCCAACATAAAAGAGCATGGCATAATTGCACTATAATTCAAAAGACTATTGTCGCCCCTAATATCAATGCTGGTGAAATCAACACTCTTAAATTTTCCCAGACCACCAACTGGATGGCGCCTATAATACTATATCTATAGGAAGATGAGCTCCCATCGTATGAGATTGAAGCAAAAAAGATTTGATAGCATGCAACAAAGTATATAATGATATCTGAAAGGCTTTACAAGACAAGAAAAGCTTCTCCTATGTTGAGATATCTAGAATATCATGAAGTCTCCTTAGTACTCGCAAAAGTCTACCAAGGAGCATGTGGTAGCCACATTGGCGGGCGAGCATTAACCCATAAATTGCTCAGGGTAGGCTATTATTAGTCCACTCTGATGAAAGATAGTGAAGCATTCGTAAAAAAGTGTGACAAGTTCCATAGGCACACCAATCAACATCGTGTTCCAGCTGAGATCCTTCATTTTGTCATGTCACCTTGGCCATTTTACCAATGTGGCATAGACATCTTAGGCCATTTTTGCTTGGCGCCTGGCCAGTTGATGTTCCCGATCATTATGTCATACCCTAAATTTTGACCACAAGATTTCCCATCATTGTGAAAATCATCGCCACAATATGGATGTACCTTCATGCATCATTAGTCCTCTCAAAGATTGTTGAGCATTCACCTCAATCAAGAATTAGGGTTTTGAACCCTTTCAGAGTACTCAGACAAAGGATCAATCAAGAATGGACATGATCTTCAACTTATCAAACCTCTCAAACATCCATGAAGGATCAAGAGGTCTCCCATATCAAGAATCAAGCACAAGAGTGCAACATTTCAAGTTAATCAAGCCTTAAGATCATCAGTATCACCAAATTAGGGTTTTGGTTGACCAAGGCCTCCAGAGAGAAATTTTCATCTAAGCATGAGCCAATACTTCAAAACATGATCCAAGAAGCTCAAAGGGACCTCATGGATCCAATATAAGTTCAAAATAGACTCAGGGGATTCATTCATTAAAAATCATGAATTAGGGTTTCTTGACCTAATTCACCCCTAAGTTGGTAGCAATGCATGAGCCATGCCCTCAAGGAATGTTTTGAAGACCTTAAATATCTTATATTGATCCTCTTACAAGTCTAAATTGACACAAAGAACTTGGTTCATGAGCAATATAAGGATTCAGATTCATCTGGACCACAAACTAGGGTTTTTGAGAAAAAGTCAACCATACCTTTGAATTTTGACCAAGACATGATCTCAAACCTTGGGAAATGATTCAAGACACTCTAAAACACCTATGGAATCCATCCATTAAGTTTGATTTAGCCCAAGGACTTGATTTCATAAAGGATCACAAAGTTTGAAATTCATCTGATAAAAAAGTCAACTGTGTCCAAAACCAAGTTTCACTTTTGAGATTTCTTGACAAGTGTTAGGTCTTTGATTGGCTGCATTTTGGCTAAAGAAAGTTTACAACAAGACGTTGGGTAAGATGTCCTAATAGGGTTATTCGACATCTTTACAGCAGTCCCTGCTGTTTTATATCTCTTGACAGATTTTATTTTATTTGATGAGAATCTTTTAGATATACCTCATCATTATGCGCAGGTCAAGGAGATTTATTTGGAGCAAGTCCAAATTTAATTGGATTACATAAAAAGGATCTTTGAGAGTTTTTAGGAAACAATAAAAGATTTGTTCCTATTTTTATGTGAAGATCTTGCAGCTGATTTCTAACGTGAAGATTGGATCTGATTAAAGAGTCCAAACCCATATTGCAAGAGTCTATAAATAAGGACTTGCTAGACCTAAAAGAAAAAACACACAGACAACAACAAGTCATCAGTGAAACACAAGGGTTTAGGGTTTTAAGAGTCTCTTGTGTAGTTTGTAAGTTACCCATGTATCTTTTGATACTATGTGGTTGACATAGGTTGTTGTAAATTGCTGACTCTTAAGCTTTTAAGCATTGAGTATTTGTTATCACGTGGTGATTGTAAAGGGAATTGAGAGGGGTCTCATATCTAGGAAAGTCTTAGATAGAAATTGCACGGGTAGTGATTAAGTGAGAAGTTGTAAACGGAGGAGTTCAGCTTTGAATTAATACTATTATAGTGGATTTCATTCCTGGCTTGGTAGCCCCCATACGTAGGTGGTTTGCACCGAACTGGGTTAACGATTCTTGTGTGTTGTTTATCGTTCTGCACTTTAAAGTTTTGTTGTGTTCTTGATAAACATGTCGTAACAGATGTTGGAACATCTGTTGTGACTCTGTGTTGATATTCAGAGTATCAACTGTTTATGTTTTTCCCTTGTTTAATAATTATGCAGAACAATGTCTTGACATGTGTTAGGACATCTGTTGTCTGCATTGCCAGAATTTCAATTGGTATCAGAGCAGGCATCCTGTCTGGTTCTGGATGAGATCTTTGGGAGATACTTTCTGGCATTTAAACAAGGAAGAGTTTTGAAGATCAGATCAATCAACTCAGACATACTCAAGGGTATTAATGGATGGGATGGATGTTCTGGATCGAAGGTAACAACCCGGAGGTTGTTTATGTTGCTGAGGAGGTTCTACAACAACTGCAGGGGAAGTGGCTAGTTCTCTTGTTGGGGTGCCTTATAAGATGTTTCAACATCTTATTAGGGCAAGTTGAATTTGTTCCTTGGTGGTTCCGCTGCATGTGTTTCTGATAGAAGAGCTCTAGAATTATGGGATTCTGGAGTTGTTGCTGAAGACAGATAGTGGAAGATCTCAATCGTCGGCCTTTATATGTGAAGATATCTGCATTATTTTATTCCAAAGTCGGGAGCGATGGAATGAAGGGAGTTGTTGGAAGATGTCTGTTATGGTGACTTGGTACTTGGAAGCTTGGTTCCATGGTACAATGTGAAGTTAGTCGAAGAGGAGGGGAGTTGGGTTTAAGTTTATCAAGTTCTTGCTCTGGGAGTTTAATTAATTATTGATCGGCTAGGTTATCAAAGATACTTGAGAATTTTCTCAAGTCCACCCATAAAGGCGTCTCAATCGTGCATCTGGAGTCTTTTAGTTATTCTTCTGACTAGAAGGTGTTTCTATGAAACACAATATGAAGAAAGTGGAGGTGATTTATTTTTACCATCCAAAAACAGCAAGAAATGATTCATCTCTCTTAACCCTAAGGGTGGATTCAATCTGATTGGTGTTCTCAGAATCGTTGAGGTAAATAGGATTTTTTCAGAGAAAATCCTAGTTACTTGAATCAAGGGTGGCATCCTTGGTATCTCAACTATTTGTGTCAAAGAAGATACTTGCTAAAGATTAAATACTTGATAAGTGTTCATGAAGTGATCTGGTGGAGCTTAGATACAACAGTGAAGAAGGGTTATTGGACAAGGATTTAAGATCAATTTCTATTTGTGGAATTTACAAGCATTTAATTGATTATCCTTAAAAGTCAAGATTGTTGATGTTCAACAAGATGTTGGAACATCTCATCATCAGAGTTACACTTTAGCATCTGTTTTAGTCTTGGGTGTTGACCTAAGAATCGGCTTCAGTCTAGTGTGATAGAAGCATGTGATCTCTGAAGAGTTTCTTGGCAAGAAACTGGTATGGACTTTGATGCTGTTGAAGATGAAGGTGAAGACATCATAATCTTGACGGTCAGTCTTGGATCAGTTTATTTCCGATCTAAGAGTTTTGGAGTGCAGCAAGTGTGTTCAAGTGGTTACTAAAAGCATCTGGTGGTGGCACAGCTTGGATCAGTTTATTTCTGATCTAGGTACTTAGGAGCATGGGATCTTCCTCAGCTTGAAGGTCAAGATTAAGTGGCGGTTATCTTTGACTTTCTACAGACTGCTCTACTAAGGAAAGTGGCATTCCTTGTATGGCTATGGTGCAGTCTAGGACTACTTTATCTTCTGAAGATTCAGACGTGGCAGGTGTGAAGTCTTTGGAGTTTCAAAGAGGGATGGAGGTTGTCTACTCAAACTTGGTTAACTAATCAAGTCTATGAGAGCAAGGAACTCTTGTTCTGTAATAGGGAGGAGGTTCTTCTAAGTGGCAGAAGGAGGAGCTGAATTCAGCAGCTGGATGTCGTATCATAATGTTCTGACATCTAGCTTAACATCAGAGTCTCAGCTGATGATGTGGCACATTAGCTTAAGATAAGGTGATCTACAGGAGAATGGAAGTTGTGGATGCTTCAAAAAGGTCTATCTCATGCAGTTTGCGAGAGTTGTGGTTCTAGAAGATGTTACATGTCTAAGAGGCTTGGTGGATCTAAGATGTCTTGCTATAGAGCAAGTAGTTTATGTGACTTGAGGATCTGATTTCATTGGTGGATCAATGTATCTTGTGGGAGTTCTGAAAAAGAGTGAGATCAATCAAAAGGTGGCATTTGGTTGATCTTTAGTGTGCATTCAAGCAGGGTGCTTGGAACTAATTACTCTTAGGCAGAAGGGTAGTTGGTTGAAAATGACAGGAGGTGATGATTCTTGGAGCTTGTGGCAGAAATTCTCAGTTTATGGAAGATTACCTTCTTTTTGGTGGATGAGAGTTTATTTCTCTCTGGATTTCTAAAGTTCTCTTTGTTCAAGCTGGTGGCGCAGTGTTGTGTAAAGATCTTCAGTTTGGAGTATATCAAGAACTATGTTGATTGGTGTCTGTGATGTGTGAAGGATAGTAAGTCCAGTGGTGGAGTATATCAAGAACTATGTTGATTGGTGTCTGTGATGTGTGAAGGATGTTCTAACTGATGATAGAACATTATCTGGGTTGGTTATCCTTGGTGGAGGATTCTTAAGTTCTGGTCTAGGAACTTGTTGGCTACATCCTGTCTAAGGAGTATCTATCTTGTCATACGGGAGAATGATGAAGTATAAAAACTGCCTTGGGATGATGGTGTGGAGAATACTGAAGTGAATCATGTGTTGATTACATGGAAGTCTGAATATGGATATTCACCAGTTGATCAGAAGTATTCTAGGTTATCATATGGGAGAATGATGAAGGAATGACTGTCTTGGATTGTTGATTGTCTATCTATTGATTGACCTTGCTAAGGTCTGATGAAAAACTTGTGGAGTGGATATTGCCCCTATTGGCAAGTCATGCTAAAGGGAAGTGGATCAGTTTGGCAGCTGTGAAGTTTTGAAGCATGTATACGGTATCTGACACCGTTGGAAGAAAAGAAACTAAGAGGTATGGTATCTCTTTGAGGAATGTGGATCATTCCAGATCAATTGGATTTTATCTCAGGGAACAAGGAGATCTATACATGAGAATTCAAGAGGAATTCGTTTGGTGTATGGATAGTTTCTGGAAGAGGGGGATCAATGGAGCTTTGATCTTAATCCAAGAGTTTGTTAATTTATGATGGTGATCCTAATGAGTCCTCACGGGAAGCATGATGGTGTTCATGTGTGAGTGATTATTGGTTCTTGTTAGAAGAAGCAATAAGTGCAGTTGATGATTGTGTTCAACAGGTAGGTTGGACAAAGGGTACACTCTTGAAGACATGAAGATGCGTCTTATGTTTTCTTTTCATCAACATCATAAGTGTTCATTGGAGGAACACTGGTTATCTTAGATACGGGGAGTTTCTCCTTGATCTAAGATGTATTACTGCAGAGGTGCAGTTCAGAATCAAGTTTGTTTGGGGTCAATCAAATTGTGATTATTTTGAAGATGAGATATCAAGAAGGATGTCTTGACATTGCTCTGCTGTTGCAAGGTGTGGGGGTTTTCCCTTGAGGGGGAGGACTAATTATGTATGACGGGGGAAGTACTGTTACTGACTTGCTTGCTTTTGGTTGATTGCGCTTAAATGCATAGTTGCTTGGTTTGGCATATTATGGCTAAAAAGGGGGAGAAGTAAGTTGTAGTAGTGTTCCTTGGTTGTTTCCTTGAGGGGGAGCTGAATGTGTTATTCAAAGGTCGTTTTAGCCAGAATTTGCCAAAGGGGGAGATTATTAGGTCTTTGATTGGCTGCATTTTGGCTAAAACAAGTTTACAGCAAGACGTTGGGTAAGATGTCCTAACAGGGTTATTCGACATCTTTGTCTCGTACAGCAGGCGCTGCTGTTTTATATCTCTTGAAAGATTTTATTTTATTTGATGAGAATCTTTTAAATATACCTCATCATTATGCGTAGGTCAAGGAGATTTATTAGGAGCAAGTCCAGATTTAATTGGATTACATAAAAAGGATCTTTGAGAGTTTTTAGGAAGAGTTTAATGATGATGCACTGACAGTGTAAAAATGTTTTACACTGTCATCCAATGAGAATATATTATTTTGCCATATCATACAAGTATTTTAAATTTTACAGTGTGACTTGGCGGGATGCATCGTCGTCATTGGTTGACAGTGTAAAATTAATTTACACTGTCAGTGCATAACCCCTTTTTCTCTTTTAGGAAACTATAAATGATTTGTTCCTATTTTTATGTGAAGATCTTGCAGCTGATATCTAACATGAAGATTGGATCTAATTGAAGAGTCCAAGCCCATACTGCAAGAGTCTATAAATAAGGACTTGCTAGACCTAAAAGAAAAAACACACAGACAACAACAAGTCGTCAGTGCAACACAAGGGTTTAGGGTTTTGAGAGTCTCTTGTATAGTTTGTAAGTCACCCATGTATCTTTTGATACTATGTGGTTGACATAGGTTGTTGTAAATTGCTGACTCTTAAGCTTTTAAGCATTGAGTATTTGTTATCACGTGGTGATTGTAAAGGGAATTGAGAGGGGTCTCATATATAGGAGAGTCTTAGATAGAAATTACATAGGTAGTCATTAAGTAAGAAGTTGTAAATGGGAGAGTTCAGCTTTGAATTAATACTATTATAGTGGATTTCATTCCTGGCTTGGTAGCCCCCAGACGTATGTGGTTTGCACCAAACTGGGTTAACAATTCTTGTGTGTTGTTTATCATTCTGCACTTTAAAGTTTTGTTGTGTTCTTGATAAACATGTCGTAACAGATGTTGGAACATTTATTATGACTCTATGTTGATATTCAGAGTATCAATTATTTATGTTCTGCCCTTGTTTAATAATTATGCAGAACAATGTCTTGACATGTGTTAGGACATCTGATGTCTGCATTGCCAGAATTTCAACAAGCATGGCTTCTTCAAGTCAAAAACAATGTTAAACTATGGTTTTGATTATCATCCATCAAGAAAAATCAAGAAAAGTGAGGTTACTTGCAAAAGGGGTAATCTTAAGAAACTTGAAATTTCACTATGTCATGAAAAAAAGTTATTTTTACCCAACTTTGCAAGACCATAACTTGTGATCCAAGCAACCTTTTTCTTCCATCCAAAGCTCAAACGAAAACTCTCATTACATACTACAAGATTGTCTACTACACCTTATTCCAAATCTTCATGGATTTTGAGTTATGGATTGATCAAAATCACAAAAATTAAGAAATGGACAATTTTTCAAACACTTAGAAAAATTTGAGACAAAATCTGTCTCATGTTTTGTCCAACTTTGGAGGCATTTTCCATCATGATCCAAGATGAATCAAGACCAAAGTTAAACATCAAAGTCTAATTATGATATATGGGCTTTCCAAAAAGTACAAGACCTCATTCTAATTCAACTTGAGCAAGAAGTTACAAGCCTTGCAACATGACCTAAAAATCTGATTTTTCAAGACAGCATGAATGCATGACTTGTGCCATACGATTTTCTCATTCAAGTTTTGTCACTTTTCCAACTTTTTCATCTTCCAAAAACACAAAACTTCTTATGAATCACTTGTTACTTGATCAAGGAGTCAAGAATTCCACTTAAGCATGTGCAAATCCATCATGACATGAACTTTGAAATTCAATTTTAGCCAGGTTACATTAATGCAATGCATTAAGGTGTCATGAACCAAGCCATGCCAATCCAAACCAATCAAGATTCAGTCCAAGCTCTGAGTGTTCAAACCTGCAGAAATTGAATGGAGTCAAGCTAGAGGAGACTTGGCACTTTTGAATTATCCAAGTCAATGGCTACATAGCTACTCATAGTGATCAACCTCGATTCACTATTCCTTGCAAAACAAACTTCCTCTACTATAAATAGAGGTCATTTTTTACTGATTAACACACACCAAAACATCTTCACTCACGTTTTCATCCATTTCACTCTTGAAAACCAGAATTTCCTTCTTTGGCAAGTAACATGCGAATTTTAAAATAGAGAAGGATTCCACCATAACCAATGATCCTAACACCACATATATATATCATATAGAAGCTATCCAAACACTTCTCCATCATCTATAACATCAGAATCACAAACCTCCAAATCATACTTGAGCCAAGTTGCAGTTGGGATACCAGAAAGAGTTCCAGGGGTCCTCAATCAATTCCAAGCTTCTACACATCTTACATAAGGTCCATTGAAGATGTATAGATCATCACACAACATCTGTAACACCTCTACATCAAAATTCGAATTCGTCTTGTACAAGTAAGCCTGAAGCTCTCAAACTCTATATTACATGCATCATAAATTTATTTTCAAGTTATCAACATGTTTCTGGTAGTTCATAGAGTAATAACCCTCAATCAATTGCATGCTTTAATTCGTGTATAGAATTTCACTATGGTTTTTGCAAAAACTAGGGTTTCTGTATACATACGAATTATCCCACTCCACACTTAAAATAAATGAAATTAAATACCACCACCGTGTTCCTTGATTAAAGGCGAGCAAGATTGATGTTTGAATCGTTCCATTTCATTGCATATTGAGTGAAATTGAGAGGGTTTTGCAAATCTGGAAAACCAGAGCACGCGCGAGGAAGAAGGTGTGTTCTTGGCGCCTTTTTCAAATGTTTGAATATTTGAATTTTTCTTTTATTTTTTAATTGATTTCAAAAATTAATTTCTCTTCCAATTTTTATCATTTTTCATTGATTCTTTTTTTTAAAATTCACAAAAATGTTAAAATATCTTATTCCATGAAAAAATCAAAATAATATTAATTATTTAATATATTTTGAATTTTTGTAAAGAATTTCTTTTTAATTGTTTTTAAACATTTTTAATGAAATATTTCTCTTGATTTTTCAAAATCAAATGAATTTCAAGCTTTCATATGGATAAAAAATGATTTTTCAAAACTTTTTTCAAAGATCACAACATATTTTAAATATATTTGATATTTTATATAATTTTTTATTTAATTTTCTTTGAAAATTTGTATTTTTAATTAAAATTAGGGTTTTTACTTGATTTTAAATTTTCAATCTTCATTTGAAACACTTTTGGGCCTATAATAGAGTGTAAGACTCAACCCCTTTTGTAAATAAATAATTCCTGGGCCTCTGTCATAGTATAAGTCCCGGTGCGATTTTCAAAATAATGGTGCGTCTACTATTTTCATTTGGGCCTCTTCTTGAGTATAAGCCCCATTTTTCTTCTTTACAAACACTTTTGGGCCTCTAATAGAGTGTAAGACCCAAACCCTTTTGTACATAAATAAAATTTTGGGCCTCTACTATAGTATAAGTCCCACAACGTCTTTCAGTATCGCAGTGCGATCCCTGTTTTCAAAACAAGTCACCTGGGTATCTCCTTGAGTATAAGCCCCAATATTTTGTACATAAACTTGGTTTTAAACAATAAACAACCTCCACGGGCCTCTCCTTGAGTTATAAGTCCCATACCTCTGTTTTCAAAATCATCTATCTGTTTTAACTACTACAGATTCTGTAGGCTGCTCCTGGCAGAAACGAAGAAGTATATGAAAGGATGAATGAATTCCAGGAATAGTTCTTGGAAATGCAGAAGGAACTGCATGCCATTCGCGATCAGGACTTGTTTGGTAAGGACGCCGCTGACCTTTGTTTGGTCCCTAATGTAAAGATACCGCACAAATTCAAGGTGTCTGACTTTGTAAAATACAAAGGCAACTCTTGCCCTCAAAGTCATTTGGTAATGTACGTTCGGAAAATGTCTACCTAGACAGAAAATCAACAACTACTAATCCATGTTACCTGTCAAAATCGACACGCCTACTTGGAAGAGGTCTCAATTCAGTGAAGAGGGAAATGAGGTAGGACTTATATGTGTAGTCCTAATCGACGAAACACAAAATGTTGCCCACATCAGGGAATCCTCCGCAGACCAAAGGATGTCCAAAAGGTAGAACTTAAAGGTAGTTTTGAGAGAGATGTAAAAGGGAGACCTTGTGCTCAGGAAAGTAGTCGTTTCAACCCAATAGGGTAAACTACTACTTAACTGGGAGGTTCATATCGTATATGTCAAAAACTTCCCCATAAAGGCTTAAAACATGAAAAGTTGAACGAATGACTCATCATAAGGACATGAAACTTAGTTAACCTAAGATATTACTATAGTTATCCATTTTTATGTAATCTATTTTGAATAAGGTTAAAGGCGATTGGCTAATTAATGTATGAACTCTTTTAACGCCAATTGTTATTGCATTCACATTAAGAAAAATAATTTCTAAGTTCATATAAACATTGAACTTCCACTAGATGATCCTTGCTACCCTCAGAGGCAATATAATTGATGGACTTCTGCTGGAAGATTCTTGTTGCCCTCAGAGGAAATATAAACGTTGGACTTCTGCTGGAAGATTTTTGTCGCCTTCAGAGAAAATATAAACACTAGACTTCCACTAGAGGATGCTTGTCACCCTAAGAGGCAATATAAATGTTATACTTCAACTAGAAGATCCTTGTTGCCCTTAGAGGCAATGTAAATGTTCGACTTCCTTATGAAGGTCCCTGAGGACCAAGGAGCAACACACACAACTTAAAGTTTCACCTGAGGGACTTACCTTGAAGTATCGCTTGGGGAACTTAAACTTGAAGTCTTGACTGAGGAGTCATCATAAAATCTCGTCGGAGAGACTCAACTTAAAGTCTCTCTGTAGGGACTCACTTTAAAGTCTCACCCAAGGGACTCAAAATAATGTCTCACATGAGAGACTCAACTTAAAGTCTCGCCTGAAGGACTCAACTTAAACTCTCTCCTGATGGAATCACCTTGAATTCTTGACTAAGGGACTTAACTTGATGTCTCTCTTAAGAGACTTGACTTAAAGCCTCGTCGAATAGGTTCCACTTAGAGTTTCATAAAGGTGCTTAAAACTAAAACACTTTTCCATTTACAATGCCTAGTGCTTGAGGGACTGCGTGTTGGTATATTTGTAAAGGAAGCACTAGGGACGATGCATGATTCATAAAAAACTGGTAGACAATACCCGTAGCCCAAAGTTGAGTCACTAGCCACCCACTTATCATTATGTTCGCTAATTTATCACAATGTATGCCCATTTCTTGGTTACTTTGCCCATTTATTGAAATACTTGAAGACATGGGAATGTTGTATCCCTACTTAACAACAATATTGGAAGGGTAGTCAACAAAGAGGGCCACATTCCCCAATATTATACGGGAAATAACTACCCATTTCACACAATGTTTAAGGGGGAAAGGGAAGTTATCACTTATGTGGGTTCAAGAACCCAGACCCAAGAGGTCTCTATAAATACCTCTACCCTAAGGTTAAAATGGGACATTCAATTCACATGAAAACACCATATACAATGCTTTTCACCATCATTGCATGAGTTTACTCTAACACCACAACAATTCTAAAATCCTCTAACATCCATACACCACTAGGAATTGTCGCACATTGTACTTTTAGGAAGTACATATATAAATCCACAACAATGTAAATACAACAAATGAAAAGGAAAATGAGGTAAATATTCCACTGCCCCATCAAAACAAATATTTAAACTAAAGAAAAATATCTTTAAGGTGAATATTTTGATACTCTCTAATTTTGTTAGGCACTGATACTCTTAATCAATCAAACAATAATTTAATGTCACATCACTTTTTTATTTTATTTTATTTAATTTTAAAATAAATTAAAATTTTAAAATAATTTCCATAGTATAGATACCCAACTTAAACTTTTAGGCACCAAAATATTTATCATATTTTTTATTGTTTTTTATGAATTAAAAGTTTAGGTGAGTTTGACATCGGAAACTCACTAGAATCAAGACAGACTTCAAGGCTGAAAGAACGTTTCTAAAAATATTTATATATTTATACTCCACTCGTTAAAAATGGATTCACATCGGCAGCGGGAGTTGCTTCATGTGTAAATAAACTCTTTACCAATTGAGTCAACTTTTCCTTGAAAAAATTTATCATAATTTAAAATTTTAATTTTATTGGATATTTATTCTTAAAAAATGACATTAAAAGAAATCTCATGGCTTAAAAAGTTATTGGATAAATTAATCATTTCAACATGATTTTCTATTTTCTCCTTTTCTCAACGAGGAGAGAAAATATTTATATGAATCCATTACGTTTTTTCCCTACCCTTAAAATTCCCTCTTTTTTAACTAGATGAAAAAAAAACAATATAATTTGCTCTTTTTTTTTCTTAGTCTCGCCCTCCTTTTTGAGTTTTTTTTTTTTTCGATAAATAAAAGGTTTACATAATTACATTATAATAATGGTCATAGATATGCATACCTTCTTTAAGAAATTCTTCTGTGATATACTTACTATTTATATTAGTTTCATACTCTTCCGTCCCACAATAAATGACTTAGTTGATCGTTTTACATAGATTAAAAAAATCAAAAGAGAGAGAATGATATTTTTATTAAAATACTTTTATCATGCATTGAGAATGATAAAACTAATACTCTTTCCATTCCACAATAAGTGACCCAATTAACTTTTCACGTAGATTAAAAAAATAAATGAAAGAGAGAGAATGATATTTTTACTAAAGTACCCTTATCATATATTGGGAATGATGAAAGTAATATTAATTAGAGAGTAAAATTAAAAAATATGCATTCAAAATTGAAATGGGTCATTCATTTTGAAACACTTTTTTATTCCAAATGAGTCACACAATCGGACGAAGAAAGTATTAATTAGAGGATAAAATTAAAAAATATGCATTGAAAATTGAAATGGGTCGCTTATTTTAAGACACTCTTTTATTCTAAATGAGTCATTCATCGTAGAAGAGAGGGAGTATGTTTTATGCATTATAAGAAAATACGATAATTCCTTTTGTTGCTAATGTGTTAAAAAGGAAATAAACTTCTCCACAAATATAATTATCATTAGGCATAAATAGTTTGTTGGTCCCTGTAAGTTAGCGAGTTTTTGAGTTTAATCGTTGTAATTTTTTTTGTCTGAGTCTCTATATCTCACTTTTTGCGTGCGTTTTAGTCTATAAAGCCAAAATCGGCAGGAAATTCCGCAGATTTCCTGTGGATTTTCCTTCAGATTTTCCTGCGGATTTTGGCTTTAGGACTAAAACACACACAAAAAGTAAGATATAGTGACTCATGTAACACCCCCAATCTATACCCCGAGTAATTAAAGCGATAACAAATAATCAGAGTATAATTAAAACATTCATGGCATAGACGGGAGCGTCACATCAAAGTGATGAAATAGAACAACCTGCTCATATAGATATGCAACAATCAGGTAGCAACATAAACAAAGGAACTCGGTTCCTAACACCCACAATTCAGATACAGAATAAAAGCGGAAAATCTGCAACTGAAATCTCATATATAAACATAAAAGTTTGTCTGTCAAATACAGAGTCATACATGTAAAATCCAAAAAGGTATATATACACATAATCACATAACGATCTCCCCGACTACCCGGTGCTACATATCAGAGCCGACCGACAAAAGAATGAAGACATAATCTTCACAAAAAGACCTCCAGCATCTAATCTGCAATGCCTCATAGAGCATTCAAAACAGCAGAAGAGTGAGAAACACAATTATAATATAATTGCATACAATTATGTAATAACACGAAATACGCATGCAAAAACATTCTCACTACAACGTACACTATAGTTCACGTACAAAACAAAACAATTCATAATTCATGTATTCATCACAAAGGCATATCAATCATCAATCCCCACACATAATCAATCCATTCACAATTTCTTTCACATAATCAATCCATTCATGATTTATGCAAATGCACAGAGACCGACCCAACGACTCTATGCATGCGGTACCAATCCATCCATCATTCTCATCATTAATTCACTCAGAAATTATTGGAATCATCGCTTGTTACTTAGTGTAACTCCCCGTCGGGCAAACGATGTTCCCCATGGCTTTAGGTCCTTTTTGTATAAGGCACACGACGTTTATGGATCGCTTTAGGTCCTTTTTGTATAAGGCATACGATCTGATCGCTTTAGGTCCTCTTTTTATAAGGCACACGATCGTCTATAACGTCGCTTTAGGTCCTCTTTGTATAAGGCACATGATCGTTACAGTAGATTCCCTCTGGAATCGTTTCGTCGCTCACACCCCACAAGGGCACACGACATCACAAGATGCATATCATGATGCTTGTCATACAATTGACTCATGACAATCAAATGCATAAACATACATATAACCATGTGAACCATCTTAACATCACTAATCATGCATTGAAATCAAACCCAAAACAATGCATTTATTTGCCATAAGGCCACAATCCATCATCACAACATTTCATCATATGCATTCACATTATATAATAGCACACAAGCTATACGTTATATATCAAAAGCATATAACATGATAACACATCAATCGCACACAATTACGACGGTAAAAGTCAGCAAACGAAACATTTCCAAATTCCTGACACAATTAATTCGGCCACTAATCTCAAAACCATTTTTATAAGAAAGAACATCTCATTAGCTTTCCAACGGTACCAAGAACGTCTCGATCCGAGTTACGGATCAAAAGTTATGGATTTTCAAAGAAAACAGAATTATTTGAAAATTCCCAGGAGCGCTCGGCGGTCAAGGTTTCGCCCGGCGGTACCCCTTCGCCTATGCTTCGCCCGGCGAAACAACGGTGTAATCCCCCCACCAAAACTCAAAAGTTACAGAAGCGTTCCTTGCTGCGCCTCTTGACCATCGCGGCGGAGCAGAGGCGCACGCTTTGCGTCGCCCGGCACTCTGCGCACCGCCCGACGGTCCGCATCAGATGCAGAATTTTCTGCTGCGTTTTCCTTTGTTCCAAGGGTCCAAAACTCACCCTTTCCACACCAAATCAGTTCCAAGCCACAAAACAAGTATCAAAAAATAAGCATATGCATATTACAACTACACTACACAGTTTATTCCGACTTTCGTCCGCGAAAACATCGATTTCCATTCACATTACTCATTTTCAACCTAGAAATGAAAACTATGGAAAAACAAGTAAACATTCAACCACATACATACATAATCATACACAAGCATAGAATAACCGAGTTTCGCACCCTTACCCGTTTAATCGTGCTTCGAAGTGTCGGTTGAATCGATTTCTTACACTCCAAGTTTTCCTCTTTTTCTTCTTCTCCTTCTCTATTTCTCTTAAACTTTCTTTTCTCGCATTCTAATCTCTATGTTTCTATTTAAAAAAAAACAATAATATCTAACCAAGCACAATGACCAAAATACCCCTACACTCAATTTTCTCGCAAACGCTCCCAAAACGCGATAAAACATAATAACGATAAACATAACATATTTATCAAATAAAAACCAAGAATAAAATAATATAAAAACAAAAATAATTAAATCGACTCGATTAAATAAATCTAGCAAAAACTGGGACGTTACAACTCAGACCAAAATAAATAAATTACAGGGACTAAACTCAAAAACTCGCAAACTTACAGGGACCAAAAGTGCATTTAAGCCTTATCATTATTATACTTTACATGCAATCCTTAATCCTTAATAGTAATCTACTAGACATGAGATAAAGTTTAAATATAAATTTATATATAAAAACAGTTTTTACTTTACAAATTGATTTTATAGTAATTAAATTAAACTTTAGTCAATTATAAAATTAATACAAAAAACCGGTATATAAAATGTGATAAAAATGTAGTTATCATTGAGGGTATTTAAATCCAAACCAATCAAAATAAAAAACACAAACTGATAAAAAAAATAGAAAACCGCAAAAAATCGAATATTATTTGATGTATTTGAATATCATTTTGTAAAAACCGCGGTTCGGATTGGATTTCAGATTAACTTTTTAAACCGAACCAAATCGCGTGTATATATCTTTATTCTTATTTTTAATATGATATATTGTTATAACTAATTATTTGATGATACTTATTCTTTTAATACTATTTATAAATTCGGTTTTTTTTTTTTTTTTGTAGTGGGGAGGGCCAAAGGCCCAAAGAAAAAACAAACTACAAGGGAACCTCCCTAGGGATGTAACCCCCCACGATGTCCTCTACTAAAAATTGCTCAATATATCTAGGAGCAACAATATAACAATGCAAATCACTTCTTAAACTACAATCGACTTTTGCAAGAGCATCCGTACATTAGTTGAATCCTCTAAATGTATGCACCATAATGGCTTCATCAAACCTATTAAACAGCCTTCCAATCTTCTTGAGCATCTCTAAGCCTTCACTTCTTATAGATCTCCCTTGATTGATATCCATGACTATTTTCAAAGAGTTCGTATTAACTTATATTCTCCTGAATCCCAGATCAAGAGTAAACAACAAACCTTCAATTAAACCCTATAACTCTGCCATATAGTTACTACAAATACCCAAATTCTTGGTAAAACCTCCCAACCAGCATCCCTCCTCATCTATGACAAGCTCACCACATCCCGCAACAACACCCTCAATTCAAGCCCCATCAATATTGAGCTTCACCTTACCACATCTCGGAGGGCCCCACTTAATAAGCCCAATCTCCTTGATTCTCCCAACTACCTTATTATTCATATGCAATGCTTTACCATATTCTTTCACTGAACCGACACTTGCATGCTCACATTAAAATGTCTAACAAAGTCCTTTATATGCTCTTCTTTATTTCTCCAGTACGAAAGAGAGTGATAAGTCATCGCGGAATAAGAGCTTCATCCAATATTCTTCTTAGCACTCTAATTAACATTCAAACTGATCCACTCCTCCAACTCCAGGTTGAAAAATCCATGATGCATCTCTGTTGGCACTTTATTCACCCAAACTTCCACAGCACGAGGGCACTCATGAAACACATGCATTGTAGTTTCATTAGTATGCCCACATAACTTACAATCAGCAGCACCAAGACCTCTTCTACTCATATTGTGGTTAGTCAAAACCCTGTCATGTTTCGACAACCAAGCCTGTCATATTGTGAAACATGGAACACATCATGTAAATTCAAAAGATTCGGTGGCAACGCCACCCGATAAGCCACAACACCCACTCTTGCGGATATCTGATAAGGACCAATAAACTGAGAAGTAAGCTTCTTCGACTTCAATGCCCGTCCAACACCTGTCACCGGTGTAACTCTCCAAAATACATGATCGTCTTCTCGAAACTCAAGATCTTTACTTCTTCGATCATGATAACTCTTCTGCCTACTCTGAGAAGCGTTCATTTTCTCACGAATAAGTTTCACCTTTTCCATAGTTTATTGTACTAACTCCGATCCAACCACCGAACTCTCACCAGATTCATGCCAACACAAAGGTGTTCGACATCTTCTCCCATACAACGCTTCAAAAGGTGTCATTCCAATACTCGAATGGAAACTGTTGTTATACGTGAATTCAACCAATGAAAGATAACTATCCCAAGCACCACCTTGCTCAAGAACACAAGCTCTCAGCAAATCTTCCAACGACTGAATAGTTCTCTCGGTCTGACCATCTGTCTGAGGATGATAAGCAGAACTCAATCTTAACTTGGAACCTAACGCCTTTTGCAAACTTTCCCAAAATCTGGAAGTAAACCTCGGATCTCGATCTGAAACAATACACAACGGAACACCATGTAATCTCACAATCACATGGATATAAATCTCAGCCAACCTCTCCAAAGAAAAACTGATGTCAATCAGAATGAAATGCGCCGATTTAGTCAGCCTATCCACATTCACCCAAATGGCATTATGTCCCCTCTGAGTATTCGGCAACCCTGTCACAAAATCCATAGAAATGTTATCTCATTTCCACTCGGGAATATCCAACGGTTGCAATAATCCACTAGGCTTCTGATGTTCTACTTTTAACTTCTAACACGTCAAACACGCATAAACAAACTGAGCCACATCCCTCTTCAATCCGGACCACCAAAAGACCTTCTTCAAATCTTGATACATTTTATTAGCTCCCGGATGTATACTCAAACTACTCCGGTGTCCTTCCTCTAAAATCATCTTTTTCAATTCCGAATCATCAGGAATACAAATTCTACCACGAAATCTCAAAACACCCTGATCATCCACTTTAAAGTCACCATTCACACCTTTATCTCCAACCATCATCAAATCAACAAATTTCACATCCAGCCTCTGTTTCTCGCTAACAGTCAACAAAAAATCATTATTGACCTTTAACATACCAAGCCTCACGCTATCAGATGTCAACTCACACACCAAACTAAAATCTCTAAATTCTTCCAAAAGTTCCCACTCTTTAACCATCAAAGCAGACATATGCAAAGATTTCCGGCTTAACGCATCGGCTACCACATTAGCTTTACCAGGATGGTAATTCAAGCTAAAATCGTAGTCCTTCAAAAATTCCAACCATCTCCATTGCCTCATATTCAACTCTTTCTGATCAAACAAGTATTTTAAACTCTTATGATCACTAAAGATTTCGAATCTTGCACCGTAGAGATAATGTCTCCAAATTTTCAATACAAAAACCACCGTAGCTAATTCCAAATCATGAGTAGGATAATTATTCTCATGAACCCTCAACTGCCTCGAAGCATAAGCCACAACCATACCTTCTTGCATCAACACTCCACCTAAACCACTCAAAGACGCATCGCAATACACCACAAACGGTTCACTAGGATTTGGTAAGATCAAAATCGGAGCTGTAGTCAATCTTCTCTTCAGCTCACTAAAACTTTCCTCACACTGAATATCCCAAATAAACGCTTTACCTTTACAAGTCAGCTAGGTCAATGGAAGTGCTAACTTGGAAAAGCCTTCACTGAATCTTCAATAATATCCAGCCAAACCCAAAAAGCTTCTAATTTCAATAATAGATCTAGGAGCCTCCCATTGTAGAACTGCATCTACTTTGGATGGATCCATAGCAATACCATTACCTGAAATCACATGCCCAAGAAAACTCACTTCTGACAACCAGAACTCACACTTGGACAACTTGGCATAAAGTTTATTTTCCTTCAAAATTTGCAATACAATACGCAAATGTTCCGCATATTCCTCCCGAGACTTAGAATAAATCAAGATGTCATCAATAACCACAACAACAAATTGATCCAAATGCTCATGGAAAATGCGATTCATATACTCCATAAACACTCCCGGCGCATTAGAAACCCCGAACGGCATCACGGAATATTCGTAATGTCCGTATCGTGTCCTAAAAGCCGTCTTCTGAATATCTTCCTCTTTCACTCTAATCTGATGATAACCTGACCTCAAATCAATTTTACTAAACACACACGCACCTACCAACTGGTCCATCAAATCATCAATTCTCAGAAGAGGATACTTATTCTTAATTGTCACCTTATTCAGCTGGCGATAATCAATACACAATCACATACTTCCATCTTTCTTCTTCACCAATAAAACTGGAGCACCCCAAGGCAATACACTCGGCCTCACAAACCTCTTTTCTAACAATTCATTCAACTGCTTCTTCAACTAAACCAACTCAGATGCCGACATACGATATGGTGTCATAGACACAGGTCTAGTACCAGGAACTAGATCTATAGAAAACTCCACCTCTCTTTCTGGCGGCACATCTGAAATATCCTTTGGAAACACCTCCGGAAAATCACACACGACTGGAAACACATCAATTGCAACTTGATTATCCACAGTCAACGATGCAAACAACCCGAACAACTGAGCTTCATCCGCCAAAAGTTTCTTCAACTCTTTGGTAGATAAGAAACTCGATTCCTCGTCTTCTTCAAGAGAAGGAAATCTTACCAACTTATGATAACAATCAATATGAACTCGATTGAACTGCAACCAATTCATTCCCATAACCATGTCTAAACCCTCTAACGGCAGACACACCAAATCCATAGAAAAATCCTTACCATAAATGGTCAAAGGACAACTTAAGCAAACCAAAGAAGTAGTTACCGACCCCATTGCTGGAGTATCGATAACCATCTCTCCACCCATGGACGACAACAAAAGATTCAAACGCTGCGCACACTCAGACAAAATAAATGAATGAGTCGCTCCGGTATCAATAATAGCTACTAAAGGCATACTATTAATAAAACAAGTACCTCTGATCAGACAATCTGCACTAGTAGGCTGAGTTCCTACCAATGCAAATACTTTTCCTCCAGCTTGAGCTTGCTTTAGTTTCGGACACCTCGTACTAACATGACCAGGTTCACCACAGTTGAAAGACTTCACCACATTCCTCTTGCAATCAGCTGCTACATGTTCGATACCTCCACAATTGGAACATTTCCTCATATCCTTTCTACATTTAAACTGACGATGTCCTAAGTCACCACACTTAAAACATCTCGAAGGATTATACATACCTCCCCCACTTGGCCTTTTATCAAAATTAGCCCTTTGCTTTCCCTTGTCAGCTGGTACCACATAAGGACCACCACGAAACGGTTGCTTTCCTTTCCTTTCGTTCACACTCTTATAATGAGTGGAACGAGCTTTGCTATCCTCCTCATAAATTCTACAACAATCCACCAAATCTGAAAACCTCATAATTCTTTGATAACCAATTGCCTGTTTGATCTCGGGACGCAACCCGTTCTCAAACTTCACACATTTGGAAAACTCCGCAGTTGCTTCAGCATAATATGGATAAAAATGAACAAGCTCCACAAACTTAGCAGTGTAATCAGTAACAGACATGTTACCCTGTTTCAACTCCAAGAACTCTATTTCTTTCTTTCCTCTAACATCTTCAGGAAAATACTTCCTCAAGAACTCACTGCTAAACAAAGCCCAAGTGACAACTTCACCTGTAGCTTCCCACACTTGACGCTTACTAACCCACCAATCATCAGCCTCCTCCTGCAACATGTGAGTACCTAGTCTCACCTTCTGTTCCTCAGCACAGTCCATCACTTGAAGGATTCTTTCAATATCCTTAAGCCAAATCTGAGCACCATCAGGATCATGCCTTCCTTTGAAGACAGGCGGTTTGTTCTTCCTGAACTCATCATTCCCACCAGCATTAGGTGCATTCCGCACAGCCTGAGCCATAGCTTGCATGGCAGCAGCAAGAGCAGCAAGTTTCTTCCAGCCATATTCTGTTCATATCCAATAACAGTAACTATGGTTAAACAATCAGCTCGCCAAAACACAATTGTCGCACAACAAATAACTTAGTCAAAATGACCGACACGGACTGGCTCTGATACCACTTAATGTAACACCCCTAATCTATACCCCGAGTAATTAAAGCGATAACAAATAATCAGAGTATAATTAAAACATTCATGGCATAGACGGGAGCGTCACGTCAAAGTGATGAAATAGAACAACCTGCTCATATAGATATGCAATAATCAGGTAGCAACATAAACAAAGGAACTCGGTTCCTAACACCCACAATTCAGATACAGAATAAAAGCAGAAAATCTGCAAATGAAATCTCATATATAAACATAAAAGTTTGTCTGTCAAATACAGAGTCATACATGTAAAATCCAAAAAGGTATATATACACATAATCATATAACGATCTCCCCGACTACCCGGTGCTACATATCAGAGCCGACCGACAAAAGAATGAAGACATTATCTTCACAAAAAGACCTCCAGCATCTAATCTGTAATGCCTCATAGAGCATTCAAAACAGCAGAAGGGTGAGAAACACAATTATAATATAATTGCATACAATTATGTAATAACACGAAATACGCATGCAAAAACATTCTCACCACAACGTACAGTATAGTTCACGTATAAAACAAAATAATTCATAATTCATGTATTCATCACAAAGGCATATCAATCATCAATCCCCACACATAATCAATCCATTCACAATTTCCCACACATAATCAATCCATTCATGATTTATGCAAATGCACAAAGACCGACCCAACGACTCTATGCATGCGGTACCAATCCATCCATCATTCTCACCATTAATTCACTCAGGAATTATTGGAATCATCGCTTGTTACTTAGTGTAACTCCCCGTCAGACAAACGATGTTCCCCGTCGCTTTAGGTCCTCTTTGTATAAGGCACACGACGTTTATGGATCGCTTTAGGTCCTCTTTGTATAAGGCACACGATCCGATCGCTTTAGGTCCTCTTTGTATAAGGTGCACGATCGTCTATAACGTCGCTTTAGGTCCTCTTTGTATAAGGCACACGACCGTTACAGCAGATTCCCTCTGGAATCGTTTCGTCGCTCACACCCCACAAGGGCACACGACATCACATGATGCATATCATGATGCTTGGCATACAATTGACTCATGAAAATCAAATGCATAAACATATATATAACCATGTGAACCATCTCAACATCACTAATCATGCATTGAAATCAAACCCAAACAATGCATTTATTTGCCATAAGGCCACAAACCATCATCACAACATTTCATCACATGAATTCACATCATATAATAGCACACAAGCTATACGTTATATATCAAAAGCATATCACATGATAACACATCAATCGCACACAATTACGACGGTAAAAGTCGGCAAACTACACATTTCCAAATTCCCGACACAATTAAATCGGACACTAATCTCAAAACCATTTTTATAAGAAAGAAAATCTCATTAGCTTTCCAACGGCACCAAGAACGTCTCGATCCGAGTTACGGATCAAAAGTTATGGATTTTCAAAGAAAATAGAATTATTTGAAAATTCCCAAGAGCGCCCGGCGGTCAAGGTTTCACCCCGCGGTACCCTTTCGCCTGTACTTCGCCTGGCGAAACAGCGGCGTAATTCCCCCCACCAAAACTCAAAAGTTACAGAAGTGTTCCTTGCTGCGCCTCTTGACCATCGCCCAGCGGAGCAGAGGCGCACGCTTTGCGTCGCCCGACACTCTGCGCACCGCCCGGCGGTCCGCATCAGATGCAGAATTTTCTGCTGCGCTTTCCTTTGTTCCAAGGGTCCAAAACTCACCCTTTCCACACCAAATCAGTTCTAAGCCACAAAACAAGTATCAACAAATAAGCATATGCATATTACGACTACACTACACAGTTTATTCCGACTTTCGTCCGCGAAAACATCGATTTCCATTCACATTACTCATTTTCAACCTAGAAATGAAAACTATGGAAAAACAAGTAAACATTCAACCACATACATACATAATCATACACAAGCATAGAATAACCGAGTTTCGCACCCTTACTCGATTAATCGTGCTTCGAAGTGTCGGTTGAATCGATTTCTTACACTCCAAGTTTTCCTCTTTTTCTTCTTCTCCTTCTCTATTTCTCTTAAACTTTCTTTTCTCTCTTTCTAATCTCTATGTTTCTATTTTAAAAGAAAAACAATAATATCTAACCAAGCAAAATGACCAAAATACCCCTACACTCAATTTTCTCGCAAATGCTCCCAAAACGCGATAAAACATAATAACGATAAACATAACATATTTATCAAATAAAAACCAAGAATAAAATAATATAAAAACAAAAATAATTAAATCGATTCGATTAAATAAATCTAGCAAAAACTGGGGCGTTACAACTCAGACCAAAATAAATAAATTACAGGGACTAAACTCAAAAACTCGCAAACTTACAGGGACCAAAAGTGCATTTAAGCCTTATCATTATTATACTTTACATGCAATCCTTAATCCTTAATAGTAATCTACTAGACATGAGATAAAGTTTAAATATAAATTTATATATAAAAACAGTTTTTACTTTACAAATTGATTTTATAGTAATTAAATTAAACTTTAGTCAATTATAAAATTAATACAAAAAACCGGTATATAAAATGTGATAAAAATGTAGTTATCATTGAGGGTATTTAAATTCAAACCAATCAAAATAAAAAACACAAACTGATAAAAAAAATAGAAAACCGTAAAAAATCGAATATTATTTGATGTATTTGAATATCATTTTGTAAAAACCGCGGTTCGGATTGGATTTCAGATTAACTTTTCAAACTGAACCAAATCGTGTGTATATATCTTTATTCTTATTTTTAATATGATATATTGTTATAACTAATTATTTGATGATACTTATTCTTTTAATACTATTTATAAATTCAGTTTTTTTTTTTTTTTGTAGTGGGGAGGGCCAAAGGCCCAAAGAAAAAACAAACTACAAGGGAACCTCCCTAGGGATGTAACCCCCCACGATGTCCTCTACTAAAAATTGCTCAATATATCTAGGAGCAACAATATAACAATGCAAATCACTTCTTAAACTACAACCGACTTTTGCAAGAGCATTCGTACATTAGTTGAATTCTCTAAATGTATGCACCACAATGGCTTCATCAAACCTATTAAACAGCCTTCCAATCTTCTTGAGCATCTCTAAGCCTTCACTTCTTATAGATCTCCCTTGATTGATATCCATGACTATTTTCAAAGAGTTCGTATTAACTTATATTCTCCTGAATCCCAGATCAAGTGTAAACAACAAACCTTTAATTAAACCCTATAACTCTGCCATATAGTTACTACAAATACCCAAATTCTTGGTAAAACCTCCCAACCAGCATCCCTCCTCATCTATGACAAGCTCACCACATCCCGCGACAACACCCTCAATTCAAGCCCCATCAATATTAAGCTTCACCTTACCACATCTAGGAGGGCCCCACTTAATAAGCCTAATCTCCTTGGTTCTCCCAACTACCCTATTATTCATATGCAATGCTTTACCATATTCTTTCACTGAACCGACACTTGCATGCTCACATTAAAATGTCTAACAAAGTCCTTTATATGCTCTTCTTTATTTCTCCATTACGAAAGAGAGTGACAAGTCATCGCGCAATAAGAGCTCCATCCAATATTCTTCTTAGCACTCCAATTAACATTCAAACTGATCCACTCTTCCAGCTCCAGGTTGAAAAATCCATGATGCATCTCTGTTGGCACTTTATTCACCCAAACTTCCACAGCACGAGGGCACTCATGAAACACATGCATTGTAGTTTCATTAGTATGCCCATATAACTTACAATCAACAGCACCAAGACCTCTTATACTCATATTGTGGTTAGTCAAAAGCCTGACATGTTTCGACAACCAAACAAAGAAATTAACTCTCTCTGGAGCTTTTAATTTCCAAATTTTCTTCCAATCATGAGAATCACTATTGTCATCATGGGGCACCAATAACCTGTAGAACTGTTTCACTATACCACAATCAAAATCCACTTTATTCATAACAAAGCTATCTGCGCCACTATCCCCATTAGGGGGCTGATAGTTTCTTAATTAATCCAATATCGCTTAAGGCATCCATTGTTATAGAATATGCAAATTCCAGTCTCCACTTTCAGTTACTAGGTCCCGCACCTTAACTCTACATAAACTGTCTAGAATGACATGCACGTGCGCTCTTTAATACAGAAACCATCTTCTAGCCAAATATCTTCCCAAGCATCAACTCTTCGATCATCACCCATGTTCCATTTACTAGAATTCATCAATACCGAAATGCAATTGTTAATTGCCCTCCAAAGACTCGACCTCATGTTCTTCTTTGTAGGATTTCTACACAAGTTAACCTTCTTGTAAATACCCTACAATACTTTACACCACAACTCCTCAGAATTATTTATTAACACTATAACAAATAACGCTTTTCATGACGAAACTTTCACCTCGAACAATAGAAAACTGAGGTATAAAGTCAAGGCGGCGCTATTTTTTATTATTTAAAAAATAAAAAACAAAAACATAAATTCCCTCGGTTTTTCATAAAACCTAGGTGAAAAAATAAATCAATACAAGCTTCGATTCTCAGCTATCGCAATTTATGATTATATTTGTTTATAAGTGTAAACAAAATGTTCTAACCCTTCGATTTTCTATTTAACCGAGGCAAAAAATAATAAGATTTTACTATAAAATCACTCGTTAAATAGATTTTACCCTAATCCTTACTAATATGAAGCCGCTCCAAGTATTATTCTTTGGGATGGATTGCAAGACAAAAAAATCTTCAACGTTCTTTTATCTTGAACAAAATAATTTTTTTGCCCTTGCAATTTATCTCATATAATGTTGTTGATGTTGTTGTTGTTGTATTTTTTAGAATAACCTTCAGTTAAAGAAGGTACTCAGTTGATAGATTGCAAGTAAGTAAAATCATTCTCGCTTCAAGTTAATCAAATAATGGAGCTTAACCAACAATGAAGGTAGCTCAACCTTTGAAGAGTACAAAGTTGAAAGATTGTAAGTGTAGAAAATCATTCTTGTTTCAAAAAAAATATTTTAATGGGTATGAAATAAAATTTGTATATCACCGAAGATTTGTTCTAAACAATGTTTCTTAATATTTTGTGTAAACAATGTATTTTCAAGTGCGAATCTCTGGGATGGATTCCAAGTGCAGAAAATTACAATGTATTTTTAATGTTTTGTGTAAACAATGTATTTAAAAAAACATCTTATTCACATGGGTTTTCTTTTTGACCGAGGGGATAGTTAAGCGTTTTTATTACTATATTCAATGCCTTTGAACAAATATTTGTCGTCCATTTAATGGTTATCAACGCTCAAGAATCTATAATTAGTGATCTGCGTGAAACCTAAGGGACATCCATTATAAAAGCATGTTGAATATTGAAAATCTAACCTATATGGAACATGAAGCGCTTGAAACATAAAGACGTTTGGAAAAGTTCTCTAAGATGGATTGCAAGAGCAGAAAATTACTTGGGTTTAAGGTTTGTTTTCTTAAATATTTATTTGAGCACAAAATCATATATTTAAATATTCATTTTATTTATCTAACCCTTATTTTGTTTTGCTTCAGAATCAAATGCATGCAGGATCCGAAGAGAGTAACTTTGCACCCAATATTTGATCTTCTCCATGATTCAATAATTCAAAGATCTAAAATCTAGATCTTAAGGGAATTTGATTTTTACTTTGTTCTCTAGGGAATTTGATTTTTAGTTTAAACAATGCAATATTCTGGGTAAATAATATAATATTCTGGGTAAACAATGTAACAATTTTTTTATAAAAAAAAAATAGTCTTACCCCTTGATTTTAAAAATAAACTAAGATCAAAGATACGCTAGTTTTGAAAATAATAAAAGTACCGCTGATGGGGTTCGAACCCATGTGCATTTAACTTTACCTCTCGGTTTTAATTCCACCTAGGTGATTAGTGGCTAGTTTTCATATCGCCCTTCGTTACCTCACTTTTATAGCCGAGGTAATAGGCATTTTGCGTCCGAGGTAAAAAGCACTTTTTGTAGAAGTGAAATTTCCAGTTCAATTTCATAATGCATGCAACATTTATGGCTTGAAGACCCCTAAGACCAAGACCTCCTTGATCCTTGGGTAATGTAACATTATCCCATCTGACTGCATGTAAGTTCTTACTGCTACTCGTATCACCCCAAATGAAATTACATTGCATTCTTTGAATCTCTTAAATACAAGCTTTAAGAAGTAAATTCGTCATCATCAGATAAACCGAGATAACCTCTAGAACGCTTTTGGCAAGAATAGGTCAGCCAGCAAACGACAACGGCGACACTTTCCAGTTCGAGAGTCTCGCAACAACTTGATCAATTATATACTGAAAGTCGGCTCGTTGGATATTCTTCCTACTCAGAGGGACCCCCAAGTATTTCTCAAACTTATTGTTCTCTCTGAACATGGTAGTTTGCATAATTAAGCTTTTACCTTAAACATCGGGTGTCATTCTTAGAAAAAAGAATGCTAGACTTTTTCTCACTCATTTCCTGTCTAGATAGGCTGCAAAATTTTTGAAGAGTATCCATAACACAAAACATTTGCTCCTCTGTTGCTTCTCCAAACAAGAATAAATCATCTGCAAACATTAGATGAGAAATTCTTGGTCCAGTAGTGCCTATCTTGACTGCTCTCCACTTCCCACCTATAACCTCTTGCTCTATAATATGGGAAAGTTTCTCCACGCACAACACGAAAAGATAGGGTGAAATGGGATCCCCTTGATGAATTTTTCGTTGCGGTGGAAAGAATTCACCTCGAGCTCCATGCCAATTCACATTCATCTCAATACTACTAATCATATGCATGATGATATTAATCAATTCAACTGGAATATTAGCTTCCACGAGGACTTGACAAATGCATTCCCAACTTATCTTATCATATGCTTTGGACAAGTCTATTTTAACAGCAAACATGCCTTTATTTCCTTTTTTTGGGTGAATATTACGCATAACCTCTTTGACTATAATAATATTTTTATGGATGAATTTTCCTGGCACAAATCATGCTTGATAAGGGGAGACTAGCTTTGGAATGTAAACCTTTAGCCTATCAACAATGATCTTTCTGATGACCTTGTACAGCGAATTACACAAAGAAATAGGACGGAAGTGAGTCATAATTTGTGGATGATCAGTTTAATATATTTACTTTTATTATTTCATTACTTTCAATCATAAATTATGATTCTTATTTTATAATATTAATTTTTAATTTATTATATGTTATATATTATATCAAATTTATTAATTATTTTTATTTTTAGAATCTAAAAAAAAATAAATTTATATTTTGAATATCTAAAAATCAATTTAAATTAAATCGCATGAAATTGAATTAGATCGGATTGAATTTTTTAATCAATTATCCAAAATCGAACAGAACCGCAAATAAATTTATATTTAAATTAGATGAATTTTATATTTAAAACAAATTCAAACCGAACCGCAAACACAGTAGTTATCATCAACTCACGGTTACCAAACTATTAAATAACTCTAAAAAAACTTGAGTTAGGTGAAATTCTTCATTGAAAGAAGTCTTTATATATTTTTAAGAAAAATTTTGATCTCTTATCCTAAGATCCATTTATTTAGGAAACCAATTTCACTTTAAAATCAAAGTATTGCTCTAATGAGTATTCTGTTAGTCATTCGTATAATATGCTTAGCATAAAATTCACTTTTTTTTTTATAGAAATTTTGGTATCCAGCCTTAATATGATATGTTTGAAAATCTTGGTATCCTATCGAAATTATTACTCCTTCCGTCTCATAAAAAATGTCTGAAATGAAATATGCGTGGTGCTTAAAAAAATGATTGGAATATGCTTAGTCATTCGTATAATATGCTTAGCATAAAATTCACTTTTTTTTTTTAGAAATTTTGGTATCCAGCCTTAATATGATATGTTTGAAAATCTTGGTATCCTATCGAAATTATTACTCCCTCCGTCTCATAAAAAATGTCTGAAATGAAATATGCGTGGTGCTTAAGAAAATGATTGGAAGTGTTAACTTTAAAGATAAAATTATATGTTTGTACTAAAATACCCTTACTTTATAATTAGTGGAGTAGTTGAAAAACGTGAAAGTTAATAAATAGGGATATAGCAGTGGAAAAAAATAATAAATGTTGTATTGGTATTCTAAAGAGACATTTATTTTGAGACATGAAAAAAATACAAATAAGACACTTTTTATAAGACGGAGGGAGTAATACATTATGATATGTTGTTTTGAGTCTAACTCGCGTTAGTATGTATAAATTACTTTTGTGTTTCAACAAAAATAATAAATAAATTAATTTTGTTTAAAAATAAGTATTAAGTAATTATATAAAAATTATTTTTATAAATTTTTTTAGTTAATTATTTTAAATAAAAATTTTTAATATGTTATATGAAGTTAAATCCCTAAAAAAACCTCAAACATTATGAAACCATAAACATAAGTACTAGGATATGATGTTTAACGAACCTTGTCAATCTTTTCATGAGATTAAATTAGAGAACATATTATAGCAGAATAGCAACCATCAACCACAATTACCTGCTTAAATAAACAAGAATTGAAAACGGGACCAACCAACCATATTTTATGGCAAAGTAGGACCAACCTAAACCTAGTTAGTACTAGTATAAGTAGCTAGTTGAATCTACTACTAGTGTGATGCATTATATATAGGTCAATATCAGAGAGCCTAACCTAATTGAGCTATAGATTTGCCTTATTGGAAAGTAAAAGTAGGGCACTATGGAGCTATCACGCCGTAGGAATGGTACTTCATTAGTCTTTCCACTCACTGCATAAAAGTTGGCCGTCTTTTTCTTGTTTCGACAACTAGACTGACAATGATATGCCATTATGACACTTTTATTTTATTTTTATATTTACACTTTTTGTTTTTTGTTTGATTTGTGTAGCATCATGGCATGGTATTAATAAATTCTTTTGTAATTAAGATAATTTAAAAAAATGCTCTCTAATTATAAGATTCCCTCTGTTTTTAATTGCAAGTAGCTTTATATATATATATATATATAAAAGGATATGATCAATTGGCACCAAAGTATCATGACACTAAATCCTATCCGTTTATTATTATTAATTTAAAAGTTAAGATATATTCACTAAAAACTAACACATAGTTTTTAAAGGAAATTTATCTTAGTCGTTGAATTGATAATAATAAAGGGGTAGGATTTGGTGTCAAAATTAATATTTGACACCGATGTCAAATGATCTCCACACACATATATATATATATATATATAGGAGGAGATCATTTGACACCGATGTCAAAATATTAACTTTGACACCAAATTCTACCTCTTTATTATTATCCATTCAATGACTAAGATAAATTCACTTGAAACTAACACATGAGTTTTTTAAGGGAATTATATCTTAGTCATTGAATGAATAATAATAAAGGGGTAGGATTTGGTGTCAAAGTTAATATTTTGACACCGGTGTTAAATGATCTCCTCCCTATATATATATATATATATATATATATATATATATATATATATATATATATATATATATATATATATATATATATATATGATAAAAAAAGTAATAAATTTATTAGAATATAATTTTTAAATGAATGTTATCCTTTTAAATTGCAAATTATAGTACACTTTTTCATCTCAAAAATAGCATACAATATTTTAGTTTAGAATAATAGAAAAACTAATATTCGTATTTTATTGATATTGTAAAGGGATTTATAATAATTTAAAAGAAAGTCTTTTTTATTAAAGTTGAGTTTTTAAGGTGAAATTTTAAGTCGAGTCTTTTTTAGGAGAGACTTTAAGTCGAATCATTCATACGAGACCTTATGTAGAGTCTCTCAGGAGAGACTTTAAGTCGAATCATTCATACGAGACCTTATGTAGAGTCTCTCAGGAGAGACTTTAAGTCGAGTCCATTAGATAATACTTTAAGTCGAGTTCCTCAGACGTGACTTTAATTCGAGTTCTTCAAGCGAGACTTTAAGTCGAGTCTCTCATATGAGACTTTAAGTCGAGTCCCTCAAGCGGAACTTTAAGTCGAGCCCCTCAGGCAGTACTTTAAGTTGAGTCCCTCTGGTAAGACTTTAAGTCGAGTCACTTTGGAAAAACTTTAAGTCGAGTCTCTAACGCGATACTCTAAGTTAAGTCCCTTAGCAGAGACTTTATTTTAGTCCTTTGTACTTGCTAAAAAAATACAGATGTGTGACACCCCTAGGCTGGTAAAGGTAGCCAAATGCTTTAGTATTTTCAAGTGTTAGAGCAGGCTCACGAGGGCGAGGAACTCTATTTTGAAGGTGTTTTCTATGGAGTTAGAGCAAGTTCACGAGAGTGATAAGCTCTGCTACAGGGATATTCTTTGGTAAATATCAGATTGTCCTCTTCAACCCTAAGATTGAGGTACTTATAGAGCCTTTTAGACTTGGGTTGAAGGTAGTTACTTCCGCTTCACTCTTTGATTATTGGGAGGAAGAAACTATTCCTCCTTTCATCCATTCTTCTAGTCCATTGTCATGAGACATATCATCTCCCACGTCTACTAGACAAGTGGGAAAGAGTTCGGTTGGACAGACTGTTACTAAGATCTGGATGGCTTCATGGCCCATTTTAGGTGGCTGGTGACTGATCAGTGCATTTTAATGCATATTCTCTTATGTTTGTAGTTAGGCACTTCTTTAGTTTGTTTTTTTATTTTGCTGTTTTATTGTGTTTTTATACTTAAGGCTTTGTTTGCTGCTAATCTATTTTCGCAGCTTATTTTCAGCTTTAGTGGTTATTTGTTACCTGTCCACTGTTCGGATCATAACTGGAGCTACGAGAATTGGACTTACGCGTTCTACCAGGCGCTGGAAAGTTGAGACACAGAGCTACAACTTTCATGTTCTACGAAGAAGCTGATTTGGAGTGTAGCAGGCTCGAATAATTCGTTGAATTCAGGACCCGAATTCTGCCTTTAGGATTATTTAGTTTTGGGCTGAGTTTTTTATGTTTTTCGACCTAATTGGGTTAGAACCGGATTTTGTTATGCTTCCTTATACCTAGTAGCAGCCGTGCTACTGTACGTTATGTTCTTTTCACTATTCATAACTTTGATTTTTGCTTTTGTACGATTGAATGAAGAACTAATCCGAATGATTAATCTGCAGTAATCGATTTTCGCCGACACTTTGAGGTTCTTTTAATTTCCAATAAAATCTATTTCCTTTCAATTATTCTCCCTGATATCGTGTTTGCTTAATTCGATTTATCTTAGGGTTGTTTGATTTATTTCGATGATTGCATGTTCTTATACTTTAATCGCGTTTGCTTAATTCGCGTATGTTTCTCGTGTTTGCTTAATTCATGGTTACTATATCTCATCCGTTTGCTTAATTCGGAAATTAGGAATATGTATCATATAATATCAATTGCGCTTGTTTGATTGTTATTATAATCGAAAAGGGGATAGAGTCCGCTTAGGAATTGAGAATTATTTGGATCGATAATAAGTTAGGAAACTAAAACAACAGATTAACCGTTTCAGCTTATTTTGATAATCACTTATTTTCATTACTTTTTCTAAATCAAAACCAACCCCCCCATAAACTGTTACCGTGTTGGTTAATAACATTACAAGAATCCTTGTGAGAACGATACTCGAGTTGTCGTTATCGTTACTAATGTTTTAAAAAAAATACTCGTTTTTGATCCGTGCGCGACAGCGGATCAAATTAGCGCTGTTGTCGGGGATTCTTGTCGTTTTTAACCGTTAGTTGAGTCATAGGTGTTGATTAGTGCATTTTGAACTTTCGTTTTGCTGTTTTACCGTTTTCTCGTCCAGACGTCCGCCTTGCGTCAGACCTAGTAAAAAAAATTGATTTTTAGGAAAATCGTCTCAGATTTGTCTGATTCTTGGTCGTTTCATTAGAAAAAAAAATCAGGGATCAAAAGTCTCTATTTAAAAACTAAATAGTGGACGCCAACCTAAAAATCCAAAATTCATCATTTTTCTATTTTTTTAATGAATTTTTTGCTGTTTTTATAGTTTTAGAAAAATCCGAAAAAAATCTCAAAATTTTTAATTGACTTAATTAGATTAAATTTTGTGTTTTTGTATTTTTTTTAATCTTATTTTAATCATATTTATTTGTTCGTTTTGTTTCTACCTAATAGGGACATTGTTGGTATTATTGCTTTTGTTGCTGCATTAATCCTGACTACTAGGTCTTCTTGTTCTGGCCTTTTTTATTTTGATCCTTAACAATTGTGATTCTGATTCTTTGTTCTCACATTGCTTGTTTGATTCTGATTCTGAATTTGCTTTCGACAATAACATGGCTGATCAGAGAACATTAAGAGAGTTTGCTGCTCCTAATGCTAATTATAATGGCTTGTGTATTGAATATGTTGACCCTGCTTTTCCTTTTGAATTAAAATCTGGATTAATACACTTGTTGCCGAGATTTAGTGGTCTTGCAAGTGAGGATCCGCACAAGCATCTTAAAGAATTCCAGATCGTTTGTTCTACTCCACTGAGGCCTGAAGGAATTATAGAAGATCACATCAAGCTGAGAGCCTTTCCGTTTTCACTACAAGGTGCGACCAAAGATTGGTTATATTATCTTTAGCCAAATTCTGTTGCAACTTGGAATGATTTGAAGAAGGTATTCCTAGAGAGATACTTTCCTGCCTCCGGAGCTGCCTCGATACGAAAAGATATTTGCGGTATTAGACAGCTAGATAACGAATCATTGGCTGAATATTGGGGGAGATTCAAACAATTAGTTTCAAGCTGCCCACAACACCAAATCACTGAGCAATTATTGATTCAGTATTTCTATGAAGGATTAAAACCAATGGATAGGAATATTTTAGATGCTGCTAGTGGTGGAGCACTTGTTGATGAGACTCCAGCTGCTACCAAAGCCCTGATTGAGAACATGTCGCTTAACTCCCAACAGTTCACAACGAGAAATAATTATGTCCAAATAAAAAGTGTGAATGAGGTTCATGTTTCTTCTTCCAGCAAGGCCTTCGAAAATAGAATGAATGAGCTAACCAAATTAGTGAAACAGTTGGCAGTGGTAGGTAAGGCTCAAGCAGCAACCCAAACAACTAGGTTATGTGGTATTTATACTTCTCCTAACCATCCAAACCTTCAATATGGAAATCAGCAGCCTAACCAACAACAATTGATGTTACCGTTACCCCCACCACATAACCCTCCACAGGCTGCAACCACTTCTGCCCCAGCTTCCGGACCTTCAGTAGAAGATATTGTTAAGCAAATGGCTGTCAATACTCTCCAATTCCAGCAGCGAGCAGATTCCAGTATCCAAACCCTGCAGACACAGACATGGCAGTTTGCTTCTTCAATTAATGGCATTCAGTAAGCACAAGGATCCAACCAGCTACCCTCCCAAACAGTGGTGAATCCTAAAGGTCCTAATGTGAGTGCAATGTCCATGTGATCCGAAAAAGTTGCAGATTCTGCCCTAGAAAAACATGATAAAGTTATTGAGGTCACACCTGAACATGAACCTGAACCTTTTGTTGTTGTTGAGACAAAAGAAAGAGAGTATGTACCTAAGATACCTTTCCCATACAGAGTAGCCAAAACTAGAAAGATGGAAGAGGGAGACAGAGAGAGAGAGAGATTCTAGAAGTATTTAAGAAAGTGGCAGTGAACATTCCACTTTTTGATGTGATTAAGTAGGTTCGAAAGTATGCTCAACTTCTGAAAGATTTGTGCACACACAAGAGGAGGATGAAGGGATTTCGGTGTATTAACAGATAACCAGTGGTTAACCGAGAAAAGCAAAGATTGCAACTTTGCTGGGATAGAGAAGCATTGGTTTTAACAGGTAAACTGTGATCAACCAAAAGAACGGGTGTGGAACCAAGCGAAGGTTGTAACCCAAAGGACAGGTGTGGAACCAGGCCAAGGTTGTGACCCACTGGGGATGTTGGTACTGACTAAACAAACATCACTTGACCAACAAAAAGGGTATTGAACCAAAAGAGGTTGCTAACCACTGGGAATTAGGTTTTAACAGAAGAACTATGATTAACCGAAAAGAAGCGAGTGATTAACCAAGAGAAGGTGATTAACTCGAAAGGGGTTTAGTACTTTAACAGGCAGTCTGTGGTTAACTGAATAAATGGGTGATTAACCAAGAGAAGGTGATTAACCCAAGAGGAACTCAATGTGTTAATAGATAGACTGTGTTTAACTGAGGAGACGTGCAAATTGGTGTTTTAACTGACAGATAGTGATTAACCAAACAAAGGGAGAAGAACCAAAAAAAGGTTGCGAACTCCTGGGGATTCAGTTTTAACAGAAAGCCTGTGATTAACCGAAGAAAAGCGGATTGAGACTCTTCTGGGGAATCAAACGGTAACGATTGACCACAAGAAGTAGAGTATTGAAACAAAGAGAGTTTTCTAACCCAAGAACAATGATCTTAACCAAGAATGTGGTGATTGACCAAAAGAGAAATTGCGAGAGATAAGAGAGCCAAAAGTGATCAAGGATCGACTTGACTGGGGAAGGAAACACGCTACCGCCTGGAGATAAAGGTGGCTAAGCCAGGCACAGGGTCATTCATCCCCTACCTGAAGTAGTCAAAATGAGAGTAGGAATTCTCCATTCTCATTCCTTCTTTAACACACAGGGTGTAGTGCAGAATTTGAAACTGACAGCATAACAACTCCTAGTTGTACAGTGCTCCTGTGTCGTGCGAAACTCCACTTCTGCGGGGAAGAGAGAAGGAAGCTCTAAAGGAAGCCTAAAGAGAAGCGCCAGAGGGAAGATTAATAATTGAAACGAAGTTTCAATTAATTAATCAAAAGGGAGGAACATGCCAACAATTTTCCAAAATGAATTGAAAAATTATTAAAGCAAAGGGTGCATAATTGATTATATAAGATTAAGCTTATTCTTTGAAGAACAAACTTAATACAAACATGCATGAGAGTGCAAAACAGTACCAAATGTCACTTAAAATGCAACACAAAATCATGTTAACAAGTGAGCAAAAGGATGTGCAAGAATGATCATGTTTATGTAATGCTAAGAATGTGCCCAAACATGCAATCGAAGGATCGAGCATCGGAAAATTCACAATCATGCTTTAAACTGAAGAGAAACAACATCTAAAACATTCATAAAAAACAATCATATCAATTCGTGGAAGTTAGAGGAAGAAAGCATGGCAAATGAGCTTGAAAAAGCCAAAAATGACACTCTGTTACAGTGGTAATCAGTTACTCTAAAGTGAGTAACCAGTTACTTGCTTGAAAACAGAAAATCTGGGGAAAATTGTGAAGGGTAACCGGTTATCCTATATGGAGTAACCGGTTACTTAGTTGAAAAAAAGCAACGCTGGTGCAAATTTTTTGAAGAGTAGCCGGTTATCCTATATTGAGTAACCGGTTACCACTGTAACAGTGGCAAAAATAGCTTTTGAAAAAGCACTTAAAGCATCCAAATCACTTGTTCCAATTACCACATGCGAGGGTATGAATTAGTGCACGAAAATTAAGCTCAAAATGGAATAAATTCACACATCAAGATCATGGATCAAGCAAATGCAAAATTAATTCACACACAAACAAGTATCAAACTACATCGCGAATTATACGGAAACGTTTGAAACAGTAAAATGAGTGAGATCTACTAACCTACAAGCTAGAGATTTGGCTTGGTGATTGTTGCAAAAGATTCTTGATGAAGGTAATCAAAGAAAACCAGAGGAATCTTCAATTGGAGCCGAATCGTATCAAAACCGAGCAAAATGCGACGAAACTCTGGAATACGAATCCGAACAGTTGAACCTTGAAGAAAACACTTGAGATGAATCCAAAAGCTAGTAAAACTCCAGAAATTCGAGTATAATTGCAAGATGATGAAGGTTAAGCTCAAGAAATAATCACTTCCAATGTGAAAAATGATTTTTCTTCAATGGTGAAGAGGTATAGTGAGGTTTGGGAAGAAAATGTAGGTGAAGATGAAGAAGTTGCATAAAAATTCAGAGAGAATGTGAGAGAATTGAGAGTGAAATGTGTGAAATGGTTGAGAGATTGTGGATCCTTGAAAAAATGCTTGAAGGTTTATTTATATAGAGTTTTGGTTTGGAGTGTGAGAGGTTTGGAATTAGGCTAGGAGCTAGCTTTGGGTGGTTTGGCATTAGGCTAGGAGTTAGTTACACTTGACTCACCGAGTCAAGCGGTTAACTTGGTTAGTTAGGACGTTAACTCGATAGCAATCCCAATATAAGCTTCACATCCAAGGGTTCACAATTTATGAAAATGAGGTTTATGGTGGTCTTGAATGGCAAGGATACATTGTAGTAAATGTCAATGAATCACTTGAAGAGTCTAGAATATTCCACCTGCTGCTAGAACAATGTAGAATCAAAGTTCAAAGAGTGTGCATGGTTGTTGTCCCAAAAATGCAGCAGAAACTGCAAATTTGTACTGAGTAACCGATTACCCTATATTGAGTAACCGATTACTCTAGGCAAAATTTGCCCAGATTGCTCAGGAACAAGTGCTGAAGTCCCGGTTTCGATTTTCCATCTCTTGTTTTGATGAGTAGGCATGGAAACCTTCATTTTGCGCTTGTTTTGAGGATGTGATGACCTTGTGAGGATTCGATTAATGGGGCTTAAAAAACCTGGAAATCCTGCAACAAGAAACACATAGAGAAAAGTGTGAATGCGTATGCCAGCGATGCGAGTGCACATGCTTATGCAAAAGGAAAAAAGGGAGGTCAAATTTTGGGTTACGACAACAACGGTCATGTTTGTTTCTCTGATTTTGTAGTTTCTACGTTATGTTTTTGTGTTGTGATTGTGTTCCTCTTTTTTCTTTATACCTTGTTTGTTTTTTCCAACGAGTGGTATCAGAGTCTGGTTGGGCTTTGTGGGGGGGGGGGGGGGAGGGAGCTGAATTCGGTGTTGGATCCTATTATAGGATATGAGGGAATCACATTTGTGGGGTAGAATGTTAGGTACAAGTGTGAGTGGTTAAAGTCCCACATTGCCTATGAATGGGTGAAATGTTGGATTTATAAGAGAGATGACCTATTTACCTAACACCTTAAGGTTTTGAGTTGAAATGAGGTGTCTCCATCTCTTGTGGTCCTGGAGCATTAGTTCCATTGGTGCTCCCGACTCTCTCAGACTTCCCAACAACTGGTATTAGAACCTTTTGGTTCGATCTGGGGATAAGTGTTCTTAGTATGCTCTGTGGTTGCAGTTTTGTCTGATCTTCCACATCAGAAAAAGAAGGGTAGTGTTGTGAAAGATTTGTTGAGCTGCAGTCTAAAAGTTTGCTATGTATTTTGGGCCAGAGAAAATTGATGGAAGAAATTTTTTGACTTATGGAAAGTTCAAGTCAAAGATGTGTTGATACAATCAAGATTACACAAGGTGCAAGATTAAGTTGGTGGTTGAAGAGATTCCTGCCAACAAGAAAGTTGTACCATAATGTTTTAACCTGGTTTTCGACATTGGAAAATTCTTAAAGTGGTTTAGCTTCAAGTGAATTATACTCTTCTTTAGGTAGAGTATAATAGTTTTTTAAAACTATGATTATCAGTGAAGATAATGTGAACATTCTTGGAGTGGTGTAGCTCTAAATGACTATATATTTTATGGTGGAGTATGATTGTCGGTAAAAACAATGAAAGTTTATGTATTATTTTCAACCAAGATGGATATTGTTGGGGTTGGTTGAAAATATACATGTTGATACTCTTTATGGTGGAGTATGATTGTCGGCGAAGACAATGAAAGCTTAAGTATCAAGGTGGATATTGTTGGGGTTGGTTGAAAATATACATGTTGAAGAAGTCCCACATCGTTTAGTTTTGTGAAGGAAGAGGGAGTCCAAGACTATTTATAGGATTCAAGTTCTTCATTCCAAGATGCACTAGTCAATATCACTTTAAGTTTCTATTTGACTTTCTTTGTTCTCTTATACTTTTGTATTAGAGTGTTGTGAGATGTTGTTAAATATCTGTTTTGGAGGGTGTGGGTGTACTGGGGGCCTGGGTTAGTTGATGGTATATTATGTGCTGTAACAATTTTCACATAGTGTTATTCTCTAGTTGTCTATTGACAACGGTCGCGGTTTTTTCTTCGGTTTTGGAGTTTCCACGTTATGTTCTTATGTTCTGATTGTGTTCCTCTTTTTTCTCTTTGCCTTGTTTATTTTTTCCCAACATTCTCGTGATCATTTATGTATATTTTAACCAGCATTCAATATTATCACTTGTCTTTTTGCGAACATTATTCATGTCTGAATGTTGCTTAATTAACAATCTCTCACACAATTAACCAATACGACAATATTATGTATCAATAATACTTGTGAATGTTAAATCTAAATCTACCTAAAAAATTTAGTGTTTAACCGATGATTATCCTAGATTCAGAATTAAAAAGTATTTCTCAATAACATTTAAATTCATAAATTAAATTATAATTGATTATACTATAACAAGCAGAGAACATACGGATAAACGCCAATACAAAGATTGACTAAAACATATATAACATTATACTCAAAATTTATACATCAAAATACATTTAATTACATCTAATCCTAACAAGAGAGAGTTTTGCTACTCACTATCATGATAACTTTTCAAATGAAAAATATGAGATAAAACAACATTCAAGAACGATCATTAGAACTTGCGTATGTATCCCCCAAAATAACAAATTGCTCTCTTGTGATGCCCCTGACTTCTATTTACAATATAAAATTATGATCTTCATTCGTTAATCAAAGAAATGCTTGATTAGTAAACGAAATTCCTTTTGCGCTAAGAAAGGGTCTGAACCACCTTGAATTCTTCAATCGAAAGATTCTTTGATTAACAAGTTTTTTCGCTAATCCAAAGAATCTTCGATTAACGAATTTGTCGTGTTTTTTCAAAGTCAGGTTCTTCCTTCCATTTGCTAATCGAACGAATGCTCAATAGAAAATTGTCTAATATCTTTGGTAGGGGTGGAAGTAGGCCATACCGATAACAGGGGCCTACAGGCTAGCCTACATAGGCTCAGGCCAGACCAAGCTATTTTTTTAAATAGAAAAGGCCTAGGCTTTTTTATAAGCCTATTTAGTTAAAAAGGCTAGGCCTCAGGCCATAAAAAAAGCCTTTTAAGCCTAACAGGCTGCCCTATTTAAATAAATATGAATAATTGTTTTATTATCTTATGTTATATTTTGTACTTTGAGTTAAAATACATAAATAAAAATTGGTTATTTTGGAGAACTTATGAAAATAAGATGAAAACACCTTATGAACAATGTTATAAGTTGTTTTCATAAGTTATCTTAAATAAATAGTCTCACAAAACTTATGCTAATAGGTATGTTAAAATAAGTCAATGCAAACAAACTTTTAGTCTCATTGATTTTTAGTCTGTTAGTATATTTAAACATTATTTTAATTGCGTATTTACATATTTATAAAATAATAGGCTTTTATGTAGGCTAACAGGCTAACCAGGCCTTAGAAAATGTCAGACTCAGGCCTAAAAATAAGCTTATGACAGGCTACAGGCCAGGCTTAGGCTTCAGTTTTTTTCTCAGGCCAGGCTTAGGCTTGGGAAAGCCTAGCTCGGCCCAGCCTATTTCCACACCTAATCTTTGGTCCCCAAACTTCCAATGCATTAGCCACCACTGTTAAGTCGCGTCTCTCACTGCTGATTCGGCCGCCGCAGGAGCCACCACCACAAGAAGATGGAAAGCTTGTTAAAGTTGTTCCTAGTATCTCAAACTTAATAATGGTATGTGTATCTCTCTTCCATGTTTCTGCTCCTACATCCTTGATGTTGGCTACGTTTCGCCCACCTCCAAAGCCGCCTTGGATTTACTACAAGTTGCAATCTTTCTCTCTTTTAGATCTATCCATTTTTGTTTTTGTGTTGTCTATTTTATCATTTTGTCTTTTGGGGTTTAAATATGTACTCTTGGTGTTTGATAAAAAAAAACCTCAAAAAAATTGTGCTCTAAAAATGGACAATTTTGAGATCAAAAGCAGTCGAAATGCGCATACACAAATCAAAAAAATCATCCTTAATTAGATTTGGAAAAAGACTATGGATTCTCATTCCTATATTGCTACTAATGGTATTCATAAGAGAGTTGATGGATGGATGATATGCTGTTGTTTCTGGTTTAGTTGTGTTTGTTTAGTTTGTGATCAATTTAAGGGTTATGTCTTTTATGTCTATAGTTTTTAAACTAGTAGAGATACTTCTAAACTATGAATGGAGTATGTCCTATGTCATATATCTCTTGATGTTTGTAATGCCTTATGGCTTTTCAATTTATGAAATGGTGTTTTTTATAAAAAAAAAAATTCAATGCGGTACACTTTAAGCTTTCATGTTCGTTCATTCCTTTACATTTAGCGAAAAAAAAAACAATGGAATTTTAAGTCAATTCAATTATTAGTGATATTTTTATCATGTGCATGAATTAGAGTTTTTATGATTACTTTTTGTTCATGTAATATGAATAAGGGTTTAAAAATGTATATGTATGTATACACTTATCATAACTTAAAAGTAGCTAAAATGAAACAAAAGAATAAGTTAAGAAGTCAAAATGTAATTTAAAAATACTTTTAAGGACCAAAAGTGCGATTAATCTTTATTTTTGTTGATGTGAGAAGAATGTGATGTACTTATATGCAAGAATCCAAAGAAACTTAAATAATCCGACTATATAAACTAAGATAAAACAGGAGAATTTCTTATTACACTCCAAAAGTTTTTTAGGTACCACGCGAATTTCCGCTTTTGTCTCCAGTTTTTAGATATGCACATCCGGACGTACAATTTTTTTTTTAAAAACGTTGATTTGTTCCGGATGTGCACATCAGAAAAGTAATCAACGTTAAAATTTTTCCTGATCTGCACATCCGATACGTATTTCAAATTCTAAAACACGCAGTCATGGCTACTGTACCATTGAAAAGAGCATTTTAATGCCCTGATCGTCCGTTTGAAGCAGCAAACAATACTTACATTGCCTCTAACCTATGTTATTCATACTACCTAACAATTTCTACACCTAAATGTCGACTCTAAATCGATTACTCGAAAATAACTCCGAAACTCTAAAATTCGAAAACTTACCGATTAAATTGAGATACAGAGGATTTGGAGTGTCTTGATCGTTGTAGAAGTTGCTCTGCGCCGAACTCGAGTGAAAAAAGTCGGAATTTGTGGGAATGAGAAATTGAGAGTTTGAGAGTGTTTGATTGTTTGGAATGTGAAAAACTAAAGAATGAGGGGGGAGAAGCTCTGGCGCGAAATTATAAGAAATGGTTCCGGATTTGCACATCAGGAATTATTCCTGATATGCACATCCGGAACAAATCAACGTTTTTAAAAATAATGGTGCGTCCGAATGTGCATATCCAAAAGTAAGGGGTAAAAAAGGAATTTCGCGTGATGCCTAAGAAACTTATGGGGTGTATTAAGAAATTCTCTAAAACAATTAATCGTAAGGAGGAAAAAAAGGGATTGTGGATACTATATAAACTAAGATAAAGATTTTGTTCACTTATAGATATATGTTTAATCCATATATTATTCGACACGAGACTTTCTAATAGTGGAAATCTAATAACAAACGACACAACGGAGACTTTGATACTATCTTGGAATGTCTCTGTTGAGCCTAACACATTCCTACAAAATCGGTTTGTAGGACGATAATTATCCCCACTTATACACATGTTTAGGTCAAATATTATCCGATGTGGGACTCTTAACACATCTCTCACACTCAAGACTGAATATTTGAAGCGTGGAAATAAATAACGGTTGACCCGATAGTGGAAACTTGATAGCAGGTGCCAAACAAATATTAAAATCTTCCTCTTGATAGCATGTTAAGAAATTGTGGCTGAAGCTAATTAAACCCTATAAAAACAACTTTTAAGGTGAGGAGTCTCACTTTATATCACTATTTTCAAGCTCTATGTCTAACCAATGTGTGACTTGAGATCTTTCCAATATCCCAATCACGCTAATTAAACCCTATAAAAACAACTTTTAAGGTGAGGAGTCTCACTCTATATCAACTATTTTCAAGCTCTTTGTCTAACTAATATGTGACTTGGGATATTTCTAATACCCCAATCACGCTTAACACTCTTTCATATATTGTCAAATGTGAAACTCTTTAACTTAACACACTCCTCACACCCTACACTCGTTTGTGCTTGGTGTATGAATATACATGGTGGGCGATCCATGATCTGATCATTATATGCTTAACAGACTTTGATATCATCTTAAGAGTTGTGGTTGTACCTAACTCATTTCTACTAGTAAGGTAATTATTGCCTCATTTATAAATTTGTTCAAACTATCTATTGTTCGGTGTGAGACTCTTTAACACACTCCATCACGTTCTAGACTGAACATCTGAAGCGTGCGTAAAAATAGATGGATGATCCTATATCATAAATATCATAACAGATGACACAATAAATCTTAAAAATAAATCTTAAAAAAGGCTCTAATGTCATCTTAAAATGTGTAAATTGATCATAACTCATTACTACAAAACCAACTTAAAAAGTGAGAGATGTCTCCATTTATAGGCACAAATTCAGGTAATATATTATACAATGTGACTCTTAATATTTATACTATTAGTTCGTTCATCAAACCTAGCAATAGATTAAGGCATCAATAAGATGAGCATAATGGCTATTAAGGATTGACCTCAATAAGATGAGCATAATGGCATAATGGCTATTACAATAGATTAAGGCTGGTGAAATGAAAGGTACCAAAATCTTGTTCTTCTTGCTTCTTGGTTTCAAGTCTCAAAGAAGGTAAGAAGGTCTCTAGCCGTCAAGATTTTTGCCCAATTGAGATCTACAATACCTTGAGCTATTTTTATTGGTTATCCGACGCTGCATAAAAAATTCAAGATAAACCACACACTCCCTTTTCAAAATTGTGGTCTAGTCAGTTGAAATACAGTTCAGTGCAAGTAGTTCCACAGACATGGTTAATAATTACAATGTTCACACTGTTATTAATACTTGTGTTCCATATTTTTCAGCTCAAGTTAACAAACAATGCGACACATGCGCAAAATACACAAGCCTATCTATTTCTTTGATATATATTTTTCTAAATCAATGTTGAAACCTGACAATGATAAAAACACTGACAAAGAATTTACATGAACATCATTGGAGAAATACATGTAAAATGTACAGAATTATTATACATTCTCCACTCCCTGGATAAATAAAAACTAAATACATGGTGTTACTTTCTTTGTATCTAAGTGTTGTCTTTCGATTTGGACAATCTCGTCCAGTTCAGAAGTTGCAACCACGTTCTTAATTGTATGATTGCGTACCTTGCAAGCTATTGCTGTGTCAAGAAAACACAGCAAAACTCGCTTCCATGAACTATTAGCTTTCATTTCATTTATGAGCTAATCGAAATTCCTCTTTGATGTTGTCTGAATCAAGACGAAAGAGGAATTACCATGGATCAGAGTTGTTACCGAGAAAATTTCTAGCAACTGACGGCTGACTCCACCCGTGTTCCAACTGGATGAGACTCAACCGCATTAGCAGTTTATCGACAGCGGCGTCTTCTTCCATGCTTCTTTTAGAGTCTGATAATTTCATCACTTGTGTAGTAGATGAGTTCTGCAAAAAAATAAATGGTACACTACACATCACATTCTGTTAATTTGGAAACAAAACATGTGATTTGTTTCTGCATTATAGGATGGTTATAAATTATAATACCTTCAGTTCCTGATACTTTGTTAGGTATTGCAGCGACTCCTTGTATAATCCGCAATGGTAGAGGAGAACGCTGTAATCTCTTAGCTCATTTGCGTCATTTGTAAGGAGGATAAGGCGTTCACATGCTGAAATAATACGGAAAGTATTTGGGATCATAATGAAATAGATAAAAAGAGAGAAACTGCGTCAAACTCATACCAGACAATGAACGCCTCATGTCGCCGAAGCGCACGGTGGTCCAAACACCTCGATCCAGTCTATGTTGAGCAGCCTTAGCTGATGCAATTTGAGAGCCGCTGCAGTTCACAAACTTTAAGGCTAGTTCTTATACAAACTAATCACAATAGATAAATAGAAGTTGAGAAAACATTTATATAAAGTACCTTTCTCCAACAAAATCGGATCTGTCAACACAGTTAGCAGCATGTGCTGCCCTTAAGAATAAGGTTTTTGTATGATCGTGATGAAAAGGCCAGAATGCATGTTTCAGATTATTTAAAATCTGCAGATATAGGATAACATGAGGGCTAAAGGAAAATTAACAAAGCTAAGAATAACGCTAACAACACACTCTGAGATATGGCAGAATATGTTATGGAAGTGTCAAACTAAGAATCTTAGGTCTGAAAACTGTGTTATCCATATATATTGAACAAGCTTCTTGTTTTGTTTCAAAGCAATTTAAACAATGGCAAATCTATTGTCATTAAGGGTGTCCAATTACCCGAGGTTCTCTCTACTGTGAGCTATGACGCAGGTCAAAAGTATGGAGATGCAGCCATACCCCCCCTCAGTTGAGACGTTGTCTCCGCAAATAGAATCCATGATCAGTAGGTCACTGTTGAGAGTCCTACATTAGATGAGATATGTCTTGAAAATATGGTTATAAGTGGAAGGCATCCCTCATCCTACAAGCCGATAGATCACTCCAGTTCCAGATGTCCAGTCCTACTGTATTGAGAGTCCCACATTATGGAAGACATCCCTCACCTTACAAGACAACTTTGTAGGGTTGTGTTTGACTCAACTCAAACTTTAAGAGTCAAGAGACAGCCGTGCCTAAGTGGCAGCACTTATACTGAATTTATGGCACAGATGCAAATTTTATGCCAAAACTAGAAAATATACACATAATTTTTTATTTTAGCGAAGGAGATACCGAAAGTAGTAGAAGTGAAAGAAAAGCAAGTAATCAAATATTACCTCAACCAATAAGTTCCCTGATGTCATTATGTGTGCTTGGTCTGATTCCTTGCTTTTCATCTTATGGTAGCCTTTTGGTACATTCAAAGCGTCATGAGGGTAGTAAATTTCAGCATCAAAATACAAAAGGCCCCACAAACGAAGCATTTTCAGAATCTCTGAGTATATAAGCGACAGCATTGCAGGTGATCCCGATCGATGAGTCAAAACCTGCTCAGAATATATAAGTGAATTTATCAAATATCTTCCATTTCCACGCACAAAATTTCTCTTCAGAAAAAAATCAAATAATGACGGATATATTACCGAGTGAAGATAGAGTGCTTGTGGCTCCAATAGATTTGCACTGGTTCTTCTGAAACCCTGTTGTGGCCAAAGGTTGGAAATAATAAATAAGTTTGCGTGTAAGAAAAATTGATGAAAATCTATTGTAGAAATAGATCTTATATTTATATATTCTGTTTATCTAGTTTTTGCAGCCAGTCGGCATACCATGCACACTAGTGCTGTGATTTTGACAAAAAGCTACTTTATGGTTTTGACAAAATCACGGAGTCACCGTGATTTGGTTAAAAACTGGAAGGACTCAAGTCCTTCTAACTTGACATCAAGAACATTAGAATTTCAGCTAATGTTTATAAACTTTATGAAGTAAAGCAATACTGAGGTTGGACCTAATAATATTCCCATCTTCCAAAATAACTTTTTCCTCGAGGTTAAACTCCGGAAATTGACTCAACAGTTCAAAATCTATTCTTTCTCTTTCCTCCTTCTCATCATCTAAAATCCTATCTTTTAAACAATGTCAAAGCAGTATAACACATTGAAACTATTACTATAGTGGTTGATACTTCATATGACATCGTACACTTTGCTCCTGCAATGCTAAGAATGGCATTATAATGAATGTTGTGAGCATACTTTCAAAATATCAAATCTTGGGTAGTTTTCAGAAGAATGCCGAAATGTTATGTCACAAGGAAGAAACAACAGCTGAGCCAAAATGGACTTAAAGGATTAAAGATAAAGTTGCCAACAACAAGCACAGCTGGAGTTATATGAATAGAAATGGAATGATTTTGGTATCAGCATCATTAGGTGGGATAAATGTGAAATTAGTGAGTGAGAAAGAGCGTGGCAGAATTGATATGATTTGAAGAGGTATGAGACAAGTTATGAAACACTGATACTTCGAATTAAAGGCGTGTCCGATGTCTGACACGCTAAGTGTCCGATACTGACACTTATATTCAACCACTTTCATTTTCTTTAAATATTATTGGTGTCTACGTGTCGGTTTTGCGGGTATGAACTAATATGTACATGAGAACCTTTCAAAAAGGTAAATTTACATATTCTTTTTGATGATATATCAGTTATAATCAAACTGGTGCCAACGAACAAATCAAATATAGTATAGCTCTACAAAAATCAATTACCATTTTGGAGAACATTTTTTTAGAATTCAATTTCTGAGTTCTCTCATTCAAAGATCTGATTTACAGCTAAGCTACACAAATTTGATCAATTGTTGCAATTTTTGACAAAAAATGAATCCAACTATTACTATGAGCCTCAAAAAACAATTAGAGGTTCTATCTATGTAGTAGCATTGACACTTCCGATTGAAGACATGTTGGGTGTTTGGGACCGACACAACACATAAAACCAAAGTCAATAATTTCTATTTTCTAAAATTAGTATCAGTGTCAGTGTCATGTCCAATGTATGCAGGATACTTAACATCTACCATCCTTAAACACTGCTTAAGAAGAGTAATCCTTTAATAATTAATACACACATTGAAATGAAACATGGATACATACAGCTAGCAGTTTGAAATCAAATTACATACCTTATGAACATACAAAAATCTCTCTATGCTCTCTAAAAACTTCTCGGGCGACGAATCACATCGAGGGTTGTAGTGAGGACAGTAATCCATTGAAAGATCATCTAATCTTCCAACGAAAGCATCAACAGGAAGTGGAACCGATGAATGTGATACCAGAGAATCATCTTCTGCAGCTATATAGAGAGCAGTTCTCCCCAAATCAACATGTCTGTTAATGCAAATGCTTGTTTCTTTCTCAATATCAGTAAGTCTCTTAATTTGTGAGCAGAACCCTTGCCTAGCTTCCTACTCATTCATCAATCAATAACATGATTCAAAAACAAAACAAAACAAAACTTGTAAATTTCAAATGCATAAAGATAAACCATTTTCCAACACACCAAGCTACAAGCATCGTTTTAAATTGCACTCTACAACCGCAATTGTAGCCGCAATATTGCTGATGCAGTAGCCTCCGTCAGTGTAGTCAAGATCGAATGTTACACATGACTAAGAGTGCTACTACGATCAGAGAAAGATCGTTTTCGTCGCCCACGTGGTCAAGATCTAATTTTTTTGAAGCAAGATAAAAAAAACGTGCTGAGTCTTTTTTATGGGTCTATATTATGATTTTCATGTTTTTGTGTATGTATGTATATATATTTATGAAATTACCCTTTTTTATTCTTTCGATAGAATCTTATGTGCGGTGCTAATAAATCAGAGTTTGACGATCGTTCACAAGCCGACAGATCCTACTTAAAATCTCATACTTGACTACAATGGCCTCCACAACTGTAATTGCAGCTACAATATTACTGATGCAATAGCCTCTACAACCGCAATTACATTGTCATTTAAAATCGCTCATGCGACAACCTTAGGAACTGCATCAGACAATGTCACTCTCGTTTATTCCATTATTTTCACCAAAAACCAAACTTTCAGAACCTCAAAAACTCACTTTTCTTCTAATATAGTAATGAAAAATCTTAACTTTAGGCCTCTTGCAATCGTGTAATTCAAGCAAATTTCAATCAAAATTCACGCTATAACGGCCACAATGCACAATACAACAATCACAATGACTGCAATCGCAACACTCACAACTCCAATCACATCCTCAACCATATTTCTCAACTTGAAATGAATTCCAATAAAAAAAATCAACCATAACAGATGACAAAATCTAAAAATTTCCAACATTCAAGTTCAATTGACACTAGTTTCTAATTTAAAAAACAATAAAAATAAACAAAAAGTCAAAATCAAACTAATCAAACATAAACAAAAAAAAAGATAAAAATTTGAAGAATTAAGACACGAGTTCTTACTCTAGCATGTGTAGTATCGATTCCAGAAGCATCAAGAGCATCATGCAAAACGAAGTCAAGATCATACTTTGCCACGTGTTGAACGTTGGAGCCGCCACGACATCGAAAACGAGAGCATGAAGTAGAAAAGAAAGGGAAAGGGTAAAATTGGAATTTGGAGAAAGTAGAAGGAAGTGTGATGAAAGAGGACATAGTTGAGTTGAGTTGAGTTGAGTGGATAGTTGATTATAGGCAGACAGAGAGACAAGTTAACATGTGGAGATTAAGGAGATCAAAATGATTAACCAATCATTGGACAAAGAAAAGTAAGCATCAAGATTATATAATGGATTTGGATTGGACATATATGGAGATATCTTTATTTTTAATTGTTTTGTTAATAAATAATCAAAAATTGTTTTTTATCATCTTAAAAAATATGAATCCTTCTGTTTTTTTTAATAAAACTATTATCAATTTGAAAGATATTTTAAAAAATAGTTTAACAACTAAGCTTTATTTTATTAAGTAGAATTTGCCACATACATAATCAACTTCTCATATAATGTTTTATTCAAAATCATGATTTTATTGAGTTTGAAATCTTTTTTAATAATTATTTTTTATAATTTTTTTAGGTCTTCCTTTACTTATAATTATTTGAGTCATCTCCATCTGAACTATACTCCTTTATTATATAATTTAAAAGTTTTCTCTTTACATATTCAAACCACTGAAGTCTATTTTCTATAAAAAATTTTACTATATGTGTCATTTCTACTATAAGTGATATATTCTCCTTACCCTAAAACTATTTATAATATTGGCATTTCTAATCTTATCTTGTCTAGTTTTATCACACATCTATCACATATCATTAATAATATTTTGTTTTTAAATGGTAAAATTAATAGGAATCCTTTTCAAAAAAGTTGAATAGTTTATTCGTAGTGTTTGGGTTATAGAAAAAGAGCTTTGCTAGAGTTTGCTGGGACATTTATGCATGGTGATACTTCAGCCACCAAATTGCAAGTGAAGTGGGAAAACCATTGATCATTGATGAAGCCACACAAAAATATAATTTCAAGCAATATGCACGAGTATTAGTGGATATTGATCTCTCTCAGCATCTTATCGACGAGGTAAAGGTGGAACGAGATGGTTATGCCTTCTATGTAGAGGTTGTATATGAAAAACTTATAGTTTATTGCACAAATTGTTGGCATATTGGTCATTTTGTGGTCCATTGTAATAAATTACACCTAAAGAGCATGTAATTGGGGAAGATTGTGTTAGATATGTTGATAGCCTTATTATTTCTATCAATATAGAAATCAAGAACAAAACACTAAAATAATCCTTATGAGTCTATAACTCATTAACTCGTATCCCTTAAACCCATATCAGAATTCAACTAGAGAATAAAAGCGGAAGCGTACCTGAATTTGCCATTGAAATCGTTGAAGGTTGCGGGTATGTGATCTTCCGATTTGTAGAGTTCCTTAGGGTTCCTTGAATCTCCTTTGATGGGGATGAAGAGAGAAAACTTGATCAACCGTATTTTGATCGTACTCTACAAATGGAGACCATCACCCATTTAAATAACCATATGACTGTTTCTTAGTTTTCAATATTCTAATTTGCCCCATCATCAAATTAGATATTGACTTATGGTATATACACAATAACCCGACCTTTCATGACATTTATACTTTTACCCACAAACTTAATAATATATTAATTAGACCCCTTTAAGTCTTGACTAATTAAAATAATGGAACTAACACCTTAAATGTTACATTTGTGAAAATTCTAACAATCTCTCACTGGTCACATATGTAACTTTACATGCATGTTAGACCTTACAAAAATAGGAAAAAAGAAAAGGTTGCTCGCTAAGACTTTACAGTCTTATGCCTACGTATTCTCAACGGAATCTTGAGAAATCAGAGCGGTCGTAGTTCACCCCTAAGGGGCGCGAACTACATAAAGGGAAGTTTTGATCGCACGGTGGCGAGAGAAAAGATTTGATAAGAGGGGAAATCTAACTTAATGTTGTCAAGCAAAGATGGACCTAAGGTTGAGTTTTGAAGAGAAATTCTACCCTAATGTTATCATGCTTGGATGAACATCCTAATGTCTACCTTACTTCAAACTTAATCAAAGATTAAGTTGAACTAAGAGATCCTAAGGGAACATGCATATGTGGCAAAGTATCACAGAATAAATAAAATATACACGGCAAAGCATCGTGAAATCAGAGATATACATACATGGAAAAACATCATGTAAGTGAAAATATACACGGAAGAACATTGTATCATAAATAAACATCCACAGAAAAACAACGTGATAATTGAAAACATACACGGAAGAACATCGTGTGATAAAAAGCATACACGGAAAAACATCGTGAAATTAGAGAATCATACTTGAAAAAAATATCATGTATTAGATCAAGTATTGGAATGATAAAGCATTTAAGAAGAAAATATCAAGATTTAAATCAAATAATCATATTATAAGGACCAAGTTTTCAACAAGGAAAAATGATAAGTTATAATAAAAAGTTAAGATAAAATAATTAAATAAAATTATCAATTTAACAAACTAATTTAAAGAAATTAATATTTTAAACATAATTAAAATATTTTAATTATTTTAGAATATTTAACTAAACAAATTGTTTTTTTAAAATGAAAACTAAAATTAAATACAAAGAATGACTAAAATGGGCCAGATTTGTTGTAAACAAAGGGTGTGACTAGCAATTGGTTTAAGCCCAAATAAAAACAAACTTATATAAAATAATTAAAAAAAAAAGATAAATCAAAAAAATTTAAAATTGAAAGAGGAGAGGAAGCTGATGTCGTTCCCTTTTCTTCTTAAAATGCGTTGCAGTAATACTCCCTCCGTCTGCGTTTTTCACTTCCGCGGCTCCATTCATACTCCCTCCGTCATCGATTGCGTCAAGTGATTCATCTCTGGCAATCGCTCTTCTGATCTTCCGTCTCCGTTTGTACTGCGCGTCGTCTCCCTCTGTGTGCGTCCTGTGGCGATTGTGTTATGCGCCGGATTCGGCTTGGCTTTCGATTTTGCAGGTGCGTGTGTGTTTCTGCTGGTTTCAGGTGAGTTCTATTTGAAACAATTTTGTTGTGATTTCTGTTAAATTGTTGCTGTAAATTGTTTTATTGAGATTGTTGTGTTGATGTTCTTTCGTCGTGGTTTCGTCTCGGTTGAATCGTTGTTCTGTTCAGATTTATTGTGCGTCGATTTGATGTTGTTGAATTTGTTGGATGGTTGATGTTCTGTAGGATGAATTTTGAAGGTTATGAATCAATTTTTTGTTCTACAATTGCTGTTGATGTTGGATTGTGCAGGAGGAACTGTCGTCAAGTTGCGATTCTGCAGAAATTCGTCGGCAAATTGTGGTTTGTATTGAAGTTGCAGGTCACAAACTTATTGCTGCAGTGTGTTGATGTGTTGCTGCCCAACAGTTTGAGTTTGGTGCTGAATTGTGAGTTATGGTGCTACTTGATAATTTGTTAGAGAAAAAAAATGCAGAAGTGTCTTTTGTAGCAGCTTCATGGTTGTTGCAAGTTTGTGTGTGTAGTGATATTACATGACAGTAAAAGAAAAATAAGAATAGAGATTATGTGATATATGTACAAAGAAAAATAAAAGAGAGATATATATCTGTGAGGGAGAGATTTTGAGAAAACAATGTTAGGAATTTTTTTTCTGTGTGTGTAATTGTGAGAAATATGTATCTATTTATAGGAAAAATTAAGCTCAGAAATGAACCTTTGTGCAAAGAAATTCAAAGATGATGATGATTTTGAGTAAGAATTGATGATGATATTTGAATATTAGTTTGAAAAAATGATGAATTTAGTGATGATTAATTTTGAAAATTGAATAATATATTTTGAAGTTTGAATCATAATGTTTGAATATTGAAAAACTTGGATAAAAATGATAAAGAAATGGTGTAGTCATGGAAGGAGGATTTAGAAATAAATTTGTTTGAGAAATGTTCTGGACTAGATTGGCACATGGCCCACAGTTGGGCAAGGCCCAATCCACTCCAACTTCAGACAAGCCCCAACAAGGAGATTAACATAATCTAGTCGTTGGGCACAATATGACCGTTGGGCATAATATAGTCGTTGGGGAGAATATAGCTGTTAGAGAATATAGCCGTTGGGGACATCATCCTCACGCGTTTGACAGTTCACGAGACCAACTGCCCCTCCGGAGTTCACGGGGACAGTTGGACCAGGTCAAAGATCACGCGCTAGATCTTCCAACTGGCAGTCTCCCATTGGTCGATCAGATACTTCGGCCACATTGGAGACCTTTGCCCCGCGTTGGGGGATTCTTATAAATACCCTCTCACTTGAGAGGGTCATGTATTTAATTCAGTCTAAGTCATACCTAAACACTTTGTACTTGCTTTCTAGCCTCTAATTCTTACTTTAGCATCGGAGTGCCTTGCAGGTACACCCCCTCCTCTCCTACAATCATCATTGCTGCCCTACGCGGAAGGCCACGAGGATCCATTCTGATCATTCCAGATCAGTGGCGCCGTCTGTGGGAACTCAGCTCACCCGTCTTTCTTGAACCAAGATCCCCAATCTTTTCAATCCAAAGACCAAATCCTTTGTTTCTAAACCTTCCTCGATCGTTATGGCCATTCACCGTAATGATGATGTCCCTCAAGATTCTGCCATCGTCGTCCCCTTGGATAACGGCGATAACCCTAATCCTGGAGTTGTGGTCTACGAGACCGATCACAGGGATGTAAAGACTGCCTCTCCATTCTCCGGCGACGTGAAGCCACGCATCCAGAATTCCGATCATATCTACGAGCCCACCCTCATTCCTCAAGATGCTGATCCCAGCACCACGGCTCTCATCGCCGCCCTCAACAAATCCAACTACATGATCTTCCAGCAGGGCGAGAAGATCCACACATTAGAAAATACCCTTCATTAACGATTTCCCTCACAAAGACCTCCCAATTATTCTTCCCGCTCTCGTTCTCCTCCTCAGAAACGTCGGCGAGACGAGTCTCGAAGCATTTCCCCAATCAAGGAACGATCAAAATTGGAGAAACCAGGGCAAGAAATTAAGAAGAAACGACATCGTACCCCTCCCCGGAGGTCTAGACATTCTCTAGCCCCCAAGAAGACCAAGCCTTCAGAGAAACCTCGCGAGCATCTTAATTGGCACAGGCACTCTCCTCGACGTAGCAGGATTCATGGGCGTAGTCATTCCCCGCACAGGTCGTCAAGCACGAGCGACGATGATGACGTGCATGGACCTCTATCCCAAGAGATGATGGATACGCGTATTCCCCATGTTAACGTTATTTTAGTGCGTCATGATGGCCCATTTTATCTTATGATTTTAGTTAGGTTTAATTAGGATTTATCTATAATTTGCTTGTTTTGGTATGTTTTTACCCTAAGTGCACTAGGTGCACCTTTTATGGTTTCTTGTGTGTTTTTGTTTTAAAGAGAATCTGATAAAGGCAAGCTGATGCATGGCACCTCAAGACATGGTCTGGAGTAGAATGAAGATAAATGGAAGGAAGATGTTAAGTCTTGTTAGCTGCAAAATCACCAAGAGCTTGGAAGGATGTTTATTATTAGGGCACAAGTGGCAAGAATTCGAGTCAAGAAAGAGCTAGAGCACAAAGATAAGATCAAAGAAGCTAGAGGACAAAATATAGTATAGTGGGGACCACGCCTGCAAAAGCGCATCCTGCACCTAGTCACCCGTCGTCTGCTCTGCGCCACTACCTATTGCAGTAGTCTGCCAAAGATGCCTTGTCTCCCAATGCTGTATGTATTAGATAATTTGTTCACGAAGGGAGAATGGACAACTGGAATTTTTAGTGATTTGATATGGGCTGAACCTTATTCTTATCAAAAGCCCATGATCCAAGACCCATCAACTTCCACACTCAGCAAGCCTTGTCCATCAGAGCAAGAGAGAGACCATGAGCTAGAAATTACACACACTCAGAATTATTTTCAGTATTAGTTTATTTCACTTTGAGGGTTAGGAAGATTTAGAGAGTTTTCTTCTTCTCATCTAATCTTGTATTTAATGCTTGGAGTTGTCGTGACTGACGAGGTCTGTTGCTGTTTGCCCAACGCAAGGGATCTTCAAAGTATTACTAGGTTGTTATTTCTTTTACATAATTTTTCTAAGAACATGTCATCCTGTAGCTTCATTCCAGTAGTTTGTACTCAGCTCATTATGAGCTAAACTCGTATTTGATGAGCAAAGTGAAGTTAATATAAAGTTATTTTTTTGTTGAAATGATGTGTTGAATAATGTCTTGTTTTGTTATGTGTTTTTATTCTATACACCTGCTTCTTAGAATGATCAACTTAGAAAATGGTACAAGCATGTTGTTGAGAGAGATCCAACAACATGTGGATTTCATAACAAAAGTGGAGTAGGATAGAGATATTCACTTAATTCAACTTGCTTAGAGATAAGAAGTTGAGACCATAAATATTTTCAGAATTAAAACCAGACGCATTTTATGGTTATAAGTGAGGCTTAGAGATTTGTTCCCTTGCCCTAGTTATACATGCTTTGATGTTGTAGAGATACACCACTAGATCACGTTCTGACCTTTTGAGGCACAACACTTCACATCATGGATACATTTTAGCAATAATATATTAATGGATCTTAGCTCATTAATCATTCTCTCTGATATCTTATCCTCTCTTATTTAGTGTTTTAGTTTGTTGTGTGAAATTCTTGCTGTTATTATTATTAGTATTTTGTTACCTTGCTCATACTAGTTTTAAACAAGAGTTGAATACTTTAAAGTTCAAAGATACATCAATTCACTCCCTGTGGGTACGATCTCTTATTTCATTACTTGCTGCAATCAAACATACATGTATACTTGCATGTGACACATTTGCTTTAAAATAAACATCATAAAGTAAACACGTATAAATCAGACAACAAGTTTTTGGCGCCGTTTCCGGGGAGTGAAAAATATACTTTGAACTACTGTATTTGTTATTTTTGTTTAAAATTTGTATTTGAGCCTTTAACGTTTTTGCTGTGATTTGGTGTTACGACAGGCTTAAGCTATTGCATGCGCAGGTCGTTACAACTAGTTTACAGTGGTTATCTTGAACCTGAAAGAATTCTAAGAGCACGAAAGAGATTTTTGCGTTCTCAACTACTATCTGGAGATCCATCAACAACAACTGTAGCTGAACCGAAGGAAGAAGTGCACTAGACGAAGAATCTTCGTCATCATCATCAGACGAGACACAACCCGAAGCTATCATGGCTGAGCAAGACATCATTGGCATTGCCAATGACAGGGCGCGCAACATTAGTGACTATTCTATCTTTGATCCTGCTGCCATGAGCACTGGTATTATTAAACCAGAGATCACGACACCACAGTTTGAGTTTAAACCTATGATGTTCCAAATGCTGCAAACCACTGGTCAATACTCAGGCTCTCCTCATGAAGACCCACACTTGCACTTGAGACAATTTCTAGATATTGCTGATAATTTCAAGATTCCTTGCGTGATTGGTGATGCCTTTAGGTTAAGGTTATTTCCTTTTTCTCTACGGGATAAAGCTAAGAGATGGTTAAATTCCTTGGAACCAAATTCCATTTCCACATGGAATACTTTGGCAGAAAATTTCTGGCCAAATACTTTCCTCCTTCGAAGAATGCAAAAATGAGAAATGAGATTACTTCATTTAGACAAGGAGATGACGAATCGCTGTTTGATGCTTGGGAAAGATTTAAGGAGCTGCTAAGGCAATACCCTCATCATGGGATCCCAATCTGCATTCAACTTGAGACTTTCTATAATGGATTAATTCCATCCTCAAGGAACATGCTAGATGCATCCAGTGATGGAGCTCTTTTGTCTAAATCTTATGAAGAAGGATACAAATTAACTGCGAGTGTTACAACCAACACGTACCAATGGCCTGTCACTAGGGCTACTACAAACTCAACTCACAAGAAACCTGCTGGAGTTTATTTAGTCACTGAGACAACAACTCTTGCTGCTCAGATAGCTCAAATCCACCAGATGATGAAGAATATGATGACCCCTGAAGTAGCAAAACTTGAGCCAGTTAAGGTGGTCACTGACACGACTGCGATTGTCTGTCTATTGTGGAGGACCCCATCTGTTTGAGGAATGTTCTTCAAATCCTGTTTTAGTCAACTATGTTAGCATCAGCAACAATAGATACAACAATCCTTACAGCAACACATACAATCCAGGGTGGCGCAACCATCCAAATTTTTCTTGGAGTAATAATCAAAATCAACCGAAGCCTCAAGAACCACCAATACCACAAACTCCTCCTGGTTTTTCTACTCCTAGTTATGCTGGGGGAAATCAAGGAAACAATCAGTTGGAGAATGTTTGTAAGTCTTTTATTCAAGAAGCAAAAAATAAATTTCAAGCTCAAGGAGTAAGTATCAAGAACTTGGAGAATCAAGTAGGGAAAATAGCTACTGCCTTGAGTTCAAGAAACATGGGAACTCTCCCAAGTTCCACTGAAACTCCAACTACACCCTCTGGAGTAAAGGATGTTGAGACACGCCAAGTTATCAAGCTTAGAAGTGGGAGAGAAGTTGAAGAGTCCGTTTCAAGAAGCAAAGAGACATGTACAAAATTGCCTGAGCCAGACAATTCTGGAACGAAAGAGAACACTGATGGAGAACTATGTCAGCATCAAAAATAGAATGAAGAGGTCACTAATGTAGATTTGACTTCTCAAGAGACTCAAGAGGTCACGACTGTGTCGCGGTGAGAATCGGATATCAAGCTATTAATTAACTTGAATCACAAATCATGAAGTACACCACCGAGCTTTGATTTATCCAAAGGAAAGGGTAAAGATCGAAAAAACCCTAAGTGCGCTATGTTGGAACACAACTCAGAGATCTAAGGTTCGGGGGTTGGTTATACATAGGGAAGGTGTTAGCATCCTAAGTATCTGTAGTACTCTACAGGAACCTCTTGTTAGTATTTGTGTTATGCTAAAGTTGCTTGCTAAGGGAAATGTGCTAAGGTAAAGACCTAGGGTATATATACTAAGTATGCTCGCCAAGACATCGCATCTCGTGCCTACGTATCCTGACGGGAATGGAATCAGAGCATTCGTAGTTCCCCTCACTACGGGGTAAAAGGGTGAGAAATAGAAAGGTGGAAAAAAGAAAAGGTAGCTCGCTAGGATCTCGCAATCCTATGTCTACGTATTCTCAAGATGAACTTGAGAAATCAGAGCGTCCGTAGTTCCCCTCACTACGGGGGTGAGGAACTCTTGACTATGGTCAAGGTTCTAAGGGAAAGTAGGGTCTATGACACGACACCTACATGGAGTGCGGTGACTTTAAACCTAAGGCTAGGTAAAATGGGGAAAGAAGTGTCCACGACGGAACACCTAAATAGAGCACGACGACTCTAAACCTAAGGTTAGGTAAAAAAGGAAAGGCAAGTCTCGACCGCGCGGCGGCGTGAGATAAGGGAATGATGGACAAGGTTATCCTAAATGACATGACAGTCAATGGGAACGACCCTTTACTTTGGAATGAAGTAAACAGAAGAACAAAGAGGAAACCTCCGGTATCGAGACTAGAATGAACAACAATATATACAACAAGTGTAACAAGATTTAAATGAAAAATGAATATTAGGAATAAACTAAAATGAAAGTACGGAAAATGTCAAGATAAATTAAAGAAATAAATAAAGTCTAAGCAAACCAAAACCTAAAAGATTAATTTCTAACTAAAAAGCTAGTAATTAATTAAATTAATTTTAATTACATAGAAATTGATTAACTAAGTTTTAAAATAAAAACTAACTTAAAACACAAATTAATTAATTCTAAAACTAACTATAGTTCTAAATAAAACAAACTAAACTAAAATTAATTAAAACAAATTAGCTAATCCTAAACTAATTCCAATAGAAACTAAATTTAAAAAAACTATCAAACTAAATTAAATTAAAATTTCATTAAACTAAGTTCTAATTCTAAACTAAAAACCAATTAAAACTTATTAACTAATTTGAACTAAATGCTAACACTAAAACTATTTAGTTAAAAAAACTAATTAAATTAATTTGTAAGCTAAAAACTAATCTTAATTCTAAAATTATTAAAAACTAAATTAAAAGAAAACTTAGGCATTAATACTAAAAAAGGGTTTTGTTCTCAAAGATTTTAAAACAACAACAACAGTAGACAAACAAGCCCAAAATGGGCTATCCAACATCAAACTGAGGCGGGTCAATTTTCGACCTGGTCCAGCTTTGACTACTGATGGGTTAATGGAAACTCTATGTACACATACGGCCATAACATACACTCTGGGTCAAAAAAGTGTCAAGAAAGAAGAAAACCGCCATGTTTAAGTTCAGAAAAGGTAAGAAACCAAATATACGATCAAATAAACCGCGCCTCTCCTCTCAACTCGTTCTCTCTCCATATCGTTTTCATCAAACGATTCTTCCCTCTCTGCCTCAAATTCTTCCAACGTCTCCTTCAAATCACTCGGTTATAACAAACAAACAAATGACAAAAATTAGGGAAAAAAGAGGGGTACCGAATCAGGAAAGTATGAGTGCGTCTTCTAGGTGTTATTGTTTCAATTCTTCTGATGGGACATTGGTGTTGTGGTTTTTAAATCTTTCTGATGAAGTGCGATGATTGTTTTGTGAAGAACTATGAAGATGTTTTTTGTGGAATAGTTTGAAGGCTGATGATGATTGAACACTCAGGTTTTTTTTTGTTAATTTTCTTTTTCTTCCGAATCTGTTTTCTTTTGTTGACAATGGTGGTTGTAGTGTGAAATGGAGGAAGAGATTTTTTAAGGTTCTATGGTGATGGAAGACGGTTTTGCGTGAAGGTGTTGCAAGGAAGGTGAGGTTCTATCTTGAGGCTATTATTGATGATGGTTGTTGATGGGTGATCCGGGTGAAGGAGGAGAGTGAGTAGAAGTTCAAGGTTGAAGGTGAATGGGGTGGATTCTTATTATTTACAACAAGTGAATCTTATTATTTTTCACTATTGCGTCTGAGGTCTCCCCCTCTCTCTCTTTCGTCTTTAATGATCATTTTTAACTCAAGCACCCCTTTGGAAATTCTGGGATATTGCAATGTCGAGTCACTTTCACTGATGCCGATTTTTGTTGTTTTAGTGAAAGAAATTCGCAGGCATAACACAGGGAGGTTTGGCAGTACAAACGTTTTGGTCTTGAGGTAGTGGAATAACACAATGAGGAGTATGCTTGGTTTGGTCTTTTCTTTTGAGTGGCCTGGTTTGTTTTTGTGTATAGAGAAACGGCTATACGTTATGCAGAGTGTTTTGGACAGTAGTGTGGAGGAGGGACTTTGAGGCTTTTTTTTTGCAATTTTGAGTGGCAGGAAGACCGTCACAAGTTACGTTTGGTAGTGGTGTGCAGCGAGTGGGTGCTAGTCTTGACTCTTTGTTACGCAGGGTCTTGTAGGAATTGATGCAGTGTATGATTTCAGTTATGCAGTGGCTGGTACAAGGTTTTGTTTTGGCATTTTGTAGCGGGTATTTTGGAGCAAGTCTTGCAGCAGTTTTGGTCAAGGTCTGTGTAGCAGAAAATTGGTTTGTAGTGCTTGGAGTCTTGGTTGATGTGGATGGCACAAAACATATTGACATATTGACTAAATAATAATACATAAAAATAATAATAAAAAAATGATAATGAAATAATAATACAGTGAATAATAATAAAATGATAATAAAAATAATAATAATGATAATGATAATAATAATAATGATAATAAAAGAAATAATAGTAATAATAATAAATAGGGTTAAATATGGCTAAGGTCCCTATAAATATCCCACCTTTGAAGATTAGTCCTTAAAAAAATTTCCTTCAAACATTGATCCTCCTAAAGTTTTTCGTTTCCAAATGTAGTCCCTGTCGTTAATTTCAAGTAACGGAAGGTGATGTGGCACGCCTACTGTGTGATTTCATTTGATGAAGTGTTATTTTTTTGCCACGGTGGAATATCTGTAAAACCAATAAGTTAAGAGTCAATGGTAATTGAAAGAGACACATTTCATCTCTTTCACTTGTGCCCTAGCTTTCACTACTCTTTCATCCCTTTTCACTCTTTCAGGTACTTCTTCTCTTCTAACCCTTTTCAATTCAATCATCGATTCTTCAATTCAACTATTACCCATCACTTAAACCCTATATATTGCGAATCTTTTTTAATAATTTGATCAAATTATGTCTGTTTCTGATTCTGGGTCTGTTTTGATTTTGATTTCCATTCAATCAGCAAAAAGATGCTTTTACTCAATCAAATTTGAATGCAATTTATGAAAAACTAGCACTTGATGACACCTCCAACAGTGATTCATGGACACCATTTTCTGTCCTGTTCAAACCCCATCATAATGCATTGACTGGAAACTATGATATCGTAGCAGCAGTGGTCCCAGGTTAGTAACACTGTCTGCCATTGTTGTATTGTTTATTCATGGTCCCAGCTTAGTGTTTGTGTTGTATAAATGTTAAAAAAAAGCTTGAAGGTGTGCATTTTGAGGATAGTGAAGATGAGAGGATGACAAGTTTTGAAGAAGGGCTTGTTGATGTGTCTATCACTAGGGATGATGTAGTACAGAAAATTGAAAATGCTGAAACTGAAGAGGGCAGGACTTAAGAAGATAAGAAAGTATTTATAACTGAAGAGATGGGTAAGGGTAATGCTTTTGTGATGTCTGTATTCTTATGTTGTTGTTTACTTTGTAATAAGTCTTTTGTGATGGCTGTGTTGTCTTTTGTTTACTGTGATGTCTAATGAGGCCTTAATTGCTAAAGGAGTATCATATGCCAAGGGAGCATCAACTAGCAAAGGAGCATCAAATTTTTTTGTTAAGGCAACAACCAAGGCAACATCAAATACTCAGAATGCAACAACCAATGAAGCTTCAACTACTCAGAATGCACCAACCAATGAAGCATCAAGTATTCAGAATGCAACAACTATCAATGAAGGTATTATGAAGAAGGCATCAACTATTAAGAAAGGAGTAATCAAGAAGGTTTCAACTGTCAAAGATAAACCAACTGCCATTGTGAAGGAAACTTTAGTTGTGCAGGAAACACCAGTTGTGAAAGAAACCCCACCTGTTCAGAATGAGAAGGAGACACCAGTTGTGAAAGAAACCCCACCTGTTCAGAATGAGAAGGAAACACCATTTGTGTTGGAAACCCCACCTGTTCAGAATGAGAAGGAAATAATTATTGAGCCAGAGCCATATCCAACTGTCGTGGAGAATTCCAGGCCCAGGCAAACAACCTGATGATCCATTGGTGATACAAGAGGATGACTGCACTAGTAAGGGTCAAACTGAATGAAGGCAAACAATCTTATGAGCAACTGTTTTTTTTGTTTTGTTTAAGTAATTAAGTTACAATTCTGGTGTAATGTACTGATGTGTTGTTTTGAATGGACTGTACTGATGATGTGTTATGAGCATCTGATATTTTGTTGTACTGTTCTTACATTTTGGTATGCATAGAAATGAAAACTCTTTTGGTCTTCTTACTAATCTTACAACCATTATTATTCACATCATTGTTGGTATTTGACTGTTGTAAACACTACAACAATTTCACACAATCTGATAGCACAAATGGTATCAATTGATAGGATATTTCAAAACAACAACAAACTTAACTTAACTTTGTAGATCACATAACTTAACCAAATTGATTGCACATTACATTTCATAACAACTTAATATTACAAAAGGACTTGTTCATAACAAAACAACATAACAACTTAATATTACAAAGGGACTTGTTCATAACAAAACAACATAACAACTTATCAATTCAACGATTGCATCTAACAATAAAATACAAGTTGACCAACACTGAAATTACAACACATATGGTCTTCAACTTTCCATATAATTCCTCCATATTTAGCTTCATCTTCAACCTATGGTTCTTTTTCATTGATGCTTCATAAAGCTCCTTAAAGGTTTCCACAAATTGATTATCCCTCTCATCCTTGCTGCATTCTGATTCCACCACTTTAACATCTTCCTTCCTTAAAGCAAACTCATCATCCTAAACGAACATATTGCAAGTATCCTCATTCTTCCAAAAAGGGCATCTCCAAAACAATCTCCCTTGGTTCTTTCCCTTCTTGCACATGTATGAAATCAAGGTACCCTTGCATCCACACTTTTTCCCTTCACTGTTGGTAGTAATCTTGGAATGTTGTGACACGGAATTGTTAATCCTGGATGAAGAAGACATAACGAAATAGAAGGAGTAGAATGAAATACATGATGAGAGATGGAAATATACGATAGAAGAGAATAGATGAAGAGAGAAGAACAATTCGGGGAAGAATAATATTAGGGTTTATTATAGAAATCGTGGAAGTGAAAATTGAGAAGAAATAATGTCAAAATTCATTTCAGACGTGAATTACACAGTTGACAACTCATTTCTACACACTTGGCGTGCCACATCACCTTCCGTTACTTGAAATTAACGGCAGAGACTACATTTGGAAACGGAAAACTTTAGGAGGATCAATGTTTGAAGGAAATTTTTTGAGGGACCAATCTTCAAAGGTGAGATATTTATAGAGACCTTAGACATATTTAACCCTAATAAATAAGTAATAAAAAATAACAATGATAACTATAAATGACTAGAATGAAATGATGATGACAAAAAATAATAATAAATAAAATAATAATAATAAAATAAATAAATAAATAAAATAAAAATAAAAAAAGAAAAGAAATAATAACTAAAAATAAGATATATTAACAAAAGCATAAATAAATTTTACATTAAATTAGTGATTTATAAGTAATAAAACAAAAATTCTAAATTAAAGAAGGCACAAAGTTCTAAGACTAAAAATAATTGAATTAAAAATGATAGGTGACAAAATTAAACGGAACAAACACATGATTATTAATTAATGGATTAAATAAACTACAAATGCGAAGATGGTTGACCTAAAATGATATGACAGACGATCAAAGAATCTGAGGGTAAAATTTGGGGTATGACAGATGCCCCTATTTAAATATCTTCACCGGATGACATGAATGATGGTAATCTTCATGAAATCATGGTGGAAGGTATTTAAATATATATAATCAAAAGTTTTGCCCTCAGATGCACTGACATGCAATGCGTATGGACAAAAGAAAACTAAACAATAATGCCGACATGCTATGAACTCTAGCATGATGAAAATGATATAATGGTAAATGCAAAATGCAGACAAAACGAAAGCAGACAGGGACAAAGTCCACACAATGAGCAAACACTCACTGGGGAAGACAACAACACTAGGGAAACTGAAATAAAACTGGGGGAAACCTAAAGTGATAGAACAACTGGTTCAAGCGTGACCGACTGACACTTTAGAAGAAAAGGATAACACAAGATCCTCACCGGAAGTAGCACCGAAAAGACAGTCTCCACCGGGGAATCAATAGTCATCATCCATGAATGGAATTGGATGGAAAAGAGTCACAACATTCAGAAGGTCATTGAATGAGGTGAGAGAAAAAAAACTGGGAAATACATGAGACAAGCAAACATCAGAGGTATTCAGAATAACACTGAATAAACTCTGGAAAAACAACAGATAGGTTCTGGAAGCACATCAAAACAAAGACTCAATCTAGAAAAACATCAGAGAGAGGTACACATCCGGAAGAGCATCAGATGGCAAAAGAAACCAGACATTCAATAATGGCTTTTGTTGTACCCCAAATTTTACCTCTTAGATGTCATAATATCTGGCATTGACATTTAGGATCAATCATATATGCATTGTTTAACTAACCCGTATCTTGCAAGTTTGTTTCTCTTATGTTTGAAACTAGGGTTTACACAGAGAGAGAGATTCAAGGCCTCCCAAGGTATTCTCTGACTCCATACAATCATCACAAAGATTCACCATTTGATTGGAACCAAGATATGAAGACATCGAATCAAATCAAGTCAACAAAAGACCACCAGACTAAACTGTGGAATTAGGGTTTGAACCTGAGGAATCACTGAAGAATTTTGCCATGATAAGTCAAGATTTGATTGGTTCATCAACCAATTGAGTTTACCTACATTCAAGAGGTCTCATTTAATAAGAATTCAAGATCATTTGGTTCTCATCATAAGTAACTTGAGCCATAATTTCACCCTGCCTCCAAATTAGGGTTTTTGTCATGACAAGTGGATCATGGCTTTGATTTTGATCAAGAGTTGTTCTCAAACCCTAAGACATGACTCCATGTGATAGTAGACATCCCCAGAGACCATCTATGAGCCTTAGATATGATGGAAGAAGCAAGATCATCAGAGATCATTCCAGTGCATTCACAGTTGAAATTAGGGTTTTTGACTAAGGCCCTAATCCTTGAGATTTTGATCCAAAATGAAGCATCCAAGTCCTCAATCCATCATGACATGTCTCATTGATGAGTTAAGGTATGATAAATCAAGTTTTAAGAAGTTTCTTGCAAAGGAAACAATGTTTGGTCCATAAAACTTTTTAAATATGGAAATTTCACTACTTGTGCAAAAATTAAAACAGTCATAACTTTCAAACCACATATCTAAATTGAGTGATTCAAAGCTCAAATGGAAGCTCCTTCCATGATCTTCAAAGTGTATTAGAGGACCCTCTTTCAAAAAATGCATGGTTTTTAAGTTATAGGACTTGGAAGATAAGGCACCTTTGGGACTTAGTGAAATTTTCAGCTTTTTCACCTTAATTTTCTTCCAACTTTAACTCAAATTTTCACCTACTTCCAAGCTTCAAATAAAAAATCTTTGTACATGAAAGTTGTTCCTTGTTCTTCAAGCTTTCCAAGAATGTGTTGAACTCCTCATTTGGATAAACCAATCTCAAGTTATGATGTCCTAAAAATGGTGTTTTCAAGTTGTGACAATTTCATAACTTAGAATTTTTTCTAAGTTTTCATATCAGCTCTTTATACCAAACTTCATGGATGATTTTCTAATGATTCCAAGCCTCATTTCAAGAATTTTTCCACATGAAACTTGTTCTATCAAATGTCTACTTTGCAAAGAGTCAAAAACCTCACAAATTGGAGCATTGATCATCAAGATATGACATGTTAAAGTGGCCATGTCAAAGTATTATACACACTTAGGAAATTCAGGATGTTTGGTTCATTTGCTATTTCCAATTTTATCATGATGTCCCACTTGTCTCATATCACATTTTTACATGCCACTAACATGGAAAATAAATTGTAACCCGTGCCATTTTGTTTCAAAGGGTATAATATTTGGTTTGTGATATGGTGACTTTTGCAACATTGTTTCATGTTGGAGGAATCACATTTCAGTTTGAATTAAATATATGAGCAAGTACATTATTGACTTTTCTTTCCATCACTTCCCTACTGTCTCTTTCCCATCAACCTTTCATGCTTTGCAACTTGGCTCACCTTTCTCTTCCGACACAAACCACTACAAGCAACCATTAAGTCATGTTGCACTTGGCTCAAGATAATAGGGTAAAGAGTGCTAGGCGCATGAAATCTGGCTGGAGATTTTTCCCTCTTAAACAATGTCAATATCCCTTATAAACTAGTAGCTCGGTGCTATAAAAGGGACTGCACTCTCCCTTTGTAAAAACCACTCACAACCAGAATAAGAACAATCCTTTCTCATGCATTTTTCTCAGCCTCATAAACTTGTTCTCTTGGTAAACCTCATTCTTTCTTGGTGAAAAAAAAACACCAACCAAGAATACCACTTTTTTATTTTTTTTCCTTAGCTCAACATCAAGCATTAGAACAAGAAAGCCACTTTCTCATTACCTTTTTACAACCATAAGCTTGTTTCCTTGGGTAACAGGAAGTATCAGAATGAAACATTACCACCATTGCGCCAACAAAAACACGTGAGAAGGACAGACCTCTCCATAAACCCTCCTTCAATCTCCCCGTGTCAAACACCAACAACAACATCAACAAATATACCACACCAGAACATTGCCATCCACCAAGTGTCAGAGCCTGTGAACCCTTCTTTATAGCCAACACTAACAAGGAGAACAACCTACCTCATTATCTCCAACACACATCATCAGTGACAATCAAAGAAAACAAAGAGAGCAGCACACTCTTTCCTTTGTAAACCAACGAACATAATGCCAAACAACAACAAGAATACACGAGAGCCACCAAGGTAACTCTCACCTTTTGTTACAAGCATACCATAAAGAGAAGAAGCTTGTGAGCAGTCGAGAAGAAGGTCGAATTTGCAGAGCTAGGCATATCATCATCTCTGAGAAAGGAATCCAGCTTCAGATTATTGAAATTCAGTGGACTCTCCATCAGGTACGAATTTTTCATGACATTAAGTTTATATTCAACACGTCTACCATATCCATGTTGTGCTTTTGAACATAACCTGGGAAACAATAGGAGAGGTCCCTAAGCTTGCTTCGTTTATCTTTGCTTTGTAAAACCATTGCCATATAATACATACATGTTGCACTACATTAATGGCCTGGTTGTGTTAGGTGTTGTCAAGTTTTTTTCAGTTTGTTTTGCTGTACTTTTACAATGATTTTATCCCTGCCTTAAGCCATTGTTAGGTTCATTTAGGATGAAGAAGAGTCCTATCGTTTGGGCACTGAACGTTGTTTTCAGTTTATGGAATCTAGTGGAAGAATAAGAGTGTTAGAGTGAGAGCAAGCATGCCATGATGTTTCTCAGTATTGGTTCACGATAGTCTGAGTGCAGTTTGCATTTTTGCATGAATGCCTCGAAACCGTGGCAGCGCATGATTGGTCCAGTTTAGTTTTGTCGCATAGCATTCTATTTCGGTTGTGGTATTAGTGTTACTCATTCCATGTATGTTTGTCCGTTCGTATCTTATGTAAGCATATGCGTGTGTCCCATGTGATTATCGGTGCGTCATCTGCGACGTTCAGTTCCGTTGCGTATACGTACTCTCTACTGCAGTTTACAATGGTAGTGAGATATTATGCTACTGTCTAGTTGTTTTGAATTCAAAGTGAGTTCATCATGCAGATTGATGCACTTGGATATGAGTGTGTTCGTGTTGGAGTTTTTCTCCATTCACAGTTTATGAAAGCATGGAATCTATGCTTGTTTCCCAAGTAGAGAGAAAGTTCGTTCACCATCATAGGTTCCTTTTCTTTCTTGATGATCAATGGGAGGAAGTTGAATAATAGTGGTTGGAGTGGACTGATTTAGTGTGAATATTTGGTCGTGTTGTGTTGTTCAAAGGAAGTTGCAGGCAAGTGTGTATGCTGCACGTTGATGTTCTCATTTCCCTCACGTTGCATGAAGAGGGCGGATATGGCGAGTTGTGATTGGCCATTAAGATATTTTGTTGTTTAGCAACTTAAAAAAATCAAATGACCAATTGATTTGGAGATTACATGATTTTGTACCCAGTCATGTCTTTTTTTCCTTTTCGCTGAACAAACTAATCCCTTTCAGACTTGGGCTTTTTGCCCACTCGCTACTCAGACCCTCCCAAAGGTCCACGAGTACAGCAAGTTTGTTTGTTCAACGCATGTTACTTCCTCAATGCACCCCCCTTTAACTTATCTTGTAATTTCTTTTATTTTCATATCACTTATAAATAAAAATATATATCTTTTGCTAATGAAAATTCTCAAAAATATTATATTGATATTTTAGTGTGTGATTTAATTTCTTTAAAATTTTATTTTTACTTTGATATTTGTCATATTTTTTTTGAATTTTAAGAACTTTTGTTGAATTTTTGTTTTCTACTTGGATATTTTTCTAAAGAAGTTTTTTTGTTGAGGATATTTTTTAAGAAGTTATATTTTGTTGACCTTTGAATAAATCTTGTTTGAGTTTTAGTTAATACCTCATCACCTTTTTGACATTTTTTGAAGTAGTCTTGAAAAGATGACTTTGTGTTGACATGTTAGTCCCACCTTTAATTCCATAGTTCTTGAAAACTTTGCCATACTTGTATTCATTTATTTATACTTGTTGTAAATTATCTCATCATCCTTTCCCAGGCTCACACCTGGATGCATATACAATACTTTGATGTTATTCTCATTTGATTATTGTTTATCCCCTTTGAGTTCTTGAACTCTTGTTGTTTATCACTCAATCTAACCCCCCTTCAACATTTGTTTTACAAGAAGTTGCTTTTCCCCTTCCTGCCAAAGGAAAGAACCAGCTTTGACCTCATAGTCATTGCCAGCTACCAGCCTTGACCTCATAGTCATGGTCACCTCCTTGACCTCATAGTCACAGGATTACCAGCTATGACCTTATAGTCATAGCCACCTACCAGCCTTGACCTCATAGTCATGGCCACCTCCTCTTTGACCTCACAATCATAGGATACTTTCCCTTGGCCTCATATCCATTTAGTCACAACTTAGAATTAAGTTAGAGTTCTTGGACTCTATGTGAACTCATCACCTTGAGTATTCACTTTCTCCTATCATAACTTAAACTTAGAGAGTTTCTTAAACTCTATATGAGCTTATACTTATTCCCCTTTGGAACTTTGGCCATAGTCAATGATTCCTCATATTCACCTTTAGTTAGGTGAACTACGGTTGCTCTGATTCTTTAGTCAAATATGTAGGCACAAGATGTGATGTCTTAGTGAGCAAACTTAGTGTACATACCCTTAGGTCTTTACCTTTACCCTTAACAGATTCTTTAGTAAGCAAACATAACTTAACAGAAACTAAGCAAGAGGTTCCTGTAGAGTACTACAGATATTAAGGGTGCTAATACATTCCCTTAGTATAACCAACCCCCAAACCCCCAATCTCTTAGTTGTGTCTTCACATGGCGCAAAAAGTTTTTTCATCGATCTTTACCCTTTCTTTTGGATAAATTAAAGCTCGGTGGTGAATTTCAAAGAAATGTGATGCAAGTTAAGTAATAGCTTGTTATCCGATTCTCACTGCAACAACTTTGAATGAAAGGTAAAATCGCAATATCTAATAATGACTTTAGATAAAAGTGAACAAAGTAGGGATCCAAGAAAGCATTGGATGCAAAGAAACCAGTCATCCTATAATGGCTTTCAATGAAAGGTAAACTCATAATACCTGAGAAGCTATCAGATGAGGATGAGATAAGAAAGGGTAGTCCAATAAGGCATTGGACAGGAAGACACCAGACATCCAATAATGGCTTTGAATGAAAGGTGCAATCACAATATCTAATAGTGGCTTTAGATGAAAGTGAACAAAAACTACATTCAAGAATGATATTGAATGCGAAGAAACCAGTCATCCAATAATGGCTTTGAATGAAAGGTAAACTCATAATATCTGAGAAAGCATCAGATGCAAATGAGATAAAAGGTGAAACCCAAGAAGACATTGGATGTAAAAGAATCACAATATCTAAGAAAGCATTAGAGGAATGTGAACAAAGAGATACCCAAGAAAGCATTGGATAAAAGGAATCACAGTATCCAAGAAAGCATTAGATGAATGTGAACAAGGAGATACCCAAGAAAGCATTGGATAGAAGGAATCACAATATCCAAGAAAGCATTGGATGAATGTGAACAAGGAGATACCCAAGAAAACATTGGATAGAAGGAATCACAATATTCAAGAAAGCATTGGATGAATATGAACAAAGAGATGCCCAAGAGAGCAATGGATATACACGACAATATTCGTTTGGTAGGTGCCAAGTATGTTGGACTTTGACCACAAGGTAAGACGTGGATAACGACACGACCTCGAGAGAAATGCAAATGAGGATGAAACACTCATGTTATGCATATGGTATATGAATTATGCAGATGATATATGATCAAATGCAAATGCAGATGCAGAGATGACACAACTCGACTCTTTTGGGAAGAAGACAAGACCAGACGATTGATTCCTCAACACGGAGATCACTGCCATTCTGCTTGAGGACTAGAGATGCTACTGTTGAACACATCTCTGCCACATTGGTAAGTTGTATCAAGTTGATGATCCTTGTAGGAAGGATGGAGAGCTGCTTGGGGATTCTTCAAGTAAATTGCCCCAGACTAGCTGACTGTTGTAGATGAGCTGATCATTGCTTCAGCTTGTCTGATTCTAGAATTGACTGCTTAACTGTACACTAGGAAAGCTTGCCCTGGTATGAGTCGTGAAGAGTCTTTTGTATAAATCAATTCTGAGAAGGTTTTGCCCTTGAACAACAAATCTTGAACCGATTCTTCAACAGGATTTGGAAATAACTTTCCCCTGATAGGATCACCGACCAAGTTTCTTAATTGTTTGAAAGTTCCTTGAAAGAAATAGCCAGTTTGCAAACAAAAGTATTTGTACAAACATGGTAATTTTTAAAGTAGAGTCATGCAACTTTTGAAATCAAAATCATTTTTGAAAGATGCAAAACAAATGAATCACTGGTTTGAACACGGAAGTTCAAGACATTTAAAAGTGAAAGGTAAAGCACAAGTGTAATGCCAAAACAAATGACTTGCAAAGGTCTTTGGGAGTCAGCTTACACAACCTCGCTATAGTATGCATTCAAAATAACCTTGCTTCAGTTAAGTCTTTTGATGGTTGTAACGTGTTCTAGTTCACGGTTTATAAAACAAAGGATAGAGGCTCAAATTTTTTTTGTACCCACCCAATCTTCGTGATGAACTTTTGTCCTATGCTCAGTTAACTCACACTATGCACTCAGGTTTCCACATGCAGATAATTGTACTGATGATAGTAATGATGATGGTTCAGAAGTCAAAGGACTTGAGAAATGGCGGTCACTACTTCCTTACCAATGTTTGCCATTAAGGACTTTCATGGTGAAGGATTTAAAGGTTTCCTCTTTTTAGTTATCAAACAAACCTTTTTGTATAAGGCAAGGTCATGAGCTTCCCATCTTTCTTAGCCTTTGCCTTGAAAGGGACTCTGCTCATTCTCTGGGTAAGGAAAGTGGCTAGCCAGCTTAATGATTATGGTGAACCATCATTGACATTTGACTTTGAGGGACATCTTCGACACTTGCTTGCTGTGTGCGAAGGAAAATTTGTGAGCACAACCTTTATATGAAAGGTGTCTTGCATGAATGCACAACCAAGTTAACTAAGAACTACCCTGCCCCAGATTATGATTGCGGGTTTTTTGCAAAGAAAGAAACTCTTACTTCTAGGCTCGAAGGGGTTGACGAGGGAATAACTTCCTTATTTCTCCGGTGTTTGGGAATTGAAACGATGCTTTACATCGTCAACAAAGTTTATTTGAAAGCATACCAGCAATTATGAGTATAGCATTTTCGTCATCCTCTTTCCAATCTTTGCATAATCGAAAAGAAAGTGGAAAAGAGATAAAATATTTATTGAAAAAGAAAGCATAAAGATGTAAATAGCAAACACAAATGAATTGAATCAAAAGTTGCAATGCTCATTTCATTAATTACGAAAGTACAAACATAGTTTGAAGGCAAACAGACATTATAGAATAAAGAAAATGCAAACAACAAGAAACAAGGCCTAGTGACTAGTTGAATACAAGGATGAGCTGTCTTGTCTTCGAGAAGTAGCTAAGATGAAGTCAACTGAAGCTTCACTTGGTGTGCCTTGGCAGAGGATTTTTCTGGACATTGCGATTGGAATCCCGAAAGGAGAGGATTTTATTTCTGACCAGCTCTTGTACTCTAGCTTTCAACGCAAAGCAACCTTCCAAGTTATGGCCTGCACCATCTTGATGGTATTCACAATGAAGATCAGCCCTATAGCCGGCTGGAAGAGGATTTGAAGCAAGATGCATAGTCCTTGTGGTAATCAACCCTTTCTGAACCAGACCAGGGTAAAGTTCAGTGTACGTCATAGGAATAGGATCAAATTAAATCCTATTACAGTACTGATTCTGTCCTACAGCTGGACGTTGTGGAGCTTGAGCTGGTCGTGGAGCAATAATCACGAGAGTAACAACAACAACAACAACAACAAGGTGATCAACATACTGAGGTCTGGGACGAGACCTTCTTGTTTCAAATATGACAACATTAGTCTGATCTTCCCTCTTCTTCTAAATATTCCCATAGGATTTCTTCGCACCATTAGAAGATTCTGCAGCCTTGGACATTTTTCCATTCTTAAGTCCTTCCTGGTGCCTGTGGCCGATAGTAATCAAATCAATGAAATTGGAGGAAACACTTTCAATCATCTTCTCCCAATAGAATGGGGACAGGGTGTCCATAAACATTCCAGTCAATTCCTTTTCGGCCAAAGGAGGTTCAACTTGGGAAGCCAACTCTCTCCAGCGCTGAGCATACTCCTTAAAAGATTCCTTCTCATGTTGAGTCATGTTTTGAAGCTGGCGACGATCAGGAGCCATGTCGAGGTTATACTTATACTGCTTCATGAAGGCATTTGCGAGATCTTGGAAGCAGTGAATGGAGTTTTGCTCGAGACTCATATACCATTTGAGTGAGGCTCCACTCAAGCTGTTTTGGAAACAGTGGATAAGTAATTTTTTATTGTTAGTATAAGCAGCCATCTTGCGAAAGTACATGACCAGATGAGCCCTTGGACAAGAGTGGCCCTTATACTTCACAAACTCCGATACTTTGAACTTAGCAGGCATAACAAGGTCAGACACTAAGCATATGTTGTCTGCATCCACATTAAAGAAGTCATTGCCTTCCATGGCTGTAAGTCTCTTGTTTATGGTCTGAATATGTTCTCGGACAACTTCAGGTTCAACAAAGTCTTCACGCTCTTCACCCTGAGCACTGACAGCATTGTACTCATAGAGGGGATTCTCAAAGGGAGCTCGAGCTGTCTGGGTAACAGCATGGACCACAAGTCTGGGCTCAGCAAAAACAGGAGCTTGAAATACAAGTATAGCAGTCTGACCAACCATAGCAGTAGATGCAATCGGTGGAGAGTAGTTGAGTGGTAAACCAAACTCTGGCCAAGTTAAAGGGGGCATCTGAACAGGTGGAGGATCAACACTTAAAACTTCCTGGATGACTGTCCATTGTGGTGGCTCTCCTCTAGCAATCAAAACTTGAAGCATCTCATTGAGCTTGGTCATGCTTGACTTAAGGTCGTCGATCTCCATTCGGATCTCAGCGTTGTGTACCTCTTGCTCTGACATCTTGCGTCTGTAGTTAGCTCTAGTCTGATATTTGTGTCGAGGAATCAGCTTGATGACTCACAGGTGACACTGAAAGATAGAGACAACTGGAGATGAGTCACTGGACAAACAGACGCATGCAATGAATCATGCAAAGATGCAAATGATATGCAATGCAAATAGGATGCAAAACACATGCAACAGGATCATAGGTTCGAGATCACAACATGGAGTCTGGGTAAAGAACCAATCACAAGGTATGTACTAGGGTTCTTGTATCCGTAGAACAAGGTTCTAAGAAGTTCCCAGAGTCATCGATAAATCTTTCGGATATTATCGGCCTACACGACTACTCGTGCGGGTTAATAATATTCTTAAGATAAACTTGTCTGAGTGTAGTATCGCATGACAACCATCATAGGTCTACACCTGGATAATCACTGCACTACGTCCTAAAAGGCTAAGAGGGGTGAAGGATAACTAAAGGTCCTCATTCTCACCGACTCCCAAGTCGGAAAAAAGTTATATCAATACGATTAATTGCATCAGGCATCAATAATCCCAAAGGGGCCTTCATTGAGCGTGGTCATAATATGCTAGACATGTTAGGACTACTTCCAACAGCCAACTATTGATTATACCACAATCCTATCATAAGTGTACGCTCAAGTCCGGGTTAGGACTTATCTCACCACTCAAGGTAACAACCCTGCACACAGAAAAACCCAAGCAAACATGTAAATAACACAAATATAAACAAGGTGGGCTTAACCCTCTTAGGGTATGTCCCTAGTGAAGTCGCCATTTCTGTCGCGGTGAGAATCGGATATCAAGCTATTAATTAACTTGAATCACAAATCATGAAGTTCACCACTGAGCTTTGATTTATCCAAAGGAAAGGGTAAAGATCGAAAAAACCCTAAGTGCGCTATGTAGGAATACAACTCAGAAATCTAAGGTTCGGGGGTTGGTTATACCTAGGGAAGGTGTTAGCATCCTAAGTATCTGTAATACTCTACAGGAACCACTTGTTAGTATTTGCGTTATTCTAAAGTTGCTTGCTAAGGGAAATATGCTAAGGTAAAGACCTAGGGTATATATACTAAGTATGCTCGCCAAGACATCGCATCTCGTGCCTACGTATTCTGACGGGAATGGAATCAGAGCATTCGTAGTTCCCCTCACTACAGGGTAAAAGGGTGAGAAATAGAAAGGTGGAAAAAAGAAAAGGTAGCTCGCTATGCCTATGTATTCTCAAGATGAACTTGAGAAATCAGAGCGTCCGTAGTTCCCCTCACTACGGGGGTGAGAAACTCTTGACTGTAGTCAAGGTTCTAAGGGAAAGTAGGGTCTATGGCACGACACCTACATTGAGTGCGGCGACTCCAAACCTAAGGCTAGGTAAAACGGGGAAAGAAGTGTCCTCGGCGGAACACCTAAATAGAGCACTTAGGGTTCTGTCTTGAGGCTATTATTGATGATGGTTTTTGATGGGTGATCCGAGGAAGGAGGAGAGTGAGTAGAAGTTCAAGGTTGAAGGCGAATGGGGTGGATTCTTATTATTTGCAACAAGTGAATCTTGTTGTTTTTCGCAGTTGCGTTTGAGGTCTCCCTACTCTATTTTTCGTCTTTAATGATCTTTTTTAACTCAAGCACCCCTTTGGAAATTCTGGGATATTGCAATGTCGAGTCACTTTCGCTGATGCTGGTTTTTGTTGTTTTAGTGAAAGAAATTCACAGGCATAACATAAAGAGGTTTGGCAGTACAGTCGTTTTGGTAGTGAGGTAGTGGAATAACACAATGAGGAGTATGCTTGGTTTGGTCTTTTCTTTTGAGTGGCTTGGTTGTTTTTTAGTATAGAGCAGCGGCTGTACGTTATGCAGAGTGTTTTGGACAGTAGTGTGGAGGTGGGACCTTGAGGCTTTTTTTTTTTTTTTTGCAATTTTGAGTAACCAGGAAGACCGTCACAGGCTACATTTGGTAGTGGTGTGCAGCGAGTGGGGTGCTGGTCTTGGCTGTTTGTTACGCAGGGTCTTGTAGGAATTAATGCAGTGTATGATTTCAGTTGTGTAGTGGCTGGTACAAGGTTTTGTTTTGGTATTTTGTAGCTGGTATTTTGGAGCAAGTCTTGCAGCAGTTTTGGTCAAGGTCTGTGTAGCAGAAAATTGGTTTGTAGTGCTTGGAATCTTGGTTGATGTGGATGGCACAGAACATATTGACTAAATAATAATACATAAAAATAATAATATTAAAAAAATGATAATGAAATAATAATACAGTGAATAATAATAAAATGATAATAAAAAAATAATAATGATAATGATAATAATAATAATAAATAAAAAGAAATAATAGTAATAATAATAAATAAGTAATAAAAAATAATGATGATAATTATAAATGACTATAATGAAATGATGATGACAAAAATAATAATAAATAAAATAATAATCATAAAATAAAAAAATAAAATAAAAATAAATAAAAAAGAAAAGAAATAATAACTAAAAATAAGATATAGTAACAAAAGCATAAATAAATTTTACATTAAACTAGTGATTTAAAAGTAATAAAATAAAAATTCTATATTAAAGAAGGCACAAAGTTCTAAGATTAAAAATAATTGAACTAAAAATGATAGGTGACAAAATTAAACGGAACAAACACATGATTATTAATTAATGGATTAAATAAATTACACATGCGAAGATGGTTGACCTAAAATGATATGACAGACGATCAAAGAATCTGAGGGTAAAATTTGGGGTATGACAGACTGACACCAATAAGAAGCCAAAGTTTATTCAAGAAAGGCCTCCCCCACCTTTTCCACTAAGGATTAGGAAGGCCAAGGAAGAGCAGCAATTTGGAAAGTTTATGGAGATTCTGAAGCAACTTCATATCAACATACCCTTGATTGAAGCTATTCAACAAATGCCAAACTACTCAAAGTTCATGAAGGACGTGTTCACCAAGAGAAAAAGGGTAGGAGAATTTGCCACGGTTGCACTTACTCAAGAGTGTAGTCAGTTGGTACAAGGCAACCTTCCACCTAAATTAAAAGATCCTGGGAGTTTCACTATTCCATGCACCATTGGAGATAGTTTATGTGGAAAAGCTCTGTGTGATCGATCTTGGGGCCAGCATTTACCTTATGCCCCGTCCATCTTTAAAAAGTTGGGATAGGAGCTGCCAGACCTACAACCATCACCTTACAATTGGCAGATATGAGTATTTGTTACCCTCAAGGAAAGATAAAAGATGTGTTAGTAAGGGTTGACAAATTTGTCTGCCCTGCTGATTTCATTATCATGGATTTTGATGCTGACTAGGAAACACTTATATTGTTGGGAAGACCATTCCTAGCAACGGGTAGAACCTTGATTGATGTGGAAAGAGGAGAACTCACTATGAGAGTCAATGGACAATAAGTAGTATTACTCAATGCTCTACATTATCCTGAAGAAGATGTAGCTGATTGTTCCATGATATCTAGTTGGGAAGGTATAATTCATAAAAACCTTCTCAAGACTAGTGATGTGTTGAAACGAGAGCTAGGGAAATTGAAAGAAGAAAAAGAGTCACAAAGTGGAATCATTTATGATCCAATGAAGAAGCATGAAGAAGAATCTGTGGAAGTAATAAAATCAACAGTTGTTGGTCACAAGCAGCATCTACCTTCCATAGAAGAACCTCCTGAACTATAGCCAAAACAACTGCACGATCACCTACAATATGCTTATCTAGAGGTAGGCCAGAAGTTGCCAGTCATCATTGCTACAAATTTGAAAGAAGATCAGAATGAGCAATTAATAGCACTGTTGAAGAAGCACAAAAAGACAATTTCTTGGCGTATCTCAGACATTAAAGGGACCAGTCCAACAATTTTCATGCATAGAATTTTGTTGGAAGAAAATGCTAAGAATATCATTGAAAGTCAAAGAAGATTGAATCCAATTATGAAGGAAGTTGTCAAGAAGGAAATTATTAAGTGGTTGGATGCTGGAATTATCTACCTATCTCTAATAGTGTGTGGATAAGTCTCATTCAATGTGTTCTAAATAAAGGAGGCATGATTGTGATTGTCAACGAGAAGAATGAACTAATTCCCACAAGAACAGTTTCTGGCTGGAGAATTGGTATGGACTACAGAAAGTTGAACAAAGCAACAAGGAAGGATCATTTCCCCTACCTTTTATTGATCAGATGTTGGATAGATTCACTGAAAAAGAATACTAATGTTTCTTAGATGGATACTCGGGGTACAATCAAATTGCCATAGCCCCGGAAAACCAAGAAAAGACAACATTCACCTTCCAACGATGTATGATGGCCATATTTTCAGATATCATTGAGAATTCCATGGAAGTCTTCATGGATGACTTCTCTGTTTTTGGAGAATCATTCAAGAATTGCTTGGAAAATTTAGATCTGGTATTGGCTAGATGTGAAGAGAATAATTTGGTCCTTAATTGGGAAAAGTGTCATTTTATGGTAAAAGAGGGAATTGTTCTTGGGCACAAAATCTCAAAGAAGGGTTTAGAAGTAGATCAAGAAAAAGTGAAGGTAATAGAGAAATTACCACCCCCTGTGAACATAAAAGGAATCAGAAGTTTTCTAGGGCATGCTGGCTTTTACAGAAGGTTCATCAAAGATTTTTCAAAAATTACTAAACCTCTGTGCCAGCTGCTGCAGCATGACGTGCCATATGTTTTCAGTCAGGAATGTTTGGATTCCTTTAATCTGTTGAAGAAGGCCCTCATTTCTGCGCCCATTGTGAAGACTTCTTACTGGTCAAAACCCTTTGAGTTGATGTGTGATGTAAGTGATTTTGCTATTGGAGCTGTGCTAGGTCAAAGGTACAACAAAGGTTTTCACACCATCTATTACGCTAGCAAGACATTAATTGAAACACAAATCAACTACACCACAACTGAGAAAGAGCTACTGGCCGTAGTGTTTGCATTTGACAAGTTCAGACCCTAATTGGTTGGAACAAAAGTCGTTGTATACACAGATCATGCAGCCATCAAGTACTTGATTGCTAAAAGAGATACTAAACTAAGGCTCATAAGATGGATTCTTTTGTTGCAAGAGTTTGACCTAGAGATTAGAGACAAGAAAGGGATAGAAAATTTTGTTGCTGATCATCTCTCAAGATTACCAGAAGAAGTTCAAAACAATAACAGTGGAGGTATTCAAGAAACTTTTCCTAATGAGAAGTTACTGATGATTAGCACTGACGTGCCACCATGGTATGCTGATATAGTGAATTATCTTGTCAGCAGATATGTGCCCCCTGATTTCAACTTCCAACAAAGGAAGAGGTTCTTTCATACAGTCAAGAGCTATTTTTGGGATGAACCTTTCCTTTACAAAAAATATGCAGACCAATTTCTAAAAAGATGTGTAGATCATCCAGAGGCACGACAGATCTTGTCTGCCTGTCATGAAGCTCCATATGGAAGACACTTTGGAGGAACCAGAACTGCCACAAAAGTGTTGCAATCAGGTTATTTTTGGCCCTCCCTTTTTAAAGATTCTCATGAATTAGTTAAGAGATGTGATAGATGCCAGAAAGTAGGAAATGTTTCCATGATGCAAGAGATGCCACTCACCAACATACTTGAAATTGAAATTTTTGATGTGTGGGGCATTTACTTCATGGGGCCTTTCCTCAATCTTTTGGTAATCTATACATTCTTGTGGCTATAGACTATGTCCCTAAATGGATAGAGGCAGTAGCAACACCCACTAATGATGCTAGAGTTGTTGCCAAATTTTAGCTTAAATATATTCTGACAAGGCATGGCACGCTTAGAGCAATCATTAGTGATGATGAGTCTCATTTTTGCAATAAGATTTTTGAGAATTTAATGGAAAAATATGGGATCAAACACAAGGTTGCTACAACCTATCATCCTCAAACAATCGGCCAAGTTGAGCTATCTAATAGAGAAATTAAAAGGATATTGGAGAAAGTTGTTAACCCCACAAGGAAGGATTGGTCCAAACATTTTGACGAGGCTCTTTGGGCATACAAAACTGCCTAGAAGACTCCCCTAGACATGTCTCCTTATAGACTTGTTTATGGGAAGGCTTGTCATATACCTATTGAATTAAAGCACAAAGCTTTTTGGGCGGTTAAGCAATTAAAATTCAACCTAAAAACTGCTGGCCAATCTAGAATGCTCCAACACAATGAGTTAGAAGAACATAGGTTGTTCTCTTATGAAAATGCTGAACTCTATAAGGAAAAGACCAAAAGATGGCATGACAGGAAATGCCAGAAAAGGGAATTAGTGGAAGGTCAAAGAGTTTTGCGTTTTAACTCTAGATTGAAATTATTCCCTGGAAAATTAAAGTCAAGATGGTCAGGACCCTTCAAGTTAGTGACAATTTATCCTCATGGAGTTGTGGAGTTGATGAATGAAAAAAATGGTGAAAAATTCAAGGTTAATGGCCAAAGGATTAAAACCTATTTTGGTGACCCTTCAAGTAGCATTAAGGGAACCATTCATTTTATTGATTAAGGATTTTTGTGTTGGTCAGGCTATAAGACCTTAAAATAGCGATACTAGGAGGCAACCTAACTTAATGATTTTTTTTAGTTTGTACAGTTGAGTAGTTTTTGATGGCAGCTACAGGAATTTGGAGACACGACGGTTGGAACAATAACAAATGAGAAAAAAATAAAGTGATATTCAAGGCAAATGTTTCTAAGCCTTGAGCATTAAATAAAATGTTGAGCTGGCATTTTTTATTTTATTCTCTTGGACGGGAACTGAAGAGTTTTGAATTATGGAGAGAAAAACTGAATGGGTGGACTGTACGCGCCTAGGGCCTTGTGCTAGATAGATCATGATGACCAGTCTGACACGTCAGACTGGTGGGACGTAGCAGCACGCCAACCCTCTTCCATGTTAAAAATTCAAATTTTTGTCTTTTCCCACCCGTTACATCAACCAGACCTTTTAGTTTCTTTCCCTAATTTTCACAAAAAGATAATTTTCACTTTTCTCTTTCCAAACAATTTTCATTTCACCATCACGCTATCTCACTTCCTCTCTCTCAAATTCCCAAACAACATCTTTCTTGTCTGTTTCTCTTTACCTCTATCCAAACCCTAATCACTATTCCTCCCTCACCCCAAACACAATGGAAGTACAAACTGGAAGACGTGTCAAAATGGTAGCAAGGAAGAATGCTATGCAATACATAGTGTATTCTGACGAGGAACAAGAAAGGCATGAGAAGTTTATCAACAGCGAAGCTTCACGCCGCTTCATGGAATATTTCAGCAAAATGGGTTTTCACGCTGAAAGAGGTTTTGTCTTCGACAACCAAGAAGAAAACCTAGGACTTGCTGGGGATTTAGGAACAACCATAAAAAATCTGGGGTGGATGAAGTTATGCCCCCAGCCAGGCCCATACAACATCTCTCTTGTCAAGGAGTTCTATTCTAACCTAACTGATCCTGGGCACAAAAGGATCGAAGTGGTTGTGAAAGGCACAAAAGTGATATACAATGAGGCCATTATAAACCTTGCTCTGAATATAAAGGAAACAGGTGATGAGTATCAAGAGTTGGGGTTGAAGTTGGACGAGGAAGATTTTGATGTGATTATGCAATCATTGTGCACCCCAGGAACTAAGTGGGTGGAGTCCAGTTCTGAAAAGGCTGTGAGGAGGATGGATCTTTTGCCTGAAATAAAAGTGTGGTATCATTTTGTGAAACATTCATTGAAGCCCACTGCTCACAATTAAACGGTGAGCAGGGCAAGACTTGTTTTGCTTCACTATATCACAACACTGAGCAAGATCAACGTAGGAAAGGTCATTATGCAGGAGATCTAGGATTGTTCAAGAGAGAAAGAAGGAATGTTGTACTTACCATGTGTGATCACTATGTTGTGTAGAAGGCATGGAGTACCAGAACTTGACACTGATGAAATTGGGCAGCCTCAAGCTGCGTTGGATAAAGCTTTGATCCAAACACTTATGAAGCCAAGAGGAAGGAAAAGGCCATCTGAGGTATGACATGTGTCGACAGAAGCTGTTGAGGAGCATGAGAGAGAGGGGATGTTATGGGATGTCATTCTACAAATGCAGAAATACAAAAGGGACTATTTCAAGTTTCAAAAAGACAAGTTTAATTGGCAGGAAAAAGCTGTTGCTTTGCATTTCCCGTCTAGTTTGTTGGATCCACCGGTTTTCCCTAATCACATCTTAGGAGAACTAGAAGAAAACAAGGAGGAGAAGAAGTCAGTCTCTGAAGAGAAAAAGGTGAAAAAGAAGGAGAAGTCAAAGAAAAATAAAGAGGAGAAAAGAGAAAAAAGTTTGAAGAAGAAGAAAAATAAAGAGGTTGTTGTTGGGGCAAGTGGAGACATGCCTGTTCAGGACATCCCAGTTTAGCCAAAAAATAAAAAGAGTGGGAAGGCTGAGAAAGCTGGAGTTAGCCCCCAAGGGACACTCGCAGCTCTCCAAGGAAGAAAAAGTTAAGGCAAGAATGGAAGAAGAAAGAGACTCCTGCTGTTAAGACCCCAGAAAACAGTCTTCTAAAGAACTTTGATTTAAATCAAACTGACACAAAACTGAGCCCAGTTCAGAAGGATGATGTCCTAGAAGAATTGATTATAGAAGCTGACAATGATAACTTTGAGATAAACCAAAGTCAAGGCAGAAAAGATTATGACAACAAGGAAGAGGGAAAATTGATGGAAGAGGAAGATCAGCTTGTGGATGATAGTTTACCCAAGTATTATTCGACCACTGAGGAATCCTCCCCTGGATCCTTGAAGGCAGAAGAGAAAATGATTGAAGAAAAAGCTGAAGGCGAGGAACTTGACAGTAAGTCAAGCAAGGGTGAAGCAGTGATAGTCACTACTGTAACTACTCCCGTTGTGACCCCGGTTAAGAAGACAGCTGCAGAAAGTAAGGAAGAGATTGTGCAAGAGCAGGTGCTTAGCCCAAGGAAAAAGGAGCTGAAGAAGAAAGGAAAGATTGCTGTGGAGGAACCAGTGCCAAAAGAAGCTTTCACGCCCGAAGTCTTCAAGGAACAAGCCAAGGATCCTAAGAAACCAAAGGTCACGAAGAAGGAAGCCAAGAAGAAAAAGAGAGGAGACATCCAGCCTGCGCGCAAAAGCACCAGGCTTAGGGCCTAATGGGTATCATTCAGAGGCAAGCCTAGTCTTGTCTTCCCTTGACATTTAACAGTGAGGACAATGTCCTTACTTTAAGTTTGGGGGAGTGGCAGATAAAAGCTTGACCTTCTCTCTTTCTTTCCTCTATCTTCTATTTCAATCTGTTTCTGCTTATGTTAGGATTTGCTGGGGTGTTTGTTGTTTTATTTTGCTTAGGTATTTTAGAGGCCGTGTTTTTGGCCAAAGTTTGATGTCTGGATAATTAACTCAGCTGGTTTACGCTAAAATTTCTGTTTGCGTAATTTATTCTTGTTTATATTCAATTTCAATTTGCATGAGTAGGTTTTTAGAATAGCTGAGAATTAAGTAAAGAACAACCAAGGATAATAAAAATATTCTTTTTGTGTGATTAGAATAAAAAACTGGATGATGAGTCTGCCTGTGTGTAGCGGTAAAATTTGTGAGTATAAGCTATTAATTAACTCAACTCAAAAATAAGCAAGAGTCGCCACCGCACTTTTATTTTTATCCATAAAGGAAAGGAAAAAAGAGCGAACAAAACCTAAAGCGATAAGGGTAAGGGGGGTTGGTTATGTAAAGGGAAGGTTTTACGCACCCAATACATCTACAGTACTCTATAGGAGCCCTTTGATGTATTCACTGCTTTTTGGTCTGAAAATGGTTTGCTTGTAAAGAGATTGAGGAGATGAGAAGAGAAATATTTTTTAAGATTTTTGTGTTTGGAGAGACTTATCGCCTCATGCCTACGTACCCACGATGTGCAATGTAGGATCAAAACCTCGTAGTTCGTGGTACAAATAATGAAAATTGTTGGTTGTGGTTTATTTTATCTTGAAAAAGACAACCTATCATTCTCAAGAGAGAATACTCAACTAATTACCCAAAGGTATGGGAAAGTGGCATTTACATCACATTAAGATGGAGGATTTGCTTGGATTAATATCAACAAGACTAATCACTTCAACATCTAAGTGGAAAACGACCATACTTTCAACAAAATACCATGGTTAGGAGTTTTACATCTCATCAACAAAAATGACTCATGTCTAATTCTTTTTGAAAAGTTTAAAAGAAAAAGGTGCATAAAAGCACAAAAAAATTTGGATGAGTTTTGTATTTTTTTATTTTTATGAAATGGTCAAAATATGGTTAAGATAGATTGACATTTATTAAAGAAAACAAAGTTTAAAAAGTCACTTGACGAAAGTCAAGGTTTTATTATGAAAGTGGTTTTAAGTTGAAAACAAGAAGGTTTTGAAAAAGAGAGAAGATTTTGAAAATTTAAGAATGGGAAGGAGAAGAAGTGACTATCCTAGTGCATGAAATAAAAGCTAGGGAAAAGAAGGATCTAACCAAAATGAAGCCACTTCAAAGCAATATTAAAAGAATTCCATCCTTAAGCAAATTGGCCAAATAAAGGCAAGTCTTCAATCAATACCAAGCAAAGGGATAAGAAGTCCTAATTCTAGGTCCATAAGTCCAATATTACTTCAAAAGAGGTTCATAAAGAGATCACTCCAAAGCATAGGATAGTAACCAATAGTCCAAAATAGGAGGGATTAAGTTTTTTATGGTTTAAGCTTTTATTAATGTTTTAGAAGTCCAAATGGACAAAGTAAAAATCAAGCACAAAATAATAGCAATAATAAAGAAATATAAACATGAATATCGGATGATGATATGAGACATAAAAATAAAAGAGATAAGGGAGCAAGAACTAATCACAATATAATATGTAACATTAATATATACACAATAATGGTATGGTGAACTTAATCATCCACAACCAAGAAAAAGTGGCCAAAAGAAAAAAAAGATAATCGATTCCGCTTCGTGTCTTGCACTACGGCGATTAACCAATGCGATTAGGCCAAATTTAATGAAAACTTGAAAGAAGATCGGGAGACCCGAAGCAACTACGCATCAAGCTTCAAAGTTTATGGAACTAACGCAAACAATCAATCACCCTTGGGATTACGCGACTAATCAAAGTTCGGTCCATGAAAGTACAAGTATCGAATTGGATTTATTCCGAATAGGGGCGAATTTTGGTCTATGTTAAGCGCACGCCGAGTAATTTGTTCGAGCAATTACCCTACGAATGAGGCCGGCCATGAGATATATGTGTTAATGCACGCGAGATAAACGATATAGAGATCGTTATCCTAAAGCGATGCCACACGAAAAGAAAAAGTGGTAATGATCTCGTCTCGATCGAAATTCAACAAAGAAATTTCACGATCACTTCGACTTTCATCGATCAAAAAGAAAAAGAAATGGAAGAAAGAGGAAACCAAATTTGAATTACAAATTCAAGACAATTCCATTTTTAAGTTCATTCACTCATTTTGGTGGATTAAAGTGCTAAATATATCATTAACTCAAAGCACCTAAAGTGAATTAAATAATTCACTTTAAAGGTAGATTTGAATTAGTGAATATTTATCCAACTTCATCTACACCCTAAGTCCAATGAATTTAAAGAGAAATAATGCCTTAAAAAATGTAATTCAAATCCAAAATTAAAAAGAAAGATGAAAAACAAGAACAAAATATCCAAATAAATTTTTCAAGAAATTGCTTATAAACAAAATACAAAGATTTTTATAAAGAATAAAATCCATTAAGAACATTAAAAAAAAAAAGAACAAGAAAGTAGTGAAAATGATTTTACTAACCAAAAAAAGAAAATAGAAAGAAGTTAAAAAAAAAGGAGGTGTATGGAGAAAAATGGTGGTAGTGTAATGAATGGGCTAGGCCCAATGCTTTCCATTAAAAAAAAAAGAAATATGAAACAAAAAAATAAAATAGAAAAGGAAATGAAAAAGAAAAAGAGTCAGAAAGTGAAAAATGAAGAATATCTTCTTCTTCTCCAAAGTCATGCGCTACTATTCATCAAAACAACACCATGCTTCAAATTTTGAGCTCCGTCAAATCGGAGCGACGAAGCTCAAACCATATACCGTTACGATCGTGAGACGGAGAGGATTTCAAATATGTAATCGATTTCAACCGTCGTAAACAAAATGCAACGCAAACTGAGATTAAAGCTTCGCCGGAAAAGTTTCACTACCTTCAAAAATCAAGTAAGAACTCTTTAAATTCTTCCTCTCTTCTTCCTTGCCTTGAATGAGTGTGGTTGTTGTTGATTTATGTAAGTTTTTTGTTGTTTGGAGTGGTGAGAATTTATGGATGAAAAATGGAATTTCGGTTGGATACTTGAATCGGTGAAGAAAAATGGGTTGAGTTGTGATTTTGGCAGAGGTTTGAGGGCTCTCAAAGCTTGAGAAATTGTGAGAAATGAAGCTGTATTTATAGATGGATAGTGAGGGAGAGTGATTGCCGTTTTGCTATTTTTTCTCGCGTTTTGGTGATGTACAATCCGCGTGAGGTGTGTACGAAGCTTGCGGTTTTGGTTCACGGCTTGTGTGTTGCGTGGGAGACGTAGATGGCTCGGTTGCGTTTTGATGAAGGTGTGGACGGCTGGCGTGATGTTGGAGACGGCTTGGCTGGATGGTTTACGTGAGGGACGGCTTGGCTGGAGAGTCGCTTGAGCTGGCGGCTGCGTGTTGTGAACGTGAAGGGCTGATGGCGTGGGAAATTAAATCTCAGCTTGCACTCTTAGTTTCTATTTGCACCCTTCAAGAATTGTGATTCTTTTTTTTGTTGTAATATTAATGGGCTGAAAAAAAAGGAAATGGGCTTAAGTTTGAATTGTGATTTTTGGTAATGTTTGTAATAAAATTGGATAAGAAAATTGGGTTTGATAAAAAAAAAAGATAATTGGTTTAGAGACAATGGATAATGGAAATGGTTTAAAAATAAAAAATGGATTTATTTGGATATTGGATTAAATTGGATTTGGAAGTAAAAATGGATAATGGAAGTGGGTTAGAAAAATTGTAATGGGCTTTGTAATTTTTGGACATGGAAATTGTTTTTTAGAGTTGGATAATGTTTTATGTAAAATGGATTAGTTGGATTGAAATGGAATTCGGATAAATGGATATGGACAAGAAGTGGATAAAAATGGTTTAATGGATATTTGAAAAAGGGAGAAATATGGATATGGTAAAAAAATAGAACCAAATTGGGTATTAAAATGGACTTTTAGGAATTGGAATTAAATGGCAAATTGGAATAGAGTTGGATATGAAGAAAATGGTTTAGAGAATGGTCATGGAAAATTTGGTTTAGAAAATGAGTTATATATATAAAAAAAATGGTTTGAATAACAAAAAGTGGAATATGGAAAATTTTGGTTAAAAAAATGTGGATAATGGATAGCAAGTCTCTTTTTTTTTTAGCCCAAAACCAATCTTGAATTTTTTCACAAGCCTTTGATAAACATATGCCACAACCGAAACTACGACCATCTGAATCTGTTGGAACCCAAAACTCATATGCACCACTGCCTGATAAATTGAAGAATCTCAGCGCAAGACATCTTGCTTTTGAACAAACACCTGTGACTTGAAATCACTTCAATATCTTTGACAAACCTGCACAACACACAGAGAGAAAAGCAAGCAAACGACAACATATATTTTTTTTGTATTTTTGGTTAGAGGTTAGATAAACAAAAATAAACATAAAACAAACAAAAGAAAACACAGGGATACTGGTGATCTTGTTTGTGGTATGCAAAAAATGCAAATGATATGTGGAATCTTAGGGGTAAAAATTAGGGTATTACAGCTGCCCCTATTTAAGTTTCTTCTATCCAGAGATAAGAAGATTGACATCTTTGTCTCAACGAGATAGAAGAGACTTAAATATAACAATAAACCCAATTTTTGGCCCTAAGAGACCACAAAATGACATGATTATGCAAAAGGTATGCAGACATAAGACCCAACTGTGGGGAGAATATGCCACAGGAGATCAGCAAAAAGAAGAACAGGAGAATGAAACTCCACCGGGGAAACGCATCACAGGAGACCGCCAACTAGCCGGGGAACATACCGCACAACTACTGGGAATCAGCTGAGGAAAAGATTCAAACTGGGGATAACCGTATATGGAAATGAACCACAACACAACAAGGATATAACTCAACAGGGAAGACTTAGCACAACAAGATTCCACTGGAGAAAAATCAATACCTCAACAATGAACTGTCTCGTCTGACCGAGGAGACTAACCATCCATCTGAGTAGAAAATCTCAACAACGAACTGTCCCATCAAACCGAAGAGACTTACCATTCATCGGAGTCACAAAATCTCAACAACGAACTGTCCCATCAAACCGAAGAGACTTACCATTCATCGGAGTCACAAAATCTCAACAACAAACTGTCCCATCAAACCGAAGAGACTTACCATTCATCGGAGTCACAAAATCTCAACAACGAACTGTCCCATCAAACCGAAGAGACTTACCATTCATCGGAGTCACAAAATCTCAACAACGAACTGTCCCATCTAACCGAAGAGACTTACCATTCATCGGAGTCACAAAATCTCAACAACGAACTGTCCCATCAAACCGAAGACACTTACCATTCATCAGAGTCACAAAATCTCAACAACAAACTGTCCCATCAAACGAAGAGACTTACCATTCACCGGAGTCACAAAATCTCAACAACGAACTGTCCCATCAAACCGAAGAGACTTACCATTCATTGAAGTCACAAATATCAACAACGAACTGTCCCATCAAACCGAAGAGACTTACTATTCATTGGAGTCACAAATCTCAACAACGAACTGTCCCATCAAACTGAAGAGGCTTACCATTCATTGGAGTCACAAAATGTATTAACTGCATCGCCTTAGGCTTCTCAAATAAAGGAAAGCCACGAAACAGTATTGAACCTTCAAAAAGGAGAAACATACGTAGATTTTAGCTGAAGGGTGCAGAATCCTCAAAGTGCAAAATAAATGCACTCTCAATCCAGGTTTCACAGCCTAGACATCCAAACAAATATTGCAGGTGACCAAAGTTCAATCCAGGAACAAGCCGGAGATAAACGATCAAACAAGACTCATCCCGAGGAGGAAATATCTCAACTAGGGACTAATTCCATCCAGATAATGAACTGGGAAGGAAACTGGATCAAGATCTTCCACGAGAAACAAACTCAGTGGGGAATTATCAAAGATAGGCATTTTTCTGCTTACAGGTCGACACTCTAAGTGGAGAGAGGACACACACGCTCTACAGGGATAACAACACCAGAGAGCAAAGAAGCACCAACACAAATGTAAAATGCAAAATGCAACAACAATATGCTATGCATAACAAATGAATGCGCATGCGATGCGTATGGGTATGAATATGCTGACAAAACAGACATAAAGGATAAACAGAGGGTGGAAAAAAACATCACAACACCACTAAATACTCGGCTAATCTCAACAAGATGGAGATATCATTGGCAACTCTGCTAGGTATTTAGCCGAAGAAATCTTGCAAGAGATAAACAAAAGCCATCAAAGGAAAATAAATCCTACTACAAGACTCAAATCTTGCTGGAGAAAAGAAGATCCTCCTTGGGGAAAGACCCAAATATCAATCTTCTAACATAGATGACCCAGAAAGAGGATAACAACATAAACTCTGCTTTGAGGACGACAGGAACACTGTTAGGGAATCATACAACCCAAATCTTTCTGAATCTTCCTGGGGATCGTAAAAATTCACAGGAATTTCCATTTCAAAAGGATGAAGAGATTTGCTGCGGAGAAATAAAGAATGAATCCGCTGGGGATTGTAGACATATAAATATCTATGCAAAAATCCACTGGGAAAACAAGGCAGATCTGCTGGAGATACGAGAACACTCTCAGAGGATTAACCAATTCTGAGCAAAGCATCCTGGACTTGCTGAGAAAACAGCAACAGGTCAAGCTGTGGGGGATTTTAGATCAGTACTCATCATAAATGAGAGAAAACCCAACAGGTGACTAAAAGAGATCTCATCAGCGACTTCACTGGGGAATAGCCGCATTAGTGATGCACAAACTTCACTTGGAGGATAAATCTCTGGAAAAACAATCCGGAGAGAAGTACATCTTGGACTTGCCGGGGGAAATGAGAAATTAACCTCACTGCTTTATGATTGGAGAGCAAACGAAATAGTAATGCTCTGTCTCCGCTGGGGAATCAACAAGGATAAATTATTCTGGCGAGAAATACAACCACAGGTAAGAATCCATGCTTCTTAAAGGAAAAAAAACATGGCTCTCCGTTTGGGGACATCCAAAGCAACAGAAATACGTCTAGAGGATGAAACTCTAAGTGTAGATTCCTCATATGATTTCAGTTGGGGACAGCAAAAATGACTCTCTGTGTGGGGACCACCATTAAGGTGAAGTGAACCTCAAAACTACTCAACTGTCTGACCATGACATAATCAGCTGGAGAAAATTCAGATCAAGACCTAGTTGGGGAAAGACCAAACAGCACTGGACCTTATTAATTCAACACATCAGAACAAACCCATCACTTTGTCAGTAACTAATCACATTCATAGGCACAAGTTCAGCTGAGGAGATATCAACAAACTCTACTGAGGCTCTGTCAATAAATTCTGCCAAAGGAGCGAGAACGAACCCTGCTGAGGAAGACATTGATCCTACCATTCTTGGAATAACCGTTGACATTCTTTTTATATTCATAAATCAAAGGGAACTGTTTTTTATAATTTTCAAAAATTTAAATCAATTATTCACATTTTGTTTCAAAAATCATCATCAAAAATAAATGAAATTTTGCAAACAGAAACAAAATAAGAATTGCAAACAAAGGGACAAAGGCCCAAATTTTATTAATAGAATGGAAGTCCGCAAACGGCGTAACTCCATGGATCGTTACAAAGTTTGAAAAATGGTAAATACATGGAAAGGGTTACATTGAAATACAATGACCACTATTCTCCCTAACAACTTTGAATTCCACTGTGGCGAAAACTTCAGTTGAGGATGCTTGAAGCAGAATCCTTGATAGACAGTGTTGCTTTCAAATGATCAAGACTAGCCAGATGCAATTACTTGCCAGAATCCCTAACTTTTGCCTAGATTGCCCTTTCGGGTTTTCAATCTACCGGGATGATTATTTCTGTTTTTGTCTCTAATTTTTGCCTAGGCCGCCCTTTCGGGTTTTCAGCCCACCGAGACGCTCATTTTTGGCTAAGCCGCCCTTTCGGGTTTTCAACTTAGCGAGCTATTCTTTTATTTTTTTAGGCAAAATATTTCTTGACTGCATCGGCATTCACAGGACGAGTGAACTCTTCACCATCCATAGTTGTAAGAAGTAATGCACCGCCAGAGAAGGCTCTCTTAACAACATATGGGCCTTCATAATTAGGAGTCCACTTTCCCCTAGAATCATTGGTAGAAGTCGAGATCCTTTTGAGCACGAGGTCGCCTTCTCTGAACACACGAGGTCGAACCTTCTTATCAAAAGCCTTCTTCATTCTCTGTTGATACAATTGGCCATGACACAAGGCCGTCATTCTTTTCTCTTCAATCAAATTCAACTGGTCATATCTGCTTTGACACCATTCAGCCTCAGACAATTCAGCTTCCATCAAAACTCTCATAGAAGGGATTTCAACCTCTACCGGGAGCACTGCTTCCATACCATAAACAAGAGAGAAAGGGGTTGCCCCTGTTGAAGTGCGGACGGATGTACGATACCCATGCAAAGCAAAAGGGAGCATCTCATGCCAATCCTTGTAAGTAACAACCATCTTCTGAACAATCTTCTTAATATTCTTGTTAGCAGCTTCAACAGCCCCATTCATCTTAGGTCTGTAAGGAGAAGAATTATGATGCTTAATCTTAAACTCATCGCATAATTCCTTCATCATCTTGTTATTCAGGTTCGACCCATTATCAGTGATAATCTTGCTCGGAACACCATACCGACAGATGATTTGATTCTTGATAAACCAGACCATTACTTGCTTGGTCACATTGGCATATGATGCCGCTTCAACCCACTTGGTAAAATAGTCAATAGCCACCAATATGAAACGGTGTCCGTTCGATGCTTTAGGCTCAATCATTCCAATCATATCAATGCCCCACATGGAGAAAGGCCATGGAGAAGAGATAACATTGAGAGGAGTTGGTGGTACATGAATTTTGTCAGCATAAACCTGGCACTTATGACACTTCTTCACAAATTTGCAACAGTCAGATTCCATTGTCAGCCAATAGTAACCTGCCCTTAACATCTTCTTAGCCATTGCATGCCCATTGGCATGGGTACCAAAAGATCCTTCATGAATTTCTTTCATCAACATGTCCGCTTCGTGTCTATCCACGCATCTGAGCAGGACCATGTCATAATTTCTTTTATACAACACATCATCATTCAAGAAGAAACTACCAGACAATCTTCTCAAAGTCTTCTTATCTTTCTTGGATGCCCCAAGCGGGTACTCTTGATTTTGAAGAAAGCATTTAATATCATAATACCACGGTTTATCATCAACAACCTCTTCAACCGCAAATACATGAGCTGGCCTATCAAGCCGCATAACATCGATTTTGGGCACATCATTCCATCGATTCACCACAATCATGGAGGATATAGTGGCTAAAGCATCTGCCATTCGATTTGCTGCTCTGGGTATATGGTGAAACTCAACCTTATTGAAGAAAGTTAACAACCTTCTTGCATAATCTCGATAAGGAATCAAATCAGGTTGACGTGTCTCCCATTCTCCTTTAATCTGATTAATCACTAAGGTTGAATCTCCGTATACATCGAGAATCTTGATTCTCAAATCGATAACTTCTTCCAAGCCCATAATACATGCTTCATACTCAACTGCATTATTTGTGCAAGTGAACATCAACCTTGCAGTGAAAGGAATATGAGAACCACGAGGAGTAACAATTATTGCCCCAACACCATTGCCATATTCATTTACAGCTCCATCAAAAATCAAACCCCAACGGGATCCCGGCTCAGGCCCTTCACCAGGTAATGGTTCTTCACAATCTTTAACCTTTAAGTACATCACATCTTCATCAGGAAAATCAAACCTGATAGGTTGGAAATCATCAATAGGCTGGTGTGCCAAATGGTCAGCCAAAACACTTCCTTTTATCGCTTTTTGAGTTCGGTACTCAATATCATATTCTGACAACAACATTTGCCAACGAGCGATCCTCCCAGTTAAAGCAGGCTTTTCAAAAATATACTTGATTGGATCCATTTTGGATATCAACCAAGTCGTATGATTCAACATATACTGGCGGAGGCGCTTGGCAGCCCAAGCCAAAGTACAACATGTCTTTTCAAGCATTGAGTACCGAGACTCACAATCGGTGAACTTCTTGCTCAAATAATAAATGGCAAACTCTCTTCGACCAGATTCATCTTGTTGACCCAGAACACAGCCCATAGACTCTTCCAGCACAGTCAAATACATGATCAAAGGTCTTCCTTCCACAGGAGGAGACAAAATCGGAGGTTCAAGCAGATACTCTTTAATTCTTTCAAAAGCTTTCTGACAATCCTCTGTCCAGACACAACCCTGATCTTTGCGAAGAAGCTTGAAAATCGGCGCACAGGTGGCAGTCATATTGGATATAAATCGGGAAATATAATTCAAACGTCCCAAGAATCCTCTTACTTGTTTTTCTATTTTGGGCGCAGGCATTTCCTGAATGACTTTAACTTTACTAGGATCAACTTCAATGCCTTTTTGGCTGACAATAAAGCCCAACAATTTTCCAGAACGGACACCAAAAGTGCATTTATTAGGATTCAAACGGAGCTTGAACTTTCTCAAACGTTGAAACAGCTTCAATAAGTACTCAATATGATCTTCTTCAGTCTTCGACTTACAAATCATATCATCCACATAGACCTCAATTTCTTTATGCATCATATCATGGAACAAAGTGGTCATAGCTCTCTGGTACGTTGCACCAGCATTTTTCAAACCGAAGTGCATCACTCTGTAACAGAATGTTCCCCAGGGTGTAATGAATGTTGTTTTTTCCATGTCCTCGGGTGCCATCTTTATTTGATTATAACCGGAAAATCCATCCATAAAAGAAAAGATACTGAATTTAGTAGTATTATCTACCAACATATCAATGTGTGGCAATGGAAAATCATCTTTTGGACTTGATTTATTCAAATCTCTATAGGCAACGCACATTCGGACTTTTCCGTCTTTCTTTGGAACAGGCACAATATTGGCCACCCATTGAGGATACTCAGAAGTTACAAGAAAACCAGCATCAATCTGCTTTTGAACCTCCTCTTTGATCTTCATAGCCATGTCGGGATGAGTTCTTCTCAATTTCTGCTTCACAGGTGGACATTCAGGCTTCAACGGCAACCTATGCTCCACAATATCAGTATCAAGACCAGACATGTCTTGATAAGACCAAGCAAACACATCAACATATTCTCTAAGAAGCTCCACAATCTTCCTCTTAACATCTGACTGAAGCAGTGCCCCAATCTTGACTTCTTTTACATCATCATCTGAACCCAAATTAACTAATTCCAACGGCTCTTCATGAGGCTGAATGGCCTTTTCCTCGTGCTCAAGCAACCGAGAAATTTCATCTGGAATTTCCTCAATACCCTCTTCTTCAGCTTCAAACACAGGGAATTCAAAGTTGGGAGGGGGCATAGGGTCATTCTTTTCAATGGGTTTAACAATCAATCTGCACAATGATTTATGTTTGATTTTAGAATATGAAAAGTGCAAGTATCATGCAGATAAAGATGATTATCACATTATTATTTTTTGGTTTTTTATGTTACCATTTTTCAAAAATAAAGCAAAAAGGGAAAACATAATATGGATAAACAAAATAACATTTTATTGATGATGATAAAATTTGAAACAAAGCCCTCACAAATTCACTTTCACCTTGGGCAGAGTGAAAGGATTTTTGAAAGAAACAAAAACAAATTACTTTGAAACATGAACAATAGTAGGAACGTCAACAGCTGTCCAATTCTGGCAGATCTGTCCGTGTGTCACGAAGTTGGGAAGTTCTTCCTCTTCATCATCTTCAATGATGGCAACAGTGGAGTGATCTTTGTGGATGAATCCGGCGCTGTGAAAGGTCTCATTAATACGCTTCAAATCCCTTCTGACTATACCAGGCGTAAAGCCTAAACCAGTTTTGCCCAGGTTATCAACCACATCAATGACTCGGCCCCAACCGTCAGACCGACCAGTTTCTAACACATGTAGAGCATCTTTCAAAGAAGACATGGGTAATTCATTCCTCTTAACAGCTTTGTCATCAACAGAAAGAGCTTGGAACGGAGTTCCAACAGTTTCATCAGCATCAACATACGAAAAGGATGAAAGGTGGCTAACCAGCATTGCTTTCTCACCTCCAACAATTTCCAGCTTATCATTCTTAACAAATTTCAACTTCTGATGGAGAGTCGAAGTCACTGCCCCAGCCTCATGAATCCAGGGTCGGCCAAGCAGACAACTATAAGCAGGACGGATATCCATTACTTGAAAAGTAATCTGGAAGAAACACGGTCCTATTTTGATCGGAAGATCAACCTCTCCAATCACAGTCTTTCGAGATCCATCAAAAGCTTTAACAATAACTCCACTATACCTCATGGGAGGACCTTGGTAAGAAAGCTTTGATAAAGTAGATTTTGGCAACACATTCAAAGAAGAGCCAGTATCAACCAACACATTGGAAAGCACATCTTCTTGACAATTCATGGAGATATGTAAAGCCAAATTGTGATTTCTCCCCTCCTCGGGTAACTCTTCATCACAGAAACTCAAATTATTACATGCGGTGAGGTTGGCAACAATGCCATCAAACTGGTTAACAGTCACATCATGCTCACCATATGCTTGTTCCAATACCTTCTGCAAAGATTTCCTATGAGCTTCAGAATTCATCAGTAAGGACAACACTGAAACCTTGGACGGGGTGTGCAAGAGTTGATCCACAACATTGTAATCACTCTTCTTGATCAATTTCAATACTTCATCCTCAAAAACCTTCGAACCACTGGACTGACCAGAAACATCAACATGACTCTCTTCTTGAGTTCGTTTGCCAGCAATAACATTCTCCACAATCTTTGGAGGCTCAGGAGCAAAAACTCGACCACTCCGGGTCACCCTACTCACATCAGCGATACTCACCACAGAAGACAAAGAAGGAATGGGCACTTCCTTACCATCTTCTACCATGGTAGCATTGTACTTATACGGAATAGCTTTGTCAGATTCATAGGATACTGGTCCGGGCAACCAAATGACCAAAGGTGTAGCAGCTGTCTTCCGACTATCATAAGAGATAACAACTCTTTCAGGAATATTAAAGAGTGTCTCAATAGCATTCACCTCATTCTGATATTCGTCCCTCTTAGCAGTAACTTCAATTAAATTCTCATCCATCATCCTTTGAATGTCCCTCTTCACTATCACACAACCACGAGGATTCACAGAACAGATGCAACAGGCTACATAATCATGATCAATATCATGGTATTCACTCAAGACTGCATGCATTTCCACAAGAGACCTTCGGATCCAACGGATATCAAAGATTTTGAATGTACCAGGACAACCATAAACCATATTGACAGACGCCTTGCCGTGATTAGGCAGCGTATTAGATTTCACATTAGGGTTGGAATCTTTGAAAGACAGAATACCACTTCTAGTCAGTCTTTGTACCTCCATCTTCAATGGATAATAGTTCTCAGTGTCATGTCCAGCTCCTCCCTGATGGAAAGCACAATGAGCTTCAGGCTTATACCACCATGGCGAATCTTTTGGAACAGCAGGTGGTGGACGGGTCTGAACAAAATTCTTATTAATTAAACAAGGAAGCAATTCCATGTAGGTCATTGGAATCGGATCAAAATCTTTCTGAAAACAGCCCCGTTGATTGTTTGGCTGATTAGAACGTTGTTGTTGAGCAGGTGGTGTCTGAACAACAGGAGCTGAACTAATAACAGGAGTGACAGATGCGACATGTTGCTGACACTGATTGTTTCTATTGCGAGGTCCTCTATACCTTTCTCGAGAAACGACATTGGTCTCTCCTTCTTTCCTTTTGGAAAATCCTCCACTATATTTTTTGGAACTTCCAGCAGAATTGCCATCTTTCGACAAACGTCCCTCACGGACACCCTCTTCCAATCTCATCCCCATATTAACCATCTCAGTAAAATCGCTCGGGGCACTAGCAATCATACGCTCATAATAAAAAGGACTCAGAGTTTTCAGGAAAATCTTGGTCATCTCTTTTTCTTCCAAAGGAGGGTTGATCTGAGCAGCAATCTCGCGCCATCTCTGCGCGTACTCTTTAAATGTCTCCTTATCCTTCTGAGCCATCGCTCGAAGTTGGTCACGATCGGGAGCCATATCCACATTATATTTATACTGCTTCACAAACGCCTCACCCAAATCTTCGAAAGTGCGAACTCGAGCACTATCGAGTCCCATATACCACTTCAAAGCTGCACCGGACAAACTATCTTGAAAGTAGTGAATGAGAAGCTGATCATTATCCTTATGAGCCGACATCTTACGAGCAAACATAGTCAAGTGACTCAACGGACAAGAATTACCCTTATATTTTTCAAAGTCAGGGGTCTTGAACTTATGCGGGATCTTCACATTCGGAACCAAGCATAACTCATGAGCATTCTTTCCAAACAGCTCTTTACCTCTCAGAGCCTTGATCTCTTTCTGCATTTCAGCAAACTGGTCTTGAATTTCTTCCATTCTGTCATAAGCACTGCCATTCTCACTTTGAGCAGTATGGAAGATCTGCTCTTCACCAAAAGGAACAGTATGCACCACAGGCGGTGGCACAGTCATCACAGGTTGAATAGTAGGAACAACTGGAATTTCAGGAGGTGGAGGTGGTGGCTGATAACCTTCAGGAAAAAAGTTAAGAGGCATGCCCCAGGGGTAGCCAGGAGGCATGGAATACTGAGGAACACTAGCAGGCGCCACAGAAATGGGCGTAGAGACAATCTCAGAAATAACTGTCCCTTGCACAGGAGTTGAAAGCGGAGGAGGAGGTGGCGGTGGTTGATTCTGAGCAGCCACCAGAGCTTCCATCATAGCAGTGAGTCTTTCCAAACCATCCTTCAGAGTTGATACTTCTTCATGAAGCTCACGGTTCTCTTGTTGCAACTGATCCATCTTCTTCTTCAGATTAGCCCGAGTATTATACTGGTGCAACAGCTTGGCTGAACGAGGACCAAAAACAAACAATAAGACACCTGGGAAAGGCAAGAGACAATGCAGAATGATGCTTGATGCAAATGCAATGCAATATGAATGCAGTAAACAAGGGATCAAAGCTTCCACAGATCCGGAATAACTGCTGCTGACGACAGAGGTTCGCTTTGAAGTATCAGGTACGTTGAAGGTCAGGGTTTCCTGCAAACCTGTAAACACCCGCCCATTCTCACATGTGGGTACTAGGATGTTCAGTATCCCGGGCTCTCAGGTCGAGAAATGATGATACATTCACCATTTCTGCTTTGGCATCATCATCAATCGAGGAGGCCACAACTGATTCTCCAAAACGAAAGGTCCTCAGCTTCAGAGGTTTGTGAAGCAATAACACATTCAGCCCAAAGGATACAATGCTATCGCCAATCAAAGAGGTCGTCCGCTGATTCACTTTAAAAAAAAAGAGGGGTTATCCTAAAAGGTCATCCAGACTTAGCAGCTCTTCCAGATAGCTCTACCATCGTGGGAAATCCACAACGCAGAATTCTCTAGAGAGAACCACATCCAGATTGTGTTTCATATTCCCTCCTCGAGCCGAGATGGAACGCGAGAGGATATGAAACACGCTAATCATAAGTGCACTCAGGCCTGTGTATTGGGCCTATCTCTCAGAATACCCTGCCCACCAAACAGAAAATTCAGCCAGCACAAAACAGACAAAAAGCAGTAAATAAATCAAATTAGGCTAAACCCCTCAAGGGATGGACCAGCAAGAGGTCAATCTTTCCCCAGCAGAGTCGCCACTTTTCTGTAGCGGTAAAATTTGTGAGTATAAGCTATTAATTAACTCAACTCAAAAATAAGCAAGAGTCGCCACCGCACTTTTATTTTTATCCATAAAGGAAAGGAAAAAAGAGCGAACAAAACCTAAAGAGATAAGGGTAAGGGGGGTTGGTTATGTAAAGGGAAGGTTTTACGCACCCAATACATCTACAGTACTCTATAGGAGCCCTTTGATGTATTCACTGCTTTTTGGTCTGAAAATGGTTTGCTTGTAAAGAGATTGAGGAGATGAGAAGAGAAATATTTTTTAAGATTTTTGTGTTTGGAGAGACTTATCGCCTCATGCCTACGTACCCACGATGTGCAATGTAGGATCAAAACCTCGTAGTTCGTGGTATAAATAATGAAAATTGTTGGTTGTGGTTTATTTTATCTTGAAAAAGACAACCTGTCATTCTCAAGAGAGAATACTCAACTAATTACCCAAAGGTATGGGAAAGTGGCATTTGCATCACATTAAGATGGAGGATTTGCTTGGATTAATATCAACAAGACTAATCACTTCAATATCTAAGTGGAAAACGACCATACTTTCAACAAAATACCATGGTTAGGAGTTTTACATCTCATCAACAAAAATGACTCATGTCTAATTCTTTTTGAAAAGTTTAAAAGAAAAAGGTGCATAAAAGCACAAAAAAATTTGGATGAGTTTTGTATTTTTTTATTTTTATGAAATGGTCAAAATATGGTTAAGATAGATTGACATTTATTAAAGAAAACAAAGTTTAAAAAGTCACTTGACGAAAGTCAAGGTTTTATTATGAAAGTGGTTTTAAGTTGAAAACAAGAAGGTTTTGAAAAAGAGAGAAGATTTTGAAAATTTAAGAATGGGGAGGAGAAGAAGTGACTATCCTAGTGCATGAAATAAAAGCTAGGGAAAAGAAGGATCTAACCAAAATGAAGCCACTTTAAAGCAATATTAAAAGAATTCCATCCTTAAGCAAATTGGCCAAATAAAGGCAAGTCTTCAATCAATACCAAGCAAAGGGATAAGAAGTCCTAATTCTAGGTCCATAAGTCCAATATTACTTCAAAAGAGGTCCATAAAGAGATCACTCCAAAGCATAGGATAGTAACCAATAGTCCAAAATAGGAGGGATTAAGTTTTTTATGGTTTAAGCTTTTATTAATGTTTTAGAAGTCCAAATGGACAAAGTAAAAATCAAGCACAAAATAATAGCAATAATAAAGAAATATAAACATGAATATGGGATGATGATATGAGACATAAAAATAAAAGAGATAAGGGAGCAAGAAGTAATCACAATATAATATGTAACATTAATATATACACAATAATGGTATGGTGAACTTAATCATCCACAACCAAGAAAAAATGGCCAAAAGAAAAAAACGATAATCGATTCCGCTTTGTGTCTTGCACTACGGCGATTAACCAATGCGATTAGGCCAAATTTAATGAAAACTTGAAAGAAGATCGGGAGACCCGAAGCAACTACGCATCAAGCTTCAAAGTTTATGGAACTAACGCAAACAATCAATCAACCTTGGGATTACGCGACTAATCAAAGTCCGGTCCACGAAAGTACAAGTATCGAATTGGATTTATTCCGAATAGGGGCGAATTTTGGTCTATGTTAAGCGCACGCCGAGTAATTTGTTCGAGCAATTACCCTACGAATGAGGCCGGCCATGAGATATATGTGTTAATGCACGCGAGATAAACGATATAGAGATCGTTATCCTAAAGCGATTCCACACGAAAAGAAAAAGTGGTAATGATCTCGTCTCGATCGAAATTCAACAAAGAAATTTCACGATCACTTCGACTTTCATCGATCAAAAAGAAAAAGAAATGGAAGAAAGAGGAAACCAAATTTGAATTACAAATTCAAGACAATTCCATCTTTAAGTTCATTCACTCATTTTGGTGGATTAAAGTGCTAAATATATCATTAACTCAAAGCACCTAAAGTGAATTAAATAATTCACTTTAAAGGTAGATTTGAATTAGTGAATATTTATCCAACTTCATCTACACCCTAAGTCCAATGAATTTAAAGAGAAATAATGCCTTAAAAAATGTAATTCAAATCCAAAATTAAAAAGAAAGATGAAAAACAAGAACAAAATATCCAAATAATTTTTTCAAGAAATTGCTTATAAACAAAATACAAAGATTTTTATAAAGAATAAAATCCATTAAGAACATTAAAAAAAAAAGAACAAGAAAGTAGTGAAAATGATTTTACTAACCAAAAAAAGAAAATAGAAAGAAGTTAAAAAAAAAGGAGGTGTATGGAGAAAAATGGTGGTAGTGTAATGAATGGGCTAGGCCCAATGCTTTCCATTAAAAAAAAAAAGAAATATGAAACAAAAACAAAAAAAAAATAGAAAAGGAAATGAAAAAGAAAAAGAGTCAGAAAGTGAAAAATGAAGAATATCTTCTTCTTCTCCAAAGCCATGCGCTACTATTCATCAAAACAACACCATGCTTCAAATTTTGAGCTCCGTCAAATCGAAGCGACGGAGCTCAAACCATATACCGTTGCGATCGTGAGACGGAGAGGATTTCAAATATGTAATCGATTTCAACCGTCATAAACAAAGTGCAACGCAAACTGAGATTAAAGCTTCGCCGGAAAAGTTTCACTACCTTCAAAAATCAAGTAAGAACTCTTTAAATTCTTCCTCTCTTCTTCCTTGCCTTGAATGAGTGTGGTTGTTGTTGATTTATGTAAGTTTTTTGTTGTTTGGAGTGGTGAGAATTTATGGATGAAAAATGGAATTTCGGTTGGATACTTGAATCGGTGAAGAAAAATTGGTTGAGTTGTGATTTTGGCAGAGGTTTGAGGGCTCTCAAAGCTTGAGAAATTGTGAGAAATGAAGCTGTATTTATAGATGGAGAGTGAGGGAGAGCGATTGCCGTTTTGCTATTTTTTCTCGCGTTTTGGTGATGTACAATCCGCGTGAGGTGTGTACGAAGCTTGCGATTTTGGTTCACGGCTTGTGTGTTGCGTGGGAGATGTAGATGGCTCGGTTGCGTTTTGATGAAGGTGTGGACGGCTGGCGTGATGTTGGAGACGGCTTGGCTGGATGGTTTACGTGAGGGACGGCTTGGCTGGAGAGTCGCTTGAGCTGGCGGCTGCGTGTTGTGAATGTGAAGGGCTGATGGCGTGGGAAATTAAATCTCAGCTTGCACTCTTAGTTTCTATTTGCACCCTTCAAGAATTGTGATTCTTTTTTTTGTTGTAATATTAATGGGCTGAAAAAAAAGGAAATGGGCTTAAGTTTGAATTGTGATTTTTGGTAATGTTTGTAATAAAATTGGATAAGAAAATTGGGTTTGATAAAAAAAAAAGATAATTGGTTTAGAGACAATGGATAATGGAAATGGTTTAAAAATAAAAAATGGATTTATTTGGATATTGGATTAAATTGGATTTGGAAGTAAAAATGGATAATGGAAGTGGGTTAGAAAAATTGTAATGGGCTTTGTAATTTTTGGACATGGAAATTGTTTTTTAGAGTTGGATAATGTTTTATGTAAAATGGATTAGTTGGATTGAAATGGAATTCGGATAAATGGATATGGACAAGAAGTGGATAAAAATGGTTTAATGGATATTTGAAAAAGGGAGAAATATGGATATGGTAAAAAAATAGAACCAAATTGGGTATTAAAATGGACTTTTAGGAATTGGAATTAAATGGCAAATTGGAATAGAGTTGGATATGAAGAAAATGGTTTAGAGAATGGTCATGGAAAATTTGGTTTAGAAAATGGGTTATATATAAAAAAAAAAAATGGTTTGAATAGCAAAAAGTGGAATATGGAAAATTTTGGTTAAAAAAATGTGGATAATGGATAGCAAGTCTCTTTTTTTTTAGCCCAAAACCAATCTTGAATTTTTTCACAAGCCTTTGATAAACATATGCCACATAACCAGCCACAACCGAAACTACGACCATCTGAATCTGTTGGAACCCAAAACTCATATGCACCACTGCCTGATAAATTGAAGAATCTCAGCGCAAGACATCTTGCTTTTGAACAAACATCTGTGACTTGAAATCACTTCAATATCTTTGACAAACCTGCACAACACACAGAGAGAAAAGCAAGCAAATGACAACATATATATTTTTTGTATTTTTGGTTAGAGGTTAGATAAACAAAAATAAACATAAAACAAACAAAAGAAAACACAGGGATACTGGTGATCTTGTTTGTGGTATGCAAAAAATGCAAATGATATGTGGAATCTTAGGGGTAAAAATTAGGGTATTACACTATGAATCTGTGAAAACAAAGCCTAGTTGTTACCTAGGGTGTTGTTGCAAAAGAAAACTGATAACCTCTGTCCCGCCTCTGCTAGTCTGCTAAATTAGTAAACATTTTTTTTAGAAACTTATTGAAATTCTGGCCTATGCAGACAACAGATGTCCTAACACATGTCAAGACATTGTGCTACATAATCTTTTAAACTTGGAGGTGCAACAGCAGACTGATGCCTTGAATATTAGAACTGCACACTCACAGATGTCACGACATCTGATCCAACATGTCCGTCAAGAACATTAACAAAACTGTAAATTGCAGAATGTTAAATAAGACAGTAATTGTTAACCCAGTTCGGTGCAATTCACCTACATTTGGGGGATACTAATCCAGGATGAAGACTTCACTATCTGTAGAACAGTTACAAAGCTAAACTCCCCCGTTTACAACTTTATACCTAACATCTTTACCAAGGTTAAACTCAAATGTTTAGAACCCTGATATGAGATACCCCACTCACATCCCAATCACAACCTGTGATATCTCTGTCTTCTGCCAATTTAGATCTGTCGCGGTTTCTTGACCTTCAAGTTATCTTGGACTTGCTTCAAAGCTTCGTCCAAGAACAATACAACAACCATTACCTACAGGTTTCTGGTTGTGTACCTGTACCTATGCCTTCCACCCTGCATCCCATAATACAGAGTGGAGACTTACAACTCCTAAGAGAGCCAAAGACTCTCAAACCCTAAACCCTTATTCAACACAAAGGAACTAGGTTATAAAGTTACAAGTGATACAAACGTAGAGTCCTTTTAACCCTAGGTCTAAGTCTCCTTATGTAGTCTTCTTTTTGTCATGGGCTTTCAGTCTTTGATTCTGTGTTCCCTTGATCCGTTCCTTAATTCTTGCAACAGATTAAAACCTGCTAACTTACCAAGTTAGTCAGGATGTCGAGACATTTCCTTCGACATCTTTTTCTTCTGCAGATTCTTCAAGTTTATCATCAGAATGTTTTAGCAAATATTAGTCAAACAATAGGTGATTGCTTCGACATCTTTTTCTTCTGCAGATTCTTCAAGTTTATCATCAGAATGTTTTAGCAAATATTAGTCAAACAATAGGTGATTCTTCAAGTTTATCATCTATATATCGTTCATCTAGCATACATTAGCACAAAGAGCTATTGACCAGCCTCATTGTAGGGTAATTACTCCGTAAATTACTCGGCGATTGCTTAACATAGCGCAATATTTGTCCCGTATCGGAAAACTATCAAGAATGGTTGATTCTTTGTCTTATAGTTCAAAACTCATGAAACTTGTTGTTAGGAGGCTTTGGTCTTATCAATCCTCTAATAAGTTTCATCAACCTTAACCTAAGTGCAATTATTCAATTGTTATTGATCACTCACACTAACAACTAATTACTAACTTACTAACAATATTTTGTATTAATTTTGTTTATGTTTCCTTCTCGCTCCATATCTCTTTTATTTTTTATGCTTCATTTCATATCACGTTTATGCTTCCGCAATTTTTCCTTTGTCCGTTGGACACATGTTTATGCTTCCGCAATTTTTCTTTTGTCCGTTGGACACATGTTTATGCTTTTGCCTTTTTTTTCTTTGTCCATTTGGACTCCAAAACATTAATAAAGGCTTAAACCATAAAAAACTTAATTCTCCTCATCTTGGACTATTGGTTACTATCCTATGCTTTGGAGTGATCTCTTTATGGACCTCTTTTGAAGTAATATTGGACTTAGGGACCTAGAATTAGGACTTCTTATCCCTTTGCTTGGAGTATTAATTGAAGACTTGCCTCTATATGGCCAATTTGCTTAAGGATGGAATTCTTTTAATATTGCTTGGAAGTGGCACCATTTTGGTTAGATCCTTCTTTTCCCTAGCTTTTATTTTATGCACTAGGATAGTCACTTCTTCTCCACCCCTTCTTTAATTTTCAAAATCCTCTCTCTTTTTTTTAAAAACCTTCTTGTTTTCAACTTAAAACCGCTTTCATAATAAAACCTTGACTTTTGTCAAGTGACTTTTAAAACTCTCTTTTCTTTAATAAATGTCAATCTATCTTAACCATATTTTGACCATTTCATGAAAACATAAAAAAAATATGAAACTCACTAAAATCTCTTGTGCTTTTATGCACCTTTTTTCTTTTAAACTCTTTTTCGTGAGTTTAGACATGATTAATTTCTTTAAGCGGAATTATTCGCTTAGAAATGACGATTTGTCTTTACACTTAAAATCAATCAAAACCAACAAATTTTCGTTCTTTGTACCATGAACTACAGGGTTTTGATCCTACATTGCACATCGTGGGTACGTAGGCATGAGGCGATAAGTCTCTCCAAACACAAAAATCTTAAAAAATAATTCTCCTCTCATCTCCTCAATCTCTTTACAAGCAAACCATTTTCAAACCAAAAAGCGGTAGATATTTCAAAGGGCTCCCATAGAGTACTATAGACGATTTGGGTGCTAACACCTTCCCATTACGTAACCAACCCTCCTTACCCATTCTCTGTTTGTTCTTGTTTTTTAGAACTCTTTAGGTTTTGTTCGCTCTTTTTCCTTTCCCTTTGTGGATAAAATAAAAGTGCGGTGGCGACTCTTGCTTATTTTTGAGTAAGTTAATCAATAGCTTACACTCACAAATTTCTCCGCTACACACACCACACGAACTCCTCTTGAATTCTCATGTATAGACCTCCAACTGCTTGAGGCACAAACCAATTGAATCAAAATGCTTCACATTCCTCAAAGAGACGCACATGCCCCTTAGTTTGTTATAACAATGTCAGCTATCATATGCATGCTCCAGAACTTCACAGCTGCTAAACTGATCCACTACTAGCACGACTTGCTCCAAGGGATCCAATGTCGTATGCAAGATTTTCCACTGACCTCACCCAACCAGCAATAGAGATAAACAACCCGCAATCCAAGACAGTCATTCCTTATCATTCTCCCGTATGATAACTTGGAATACTTCTGATTTATGGAGAATCTCCACTTCTGAACGCATTCAGGAAACATACTTTCATGCAATCAACACATGATCCACTTCAGTCATCACAAACACTTACATCCTCCTTCCAAGGGACCCTTCTACTCCATCATTCTCCCAGATGATCATGTAGATACTTCTTGGACACAATACAAGTAACCAGTTCATCATAGAACCCGAAAACCTTCACCAAGAATAACTAACCTAAAGATGTTCTAACATCAGTTATGACATCTTTCACACATCACAAACACCACACACCATGGTTCTTGATATGTTCCACCACTGGACTTACTATCAGCATAGTAATCCACACTGAAGATCTTCACACAACACTGCACCACCAACTTGAACAAAAAAGACTTCAGAAACCCAGAGAGAAATAAACTCTCATCCACCAAGAAGGTATGCTACCATCCTCAACCCAGAACTTTTGCCACAAGCTCCCAGAGAACCAGAACCTTCAATAATTTCAACTAACTACTCTTCTACAAAAGAGCAATCAGTTTCAAGCATCCTGCTTGAACGCACAATGTGAAACCAATCAAACGCAACCTTTTGATTGACCTCACTCATCTTCAGAACTCCCACAAGATACCCTAATCTACTAATGAAATCAGATCTTCAAGTCACATGAGCTACTTGCCCTATAGCAAGACATCTTGGATCCACCAAGCCTCTTAGTCATGTAACATCTTCTCATCCACAGCTCCCGCAAACTGCATGAGATAGACCTTTTTGAAGAATCCATCAATCCCATTCTCCTGTAGATCACCTTATATTAAGCTGATGTGCCACATCACCAGCTGAGACTTTTGATGTCAAGTTAGATGTCCAAACATTATGACACCCAACTGTTGAATTCAGCTCTTCCTTCTGCCACTTAGAAGAACCTCCTCCCTTTGCAGAAACAGATTTCCATGCTCTCACAGACTTGATTCAACAACCAAGTTTTGAATAGACAACCTCCATTCTGCTTTGAAACTCCAAAGACTTCAAACCTGCCACATCTGAATCTTTAGAAAATAAGTAGTCCAAGACTACCCCATAGCAATACCAAAGAATGCCACTTCCCTTAGTAGAGCCATCAGTAGAAAGCCAGAGATAACTGCCACTTATCCTCGACCTTCACAACCAGAGCAAACACTATGCTCCAAAGCACCTGGATCAGAAATAAACTGACCCAGGCTATAACCATCAAGATTATGATGTCTTCATAGTCTTCCATCTCCATCTTTAACAACATCACCATCTGGACAAGTCATTCACAATACTTTCCAGGAACAAATGCTGAGCCAATAATCCCAGGTCAACACCTAGGAGACTTTTGAGCGAATGCAGAACCCCTCCCATGATTCTCCAAGCCTCTGATGAAAAGATGTTAGAACATCTGACAGAACATCCTCAATCTTGACTTTCAAGGATAATCAATTAGATACTTGTGGATTCCACAAATAGCAATTGATCTTAAATCCTTGTCTAATAACCCTTCTTCACTACTGTAGCTGAGCTCCACCAAATCATGTTATAAACACTTATAAAGTTTTCAATCTTTTTGCAAGTATCTTCTTCAAAGGAGAATGTTGAGATACCAAGCCTGCCACCCTTGACTCAAGTAACTAAGACTTTCTCTGAACAAATCTTATTTACCTCAACAATTCTTCAATCAATTTGGATCCACTCTTAGGGTCAAGAGAGATGAATCCTTCTTTGCTGTTTTTGGATGGTGAAAATAAATCACCTCCACGTTCTTCAGATTGTGTCTCAAGGAAACACCTTCTAGTCAGAAGAGTAACTAGAAGACTCCAGATACACGACATAGATGTCTTTATGAGTGGACTTGAGAAAATTCTCAAGTATCTTTGACAACCTAGCCGACCAAACATTTATCAAACTCCTAGAGCAAGAACCTGATAAACTTTCACTCAACTCCTCTCCTCTTCAACTGACTCCAAACTGCACCAGGAAACCCAGCTTCCAAGTACCAAGTCATCATACTAGATATCTGACCACAACTTCCTTCACTCCATCGCTCCCAACTTTGGAATAAAAGAATGCAGATATCTTCAAATATATAGAGGCCGACGATTGAGACCTTCCACCAACTATCTTCAGTAACAACTCCAGAATCCCATAATTCTAGAGCTCTTCCATCAGAAACACATGCAGCAGAACCACCAAGGAACATATCCTGCTTGCCCTAATAAGATGTCACAACATCTTTTAAGACACCAACAAGAGAACTAGCCACTTCTCCTGTAGTTGTTGTAGAATCTCCTCAGCAACATGAACAACCTCCGGGTTGCTCCCTTCGATCCAGGACATACATCTCATCCATTAATACCCTTGGGTATGTTTGAGTTGATTGATTTGATCTTCAAAATTCCTCCTTGTTTAAACGCCAAAAAGTATCTCCCAAAGATCTCATCCAGAAACAGACAGGATGTTTGCTCTGATACCAATTGAAATTCTGGCCTACGCAGACAACAGATGTCCAAACACATGTCAAGACATTGTGCTACATAATCTTTTAAACTTGGAGGTGCAACAGCAGAGTGATACCTTGAATATCAGAACTGCATACTCACAGATGTCACGACATCTGATCCAACATGTCAGTCAAGAACATTAACAAAACTGTAAATTGAAAATGTTAAATAAGACAGTAATTGTTAACCCAGTTTGGTGCAATTCACCTACATTTGGGGGATACCAATCCAGGATGAAGACTTCACTATCTGTAGAACAGTTACAAAGCTAAACTCCCCCGTTTACAACTTTATACCTAACATCTATCCCATGAGCATCTTTACCAAGGTTAAACTCAAACATTTAGAACCCTGATATGAGATACCCCACTCACATCCTAATCACAACCTGTGATATCTCTGTCTTCTGCCAATTTAGAACTGTCGTGGTTTCTTGACCTTCAAGTTATCTTAGACTTGCTTCAAAGCTTCGTCCAAGAACAATACAACAATTATTACCTATAGGTTTCTGGTTGTGTACCTGTACCTATGCCTTCCACCCTGCATCCCATAATACAGAGTGGAGACTTACAACTCCTAAGAGAGCCAACGACTCTCAATCCCTAAACCCTTATTCAACACAAAGGAACTAGGTTACAAAGTTACAAGTGATACAAACGTACAGTCCTTTTAACCCTAGGTCTAAGTCTCCTTATATAGTCTTCTTTTTGTCTTGGGCTTTCAATCATTGATTCTATGTTCCCTTGATCCCTTCCTTAATTTTTGCAACAGATTAAAACCTGCTAACTTACCAAGTCAGTCAGAATGTCGAGAAATTTCCATCGACATCTTTTTCTTCTGCAGATTCTTCAAGTTTATCATCAGAATGTTTTAGCAAAATTTAGTCAAACAATAGGTGCTTTCAATCTCCCCATTTTGACAAATTTTGGCTAAAACAAACATTTTCTTGTGCATTCTGCAAACAGCAAGGCTCCTTCATCAAGACTTCTTTATCTTCAGAATTGATTGGAGCTAAGGTCTGAGAGAATCTCCCCCTCAGCATATTCCCCCTCCTTCCAAGAGAGATCTTGGGAACCAGAAGACTCCTCCAGAAAAGAAACAGTTGTTGTAGGCTTCGTAACACTGAGAGCAAAGATTGCGTAACTCAGGTCACAAGACACAACCTGCTTCACAACTCAGATCACAAGACACAAGGAAAAATAAAGATTGTTAAGATTTTAGAACATCTTAACCAACATTCTTGCAAAACAACTGCAGGAATGTACCCATACCCAGACAACATCAGAAAACCAAAACCATTCTCCCCCTTTTTAGCCAAAACATGGCAAAGGTGACCAAGACTGCTTTGACAGTTTCTGCTTTTGAGAATGCCGACCAAAGAACCTATTACATGCAAACATGTTCTATAACAATGTCCTGACATCATGTCAGACATTGTCTATTCTTCCGAGACTCTTTTTTTGATTTGACAATACAGAGACTTCTTCACAAATATATGATCCAAGTCTGCAAGAGAAAAATAAATTCTCCCAGACTCAGTCAATGATTCTTAAGCATCCAATAAGAACCATTCAAGTATGCATTGCCAAGTTTCCCACAACTTACAACAATACTCTAATGTCAAGACATCCTCCTTGACATCTCAATTTGCTTGACGCACACATGCAAACTAGAATTTCCACAATAATGTCAAGCCATCCTCCTGGACATCTCAGTTTGCTTGACACACAAATGCAAACTGAAACTTCAACAATAATGTCAAGTCATCCTCCTTGACATCTCAGTTTGTTTGACGCACAAATGCAAACTGGAGCTTCATCTCCGATCAAGAGGTCTCTCCTCCTGACTAAGGTAACTGGTGCTCCTCCACAGAACACCCAAGCTAATGACTGGAAAACATAAGACGCATCTTCATGTCTTCAAGAGCGCACCCTCTGTTCAACACACCTGTTGAACGCAACCATTAACTCTCTTATTGTTCCCTCTGACAAGAAACAATAACCATTCACACATGATCACCATCATGCTACCCGTGAGGAAGTGTATACCAACCATAACCAACTCTTGGCTTGAGATCAAAGTCCCATTGATCCCCCTCATCCTGCAAACATCTACACACCACACGAACTCCTCTTGAATTCTCATGTATAGACCTCCAACTGCTTGAGGCATAAACCAATTGAATCAGAATGCTTCACATTCCTCAAAGAGATGCACATGCCCCTTAGTTTGTTATAACAATGTCAGCTATCGTATGCATGCTCCAGAACTTCACAGCTGCTAAACTGATCCACTACTAGCATGACTTGCTCCAAGGGATCCAATGTCGTATGCAAGATTTTCCACTGACCTCACCCAACCAGCAATAGAGATAAATAACCCACAATCCAAGACAGTCATTCCTTATCATTCTCCCGTATGATAACTTGGAATACTTCTGATTTATGGAGAATCTCCACTTCTGAACGCATTCAGGAAACATACTTTCATGCAATCAATACATGATCCACTTCAGTCATCACAAACACTTACATCCTCCTTCCAAGGGACCCTTCTACTCCATCATTCTCCCAGATGATCATGTAGATACTTCTTGGACACAATACAAGTAACCAGTTCATCACAGAACCTGAAAACCTTCACCAAGAATAACTAACCTAAAGATGTTCTAACATCAGTTATGACATCTTTCACACATCACAAACACCACACACCATGGTTCTTGATATGTTCCACCACAGGACTTACTATCAGCATAGTAATCCACACTGAAGATCTTCACACAACAATGCACCACCAGCTTGAACAAAAAAGACTTCAGAAACCCAGAGAGAAATAAACTCTCATCCACCAAGAAGGTATGCTTCCATCCTCAACCTAGAACTTTTGCCACAAGCTCCCAGAGAACCAGAACCTTCAATAATTTCAACTAACTACTCTTCTACAAAAGAGCAATCAGTTTCAAGCATCCTGCTTGAACGCACAATGTGAAACCAATCAAATGCAACCTTTTGATTGACCTCACTCATCTTCAGAACTCCCACAAGATACCCTGATCTACTAATGAAATCAGATCTTCAAGTCACATGAGCTACTTGCCCTATAGCAAGACATCTTGGATCCACCAAGCCTCTTAGTCATGTAACATCTTCTCATCCATAGCTCCCGCAAACTGCATGAGATATACCTTTTTGAAGAATCCATCACTCCCATTCTCCTATAGATCACCTTATCTTAAGCTGATGTGCCACATCACCAGCTGAGACTTCTGATGTCAAGTTAGATGTCCAAACATTATTTCATCCAACTGTTGAATTCAGCTCTTCCTTCTGCCACTTAGAAGAACCTCATCCCTTTGCAGAAACAGATTTCCAGGCTCTCACAGACTTGATTCAACAACCAAGTTTTGAATAGACAACCTCCATTCTGCTTTGAAACTCCAAAGACTTCAAACCTGCCACATCTGAATCTTTAGAAAATAAGTAGTCCAAGACTACCCCATAGCAATACCAAAGAATGCCACTTCCCTTAGTAGAGCCATCAGTAGAAAGCCAGAGATAACTGCCACTTATCCTCGACCTTCACAACCAGAGCAAACACTATGCTCTAAAGCACCTGGATCAGAAATAAACTGACCCCGGCTGTAACCATCAAGATTATGATGTCTTCATAGTCTTCCATCTCCATCTTTAACAACATCACCATCTGGACAAGTCATTCACAATACTTTCCAGGAACAAATGCTAAGCCAATAATCCCAGGTCAACACCTAGGAGACTTTTGAGCGAATGCAGAACCCCTCCCATGATTCTCCAAACCTCTGATGAAAAGATGTTAGAACATCTGACAGAACATCCTCAATCTTGACTTTCAAGGATAATCAATTAGATACTTGTGGATTCCACAAATAGCAATTGATCTTAAATCCTTGTCTAATAACCCTTCTTCACTGCTGTAGCTGAGCTCCACCAGATCATGTCATGAACACTTATAAAGTATTCAATCTTTTTGCAAGTATCTTCTTCAAAGGACAATGTTGAGATACCAAGCCTGCCACCCTTGACTCAAGTAACTAAGACTTTCTCTGAACAAATCTTATTTACCTCAACAATTCTTCAATCAAATTGGATCCACTCTTAGGGTCAAGAGAGATGAATCCTTCTTTGCTGTTTTTGGATGGTGAAAATAAATCACCTCCACGTTCTTCAGATTGTGTCTAAAGGAAACACCTTCTAGTCAGAAGAGTAACTAGAAGACTCCAGATACACGACATAAATGTCTTTATGAGTGGACTTGAGAAAATTCTCAAGTATCTTTGACAACCTAGCCGACCAAACATTTATCAAACTCCTAGAGCAAGAACCTGATAAACTTTCACTCAACTCATCTCCTCTTCAACTGACTCCAAACTGCACCAGGAAACCCAGCTTCCAAGTACCAAGTCATCATACTAGATATCTGACCACAACTTCCTTCACTCCATCGCTCCCAACTTTGGAATAAAAGAATGCAGATATCTTCAAATATATAGAGGCCGACGATTGAGACCTTCCACCAACTATCTTCAGTAACAACTCCAGAATCCCATAATTCTAGAGCTCTTCCATCAGAAACACATGCAGCAGAACCACCAAGGAACATATCCTGCTTGCCCTAATAAGATGTCACAACATCTTTTAAGACACACCAACAAGAGAACTAGCCACTTCTCCTGTAGTTGTTGTAGAATCTCCTCAGCAACATGAACAACCTCCGAGTTGCTCCCTTCGATCCAGAACATCCATCTCATCCATTAATACCCTTGGGTATATTTGAGTTGATTGATTTGATCTTCAAAACTCCTCCTTGTTTAAACGCCAAAAAGTATCTCCCAAAGATCTCATCCAGAAACAGACAAGATGCTTGCTCTGATACCAATTGAAATTCCGGCCTACACAGATAACAGATGTCCTAACACATGTTAAGACATAACAGCAGACTGATACCTTGAATATCAGAACTTCTCACTCACAGATGTCACGAAATCTGATCCAACATGTCAGTCAAGAACATTAACAAAACTGTAAATTGCAAAATGTTAAATAAGACAGTAATTGTTAACCCAGTTTGGTGCAATTCACCTACATCTGGGGGATACCAATCCAGGATGAAGACTTCACTATCTGTAGAACAGTTACAAAGCTAAACTCCCCCGTTTACAACTTTATACCTAACATCTACCCCATGAACATCTTTACCAAGGTTAAACTCAAACGTTTAGAACCCTGATATGAGATACCCCACTCACATCCCAATCACAACCTGTGATATCTCTATCTTCTACCAATTCACAACTGTCGCAGTTTCTTGACCTTCAAGTTATCTTGGACTTGCTTCAAAGCTTCGTCCAAGAACAATACAACAACCATTACCTACAGGTTTCTGGTTGTGTACCTGTACCTATGCCTTCCACCCTGCATCCCATAATACAGAGTGAAGACTTACAACTCCTAAGAGAGCCAACGACTCTCAAACCCTAAACCCTTATTCAACACAAAGGAACTAGGTTACAAAGTTACAAGTGATAAAAACGCACAGTCCTTTTAACCCTAGGTCTAAGTCTCCTTATATAGTCTTCTTTTTGTCTTGGGCTTTCAATCTTTGATTATGTGTTCGCTTGATCTGTTCCTTAATTCTTGCAACAGATTAAAACCTGCTAACTTACCAAGTCAGTCAGGATTTCAAGTAGAAACCTTAGGGAATTACTCTGGAAGGATAAACTGATTTTTATAAAGATTTAGACTCTTCACACAAAAAAGAGCACACCCTAATCGTTGCTAATAAAAACACACAAAAGTGTGCAAAAAGGTGGCAAAGACCACTCTTGATGAAAAGTTCCTATGCCCAAAACTGGAGGGACAGCCAGCATCTTCATCACAATATCCAGTTGGACTCATTACAAGTGAGATCCCGTTGAGTGAAAAGGTGGAGTGTTGAGCTAAAAAAAAGGAGAAAAAGAAAATGAAAAGAAAATAAATTGGAAAGGTGTGATCTAGAGTGTGAAAGTCAAAAGTCAATAGAAGAGTCAGAACTAAATTCCACCTCAAAACCCAAGAGGAAGAAAACTTAAGTCACAAGAGTACTCAAATTGGAATCATAAAGAAAAATTAGCTCATTCTTCAGAAGAGTAATGGCATGACAGTAGGTGTCTAATCACTTTGGTAATAACATCTTTGGGCTAAAAACAGGCTGAGTTGTGCCAATTATTTCCCTACCCAGGCTATTCATTCAGTGAATGACTGAGCCCCTTCACTAATATGATCCTACTTTGTTCTTGAAAATCTATTTTGTCAATCACTGTCGCATCACCTGAGGACAGGTGATAGTTCAAGTTTGGGGGAGTGATAACGCTATTTTAGTGTGTCATGATGAGCCATTTTCTCTTATAATTTTAGTTAGGTTTAATTAGGATTTATCAATAATTTGCTTATTTTGGTATGTTTTTACCCTAAGTGCACTAGGTGCACCTTTTATTGTTTCTTGTGTGTTTTTGTTTTAAAGAGAATCTGATAAAGGCAAGCTGAGGCATGGCACCTCAAGACACAGTCTGGAGTAGAATGAAGATAAATAGAAGGAAGTTGTTAAGTTTTGTTAGCTGCAAATTCACCAAGAGCTTGGAAGGATGTTTATCACTAGGGCACACGTGATAGGAATTCGTGTCAAGAAAGAGCTAGAGCATAAAGATAAGATCAAAGAAGCTAGAGGACAAAAGGTAGTACAGTGGGGACCACGACTGCAAAAGCGCATCCTGCGCCTAGCCACCCGCCGTCTGCTCTTCCGCATAACCTGCTGCAACAGCCTACCAAAGACGCCCTGTCTCCCAATGCTGTCTGTACTAGATAAATTGTTCACGAAGGGAGAATGGACAGCTGGAATTTTTAGTGATTTGATATGGGCTGAACCTTATTCTTATCAAAAACTCGTGATCCAAGACCCATCAACTTCCACACTCATACTCAAAGTGTATAAAAGTAAGCCTTGTCCATCAAATCAAGAGAAAGACCACGAGCTAGAAATTACACACACTCAGAATTATTTTCAGTATTAGTTTATTTCACTTTGAGGGCCAGGAAGATTTAGAGAGTTTTCTTCTTCTCATCTAATCCTATATTTACTGCTTGGAGTTGTCGTGACTGACGAGGTATGTTGCTGTTTACCCAACACAAGGGATCTTTAAAGTATTACTAGGTTGCCATTTCTTTTACATAATTTTTCTAAGAACATGTCATCCTATAGCTTCATTCCAGTAGTTTGTACTCAGCTATGAGCTAAACTCATATTTGATGAGTAAAGTGAAGTTAATATAAAGTTGTTTTTATGTTGAAATGATGTGTTGAATAGTGTTTTGTTTTGTTATGTGTTTTTATTCTATACACCTGCTTCTTAGAATGATCAACTTAGAAAAAAGTACAAGCATGTTGTTGAGAGAGATCCAAGAACATGTGGATTTCATAACAAAAGTGGTTAATAAAGTAGGATAGAGATATTCACTTAATTCAACTTGCTTAAAGATAAGAAGTTGAGTCCATAAAGATTTAAAAAATTAAAACCAGACGCATTTTAGGGTTATATGTGAGGCTTAGAGATTTGTTCCCTTGCCCTAGTTGTGCATGCTTTGATGTTGTAGAGATACACCACTAGATCACATTCTGACCTTTTGAGGCACGACACTTCACATTATGGATACATTTTAGCAATAATATATTAATGGATCTTAGCTCATCAATCATTCTCTCTGATATCTTATCCTCTCTTATTTAGTGTTTTAGTTTGTTGTGTGAAATTCTTGCTACTATTATTATTAGTATTTTGTTACCTTGCTCATACTAGTTTTAAACAAGAGTTGAATACTTTAAAGTTCAAAGATACATCAATTCCACTCCCTGTGGGTACGATCTTTTATTTCATTTCTTGTTGCAATCAAACATACATGTATACTTGCATGTGACACATTTACTTTAAAATAAACATCATAAAGTAAACACGTATAAAGCAAACAACACCCTGCGGGCTAGAAAAGCCTCCCCCTCTAGCTCTCTATGATGGCACCACGGATCATGGCGATCACATAGAGAACATCGAAGTTATGCTGCGTTACCACAACGTGGGCGGAGCTATCAAGTGCAGATTGTTCCCTATCATACTACGAAAGGGAGCTATGACCTGGTATAAAAATCTTCCCCGGGCTCGATCACCTCGTGGAGGAATAAAAAAACCAGTTTGCCCGACATTTCACCACTTCCAGGCGCCATCCCAAGTTGGAAGCCATGCTCGAAGGCATTATCCAGGGCAAAGATGAGCCCATTCGGGCATATATTGAGAGATTTAACAAGGAGGTAGTAGAGATCCACACAACAGATCACATGAAGAAGCACCTCCTCGAAAAGGGGCTAAGGACAAATAGTGATTTCCGCAAAGCGTTGGGTATCGAAACGCCTCATTCTCTGGCCGAACTCCTCCACAAGGCCCAAGCTTACATCCAATATGAGGAAAAAGAAGCTGCTTACAAAGCCCGAGATTCGAGGAAGCAGGAGAATTCAAAGGCGTCAAAAAAGGATGAGTCAGAAGCTCCCCGACGCGACAAAGAGAGACGACGAGACGACTGTCCCCGTGAACATAAAGGACTTGTTGGTCACTTTACTGAGTATACCTTACTAACAGCTCCCCGCGAGCGCATCTTCTCTGAATGCATCAACACCGAGTTTAAGCAAGGAGGTGTCCGTTTCCCTAAACCGGCAGCACCGAAGGGCAACACTGGTGGAAGCAAGTATTGCCGCTTTCATTGCAGTCATGGCCATGTGACCGAAGATTGTGTCCATCTAAAGGATGCCATCGAGATCCTCATCAAGGAGGGTCATTTGAAGCAGTACGCAAAGAAGGGAGAAGCCCCCCGACAAGAGACGTCTGAGTCTAAGAAGACGAAAACAGAAGCTTCACCTTCTAGTCCTCCCCCGCAAGTTGCCATGTCTGTTTCGCAGACCGAAGACTTTTTTGTCTCCGACTATCTCGAGGACCCTCCGTATTTTGCCGCACACATCTCTTGGGAGTCCTTCCCCACTACGATGGTCATCTCCTGTGGTGGGTATAGTGAGCTCACAGTGGGATCAGTCAAAAGGAAGTTTGATCAGCTGATCGATTGCAGGACCTGACCGTCTGTCTACACTTGAGAAGTTCTGAGGACACTCTTAGCCTATCACATTTTATCGTGAAGAGCTCCCTAGAGGCTCCCCCAACGCGCACATCCCTCTACTCATCAGGGCCAGACTCACAAACACAGATGTCTGACGAATCCTTGTCGACTAGGGGAGTTCGGTGGACATTATGTATACCAGGTTGTTCCGTGCCCTTAAGCTCGATCAGAAGAACTTATCTCCGTACGTGGGCTCAGACTTACAGGGATTCAATGGGGCTAATGCCAGGCCTTGGGAGTACGTGGAACTCTTAGTCACCTTCGGGGAGGAAGAGGTCTCCAAAACGATTAAGACACAATTTCTGGTCATCGACCGTCCCTCTATGTACCAGTGTATTCTGGGAAGGCCAACCCTTGCTGAGCTGATCGTCGTTCCGTCCATGGTTCATCTCAAGATGAAATACTACACCGAGAAAGGTCACGTCGCCATCTTGCATGGAGACATCGAAGCTGCAAGAAGATGTTTCGAGGCAGCTACCAGGGGGAAGAGTTCGATTGACACAACACCAAAAGCCGTCAAACGGGTAAGAGACGAAGAACTTCCCAGCGAAGAGAGTCAACTCGAGAAAAAGCCAGCACTCCCAGTCCACACCATTGACGTCGACATCCGAATCTGTGAGGAGGACGAGGAGGATAGCAGCGAAGACACTCTAGCATCGACTGGCAGCTCCCCTGCCTCAACTGTCATACGCCCAATACCAGACGGGGACTTCAAAGTGATCACTTTCGGGGACAATCCCAACAGAGGAGTCAGGATAGGTGCAAGGCTTCCCGAAGAGGTGAAAGAGCAGCTGAAAATATTCCTAAGAGATAACGTAAATTTATTTGCCTGGAGCGCCGCAGACATGCCCGACCTCGATCCTGAAACTGCTTGCCACTAGCTCACCATCGACCCATCAGCTCGAGCAGTGGCACAACGTAGACGCAAACAGTCCGACGAGAAGGCAGAAGCTGTAGAAAAACTTGTAAAAGACCTCCTAGAGGCGAAATTCATTTCGGAGACCAGGTATACAACCTGGCTGTCCAACATTATACTAGTTAAAAAATCAAATGGAAAGTGGAGGATGTGCATTGACTACACCGATCTCAATCGGGCTTGCCCGAAAGATGCTTATCCTTTGCCTACCATTGATAAGTTCGTAGATAATTCTGCCAGTTTTGAACTCTTGTCCTTCATGGATGCATACTCGGGATATAACCAAATTCCCATGGTAAAAAAGGACAAGAGGTACACCGCTTTCATGACCTCGTCAGGCAACTATTACTACAACGTATTGCCCTTCGGTCAGAAAAATGTTGGGGCCACGTACCAACGAATGATGAACAAAGTCTTCCGATCAGAAATCAGGGACATGCTCGAAGTGTATATGGACGACATGATCGTGAAATCCCAAGAGGAATCCGATCATACGCTCCACTTGCAAAAAGTCTTCGACTAAGCAAGGAAATGCAAAATGCGATTTAACCTAGAGAAATGCACCTTCAGTGTGCGAGCAGGGAAGTTCCTCGGCTTCTACCTCACTGAGAGGGGGATCGAGGCCAAACCTGACAAATGTCAAGCATTTTCTGAGTTCTCCGCACCAAATTCGAAGAAATCCATACAATCCTTCAATGGGATGCTTACCTCGTTATCTTGCTTCATGGCCAAGTCAACCCAACACGCTCTGCCCTTCTTCAAGCTTCTATGAAAAGATGCAACATTTGAATGGACAGAGGAATGCGAGTAGGATCTGCTCCAACTTAAGCAAGCCCTATTAGAGCCACCAGTTCGGTCATGACCAAACAACGGGGAAACACTTTACCTTTATCTCTCCGTCACCAACGAAGCCATCAGTGTTGTCCTTATTCGAGAAACCCTCGACGGGCAGAAGCTAATATATTTCACAAGCAAGGCCTTGCAAGGGCTAGAACTCAGATACCAGCATATCGAAAAAGTCTCCCTGGCCCTCATCAACGTTGCAAGAAGATTAAGGCACTACTTCCTGGCCCACATGATAGTGGTACGAACAGACTAACCCATAAGACAAATGCTTGGCCGACCAGATATGGATGGTAGGATGCTCAAATGGTCTTTAGAACTGTCAGAGTTTGACATCCATTACGAAAGCAGGAAAGCCCTTAAGGCATAAGTCCTGGCCGACTTCGTGGCGGAAATGACACCTCTAGCATCCCTATCAAGCGGAGTGCACAAGTGGACCATCTTCGTCGACGGAGCTTCCAGCTCTACGGGCAGTGGAGTGTGCATCATCCTAAAAAACGAAGAAGGGATCCTAATCGAAGTATCGTTGGTCTTGTCCTTCCCAACCTCGAATAATCAACCTTAATACGAAGCATTCCTCGCAGGCTTACTATTGGATGAGGACCTGGGCGCTAAGGAAGTAAAAATCTTAACGGACTCCTAGCTCGTGGCCTCTCAAGTACGGGGAGAATATCAGGTCAAAAACGATCACCTCATCGAATACTTGACGTTAGTAAAGGAAAATATAGCTAAGTTCGACATGTGGAAAGTCCAACACATCCCCCGCGAGCGAAACACACGGGCAGATGTCCTGTCAAAATTGGCCAGCACTAGGAGAATAGGTGGCAACAAGTCTGTTATACAAGAGATGCTTCCTCGCCCAAGTATCAAAAAACCAACAGGGCTACTCGACGTCATTGCCATTGGCGACAATAACGGCTAGATGACTCAGGTGTACAACTATCTCACCATAGGGGAGTTGCCCGTAGACAGCAAAGAGGCTAGCATAACTAAGCGAAGGGCCTACTCATACGTCCTAGTTGAAGACAAGCTCTACCGACGAAGATTCTCCGCCCCCTCCTAAAATGTGTTGAGGAGGACAAGGTCCCCGACATTCTCCAATAAATTCATGATGGGATCAACGCACAACACTTAGGAGGAAGATCCTTAGCACGAAAAGCCCCGCGAGCAGGATATTATTGGTCGACTATGCAGCATGACGCAAAGGAGCATGTCAAAAAATGTGACAGATGCCAACGCCTCGGGGACATGCACTTAGCACCCCCCAATGAACTAAAGACTTTGTCCTCCCCATGGCCCTTCGCTTAGTGGGAGATGGACATCCTCGGCCCCTTCACGACGGGGTCCTATCAGAACAAATTTTTGATTGTGGTCTTCGATTACTTCACAAAATGGATTGAGGCCGAAGCCATCCCCAATATCACATCATTCAACATACTTCATTTCTACAAAAGAAACGTCCTGGCACGATTCGGTGTGCCCCAAGCCCTGGTGACCAACAACCGCACCTAGTTCACGGACAGGAAATTCCAAGACATCGTCGCCAAACTAGGTACCAAGCAACACTTCACATCCGTCGCACATCCTCAGACCAACGGGCAAGCAGAGGCCGCGAACAGGGTGATCCTTCGAGGGCTAAAATGAAGATTAGGAAAAGCAAAAAAGAGATGGGTCGAGGAGCTACACAGCGTGCTCTGGGCCTACAAGACAACTCCACACTCAACCACTAGGGAGACTCCCTTCCGGCGAGCATACGGAACCGAGGCAGTAATCCCAGTGGAAATTAGAGAACTCTCTAGACGAACAGAGGCTTCTCTCAACGAGGAGTTGAACGACGAAGCATTAAGAGAAGAACTCGATCTAGTCAAAGAAATTCGACCAGGGGCAGCCCTCCGCGAAGCTTTACTAAAACAAAAAATAACACTGCGCCACGACGCCAGAGTCATAAAGCGCGATTTCCAAGTTGGCAGCTTGGTCTTACACAGAAATAAAAAAGAGTCACGCGAGGGCAAGGTGGCCGTAAATTGGGAAGGCCCTTACCGGGTAAAATAAAAAACAGGCACCAACGCCTACTATCTCGAACATCTAAATTTAGAACCATTTGCTCGACCATGGAATGCTGAAAAGCTTAAACAATATTACAGTTAGGACCAATAATCAGTCAGGACTAACTACCGATGAACTCACCTCACAACGGAGAGATTGCTCGGCCAAGGGAGCGTGCCCTGGTGCAAGCACAATCCTTAAATTTACAACGAAGGCAAGTTTCTGCTCATGAAAAGAGCAGACTCTGAGCCCCATGGGGATACCTCAATCGAGCTCCCCCGTTGGCGTACAAGTGTGGCATGACACCCAGCTCACAATTGGAATAGTCCAAACCCTATGTGATCAGGACCTTGACTGAGATCCTAGTCCCACGACTGACAGAAACTACTTTCGTCTCCTCGACAAGTTCCCTAAACTGTCGAGCATCATAACGAGTCAAGCAAACTCCTATATTTAGCGAACACAACTCGCAAAAATCAACATATGAGGCATACACCTATACAAAAAATATGCAAGGCAGACAACGTCAAACATAAATATTATATAAATCTGACCACCAGGCCAGAAATTGTCAAAATGTTACAAAATATGGGCCAAGCTTGATAATCAAAAGTTACAACAAGAATGGCACGCAAGCCAATAAATACTAAGTTACAAAAAGAAACTAAGCATCCTCGGCTAGAATTTCAGGAGGGACCACCTGGCCATCAACAACTTGATGTAAAATACCCATCCCCTCGGTGACTAGCTGGACGTCGGAGTTTAGAGCCTTTATCTGCTCCACGGAAGCATTAAACCTAAATTTGGCCACCCCCAGGTTATCTTGTTCAAGGACGCGGATTTTGCCGATCAGGTCTCCCTGAGTCCTCAAGGACTTTTCCTCCTTGGTCTCATCCTGACTGACTGCCGATGAGCCTTCTAGTTCAGCAATCCTCGCCTTTAGACTGGTGTTCTCCTCTTTGACATTTTTCATCTCCTTCGTAATTTTGTTCATCTCCTTCAGGAGCTCGACCTTTACCTCATAGTTGCCCTAGAGATTCGTCAGCTTGTTGAACAGATCAACATTCTCCAGCTCAAGATCAGCCTCCTTGGCCTTTACCTTCTTCAACTCCTTGAGCGGAACTGTCTCCGCGTCGCCTAGAGCTAGAACTATCTCCAGCACCCTCATCATCGCCACCGCGTCCTGACAAAGGTGTTTCCTCCTCACCTTAGGATCAGCGGAAAAGATAGCCGATGCTTCAACGTCGGGGAAGACAACTGATTCTTCCCCGTCGAAGATTTTCTCCTGCAAATAGCATGGTGGTAAAATAAAATTGCCCCCGACAAAGCCACTTGGGCCATAGAACGGGGATGAGCTGAGGTTGTCCCGTTTCCTTTTCTTTTGGGGATCCGGGGTAGGAGGAGTCGAGGTGCTTCCCGGAGAAGGAGATGAACCACCGACGAACTTCTCCAGTGTCGCCTGCTATTTAACTGTGTCAACCCATGACATTACCGCTTTCTTGACACTCTTGGCAGCTGCAGACTTGACAAGACGCTCGCGCATGGTCGAAATCTTCCCAACAAAAATAGGTAAAGGGGTTATATATATGAAATGGACGAACACCCACTCCAACAGATACTTTAACACAGGTTTCTCCACCAGCTGGCCATCTTTCTCCACGTTCTCCATAGTGGTTAAAGAATCCCTGGCCGCCTCCGAGAGAGGCTTCACAACCAAGAACCTAAACTTAAAATTTCGGACAGAATCCGAATACGCCCAGAATAGCCTGCTTTGTTGCTTGAAGGACACCCAACTTTGCTTCTGACCAGCTGTGCTCCTCTGAAGCTGGAAAATACTAAAGAAGAGCTCCACGGAAGCCCCGATCTCCAAGTACCCGGCATGCCAGCTCAAAAGCTCGGATAAACACCAGAGAATTCGGGTGGAGCTGAGCAAGAGACAGCTCGAGGTGACATAAAATTCCCTCTTGAAAATCGTTGAAGGGCAAGCGATACCCTGCTTCCTTGAAAGCAAACTCATACATTGGAAATCTTCTCCCCAGATATACTGAGCATATCTGATCATTCTCTGTGGGGCTGATCGCCTTCCAGTTCCCAGGTGCACCCTCTGCCCGATCTTCGAGGAGAGTGAAAGAGTTGGCCTCGTCCTCGGTGAAAGTTAACTTTGTTACCATGGGCTATCGGGCGATCCAACTTAGATTGACGTTAGCATACTCAGCAGGATGCACAACTTTGTCATTAGTAATTTCTACGTCGGGGACGATCTCCTCGTTCCTATCAGCCGATTTACCTGAAAAGCAGAGGAAGTAAAATTGAATTCAACAACAGAGATCAAATCCACCCTTCCATCGCAAATCAAGTGAAAAGGCGAGGAATAAGTACGAGGATGTCTTGTCGACTCGAGCCCTTGTCGACACAACAGAGACATTGCGTAAGCTTCTCCTTGAAGAACGGGGACGAGTCTCCGCGACTCTAAGAAAGATTCTTACGGGGATGAGTCTTTGCGACTCGAGAATAGATTCTCGATGATGAGAAGTCTAATGCCCGATTCCAAACATAATCTATTCCCGACAAAAACCTAGGAAGATCCATGGACTTCTCCTTCGCTAATTTCTAACATTCATCATCAGATTCATAAGCTATTCAGGACCTTCATAAATTTTCCAGAAATTCATGTGTTCATTGAAGAACACACGAACTTCAACCGAAAAGTTCATGCATCGCCAGAACATCCATGTCAGATTCATCCTAATTTCCAGAAATCTACAAACTACCCTAGATTCTGACCAACATTCAAAGGTTGATGATGAAGAATTACCTGGATATAAAGGTTAGAGATGAAGATGGACAGCGGCGGGAAGAGCTCCGGTGAGAAACAAGAGGCCCCGAGTTGCAGAGCAAAAGATTGTTGGGGAGAGAAATTTGTATGAAGTATAAAAATGAATCAATCTGTTCTCCTTTTATAAACATTTGCTCGCATGGAGAAGCGCAAAGGGCAGGAGGCATCATTGCCTAGCTTTCCTAGATTCCCTAGGCCTTAACAAACATTGATTACGCTGTCACACATTTCAGAGGGGAATCTTTCGTTTGGCATTCTCAAGGCTGAAACCTTGCATTTCCCAAGACAAGTTCCCTATAGCTCTCTGCGGGCGCATCCTCCTCGATGAGGAGGACAGGGTATCATCCGAGCACAAATCTCATCAACAAGAAATTTCTTTACCTTAAGCGTAAGGCTGGTCGACGTAAAATGTCCCTTCCGTGAGCACGTCCTCGCATCCCAAGGAACACTTAAGACCATGAACTACCAACAGTCGACCACACTAACCATAGACAATTGAAGGGCACATCCCCAAAGATTTTTGTTCTAAAAATAACGACCTCAAAAAGCCTCCCCGCGACGCAACTCCTGCCCATCGGCCGACCAACATGGCTAACTCAAGTCATTACTCCTCACCTTAGAGCAACGACTTGGGGGCTCCTGTTCTGGATTGGACTGGCACATGGCCCACAGTTGGGCAAGGCCCAATCCAGTCCAGCTTTAGACAAGGCCCAACAAGGAGATTAACATAATCTAGCCACTAGGCATAATATGACCATTGGGCACAATATAGCCGTTGGGAAGAATATAGTCGTTAGAGAATATAACCATTGGGGGCATCCTCCTCACACGCTTGACAGTTCACGCGACCAACTGCCCCTCCGGAGTTCACGGGGACAGTTGGACCAGGTCAAAGATCACACACTAGATCTTTCACCTGGCGGTCTCCTATTGGTCGACCAGATACTTCGGCCACATTGGAGACCTTGGCCCAGCGCTGAGGGATTCTTATAAATACCCTCTCACTTGAGAGGATCAGATATTAAATTCATTCTAACTCATATCTAAACACTTTGTACTTGCTCTCTCCTCTGATTCTTACTTTAGCATTAGAGTGCCTTGCAGGTACACCCTCCTCCTCTCCTACAATCATCATTGCTGCCCTACACAGAAGGCCATGAGGATCCATTCTGATCATTCCAGATCAGTACGGGCAAACAGAGGCCGCGAACAGGGTGATCTTTCGAGGGCTAAAACGAAGATTAGACGAAGCCAAAAAGAGAAAGGTCGAGGAGCTACACAACGTTTGTGCCTACAATACAACTCCACTCTCAACCACTGGGGAGACTCCCTTCCGGCTAGCATAGGGAACTAAGGCAGTAATCCCAGTGGAAATCATAGAACCCTCTAGACAAATAGAGGCTCCTCTCGACGAGGAGCTGAGCGACGAAGCGTTAAGAGAAGAACTCGATATGGTCGAAGAAATCCAATCAGGGGCAGCCCTCCGCGAAGCTTCACTCAAACAAAAAATAACACTACTCCATGACGCCAGTGTCATAAAGCGCGATTTCCAAGTTGGCAGCCTGGTCCTACCCAGAAATAAAAAAGATTCACACGAGGGCAAGCTGGCCACAAATTGGGAAGGCCCTTATCGGGTAAAATCAAATACAGGCACCGACGCCTACTATCTTGAACATCTAAATGGAAAACCATTTGCTCAGCCATGAGCGAAGGGGTCACCCAGCTCAAAAGCCTAGCGGACAAAGGAAGTTTACTACTCTCTGGTCCTTTCTGGCTTCTTCAGCTGTGGTTGAATGCTTCGTTCGAAGCCTGTCTCCCCCTCAAAAATCAAATTAATGAGATGCTGATGATGTGAAAAATCGAAGAGTAGAAGGCCCTCGTTTTGCGAAGTTGACACCTGCTGATGATGGTCGACCTGTCCAACAGGCTTTCACCAACTTTATCATGATGTTAGCCAAACGCTACGATTTTAAGCCCAACATGGCTCCTTTTGCTACAAGGAAGTGTGGTCCTGAGTGGTTCACCAGGCCATTCCCAGCGCCATCGAAAGCACAAGCAGGAGAATCCATTTCGATTTGGGAAGCCTTCTTAACCCCTAGGGTCTTAACCCTCAGATTTAACCTCTCAAAAAGCCAAGTTTCCTTGATAACTTACTAACCAAATCTTGTCGCTCGACAATTTGGATTGGTTTAAGTTTTACCTCGACCGATCTATGACAAGATAGGTGTTCCCCTTCTTTACAACACCAACCATAGTGAAGCAATGGCCATTAAGCATATTGCACGATATGAAACGACTTTCAATATGTTTCCTCCCAAATTCCCTCGACTGCCAAGTGCTGATTTTGGAGTGGCCTTTGCCCCTCCATTTCCAGACTGGTTCCTCTGTGGGGATTCTATCAAAATCCTTCGCCATCAATCAAAACCAAAAGCACAGCGGGTGGTTCTGACCAAGCATACACTACCCAATTTCAAAGGGCATCTTCATATTGGGATCGAAGATGTTCGCATCGAATCTGGAATATATGAAGGTGTGGAACAGGAGGATTTCGACCCAACATTTTCTTGTCTTGTTATTTTCACATATAGTGACTACTTTTATGTTTGTTTAGCCACGAAGAAGAAGGGAGCAAGACAGCAACAACAACAACAACAACAACAAAGGTATTCTCACACCCTTTATTAAATTTGTCATTCTATGTCCATTATTTTCTAACATTTTCTTCTTCAGGGCGCTCGAAAACAATCCCCGACTCCCCAGAAAAGGAAGACCACAGATGATACACTAGTGATAGTCGAATCTGATGATGAAGACTTATCTCCAACTGCTGAACAACCTCTGAAGAAGAAGAAAAGGCAACCAAAGATAAATGAAGCCATCGCTCAATCTCAGGCGAAAGGCGTGAAGGTCGTGATCAAGAAACCCACCAAACTGACCGTCTTGGAGCCAACACCTGAGAAGATGTCGAAAAATGCTACAGAGCAACCTGAAAGTGATAACTCAAGTCCCGGGGCAGAAGCTCCTAAGGTACAAAAATGATTCACACATATACCTCATTGCCCTTGGTATTTCTTATTAACTATATTGATGCCTTTCAGGATGTCGCATGAGTTTCGAACCAGCCGCCGAATCAACCAACCCAACAATCCTCAATTGTGAAGGTGAACCAACATACCACCCTACTTCAGCAAAGGATTATGAGAAGAGCTCACTGAGCGTAATAAACCAAGTGGTCGAGAAACAACGTGAAACTTCTCCGCCCAAAACCACTACACAAACTTCTCACACTAGTGAATCTGATCACGAAAATAAACAAGACAAAGACACACAGGCTGAAACAACTGGGGCTGACATAGAGGTGGATAACCCTGAGGTGCAAGTCGAAGAAGAAACTGATGATAGGTCTCCAAGAGTCGAAACCTCGGATGCCGTTCAAGATGATGTTATGGAAGAAGGAGGTAAACATTTTATATTCCCTAACCAATCAATGACTATTGGGGAGTTTATGGATGACGATGAAGACATCGAAGATGGTAATGATCACGATGCAGAAGAGGAATGAGACATTTAGGAAGAGATAAATGTCGAAACAGCTCCTAACCCTAATCTGCCAACGACAAAGGATTCGAGCAAAGCCTCCATGACCCTTTCTGCAGAAGAACTAGAGGCCCTAAAAAAGAACAATCCCCGTGAGTACTTAAAAGTTTTACTTGGTTATAGGGGAAGCTCATCTGACAAAACCCTCAGTTTGCCCTTTGTATCTGGTGGTCAAACCACTACTGATCCTTCAAGCCAGATATTGTCAAAGATTAAAGAAAAGGTTTTCAAGGGTGACTTGTTTCGACTTATTGAGTCTGACCCCACTTCTCCAATTGCTTTGAAGAGTCTTCTTAAAGAGGTTGATATTCTAACTTCTTCTCCAGAAATTGCAAATATCTTCTTGGAGCTGACCTCAATGATTGATCGAATTGCTGCGGACCTTGCCAAAATCAAACAAATCTTGAAAGATATTGAAAATCAAACAGACTCAGTCTGGGCTGCAAGGGATGCTTCCGCAGAATCCATCAATAGACTGGAAAATTTGAAGCAAATCCAAGAATAGAACAAGGCTCAAATCGAGGCCAATGACCAAAGTATCAAATCCTGGGAGGCACAGATAAAAGAGCTGCAAGCGAAGATTTCGAGTGCTAAGAAACATAACGCCGAGCTTGCAAAGTTTGACAACTCCCAGATGGCTAAAGAGCTTAACATAGGTCTGGATTTTGCTGAAAAAGCTTAGAAACTAGAAGCAGTGCTGGAGACCATGATGTCGAACCAATCCCTGTGTGAGAGGCGACTAGAACTCTTGAGTGCGAAATACTCCACCATGAAAGAGAACTTTCCGTTCTAATTTCCAAAGACTTTTTATATATTTTTTATGTTTCATTACTATTCCTTGGATTTTGTAATGCTTGTTCGCTTTTTGATGTAACGAATTTAGCCATTCTGGCACTGTGTTTTATTTTATTTTGCCATATTAGCTTCGTTTATTGTGCATGCGTGATTACTCTTTAGCTATTTTTACTTCTCGAAGAGCAGGCTTGTACTTCTTTAAATACTTCCCATTTACCCTCAAGATGCTCTTATCTTGATCTAATTCTTCGATCTCATAAGCATCATTCGAAAAAAACTTGTATGACTTGAAAAGGACCTTCCCACTTAGGAGACCATTTTCCCAAAGACTTATCCTTTCGATCCATAGGCAAAATTACTTTCCAAACCAATTCTTCAGGCGAGAAAGTCTTCACTTTGACTTTCTTATTGTAAGACTGTTCTATTCTCTTCTTCTGCCTTTTCAACAATTCTAAAGAATTGAGCCTTTCCTCATCTAAGTCCACCAATTCATCTAACATCATATTCCAATACGAATCAGATGGGATCTCATGGAGCCTATGAATTCTTATCGACTGAAGATAGATTTCAACTGGTAATACCGCGTCATGGCCAAAAGTCAATCGAAAAGGCGTAGAATTCGTCGCCTCCTTGGGGGAAGTTCGACATGCCCAAAGGACTTGGTCCAAGGTTTTATGCCAATTTCTAGGCTTCTTTCCCACGTGCTTCTTAATTAGGCTAATTACCACTTTATTTTCTGCTTTGACCTGACCATTAGCCTGGGCGTAATAAGGCATATAGGTTAAAAGTTTGAAACCCATCTCTTTGGCAAATTCTTGCATTTTCCGACCAGTGAACACTGATCCTTGATCTGTCGTAATGCTTTACGGGATTCCAAACCTATAAATAACGCGTTTTTAATAAACTCGATCACGTCTTCTTGGTCAACATTAGGTAATTGTATATCTTCGATCCATTTCGTAAAATAGTCAATGCCTACCAAAATCTACCTTTGATTTTTTGATGATGCTGGTCGAATCTCACCCACCAAATCCAAAGCCCAACCTCTAAAGGGTATGGTTTGACTATGAAGTGCAGTTCGCTTGCAGGAATATGCTGTATACCTGCATGCACTTGGCATCCCTTGGCGAATTCGATGCAATCTTTCAACATAGTAGGCCAGTACATGCCTTGTCGAAATAAAAGCCATTTCATTTTGTGGCCTACCTGATGTTCCCCACATGCCCCACTATGGACAGTCGAAAGGGCTAGGTATGCCTCTGATTCACTAAGGCATTTAAGCAAGACTCATTATGGAGTCTTCTTAAACAATTCATTACCCAAATTAACATAACTCAAAGCTCGATACCTAATTTTTCGTTCTGTGGATGCTGTTGGATTTTCCAGATATTCTACTATTGGTTTCCTCCAGTCATCGTCCATCAAACTATCTACGACTAAGATTTCAAAATTTTCCTTATCAGTGTACCCTAGCTTTGTTGCTTCCAAATCTGATGGGGATAATTTGGTTGACACAACTCTACCTCTGACTTCGATTGCGTCTTGCAATTTTTCTTTCGAAATTTTGTACTCAGAAGCAATTTGAGCCAAGTCATTGGCTACATGGTTCTTTAGTTGAGGTATGTGTCGAACACTCACCACCTCGAACTTTTTTAGTAATCGATTGACTATTACAAAGTACATGATGAGATTTTCTTTCACACACTTGCACTCCCTTGTAATCTGTTTGATGACTAACTCTGAGTCTCCCATTATTTCGACTCGAGTTGCCCCCAATTCCAACAAAATTTCAAGTCCGGCTATTAAGGCTTCATATTCAGCCTCGTTGTTCGAGCAGAGACATGCGACTTTGTATTTGAATTTGGTTGGGATTTTATTAGGAGAAATGATCAGGACTCCTACACATGTACCATCTTTATGACTAGAACCGTCGAAATATAATTTCCAATGTTCAAGCTCAAGATAGTTCGACAAGTTCTCGTTTATGGAGTGGTCGACTATAAAGTCCGCTACCACTTGTCCCTTAACGGCCTTCAAAGGTTTATACGTTAGGGAATATTCAGTCAATGCCAATGCCCATTTACCAATTCGACTATGCAAAATAGGTTTATATAGCATATGCTTAATGATATCGAAATGAGACGAAACATAAACATCAACTGGCTTTATATAGTGCTTTAATTTTGTACAAGAGAAATACAAGCATAAACACAATTCTCAACCATGCTACACCTAGTTTTTGCATTGTTTAAAAGCCTACTATGGTAATAAATCGCTCTTTCGACGCCATTTTCATCCTCTTGAGCCAACATGCTCCCTAAGGTTTTGTCCGACGAAGATATGTACAATCTCATGCTCCTACTCCTACAAGGTGGTGCTAGGATTGGAGGATGACTCAAATACTCTTTGATTTTGTCGAAAGCTTCCTGTTGAGCTTGCCCCCATTCGAACCCCTCCTTGTTTAGTCGGAGTAGAGGTGAAAAAGCTTGAGTCTTCCCGCTGAGGTTTGAGATAAATCTTCTCAAGGAATTGATATTTCCTAACAGCGATTGCAGTTCCTTCTTTGTCGATGGCGCTTTCGCCTCCATAATGGCCTTGGTATTATTTTAATTTATTTCGATTCCCTTTTTGTGGACCACAAAGCCTAAGAAATCTCCCGCTTGTACACAAAAAGCGCATATGAGAGGATTCATTTTGAGACCATGTCTTCGCATCCTTTCGAATGACTGTCGAAGATGGTCAATATGACTCTTCCCTGAAACAGATTTTACAACAATATTGTCAATGTAAATCTGGATAAAAGTTTCTATGAAATCATGGAAGATTGTATTCAGTGCTCTTTGATATGTTGCCCCAACATTTTTTAGGCCAAAAGGCATAACTACCCATTCGTAAGTGCCTAAGGCCCCAGGGCATCGAAACGCCGTCTTAGGGACATCATCTTCAGCAATAAATATTTTATTATACCCAAAATACCCATCGAGCAAGCTAAGGTATTCATGGCCAGCGGCAGAGCCAACTAACATTTCCGCCACAGGCATTGAGTAGTCGTCCTTTGGGGTCGCAACATTAAGATCTCTGAAGTCTATGCAAACCCTCAAAGTCCCATTCTTTTTTATAACAGGCACAATGTTTGCAAGCCATTCGACATACCTGGCCTTTCGAATAAATCTGCAACGAAGAAGCCTTTCGACTTCCTCTTTGATTTTCGAGAGAATTACTGGTGCAATCCGCCTTGGATTTTGCTTGATCGGCTTCTTTCCAGATTTGATTAGCAGCTTTAATTCAACCAGCTCTCTGCTCAAACCAGGCATCTCATCGTAATCCTATGCGAAATAGTCTTTGAACACCCTCAACAATTGGATCACTTTGACTCTGAGTTGTGGACTAATGTTGGCGCTGATGTAAGTTAGTCTTTCCACCGCCCCTTCTCCCAAGTCGATTTCTTCAAGTGGATCTTGCGCTAGCATCTTGATGTTGGTTGCCAACGGATCCTTCTCAAAACCCAAAGGCTCATCATCATAGATAGCGTCAAGCCTTTGTTCTTCATCCTGAACCTGATCAGGTGGTTCTGGATCGAAGTCCTTACCAGGACCTCCGTTGTGCGAATCATTGTTGGCTTTGTCAGCCATGTTTTTAACTTCAGCCTCTAAGGCCGCTTGCAATTTTTTTCAGCTATATAACGAAATCTTTTTTAGTACTTTGAACTCAGACAACATCACTGAATTCGCTTCCCCAACCTGTCGGGGTTATTCCAGGTGCAGAGGCAAGGTATGCAAAATCATCCTCACCTACAACTTCTCTATCCCATCTAAACCCATTGACGGGATGCAGATGCAATGAGCAGTATGCATCATCGTCTGGGGTAAAAGTAAAATCAGCCGGATTGCATGGAGCAATATTGGCTAAATGCTTATCAAACTGGCGCCGGTCGAGATGGTTAATTGGGGCCTTAAAATATCCTTGACCGGCCTCAATATTCTCAACAATGTCGTCTGGCCTCCATATTGTAATCCTCTGGTGCATAAAAGATGGTACAACTCCAATTCCATGTATCCACTCTCGTCCCAATAGCAAATTATAGTTGGCCATTGTTTCGACCACCATAAAATTTGTAGGCCTTGTAACCATTTCAACTGTCAGATCAATCTGTATAACACCAAGAGTGGTGCCAATTTTTCCTTCATAATTCGACAGAACCATGTTATGTGGTTTAGTGTTTGTATCGAATTTTCCGATCTTTCTCAGCATAAAGTGCGACATCAAATTCACCTTAGCGCCGCAATCAACCAAAATTTTATTCACCGAAACATTTGCAACTTTTCCAGTAATAAACAAGGGCTTTAGATGGCCTTTCATCGCCTCATTTGGCCGTTCAAAGAACACATTTTGCTCTTCAACACAACCATTGTTCATTATATAGTAGCACACTGGTTTGTGTGCCACCATTTCAGCTTCTGTATAGGCATCCGCCTCTTTGACCTCCGTAATTTGATTAAACTCCCTAGGCAACACTGATATCACATTCACAATGATGTCCAATGAGGCCTCTGAATCAGAATCGAAGTTATCCGTCATCATCTCGTCTTCCACTATGGCTCGATCATGTTTCTCTCTAGCCTCTTCGTCTTGGGTTTTAAACAATTTTTTCCCTACTCGCAACTTTTCGACAACTTCTGTCTTCTCCTTTCCGTTACTTTTGGTAGGTATTGTAACGCCCCAGTTTTGGTTAGTTTTATTTAATCGAGTCGTTTTTATTATTATATTATTTTATTTTTGACTTTTATTTGAAAATATATTATTTTTCATTGTTGTTATGTTTTATCGCGTTTTGGGAGCGTTTGCGAGATATTTGAGTGTAGGGGTATTTTGGTCATTTAATTTATTTTCTTAAGATAGAAAACATAAATAGAAAGAAAAAGAGAGAAAAGTAGTAAGGAAAGAAAAAGAAGAGAAGAGAAAGAGAAAGAAGGAAAGAGAAGAGAAAGAAGAAAAGAGAGAAAAACTTGTGGATTAAGAAATCGATCAACCGACTTTCAAAAACACGATTAAATCGGGTAAGGGTGCGAAACTCGGTTATAATATGTTTGTGTATGATTATGTATGTGTGTGTGTGAATGTTTGTGGTGTTCTATAGCTTTTCGATTTTAGGTCGGAAGAGAGAAATCGATGTTTTCGCGGTTGGAAATCGGTGTAAATGTTGTTGAATACTTGTTACCATGATTGGGTTATGTTCTAATTGCTATGTGTTGGTTTGGAAGTGTTTTGGTGGGGAAAATATGGTTTTGGGGTGTATAACAGCGCTGCTGGGTCTTTCTGAATTCGCAGGTTCGCACTGGAACCCCCTAGCGAAGGGGAAAGCGAGCATTCGCTGGCTATTCGCACTGCGAAGGTGAGGGCGAACATTCACCAGAGACTCACACTGTGAACTTTACCTCATTTCAGTTCTGACTTGGTTCGCCAGACGTTCGCACTGCGAATGGGGCAGCGAACCAGTGTTGGCTAGGCATTCGCCAGAGACTCGCACTGCGAACTGTAGGCCATTTTCCTTTCTGCCATGGTTCGCTGGGGTATTCGCACTGTGAATGAGGGAGCGAAGGACTCGCTAGGAGCTTCGCATTGCGAACATGACAACTTTTCCCAATTTGCTTTCTTTATAACTTTTGATCCGTAAGTCGGTTTGAGGTGCGATTTGGTACGTTGGAAAGTTTTTGACATGTTCTTTCTTATTAAAATGGTTTTGAGATTGTTGGCCGATTAAATTATGTCGGGAATTTGGAAAGGGGTCGTTTTGTCAACTTGTACCATTTTAATTATGTGTATTTGATGTGTTATCATGCAATATGCCCTTGATAGATATTGTATGACTTGTGTGCCAATTATATGAGGTGAATGCATGTGTTTAAATGTTGTGATGAAGATTTGTGGCCTTATGGCAATCAAATGCATTGTTTTGGGCTTGAGTGCAAAGCATGATTATGGTTGATTGAGATGATTGCATATATGTGTGCATTTGAATGTCATGAGTCATTGTATGCCAAGCATCATGATATGCATTCTTGAGATGTCGTGTGCCCTAGTGGGTGTGAGCGACGAATCGATTCCAGAGGGAATCCGCTATAACATCGTGTGCCTTATACAAAGAGGTGTGAGTGATGATTATGGACGATCGTGTACCTTATACAAAGAGGTGTGAGCGATCGGGTCGTGTGCCTTATACAAATAGGTGTGAGCGATCAATAAACGTCATGTGCCTTATACAAAGAGGTGTGAGCGACGGGGAACATCGTTTGCCCGACGGGGAGTTACACTAAGTAACAAGCGATGGTTCTAATAGTTCCTGAGTGAACTAGTGTTGAGATTAACGGATGGATGGTACCACATTGCATTGCATGGAGTCGTTGTGTCGGTCTATGTGCATTTGCATAAATCATGAATGGATTGATTTTGTGTGGAATTGTGAATGTAATTGATGAGTTGAGATATATTTATATGTTGGTAATAAATGCATTGTGCATGGTTGATATACCTTGGTGATGAATGTATACGAGCGATTTTGGACGCGGTTCTTAAGCGCTGGCCGCTCTCTGCGGTTGAGCTTAAACTACAGGTCGAATCATTTTTTATCCTATTAAAGTTGATGAAGGAAGGGAAGTAGATGTCTCCAATTAACCCTGCTTTGCATACTGAGTTTAAACAGCGGTTTATTAGGTTACAGATGCTATCAATGTGGGGGGCCTTTGTACTGGTTATTTGTATTTTCGCCAATACTGTTTTCTTTCTTTTTATCTAGACAGAAGGTTTCTGGCGGGGAACAAGGATTAGGATGTTAGGACTGGTGCTTTTGATAGATACATGGGAGTATGGGATTTTGTTTAGTGTTGATTGTGCTCGCTAAGATCTTTTCTTTCGATCTTATGCCTACGTATTCCCGTTTACCGAAACAGGGAAATCATAGCGTTCGTAGTTCCTCCTATTCTATGGGAGGAGATGGTTGTTTTTGGTGTCTTGTTCAAAGCCCAAGACGTGAAGCAAAAGGTGTTTTGTATCTTGTTCAAAGCCCAAGATGTGAAGCTGAAAAGTGTATTTGTATCTTGTTCAAAGCCCAAGATATGAAGCTAAAAGGGTTTGACTTTAGAGAGAATTTGTCATCTCTAAAGAGGTTTGTTTGTCACAACTATTGGGTGACTGGTCATAAAGGAGAATTACTTTAACCGGGATATGCGAATCCGGCAATGCCATAATTTCCTTTATAGGGGGTTTTTAACTTGAAGGGGAAGACTTTAACTCAGTGTAGAGCAATGCCATCTTTCCTTAGGAATTCCTCATGCTAAAAGAGGGACAGTGGCATGGATGTAGATGATCCAGAGGCTTGCCGCTTACAGCGATTAGATGAAAGGGGAAGGAGTTGTTGATGTTTGTGTACTGTGAACGAGGCACAGTTTTGATGTTAAAAGGTTAATTGGATTAACCAGTGGTTTTCTTATACAAAGCCTAAGAGGAGGCTATTATGTGTCTCGTACAAAGCCCGAGAGAGAGGCTAAAAGTTTTTGGCCCGATGATGGAGTCTTTTGGTATCTCGTATAAAGCCCGAGATGGAGGCTGTTGTTTGTTTAGCTCAATAAGAACCTTTTTGTATCTCGTATAAAGCCCGAGATGGAGGCGAAAGGGGTGGTTGACTCAACGAGGGAGTCTCTTATGTGTCTCGTACAAAGCCCGAGAGAGAGGCTAAACGTTGTTTGACTCCGCTGGGGAGGATCATCGTACAAAGCCCAAGAGAAGGCTAGGGTGACTGTTCAGTTAAGTGACAAGTCTAGTATACTGATTTTGAAATAGAAAATTAGTTCTTATATGAGCAACACTGTACTCAGGGATTTGATTCAGGGATCCGGGTTATTCCTGAAGCGGGAAATCCGAAGGGTATTGAGACTGTCCAAGTCTGCAGGTTTTAACGAAGGGGTCACTTGAGAATGTCTTTGAGACTCAAGGAGATTGGACTGTCCGTGTCTAGAGTTTCATCTTTTGTACTATGCTTTGAGAAACAGTAGTAGACTCTATGAAAGGACTGTTCTATGCAGATGACTAAGTTCTGTTCTTATACCTCTAGGAGGTCGTCGGGACAATTTATACGAAGCCCAAAAGGAGGCTGGAAACTTTTAAGAAGCCGACGGGTCCTTGTACTAAGCCCAAGAGGAGGCTATCATTCCCGGAGGAAGAGATCATTATACGAAGCCTAAGAGGAGGCGGTGAATACTTCTAAGAAGCCGTAGGGTCCTTGTACTAAGCCCAAGAGGTGGCTGGGTTGCTTTTAGGAAGCCTGTGGGTCCTTGTATGATGCCCAAGAGGAGGCCGATTGCTTTTAAGAAGCCGATGGGTCCCCAAACCCCGAGAAATTCAAGGCAAGCTATTCACAAGGAATAGATCAAGTCAGGAAAGTTCGAGAATTTGGAAGGAACTCAAGAGATGCAATTCACGGAGATGAGATTATCTCTAGGGAGTAGAGGTTCTTGACAAGTGCTTTTAAGAAGCCCGTGGGTCCCCAAACCCCGAGAAATTCAAGGCAATGCTATTCACCGAGAATAGATCAAAGTCAGGAAAGTTCGAGAATTTGGAAGAAACTCAAGAGATGCAATTCACGGAGAAGAGATCATCTCTGGGGAATAGAGTTTCTTTGACAACTTCTATGAGTGACAGTCTATGAAAGGGTTCACAGAGAATGCTGCCTTTCATATCTCCATATTGTTTAACCCCAAGAGGAGGGAAGACTGTGTCTGGTAATCCTATGGGGATCTAGTTTTGACTATTTCTAAGAGTGGTCAACAGGCTTAATGCTAGACGTAATTGCCGGGGAAACTCTAAATATCTATACTATTATTACACAGTTGATATGAGTTTATGAAAGAAGACTTACAGCGAAACAACCCCACAATACAGTTATATGTATATGAAAGCGGTAAATGAAAGCAATAACCACTTACTCGGTTGTAGAGCTTCCATGCTGTTTGGTTAGTTGTTCAACAAAGAAAGATTGAAAACAACAGTATATTCAAAATCAAAGGAGAAAGTGCTTTGAAAAGGAAAGATTTGGGGCTTACAGCTCAAGGAGAGGCCCAGGGTTTTATCAGTGAGCGCACTGTTTGAATTTGTACAGAGGGACTTATACAAGTGACTCAGGCCCAAAATTTGTTTTCTGTACAAAAGGATGGGTCTTACACTCTTTCAAGAGGCCCAAAGGGTTTAAAGAAAAAGAGTGGGGCTTATAACACGAGGGTAGGCCCAGATGATTTTTCCGTTTGAAATGGCGATCGCGCCGAGATTTTCTTTTAACGCGGAGGGACTTATACCATAAGTGAGGCCCAAATGGTTTTGGTTAAAAGGGGGTTGGGTCTTAGACTCTATTAGAGGCCCAAAAGTTTGAATGGGTCTTATAGCTCAAGGAGAGGCCCAAGGTTATTTTTCAAAAGGCGATGATCGTGCCGTTTATTTGAAAATGTACAGAGGGACTTATACAACGAATGAGGCCCAAAATATTTCTGTACAAGTGGGTTGGGTCTTACACTCTCTCAAGAGGCCCAAAGTGATTTGAAAATGATTTATGAGGGTTGAATTAATCCAAAAACCCTAATTTGTTTTCAAAAATGTATTTAATTGAATAAAAATTCAATTAAAAATGATCAAAATTGTTTAACATATGAAAAACAAGTTGTGATTTTGGATTAATGCTTCAAAAATTAAGTATTGACCTACAAAATAATTAGAAAGCATTAAAAGTTGCAAAATCAATGTAGAAAAAATATTTAAAATGTCAAAAACAATTAAAATATTAATTCTTTGCAAAAATATCAATTATATGAAATAAATAATATTTTTGGGATTTTTTGATAAAATAAAATATTTTAACATTTTTGTGAATTATTAAAAAAAGAATCAACTCAAAATCATTAAAACTCAGAGAGAAATTAATTTTTGAATCAATTAAATAAAAATCACAAAATTCAAATATTTGAATTTGAAAGAAATGGCGGCAAGAACAGCTGAAGAACACGCGCGTGTTTTGGGTTTGGCTGATTTGCATTTTCTATCCAATCTCCTTGAATACTTGATTATAACATGCAATCCGCATATCATTATGCTCGTCTCAACCTCACGATCATGTCTATGTCCATTAATTTCATTTAAATTAAACATATAACAAGAAATCATGAAAAATCCTCAAGAACCCTAATTTCTGCATGAAGGCTAGGATTTTTGATACACGATTCAAACAATGCAATTAATTGAGGGAAAACATTCCATGCATGATTATGAACATATGGCCAAATTATTGTGCAGCAAAAATTGCATGGATCATAGAGTTAGAAGAGCTCATGCTTACCACTTGCAGCTGGTGATCGTGATTTGTGTTGGAGGTGTTACAGCTAGGTTCCAATGATGTGGATAGCTTCCCTAGGTGCCAAGTGATTGTCTGAGTGCTTGGAATGGATTGAAATGGTCTGGAGTTGAAGATGGCACCTCAACTGCAAAACTGTCAAGAACTTGCGCAATTGGCTGGTGATTTTGTGAAATCAGTATTCTAGATGTTTTGTGAGTGTTTGGATCACTTCTATATGATGTATGTGAGGTGTGTGAGTGATTGGTTTGATTGGAAAAGCTCTCAAACTCAAAACCCGATAGCTACCTTGCTAAGAAAGGCATTTTTGCCAAGAGAAAGAGATTTTGAGGAAAGCATCTGTTAGATGGCTTTGGTGTACTCAAACTAAACACAATTGAGCTCTATTTATAGTAGAGCAAGTTTGTTTTGCAAGGAATAGTGAATGGCAACTGGTAAGTAGGTTTGGCCAATGTTGTCCAATGGAAATCCAAGTCTCCTATAGCCATTGACTAGAGGTTAGGGCACAGAGCTGTGGATCCCTTGGTCTTGACTAATTTCAGATGAGAATGGCTCAGTCCATGCCACCTTGATGCTTCCATTGAATGCTTCAATCCAAATTTGGAGTCTTGTCCCTATTTTGGCCATTCTAGGTTCAACATGCTATTTCTTGTTCCATGGACTTTGGAGGCTTGGCTCAGTGATTGTCCCCTTTGGATTCAATCCTCAGATGTGTCCAAGTGGATAGGAGTATTTAAATTTGGCTGATTTTGGCAAATCTAGCAAAGTTGCAAATTCTGCCTTGCCTTTGCCAGATTTCAGCAAGGCAACTTTCCAATGTCATATCTCATGACTCAAATGGAATTTGGCAATGTTCTTGGCCATTTTGGAAAGCCCTTACATGATATAACAACTGTTTGAACACATTTTGTTTTGATCTCTTTTGAATCCAAGTGAAAAATCCCTCTACATTTGGCAAAAAGTGAAGGCAGATTCTGACTTAGTGAAAATTTCACTAAGTGTTGGAAAAAGTGACATTTTCACTTTTCAACCATTTTGATCACTCCATAACTCAAAATCCTTAATGAATTGGACTTAGGTCTAGTTGAAGTTTTTGTAGAGGGTAATGAGGGCTACAAATCCATATTTGGATGGGATAAAATGGCTTTGTGGTTTAGGAGTTATGATCCTCCAAAGTCGGTACCTTAGCCACTTTATTTTTAACTTTGAAAATTTTCTAAGTTTTTATGGTGACCCCTTTTACAAGTTATCCCACTTTTCTTGATTTTTCTTGATGAATGATGATTCAAATCATACATTAACATCATTTTAGGGTTAAAAATCCATTTTGGTGAAAAATCTCAAAAAGTCAAAGTTGACTTTTGTGCACAGTTGACTTTTTATCAGATGAATTCCAAACTGTGCAATTCTTCAGGAAATCATGTCCTTGACCTAAATCAAACTTGATGGACATGTTCCATGGGTGTCATAGGGTATATTGGGGCATGTCCTAGGGTTTGGGAGCATGTCCTGGTCAAAAGTCAAAGTTACAGTTGACTTTTTCCTTAAAACCCTAATTGTGGTGCAGATGAAATTGAGAGTTGTTGCTCAAGCTTCTTGGATAAATCCATTGTTACAAATGAATCAATATAGCTCATTAGAGACCCTCAAACCCTCTCTTGAGGTCTTGGCTCTTGATTTGCCCTAAAAGTCAACTTAGGGGTGAATTAGGTCAAGAAACCCTAATTCCTTATTTTTTATGTATGCATCCCCTGAGGCAAAATTGACTTGATGAATGGGTCCATGAGGTTCCATGGAGTACATTAGGTTGTGTTTTGGATCTTTGGCTTGTGTCCAGATGAAATTTTTCATCTGGAGGCCCTGGTCGACCAAAACCCTAATTTGGTGATACTGGCGATCTTGAGACTTGATCCACCTAGAAGGGAGCAACCTTGTGCTTAATCCTTGAAGTGGGAGTCCTTTTGATCCATTGTGGATGTTTGAGAGGTTAGACAAGTTGAATATCATGTCATTCCTTGATTGATCCTTTGTCTAAGACTCTGAGAGGGCTTAAAACCCTAATTTTGATTGTAGTGAATGCTCAACAACCCTTGAGGCATTTGATGAGGCATGATGGTTCATCCATATTGTGATGATGATTTGTACAATGATGGGAAATCTTAGTGGTCAAAATTTGGGGTATGACAGATGCCCCTATTTAATCTTCTTGGACCCGAAGGTGTGAATGACGAAGGTATTCGGGCATTCGGGGTGCAAGAGGATTAAATATCGGAATACCCGAAATTTTGATGGCTATGAATGGCAGCTTGTGCATTCATCTTTCTTTTCTGAGCAATGATGCTTAGCAAAGGTAAAATTCCCCTCGATCCTGGTTTCCTACCAAGGAACTGGTCTTAGTTTCTGATTCAAACTTCCCCTCAATCCTGGTTTCCTACCAAGGAACTGGTCTTAGTTGCGGAAACAAACTTCCCCTTGATCCTGGTTTCCTACCAAGGAACTGGTCCTAGTTTCTGATTTAAACTTCCCCTCGATCCTGGTTTCCTACCAAGGAACTGGTCTTAGTTTCTGATTTAAACTTCCCCTCGATCCTGGTTTCCTACCAAGGAACTGGTCTTAGTTTCTGATTTAAACTTCCCCTCGATCCTGGTTTCCTACCAAGGAACTGGTCTTAGTTTCTTTCGTCAATAAACTTTACTGACAAGGGACGCTATTCGTAGCGGCTTTCCTTCAAACTTCTCGCCAAATTTTCCTGGGGAGATGCCATTTGAGTGGAAAAAGTTTCGATGTCAGACTTGCTTGGGAACCCAACCGTCTGAGTTGTAGAGGTGTACAAACTTCTCTGTTGGAGAGGCCATTTGTTGACTCTACTCGGGGAATGCGAGTCCCTTGAGAGACTGTATTCGTTTGGGATCTTACATCATACTTTTCTCGAGATCCTCCCGGAGAAATGCCATATGATGGGGTCCAATTTTGAGGTGCCGATGACCTTTTCATCAGTGGTCTTTTCGGAGAATGGCAGCTGTACTGCCAAGTCTCTGCTTATGAGGCTTTCTCTGGGGGGATTTTTCTTTAATCCGGGAAATCAAGGATATCATCTTCAATGGAGAAGTGTGACATTTGTAGAAAGCTTCTCTGTCTTTTCAGAGGTTCAAGTTATCAAAGTGGTCAAGGACCGTCTCTAATCCAGAGATGAACGGGAGAGAGATTGCTTAGATGATTCACTTCCTAACGAGGAAAGGTTTGACAACTCGATTGAGAGAACTTTTATCACTAGGGGACAAGACCGACTAGAGTGATCGCGATGCAATATGAAATGTGAATGCAAATAAAAAATGCAATGATGCATGTATGTTTATGCTGACAAAACTGACACGACATACAAACTGACAGGTGAACATGGCTGGATACTCGGCCATCGCGGGGCAAAGAAGTACCGTTGGTTCAGAATAGCAATTCCACCTTGCTTAGGAAAGATAGTTCCTGCGGGGAATACCGTTGATCAGGCTTAGGAGATAAAAACTCGGCCGAGGGGTGTCAGACGAAACAAGGTCTCTGACACAGTTGATCCCTTCATTCAGGTGTACTGGGTTAGAAGGAGCACTTTGATTCTGCACTTTGAAGTTTGCTTACTTCTGGAGAAGCGGTTGATGTTCCTTTGATGTTCAACAGTCAAAAGAAATTGCCGACTTTATTTTAAAAGCAGAAAAAGTTTTAACAAGTAAATTCATTTTTGTTTTATTTCAAGAATCGTTGATCATATTAAAAACGTCGTTCTGTAAAGCTAAAACAAATAAGAATTACAAACAAAAGCACAAAGGCTCAAATTTTATTGATAAGATGGAGATCAGCCAAAAGCGTGATTCCATTGAGTATTTACAAAGTTCGAAAATGGTAATTTACAGGGAAAAGGGCTACGTTGAAACATAACGACCACTATACTTCTACCAACTTTGAATTCGGGACATCCTGAGCTTCTGTCGAAGATGACCTTGGCTGGAGTTTTCCTCTGATGGATGATGTAACTGCTGCTGCTGCTGAGCGACTTGCCTTTGTTGAACATAGTTGCTTGCCATTATCCCTAATTTTTGCCTGGATTGTACTATGAGATTTCCAATCCATCGGGATGATTTTTTATATGTCTGTAACTTTTGCCTGGACTGCCCTTTCGGGTTTTCAATCCACCGAGACGTTTTTTTTAGGCGAAGTATTTCTTGACTACGTCAACATTCGTGGGGTAGGCAAATTCCTCTCTGTCCATGGTTGCAAGTCTCAAGGCGCCGCCTGAGAAAGCTTTTGTGACCACATAGGGGCCATCATAATTCGGAGTCCACTTGCCCCGGGAATCAGTGAGAAAAGATTGTATCTTCTTGAGCACGAGGTCCCCTTTTCTGAAGACACGAGGTTGGACCTTTTTGTCGAACGCCTTCTTCATTCTATGCTGATACAACTGACCGTGGCATAGTGCCGTGATTCACTTCTCTTCGATCAGATTCAATTCGTCGTGTCGGCTTTGACACCATTCAGCTTCAGTGAGCTTAGCTTCCATCAATACCCTGATCGATGGGATCTCTACTTCCATGGGGAGCACCACTTGTTTTTGATAAAGCGGATCACCACTTGTCGGGTCACATTGGCGTATGACGCTGCTTCGACCCACTTGGTGAAGTAATCAATGGCTACCAGGATGAACCGGTGTCCGTTTGAAGCCTTAGGTTCGATCAAGCCGATCATGTCGATTCCCCATATGGAAAAAGGCCACGGGGAAGAGAGAACTTTGAGATGTGATGGTGGTACATGAATTTTGTCGGAGTATATCTGACACTTGTGACACCTCCTCATGTACTTGTAGCAGTCGGGTTCCATTGTCAACCAATAGTAACCTGCTCTGAGAATTTTTCTCGCCATTGTGTGTCTTTTGGCATGAGTGCCAAAGGATCCTTCATGAATTTCTTTCATAAGCATGTCTGCTTCTGGTCTGTCGACGCATCGGAGCAAGACCATGTCAAAATTTCTCTTATAGAGAGTGTCCCCGCTCAGGAAGAAGTTTCCAGCCAATCTTTTGAGGGTTTTTCTATCTTTCCGGGATGCCCCAGGTGGGTACTCTTGTTTCTGAAGGAAACATTTGATATCATGATACCAAGATCTGTCATCTATGACTGCTTCAATCGTGAAGACGTAAGCGGGCCGTTCAAGGCGCATTATGTCAATCTTAGGTATATCATTCCATTGACCTACACTAATCATGGAAGAGATGGTGGCTAATGCATCAGCCATGTGATTCTCCTCACGAGGGATGTGATGAAACTCAACTCTGTTGAAGAAAGGTAATAACCTTCTTGCATAATTGTTGTAAGGAATCAATCCTGATTGGTATGTGTTCCAATCTCCTGTGATCTGATTGATAACCAAGGCTGAGTCGCCGTATACGTCCAAGTTTTGGATCCTTAAATCAATAGCTTCTTCGAGACCCATAATACAAGCTTCGTATTCGGCCTCGTTGTTCGTACACCTGAACGTAAGTCGAGCAGTGAAAGGAATGTGGGTACCCTGAGGGGTAACAATGATTGCCCCAATTCCGTTCCCATAATGATTAACTGCTCTGTCAAAGATTAGTCCCCATTGGGAACCTGGTTCTGGCCCTTCACTGGGTAACGGTTCATCGCAATCTTTCATTTTTAGATACATGACATCTTGGTCTGGGAAGTCAAACCCGACTGATTCCGGATCGTCAATCGGTTGATGAGCCAAATGATCGGCTAAAATACTTCCATTAACGGATTTTTGAGCGTGGTACTCTATGTCATATTCTGATAACAACATCTGCCAAAGGGCAATCCTTCCCGTGAGAGCAGGTTTTTCAAATACGTACTTGATTGGATCCATTTCGGAGATCAACCAAGTAGTATGACGAATCATGTACTGGCGAAGACGTTTGGCTGCCCAAGCCAAAGCGCAGCAAGTTTTCTCAAGCATCGTGTACCGAGTGTCGCAGTCGGTGAATTTCTTGCTCAAATAGTAGATGGAAGACTCCTTCCTTTTGGTTTCGTCCTGTTGGCCAAGTACACATCCCATTGAGTCCTATAGGACTGTGAGGTAAATGATCAGTGGTCTTCCTTCCACTGGAGGTGATAGAATCGGAGGATTCAACAGATATTCCTTAATACTGTCGAAGGTAGTTTGGCAATCTTCTGTCCAAACGCAATCCTGGTTCTTTTTGAGTAACTTGAAAATCGGCGCACATGTGGCGGTCATAAGGAATATGAATCTGGAGATGTAGTTCAAACGTCCCAAGAATCCTCTGACTTGCTTTTCAGTTTTCAGAGAAGGCATTTCTTGAATGGCCTTGACCTTGTTAGGATCAACCTCAATTCCTTTCTGGCTGACGATGAACCCTAATAGTTTCCCTGAACGGACACCGAAGGTGCACTTGTTGGGATTCAAGCGGAGCTTGAATTTTCTTAAACGTTCGAACAATTTTGAAAGATGTTCAACGTGCTCACTCTCTGTTTTTGATTTTGCAATCATGTCATCGACATATACGTCTATTTCTTTGTGTATCATGTCATGAAACAGAGTAGTCATGGCCCTCTGATAGGTTACCCCGGCGTTCTTCAAGTCGAACGACATCACCTTGTAACAAAAGGTACCCCATGGGGTAATGAACGAAGTTTTCTCCATGTCTTTCGGCGCCATTTTGATCTGGTTATAGCCCGAGAATCCATCCATGAAGGAGAAAATTTTGAACTTTGATGTGCTGTCTACCAGCATGTCAATGTGTGGTAAAGGAAAGTCGTCCTTTGGACTTGCCTTGTTCAGATCTCGGTAGTCGACACACATTCTGACCTTTCTGTCCTTTTTCGGAACAGGTACGATGTTGGCTAACCATTGAGGATATTCAGATGTAGCGAGGAAACCCGCGTCAATCTGTTTCTGTACCTCCTCTTTGATTTTGATGGCCATGTCCGGGTGAGTGCGTCTCAACCTTTGCTTTACTGGAGGACATTCTGATCTCAATGGTAAGTGATGTTCCACGATGCTGGTATCCAACCCTAGCATATCCTGATAGGACCAAGCGAATACATCGGGAAATTCTTTGAGAAGCTTTATCAAACCTTCTCTGGCAGTTGGACTGAGCAGTGCCCCAATCCTGATTTCTTTTTTCTCTTGCTCTGAACCCAAGTTTACCCTTTCCAACGACTCTTTGTGAGGTTCAATGGACCTTTCCTCTTGTCTGAGTAATCGGGAGATCTCTTCTGGAATTTTGTTGTCATTTTCTTCTTCAGCCTCAAATACCGGGAACTCAAAGTTGGGAGAAGGCATCGGATCGTATGTTTCAACTGGGTTTAAAACAAGCAATCTACATGACGTGATGATTCGTGTTTAGAAGAGATAGAGAAAATGCAAGTGTGTGCAGTGTATTTATTTTACTGCTTGTTTTTATTTGAATTGTTTTTTAGGATTACCATTTTCTGAAAAAGCAAAAAGAGAAAACAGCAAGTAATGCGGAAATTACAGAACGACGTTATTTTATTAATGAACAAGTCAATCCTTGAAACTACAGCCCTATAAAACAAAACTCTGTCGCTTTGGGCAAAGCGAAGAGGGAAATTTACAGAAAGCGGGCCCTATCAAAACATCCGTTTCACCTGGGCAGGGTGAAAGGTTAAAGATGGCAATTACTTTGACTGATAAACGATCTTCGGAATCTCGACGGCAACCCATTGGCGGCGAACTCCTTGGTGAATCACAAAGTCTGGCACCTTCCTAGATTTATCTTCAGAAATGACGCTGATTTCTGGTGGAGCAGGATCACTGGAATCCGTCTCCCAGGCAGAGTTGTCGTAGGAGAATTCCTCAGTTACATTTTGCATAGTATTTGTGCTCTCAGCTGTATCTCCCCCATCCAGTTGGCTGGATATCTTCGAGCTTGATACGAGAGCTTTCGGGAGCGGTGTATTTGACCATATAGTCGTATTTTCCACTCGTTTGTCCCAAGGTGTCCCACACTTCTTTGGAACTGGAGGAGTCACCTCTCTCGATGACGTTGACCTCAGGAAAAGCGTAGTTGATGAACTCTAGTCCTGCAAACGTTGCAAATTCATCTTCATGTTGAGTAGTTTCTGAATGACCTGAGTGTTGCTCCCATGACATGGTGGGGACACAGGTATTCTGTTCAAAGAGAGTCAGCTGATTTTCATTGTTCGGCTGACTCTCTTGCCCCAAGTTTCCTGGGTAAGGTTGCCACATTGGCAGACCATCCATTGGGCCATAGTAATTGTAGTCAAAGTTGTCTTTCATCAGAGTGTCTTCCGGATCACGACATCCTTCCGGATCACAATCTCCGTAGATCATTTCGACGTCTGACCTTGGTATAAATCTCAGACTCTGTGCGGGATAGAAAAATGGTATAGGCACCTCTTCCTGAGACATATAACCGTCCTCATTCAAATAGGACTTTCATTCTTCATCCGTGTCAGAGGGATCTTCCTCATTGATAGCATGAACTGTCTGAGACACTGGGTGAAGGAAACCTCCACTGTAGAAGAAGTTTTGAAGGGGATGAAGACTTTCGTCGTTAGCAGCAGTCCGAGTACAGGTTGCAAAAAAACCAAGACCCTTCTTTGTTTTATTGCCAATACGAACAACAAGCTGTCCCCATCCGGTTGTATCGGTACTCTTGACCACTTTGATAGCATCTTTGTATGAGGAAATCGAGGTTCCTCCTTGGGATTGATTATCCTTGCTCACCGACAATGCTTGGAACTGAGTTCCAATAACCTCCTCGGGTTTTATACCAGTAGATGATGACAAGTTGCTTACAAGCAAGGCTTGTTCCCCACAAACCTTGACAAGTTGATCGTTCTTGACGAACTTTAGCTTTTGGTGGAGGGTCGAAGTGACCGCTCCAGCCTGATGTATCCAAGGTCTTCCTAATAAACAACTGTATGTTGCCCGGATATCCATGACCTGGAAAATGACTTGGAAAGTGTGAGGACCGATAGTTATGGGAAGATCAACTTCACCGATAACTGTTTTTCTGGATCCGTCGAACGCTTTGACGACGACCTCGCTAACTCTCATCGGAGGGCCTTTGAATGATAATTGCGTCAAAGTGGACTTCGGCATAACATTCAGGGTTGACCCTGTGTCTACCAGTATGCTGGCTAAAGCATCGTCCTGGCAGTTAACTGTGATATTGAGCGCCATGTTATGACGGCGACCCTCTTCAGGTAATTACTCATCACTAAATCCCAAATTATTGCAGGAAGTGATGTTAGAGACAATACTATTGAACTGTCTGATTGTTACATCCTGTTCCACAAAGGCTTGCTCCAAGACTTTCTGTAGAGCCTCCCTGTGCGCTTCTGAACTGAGTAATAGTGATAATACCGAGATCTTTGAAGGAGTCTGTAACAGCTGATCAACAATGTTATATTCACTCCTTTGGATGAGCTTCAGCATCTCATCATTATTTTTCGAAAGGTCGGGATTACTTGATTGACCGACTGGTGGATCGGGAGCTTCTGTCTGAAGTTCCTTTTCCTTGTTAAGTTCTCCAACTCCTCAGTTGAAGATTCTACCACTCCGTGTTACACGACTGATGTCTGCAATATTCACGACGGAGGGTAATGGAATTTCCTTTCCATTTTCAATTGTTGTTGCACCGTATTTATAAGGGATAACCTTAGTTGATTCATACAGTAATGGTCCCGGTAGATAGATGACTATGGAAGCCTTATGATTTTTCTGACCATCATAAGTAATCTCGATCCATTCCCGGTTGGGAACTTTAGATTCGTCAAGTAGAGGGATGATGGCAAAAACATCCCTGGTCCTGTGATGACCAGAGATTGGGACAACATCCTCGACTTGATCGGCCAGGTAGTTCGGCGTCTAGTTGATGGGTCCAGAACCCGGATATGGACGAATTTCTCCACGATCCGCCTGACCCTGAAGAGCTGCTCTCACAAGGTAACACCCTTGGTTGCTTTCTGAACAGACGCTACAACTGTCATAGTTGTGTGGTGGCACCTGGCCACGCCCACTTTGAATACAATGTAACCTCACTAGGTTAGCTTCCACTGATCGGACATCCTGACTTTGACGCCGGGTAGGATTCCTGTTACTGATACTAATCTGCTGAGTATCTTCATCCATATAGATTGGCATCCACCAGTGATTTAACAAGTGCTGAAGTGCCTCCTGGACAAGGGTACAACCTCGATCGTTTTCACAACCAGCTTCACAGCTTTGATAGTCATGTGATATTAAGAATTCGAGTTGGACCTGCTCAGCATGTAACTCTACCAGGTTGGTATTCATCACGCAAATATCGAAGATCTGAAGCATGTTGATTTGATAGGAGTTCCTATCATGGTAGTCTTGGATCCATCCAAGATCTATCTAACGCTGGAGGGCCTCTTGTATGAAAGAGCATCCCTGTTTGTTTACCGAGCAAGTCAGACAGGAACTGTAATCGTGTCGCGGCAGATTATGATGTTGGCTTTGCCTTGAGTGCATCGCCACCAAGTTGACATTCATTGTACGGATGTCGTGGTTCTGAATGACGTTAGAATTCGTGTAGACCATGTTAACTCCACGAACTCGGTGCTCTTGGATCCATCCGAGATCCATCTGTTCCTGCAGAGCTGCTTGCACTACAGAACATCCTTGATTGTCTTTAGAGCAGATATCACACTGATGATAATTATGGGGTGGCACATAGCCATATCCACTCTGTCTACAGTGCATCTTGACCAGATTGGTTTTTAACAAGAGTACATCGTGAATTTGATAGACATCGTTAGTCTCTCCTTCTATCAAATTGACTGCAGCCTTCTCACGTTGAGGCAGCGGGTTTGTGAGAACAATAGGATTCGTATCCTTGAAGGATAAGAGCCCGCTCCTAACAAGCTTTTGCACGTCGGATTTGAAATTGAGACAATTCTCTATGTTTTGCCCTGATCCTCCTTGATGATAAGGGCATGTTTGATCCACCTTAAACCAAAAAGGCAGTTTTTCCGGTACTGTAAGAGGAGACTTAGTCTGGATGTGCTCCTTAGCCAGTAGTAATGGAAACAGTTCTGCGTACGTCACGGGTATAGGATCAAATCCTGGTGGCCGTGTTGTACGGTTGTTGTTGTATGGAGGACGAGCCTGCTGAAGAGGCTGTTGTGTCCTTTGTTGATCAGGTTGGCTCTGCGCAACCTGAGGTTGATATGTAGGAATAGACGCAGGGTTGATAGCAGGAGTCACAGCTGCCACCGGTTGATAACGTCGCCTTTGCTTTCCGAGGGAGATATTCCCAATATCTTGCTCTTTTTTCTTAGGGAGAACACTACTGTATTTTTTAGTACCACTCGTCGATCCAGTGTCTTTTACCAAACGTCCTTCTCGGATGGCTTCCTCAAGACGTACGCCCATGCCCACCATCTCGGTGAAATCACTGGGTGCACTAGCAACCATTCGGTCATAGTAAAATGAGCTTAAGGTCTTTAAGAATATCTTTGTCATCTCTTTTTCCTCAAGAGGTGGACAAATTTGAGCGGCAATTTCACGCCACCTTTGAGCATACTCCTTAAAGGTTTCCTTGTCTTTTTGCAACATTGATTTGAGTTGATCTCTGTCGGGTGCCATGTCCAAATTGTATTTGTATTGTTGGACGAAGGCAGTACCAAGATCTCTGAATGTACTAATCGTAGTACGGTTTAAACCCATCTACCATTTGAGTGCGGCACCGGTTAAACTATCCTGGAAGTAGTGAATCAGTAGGTCCTGATTCTCCGTCTGGGCTGACATCCACCGAGCGTACATCACCAGATGGCTCTGGGGGCAAGAGTTACCCTTGTACTTTTCAAAGTCGGGCACTTGAAATTTGTTCGGGACTTTCACATTTGGGACCAAGCAGAGGTCTGCGGCGTCCTTTCCAAATAAATCCCGACCACGAATGGCTTGCAGCTCCTTCTGCATTTCCAAGAATTGTTCCTGGAATTCCTCCATTCTGTCAAACATAGTTTCCTTCTTACCAGAAGGTGTCTGTGGAATCTGTCCTTCCGGGACAGTGTGCACCACAGGGGGTGGTACCGTGACTACGGCAGTGAGTCTTGGCGTTTCCCGAAGTTTGTAACCTTCAGGAGTCTTCAGTATGCCCCTGGCATCTTCGCTTTCCTGAAGTTTGTAACCTTCAGGCCCAGCAGCTTTTGTTGCGATTCCCTGATCTTCAGTGATCGGCGGAACATATCCTTCCGGGATATAGTTAACAGGCATGCCCTAAGGACGGTCTTTCGGCATCTGATACCTAGGATCATACTTCTCCACTATGGGCGTTGAGGTGATCTCTGAGATCACAGTTCTTTGTAGCTGAGCTTCTGCCATGGCTTGCATGTCGTTACGAAGCTTTCTCATATCCTCTCTCAGAGTGTCGATCTCTTCTTTCAACTCTCTATTTTCTTCCTCAAGATCATCCATCTTTTTCTGACGAATGGCCCGAGTATTATACGAATGAGACAGTTTGATTCTAGAACCGAGACACAAACGTGAGATTCGTAGGGAAGAAGAATACGCGATGTGAGAATGATGAATGCAATGATTATATTAATTGTGTATTTTGGTTTAATCAAAATAAACTTCGACAATTAGATTGCAAATATCAAACAGTGGGGAAACCCCTTTTTATTGAAATTCAAAGGATTACAGAAATGGAAATACAGTAGATTACAAAGTGCAGAAACAGAAACCTAAACTAATGGGTCCCGAGTCCTCTTTGAAGAGAAATCAGGTGCTGATTCTGGTATCTTCCTTTTCTTTGACCGGGGCTCTTGGGCCGTTGTTGGGTTATCATTCCTTTGCCAAGTGAAAGGAGCGAGCAAATTCCTTTGGCCATCCTGATTATCCACGGCATGTTGCTCCAAAATCTCAATCAGAGCGTCTTTCTCTTTCAGTAATTGCTGTATTTTGATGCACTCTACGTCGAGAGTGCGGTACTTGTTCTTCCAAGACCTTCTCTCCCGTTGAACTTTGTTGAGAGTAACCTGAAGCTTTTCAGTTTCCGTCATGAAGTACATGACAGATTCCCTCGGCGGAAGAATTCCGTAACGAGGATAAGGCATCTTTAGCTTGAGAGCTCTAGTTTGTACCCAATGGAGATAAAGCTCCACCGAGACACAGTCTGGTTTTCCCAGAGGCTCTCGTCCTTTCTTATGAACGTGTTTCCAAGCGTGCACTATTTCCGTCTTTAGTGCTCTGTCACTTTCTCCTTCCTTGAAGAAAATACCTTCCAGAAGAACACCCAGTGGGATGTGCCTCATCGGGTATCCAAATTGACGAAGAACCAATACCGGATGGTAGTTGATTCCCCCATTAGTTCCTATAAGGGGTACGTTGGGGAAGTTTCCACAACGATCAATGATCCTGATTCCATCATAAATTCTATTACACCAATCTATATCAGAGTTGGTAAGATACATGATCTTCTGCGACCAACGTAAGGCACTCTTGCAATCCCAAAAAGCAGCAGACTTGGGCAAGTGAGAGATAAACCATTTATAAAGCAGAGGTACACAACATGTGATCTCCCCTCCATTCTATAAATTTCCCAAGTGTACAGAATGATACGCATCTGCAAGCAAAGTCGGCACAGGGTTTCCAATGAGAAAAACCTTAATGGAGTTAATATCGACGAAGTTGTTGATGTTGGGAAACAAAAATAACCCGTAGGTGAGCAAGACAAAGATGCTTTCAAAAGCAGTCACGTTTCCTATATTGGCAAAATACAGGGCCTTCTTTGTCAAGAATTGGGCTGGCAAACCTTGGATGCCACCCTTAGTAGTTAGGTGAGTCCTGACCTCAGACTCGTCCAAATGAATTGCTCTTGCAATGGTCTGATTCTTTGGAATTTCTTCTAGTCCAGAAAATGGAGCTTGATCTGTAATGTGTAGATCGATCAGATGAGAATACTCCTCCAGCGTTGGTGCGAGCTGGTAATCCGAGAATGTGAAACAGTGATAAACTGGATCATAAAACTGAATGAGCGCATCCATGACTCCCTCAATCACATGGACTCTTAATAGTGGTAGCAAATCTCCGTGCTTGGCTCTGAAAGCCTCAGGGTTAGTGATCATCCTCGCTAACCTTCTCAAATCCTCTAGCTTTGAAACCTTGAAGGTATACTGGTGAGTTCTCCTTCTACCGAAATCCATTAGTGCAATCCTTTTCTCTGATATTTGCAATCACAGTCTTAGTTTAATTTGAAAAATAGAGAGACTAGAAGAGAAGTTTTTTTTAATGTTTTAATGTTTTATTAAATGAATGCATGAATGCAACACACAAAAACATAGAAAAAACATGGGGTTAAAGGGTCGTTGTCATGAAGTCAAGTCTCTTCCCATCCCCAAAGGTTTATACTAGGGTGATTTTTGTACCTGTACTCATTATCATCAGCTCCTCCCAGGAAAGCAAAACAACAAGCGGATCGCCAGCGAGTTGTAGTGCAATCTTAGAGTAAGTGCCATTCACCGAGAATAGATCACCAGCCTCAAATGAGGGTAGTATCGCGTAACAACTATTCCCGATAGTTTCCGCACTACGAAAGGGTTTAGCTCCTCAGCTTCCCAGACTTAACAACCGGCCCATTATCTAGGTGAGAGAATGGGTTGCGTTGGTCAGCCTCCACTGAGGTTGATGGTCGACCCCGTCGCCATCACTTATCTTAAGTGTATACTCAATCTTTCCACATACGGCATCACCCGCATTCCCATTAGCAGAAAAATAAACACGTATAGCAATTAGGAAAAGCGGTATATATATTTGTCCTAATCATCCTAGACCTTTAAAGCTATGAATCTTAAGTTCCTGACAGAAAATGGGTTCCCCGGCGGAAGCCTCAATCTGTGGTTTTCACACAAGAGGTAAAAAGGAAGAAAAAAACAGAGAAGTGCCCCACGGTGGGAGCCATTTTTCTCTATACGAGCGATTTTGGACGCGGTTCTTAAGCGCTGGTCGCTCTCTGCGGTTGAGCTTAAACTACAGGTCGATTCATTTTTTATCCTATTAAAGCTGATGAAGGAAGGAAAATAGATGTCTCCAATTAACCCTGCTTTGCATACTGAGTTTAAACAGCGGTCTGTTAGGTTACAGATGCTATCAATGTGGGGGGCCTTTGTACTGGTTATTTGTATTTTTGCCAATACTGTTTTCTTTCTTTTTATCTAGATAGAAGGTTTCTGGCGGGGAACAAGGATTAGGATGTTAGGACTGGTGCTTTTGATAGATACATGGGAGTATGAGATTTTGTTTAGTGTTGATTGTGCTCGCTAAGATCTTTTCTTTCGATCTTATGCCTACGTATTCCCGTTTACCGAAACAGGGAAATCAGAGCGTTCGTAGTTCCTCCTATTCTATGGGAGGAAATGGTTGTTTTTGGTGTCTCGTTCAAAGCCCAAGACGTGAAGCGAAAGGTATTTTGTATCTTGTTCAAAGCCCAAGATGTGAAGCTGAAAAGTGTATTTGTATCTTGTTCAAAGCCCAAGATATGAAGCTAAAAGGGTTTGACTTTAGAGAGAATTTGTCATCTCTAAAGAGGTTTGTTTGTCACAACTGTTGGGTGACTGGTCATAAAGGAGAATTACTTTAACCGGGATATGCGAATCCGGCAATGCCATAATTTCCTTTATAGGGGGTTTTTAACCTGAAGGGGGAGACTTTAACTCAGTGTAGAGCAATGCCATCTTTCCTTAGGAATTCCTCATGCTAAAAGAGGGATAGTGGCATGGATGTAGATGATCCGGAGGCTTGACGCTTACAGCGATTAGATGAAAGGGGAAGGAGTTGTTGATGTTTGTGTACTGTGAACGAGACACAGTTTTGATGTTAAAAGGTTAATTAGATTAACCAGTGGTTTTCTTATACAAAGCCTAAGAGGAGGCTATTATGTGTCTCGTACAAAGCCCGAGAGAGAGGCTAAAAGTTTTTGGCCCGATGATGGAGTCTTTTGGTATCTCGTATAAAGCCCGAGATGGAGGCTGTTGTTTGTTTAGCTCAATAAGAACCTTTTTGTATCTCGTATAAAGCCCGAGATGGAGGCGAAAGGGGTGGTTGACTCAACGAGGGAGTCTCTTATGTGTCTCGTACAAAGCCCGAGAGAGAGGCTAAACGTTGTTTGACTCCATTGGGGAGGATCATCGTACAAAGCCCAAGAGAAGGCTAGGGTGACTGTTAAGTGACAAGTCCAGTATACTGATTTTGAAAGAGAAAATCAGTTCTTATATGAGCAACACTGTACTCAGGGATTTGATTCAGGGATCTGGGTTATTCCTGAAGCGAGAAATTCGAAGGGTATTGAGACTGTCCGAGTCTGCAGGTTTTAACGAAGGGGTCACTTGAGAATGTTTTTGAGACTCAAGGAGATTGGACTGTCCGTGTCTAGAGTTTCATCTTTTGTACTATGCTTTAAGAAATAGTAGTAGACTCTATGAAAGGACTGTTCGATGCAGATGACTAAGTTATGTTCTTATACCTCTAGGAGGTCGTCGGGACAACTTGTACAAAGCCCAAGAGGAGGCTGGAAACTTTTAAAAAGCCGACGGGTCCTTGTACTAAGCCCAAGAGGAGGCTATCATTCCCGGAGGAAGAGATTATTATACGAAGCCTAAGAGGAGGCGGTGAATACTTCTAAGAAGCTGTAGGGTCCTTGTACTAAGCCCAAGAGGAGGCTGGGTTGCTTTTAGGAAGCCTGTGGGTCCTTGTACGATGCCCAAGAGGAGGCCGATTGCTTTTAAGAAGCCGATGGGTCCCCAAACCCCTAGAAATTCAAGGCAAGTTATTCACAAGGAATAGATCAAGTCAGGAAAGTTCGAGAATTTGGAAGGAACTCAAGAGATGCAATTCACGGAGAAGAGATCATCTCTGGGGAGTAGAGTTTCTTGACAAGTGCTTTTAAGAAGCCCGTGGGTCCCCAAACCCCAAAAAATTCAAGGCAATGCTATTCACCGAGAATAGATCAAAGTCAGGAAAGTTCGAGAATTTGGAAGAAACTCAAGAGATGCAATTCACAGAGAAGAGATCATCTCTGGGGAATAGAGATTCTTTGACAACTTCTATGAGTGACAGTCTATGAAAGGGTTCACAGAGAATGTTGCCTTTCATATCTCCATATTGTTTAACCCCAAGAGGAGGGAAGATTATGTCTGGTAATCCTGTGGGGATCTAGTTTTGACTATTTCTAAGAGTGATCAACAGGCTTAATGCTAGACGTAGTTGCCGGGGAAACTCTAAATATCTATACTATTATTACACAGTTGATATGAGTTTATGAAAGAAGACTTACAGCGAAACAGCCCCACAATACAGTTATATGTATATGAAAGCGGTAAATGAAAGCAATAACCACTTACTCGGTTGTAGAGCTTCCATGCTGTTTGGTTAGTTGTTCAACAAAGAAAGATTGAAAACAACAGTATATTCAAAATCAAAGGAGAAAGTGATTTGAAAAGGAAAGATTTGGGGCTTACAGCTCAAGGAGAGGCCCAGGGTTTTATCAGTGAGCGCACTGTTTGAATTTGTACAGAGGGACTTATACAAGTGACTGAGGCCCAAAATTTGTTTTTTGTACAAAAGGATGGGTCTTACACTCTTTCAAGAGGCCCAAAGGGTTTAAAGAAAAAGAGTGGGGCTTATAACACGAGGGTAGGCCCAGATGATTTTTCCGTTTGAAATGGCGATCGCGCCAAGGTTTTCTTTTAACGCGGAGGGACTTATACCATAAGTGAGGCCCAAATGGTTTTGGTTAAAAGGGGGTTGGGTCTTACACTCTATTAGAGGCCCAAAAGTTTGAATGGGTCTTATAGCTCAGGGAGAAGCCCAAGGTTATTTTTCAAAAGGCGATGATCGTGCCGTTTATTTGAAAATGTACAGAGGGACTTATACAACGAATGAGGCCCAAAATATTTCTGTACAAGTGGGTTGGGTCTTACACTCTCTCAAGAGGCCCAAAGTGATTTGAAAATGATTTATGAGGGTTGAATTAATCCAAAAACCCTAATTTGTTTTCAAAAATGTATTTAATTGAATAAAAATTCAATTAAAAATGATCAAAATTGTTTAACATATGAAAAACAAATTGTGATTTTGGATTAATGCTTCCAAAATTAAGTATTGACCTACAAAATAATTAGAAAGCATTAAAAGTTGCAAAATCAATGTAGAAAAAATATTTAAAATGTCAAAAACAATTAAAATATTAATTCTTTGTAAAAATATCAATTATATGAAATAAATAATATTTTTGGTATTTTTTGATAAAATAAAATATTTTAACATTTTTATGAATTATTAAAAAAAGAATCAACTCAAAATCATTAAAACTCAGAGAGAAATTAATTTTTGAATCAATTAAATAAAAATCACAAAATTCAAATATTTGAATTTGAAAGAAATGGCGCCAAGAACAGCTGAATAACACGCGCGTGTTCTGGGTTTGGCTGATTTGCATTTTCTATCCAATCTCCCTGAATATTTGATTATAACATGCAATCCACATATCATTATGCTCGTCTCAACCTCACGATCATGTCTATGTCCATTAATTTCATTTAAATTAAACATATAACAAGAAATCATGAAAAATCCTCAAGAACCCTAATTTCTGCATGAAGGCTAGGATTTTTGATACACGATTCAAACAATGCAATTAATTGAGGGAAAACATTCCATGCATGATTATGAACATATGGCCAAATTATTGTGCAGCAAAAATTGCATGGATCATAGAGTTAGAAGAGCTCATGCTTACCACTTGCAGCTGGTGATTGTGATTTGTGTTGGAGGTGTTACAACTAGGTTCCAATGATGTGGATAGCTTCCCTAGGTGCCAAGTGATGTGTCTGAGTGCTTAGAATGGATTGAAATGGTTTGGAGTTGAAGATGGCACCTCAACTGCAAAACTGTCAAGAACTTGAGCAATTGGCTGGTGATTTTGTGAAATCAGTGTTCCAGATGTTATGTGAGTGTTTGGATCACTTCTATATGATGTATGTGAGGTGTGTGAGTGATTGGTTTGATTGGAAAAGCTCTCAAACTCAAAACCCGATAGTTACCTTGCTAAGAAAGGCATTTTTGCCAAGAGAAAGAGATTTTGAGGAAAGCATCTGTTAGATGGCTTTGGTGTACTCAAACTGAACACAATTGAGCTCTATTTATAGTAGAGCAAGTTTTTTTTGCAAGGAATAGTGAATGACAACTGGTAAGTAGGTTTGGCCAATGTTGTCCAATGGAAATCCAAGTCTCCTCTAGCCATTGACTAGAGGTTAGGGCACAGAGCTGTGGTTCCCTTGGTCTTGGATAAGTCTTGACTGATTTCAGATGAGAATGACTCAGTCCATGCCACCTTGATGCTTCCATTGAATGCTTCAATCCAAATTTGGAGTCTTGTCCCTATTTTGGCCATTCTAGGTTCAACATGCTATTTCTTGTTCCATGGACTTTGGAGGCTTGGCTCAGTGATTGTCCCCTTTGGATTCAATCCTCAGATGTGTCCAAGTGGATAGGAGCATTTGAATTTGGATGATTTTGGAAAATCGAGCAAAGTTGCAAATTCTGCCTTGCCTTTGCCAGATTTCAGCAAGGCAACTTTCCAATGCCATATCTCATGACTCAAATGGAATTTGGCAATGTTCTTGGCCATTTTGGAAAGCCCTTACATGATATAACAACTGTTTGAACACATTTGGTTTTGATCTCTTTTGAATCCAAGTGAAAAATCCCTCTACATTTGGCAAAAAGTGAAGGCAGATTCTGACTTAGTGAAAATTTCACTAAGTGTTGGAAAAAGTGACATTTTCACTTTTCAGCCATTTTGATCACTCCATAACTCAAAATCCTTAATGAATTGGACTTAGGTCTAGTTGAAGTTTTTGTAGAGGGTAATGAGGGCTACAAATCCATCTTTGGATGGGATAAAATGGCTTTGTAGTTTAGGAGTTATGATCCTCCAAAGTTGGTACCTTAGCCACTTTATTTTTAACTTAGAAAATTTTCTAAGTTTTTATGGTTACCCCTTTTACAAGTTATCCCACTTTTCTTGATTTTTCTTGATGAATGATGATTCAAATCATACATTAACATCATTTTAGGGTTAAAAATCCATTTTGGTGAAAAATCTCAAAAAGTCAAAGTTGACTTTTGTGCACAGTTGACTTTTTATCAGATGAATTCCAAACTGTGCAATTCTTCAGGAAATCATGTCCTTGACCTAAATCAAACTTGATGGACATGTTCCATAGGTGTCATAGGGTATATTGGGGCATGTCCTAGGGTTTGGGAGCATGTCCTGGTCAAAAGTAAAAGTTATAGTTGACTTTTTCCTTAAAACCCTAATTGTGGTGCAGATGAAATTGAGACTTGTTGCTCAAGCTTCTTGGATTAATCCATTGTTACAAATGGATCAATATAGCTCATTAGAGACCCTCAAACCATCTCTTGAGGTCTTGGCTCTTGATTTGCCTTAAAAGTCAACTTAGGGGTGAATTAGGTCAAGAAACCCTAATTCCTGATTTTTGATGTATGCATCCCCTGAGGCAAAATTGACTTGATGAATGGGTCCATGAGGTTCCATGGAGTACATTAGGTTGTGTTTTGGAGTACATTAGGTTGTTTAACCATAGTTGCTATTATTGGATATGAACAGAATATGGCTGGTAGGAATGATGCTGCTTTGGCTGCTGTTATGCAAGCTATGGCTCGGGCTGTGCAGGGTGCACCTAATGCTGCTGGGAATGATGAGTTCAGGAAGAACAAACCGCTTGTCTTCAAAGGGAGGCATGATCCTGATGGTGCTCAGATTTGGCTGAAGGAGATTGAAAGGATTTTCCGAGTGATGGATTGTGCTGAGGATCAGAAGGTGAGACTGGGTACTCACATGTTGCAGGAGGAAGAGGATGACTGGTGCGTTAGTACTCGTCATGTGTTGGAAGCTGCAGAGGAGGAAGTCACTTGGGCTTTGTTTAGTGTTGAGTTTCTGAGAAAGTATTTTCCTGAAGATGTAAGGGGAAAGAAGGAGATAGAGTTCTTGGAATTGAAACAAGGTAGTATGTCTGTTGTTGATTATACTGCTAAGTTTGTGGAGCTTGTGCAATTTTATCCACATTATACTGAAGCGACTGCAGAGTTTTCTAAGTGTGTGAAGTTTGAGAGTGGATTGCGTCCTGAGATTAAACAGGCAATTGGTTATCAGAGAATTCGAAGGTTTTCTGATTTGGTGGATTGTTGTAGGATTTATGAAGAAGATTGCAAAGAGAGATATTTCAGACGTGCCGCCATAGAGAGAGGTAGAGTTTTCTATAGATCTAGTTCCGGTACTAGACCTGTATCGATGGCACCATATCGAATGTCGGCATCTGAGTTTGTTGAGTTAAAGAAGCAATTGAACGAATTATTGGAAAAGAGGTTTGTGAGACCGAGTGTGTCGCCATGGGGTTCTCTAGTTTTATTGGTGAAAAAGAAAGATGGAAGTATGCGATTGTGTATTGATTATCGCCAGCAGAATAAGGTGACAATTAAGAATAAGTATCCTCTTCCGAAAAATTGATGATCTGATGGACCAGTTGGTAGGTGCGGTAGTGTTTAGTAAGATTGATTTGAGGTCGGGGTATCATCAGATTAGGGTGAAAGAGGAATATATTCAGAAGATGGCTTTTAGGACACGATACGGTCACTATGAATATTCTGTGATGCCGTTCGGGGTTTCTAATGTGCCAGGTGTGTTTATGGAGTATATGAATCGTATTTTCCATGAGAATTTGGATCGATTTGTTGTTGTGTTTATTGATGATATCTTGATTTATTCTAAGTCCCGGGAGGAGCACGCGGAGCATTTGCGTGTGGTGTTGCAAATTTTAAAGGAAAGGAGACTTTTTGCCAAATTGTCCAAGTGTGAGTTCTGGTTGTCAGAAGTGAGTTTTCTTGGGCATGTGATTTCAGGTAATGGTATTGCTGTGGATCCATCTAAAGTAGAAGCAGTTCTACAATGGGAGGCTCCTAGATCTGTCACTGAAATTAGAAGCTTTTTGGGTTTAGCTGGTTATTATCGGAGATTCATTGAAGGTTTTTCTAAGCTAGCACTTCCTTTTCGGCGTGAGGAAAGTTTTAGTGAGCCGAAGAGAAGATTGACGACAGCTCCGATTTTGATTTTGCCGAATCCTAGTGAACCATTTGTGGTGTATTGTGATGCGTCTTTGATTGGTCTAGGTGGTGTACTGATGCAAGAAGGTAAGGTCGTGGCTTATGCTTCGAGGCAGTTGAGGGTGCATGAGAAAAATTACCCTACTCATGATTTGGAATTAGCGGCTGTGGTGTTTGTATTGAAAATTTGGAGGCATTATCTCTATGGTGCAAGATTCGAAGTCTTTAGTGATCATAAAAGTTTGAAATACTTGTTTGATAAGAAAGAGTTGAATATGAGGCAACGAAGATGGTTGAAATTTTTGAAGGACTACGATTTTGGCTTGAATTACCATCCTAGTAAATCTAATGTGGTAGTCGATGCGTTGAGTCGGAAATCGTTGCATATGTCTGCTTTGATGGTTAAAGAGTGGGAACTTTTGGAAGCGTTTAGGGATTTTAGTTTGGTGTGCGAATTGACGTCTGACAGTGTGAGGCTTGGAATGTTAAAGGTTACTAATGATTTTCTGTTGACGGTTAGTGAGAAACAGAAATTGGATGTGAAATTTGTGGACTTGATGACGGTTGGAGAGAAAAGTGTGAATAAGGACTTTAAGGTGGATGATAAAGGTGTTTTGAGGTTCCGAGGTAGAATTTGTATTCCTGATGATGCGAAGTTGAAAAGGATGATTTTGGAGGAAGGACACCAGAGTAATTTGAGTATACATCCGGGAGCTAATAAGATGTATCAGGATCTGAAGAAGATCTTTTGGTGGTCTGGGTTAAAGAGAGATGTGGCTCAGTTTGTGTATTCATGTTTGACGTGTCAGAAGTCAAAGGTAGAACATCTGAGGCCTAATGGATTGTTACAACCGTTGGATATTCCTGAGTGGAAATGGGATAGCATTTCTATGGACTTTGTGACAGGGTTGCCGAAAACTTAGCGGGGACATAATGCGATTTGGGTGGTTGTGGATAGGCTGACTAAATCGACGCATTTCATTCCGATTGACATCAGTTTTTCTTTGGAGAGGTTGGCAGAGATTTTTATCAGTGTGATTGTGAAATTACATGGGGTTCCATTGAGCATTGTTTCAGATCGAGATCCGAGGTTTACCTCGAGATTTTGGGAAAGTTTACAAAAGGCGTTGGGTTCTAAATTGAGATTGAGTTTGGCTTATCATCCTCAGACGGATGGACAGACCGAGAGAACGATTCAGTCGTTGGAAGATTTGTTGCGGGCTTGTGTTCTTGAACAAAGTGGTGCGTGGGATAGTTATCTTGCGTTGATGGAATTCACGTATAATAACAGCTTCCATTCGAGTATTGGAATGGCGCCTTTTGAAGCATTGTATGGAAGAAGATGTCGAACACCTTTGTGTTGGCACGAATCTGGTGAGAGTTCGGTGGTTGGACCGGAATTGATTCAACAGACTACGGAAAAGGTGAAACTTATTCGTGAGAAAATGAAGGCTTCTCAGAGTAGGCAAAAGAGTTATCATGATCGAAGGAGAAAAGATCTTGAGTTTCAAGAGGGTGATCATGTATTTTTGAGAGTTACACCGGTAACGGGTGTTGGTGGTGCATTGAAGTCGAAGAAGCTTACTTCTCGATTTATTGGTCCTTACTAGATATCGGCGAGAGTTGGTGCTGTGGCTTATCGGGTGGCGTTGCCGCCAAATCTGTCGAATTTGCACGATGTGTTACATGTTTCACAGCTTCGGAAGTATGTTCCGGATCCGTCACATGTGATTCCGATGGATGAGGTAGAGGTAAGGGAGAACCTTACGGTTGAGGCATTACCGGTGAGGATTTTGGATCGCGAGATGAAGCAGTTAAGAGGCAAGGATATTGCACTTGTGAAAGTAGTGGGGGGAGGCACTGCTGAGGGCAATTTGACTTGGGAGTTGGAGAGTCGGCTGCGGGAGTCATATCCAGAGTTGTTCGTCTCAGGTAATATTTTCGAGGACGAAAATTTCTAAGTGGGGGAGAGTTGTAACGCCCCAGTTTTGGTTCGTTTTATTTAATCGAGTCGTTTTGATTATTTTATTATTTTATTATTTTATTTTTGACTTTTATTTGAAAATATATTATTTTTCATTGTTGTTATGTTTTATCGCGTTTTGGGAGCGTTTGCGAGATATTTGAGTGTAGGGGTATTTTGGTCATTTCATTTATTTTCTTAAGTTAGAAAACATAAATAGAAAGAAAAAGAGAGAAAAGTAGTAAGGAAAGAAAAAGAAGAGAAGAGAAAGAGAATGAAGGAAAAAGAAGAGAAAGAAGAAAAGAGAGAAAAACTTGTGGATTAAGAAATCGATCAACCGACTTTCAAAAATACGATTAAATCGGGTAAGGGTGCGAAACTCGGTTATAATATGTTTGTGTATGATTATGTATGTGTGTGTGTGAATGTTTGTGGTGTTCTATAGCTTTTCGATTTTAGGTCGGAAGAGAGAAATCGATGTTTTCGCGGTTGGAAATCGGTGTAAATGTTGTTGAATACTTGTTACCATGATTGGGTTATGTTCTAATTGCTATGTGTTGGTTTGGAAGTGTTTTGGTGGGGAAAATATGGTTTTGGGGTGTATAACAGCGCTGCTGGGTTTTTCTGAATTCGCAGGTTCGCACTGGAACCCCCTAGCGAAGGGGAAAGCGAGCATTCGCTGGCTATTCGCACTGCGAAGGTGAGGGCGAACATTCACCAGAGACTCACACTGCGAACTTTACCTCATTTCAGTTCTGACTTGGTTCGCCAGACGTTCGCACTGCGAATGGGACAGCGAACCAGTGTTGGCTAGGCATTCGCCAGAGACTGCACTGCGAACTGTAGGCCATTTCCTTTCTGCCATGGTTCACTGGGGTATTCGCACTGCGAATGAGGGAGCGAAGGACTCGCTAGGAGCTTCGCATTACGAACATGACAACTTTTCCCAATTTGTTTTCTTTATAACTTTTGATCCGTAAGTCGGTTTGAGGCGCGGTTTGGTGCGTTGGAAAGCTTTTGACATGTTCTTTCTTATTAAAATGGTTTTGAGATTGTTGACCGAATAAATTATGTCAGGAATTTGGAAAGGGGTCGTTTTGTCAACTTGTACCATTTTAATTGTGTGTATTTGATGTGTTATCATGCAATATGCCCTTGATAGATATTGTATGACTTGTGTGCCGATTATATGAGGTGAATGCATGTGTTTAAATGTTGTGATGAGGATTTGTGGCCTTATGGCAATTAAATGCATTGTTTTGGGCTTGAGTGCAAAGCATGATTATGGTTGATTGAGATGATTGCATATATGTGTACATTTGAATGTCATGAGTCATTGTATGCCAAGCATCATGATATGCATTCTTGAGATGTCGTGTACCCTAGTGGGTGTGAGCGATGAATCGATACCAGAAGGAATCCGCTATAACATCGTGTGCCTTATACAAAGAGGTGTGAGCGATGATTATGGACGATCGTGTGCCTTATACAAAGAGGTGTGAGTGATCGGGTCGTGTGCCTTATACAAAGAGGTGTGAGCGATCCCAAAACTTCGTGTGCCTTATACAAAGAGGTGTGAGCGACGAGGAACATCGTTTGCCCGACGGGGAGTTACACTAAGTAACAAGCGATGGTTCCAATAGTTCCTAAGTGAACTAGTGTTGAGATTAACGGATGGATGGTACCGCATTGCATTGCATAGAGTTGTTGTGTCGGTCTCTGTGCATTTGCATAAATCATGAATGGATTGATTTTGTGTGGAATTGTGAATGTAATTGATGAGTTGAGATATATGTATATGTTGGTGATAAATGCATTGTGCATGGTTGATATACCTTGGTGATGAATATATGAGATATGCATTGTGTTGTTTTGTATTTGAATTTCTGGTGTAAGTTGTGGTGAGAATATTTTACGTGTGTATTTTTGTGTTATTATATAATTATATGCAATTATATTATGATTGTGTTTCTCACCCTTCTGCTGTTTTAAATGCTCTATGAGGCATTGCAGATTAGATGCTGGAGGTCTTTATGTGAAGCTTAGGTCTTCATTCTTTTGTCGGTCGGCTCTGATATGTAGCACCGGGTAGTCGGGGAGATCATTATGTGATTATTTGTATTCTGTATACACATATTTTTTATTGTACATGTATGAATATGTGTATGACAAACAAACTTTTTATGGTGTATATATATGAGATTCAGTTACAGATTTTCCGCTTTTATTCTGTATCTAAATTGTGGGTGTTAGGAACTAAGTTCCTTTGTTATGTGATACCTGAATTGTTGCATATCTATATGAGCAGGTTTATTGTGTTTTGTCTCAATTGATGTGACGCCTTTATCTATGCCATGAATATTTAATTATACTCTGATGAAATTTTTACTGCCTTATTTAATTGGGGGTATAGATTGGGAGTGTTACAGGTATGTTTGTACTTGATTCCGCCTTATCTTTCGATTCAGCTTCCCTTTTGGCTTTCCTTCGTCTTTATTCCCTCCTCCAATGGGACCTAGACATAGGGTTTTTTCCTTTGTAGTTTTCTGAAACGTAAACTGGTTTCTTTGAGGCCATCGAAGCGCCTCTCTCTACATCAAAACTTTGCCACTTCTGTTGGTTCTTTTCTTTATTCTCATTTGGTTTCACCCACTTGTCGTTGGAAAGTTTAGCAAATGGTTTAAAAGTAGTGGGTCTTGCCCCTGGAACTCTAGCCTTCGACTGTTCCAGTTTTGAAGTAGACTTCCTAGGGTCGAAACTCCGCTGGCCATGACGGGCTTTCTCCTTGCGCCTTTGTTTGGCCTTTCGAACTCCTTCGAGATTCTGCGTTGCCTTCTTGTCAAATTCAGCGCTACACCTGGGACACAACATGACTTCTGACCTCTTCCTTTGACACCTGTGTATAAAGTCAATCAAATTTTCCTCCTCTTTTGGGAAGGCCAACTTGTTGTATTCTTCCTGTCGGCGTTCATCATCAACCTCCATGGGTGTCTTTTGAAAAATCTCCACCATATTGATTTCTATTTTGACATCCTCAGTGATATCAAGCTTACTCAATTCCATCTGAATGCCCTCAGCAACCTTGTCCATCTGAACAAAATCGTCAGTGGTTTCTTTGGTTACCATCATCCACTGGGAATCCTCAGTAATTCCTTCGTCGACGTCTTCAGCGACCCCTATTTCAACACCATCAGTAGTGATGTTGGTGAAATTTTCGACATCCTTGCTAGCAAAACTCTTTATGAATTCTTGGTCGAGATCTTCAGTAATCTTGACCATGACTGCTCCATCGTTGAAATCGTCAGCAATTTCAACCATGTTGACATTGTTGCTGAGGCCTTCAGCAACCTCGACCATATTAACCTCTGTTGGCTCTGCATAGTGAGCATCAGCCACCGGCAGGGGATCTTAATCGATCTTCATTTAGCTTTTGGACTTCTCATCGAACTTGAGCCTTCCTTCTTGGATTGCATTCTGAACATAATCCCTGAAAAGAAAACATTGAGAAGTCTTATGGCCCAAGAAATTATGATATTTACAAAACCCTCTCTTTTTTCTTTTTTCTTAAGGAGGCATTTTAGCACCAGGAGGCACTATCATTTGACCGTCCTTAACTAACAAATCGAAAATTTCATCACATTTAGTAACGTCGAAAGTATAAGTTTTCTTGGGGAATTTATCATTCTTTTCTGGTTCGACATGATTTTTTCCATTCGAAGGGGCCAACAGCTTACAAGAATAAGGTGGGCCTTGTTTCAGTTCAGCAAGATCGATCTCGCCTTCGTCGAAACTTACTGGCTCATTATAATATTTTTCATCTTCATCATTAACTTCGACATAGGCCACCCTTTTGTTCTTATTTTCCCTGGCCTTTTTTTTTCTTTTAGGCGTTCTAGTTGTCAAACTCTATTAGCCAATTGAGCCATATCTCTTAGATATTGAGTATCTAATTTCTTTTTAATGAAATAATCAAGGCCTCTAGCGGCTATTTCGACTAACTCATGCTCTGGCACTTATGTAAATTATCTAGCCTTGAGCAGTCCGAATCGGTTCAAGTAGTCATCTATCGGCTCAGTGAATTTTTCTTTTATACTAGCCAACTCTTTCAGACTAATCTTCGTTTGTCCCATATAGAACTGCTCATGAAACAGCCGTTCCAACTGGGTCCAGTTGTGGATCAAATTAGGTGGCAAAGTTGTGAACCATGTGAAAGCATTCTTTGTCAGAGAACTTGGGAAATATTTTATTCTAAGATTCTCATTATTCGCAATTTCTCCAGCCTCTATCACATATTTGGCCACGTGTTCGACAGTGGATTCAGTGGTGTCCCCAAAAAACTTAGTGAACTTAGGGACTTTCGTTCTAGGGGGTAACTCCGACTGGAGAATGTATTCTGACAGTAGGGATGTATAATTTGGCCTTCGAAGGCCAAAGTTTACCCCATTTTAGACCATAATCCTTTCGACCATGGCTGCCAAATTGTTATCTGCGGCCACATCATGGCATCGAACTTGTTGTATAACGTTGTCAGCATCCTAGTTTCTATTCACCAAAACCACCCTTGGTTGTTCTCCTATAGGAATTTGTGGTTGAATCCTAGGGGGTTCGACTATTCCTTGGTTCAGTACATTCACCTGAGGTAAGTTTCTTGGATTTTGTTGGTTCTGGTTAATAGTGGGGTCCTCTTCGAGCACCACCCCTTGGTTTCCTGCGATATACTCTCTCTGAGGGTGTCGAGGAGGGTTAGGCACACCAAAGAAATCTGCAAGGTGCGTCATTTGCGCATCCATTTGCTGGTTAGTCTGGGTGGTATTTTGAATTAGAGGCTGAAAGATTTCTCCCATAGTTTGAGACATCATTTGGACCATTTGGTGGTTACTTTCATCCATTTGCTGCCTTAAATAGGCTGTAGTGGTATTCGTCAAACCTGTCATTTGGGTTGAGTAGCCTATTCCTAAGGATTGGTTATTTTGACCCATATTTACCCCAGGTCCTGACCCTTGTAAAGGTGATGATATTACAGGTTCTGAATACACTGGGGGGGGGGGGGGGGGCGTTTTGTAAGTTTGCCATCATCGAGGTTGGCATCCCATATGGCGGGTCTCGACTAGGCAACAACACAAAAAATCCAGGGGAAAAAATGGTTGGAAGTTAGCATTTCTCATTGGTAGGGAGTCCTTGGTGGACCCCTTGACCCAGCATAACTCAGAATGGGCTGAGTATGGGCGATCGAATGTGTAGGTGTCAAACTTGCCATAGATGGTATAGTTTCAGATATGGACGCAGGAACCGTGGGTCCTCCAGTCGAAGACCCTGGGATTGGTTTTGCATTGACACCCGGCATAATTTGAGGATTCGAACTATTTGGATGATTAGTACTTGCCATTTTCCTCATATATTTTCTTCTTGGTCTATCTTCGTTTGCAGTGGCTACTTTTCCACTTCTTAATAACATACAAAGAAGTATTCGACGCAGAAAAGATAATCAAAATACAGAATTATAAGTTTCTTTTGAAAACACAAGAAATTCGTTTAGCACGGTCCCACTGGGCATGCCAATTTGTTTACTGGGAAAAATAGTAAACAACCTCTGGTCTATCGATTTTATATAAAAATGAGTAACTTACATGATCGACCAAACTAAATCCTAGGACATATGCTAATTATTTTTCTGTATAAGTTTCCGGAAAATAACAAGAACACTCCGACTACGTTCATAAGTAAAAAAAAGGTCTATTTTAAGAAATATAAAGTAAAACTAGAATGTAAAAGAGATTCAAGTCGAAAAGACTAACAAAATGCAGAAGTTAACTTGCATGAATAAAAAGAGATTTTAAAGAAAAAAATTATCAAATTGCATTGAATTGTAAAAGTGGTGTTACATCAACATATATTCTCACACGCTCTTTTCTCTTCACACGAGTACTTTGAGCACACTGAGTATTTGTATACAATTGAACACACACGAATCCTAACACTAGAACTTGCTATTTATAATAATCGAAAATAACTGCCATAACGGCCTATAAAATAAAATACGACAAGTGTCGCTCTGCATGTCTTCGCTTCTTGGATATACGCCACATATCTTTCTTTAGAAACGGATAAGAACAAATGTTCCCTCTTATTTTTGAATTTAAATCTCCAAATCGAATGCCGCTCCTTAGCCTTTTGTCGAAGAATACTGCCAAATTCTTAGAAATATTTCTAAGTCCTTCAACCCCCTCTTCTCTGCAAAAGGGTACCTTTCGACTAGACTTTTTGATACGACATTTCTGTCGAAGTCTCATAGAACTTCAGAAATCCTATCTCTTAGAAAACTCTTAATCCAACCTCAGGCGTCGAAATTAGGAGCTAACACATACGCACATACATTTTACGGTGACAAGTTCTCATTACAATATTCTATAAGATTCTACAATTGTCGGTACTAAGTCGTTAAAAGGCCGATTAACATTGGAGGCAATAATTACATAGGGGGTTGTTCTCATCCAACCATCTTTCTTTTGGTACATGATCTATTGAAGTAGACCTCCCATTTTTTCCTCTGCTTGATTTTCTAATTGCAACCAAGATCCAGAACATCTACCGTCTCCATGATAGCATACCATAGACCCACAAGAGTACTTCTGCCAGTAACAAATAACAACAGAGCGAAATTACAAACTTTTAGAAGTCAAAACCAAAGGCATTTGAAGTAAAACAAAACACTATAGGACTCACAACCAAGGCTCGCAGTAGAAATATTTGAATCACAATCACATTTATAATCATTTACTACACACGAAAAACATGAAACTCACCAAGTGACTTCACACCAGCCGTGCCGCGCTACATGATTCAAAACGACATTACAAATTTAACTGCAAGGAAAATGAAACATAAGCAACATGGAAATCAAGCAAAATGCAACCTAACAACATCACAGACCAAAGTTTTCTGCCGTAAATGGTTGACAATTGAGAGACTATTCTTGAAGGATGTGAATTCTGATCTTAATGATGTCATGAACCTCACCAATTCCCTCGTCAACACCTACAAATACACCAAGAATTATCAATATAGGAAAAGAAATAAAAGAAGAAGAACAAAACCTTCCCAGTGGAATGAGTGGCGTTTTTTACAGCATCAAGAACAGGGTCCTATTACTGAATTCACCATCAATATGGAACAACCTATCCACAAAATAATACATTGAGATGCAGGTCTCGTTTGAAATTCATCAAACCATATACAAGAAAACCAAGACATAATCCAATATCATCATATTAATTTCATTCCTATTAACTAAGGGAGCAGTTAAGGAATGTAATACTAACCATAAGCATAAGTTTGTGATTAACTTTGGAGATATTGTTGATGGGTTTTGCCCCAAAGATCAATCTACTAATGATGTAAAGAAAGTTGTGGGGACCTGCATACCATGATTGGAAATCATTGTCTGTACAGTCCTCCTCGAAGCAAGTTATTCCTGTTATTGAAGATCCAAACTCTTGATGGTTGGCATACTATGATTTCTCATTAGTTCTGGAATATAGATTCGCAGTTCTGGATAGTTGTGACATTAATACCATTGGAGGCCTTGAATTTGTTAAGAGAGAAGAATCTAAATGAAGATAAGAACAATCCTACTAATTGGGAGAAGTTTTCTTATGTTTAAGGGAGGCATAAGGAGAGGAACTTAACACCCGACTATCCCGCGATTCCTGGGATACTAACTAGATTTAGTGGCTTCCTCGCACCAAATATGGATGAATATCTGGCCAAAGGTTGTGACAACAACCCCTAATTCGAATTTGCCTGCAATTATGGAGGAACACAATTAACACGATCCTGTCTACATGAGAAATCATTACCATCAAACATTTCTTAAAATAAATCAGACACATTTATCTTATTCCTAAATAATTCACAAACATGTTGAAACAAAATGGAAATAGCATTTATCACAATCCAACATGACAATTCGAAAACGGAAACACCAATTACTATTTGCCTCATGAAATCATAGCATCAAATCAAAACAAAATCAGACACTTTAAGGCAAGGCAATCACACGGGATAGAAATAGAATCAAACACGTTTGTCTTATTTCCAAAACAAGTCTCCAACACATTTAAGCATTCACAGACACGAAATTAAGACAAAATCGGGACAACAATCAACAACAATCTTGTGCAATCAATTTCTGAATCAAAGAATTTAACCTCTACACCCTATATAATGCTACCACACATACATGAAAAAAAGGGGGGAAGGACGAACGAAATCACTAAAAGCAAAAAGTCACAAAAACATACATACACACATTAGAAAGGGTTTACGATTGCACAAGCGACAACACTACATCAAGATCAAATCAACAAGCATACACACACGCATAGCAGCACGAGGAGAAAAAAAGGAACAAAGACTTATCTTAGTGACGAATCGCTCCTCAGGTAACAACCCTCGTCGCCCATCCTATTTACCTTCAATCGTATGTCTTGAAACCATTTGCCTTAGACATTCTTGAATCGTTGTTGATTTTGTTGATTTCTGGATTCTAGGATTAGGGTTTCTGTTCTTGATTTGGGAATCATTTGATTTACGCTGCGAATTATTAAAAATCGAGAGTTGAGGTCGGGTTTAGATGACGCGACTTTGGGTAGGGTGGGGTTTATTGTTGACTTCCAATGGTGCCGTCGCCGGAGACGATTTCTGACGCGGTGGATTCATCTTTTTGTTTGGTGAGTAAAATGGAGGGATGATGAGAAAGAGAGAAGCGAAGAGATTGGCACGTTTGTGGTCTTTTGTGAATGATCATGATGTAACTAGACTCCCTGCTTGCGTCCACCTTAGTTTGATTCTATTGATTTCTTTTTCTTTTTTTATTTATACACCCTTTGTTTTCTTTTTCTTAACTAGCAGGATATTCGTGCCTTCGCACGGAGATCTGTCGGTGACACGCATTTGTCTACATTTAAAACATTGTCAAAAAATATGATTAATAAAAATTAGTAAATATAATTTATCAACTACCTACCCATTAAAGGAAGATACTACCAATTTTCCTAAAATGCCCTTTTTCAAATTTATAATTTATACTACAAAAATACCTATTTTAATAATTCACATATTAACAAATTCTTCCATTCACTTAAATCATCCTTTGCAACACATGTCATTATAGGATTTGTCAATTTCAAATTAAAACCCAATAGTACCTCTTTGCCACTACCTCTTTCCATTCCACTTTTTCAAATTTCTTATACCCTTTATATTCTACAGTAATTGGAGTAAAAATTGTTTCAATAATATTTGATTATTATTATTATTAGCTTTACTATTTTTTGACGCTTTTCAATAAAGTAACAATAAATAAGTTTAAATATATTGTCTCCTAACTCTATTTGTGAAGCATCACTTTGATTTAGATATTTTTTATTGGGTTAATACACATTTTAGACCCTGTTATATGGAGAGAATTCGAAAAAGGACCCTGTAAAAAAAACACTTAGATTTCGTCCCTGCCATTTGAAAATTCTTTCATTTTGCCCCCTCAGTCCACACAGTCAGCATTTTTTTATTTTATTAATTTTTTTAATGTGATGTGGCGCTTACTTGGATTTTTATGTTAATTTTCTTTATATTTTAATTACACGCGTGACATTTTACTATTATTTTATTATTTGAATGTTGAAATGTTTAAAGATCAAAAATCAAAATTTTTGTCTTCATCAAAGTTTGAACCCATATTCTCATGGTTGGAAGGAGATACTCTTCCACTAAGCCATTTAGTTCTTCTTGTCTATTTGTTAACTTCAAATGTATATATTACAACATTTCAATTAACAATTAACATTTGAAGTTAACAAATAGACAAGAAGAACTAAATGGCTTAGTGGAAGAGTATCTCATTCCAACCATGAGAACATGAGTTCAAACTTTGATGAAGACAAAAATTTTGATTTTTGATCTTTAAACATTTCAACATTCAAATAATAAAATAATAGTAAAATGTCACGCGCGTAATTAAAATATAAAGAAAATTAACATAAAAATCCAAGTAAGCGCCACGTCACATTAAAAAAATAAATAAAATAAAAAAATGCTGACTGTGTGGACTGAGGGGCCAAAATGAAAGAATCTTCAAATGGCAGGGACGAAATCTAAGTGTTTTTTTTACAGGGTCCTTTTTCGAATTCTCCCCATATGGCAGAGTCTAAAATGTGTATTAACCCTTGTTTTTATAAAATCATTAATAACTACAAATATTTAAAATAAATATGTTAGAAATCACCAACATAATACATTCAATATGTTTAATAACTATAAATATTTACAAATATCATTGAGCAGCTATAAATATTTACAAATACTTTGTTGATTAAAGTTAAACAAAAAAAGGTATTGTGGTGATAGTGTCTCGTGAAAATAATAAACTTCTTCGATAAAAGTTATAAGAGTTGGTATATAATAAAAACTTTATTGAGATATACATATACAAAACTTTATTTATTCTAAATGAAGAATATATAATAAAAAAAACTAATATGAAGATTTTTCAACTATACATTTGCAATATAGTTACACAAAATATAATTTATTTTTTATAAAGGATATCAATGATAAAAAATAAGAAGAAACAATTAAATGAAAATATAGAATTGTTTCAACCAATTTTTATAATGTTTCAAAATTATCAATCTTCAAAAATCTTCAAAAGGAACTCAATAATTTAGCCCGTAAAATGAAAAAAAAATTGTATTAAATAACAATTCATAAGAGACATTGTACTAAGAAATGAAAAAATATTCAAACTATTCATAAGAGGTATAATCCATGTAAACTTAATGAAACAACGACCAATATAATATAAAAAAAATATTAAATGACATTAACAAATCTCTTGTGAGTGAGGCTAATGATGCTACAGGGGAAAAACATAAAAATAAGCTGAGGATGTTGAAGTACAATTCTGATAGAGGTATATTGATCCACGTATTCATTGTGCTTATCAATAGATATTAAGGCCAAAGGCAAATTTTTATAATCATTTTTGTAATTATTAATAATAGGGTTAAATATGTTTTTAGTCCCTATAAAATTTGAAATTTCATTTTTAGTCCTTCCCTACCTTTTGGCAACGGTTTTTACAAAAAAACCGTTGCCAAAACCAGCTAAAACCGTTGCCAAAACCCAGGAGGGACTAAAAATGAAATTTCAAACTTTATAGGGACTAAAAACATATTTAACCCTTAATAATAATAAAAATTATGAAAATAATTTTTTATAATTTAAAACTTAATTTTTTAAGTTTTTAAAACTGTATAAACAATCATTAAATTATTATATTTAATCTCATTTAATACTTCATTTTCAACGACCAAAAAATTAATTCATTTATATGAGACATTATTGATTTTAAATAAAATTTTATTACTTTTAATTTTAAAAAACTTCTTTCAATAGTGAACATTCTTTTATATACAATTAGATATTTCTTAAATAATCAAATTGTTTATATAATAAAAATTAATCAGTAAATAAATGTTTAAATATAAAAATGTGTTTCGCTTAATGTTTCGTATTTTAAAAATTATATTAATTAATGTATCATTTTGATAGGTGAAATTATTAACACATCAATAACACAAATAATGGGTATAAGAGGTTTATATAAATTAATATCTAATATAAAATAATATAGTTAATGGATAGGAGGTTCATATAAATAAAAAAATATCTAAATCAAAGTGATGCTTCACAAATAGAGTTAGGAGGCAATATATTTAAACTTATTTATTTAGTTTATTTATTTGTTTAGTTTATATTTATATTTATTTATTTATTCAGTTTATTTATTTAATATTTATTTATTTTATTTAATATTTAGTTTATTTATTTATTTATTTAGTTTATTTGTGAAGCATCACTTTGATTTAGATATTTTTTATTTATATGAACCTCCTATCCATTAACTATATTATTTTATATTAGATATTAATTTATATAAACCTCTTATACCCATTATTTGTGTTATTGATGTGTTAATAATTTTACCTATCAAAATGATACATTAATTAATATAATTTTTAAAATACGAAACATTAAGCGAAACACATTTTTATATTTAAACATTTATTTACTGATTAATTTTTATTATATAAACAATTTGATTATTTAAGAAATATCTAATTGTATATAAAAGAATGTTAACTATTGAAAGAAGTTTTTTAAAATTAAAAGTAATAAAATTTTATTTAAAATCAATAATGTCTCAGATAAATGAATTAATTTTTTGGTCGTTGAAAATGAAGTATTAAATGAGATTAAATATAATAATTTAATGATTGTTTATACAGTTTTAAAAACTTAAAAAATTAAGTTTTAAATTATAAAAAATTATTTTCATAATTTTTATTATTATTAATAATTACAAAAATGTATTATAAAAATTTGTCTTTGGCCTTAATATCTATTGATAAGCACAATGAATACGTGGATCAATATACCTCTATCAGAATTGTACTTCAGCATCCTCGGTTTATTTTTATGTTTTTCCCCTGGAGCATCATTAGCCTCACTCACAAGAGATTTATTAATGTCATTTAATATTTTTTTTATATTATATTGGTCGATGTTTCATTAAGTTTACATGGATTATACCTCTTATGAATAGTTTGAATATTTTTTTCATTTCTTAGTACAATGTCTCTTATGAATTGTTATGTAATACAATTTTTTTTTTCATTTTACGGGCTAAATTATTGAGTTCCTTTTGAAGATTTTTGAAGATTGATAATTTTGAAACATTATAAGAATTGGTTGAAACAATTCTATATTTTCATTTAATTGTTTCTTCTTATTTTTGATCATTGATATTCTTTATAAAAAATAAATTATATTTTGTGTAACTATATTGCAAATTTATAGTTGAAAAATCTTCATATTAATTTTTTTTATTATATATTCTTCATTTAGAATAAATAAAGTTTTGTATATGTATATCTCAATAAAGTTTTTATTATATACCAACTCTTATAACTTTTATCGCTGAAGTTCATTATTTTCACGGGACACTATCACCACAATACTTTTTTTTTTAATTTTAATCAATAAAGTATTTGTAAATATTTATAGCTGCTCAATGATATTTGTAAATATTTATAGTTATTAAGAATATTGAATGTATTATGTTGGTGATTTCTAACATATTTATTTTAAATATTTGTAGTTATTAATGATTTTATAAAAATAATTATATATTAGCAACCATCAAGCCTTATCGAATGATCTAAGATATGAATGAACTTACCCGTGCGGACGCACGGGTCTTCTACTAGTATTTTAAAAAATAGAACCAATACCCGCGGACATCGGTTGATATTTTTTATAAAAATATTTTTGTAATAATTTAGTTTTAAAAAATATCAAATAATAACATAGTATTTGTAAATATTAATTTAATTGTATAAATAAATATTACTATATATAAAAATAAAGTTCAATCTAAAGTATTTAAAATTTTTCCGTGTATAAAAATATATATGTCTTGTATACATTACTATATTATCAATGATTTCATTTTCCCCATTTCAGTAATACAGTTTTTCCCGTAGTTATATAATTTAAATTAAAAAAAAAGAATCAAATATACACGTACTACTTTTTTTGTGTTTACCGGTAATAAATTTGTTTTATATATTTTTAAAAAAAGACAAATACTCGTGCGAAGACAAATGCAACTTCATATATAAAAATAAAGTTCAATCTAAAGTATTTAAATTTTTCCCGTGTATAAAAATATATATGTCTCGTATACATTACTATATTATCAATGATTTCATTTTCCCCGTTTCAGTAATACAGTTTTTCCCGTAGTTATATAATTTAAATTAAAAATAAAATAAAATCAAATATACACGTACTACTTTTTTTGTGTTTATCCGTAATAAATTTGTTTTATATATTTTTTAAAAAAGACAAATATTTTTATTATATTTTTAATATTTATCAATCATAAATATTTGTGCCGTAATTTTTTTTTAAAATTTTCGAATACAAATGTAACAATTATTTAAAAAAAATAAGATATAGATTTCATATAGTAACAATTTATATATTTTTTAATTTATTCTCATTTATAAAACATTGTATCAACAATAGACTTTTCCCCGTTTATAAAACATTGTAATTTTCTTCGTAAGATGATTTATTTTATTATCAAATTTTAGAGACGAATCATTGTGACGTCTTAAATAGTTTATTTTAATAATTAGTTATACTTAAACAAAACTTATAATTATACAATATTTTTTGAAACAACATAATTATAAAACATTATAATTATAAGTTATTGAAACAACATATTTATAATTGATTGATAAATATATTTCTAATTGATTTATAAATTAGAAAATAAATTTGAGAATAATTTTTTTGGTGTTTTGAGTATTTTTATGATTGGAGTGTTCTTTTATCAATGATAACTATAATTTTTTTTGATAATTTTTAAAAATATAGATAAATTTTTATTTCTTTTAAAAAGATGTTTTAACTTAAATTAAAAACAATTTTAAATTATTTTGCTTTTTTTTAAAAAGTCATCTGATTGTACGTATATTTAAAATTAAATTTAAAAAAAAGTATAATAGTATCTTAAATAAAAATTATTTATTATTTATATCGATCTATTAATTTTGCATTTATTTCAAAACTCTCTCTTTCTTCCAGATTTAGAAAAAAACATATTTATAATTGATTGATAAATATATTTATAATTGATTGATAAATTAGAAAATTAATTTGAGAATAATTTTTTTGGTGTTTTGAGTATTTTTATGATTAGAGTGTTCTTTTATCAATGATAACTATAATTTTTTTGATAATTTTAAAAAATATAGATAAATTTTTATTTTCTTACAAATTATTATTTCTTTTAAAAAGGTATTTTAACTTAAATTAAAAACAACTTTAAATTATTTTGCTTTTTTTAAAAAAGTCATCTGATTGTACGTATATTTAAAATTAAATTAAAAAAAATAAATTTAAAGTTATAAATAAATAATAAAGTTATTAATTTTGAAAGGAACAGTGCATTGAATGAGATGAAGTGTGGTAGAAGAAAGCAAAAGAAAATTTTTGAAAAAGCAAAAAATCTGATTAGAAGATAACCCAAAAGCAGATGTATGATTGCATAGAGAAAATGAAGGAAAGATGGTGAAGCAAGCCACGTGGAGGCATGATAAAATAGCAGGGCAATATTGGTATTTCCACAACACTAAATTTTCTTATATGATAGATAAATATAATACCTTTTTATAATATACCTTTTTTATAATAAATATAATTTAGTTTTCATAATAAAAAATATAATATAGCTTTTATAATAATTAAAGTCTTCTTTTTTTATAATAAAAATTTTCATAAAGTATAAACTTTTTCTTATATATTAAAAATAAAGTTTTATAATAAAAAAAAAAAAAAAAAAAAAAAATATATATATATATATATATATATATATTTATATATATATATATATATATATATATATATATATATATATATATATATATATATATATATATATATATATATATATATATAACTTTTGATTATAGAAATAAGACCTTTTAAATAATGAATATCAATTTTTTTTCTTTCCAAGTATAATACCTTTAATTAGAATTTATTTAATTCAATTTTATAATGTAATTAAAAATAATTTGGTTCCTATTTGTTATTAAATGTTGATTAAATTTTAAAGTTTTGAATTTTAATAATTACTTCATTTATAATTATCATTTCTACTTCCAAATCTCGTTAGTAATTATATTATTTTTAATGAGACGATTGTATTGGTTTAGGATTGATAGCCACCTTTAGTCCCTTTTAAGAGCCTTTAATCTTGATTTATATCACGTTTTCGTACACTCTTAGGTGCCTATTTGCTTTCTTTATTTCTTATATATGCTCTGCATTATATACATGATATTTTGATTCATAAATTGTTTATACGTTATAATTTCCTACAAATTCTCGATTATGACTTTATGCTTTATCAATACTCTTATGATATAGTTGCATGTTCTTGAATTCAAGGGAAGAACCTGTGTATGACTATTACGTGATACACATTGCATATTATAGCACCCCGATTTTCGTAAGAATATTTATTTAAATATTATATTCGTGAATTTCTGTGATTTTTGGTAGATTGTGTCGATGTCGGTGTTTTTGTAAAGTTTTGGTTATTTTAATTAAATAATAGTATATAATATGAATATATTAGTATTATTATTAATTTAAAATAATATTAGAGGAATTAAGGGTAAGATGGACATTTGAGGAGTATTAGTGGGGGTATTATGGGAAAGCCCATATTTGAGGCCCAAGAGTTAAATTAACCAAAAAGGAGGAATTGAGGAGAATTAGGATTCATTTGTGGAGATCGTGAAAATAAGGAGAAAGTGCAGAGCTCCGAGGAAAAAGGGAAAAGACGAGGATTTTCGTGAAGGTTTCTAAAGGCTCAAGACAGAACTCATCGAATAGATAATATAAGGTATGGGGAGTAATTTCCTTTCATTGTTTTCATTATAGGATTCGATTGATTGAAGTGGATTTTAGGGTTTTTGAGGGTTTATGGGTTTTGAGATAAACTGATGACTTTGAGGGCATGTTGTGAGATCGATTATTAAGAGTTGAAATAATCAGTAAAGTAGACCTTGGGGCTGATTTCCCCGTCGTTGTTGTAGTTTGAACCTTGTGGTGAAGGATCTATGGAGTTTATATGAAGCTTGAGAGTTTTGAAGGTTTAGGGAAATTAAGGTTTCCCGTAGTGTCCTGAACCGACCTAACAGATGTAGGTTTTATGCCTTTAATTTCTGTGATATGTTAGGACTGTTGTAGGGATGATTTTGGGTCATTTGAGGCTGTGATCGCAGGTGCTTTGAAGGTTGTGGAGCTACTGATGCGTAGCAGCGATTTGCTGAAATCGCAGGTTCGCTAGGCGAACCGTTGCTTCGCTAGGCGAACCGTTGCTTCGCTAGGCGAACCGTTGCTTCGCTAGGCGAATGTTTTCCAAGGCTCGCTAAGCGAGCAGCGCAACGAACACGGGATAATATGGAGGGAGTACTGAGATGATTCTGGAGTGGAAGGTGGGCTTCGCTGGGAGTTTCGCTAAGAGAAGGAATCAGCGAGTGGGTTCGCTAAGCGAGTAAACCAGCGAGTGTGACAGATGATTGTGTTCTGGTGTTGAGTGTGGGGCCTGAGAGGTTCGCTGGCCGCTTCGCTAAGCGAAGGCCAAAGCGAACAGGTTCGCTAGGCGAACCCTAGAGCGAACGTCTGCCGTTTGCGAATTTTTGTTTATGCTGCTGTGCTGTTGTGATGTTTCGATGCTGTGATTTTTATGATAATTTTTCATGATGTTACTGATGAGTATACGATGATGTTTTGATGATTGTTTGACGAATATGTGATGATATGACGTATATAAGGATTGATTAATGATAATGCACATTATGATGTTTAATTGAAGATGATGATTAGTGATGTTGTGTATCATACATTCATATGCATACTCTGTGACGACGCTTCATTCCCATTGTGCGGATATGAGGTAATTATGACGTGCTCCGGTTCCAAATGCGGGATTGATCCTATTGACGGGGATCTTTGGACGGTTGATGGCCTAATGTCCATCTATTATGACGATTGGTACCACATGCATGAGTCTTGTTGTGCATTTGCATTTAATTGACATTGCTGTATTTTATGATGTTGTTCGTGATTTTGATGTTTCCTTGTGATGACCCTGAAGATGTTATATATGAAGATAATGCCATTTTATGTATATCTTGTTTTATAATGATTATTATGAATTATAATTACTCACCCTGCCTGTTTGAATGTTGCCTTCACGTGGGTAACGTGCAGGTGATCAGGTTTAGCCGTGGATGCTTTCGAGGACTTGAAGTTTATTTTGCTTTTGGTCGATTTAGAGGGTCTTGCTCTGATAGTGTAACATCGGGTTGGGGTCCTTTGAGTTGAACTATGTTGTTTCCTTATTTTGTTGTCATTTGATGATATGGTTTTATTTTGATTATTATGATGTTTGTTGAAAACCTTTTAATTGAGAATTTTGAGTTCCGCTGCCATGTGAAGGCTTTTGAGTTATTAAGGGGAAAACCCTTTGTTTACATTTTGATGCTTTACTCTGATATTTGAGTTGTTTCTGCTGCAACATTTGTGGGGGTAGAAAAAGGTGTTACACATGTCATTTTGCATTTCTCATTTCCCCCTTTGTGGCTGCTATGCCCTATTAAATTATATACTCTAGGATAGTTTTCCTGAAGTTGATTAGATAAATTATAATTAAGTTCGATTCTCTCCACAAGAGAATTAGATATAAGTCACCCCTAGCTGAGATGTAAATCTCCTACCCTACAACATAATCGGAACGGATGTGGATTCCTTTTCCACTTAGAAGAGGTATGTGGCATACTCGTCGATTCAATATCCGAGTTGGAACCCTTCTCCTAAGATGAAGTAAAGGTCCATTCTCCACACGTTTGTGGAGGTTCGGGTCGAGTATTCCCCTTAAGATGACGACTTGTCTTTTCTCCTAAAAACCATCAACAAATTTTATCTACCCTTAGAGGAGAACTACGGATGCTCTGATTCTATTCCCATCAGGATACATAGGCACAAGATGCGAGGTCTTGGCGAGCATACTTAGAAATAAACCTTTAGGTCTTTACCCTTAGCAAACAGTTAACAAATAACAAAGAACACAATTAAAACAAGAGGTTCCTGTAGAGTACTAAAGATACTTAGGATGCTAGCACCTTCCCTAAGTATAATCAACCCCCGGACCTTAGATTCTCTCTTGCTCTGCATTGCATTGCATACTCATGGGTTATTCGTTATTTTTCCCTTCCCTTGGATAAATTAAAGACCGGTGGTGAATTATGATTTGCGATTCAAGTTAATCAATAACTTGATATCCAATTCTCACCGTGACAGAAATGATGACTTCACTGGGGAATATTTCGAGGGTTACCCCTAACTTGTTTTGATACATGTTATTTGTTTATTATCTGTATATATGTATATCTTATATTTGTATATCTGTATCTGCTTGGGTTGTTACTATTGTTGTGAGATAAGTCCTATACCCAGACTTGAGTGCACTTATGATAGGAAGGTGATACATTTAAGAAGGCTTATATGGAGTTGATTCCCGACCAAGCTGACTTGAGAAATCACAACTTAGTTGAGGCCCTCTTGAGAGTAGTGTTGTTGAACGAGTATTCGAGAAAACATTACTACTTTCGACCTAGGAGCCCGTGACATCGAGGACCTTTAGTTACCTTTAACCCAACTTGGCCTTCTTAGGACATAGTGCGATGACTATGAGGGAGTAGTCCCAAAATAGTTGATACGCGATACTACACTGAAAAAGAGGTTCTCTTAAGAATATTATTAACTACCAAGTAGTTGGGAAATTGATAATATCCGAAAGATGGACTGATGACTTTGGGAACTGTGTAGAACCTGTTGTACATGTACAAATGAACCCATAGTACATACCTCTTGGGGTGGGTAGACCATGGCCCCATGTCCTTGATCTTTAAACCTAGGGTATTGTTTGTTTATATGTGAATGTGTGAATACGTAATACCTGTGTTTGTGCATTCATCCATACATGCATTCATAAGCATCATTTTCATAGAAGTTTCATGGAACTCAGAGTTTTGTTTGCAAACACCTCAGAATCAGCATGGATTGCGAAAGGAAAAACACTGTTGTTGCGGTGAGAATCGGATATCAAGCTACTAATTAACTTGAATCACACATCTTTGAAATTCACCACCGAGCTTTGATTTATCCAAAGGAAAGGGTAAAGATCTAAGAAAACCCTAAGTGCGCTATGTGAAGACACAACTAAGAGATCTAAGGTTCGGGGGTTGGTTATACCCAGGGAAGGTGTTAGCATCCTAGATATCTGTAGTACTCTACAAAAACCTGTTGTTTGTATGTGTTATGTTAATGTTTCCTTGCTAAGGGATCTGTGCTAAGACTAAGATAATTACCTATGGTAAGGACCAAGGTGCTAAAGGTGAAGTCCTAATGGTAAGGACCTAGGGGTATATACACTAAGTATACTCTCCAAGACGTCACATCTCGTACCTACGTATCCTAATAAGGATGGAATCAGAGCATTCGTAGTTCACCTCAACGAGGGTGAGAAACCATTGACTATGGTCAAAGTTCCAAGGGGAATGAGTATGATACTCACATAGAGTTAAAGAACTCTCTAAGTCTAAGTTGAAAGGGTAAATCTAAGGGGGTTAACTTTGAACAAAGTCAAAAGGGAAGTGATTACTCATAATGATGAGGATCACATAGAGTTTAAGAACTCTACCTTAGTTCTTAGTTGAAGGGGTGAATGGCTCTAATGAGGCCAAAGGGAAAAGGAACATCATTATGATGATGCTCACATAGAGTTGAAGAACTCTAGGTGAATCCTAAGTTGTAGGGTAAGTGGCTCTAATGAGGCCAAGGGATTGATCCTAAGGAGTTCAATGGAAAGGGATGGCTCTAATGAGGCCAAGGGTAAAAGATGGCTCTAATGAGGCCAAGGGGTAATGAGTTATCCATGATATTAAAGTCAATAGAGAGACTTTACTTTGGAAGGAAGGGGATACAGAAGGTTAGGGAGGAGAGCAAACAAGCTTACCTCACTTAAAGGGGGTAAATTATTGAAGTTAAAGATAAAGGATAACAATGATATTCACATTTTAATTTATGATGGAAAAAACATATGGATATAGTACATGGATAATGATGGTGAATGTGATGACATTCAAAGTAAGCACTTAAGAAAGTATCAAGTATTATGCTAGCACAAAAAGGCCACTTATTAATAAGCAAGGTAAATACCTAAAGGGAGCATGATACAAGTATAGACATCTTAATTAAATAGGTAATGACCTAATAAGGGGAAAGTTTTTGACCTAAACTTTGTGTTAAGGGGAAGTATCACTTTATGTCATTCTAAAGTACACTTTTATGAAAGGGGAGTCTAAGCACATATGCACATGATATAACCTAAGTTGATGGTTTGTATGTTCATTGAGGTCATGTATACATAAAGGGGAAGTCCTAATTGAAGGTAAAGACCTATCTAAGATTTCATGGGGATGACAAAAGTCTATACATCCTAAAGTAAGCAAATACATTTACAAGTGCACCTGTCATACCCCAAATTTTGACCACCAATATTTCCCATCATTGTGCAAATCATCACCACAATATGGATGTACCATCATGTCTCATCAATCTCCCAAAGATAGTTGAGCATCCACCACATATCAAGAATTAGGGTTTTGAGCCCACTCAGAACATTTAGACAAAAAGATCAATCAAGAAATGACATGATCTTCAACTTGTCTAACCTATTAAAACATTCACAAAGGATCAAGAGGAATCTCACATCAAAAATCAAGAACAAAGTTGTGGCATTCCAAGTGGTTTGAGCCTCGAAAACCCGATGTCGCAAAATTAGGGTTTTGGACGACTGTGACCACCAGAGTGAGATTTTCACAAGAGGATGAGCCAAGACATCAACATGTGGCTCAATATGCTCAAAACAACCCTAAGCATCCATTTGCAAAGTTAAATTACCCCCGGAAGATGCATTCCTCAAAAGTTAGAAATTAGGGTTTTAAGTGCGGAACCGCCCCGGAGCCAAAATTCAAAACATGACTTTTTGGAAAAATGATCCTTATGATTCATATTTTCATAAAATATGACTTATAATGTTATTTTAACAAGAATTGATCAAGAAATCATGATAAATTGTAAAAGGGGTAACCTTGAAAAAATTGAAAATTTTTCTAAGTTACTAAGTTTGAATGGTTTTGGTACCAACTTCCAAGGACCATAACTTCTGATCTAGGCAGCCATTTTGAGTGATCCAAAGCCTGATTTATAGATCTTCCTACACTCTACAAAAGCTTCAACTACCTCAAACCCTAATTCTTCATGGATTTTAAGTTATGAAGTGATCAAAATGACAAAAATGAAGAAAATTACACTTTTTCAACACTTAGTGAAAATCTGCCTAAGTTAGCAGCTTTGAGCACCAATGTTCATGAGGATTTTTCAATGGGATCCAAATATTTTCAAGGCAAACTATGATCATACATGGATAGTACCATATGAGGGCTCTTTAAAAAGTATAAGAGCCTCTCACAACTCAACTTGAGCAAGAAGATATGATCCATTGAAAATGGCATTTTTCACTGATTTTTGAAAGGCATATTTGTGCTTTGTTGCTCGAATTGATCAATTTGTGCAATAACAAGCATGGTTATCCATCTACACACCTCAAGGGGGAACAACCAAGGGACAAACACTGATCCACAAGCCTCACAAGTCCATGGATCTATGTTTAGGCATGACACCTCTAAAATTCAAGATTCTTCCAAATGGTCAATTTTGTTTCCAAGCATTTAACTGATGCATAGAGGTGGCATTCATCAAGACAATGTTATCCAAGTCTAGTCAAGCCTTATCCCTGAACCAGAGAACTCATAGCCTGTGCTCTAACCTCAAGTCAATGGCTAGAGGAGACTTGAGATTCCATTTGATCACCATTGGCCACAGACCTGCTGCAGTTGCCATTCACTATTACTTGCAAAACAAACTCGCTCTACTATAAATAGAGCTCATTTGTGATCAGTTTGAGTACACCAAAGCACCCAAACTGATGCTTTACTCAAATTCTCTCTTTCACTCCAATTTTTCCTTCTAACTCAAGTCACTATCGGGTTTTGAAATTGAGAGTGATTCCAACCAAACCAATCATGCCAACACCTCATAAACATCATATGTAGGTGATCCAAACACTAAAACAACATCTGGAACACCAAATTCACTAAATCACCAGCCAATTGCTCAAGTTCTTGACAGAGTTGCAATTGAGGTGCCATATTAAGTTCCATCTCATTTCAATCCACTCTAAGCATTCAAACACATTCCTTGGCACCTAAGGAAGCTGTCCAGATCAATGGAACACATATGTAACATCTCCATCACCAAGCTCGATCACCAGCTACAAGAGGTAAGCCTGAACCTATCAAACTCATTAATGCATACATCATAAACATGTTTTCATGTTACCATTGTGTTTCTGAATACTCATAGATCATTAACCCTTAATCAATTGCCATGAATCAGTCGTGTATAGGATTTCATGATGTTCTTGCATTTTTTAGGGTTCTTGAGGTTATCCTCTGATTTCTCTCTCCACACTTAAAATAAATGAAATTAAAAAGAACCATTCAATTCCTTGTTAAAAAACACACAACTTTGGTGTTTGAATCGTGTCAAATGGTTGTGTATTCAGAGAGATGGCCTAGGTTTTGCAAATCAAAATTTTGGCTCGAGGAAGAAGATGAAGTCTGGCGCGAAATTTGAATTTTCCACGCATTTTTCATATATTATGTGTTGGTTTGGTTTAGTTATCACCAGCACACGCTGGCTCAGTTGGCAAAGGCGTGTTTTGTGAGTTAGAGGGCGAGAGGTCGTGGGTTCAATCCCCACCCATGAACAATATTTTTATCACTAGTCCAATTTCTTTATTTTTTCATATTATTTTCTTAAATAATTTGGAAAATTAATTTCTCTCTGAATTTTTATGTTTTTGAATTAATTATTTTTTTCAAAATTCATAAAAATGTTTAAATATTTTATTTTACAAAAATTTCACAAAAATATTATTTATTTTATATATTTAATATTTTCATAAAAGAATTTATTTTATTTGTTTTTAAACATTTGAAAATACTTCTTGATTTTTAATCATTCTAAGGATTAAACATGATCTTTTAAAATATTTTATAAGCCCCACTGTGTTTTCTAAAAACCTTGGTGCGATCGTCGTTTTCAAAAACAAATCATTACGGGCCTACCCTCGTGTTGTAAGTCCCATTCTATTTTCTTTAAATCATCTTGGTCCTCTCGAAAGAGTATAAGACCCATCCCTTGTAAATATAAAACCTTTTTGGGTCTCAGTTATTGTATAAGTCCCACTGTGTTTTCTAAAAACCGCGGAGCGATCGTCGCCTTCTAAAAATCATTTTGGGCATACCCTTGTGTTGTAAGTCCCATTTCTTTTCTAAAATAACTTTTTGGGCCTCTTGAGAGAGTGTAAGACCCATCCCTTTTGTACATAAATAAATTTGGGCCTTAGTCATCGTGTAAAACCCGATACGATTTTCAAAACAACGGTGCGATCAATGTTTTTCATATGGGTAGCTCCCTGAGTTGTAAGCCCCATCTCTTGTACAAAAATAAACTTTGGGCGTCTCCTTGAGTTGTTAGACCCATCCCTTTGTAAATAAACAATTATTTGGGCCTCTCATTGAGTTGTAAGCCCCGATCTCTGTAAAACAACTTCCCCTTTTGATTTAGGTTCAAATTTATAGTTGTTATCAAAACTTTATTTTCTTGAACAACTAACCATACAGCTGTTACAATGGAAGCTTGCTCACCTGTAAGTTTTAAACATCTTTCTTTTAAATACTTGCACATATATATATTTGTTTATGCTGGAAGCTTGCTCACCTGTAAGTCCTCCTACCCTCTTTTACATACAGTATATATTTCATCTGTATATATATATGCTTGTATATTATCTGCATAGAGTTTTCCCCGACAATTAGGTCTAGAATTAGATAAAGCCAGTGGTCGCTCATTTCAACACAGTCAAAATTAGTTCCCCATAGGATTTCCAGATACAGTCTTGCCTCCTCTCGGGCTTATATAATATGGAACAAAGAGAAATACATTATTCTCGGCGAAACTTTTCTCAGACTGTCACTATTAGAAATCTGACAAAGAAATTCAATTCCCCAGAGAGGAAGTATTCTCGGTGAAACCTCTCTTGAATTTCTTCAAACCCTAGAACTGTTCACTAAAGGATTAATTCTCGGTGAAACCTTTCTTGAACTTTTCTTAGGTTTGGACCCACGGGCTTCTTAAAAGCATCCCTAGCCTCCTCTTGGGCTTTGTACAAGGACCCTCTGGCTTCTTAGAAGTTCTTATGCCTCCTCTTGGGCTTAGTACAAGGACCCGAGACCTCTTAAAGGTATAGGACAGAACCTAGTCATCCTTTGCTAGAGCAGTCTTTCTAAAGAGTCCAACCTGAGACCAATCAAGGGTTGATTCTCATCCCTTAAAACACCTGCCTCCTCTTGGGCATCGTACAAAGATAAACCCTATCATACCAGTAGACTTGGACAATCTCATCTTCTCTTGGATCTCAAAGACATTCTCAAGTTCCCTACAAACACCAGAGAAACCCTGATCATCTAATCAATCTCCAACTGAGTTAAAACCCCTATAGGTTCCAAAAATCAATCTTTCATCCAAAATTTCTCCAGCTAGGGTCAAAATACTATCAATAAACCCTTTATCAGAACCTCAAGGCATCTGATATCTCAACTCTTCTGTAATCCCCAGCAAGAGTTGATTCCCCACTTTGGACCTACCTCTGGATCCCAATAATCCTCATCAGAAGTTAGCCTCCTCTTAGGCTTTGTATAAGAAATTCCCCAATCAGCCTCCTCTTAGACTTTGTATAATTATTTTCCCTCAGCGGAGTCAGCCTCAATCTTGGGCTTTGTACAAGACACATCAAAACACTCTCTTGTTGAGTCAGTTATTTTTCAGCCTCAATCTTGGGCTTTGTACAAGACACATAAAAAAACACTCTCTTGTTGAGTTAGTCCTCCTTCCAGACTCTCTTGTTGAATCAATATTCTTTTTAGCCTCAATCTTGGGCTTTGTACAAGACAGATAAAAAACACTCTCTTGTTGAGTCAGTCTCTTTTTAGCCTAAATCTTGGGTTTTATACAAGATAAATAATAAGTAATATCTTGTTGAGTTAATCACTTTTCAATACTCTCTTGTTGAGTCAATCACCTTTTAGTACTTTTTTGTTGAGTCAATCATCTTTCAAAACTCTCTTATTGAGTCAGATAATAAAAACACTCTCTTGTTGAGTCGGCCCTCTTTTCGGACTCTCTTGTTGAGTCAATCCTCTTTTCAGCCTCCTCTCAGGCTTTGTATAATGATTTTCCTCAATAAAATTAGCCTCAATCTTGGGCTTTGTACAAGACACTTGAAATTGAAGGTGTGAAAAATACAAGAAAGGGGGGTTTGAATTGGTTTTTTAAAATAAAAATTGTTTCTTTTATGAAAACTTGTTTTTATAAGACTCTTTTGTTTATCAATAAAAACCTTTTTAAGTCACAACACGATGACACGTTATGTTTATACTAGTTCACTTGAGAAACACTCAAGTTAGTCTAGTCCACCCGCCAAGGTGATTTCGCCTCTCTCAACGAGGTCTTAATCCACTATTCAATCAAAACAGTACAATGCACTAGCCAAAATGCTGGTGACTAACACAACCTCTAAAACTCTCAAGTTTTAGACTTCTCAAGTAATACAACCTCACAGGTCTTACTCAAGGAACAACCTCTAAGACTACACGTCCTAGACTTCTCAAGAAATACAACCACGCGGTCTTTCTCAAGGAACACAAACCTAAGTTTGAATAAAATTCCGTTTACAGACAAGTGCTTCTATACAAGCTGATAATGTAAACAAGTTTTTGACCAGAATGACTTAAGAAAGATTTCAGATAGAAAAAGTATTGGAATGGCATTCGTGTGTCTTTCTTCAAGTCTTTTGCTTCCTTTTATAGCTGTGTAGAAAGAGCCGTTGAAATGCAATCATGATAGCTTAACTAGGCTGGCGGCTAGAAGCATGAGGACAAATAAAAACTTTTGCATGCTGTGCGTCCTGTTTTTTGTCAGAATATCTTTGATTGTACCGTTGCACTGTTACCAAGATATTTTCGCTTTGTATTGAGGTACAGTTGTACTATGTAGCTTTGTCTTCTTAGCTTCTCAACTTTAGAGGCTATTTACGAGCATGAGTAAGAAAGAAAAACATCGCTTAGTTCTTGAGAGTTTTAAGTCTTTGAATCTTCAGAACATCGTCTTCAGAACCGTGTTTGCTTGGTGCGTTGTCTTCATATCTTCAGGGGCTTCTGATAGTATCTGGTTGAAGCATGAGTGTAGACTTGATTAGGTCTTCAGAACCTTGATCAGAGAGCATAAGTCTTCAGCAACTGGACTTCGTTCAATTAGAACCTTTGTCTTTAGATCTTCAGAACTCGTTCTCTTTTCCTTTTGTATCAGAGTCTTGAGCGCTTCTTAATATCTTAAAAATGAGTTCTACTTTTCAAGAGTGTAGGCGGAGTATTTTTTTTTAAGCATTGTGTTCGTGCCAATTTACGGAAGCATAACCTGTTTGTTAAGTTCTCACAAATAACAAACATTAGTTGTAAAAAATTGTTCATATAGAAATATTATTTGATATCATCAAAACTTAGAGATAAACTTGCAGAACCAAATATTGTTCTCACAATCTCCCCCTTTTTGATGATGACAAAATTATGTATTTTGATGACACAGTTTTGGTATATATGTAATGCTGGGAAAATAATAGATTCTAAAGATAGCTTATTCTTTGTATGAAGTACTCCCCCTTAGTCTTAAACTTGATGAGTTTCTGTGCTTGGGCTCCCCCTGACTTTAATAAGTCATGAGATCTTAGTCTTGATTCTCTTTTCAGCAGAGTTCTGATTTTCTTAATGAATCGTGATTTGGATCAGAATTCCTGCAAAAAAAAAGGAAAACACACTGTAATAGAAATAGCAGCTTATCTGTTAGCATGTAAACATCGTTGTTTTTCAGAGATTGACTATGGAATCAAAATATATCACATTTATCACATTCATATTTCTTCTCCCCCTTTTTATCATTGATAAAAGAGATTAGTGGTGCAAGGGTGAAAAACAAGGATCTAAGGTCTTAAGGACAACAAAGACATAAGAATTAGGTGCCTCAAGAGGACATCTTGTCCCATATCTTCTGAAGCATGCCCTGAAGATTAGCAATGGCAGTATTTTGTTCCTCAAGGTTATCTCTGATCTTTTGTTGTTCTTCTCTGATTTCTCAAATTGCGTCTTCCAAACGCTTGACAGCAGGATCAGATGTAGAAACAACTGCAGCATCTTGCTTGGCCTTTTCCACGGCTTCAGCTTCTTGTGCTATTCTGGCTTCTTCAGAAGCTTTTTCTGTAAGAAGTCTTGCTTCCTCAGCAGCCTTTTCTTCAACTTCTTTCTGCTTTGCAGCCAAGAACTTAAGTATCCTGATCCGCTCTTCAACTTCTGCTCTCTCATTTGCCCGTTGAATTCCATCTGTGATGGTTGCATCCGAGAAGCTTACAACTCTTGCAAGCTCACTGCTCAACCATTTCTGGAAGTTTTGAAAGGATCTTTCAAGTTCCATAGGCTTGGTACTTGTGTTAAATTCTGCTCTTAAGTTTGCAAATTTCCTTAATGCCTTGTCATAAAATTGACTTGTGCATTATTCAAAAGATGTTGGAGGTGGTATAGTATAGATGACCAAAGCAAGGTCAGGCTTGGCAGAATTTGTTTCAGGTGGTGTTTGCTGAGATGAAACGATCTCAGTAGAAGCATGTTCACTGATTTGTTGATCAGCAGGAGATGTCACTTCTAGATTGTCTGATTCTATGAGTGATTCAGGGGTGACGATCTCTAGGGATTCAGAGGTTGTATACTCAGAGATAGACTCAATACTGAGGACTTGAGATTTAGAGATTAGGTTCATGGAACTTTGTACATTTGGCTGAATGATTGACGAGGTTATTGACGAGGTGTAGGTAGGAATGGATTCAGACGAGATAGGGGTACTGATTGATGAGTTGGGTGAAGATTGGATAGTGGTAGTTGAAGGAGGAATTGAAAAAGATGGTGGTTTAAAACTGACTTATGGATTGGAGGTAGGAATAAAGGTGGTTGGAGATGATGATGATGCAGTAACGGTCTTAGTGATATTCATGGACCCAGAAGACCTGATAGCCGATTTATTGATTTTCTCAAGAAGAAGAGATTCCAGTCTAGAAGTTTTGGAGGTTTCAGTTTCATCCTTTTTCTTCTTCTTAGGCTCAACATCCTCTTCAGCTTGCTTCCTCTTACTCCTCGTGATGTATTTAGATTTGGGAGCAACCTCTTCAACTCTGGATTTTGGCATGTCATGCCCTTCTTCCCTCATTATAGCCATAAACGAAGCAATTGCTGTTGGATTATCTTCTTTGCGGTAGTAGGGGTAGTTCGTTACTGGACGTCGGTTGTCGATCACAGTGTCTTGAGGGATGGATGTGGGTTTCACATCAACACTTGTAATCATTTTCATATGCTTAAGGTTCACAACATTGAAATCTTCTCCTACTTTGCCAGCCAGATAATCTGTGTACTTAGCTTCCTTGACTAGATATTCCACTAGGCCACTTTTAACAAAGATGTCAGAGAGAAGTCTTCCAAACGGAATGTAGTTTACAATCTTCCTATCTGGTGAAGGTGCTGTTCTTATCTTGCGCACCATATCTCTCAGGTAGTAGAAAAGAATGGATGAAAGACACATTTTCTCATTCTTGTGCAAGTAGTACAACATGTACTTTTGATTTGTGTTGAAGAAATCTGCAGCACTCTTTGGAGGTCTTGGATTGATACATCCAAGAATAATTTTATGCCAGATTCTCAGATTGTCACGCAGATTCTTGCTTTTGTACTCTGAAGTCCCAGGTTGACAATTTTTGAGAATTGCTTTGTTGATGACGGAGTCAGATATTTCAGTTTTTCCATAAACTCTTTTTCCTTCCAAGAGTTACATCCCTAGTAGGTCTGAAATAGATTTTTCAGTGATAATGATCTTTTGATCCATAACAAAAGATACAACATGAAAATCTTCTGTTTCAGCGTGCCTCCAGAATTCCTTTACTAGGTCATCAAAGGTTGGACCTTTAAGTCTTTCAAAGTAACTTTTCCACCCTTGAGTATTGAGTTGATCAATTAGGTTAAACCCATTATCGCGTAGATTGTCGAAGTCGACAAACAACTCTTTCAAAACAATTAGTTTATTTGCATGCATAACACAAGTAATGGAGGAATTTCTATGTGTTACATGGGTTGCATCGATCTTAGGAAGAGATAATGGAGTTGAAGCGATCGTTGCGGTGGTTGTGGAGGTGTTAGAAGGTGTGATAGATGAAGATGGCAGCTCTTGAGAGGGATTTAGTGATACTTCAAAATCTTTGGAGAGGGGAGTATTTTCTTGTTGAATGATGTTCGTCTTGATCATAGTTAAGAATGGAGAGGATGAGAGCAGGGATTGAGTTGGTTCGATAGAGAGATTTAGATTTAGAGATTTAGGGGTTTAGAATTTCCTTTTGAGTGAGAGTGGGAAGAGGAATGGTATTTTAGAATTTAAGAGATAGACACCATACAGGGGATAAGTGAATAAATGTAATAAAGTTTCGAGTCAATCCCAAGAAAATTGATGTTCCTTTGATTTGAATAGATATAGTGAATTAGATATAATCTAATCACATGCAAAAATTATTTTCTAATTAAATGATGCGTCAGAACTGACTTAGAAGAAAAATTAATCAGAACTGAGATACATCTCACCAAAAGTGATTCTGATGATTTCAAAGATACTTATTTCCTCTGACTAAACACATATGGTTCTGAAATAATCTCATTCTGAGCAGTACACCATTTTCAAATGTTTTAAAATAATTTAAAATCTATCTTCAGCTAAGGGTTTTGTAAAAATATCAGCCCATTGATGGTCTGTATCAATAAATTGTAAGCATAAGATTCCTTTCTAAACATAGTCTCTGATAAAATGGTGTTTTATTTCAATGTGGTTAGCCCTAGAATGTAAAATTGGATTTTTACATAAACATATAGCAGCAGTATTATCACAGAAGATAGGGATGTTACTCTCATATATCTGATAGTCTTCCAGCTGATTTTTCATCCAAAGCATTTGTGTACTGCATAGAGAAGTGGAGATGTATTCAGCTTCTGCTGTAGAGAGAGCAATTGTAGATTGCCTCTTGCTTGACCATGAGATTAAGTTGTTCCCTAGGAACTGACAGTTTCCAGATGTGCTCTTTCTTTCCAATCTGTCTCCAGCACAATCTGCATCGCAGTAACCAGAAAGAGTATACTCTGATGTTTTCTCATACATCAAGCCAAGGTTAGTTGTTCCTTTCAGATACCTTAGGATTCGTTTAACAGCAGTTAAATGAGATTCTCTTGGATCTGATTGGAATCTAGCATATAAATGTACACTGAATAATATATCAGGTCTAGAAGCAGTTAGATATAAGAGAGAGCCTATCATATGATGATAAAGCTTCTGACAAGCCTTAACTTCTGTTTCTTCTTTTCTCATGACACATGTTGGATGCATTGGTGTTTTAGCTGTATTACAATCCATCATGTTGAATTTCTTCAGAAGTTCTTTTGTGTACTTGCTTTGATGAATGTAAGTGGCTTCTGGTTTCTGATCTATTTGAATTCCCAGGTAGTACCTTAACTCACCCATCAGACTCATTTCGAATTCGGCTTGCATTAACTTTGAAAATTCTTCACATAAATAGGAGTTAGCAGAACCAAAAATAATATCATCAACATAGATTTGAACTATAAGAATATCATTCTTATATGTTTTACAGAAGAGAGTTGTGTCTACCTTTCCTCTGGTGAACTGGTTTGCTAAAAGAAATTTGCTCAATCTATCATACCAAGCTCTGGGAGCTTGCTTTAAGCCATAGAGAGACTTTTTTAGTTTAAAAACAAAATTTGATTTCTCTGAATTTTCATAACCAGGAAGTTGTTTGACATAGACTTCTTCTGATATATAACCATTTAAGAATGCACTCTTAACATCCATCTGATATAGGGAGATGTTATGGTTTACTGAGAATGAAATTAATAACTGTATTGCTTCAAGTCTGGTGACCGGAGCAAAGGTTTCGTTGTAATCAATTCCTTCTTGTTGACTGTATCCTTGAGCAACAAGTCGTGCTTTGTTTCTGACAACTTCTCCCTTCTCATTTAGCTTGTTCCTGAATACCCACTTGGTACCAATAACATGAATATTCTTAGGTTTTGGAACTAGATCCCAAACATAATTCTTTGAGAATTGATTCAGTTCTTCTTCCATAGCTAGAACCCAGTCTTTGTGCATAAGAGCTTCTTCAACCGTAGCTGGTTCGATCAACGACACCAGTCCCAAGAGTGTTTCTTCTGATGGTTTGAAGGCTGATCTGGTTCTGATTGGAGCATCCTTGCTACCCAGAATTAGTTCCTCAGGGTGAGATGTAGACATTCTTCTTTTCTTTTGCTGTGGAGTATTCAGAGTTACGTCAGAGGTATCTGGCATAGGATCTTGCTGGTGTTTGACTTCATCTGCCTTTTCTTTAGGTTCTGAGAAGCTAATTTCCAAACCTGCAAGTTTTTCAGCTAGCTCTGACTTTTCAAGGCCAGGCTTGTCATTGAATCTAACATGAATTGATTCTTCCACAATCCGTGATTCTGTGTTGTAAACTCTGTAGCCTTTTGAGCGTTCAGAGTAACCTAACAGCAGACACTTCTGTGCTTTGGAGTCAAACTTGCTAAGATTCTCTTTAGTGTTAAGCATATAACAAGTACATCCAAACGGATGAAAGTAAGAAACATTGGGAATCTTATTCTTCCACAATTCATAGGGAGTTTTATTCAAGATAGGTCTAATAGAGATTCTATTTAGAATATAACATGTTGTGTTAATTGCTTCTGCCCAAAAATGCTTAGCCATGTCAGTTTCTTGGATCATGGTGCGAGCCATTTCTTGTAAAGTTCTGTTCTTTCTTTCTATAACTCCATTTTGTTGTGGAGTTCTAGGATAATAAAAATCATGGGATATCCCATGTGAATCAAAAAGATTTTCGAAGTCTTTATTTTCAAATTCTCCACCATGATCACTTCTGACTTTGATGATTTTGTAATTTTTCTCATTTTGAACTTGAGTTCAGAAGGAAGCAAACACATAATGTGACTCATCATTCACAAAGACTGTAATCATCAACGATGACTAGTTCGTATTTCTTACCATTGATCGAAGCGGTTTTCACTGGTCCAAAAAGATCAATGTGAAGAAGTTCTAACGGTCTGGAGGTGGAAACAATATTCTTTGCTTTAAAAGAGGTTTTTGAAAACTTGCCTTTCTGACATGCTTCACAAAGAGCATCTGAAGAGTACTTCAGATTTGGCAAGCCTCTGACAAGTCCAAGCTTGTCCAACTGAGAAATTCTTCTCAAGCTAACACGACCAAGACGTCTATGCCAGACCCATTGCTCTTCATTTACAGAAAGAAGACATTTTACATTTTGATGTTTTAAATCTGATAATTTAATTTTATAAGTATTTTTCTTCCTCTTTCCGTTGAACAGGACAGATCTATCCTTTTGACTTACAGCTTTACAGGATGTCTGATTAAAAATAACGTCATAACCATTGTCACTAAGTTGACTAATTGACAATAGATTATGCATTAGACCTTCAACTAGTAGAACATTATTAATAGAAGGAAGCTTACCATTTCCAATAGTTCCAGAGCTAATAATTCTTCCTTTTTGATTTCCTCCGAAACCAACGACACCTCCAGGCTTAAGTTTCAGATCTTGGAACATATGCCTTTCTCCCGTCATGTGTCACGAGCATCCACTGTCCAGGTACCATGACTGGTGTTTCAATGGTGCCATTAAGGATGTCTGCAACATAAACCATCTTATTTTTAGGTACCCATTTTGTGGGTCCTTTCATATTAGCTTTTCCAGAGGTTCTGACACCTTTGGAATTCCTTATATTGAAATAATAGTGTGGAATTTGTGCATAGTGTTTAAGTTTGGGAGTTTTCTTTAGTGTCTGTGGTTGTGTAGTGACAGATTTTGAACCTTTTTGTTCACAACATTTCAAGATAGTGCCAGAGGGCACAAAATTTTTGGACAGGGGTATTATCTTGATACTCTTGGTCTCATCAGATGGATGTGATGGTCCTGAATATCCCAGACCTCTGTTACCATTTCTGCTGACTCCATAGATTATTGAAGCCATTTTGCTTCTGTCTATGCTCTTAGTAAGAAAGTGTTGGAAAGCTTTATCATACTTGGCTACTTTATTAGTATTGGTCATGTTAGAGGTGATTTCTTCTTCTAACATAGAGATTTTACTTTTTAATGCAGTATTTGAATTTTCTAGAGAGAGTAGGTTTTCATTTAATTAAAAAATGGTTTGTTTGCTTTCAGTAAGATCTTCTGAAGGAACCACAAGAGTCTTTTTCAGAGTTTTGTGTTTTCTCCGAAGAGTTTGATATCTTTCCATAAGTTCATATAATCCTATTTCAAGTTCAGAGCGAGACAGGGAAGAAAGTACCTCTCTTTCGTCGTCAGAATCTGGAGGTTCTCCTTCTGATAGAGTGTCAGTGGTGTTAGCCATGAATGCTACGTTAGCACGTTCTCCATCAGAATCATCTTTGGACTCTGAATCATCCCAAGTTGCCATAAGACCCTTTTAAGTTTTCTCGGGTCTTTCATCTTTCTTAGCCTTTGGACAGTCATTTTTTATATGTCCAGGTTCCTTGCATTCAAAGCACGTAACATCTCTTCCATAAGTTCTCCTTTGACCATATGTAGACTCAGATCTTCTTTTTGGTCCTCTGAACTTATTTCTTTTGTATTTCCATAGTTTACTAATTTTTCTTGATATGAGAGATATGTCATCTTCATCCGATTCTTCTTCAGATTCTTCCACTTCCTCCTCTGCTTGATACACCTTTTTCTTTTCAAATTTAGCTTTTAGAGCAATGGATTTGCTTTTCTTTTGGGGTTCATCTTCTTGGAGCTCTATTTCATGACTTCTTAAAGAACTGATTAGTTCCTCAAGACTTATACTATTCAGATCCTTTGTCAGTTTCAAGGAAGTCACCATTGGTCTCCATTTGACAGGTAGACTTCTGATAATTTTCTTGACATGATCAGCATTAGAATAACCTTTGTCCAGAACTCTGAGTCCTGCAACAAGCATCTGAAATCTTGAGAACATGGTTTCCATGAATTCATCATCTTCCATCTTGAAGACCTCATATTTTTGAATTAGTGCAAGAGCCTTCATCTCCTTGACTTGAGCATTGCCTTCATGAGTCATACGAAGAGAGTCAAAGATGGACTTCACAGTTTCTTTGTTTATAATTTTCTCATATTCTGTATAAGAAATTGTGTTTAACAGAATCGTTCTTGCTCTATGATGATTTTTGTAAGTTTTCTTCTATGCATCTGTAAATGCACTTCTTTCAATCTTTTTTCCTGCAGAATCTATAGGGTGACTGTAGCCATCAACTACCAGATCCCATAGATCTAAATCAAACGACAAAAAGTAACTTTCAATTCTATCTTTCCAATAGTCAATTTTTCTCCATCAAAGATAGGAGGTTTCGCACTATAAGAATCTCTTTCATTTACAATAACACTTGTCTCAGCATTTGGTATAGACATTGTTTTTCACACTTGGATCGGTACTGAACACTAGTAAGTGCTTGATAAAAATTCAACCTTTTTATCACCTCAGAACTGGAGCTCTGATGCCAATTGAAGGTGTGAAAAACACAAGAAAGGGGGGGGGGGGGGGGGTTTGAATTGGTTTTTCAAAATAAAAATTGTTTCTTTTATGAAAACTTGTTTTTATAAGACTCTTTTGTTTATCAATAAAAACCTTTTTAAATCACAACACGATGACACGTTATGTTTATACTAGTTCACTTGAGAAACACTCAAGTTAGTCTAGTCTACCCGCCAAGGTGATTTCGCCTCTCTCAACGAGGTCTTAATCCACTATTCAATCAAAACAGTACAATGCACTAGCCAAAATGCTGGTGACTAACACAACCTCTAAAACTCTCAAGTTTTAGACTTCTCAAGTAATACAACCTCACAAGTCTTACTCAAGGAACAACCTCTAAGACTACACGTCCTAGACTTCTCAAGAAATACAACCACACGGTCTTTCTCAAGGAACACAAACCTAAGTTTGAATAAAATTTTGTTTACAGACAAGTGCTTCTATAAAAGCTGATAATGTAAACAAGTTTTTGACCAGAATGACTTAAGAAAGATTTCAGATAGAAAGAGTATTGCAATGGCATTCGTGTGTCTTTCTTTAAGTCTTTTGCTTCCTTTTATAGCCGTGTAGAAAGAGCCGTTGAAATGCAATCATGATAGCTTAACTAGGCTGGCGGCTAGAAGCGTGAGGACAGATAAAAACTTTTACGTGCTGCGCGTCCAGTTTTTTTTCAAAATATCTTTGATTGTACCGTTGCACTGTTACCAAGATATTTCCGCTTTGTATTGAGGTACAACTGTACTATGTAGCTTTGTCTTCTTGGCTTCTCAACTTCAGCTGTATTAAAGGTTCTTTGAATCTTCAGAACAACGTCTTCAGAACCGTGTTCACTTAGTGCATTGTCTTAATATCTTTAGGGACTTCTGATAGTATCTGGTTGAAGCATGAGTGTAGACTTGATTAGGTCTTCAGAACCTTGATTAGAGAGCATAAGTCTTCAGCATTTGGACTTCGTTCAATCAGAACCTTTGTCTTCAGATCTTCAGAACTCGTTCTCTTTTCCTTTTGTATCAGAGTCTTGAGTGCTTCTTAATATCTTAAAAATGAGTTCTGCTTTTCAAGAGTGTAGGCGGAGTATTTTCCTTTAAGCATTGTGTTCGCGCCAATTTACGGAAGCATAACCTGTTTGTTAAGTTCTCACAAATAACAAACATTAGTTGTACAAAATTGTTCATACAGAAATACTATTTGATATCATCAAAACTTAGAGATCTGCGCTAAAAGCAATTGCTGTTAGTGAAGGCGCAACTTTATTTCCTTATAGTATAGAGACCTCTAGAGTCTGCGCCTGTTAAGCGCTATGGGTTGGGATGTTAAGCCCAATGAATCCTAAGGGTGACACTGGATTAATAAATCCAACAATCTCCCCCCAGTGTCAGATGGGGGATTCGAACCCATGACCTGGCTCTGATACCACTTAATAGGATCAAGCGCTTACTTCTACGCTAAAAGTAATTGCTGTTAGTGAAGGCGTAACTTTATTTCCTTATAGTATAGAGACCTCTAGAGTCTGCGCCTGTTAAGATCTATGGGTTGGGATGTTAAGCCCAATGATTCCTAAGGGTGACACTGGATTAATAAATCCAACAGAAATATCCTCAGCACTCTCTAGTTGAGTCAACAAGCTCTGTATAAATGTCTCCCCAACAGAGTCAATTCCTCCCAACTTTCATTTAGGCTGTGTGAATAAAACTTCCTAAGCAGAGTCAGTTTCTTTTTAGCCTTAATCTTTGGCTTTGTACAAGACACCCACAAATATTCCCTAGTGGAGTCAATAACCCCCTTTTAGCCTCAATCTTGGGCTTTGTACAAGACAGATAAAAACCTTCCCCAAAGAAGTCAATGTCCAGCCTCCTCTTAGGCTTTGTATAATGATATCCCCAAAAAAGCCAGTCTCTCTCTCGCCTCAATCTTGGGCTTTGTACAAGACAGATAAAACTCCTTAAATAGAGTCAACCTTTTTAGCTTCAACCTTTCGCTTTGATCAAGGCACATACAAAAACCAAAATCCCCTCAGAGGAAATCAAAAACCTCTCTGTAGGAAGACATTTCTCTGTACATCACATCTCAAAACAGACAATCAAAACAAAACTTAATCCTAGATAACTGATGTAAGTGGCACACTTGTTAATTCAAACATCCAAGCTGTAGTCCATCTCTTATCCTGGTAAACTTCCTCTTTCATCTAATTACTGTAAGCGGCAAGCCTCTAGATTATTTACATCCACGCCACTGTCCCTCTCTTAGCATGAAAGATTCCTAAGGAAAAATGGCATTGCTCAACATTGAGTTAAAGTTTCCTCCTTCAGGAAAAATCCCTCATAAAGGAAATTATGGGATTACTGGATTCTCATATCCGAGTTAAAGTAATTCTCCTTTATAATTAGTCACCCAACAGTTGTGATAAACAAATGAAATGTCTCCCTTTAGAGATGACAAATTCTCTCTAAGTCAAACTTTTTAGCTTCAATCTTGGGCTTTGAACAAGACACAAATACTCCTTTTAGCTTCAATCTTGGGCTTTGAACAAGACACCAAACATATCTTTCCTCTCATAGAAGAGGGAACTACGATTGCCCTGATTTCCTTATTTATCCTTAACGGGAATACGTATGCATAAGATTGCGAAATCTTAGCAAGCACACCAATTCAAAACTTTAGGTCCAGTACCTGTACACCAATTCAAAACTTTAGGTCCAGTACCTTCACACATCAATAAAAAACTTTAGGCTTCATACCTTACCAAAAACATCGGAACAAACCCGAAATCAACAAAAACTCTTTCTCTTAACCCTCATAAAGGAGAAACTTTCTCAATCGACAAACAAACACCAGTACATAGAAATAGTATAATTGCTAACGATCTGTGGATAACCACATATAGGATGGGTAATTGACAACTCCCCATTATATAACCTGATCCCGGACCCCCCAATCTCTTAAGCATTTGTTAAAGAAAACATCTGCGTGTAAGGTTAGTTTGAGATAGCTTCTGTTTCCTTTCCAGCTTCACAGGATAAATAAGAAATCAGAAAGTAGCACCCCATCCCTACCATTGCGGTGAGGAAAAACCCACGGCGACAAGGTGGTCGCGTCACCGACAAAAATCGCACGCTACTGCACCCTAAACAAAACCTACAACTATGTACAAGTCTAAGTCATGGGAAGTGATCTTAATATGTTAAGACAAACCTATATAAGTCCTAAAAGGTAAGGGAAATCAAAGGTTATGACCTTAGAAGTCAAGACTATTCTAAGTAACCTTAAATGAACACTTATTTTTCACACATGAATAAAAGCCCTAAAAATAAATATTTTTGGAGATTTTTAAATGTCATAATAAAATAAACAACAAAAGAAAAATAATGCAAAAAAAATGGATTAAAAAAACCTAAAATTGAAGAAGTTATGAAATTGTGAAGTTTGTGAAAAATAGAGAAAACTAGGTATAAAAAATAAAGGGAGTGGTCTTGGTGGGGTTTGAACCCACGCCCTCTTGGTTCAGGCTAAAACAACTAACCAGCTGAGCCACGTGAATGGCTTGTACAACACATGCCTTCAGAAAAATAAAAGGAAAGTTCCAAGTGAATGCTTCAGAAAAACATGCGCGTTGACAAAAGGGTTGATGACAAGAATCGAACCCATGTCAAGGCAATGGTAAGGCAAAGGCAAGGCAAGGTTAGCACCACTGGGGTGGCCAATACATCCATTAATGAATCTACAACTAATAAATAATATCGAAAACAAGTTCCTAGTGACCAGAATGGTTCCATGGGTGGGCTTGGCAAGGTTGGTGACCTAAAACTTGGCATTTGCAAGAACACCCCTAACTCTCTCAATACTTCATGAAAAGTAGTGAAATAAAAAAGGAAATTGTGTATTTTTTCATAAGGATCAAGATGGTACAATTGGTTTTTGCTATAGAGGTCCCTAACTTAAAACACGATGGGGTTCCTAAAATATACTCAAGTTTGCATTTTCATGTTCACAGTCCACCACAGTCATGCTATATCATATTTAATGAATCAAACATGTCAAACATAACATACATAAACTGATCATGCTCAATGTACATCAAAGATCATCATATTTCAAAGAGTTGTAGTTTGAAATGAGACTTACCTCTTGTAGCTCAATATGCAGTTCTTAAAACAGAAGCTCCAGCAAGAAACCAATGACTTAGGCAGCTTCTACACACCTTCTTGATCCCTTGTAGATGCTTGGAAATCAAAGAAACTGACTAGAATAAGATATGACTCCTTCTTGCACAAATGACCAAAGTTGCCAAAAGTGAACTTAGGGTAAATGATGTTATAGTTGGTGAATCAAGTCTAGAACACTTCAAACATGTTTTATGGAAGGTGTTTGAAGTATCAGGATGTTTGGAAATGGAGGTAACAAGGACTGTTATTGAAAAATGCAGAAAGTCAACCTTTCTTAGGTTTGAGAGTTGACTTTCTGGTTTGAGAGGCTTTTGATGATAGTGAGAGTTTGAACAACTCTAACACATGTTTTGTGATGTGTTAGAGTGATTGGTTGAATGATTTTGTGACTGGAAATTGTTTTGAGTGAGCTTTTGCAAAATGGTGTTCTTGTTTCCAAAATGGTGGCTTGAAATGCAAGAACTGAGTTTGGATGAGTTGCTGAGTGTTTTTGTTCTGGTTTCTTGTTTGTTTGGAAGTGTGGAATGTGGCTCTATGTATAGGCAAAGATTTGAGAGAGGTCAGTTTGTAGAAATGCAACTTGGTTGATTTTGGTTTTGGACTTGGTTTGGTTGAAATGTAAGTGTAGTTGTCAAGATGCTTCATGGTTCCAATGCATCGTACCATTTTCTTCTAGAGTGGTTAGGAGGCTTAGACACTTGCTTTTATGCAAAGAAAAAGCTCTGGTGCAGAAGGAGTAGTTTAGAGGCTCAAGGAGCTGACTATAAAGCCATGCTTTTCTAAAATGGAAGTCATCCCTTTATGCCATAAATGGCAAGATCAAGTGGATAATGCTCAAATTTAATGGATAAAGCTCTCAAATTCGTGCAACCTTCTGAGAAAATTAATATTTTCAAGTAATAGCTTCTGAAATGCAAGATTATGTAGCAAGAAATTGGTTTTGCAACAAGTTCACCAAGTTTCAAACCCTCAATTTCATGGATTCGATTCTCCCAGCTCACACATTGGTTTGGGGTGTTCTAGAACTTTTTGGAAAGCCCCAAGTATGCTCTACAATGTTTATGTTCACTCCAAGTTCTGAATCCAAAGGGATCATAATGAAAAAGGAGCTTGAAGTTGGCTGCAAACTAGGGCAAAAAGAGTGAAATTTCACTAAGTCTTAAATTGATTTGAACTTCCAAGCCTCATAACTTAAAAACTATGCCCTTTTGGAGAAGAAACCTCTAATACGTTTTAAAGTTCATGATGAGAGCTTCAATTTGAACTTTGCACCACAAAAACTGGATGTGTGGTTTGAAAGTTATGACTTTTCAAAGTACACAAAAGGACTAAATTCTTCCATACTTAGAAAATTTCAAGAACCAAACTTTGCCCTTTTTGCAAGAAACCTCTTAAATCTTGATTTCTCATGCTCTAACTCAAAAATCAAACATGTCTTGATGGAATATGACTTGAATACTTCATCTTGGATCAAAACCATCAAAAGTCAAAGGTTTGACTTTTCCGACAAAACCCTAATTTCCTCAGGAATTCAACTGGGTGATCCTTTGTGATCTTGCTTTATCAAACTCTTCAAATACCAATATATGGCCTCTAAGGATGCATGTGAACATATGGAATCATGTCCCAAGGCTTGGGATCATGCCTTGACCAAAAGTCAAAGGCATGGTTGACTTTTCCTGACAAAACCCTAATTTGGGGCCAGAAGAACTTGAGGCTCATTTCACTTGTGATGGGAGCCAAACACACTTGATTTCTTGATGAATAAGGTATCTTGGATGTATGTAAGCTCAATTGGTTGATGAACCAATCAAGGCATTGACTAATCACAGCAAGGTTTCCTTGTAATTCCTCAGGTCAAAACCCTAATTTCACAACTCTTGATTTTATAGTTTCTCTTTGATTTCTCTTGATCCAATCATATGAGACCATGGAACATGATTTGAAAACTTCATGATTAGCCATCAAGACCAAAGATTGAGCTTTTGGAGCCTCAATTGACTTTCTTGACCTTGTGAATTCAAACACTTCTCTCAACCACCTAGTGAACACTTGGGATGGATGCATTGAGTCAAGAAGTGTCTTAGGAGATCTTGAAACATATGAGAGCTTGGCTTATTGATCTTGACCTCTTTCTTGTGCAAACCCTAGCTTTCAAATAGAATAACAAACTAGCAAAGTATGATGGTTAGTTAATAATGCATAGATGATTGATTCCTAATGCAAGTGCAAGATGTCATGACATCTAAGGGGTATAATTTGGGGTATAACAGTTGGCCCTATTTTAATAGCTTTACCGGATGGAACGAGCGATGATAATCCTCTTGAAATCAAGGTGAAAAGTTATTTAAATATAGCAAACCAAAAATTTTTCCCTTAGATGAAATGCATATGCTAAGGACAGACAAAACATGCAAATGCTGACATGCTATGAACTTCTAATATGATGATATGATGACATGATGGTGCAAGATGCAGACAAACAAGACACCAAAGGGACAAAGGTCAAACACCCACAAATGAGACTTACTGGGGATGAAGGTTAACAACCAACAGAAGAAACTCACTGGAGAGTGACTAAGAAAACACTAGGGATAAGAAAGATAAAATGTGGGGAACCACCACATATCTTCACTGGAGATAGAAATCAAAGAAGTGTTCTCCACTGGGGAAAGATCCAGGGAGAAGGACGATAGGTTCAAATATGACCAGATGACTTCAGGGACAACAAAAAGGGAGGCAAACTCTTTACTGGGGATGAAACCAGAAAGAAGACATGATCTCTACCGGGGATCTATTTGAACCAAAAAGATAGACACCCAACAAAAGATTTTCTGGGGATTTCTTATACTGAAGAGTTCAAACGAGATCTTCAAGAAAAACCAGAAAAGACAGAGACAAACACAAACTCTGCATGCGCCAAATGATGATAATCACAAGGACTTTCAAAGGATATTGGTAATGACCAATCTTAAAATGCCAATAATGATTGGACCTTAGAAAACATGCCAGTAATTACTGGGCTTAGGATGCTAATAATGATCAGACTTTTAACAAATGCCAGTGAACACCGGACTTTAACGGGGACATTGGTGATGACCAAAATCTCTGTTGGGGATAAATTGTAAGATGCTAATAATGATTGAACTTGTATACCAATAATGATTGGATGAAAATCATGCCAGTGAATACTGGACTTATACAATACTGATAATGATTGATATTAAAGAAACGCCAGTAATTACTGGACTTGAGACTCCAATAATGATTGGATCTTGAACAAAGAGGCATACAGTTAAGACTGACCAATTAAGATTGGATTTAAAGTAGAAAGACATACAGTTAAGATTGACCAATTAAGATTGGATATTTGAACAATGCCAATAAATACCAGACTTGAGAAATCAATAATGATTGACTTGTGAGGCAATGCCAGTGGACACTGGACTTAGAGTACCAAAGAAAAAAGGTCTTTAGGCGATGCCAGTAAACACTGGACTTCACAATACCAATAATGATTGGATTTAAAAAACATGCCAGTGAAAACTGGACCTCACGATACCGATGATGATCGATACTTGGAACAATGCCAGTAAATACTAGACTTTCAATACCAATAATGATTGGATTTAAAAACATGCCAGTGAAAATTGGACTTCCCAATACCGATGATGATCGATATTAAAACATGCCAGTGAATACTGGACTTTGTAAACCCAATAATGATTGGCTTGATAACAGAGGTTAAACAACAAATGGGACATTACCGGGGTTGCATAGTGATGACTAGGCTTCCTAGGGAATAAGGGAAATAAACAAATTTGACGCACACAGGTGATAACCGGACGTAAACAGGACACAGATGACGATCCACGAACTCAAAAGGATACTTAACCTAAGCAGGTTAGGGTAAAGGAGGTCAAGACCCACAAGAAACACACCAAATGCTAAAATGCACCATGATATGGTATGATGCGAATGCTCAATGACATGCAAGAGACGACTCTGACGAGAGGCGAAAGACTGGGGGAAAAGGAGAATGGATAACACATTCGCTTCAAAGAGTCACACTGAATCTGAAAAGAACAGCCGCTCAGGGGTCTAATAGGAAATATTCTTCTTTCACCTGAGGTGGTAAAGGTTTTCCACATTTCAACAAACATCTGTGGAAGATACCGGGGAGAAATCCTTTGTATCATGGTAGTCAGTCATTACTGAAGTTTCCAATCCATGAGATATCATCAACTGATCTTGCTTCATTGGGGAATTACACGCTAGATGGTTTAATAGTGTTTTCGTCACAATAAGAACCACTGGGGAAACATATGATTTTACTAAATCGCCCCAAAAGCCAGAGTAGATTATGTTTTCTCAAAAGATTTGTCTTTATTCCAAAATTTTCGGCTTTCAAAACCATTATTAATAAATAAATGAAGTTTTGCATAACAAGAAGAGTGCATAGAAATGATAAATATCAAACAAAGAATGTTCCAAAATCTGATTTCATTAGAATGACAATTCGCCAATGGCAAAGTTCCATGGAATATTACAATCAGGAAATGGCAATAGGAAAAAAAAAAGTTACATCGTATTCAATGACCACTACTATCCCTAATGACCAAGAGTCCTCCAAAACCTTGCTGCTGATGAAAGAGAATGAGCTTGAACTTCTGCTTTGAATTCCTTGGTATTGGTGACAACCCTTCTGACACAGTGAAATGCCTTTTGTCCCTAACTTTTGCCTGGACCGCCCTTTCGGGTTTTCAATCCACCGGGACGCTCATTTTTGCCTAGGCCTCCCTTTTGGGTTTTCAACCTAGAGAGCTCTTTCTTTTTTTATTTAATCCCTCACTTTTGCCTGAGTTTCCTTCATAGGTTATGACCCACCGGGATACCCTTTTCTTGCCTAAGTCGCCATTTCTGGTTTTCGACTTAGCGGGCTTTTTAGGCGTAATATTTTCTTACTGCATCAGCATTTACAGGGTGTGAAAGTTGTTCACCATCCATCGTTGTAAGAATTAGGGAACCTCCTGAGAAAACGGTCCTCGCCACAAATGGGCCTTCATAATTAGGCGCCCATTTTCCACGTACATCCCTTTGAGATGGCAAGATCTTTTTGAGTACGAGTTCCCCTTCTTGGAATTCACGAACACGGACCTTCTTATCAAATGACTTTTTCATCCTCTTCTGATACAAATGACCATGACACATTGCAGTTAATCATTTCTCATCGATTAGGTTCAGCTAATCATATCTTTCTTGGACCCACTCCGCTTCACCAAGCTTGGTCTCCATCAGAATTCTCAAAGACGGTACCTCTACTTCAATAGGAAGAACAACCTCCATCCTATACACCAAAGAAAAGGGAGTTGCCCCTGTCGTAGTCTGAACCGAAGTTCTATACCCATGCAAGGAAAATTGTAACATCTCATGCCAATCCTTATAAGTCTTGACCATTTTCTACATGATCTTTTTGATATTCTTGTTAGCAGCTTCAACAGCTCCATTCATCTTGTGATGTTCAATCTTGAAACCATCACACAACTTCTCCATTGTCTTATTGTTCAAATTTGTTCCATTATCTGTTATGATCCTATTTGGAATTCCATAACAATAGATAATTTAGTTATTGATAAGACGGGCAACCACTTGCTTGGTCACGTTGGTGTAGGAGGCAACCTCAACCAACTTTGTGAAGTAGTCAATAGCCACTGAGATGAAACGATGACCATTAGAAGCTTTTGGCTCAATTGCCCCAATCATGTCAATGCCCCACATAGAGAATGGCCAAGGTGATGACAATACATTCAACAATGTTGGAGGTACATGCACCTTGTTAGCATGGATTTGGCATTTGTGGCATTTCCTGGCATATAGGATGCAATTAGTCTCCATTGTTAACCAATAATATCCAGCCCTCAAGATCTTCTTAACCATGGCATACCCATTGGCGTGAGTGCTAAATGCTCCTTCATGAATGTCACGAATTAACATGTCTGCTTCTCTTTTGTCAACACATCTTAGCAAAACCATGTCATGATTCCTTTTGTATAGCACATCATTACTGAGGAAAAACTTGGAAGACAACCTTCTCAAAGTCTTCTTGTCAAGAGTGGAAGCATTGGTAGGATACTCTTGGTTCTTCAAATAATTTCTGATGTCATAAAACCATGGTTTCCCATCCACCTTTTCTTCAATCAACTGGCAGTAGGCTGGTTCAGTCTTGCGCTCAATTCTGATTAGCGGCACCTCATTAACAAATCTAACCTTCCACATTGAAGCTAACATGGCTAGAGCATCAGCTATGTGGTTTTCTGATCGCGCAACATGACGGAAAGTGATCTCATCAAAGTATTGGATCATCTCCATAATGTAAGCACGTTATGGGACCAACTTCTCATCTTTAGTCTCCCATTCACCTTTGACTTGGTAAATAACCAGAGGAAAATCTCCACTGACTTCCAAAATCTTGATTCTGAGATCAATAGCTGCTTCTAACCCTAGAATGCACACCTCATATTCAACAATGTTGTTCGTACATTCAAAACCGAGTCTTGCTGTAAACGGGGTATAACCACCATCAGGGTTCATCAACACAGCACCTACACTATGTCCATTGTAGTTAGAAGAACCATCAAACATCATTTTCCATCAGGAACCAGGTTTAGGGCCTTCATCAGGGCCTGGTTCTTCACAGTCTTTCTTTATTTGCATAATGTCTTCATCTGGAAAATCAAACTTGAGGGGCTCATAGTCTTCAACAGGCTGATCTGCAAGGTAATCTGATAAGACATTTCCCTTGATACACTTCTGAGTGACATACTGAATATCATATTGTGATAAGAGCATGTGCCAATGGGCAAGTCTTCCAGTTTGAGCAGGTTTTTCAAAGATGTACTTTATTGGTCCATTTTTGAGATCAATAAAGTAGTATGACATATCAGGTATTGCCTCAAACGCCTGGTGGCCCATGCCAAAGCACAGTAAGTCTTTTCCAAAAGTGAATATCGACTTTCGTAATCAGTAAACTTCTTGCTCAAGTAGTAGATGGCATGCTCTTTACGCCCGGATTCATCATGTTGGCCCAAAACACAGCCCATTGATCCTTCCAATATGGTCATATACATGAAGAGGGGCCTCCCTGGAACAGGTGGGACCAAGATCGGTGGTTCCTGTAAATAACTCTTGATTTTATCAAAGGCATACTGGCAGTCGGTATTCCACTCTACAGTCTGGTTTTGCGAAGCAGACTAATAACTATTGGGAGCATGCCTTGACCAAAAGTCAAAGCCATGGTTGATTTTTCCTGACAAAACCCTAATTTGGGGCCAGATGAACTTGAGGCTCATTGCACTTGTGATGGGAGCCAAACACACTTGATTTCTTGATGAATAAGGTCTCTTGGATGTATGTAAGCTCAATTGGTTGATGAACCAATCAAGGCATTGACTAATCACACCAAGGTTTCCTTGTAATTCCTCGGGTCAAAACCCTAATTTCACAACTCTTGATTTTATGGTTTCTCTTTGATTTCTCTTGATCCAATCACATGAGACCATGGAACATGATTTGAAAACTTCATGATTAGCCCTCAAAACCAAAGATTGAGATTTTGGAGCCTCAGTTGACTTTCTTGACCTTGTGATTTGAAACACCTCTCTCAACCACCTAGTGAACACTTGGGATGGATGCATTGAGTCGAGAAGTGTCTTAAGAGATCTTGAAACATATGAGAGATTGGCTTATTGATCTTGCCCTCTTTCTTGTGCAAACCCTAGCTTTCAAATAGAAGAACAAACTAGCAAAATATGATGGTTTGTTAACAATGCATAGATGATTGATTCTGAATACAAGTGCAAGATGTCATGACATCTAAGGGGTAAAATTTGGGATATAACAACTGTGAAGTACACTTTCAAGAGTCCTAAACTGGATGACCTAAGGAAGTTGGGAGCTTTGTTTGTAGATCAAGAGAGGTTCAAGGATAAGTATGGAAAGTTGTTGTTATTGTTGAAGACTATGGTGGACGATGGACTTCTCTCTACACTACTTCAATTCTATGATTCATTCTATCATTGTTTTACTTTTCCGGATTATCAGCTGGTACCTACGTTGGAAGAATACTCCTATCTAGTTGGTCTGCCTATCCTTAAGGAATCTCCCTTTCCTATCTTGGAAAAGAACCCTAAAGAGCAAGATATTGCCAAGGCTACACATCTGAGGCTATCTGACATTCAAAACAATATGACTGCAAAAGGTGGTATCTTTGGATTGACTACAGAGTTTCTGATTGGGAAAGCTCAGTACTATGCTGATCACATGAGTATGGATGCATTTGAGGCTATTCTTGCCTTACTTATCTATGGAGTGTTTCTCTCCCCAAGCTTTGAAAATTTTGCTGATATCAATGCTATTAAGATTCTCCTGAAGAAGAATCCAGTGCCTACCTTGCTAGTAGAGGCATATCATTATATCCATATAAGGAACTTTCATAATGGAGGAATGATTACGTGTTGTGTGCCCTTATTATACAAGTGGTTTATTTCTCACTTGCCCAAGTCTAACTCCTTTTGGGATCTCAAGAAAGGTTGTTGGTCACAGAAGATTATGGCTCTTACCCAATCTTATATTGATTGGTACAACCGTGTCTATGATGGGGTAACGATCATTGATAGATGCGGAGATTTTGCTAATGTGCCTCTTCTTGGCACAAAAGGGGGAATCAGCTACAATCCAGTCTTAGCTCACCGTTAGCTAGGATATCCTTTGAAAGATAAGCCCAAAAGTGCTCACGTGGAGAGTATTTTCTTCAAGAATGAGGAAAATAACAAGGAGCTCAAAGAAAAGATTGTAAAGGCTTGGCGCCATTTACACAAGAGAGGGAAGGAAAGTTTGGGAAAGTTTAATTGTGTTTCCATGGAACCCTATCTCCAATGGGTCCGAAAGAGGGCCATCGAGTTGAAGATGCCTTATATCCGACAAGAGCCCATGACTCTAAAGGAAGAACCCATTCTGATTTTCTTATCTGAAGTAGAAGAATTGAAGATTGCTTTGAACAAAGCGCAACAAGAAAGAGATGCTTGGAAGAACAAGTATCAAGTGGACGCAGAAGAGAATGCTGAACTCTAGAAACAACTACAGTCGAAGAATGAAGAAGTGCTCTCCTGCAAGAAGAGGAAGGCACAAGAGGATTTATTTTCCTCTAGCCCTCAATTGACTCCTTTAAAGTTGATAGTGGATAAGCTTATTCTCGAGAAGACGTAGTTGGAGGAGCAGAACAAGAAGCTCAACGCAAGACTATTAGGAGAACTTCCTTAGGGCTTTATTAGCTTTTATTTAGCTTTTTGTTTAAAACTCTTGAAAGAAGTACTAATATTTTGTAATCCTATTTATTGGCTAATAAAATGAGTTTCTTTTGATATCCCGTGACGTTTTCAAATATCCTAGTTCCATGAAATGTTTGCATCGCATTCTTGCATTTTTGCATTCTTTTCTCTGACCCTTCAAAGAACTAAAATTGTTTTGCAGATATTGTAAAATGGATTTTGGGAGAAGGGGACGCAGAAATACACCTTCAAGAGTCCAAAGATCGAAAGCCTAAAGGAACTAGGAGGTCTAATCAAGGATCCATTGGCATTCTCAGACAGATATGGGCGACTCTTCCCGTTTCTGAGACTCAAGATGATTGATGGTTTGCTAGAGACCCTCGTCCAGTTCTATGATCATTTATATCATTGCTTCACATTTCCCGACTACCAGTTGATGCCTACCCTAGAGGAGTACTCTGCTTTGATGGGATTGTCTGTTACGTCTCAGCCTCCTTTCTCTGGATCTGAAGACACGTCAAGTGAGCAGGATATTGCGGAAGCTACGCACCTGAATTTGTTTGACATTCAAGCTCACATGACTACTAAGGAAGGGCTCCTTGGATTACCGATTGAATTCTTGGTAGAGAAAGCTTGTTACCATGCTGATGAGAAGAATACTGAAACTTTTGAAGCAACCTTTGAATTATTGGTCTATGGGGCATTCCTATTCCCAAATATTGAAGATTTTGTCGATATAAACGCCATTAAGATCTTCATGCTCAAAAATCCTGTTACTACACTGGTGGCCAACACTTATCATTCCATTCATTTAAGGAATTCTCAAGGAGGAGGTAAGATAACTTGTTGCTCCGCTCTCCTTTACAAGTGGTTTATTTCTCGCTTGTCAAGGTTTACAACCCTCTGGGATTTGAAGGATGGGCTCTGATGGTCGAAGATAATCATGTCACTCACACACACTGACATAGTGTGGTACAATCCCATGTAAGGTGGAGTGAGGATGATTAATAGCTGTGGTGATTTCCCTAACATACCTCTTCTTGGCACGAAAGAATGTATCAACTATAACCCTATTTTGGCTCGCCGACAACTTGGGCACCCGATGAAGGAGAGGCCTGACCCAACCCTTTTGGAAGGATTTTTTCTCAAAGAAGGAGAGGACCCATAACTCAAAGCTAAAATCGTGAGCGCCTGGTGTCACGTACATAAGAAAGGAATAGCTGCATTGGGATATCTTGTTTGCACTGTCTCAGAATCTTATCTGCGATGGGTACGAGAAAGGGCTATTGAGCTAGGGATGCTCTACCCTCATCATGAGTTCATATATTTAGCTCTTGGAAATCCTACTTTGACTGACACGAGTGAAGAAGGAAAGCTGAAGATTGCATTGGACAAGGCTGAAAAGGAGAAAGATGCTTGGAAGAACAAATATTTCATTGTCAGTCAAGAGAATGAAGAGCTTAAGAAGCTTCGATAGCAGAAAAAAGAGGAAGATTCTTCTAAGAAGAGGAAGGTGCAAGGGGATTTATTTTCCTCTCGTGCCTCACCAGTACCAACTGCTAATTTCGGTATCCCTCCAACCTCTATGGCATGGAAGCAATATGTGGACAAGCTTATTCTTGAAAAGGCCAAGATGCAAGAGCAGATTGACCAGCTTATGAAGGAGCTTCGTGGAGAGGAAGGACCGTCGTCAGGAGGATTAGACTCCTAGTTTCTTTTGCTTTATTACTTTTGTACTTTGATTATGTTGTATTGGGTCTTGAAGGTGTATTGTTTGCTTTGTAAGAATTTCTAGTTTAATTAATAAAATGAGCGTTTTGATTATATCCATGATTACAATGTTTACAAATGTACTTTTTGAGTTCCTTGAAGTCTTTTTGGATTATGCATTTTGCACGCATCATTAGCATTGCATTCTTCGCATTCCAGGTTCTCACGCTTGTTCCCTCCCTTAGACAAGATGAATCACCGGTACAATACCCGAGCCAGCCATCAACGGAGAATGGATCAACTGGAATAGGAAAACAGAGCACTCTGCGAAGAGGTTACAACATTGAAGGAAAGCTTGGAGAGGCTCAGTGGGATGATGGAAGCATTGGCGGCTACCCAGAACCAGTCGTCACATAACTCACAAGAACTGAGAATTGTTATCTCAAAAATTGTATCTGCACCGATCCCAGTGGTGTCAGTAACAAGTGAACCACAATACACTATACCTCCCCGTTATCCGTGGGGAATGCCTTTTAATTTTGTTCCAGCCGAATACCGCCCACAAGTTTCTAAAACTCCAGCTGTAACTGCTGTAATGACTGTGCCACCACCTGTGATGAATACTGTTCCATATGATCTGGAAGAGCCTGTGTTCCACGCTGCACCTAGTGAGAGTGTTGGGTTGGATGACATGATGGATGAGTTCCAAGATAAGTGCTTGGAAATGCAAAAAGAGATTAAGGCACTTCATGGGAAATAGATATTTTGAAAGAGCGCTTCTGACTTTTGCTTAGTCCCAAATGTCAAGGTCCCTCCTAAGTTTAAGGTCCCTAATTTTGAGAAGTACAAGGGTAGCTCTTGCCCACAGAGTCACCTCATCATGTATGCCCGCAAAATGTCCACTCAGACAGATAACAACCAGCTGCTTATTCACTACTTCCAGGATAGTCTGACGGGTGCTACTCTTAAATGGTATATGGGGCTGGATAGTATGAAGATTTGTACCTTCAATGATCTTTGTGATGCTTTATTCAAATAGTATAAGTATAATGTTGACATGGTACCTGACAGAGATCAGTTGAGGGCTATGACTCAAAAGGATAAGGAGAATTTCAAGGAATATGGCCAATGCTGGCACGAGGTGGCTGCTCAGGTCACACCACCCTTAGAAGAAAAAGAGATGACTAGAATTTTCTTGAAGACCTTAAGTTCTTTTTTCTATGAAAGAATGGTAGCAAGTGCTCCCTGTGATTTTACCGAGATGGTGAACATGGGAATGCGTCTAGAAGAAGGGGTCCGTGAAGGTAGGCTGACTAAAGAAGGAAGTACTCCCAACAGTTCAAAGAAATATGGAAGTAACTTTGCGAAAAAGAAAGAACAGGAAGTACGTGTTGTACATCAAGGACGACCTAATAGAAGATACCAATAACACCAACACGTTGTTGTTGTGTCACCAGTCATCAACGTTCCCGCCTATCAACCACAATTTGCATAACCATATCAACCGTCACCACAAGCTTCTCAAGTTCCACAACAACAATAACAATAATGTCAACAGAATCAACAGTCTCCTCAACAGGCTCGACAACCATTCAACAACCTGGGTTGTATGCAGAGAAAACCAAATTTTGATCCTATTCCTATGTCCTACGCAGAATTGTTTCCAGCTTTGTTGTAGAAAAGACACATCCAGACTAAGTCTCCAGAAGAGGTGCCTAAGAACATTCCTTATTGGTACAGAGCAGATCAGTTTTGTCCATATCACCAAGGTGCGCCAGGCCACAATATTGAGAACTGTTATGGGTTGAAAGCTGATGACCAGAGATTAGTCAAATGTAAAATTATATCTTTCAAGGATACCAACCCAAATGTACAAGCCAACCCTCTACCACCACATGGGTCAGCTAATGTGAACATGGTTCATGGATGTTCTTGAAAGTATGTTGTTTTCGATATCAAGTACATTCGAGAATCTTTAGTCAAAATGCATGGTGGATTGACCAGAATGGTTTTCTTCAGTCATGAGCCCCACAATTATGTTGCTTGTTCTGTCTGTTCAGTGAACTCTCGAGGCAGTCGCCTTGTGAGAGAAGATATTCAAGACTTGTTGGATAGAAGGGTTATTACAATCATGTATGATAGAGATCTAGCCCCTGTGGATGAAGATGAAGAAGTGTTCATGATAGTACCCCACTTCAAAGATGTGGAACGTATTGAGATTACTTATGATAGCAGAAAGTGTTCTGCAACTCCTTTGGTCATTAATTTGCCTGGCCCAGTCCCTTAAGCCTCCAGTAGGGCAATCCCTTACAGATATAATGCCACTATGCTAGAGAATGGAAAAGAGGTGCCTATACCTGTCCTGCCATCCGTTGTTAACATTGCAGACGTTAGTAGGTTCACTAGAAGTGGTCGTGTATTCTCTTCAGCACCTCCAAAGGACAAAGAGATTTCTTTTGAACAACCAATTCTAAAAGATTCAACTTTGGGGCGGTCCAGTGGGGCTGATTCCTCCTCTAAATTTGATGAATTTTTGAAAATGATAAAGAGGAGTGAGTATAAGATTATTGATCAACTTCTGCAAACACCTTCCAAAATCTCCATGTTACAATTTTTGATGAGTTCTGAAGCCTACAGAGAGGCACTGCAGAAGGTACTTGAGCAAGCTTATGTCAACCATGATGTGACTATTGATCAATTTGATGGAATCACAGGCAACATTACTTGGTGTAACAAACTTGGATTCTGTGAAGAAGAGCTCCCAGAAGAGGGGAAGAAACACAACATGGCACTACACATTTCTATGAATTGTGTGAATGATGCATTGTCCAGCGTGTTGGTTGACACTGAACCCTCGTTAAATGTGATGCGAAGAACAAATCTTGCAAGATTGACGTACCAAGGGCCGCATATTAGACCAAGTAGTGTTATTGTCAAGGCTTTCGATGGGTCGAGAAATACTGTAATTAGAGAAGTTGACTTACATATGACTATTGGGCCTGATGGTTTTCAAATCACTTTTTAAGTCATGGACATTCGCGCTGCCTACAGTTGTTTGCTGGGTAGGTCGTGGATACATGAGGCTGGGGCAGTCACATCTACACTGCACCAGAAGTTAAAGTATGTCAATGAAGGAAAGCTGGTTACGGTTTGTGGAAAGAGAGCTTTGGTGGTGAGCCATCTCTCTTCTTTCTCGTATATTGATGCACAAGATGAAGTAGGAACCCAGTTTCAGGCTCTTTCAGTTGCTGGTAGTAGTGCCAAAAAGACTGTGGCTTCTATTTCATATTTTAAGGATGCGTAGCGTGTTGTGGACAGTGGTTCTCAAGAAGGGTGGGGGCAAGTGCTAGCTTTGCCCGAAAATAAAAAGAAGGAAGGCCTGGGTTTTTTAGCTATCAAGTCTACCAAGGCTGCTACAAAGAGTTTGATTGTTCTGCCTATTGAAGAAGTTTTCAGCAGTGGGGGAACCATTCATTCATCTAAAGTTAATGCTATACTTGAAGACGGGTCTGATGAAGATCAGGCAAACTTCGTGACGCATGAAGTGGTAGCCCAGAATTGGAGTGCTGTTAATATTCTTGTTGTTGTCCATTTATCAAAGTAATTGTCTTTTGTTATGTTTCTTTTAAATTTTTTTGCTCTGCCCAAGGCGAAAGAGTTGTTGTGTGGGCTCTTTTTAATAATTCCCTTTGCTCTGCCCAAGGCAAAGGTGGTCTTATGTTAGGCACTTTGTTTGAAAAAAAAACTACTATCATCAATAAAATTATCATTTTGCGTTTCTATTATTTTGTTTTATCTTTTCTGCTTTCTGGAAAATGGTAATAATAAGAAATAATAATCACTTTGCATATTTATGCACACACTTTCACTTCCTTAAATTCTAAAATAAAGCCACATCACATGTGCAGATTGTTGCACGAACACACTATCAAAAACAATGACCCAATGCCTTCCCCAAACTTTGAGTTTCCTGTGTTCGAAGCCGAAGAAGAAGAAGAAGAGATCCCTGAGGAAATCTCTTGGTTACTTGAGAATGAAGATAAAGCCATTCAGCCTCACAAAGAGCCCGTAGAAGTCATTAATCTGGGTACAGAAGAACTTCGTAAAGAGGTGAAGATTGGAGCTTTACTTGTGTCTGATGTGAAAGAAAGATATATTGAATTACTTAAAGAATAGGTTGACATATTTGCTTGGTCGTACCAAGATATGCCTGGCCTTGACACTACTATAGTGGAGCATCACCTGCCTTTGAAGCCAGAATGTCCGCCAGTCAAACAGAAGCTCAGAAGAACTCGCCCTGATATGGCTCTGAAGATCATAGAAGAGGTACAGAAGCAAAGTGACGCAGGTTTTGTCATTACATCTGAATATCCACAGTGGTTAGCTAACATCGTGCCTGTTCCGAAGAAAGATGGTAAAGTTCGCATGTGTGTCGACTACCGAGACTTGAACAAAGCTAGCCCAAATGATGATTTTCCTCTACCTCACATTGACATGTTGGTGGATAGCACTGCAAGGTATAAGATTTTCTCTTTCATGGATGGATTTTCAGGTTACAACCAAATCAGGATGGCTCCCGAAGATATGGAGAAAATGTCATTTATCACGCCATTTCTGTTACAGAGTTATGTCGTTCAGATTGAAAAATGTCGGCGCAACATACCAAAGGGCTATGACTACTCTTTTCCATGATATGATGCACAAAGAGATCGAGGTTTATGTGAATGACATAATAGCCAAGTCCAAGACTGAAGAGGACCATGTTGAACATTTATCGAAGTTATTTTGGCTATTGAGGAAGTATCAACTCTGTTTGAATCCTAACAAGTGTACATTTCGTGTTCGCTCGGGAAAACTCTTAGGTTTCATTGTTAGCTAAAGAGGAATCGAAGTAGATCCTGACAAGGTTAAGGCCATACAAGAAATGCTAGCTCCCACTACAGAAAAATAGGTCAGAGGCTTCCTAGGGTGTTTGAATTATATCTCTCAGTTTATCTCTAACATGACTGCCACTTGTGGACCCATTTTTAAGCTTCTCAAAAACGACCAGGGTTGTGTTTGGACCGAAGACTGCTAGAAAGCGTTTGATAGTATCAAAGAATATCTTCTTGAACCTCCGATTTTGATCCCTCCGGTTGGAGGTAGATCCTTGATCATGTATTTGACTGTTTTGGAAGACTCCATGGGATGTGTACTCGGCCAGCGAGATGAGACAGGAAAGCAGGAACATGCTATTTATTATCTGAGTAAGAAGTTCACCGACTGTGAATCTAGATACATAATGCTCGAGAAGACTTATTGTGCTTTAGTATGGGCAGCCCTACGTTTACGGCAGTACATGCCAAATCATACTACAAGGTTAATTTCTAAGATGGACCCTATCAAATACATCTTTGAGAAACCCGCTCTGACCGGAAGAATTGCTAGATGACAGATGTTGTTATCAGAATATGATATCGAATACCACACCTAGAAGGCAATAAAAGGAAGTGTCTTAGCTGATCACCTAGCTCACCAACCTATTGAAGACCATCAGGCCATCGAGGATGATTTCCCTGACAAGGATGTGATGTATTTAAAGATGAAGGATTGTGAATAACCCTTTCCAGATGAAGGGTCTGAGCTAGGTTCTCAATGGGGTCTATTTTTTATGGTGTCGTCAACAAATATGGGAAAGGAATTGGGACAATCATCGTGACTCCTCAGGGATCTCATATCCCATTTTCTTCCAGATTAACTTTCAAATGTACGAACAATGAAGCCGAGTATGAGGCATGCATTATGGGCCTTGAAGAGGCAATGGACTTGAGAATCAAGAATTTGGACGTGTATGGTGATTCTTCTGTGGTGATCTATCAAATCAAAGGAGAGTGGGAAACCCATCAAGATAATTTGCTTCCATACAGAGATTATATGAGAAGACTACTCCCTTTCTTCGATAGAGTTGAGTTTCATCACATTCCTCGTGACGAGAATAAAATGGCAGATGCTTTGGCAACTTTGGCTTCTATGATTGTAGTGAATCGAAGGAATGATTGTCCCAAAATTGATGTTATGCGCCTTGACAGGCCCGCTTAAGTGTTTTTAATAGAAGAGGCCGGTGATGGAAAACCCTGGTATTATGATATTGAGTTGTTCCTTCGAAAGCAAGAGTAACCATATGGGGCATCTAACAAGGATAAGAAGATTTTGAGAAGATTAGCTGGCATCTTCTCTTATGAATAATGATGTACTTTACAAGAATTTTTTTGACATGGTCTTACTGAGATATGTTGACAAGCAATAAGCGGATATGATAATGACTGAAATTCAAGAGGGATTTTTTGGCACGCATGCCAATGGATATGCTATGGCAAAGAAACTCTTAAGAGCAGGTTACTACTTGATAACAATGGAATGTGATTGTTACAAGTTTGCTAAGAAGTGCCACAAGTGTCAGATCTATACTGATAAAATCCATGTACCACCAACTCTCCTTAATGTTATCTCGTCTCCTTGGCCATTCTCCATGTGGGGCATTGATGTGATTGGTATGATAGAACCAAAAACTTCTAACGGATACCGCTTTATTTTGGTCGCAATTGATTACTTCACCAAGTGGGTCGAAGCGGCTTCGTACGCAAATGTTACCAGACAAGTGGTCGTCAGATTTATCAAGAACCAACTCATCTATAGATATGGTGTGCCAAGTAAAATCCTCACTGATAATGGGTCTAACTTGAATAACAGAATGATGAAAGAGCTGTGTGAGGAGTTCAAGATTGAACACCATAACTCTTCTCCCTACTAACTGAAGATGAATTGAGCGGTTGAGGCCGCAAACAAGAACATAAAGAAGATTATTCAAAAAATGGTGGTTACTTACAAGGACTGGCATGAGATGCTCCCGTTTGCTTTGTATGGATATCGTACCTCAGTACGCACATCAATAGGGGCAACTCCTTTTTCACTTGTTTACGGTATGGAAGCTGTACTCCCATTAGAGGTTGAGATTCCTTCTATGCGAGTTCTGATGGAAGCGAAACTCTCAGAGACTGAATGGTGTCAAAGCAGATATGACCAGCTGAATTAGATTGAAGAAAAAAGGATGACGATTTTATGCCATGGTCAACTGTACCAACAGAGAATGAAGAAGGCATTTGATAAGAAGGTTCGACCTCGTGAATTCAGAGAGGGAGACCTTGTGCTTAAGAAAATCCAATATTTCCTTACTGATTCTAGAGGGAAATGGACTCCTAACTATGATGGTCTATATGTTGTCAGGAAAATCTTCTCAGGAGGTGCCCTGATGTTAGTAACTATGGACGGGGAGGAGATCACTCGTCCTGTGAATGTGGATGCAGTCAAAAAGTACTATATTTAGAAGTGAAAAGAGCGGCTCAGATTGGTTCGTCAAAGTTTATTACTGCCGTGCCACCCAAGATTCCTCAGTCAGGTCTTCAGAAGCCTAGAACATAGGAGATTCAAAGTTGTCTAGGAGGATAGTCGTTGTTTTTCTTTGATGTATTTTTTCATGTTATTACCATTTATCCAACTTTGTAATAATATATGGAGTCATGTCATTTACTGACTACCATTTAATAAATGAAAGTTGAGCCTTTTGTTGGCAATCTTTTTATTTACCTTGCAAAATGCTTTTTATTTTGATAGCAGTTTCGAAACAATTTTAAAATCGTTTTCTAAAAGTTTCTTGTGTGTGTGTTACTTTGATATATGAACACTAAAAAACATTAATAGTTTATTCCAAGAAAGGCTAAACCACAAAATGCAGAACTACATTGTCTTCATGTCTTAAATGGTGATGATTCCCCCTAGTAAGTCTATGCTTAAGGTATTCATGACTATTCCCCTATGAATCTTTACTTCAAGAAGTTATGGTAAGTTTAATGCAAGAACTCCCCAGTTGATGACCTAAGAATTCCCAGTGAATCTCCTTAGCTTCAGCCTTCCCTCGATGAAGTAAATGTTATTTCACTCCTCAACAGACTTCTTACAACCTCAATCTTCCCCAGCGAAGCAGATGTTTATTTCGTCCCCAGGGAATCCCAACTTTGACATCTACAGATACTACTTTGATCTGAGCTTCCCCAATGAAGTGGATATTTATTTTATCCCTTGTGAGGCTTCAGTTGTGGCATCCCCAGTTACAACTTCATTCAGACTACTTCAGTACGCAGTAGATATTTATTTTATCCTTTATGAAGTCTTTCCAACCATGAGTTTGATTCTTTTCCCAGTGGATTTTTCTCATCCCAACAGAGTGATCGGATTCATCTTGACAATCCCCTAAGTGAAGTCATATTTTTATCCCCAAGAGGAGTACACTCTTTTTCCCAGAGAGTCGAAGCCTTAAAGCGGGATTTTGTTCCTAGATATAGCTCTCCATTCATCCCCAGTGATGCTTCTATCTTGCAAAGATCGGCCGAGTATCGGTGTCAAGATGTTTATTTTATCTCCAGTTTACTACTCTTCGTTCTTGACATAATGCGCCTTGAAAGGCCCGCCTACATCTTCATGATCGAAGCAGTCATAGATGACAAACCTTGGTATCATGATATCAAATGCTTCCTTCAAAGACAAGAATACCTGCCTGGGGCATCAAGAAAAGATAGGAAGACTCTCAGAAGACTGGCAAGTAACTTCTTCCTGAGCGGTGATACACTCTATAAGAGAAACTTTGACATAGTTTTGCTCAGATGCAAAGCTAGACAAGAAGCAAACATGTTAATTAAAGAGATTCATGAAGGTTCCTTTAGCACTCATGCCAACGGACACACAATGGCGAGGAAAATTCTGAGAGCAGGATATTATTGGCTGACAATGGAATTTGATTGCTATAAGTACATGTGGAAGTGTCATAAGTGTCAGATTTACGCAGACAAAATCCATGTACTGCCAATGTATCTCAAAGTTCTTTCTTCTCCATGGCCTTTTTCTATATGGGGAATCAATATGATTGGCATGATTGAACCCAAAGCCTCAAACGGACATTGGTTCATCCTAGTAGCCATTGACTACTTCACCAAATGGGTCGAAGCAGCATCATACGCCAATGTGACCAGACAAGTGGTGGTCCGATTTATCAAAAACAATCTCATATGCCGTTATGGTGTCCCAAGCCAGATCATTACGGATAATGGATCCAACTTGAACAATGAGATGATGAAATAGTTGTGTGATGAGTTCAAGATCAAACACCACAAATCATCTCCCTACCGGCCTAAGATGAATGGAGCGGTAGAAGTGGCTAACAAGAACATCAAGAAGATTGTTCAAAAGATGGTTGTAACCTACAAAGATTGGCACAAGATGCTGCCCTTTGCTCTTCACGGTTATCGCACATCTGTCCGCACTTCAATAGGGGCAACCCCTTTTGCTCTAGTATATGGCATAGAAGCAGTGCTTCCCATAGAAGTAGAGATCCCATCAATCTGAGTATTGATGGAAGCTAAGCTAAGAGAGGCTGAATGGTGTCAAAGTCGACACGATGAACTGAATCTGATCAAAGAAAAGAGAATAACGGCTCTATGCCATGGTCAGTCGTATCTACAAAGAATGAAGAAAACGTTCGACAAAAAGATCTGACCTCGTGTCTTCAGAAAAGGAGACCTTGTGCTCAAGAAGATACAATCATTTCTCACTGATTCCCGAGGCAAATGGACTCCGAATTATGACGGCCCCTATGTGGTCAAGAAAACCTTTTCAGGCAGTGCCTTGAGACTCGCAATCATGGAAGGAGACGAGTTTGCCTACCCCACGAATGTTGATATAGTCAAGAAATACTTCGCCTAAATAAAAAAAACGTCTCGGTGAATTGAAAACCCAAAAGGGAGGTCCAGGCAAAAATTAGAGACATAAGCAAAAATCATCCCGATGGATTGAAAACCTCAAAACACAATCCAGGCAAAAGTTAGGGATTCATGGCAAGTAACTACGTCTGATCAGTTCGACTCCTCAGCAGTAATGCCATCCATCAGGAAAACTTCAGTCAAGGTCATCTTCGACAGAAGCTCAGGATGTCAAGAATTCAAAGTTGGTAGAAGGATAACGGTCGTTATGTTTTAATGTATCCCCTTTTCCCGTAAATTACCATTTTCTAAACTTTATAAATACTCTATGGGATCACGCGCTTGGCTGATTTCCATCCTATCAATAAAATTTGAGCCCAGGTGCTTTTGTTTGCAGTTATCATTTATTTTTGCTTTCCAGAATGACATTTTCAACATGATCAACGGTTCTTGAAACAAAAAAAATGAATTTACTTGTCAATTTTTTTCTGCATTTAAAATAAAGGTGGCTTTTCTTTTTAACTGCTGAACGTGAAAAAAACATCGATGGCTTCTTCGGAAGTGATCAAACCTCAAAGTGCAGAATAAAATTACTCCTTCTAAACCAATACGCCTGAATGAAGGATCAACTATTTCAGATGTGAATGTCCCATCCGATATCCCCAGCAGAGTTCTTACCTCTTAAGACCAATTAACGGTTCTTTCACCCCCACAGGGTCTACCTCTCCTAAGCAAGGCAAAATTGCTATCTTGAACCAATGGTACTTTTTATCCCCTCGCAGTGGCCGAGTATCCAGTCATGTTCACTCACTAGTCTGTATGTCGCCTCTGTTTTGTCAACATAAACATACATACATCATGCATAATTGATTCATATTCATATTCATGTTCATATTGCATTAATATCACTCTGGTCAATCTCATCCCCAAGTGATAAAGTCCTCCCGCCATAAGGTTGTCAGTTCTTTCCTCGTCAGGAAATGTATGATTTGAGCAATTTCTCCCCAGTTTATTTCTGGATTAGAGCCTGTCCGCGACCACTTTGATAACTTGAACCTCTGAAAGGAAAGAAGACATTCTACAGACGTCACTCTTCACCATTGAAGATGATATTTTTTACTTTCCCGTATTAAAGAAAATCCCCAGAGAAAGCCTCTTAACCAAAGACTCTCGGCAATACGACAATTTCTCTCCAAAAATTTTGCTGTCAACATGGTCATCAGCACCTCAAAATCGGATTACATCACATGGCATTTCTCCGAAAAGGTCTCAAAGAAAAGTACGATGTAATATCCCCAAGCAGAAAAGCAGTCTATCAAGAGACTTGTTTTTCCCCAGTAGGGTCAACAAATGGCATCTCCACGAAGAAGTTTGCGCACTTATATCTCAGACTAATGGGTTTTCTCCAGCAAGTCTGACATCAAATCCTTTTCCATCAAATGGCATCTCCCCATTAAAACTCGGCGAGAAGTTTGATGAAAACCGCTACACATAGCGTCCCTTGTCGAGAAAAAAACTTGACAAGAAGAAACTAAGACCAGTTACGTGGCTGAAGACCAGGATCGAGGGGAAGTTTATTTCAAAAGAAAACTGAGACCAGTTGCATGGCTGAAGACCAGGATCGAGGGGAAGTTTATTTCAAAAGAAAACTGAGACCAGTTATGTGGCTGAAGACCACGATCAAGGGGAAGTTTTACCCTTTTCTGAGTATCATTGCTTAGCAAAAGAAGATGGATGAGCAAACTTCTATTCTTAACCACATTCAAAATTTTGGGTATTCCGATATTTAATCCTCTTGCACCCTGAATGTCCGAATATCTCCGTCATTCACACCTTCAGGTCCAAGAAGATTAAATAGGAGCATCTGCCATACCCCAAATTTTGACCACCAAGATTTCCCATCATTGTGCAAATCATTGCCACAATATGGATGTGCCATCATGCCTCATCAATCTCCTCAAGAATTGTTGAGCATTCACTACAATTAAGAATTAGGGTTTTGAGCTCTCCCAGGGCACTTAGACAAAGGATCAATCAAGAAGTGACATGATCTTCAACTTGTCTAACCTCTCAAACACCCATAAAGGATCAAGAGGACTCCCATATCAAGAATCAAGCACAAAGTTGCAACATTCCAAGTGAATCAAGCCTCAAGATCGCCAGTGTCACCAAATTAGGGTTTTGGTCGAACAAGGCCTCCAGATTAAATTTTCCCTCTGGGCACGAGCCAATACTTTAAAGAATAACCCAAAATTCTCAAAGGGACCTTATGAGTCTAATCATCAAGTCAAAATAGCCTCAGGGGATGCATTCATAAAAAATCAGGAATTAGGGTTTCTTGACCTAATTCACCCCTAAGTTGACTTTTGGAGCAAAGCATGAGCCAAGACCTCAAGACATGATTTAAGGGCCTCAAATACACTACATTGATCCATTTACAACAATGGATTGATCCAAGAAGCTTGATTCACAAGTTTCAATTTCATCAGGACCACAATTAGGGTTTTGAAGAAAAAGTCAACTACATCTTTGACTTTTGACCAAGACATGCTCCCAAACCTTGGGACATGATTCAATACACCCTAAAACACCTATGGAATCCCTCCATTAGGTTTGAATTGGGTCAAGAACTTGATTGCATAGAGGATAACACAGTTTGGAATTCATCTGACAAAAAGTCAACTGTGCCCAAAATCAAGTTTGACTTTTTGGAATTTTTCACAAATATGGCTCCCCTAAGTCCAAAACAATGTTAATGTATAATTTTGATCATCATTCATCAAGAAAAATCAAGAAAAGTGAGTTAACTTGCAAAAGGGCCAACCTTAGAAAACTTAAAATTGTCTAAGTTATGGAACAAAAGTGGTTTTTACCCAACTTTGCAAGGTCATAACTCCCAAACCCTAAGGCCTTTTTCTTCCATCCAATGCTCAAGTGAAAGTTCACATGACATACTTCAAAAGTGACAACTACAAAGGATTCCAAATCCTCATGGATTTTGAGTTATGGATTGATCAAAATCACAAAAAGTGAAAATGACCACTTTTTCCAACACTTAGTGAAATTTTCAATAAGTCAGAATCTGTTTCATTTTTTTACCAACTTTGAGGTCGTTTTTCATCATGATCCAAGTTGAACCAGGTCCATTTGTAAACATCAAAGTTAAAGTATGTCATGAAAGCTTTCCAAAGAATACAAGAACTCCCATTAATTCAACTTAGTCAAGGAGTTATGAACCTCACAACATGCCTTCCTCAAACTGGTTTTCAAGGCAGATTTGGAGAATTTCTTGTGCCACACAATTTCCATTTCAAAATATGTCATCTTGCAAGCTTTGTCCTCTTCCAAGATCAGAGGGAATCTCGATGACTCACTTGATATTTTCAAGCTTGGACCCCAAGTCAAGGAATCTCATCATTTGGCATGTGATCATTCAAGTTTCCATTCAAAAAACTCCAACTTTGTCATTTTGAATTGATGTGGTACATGGAGCTATCATGAACTAAGCCTATCAGTCCAATTGAGTCAAGTTTGTTACAAAGATCAGAAGGACTAGAGCTACAAATATCAGCTCTAGTCAATGACCAAGTGAAGACTTGGTACCTTGGCATTTAAGGAAGTGATACATGGGCATATCCATTGGATAATAGAGTGATCCCTCATCCAACACTAAACCTTCAAAACAAAACTCCCCTCCTATAATAGAGGTCATTTCTGATGTTTCAAACCACACCAAAACAATACCAAAGCCTTGTTTTCTCACTCTCCCACTCTTACTTCAATTTCAAGTCACATTGAAGCAATTTGGGAATTCTTGAGACCAGAGCAAAAATAACTCAAGCAACCATCCTAACACATCATACATCATCCATTGGAGGTGTTCCAACCTTCATCCATATTGCACAACCTCAAAATCAGAAAGTCAACCTCCAAAACCACAAATTTTGACTTTTTTGCATTTTACAAGCCATGTATTGATTCAGTCACTTTCAAAACCAAACAAAGCTACAAACACACTCCAAATATCATCCTCAAACTGTCCCAACAGGTTTCCCTCAACTGTAACACCATTTGAGTGAGTTACCATTTTGGTCATTTTTGCCACTTTTGCAAGAAAGAGTCAATACTTGTTCTTGAGGTTTCCAGCTGGTTTTGATCATCCTAAAAGCTTATAAGGGATCAATCAAGTGTGTCTAAAGCATTGGATTACTTTTGGCACAAAGATCTTGACAGTTAGCACAAGGAGCTTCAAGAGGTAAGTGCATCACAACTTGACCTCTTAAAATATGCATTGCTTTGATGTCCATCGATCATGAACATGTCATATATATCCAATGTGTTGTGTTTCAACCAATTTATCATGCTATTGTTGCTTGTATGATAGGATAGCCTAGAACTTGCAAATCTTGGCCTATTTTGAAACCAATATCAGGTTTTAAAATGTAGGCATCTTTAGAAAAATCTAAGACCACCATTGGATTCCTCTTGAAATTCTAGGTAGGATCCATCTAAAATTTGTCCAAATCTATGGAGAAATGAGAAAGTTATAGCCTTCATGCAAGAGGCCTAAAATCAGGCCAGCCTTGGGCAAGGGCCAGGCCAAGGCGCCTTGGCCAAGCCTAAAACCTTGTCACCCATATATGTTTATGGGGTGGTTTTGATACACGGATGTATCACCACCCTAGTGGTAGCGCGCATGTGTGTTTCGTTGGGAGGTCGTGGGTTCAAGACCCACCCAGACCATTTTGCCATTTTCTCCCCTTTTGCTATTTTTCATGTTTTTTATGGTTTTTATTAATTAATTCCAAAATTAATTTCTCTCTCAATTTTAATTATTTTTTATTTGTTCTTTTTTTTTGAAAATTCACAAAAATGTTAAAATATTTTTTTCTACAAAAATTTCACAAAAATATTATTTATTTCATATATTTGGTATTTTTGTAAAGAATTAAATTTTTATTTATTCTTAGGCATTAAAAAATATTTCTTTCTCTTGATTTTTCAAATTCAAATGATTTGCAAATCATTATATGAATGAAACATGGTTTTTCAAACATTAATCCAAGATCACAACTTGTTTTTCACACATGTTTGATAATTTTGATCATTTTAATTGAATTTTATTCAATTAAAACGCTTTTTTAAAATCAAATTAGGGTTTTGATTGTTTTCACCCTTACCAATCATTTTCAAAATAACTCTTGGGCCTCTAATAGAGTGTAAGACCCAAACCTCTTTGTACAAAAATATTTTGGGTCTCAGTCATTGTATAAGTCCCGATACAATCTTAAAAAATCTCGGCGCGATCGCCGTTTTCAAACAATTTTCATCTGGGCCTCTCTTTGAGCTGTAAGCCCCAACTCTTGTATAAAAATAACTCTTGGGCCTATTAGAGTGTAAAACCCATCCTTCTTGTAAAATACAATAAATTTGGGTCTCAGTCATTGTATAAGTCCCTCTATGATTTTCAAAACTACGACGCAATCGTCACCTTTTCAAAAGAGATCATCTGGGCCTCTCCTTGAGTATAAGCCCCAAACTTCCTTTTAAAACAACATTTCCTTTTGATTTAGATTCAAATTCAAAGTGTTATCAAAATTGTCTTCAATTTCTTGAATAACTAACCATACAACTATGTTTATAATGCTGGAAGCTTGCTCACCTGTAAGTCCTACTACACTCTTCAACATACTTGTCTATATATTTTATCTATATATGCTTGTATATATCTGCTTAGAGTTTTCCCTAGAAAATAGGTCTAGATTTAGATCAAACTAGTGGTTATTCTTTCAACATGGTCAAAACTAGTTCCCCCATAGGAAATTCCAGATACAGTTTTGCCTTCTCTTGGGCTTATACAATATAGAACAGAGAAAGACATTATTCCCGGTGAAACTTTTCTCAAGACTGTCACTACTTAGAAATCTGTACAAGAAATTCATTTCCCCAGAGAGGATTATTCCCGGTGAAACCTCTCTTGAATTTCTTCAAACCTTATAACTGTTCACTAAAGAAAGGATTATTCCCGGTGAAACCTTTCTTGATCTTTTCTCAGGCTTGGATCCACAGGCTTCCTAAAAGCATCCCCAACCTCCTATTGGGCTTTGTACAAGGACCCTCAGGCTTCTTAGAAGTTCTCAGCCTCCTCTCGGGCTTAGTACAAGGACCAGAAGACCTCCTACAGGTATATGACAGAACCTAGTCATCTTTTGCTAGTTCAATCCTCCAGTGAGTCAGAACATCAGACCAGTTTAGGGTTGATTTATCATCCCTTAATAACATCAGCCTCCTCCTGGGCATCATACCAAGATCATCCTTCAGCTAAGAGAAAACCTTTTCATACCTGTAGACTTGGAAAGTCTCCTCTCCTCTTGGATCTCAAAGAAACCCTCAAGTTTCCTTAAAGCACAGGAAAAAAACTTGATGACTTAATCAATCTCCAGCAGAGTTGAAACCTCCATAGGTTTTAAAACTCAATCTTTAAAACTTTTCATCCTAAGTTCCCCAGCTAGGGTCAACTTACTATCAATACAATCCTAACATAATCAGAACTTCAAGGCATATGATATTTCAACTCTTCTGTAATCCTCAACAAGATTTGATTCCTCACTTTGGACCTGTCTCTGGATCTCAATAATCCTCAGCAGAAGCTAGCCTCCTCTTAGGCTTTATATAAGAAATTCCCCAACCAGCCTCCTCTTAAGCTTTGTATAATGATTTTCCCGCAGCAATTTTAGCCTCAATCTTGGGCTTTATACAAGACACATATAAATACTCTCCAGCTGAGTCAATTTCTTTTTAGCCTCAATCTTGGGCTTTGTACAAGATAGATAAAACCTATCACCAGTAGAGTTAATCCCTTTTAGCCTCAATCTTGGGCTTTGTACAAGACAGACAAAATATTTCCCCGGAAGAGTCAATTCCTTCCAGCCTCCTCTTAGGCTTTGTATAATGATCTCCCCAAAAGAGTCAGTCTCTTTTCAGCCTCAATCTTGGGCTTTGTACAAGACAGGCATAAAACTCCCTAGTAGAGTCAACCTTTTAGCTTCAACCTTGGGCTTTGATCAAGGCACACATAAAACCATCATTCCCTCAGAGGAAATCAAGAGTACTCTCTGCAGGAAGACATTTCTCTGTACATCACACATCAAAACAGATAAATAAAAAAATCTAATACCAGATAACTGCTGTAAGTGGAACACTTGTTGATTCAAAAATCCAAGCTGTGGTCCCTCTTTTATCCTAGTAAACTCCCTCTTTCATCTAACTGATGTAAGTGGCAAGCCTCTGGATTATTTACATCCAAGCCCATGTCCCTCTCTTAGCATGAAAGATTCCTAAGGAAAAATGGCATTGCTCTACACTGAGTTAAAGTTCCCTCCTTCAGGACATCTCCCTTGTAAAGGAAATTATGGCATTGTTGGATTCTCATATCTTAGTTAAAGTAATTCCCCTTTATAACCAAATACCCCAACAACTTGTGATAAACATGTGAGATATCTCTGAAGGTGTGAAAAACACAAGAAAGGGGGGGGGGGGTTGAATTGTGTTTTCACAATAAAAAACGATTCTTTAAAAATAATCCCCTTTACAAATAACCTCCACTTCTTGATAATAAAGCAAGAGAAACCGGAAAGAAAGAACACAATATGTTTATACCAGTTCACTTGAGAAACCCTCAAGCTAGTCTAGTCCACCCGCCAAGGTGATTTTGCCTCTCTCAAGAGAGGTCTTAATCCACTAATCAAACTGATTAATACAATGCACAAGCCAAAATGCAAGTGACTAACAATAATCTCTAAGACACACTAGTCCTTGACATCTCAAGAATTCTGACCTAACCGGTCTCTTAAGGAAATCAAACAACTGTTTGAAAAATAATTTGTTTACAAAAAATTGCTTCTACACAAGCTGATATGTAAACAGATTTAAGAACAAAATGACTTAAGAATGATAAGAACAATAGAGCATATGAGCAGTGAAGATTGGGAACTCATTCTTGAAGTCTTCAAGCCTTTATATAGCCATGCATGTGATGTGACCGTTGAAGGATATTTCTGACATTTCAGAATTATGGCAGCTTGAAAGAACGTGGGGAACAAATAGTACATTTGCGTTCGCCCTATCCGGAGTGGAGCAAAGTGTCCTCATCGTACTGTTGTACTGTTGTACCACGTTGCTTAGTCTTCTCAACTTCCTGACTTCAGAGGCTTCTGAGAGCATGGGTTAGAAGAAGGGAAAACGTAACTTGGGTCTTAAAAGCTTTATGCCTTCAGAGTCTGCAAAGCTACATCTTCAGAGTCTTCAGCACTTGGTCTTTAGAACCCATTGTCTAAGAAGCTTAAGTCTTCAGCATCTGGACTTGTTCATCAGAACTTCTGTCTTCAGATCTTCAGAACTTGTTTTCTTTAGACATCGTATCAGAGTTATACAGCTTCAGAATCTTCTGAAGCAAATGCTACTGTTCAACAGAACAAATGTAGCGCAGAAGTGGAACAATTCTCTTCTAATAACTTAGCCACGCTATTTATCAGAAGCAGAACCTGTTTGTTAAATTCTTAAAAATAACAAACATTAGAATACCAAAATTGTTCATACAAACATACTTATTTGTTATCATCAAAACCCAGAGGTATTATTGCAGAACCAAACCTTGTTCTAACAATCTCCCTTTAGAGATGACAATTTCTCTCTCAGTCAAACCCTTTAGCTTCAATCTTGGGCTTTGAGCAAGACACCAAATACTCATCTAGCTTCAATCTTGGGCTTTGAATAAGACACCAAACATCTTTTTCCTCCCATAGAATAGGAGGAACTACGATTGCTCTGATTTCCCTGTTAATTTTACGGGAATACGTAGGCATAAGATTGCGAAATCTTAGCGATCACACATAATAAAAAACTTTAGGTCCCGTACCTTACCAAAACAACAAAAAACACTCTCAACATTCCCAAAGAAGAAACTTTTCCAATTTACAGATAAACACCAGTAAGTAGATAACAATAGAATTTGCTAAAATGATCTATGGATAACCATATATACGTTGGGTAATTAAAAACTCCCCATTGTATACCCTGACCCCGGACCCCCCAATCTCTTAGAATTTATTGAAGGAAACATTTGGGTGCAAGGTTAGTTTTAGATAGCTTCCTTTTCCTTTCCAGCTTCATAGGATAAATAAGAAATCAGAAAGTAGAACCTAATTCCAACCAATTACGGTAAGGTGGTCGCGTCACCGACAAAAATCGCACGCTACAAAAGGTTGTGACAACAACCCCTAATTCGAATTTTCCTGCAATTATGGAGGAACACAATCAACACGATCCTGTCTACATGAGAAATCATTGCCATCAAACATTTCCAAAAAGAAATCAGACACATTTATCTTATTCCCAAATAATTCACAAACATGTTGAAGCAAAATGGAAATAGCATTTATCACAATCCAACATTACAATTCGAAAACGGAAACACCAATTACTATTTGCCTCATGAAATCATAGCATCAAAACAAAATCAGACACTTTAAGGCAAGGCAATTACACGGAATAAAATCAGAATCAAACACGTTTGTCTTGTTTCCAAAACAAGTCTCCAACACATTTAAGCATTCACAGACAAGAAATTAAGACAAAATCGTGGCAACAATCAACAACAATCTTGTGCAATCAATTTCTGAATCAAAGAATTTAACCTCTACACACTATATAATGCTACCACACATACATGGAAAAAAGGGGGGAAGGACGAACGAAATCACTAAAAGCAGAAAGTCAGAAAAATATACATACACACATTAGAAAGGGGTTACGATTACACAAGCGACAACACTACATCAAGATCGAATCACCAAGCATACACACACGCATAGCAGCACGAGGAGAAAAAAAAGGAACAAAGACTTATCTTAGTGACGAATCGCTCCTCAGGTAACCATCCTCGTCGCCCCTCCTATTTACCTTTAATCGTATGTGTTGAAACCATTTGCCTTAGACATTCTTGAATCGATGTTGATTTTGTTGATTTCTGGATTCTAGGATAGGGTTTTTGTTCTTGATTTGGGAATCATTTGATTTACGCTGCGAATTATTAAAAATTGAAGGTTGAAGTCGGGTTTAGATGATGCGACTTTGGGTAGGGTGAGGTTTATTGTTGACTTCCCATAGTGCCGCCGCCGGAGGCGATTTCCGGCACGGTGGATTCGTCTTCTTGTTTAGTGAGTAAAGTGGAGGGACGGTGAGAAAGAGAGAAGCAATTGATCACGTTTGTGGTCTTTTGTGAATGATCATGATGTAACTAGACTCCCTGCTTGCGTCCACCTTAGTTTGATTCTATTGCTTTCTTTTTCTTTTTTTATTTATACACCCATTGTTTTTTTTTTCTTAATAAATATAATACCTTTTTATAATATAGCTTTTTTTATAATAAATATAATTTAGTTTTCATAATAAAAAATATAATATAGCTTTTATAATAAATAAAGTCTTCTTTTTTTATAATAAAAATTTTCATAAAGGATAAACTTTTTCCTATATATTAAAAATATAGTTTTATAATAAAAAAAATATATAAAACTTTTGATTATAGAAATAAGCCCTTTTAAATAATGAATATCAATTTTTTTTCCAAGTATAATACCTTTAATTAGAATTTTTTAAATTTAATTTTATAATGTAATTAAAAATAATTTGGTTCCTATTTGTTATTAAATGTTAATTAAAATTTAAAATTTTGAATTTTAATAATTACTTTATTTATAATTATTATTTCTTCTTCCAAATCTCGTTAGTAATTATATTATTTTTAATTATACGATTGTATTGGTTTAGTATTGATAGCCACCTTTAGTTCCTTTTAAGAGCCTTTAGTCTTGATTTATATCACGTTTTCGTACACTCTTAGATGCCTATTTGCTTTCTTGATTTCTTATATATGCTCGGCATGATATACAAGATATTTTGATTCATAAATTGTTTATACGTTATAATTGCCTACCTCATCTATTGAATTCTCGATTATGACTTTATGCTTTATCAATACTCTTATGATATAGTTGCATGTTCTTGAATCCAAGGGAAGAACCTGTGTATGACTATTACGTCATACACATTGCATATCATTCTGCATTTCTCATTTCCCCCTTTGTGGCTACTATGCCCTATTAAATTATATACTCTAAGATAGTTTCCCTTAAGTTGATTAGACAACTTATAATTAAGTTCGATTCTCCCCACAAGAGAATTAGATATAAGTCATCCCTAGTTGAGATGTAAATCTCCTACCCCATAACATAATCGGGAAGGATGTGGATTCCTTTTCCACTTAGAAAAGGTATGTGGCATACTCGTCGATTCAATATCCGAGTTGGAGCCCTTCTCCTAAGATGAAGTAAAGGTCCATTCTCCACACGTTTGTGGCGGTCCAGGTCAAGTATTCTCCTTAAGATGACGACTTATCTTTTCTCCTAAAAACCATCAACAAATTTTATTTACCCTTAGAGGAGAACTACAAATGCTTTGATTCTATTCCCGTCAGGATACGTAGGCACAAGATGCGAGGTCTTGGCGAGCATACTTAGAAATAAACCTTTAGGGCTTTACCCTTAGCAAACAGTTAACAAATAATAAAGAACACAATTAAAACAAGAGGTTCCTGTAGAGTACTACAGATACTTAGGATGCTAGCACCTTCCCTATGTATAATCAACCCGGAACCTTAGATTCTCTCTTGCTCTGCATTGTATTGCATACTCATGGGTTATTCGTTCTTTTTCCCTTCCCTTGGATAAATTAAAGACCAGTGGTGAATTATGATTTGCGATTCAAGTTAATCAATAGCTTGATATCCAATTCTCACCGCGACAGAAATGGCAACTTCACTGGGGAATATTTTGAGGGTTACCCCTAACTTGTTTTGATACATGTTATTTGTTTATTATCTGTATATATGTATATCTTATATTTGTATATCTGTATCTGCTTGGGTTGTTACTATTGTTGTGAGATAAGCACTACTACAAAACGCCCAAACAACAACGCGAGGTTTACAACGGCATCCTATACACCGTTCTTATAGTGCGTACTGGATGCGCGCGCATTATTTTAATTAGAAATCTCAAGGGTACAATAACGGTTGTTATGGAAACCGTGGTGATACAATCTAGCTATCATGGGTTCGAACCTCATCGCCCTCAAATAGTTTATCCCTTTGACGTAAATGCTCCCTTTTTAAGTTTTATTAATATTTAACTAAAAAATAATAATGATATCACGACGGCTTTTTCTATAAACCGTTGTTACAAACTATTATGTATTTTAAACACCAAGTATATATCAATTTATCCATTAAAAAAAGAAACAAGACGAAACAACCCTAACACAAACGCCGTCACCATTGTCGGGAAGAAGACAACAACAACAAGAAAGTGTTCTACTTTAAGGTGTTGCAATGTCACATTTGAAGACAAAATCACCCAAAGGCGTTTCTACGTCTTCTTCCAGTGTAAAATATCGATCTGAAAATTTTTGTGGTTGTGATGGTTGTATGGTTTCGTGTCAATGCAAGAAGGGACAAAATAAAGGAAGACTTTTTTGGAGATGTCCCTTTGATGTAAATGCTCCCTTTTTAAGTTTTATTAATATTTAACTAAAAAATAATAATGATATCACGACGGCTTTTTCTATAAACCGTTGTTACAAACTGTTATGTATTTTAAACACCAAGAATATATCAATTTATCCATTGAAAAAAGAAACTAGACGAAACAACCCTAACACCAACACCCTCACCATTGTCGGGAAGAAGACAACAAAAACAAGAAAGTGTTCTACTTTAAGGTGTTGCAATGTCACATTTGAAGACAAAATCATCCAAAGGTGTTTCTACGTCTTCTTCCAGTGTAAAATATCGATCTGGAATTTTTTGTGGCTGTGATGGTCGTATGGTTTCGTATCAATGCAAGAAGGGACAAAATAAAGGAAGGCTTTTTTGGAGATGTCCCTTTGACGTAAATGCTCCCTTTTTAAGTTTTATTAATATTTAACTGAAAAATAATAATGATATCACGACGGCTTTTTCTATAAACCGTTGTTACAAACTGTTATGTATTTTAAACACCAAGTATATATCAATTTATCCATTGAAAAAAAAAAAACAAGACGAAACAACCCTAACACCAACGCCGTCACCATTGTCGGGAAGAAGACAACAACAACAACAAGAAAGTGTTCTACTTTAAGGTGTTGCAATGTCACATTTGAAGACAAAACATCCAAAGGTGTTTCTACGTCTTCTTCCAGTGTAAAATATCGATCTGGAAATTTTTGTGGTTGTGATGGTCGTATGGTTTCGTATCAATGCAAGAAGGGACAAAATAAAGGAAGGCTTTTTTGGAGATGTCCATTTTGGAGGAGCGATGAAACATGTAATTTGTTCATATGGGATGAAGACGTGGGAGAAAGAGATGGAAATGACGATGAGAGCATTATGAAGTCAGAGTTGGAAGCTGTGGGCTATCTGAAGGTTATGTATGAGGATTTAAAGAAAAAGAACAAGAATTTGAAGAACAAACTGAAATCAGAGATATTTTCTAGAAATATCAAGATGTTATGTTTTCTTGTCTACTTTATGTTCAATGTTTACTTTGTTATGAAATGTAATAGTTGAATTAGGGTTTGAATTAAATTGTTGATGTTTAAACTACAGATCCATTGTGAATTACATTGTTGATGTTTAAACTGCATATGCATTAAGTGAGAAGTTAAGGCACACCTTTTATTTTTTATTTAATTTAAAATTCACAAATAAAAGGGTTATCACTACGGTTCTCCTGGTCAACCGTAGTGATATATTTATAATAAATAAATACCTATCTATAGGGTTTTTATTTATTTTAAAATTCACAGATAAAAGGGTTATCACTACGGTTATCCTAGTTAACCGTAGTGATATATTTATAATAAATAAGTACCTATCTATACGGTTGTTATTGCTAACGGTTGTGAAATAGTTTACCCATATATAAGCAAAATAACTTTCACTTAATTGACAGTAACGCCGTTGCCTTCAAAGTGAAACCTTAGAACCCATTTTTTCTCTTCGTTTTCACCATTAGCTGTGAATCATTCGTTAATCATATTGTTAGATATTTCCCATTATCTCGTTTGTGGATTGTTGTTTTTGTTGATTGTTCTCATTTTTTCAGATTCGTTTTCACTACCTTAACAAAGACCATGCTTTGGAAACTTCATAATGTTTGTGTAGCTATGGAAAAAAGTACATGAAGCATGAAGGTATGATAGAAACTTCATCCACCTTTTACTTTTTCTTCATAGCTTCACGAACAAGATGTTAGTAAATGAAGAATCAACACTGTAAGCAAACTTTATCTAGTTTTAGAAACAATGAAAAGAAGTATAAGAAGTATGAAGCTTTTGTGTAAGCTTATTCCTCCTTATATTTCCTTTTCATTGCTTCCCAAACTAGTTCAACATCATAATTGATTCCTGTTCCGCGATTAGTTTCATTAAAAGGTGCGTTATTCTAGTTCCTCTCTTTACTCTTCACTGGATTATGGTTTTAGGGTTTGTTTTCAACTGAGGATGCTCATTTTTGAAGTTTGCTTTGTTTCCTTTCAGGTTAAGGGGATGATACATGGTGATGATGCTGGTGGAAGCAAGCGTATTATATCAGTTTATAATTTCTGGATCTGGTATAGAATGTTGTTTGAGTTTATTGTATTCTATTTACATTGTTTGTTTAACTAACCCTCACTTAAAGTTTGCTGGTGGTAGCAAGCGTATTATATGAGTTTATAATATCTGGATCTGGTATAGAATATTGTTTGAGTTTATTATATTCTATGTATATTGTTTGTTTCACTAACCCTCACTTAAAATACATTCAGTTAATTTGACATAGATACTTATAATCTGCAAATTAAGTTGTATTTGAAAACCAACTTAAACAAACCATTTTTGTTTTCTGATTGCATGCCTCTCATCATTTATCTCACGTTCTTTTATATATAGATTATGGTATAATGATCTGGCTCCTTAAATCCATCGCTATCTTCCATTATAGTTAAATCAAAGATGAGGCAGATTATCCAATGTCTTGTTGATCTTATGGAAATTTAACTATAATCGAATATAGCGATATATCGAAGGAGTCAGATCAATAAACCACAATATATGTAAAAGAGCGTGAAATGCACGATAAGACGAATGCAATCAGAAAACAACATTGGTTTGTTTAAGTTGGTTTTCAAGAACAGTTTAATTTGCAGATTATGGACATCTTCATCAAATTGAATCCATGTATATTTATTTAGTGAGGCGTTTGGAAAACAAGCAATCTACATTTAATATAATAAACTTAGGGTACTTACAACAACGGTTATCTATTGTAACCGATATCATAAGTAATTTATGTTTTATATAATTTCGCTGCTGATGGGTTTCGAACCCAGAACCTAAGTGTATGTATCACAACGGTTTATTATCATAACCTTTGTGATACATGGCTCGCGCCCTACCTTTCAATAACGGTTTCCAGCCAGTTGTAGAAACAGCTAACTTACAACGATAATCTACATAACAACGCCTTCGTCCGCGTCATTATATGTCATTTCCAACCGTTGTTAAATGGGTTTTTCGTAGTAGTGAAGTATTATACCCGGACTTGAGTGAACTTATGATAGGAAGGTGATACATTCAAGAAGACTTATAAGGACTTGATTCCCGACCAAGCTGACTTGAGAAATCACCACTCAGTTGAGGCCCTTTTGAGAGTAGTGTTGTTGAACGAGTATTCGTGAAAACATTACTATTTTCGACCTAGGAGCCCGTGACATTGAGGACCTTTAGTTACCTTTAACCCAACTTGGTCTTCTTAGGACGTAGTGCGATGACTATAAGGGATTAGTCCCAAAATAGTTGATACGCGATACTACACTCAAAAGAGGTTCTCTTAAGAATATTATAAACTACCCAGTAGTTGGGAAATTGATAATATCTGAAAGATGGACTGATGACTTTGGGAACTGTGTAGAACCCGTTGTACATGTACAAATGAACCCATAATACATACCTCTTGGGGTGGGTAGACCATGGCCTTATGTCCTTGATATTTAAACCTAGGGTCTTGTTTGTTTATATGTGAATGTGTGAATACGTGTATACCTGTGTTTGTGCATTCATCCATACATACATTCATAAACATCATTTTCATAGAAGTTTCATAGAGCTCAGAGTTTTGTTTGCAAACACCTCAGGATCATCATGGATTGCGAAAGGAAAAATACTGAGAAGTACACTTTCAAGAGTCCTAATCTAGATGACCTATGAAAGTTGGGAGCTTTGGTTGTAGATCAAGAGAGGTTCAAGGATAAGTATGGAAAGTTGTTGTTACTGTTGAAGACTAAGGTGGACGATGAACTTCTCTCTACACTTCTTCAATTTTATGATCCATTCTATCATTGTTTTACTTTCCCGGATTATCATCTGGTACCTACGTTGGAAGAATACTCTTATCTAGTTGGTCTGCCTATCCTCAAGGAATCTCCCTTTCCTATTACGCACAAAATGAGCAAATTGTATGATTTTTTTATATGGTAATGATTTGATCACAGAAAGTGAATAAAAAATTTTGTAGTTGCATGATTCCATCAACATTTTCACACATAAATTCTTTGAAAAAGGATTTATGCAAACACGGTATGGATTTTATGAAACAGACATCCAATTAATGGTTTAGTGAATTTCTAATTTGATATGTTGATAAAAAACAAGTTTATTGATTACAAAATAATGTTGTTTTGATTTTAAAACAAAATTTAAATGCTTAAAGGCATCATTATGATTCTAAATATCTCAATTATGTTAATACCCAAGCCAACCAACAAACATTTGGAATACCATAAAAAGTAAAAACAACTTCCAATGTGGGTTGGTGGTCAGTCTGATGGTTGGCGTACAGTCTAAAGGAAAAGAAAAGTGAATTTTAGAAAGGTCAATCATAATAGATAGGACATAGAAGACAAAATAAAAAATCACAAAGAGCATAAGGAATGGAAGACATATTTCTTTTTTTTTTTTTACAGAATTTCCAAAACACTATGGAGAAAAGAAAATGTAATGTATAAGGTCTTTCAACAAAATGAAAATATCGATGAAGTCGTGATCCTGTCAAAGACAGATAACCGGAGAAAACGATTTAGTTTTGTTGGCTTCCTCAACGTTCTTTAAAGAGAAGCTTGGAGTCAAAATTGATATATATTCATCAATGGCCAGAAGTTTTTGTCAATTTACCTAAATCCCAAAGGATATTGGTTAAAACACAAGAAAGTGCCAAAGTAAACACATGAAATATGACAAGAAAGTTGGAAGATAAATAAAAGGGGGGAGTTTCAACAGACGCCACCTGGTAACACCCAGTTTCAACTATCGAGATTTTACACAAGGCTGATCTCGAACCAAGAAGAGAAGATTTTTCACTGGCTATGTTCAAGAATCCAGAAAGAGAGCTTTTGCTTTAGTGGCTCAGCTCATGAATCAAACTACGGCTTGATACTAAATCCCCAACTAAGATTTTAACGGGTTTAGCTTCGAACCTGAACAAATACTTCCTAAGAAGAGATATTCACTCAAGAGAAAAAATAACTCTTAGTGAATTTACAAATTTAACCTTTCTAGAACAAGTTTCCTTACTTAAACACAAGGACTTTCTTAAAGCGCCATGATTAAAATTAATGTGATAGAAAGTAGAAAAATATTTGAGAGAGAGAGAGAGAGACATATATATATATATATAAATATATATATATATATATATATATATATATATATATAGAGAGAGAGAGAGAGAGAGAGATATATATATATATATATATATATATATATAGATAGATAGATAGATAGATAGATAGATAGATAGATAGATAGAGAGAGAGAGAGAGAGAGAGAGAGAGAGAGAGAGGTGAGTAAGATCATGTTTTTGGATGTGAAAAAGTGAATGGAGAAACATATATTTATAGTACAAAGGTTGATACAAAAAGAAAACTATTCATGGCCATAATTAATGGCCCAATCAATTTGGACCTTTTCTTAATTAACTGGATGACTTAAATAATCGATTATAATTTCCCGTTTTGGAAATATTTTACAACTAGTTATTATCCTTCATTAAAACATTGTCACAATAAATTATTGACACAATTTTCAATTATTCACTCGATTGGGAATAGGCCACAATCAATTGGACAATTCAAAATACATGTCTTTACCATTCTGACAGTTTTCAACTCATCCGGCTATGATCCAAATCATTTTTGGGTTATTTTCTTTGAGAAAAATAGGGTTTAAAAATGATTTTAGTGGGTGCCTGATTTAGCCACAACACTTCACAAAAATTCCTTTGTGTTTTTACAAAACATTGATAACTTAGACACGATCAGACGAGCTTTCAGACTTTTCTCTCTTTTACACCATGAAGCTTCAAGACTTTGCTGAGTACAACAATCATATAAAGACTTGCTTGAGTCTTCATGGAGTTGAGGCTTGAGATATCTTAGAGTTTGATGCCATCATAAGTGAATATCAAAGATGGTCGTTAAACCTAACTCTTCGAACTTATTCGGAGGAAGAGTTTCAACAAGTTATCTTGTGTATCTTTGACCACTTGAAATACATGCTTGTATTTGAGTTAAGTTGCATCTTAACAAGTTGTCATCATCAAAACCATAATATGCATGAATTGTTTAGCTTTAACCATTGCTTGATTGAACCTGCAAGCACATAGTTTCACATACTCCACAATTATGAATGACAACTACCTATGACAAATTAAGGAAATGACAATCTTCAATCTCTTATTTATAAATGACAGCCTGTCATAGTATGTTTTAAACAGTTAATTCCATTAAATTTGAGTAATATTTTTACTATTAATGCTTTTATGTTTTCTAGGTTTATAATAATGATTTCGAAGATTCGTTGAAAATATCAAACCAAGTAGGAATCATCTAGACAAATTTTATAGTATTTTATTGTGAAAGTTATGTTGAGAAAGAAATGCGAGGACTAGCAAACAAGAAATGGATGAAAATCAGATAAAAATTATAAAAGATGATGAATAGCAACACACCTTTACCTCATAGTGATGTGCCTATACCTCATAGCGGCGCTATCTAAATGCAAATGGCCAAAGTGGCGCTACAAAAGCATAATAATGTTATTCAAACACTAGCCAACATATGTGATTTTTGTTGGCACAATTAGTACTCCCTCCATTCTATTTTATAAATACCCTCCATTCTATTTTATAAATAAATTTTGACTTTTAGATTTATTAATTAAGTAATGCATTTGAATTATATATAGACTAGATATATTAATTATCCAATGAATATAAAAGTTAAAATTTATTTATAAAAGATAATGAAAAGAATAAATCATATTTCAATGACCAACATTCTCTATGAGAATATGGTAAGAAACCACCAATTTACATAAACCCGGTGAGATGAGCAAGATAAGGGAGATTAAAAACGATATAATATATAACTACAATAAAGATCATATTGCTAAGGGTTTTGTATTTGGATTACCAAAGAGTCTCAAGATGAGATGCTTTTTTTTAGTAATTGGTTAGTTAACTTAGTCATCTTATTGTTGGTGTACAAGGTGAAAATAATGAAGATGAAGAAGAGAATATATTATATTGAATGACGGCTACAAAAGGATAAAAGGATACAAATGATTGGAATGAGAACTACCCTATTTATAAGCTAAAATTAGGGTTACCAAAAGCAACAATAAAATACTAAAATACCCTCTAACAAACTTAATGACTAAGTTTGTGAATATAAAATAAAATATAAATTATTATTCTAATACCATCCCTTAATTTATATTTCCTCAAAACTAACAACTCCAATTTCATCCCTTAAGCGAAGGAATTGATCAGTCTTGATAGCCTTCGTCAGAACATCTGCCAACTGCTTCTGGGTGCTGCAGTGCAGAACTTCTAACACTCCATTCTGAACTTGACTTCTCAGATAGTGATACTTTGTCTCAATATGCTTGCTTCTCCCATGCAACACTGGGTTTCTGGCAAGGTTGATCGCAGACTTGTTATCAATCATCAGCTTCAGCAGCTTAATTTCTGATTTGTATCTGCAGGTGTGATAGCAGCCTTACAATTCTGCAGCTTAAATCTCTTCAGAAGTTCTCGTTCATACTTCAGCTGATGCAAAATGATACCTTTCTCAGAATATCTGAACTCCATCCCTAGAAAGTATGTCATTTTCCCGAGATCAGTCATTTCAAACTCATTCATCAGCACCTTCTTGAACTTAGCTAATTCTTGTTCAGAACTTCCGGTCAACAGTATGTCATCAACATACAAACACACCAGAATCATATTTCCTTCAGAAATATGCTGAACATAAACACCGTATTCCATCTCACATTTCTGAAACCCTAGCTTCTTGAAAAATGAATCGATCTTCTGATTCCAAGCTCTGGGCGCTTGCTTCAATCCATACAAAGCTTTATGTAATTTGTACACCATCCCTTCCTGATTCTCTTTCACAAATCCAGGAGGTTGTGACACATAAACTTCTTCTTCTAATGGACCGTTCAGAAATGCAGATTTCACATCTAAATGCATCAGAGGCCAATTCCTGTTAGCAGCTATTGCAATCACCAATCTGATTGTTTCATGTCTCGCTACAGGTGCAAACACTTCAGAATAATCCAGCCCAGGTTTCTGTAGAAATCCTCTTGCTACCAACCTCGCTTTGTATTTGCCAATTGATCCATCTGGCTTTAGCTTCTGCTTGAAAACCCATCTGACGCTGATGGCTTTCTTGTCCTTTGGAAGTTCTGTCAGCTTCCAAGTCTTGTTTCTTTCTATGGCCTCAAGTTCTTCTTTCATGGCCTTTAGCCAGAACTTCTGCTTGAGAGCATCTTCTGTACTCACGGGTTCAGAGTCTACTAACATGGCACACTGAATAATCTCTCCCTCAGAATCTACTTCAGTGTCTTGCAACATGTCAAACTCTTCAAATCTTCTTGGAATGTTTCTGATTCTCTGTGGCCTCTGACCTCGTTCAGAACTTTCTCCGGATGCTTGAACCTCAGAAGTTCTGTCCTCAAAAGTTTCTCCTTCAGAAGTTCTTGCTTCAGAAGTTGGACTTCCTCCAGAACCTTGACCACCTTCAGAGTATGGCATATTCCCAGAGTCTGAATCACCACCAGAATCTTGATCATCATCAGAATCTGGATCATCAGAATCACCTTCATCTTCTGAGTCTTCTTCAGAATCAGAATCACCATCATTTTCAGAAATTCTTATTTCTGACCTTTCTTCAGAAGTTCTAACATCAGGATTAGATTGAGACTTATCCCAATTCCAAACTTCTGATTCCTTCACAATAACATCTCTGCTGAACTCAACTTTATTAGTTTCTGGACAATAAAGCTTGTACGCACCCGTACTGTGGTACCCCACCAGTAACATTACTTTGCTTCTATCATCCAACTTCTGTCTTCTAGCTTCTGGAACATGTTTGTAACAAACAGAACCAAAAACCTTCAGATGACTAACACTTTGCTTTTCTCCCGTCCACTTCTGAATAGGAACTATCTCCTTCAGCTTCTTCGTTGGACATCTGTTGAGCACATATGCTGCGGTTGCAACAGCTTCTCCCCAGAAGTTCTGAGGAAGCTTCTTCTCCTTCAGCATGCTTCTCACCATATCAAGCAAAGTACGATTTCTTCTTTCAGCAAGACCATTGTGTTGAGGAGTGTAAGGAGCAGTAACCTCATGCTCAATTCCATTCTCCTCACAGAACTTCTGAAACTCTTTGGAGTTATACTCACCCCCACCATCGGTTCTGAGAATCTTCAGAGTCTGACCACTCTGATTCTGAACCTTCATTCGGAACTTCTTGAATTCACCAAACACCTCGTGTTTGAACTTAATAAGGGATACCCATATCATTCTTGTGAATTCATCAACAAATGACACGAAGTATTTATTCCCTCCGAACGATTCTACTGGAAATGGACCACACACATCAGAATGTACTACTCCCAAGGCATGTTTTGCTCTTGGAGCAACTTCTGACGCAAATGGCAATCTTGGTTGCTTTCCTTCCATGCACACTCTGCATGACTTCTCAGGCTTCTTAATTGTAGGAATTCCATGTACCAGCTTCTTCGAATTCAGATGTTCTAAGCTTCTGAAATTCAGATGACCAAATCTTCTGTGCCACAGCTCACTTTCTTTCACAACGCTTGTTGCACTAAGACATTCAGAGTCAGAAGTTCTGACATTCACCTTGAATGTTCTATTCCTTCCTTGTTCTGACTCCATAATCAACTTCTGATTACAGTCATACAGCTTCAGAAGATTGTCCTTCATGGTAACTGAAAAACCTTTCTCAATTAATTGGCCCACGCTCATCAGATTGTTTTTTATGCCAGGTACATACCACACATTCTGAATCAATGCTGTTTTCCCATTATTCAGAACAACTCTGACATTTCCCATACCTTCAGCGTTAAGATATTTGTCATCAGCACATCTGATCTTTGTCCTCTTCTCAGAATCAAAATCAACCAGCCATTTCTTATTTCCAGTAAGATGATTTGAGCAGCCAGTGTCCATATACCACCAGTCTGTCAAATTCTGATCATCAGATTCAGAAGCCATCAGTAGCACAGATTCATCATCAGAACTTCTGGCTATATTTGCTTCTTCTGACTTCCTTTCCTTGTTTGACCAACAATCTCTAGCAAAGTGACCAAACTTCTTGCAACAGTAACATTGGATCTTCTTCTTGTCATACTTCTCTTTTCCCTTCTGAGCATTCTTTTGCCTATCAGAAGTTGAGGTTTCTGACTTCTGACCACCATCAGATCTTCTCCTAGCTTCTGACTGCTTCTGATGCTTCCTATCAGAAACTGCTTTCAGAGCCTGCTGCTCTACTTCCCTTTCAGAAGTTCTCTCAGTCAGACGCAACTCTTGCGCTTCTAGACTGCTTTGCAACTCTTCAATTCTCATGGTGCTCAGATCTTTAGAATGTTCTATTGCTACCACAATGTAATCAAACTGAGGAGTAAGGGATCTCAATACCTTCTCAATGATTACTTGTTCAGAAAGAGTTTCTCCACACGCCTTCATCTCATTAGTGATCACAATCACTCTGGAGATGTACTCAGAAACTTTCTCATTGTTCTTCATGTTCTGATTCTCGTACTGCTTACGTAGAGACTGAAGCTTCACCTTCTTCACTGATGCGTCACCACCGTAACATCTGACCAGTGTGTCCCATGCCGCCTTTGCCGTCGTTGAATCTGCTATCTTCTCAAACACATTCGCATCCACACACTGATGGATGTAGAACAATGCTTTCTGATCTTTCTTCCTTGTATCCTTCTGCGCGTTCTTCTGCTCCTCCGTCGCATCTGCTGCTACCGGAACATAACCTTCGGTGACAAGATCTAGAACATCTTGAGCACCGAACAGTACACGCATTTGAATCATCCAACGATTCCAGTTTTTGCCATCAAATACTGGAAGCTTGGTGTTCATGCCGCCGCCGCCGTTCATCATCTTCAACCTTCTTGTACAGTACGCTCAGAATCTCACCGCACACAGTGTTTCCCAACCCACAAAATCACAAAAATGTGATTCTGATCAGATTTTGTTCAAGATTCAACAAGAATCACGAACCAAAATCAATCACACAAAGAAATCCTCACGTTTCACTCGTGTTTCCCGTGTTTCCCAATGATCCGAACCGGAGCTCTAGATACCAATTGTTGGTGTACAAGGTGAAAATAATGAAGATGAAGAAGAGAATATATTATATTGAATGACGGCTACAAAAGGATAAAAGGATACAAATGATTGGAATGAGAACTACCCTATTTATAAGCTAAAATTAGGGTTACCAAAAGCAACAATAAAATACTAAAATACCCTCTAACAAACTTAATGACTAAGTTTGTGAATATAAAATAAAATATAAATTATTATTCTAATACTTATTTCATTTTGATGAATGTGCAAGTTGGAAAAGCTTCCTCAATTTTATAATAGGTAAATTGTGAGAATTTACATATAGAATGATTTTGAGAAATTTATCAAATAGAGATTTACATCTACCATTAAAAAAAGTCTTCAGATAACTGTAGGTTCTAATGACTAAAAAATAACTGTTAAACAGAATATTAAAATGAAAATATTCCTAGTATTTCTCATAAATATATGACAAAACTTGTGTTAAACTCTAAGTTAGATTAATAGATTTGCATCATTCATATCTTCTAAACAATTCATTTATGGTCATTAGAACCAATTATTTATTCTTAATGAAATTAATGACAAACTAATGAGTTTGAATAAGTATAATTTGAGTTGTTTGAATACTCATAAGTGTAATATTATGTTTTCAAGATCTATAATTGTAAGGTTGGTGAAGTTACAAAAATATAATTAAATAAATAAAATAAAATTATTGAATGCCATCATAATGGCAAAGTAATATAAGTGTGCATTATAAGAAAAAGGTATATATTGAATACTTTTTTTTTTTTTTCTAGTATAAAAATTTATTATTTCCTGCATGACATAAGTGTGCTTTCGTGAACCTTATACTTATTCATCCTTAGCTTACTTTTTATATCTACATTTGTTTTCAATACACTTGTACTTAAGAACGGAACCATTACGAAAGGCAATATTTGGTGGACAATCAGCATCAGTTTTACACTCAATTGATTCTGCAATGATAAAACATAATAAAATAACATTATTAATGAGATAAAATTATGCACTAACTATTAACTATAGAAGGAAATATGAAAAGATGAAAAGAATAATTACTGGCACCGTCAATATTCTTTACAACAAGAAATAGAAAAAGAAATAAAATCACAACAGATATGAGAGTTTTAGTCATATTTCCTCTCTTTTCATACAAGAAATAGAATATTATGTGACACTTTTATAGTGTAGAAAGTACACGTCAAGATTAAAAATTAGATATTTTTAGCTCTACGGAGTTGTAATAGACCCTTCCTAAAAATTATTATTATTTTTAAGTGTCTTTTAAGTAGATTAATGTGTTATGCTTTTTCCTACAACGTATTTGCTAAATCTGTAACGTGAATGGAATGCTAATAAATAAAAGGTATTCTTTTTAAATTAACTTTTCAACCTTTGATAATAAAAAGGGATTTTTAATAATAATAATAATAATAATAATAATAATAATAATAATAATAATAATACACAATCATTGTGACAACATAACTATGTACAAAATGGGCAAATTATATGATTTTTATACGATAATGACTCGATCACATAAAATGAGTAAAAATTTGTAGTTGCATGATTCCATCATCATTTTTGTAAATAAATTCTTGGACTTACATTTATATACAAAAAGATTAGGATTTATGCAGCCACACTATGGTTTTTGTGAAATAGGCTTCTCAGTAATGGTTTGGTAAATTTCTAATTTGATATGTCGATGAAAACAAGTTTATTGATATACAAAATAATGTTGTATTGATTTTAAAACAAAATTCAAATGTGTAAAGGCATCATTATGATTCCTTGATATCTCAATTATGTTAATACCCAAATGGCCAAATCTACTAACAAACATTTGCAACACCATAAAAAGTAAAAAAAACAACAACTTCCAACATGGGTTGGTGGTCAGGCTGATGGTTGACATACAGTCTCAAGGAAAAGGAAGGTGAATTTTAAAAAGGTCAATCAAAATATAGATGGAACATAGAAGACAAAGTAAAAAGTCACAAAGAGCAGAAGGAATTGAAGACACCTTTCTTTTTTACAGAATTCCCAGAAAACTATGGAGCAAAGAAAATGTATAAAGTCTTTCAACAATATGGGGATATCGATGAAGTCGTGATCCCGCCAAAGACGGATAAGCTGGAAAAAAAGATTTGGCTTTGTTGGCTTCCTCAACTTTCTAGAAGAAGAGAGGCTTCCAGTCAAAGTTGATAATATATTCATTAGTTGCTAGAAGTTTTTGTCAATTTACCTAAATTCAAAAGAAGACCGATTAAAACACAGGAAGGTGCCAAAGTAACACTTAGTCCTACGCTCAGAAGAAGTTTCAACAAAGGCCACCTGGTAATGCCCAATTCTATGCTCATGCAATTTCAAAAGGCCAAGGTGTTAAATAGGTACCGACCCATAAGAAGTAAGAAAACGATAAATTTTTTGGATAATAAATATTTAAACCAAAGTTCGCCCATATGGCATTCAACTTATAACCAGAGTCGCAGTGCTTTAACAAAGTTTTCGCTGGGAGAGTAGAACCCTTAGGAATGACTTACAACATATAGGCGCTAGTCAGGAAATTTTAGCTGAAGAAGTCAGCAAAGAATGGTAACAATCATGTTAGAAATATCTAAGTATAAAAGACTCAATCAAAGGCTTCAACATACTAATTGTGTCAACTAAGATGGTTTGACTGCACTATCATATGAGTCAAGACATAGGGTGTTCTAAGGCCCACGAATATTAGTTTGAAGGAGTCTCAAGAACAGATCCACAGGATTAGGATTACTCTTTCTTCAAAACATGTCCAGAATCTCGAAAATGGTTACATCAATCAGCTATTCGACAAGTGTCAAGTTAGATACGTCCACTAGATGTTGGTGACTTAAGACATTATTAAGTCCAAAAATTAGATGATGTGACGATGTCTGAATAAAATTATAAAATTCGACCAAAGACTCTCGAAAGAGGCATTTAAGAGGTTCAAAAGCAATCACTACAACAGATAAGACCTTAGACAGCGTTTTTTTTTCCCTTAGACAGCGCTTTTAAGCGCTGTCTAAACCTGCGCTGCTATAGGTTTAGACAGCGCTTTGGGTATTCACAAAAGCGCTGTCTAAAAGGGGGTATATTTAATGAAAAGCGTTGTCTAAGCCTTACCTTTTTTGACATTTTTTTGGTATACCTTAGACAGCGCTTTATCCAAAAGCGCTGTCTAAGGTCAACCTTTTTGAACTTTTTTAGGTATACCTTAGACAACGCTTTTGGTAAAAGCGCTTTCTAAGGTCCACCTTAGACAGCGCTTTTGTCAAAAGCGCTTTCTAATCCCCACCTTAGACAGCGCTTTTACCAAAAGCGCTGTCTAAGGTATACGAAAAATTTTATATAAATTTTTTTAAACCACAATTTTTACCAGGTTTTTCCAACCAAAATTTGACCTGTTTTTCAACCAGCAATTTTTTTCACCAAAATTATATATTTAAAACAATTGGCAATTCAAACCAATATATATATATTTAAAATTACAAACCAAAATTATATATACACCTATTTATAATTACAAATCATTACATTTTTTCTATAAATGCACATATTACTTATACTAGTACTTTTGCATCCAACCAAAACATTGCTTCAAATCTACATTATAGGTCCTGAAAACACAAAGATTGTAATTCAATTAAAAGAATACATAAACAAAGTTACACATATTTAAATTCTCATCAATTAAAGTAAGAGTACAATATTATACCTTGTAAAATTCCGAGCTCCATAATGTATTGACACCAATCCTCTTTAATTTCATCCAATTGGGAAATTGAGTAATGAGCACACTTGCATTCTTCAAAGTACTACATAATAATATAACATAGTTTGATTTAGTTTTAACTATTTCATTAGACATGAGAGATATGTGTTAATATTAAAATAACTCATAAGTTAGAAATACATACATCGGATGGAATCTCTATTCGATCCAACAAAAGAGTGTCTCTCATAAACCTCAACATGAAATAGCCGCAATCTATTTGATTGCGTTGCCGAGGACACTACAAATGAAAAGAAAATATGGATAAATCCTAAGTTTTATCAAGTAGCATCACTAATATAATAAAACATGTGATAATTAATATACCTTCACATAATTCCATGTAATAATGGGGTTGACTCTCCGCCGTGGTAGATGGCTATCTCGTAGTGCTAGGAAAGCTTGTATAGTGCTAATAAAATATAAGTGAATATTTAGAACAATTCACATAAATAAATAAACAAACAAATAAATATACACATTCATATTTAGAACAATCTCACTTACGTGTCAATACACTTCTTCAAATCCGGGTATGTTGTCCAATCATTTCCTAACGAATCCAGATAATACACCATTGCTCTGCTAGGATTAATTGCGACCAACAACCAATGTCCACTGTAAGATTAAACAAGTGTTAGATGGAAACTTTCTACACGACGTCAAAATACAAAAAAACTATAATAGATGAATTTAGAATGAAAATCTAACCCAGTATTAAACGGTAAAAAGAACAACTTTTCTGTTTCTTGGTTGTCCATAAAGACGTCGCGTATATACGCCAGGACCTCATCTGGTTTATTGATTATTAAGGTTAAGTTGACAGACGTCGGGCATAGGAATGCAAATCTTTGCTGCAATCCGTGTGGGCGCATAACTCTGTCATACAGAAACCTTAAATAAAAACATCATTAACATTAGACTATTCATTTGAAACATAAAGTAAATAAGTTGTTCAATTAATATACCAAAGTAGATCGGATATATACCTCACGTATGTATTGACAACAGTGCCGCCCAATTCTTCATGATTGAAAACTTGCTCGAAGTCTTCATTACCAATAATTTGGTCATGTTCAAAGCCATAGATACCTTTCTCCATATGTATAAGACGAACACCTCCGGTGATAATATCTGTCACTTATAGATACGTCTGGAGGCACGACCTAAACTTGGAGATAGGTTGTTTTCTACCCCTGCTCTTCTTAGCACCAACATTTTTTTTGCGTTGAAATGTTGCTAATCTCTTTAACAGACAGCTATATATCATATAATTTGTTAGATGAAGTATAAGATATCCAATTTAACATTTTATATGCATAAATATCATATAATTGTGATGTACCTATTTTTTTGAAACAACGGACTCGGTATGCTCCGGAATCCGATTATCATTTGTTTTGGATCTTGTTAGAGTCTAAATAACATTACCATGTAAAAAATGAAAATAAAATGCTCGTAAAATCTTTGAATCTACCCATTAAGGTTAACAAAGGTTTATAACGGTTTTAAGCATACCTCATATCCTACGAGTATGAGGTTTGACGGCCATGCAACATACGACCCTATAGCAGCTCGCACCAATGTTACATCTGAATCATCGTCAGGATAGGGTAATGGTGCTTCCTCCTCTATAGCAATATCAACTGATACTTTCAAACTTCCAGTAGGGAGGGATTTATTGTGAAGTAATTGTACCCCATTGTTATACACTTTTCCCTTTGCAACCTTCCGATAAGTTGGTGAAGATAAGAAGAGCTGACATTGGGAAACGCCCTAAAACCAAAAATAAATATGCCATTGTTAATGTGTATATATGTCATTTAAATAATTTAAGCTACTAATTTAATTTCATAAATATATATAACTACCTCTGGAATAATCGGATGAAAGCTGCAGTTGATACTATCTTTCTCCGATCCATCTCTAAAACCTGAAGCGTTATCCCTTTCTTTTTCCTTTCGTAATTCCCGAACCTCAGCTTCTAGTGCTTCCAATTTAGCTTGAAGTTCTGAATTACTAGCAACCTTTCCCTTTTTAATATTCAAGGAGGTCGGGGTGATCCCAAATGCCTTACCCCTCACCCGACCATAATACTCAGGGACATCTAATGCCCGACTAAGTATGCTCCTAGTATCATCTGGAGATACAGACTGAGATAACGCCTCCTGAAAATTAGATGAATATCGAATATTTGTCAAATATTTGTTAATAAAGTTTTGATTTAATTAAAGAAATATTGTTATACTTACACATTTCTCAAATACTTGTAGAACCTCTTCTGCAACAACTCCAGACTTGCCCACACGGGCTTCCTTCCACAAGACATGTGCAGGAAGAGATGTTTCAGAGCTATTCGCCTTTTGTAACTACATATAAAGCCAAATAATATGATCAAATATAACTCATGATGAACAATTATTATATCATTGCAATATATTGATACTTACCAAAGATTGCTCCAAACGTCCATATCCAACACGTCCTTTCCTGTATTTATACTTTGGAGCTGATGCTCTTTCCCGATTAATTGCACTTAATCGCTTAAATTCTGGGGTTTGTCGTTTGGATTTAAACGTTACCCATTCTTGTGGTGAAATCAAACTTGCATATTTAGATGGATACTCTCCATCAACAAAGTTATCGTCAGCATCCCTAAGATAGGTGCGGTTTAAATATGTCCTAAACCCTCTTAGGAGCTTCCCTGCCAATCTCATCAAAAAAGCTTTTCTTTCTTCCTCGATGTTGAAGCACCTCTAAAAAAACCATAGACATTGGTTAGTACAAATAATTTGAAGGACATAATTAGTTGGCATAATTAAAGACATAATTATGGTACCTTTATCTCATTCCAAATTTTTTCTTTGGTTTCCTTTAACTGTTTGGTTCTCCAATCATCACAAGTAATAGGAACCGCATTCCTTACAAGTGCACCAATGAAACTTGTCAAAGTATGACCGTTAGGCTCAATAAGTGTATTCGAAGCGCTCCAATGCACATTATAAGTGATGCCTTGATCTCTAGCACTGATCACTCTCTTCATAATGGTTATTCCTCTTCTAATCTCTTCTTCCATAGATCTGTTACTTCCAACCTGAATATCGGGATCATCATCATGTAGGTGATCATCATCATGTGGGTGATCATCATCATGTGGGTGATCATTGTTAGTAGCCATCTAACCTGTAATAAATAAATCAAGGATATCAAATATAATATATAACAAATATAATAAAGATACAAAAAACTCATCAAACAAAAAACAAAACAGACAAACAAATCTTAGAAACGTTCCTCATCAAGACCTTTGTGATATACCTTATCATTAATCACCACTACTTTGTGATCTTAGATGTTCTAATTATTTGAGGTTTAATTCATGGGTTTTCAATGCAAAAGAAAAAATTCAGGTTCCATTTATGGGTTTTCAGTGCAGTTTCATGATTGAATGTAGTTAAGTTGTAGATACTATTTAGAAGTAAACTAGTGGTAATGGAGAGCAAGGATGCATGCAGAATCTGGAAAAAAATGTCTGTAGTTTTGAGTCATAATATCTTGTTCGATGATAATAACTGGATTTATTAAGAGGTAGTTTAGTAGGAGAATAGGTTGATAAATATTGCATACAACACACACAAGCTTGAAATGCCAAAACCTTTGTAAACAGCATACACAAACATGGTAACAAAGGTCCTCGAGTACAGCTTGATAATCTACTTATTAGATATTGGAGTGAAGTATTGACTATTGAAAGCTAGAAAGGTCTTAAAATGGTTTAGAATTTAAAACATCCATTCTTGTAGGAAGCTTGAAACATTGTAAAGCAACAAAACCCTACAACAACAATGTAAAGCAACAAAACCCTATTCTTCACAACAACGACGTACCTTTAACGACGGTAACAACGACAATGCAAGAACGAAATGTATCAGTTACAAAGAGCAGAAACGAACGACGACAATGAGTTCGCAACGGACGGCAATACAACGACGGTAACGAACGGACGACAATGCAACGACGGCAACAACGAACGACGGCACGGTGGAGGATGGTTGACGGTGAAGGTTTGAGTTCGCAAGGGTTTTGAGCTCAGTTCGCATGCAGGGGAGAAGAAAGAGCGGAAATATGAAAATGAATACTGCCTATTCATATATTTTAATTTAATTAGACCTTAGACAGCGCTTTTAATAAAAGCGCTTTCTAAGGTGGACCTTAGACAGCGCTTTTAAAAGCGCTTTCTAAGGTTGGCCTTAGACAGCGCTTTTGATTTTATTTTTTTTTAATTTTTAAGACCTTAGAAAGCGCTTTTAAGGAAAGCGCTGTCTAATATTTTCCTTTATTTTTTTTTTAAAAATTAATAAAACTTTAGAAAGCGCTTTTCACCGAAGCGCTGTCTAAGGTCTTATATTTTTTTTAAATTTATAAGACCTTAGAAAGCGCTTTTAACTAAAGTGCTGTCTAATATTTTCCATTAATTTTTTTTTTAAATTTATAAGACCTTATAAAGCGCTTTTGACCAAAGCGCTGTCTAAGGTCTTATATTTTTTTGCGCTTTTATTTTTTTAAATGAATAGTTTCCTTGTTTTTAACTTATAGCAGCGCTTTTGTATTAAAGCGCTGTCTAAGGTACGATGTTATAACTTACTTTTGTTGTAGTGAATTATCAACATGTTGTTGGCTTTTAGCAGTTTTTTCATTGAAGACGCGTGGAAGTAAGTTTGAGCACTGAAGCCCACATAGTGGGATACATGTCAAATCCTAAGGATCTATCTTTTGTCGACGGTTACTATTGTATAAGTATATAAGTTTACCTCATTGTATGGGATCGGGGTTGCAAATTTCACGCATTCTCTATAGAACTAAAGTATCAAAGTCACAGAGAGAAATAATTTCTGAGAAATGTATGAGTCGTGTCCTCCCTTTAAATTTCTTTAAGTCTTTTCAATAAAAGCATTTATTTTATGACATTTGTTATGCTTTTTGTCTATTTTATTTCTCCCAAAGAAATTCTACATTGTTTCAGTTCTAATTTACATTTAAGCAACCAAGTTTCAGTCACAAGCACTTTTCTTTGCACTTTTCTACAAAAATTATCTTTGAGATCTTTTCGAGTTTAATCTCTTAAGTGTACCAAACTCGTTATTGTTTACTAAAAATACTAGTATACAAATTGGCACGCCCAGTGAGACTCTTTTATGCAAGAAATTTTAACTTTTGTAGAAAAGTGTTGTGTCTTTTACATTTTTTATTTAGTTCTTCATACATGACATGTCTTCATTTGTCGAGTCATTATCACTACTACAAAACGCGGATACAACAACACCAGGTTTACAACGGATTTCCTATACATCGTTGTAATAGATGCGCGCATTTTTTTTAATCTCATTAAAAGGCTTTTAATGACGGTTAATATTCCAACTGTGGTGAAATGTGAGGCCTTTCACCACGGGTATTTAAAAACCGTCATTATAGGTAGCGTGTAGTCATGGGTTCAATTCCCAGCACCAACATTTATGGTTTTTTACATATTTTTTCAAAATGCCCACAACCTTTCTCCACGGGCATTGCAAAACCGTCATTATAGCCTATAGTTTAGGTTTAGGTCTTACTCTTCAAAAAATCGGTTTTAGGAAAAATAGTCTCCTTTTTTAGACCTGTTTCGTGCATCTGAAGCAGAAAAATCATGCGGTCATTAGTCCCGTACTCTAGAAGAGTAACGGGATTTCACCCTCAAAATCCAAAATTCATCTTTTTTCTATTTTTAATGATTATTTTACTGTTTTCATAGTCTAAAAAAATTTCAAAACAATTCTCAAAATTCATATTTTACCTAATTAGATTAAATTTCGTGTTTTTAGATTTTTCTGAATTTATTTTAATCATGTTACTTCTTTCCTATTTTTTCAAAATGCTGACAGACCTTTAATTATGGGTATTTAAACCAACCGTCATTATAGGTAGCGTTTTTTACTTATTTTTTCAAAATGCTTACAGACCTCTCACCACGGGTAATTTAAACCAACAGTCATTATAGGTAGCGTCTTATCATGGGTTCAAGTCTCATCACCAGCATTTTCAAGTCTCATTACCAACATTACAGGTGGCGTGCATATTGAGTTTATTCACTATCCTTAAACAAATCTTTGTCGTCCATTTAGTGATTATCAACGGCCAAGACACTACTATTAGTGATCCGCGTGAAACCTAAAACTTAGACATCTTCTACCTCCAAACATCATCTTTCATTTACGATACTCTATTTCTCCACTAAACCAAATTTCAGAACAAATTTCAGAACTTGAGTTAGCAATGTTAGTTGTTGGTGTTCTTTTTTAATTATTGTTGTTCTTTGTTGTTCTTTTTTATTATTATTGTTCTTGTTGTTCTTTTTTATTAATATTGTTCTTGTTGTTATTATTGTTATTATTATTGTTGTTGTTGTTGTTGTTGTTGTTGTTGTTGTTGTTCTTATTCTTGTTCTTGTTCTTGTTCTTGTTCTTCTTCTTCTTCTTCTTCTTCTTGTTGTTGTTGTTGTTATTGTTGTTGTTGTTGTTGTTGTTGTTGTTGTTGTTGTTGTTGTTGTTGTTGTTGTTGTTGTTGTTGTTATTATTATTGTTGTTTTTGTTATTCTTATTGTTGTTCTTGATGTTCTTGTTGTTCTTGCTGTTGTTTTTGTTCTAATCCTGCAATTTTTTTTATTTTATTAAAAGACATACAACAACGGATATTTAAAATAACTGTCATTATAGGTAGCGCGTTTTCCAATTTATTACAATGCTTTTTGGACCGTTATTGTAGGTATCATATATACAACGACACTCTACATAACAACGCTTGCGCCCGCGTCATTATATCTCTTTCACAACTGTTGTTAAATGGGTTTTTCGTAGTAGTGTATGCGTCTGAGAAGTGGTAAAACTCTTCTAGAAATGACTCGTCCAACTTTAAAAAAAACCTCATTTCCTCCTCGGAACAATGCTCATAACGTAGAAGAACAACTAATAGATTCGGCTGGTTGCAATGCAGTGACTTTAACAACTGTTGGAGAAGCTCTTATTGTTATAAGCCAGATAATAGCGTCGACGATGCCACTAGAAGTGGTGGTTTGCCCACAACAAGTAACGAGTGGGCCCACTACTCCTATGACTATACAAAATATTATAGGAGACCCAAGGCCTCATTTTTCCTTAAACTTTACGTTACCTCCAGGTGGTAGGGAACTTTTTATGGCATGTCATTTGAGATGTTGGCAACACTACAAGCTAGTGTATCCATATATCCAAATAATGCAATGACTATTGCATCCCCTATTAATCCATATTTATCATTCAAATCCTCTATTAGCAATCGTGGTCGAGTGGCACAACCACAAATGAGGTTTGGATATATTCCATAAGTTATGCCATCCTTAACAACTAGTTCTCTCTAGTCTGTGAGGAAACAAATGGGTGGGAGTAATCACAAAATGGTTGACACGCTTACACATCAAATAGGAATTGTGTTCAATCCATTAATTCAGAATACTAACCATAGTTACCAGCAATTGGTACATCAAATAGGTTGAATTGCTGATTTCTTTGGTGCTCCTCAAGCGCATATTCAATCCTTGCTTGATAACCAGATACCACAGTAGGCGATACATGTCAAACAACCCATACTTAGGGTAGTCAAAGACAACGCAAGCCAAAATGATCATGAGTTAGTATTGGCGAATATAAACCATGGTTCTAACCAAGTAGTTAAAAATGTCTAGCAAAACAATTTTAGGGGGTGAAGAATATAACTAATGAGGTCGAACAAATATTGGCGCAAAACGGCTTTAACGTTGGCCTTCACATGCCTAATTTCGTTGCAGCGGTGTCTGAGTACGTGCTACAAATTGAATTGTCCAGGGTGGGAAAATCCCAAAGTTTACTAAGTTTGTGGGAGATACTAACGAATCCATTATCGAGCATGCAACTCGATATAAATCAGAGGCATTGAACTTAATGTAACACCCTGATTTTAAGTTAAATATTTTATTTAGTTATTGGAGTGTTTATGGGTTTTATTTGTGTTATTTTGGTGTTTTGAAGGAGTTAGGGGTATTTTATTAATTTAATAGTTACTAAGAATATAGAGTTTGAGAGGAAAAAAAATAAAATAGTATTAAATTATTAGAGGTAATTAGATAAATTTAATTATTTAATAATAATTGGAGAAATTAGAATTATTAGAGAGAATTCATATTTTTATGGATTTTTATTAAATAATTATTTATTTGCAATTTTTATTTAAATAAAATAAAAGTGTGACATTTAATTATAAAATATATATCTTTTTGGAATAAAATAGAAATTGATATTTTGCGTTAGAAGTTCAGAGTTAGATGAGAGTGTAAGTGAGGGGGTGTGAGACCCAATTGATATATTTAGTTTAGTATAACTTCTAAAAGTGACAAAGAGAACTAGGGTAGCGGAGATTAAAAAATTGGGAAGCAGCCAATCTGAAGGTTTGGAATACACTAAGTTGGATAGCAATCCTAGAAATATGAAGGTTTGGCTAGAAAGGTTCAATTTCGAGGTAAGGGGAGGGGGAATTTCCTTATTGATGGGTGAATTTGGACAGCCAGGATGGTGAGAGTTACTTACCTTCCTATCAACGTCATGAATAATGTAATGTTTTCCCTTATTTATTGTGATATATGAATTATTTAGTAAAATAAGGTTTTGTTTGAGTTACTCTGAAAACAGTAGCATCTCGAAAAATACAATCCTTCACAAAGCGTTCGTGTGCTCGCGGAAAATGATTCGAAGAGAGTCATCACCGAACTTTATTTATTTCAAAAGAGGAAAGGAAAAAATATTAATAAAACTCTTAAGAAAAAAAGAAGATAGTCTTCGCAACCAAATTTGGGTTTGGGGGTCTATTACGCCAGGGGAAGGTATTAACACCCCTCACACTCTTTGTACTCAACGGGAACCTTTTAGTTAAACTTGCGATTGAATGTTAGCCTACGTTGATTGTTTTATTCAAGTAATTAAGAGTTAAAAAGGTAAAGAAAAGGGGTTGCAAAATGTTTAAGGGTGCTTGATGAAATAGCGGGTTTCACACCTATGTATCCTCGAGTAGAATGAGGAACTCAAAGCTTCGTAGTTCGGCGTGGAAAACTATGCTCTGTGGGATGATTTGTTTTATTGATCAAGTGTTTAGATCACATTCTAACATTTAAATGTTGACTTGTATGCTCGCGGGGGAGGCATAAGCGCTTGTTTGTATTTGCATTAGAACAGAGTAAACAATGTTCTTTTGTAAAAATGTTTTTGATCTCGCAGGAGCGAGAAAATAGGTTTGATGCGTTTGATATATTTTGAGTGATTGAAATTCAAACGATAGGATAAGTGCGGCCATCAAATGAACATTCGGGGAAAGGTGAAGAAATTATTTCTACCCTAATACTTTTTCAATTGAATTAATTACGAAATTCGTATGGCGAATCAAGTTGTGTTTCTCTAACGGACGACAAGTATTCGAAAGGCAGGCTAAGTGCAACCATCACACGAATAATAGGGGAAAAGAAAAGAAATTACTTCCGCCCTAATCCTTTTTCGTCCATAAAAGAATTAACTTAATTTGTTTATTATAAGTGTTTTGATGCGATCAACGAATGTTCAAACGATAGGCTAAGTACGACCATCACATGAGCATTCAGGGAAAGAAGGAGAAATTACTTTCGCCCTAATCTTTTTTCAACCAGTTATTTATTGTGAAAAGATTTATGGTTTTGATTGCAAAATGGTTTTGAAATGGTTTTCAAATGACACTGAAATTGGTGAGATCTTTAAAAAAAAAACAACTTGATATCGATCAAGTGTTTGAATCTTATTTTGAAAGAATGATTTTACCGCGCACTCACTTTTATCTTAATGAAGAATGAAAAGTTCAAGTGAAAGGCTAAATAAATCATGGATCAAGTAAACACACAAGCATTCACACAACCAACAAAGATCACATAATTCAAATATTATTTCTAAGGACTAACTTTAAAAAGAAATCTCTTATTTTGAAATATTAATTGATAAAATAAAACCTAGTTCATACATCTAAATCAATTTTAATCTTTTTTTCTTGTTTTCCTGAGTTTTGATAAAGAAGATGCACAATTAAAAAGAAGTAATAAAATAAATATATTATTTAAACTATAATCTCCCTTTTTTTCAATAAATAAAAAAAAGCCAAGAAACTATTTTTTCTTCTATTTTTTACTTTAATAAAAACTGAAATGATTAAAAGAAAAATCCAATTAAAAAGGTTGAAATTTAAATCTTGACTTGCTTTATTATTTTCTAAAAAAAGTTTATTATAAAAACATAATTAGTTTTCTTTTTGTAATACTAATAAAAAAAAGGGGGACTATAAAAAAAAGAAATACATAGGCCTAGGGTTGCTGGTTAGTTGAGGGGTGTAACGCAACCCAACAACAAATTAAGTTAAACAAGAAAGGGAATCAGGCCTAAATGTTGGCTGAGCGGATTTATCTAAGGGATTCGGGTTAGGCTCAACCCATACCCAAACCCCCTAACATATAACACACAAAAAATCGGTTCCAAATCAGATGAAACCCTAGCCCCCTTCTTCTCTTCTCCGCTTTCATTCTCTACCTTCTTCAAAAAGTTCGACTATGGCAGACTACTGCGAAATATAACTAAACACCACCACAACAACCTTAATCAAACTAACTCTTGAAGTTATGCATGAAACAAGTAAAAATGGTGGAAACCATTGAAAGGAAGAAGATAATATATTGAATGAACACATTTTTTACTGAAATAAAAGGACTCCCCCATCATTAAGGATATGTGTAGCGAGCGATTTTGGACGTGGTTCTTAAGCACTGTTGCTCTGGGGTTACTACAGGTCGATTCATTTTTTATCCTATTGAGCTGACTAAGGAAGGGAAATAGATGTCTCCAATTAACCCTGCTTGCAAACTGAGGTCAAACAGTCAAAACTGTTGGTTTACAGATGCGATCAATGTGGGGGGCCTCTCTCTGGTTATTTTGGTTGAATTTAGACTTTTAGTAGGGAATACAGACTGGGATGTTTTGGGGGATATGTGAGGATACAGGATTTTGGGTTTTGGATTAGTGTGCTCGCTAAGATTTTTCTTTCAATCTTATGCCTACGTATTCCCGTTTTCCGAAACAGGGAAATCAGAGCGATCGTAATTCCTCCTATTCTATGGGAGGAAATGGTGTTTTGGTGTCTTGTTCAAAGCCCAAGACGTGAAGCTAAAAAAGGTGGGTTATATCTTGTTCAAAGCCCAAGATGTGAAACTGAAGGGTCTATTTGTATCTTGTTCGAAGCCCAAGATGTGAAGCTAAAAGGGTTTTGACTTTAGACAGAATTTGTCATCTCTAAAGGGTCTGTTTGTCACAACTGTTGAGTGACTGACTATAAAGGAGGACTACTTTAATCGGGATATGCGAATCCTATCAATGCCTTAATTTCCTTTATAGGGGGTTTTAACCTGAAGGAGAAGACTTTAACTCAATGTAGAGCAATGTCATCTTTCCTTAGGAATTTCTCATGCTAAAAGAGGGACAGTAGCATGGATGTAAATAATCCAGAGGCTTGCCGCTTACAGCAATTAAATGAAAGGGAAAAGGAGTTGTTGATGTTTGTATCCTGTGAATGAGGCACAGTTTTGATGCTAAATGGTTGATTGACTCAAGCGGGGTTTTTCTTATACAAAGCCTAAGAGGAGGCTATTGGCCCAACAAGAGGGTGTTTTTATGTGTCTCGTACGAAGCCCGAGAGAGAGGTTAAAAGGGTTTGACTCAACAAGAGAGTGCTTTTAGATGTGTCTTGTACAAATCCCAAGACGGAGGCTAAAGGTTGACTTAATAAGAGAGTCTTTGTATCTCGTACGAGGCCCGAGATAGAGGCTAAAGATTTTTTTAACTCAATAAGATAGTCTTTTGTATGTGTCTTGTACGAAGCCCAAGACGGAGGCTAAAGGTGTTTGACTCAACAAGAGAGTCTTTGGTGTCTCGTACGAAGCCCAAGATGGAGGCTGAAAAATGTTTGACTCAACGAGGGAGTCTTTGTGTGTCTCGTACGAAGCCCGATAGAGAGGCTAAAAGGATTATTGTTTCAGTTGAGTGACAGGTCCAGTAGTTTGGTTAAATGAGAAAATTAGTTCTTATAAAGAGACTGATTAAAGGTAAGGCTATGCTTTGGTACTGATCAGAGGATCAGGGTTATTTCCTGTTCTTTAAGGAAATGGGGAATCCAGAGGGTATTGGAGACTGTTCGAGTCTACTGGTGTTTTTCCCTACTTGAAAGGTGCTTGAGAACGTCTTTGAGACTCAAGGGTCTTAGACTGTCCAAGTCTAGAGTTTTATCTTTTGTACTATGCTTAAAGAAACAGTGGTAGTACGTTCTTGGTAGAAAGATCTAGACTCTTTGAAAGACTGTTCTATTAAGATGAGTAATTTCTGTTCCTATACCTCTAGGAGGTCGTCGGGACAATTTGTACGAAGCCCAAGAGGAGGCTGGAAATTTTTAAGAAGCCGAGGGACAATTTGTACGAAGCCCAAGAGGATGCTATCATTCTCGGAGGAAGAATCATTATACGAAGCCTAAGAGGAGGCTTTGAATACTTCTAAGAAGCCGACGGGTCCTTGTACAACGCCCAAGAGAAGGCGGGGATGCTTTTAGGAAGCCTGTGGGTCCCCAAACCCCAAGAAGTTCAAGACAGGCTATTCACAAAGAATAGATCAAGCCAGGAAATTCCGAAAATTTGGAAGAAACTCAAGAGATGCCATTCACGGAGAAAAGATCATCTCTGGGGAGTAGAGTTTCTTTGACAACTTCTAAAGGTGACAGTCTGAGAAAGGGTTCAAAAAGAATCTGCCTTTCACATCTCCATATTGTTTAACCCCAAGAGGAGGGAAGACTGTGCCTGGTAATCCTATGGGGATCTAGTTTTGTCTACTTCTAAGAATGATCAACGGGCTTAATGCTAGACGTAGTTGCCGGGGAAACTCTAAATATCTATACTATTATTACACAGTTGATATGAGTTTATGAAAGAATACTTACAGCGAAACAGCCCCACAGTACAGTTATATACATATGAAAGCGGTAAATGAAAGCATATAACCACTTACTCGGTTGTAGAGCTTCCATGCTGTTTGGTTAGTTTGTTCAACAAAGAAAACTTTGATAACAATGTTATATTCAAAATCAAAGGAGAAAGTGCTTTGAAAAGAAAATTGGGGCTTACAGCTCAAGGAGAGGCCCAAAGAGTTTAAAAAAGAATGGGGCTTATAACACGAGGGTAGGCCCAGATGATTTTGAAATGGCGATCGCGCCGAGATTTTCTTTTAACACAGAGGGATTTATACAATGTCTGAGGCCCAAATTGTTTTGGTTAAAAGGGGATTAGGTCTTACACTCTAATAGAGGCCCAAAGTGTTTTTTAATGGGTCTTATAACTCTAGGATAGGCCCAAGGTTTGTTTTTCAACGGACTATTGATCGCGTCGAACTTTTTGAAATACAACGGGACTTATACAATAAGTGAGGCCCAAAATAGGCTGTATTTACAAAAAGGGTTGGGTCTTACACTCTATTATAGGCCCAAAGAGTTTAAAAAGGGTAATGGTTCTTACTACTCGAGGGTAGGCCCATCGTTATTACGACGATCGCGCCGAGGTTTTTGGAGATACCCAGAGGGACTTATACAATAAGTGAGGCCCAAAATAGGTTATTTTACAAAAAGGCTTGGGTCTTACACTCTATTAGAGGCCCAAAGAGTTTAAAAAAGTTTGATGAGGGTTGAATTAATCAAAAACCCTAATTTGTTTTCAAAATGTATTTTAATTGAATAAAAATTCAATTAAAATAATCAAAATTGTTAAACATGTGTGGAAACAAATTGTGATCTTGGATTAATGTTTCAAAAATCATGTTTTGACCTACAAAATGATTAGAAGTCATTAAAATTTACAAAATCAAGAGGAAAAATATTTTAAATGTAAAAAACAATTAAAATATTAATTCTTTGCAAAAATATAAAATATATGAAATAAATAATATTTTTGGGATTTTTTGATAAAATAAAATAATTTAACATTTTTGTGAATTATTAAAAAAAGAACCAACTCAAAATCATTAAAACTCAGAGAGAAATTAATTTTTGAATCAATTAAATAAAATCACAAAATTCAAATATTTGAATTTTCAAAAAAGGGCGCCAAGAACACCCAAGAACACGCGCGTGTTCTGGGTTTTGCCCAGATTTTCATTTTCTCTCCAATCTCACTGAATACTTGATCATATCATGCAAACCACCTATCAATCTGCTCGTTTCAACCTCACGATCATGTCTATGGTCTTTAATTTCATTTATTTTTAACATGGAATAAGAAATCAAGACAAAACCTCAAGAACCCTAAAATTTGCATGAAGGTTGAGACTTTTGATACACAATTCAAACAAAGCAATTAATTGAGGGGAAACATTCTATGCATGATTATGAACATTTGGCAAAAGTATTGTGCGAGGAAATATGCATAGATTAAGAGATGACCAAGTTTAGGCTTACTTGAAGGTCATGACAGCAAGTGCAATATGATTTCTGAGTTGGAGATGTTACAGATGAGTTGTGATGATCTGAACAGCTTCAATGGATGTTGTGGAGTGTGTTGCAAGCTTTGGAACACTTTGGAAGTCTTTGGATCAAGTTGGAGCACTCCAACTGCATAATTGAAGCATAATGGCTAGGTTGATGGGTGATTTTGAGATGGGGGTGTTACAGTTGGTGTTTAAGTGTTTGGACACCTCAAATACATCATATGTGATGTATCTTGGCAATTGGAATCGATTGCTTATGGCTGCAACTCAAAACCCGATAGTGGTTGCTCAAAAACAAGAAAACTTGGCACTTAAGAGAGAATGAGAGAAAGCAGTGCTATAACTGGATTTGGTGTGAGTTGAATGATCCATTGGAACCTCTATTTATAGGGGATCAACTCTTGTCTTGGATGAATAGTGAATGGCTGCTGGATCAGATCACATTCGCATGGATTGGCTTGGAGGATTTCTTCTCATGTAAGGCAAACTAGCCCTTCCCAAGAGCAGGGCTATACCTTGACCGAATTCACATTCTTCAGATGTTTTTATTGTTATTTAATCAGAGAACTTGACTGAGTAGAGTGGCTACCTTGACAATGCACTATTCCACATTAATGCCTTTTGAATTCAAGGCAAAATGTGCCAAAATGCATGCACTTCAAGTTGGAAGATTCCTTGGCTTTTTGACTCAGTTTTATCAGTTGGATCATTTGCATTGTGATTGGTTTAAGTATAGGTGGCATAGTGATCCTCAGTCTTTGGCTCAAAATCGTGCGTGGCAAGCAAACATGCAAACTGATTTTTCCAAAACAGCTTGTAGCAACATGACTTTGGGCATGGATTTCTCTTGGCTCAAGTTGAATCAGTTCATGCTAGTGAGCTCTTTGGATTCTTGGCAACATTTGCAACAACATTGATGTTTATCTTTGGAACTGATTCAGCTTGCATCTATGTGAAAAAATCCCACAAGTTTTGATGTTTCAACAAAATCTGCCTTGCCCAGAATTTTTCTAAGTGTTGGAAAATGATGGATTTTCATGTTTTAGTGATTTTGATCCAACCATAACTCAAAATCCATAATGAATTGGAATGACTTGTAGTTGACACTTTTGTAGAGGGCCATGAGGGCTACAAATCCAGCTTTGGATGGGGAAAAATGGCTTTGTGGTTTAGGAGTTATGATCCTCCAAAGTTGGTACCCTTGCCACTTTATTTCTTAACTTAGAAAATTTTCTAAGTTTTTATGGTTACCCCTTTTACAAATGAGAATTATAAACAAAAGCACAAGGGCTCAAATTTTATTGATAGGATGGAAACCAGTCGAGCGCGTGATTCCAAAGAGCATACACAAAGTTAGAAAATGGTAATTTACAGGGAAAAGGGCTACGTTGAAACATAACGACCACTATCCTTCTACCAACTTTGAATTTGGGACATCCTGAGCTTCTGTCGAAGATGACCTTGACTGGAGTTTTCCTGACGGATGACGTAACTGCTGCTGAGGACTTGCCTTTGTTGAACATAGTTACTTGCCATTATCCCTAGCTTTTGCCTGGATTGTACTGTGATGTTTCCAATCCACCAGGATGATTTTTGATCATGTCTCTAATTTTTGCCTGGACCGCCCTTTCGGGTTTTCAATCCACCGAGACGTTTTTTTTAGTTTAGGCGAAGTATTTCTTGACTACATCAACATTTGTGGGGTAGGAAAATTCTTCTTCGTCCATGGTTGCAAGTCTCAAGGCGCCTCCTGAGAAAGCTTTCGTGACCACATAGGGGCCGTCATAATTCGGAGTCCATTTGCCCCGAGAGTCAGTGAGAAAAGATTGTATCTTTTTTAGCACAAGGTCTCCTTTCCTGAAGATGCGAGGTCGAACCTTTTTGTCGAACGCCTTCTTCATCCTTTGCTGATACAACTGACCGTGGCATAGTGCCGTGATTCGCTTCTCTCCGATCAGGTTGAGTTCACCGTGTCGACTTTGACACCACTCAGCTTCGGGGAGCTTGGCTTCCATCAATACCCGGATTGATGGAATCTCTACTTCTATGGGGAGCACTGCTTCCATGCCATACACTAGAGAGAAAGGGGTTGCCCCTGTTGAAGTGCAGACAGATGTGCGATAACCGTGAAGAGCGAAGGGTAGCATCTCGTGCCAATCTTTGTAGGTTACAACCATCTTTTGAACAATCTTCTTGATGTTCTTGTTAGCCGCTTCTACCGCTCCATTCATCTTGGGTCGGTAGGGAGATGAGTTATGGTGTTCGATCTTGAACTCTGCGCACAACTCTTTCATCATCTTATTGTTTAAGTTAGACCCATTATCTGTAATGATCTAGCTCGGAACACCATAACGGCAGATGATATTGTTTTTGATAAATCGGACCACCACTTGTTGGGTTACATTGGCGTATGACGCTGCTTCGGCCCACTTGGTGAAATAGTCAATGGCTACTAGGATGATCCGATGTCCGTTTGAAGCCTTAGGCTCAATCAAGCCAATCATGTCGATTCCCCATATGGAAAAAGGCCATGGGGAAGAAAGAACTTTGAGATGCGTTGGCGGTACATGAATTTTGTCGGAGTATATCTGACACTTGTGACACCTCCTCATGTACTTGTAGCAGTCGGATTCCATTGTCAACCAATAGTACTCTGCTCTCAGAATTTTTCTCGCCATTGTGTATCTGTTGGCATGAGTGCCAAAAGATCCTTCGTGAATTTCTTTGATCAGCATGTCTGCTTCTGGTTTGTCTACGCATCGGAGCAAGACCATGTCAAAATTTCTTTTATAAAGTGTATCACCACTTAGGAAGAAGCTACCTGCCAATCTTCTGAGAGTCTTCCTGTCTTTCCTTAGTGCCCCAGGTGGGTACTCTTGTTTCTGAAGGAAGCAATTGATATCGTGATACCAAGGTTTGTCATCTATGATTGCTTCGATCGTGAAGATGTAAGTGGGCCTTTCAAGGTGCATTACGTCGATCTTAGGTAGGTCGTTCCATTGACCTACACTAATCATGGAAGAGAGTGACTAATGCATCAGCCATGTGATTCTCCTCACGAGGGATGTGATGAAACTCGACTCTGTTGAAGAAGGGTAACAACCTTCTTGCGTAGTCTTTGTAAGGAATCAATCTTGATTGGTATGTGTTCCAATCTCCTTTGATCTGGTTGATAACCAAGGCTGAATCGCCATATACATCCAAGTTCTTGATCCTTAAATCAATTGCTTCCTCGAGACCCATAATACAAGCTTCGTATTCGGCCTCGTTGTTTGTACACTTGAATGTAAGTTGGGCAGTGAAAGGAATGTGGGTACCCTGAGGGGTAACAATGATTGCCCCAATTCCGTTTCCGTAATGATTAACTGCTCTGTCAAAGATAAGTCCCTATTGGGAACCTGGTTCTGGCCCTTCATTGGGTAGCATTTCATCGCAATCTTTCATTTTTAAATACATGACATATTCTTCTGGGAAGTCAAACCTGATAGATTCTTGATTGTCAATCGATTGATGAGCCAAATGATTGGCTAAAATACTTCCTTTAACGGCTTTTTGAGCATGGTACTCTATGTCATATTCTGATAGCAACATCTGCCAACGGGCAATCCTTCCCGTGAGAGCAGGTTTTTCAAAGACGTACTTAATTGGATCCATTTCGGAGACCAACCAAGTAGTATGACGAATCATGTACTGGCGAAGACGTTTGGCTGCCCAGGCCAAAGCGCAACAAGTTTTCTCGAGCATTGTGTACCGAGTTTCACAGTCGGTGAATTTCTTGCTCAAATAGTAGATGGCAGACTCCTTCCTTTTGGTTTCATCTTGTTGGCCAAGTACACATCCCATTGGGTCCTCTAGGACTGTGAGGTAAATGATCAGTGGTCTTCCTTCCACTGGAGGTGATAGAATCAGAGGATTCAACAGGTATTTCTTAATACTGTCAAAGGCGGTTTGGTAGTCTTTTGTCCAAACGCCGTCCTGATTATTTTTGAGCAGTTTAAAATCGGCGCACATGTCGCGGTCATGAGGAATATGAATCTGGAGATGTAGTTCAAACGTCCCAGGAATCCTCTGACTTGTTTTTCAATTTTTGGAGAAGGCATTTCTTGAATGGCCTTGACCTTGTTAGGATCAACCTCAATTCCTTTCTGGCTGACGATGAATCCTAGTAGTTTCCCTGAACGGACACCGAAGGTGCACTTGTTAGGATTCAAACAGAGTTTGTACTTTCTCAATCGCTCGAATAGCTTTGACATGTGGGTTACATGCTCCTCTTCTGTCTTAGATTTTGCAATCATGTCATCGACATACACCTCGATTTCCTTGTGTATCATGTCATGAAACAGAGTAGTCATGGCCCTTTGATAGGTTGCCCCGACGTTCTTCAAACCGAAAAAAATTAACTTGTAACAAAAGGTACCCCATGGGGTAATGAACGAAGTTTTCTCCATGTCCTTCGGCACCATTTTGATCTGGTTATAGCCCGAGAATCCATCCATGAAGGAGAAAACTTTGAACTTTGCTGTACTGTCCACCAGCATGTCAATGTGTGGTAAAGGAAAGTCGTCCTTTGGACTAGCCTTGTTTAGGTCTCTGTAGTCGACACACATTCTAACTTTTCCGTCCTTTTTCGGAACGGGTACGATGTTGCCTAACCATTGAGGATATTCTGATGTAGCGAGGAAGCCTGCGTCAATCTGTTTCTGTACCTCCTCTTTAATTTTAATGGCCATGTCCGGGTGAGTCCGTCTCAACCTCTGTTTTACTGGCGGACATTCCAATTTCAATGGTAGATGATGTTCCACGATGCTGGTATCCAACCCTGGCATGTCCTGATAGGACCAAGCGAATACATCGAGAAACTCTTTGAGAAGCTTTGTCAAACTCTCTTTAGCAGTTGGACTGAGTAGTGCCCCAATCTTGATTTCTTTTCTCTCTTCTTCTGAACCCACGTTGATCGTTTCCAACGGCTCTTTGTGAGGTTCAATAGACCTTTCCTCTTGTCTGAGTAGTCGGGAGATCTCTTTTGGAATTTCGTCGTCATCTTCTTCTTCAGCCCCAAATACCAGGAACTCAAAGTCGGGAGAAGGCATCGAATCGTATGTTTCAACGGGGTTTAAAACAAGCAATCTGCACGATGGTATGATTCGTGTTTAGAAGAGATTGAAAATGCAAAAGTGTGTGCAGTGTATTTCTTTTACTGCTTGTTTTTTATTATTGAGTTTATTTTTTAGGATTACCATTTTCTAAGAAAAGAAAAAAGAGAAAGTAGCAATTAATGAGGAAATTATAGAACGGCATTATTTTATTAATGAACAAGTCGATTCATGAAACTACAGCCCTATAAAACAAAGCTCTGTCGCTTTGGACGAAGCGAAGAGGGAAATTTACAGAAAATGAGCCCTATCAAAACATCTGTTTCACCTGGGCAGGGTGAAAGGTTAAAGACGACAATTACTTTGACTTATGAACAATCTTCGGGACATTGACAGCAACCCATTGGCGGCGAACTCCTCGGTGAATCACAAAGTCTGGTACCTTCCTTGATTTGTCTTCAGAAATAATGCTGATTTCTGGTGGAGCAGGACCATTAGAATTTGTCTCCCAGGCAGAGTTATCGTAGGAGGATTCCTCTGTTGTATTTTGCATAGCATTTGTGCTCTCAGGTAGATCTTCCCATCCAGTTGGCTGGATATCTTCGAGCCTGATACGAGAGCTTTCGGGAGCGGTGTACTTGACCATGTAGTCGTATTTTCCACTTAGTCGTCCCACACCTCTTTGGAACTGGAGGAGTCATCTCTCTCGATGACGTTGACCTCGGGAAAAGCATAGTTAATGAATTCTAGTCCTGCAAACATTGTGAATTCATCGTCGTGCTGAGTATTTTTGAGCGACCTGAGTGTTGATCCCATGACATGGTGGGGACACAGGTATTCTGTTTAATGATGGCTAGCTAATTTTCGCTGTTCGGATGACTCTCTTGCCCCAAGTCTCCTGGGTAGGGCTGCCACATTGGCAGACCATCCATCGGGCCAAAGTAGTTGTGGTCAAAGTTGTCCTTCATCAGAGTGTCTTCCTCTAATGAGTTTGGTGGAGCACGACATCCTTCCGGATCACAATCTCCGTATATCATTTCGATGTCTGACCTTGGTATAAATCTCGGACTCTGTGCGAGATAGCAAAATGGCGTAGGCACCTCTTCCTGAGACATATAACCGTCCTCGTTGAGGTAGGACTTCCATTCCTCATCCGTGTCAGAGGGATCCTCCTCATTGATAGTGTGTACTTCTTGAGTCACTGGTTGAAGGAAACCTCCACTGTGGAAGAAATTTTGAATGGGATGAAGACTTTCATCACTGGCAGCTGTCTGGGTACAGGTTGCAGAAAAACCAAGACCCTTATTTGTTTTATTGTCAATAGGAATGACTAGATGTCCCCATCCTGTTGTATTGGTACTCTCGACCGCTTTGATAGCGTCTTTGTATGAGGAAATCGAGGTTTCTCCTTCGGATTAATCGCCACTATGTAGCAAAAGCGTTTGGAACTGAGTTCCAATTATCCTTTTCGATTCCACATAAGTGGATGACGACAAATTGCTTACGAGCAAAGCCTGTTCCCCACAGACTGTGACGAGTTGACCATTCTGGACGAACTATAACTTTTGGTGGATGGTCGAGGTGACCGCCCCAGCCTGATGTCTCCAAGGTCTTCCTAATAAATAACTGTACGTTGCCCGGATGTCCATGACCTGGAAAGTGACTTGGAAAGTGTGAGGACCAATAGTTATGGGAAGATCAACTTCGCCGATAACCATTTTTCTGGATCCGTCAAATGCTTTGATGACGACCTCACTGGTTCTCATCGGGGGTCCTTTGAAGAATAATTGCATCAAAGTGGACTTCGGCATAACATTCAGGGCTGACCCTGTGTCTACCAGTACGCTGGCTAAAGCATCACCCTGGAAGTTGACTATGATATTGAGCGCCATGTTATGACGGCAACCCTTTTCAGGTAATTCCTCATCACTAAATCCCAAATTATTGCAGGAAGTGATGTTGGAGACAATGCTATCGAATTGTCTGATTGTTACATCCTGTTCCACAAAGGCATGCTCCAAGACTTTCTGTAGAGCCTCCCTGTGCGCTTCTGAACTGAGTAAAAGTGACAGCACAGAGATCTTTGAAGGAGTTTGTAATAGTTGATCAACAATGTTGTATTCACTCCTTTGGATGAGCTTCAACATCTCATCGTTGTTTTTCGAAAGGTCGGGATTATTGGATTGACCGACCGGTGGATTGGGAACTTCTGTTTGAGGTTCCTTTTCTTTGTTGGATTCTCCAACTCCTCTGTTGAAGATTCGACCACTCCGTGTTACACGACTGATGTCTGCAATATTCACGACGGAGGGTAATGGAATTTCCTTTCCATTCTCAACTGTTGTTGAACCGTACTTGTAAGGGATAACTTAGTTGATTCATACGGTAGTGGTCCCGATAGATAGATGACTATGGGAGCCTTCTGATTTTTCCGACCATCGTAAGTAATCTCGACCCGTTCCTGTTTGGGAACTCTCGATTTTTCAAGTAGAGGGATGATGGTACAAACATCCCTAGTCCTCTGATGATCATAGATTACGTCAACATCCTCAATTTGATTGGCAAGGTAGTTTGGCGTCCAGCTTATGGGTCCGGAACCCGGATATGGACGAATTTCTCTACGACCCACCTGACCTTGAAGAGCTGCTCGCACAAGGTAACACCCTTGGTTACTTTCTGAACAGACTCCACAATGTTCATAGTTGTGTGGTGGCACCTGGCCACGCCCGCTTTGAATGTAGTGCAACCTTACTAGGTTAGTTTCCATAGATCGAACATCCTGACTTTGACGCCGAGTAGGGTTCCTGTCATCGATACTAATTTGCTGAGTGTCTTCATCCATATAGATGGGAAGCCACCAATGATTTAACAAGTGCTGAAGTGCTTCCTGGACAAGGGTACAACCTTGATCGTTTTCGCAACCCTCTGTACAACTTTAATAGTCATGTGATATCAGGAATCTGAGTCAGACCTGCTCAACATGTAACTCTAACAGGTTGGTATTCATTAAGCGAATATCGAAGATCTGAACCATGTTGATTTGATAGTGGTTCCTATCATGGTAGTCCTGGATCTATCCAAGATCCATCTGACGCTGGAGGGCCTCTTGTACAGAAGAGCATCCCTGTTTGTTTACCGAGCAAGTCAGACAAGAACTGTGATCATGCGGCGGCAAATTATTATACTGGCTTTTCCTTGAGTGAATTGTCACCAAGTTGACATTCATCGCACAGATGTCGTGGTTTTGAATGACATTGGAATTCGTATAGACCATGTTAACTCCACGAACTCAATGCTCTTGGATCCATCCGAGATCCATTTGTTCCTGTAGAGCTGCTTGCACTACATAACATCCTCGATTGCTTTTAGAGAAGATATCACATTGATGATAATTATGAGGTGGAACATGGCCATATCCACTCTGTCTACAATGCATCTTGACCAGATTGGTCTTCAATAAGAGTACATCATGAATTAGATAAACATTGTTAGACTCTACTTCTATCAGGTTGACGGTAACTTTCTCATGTTGAGGCAGCGGGTTTGTGAGAACATTTGGATTCGTCTCTTTGAAAGATAAGACCCCGCTCCTAACAAGCTTTTGCATGTCATATTTGAAATTGAGACAGTTCTCTATGTTATGCCCTGGTCCTCCTTGATGGTAAGGGCACGTTTGATCCACCTTAAACCAAAAAGGCGAATTTTCCGGTACTGTAAGAGGGGACTTAGTCTGGATATGCCCCTTGGCTAGTAGTAAGGGAAACAGTTCTGCATACGATACGGGTATAGGATCAAATCCTGGTGGCCGCGTTGTATGATTGTTGTTGTATGGAGGACGAGCCTGCTGAAGAGGCTGTTGTGTCCTTTGCTAATTAGGTTGGCTCTGCACAACCCGAGGCTGATACGTAGGAGCAGGTGCAGGGTTGATAGTAGGAGTCACAGCTGCTACTGGTTGATAACGTCGTCTTTGCTTTTCGAGAGAGATATTCCCAATATCTTGCTCTTTTTTCTTAGGGAGAGCACTACCATATCGTTTTGTACTACTTGATGATCCAGCGTCTTTTACTAAACGTCCTTCCCGGACGGCTTCCTCAAGAAGAACTCCTATACCGACCATTTCGGTGAAATCACTGGGCCACTGGCAACCATTCTGTCATAGTAAAATGAGCTTAAGGTCTTTAAGAAGATCTTTGTCGTCTCTTTTTCCTCAAGAGGTGGACAAATTTGAGCGGCGGTCTCACGCCATCTCTAAGCGTACTCCTTAAAGGTTTCCTTGTCCTTTTGTGACATTGATCTGAGTTGATCTCTGTCTGGGGCCATGTCCAAATTGTATTTGTATTGCTGGACGAAGGCAGTGCCAAGATCTCTGAAAGTGATGATCGTAGCATGGTTTAAACCCATGTACCATTTTAGGACGGCACCGGTTAAACTATCCTGAAAGTAGTGAATCAGTAGATCCCGATTCTCTGTCTGAGCCGACATTCGCCGAGCGTACATCACCAAGTGACTCTGAGGGCAAGAGTTACCCTTGTACTTTTCAAAGTCGGGCACCTGGAATTTATGCGGAACTTTCACATTGGGGACCAGACAAAGGTCTGCAGCGTCCTTTCCAAATAAATCCTGACCGCGAATGGTTTGCAGTTCCTTCTGCATTTCCAGGAACTATTCTTGGAACTCGTCCATCCTATCGAACATAGTTTCCTTTTTACCAGAAGGTATCTGCGGAATCTGTCCTTCCGGGACAATGTGCACCACAGGGGGTGATACCGTGACTACGGCAGCAAATCTTGGCGTTTCCTGAAGTTTGTAACCTTCAGGAGTCCTCAGTATGCCTCTGGCATCCTCACTTTCCCAAAGTTTGTAACCTTCAGGCCCAAACTAGACCTTCCCAAGAGCAGGGCTATACCTTGACCAAATTCACATTCTTCAGATGTTTTTATTGTTGTTTAATCAGAGAACTTGACTGAGTAGAGTGGCTACCTTGACAATGCACTATTCCACATTAATGCCCTTTGAATTCAAGGCAAAATGTGCCAAAATGCATGCACTTCAAGTTGGAAGATTCCTTGGCTTTTTGACTCAGCTTTATCATTTGGATCAGTTGCATTGTGATTGGTTTGAGTACAGGTGGCATAGTGATCCTCAGTCTTTGGCTCAAAATCGCGTGTGACAAGCAAACATGCAAACTGATTTTTCCAAAACAGCTTGCAGCAACATGACTTTGGGCATGGATTTCTCTTGGCTCAAGTTGAATCAGTTCATGCTAGTGAGCTCTTTGGATTCTTGGCAACATTTGCAACAACATTGATGTTTATCTTTGGAACTGATTCAGCTTGCATCTATGTGAAAAAATCCCACAAGTTTTGATGTTTCAACAAAATCTGCCTTGCCCAAAATTTTTCTAAGTGTTGGAAAATGATGGATTTTCATGTTTTAGTGATTTTGATCCAACCATAACTCAAAATCCATAATGAATTGGAATGACTTGTAGTTGACACTTTTATAGAGGGCCATGAGGGCTACAAATCCAGCTTTGGATGGGGACAAATGGCTTTGTGGTTTAGGAGTTATGATCCTCCAAAGTTGGTACCCTTGCCACTTTATTTCTTAACTTAGAAAATTTTCTAAGTTTTTATGGTTACCCCTTTTACAAGTTATCCAACTTTTCTTAATTTTTATTGATGAATGATGATTCAAATCATACATTAACATCATTTTAGGATTAAAAAACCATTTTTGTGAAAAATCTCAAAAAGTCAAAGTTGACTTTTTATCATATGAATTCCAAACTGTGCGATCCTCTAGGAAATCATGTCCTTGACCTAAATCAAACTTGATGGACATGTTCCATGAGGGTTATAGGGTATATTGATGCATGTCCTAGGGTTTGGGAGCATGTCCTGGTTAAAAGTCAAAGCTACAGTTGACTTTTCTCGCGAAACCCTAATTGTGGTACTGATGAAATTGAGACTTATTACTCAAGCTTCCTGGATCAACCCATTGTTTCAAATGGATCAATATAGTATATTAGAGACCTTAAAATTATGTCTTGAGGTCTTGCCTCATGATTTGTCCCAAAATTCAACTTAGGGGTGAATTGGGTCAAGAAACCCTAATTCCTGATTTTTGATGTATGCATCCCCTGAAGTTAAATTGACTTGATGATTGGGTCCATGAGGTTCCATGGAGTATATTAGGATATAATTTGAAGCAATGGCTCATGCCCAGAGGAAATTTTCCATCTGGAGGCCCTGGTCGACTAAACCCTAATTTGGTGACACTAGCGATCTTAAGGCTTGATCCACCTAGAAGGGAGCAGCCCTGTGCTTAATCCTTAAAGTGAGAGTCCTCTTGATCCCTTGTAGATATTTGAGAGGTTAGACAAGTTGAAGATCATGTCATTTCTTGATTGATCCTTTGTCTAAGAACTCTGAGAGGGCTTGAAACCCTAATTTTGATTGTAGTGGATGTTCACCCATCTTTGGGGAGACTGCTGAGGTATGATGGTTCTCCCATATTGTGATGATGATTTTCACAATGATGGGAAATCTTAGTGGTAAAAATTTGGGGTATGACAATATGCTGATGCTTTCTTTCCACACAGCCATTTTGTTGAGGTGTCTCAACACAACTAGTTTGGATTTCTATCCTTTTGGAAGCATAAAAGTTTGTCATTAAAAATTCAGGGCCATTGTCACTCCTTACAATTTTAACATGGTTGTGATATTGGTTTTCAATCATAATAAGAAACATTTGGACAAGATCAGATATTTTAGATTTGGATTTGCACAAAATGACCCAAGTGAATCTGCTATAATTGTCTAGTGCAGTCAAAAAATACTGATGGACATGAATAGAAGAAATAGAAAGTGGACCCCAAATGTCAAAATGAAACATTTCATAACATTTTAAAGCTTTTTTTTGTATTTATGGGAAATTTCAATTTTCTGTGTCTAGCATAGTGACAAATATCACAAACAACATTATGATCAATATTTACAAAAGGAAAGTTATGATGTAAATTAGAAAGTCTATAATTAGATAAGTGTCCCAATCTGAAATGCCATAAAGCTTCTATGGGAAGGATGGTTTGAGATGTGGTTTGAGATGTGATTATGGCAGTTGATGTTTCTTGTATAGTAAGCTAGTACAATCCTTCAATTAACTCAGCCAAACCAATCATCATCAAGGTCTTCTTTTCCTGTATCCAACATTTATCATGCTTAAAAATCACATTGCAATTGTTATGAAGGAAAATTTTTGGTACAGATAATAAGTTCAAATAGAAATCAGGCATAAATAGAACATCTGATATGATCAATCTAGATGAAAACTTGACAGTTCTAGCAATTTTAGCTAAAGAGACATGACCATTGGGCATTTTTATATGAATGGGAGCTATGTTATGATGTTGAGTAAAATGACTTAAAGAAGAGCAAATATGGTCACTTGCACCTGAATCTACTATCCAAGATCCTAAAGATGAATGGTTCATAGAAAAGGACATGTGAGTAATACCTGATGTAAGATGATTACTAGTGTGATTGAATAAATTCACCTTGCTAGAACTTTGCAGCATGCGTAACAATTATTCATATTGTTCCCTTGTGAAGCTAAAGGAATCATTCTCTTTGGAACTTTTACATTCATCAGCATCTTCTTTTGCATTTGTTTGTTCAACGGAGGTATTGTTAGCAGAGTATGTTTTCCCATAGTTTGGGGGAAACAATGTTTCCTATAGCAAACATCGATGGTGTGGCCTATCCTACCATAATGAGAGCATTATTTATTCTTATAACCAAAAGGTTTTCCTGATAGATTAGATCCATCTGCACCACGTGCCTTTACTAGAAAACTTTCTTACATAACTAGCATTGATGAGACATTTAGATTCATCAATATGAGTGGCATTATATTGGCTTTCTCGTTGCAACACCATAGAAAAATACGATTAATGGGTGGTAAGGGATTCATCAATAGAATTTGAGCACGCACTGAATTGAAGTGATAATTGATACTAGTTAAAAATCTAACAAAACTATTTATATCATGATGATGCTTAACATTGGTGATACCTGTTGTACATACACATCGATGTGGACATGAGAAAACTGGTGCAGGAAAATATGCTTCAAGTTCTTCCCACAAGATCTTGAGCGCTGTGAAGAATTCAGAGACAGTTCTTGAATCTTGCTTTAAGCCAAAAATCTTGCATTGAAGCTCATAAATTCTGATGTAGTCTCCTTGAGAAAAATGTTACTTGAGTTCATCCTATACATCAATAACATTCTCAAGAAACATAATGCTTTGTTCTATGGAATCTTCAACTGAGTTCATTATCCACGAGTGAACTAACATGTTACAGCGACTCCAAGCTTTGAAATTCAGATCAAAGTCAGTGGGAATTGGAATTGAGCCATCGATAAAATCGAACTTGTTCTTGCTGCCTAGTGCAAGACGTATTTAATAAGCCCAATCATGGTAATTGGAATGAGTTAGAACTGGTTTAACTATCATAGATGACGGTCCATCGAAGGAGTGAATGTAATATACGTTTCCCAGAGTTTGTGAAGGATCAAGGATCGGCGGAGGAGGAGGAAAATTCACATTGGCATTGCCTCGAACCATGATGAAACAACGATGCATGATAGAGCTCTGAAGAGCTCTAATACCATCTTGAAGTTTTGCATGAAACGAGTAGAAATGGTGGAAACCATTGAAAGGAAGAAGAAGATGGTATATTGAATGAACTCACTTTCTTACTTGCATGGAGTTAGTTACATCTAGTTTATATAGTTGTATAGATCCTAACAAACTCATAACTAACTATAATAAACCCATGACTTATGATTACAAGTTACCATCACAATCATCACAAAGCTAGATTACTTGAACACTAGGTAAACTTGTTACTTATCATGCAAGGAATAAGTTCAACACTAACAAAACCTAAACTATGACTTCAGAACAATGAATTATCTCAATTAAAACCAAATTACACAACACCTAAACACAAAAATCAAAGGGAAATATATAAAACGAAACAAGCAAAAAGCAGCGACAAACACATGAGCACAATCAGAATCACACATAATGAAAAACCATCCCCTATCAATCCAATACCCCTTTCATCTTTATTATATTTCATATTACATCAAGGTTTGTACAAAGAAGCATAAAAGGACAACAACAACAACAAAAACAACAATACAAGGAAAAAGAAAAGGTGAAAACTAAGTACAAAGGTCTCGCCGGAGTTTGAGACTCCGGCGAGAGTTTGGTGACCTCTGATGAATGTTTCCTCGGGTATGTGCTTCCTTCCTTACATGGATTTTGAGATTTTCTTTCAGAACCAACTCCTTGTTCTCCTTCTTTGTCTAGATAATTTTGTTGTTTATTATGGTTGTCTGCCTATTGTTTTGTTAAGGGTTAGTCAAGCTCACCTTAATTAAAGCTTCAGGGTGAGACTCTAATAAGGCTTATGCTAGAGAGATTTAAGTGAAAGGCCTTAGGGAGATATTTCTTAAGAGGTTCGAGGTACTGTTCCTTCTTTTTATTTCCAATTATTGGCTCCATATATATAGGGAAGTGAAAATGAGAGTGAGGAGTGAGTTGAGTGTGGTTCATACATGTGGAAGTTTTAGGAGATATTTCTGCGAAGCATGAGAATTCATTAGGGAAATATTCCCTCTGGATTTTGTGGGGCCACCAAAGTTTGTTTTAAGGATAAATTAGTGATTGTGACTTGGAGTTTTTGTAGTGAGATAAGTTGTGATGAGTTTCTAGAAATCCTCCTTATGGTCCCTCTTCCTTTTGTCTATAGTGAGCTTGTATGAATTTTATTTTCATTCTACTTTTGATGTTTGTATGATGCGTGCATTTCTGAAATTACTCAATTTGCCTCCTTTCCTTTGTTTTCAGATCGACACATAGAAGAAAATATTTTCTATGTGTCGACACATCTGTTTTTCAGGTCAGCACATGTACTGCTTTTTTAAAGCATGTAGGCTCAGTTAGATGTGTCGCCTCTATAGGACGACACATAACCTATACAGGTGGACACATGACCTGTTCAAGTCGGCACAATACCTTTATAGTTTGGCTCATGACTTACACATGCCAACTCATGCAACGTATTTTTCCAAAAAATCAGAAACTTTTCAATTCTTTTGCATTCCTTTTTCTTCAAAATATGCATACATATAAATACTTCATACATGGATAATTTCTTTTCAATAATTTAGTGAAAATCATCAACAAAACCTGGAACATACAAAAAGTCTTCTTCATCTTCATTCTTGATTTTATGCATACACACAAACAAAGTACACATAATTATTCATTGCTTGGGTACCATCTAGAATCAAGTTGATAACCTCAAATTTAGCTTGTGGTATTGTAAATTGGGTTGAGATCTTTGCGGGGTTTCAAATAAGAAAACCAAGGTGGGGTTTTCCTTCAAGATCAAAGTGGGGATTTGAAGGTTTTGGACAAGATTACACATATTTGGATTCGAAATAGTGAAGGCTTTAAAGAAAAAAGGGTTCTTGTAAAGGAGTAGCGTGAGCTGGTGAATCAAATTGATAAATTTTGGGTTACAACAATTTGCAATTTGGATTCAATCGAGTGAATGCTTTGAAGAATAGAGAGTTCTTGCAAAGGTGTAGCATGAGACGGTGAATAAAATTGGCATTGTTGGTTGACTTGATCAAGCTCAGATCAAGGGAAGAGAAAGTGATAGAGCCAACATCAAACTTAGGGTTTGTAGGGTTGCATTGCTACATTTATCTTGTAAACTACTTTTGCAAAGTAAGGTTAATTTCACTATCTAAAATCGAGTTTGAGTTGAGGGCAGAGGTACCCATAGCGAGGTCGATTGGGAAACTTCCTAAATAAATCCTTGTGTACTCTCTCTCTCTCTCTCTCTCTCTCTCCCCCTGTAACGCCCCAGTTTTGACCATTTTATTTAATCGAGTCGATTTAATTATTTTGAGTATTATATTATTTTATTTATGACTTTGGTGTGATAATATGTTGTTTTGTACTGTTATTATATTTTATCGCATTTTGGGATCGTTTGGGAGATAATTGAGAGTAAGGGTATTTTAGTCTTTTCCCTAATTATTTACTAAGTTAGTAAAGAAAAGAGATAGAAATAGAAAGGAGAGAAAAATAGAGAGAAAGAAAAAGAGAAGAAGAAAAAGGGAAGAAAGAAAAGAAGAGAAAGGAGAAAAAGAGAGAAATTGGGAAAAAGATTGGAAACTCAAGAAAATCACTTCTAGGAATCGATTTAATCGGGTAAGGGTGTGAAATTCAATTATCTTATACATGGGTATGATTATGTATGTGTTTGTTTATTTTTTTTGTTGGATTATATGAAAAATATAACAAAACCCATTTTTGTAAAAAGTGTTGGAATCCAATTTAATCGTGTTGGAAATGATGTCTTTGTGTTCCTTGTTGTCGATACTTGATAGATATGTGTTGTTGTGAATCAAATTGGTATTTTTCTGGATTTAGGTGATGAATTTGGGTGTGGTTTGGGTGGAAAACGCAGAACTCGTTTCTGCAGAATTTTTGCTGGTTTTTCCAGGTCATACGCGTATGGGGCGTGTTCATACGCGTATGGACCTTGGCATTACGCGTACCATGGGAGAGCCATGGGCCAATACGCGTATGAGATGTTATTTTGCACGGCCATCTGCCCATTTGCGTATGGTACGCGTATCACTTTGGGGCATTACGCGTATGAGGGGATGCAATACGCGTATGGGGTTCAAAATGGGAATTTTGGGAAGAAAATGGTTCTGCCCATACGCGTATGGCCGTGGCCAATACGCGTATGGCATGGCCAGGAGAATGGAAAAATGTGATTTTTCAAAATGTCGTTTTCGTTTTCGTCCGTAACTTTTGTTCCAATTATCCGATTTTTACGTTCTTGGTGTCGTTGGAAAGCTATTGAGCTGTACAATATGATTATGATGTTTTGGAGATTGTTAGCTGATTAAATTATGTTGGGAAATGTGAATAGTGTTGTTTTGTCGACTTTTGCCGTTTTAATGGTGTGTAAATGATGTGTATTATATAATGTGCTTGAATATGGATATCGTATGACTTGTATGACGTTGTATGATGTGAATGCATGTGATGACATGTTGTGGTGATGAATTGTGGCCGAAAGGCAAATAAATGCAATATGTTGTATTTGATTATATATGCATGTTCATGGTTGCATATATGTGTGAAAATGCATGGTTGTCATGAGTTCTTGTGTGTCAAGCATCATGATATGCATTGTTATTGCGTCCTGTGTGACGGCGGTTCCGGTGGGGAATCAGCTATAACATCGTGTGCCTCGAAAATATGAAGGTATGAATAGCCTGAGGACTGAAAGCGATGGTTATAGACGATCGTGAGCCTCTCTTGGTGGAGGTGTGAGCGATCGGGTCGTGAGCCTCTCTCGGTGGAGGTGTGAGCGATCCATAAACACCGTGAGCCTCTCTTGGTGGAGGTGTGAGCGGTGGGTGAACATCGTATGCCCGACGGGAAGTTACAGTGATGTAACGAGCGATGGTTCCAGCAGAGTTCCTGAGTGAACTAGTGATGAGATATGAAATCTTGGAGTTGGTACGACATATGCATTTGCATAGAGAGTCGTTGTGTCGGTCTCTTTGCATCTGCATGAATTATGATTGCATTGGTTATATGTGGAAAATCATGATTTAGTTGATTATGTGCGAGACGTTGTGATATGCATTTGTGATAAATGTATTGGGCATGAATCATATGCAATTGAGGATGGAGACATTGTGTGATTGAGCTTGTGATAGCATTTGTGAATTGATGTGCATTCGTGTTAAATGCCTTGAATTATGAATGATATGTTTTGTGTGTATAAACATATGCATGATGTGTGAATATGCGATTATGTGAATATAATCTGTATATGCTTTATGTGTAGGCATGTGATAATTGTGGTGAGAAAATTGGATGTGTGTATTTTTATGTTGATATATATAATTATATGCATTTATATTATGGTTGTTTTTCTCACCCTTCTGCTGTTTTATAATGCTCTATGAGGCATTGCAGATTAGTTGCTGGAGGTCTTTTTGTGAAGCTTAGGACTTCATTCTTTTGTCGGTCGGCTCTGATATGTGACACCGGGTAGTTAGGGAGGCCGTTTGTGGTTATTGTGTATTATGAATATGTATATTTTGGATTGTACATGTATGACAAACTTTTTTTATTTTTGATAATCAGTTTTAGATTTTCCGCTTTATTCTAAAATCTGATGGAATGTGGGTGTAAGGAACTGAGTTCCTCTGTTGATGGCTACCCAACTGTTGCATATCTTTATGAGCAGGTGTTGTATGTTTTGTTTCAAATTGATGTGATGCTGCCTGTCTATGCCATGATGATTTAAATATACTCTGATGAAATTTTGAATTTTTAATTATCTATTTGTTTACTTGGGGGTATAGATTGGGGGTGTTACATTAAGTGGTATCAGAGCCAATCCGTGTCAGTTTGTGTCAGTCTTTGTTGGTCTTTGTGGTTCGGTGAACTGTTTGTTTAACCATAGTTGCTGTTATTGGAAATGAACAGAATATGGCTCGGGCTGTGCAGGGTGTGAAGGAAAAGAAAGAGATTGAGTTCTTGGAGTTGAAACAAGGCAATATGTCTGTTGTGGATTACACAGCAAAGTTTGTGGAACTTGTGCAGTTCTATCCTCATTATGCTGAAGCGACTGCTGAGTTTTCTAAGTGTGTGAAATATGAGAACGGATTGCGTCCGGAGATTAAACGGGCAATCGGTTATCAGAGGATTAGAAGGTTTTTGGATTTGGTGGACAATTGTAGGATTTACGAGGAGGATCGTAGGGCTCGTTCTACTCACTATAAGAGTGTGAATGACAGGAAAGGGAAACAACAGTCTCGTAGTGGTCCTTATGTCACACCAGCTGATAAGGGTAAGCAAAGGGAGAATTTTGAGAAAAAGGCAAGTGGGGGAGGAATGTCTAGTCCTCCGAGGTGTTACATTAAGTGTTATAAGTGTGGGGAAGTAGGACATCGTAAGTTTTATTGTAGGGGGAATGAACTAAAATGTTCCAAGTGTGGAGGTTCGGGACATGTCGCAGCGGATTGTAAGAGAATTAATGTGCAGTGTTTCAACTGTGGTGGAACAGGTCATATTAGCACGGGGTGTACAAAACCGAAGAAAGCTCAGACTGGTAGGAAGGTTGTTGCATTGGTAGGAGATGAGACTACTAGTGCGGATCGTTTGACTAAAGGTACTTGTTTTATTAAGAGTACACCTTTATTTGCTATTATTGGTAATGGAGAGACTCATTCATTTATTTCATCTGAGTGCGCGAAGCGTTTGAATTTGTTGTGGTCTTTTTGGGATGGTAAGACGGTTATCGATATTTCTGCATAGGGGTCGGTAATTATTTCTTTGGTTTGTTTAAATTGTTCTTTGACCATTTATGGTAAAGGATTTGTGATGGATTAGGTGTGTTTACAGTTGGAGAGGTTAGAATGAGATAAGTGGGGGAGAAGCTGGTACTTCTCCATGTTGTTTCAGGTGTAGAGCGCTGGCTTAGTGTGTTCGGGATTGCAAGATTATAAGTGTGGTTTCTGGTTCAAGACGGAATGCAGAAGTAAGGTTTATGTCAACTAAGAATTTGTGCCTTAGGTAGTTTTGTGTATAGGAGGTAATGAATACTATTATAGTTTGGTGGAGACGGTTTATGCCTCATCATGATTGTCGCCTGTTTATTGACAAATTGAGGAACTGATCACCCTTAATATCTTGTTGATAGCAGACGGGAATTATGTTGGATGGAATGGACGTGTCTCTCTGGCTTTGATAGTGTGTGCAATGAATTGTTTGGAATTTAAGGAAATGGTTACAGATTATTTTGTTGTGTCGATGAAGATTCTTATATCAGAAGATGAGATGGATTAGAGGTTCTGGTATGTGGTTAAGTGGTGAATTCATTAAGAGTCCTTTTTGGTTGGTTGTTGCAATAGGATGGAATTTGAATTGTCAAGAGCAGGAATTGTGTATAGAGTACAGACAGTGGTATAGGGTGACGATTGAGAATAAGTGTTTACTTTTAGGATTAGGTAACTGGAATAGGTTGGTTGAGTTTGATTAGAATCACAATTGTTGGAATATTTGATAAGAATGGTGATTTGTTTAAGTAGAGGCTTTAGAATGACTTTATGTGAAAGGTTATATTGTTATAATCGGAAGTAGATGCGGTGTTCCTATGGGAGGTTCCGAAGTTAGTTATGATGATTATAAACTTTTTGGACTTTTGTTGGTTATTACTGAAGGGTATGGAAGACTTTTCTAAGATTAGTGTTTTCGTTACTTCAGTGACTTGCAAAAAGGGAAGTCTATTATTTGGGATGCATCTTTGATGAGTTTAGTCAGTGTGTTAATGCAAGAGAGTAAAGTCGTGGCTGGTGTTTTTCGACATTTGAGGATTCGAGGAGGGATCAGTACTATTGTGGAATTGGTTGTAGCTGTGTTATGTTGGATTATAGGAAGTATTATCTTTATGATTTTAGATTCGAAGTGTGTGGTAATTACAAGAATATTGATTACTGGCTTGGTCTGAAGGAATAGAGACAACGAGAATGGTTAGAGTTTGTAATTAGCTACGAATTTGTCTTGGATTATCCTTTGGGAAAAGTTATTGTTGTGACTGAGAAGTTAAGTCGTAAGTTTCTATGTATGTCTATTTTTAATGGTCCGAGAATTTGAGTTGTTTGAGAAGTTCAGAGGCGAGTGCCTAGTGTGTGAGATAACACAGAGGAGTGTGAGGATAGGAATATTAAAAGTGAACAGTGGTTTTTGGTGATTATGTGAAAGAGTTAGACTTTGGACGTGAGATTGGTAGTTTTGATGGTTACGAGTCATCAGAGTGCGCAGCGGAAGCGTGATGTGGCACATTTCGTATATGCGTGTCTGACTTGTAAGAGTTCTTAGGTTGAACATTGGAAATCTGTAAGAATGGTGAGACCAATGGATGTTTCAGAGTGGAAGTGTTAGGTGAAAGGTTTGAATGGTACTCATGGGCTACTAAGTAGACAGACGTTTTGGTTATATGTTCGATTGGTGAATCGTAGCATTGTTTTGATAAGGTTGTGTGACAAGGAGGTTGGTATTCTTGTTTTGTTGATGTGGTTGAGATCTTGTTGTGTTTTGGTTCAAGAGTGAACCAGTGGGTTTGTGCTTGTGTATTCTTTGAGTTGGAAGTCGGTCGTCAAGTGCATTGTATGGGCTTTGCAGCTTGTCGTTAATTGTATCTGCTGTTAGCAAGGTGTTTGTCGTTTGTGTTGTTCATGGTGTGCCTTTTGTTGGCATGTTGGTTTGTTAGTCGGATGCGAGAGTCGTGTCCGGAGTTGTTCGTCTCGATTATATTTTCGAGGACGAAAATTTCCAAGTGGGGGAGAGTTGTAACGCCCCAGTTTCGACCATTTTATTTAATCGAGTCGATTTAATTATTTTGAGTATTATATTATTTTATTTATGACTTTGGTGTGAAAATATGTTGTTTTGTACTGTTATTATATTTTATCGCATTTTGGGATCGTTTGGGAGATAATTGAGAGTAAGGGTATTTTAGTCTTTTCCCTAATTATTTACTAAGTTAGTAAAGAAAAGAGATAGAAATAGAAAGGAGAGAAAAATAGAGAGAAAGAAAAAGAGAAGAAGAAAAAGGGAAGAAAGAAAAGAAGAGAAAGGAGAAAAAGAGAGAAATTGGGAAAAAGATTGGAAACTCAAGAAAATCACTTCTAGGAATCGATTTAATCGGGTAAGGGTGTGAAATTCAATTATCTTATACATGGGTATGATTATGTATGTGTTTGTTTTTTTTTTTGTTGGATTATATGAAAAATATAACAAAACCCATTTTTGTAAAAAGTGTTGGAATCCAATTTAATCGTGTTGGAAATGATGTCTTTGTGTTCCTTGTTGTTGATACTTGATAGATATGTGTTGTTGTGAATCAAATTGGTATTTTTCTGGATTTAGGTGATGAATTTGGGTGTGGTTTGGGTGGAAAACGCAGAACTCGTTTCTGCAGAATTTTTGCTGGTTTTTCCAGGTCATACGCGTATGGGGCGTGTTCATACGCCTATGGACCTTGGCATTACGCGTACCATGGGAGAGCCATGGGCCAATACGCATATGAGATGTTGTTTTGCACGGCCATCTTCCCATTTGCGTATGGTACGCGTATCACTTTGGGGCATTACGCGTATGAGGGGATGCAATACGCGTATGGGGTTCAAAATGGGAATTTTGGGAAGAAAATGGTTCTGCCCATACGCGTATGGCCATGGCCAATACGCGTATGGCATGGCCAGGAGAATGGAAAAATGTGATTTTTCAAAATGTCGTTTTCGTTTTCGTCCGTAACTTTTGTTCCGATTATCCGATTTTTACATTCTTGGTGTCGTTGGAAAGCTATTGAGCTGTACAATATGATTATGATGTTTTGGAGATTGTTAGCCGATTAAATTATGTCGGGAAATGTGAATAGTGTCGTTTTGTCGACTTTTTCCGTTTTAATGGTGTGTAAATGATGTGTATTATATAATGTGCTTGAATATGGATATCGTATGACTTGTATGACGTTGTATGATGTGAATGCATGTGATGACATGTTGTGGTGATGAATTGTGGCCGAAAGGCAAATAAATGCAATATGTTGTATTTGATTATATATGCATGTTCATGGTTGCATATATGTGTGAAAATGCATCGTTGTTATGAGTTCTTGTGTGTCAAGCATCATGATATGCATTGTTATTGCGTCCTGTGCGACGGCAGTTCCGGTGGGGTATCAACTATAACTTGGTGTGCCTCGAAAATATGAAGGTATGAATAGCCTGAGGACTGAAAGCGATGGTTATAGACGATCGTGAGCCTCTCTTGGTGGAGGTGTGAGCGATCGGGTCGTGAGCCTCTCTCGGTGGAGGTGTGAGCGATCCATAAACACCGTGAGCCTCTCTTGGTGGAGGTGTGAGCGGTGGGTGAACATCGTATGCCCGACGGGGAGTTATAGTGATGTAACGAGCGATGGTTCCAGCAGAGTTCCTGAGTGAACTAGTGATGAGATATGAAATCTTGGAGTCGGTACCGCATATGCATTTGCATAGAGAGTCGTTATGTCGGTCTCTTTGCATCTGCATGAATTATGATTGCATTGGTTATATGTGGAAAATCATGATTTGGTTGATTATGTGCGAGACGTTGTGATATGCATTTGTGATAAATGTATTGGGCATGAATCATATGCAATTGAGGATGGAGACATTGTGTGATTGAGCTTGTGATAGCATTTGTGAATTGATGTGCATTCGTGTTAAATGCCTTGAATTATGAATGATATGTTTTGTGTGTATAAACATATGCATGATGTGTGAATATGGGATTATGTGAATATAATCTGTATATGCTTTATGTGTAGGCATGTGATAATTGTGGTGAGAAAATTGGATATGTGTATTTTTATGTTGATATATATAATTATATGCATTTATATTATGGTTGTTTTTCTCACCCTTCTGCTGTTTTATAATGCTCTATGAGGAATTGCAAATTAGTTGCTGGAGGTCTTTTTGTGAAGCTTAGGACTTCATTCTTTTGTCGGTCGGCTCTGATATGTGACACCGGGTAGTTAGGGAGGCCGTTTGTGGTTATTGTGTATTATGAATATGTATATTTTGGATTGTACATGTATGACAAACTTTTTTTATTTTTGATAATCAGTTTTAGATTTTCCGCTTTATTCTAAAATCTGATGGAATGTGGGTGTAAGGAACTGAGTTCCTTTGTTGATGGCTACCCAACTGTTGCATATCTTTATGAGCAGGTGTTGTATGTTTTGTTTCAAATTGATGTGATGCTGCCTGTCGATGCCATGATGATTTAAATATACTCTGATGAAATTTTGAATTTTGAATTATCTATTTGTTTACTTGGGGGTATAAATTAGGGGTGTTACACCCCCCTTTCTCTCTCTCTCTCTCTCTCTCTCTCTCTCTCTCTCTCTCTCTCTCTCTTTTACATTTCATTTGTAAATTGTTGAGTTCATCAGTTGTGCGATTAATACGTTTGGTAAATTCTTTTGAAAACCATTTGAATAACGTGTTATTGAGTTGATCACGGTCCTTTTGATTGTGGTTGGATTTTAAGATCAACAAAACTATACAAATTTCCAAACAAAATCGATTCCACACAAGGTGTTCGATAATTTGTCTCAATAGTTTTTGTGTGACTTATCATTGGGAATATTGTTATTTATTGAGTAGCTTTCAAGGGATTGTGCTTAAATAATATCGATTGAATTTCTTATCATTATCTTTAATTGTTTCATATATGTATATTCAAGCTTTTCGATAGCGGTTCGGTTTAGATGAATCGATATGTGTCTCTTTTGCTAGCATTTGTTTTTTAAAACAGTTTTTGCAAAGCAAATTTTTTGGGGGTCTATTCACCCCCTCTAGATAAGTCGCCTTTATCTAACATACAAGTTGTTTGATGCAGCAAAAAGGAGGGTTGTAATTAGCCGAGATGTCACTGTCGACAAAATCAAGAAGCTGCAGTAGCCTGTAACTTGTTACATAAAAGCTATAACCAGTTATAACTTTGAAAATTCAGATTCTACAGAAACGAAAAGAGCAGAAACTCCCGTTACCGAAGCCCAAATTGAAGAATATGTTAGAAGATTAACAAGGCAAAGAGGTTTGTGCTATGAAGGAGGAGCTTGAATCCATTGAGAAGAACAATACTTGGGAGTTGGTTGATTTACCGGACGAAAAGAAGCTAATTGGTGTGAAACTGGTGTTCAAAGTAAAGGGAAATCCCAAGGGTAAAATAATCAAGCATAAAGCTCGATTAGTTGCAAAGGGATTCTTGCAAAGAGAAGGCATTGACTTTAAAGAGGTATTCATACTAGTTGTTAGAATTGAAACCATTAGGCCTGTTGTTAGTATTGCGAATAACAACAATTGGCCCATCTACCAAATGGACGACAAATCTCCGTTTTTGAACGGATGGCTTAAAGAAGAGGTATATGTAGAACAACCCCCTGGGTTTGTTGTGAGAAACTAAGAGCTGAAGTTCTACAAGTTGAAGAAAGTGTTATACAATTTGAAGTAAGCTCAAGAGCTTGGAATAAAAGAATAGATAGTTTCCTAAAAGAGGTTGGCTTCAATAAATGTGTATCCTAGCATGGAGTGTATGTGAAGACGAATACAAGTGAAATAGTGATTATTCATTGTCTATATGTAGACAACTTGTTGATAATAGGAAACAACAGAAAAAGCATTTCTAAGTCCAAGGGTGAACTTATGACACAATTTGAGATGACCGACCTTGGGTCATGACATACTTCCATGGCATTGAGTTCCACAAGTCCAAAAGGGGACTGCTTATGCACCAAAGAAGATATGCCCTTGAAATATTGAAGAAGTTTGAAATGGAGCATTGTAATGCTGCCATTACTCCATCTGAACCAAGGCTACAATTGTCGAAGAATGAGAATGAGCAAGATATTAATCCAACTCCATATAGGAGGTTGATTGGATACTTGTGTTAATTGTCAAAAAATTCAGATTCTCTCTCTCTCTCTCTCTCTCTCTCACACACACACACACACACACACACACACACACAATTTTCCTCATTCACTCTCCACATTCCAATTTTCTTCATCATTATTCACAAATCTTGTGGCTTAAAGTTCCAACATTTTCTTCCCGAGTTTATATATTCTATTCTCTTTTTAATTCAACCATACCGTTTATTTATTTGTTGTTTGTTTATTGTATCAGCAAAGTCATACCTTTATGGTTGGTCGATTGTCTTTTCTATTGCAAAAATTAATTCAATTCTTATGTTTGAATTTGTAAATTTAGTTGTTTATTTGATTTTATTTATCTTCCACAGTTTTCTAATCTTTAGTCCTTATATTTTACCGTTTGAATGCGTTTTAGTCCTTAAAGCCAAAATTCGCAAGAAAAATCAAAGGAAAATCCGCAAAAAACCTGCGGATTTTCCTGCAAATTTTGGTTTTAGGGACTAAAACACATACAAAAAGTGAGATATAGGGACTCAGACAAAAAAAAAACTTACAGGAACCAAAATAAAAAACTTGCTAACTTACAGGGCCCTAAAGATTATTTAAGCTAAAAATTTAAAAATGTAGAATATTGAGAAAAAAATGTCACCATATGCGTCATGAGTCGAACCTGATACATTTGAAAATTGTTAAATCAATTTTCCTTTGGGAAACAAGCTTCTTGACCATCAAAGGCCTTTGATGACACATTAGTTACAAATAAATTTTTTTATTTTAGTTTTGAAAAATATTACGGATTATCAATTTTTGGCGGATTTACCTGCAGATCTTCTTGCCAAAAATATTACCCATGAAGGTTTTAACTGGGACGCAGTAGCGGCAGGAAAAACCGCAGGAAACCTATCTGCAGGTTTTTAGCTTAAATCCTCAGGAAAACAGAGTAGTTCTAGTGTATATGAAAAGAAGTACATTTTGTATTTATGTAAAATCAAGCTTTCAGTAATTTCTGTCTACTTCGATATTCATTTTTTTTCTATAAAAATTATATTCTGATTATTAAGCGTGTTCATTAATGCTTTATCAAAACTAATTTTAAATTTCTACAAGTTCCGAACAAAATAAAATTGGGTAGAAAATTTATACTCGAGTGTAAAATAGTTTTCTTTACGATCTAATTTTTTATTGGTAGTTTTTGACATAACACATATATTTTTATTTATAAATAATGTATATTCTAAATTGTTATTTGTGTGGAATTCAAACTTTCATAATTTTATAGATATTTATTTTATAAAATTGTATTAATTTTAGTGTTGCAATTACTACATATTTTATTTAATTACTATCTATATACACTACTACAAAATATACCTTGGTAATACTAAATTACAATGGTCTGACAGTTAACCGTGGTGATACCTCATTTTTAAACGCGTTTTGTTTGTTATATTTATGAAAAGACATTGAATTACGGTCAAACCATTTAAATTTGATTATATATTTATGAAGTGATAGTGTTAAAATCTCGCCTCTAACAATTTTCTACTTTTTTGTTACATTGAGTGTTGTCCTTATAATATGATATATAAATTAAAATTAAAATACATAACATTTATTAATATCAACCATTGTAAAAGACATTACATTTCATCATGCTTTTTGAATGCGATCGTGGTGAAATTGTTTATCCATATATAAGTGAATTACCTATCACTTCTTGACAGTATTGTCGTATCTCTCACAGCAAAAACCTAGCACACATTTTCTCTCTTCTTCTTCATTAGCTTTTCTATTATACAGTATAGCCTCAATCTTGTTTTTCATACATAAAGATATTCTTCTTCTTCCGTATTCACTCATTTTCGTGTATGTTGTTGTTATGTTTCACATGATTTTCACATGATTTTGTTCTTGTTCGAGAGTTTATGAATTTTTTTTGTTGTATGTTATTGTATGTTTCAAATGATTTTCACACAATTTTCATATTATTTACTCTGATTTCACATGTTTTATTGTTGGTTTGGATATGCTTTAGGTTTAGGTTTTGAAAAAGAGTTTCTCTTCGATACTATCACTTTGACACCATCTAAACCTATCCCACTCTCATATTTCAAATCCTTCTCACAGATTTCAGATCCTTCTCTCAACGTGAAAAATGGGAACAAACTTGTCCATGAGATTGAGTCTTAAAAGGAGGTTATTGATATACCAAAGTTATGGTTGAATAAAGCCAATAAAGCTGAAGTTGTTAGGGATCATATGAAGGTTGTTGAACCGTCTGGTGGAACGGGCTATAAGAAGATTCTTATCAAGAATCTTAACCTTGAAAAGATAAGGAAGGTAGAGGTTATTGTGAATGACCTAATGAATCTGGATGCAATTGATTTTGAATCAGATGAAGACCTTGAGAACTACAAGAATTCAACTAGGCATGAAAATTAAAGACCTTGTAATATTTCACATGTTAACAGGTTGATAAATTTTTTGTTGGATTACAATGTACTTCTAGTTAACTTTTGTTGGATCACATGTTAACCTTGTATGTTGATAAATTTTTGTTGGATTACAATGTACTGCTAGTTACCCTTTCGTTGGATTATAATGTACTACTAGTTTGGGTTAACATGCTGTTTTTTTCATGGTGTTTGTAGGATTACAATTGATTTGCGTTGTTATGAAGAAAAAATACAAGAGAGGATGAAGATGAAATGAAAGATACGAACTTGTGTAATAGACCTAGAATGACATTCATTCAAATTTAGCAAAAGTTTGCAGATTTCTCCTCAGTTTCATCCACCTTTCATTTTACATGTTTGCATATTATGGGTGTAGTTCACATGATGGTTTATCATAATTTTCCACGATTTTTTCAATTAATGATATGTATGTTGTTGATATATGTTGTTGCATGTTTTTATTATTGTTGTTGATATTGTATCTAGCAAGTGGTTATAGTTATTCACTTATCACTGATGCAGCTGATCGTGTGAACATGGATCTAAGAGATTTACGAACTTGTGTTTGTTGTGGAAATATTATATGAGTCTTTCATTTAATATTCTCATAGTGAACATGTGGTTTCTACTCTCCCTTCTACTTTACCCTCTTCATAGCTTTCAGGAATGGTTAGTTATCAAATTCTCCTAATCTATGTTAATTAATTGATATTTTTGTTGATAAATGTTGTTAGTGAGTTTGTTATATAATATGTGATTGCTTGTTTCACTAACTCCCCATTGAACATGCATTCATTTAAATAGATTGTTAAGATAATAATTAAAAAAGGTAAATTACTTTTGAAAATCAACTTAGATGATCCAATATTTATCGAATTGCATGCATCTTGTAATTTATTATTTCCTCTTTAGCTTATAGAATTTGATTCAATGCCACAAATTATTCAAAACAAAGATGAAAAATTGATGTCAGTCCACAAAATTTGATGTTTGCATAAACTAGAAGAAAAAAAAGAGGAAATCAAAATTTGTGTGAAAGACTTAGAAGACGTCCATTAATCATCATTACTGTTCTGGACTGGGCCGGGACCTGCCCACCAGTCGGGCAGGCCCAACCCCCATGTCACGTTGGGGAGGCCCATTAAGGCCCAATCCTCTCTGTCGTCGGGCACACACTATAATCAAGCAGGTCACTACCTAGTGCGGGGAAAAACCACGCGTTTTCCCCACGGACTCCACGTGCTCCCCCCACGGGGACACGTCATCAGGCAACTACCCACTTCCTGAAGAACTGGTCAGCCCATCTTCCGAAAATCACGGGGCAGTTGTACCATGGCGAGACCACGTGCTGGTCTTCCCTACGCCACGTAAGCCCTGGCAGTTATCTGCATTGGGCCTAGTGATCCAACCCAGTGTAGATGACCATTGTCCCAGCGCTGGGGGCACACTATAAATACCCTCTTTCACTAGAGGGTCAGGTATTCTGAATCTTTACTCTCACTACCTTTCTGTACTTGCATTCTTCACTTCATTTCTTACTTTGGCATCGGAGTACCTTGCAGGTGCGCCCCTCACCTTCTCACCACCACCGGAGTAACGGAGCTCACGACGTGTTGTTGGCCACCAATCCATTTCTGATCAAGTACGATCAGTGGCGCCGTCTGTGGGAACCCTTTGCTTCCCCGTTCTTCTCCCCGTAGAAACTAAAAAACTAAAGCAACTTCCAAATCTCTGACAATCGTGGCCAACCCTCGAACTGACGCCAATGCTCCAGACACCGCCTTCATCCCATTCAACAACAGAGACGACCACGACCCCAATGTGGCCGCTCACGTCGAAGAAGGTAACCACAGGGGCGGATGCACCGCCTCTCCCTCCTCTGATGACGCGACCTTCAATGCCGCCCGATGTGCTAATAGCCTGACCGTCTACCAGCCGATCTCCGCGCCACCTGATCCGACCATGGTGGCTCTGTTTGTAGCAATCAATCAAACCAATATGATGATCTTCCAACAGAATGAACGGATAGGAGTGCTCGAGAAGGAGCGACAACTACGCTCTCCCCTGCGGAGACATCGTCGCCCCATTTCTCACAGCCCATCTCCTCCCCCGCGAAGGATGCGACACGATGACTCCAGAAGCCCTTCTCCTCGGATGCCTAGGCGCCGTCCATGTCTGGAACGACCCCAACCCCTGGTTACCCAGAAATACGACGGGTCCCCTCCTTAGAAGGAACGACGTTCCCCCGTTCAGAAGAGGAATAAGGCCGATGGATATGGCGAGAAGCCAAAGAGCCGACCGAGAAGTCCCCCCCGGCGAAGCAGGCGCGGCCGAGGTGACCTCTCCCCGTCACGATCACCTGTCAGGAGTGACAAGGATAACCAGTGCACCCTGTTGTCCAGGGAGATCATGGAGGCTCCCTTTCCCGTCGGGATGGAGAAATCTCCACCTTTGGCGACCTATGACGGTACGACCGACCCGGACGACCACTTCGAAAGCTTCGATGCAATGCTCGACTACCGGAATGTCCGGGGAGCCATTAAGTGCAGGATCTTCCCCACTACCCTCTAGAAGGGTGCCATGGCGTGGTACAAGAGCCTCGCACCAGGGTCCATCACCGCCTAAAAGGAACTGAATAGACAGTTCTCCAGGCATTTCACCGCCTCTCGACGTCACCCAAAGACGAAAGCATCCCTGGAAGCCATCATCTAGGGAAAAGTCGAATCTCTCCAGGAGTACATCGAGAGATTCAACCGAGAAGCCATCCAGGCCTCCACCACGGACGACATGAAGAAATTCTTGATCGAGCGAGGACTGCGACCTCGCTCCGAGTTCGCCAAGGCTGTCGGCATTGAAAGGCCACACACCTTGGAAGCGCTCCTCCACAAGGCCCAAGCATACATTCAATATGAGGAGATAGAGGCCGCCCACTGTGCCCGCGACTCGTGGAACCAGGAGGGCCACAGAAGCTCCAGGCACGACGACTCCACCGCCCCAAAACGAGAGGGAGAAAGAAGAAGATAAGACCGGCCCTGAGACTCTCGAGAGTCGAGGGGATCAGCAGGCCGGTTCACAGAGTACACGCTACTCACCGCCCCCCACAGCAAATCCTCGCCGAGTGCATCAACTCGGAGTTCCAAAAAGGGGGTGTCCGCTTCCCGAAGCCAACACCCCCCGGCAGGGGGTTCAAAAAGGTCTCGGTGGGTCGATCAAGAAGAAGTTCGACGAGTTAATAGAGATGAGCTCGGCGCAGACCGCCACTTTTGAGAAGGTCCAGGGAAGGTCGAACCTCATCACCTTCTACCTTAAAGAACTGTTGGGCGGCACCCCTAACTCCAATATTCCCTCCTGATCAGGGTGCAGATGGCAAACTTTGATGTCCGCCGGATCTTTGTCGACCAAGGGAGTTCGGTGGACATTATGTATGCCCACCTCTTCGAGACCCTCCAGCTCAATGAAACCCATCTGACACCTTACGTGGGCTCAGACCTCCAGGGATTCAACAACACCACCACCAGACCGTGGGGTTACGTCGAGCTGATGGTCACGTTCGGGAACGAAGACACTGCCCAACAAGTTAAGGTCCGCTTCCTGGTGGTGGAGTGCCCTTCTTTGTACTAGTGCATCCTGGGAAGACCGACTATGGCCGAACTCATGGCAGTACCATCTACAGTCCATCTGAAGATGAAGTACTACGCCACCAGAGGCCGGGTCGTCACCCTCCACGGGGATATTGAAGCTGCTAGGATATGCTTTGAAGCTGCGAACAAGGGTCTGAACTCGATCAACATCAAGTCCAAGACCGCGGAGAAGCCATTCTGGAACGTAGAGTAGAAGCCACTCCCGCAAGTCAATGCAGTGGACCTCGACAGTTGCTTCCCCAGCGAGCAGGAACAAGGAGAAACGGCGGGCAACGACCTTCCAACCGAAGACAACGGGCAGCCTCTCCACCCAACGTGCCTCATTCCAGATGGAGACTTGGAGCTCGTCACTCTCGGGGATAATCCAGACAAGAGGGTGAAGATTGACACAAGTATCCCCGACCTGGCGAGGAAGCAGCTGAAGGCCTGACTCCGGGAGAATGTTGACTTATTCATGTGGAGCGTGTCGGAGATGCCCGACCTTGATACGAATATGGCTTGCCACCAGTTTACAATAGATCCATCCGCTAGGGTTGTAGTGCAATGTAGATGTAGGAAGTCTCCCGAGAAAGCGGAGGTTGCTGAAAAAGCTGTAAAAGACCTCTTAGAGGTAAACTTTATTTCGGAAGACCAATACACAACCTAGCTGTCCAACGTCGTAATTATTAAGAAAAATAATGGAAAATGGAGAATGTGTGTTGACTATACCGATCTTAACCGGGCATGCCCAAAAGATGCTTATCCACTGCCTAACATCGACAAACTGGTTGACAATTCTGCAGGTTTTAAATTACTGTCGTTCATGGACGCGTACTCAGGGTACAATAAAACCTCCTTGACGAAGGCCGACAAGCAACACACGACCTTCATGACCGAGTCGGGCAACTACTACTACAATGAAATTTCCTCCTCTCTTTCTCTTTTCTTCTCTTCTTCCTCTCTTTCTGCTTTCTTCTCCTCTTTCTATGTTTCTCTTCTTATCTTCTTCCTCTTACTAACAAATGACAAGTGGTTGCTAAGAGTGGGAAGGAAAAATATCATAAATTGAGATATTTATTCTAGTGTGTAATTGACCATTCATTAATGTTTCCAAAATGTCATTTCTTTCACAAATTAACAAAGGTCAATGGAAATTGAATAGTAACTAGTCTCATATGTGTTCATTAATTACCCTGTTTGTCTCAACTGACAAAGAATAGAGCATTTAAGAACTCAATTTGTCTCAATCGACAAGTTATATAGCATTTAAGGTGATATGGAATATTACATTCTCTCCCTTAAATAAAATTCGTCCTCGAATTTTAGAGATTTACCTTAAATAGATAAGGGTAAGCATCTCGCATCTCGAACCGAAGACAATAGAAAGATTTAAGTTTTAAGTTGTCATGTGTAAATGTCTAGTATCCATTTCTTTTGATTTATATGTGACTACCCTAAAGTAACTAGTAATTCACTTTAGAAATAAAAATGAGGTATTTTAACCATTAAATAATTATGCATACAAAATTAACATGATGATTTTTCATCAATGATTGATTTGTTTTATTTTTCCTTCTAAAGTGACATACTCACACGAGAGAAATCAAATATAAGTTATGCATACAAAATAGCTACCTATGGCGAATCCTTGAATGTGGAATCACGTGGTACTAATCGTAAAATTGATGATAACAATTTAGGAGCAATATGGCACAAGAGCCTAGGTCACATCTCTAAAAATAGAGTTGAGCGACTAGTGTCTGATGGAATTTTGGATTCCATTGACTTCACAAACTTTAATGTTTGTGTTGTGTGAATTAAAGGTAAATAGACCAAAACAACGAAATTTGGTGCATATAGAGCTATAGATGTCTTAGAATTGATACATACAGACATTTTGTGGACCATTTCGACACCTTATTGGAATGCTCCACAATATTTTATATCATTCATAGACGATTATTCTAGATATGCGTACGTATTTCTTATCCATGAAAAGTCTCAGTCATTGGATGTGTTCAAATTGTTTAAGGCTGAAGTTGAGAATCAACTTGACAAAAGAATTAAGAAAGTCAAATCTGATAGTAGTGTTAAATATTACGGTAGATATGACAGTTCAGGTGAACAACGTCCAGGGCCTTTTGCCAAATGCCTGGAGGAATCTGGAATCGTCCCACAGAACACCATGCCAGGATCTCCTAGAATGAACGTTGTTACTGAAAGATGAAACCGAACTATTAAGGATATGGTAAGGAGTATGATTTGTCATTCTACCTTGCTAGAGTCACTCTGGGGAGAGACACTAAAGACTGCAGCTTATATGCTAAATAGAGTACCAACAAAAATAGTTTCCAAAACACCTTATGAACTTTGGACTGGGCGAAAGCCTAGCCTCAAATAGTTTCATGTGTGGGGATGTCCAGCAGAGGCAAGACCTTATAGGCCAAATGAAAATAAATTAGAGTCTCAAACAGTGAGCATCTACTTTATTGGCTTATTTGAAATATCTAAGGGCTACAAATTTTACGATCCCAAATTAAATTCAATTTTTAAGACAGGAACAACCACATTCTTTGAGGATATTGAGTTTGAGGGGAAGAATAAGATTATAGACTTTGTCTTAGAGGAAGAATCTGTAACAATTCCAGAACCGATTCTAACTCGGAAAAATGGATTGAAGTAATGAAGGAGGAATATAAGTCCATGCAAGACAATAAAGTTTAGGAACTTGTCCCGGTACCAGAAGGTGTGAAACCCATTGGTTGCAAATGGATTTTTAAGACCAAGCAGGATTCTAACGGTAATGTGGAAAGGATAAAGCTCGTCTTGTGGCTAAGGGTTATACTCAAAAGGAAGGGATTGAATTTAAAGAGACTTTCTCTCTGGTTTCATTGAAAGACTCGTTTAGGACAATCATGGCTTTTGTTGTACATTATGATTTGGAACACCATCAAATGGATGTCAAGACGGCTTTCCTAAACTGTAAAGTTGATGAAACAATCTATATGATGCAACCAGAAAACTTTGTGTCAGGAGACTCAAAAAATATAGTTTGCAAATTAACAAAATCCATTTATGGACTAAAATAGACCTCTCGTTAGTGGTACCACAAGTTTCATAAAGTAATTCTCTCATTTGGTTTTAAGGCGAATGTTGTTGAAGATTGTGTGTATCATAAATTGAGTGATAGCAAGTACATTTTCCTAGTCTTATATGTTGATGACGTATTGCTTGCCGCCAATAAAATAAGCATGATGCACGAAAACAATAAATTTATATCAAGAAAATTTGAAATGAAAGATCTTGGGGACGCCTCCTTTGTATTAGGAATTCATATACATTGAGATCGACCTTCTTGTATTCTAGGATTATCACAATGTAGCTATATTGAAAAGGTACTTAAAAGGTTTAGCATGCAGGAATGTAAATCAGGAGATACTTTAATTGCTAAGTGAGACAAATTCAGTCTCAGTCAGTGCCCAAAAGGAAACTTAGAAATTCAAGAAATGAAAAAGATTCCTTATGCATCAGCAATAGGGAGTTTGTTGTATGCCTAAGTGTGTACGCATCCGAATATTGCGTTCATAGTTGGGATGTTAGGCAGGTATTTGAGCAATCCAAGAATGGATCATTAGAAAGCAACCAAAATGTTTATGAGGTATTTAATGAGAACAAAAGACTATATACTCACATATAGGAAGTCAGATCAGTTAGAGATCACTAGATACTTTGACTCAGATTTTGCTCGATGCCAAATTAGTAAAAGATCTGCTTTATGCTATATTTACATGTTGGTTGGTGGTGCAGTACTAAGCAAACCCATACGACTTCATCCACCATGGGAGCAAAGTTTACATCATGTTATGAGGCATCCAACCATGGGATTTGGATGAGGAATCTTTTTACTGGGCTACAAATTATGGAAGGAATTGAAAGGCCACTTAAGTTATACTGTGACAACAAATCAATCGTCCTGTATTTCAACTATAATAGGAGCTCGACCAAGTCAAAACATATTGACATCAAGTTCCTAGTTGTTAAGGAAAGGGTACAAAGTGGACAAATTTCCATAGAACACTTGGGGACAAACTCCATGATAGCAGATCCTCTTACAAAAGGTCTTCCACCCAAGGTCTTTCTTGAGCACACTACTTAAATGAGTGTTTTATCATTAAAGGAGTCTTCGGTTTAGCGGGAGTTAGTCGATTATGAATTTTATGTTCTGTGTTTGGTATTATGAAAGCATACTATGATTTTGGATATTTTCCAATTAATAAATATTGATATTCAGTATTTTACATTTTGTACAATAAAGTTATTGAATGATCTCACTAAAGTAAAATAGGACTAGTTGAAAGTCAACATATACATACCAACTTCATGTGATTTTCATATTGCAATTTCATGATGGATCTATGTCATTTAGTTGTGTCACTATTAGTGATCATTGAAGGGTTTAGGTATGAACGATATAACAAAAATCACTTTGATTCTGTATACTGACATGACTAATGGACGAGATGCTTTGGATATGCTTGAATTATTTAATGGAAAACTTTGAGCTCATAAAGTCTAACACACATGTAAAATTACATATGTGACCAGTGGGAGATTATTAGAATTTTGGATCACAAATGTAACATTTAAGGTAGAGATGGCAAAATGGATGGATTGGATGGATTTGGATTGAATTGTTAATAGATGGATTAAAAAAATCAATTAATCCATTAACAATCCACTAAATTTTTCTTCAAAAATTCTAATCCAATCCATCCATTAAGAAATATAATCTATTCAATCCATCCATTAAGACATTTCTAATGGATGGATATCCATCCATCCATAAATTAAATATTTTATTCTTTTTAATTTTCTGTTAATTTTACAAAAAAATTGGTTCTAAAATTTTTAAAATTATAACTATCTATATGTCTTATGTAATTAATTCTAATCAATTAAAATCTTAATTAACTTTAACTTTATAATTTTAACCAACTAACTTCTCATTAACTAATTCTATCCAAAGAAAAAACAAAATTTCATAAGTACCAATTAATTCAATACGTAACAATTAAGTCTGAGCATCATTAATATTTGCATGGAGAAAACAAATCATTTTCATGTTTACATCATCAACAATAAAAATGTCAAGAAATTGTTTAATTATAGATTTTTTATGTTTATTTTTAATAAGTACAAAAATTTAATAAGTAACAAACTAAAATCCATTGGATTTACAAAATGAGATGGATGGATTGAATCCATCCATATAGTTTGATGGATGGATTGGACCAATCCATTAAACTTGCTTTTTATTTAATGGATGGATTGGATGGATAAATTATTGGATGGATTGGATGGATATTCTCTTAATGGATTTTATTGCCACCCCTAATTTAAGGTGTTAGTGCCATTATTTTAATTAGTCAAGACTTAAATGGGTATAATTAATATAATATTAAGTTTATGGCTAAAAACATAAATGTCATGAAACATCGGGTTATTGTGTAGATACCATAAGTCAATTGTTGTGAATCTGATACCTTGAAACAAAGTATTTACGGTTTCTTTCTGATCAAAGAACTCACAAGGGTTAGGGTTAACAAAGAAAACAAGAGTAAAAACAAGGATTGGTTATAAAACTGTTATTCTTTCCTTTCTCCTTAAAACAAGGATTACAAGTATACAAGAATAACAAACTAACCACTCTCACTCTTTCTAGGTTTTGTCACACTCTAGAATGAGAGACTAGCATGCTATTTATAATAAAACCTAGCACACTAAACTAATGGGCTTTTAACAAAATACCCATTACAAGATAACTTAGGGTACAAGCTAACTTAAACAATTGGATCCTTAACACAAGGTCCAATTCAATATGCTAACAACCCTAGCAATATTAACTAATACATATTAGAACAACCTTCGACTACAACATGTGTTATTTCGACAGTATAACACTTCGACAACAGCATGCGAACGGACTTCGACCTCATGCTTAAAACTAGAGTTTGATCCAAATCTCACAAATCTCCACATTGGATCTAACTCTAACAAGGAAAAAACGAACTAGTTTTCTTCATGCAGCTTTAGCAACTGCATACAGTGGAAAAACTTGCAACTTGGCAATGTCTTGGTGATCATATCAGCAGCATTATGATATGTCGAAACCTTCAGCACTTGGACTTCTCCACGCTCGATTACCCCTCTGACGAAATGCAGCCTCGCATAAATGTGCTTGGTCCGCTCATGATAGGCTGAGTTCTTTGACAGGTGTATTTCACTTTGACTATCACATTTAACAGTGATAACTGGACCTTGAAGTTTCAGCTCCTTTGCAAAACCTTCAAGCCACAATGCTTCCTTCACAGCTTCAGTTAAAGCAATATATTCCGCTTCAGTGGTTGATAAAGCAACCACCTTCTGAAGTGTTGCTTTCCAACTGATTGTTGTCCCAAACATAGTGAACTCATATCCAGAAATAGCTTTTCTGGTATCCATACAACCTGCATAATCAGAGTCGACATATCCTTCGATTGCTGTTTTACTATCATCACCCAAGGCTCTACCATAAATTAGGACTCTATTCAGAGACCCATTTATGTACCTTAAAATCCACTTCAATATTTGCCAGTGAGCCTTTCCAGGATTCGCCATGTACCTGCTTACAAGACTTACTGTATCTGCTATGTCGAGTCTAGTACAGACCATAACATACATTAAAGAACCAACTATATTAGCATATGGAATGCTATTCATATAAGTTCTTTCGACATCAGTACTGGGACACTAATCTATACTCAGCTTGAATTGAGGGTTGGTTGGAGTTACAACAGGCTTTGAATTCGACATACCATACTTTTAGAGAATCTTTCGTAGGTATGCCTCTTGAGATAAGCATAATTTCGACTGCTTTCTATCTCTTCAGATGTCAATCCCAAGAATCCTGGACGCAGCTCCCAGATCCTTCATTTCGAACTCCTTACTGAGTTCAGCCTTCACCCTCCTTACCTCTTCGACATTGTTGCTTGCTATTAGAATATCATCCACATAAAGCAACAAAATAACAAATGAATTACCAGGTCGAAATCTGAAGTAAACGCAGTGGTCGAACTGACTTTTGATGAAACTTATGCTTCCCATGAACTTGTCGAATCTCCTATTCCACTGTCGAGGAGATTGTTTCAGTCCATATAAAGATCTCTTCAGCTTGCACACATAATCTTCCTTCCCCTTTTCGACATACCCTTCAGGTTGCCTCATCAGGATTATTTCATCTAGATCACCATATAAGAACGCAGTCTTCACATCCATCTGTTCCAGTTCAAGATTAAACTGCGTCACCATGGCTAACAACATTCGAATGGATCTATGCTTTACAACAGGCGAGAACACATCATTGAAGTCGACACCTTCTTTCTGAGTGAATCCCCTAGCAACCAACCTTGCCTTGTATCTTTTCGACGCCACTCCTTCGATTCCTTCCTTGACTTTGAAAATCCATTTACAGCTGACTAACCTGGCTCCAGCAGGTTTCTTGATCAGTTCCCATGTGTCGTTGTCATGAAGAGATTTCATCTCATCATCCATGGCCTTCAGCCATTCAGTCTTCTTTCGACTCCTCATAACTTCCTTATAGTCTCTAGATTCTTCGTCGAGAACCTCACTTGCAGAGATTAAGGCATAGGCTATAAGATCTGCATACCCAAGTCTCTGAGGTGGCTTGATGACTCTTCTCGACCTGTCTCTTGCTAACAGGTAGTCATTATCAGTCTCCTCATCTTCGACAACATCTTCTGTTTCGTCTTCGACTTCATCTGGGGTACGCACTTCAGCATCAACATGCTCCACCTCAACAGGAATCTCTCCCTGTTCCAGCTCTTCGTCAGCAACATCAGTTTTCTTGAAAGCCATCTCAGCTTCATTTAAAACTACACCTCGACTGGTGATACACCTCCTGTGACCTGGCTCTAGGCACCATAGCCTATAGACTTTGACTCCTTCAGGGTATCCCATGAACATGCACTTCAGAGCTCTAGGTTCGACCTTATCTTGCCTAATGTGAGCATAGGCCACACAGCCAAATACTCTCAGTCTGTCGAGACTAGGTGGATTTCCCGACCAAACTTCTTCAAGTGTCTTCATATCTAATACAATCGAAGGACATCTATTTATCAGATATGCAGCTGTCAAAACAACTTCAGCCCAAAACACCTTCTTCAATCCAGCACTAACCAATATGCATCTAACCCTTTCAAGGATTATTCGATTGAATCTCTCAGCTAAGCCATTTTGTTGAGGAGTACCTGCTACAGTCTTATGCCTTGCAATCCCAGACTCAACACAGTAACTGTCGAACGCTTTGTTGCAGAACTCAAGGCCATTGTCGTTTCTCAACCTCTTAACCTTTCTGCCAGTTTGAGTTTCGACCAAAATCTTCTAACTTTTGAAATTCTCAAAAGTTTCATCCTTCGTCTTCTGAATGAATACCCATAGTTTTCTGGAATAGTCATCAACGATGGATAGAAAATACCTTGCACCTGAATGTGAAGGATTCCTTGCAGGCCCCCAAAGATCAGCATGAATGTAATCAAGGGATCCATGTGTTCTTTGCTTGCCTTTGTTGAACTTCTCCCTACAGGATTTACCAAATACACAAGATTCACAAAACTCCAACTTTTCGACTTTGTCACCACCTAGCAGGTTCTGCTTCCCCAATTCAACCAGGCCTCTTTCGCTGACATGACCCAATCTCATGTGCCATAAATCTATCTTCGACACAGGTTTCGTGGATACAGTATTTGTCGAACCACTTACAACCTCAGCCTCAAGGGTATACAAGCCTTGTTTCTTCACGCCTCTCAAGACTTCCTTCGACCCCTTCATGACTCTTAGGATACTTTTCTCTCCTAGGAAAACGTATCCCTTCATGTAGAATTCACCAAGAGAAATTAAATTTCTCTTTAAGTCAGGTACATACCTGACTTCAGTCAATAACCTTATTGACTCATCATGGAGCTTGAATCTCACAGATCGAATACCTGTAATTTTGCAGGATTTGTTGTTTCCCAGCAGCACCGATCCACCATCTTGATCACATAGCTCTTCGAACAATTCTCTGTTTGGAGTCATGTACCAAGTGCATCCTGAATCCATAATCCACTCCTTTCTTGAGTCGCCGCTTGAAACTACAAGAACATCAGATGAGTCGAAGTCATCTTGAACAATGGCTGCGTTGCCATTATCCTTACCTCCATGATCTTTCAGGCGTTCAGGGCACACCTTTCTTGTGTGACCCTCCTTCTTACAGTGATAACATCGAAAACCAGATGTTTCGCCACTAGAAGACTTCTGCTGACTTTTACCTTTCTTCTTGTCGAACCTACCATCCTTTCGAAAGGATTTTCCCTTAACTGCCAAACCTTCACCAACCGTCGAAGGTTTATGCTCCTTTCGTTCGTTCAGGTCCTTAGAGTACAAGACTGATTGAACTTCTTCAAAGGTCAGGGACTCCCTTCCATACAAGAGAGTTTCTTTGAAGTGAGCATGTGTTCTAGGCAAAGCGCACAACAACAATAGTGCTTGATCTTCGTCATCGATCTTCACATCGATATTTTCAATATCAAGAATCAGCTTGTTGAACATATCCAACTGCTCAGCCAAAGCTTTGTCTTTACTCATCTTGAACGAATACAAAGCTTGCTTCAGGTAGAGTCGATTCACCAAAGATTTGGTCATGTACAAGCTCTCCAGCTTCACCCATAACCCTGATGTCGTTGTCTCCTTTGATACCTGTCGAAGAACGTTATCACCAAGGCTCAACAATATTGCGATGTGTGCTTTCTCGATCATGGTAGTCTTTTCTTTTTCCGTTAACGCGGCATCCATGGCTGTCATTCCCTTCAACGCTTCCAAATTACCCTGTTGAACCAGTAGGGCTTTCATCTTCAAGCGCCACAGACTGAAGCCGTTCACTCCGGTGAACTTCTCGATCTCATACTTTGTTGAAGGCATCTTCTCCACGCTCACCGCACCAATTTGTTGTCAATCGGATACCTTGAAACAAAGTATTTACGGTTTCTTTCTGATTAAAGAACTCACAAGGGTTAGGGTTAACAAAGAAAACAAGAGTAAAAACAAGGATTGGTTATAAAACTGTTATTCTTTCCTTTCTCCTTTGAACAAGGTTTACAAGCATACAAGAATAACAAACTAACCACTCTCACTCTTTCTAGGTTTTGTCACACTCTAGAATGAGAGACTAACATGCTATTTATAATAAAACCTAGCACACTAAACTAATGGGCTTTTAACAAAATACCCATTACAAGCTAACTTAGGGTACAGACTAACTTAAACAATTGGATCCTTAACACAAGGCCCAATTCAATATGCTAACAACCCTAGCAATATTAACTAATACATGTTAGAACAACCTTCGACTACAACATGTGTTATTTCGACAGTATAACACTTCGACAACAACATGCAAACAGACTTCGACCTCATGCTTAAAACTAGAGTTTGATCCAAATCTCACATCAATGTCTAATTTGATGAGGCGCCAAATTAGAATATTGAAAATTAAGAAATAACCCTAGGGTTATTTAAATGGGTTATGGTCCCTTTTTGTAGAGTACGGTCAAAATTTGTTATATTAGGTTTTCTCTCTTCATCCCCATCAGAGGAGATTCAAGGAACCCTAAGGAACTCTGCAAATTGGAAGATCACATACTCACAACCTTCAACGATTTCAATGGTAAATTCAAGTACGTCTCTGCCTTTATTCTCTAATTGAATTTTGATATGAGTTTAAGAGTTTAGAATTCTGCTGTTAATTTCTATATTAATAAAAATTATAAGGTTATGAACCGATCTAATATTGAAGACCTACTATTTAAATCTTAATTTAGGAAAGAAGCTATGTATAAGTTTGTCTTATCAAATTTAACTAAAGGATAAATTTAAAAGATCAATCCATTGTTAGAAAATTTGTTAAAGATTTGTGTTTATGAGAAAAAAAGTAATAAATATATGGGTAGACATGCGCTAAACCCTAAGTTATATGAATAGATCTCCATCTTTCATATATTCTAAACATTCGTTTTATAGTTATTAGCACCAATTATTTATAACTAGAAGAACAAAATGAATGGATGGATTCTACTATCAAAAGAAATATAATTTGAATTGTTTCAAAACTCATTTGTTTACATTATTATGATGCATAATTAAAGTTTTTGTTACAAACTTTTAAGTTAAATAATTTGTTTTTAACTTAACTATTATTCTGATATGCTTAAATGGGTGGCCATATCATTTCAAAGAACTTAGAATACAAAGTTATTATTGCAAGGTTGGTAAAATTACAAAAATTTAAATAAAATAAAAATGATATAATTGGGAGTCATCACAATACATATATTGAATTTTTTTTTTCGTATGAGAATTTATTCTTTCTTGCACACCACTGTATTCTCTTAAGGTTTATACTTATTCATTAAGTTGCATCACTCTAGTATGTCTACATTTGTTTCTAACGCACTTATACTTGCGGCTGGCAGTTCTTGATGGACAATCATTATCATTTACACAGTCAATTGCCACTGTAATGAAAAAACATAACAAAATAATGTTACTAAAATGAGATTAAATATTATGTATGAACGAACGAATTTATAAAAGGATGAAAAACTAAATTACCAGCACCGTCAATGTTCTTTGGAACAAGAAAAAGAAATAAAATTATAACATACACAAATTTGAGAATTTTAGCCATATTTTTCTCTTTTTGCATGTAACAAATAGAATATTATTTGACTCTTATATAATGTATAAAACACCTGTTGCTCAAAAAAAAAAAAAACAGCGCTTTGGAAGTTGTAAAAATACCCCTATAAAATTGTATTTTTTTTAAAGTGTCTCTTGAGGAGTTTAATATATTATATTTACTAAAACGGTAACTTAACATTTTTGCTAGTCATTTGATTTCATGTTTTCAACAAACTTTCAACCTTTAATGATGGGAAGGGTTTTTTTTAATAATTCAAATAATAATAATAATAATAATAATAATAATAATAATAATAATAATAATAATAATAATAATAATAATTCACAATCAGCGTGACAACATAGTTATGCATAAAATGAACGAGTATTGTATGATTTTTTATATGTTAACTAGTGGAATACCCGTGCGGACGCACGGGTACTGCTGTGGACCGTGGAATTGTCACAAGTTTATAATAAAAATTGAAACTAAATAAAAAGTATCAAAATTATTATCGGAAAATAAAATTATAAAAAGGAATGGAGATAATTGTATAAGTTTTAAAAACAACAATTGTTAAGAAAAAACTATTAAGCACATAGTTGAGAAAAAACAATTGAGAAATAATTAGCGACATACATAAATATTACAAATCAGAAAACTAATATTGGTAAGGTTTAAAATAAGAAAAAAAATTGATAAGTCAGTACTACAACCGATATAAACCATAGATGTAATATATTTAAATGTAAAAAACTAAATATTGGTACGTTTATACGGTCGCCGTGTGTTACCCGTGCGGACGCACGGGTACTGCTGGGATGTGCGAAATTGTCACCGGCTTATCATAAAAAGTCGAAGAAATTATAAAAGTTGAAAATGTCATTGGAACAAAAAATTCTATCTTGGGACATAATTGTATGACAAATTTAAATGGTCATTATCCAAAAAAAATTCTAGGGTCTATATAAGTGATTAAAAGTTAATTATGCAGGTTTATATATAATTGTATAAGTTAATTATATAGTTGTTCTCGTATAAGTTAATTATATAGTTGTACCCGTCACCATTAAATATTTGGTCAATGATTTTATATACTTGGAGTATGATGTTCCGTTGATAATTATATAACTTTTGTCGGTATAAAGATTTGGATAACAGAATCACTACAAGAAAATTCGAAAATTACGACAGTTATATTTGGTAGATTACGGCGGTTACAACCGACGTAAATTGCAAATCACGACGGTTTCTCTTCCGTCGTAGAAACATGTGACGCAAGGCTGTTTTACGACGGTTTGTAAAACTGTCGCTCCAACCGCCGTAACTTTCCGCGACGGTTTCAACCGCCACAATTATATATATATATATATTTCAATGAAAATAACGACGGTTTTAACCGCCATAATTATATAATATATTTCATTTAAAATAGTGACGGTTTAGAACCGCCGTAATTTATTTTATTTTAAAAAAAAAATTAAAAATTGTAATTTTATTACAATATTCAATTCAAACAATTAAAATTATCATGATGCAATATTAAAGGCCATAGAACAAAGATCAATCTAGGTGTTATCAACTCACAACTAATTATAAATAATAGTTCCACCAAACTCAACATCAATCCAAACAAGTATGAAAGTAAACACAATAATCACCAACGGAGTACTATTTATTCATACAAAAGCATTAGCCTAGTGCCACTACCTAGGACTGTTACTAATTATTTCTTCGTAGCCTCATTTGTAGCTGCAGATAATTTAGCTTGAAGGGTAGGGAAACGTCTCAATTCCTGTTCATAGAAAAAATGAATCCACAAACTATTCTAATACTTTTCAAACAAGGTTGCTATAAAATGAATCCACAAACTTTACCTCAGTTTCACCTATTGATTTTCTCACAAGTTCTTTTAAGACAAAGTGAACCTACATCCAAATCATAGAGATACAGCTTAATATTTTCATTCATTTTAGCTTTAACACAGAATAAAACAACTAAGATAGCTTACTGCATCAACTGAGGCTTCGGCTGGGCCTCTAAAGTAACTGAGAGCCCCCTCAATTAGTCGCCGGTAACCTTGTTCTGGGGCAATTAAATAAGGCTGGTAACCATCCGCCTCTGACACCACTCTCTTCACATTCTGAAGAGAAATATGTTTGTCAATCGGAAGCTTTCGTAAAGCAGCAGGAAGCTGATTGTCAAAGACATTGTATATCATATCTCCTCCTGGCCGCCTGTGACAATTAAAAAAGAGAGATGATTGTGTAACCAAATAGACCTATGAACTTGTCCACTGGATTCGGATAACAAGCTGATTTCACAACAATCATTCCAAAATGCTTAAATATACAGTTGGTATATCAAATCTATTGCACAACAGTATGCAGTAGTTTTTTCTCAAAAAGAACCAAAAGCAAAAACAAAATAAAGACCAACTCAAAACAAATAGAGTACTGTTGAGTTGAGACGTAATTTAATCCAATCTAATATCCAGTTTGAAATAAGCGGATTGTAGGCAATAGTTTTCATAAAAAGGTTTCATCATAGTCTACACCATGAATTTGTTTATAACCTTTAGCAACCAGTCTTGCCTTATAGGTATGTACCTTACCATCCATGTCAGTCTTCTTTTTGAAGACCCACTTGCATCCTATAGGATTAATTCCTACAGGAGGCTCTACCAAGGTCCAAACCTGGTTTGTGTACATGGAATCCATTTTAGATTTCATGGCTTCTAACCACTTCTCAGACTCAGAACCAGTTATGGCCTCTTGATAGGTTACATGCTCATCTTGATCCATGAGTAATACTTCACCTTGATCATTTATGAGATATCCATATCTCTCTAGTTGGTGACGTATCCTGCTCGACCTACGCTGGTCTTGTTCTACTTGAGTAGGTTTGTCTTCCACAACTACTTGTGGTTCCTACTCTAATTCCTCCATAGGTGTATCAATGCTTTGTGATTCTTGAATTTCTTCAAGCTCTACTTTCCTCCCACTGATTCCTTTAGAAATAAAGTCCCTTTCCAAGAAAACTCCAGTTCGAGCGACAAACACTTTGCCCTCAGAAGGATTGTAGAAGTAATACCCTCTTGTTTCTTTAGGATACCCCACAAATAAGCATTTGCCAGATTTGGGCTCAAGCTTAGTTGAAATTTGTCTTTTTACATAAACTTCACAACCCCAAATCTTTATGTAAGACATATGTGGTTTCTTACCACTCCATATTTCATATGGTGTCTTTTCAACCCTTTTGGATGGAACACGGTTAAGTGTGTAAGCTGCTGTCAGTAGTGCATGTCCCCAAAAGGAGTTTGGAAGATCGGCATGACTCATCATGGATCGGACCATGTCTAACAAGGTTCGATTTCTTCTCTCAGATACGCCATTCCATTGTGGTGTTCTAGGAGGAGTGAGTTGGGATAGAATCCCACACTCTTTTAGATGGTCATCAAACTCTAGGATTAAATATTCACTGCCTCGATCTGATCGAAGAGTTTTAATATCCTTACCTAGTTGGTTTTGTACTTCATTCTTAAATTCCTTGAACTTTTCAAAGGATTTAGATTTGTGTTTCATTAAATAGACATAACCATATCTACTGAAATCATCGGTAAAAGTGATGAAGTATTGAAAACCTCCTCTGGCTGGAATGTTCAGTGGTCCACATACGTCAGTGTGTATGAGGGCCAAAAGATCATTAGCCCTTTCACCTTTTCCTGTGAATGGGGACTTTGTCATCTTTCCAATTAAACAAGATCTGCATGTATCATATGATTCATAATCAAAAGAGTCCAATAGTCCATCTTTATGGAGTTTGGAGATGCGTTTCTCATTTATATGGCCTAAGCGACAATGCCAAAGGTAACTTGGATTTAACTCGTTAGGTCTCATCCTTTTAGTATTAATGTTATAAATTGGCATTTCAAGATCAAGGACATATAATCCATTGTTCATTTGTGCAGTAGCATAGAATATATCATTCAAATAAATAGAGCAACAATTGTTCTTTATTATAAATGAAAAACCAAACTTATCCAAACAAGAAACGGAAATAATATTCCTGCTAATTGCAGGTACATAATAACAGTTCTCTAACTGAATTATTAAACCACTAGGTAAAGTCGAAACATAAGTTCCTACGGCTAAAGCAGCAACCTTTGCTCCATTTCCAACTCGTAGGTCGACTTCACCTTTTTCCAAATCTCTACTCCTTTTTAGTCCCTGTACATTGGTACAAATGTGAGAACCACATCCAGTATCTAATACCCATAATGCAGAAGTAGATAAATTTATTTCTATAACAAAAATACCTGAAGTCGAAGTCACCACTCCATTCTTCTTATCTTCCAGGTACTTTGGGCAGTTTCTCTTCCAATGTCCGGTCTTACCGCAATAGAAGCAAGTGCCCTCCTTTGCTATACCTCCACTAGGCTTCAAAGCAAGGGTAGTATGTTTGGGTTTGGCAACTTCCTTGCCTTTCCATTTACCAACCTGCTTGGTGGGCCTTTTGTTCTGTTTCTTTCCATTACTGACCATCAGAATGGATTTCCCTTTTGTCTTCAGGTTTTGCTCAGCAGTTCTTAACATGCTTAGCAATTCAGGAAGAGTTTTGTCCATGTCATTCATGTTGAAATTAAGGACAAATTGACCGAAGCTTTCCGACAACGATTGCAGGATCAAATCAGTCGCAAGCTCCTTTTTGAGGGAAAATCCCAATCTTTCAAGATTCTCCACATACCCAATCATCTTGAGTACATGGGGACCTACTGGGGTTCCCTCAGAAAGCTTGGCTTGAAAAAGGGCTTTTGAAATTTCAAACCTTTCATGCCTTGCCTGCTCTTGATAGAGCATTTTCAGATGTTCGATCATATCGAACGCTGCCATGTTTTCATGTTGCTTTTGCAATTCAGAATTCATGGTAGCCAGCACGAGGCAAGCAGTTTCATTGGCATCATCGACATGCTTCTTATAAGCATCTCTTTCAGCCTTAGGAGCAAAACTAGGAGGTTCCTCATCAGGAACAGGTGTCTCTAAGACATACAGCTTTCTGTCATGTTTGAGGACAATCCTCAGATTTCGGTGCCAATCCAGAAAATTTGTCCCAGACAATTTTTTCTTATCCAGGATTGTTCGCAAAATGTTATTAGATGTGTTTGTTGTCATGGTAATCTACAAAATGGAATGGAAAAATATAAGTATCATAACATATTTAATTAGGCCTTTAATTAAATATGCTCCCACTATTTTACTCAAACCAAATGACCCTCATCATTTGATTCGGAAAATCCTATTGGAAGATTTTCTAGTGGATCGAGATCTATATTTCACTTTGTTTTAAGTCAACGTTAGGCTGATTACACAAAACTTAGCTATTTAGGTAGGAACTCCTTCCAATTGTATCCAATACAATTCTCGAATGTTTCAGTTGGGTGAATAACTCCTTATTCCAATCCATCATATGGACTATTCCCAACTCTTGCTTCTAAACGCATATAATCTTATTATATTTTGTTTAGTTAAGTTTGACCCATTATTTTAGAAATTGGATATTACAATTATCCCATCGCACCTTACTAATATGGAACATGCACCCCGCGTTAGGCGAAACCTACAATATTCGATACTAGTCTTGATGAGTTCTAAAACTTGGAAAGCAAAAACTTAATATTTAGGTTTGAGGGATTTTTAATTAGTTTGATCTCACCGGCTTATTTATCATATAAATCGTTCCTCACACATGCATCAACATACATACAATATATATATCAACATACATACATACAAATGAAACAGTTATGGCCCCTAGCGCAATTGTTCTCCCAAGCCAATGAGAGAACTAAAGCTAAACCTAATAACGATCTTTACTTCTCCAAGCAAGATCTCCAAGGCTGTCCTTCTTTGTTTTGTAGTCTTCTCTTTCTTCATAATAATACATTACATAAAGGAAACTCGTTTTACATACGAGGGAGTGAGATGAGAAAAGAAGTTACAAGATGAGAATAAAAGAGAGGCACGACACGCAGGTCGTATTTATAAAATCCAAAACAAAGAAAAATAAACTAAAGCCATAACTGATCACCACAAGAAAAATAATAAATAAATTTTATTATTATTAATTTAAATCCTGTTTATTAAATAAATCAAATAAAATTTTCGGCGAATGCATGACCTAAAGCGCAGACTGCATTGACGCAACATTTGCGCCGTCATACTGCCTGTGAAGACCGTCACAGTTTCCATGGCGACCGTCACACATCAGCCCATGACGACCGTCACAAAGCTATGGCGACCGTCACACCTGAAACTATGGAGACCGTCACGCTAATAGAACGCGTGACTTTTGATCGTAGACCTCTTTGATGGCGCAACCCTTGTACCGTCATAAACCTTGATGCAACAATTTCATACCATCAAAACACCATGATCAATAATTCAGTATGATTGATCCGTATGCTATCGCTTCACCATACTAAAGTCGGATTCCGAAGCAGATAACCACAGATCGCTCAATCGAATGATAATCATTACGTGATTTGAACTAACGAAATAAAATAGTATGTCCAATATACCATCTTTGCATCAAAGTAAATCTTATCACATATGAATTAGATCGATCATATATGTGTAACTTATAGACGATTGACATATCGCTGCTTCACCATACTATTGTCGGATTCCGAAGCATAGTCAATATCAATCATCCAAACCGTACACAATTTGATGCCAAAAATTCAATATCTGGATTTGATTTAATTTTTACGTGTTTTAATCCAATTAAAACAAAAAATGACAGAAAATAAACAATTACCAGACTCATGGTTTCGTAAGTGGCTCTGATACCACTGAAGGGAAATTTGCGATCTAAACGCAGCGGAAAACAAAAAATTTCCCTTTAGAGAGCCTTACGAAAGATCATGATCTGTGATAGAAAGGTTACCTCTTGTGGCGGTGAAACCTTTGATTCCAAATCTATGGATGATCACGAGCGTTGTACGATGAACAACGCCTCTACTCAGTCCACACGAACAGCTTCCTTCAGTCACAGTGCTAGCTGATTACGATTGAAGGTTTTGAGTGAGGGAGAGGAAAAATAGAATACGGCCAGGGTTTCAACAACAACCTTTGAGCTTCTGCACAAGGGTTCTATTTATAGAACTACTTGTGTGGGCTACAAGCTAAAAAGCCCAACACAATAATAATATTATTATATTATTATAATAACTATTAATACAATAAATATACTTTTATTATTATTAGATTTTATAACTATTATAAAATTAATAATAACTATTATTATATTACATGGTACCTTACCATATTCCGTATTCCATTCAAGTGCATCGTACCTTACGGTGTTCCTTATTTACTTTATCTCTTCTCCAACTGTCCTTATGTGTGTGACCCTGTAGGATTTCGCGACGTTGGCAATTATATTAAATCATGTATTTAACATAATAAACAGTGAGCGGTATCTAGCAACACATCACTGCTACCCAAGTCACAAAATTGTCATGTGATCGGACAAAACCTTTTGTGATAGTACTTGTGTGTACAATTATCCTTTTGCCCCTATGTCTATATTGAACACAAGGCATATACCGTGTCATCCTTGTCTAGTTCAATATTGGGCCCTTAGACATTTATCCTGTTATGCAGGATGGGAAAATTCCATCTAGGCTACTCATGTCCCTCAGCATGCTTTGTGAAGTACCCATCAACTGTCTTTATGATCATCCAGTTACGGACAATGTTTGATCAGCAATAAAGTACTTGAATTTACATCTAGGGTACATAGTAGTTTCAGGTCGAAGGGTGGTATACACAACTATCACCATGAGAGTAACTTATGACACTTTGCATAACATTCTATGTAGTACTCTCATAGTGGGTCAATCCAGTATAAATATTACTCCTAATATTCATACCTATGTCAAGACTTGATAACTCCTTATCCATGATCCATGAGATGTGATCATCAGTCTATCTACATAATAGTCTTAATGCTTTAAGGCTATCCCATTTCACATTAAAGCTCGACTATGGATGCTTTAAGAATAGTGTCCTTATGTTTAATGGAATCTCATGATTAAGTCATACTTAATGTTTCATTAAACGAACTAGCTATTCTAGGGACTTTATCATTTTGGAAAAACAAACATAATAAAGAAATGCCTTTTATTATTAATAAATAATTTGATACAAGTACCAAAAGTATTGGCCTCTAGGGCTTACACCAACATGTGCTACCTGGGGTACGTTGTTGGTCGCCATAGAAATAGTTGTTGGTTTCTGAAGTTTTGTTTGTGTTGGATTGAAAAGGAGGCAGGTTTATATAGTTTGGCCTGTGACTCTTAAGCTTCTCCTTGACCTTGGAAATGCAAATGCATTAATTATCTTGAAACTCTAATAGTGGAACATAGGGAGGCAAGATAATAATTAGTGATGATGGTCAAGATGATCAATAAGTTGGAAATACGATGTTTGATATGATTCGGCATTAAAGGCAGAGGAAACTGACCTTGAAAAACCGAAAAACATATAGTGAAACAGCAATTAAACCCCCGTGATTGACTTTGTCGTATCCTACTTCATCAACCATACCAATGACGTCTGTATAACAAAACAGTAGAAAAGGAATTAAAAGAGAATGCCGACTCAAGAGCCTATTTATTGCACTATAAATATCAGACAAGTAACTGACCTGAAACAAAAAATACCAAAGGAGGTGCACTTCATAACATGATGCAACAATCGGTAGCAATACGAAACCTGCAACGCAAAAGAAGAAAGGAGTAAATGCACCACAACATAGCTGCTTATTAGAAAGGAGTAAATGACAAATTGTGCCACCAATTGCACCACGATATGTCTGCACTCAGGGTGACCACCAAGGATCAAATGAAATGCAGCAGAAACAACGCAATGAGTTGCAGCAGAAGTCAATAATCAGCATTAACATGTGCAGTACTAAATTGAATACAGACCATGTACGATCCTCAAAGTGTAAGAACAACATACAAAGCCTATGAGTATCTACATAAAGTATACATATTACTACTGAAAATGCATGTCCAAATCCGGTTATAAGCTAAACCAATGTACCATAAAGTATACAACTAAAGTTTTGAACACTAATTTGAGAAAAAAAAACCAAACCAAGCTAAAAACATAACCATGGATCATCTTCCAAAGAGCATGAATGGCGAGGATTGTGAGGAATCGTTTACACCTAGGACTCCCTCAGAAACCGCACCGCCAGCGAACCCCCTCATCCCCGAACGCGCGAGCAAACGACACCAAACCTGAAACAAAAAACACCAAATTAAAACCCAAATCAGAATACTACTATAATACTACTATACTAAACAAATCAGAATACTACTACCACATAAACAATATGAATATGGCTATATGATGAGTGCTTCGTTAGTCGGATCAAACACGGTGCCTGGTCTATTACTGACTGACATGCTTCGTTTGGATTCTATCTTACATATATCTGCTACATGACAATATTAATCCAACATAAGAATAGCGTTCTGGGCAAGTGTGCTCAACACAGCCAACCTAACAACACACCTATCAGAAGACTATAATGTATTCTTAATTTTCGGGTTGTGCAGAAGAGGACCCCCCTGAAAAAAAAATGAAAGAACTGCAAATCAATGGTTACTATACTAATAATCATAAATGCTAAAAAAACTCAACATATATAAATTATGAACAAATCATACATTACCACACATTGAAAATTTGACGTGCTTAACATCACATGTTGCATCGAATATAGATATCATGAGATAGCAGCAACAACAGCGAATAGTATTGACTAAACTGCGTATGAGCTGAAACAAAGCACGATACAATAGTAAACAAGAGAGTTAAATACAAATTTGGGAAAAAACCCAAAGTAGTCTAAAAAAATAACCATGGATCATCATCTGAATATCATCCATGGGAATAAACAGATGACATATGATAAGGGTTTTAAAATCTAACCTCTTTAACATCAGGATTTGCATCGAATTCCAATATACTGCCACAGCAGCAACACCACTAAAAATGCATGTCCAAATCCGCCTATAAGCTCAAACAAAGCACCATTAAGTATACAACAAAAGATTTGAATACTAATTTGAGAAAAAAAACCAAACAAAGCTAAAAACCTAACCATGGATCATCTTTTGAGGAGCATCGATGGCGAGGATTCTGAGAAATTGTTTTAACCACCTGTTAAATATACTAGAATCGAAATCTTTAGTAAACAGAAGCACGATACAATAGTAAACAGATGAGTTAAATACAAATTTCGAAAAAAATCCAAACTAATCTAAAAAACTAACTCTGGATCATCATCTGAATATCATCCATGGGAATAAACAGACGAGATATGAAAAGGGGTTTGAAAATCTAACCTCTTTAACATCAGTATTTGCAATATCCTGCCAGAGCAGCAACACTACTGAAAATGCATGTCCAAATCCGCCTATAAGCGCAAACAAAGCACCATTAAGTATAGAACAAAAGATTTTAATACTAATTGAGAAAAATCAACCAAACAAAGCTAAAAACCTAACCATGGATCATCTTCTGAAGAGCATCAATAGCGAGGATTGTGAGGAATCGTTTCAACCACCTGTTAAATATACCATATTTTCCATAAATCCATCACAATATTCATAAATTCTTCTATCTTTACTCAAAAGCGTCAAACCCAATTTCAGTTCTATAAACCCTAACCACAAAATAACCCCTTTTCATTATCAACAGCAAAGAAACCCAAACCATACCTTTCCCAAATCGTTCATACCTGTGTCATCCCCCAAACGCGCGAGCAAAAAAACCAACCCTGAAACAAAAAACACCAAATCAAAACCCAAATCAAAATAGGGTTTAACATAGTGTGAAAGAGAGAGCAGAAGGAGAAGTTGGGGCAAAGAGGAGTGATGGGTAGAGAAGGCGAAGGCGTGCAGAAGCAGATGAAGCAGCTGGGATGTGATGAGAAGCAGGTGTAGCAGAAGAAGAAGTCGTGGACGGACGTGACGAAACAGTCGTTGTAGAGGTACCAGCAGATGAAGATTTTCGTTCAGTTTGAAATATTTGGTCTACAGTAGTCGTGGAACATAGTGTATGATATGTAACCAAGTAGTTTGAAATGAAACAAATACAAATTTAGTTAGGAAAGGATAATGAAAAGACAAATTTTGTGCCAAAAGTGGTAATGTGGCATTAGGAGAAGAAGGGTTAAATTGGGAAATTCCACAACCCATTCTTTTCTTATATGGTAGATATTTTGATAATAGGTAAATAGTGTAACATTTTGTAGTAGCATGATTCCATCAATATCCTCGTTAACATTTTTGTATTGATTCACATTAATATACTTAATATACTTAATATATTAGTATTTTGTATGAATTATACTTCCACTACTACATAATACATATTTCACAATAGTTGGGAGAAAAATATATTAGAGATAAATTTAATAGTTTGTTATTAGTTTGTTAGGGTTTATTAGGGTTGATCATATTTTCAAGTTCTAAAAGATGGATCATTAGCCTATATATAAAGGTATGTCATGTATAACAAAAACCAATAAGAATACAACATATTTTTCATGTTAACTTTCTATTATGGCATCCGAGCACGGTTCCAATTCACAAGAGATATTGGAGAAGAAAATTACCTCCAAACATGAAACAAAGAACACGCAATCCTATCATCTAAACAACTCTGATAATCCTAGAACTCCACGCGTGACAACATTGCTGAATAGAGAAAATTACCGCACATGGGAAAGATCGATCAAGACGGCTTTGCATGGAAAGATGAAACTGAGTTTCATTGATGGAAGCATCAAGAAACCATTAAGTCAATCTGCAATGCACCATGTATGGAAAAAGGCGAATTCAATGGTGACATCTTGGTTGATAAATGCAACATAACAGTAGCATCTTACATGCTTCAACGACTCGAGATGTGTGGGTGGATCTTGAAGAACACTTTGCTCATACCAATGCACCAAAAATCCATCCGTTGTGGAGAAACTTGTGTTTAATGGATAAACAACCAGAAACAAGTGTAAGAAATTACTACACTCAATTCAAAAGTCTTGTTGATTAATTGAGTGAATCATAAACTCTACCTAAATGCAGTTGCGGAACTGCTAAAGTATTGACAAAAGGGAAGAAAAACAACGAGTCTATAACACCCTATTTCCCTGCGCATAATTATACAATAAAATCAAAGAATGTAAACTAAAACACATAAAGAAAAATAAGAAACAGCCTCATGCCATACTCCATTCTAAATAGCTACTCAGTTACCTGCTTATCTAGACCCTGAAGAGGAACACTAACCATATCATCAACAAAGGGTGTGAAATCACAAACAACAATAACAAGCATATACTATAAGGTAGGATATCTACACAACATATTCTACACAATAGCATTCATAGTATATCTTATCACAATCTCACACCCAAATTCATCAATCAATCATAACTCAACAATTATGCATATAAATCATTATGCAATGCAACTCGACTATGCAACTTTATGCATAAGCATGTGGTACCAACTCACATTTAGTCCTCTCTGGAAACGGGTCCCCTCTTCTGAACCCATGAGCCCCCTCTTTTGAGCTTCATGATAGCCCGTCATTGCATGAAATTAGGTGAAGAATCGGTGAAAAACAAGTGAAAGAAAAGCCAAAAGGAATAAGAAAGACCTAAGAATGAGTGAAAAATAGCCAACTATGGAAGAATTGGACTTAGTGAAAATTATGGTGAAAAAGGGTGTTTTTTAACGCAACTAGTGGAATAATCACATGCAACATCATGCGCCATCGTGTGCGCGATAGGCATGAATAAGTTACATTGCGCACGCGATGCATATATAACACGCGCGATGGGCACTTTTCTGGGCCTTTTCTGACGCGTTCTGACTCATTCTAAGTTCTTTTTAAGGGGAGTTTCAGCTGTTTGACAAGGGTTACGAAATTTGGAGATTGAAGCACGTATTAGAGAGCACAAGGGGTGATTTTTAAAGTATTTAAAGCCACTAGACACTATCTCTTCAAGGGACTTCTTATGCTATCTTTGTCTATTAATTGTGGTATTTTTAATTCCACTATAAGTAGCTAAATTCTTATAGGTTAGGTTGTGTTATGATGAAACTATTTATACATTGTTGGATTCTATGTTGATTTGACCGTTGTATGAAACTATTGATCTATAATCTTATTTAATTGTTTCCTGTTTGGAATGCTTTTTATTTGAGATACTCTGTTAATTTAATATTGGACACCTATGGATTACTGATCCTTAGCCTATATGTTGAACCTATAGCAACTGTTCTACTTACGCTAGTCGAATAGGGGCTGGAGACCTCGAGTAATGGCATAGAGTATTAACGTTCTATACATCGCCTAACCCTGCTTACTCTGGAGGACTAGGGATAGAAAGTTCCAAGTAGTGGTAGTGAGTTATTTTACGAGGGATCGACTATAACGCTTTAATTAATTTTTCGTGAGGTTATAGTGATTAGATCATTCATACAGGGCATCAAACATCAAAAATAGAGGAATAAGGGATTCTACAACACAACCTAACAGCTTACAAGATATTGTTTACTCGTTTATTTACTTTTTGCACTAAAACTCGAAAACCCCCACCCCCATTTATTTACTGTTTTTTGTTACATTGCACAATTATTGTCTTGTATGAACACAGTTCATGTGGATTCAATCTTTTATTACTCCGGCACTATTAGTACACTTGGCGAGAAGTCATCAAGTTTTTGGCGCCGTTGTCGGGGACTATTGATTGCCATAGGGCAACGCTTGTTCAACATTTTATTTTCAGTTTTTATTGTTTTATATTTATTTCCTTTTTGTGCATGTGCAGTTCAAGATCGACATTGCTACCACTCAATCCAAAAATTGAAAAAACCACACGCGCTCTCAGATAAGCGGCTAGAGAAGAAATTCTGGCTGAAAAAGATCATATTGAAGACCCACTGCTGCTTTCTTCGGACACTGAGAAGGCAGATAACATGGCAACACCACCACTCCAAACCATGGGTGATTACTGTTAAAGGACCAACGACATACAGGTTTCTAGAGGGTTTGTACCGGTATACCCTACTAACTTTGATATTAAAAATTATGTGCTTTTAGGTCTAAGAAACAATCCGTTCGACGAGACTGCTATCAGAGATCATTGGGGCTCATCTTGCATGTTTCTACAAAACTTCTTCGATGTGTAAACTAGATAATGTCACGGGGGATCAAGTGAAGCTACGATTGTTCGGTTTCTCACTCATTGGAAGGGCAAAAGATTGGTTACTATGCCTTCCAAATGGAACCGTTCGAACATGTAAAGAGCTAGAGGATAAGTTCCTAGAAAGATTTTTCACTACAAACTAGTTTACTGAGAGAAGATCTAACATTTTAAACTTTAAGCAACAAGATACGAAGTCCCTGTATGACTCATGGGAGAGGTTCAAATTATTGTTACGCGGGTGTCCCAATCATAATCTTAATAACATGGAGCAGATGCAAAGTTTCATTAAAGGCCTGAAGAGTTAGACACGTAGTTGCTAGATGCTTCCGCGGGAGCCACAATTAGACAAATGACCGAACCATAAGTCAAAGATCTAGTTGAAAAGACGTGCTTGAAAGAGTACTGAACTAGGAGCGAAAGTTCGGTAAAAGTTGAGACGATATGAACACTAAAAAGTATGTTAACTATTGATACTCAAACTGCATTGTTAGCTTAAATTGAATTGTTAAATAAGCATCTAGACGAAAGCTTCTTAAATAAAGCTAATGTGAGCTAGGTACAAGCACTAACGTGTTACTTTTGTAGAGGAGGACATGAAAATAGAAGGCGTTCTTTGAAAGGGTCCAGTGAAGAGGTCCAATTTACAAATTTTCAAAAGAATAACCCCTATTCCAACAATTACAATCCGGGATGGAAATATCACCCGGATTTCCATTGGAGAAACAATCAAAACCAAAGTGGTAACCAAGCTATGCAACAAAACCAACAAGCTTCTAAGTTCCGAAGGAAGCCTTCACAGTTGGAAGAGACCTTACAAAATTTTGTGAAAGCCACTCAAAGTAGCTTGGATTAGGTTAATAAGAACCATGAAACAATGAGTAGAAACTATGATGATTCCATAAAAAATTTGGAGACGCAAATTGGTCAGTTGTCTAGACAAATAGTTGTTTTACCAAGTTCGAGTGGAGGATTCTAAGGTAATACAGTAGATAATCCTAAGAATGAAACATGCAAAGTTTTAAAGACTGATGTTGGGGTAGTTACTAAAGAGAGTGAACCTGAAAGAGATAAAAAGGATGAAATTGAGAAATAGGAAGGTGAAATTGAAAGAAAGGAGAGCAAACCTCAAGGTAACCAAGAAAAGAGAAGAGTTACCTTTGATAAATTCATAGACAAAAACTCTCCTTGGAAAAGAACTAAAGAACAAATCCCGAGTGAACCGAACCCACCTTTACCAAATTACATGAAACCACCATATTCCATTATTAAGAAGCAGTTGGTACATGAGGATGAGGATGGAATGTTTGAAAAATTTAAAGAAATGCTGACACAAATCCAAGTAAATATATATTTTCATGAAATTTTAGAATTAATTCCCAAGTTTGCTAAGTTTATGCAGGTATTGCCAAAAGGTGGAAAGCAGAAGTTAACTCAAGAACATGTCAACTTGACAAAGAAGGTAGAGACGGAAGAACAGTCCGAAGTGCCACCAAAAATGAAGGATCCAGGGGAGTTCAACATCACTTGCACCATTGGTGGAGTAAAAATCCCACATGTTTTATGTGACTTAGGATTGGGCATCAATATTATGGTGTTGAGAAATTTTAAGGAATTGAAGATAAGAGAGATCATATCGTGCAACATGATACTCACTTTGGTCGATTCATCTGAGACGCACCCGTTTGACTTTCCCTTCAGACTTTGTGGTGATGACATGAAAAATGAGTCAGAAGGGTCAGTGATTCTCGGATGACAATTCTTGGCAACCGGGAAGGCAAAAATATATGTGGAGACAGGTGAATTAATTTTGAAATTTAATAAGGAGAAAGTGGTGTTTAATGTATGTAAATGGACACCATATGCGGAGGATCTTGAGACATGCTACAAATTGGGAGAAAGAGGTAGTGAAGTTCACAAAAGAATGAAAGAAGGAGTTTTCACCAACGTGAGGGTATCCCTTGCGCCTGATATGTTTTGAGCATGAGCCGTCAAACTAGTGACATAATAGAAGCGCTAGATAGGAAGTAACCCATCATCTTTAATTAATTGTTTTGTTTTGTAGAATTTGCTTTTTTTTTTATTCAAGACTATCCACAAGAGAAATTAGCTACTCAAGAATAAACTTGTCATGAAGATCTATATTGTTCTTAATAAACTTGTTGGTAGCTGTTTTTTTTTAATTTTAAGATTTACAAGTTTTCCCTTTGGCATTGAACAAATGATCCAAGAAAAGAAAAAAAGGGAACTTGATCCTAATGAAAGAAACTGATAACTTGAAGGAAAAGGAAGTGAAAATAATCAAAGGACTTGTACTCAACCTTCAAATACCCCATCTGGTAAGGTTTGAGCCTAAATAATTTCCATTGTCCACTTTTCTTTCTTTTGAGTGTATCCATGCAATTTTATTTTATCTATTTTGATCTATTTCCGATTAAGTTTTATAGTTTGATTGACATACATAGAGGAAGTTACTTGTATTAACTTTGAGCCTTTGTAGCCACCCTGTAGTAATAGGCATATCCTTTTGCTAACCACTTTGAGCCTAATTCATTCTTTCGGTGACATAGCCTACAACTCTTAGCCATTTTACTTGAAATATTCTTTCTTTCCACGCTCTCTTTGGAGTTACGTAGAATTTAAATTCTTAAGGTTGAATGAAAAAGATTAAGTTTGGGGTTGCTCTTGGAAGTGAGCAAAGTTCTAAGTTTGGGGTTGGGGTACTAGAGGTAATTGGTCAAAAATTCAAAAATTTTGAGAAAATAACAAGTGTAAAAAGACGTTTCTTAAAAAAAAGAGCAAACGCATAAAGGATGACCAAATCTCTAGTACCATTAAGAAGGAACAAAGGGGTATGAATATAGAAGGAGAACTAGGCACCTAACTCCAAAGTTTGAAACCTAATTTCCTAAATATATCCTACAAAAAAATAAGCCAAGTTAAACCTAAAAGACCTCAAATGTGTGTGTTATGATTTCTATGGTGAACTATATTGGAACAGGATCAAGCTAATAATAATTCATTTTGAATGTTGATTGAGTGATAACCCTATCCATTGAGCAAGTAAAAGTGAGCTGTGAGACAAGTTGAATACTCATCAATGTTTGAGGACGTTTTCTAAATTTGCCGAATTAAAAATGGAAAGTGGTGCAATTGTCAGGTAACGAAAAAATATATGGTTATGACAGTCCGTCATTGCATGAAATTAAGCGAAGAATTTGTGAAAAACAAGCAAAAGAAGAGCCAAAATGAAGAAGAAAGACCTAAATGAGTGAAAAATAACCATGTATGGAAGAATGGAACTTAGTGAAAATTATGGTGAAAACTGGTGTTTTTTAACGCAGCTACAAAATAACAATATGCGTCATCCCATGCGGGATGGGGATGAATAAGTTACATTGCGTGCGCGATGCATATATAATACGCGCGATGGGCACTTTTATGGGATTTTTTGAACGTGTTTTGACTCGTTCTTAGCTTTTTTAAGGGGATTTTCAACTGTTTGACAAGGGTTACGAAATTTGGAGATTGAAGCATGAATTAGAGAGCACAAGAGGTGATTTTTAGAGCATTTGATGCTATTAGAGGCCATTTCTTCAAGGGACTTCTTATGTTATATTTGTCTATCAATTGTGATATTTTTAATTTCACTATGAGTAGCTAAATTCTTTTAGGTTATTAGGTTGTGTAATGATGAATGTGAAGACATGGCTTCTCAATGATTTTGATGAAGACAACAATGCTCATATTATATGCTATGCTTGCTCAAACAGAATTGGATCAAAGACATTGAAGCTACATTGAAGATTGAACAAGATTGCACATTATTTCAAGTCTTGAAGAATTATCAATGATTTATCAAAGGTATAAACAATTACCTCTTAGCAATGTGCATACAAGTGTTCAAACTGGTTATCATTCATGCCATGTTCAATAGGAATAGGTTTAGCATCAAAAACAATTTCACAGCTCTGTTTTTAACTATTTTTCACAAATCTGTCTGCAAGTAACCGGTTACTCACCATGCGTTAACCGGTTACCCTTTGCAAATTTTCAAAAATAAAAAGACGTTGCTTCAAGTAACCGGTTACCCACCATGCGTTAACCGGTTACCACTGTTCCAGTTTCAAAAATAATTGCATCTCTTCAGAAAATTAATTTTAATTTCTACTTTTTGAAGCATGGCATCCTTTGGCATATTGCAACCTTTTGAGGAGGTGTTTATGTGTTATATAAACTCTCATTTGTCAGAATTTCAATTCACCTCCTTGCAAATAATTTTCAAACAATCATTCTTTTACAAAAACTTTCATTTTATCAAAGTGTTCTTCAAAACTTTCTAAGAGTGAAACCTCTGCATTAAATCTTCACACATACTGCATTTGTTTCATTCCAATTGTGTTGAACACTTATATAACATTCTTAGAGTGATTGCTACAAAAGGAGAAGATCAATCTTTTGATTGATTCAAGTTCAAAATCCAACTTTCATCACTTACTACAAAATTCAGAATTATAGTTCTTTGTCACATCTTATTTTTAGGATTGTTAAAAATTAAGATTGTGAAGTTGTAATCCTTGTTATCCGGATTATGGATACAAAAGATCCTTTGTGAGAGAATTGTTCTCAATAGGACTTAGTGGAAAATCCAAGAGGATTGTTCTTGGTGGTTCATAGTTAGTGACTTGTATAGAAAGACTAGGAAGAGTCTTGTCTTGTCCAAAACTATAGTGAAATCTCTTTCAAGTTGAAAGGGGACTGGAGTACTCTCGACCTGTGAGGGGAACCAGTATACTTCCTGGTGTTCTTTACTTTCCGCATTTACCGCATTTCATCACTTAGAAATCTTTTGGAAAGTAAAAATCAAAAACCGTCAAAAATCCGGATAATCGTCTAAGTACCTAATTCACCCCCCCTCTTAGGCACATTTATAACTTACAATTGGCATCAGAGAAGGTCATATGTAACCTGTTCCTAAAGATCCAGAATGGCTTCCGCAAGCACAAACCCGGTTTTCAAAGACGGTGGAAGTAGTAACAAGCCCCCACTTTTCTCAGGAGAGTATTTTGATTTTTGGAAGATTCGTATGAGAGCACATCTTGAAGCACAAGAAGAAGGTATATGGGAAGCTATTGAGAATGGTTCGCATAATCCTGTGAATGTAGTCAATGGTGTTGGTACTGCAAAATTAAAAAGTACATAAGATGAAGAAGACGAGAAAAAAATTCTAAATGAAAAGAAAGCGATCAATCTTCTTCAAAGTGCTTTAAGTATTGACGAGTTCTTTCGTGTTTGTCAATGTAAATCGGCAAAAGAAATATGGGATACTTTGGTAGAAACACATGAAGGTACGACTGAAGTTAAAAGATCTAGACTAAACACTTTAAGTCAAGAATATGAAATGTTCCGAATGCAGCCCGGAGAATCCATTATCGCATTACAAAAGAGATTTGTTCATTTGACTAATCACTTAATAGCACTTGGCAAGACATTCTCAAATGATGAATTAAATCTAAAAATTCTAAGATCATTAACTAGTGAGTGGCAACCAAAATTAACGGCGATATCGGAAAAGAAAAGCCTCTCTACGATGACTTCCGCATCTCTATTTGGTAAACTCCAAGAACATGAATTAGAACTTGGACAACTTGAAAAACATGAACTTCAAGACAAGAAGTCCAAGGGTATTGCTTTAAAAGTAGATGCAAGAGGAAAACAAAATGATGATTCATCGGAGGAAGACGAAAATTTCATACTTCTAGTAAAAAGACTCGGTAAATTCTTTGGAAATAAAGACAAGTCTTTTTATGCTAAAAGAAAAAAACACTTTAGGAAAAAGGACACTTCCACTTCATCTCAAGATATTACATGTTATGAGTGTGGAAAGCAAGGTCACATAAAACCCGAATGTCCACAACTTGCAAAGAAAGGAAGCTTCAAAGGCAAGAATGAATCAAAAAATAAGAAGGCATACATTGCATGGGAAGACAACGAAATAAGTTCATCATCCGACTCAGAGAGTGATGAAAGCGCAAAACTAGCACTTATGGCTACACATAACTCCGAAGATGAAAATGACGAGGTTAGTACTAAATTTTCTCTTTATGATAATGATGCACAAGAAGCTATAAATGAACTCTTAAATGAATGTAAGGTGTTATGTAAAAAAATTTCTTCACAAAAGAGACAAATAACATCTTTAGAAGAAAAAGTCGATGTTATGGAAAAAGAGTCAAAAGATGAAAATCAAAAGAAAATTAGTGAAGAAAAACAAGAGTTGGTATGTAAAAATTGTGAATCACTTTCATTCAAAATTGTTCAATTAAAAAGAGTCCTAGAAAGATATGAGAAAGGACAAATTGGATTAGAAGCAGTCCTTAGTCAACAAAGATATTCAAATGATAAAAGTGGACTTGGTTACTCAAAATTTTCTAAACCAAGTTCTAATAAAACAATCTTTGTTAAGGCTAGTGACCAAACTTCTAAGGAGAAAGTGAAAAAGCCTAGGAATGTGCATCCTTATCCTAAAAAGAAAAGAACTCCTATTAAGAAAAGATTTCCTAAAAAGAAATCCTATGTTCCTAGCTATAAAAGCAATTTTGTTCCTACTTGTTTTTATTGTTGTATTATTGGCCACACACCTAATGCTTGCTATGTAAGAAACTTTAGTGTAGCAAGTGGGCATTATGTGTGGGTAAAGCAAGGTACTAATTATGAAGGACCCAAGGCTATTTGGGTACCTAACAAAACTTAATTTGTTTTGTAGGTTTGCTTGAAGACCACTTCAAATCTTTGGTATCTTGATAGTGGTTGTTCGAAGCATATGACCGGAGACATAAACAAATTTTCAAGTCTAGTGCTTAAGGCCAAGGGTTATTTTACTTATGGAGATAACAATAAAGGAAAGATTCTTGGCGTAGGCAATGTTGGTGCACCACCTTTCACAACAGTTGAAGATGTGCTTTATGTTAAAGGCTTAAAGCATAACCTTATTAGCATAAGCCAACTTTGTGACAAAGGATTCAAAATCAAGTTCACTAAAGATGGATGTTTGATAGAAGACGAAGTCACTAATGAGGTAATGCTTAAAGGTAAAAGAATTAACAATATTTTTACGATTTCCCTTGATGACCCTTCTTTGAAGTTTAAATGTCTTATGGCAAGCAATAATGATTCATGGCTTTGGCACGAAAGGATTGCTCACATTCATATGGAGCATTTGAATAAATTAATTAAGCATGATTTAGTTATTGGTTTACCAAAGATAAAATATGTCAAAGATAAGTTATGTGATGCATGTCAAAAGGGGAAACAAACCAAGTTAACTTTCAAATCTAAAGATGTGGTGTCCACTTCAAGGCCGCTACAATTGTTGCATATGGACTTATTTGGTCCATCAAGAACAAGAAGCTTCGGAGGTAATGTATATGCTTTAGTTATTGTTGATGATTTCTCTAGATATACTTGGACTTTCTTTTTAGTGCATAAAAATGTTGCATTTAAGACGTTCAAGAAATATGCAAAGCAAATTCAAAATGAGAAGTCACTTTCAATTGCCTCCATAAGAAGCAACCATGGTGGAGAATTCCAAAATGCTTCCTTTGAAGAATTTTGTGAAGAACATGGAGTATCTCACAACTTCTCGGCACCAAGGACTCCTCAACAAAATGGAGTGGTGGAGAGAAAGAATATGTCATTGGTGGAACTTGCAAGAACAATGCTTAGCGACTCAAATCTTCCAAAGTACTTTTGGGCGGATGCGGTGAGCACGACATGTTTTGTAAAGAAGACCCCTTATGAACTTTTCAAAGGGAGGAAACCAAAAATTGCTTACTTTCACATTTTTGGATGCAAGTGTTTTGTCTTAAACAATGACAAAGACAATCTTGGTAAGTTCGATGAAAAATCGGATGAAGGTATATTTTTTTGTTATTCTCTTTCTAGTAAGGCTTATAGAATTTATAATAAAAGAACTTTAACAATTGAAGAATCTATGCATGTTAAGTTTGATGAATCTAACCCCTCCAAGGAGGATATTGTTTTATGCGGTGATGATGATGAAATTGTAGAAGTTCCTCAAGAAGATACTTCAAAAGAAAATCAAGTGGAACATCAAGGAGAAACGATTCAACAAGAGTCAAATTTAAATGATCTACCTAAGGAATGGAGGACTCATAGAGATCATCCAATTGACAAAGTTATTGGTGATATTAGTCAAGGTGTAGCAACAAGGTTAAATCTTAAAGATGCTTGCTTAAACATGGCGTTTGTCTCACAAATTGAACCTTCCAAAGTTGGTGAAGCCTTAAGTGACGACCATTGGATTATTGCTATGCAAGAAGAGTTAAACCAATTCGAAAGGAATCAAGTTTGGGAACTTGTTCCTAGACCAAGAGATAAACACATCATTGGTACCAAATGGGTGTTTAAGAACAAGCTTGATGAGAATGGGATAATTATTCAGAACAAGGCAAGATTGGTGGCCTAAGGTTACAATCAAGAGGAAGGCATTGATTTTGAGGAAACATTCGTTTCGGTTGCAAGGTTAGAAGCTATTCGTTTATTAATTGCTTATGCATGTTCATTAAATTTTCAGCTATATGAAATGGATGTCAAAAGCGCATTCTTGAATGGCTACATCAATGAAGAAGTCTATGTCAAACAACCCCCGGGCTTTGAAGACTTCAAGAATCCTTCACATGTCTTCAAGTTAAAGAAAGCTCTTTATGGCTTAAAGCAAGTACCAAGGGCATGGTATGATCGTCTAAGCAACTTTCTTTGTGAAAAGGGATTTGTAAAAGGCAAAGATGACAAGACATTGTTCATTAATAAAGCAAAATATAATACTTTGTTAGTTCAAGTCTATGTCGACGACATCATATTCGGTTCAACGAACAAAGATCTTTGTGAAGAATTTTCATTGATGATGCAAGGAGAGTTTGAGATGTCTATGATGGGTAAGATGAATTACTTTCTTGGACTTCAAATTAAGCAACTAAAGGACGGTATCTTCATCAACCAATCCAAGTATTGCAAAGAATTATTGAAAAGATTCGACATGGATGGATGCAAGGCTATGACTACACCAATGGGATTCGGAACCTATGTTGATCAAGATGAATCGTGTGCTTCCATTGATATTACTAAGTATTGAGGTATGATTGGTTCTTTATTATATTTGACGGAAAGTCGTCCTGACATAATGTTTAGTGTGTGTTTATGTGCCTGGTTTCAAGCAAATCCAAAGGAGTCACATCTCACCGCCGTAAAAAGAATCATGAAGTATCTCAAGGGAACAACGAACGTTGGTCTATGGTATCCAAAAGGTAGTGTTTATAATTTAATTGGTTATTCTGACTCAGATTATGCAGGATGTAAAACCGATAGAAAAATTACAAGTGGTACTTGTCACATTTTGGGAAATGCATTAGTGTCTTGGGCGTGCAAGAAATAAGCATGTGTCACACTTAGTACGGCTAAAGCAGAATATATTGCAGCAGGTAGTTGTTGTGCACAAATTCTTTGGCTCAAACAACAACTTCTTGATTATGGACTAGATCTTAGTTGCATTCCTCTACGATGTGACAACACAAGTGCAATTAACATCACAAAGAATCCGGTCATGCATTCAAGGACCAAACACATAGACATTCGACATCACTTCCTTTGTGATCATGTGCTTCATGGTGATGTTGAAGTTACCTTTGTGGACACACATAATCAACTAGCGGATATTTTCACAAAACCACTCGCAAAAGAACCGTTTTTCAAGATTCAAAGAGAACTTGGAATTTTATATGAAGGTGATCTATAACTCTTCAATATTTCTTCATTATACACTATAATGAAGCCAAGGTACTCAAAATATTATTTTTTTAAATATTACAAGCTTTCCTTAAAAAGTGTTTTATGTTGAAAATATGCTATTTCTTGATTTTATACTTGCTTAACCTAATTTTTATGATCTGTGATTATCACTAAAAGTTGCATTACTATGTGTATTAACATGTCAACATAATTTTTTTGAAAAATCTCACAGTTTTTGCGCTGCAAAGCTACTGTTTTTCAAACTTTGGCTTAAGTAACCGGTTAACGCGTGGTAAGTAACCGTTTACCCCTTGTATTTTTTGCCCCAGAACGCATTTTTAACACTAAGTAATCGGTTAACGCGTGGTAAGTAACCGATTACCACTGCTATTTTTTGAAAAAAATTAAATTAATGTTACGTTATTTTTATGTGGTCTGTGTGTTAAATGTTATTTTTGTCTTGTTTGGTTGGTCAAAAGTGCCTATAAGAATAAGTTAATTGAATCTAATTTCATAAATAACATTGGAACTCATTTCCTCCACTTATTCTTCCACTCTTTCCAACCTCTTCTCCATAAACCCCATTACTACACTTTAAGAGGATTCAAACCCCACCCAACATTGTTACTCTTTATAAACCTTAACCCTCCAAAGTCTCATCTTTATCTCTCACTGTAACCCAAATCCGAAAATCCTTTCCAAACCCTAACTCTCAAGCTCTTGCAATGGCTCCTTCAAGGAAAGATAAGGGTAAGAAGAAAATGGGAGAAAGCTCCAACTCTGTTGAAGAACATCACATGTAACCTGTCAAACTCAGAAGGATGGATTTTGATGTCAGAACCAGAACCTTGATGCAGGTAAAATATGTCAACTTCTCAGCTTTTCCAAATCACAGTTTTACTTTTGAGGTTTTACTGAAGAACTCTGGAGTTAAGGATCTTGTTGCTGAGGTGGGTCCTTACTATCCTGGCCTAATTAGGGAATTTTATCATTCTGTTAAGTTTGGAAAAGATGAATTAGATGAAGACTTGCTTACTGCTTCTGTTAAGGATAAGGAGATTTGTATGGATTTAGAAGAGTTAGGAAAATGTTTGGTTGTTCCATCTGATGGTGAGGAACTGCGTCAGGGTGTTTTACCTAACACTAACACATGGAAGGATTTTGATAGCTTAGCATACTTTGTGGAAATTTCCAGAGGATCTCATGATGATCTTTTAGCTAAACAACCTTCAAATGCCACAAGAGTTCTCAAATATGCTGCCTCCCTATCTGTCAGTGACCGTATGCTACATTACATTTTGGCATACATTTTGGTCCTTAAACACTCAAATCATTCCCAAGTGAGTGATTTGGAAGTTCAACTCATTTGGGCAATGAAAACGGGACTACAAATTAACTGGGCATATGTGATCTTTCACCACATGCAACATCAACTCTCTCTCTCCGGCGGTCTACCTTATGCAAGGATTGTCTCAAAAATTCTGTAATATAATGAGTTATTGCTTAAAAGGGAACCAAGGAATCAAATGTCTTCTAGGGTGTGTGAGATAAATGCAACAACTGTTACTAAAAACACTGGAATCATTGTTGCGTCTAATGGTACGTATCACTACAAAGATGAAGTAGCTGCCCCCGTTGTTGCTCCTGAAGGTGGTTTCACAAATGAGTTTCTCTACAATGAAATGCAGAGCATAAAGGTAACCATGAACCATAACCACCAACAAACCACTCGAGGCATAAACTCCCTTAGAAAGTTATTCCGGTCCATGCTCCGTAACCAAGCCACCTTTGAAGAGGAAAGAGGAAATGATGTTGGTGAAGAGGAGGAAGAAGGAAGTGACGATGAGGAAATGGAAGAAAATTCTGAAAGTGACTAATTTCACGTGTTATGTATGCATATAGTATTCTGAGAATTAAGTTTAGTTTTTCATAATTAAGAATTAAGTTTCTAAGTCCTCAATATTTAGGCTTGTTGAGTTATTTCGTGTTGTTTCGTATTTTGTTGTTATGCTGCTACTTTATTTTGATCAAGTTTAATATATTAAGTGTTTTGTTAAGCTTTGTGTAGTGTTCTTTTTGTATGTGTTGGTATTCTATTTCATATTTAAATCATGTTCATAGAACTTATGATATATTGTTTCAAAGTCTTTTTCCCTTTCTTTTTGGTAATGACAAATGGGGAGAAGATTGTATTGTGTTGTATGGTTTCTCTAACAAATTTTGCAGATTTTAAAAGCTTCCAAAAACCTCTAAGAATCATGGATTTAGGGGGAGCATTATCTAAGGGGGAGCATTCATTGGTTAGAGAAACAAGGTTGGAATTAACTTTCAAATATTGGGTTGTCATCATCAAAAAGGGGGAGAATGTGAAGACATGGCTTCTCAATGATTTTGGTGAAGACAACAATGCTCATATTATATGCTATGCTTGCTCAAACGGAATTGGATCAAAGACATTGAAGCTACATTGAAGATTGAATAAGATTGCACATTATTTCAAGTCTTGAAGAATTCTCAATGATTTATCAAACGTATAAACAATTACCTCTTAGCAATGTGCATACAAGTGTTCAAACTGGATATCATTCATGCCATGTTCAATAGGAATAGGTTTAGCATCAAAAACAATTTCACAGCTCTGTTTTTAACTGTTTTTCGCAAATCTGTCTGCAAGTAACCGGTTACTCACCATGCGTTAACCGGTTACCCTTTGCAAATTTTCAAAAATAAAAAGACGTTGCTTCAAGTAACCGGTTACCCACCATACGTTAACCGGTTACCACTGTTCCAGTTTCAAAAATAATTGCATCTCTTCAGAAAATTAATTTTAATTTCTACTTTTTGAAGCATGGCATCCTTTGGCATATTGCAACCTTTTGAGGAGGTGTTTATGTGTTATATAAACTCTCATTTGTCAGAATTTCAATTCACCTCCTTGCAAATAATTTTCAAATAATCATTCTTTTACAAAAACTTTCATTTTATCAAAGTGTTCTTCAAAACTTTCTAAGAGTGAAACCTCTGCATTAAATCTTCACACATACTGCATTTGTTTCATTCCAATTGTGTTGAACACTTGTATAACATTCTTAGAGTGATTGCTACAAAAGGAGAAGATCAATCTTTTGATTGATTCAAATTCAAAATCCAACTTTCATCACTTACTACAAAATTCAGAATTATAGTTCTTTGTCACATCTTATTTTTAGGATTGTTAAAAATTAAGATTGTGAAGTTGTAATCCTTGTTATCTGGATTGTGGATACAAGAGGTCCTTTGTGAGAGAATTGTTCTCAATAGGACTTAGTGGAAAATCCAAGAGGATTGTTCTTGGCGGTTCATAGTTAGTGACTTGTATAGAAAGACTAGGAAGAGTCTTGTCTCGTCCAAAACTATAGTGAAATTTCTTTCAAGTTGAAAGGGGACTGGAGTACTCTCGACCTGTGAGGGGAACCATTATACTTTCTGGTGTTCTTTACTTTCCGCATTTACCACATTTCATCACTTAGAAATCTTTAGGAAAGTAAAAATAAAAAACCGTCAAAAATCTGGATAATCGTCTAAGTACCTAATTCACCCCCTCTTAGGCATATTTATAACTTACAATGAACCTATTTCTACATTGTTGGATTCTATGTTGATTTGACCGTTGTATGAACCTATTGATCTATTATCTTATTCAATCGTTTCTTGTTCATATGCTTTTTATTTGAAATACTCTGTTTATCTGATATTGGACATAGATGGTTTACTAACCCTTAGCCTACGTGTTGGACCTAGGGCACCTGTATTTACTTACACTGATCGATAGGGATAGGAGACCCAGAGTAGTGGCATAGAGAATTAACATTCTATACATCGCCTAACCCTATTTACACTAGCGGACTAGGGATATAAAGCTCCAAGTAATGGTTAGTGAGTTATTTCGTGAGGGACCGACTATAACAATTTTGTTAATTCGCCGTAGGGTTATAGTGATTAGATCATTCATACAGGGCATCAAACATCAACAATAGAGGAATAGGGGATTCTACAACACAACCTATCCACTTTCGTAATATTGTTTACTCATTTATTTACTTTTGGCACTAAAACTAAAAAAAACCTTTATTTACTGGTTTCTGTTACATTGCACAATTATTGTCCTATTCGAACACAATCCCTATGGATTCGATCTTTTTTACTACAAAACTATCGGTACACTTTCCAAGAAGTCATCATAGCTCCAAGGGTCCTCTTTGAGCTTGGGACAAGCCACTAGTCCCCTCTTCTGAACTAGCAGACATGCCACTTGACACAACTCAATGATGCATGCTCATACACATCAAATCATTGCGTTAAGACCCTTCTTCTGATCCTAACATAAATGCATTAACAACTCAAGTAATCCCCTCTCTGGATTACATCCCACTAAAATCACAAAATGCACATTATCAATCAATAGTGCAACACAAGCATACTAATAATTCATCTCAACAAAATTATATTTCAAATAGCACATCAATTTAATCAACTCATTGTGCAAACATAATGATCGCAATAATTAATCATACAATGTTCCATAAACAACATCAAAACATGAATAACATACAACAACGTAGTTCCCCCTTCGAACTACCACCACCACAACAACAATTATACATATTCACACACAATCATTAAACAACTCAAATATTCATACACGATATACAGCCAAATTTATGCATACAAACATCATCTTTCGTTAATCACTTAACAACACCAAATAGCCTTATCGATTTAATTATAATAATTAAATCAATTTTTTCTAAATTAATTATTAACCTTCAACAACCCATTGTAATCATGAAATTAATTAATTTAAGTCACCTAAAACATGCTCAATAATAGTTAACATGAATCACACGACAACACAATACATAAAGCCTAACTCAACAGCTAGAAACACAACCACCAACATTAAACCTTAAGTAAAATAGTATATTCACATCATTAAGTGCACATTCAACATCTTCAGGAATCCCCATGAGATAGTACAATGTGTTATCTTTCCAACGATTTGAACCGCATCCCAAACAGAGTCACAGATCTCAAATTATGATATTTTTCGTTAGGCATAGTGGAAGTCATGAGAGCTGACGGACGTTACTCAGAACTAGGGTTTTTCCTACGGTTAATTCGAAATTAAGCCCCAAAATCCGTGGGTAAATACTCATAATTTTTTTTTTTTGCATTTTCCACCATAAAAGCCCTTCTGAATCTCCGATTTCAATTCCTTAAAAAGCTCCGATGTAACACCCATATATAACAACATACGTCAAAGCATATATATTATACATGAATCCAAGTTTTGGTACTGAACTACCATAAGTTCCTAGTTAACACATTGTATACATTACATGCCCAAAATACAAAGTACTAAAAGTCTAAGGCATAACATATACAATATGTCCCCAAATACACTAAGAACTAGATCATAACGATGATCTCAAAATAAAACGCCATAGCGGAAGCCATGCCATCCCAAAAGCTACGATTTGTAAGGAAAAGTCAAACCACTTTATCCTTACCCTTCGCGGAACCTGTAGTACCTGTAATATAATCAACAACACGGGGTGTGATAATAAATCTCAGTGAGTTCCCTATCTTATGGATTCTCTCGGCTTTACAAGGTTCTATCAATCCTAACTCAAGTCAAAGGGAAGGGAAATGACCTTGAGTTCACAAATTTCACCCTATATGGAAACATGTTCATGAGTTCACTAACTCAAAATATCACCCAATCGATACAATCATACCAAGGCATCTTTCCCTGGCTAACCCTACAAGAGAGTTCAATACGGGTCACGGATCCTTAAAACGTAGACAACCATTCTCGGCCAACTCTTCCAAAGAGTTTTCGACACGAGTCTTGGATGCTAATATAGATAACTTTCCCCGACCATCCTACACAAGAGGCTCTTCAACACTGGTCACGGTTACCTACACATGGTACTTTCCCCGGCCATCCTACACAAGAGGCTCTTCAACACGGGTCACTAATACCACTCACCGAGTAACTTAACTTAGTTTATACATGTTCCATACTAGAGTCTTCTCCTTCCTATACCATTACTTGACAAGGATGTACCTTACTACATCGAATGCCCGAGCATCGTCATCCAGGTTATCTATCAATCTTTAGTCACATTACTAGATTCCACTATAGTTTTGTGTTAAAGTTTCCTCACTCTTCCTATTCCATATTTTAAACATGCTTATCTCTCTTCATGTTTAACAACAATAGACTAGGCAAGATATAACACAATTATACATTAGATGCATAAGAATAAACCAATCATACTTCATACACATTTTGGGTTTTCCTCTGATTTTTTAATCGGGCATAAAAACGATATTTTTCACTCTCATCATGTAGAATATTCTCATAGCTTTCTATCGGTACCAAGAATACACAAATCGGGTAAACAAATCAAAAGTTATGGATTTTAGAAGAAAAGAAAAACATTTGGAAAACTCCCAGGAGCGCCCGGCGCTCAGCCTGCTACTTCGCCCGGCGAAGCAACGGCGTAAGACCCAACTCAAAACTCATAAGTTACAGAAGAAAAACATGCTACGCCCCTTGGCTTTCACCCGACGAAGCAGAGGCATAAGCTTGCGTCGCCCGACACTCAAAGCGCCGCCCGGCGGTACGCACCAGAATCAGAATTCTGGCCCTACGTTTTCATGGTTCCAATAGCTCCAAAATTCAATCTTTACACACCAGATCATTTCCAATCCACAAAACAAGTATCAACAAATGAGCATATACATATTACGACTACACTACGCAATTTATATCAATTTTCATCCAATAGAACCATGATTTTAGCCAGATTTCTCATTTTCTCACAATGTCAAACCTAGCTCTAGAACTCAAGAAATTTCACAACTAAAGTCTCTATCTAGAACCCACCTGGATTAGAGGATGATGATGAAGAAGATGAGATGATTTGATGAAGAAGATGTGATGATTTGATCTTTTCCTCTTCTAGGTTTTCTTCTTCTTTTCGTTCCTTTCCTCTTCCTTCTCTCTAACTTCTCTCTCTCTCCAATTGTTACTATGTTTGGAATAGGGTGGAAAATGAAATGATATAGAAAATATCATTAATTGGTAATACTACTAAATGTCCAAAAAGTCTCTATAGTTCCAATTAATAAAACCTCAGAGTCAGACAATATTAATTAGATTTGCTCTGAGCTCAATAGTTACTCTAATTATCTTTGCAGATAATTTCTCAGAGTACTCCGGAACCCAGTTGGCCACAATTAATATTATCTAGAGCAATTTAAAATACGGGGTATTACATCCGATCTCAGAATTTAACATACAACAATTATCATATGATTAAAGCCACAAATTCACAATTTATCACTAATAAACATCACCAAAATCATGTATTTTCATACTTTTACATTAACCAAAACCATCAAACCTTCGAAAATAGTGGAAAATTAATAATTTCATGAAAACATACCAAATTATACACGAAAACACATATCAATTCAGCCGATCAACATCATAATATCATTGAAACTCAAAATTTCATGAACAACCTAATTCCCTATTGGAGTTTAATGACTCCTCTACCCCACCCCTCTTGCATAAGCCCTATTGAAAACTATTCTCCCCCCTTACCTTAGAATTCCAACAGGCAACCTCTTCTCCAATGGTTTTCCTCTCCTCTTCTAGCTCTAGGGTTCTCCTCTTGCCTCTTTCTCGTGTTCTCTGAGAATTGTATGAAACCTAACTCTTCTCCACCTTTTAGAATAAATATCTAGGGTTTTATACACAATCTCTTATAGTTACCTCATTAGCTCTCAACTCATTCTCCTAAATATCCTCACTGCCCCTTATTTCTCTACTAACTTCTATTTTCTCTATTAATTAATATATTAAATAATTTCTATCATAAAGTCACACTTTTCAATATTTAATTAGTCTATTCTTATTATTTTATCTCTAATAACAAAATAATTAAATTCACTAAAAATGCAACTACTCATATTATTTCATTAAATAATTAAAACACTATAATTTTAATCATTATGCCACTTTTACACTATCAGCATACTACTCTATTCTTCCCAACCATCTAACTACACTCCACACGCATAAAACAATTATTCAATTTAAATAAATTAAAATATGTAAAATCATTTAAGCATGATAAATCACTTAAATATGCAAATTAATTTAATTAAATAATTAAACAAAAAAACGGAGTGTTACAACTCTCCTCCAGTTAAAGAATTTTCGCCCTCGAAAATTACCTTAAGCAAATAGTGTCGGATACGACAAACGAACTCTCCACACATGAAACATGTCAAACAAGAAGAAGCTTCTCCCCACTTATTTCAATTCAACACTTACAGACAAGTGGTAAGAAAAACAAACAAACGAGTATCGATAGTGTTTCTCACATATCTCGCATACCAGGGATCAAACAACATTACAACAAATTGGCCTGATGGACAAACCTGCTCTGATACTAGCTATGTAACACCCTATTTCCCCCACACATAATTATTCAATAAAATCAGAGTGTGTAAACTAAAATGCAAAAATAAAAAGAAGAAACAGCCTCATGCCATCCTCCACTCTAAGCGGCAACTCAGTTACATGCTTATATGTACCCATAAGAGGAGCACAGACCAGATCAACAACAAAGGGGTGAGAAATCACAAACATTAATAACAAACATATACTGCAAGGTAGGATATCTACACAGCATATTCTACACAATATCATTCACAATATATCTCATCACAATCTCACACCTGAATTCATCAATCACTCACAACTCAAGAATTATACATATAACTCATTATGCAATGCAACTCAACTATGAAACTCTATGCATATGGTACCAACTCAATATTTGGTTCTCTCTTCTAAACTTATGAGTCCCATCTTCTGAGCTTGGACAAGCCACTAGTCCCCTCTTCTAAACTAGCAGACATGCCTTTTGACACAACTTAATGATGCATACTCATACTTATCAAATCAATGCGTTAAGACCCTTCTTCTGATCCTAACATAAATGCATTGACAACTCAAGTAATCCCTTATCTGGATTACATTACACCAAAATCACAAAATGCAGATTATCAATCAACAGTGCAACACAAGCATGATAATAATTATTCTCACCAAAATTATATTTCAAATAGCACATCAATTTAATCAACTCATTGTGCAATGTTCCAAAAACAACATCAAAACATAAATAACATACAACAATGTAGTTCCCACTTCGAACTACTACCACAACAACAACAACAATTATACATATGCACATACAATCATCACACAACTCAAATATTCACTCACCATATAAAACCAAATTTATGCACACAAAACATCATCTTTCGTTAATCACATAACAACACCAAATAGCATGATCGATTTAATTATAATAATTAAATAAATTTTTTCTAAATCAATTATTAACACTTAACAACTTAATATAATCATGAAATTAATTAATTTAAGTCACCCAAAGCATACCCAACAGCAGTTAACATATATCACACGGCAACACAATACATAAAACCCAACTCAACAGCTAGAAACACAACAACTGGCATTAAACTTTAAGTAAAATAGTATATTCACTTCATTAAGTATACATTTAGTCTTTTAAGGCATCACCATGAGATATTACTACTCGTTAGCTTTCCAACGCTTCGAACCGTATCCCAAACGAAGTCACGGCTCTCAAGCTATTATATTTTTTGTTAGGCATAGCGGAAGTCAGGAGGGTTGACGGAAGTCACCCAGAACTGGGATTTTTCCCACGGCCATTCCGTCGCTAATCCCTAGAATCTGTAGGTAAATACTAAAAAAATTGCGTTTTCCACCATAAAAGCCATTCCGGATCTCCGATTTCTATTCCGTAAAAAGTCCCGATCTCAGAATTTGACATACGATAATTATCCAATGATTAAAACAAAAAATTCAAAATTTATCATAGATTAACATAAAAAAAATCATGTATTTTCATACTTTCACATTTACCCCAAAACTTCAATCTTTCGACAATGGTGGAAAATATTAGCAATTTCACAAAAACACACCAAATTATAAACAAAAATACACATCAATTCAGCCAATCAACATCATAATATCATAGAAATTCAATATTTCATAAACAACCTAATACCCTATTGGAGTTTAATGACTCCTCTACCTCACTTTCTTGCATAAGCCCTATTGAAAGCTATTATCCTCCTTACCTTAGAATTTCAGCAAGCAAGCTCTTCTCTAATGGTTTTCCTCTCCTCTTATAGCTCTAGGGTTCTCCTCTTGCCTCTTTCTCAAGTTCTCTAAGAATTGGATGAAACCTAACCCTCATTCACCTTTTAGAATATATATATATATATATCTCTAAAGTTTTCTACACAATCTCTTGTAATAACCTCATTAGCTCCCAACTTATTCTCCTAAATATCCTTATTGCCCCTTATTTCTCTTCTAACTTCTATTTTCTCTATTAATTAATCAATTAAATAATTTATATCATAAAGCCATACTTTTCTATATTTAATTACTCTATTATTATTATTTTATCACTAATAAAAAAATAATTAAATTCACTAAAAATGCTACTACTCATATTATTTCATTTAATAATTAAAACACTATTATTTTAATCATTCTACCACTTCTACACTATCACCATACTACTCTATTCTTCCTAACCATCCCAATACACCCCCACCCACATAAAGCAATTATTCAATTTAAATCAATTAAAATATGTAAAATCATCTATGCATGCTAAATCACTCAAATACGCAAATTAATATAACTAAAAAATTAAACGAAAAAAATCGGGGTGTTAAAAAGTCCATATTTTTCTTGGAGGATTTAGTAGTGAACAATACTCTCATATCAAGACAACCATACTTAATACTGATCCACTACCCTGTCTCTCAGGCGTGTCTTTATTTCAATGCAAAGAAAAGAATCTCGTTTTACAACAGATAAGGAAAGAGATTCCAAAGTGGAAAATGCATCTACGTTTTACACAGGTTCAGATAGGAAAATAGGAAAGGAATATCACTTAAGATTAAAGTGTGATCACTATGGGAAAATTGGATATGTCAAGGAAAAATGCTTTGAGATTTTTGGATATCTAACAAGTTGGGAATCGCGAAGAACTCAAAGGAGAAAACCTAACAAATCATGAGAGCAACAAGTAGGAAATTTTGTTCAGGCCGCTGAGATAAAAGAATATCCAGAAGCACCAACATCAGGACACACTTTGCATGGAGTTTGTTCCAAAAATCATGCAAACGCACATGAAAACATGACTGGTAAATTTGAATATTTTTTCAATTGGATACTTTATAGTGGTGCTTCACACCACATGACTACTTCGACCTCAATATTGAAGAAAATCAGAAAATCAGATAAACCTTTCTACATAACTACATCAGCAGGGATTTCAACCTTAGTTGAAAGAATGAGAGATGTAAATTTATTAAGTTCCCTTACGTTAAAAGTTGTGTTATTGGTTCCTGACTTTAAATGTAATCTCATTTCAATTCATAAACTAACATATGATTTAAATTGTTATGTGACTTATGATCAAAATTCTTGCACAATACAGGACCAAACCTCGAAGTGGAAGATATGATCAGGTGACATGCATGAAGGGGTTTATGTGTTCATAAAGCAACATCAACAAGGATTCATGGGTGCAGCTAAGAAGGACATGACAACCATATGGCACATCAGAATGGGATATTCCTTAAATCAAGTCATTCAACATATTTCACATTTAGTCAAATGCAATTTTGATATAGCAAACTGTTGTGGTGTATACCACAAGGAAAAAAAATGTAGAAACCCTTTCCCTTTAAGTATTAATAAAGCTGAAGTACCTTTTGAATTGATTCACTGTGACTTATGGGGGAAATACCATACTGCCACAAACAATGGATCACATTACTTTCTAACCGTTGTATATGACTACACTCGTGACACATGGGTATATTTAATGAAACACAAGACAAAAGACTTTAGAACATTTGATTAGTTTTAATAATCTAATCAAAAGGCGTTTTAATATGCGTATCAAGAAGATTAGGAATAACAATGGGACAGAGTTAACTAACGCTGATTTCAAGTGCTTCACTAGAAAAGAAGGGATGATGCATGAAAATTCTTGTGTTGCCACACCTCAATATAATGGATGTGTGGAGCACAAGCATAGATAAATTTTGAATATAGCACGAGCCTTGCATTTTCAAGAAAATCTCCCATTTCATTTTTGGGGAGATTGCGTGTTGGTAACAACGTATCTAATCAATATAACCCCTACATTAGAAAATAAGGGAACCATTCCATACAAGTTACTTTTTAACAGATAACCAAACTATGAGCACTTGAGAACTTTTGGCTGTTTGTGCTACAAGAAAAATGACTCAAAGGGGACCAGTAAATTTGATCCCAGGGCTGAAAGGTGTATTTTTATTTGTTATACACAAGAACAAAAAGGATGGAAAATTTACAATCCAAAGAATCATGAATGCCGTATATCGAGAGATGTAGTGTTTTATGAGCATATCTTCCCTTAACATGTACAAGACAATAATGGGTCTACTAATTTTAGAAATAACTCATCAAGTGATAACCTAAATGATAAGCATTCACTCTATAATGATACAAAATTGGTAGTTCCAAGCCTTGGAGAAATTTCTGAAAATGACCAAACATCAGATCTTGTGGAAAGTTTACCCTTTAAGAAGCCTGAATACACAAGTCAAACAGAGAGTGACCCTAGAGAGAAAGAACGTGTATCCATATATGAAGTGATTGAGGAAGTCACCAATGATTCTAAAAAAGAATCATCAAGTGAAAGTGAAGGAGAAGTCTCGAATGAGGGGTAGCCTCAAAACATGTCACACATAAGACGACCTACAAATTATCTAAAGGACTGTGATTGTGGCAAATTAAACATAAAATCCAAGTGCATGGCATCAATTCCATAGTTTTCTTCAGGTATCTCATATCCCATCTCAAAATATTTAAAATATGATAAGTTTTCACAAAAACATAGAGCTTACCTTCCAGTCATCACTAATGACGAAGAACCTCGATCATTGTTAGATGTCAATCATGATATATTTGAGTATGAGTTATTTGGCATTTTTCATGACTTTTCATGTGGAATAGGTTGATTTTAGTGTGAATTGATGTTGTTATGCATTATTTGAAATATACTTGTGGTGCTTGTAATTTGTGTGCTAAATGTGCAGAAATAGGAGTGAAAAGATCAAAGTTTGAAGACCCAAAGAAATAGTGCAAGCTACCAAAGAATTGAAATCAACAACAGTGTTCGCTAGGAGAGTGTTGGCGAAGGTGCCAGTGAAGGTTCGCCTAGCGAACGTCAGCGAGCATGCCAGCGAGATGGTGGCAGAAAGTGTGCAAAACTTACAGTAGGAAAACTGGGTAAATTCGCTGGGCGAGTAGGCCAACGAATGCTCGCTGATATGCTCGCGGGGCGAATGTGCCAGCGAAGGGTGGCAGAAACTTTCCATTTTGAAAACACCCAAGCTTCGCTGGTTGAAGGTTGCAGCGAATGCTCGCGAAGCGAATGTTTTGGTTCGCCTAGCGAACCCACGATAATTCTGAGGGGCGGTTTAAGTCTGAGGCACTTAAATGTGCCATATTTTTGGGCATTCGCTAGGCGAATGAAAAGCTTCGCTGGGCAAATGGTGCTGTTTGGAAAAGTGTATAAATAGAATTGTTACTTTTTGTACCAGGGATCTTGCTCATTTTTACATTAGAATTAAGTGTTTACAGTATTTTGTTCAGAAAAGCTTGTATTTTCATTGGAGAAGCTGATTTTGCATCCATTCTCGATTATTCGTTGTGGATGCTCATTCATCTCCTCTCTTTACTTGTCATCCAAGCTACCATGAGAAGTGGTAGCTAATCACTCAATGTTGAGGTTAGAGGTAGTTGATTCTGTTTTTATGTATTGATATTGATCTCTTGTATATGAACAAAGTCTTTGATCAATATAGATGATGTTGTTTTCTCTTAATGATCCATTTGTGAATTGTTTTGCTCTAGACATAGACTTTACAACTCTTGACCTAACAATTTCATCTCTTAAAAACCAAACTCTAGACATAGATTTGGGATTTGCTATTCACATTGTATTGATCTTAATGATCGTTGCTTAGATTGTTAGCGTGAGACATCATCTAACGGTCTAAACAACGGTACTCACGATTCCGCTTTAGACATAAACGTAGTCGGGAGGATACGCGGTTATATTGGTTGGAAACCGAGTTCATATGCTTGATTAATTGTTTATACATGAATAGGATTGATGAAACCTAACCTTAACATGCTTTTATAAAAATCTTTGTGACCTAATTAATCTTTGCTACAAGTGAATGATAACAACAAGTGAAACTTTTGAAAACCTTAACTTAGAATATCACAACTATTGAACGGCTGGCATCAAATATCCGACAATCCTTGTGGAGACGATAACAAAAACCCACACTAATACTATATTCTAACAAATTGGCGCCGTTGCCGGGGATTGTTAGTTGATATTGCAAGCATTGCGATAGTTGAGTTATTGTAAGCTGTTACCGCTTTATCTTGAACTTGTTAATCTGTTTGTTAGTGTGCAGACTTAGTTTATGCGAGGGAAACTACCGGCGGACCAACTTCTTTTCGATCCTGAGATTGAAAGAACCGCTCGTAGAATCAATAGCCAAACTAGAAGTAGGAGGCAGCTAGCGAAACAGAGGCGAGAACAAGAGGAGAGTACATCTGCACCACCACCATTTCCACACATACTTCCAATTATGGAGGGAGATCCACCACCACCACCACCTGCTTCTAGGCCTTGTACAAACAGTCCGAGGCATAATGCTCAGTTCGTCCGTCATGCAAACAACGGTCGTCATGCTGAGATGATGACCGGAATCCTCCAACTGTTATACCAAAGTCCCTTTACGGGTATGGATCATGAAGATCCTTTCACCCATTTGACAAAATTTTATGAAATCGCTGGAGCGACGGGTGCGCCGGAAGCAGAAGAGGAGTCTCTGTTCAAGAGACTATTCCCGCATTCCCTCATTGGGAAGGACAAGGAATGGTACCTTGATCAGTCAACTGCCATCATGACTGATTGGAATGCTTTGGAAGAAATTTTTTTGGAAAGATTCTTTCCGCACACTCGGTTCATGGAAGCGAAGACCGCTATAGCGGTATTCACACAAGGAGCTAACGAATCTCTCAACGAAGCTTGGGAGAGGTTCAAATCAATGTTACGAAAGTGCAAAGGCCATGGTTTCGATGAATTGTCACAGATTCATATATTCAGAAATGGGCTGCAGCTAGTACACAAAACCTTGTTGGATGCCACCGCGGGTGGGTCTTTGTTAAGCAAAACTGCTGCGGAAGCCACTGCTATCATTGATAAAATGGCCTTGAACGATCATCAAGGCAGTCACAATCGTGGACCAGCTCAACGAACGTCGGGTGTGTTGGAATTAGGAACAAGTGACGCTATCCTTGCACAAAACAAATTGTTATCACAACGGGTTGAGCTGTTAACAAAGCAAATGTCTAAGCTGCCTCAACAATTCAAGGAGATGCATGAATCTTCAAGTAAAAAGGTGCAAGTGTTAGTGTGTGAGTTATGCAGAGGTGACCATTTGACCGGTTATTGTCCTCCGGTTGTGGAGGAAGCGAACTATGCGGGAAATCAAGGTTACCAACCCCGTCCTCCGTATCAACAAGGCAACCAAGGTTACCAACAACGTGGTAACCAAGGTTATCAACAACCATGGAGACCGCAAGAAGCCGGGCCATCAAACCGTCAACCTTACCAAAATTACACCCAACCTTCGCAAGCTCCCGTTGGAAATTCAAAGATGGAAGATACTCTAACACAATTTATGCAAATATCCATGTCTAATCAAAAGAATACAGATGCTGCGATAAGGAACCTCGAAACACAAGTCGGGCAATTATCTAAACAATTGGCCGATCAACAAAAAGGTCCCTTTACGGCAACTACTCTTCCAAATCCGAAAGATTGTAAAGCGATTATTACAAGAAGTGGACGTGAGATTGACATGAATGTGGGTAAAAGAGTAATGGAGGAGGTTGTGGTTGAAAAAGAACATGTGAGTGAGGAATTAGAAGTAGAAAAGAATGTCGAGGGTGTTGTAGTTGAAAAAGAGATAGAAAAAAATGAGAGAGAAAAAAAAAAGAGAATGAGAGAAAAATTGATAATGAGGAAAGAGTGAAAAGAACGAAAAAAGGGAAAGAGCCGGTGAGTAATATTCCGATACAACACTTACCTTATCCACATGCTCCTACGAGGAAAGATAGTGCAAGGCATTATACTCGGTTTATGGATATTTTTAAACAGTTACAAATAAATATCCCATTTTCCGAGGCCTTGGAACAAATGCCCAAATACGCTAAATTCATGAAGGACATCCTTACGAAGAAGAAAAGATACACATATCAAGAAACTATTATGGTGGATGCGAGTTGTAGCGCAATCATTCAACGGACTCTCCCTCGGAAAGAATGTGATCCGGGAAGAGTTGCATTGCCGGTTACGATTAGAAACATGTATGTGGGCAATGGGTTGATTGATTTGGGTTCTAGCATCAACTTGATACCATTATCGATTATGAGACGCTTAGGCCATATGGAATTAAGGTCCACTCAAATGACTTTGCAACTCGCCGATAAATCCACTACCCGTCCTCACGGTGTAGCGGAAGACGTGTTGGTCAAGGTGGACAAATTTTTGTTTCCAATTGATTTTGTTGTCATTGAAATGGATGAGGATGAGGATGCACCTTTGATTCTTGGAAGGCCTTTCATGAAAACTGCCCGTATGGCAATTGACATGGACGATGGTCTCATGAAAGTGAGAGTCCAAGATGAAGAGGTTTGTTTTAATCTTTATGATGCAATGAAGCACAAGAAGGATAAGGGTGATTGTTTTCGAATTGATGTAACGGAAGAGGCAAGTTCGGGGGTGAAAAATCAAATTCATGTCATTGAACCGTTACAACGAGCTTTAGATGAGTCCTTGGAAATATTCTCGGTTGAAGAAGAACAAGCTTTAGAAGAGTGTTTATTAGAACTTGAAGCTTTGGATGAAATGCAACCATGGGAATATGAAGAGGAGATTCTAAAAAAATTAGTTAATGATGATGAACCACCCAAAATTGAATTGAAAATGTTACCTTCCAACTTGAAGTATGCTTTCCTTGATGACGGAGGGAATAAACCGGTGATCATAAGTAATATTTTGTCTGAAAGTGAGGAAAACCGATTAATTCAAGTGCTGAAAAAGAATCAAGATGCAATGGGATGGACATTGTCCGATCTTAAAGGCATTAGTCCGTCATATTGCATGCACCGTATTTTTATGGAGGAGGATTTTAAACCGGTTACTCAACCTCAACGCCGCCTTAATCCAATCATGAAAGAAGTGGTCAGAAAAGAAGTGGTGAAAATGTTGGACGCTGGAATGATTTACCCTATTTCCGACAGCCCATGGGTTAGTCCGGTGCATTTGGTTCCAAAAAAAAGTGGAATGACGGTGGTTCGAAATGACAAAAATGAGCTTATTCCAACAAAGACTGTTACCGGGTGGAGGATGTGTATCGACTATCGTAGGTTGAACAAAGCTACGAGAAAAGATCATTTTCCTTTACCTTTTATGGATCAAATGCTCGAACGTCTCTCCGGTCAAGAATTTTATTGTTTTTTGGATGGTTATTCGGGTTATAACCAAATCATCGTTAACCCGGATGATCACGAGAAAACTGCGTTTACATGTCCGTTCGGAATCTTTGCTTATAGGAGGATGCCGTTTGGATTATGTAATGCACCGGCTACTTTTCAGCGGTGTATGCAAGCTATCTTCGCGGACTTGATCGAAAAGACAATCGAGGTCTTTATGGATGATTTCTCAGTTTTTGGGCAATTGTTTGATTTGTGCTTGAAAAATCTGGATACGGTGTTGGAGCGGTGCGTGGAAACTAATCTGGTTCTTAACTGGGAAAAATGCAACTTCATGGTTAAAGAGGGAATTGTGCTCGGGCACAAGGTGTCTTCAAAAGGCCTAGAAGTTGATAAGGCTAAAGTGGACTTAATCGAGAAATTATCACCGCCGATGAATGTCAAAGGAATACGGAGCTTTCTTGGACATGCCGGGTTCTACCGGAGATTCATCAAGGACTTCGCAAAGGTCGCGAAGCCGTTGAGCAACTTGCTTGTCCAAGGTAAGGTTTTTGACTTTGACGAGTCATGTCTTTTTGCTTTTAATTTTTTGAAAAACAGTTTAACAACTTCACCGATAATCGTTGCACCAAACTGGAAAATGGATTTTGAATTAATGTGCGATGCTAGCGATTATGCGGTGGGGGCTGTTTTGGGACAAAGAAAAACGAAGGTTTTCCACGCTATACATTATGCGAGCAAGGTGCTAAATGAGGCTCAAATTAATTATGTGACAACTGAAAAAGAGTTGCTCGCCATAGTGTATGCGTTGGAGAAGTTTCGTTCTTATTTGATTGGTGCGAAAGTCATCGTTTACACTGACCATACCGCTATAAGGTATCGCTTACCAAACCTGATTCTAAGCAGAGGCTTATTAGGTGGATCCTTTTGTTACAGGAATTTGATCTTGAAATTCGTGACAAAAAGGGATCCGAAAATTTGGTAGCAGATCACTTATCTCGTTTGGTAAACGTTGAGGTGACCAAGAATGAATTTGAGGTAAAAGAGGAGTTCCCTGATGAAAAACTTTTTAGAGTGCAAGTTAGACCGTGGTTCGCCGACATGGCTAACCACAAAGCCACCGGATTGATACCGGACGGTCTAACGCACCACCAAAAACGGAAATTTTTGTCTGATGCCAAGTCATTTGTATGGGATGAACCCCATTTATTTAAACTTGGTGTCGACAACCTCCTCAGAAGGTGTGTGTCAGTGGAGGAAGCCACGAGTATTCTGTGGCATTGTCATAACTCTCCTTACGGAGGACACTTTAATGGGTTGAGAACGGCCACTAAAGTCCTACAATCGGGCTTTTATTGGCCGTCCTTATTCAAAGATGCGCATGCGCATGCCCTTAGTTGTGACAGGTGCCAGAGAAGCGGCGGTATTTCACAGCGGCAAGAAATGCCATTACAAAATATGTTAGAAATCGAAGTTTTTGACTGTTGGGGGATCGACTTTGTCGGTCCATTCCCATCTTCGTTTTCTAATGAATATATTTTGGTCGCTGTGGATTACGTTTCCAAGTGGGTAGAGGCGATAGCTTGCGCTAAAGCCGATGGAAAAACTGTGGTAAAATTTTTGAAGAAAAATATTTTTGCACGTTTTGGTACTCCTCGAGTGTTAATAAGTGATGGAGGATCTCACTTTTGTAACACTCAGCTTGACAAAGCTTTGGAGCAGTATGGTGTGAAGCACAAGGTTGCTACACCATATCATCCACAAGCTAACGGTCAAGCAGAGGTATCTAATCGTGAAATTAAACGGATTTTAGAGAAAACTGTTGCAGCCTCAAGAAAGGATTGGGCGAATAAACTTGATGATGCTTTGTGGGCGTATCGGACCGCTTTTAAGGCTCCGATCGGTCTCACACCGTTTAAAATGGTCTATGGTAAGAATTGTCACTTGCCGGTAGAGTTGGAGCACAAGGCGTTTTGGGCCTTAAAATTTCTGAATTTTGATCCAACTCTAAGCGGGGAAAGAAGAAAAGTACAATTACACGAGTTGGATGAATTGCGCCTTCAGGCGTACGATTCCAATAAATTGTATAAGGATCGTGTCAAGTCTTACCATGACAAAAGAATTGTCATCAAACATTTTGAGGTCGGACAGCTGGTCTTATTGTTCAATTCTCGATTAAAATTGTTTCCCGGAAAATTACGATCTAAATGGTCCGGACCTTTTCGGATTGTGGAAATCAAGCCCTATGGAGCAATTGTAATTGAGGACACAAAGTCAAAGGAAAGTTGGACTGTCAATGGACAGAGGCTGAAAGTTTATCTTGGAGGAGATTTCGAGCGGAATCCCGCCATTGTTCCCTTCCGCGATCCGTGAGATTGCGGTGGGCCGTCGAGCTTAGCCGACGTTAAACAAGCGCTGGTTGGGAGGCACCCCAACATTGTAAGTATTTCTGTTAATTCTGTTTTGAGAATGTTTAGATATCACTATGAAGCTTAAAAAAATTGTGGCAGTTTGGAAAAATTTTGAAAATTTTGGTCTTGTTCGCTGGTGTTCGCCTAGCGAGCTGGGGCGAGCATTCGCTGGCCTTCGCTCCGCGAACCCAGCGAGGCAGACCAACCCAAGTTCCTGCCACATCAGAAAAAAAATGGATTGTGGGTGGGCCACCAAATTGGGCCCAAGACCCACTTTGAATTCTGAATAGAGGGGGGAAAAACCCTAGCCTCTTGACCTCTTCATCATTTCCCTCCGTGTCATTCTTTTCCTTTCATTTCCTCTTGTACACTTCAACACTCATCTCCTTCTACTTTCCAATTGCCCTACTCCACCATTAACAGTGCGAAATTCAGGTTTGTTTACTCTTTACAATTTATTTCTGTAAGCATTGTTTATGTTCTTAAGTGATCAATATGGGTTGGTGAAAAATTGGTATGCTCTGTCATGTTATTTTTGTCTTGCATGTTAGAAACTACATAAGCAATATGACTAGAGTGGTATTTGAAATTAGGAGATGGGAGAGGGACTGTTTGTAACTGTGTTTTTCTAAAAAATCGTGCCTTCGCTGGTTCGTTCGCCTCGCGAGTCTGCGCGAGCATTCGCCAGACTTCGCCTAGCGAGTCTGGCGCGAACAGAGGCAGATTTTTAATTTTTTTACTTGTCAATGCAGAGCTCTGGCTGGTTGTTTTTAGTTGCTAATGTGTTTGTTGCCCTTTTTTTGGTTTCATTGTTTGTTATGTGCAGATGGCACCAAAAATGGCGATTCACGCGGCTAAGAAGCGAAAGGCTCAAACCTCCAGACAAGTGCCCGTGCGATTTGACGAAGAACGATTCAGGGGAGCTAAGCAGGCTGCCAGGTACGAGACCCTTGAAAGAAAGACCATCCTGCCGGAGAAAATATTCCTTCTTAGTGATCGAGGAAGTTACCGAACAATTGATGCACTTTTCGTGGCAAAGAAGTGGGATCGTCTAATGATGCCGCTGGATGGGTACAACATTGAAATTGTTCGGGAATTTTTTGCAAATGCATTACCGGATGATGGTGAAAGATTCAGTTGGGCCTCTTGGGTTAGAGGTACTGTTGTGAGGTTTGATCGTAGGACGATCAGCACTGTTTTGGGAGATCCTTTACCGTTGGTTGGGACTGAGATCGATGCCTATCATCGAGACTTGCATCTTCATCGTGATATTGAGAAGATGACTCGGGATTTGCTTCTTGAAGGTAAAGAAGTTGCGCGAAATTCCTTCGGGGTGCTGGTTAGGTTCAGAAGGGTGGACATGCTTCCCTTGGTTCAGGTTATTTTGTTGTTTGTGCTCACTAACATTTGTCCCAGGTCGCATCATAGTACAGTTCCTATTGCTCTGGCTCATCTTATCCACAGCATTCAGCAGAATGTCCAGATTGACGTGGCCCGCATCATTGCGGATGAAATCAGGGCAGTTGTGTTAAGTGGTTCGGGAGGTATGGCGGCGCGCAAGAATGCCCCGCTTATTTTTCCATGTCTGATCATGTCCTTGTGTGTTCACGCTGGTGTTGATATGCCAACCCGCAGGCAGGTCACTATTCCATCTGCTATTGATGATCGGTATGTGGATAAGTTCTGTAAGGCTAGAGGGATGGTTGGAGCCTCTTCTAGTGCTAGTGCTGATGATGCTGCTGAAGCTGAGGAGGGTTCTGAGCCGGCAACGCCGGCCTATTATCCATATCAGCAGGAGATCTGCAATTATAACTGGGATTGGATGGCTGCCCAGCAGCGTGCTATGACGGATATTCATGATTCCTTGCAGGCTCTTCAGTTGCAGATCCGTGACCCTTCTTCTGAGCATCTTATGATGACTAGGGAGCAGTTCCTAGTGCATGCTGGTTGGCCTGAGGCCAGGCCAATATTTGGAGGGGGTGAGGACGATGCTGATGACGATGTTGATGATGATGAGGCTACTTCTGCTGGAGGTGAGGAGGAGGACTTGGACGATGATGATGAGGAGGATTGATTTTTTTTTTTGTGATCTTAGACTTGTGTACTTCCTTTGGTCTCCAAAGTGAATTTTTCTTAAATTATGTATTTTTCAGCTTTTACTAGTCAAGTATTAATGTACTCGTACCCGTGTGGTACTTTTTGGAATTATGTAGGTGTTGTATACACCAGGCACTTTATGACATTATTAGTAATAATTATGGTTTGTAGTAAAAAAAAATTTGTTTCGCTTTACTAATAATTGTTGGTTTTTAATTATAGTAGTAAGTGTGTTTTTGTATGTGTTATTTTGATTTTTCTTCTTTAATGGTGAACTTTGGGAAGTAGGTTGGACTCTTGGGATTAAAGAGAAATTCCTCCAAGATGTGAGGGCGATGATAGTACCGTAAGCATTGTGTTGCGACAAGGTATATCGTTACCTTGATTCAAGAATTTTTTATGTTTTAGAATTTTGTGTCTTGGGCAAGTGTAAATGTGTTTCATGTTACAACTTCTTTTGAATACATATGTCATTTTAGGATCTGAAACTAGTAAAGTGAGAAGCCTCAAAATTGTATTATATGTCAAGGAGTGTTGATGAATGTTGTCTTTATTTTTAATTCATGCCTTATCTTGTGATCGTGTGATTTTGTGGAAGTAGGAGAAGTGATCAAGGCAATTTTTGTTAGTGAGCACAACTATGCCCAAATATTAATTTACCTGTGAGTAGTGAGCATTCGGTAGCCCCTTTGAGCCTAAACAGTTTAGAACTCAATTGAATGATGAACTTGTTTTATGTACATAATTTGCTAGTTTGGTTCATCATTGAATTTAGTGAGTTTCTAACATTTTCTTCTTGAACCTTTGTAAATTGTTTATTTTGACTTCCTTGCCCTAAAAAGCAAGGAACATTCACTTTAGGTGGAGTTGAAAATGAGTTGGGGAGAGAATAAAAAGGAAGATAGGTGCATTACTCCTAATTATGAAAAGAAAACATTTTTCAAGCAAGCATGTCAAAAGAAGAGTGTGAATATATTGTACAAAAGAGAAAATGCTTGCTTGAACGAGAAAAAAATAATAGAATCAAAGAGTGTGCACGGTAGTTTGTGAAGGTGGAATGACAATTTGGTTAAATGAAGTGTGTTGTGTAAATATGTACATAGTGAATGTTCTTTTGCGTCGGCATTTTCGTTTCAAAGACCTTTAGAAATGTCCCTTTTTTGTTCACCCGACCAAGCTACAACCCTTGAAGTCCTTAGTGATCTTTTACTTCCATAATTTCTGTTATGATCATTGAGATATGATATGAATTGCTTAGTATTGCATCATTTGTCAAGTGAGTTTAATTGTCCCGTGCTTGTACGCGCGTTTGCCTTCAATCCTATTTCGAAGAGGAGTGTAGAATGACATGTGTATGATAAGTTAGTTGTCTCTTGAAGCATGGTTGAAATTGTTTAGGAGTCAAGTTCTTGTACATGATTGGTTCTTGAATTGTGTAATTGATGCATTGTTGTGATTACTGTTTAGCTGAGCCATTTTCGTATCTTGGTTGGATTTAATCCTCGAGCAAATCCTTGTGAGAGGCATACTTTGCTTGAGGACAAGCAATGAGTTAGTTGGGGAGAGTTTGTTAGATGTCAATCATGATATATTTGAGTATGAGTTATTTGGCATTTTTCATGACTTTTCATGTGGAATAGGTTGATTTTAGTGTGAATTGATGTTGTTATGCATTATTTGAAATATACTTGTGGTGCTTGTAATTTGTGTGCTAAATGTGCAGAAATAGGAGTGAAAAGATCAAAGTTTGAAGACCCAAAGAAATAGTGCAAGCTGCCAAAGAATTGAAATCAACAACAGTGTTCGCTAGGCGAGTGTTGGCGAAGGTGCCAGCGAAGGTTCGCCTAGCGAACGTCAGCGAGCATGCCAGCGAGATGGTGGCAGAAAGTGTGCAAAACTTACAGTAGGAAAACTGGGTAAATTCGTTGGGCGAGTAGGCCAGCGAATGCTCGCTGATATGCTCGTGGGGCGAATGTGCCAGCGAAGGGTGGCAGAAAATTTCCATTTTGAAAACACCCAAGCTTCGCTGGGCGAAGGTTGCAGCGAATGCTCGCGAAGCGAATGTTTTGGTTCGCCTAGCGAACCCACGATAATTCTGAGGGGCGGTTTAAGTCTGAGGCACTTAAATGTGCCATATTTTTGGGCATTCGCTAGGCGAATGAAAAGCTTCGCTGGGCGAATGGTGCTGTTTGGAAAAGTGTATAAATAGAATTGTTACTTTTTGTACCAGGGATCTTGCTCATTTTTACATTAGAATTAAGTGTTTACAATATTTTGTTCAGAAAAGCTTGTATTTTCATTGGAGAAGCTGATTTTGCATCCATTCTAGATTATTCGTTGTGGATGCTCATTCATCTCCTCTCTTTACTTGTCATCCAAGCTACCATGAGAAGTGGTAGCTAATCACTAAATGTTGAGGTTAGAGGTAGTTGATTCTGTTTTTATGTATTGATATTGATCTCTTGTATATGAACAAAGTCTTTGATCAATATAGATGATGTTGTTTTCTCTTAATGATCCATTTGTGAATTATTTTGCTCTAGACATAGACTTTACAACTCTTGACCTAACAATTTCATCTCTTAAAAACCAAACTCTAGACATAGATTTGGGATTTGCTATTCGCATTGTATTGATCTTAATGATCGTTGCTTAGATTGTTAGCGTGAGACATCATCTAACGGTCTAAACAACGGTACTCACGATTCCGCTTTAGACATAAACGTAGTCGGGAGGATACGCGGTTATATTGGTTGAAAACCGAGTTCATATGCTTGATTAATTGTTTATACATGAATAGGATTGATGAAACCTAACCTTAACATGCTTTTATAAAAATCTTTGTGACCTAATTAATCTTTGCTACAAGTGAATGATAACAACAAGTGAAACTTTTGAAAACCTTAACTTAGAATATCACAACTATTGAACGGCTGGCATCAAATATCTGACAATCCCTGTGGAGACGATAACAAAAACCCACACTGATACTATATTCTAACAATCATATACCCAAGCAATCAAGTACAAAGTTTGGAGGGAGGTCATGGTTCAAGAAATCGAGGCTCTATAAGATAATGAGACATGGGAACTAACTCATTTACCGCAAGGAAGAAAATTTATAGGATGTAGATGGGTGTACAAAATCAAACATAAAGCTCTGGTGAGATTGAAAAGTACAAGTCCAGATTAGTTGCTAAAGGTTACACACAAATAGAAGGTGAGGACTTCAATGAAACTTTTGCACCAATGGCAAAAATGACCATAGTCAAATGCTTGTTAACTGTTGCAGTGGTGAAAGAATGGAAATTACATCAAATGTATGTTAGCAATGCCTTCTTGCATGAAGAATTGACAGAAGAAGTATATATGAGTCCTCCACAAGGATATAGAGTTCCAAACAAAAATTTTGTATGCAGATTAAATAATTCATTGTATGTCTTGAAACACGCATCTAGAAATTGGTATAACAAGATATCTCAATCTTTGATAAAATATGGTTTTCAAGACAACCAATATGATCATAGTCTATTTAATTATTCACATGGATCAATTTATATTGTTGTTTTGATCTATTTTGATGACTTGATCATTGATAGTAATGACCTTGAGGCGTGTGATCAGTTCAAGCAACATCTCAGTCAATGTTTCCATATGAAGGATCTTGGTTTTCTTAAATACTTCCCAGGCCCTGAACTAGAAAGACGGTGAGAAGGGATATTCCTTTGTCAAAGAAAATACACTTTAGACATTCTACAAGAATGTGGAATGCTTGGTTATATGCCTTCTTTGTTTCTAATGGAACAAAATCAAAAACTTGCTTTGGCTAAGGGACCTTCACTCTTAGAACCGTCAAGGTATATGAGATTAGTTGGATGCTTGATTTACTTAACTATCACTAGGCCTTAAATATCCTACTTAATTCATATTCAAAGTTAATTCATGCAAACCCCACTCCAAGACCATTGGGATGCTGCTATGTGAGTCTTACGATTTCTCAAATCTTCTCTTGGTCAAGGTATTATTCTTCCACAACATAATGATCTACATCTAGTTGGATATTGTGACTTAGGTTGGGCATTGTGTCATATTACCAGAAATTCCATCTCAAGTTATCTAATGAAACTTGGAAATGCTCCAATATCATGGAAAATAAAGAAACAAGCCACAATCTCTTGATCATCATGTGAGGTTGAATATCGTGCAGTGGCACATGACACAAGTCAAATACTATGGCTACGTATGTTGTTAGAGACTATGCAAGTTCCATGCATCAAACCCACGCTTTAGCATTGTGACAATCAAATAGATCTTCATTTAGCTGCAAACCCAATCTTCCATGAAAGAACAAAGCACAATGAAATTTAATGTCATTTTATCAGGGAACACATACAGTCAGGTTCCATAAGCACAACTTACCTTCCCACCAAACAACAAAATGTTGAAATTTTTACTATGTCCTCAGGCATGAAAGTTTTTCAAGACCTCATATTCAAGTTGGTTGTTCATAATCCTCACCATCCAACTTCAGGGGGGAGTATTAGAGATAAATTTAATAGTTTGTTATTAGTTTGTTAGGGTTTGTTAAGTTTGTTATTAGTTTGTTAGGGCTTGTTAGGTGGGAAGAACAAGTTACCCTAATGAATGTTGTACAAACTTTATACAACCCATTATCCGCATTTTGCTCTTTAGCGATTAAAACTTGTTTAAATTCTTCTAATTCTTCTACTAACACCTCCCACACCTCTAGTTCATTTTACGAAATATTATTTACTTTGAAGGAAATATTAGAGGTGAAGGAAGTGATAGCTGAAGAATTAGAAGCATTGAATCAAGTTCTAATTGTTAAAGAGCATAATATGAATAATAGGCTGCAAAAAGCTCATAAAACATTGATAAATATAAATTATTTTATAATATAACTTAATATATCATATTATAACTTTCTAATTCAATTCGAAAGGTTTTATATATTAAGTAAGGGGTTAGAAAAATACTCAAACTACATACGATATAATAAACTCATCTTCTATGACATGTTCGCTGAACGTAATGAAAGTTGCAATGTACTAGGTATAACATTAAAAATAACAAAAAACATCAACAATAACACAAACATTTATAATATACCTCAACAAAAACATCAATAATAACACAAATATTTAAGATATACCTCAACAAAAGCATCTACAATAACACAAACATTTACCTTTATCAACAAAAACAAGAACTTACCTTAACAAAACAACAAGATACCTCAACAAAAAGGATCAACACACTTCAACATAAAGATATAGAATAGCATAAATAATAATATTTATCAACAAAAACATTAACATACCTAAACAATAACATCCACAATAATACAAATAACAACATATACGAGCTAAACAAAAACATTAATATACCTAAACAATAACACAAACAACAACATATATGAGCTAAACAAAAACATCAATATACCTAAACAATAGCATTCACAATAACATAAACAACAACATATATGAGCTAAACAAAAACATTAATATACCTAAACAATAACATTCACAATAACACAAACAACGACACACGATTTATACAAAACCGACAACATACCTCAACAAAAAAATTAACACATCCCAACAAAAACATCAAAAATATCACAACTCATAACATAAAAGGCGTGGAAACATCTCACCTACTGAAATCTAAAGAGAAATTCAAAGAAACAAGTTTGGTGTTTCCTTCTTGCATGTTGTGCAACACCTTTCCTTGATCCATACTAGTTAGAGAAGATATGTTGGAGTTTTATGAAGAAATGGTGTGCAAAAGTTAATGAAGATTAGAATAAGGTGTGAGAGAGATATTATGGTTTTATTTTATGAGAGGGAGATGGATGTTATGTACTGAAACGAGAAAACTAACACTTATATATAGGTAATACCTTTCACTACTGTTGATTTAAATGACCGTGATGAAATGTCAATATGTTTCACAACGGTTTCTATTTTAGACCCTAGTAAAATGTATTTAATTTTTAATATAAATATAAGGCTATAAGTGACACGCCCATTTTGTAACCAGAAAAGGAAAATTTTTGGTCCTGAGATTTGAAGTCCATCCCTTCAGGCACTTTTCACTACGATTGTTAGGTGTGACTGTGGTGAAATGTCTTTTAGTAAATAAAAAAGTTCCTATTAATGAGTTATTACTACGTTTGACTAAATGGACATAGTAAGATAATTGTTACAAATGCATATTTTGTAGTAGTGTTATAATTAATACTTTTGTGAATTTCTAATTTGATTTATCGATAAAATTTATATATTAATATACAAAAATATATGATATTTATTTCTAAACGAAAAATGTAATGTGAAAATACATCATTGTGATTAACTAACAACTCAATTATGTTGACACCTCAGCCATCCAACAAACATGTGTAAGATGATAAGATATATTTATAATAAAAGTCATCGAAGAAACCCAAGGGACAACATGAACCTAAACCATTAGAAAAATTATTAGTAGCTAAAATATCTAAGCTAAATCTATCATGAAAAACCATCATGGGTAAAATTAGGGATTGTTGTCTTTGATTAATATTATTATTTTAATAGGAAATTTATAGCACCTCAAATTATATGTCTAGAATAATAATAATTTGAAGCATTAGAATTTAAAAGTAGATACATGGAAAAAAATTTAATACAAAAAATTAATGCATTTAGATGAAAGTATCTTAGGTTACAAAAAGGTACTGGTTAGCATCAGAAAGAAAAACAAAAATATGGCAACATAAGTCCTCCTCTTTAATTTGTCTTTTGTTTTCTCTTCCATGTTACTTGTGCATATGAAAAATAAGATAAACAACATGGGATGATATAATAATCTTAATGGATTATAATCTAAGACCTCAATCCATCCTAACCCCCGATTACCCAAAACACATTCTAGGACAAGTGATCATGTTCTCATGAACTTGATCTGATTATATGATAAATCTCCATACCTACTAATCGGAGTGGAAGAATAAATAAAATATTTCTCTATTGGATAAACAAGACAAATCAACATGCCATATACTGAATCACTGAGATAATCGCATATCATCGTAATAGTTACAGAGACAAATCAACATGACTTAAAACTTAATTATGGGAAAAATCACCATATCTACATGTGCAGAATGCCCAGATAAATCACCATATTCTCTCGTAAATAATCACATATTCATCATTGGGAATATCAAAATAATTCCATATTCCTCTACCGAGATCTTTGGGATAAACCACATATCCTTCACTTAAGTACCAGAAAGAATATCTCAATAAGTTAATAGAAATTCTCTAGAGCATGCTTAGTATCCAAGAATTTTCTTAAGACTTAACCATTTGAATATTGTATTACCTTGTTCTAAGTCCTTTCATAATGATGCTTATGCCTAAAATAACTCAATTAATCTCAAGGATATTTAACCATCTTAAATTAGGAATTTGAGACAATTTTGGGTTAATGAGTTTATTCATGAAATTTCATTATTCGACTCACAACACCCAAATGCACATCATTCTTGCATGTGTCAATTCAAGTAGACTAAAGACATCCTTGAGTAAATTCAAGAAGAACCGTGATTCGCCTCAAAAATAAAAATAAAAACAACCATAAGTCAATTCAAGCCGAACCATGAGTTGACTAAAAACCAGAAACTTAGAAAATCAACATATTTTGTTGAATAAACATTAAATGTTATGTTAAGTGTGTTTTAATTTAGAAGTTTGAAAGGTCAAAAGGTTAGTGGTAGGGCCAAGATGTTAGTGGCCTATTAATAGATTTTATTGCACTCTTTTGAATTCTTAGAATAGTAGAAACTTGAGTCTATATAAAGACTTGATTGTATTTTCATTTTAACAAGAACAAGATCAATATAGAATACTTGTGCAAAATACTGCTTCTGTTTTATCAAATTGGCATAAGAGCTAATGGCAAATACGATGAGTCAAATGCCACTGTCGTGTTTAACGAAGGCGAATTACGAGAACTGGAGTATCCAAATGAAAGCTCTTCTTGGATCTCTAGATGCGTGGAGGTGACCAGGGATGGTTTCGTAGAACTAGCATATTCTACGGAATATACGGCGGCTCAACAAAAGGCGTTGAAAGAGACGTGTTCAAAGGATAAGAAGACATTGTATATGTTGTTCCGAGCAGTTGACGAATCTGGATTTGAAAAAATTGTCAATTCGACTACGTCAAAAGAAGCATGGGACACGTTAGAAAAAGCGTTCATAGGAACAGATCGAGTGAAGCAAGTTCGACATCAAACTCTTCGTGGAAAATTGGAGAGGATGCAGATGAAGGAGTCAGAAACTGTATCTGACTACATCACGCGTGTACAAACGGTGGTGAATCAACTCACTAGAAATGGTGAAGCAGTGACTGATGCACGAGTTGTTGAGAAGATTCTGAGATCTTTAACAGATAAATTTGAGAATATTGTGTGTGCAATAGAAGAATCGAAGGGCCTTTCGACGCTCTCAGTCGAAGAGCTCGCTGGTTCTCTCGAGGTACACGAACAACGAAAGATGAAGAAGAAGGAGGATGCAGTCAAAGAAGCAAATCAAACGAAGGAGTCAGTCAAAAACGAAAAGGTACTATATTCTCAAAACTCTCGAGGAAGAGGACGTGGCCATGGAGGTCGTGACAGTGGTCGAGGTGGTCGAAGCAGCAACTTCGACAGAGGACAGTCGAACCGGCAAAATTGGCGTGGCAGAGGACGTGGTTAAAGAGGTGGTCGGTCGAACTACTCCAACGTTGAATGTTACAAATGTAACAAGCATGGTCATTATGCGAAGGATTGCAACTCCTTCAATTGTTATAACTGTGGTAAAGTGGGACACCTTGCAAAAGATTGTCGAATCGAAAAGAAAGTAGAAGAAACAACCAATCTAGCTTTGGAAGTCGAAGCAAATGATGGTTTTTTGTTGATGACTCAAAAGGAAGAAGACGCGGAAAATGACACTATGTGGTATCTCGACTCTGGAGCAAGTAATCATATGTGTGGTTACAAACACTTGTTTAAAGAAATGCAAAAGATTGAAGATGGTCATGTGTCTTTCGGAGATGCATCGAAAGTGAAGGTCGAAGGCAAAGGCACGATTTGCTACTTGCAGAAGGATGACTTGACTGGGTCAATCCAAGATGTTTATTATGTACCAGATCTCAAGACAAACATTTTGAGTTTGGGACAACTCACAGAAAAAGGTTATTCGATATTCATGAAAGATCGAATATTACACTTGAAGGACAAGTTAGGGCATCTGATTGCTCAAGTCGAAAATGGGAGAAATCAAATGTACAAGCTGAACTTGAGGAGTGTTCGAGGAAAATGTTTGCAAGTCAATGTCGAAGACAAAGCGTCATTGTGGCATCTACGCTTTGGTCATTTACATCATGCTGGTCTGAGAAGGTTAGCGAAGAAGAACATGGTGCATGGGCTACCAGACATGGATTATGAAGAAAAGTTTTGTGAAGAATGTGTACTTAGCAAACAAACAAGAACCTCATTCCAAAAGAAGGCAGAATATCAAGCTAAACAGATTCTCGAATTGATCCATACTGACATTTGTGGTCCAATTACCCCAGAATCTTTTAGTGGTAAAAGGTACTTCATTTCCTTCATCGACGATTTATGAAAAGGACTACCTTCTTGTAAAACCCTTGATGAGCCAATATGAAATAATGATGATGGAGCGCAAAGTTGGTCTTGCATGTGTTAGTAGTGGTGGGAAGATCACAATCATCATATCTATTTTCCAAGGTGCGTTCCTTAACCTAGGTTATGATCATGAGTATAGTAGTTAATGACTTACATGTTATAGTAATAATGGTTGATCAATGGTATGATGAAGTTGTGGTAGAATCCTTAGAAGTTTTGCATAAGTATGCTATTATGTATATGTGAATCCTTGTGATTAATTGATGCTAAGAATGTGCTTACTTGATGATGATTAGGGATGATCAAAGTAGGCATAGAGATGATTTCTTATTGGAAAAAAACGCTTTACAATGGCTAAGGTTTGTGAATGACACCATTTGGGATAGAAAACCTTGAGTTAGTTATTATTTTAGGATGTAATATAATTGGGAGGATCCATATGACAATCCTAGGAGTATTACTGGGAAAACTTGGATGGGTTATATCTAGTGTAGAGGAATAATGAAAATTATATTCATGGATAAATTTAGGGATTCTTATCGTTAATTTTTTTTATTCGAAGAGGAATCTTGAAAATTATCAGCTAATATAATGTTTAGTGTGATATCTTGAGTAAGTTAAAAAAAATTAGTGCAATTATTGTATATGCGGACTAGTATAAGAATGAAGAGTTTATTTGTTAAAAGTACATATTTTTCACATTGATATGCAATTGCCATACTGTTCTTTGAAACATAATGAAAATTAACATTTTAACACAGTTGAAAAATTGTATTCAATGTAAAATGTCAATGTAATTAAAGTAACTTTTAATTCGAAGTGGAAATCAAGTAAAACTTGACTGAAATTTGTAGTGTAGAAACTGTAATTCAAGAATGTAAATTCACAACAAATAAAGATGCAAGAAATATTAAGGCGATTTGAAATGTAAATCGTAAGAAATGTAAGTTTCTTTTATTTTTTATAATCAGAGTATATTATAAAATGGATTTAAGTTGGATCCCAACCAAAGTTTTACAAAGAGAAGAAACAACTTCGATGGAATTATCCAAACATAACATCAACAGCCCTTAAAATAAAAGCTAAAACAAAACCTATTACATGAATTTCAATGGGCATTTACACCATTCATTAATTGAATTTAGGTTTATTAGAAGGAGAAATATCCAACCACCACCTAGCTAGATGAACAACTTTATGAAAGACCTCTTTATGGACAACAATGGCGTCGTTGAATAAAACCTGATTTCTTGTCCATCAAAGACACCAACAAGTTGTCTGCCATATCTAGCAAGCGTTTGGTTTAGATAATTTCCCGATTAAGTTTAGAAACCAAAGTACCAAATGTTCAACAGTGTTTGTAGCAATTGGGATTGATAACCCCAACCAATTTCCTACCTCCTCCCACACCATTCTAGCTCTAGGACATATAGCAAAAACATGGTCTACATCTTCATACTCTAGAAAGCAAAGAACGCAAACTTTGTCATGCGGGTTTGAGACCACGCCTCTATACGCAAGATTTAAACGCGTAGGAAAACTATTCATGATCAACCTTCAGCCGAAGACTTTGATTTTCAAAGGGACCCTAGTAGACCATAAAATGTCCAAAGCAATTGTTGAGTTCTAATCCAAAACAGAGGCAGCAGTTGCACATTTGAGAAACTCATAACATGACTTCACACTGAACTTGCTCATATCACCTTTAGGCCATCCAACACGATCCTCTAAGCCATAGGCAATGGTGATTTCAGACAGTAGTAATAAAAGCTCAGCCATTTGCTCTTCCACTTCAACTGTCAATTCCAAGTTAAAAACATCCAAAATCCACAGCCATTGATCTCCTACCCACCTACCACAATCAGACACAGCTAGAAACTTGCTACCCAAAGCTTCAAACATCACAAGAAATATACCCCTCAATGAAATCGATCTTAGCCACTTTGAATACCAAAACAAAGTGAATCTGCCATCCCCCAACTTCCATGATAGTTGGTTGAAAAAACCATCCTCCTCAAGATTATCACCAATCCCCATTAAGTCTTTCCACCACGAGGACTCAAGATGAGCGATGCATTTGACATCTTTGATTAGGATTCTTCTCTTTAAATTAATGTACTTAACTTCAAGAATTCCCAACCACAAAGCATCTCAACCATTTAGATATCAAAGCCTTATTAAAAGTAGCGACATCTTTAATGCCCAGCCCTCCGGCCTCCTTTTGTTTGTAAATCATCGACCAACACACCCACGAAATATGGTTTTTATCAATCCTACCAGTCCACAAAAACTTGCTTTGTAAGACCTTAATTTCTTTAACCGCCTTAAGTGGAGCTTTAAAAAACGATAAGTGATTAACCGACATATTGGTGAGGACCGAATTAATAAGCGTTACCCTACCACCAATTGAAAGAAGCTTGCCTTTCCAATAATAGAATTTACTCTTGATACAATCAATGACTAGTTTCCAAAAGGAAATCCTTTTATGATTACCTCCAATGCATAAACCAAGGAACTTGAAAGGGAGCTTACTCGCCTTACAAGTTAAGAAGTGAGAAGCTGCCAAAAGGAAAGAATCATCTACCCCAACACCATATTAACAACTTTTCCATAAATTTACTTTTAAACCATAAATTAGTTCAAATCCTCTAAGTATAGATTTTAGACCCCAAAGATTTGTCCAAGAAGAATCATAGGCTATAATCGTATCATCTACAAACTGTAATAAATTTACAAAAGAGTCATCATTCAAAGCCATACCTGTTAGAGAGTTTATGTTGGAAGCCCTTCTGACCAAGTATGCCAAGCCTTCCGCAAACAACATGTACAAAAATGGTGAAAGTGGATCGCCCTGCCTTAGACCCCTTGTTGTACCCCAAATTTTACCCCTTAGATGTCATAACATCTTTTGTATGAGCATCATAGATCAATCACCTATGCATTGTTAACTAACCATTTTATCAGTTTTTGTTTGTTTTGTTTCACTTGTAAATCAGGTTTTATTTCAAGAGATTTCAAGGGTTGATCAATCAAGGTTTTGAATAGATCACTAACCAATCAAGTTCTCATACTCCTAAGAGACCTCCTCTCCTCAATAATCCAATGTGATTTGTCTTCATCACAAGTTCTTCCTCAAGGACCAGACAAGGTCATCAGGACAAGGGTCTGTGTGGTGTGGTTTGAGATTCAGTAGAAGTTTGACCTAATCTCGGTCAAACAAGTGGTTTGTATCAGTATCAGGTTATCAAGCTATGGCAGAGATTCTGAATCAAGGTTTTGATCCTCATCAAGTCATTTGTTTCATAAGTGTGCACTCAAGGCACGAGGTTTAGGGTTTCTCACCCTTGAAGTTTATGATTGACAAATATCGTTCAGTTGAGTCTCCTAAGGTTAGCTGGTTCATGGTGTGTGCAGTACTGTTTCAGTTTAATTGAGGTTGTAGAGCCATCGGAAAGGTTAAAGCAGTTGGTACATTTCATGTGGTGTGCAAGTGTTTGGTCGTGTAATTCAGGATGTGCGGCAGTCAAGTGCAGTTGTCAAGGTTTAGGTGTTGTTCAAGTGTGGAAGTGCATATCCATTCCCGTGACCGTCTTTTATCCGCTTTGTTATTTACCCATTTTTTCAATCCAGTTTTCATTAACCATTTTCATTCAATTTCTATCCATAATCCATTTCATTTCAATTACCCATTTTCTTAACCCATCTCTAAACCACATTTTATTTCAATTATCAATTTCACCTAATTCCATCCAAATCATTTTCATAGTCCACTTTCCTAATAATCAAACCATTATCCATTTTATTTTAAATACCCCTTATTCATCTTTATCCATTTTCATTTGTCCAATTTCCAATTTCATTATCCATTTTAATCCATTTTCTTTTTTCAATTATCCACTTCCTATTTTAATATCCATAATTATTTTTATCTTTGCTTTTATTTTATTTTGTTATTTCATTACAAAAAATGCCATTCAAAAAAGAGGGTTCAAGCCCATTCAATTTTTTGTACTACCAAGCCTAATTACACAACATTTGGAAAGATACATGATTAACCGTGGCCACATGAATTCACTACAGCCTCACTACAACACGCCTATCTCCAAAACCGGACCCGTGTGCCACTGCTACAGAAAACGTTACACCAAAATGTGAAGACCAAACCTGCACAAAGCCGTGTAACTCCAAAAGCTACCCTCATATGTAATGACTTCGCAATACCAAGACAAAAGGCCATGCTGCCACACGCTGTAGCCTGCATCATCAACAACCAACAAATGAAAACGACGGATCAAACACAACAAGACAAATTCAAAAAAGAGAAATTATGTTAAAGGAGGAAGATCTATGAAACTTACAGGCAAATAACAATTTTTAAAAGGAGAAATCAATTGGCAAATTACATCGGACCCCTCATATTTTCTCTACAAATTCAACATCCTCCTCCATCATAAAGAGGGGTGGGGTGAGCCAAATAAACCTCAACCTTCAGTGCCTTTCCACTGGTACAAACCTTCCACTCTTCAAATCTTTAAACTTTCACTCACCTCTTCAAACATCCTTCAATCTTCAACCCAAAACCCAATACTCAACCTCCTTCTTCAACCTTCAGAACCACAGATACTTTCAACCCTTCATCCAATAATCACAAAACAACCTCGGCGCTAATCTCAAATCAGAAACTACTCAAAACAAATCTTTCCACGCCTCTTCACAAACCCCAAAACCCGCTCACGAACCAAACATCACAAACCAAAACAAACCTTCAAACCAGATACCATTATCCAACTCTTTAACCTTCAACACCATCGTTCTCCATCTTCCACAAACCAATAACCAATAGCATCTTCCAAAAATAATCATCAACCTCAAACCCATTTCAATCGAACGACCTTATTCACCAACATAGATAACCATCTACAACCACTCAAGCCACATAAACCCTTTTCTTTTTCAAAAAAAAACAACAGAACCGGTAACAGAGAGAAAGAGTTGAGATGAAGAGAAAGTGATTCACGAACTCAATGAAACCATAGCTTAAACCTGAAACTAAAACCACTGAATCGTGAGATCGGGCAGTAACCGCAACAAACGAGCGAGGCGATAACGATTTGGAGGTCGCGGCTTTTCTCACGAAGGTTGAGTCAGATGTGATGATGATGTTATTTCTGAGTGCATCGCTCTATTTTTCTTCCCCGAATTTGCTTTTACGATGACCTAGTGATGTTGCCAGACATTAGTTTTCTTTTACCTAGCTTGATGATGTTATTTGAAGGCTGCTGAACCTTGTTGTTTCTTGGGCTCATGAGCCTAATCTTGATTCCTTTGAACACCATCCTTTTCCAAAAATCACACCCACTGTGTTTATTTTTGTGAATCCTCATAGGCTTAAGCCCATGGTGTTTTTCTCCTTTCTACACACCACCCAGACTCTTAGGTGCCACGCCCCCCATTCTCTTTTTGTCTTAATATTCCATTTTAATTTTTCCTTTTTGTCTTACTAATATTTCTTGTTCTAGCTAAAAAATGAATCTCTTTGTTTTTAATTACTTTTTTGTAATTTCATAAACTTTTCTTTATTATTTTGGCCAATGATATCACAAAAATCATGACTTTTTTTCTTCGATTTATTTCAAGTCACTAAAGTCTTGATAAATATGAGGCCACCTTTTTATTTGTTTATTGGTCGATGAAAGTCAAAAATCAAGATTATCGATTTTTTTCGATTAAATCCTGATATAGACGAGACCATTTCGATATCACTTCAATTTTCACTTCTTTTCGCATTTTTCTTATATCTTCTTTTATTTTTGATCGATGAAGTTCTTTATTCACGATCGTTAATTGTCAAGGCGGTCAACCTTCATTATTTCAAATCTGTAGTGAGTAATCTCGAGATTACTTTCTATACTTTGGGATCGTGATAGGTTACCTTTGAATAATTAACGAAAGTTTGTGATTAAGACGAGATCTCCACCTTTTCTTTTCGTGTGGCACGATTTCCTCAGAGAATGATCCTCAATATCATGTCTCTATCGTGTTTTAGCACAAAGATCAATTGTGCATCCTCTTATAGCATGGTCTTCCTCATAGACCATGCTACGACGGTTTAGCACTACATTGGACCCGATTCATCGATCCAATAAATTAATCATTAACCACTGACTTTACTTTCAGTCAATATATCTTGATTTATTTTTGTTCATATTATCTTGATTATATTATTGTTCATATTGTTCATATATATCATATTCATACTTGTTCATCTGACCCTCCCGTCCAAAGGAAAGTTCTTTTATTTTGACTCCTAAGTCAATAAACCACTCACATTTCATCTTTGGCCTCCTAAGAGCCATTTTCCTCATATTTTAGTAATAGGATAGAGTTATCGTGAACTCTATGTGATTCTCATCATCATGAGAACTCACTTTCCCTTTACTTAGACTTATAGAGTTATCGTGAACTCTATGTGATTCTCACCATCATGAGAACTCACTTTCCCCCTTTTACTTAGACTTAGAGAGTTATCGTGAACTCTAAATGAGCTCGTACTCATTTCCCTTTGGAACTTTGACTGTAGTCAATGGTTCCTCTTTCACCCTTAGTTAGGTGAACTACGGTTGCTCTGATTTTTTAGTCAAATACGTAGGCACAAGATGCGACGTCTTGGCGAACAAACTAGTGTACATACTCTTAGGTCTTTACCTTTAGCAGATACCTTAGCAAGCAAACATAACATAACACAAACTAAACAAGAGGTTCCTGTAGAGTACTACAGATACTTAGGGTGTTAATACCTTCCCTTAGTATAACCAACCCCCGAACCTTAGATCTCTCCCCTTTAGGTTTTCTCGATCTTGAACCTTTCCTTTAGATAAATCAAAGTCGGTTGTGAATTCAAAGAAATGTGATGCAAGTTAAGTAATAGCTTGTTATCCGATTCTCACCGCAACAGAAATGGCGACTTCACTGGGGAAGCAAGAAGAAGGAGTATTTTTTAGGGTTAAGCCCACCTTGTTTTGTTTATGTTATTTATGTTTGTTTGCTATACTTGTACATATCTGTGTATATCTGTATACCTGCTGTGCTTGAGTTTCTTTTGTTGGCTTGGTTCTTGAGTGGTGAGATAAATCCTAACCCAGATTTGAGTGCAATTAGGATAGGACGATGGTATTCAAGGAGGCTTTGAGGGAGTCGAATCCTGAAAAGTTGAATTGAGAACACCATCACTCAGTTGAGGCCCTCTTGAGAGTCTAGTTATGTTGAACGAATCCGTTCGTGAAAACATGCTACTCTCAACCTAGGAGCCCATGATATTGAGAACCGTAGTTACCAAACCCCACTTTGCCTTTTAGGATGTAGTGCGGTGACCATGATGGAGTCTATTTCTGAATTGGTTGTCACGCGATACTACACTCAGACGAGATCCTCTTGAGAATTTTATTGATTACCAAGTCATCTGGGAAATCCTTAAAATCTGAAAGATGGGTTGTCGACTCTGGGAACTTTTTAGAACCCTGTTCTGCAGATGAAAACCCATAGTACACACATTTTGGGATGGGTAGACCATGGCTCCATGCTCGTGATCTTCAAACCTAGGCCCTCATCTGTTTGCCAGTACATATGTGTGAATACGTGAATATCTGTATATGTGTGTTTGTGCATACATTCGTCCATTCATGACAACCTTTCGGTTTCAAGGAATTCAAGTGCCTTTTCCTTTGTAAAAACCAATAAAGATCATGGATTTTGAAACAAAACTCAGTTTTTCCATAAAATTTTTTGCAACTTGCCTTCGAGTTCCTTGAAACCATTTGGCTTGCATTAGCATTGCATCATATTTGCATTTGCATTGCATTTGCATTTCTCAGCCTTGAGTCTCATCCGTCCTTTTTCTGTAACCCAGTTGACTTCCCGAAGCCATCATTGGACTTGAAGTAAATTTTGGAGGACCATGAACTCAGAAGAGCAGAGCCAGTTTGTGACCAGAGCAGATTTCGACTTATTGAGAAACCAGTTGGATCGGATTACGACAGCCTTGGCAAAGAAAGATGACAACACTCTGAGGACTTTTATCGCTCAACCTGTGCAGATTCCTGTTGAGAATCAGGTTATACAAGAACATGCCATTGTCTGAGACGGACATTCCTCTTCTGTTGATGCTGTGGAATATCGTAGTTTCGCATTCTCTGAGCTAGATTCCCAAGAGGTAGTCCCTGTGATGAAAATCAAGGATCCACGAGACGTTAAGTTAATGGAAAAATGTCGTGCCTTGGAAAAGATGCTTGATGCCATAAGGGGTCGTGACTCTGCCGATCTGAATGCTTTGAACATGTGTTTGGTACCCGACCTTGTGATACCTCCTAAGTTCAAAACACCAAAGTTTGAGAAGTACAAAGGGGATAGCTGTCCGAAGCAGCATTTGGTGATGTTTTGCATAAAAATGACTTCACATGTCCGTAACGGCAAGCTCATGAATCACTGTTTCTGAGACAGTCTGAGTGGAGCATCACTGAGTTGGTACATACAGCTAGAAAGCAATCACATGCAATCATGGTCAGACCTAACCAATGCCTTTGTGAAGCAATACAACTACAATCTTGACTTGGCTCCCAGTCGCTTGCACTTGTTAGACTTATCTCAAGAAGACAATGAACCCTTCAGAAAGTATGCTCAAAGATGGAGAGAAATAGCTTCCCGTGTTCAACCACCACTATTAGATAAGGAATTGGTTGACTGGTTCGTGGATACCTCGCAAGGCCCGTACCGAGAAAAGTTGTTTAGCATGGTGACATCAAACTTCTCTGATTTGGTAAAAGCTGGAGAGCGCATTGAGAACGGTCTCAAGAACGGAAAAATCCGAGGAATCTCAAACATCCCTGCTAGTGAGAGTGAATCAATTGTCAGTTCTCAAGAAGAATGGGAGAAAGAAAGTAATTCCACTTGGGAATCTCCAATACCTCAGCCTCAGCGCTCATGCAACTCAAGTGTTCGGAGTCAGCAATCTTTTGGGTCTCAGCGTCGGATACCATCCTCTCTACAGGGTCAATATTTTTCTCCAAATCAAAGACCTCCTTAGTATCAACAGTCATTTCGTCGTCATCCGCGTCAGCACGCATGACAAAGGCCAAGGAAACCAGAGAGGAATTTCACTCAGTTGCCAATGTCATACAATCAGTTCTTGCCAGATTTAATCAAAGTTGGATTAATAGTACCGAGGGAGATAGATCCTGTGATTCCTCCATATCCACCAGGCTTTGACGCTGACGCCCGATGTGACTACCATGCTGGGGCACAGGGGCATTCAACTGAAAACTGCAAGGTGCTTAGGAGCAAGGTTCAGACTCTGCTTGACTCCAATATGTTCTCATTCACGCCTCAAGGAATTCAAATCAATAATACTTTGGCATCTCCTATGGTTCTCCCATGCCGAGTATCTACCTTTGAGGAAACTTCGTACCAGCCAGTATCTGATCTTGGTCTTACACCAGAATATCATGATCATCGGGTATCTACAAAAAGGGCGTTTCAGCCTCCTACAGTTGTTTCTTCTCAAGGTTCTCAGGACCGAAACAAGAGAAAGTACCCTGTCAACTACCAGCCCATTTCGGTGCCTTTGAGCAAACTCTTCCCGCTGTTGATGCAGAACAAGTTGGTAACTCCTCGACTTCTCAACCCTGTGCCAGGATCTTGGTGCAATCCAACCCTGACTTGTGAATTCCATAAGGGAGCCGAAGGGCATGACTTGGATGGTTGTCGAGCCTTAGAATCTATTGTGCGAAAGTTGATCTATGACAAAGAGCTGATCCTTGAAGAAGATCGTTCAGAGATTGAATGCCAATTCCACACTAGTACCATGGGGCACCCCATTGAAGAGTGCAAGGAGTTCGAAACAAAATTGCTAAGCTTGCTAAAAATGCTGAAACCTCAAGAAGGTGAGTCAGATGCCAATGCCTTGATTTCTGATGCAAAAGGAAAAACACTTGCAAGGCCTCTCAAGATTCTGTATCACAAGGAACTAGTGATTAGTGGCAAAGGTGTTCCCTCGCATGGGCCCGGAAACTGAAGTCTTCCAAAATCAATTCGCCGAAGCTGGCTGTATTTTGTTCACTTCAGTATTTTCAATTGTATTTCCTTTGCGTTGAATTTGTGTTTGCTTATAAGCTTTGTTGTACTTTTAAATTGGAAAGATTAATGAAATGTTTGTGCACTTTTTGATTAAGTCCATTCGTTTCACTCATTTACTTTTACGTTCGTGAAAAAACAAAAAAATATATCTTTATCTTGTTTCTTCCCACTCATTAAACTGTTTGTTTAAGCAAAGATTGGGGAGGATGACGAAAACATTACATCCCTAATAGTTGTGGTATGCTTTCGATTAAACCTTTCCGAGGATGTAAGGCATTGTTTCAATTCCTAAACACTGGAGAAATAACTAAGATAATCCCTCGTTAACCCCTTTGAACCTAGAAGTAGGAGTTTTCTTTCCTTACACAAAAAAACCCTTAAATCTCAACCTTGGGGTGGGTAGTTCTCAGTTTAACTTGGTTATGCATTCGAACGTAAGCGCTTCATGCAAGGCACCAGTCAACTCTATCCAAATCAAGTGAATAAATGTTGTACAAGTTGTTCCCGATGCGATAAATAAGGAAGGATCGTCAAGAAATCCTTAATCGAAGAATAAGCCGAGTCCCTTTCAAGGCAAAAGCCAAGAAAGATGGGAAGCCCAAAACTTCGCCTTATACAAGAAGGTTCGTACAACAATTAAGACAAAGCAGAATCTCATAATCTCAATCAAACAAATAAGAGGTCTCAAAACCTCAAACAAAGACAAAGAAGAGGTCTCAAAACCTCAACAAAGACAAGAAGAGGTCTCAAAACCTCAGTGAAGAAAAGAAGAGGTCTCAAAATCTCAGCATTAAAGGATAACCAAATTCTGCAAGGGAGTAATGACTTCAAAGGTGTCTTAATCATCACCAACTATCATCAGTTCAATTCCTAACCTAGAGGAACTTGAATGTATAGCTTGAGTTAACTGAGCGTATGACTGGAGTTCATCACGAAGATGGGGTGGGACAAATAAACTTTGAGCCTTAATCCTTTGTTTCATAAAATCGTGAACCAAGCCACCTTACAACCCTTAAAAGACCTAATTGAGGTAAGGTTGTTTTGAAAGCATACTACGCCAAGGTTGATTAACCTGACTCCTAATAATCTTTGCTAATTGTGTGTGTTGATCACTTCATCTGTCATTCTATGAATGACTAGATCCACCTTTGTTTTTTATCATTCCACTGTGTGTGTGTTTCATCAATAAACTTTGTTTTCAAAAGCTTGCATGAATTTTGCATTGAAATTGCCAATTTTTAATGAACAATACTTGTTTACAAACAATTTAATGTCAAATAAATCCCAACAAATGCAGCCAGCTAGGGAATTCGATTTGATAAAGGACGCTCAGTCAGGGGTAACTAAGCGGAAGGATTTTCCAATCCACCAGTTCAAGAGCTATTGAATCAGGGGCGAAACTCTTCAAAGGTTCAAAATACTAAGAACAAGCCTTCTTGAGGTCATCTTATGACAAGTTTAAGGTGTGGACTCCAGTGACCCACCAACAGGGGCAAGTTTGTTCCCCAGTTGTTTCTACCATAGTCTAGAGGACCTTGTATCACGAATACCGTTAATCAGGGGCACTCAGGTCGAGATTCGGTAAATCTCTAAAAGGCCAATCAGTCTGAGGCATCTCTTTCACAGATCAACCAGTCTGAAGAGCAAGTTCAAAGACTTTGTTGTGCAAACACCGTTAATCTGGGGCAGTTATGCCGAGATTCATGAATCTCTCCAAGAGTTTGAAGATATTGAGGCATCTTGTATGCCAATTCTTCAGTAAAATCCTCTTGGTATCTTCTCCCAACATACCATGTAATCTGTGGCAGAGAAGATTTGAAGATTATCTGTTGCAAGAGTCGTTGTTTATTATGGTGATCATCATGCAAGTCAGGATGCAGAATTACCCTGTTCTTGTGATATCCTTTGTCAGCTTCCTAGTAAATTGTTACTTCAGTCGAGCTTGGCCAATCTCCACGGATCTTCCTCCTCCAGTAAGGAAATCAAGCTCATGATGGCAATCCTAGTGAAGTCATGATGCTATACCTTAGGTGGAATACTCCTTTCCCCAGTAAAGTAGATCTGATGATCCTACTTATTCATCCCCACTAATGGTCCAATCTGATGAGTTTGGCTGGGTATCCTTGTCGAGATGTTTATTTCATCTCCAATATCATTTCCTTTTGTCTGTTTTGTCAGCATAAGCATAAGCATGGCATAAGCACTCATATGCATAACATCTTAGAATTTTGCTACCCTCCTGGTGTTTGCCTGTCTTTGATTCACTTTGGCGTTTATCTCCCCAAGTGATTGGGTTTGTCCATCCTCTCCAATAGAGTTGTCAGCCCTAGGCATAAAGTGCCCATCTTTTCTAAATTCCCCACAGAGTTTGATTCTCGTGGATGATGGTTGGTTCAGTTGTCTTTTCCACATTTGGATAAGTTAAATCCCCATTTGAGTTCATTCCTCAATGGTCGGAGTTTTGTTTGACCGTTTCTTTCTAGCTTGTTCCTAGATTGAACTTTGGTCCCTGGCAGGTGTGGTTTTCAAACCTATCTTTGAACGTGCATTTATTTTGCACTGTATCTCGCAGGAAGAGTCTTTTACAGATCCCCATTGAAGACAAAATTATTTCTCCAACAGTGTTGTAATATCAACATCTCTTTGGAATTCATACCCAACAACAAGTGGCAGTCTCCTTGAGAAGCTTGTTTTGCTATCATTACCTCTATAACGATAAGTGGCAATCTCTCTCCTGAGAAGCTTATCCGTCTGTGGTTTTATCCATACTTCCACAGTTACCAATGGTGTTACCTTCAATCAGTCACTTTACATCAACCCGTGTGATGTGATCCCTGTTTAAGGTTTTCCTTGTTGTCAAACTTCTTGATGATGTGATTCCTGTTTCGGCTTCCTTTCCGTCAACCATCAATTCAAAAGTCCATCTCATACTGGTATCCAAAATCCAGCTCATACCGGTACCCATAGTTTATCTCTGTCTTCTCTGGTTTTTCTTGAAGATACTGTTTGAACTCTTCATTATAAGAAAATCCCAGAAAATCTCTTGTAGGATGTCTATCCTTTTGTTTCAAACTGATCCCCCAGTGGAGATCACGTCTTCTTTCTGGTTTCATGACCAGTAAGAACGTATCTTTATTTCCCCAGTGAAGTAAAGACATTCCCGGTTTATCTCCAACATCTTTGTCTAAGCTAGGCTTATGTCTGGTCTTCACCCTCATGCGTCAGATTCCAACTCTTTGTGCATTTTTCCCCAGGAAGTCTAACCTTCTATTCTTTATGCAACCCCGGTATTAACCCATCTGATACTTAATCTCCTCATTTGGATACCTAAAGTCCAGTAATCGCTGGCATTGTTTAACCAGGTCAAATATGAACCTAAACTTCAGATTATCGTGAGTCTGTTGTTTAAAACCGTTCTTGTTTGAATCGAGTCAAACATGAACCTAAACTTTGAGTTATCGTGAGCTCATTGTTTAAATCCAGGTTATCGAGAACCTAAACTTCAGATTATTGTGAGCCTGTTGTTTAAAACCGTTCTTGTTTGAATCGAGTCAAACATGAACCTAAACTTCGAATTATCGTGAGCTCGTTGTTTAATTCCTGGTTATCGTGAACCTTTTGTTTACTTCAGATTATCGTGAGTCTGTTGTTTAAAACCGTTCTTGTTTGAATTGAGTCAAACATGAACCTAAACTTCGAGTTATCGTGAGCTCGTTGTTTAAATCCAGGTTATCGAGAACCTAAACTTCATATTATCGTGAGTCTGTTGTTTAAAACCGTTCTTGTTTGAATCGAGTCAAACATGAACCTAAACTTCGAGTTATCGCGAGCTCGTTGTTTAATTCCTGGTTATCGTGAACCTTTTGTTTACTTCAGATTATCGTGAGTCTGTTGTTTAAAACCGTTCTTGTTTGAATCGAGTCAAACATGAACCTAAACTTCGAGTTATCGTGAGCTCGTTGTTTAAATCTAGGTTATCGAGAACCTAAACTTCAGATTATCGTGAGTCTGTTGTTTAAAACCGTTCTTGTTTGAATCGAGTCAAACATGAACCTAAACTTTGAGTTATCGTGAGCTCATTGTTTAATTCCTGGTTATCGTGAACCTTTTGTTTACTTCAGATTATCGTGAGTCTGTTGTTTAAAACTGTTCTTGTTTGAATCGAGTCAAACATGAACCTAAACTTCGAGTTATCGTGAGCTCGTTGTTTAAATCCAGGTTATCGAGAACCTAAACTTCAGATTATCGTGAGTCTGTTGTTTAAAACCGTTCTTGTTTGAATCAAGTCAAACATGAACCTAAACTTCGAGTTATCGTGAGCTCGTTGTTTAATTCCTAGTTATCGTGAACCTTTTGTTTACTTCAGATTATCGTGAGTCTGTTGTTTAAACCATTCTTGTTTGAATCGAGTCAAGCATGAACCTAAACTTCGAGTTATCGTGAGCTCGTTGTTTAAATTTTGGTTATCGTGAACCCTTAGACCCCTTGTTGTACCCCAAATTTTACCCCTTAGATGTCATAACATCTTTTGTATGAGCATCATAGATCAATCACCTATGCATTGTTAACTAACCATTTTATCAGTTTTTGTTTGTTTTGTTTCACTTGTAAATCAGGTTTTATTTCAAGAGATTTCAAGGGTTGATCAATCAAGATTTTGAATAGATCACTAACCAATCAAGTTCTCATACTCCTAAGAGACCTCCTCTCCTCAATAATCCAATGTGATTTGTCTTCATCACAAGTTCTTCCTCAAGGACCAGACAAGGTCATCAGGACAAGGGTCTGTGTGGTGTGGTTTGAGATTCAGTAGAAGTTTGACCTAATCTTGGTCAAACAAGTGGTTTATATCAGTATCATGTTATCAAGCTATGGAAGAGATTCTGAATCAGGGTTTTGATCCTCATCAAGTCATTTGTTTCATAAGTGTGCACTCAAGGCACGAGGTTTAGGGTTTCTCACCCTTGGAGTTTATGATTGACAAATATCGTTCAGTTGAGTCTCCTAGGGTTAGCTGGTTCATGGTGTGTGCAGTACTGTTTCAGTTTAATTGAGGTTGTAGAGCCATCAGAAAGGTTAAAGCAGTTGGTACATTTCAAGTGGTGTGCAAGTGTTTGGTCGTGTAATTCAGGATGTGCGGCAGTCAAGTGCAGTTGTCAAGGTTTAGGTGTTGTTCAAGTGTGGAAGTGCATATCCATTCCCGTGACCGTCTTTTATCCGCTTTGTTATTTACCGATTTTTTCAATCCAGTTTTCATTAACCATTTTCATTCAATTTCTATCCATAATCCATTTCATTTCAATTACCCATTTTCTTAACCCATCTCTAAACCACATTTTATTTCAATTATCAATTTCACCTAATTCCAACCAAATCATTTTCATAGTCCACTTTCCTAATAATCAAACCATTATCCATTTTATTTGAAATACCCCTTATTCATCTTTATCCATTTTCATTTGTCCAATTTCCAATTTCATTATCCATTTTAATCCATTTTCTTTTTTCAATTATCCACTTCCTATTTTAATATCCATAATTATTTTTATCTTTGCTTTTATTTTATTTTGTTATTTCATTACAAAAAAAGCCATTCAAAAAAGAGGGTTCAAGCCCATTCAATTTTTCGTACTACCAAGCCCAATTACACAACATTTGGAAAGATACATGATTAACCGTGGCCACATGAATTCACTACAGCCTCACTGCAACACGCCTATCTCCAAAACCGGACCTGTGTGCCACTGCTACAGAAAACGTTACACCAAAATGTGAAGACCAAACCTGCACAAAGCCGTGTAACTCCAAAAGCTACCCTCATATGTAATGACTTCGCAATACCAAGACAAAAGGTCATGCTGCCACATGCTACAGCCTGCATCATCAACAACCAGCAAATGAAAACGACGGATCAAACACAACAAGACAAATTCAAAAAAGAGAAATTATGTTAAAGGAGGAAGATCTGTGAAACTTACAGGCAAATAACAATTTTCAAAAGGAGAAATCAATTGGAAAATTACATCGGACCCCTCATATTTTCTCTACAAATTCAACATCCTCCTCCATCATAAAGAGGGGCGGGGTGAGCCAAATAAACCTCAACCTTCAGTGCCTTTCAACTGGTACAAACCTTCCACTCTTCAAATCTTTAAACTTTCACTCACCACTTCAAACATCCTTCAATCTTCAACCCAAACCCCAATACTCAACCTCCTTCTTCAACCTTCAGAACCACAAATACTTTCAACCTTTCATCCAATAATCACAAAACAACCTCAGCGCTAATCTCAAATCAGAAACTACTCAAAACAAATCTTTCCATGCCTCTTCACAAACCCCAAAACCCGCTCACGAACCAAACATCACAAACCAAAACAAACCTTCAAACCAGATACCATTCACCAACTCTTTAACCTTCAACACCATCGTTCTCCATCTTCCACAAACCAATAACCAATAGCATCTTCCAAAAACAATCATCAACCTCAAACCCATTTCAATCGAACGACCTTCTTCACCAACACAGATAACCATCTACAACCACTCAAGCCACATAAACCCTTTTCTTTTTCAAAAAAAAAAAAACAACAACAGAACCGATAATAGAGAGAAAGAGTTGAGATGAAGAGAAAGTGATTCACGAACTCAATGAAACCATAGCTCAAACCTGAAACTAAAACCACTGAATCGTGAGACCGGGCAGTAACCGCAGCAAACGAGCGAGGCGATAACGATTTGGAGGTCGCGGCTTTTCTCACGAAGGTTGAGTGAGATGTGATGATGATGTTATTTCTGAGTGCATCGCTCTATTTTTCTTCCCCGAATTTGCTTTTACGATGACCTAGTGATGTTGCCAGACATTAGTTTTCTTTTGCCTAGCCTGATGATGTTATTTGAAGGCTGCTGAACCTTGTTGTTTCTTGGGCTCATGAGCCCAATCTTGATTCCTTTGAACACCATCCTTTTCCAAAAATCACACTCACTGTGTTTATTTTTGTAAATCCTCGTAGGCTTTAGCCCATGGTGTTTTTCTCCTTTCTACACACCACCAAGACTCTTAGGTGCCACGCCCCCATTCTGTTTTTGTCTTAATATTCCATTTTAATTTTTCCTTTTTGTCTTACTAATATTTCTTGTTCTAGCAAAAAAATGAATCTCTTTGTTTTTAATTACTTTTTTGTAATTTCATAAACTTTTCTTTATTATTTTGGCAAATGATATCACAAAAATCATGACTTTTTTTCTTCAATTTATTTCAAGTCACTAAAGTCTTGATAAATATGAGGCCACCTTTTTATTTGTTTATTGGTCGATGAAAGTCAAAAATCAAGATTATCGATTTTTTTCGATTAAATCCTGATATAGACGAGACCATTTCGATATCACTTCGATTTTCACTTCTTTTAGCATTTTTCTTATATCTTCTTTTATTTTTGATCGATGAAGTTCTTTATTCACGATCGTTAATTGTCAAGGCGGTCAACCTTCATTATTTCAAATCTGTAGTGAGTAATCTCGAGATTACTTTCTATACTTTGGGATCGTGATAGGTTACCTTCGAATAATTAACGAAACTTTGTGATTAAGACGAGGTCTCCACCTTTTCTTTTCGTGTGGCACGATTTCCTCAGAGAATGATCCTCAATATCATGTCTCTATCGTGTTTTAGCACAAAGATCAATTGTGCATCTTCTTATATCATGGTCTTCCTCATAGACGGTGCTACGACGGTTTAGCACTACATTGGACCCGATTCATCGATCCAATAAATTAATCATTAACCACTGACTTTACTTTCAGTCAATATATCTTGATTTATTTTTGTTCATATTATCTTGATTATATTATTGTTCATATTGTTCATATATATCATATTCATACTTGTTCATCTGACCCTCCCTTCCAAAGGAAAGTTCTTTTATTTTGACTCCTAAGTCAATAAACCACTCACATTTCATCTTTGGCCTCCTAAGAGCCATTTTCCTCATAGTTTAGTAATAGGATAGAGTTATCGTGAACTCTATGTGATTCTCATCATCATGAGAACTCACTTTCCCTTTACTTAGACTTATAGAGTTATCGTGAACTCTATGTGATTCTCACCATCATGAGAACTCACTTTCCCCCTTTTACTTAGACTTAGAGAGTTGTCGTGAACTCTAAATGAGCTCGTACTCATTTCCCTTTGGAACTTTGACCATAGTCAATGGTTCCTCTTTCACCCTTAGTTAGGTGAACTACGGTTGCTCTTATTCTTTAGTCAGATACGTAGGCACAAGATGCAACGTCTTGGCGAGCAAACTAGTGTATGTACTCTTAGGTCTTTACCTTTAGCAGATACCTTAGCAAGCAAACATAACATAACACAAACTAAACAAGAGGTTCCTGTAGAGTACTACAGATACTTAGGGTGCTAATACCTTCCCTTCGTATAACCAACCCCCGAACCTTAGATCTCTCCCCTTTAGGTTTTCTCGATCTTGAACCTTTCCTTTGGATAAATCAAAGTCGGTTGTGAATTCAAAGAAATGTGATGCAAGTTAATTAATAGTTTGTTATCCGATTCTCACCGCAACACCCCTTGACACCTTAAAATCTGTAGAAGTACTCCCATTAACCAGCACAGACAGATAGCTATTGAAAATCATTCCTATCATCCACTGCAACCATTTGACATAAAAGTTCATAGTCACCATTACCTTATGCAAGAAACCCCAATCCACGCAATCATAAGCTTGGGCAAAATCCACATTTAAAAGTAGGCAACTTTTCTTCTCTCTAATGGCGAAATCATTAAGCTTATTTGCCACTACAACTCTATCCAGGATTCGTCTCCCCAGGATAAATGCAGTTTGTGATGGAAAAACAAGCTTGCCAATGACCAAGCTCAATCTTACAGCTAACAGTTTTGACACCACTTTGTAAATGCTTCCTATAAAGCTTATAGGCCTGAATTCGTCCAAATTTCGTGGATTGTCTGATTTGTGGACTAACGCAATAAATGAAGAGCAGAAAGCTTTTGGAAGAATTGCTGTCAGATGGAATTCTTATATATAATTCATAACATCAACGCCAATCACCTCCTATCACATCTTAATGAATGACAAATTATATACGTCAGGTACCATGCTCTTGTTCCCGTCACACCCGTTTATAGCTTCAAGTTTCTCCTCATAATTGAAAGGATGTTGCAACATCTCGTTATCTTTAGTTGACAGCTTTGGCAAATGAGACAAATGTTAGAACAAGAATTGATTCTACATTCCTAATTGTTTTGATGATAACAAATACTATACTATTATTTAGAACTTGATGCTCCCTAATTTAGTTATTATGATATGTAGGGAAGTTCTAAAGTAAAGAAATTCTGAATCGGAAGCAAAATCACTTTCTGCGCTAACAAGTTCTAATCAAGCGAAGTTCTGATATAGAAGTATCACACAAGATCTAATCCAGTAAAGTTCTAATCAAGCGAAGTTCTGATAAAGAATGTGTCACGCTTTCAGCACTAAAGCTGGATTGATCCAGAAACTCTGATAATTCAGCTATTCAACATGGACTCTGATACGCTATCCTTCATATTTATGAGTATCACAAAGTAACAGCTAGTACCAGACAAAATCTGTATTTTTGGAAAGAGCATTAAATGGCTTTTTATCAACCTCCAAAAATAGTTCTCATGTCTCCAACGGATCAAAATAATTTCATCTATTTAAAGGAAGCCCTTGCACAGATGACGAACACACTTGCGCGCATACACCTTACAATTCATCAAGTTTCATCAGTTTTCAAATTCGATCAAAATATTGTGTAAACATCACAGTTGTGATATAGCTTATTAGAAGCACCTTATACACACTTGTTCATTTACATTTGTAATTCCTTGAGATAACCGAGCTGTGGTTAAAACTCAAGAAGACATTGACAATTGTCTATGTGATTGTGTAATCCTTATTGTTTAGTGGATTAAGTCCTCAAGAGAGAGAGGCGAAATCACCTTGGCGGGTGAACTGGAGTAGTTTGAGTTCAAACGAACCAGGATAACCAACGTGTCCTTTTGCTTTAAATTTTTAAAAACCCCAATTCAAACCCCCTTTCTTGTGTTTTTCGTTTCTTCAATTGGCGTCAGAGCGCCTGGTTCTGGGTGCTAACACTTAACCGTGTCAGAAAAAAGGATCCTTCAAGAAAAACACTATGGCCGAACCCGTTCAGAACAACAATGACAGAATCAGTGGCAAACCACCAGTGTTCGACGGTGAAAATTTTGATTACTGGAAAGACTTAATCGAAAGTTTCTTTCTGGCTCATGACGGCGATCTCTGGGATATGGTAACTGATGGTTACACTCATCCCGTTGGAAAAGACGGTCAGAAGATTGAAAGGAAAAATATGACGGATCAACAAAAGAAAGATTTCAGAAATCATCACAAGGCCAGAACGATACTCCTAATTGCGATCTCTCACACAGAATATGAGAAGATCACAAATAGAGAATCAGCCAAACACATATTTGATTCTCTGAGAATGACGCATGAAGGCAACACTCAAGTCAAAGAGACTAAAGCTCTGGCACTCATCCAGAAGTATGAAGATTTCAAAATGGAAGAAGATGAAACAATTGAGAAAATGTTCTCAAGGTTTCAAATTCTGGTTGCTGGATTAAAAGTTCTGAATAAAGGGTACTCAACAGCAGATCAGGTCAAGAAGATCATCAGAAACTTACCAAAGGTGTGGAGACCCATGGTTACAGCACTAAAGCTCTCCAAGAACCTCAACAAAATATCTCTTGAAGAACTGATCAGCTCTCTAAGAAGTCACGAGATAGAACTAGAAGAAGATGAACCCCAGAAGAAAGGTAAGTCTGTTGCTCTTAAATCTAAATATAAATATGAAACTAAAGCTTTTCAGGCAGAAGAAGAAAGCTCTGGTGGCTCCTCAGAAGAAGATGAACTATCACTCCTTTCCAGAAGGGTCCAATAACTCTGGAAGAATAGACAAAAGAAATCCAGAAACTCTAGAAGATTAAGCAGTTATTCTGAACCATCCCCTGGCTACAAAAAGCCAAGAAGCAAAGAGGTGGTCTGTTACGAATGCAAGGAACCGGGACACTACAAAAGTGATTGTCCTAAGCTGCAGAAAGAGAAGCCAAAGAAGAAGTTTAACAAAGAAAGAAAGAAAAGTCTTATGGCTACCTGGGATGACTCAGAATCTTCTGAAGCAGAATCCGATTCAGAAAATGAACATGCCAACATTGCGTTAATGGCCAATATGTCAGATGACACCAACTCATCAGAATCAGGATCAGACTCAGAGACAGAAGAGGTATTCTCTAAACTTTCTAGACCGCAATTAGAAGATAGCCTTTCAGAAATTCTTGAAAGATATCAGTAACTTCAACTCAAATACAAGAACCTGAAACATGGTCTGGTATCTGAGTCTGAAGAGACTAGGAAACTAAAAGCAGAAAACTCTGAGCTAAAAGAAACCATTTCAAAACTTAAGAATTCTTTTGAATTACAAAAAGCTCAATCTGACTCAGAAGTTTCAACTAGTTCTGATAACATCACAAAATATTATGATTATAGCTTTCAAAGATTTCTAGCTAAAAACATAGACAGAAGCAAAATGGCTTCAATGATCTATGGAGTTAGCAGAAACGGGAGAAAAGGCATAGGATATGTGAATCCTAGAGGAGAAGCACCATACAAACCAAAACAAGTTGATGATATGATCATAAAATACACACCTTTAAACTCTCACTTCAAATATGGACACAAACATGATATAAAATATACTAGTGAATCTTACTCTTCAAATTCTATTGAGAAACCAAAACTCAATCAGAATTCTGTAAACACTAACAAACAAGGACCCAAAAAGACATGGGTACCTAAGGATAAAATCCTATACGTTGCAGATGTCTTTAACAGCAAGATTGAAACACCAATCATGGTACCTGGACTCTGGATGCTCGCGACACATGATGGGAAGAAAGCATATGTTCTAAAGCCTGGAACTTAAAGCTGGAGGTTATGTAGGTTTCGGAGGCAATCAGAAAGGGAAAATCATTGGCTCGGGAACCATAGGTAACGGTACTCTACCTTCCATATCTAATGTTTTATTAGTAGATGGATTAATGCATAACCTGTTATCCATAAGTCAATTAAGTGATAACGGTTATGATATAATCTTCAATCAAAAGTCCTGCAAGGCAGTTAGTCAGAAAGATGGAACAATCCTCTTTAATGGAAAGAGAAAGAACAACATTTATAAAATAAAACTTTCTGAACTAAAAAGTCAGAATGTAAAATGCCTTTTGTCTGCTGACGACGAACAATGGGTCTGGCATAGAAGATTGGGGCATGTTAGTATGAGAAGAATATCTCAAATTAACAAACTCAATCTGGTCAGAGGACTTCCTAACCTGAAGTTCAGCTCAGATGTTCTGTGTGAAGCATGTAAAAAAGGAAAGTTTTCTAAACCCTCTTTTAAATCAAAAAATGTTGTCTCTACCTCCAGACCATTAGAACTTCTACATATAGATCTGTTTGGACCAGTGAAAACTGCATCCATCAGTGGTAAGAAGTATGGATTAGTGATCGTAGATGACTATAGCAGATGGACATGGGTAAAGTTCTTTGTCATACCCCAAATTTTGACCACTTAGATTCCCATCATTGTGCAAATCATCATCACAATATGGATGGATCTTTATACCTCACCAGTCTCCCCAAAGATGGGTGAGCATTCACTACTATCAAAGATTAGGGTTTCAAGCCCTCTCTGAGTTCTTTGACAAAGGATCAATCAAGGAATGACTTGATCTTCAACTTGTCTAAACCTCCCAAGAATCTATAATGGATCAAGAGGACTCCCACTTCAAGGATTAAGCACAAGGTTGCTCCCTTCTAGGTGGATCAAGCTTCAAGATCGACAGTGTCACCAAATTAGGGTTTTGGTCGACCAGGGCCTCCAGATGAAATTTTTCATCTGGGCACAAGCCAATGATCCAAAACATAACCTAATATACTCCATGGAACCTCATGGACCTAAGCATCAAGTCAATTTTGCCTCAGGGGATATATACATCAAAAATCAGGAATTAGGGTTTCTTGACCTAATTCACCCCTAAGTTGACTTTTGGGACAAATCATGAACCAATACCTCAAGACATGATTTGAGGGTCTCCAATATACCATATAGATCCATTTGGAACAATGGATTGATCCAAGAAGCTTGGGCAACAAGTTTCAATTTCATCTGCACCACAATTAGGGTTTCGCGGGAAAAGTCAACTGTAACTTTGACTTTTGACCAGGACATGCTCCAAAACCCTAAGACATGATTCAATATACCCTATGACACCCATGGAACATGTCCATCAAGTTTGATTTAGGTCAAGGACATGATTTCCTGAAGAATTGCACAGTTTGGAATTCATCTGATAAAAAGTCAACTGTGCACCAAAGTCAACTTTGACTTTTTGAGATTTTTCACTAAAATGGATTTTTAACCCTAAAATGATGTTAATGTATGATTTGAATCATCATTCATCAAGAAAAATCAAGAAAAGTGGGATAACTTGTAAAAGGGGTAACCATAAAACTTAGGAATTTTTCTAAGTTATGGAAAAAGTACCACTAATGCACCAACTTTGGAGTACCATAACTTCTAAACCACAAGGCCATTGTGCCCCACTCAAAGCTTGATTTGTAGATCACATTACCCTCTACAAAAGCTTCATACTGACCTATATCCAAATTCCTCATGGATTTTGAGTTATGGAGTGATCAAAATCAAGAAATCACACTTTGTTCCAACACTTAGTGAAAATCTCACTAAGTCAGATTTTGTCTCACTTTTTGCCAAATGTAGGGGGATTTTTCACTTGGACTCAAAAGAGATCAAAACCAAACATGTTCAAACAGTTGTTGTATCATGTAAGAGCTTTCCAAAATGGTCAGGAACATTACCAAATTCAACTTACACCATGAGATATGACATTGGCAAGTTGCCTTGCTGAAATTTGTCAAAGGCAAGGCAGATTTTGCATTTTGGCTCGATTTGCCAAAATCAGCCAAATTCAAATGCTCCTATCCACTTGGGCACATCTGAGGATTGAATCTAAAGGGGACAATCACTGAGCCAAGCCTTCAAAGTCCATGGAACAAGAAATAGCATGTTGAACCTAGAATGGCCAAAATAGGGACAAGACTCCAAATTTGGATTGAAGCATTCAATGGAAGAATCAAGGTGGCATGGACTGAGCCATTCTCATCTGAAATCAGTCAAGACTTATCCAAGACCAAGGGAACCACAGCCCTGTGCCCTAACCTCTAGTCAATGGCTAGAGGAGACTTGCATTTCCATAGGCCAACATTGAACAAACACCTGCTGCAGTTGCCATTCACTGTGGATCCCAAAACAAACTTGCTCTACTATAAATAGAGCTCAATTGTGTTCAATTTGAGTACACCAAAGCCATCAAACAGATGCTTTCCTCAAAATCTCATTCTTAACTCCAATTTTGCCTTCTAAGGTAAGTCACTATCGGGTTTTGAGTTTGAAAGCTTTTCCAACCAAACCAATCACTCACACACCTCACATACATCATATAGAAGTGATCCATACACTCATATAACATCTGGAACACAGATTTCACAAAATCACCAGCTGGTTGCTCAAACTTTCAATCAAGTTACAGTTGAGATGCCATGAAGTGATCCAACCAATTTCCATCAAGTCCAAGCATTCAAACACACTCCATAGGGTGTAAGGAAGCTGTTTAGATCATCACCACTCATCTGTAACACCTCCAAATCAAAAATCACATTGCACTTGCTGTCACGGCCTAGAGGTAAGCATACACTTGGTCATCTCTCAATCTATGCATATTTCCTCTCACAATAATTTGGCCATATGTTCATAATCATGCATGGAATGTTTTCCCTCAATTAATTGCATTGTTTGAATCGTGTATCAAAAATCCTAGCCTTCATGCAGAAATTAGGGTTCTTGAGGTTTCTTCGTGATTTCATGTTTTATGTTTAATTTAAATGAAATTAAGTGTTATAGACATGATCGTGAGGTTGAGACGAGCATAATGATATGTGGATTACATGATATGATTAAGTATTCAGTGAGATTGGATGGAAAACGCAAATCAGCCAAACCCAGAACACGCGCGTGTTCTTCAGCTTGTTCTTGGCGCCTTTTTTCCAAATTCAAATATTTGAATTTTGTGATTTTGTTTAATTGATTCAAAAATTAATTTCTCTCTGAGTTTTAATGATTTTGAGTTGATTCTTTTTTTGATAATTCACAAAAATGTTGAAATATTTTATTTTATCAAAAAATCCCAAAAATATTATTTATTGCATATAATTGATATTTTTGCAAAGAATTAATGTTTTAATTGTTTTTAACATTTAAAATATTTTTTCCATCTTGATTTTGCAACTTTTAATGCTTTCTAATTATTTTGTAAGTGAATACTTAATTTTTGAAGCATTAATCCAAGATCACAATTTGTTTTCCATATGTTAAACAATTTTGATCATTTTAATTGAATTTTTATTCAATTAAATACATTTTTGAAAACAAATTAGGGTTTTGGATTAATTCAACCCTCATAAATCATTTTCAAACTCTTTTTGGGCCTCTTGAGAGAGTGTAAAACCCACCCCCCTTGTACAAAAAAGATTTTGGGCCTCACTCATTGTATAAGTCCCTCTGTATAAGTAAACGGCGCGATTGTCGCCCGTTTAAAAAATCAACCAAAACTGGGCCTCTCCTCGAGCTATAAGACCCATTCAAAACTTTTGGGCCTCTAATAGAGTGTAAGACCCAATCCTTTTTTGACCAAATCATTTTGGGCCTCACTTATTGTATAAGTCCCTCTGCGTTAAAAGAAAACCTAAGCGCGATCGCCATTTTAAACGAAAAACCATCTGGGCCTACCCTCGTGTTATAAGCCCCACTCTTTTTCTTTAAAACTTTTTGGGCCTCTTGAGAGAGTGTAAGACCCATCCCTTTGTACAGAAAACCTTTTTTGGGCCACAGTCACTTGTATAAGTCCCTCTGTACAAATTTAACAGTGCGCTCACTGATAAAACCCTGGGCCTCTCCTTGAGCTGTAAGCCCCAAATCTTTCTTTTTCAAAGCACTTTCTCCTTTGGTTTTGAATATATTGTTGTTTTCAATTTTTCTTTGTTGAACAACTAACCAAACAGCATGGAAGCTCTACAATCGAGTAAGTGTTTATACGCTTTCATTTACTGTTTTCCTATACATATAACTGTATTGTGGGGCTGTTTCGCTGTAAGTCTTCTTTCATAAACTCATATCCACTGTGTAATAATAGTATAGATATTCAGAGTTTCCCCGGTAACTACGTCTAGAACTAGGAAAAGCTGTTTCGTTTGTTCGTAGAAATAGACAGCTAGATCCCCAATAGGATCACCAGATACAGTCTTCTCTTCGGTTGTCCTCATTAGGAATTATTAAGAAACTCTACTCCCAAAGATGAATGTATTCTCCGGGAATGGCATCTTTGAGTTTCTTCCAAATTCTCGAACTTTCCTGACTTGATCTATTCCTTGTGAATAGCTTGCCTTGAATTTCTCGGGGTTTTGGGACCCACGGACTTCTTAAAAGCATCGGCCTCCTCTTGGGCATTGTACAAGGACCCTCAGGCTTCCTAAAAGCAACCCAGCCTCCTCTTGGGCTTAGTACAAGGACCCGTCGGCTTCTTAGAAGTATTCACAGCCTCCTCTTAGGCTTCGTATAATGATCTCTTCCCCTGGGAATGATAGCCTCCTCTTGGGCTTCGTACAAGGACCGCTCGGCTTCTTAAAAGTTTCCAGCCTCCTCTTGGGCTTCGTACAAATTATCCCGACGACCTCCTAGAGGTATTGGAACAGAAATTAATCATCTTCATAGAACCGTCATTTCAAAGAGTCTACTACTGTTTCTCAAAGCATAGTACAAGAGATAAAACTCTAGACTTGGACAGTCTCTCTCTTGAGTCTCAAAGACATTCTCAAGTGACCCCTGTCGTTAAATAGGAAGAAACCCGTAGACTCGGATAGTCTCAATACCCTTCGGATTTCCCCATTTCCTTAAAGAACAGGAAACAATCCTGATCCTCAGATCAAACCCATGAGTACAGTGTTGCTCATATAAGAACTGATTTTCTCTTAAATCAGTATACTGGACCTGTCACTCAACTAAAACAGTCACCAGCACGATAGCCTCCTCTTGGGCTTTGTACAAATGATTCTCCCCAGCGGAGCAAACCTTTTAGCCTCCATCTCGGGCTTCGTACGAGATATAAACGACTCCCTCGTTGAGTCAAAAAACTTTTAGCCTCTCTCTCAGGCTTTGTATGAGACACACAAAAGACTCCCTCGTTGAGTCAATCACCCTTTCGTCTCCATCTCGGGCTTCGTACGAGATACAAATTCCCCTAAGCAGAGTCAAACTCTTTTTCAGCCTCCATCTCGGGCTTCATACGAGCTATAAAAAGATTCTCTAGCTAAGTCATCTCTTTTTAGCCTCTCTCTCGGGCTTTGTACGAGACACATATCAACCTCCTCTTAGGCTTTGTATAAGAAAACTACTGGTTAATCCAATTAACCTTTTAGCATCAAATCAGTGTCTCGTTCACAGTACACAAACATCAACAACTCCTTCCCTTTCATCTAATCGCTGTAAGCGGCAAGCCTCTGGATCATCTACATCGATGCCACTGTCCCTCTTTTAGCATGAGAAATTCCTAAGGAAAGATGGCATTCCTCTACACTGAGTTAAAGTCTTCTCCTTCAGGTTAAAAACCCTTTCTTAGGAAATTATGGCATTGTTAGGATCCGCGTATCCCGGTTAAAGTAATTCTCCTTTACCCTTCTTTAGAGATGACAAATTCTCTCTAAAGTCGAGACCTTTTAGCTTCATATCTTGGGCTTTGAACGAGATACAAATAGACTTTTCAGCTTCACATCTTGGGCTTCGAACAAGATACAAACAACCTTTCGCTTCACGTCTTGGGCTTTAAACAAGACACCAAAACCCCATTTCCTCCCATAGAATAGGAGGAACTACGAACGCTCTGATTTCCCTGTTTCGGTAAACGGGAATACGTAGGCATAAGATCGAAAGAAAAGATCTTAGCGAGCACACTAAACAAAAACCCAAAATCCCATATTTTCACATATCAATCAAGAACGTCCGTCCTAAACATCTCTTTGAACAAAATAACCTGAGACAATCCCCGAAACTTTGTAGCATCTGTAAACCAACAGTTTTGGCTGTTTAACCTCAGTATGCAAGCAGGGTTAGTTGGAGACATCTATTTCCCTTCCTTCATCAGCTTTAATAGGATAAAAAATGAATCGAGCTGTAGTACCAGAGTGGTCGTGCTTCTCAACCACATCCAAAAATCGCTCGCTACATTCTTAAAACACAAGGACGAGTCACTCTCTGTATTTTCTGCCTTCTGTAACCAAGTTCAAAATGAAAAAGAGTTTAGAATTGTAAAAGTCAGAAGTGATCATGGTGGGGAATTTGAAAACAAGAAAATGGAAATATTTTTTAATAAAAATGGCATTTCTCATGAATTCTCTTATCCTAGAACTCCACAACAAAATGGAGTTGTAGAACGCAAGAATAGAACTCTACAAGAAATGGCCAGAACCATGATCAATGAAACTAAAATGGCTAAACACTTTTGGGCAGAAGCGGTTAATACAACGTGTTACATTCAGAATAGAATCTCTATAAGACCTATTCTGGAAAAGACTCCATATGAATTGTGGAAGAACAGAAAGCCCAACATTTCATACTTTCATCCATTTGGATGTACTTGCTTTATTTTAAATACTAATGATCCTCTGAACAAGTTTGATTCTAAGGCACAAAAATGTTTCATGTTAGGATACTCTGAACGTTCAAAAGGATACAGAGTATATAACACAGAAACATGAAATGTAGTAGAATCTATTTGTGTCAGATTTGATGATAAGCTTGGCTCTCAAAAGCCAAAGCATGATGAATCTCTTGCAGAAATAGAAGTTCAAATTACAGGCACTGAAACCAGATCATCCGAAAAACCATTGCAAAATATAGAAAAAGACAATACAAATGTCACAGCAACATCTGAAGAACCCATCCAGAAAAGACAATCCAGAAGTACACTAGCACATCCTGAAGACAAAATTTTGGGAAAGAAAGATGATCCAATCAGAACAAGATCCTCCTTCAATACTGAAGAATCTCTCATGGGATTAGTATCTCTGATTGAACCCACTTCTATTGAAGAAGCACTCTCAGACAATGATTGGATACTCGCAATGCAGGAAGAATTAAATCAATTCACCAGAAACGACGTATGGGACCTAGTTCCTAAACCCAAAGGCTTCAACATCATTGGAACCAAATGGGTCTTCAGAAATAAGCAGAATGAACAAGGAGAAGTTGTCAGAAACAAAGCACGACTGGTTGCACAAGGTTATAGTCAGCAAGAAGGGATAAACTATACAGAAACCTTTGCTCCAGTCGCAAGGTTGGAATCTATCAGACTTTTAATTTCATTTGCTGTAAATAATGACATCACTCTTTATCAGATGGATGTCAAAAGTGCGTTTTTAAATGGTTACATTGATGAAGAAGTTTACGTACATCAACCCCCTGGTTTTGAAAACACAAAACATCCAGAATATGTTTATAAACTTAAGAAATCGTTATATGGTCTAAAACAAGCTCCCAGAGCTTGGTATGAGAGACTAAGTAACTTTCTCTTAGAGAATGATTTTACCAGAGGGAAGGTGGACACAACTCTTTTCTGTAAGTCATTTAAAAATCACATTCTGATCTTTCAAATATACGTAGATGATATAATATTTGGATCCACTAAAAGCTCTTTGGGCAAAGAATTTTCTAAGACTATGCAGGCAGAATTTGAAATGAGCTTAATGGGAGAACTTAAGTTTTTTTTGGGAATTCAAATCAATCAAACTCCATAAGGAACTTACATACATCAAAGCAAGTATGTCAGAGATCTTCTGAAGAAATTTGACATGTCAGAAAGTAAGCCTTCCAAAACTCCTATGCATCCCACATGCATTCTGAAAAAGGATGAGGTAAGTAAGAAAGTAGAACAGAAGCTCTACAGAGGTATGATTGGTTCTCTCCTTTATTTAACTGCTTCAAGACCTGATATTCTCTATAGCGTCTGTCTTTGTGCTAGATTCCAATCAGATCCTAGAGAATCCCACTTAACAGCAGTTAAGCGAATTTTCAGATATCTGAAAGGTACTACTAATCTTGGTCTTTGCTATAGAAAGTCCAGAGAATACAAATTGGTAGGGATACTGCGACGCTGACTTTGCTGGAGATAGAATAGAAAGAAAAAGTACCTCTGGAAGCTGCCAGTTTCTGGGAGACAACTTAATCTCTTGGTCCAGCAAAAGACAATCCACCATTGCACTATCAACTGCTGAAGCTGAATATATAACTGCAGCTGGATGCAGTACTCAGATGCTCTGGATGAAGAATCAACTTGAAGATTTTCACATTTACGAGAGTAACATCCCTATCCTCTGTGACAATACTTCTGCCATCTGTCTTTCTAAAAATCCTATTTTGCATTCTAGGGCTAAACATATAGAAATTAAACATCACTTCATTAGGGACTATACTCAGAAGGGAATTCTTTTTTTAAAATTTATAGACAGTGACCATCAATGGGCTGATGTCTTCACCAAACCCCTTGCTGAAGATAGATTTAATTTTATTCTGAAAAATCTCAGTATGGAATTATGTCCAGAATGAAAATGTAATTTATGTATATTCAACTCTTAGAATTTTTGTTTTGTGAACATCTGACCAATAATTCTTCAGAAGTGAGAAGGAAGATTGTCTCAGAATCTATTCAGAAGATCTGAAAACTTTTCATTTCAAGGATAGATCACTAAGTTCACTCTAGCAAACACCTGTCAACCTACGCTCCAGGTTTTTCTCTGAAGTTGAACACGTGTCAAACTCTGGAAAACTGAAACGGCTGTGTTGACATATCTAGGCGCCAAGTCACATCGGTAACTGTTCCGAAAATTTTCACGCTATCTCCCTTGTCAGAAATCATTATAGCTCTTAATCATTATGTCTATTGTTTTAATTGCTCATTAATTTCTTTTATTGGCCACTTCTATATATATGTCACTTTTAACACTCTCACACCTCACCTTCACTCACTTTGCTCTCTCGCTCTCTCCTTCTTTGTTTGCAATTCTTGTTTTTCTTTGTGTTCTCCAAAACCCTAAGTCTGTGAACAATGGGTTCTTGCTCTTAACAACCGCTGTCTCAAGAATCTGCTGACCAAATCAATGAGGAAAGGTACATTGAGCCTACAAGAACTCTTCTCACTCCCATCGCTTCTCTTGAAGTTCTCTGTGAACTCATCGTGGATTTTAAAAGCATGAAAGAAAATGGGTATGACCTTACCCCTGAGGTTAAGTTTCAAGGATGGACCAAGTATTTTGATCGCTTAATGGGTCCAGTTTTTCCTAAACTTGTTAAAGAATTCTGGATTTTTGCTTTTGCATCAAATCATCAAGTTACGTCTTATGTAATGGGAAAGAAGATTGTCATCACTGAAGAACTCATTGGTAAACTGATTGACCATGATGGATCAGGAATCAGATGCAATGAGATGGAAAAGTGTTCTGACCTAAGAACGGTATCAAAGGAAATCTTCACTTCCGAAAAACACTCCAACAAAATTAAAGATCTAAAGGAGCGTCACAGAATTTGGGCTAGAATCATTCTGGGTTGCATCTATCATAGGAAGCCTACAAGCTCTTCTGACTACATCAACAACGATCAACAGTACCTATTGTATTTCCTCTCCACCAATACAAGAATAAATCTTCCACACAATCTATTCATTCATTTGAAAAACAGCGTCAAGGAAACAAGGGAAGACGAAAGAACCAAGAGAGATTGGATCCCTCTGGGTAGACTAATCTCAGATATTCTAACAGAGAATAAACTGATAGAACATCTGACTGAAGCTAGTAAAATTTCTGATCTGGAGACTAGTGTTGGAAAACCTCTCAATGCGAAGAACCTCAGGAAGATGAATATCATTGAGACCATCAAGAAAGATCCAACTCAGCACACAAAGGAAGTCATCACCACCAGGAAAATACCTCTGAAAGATTTTCCTCTCTTTTCAGCAGATACTCATCCAGAAATTGTTCTCAGATATCTGGATGCATGTAAAACTGATGGACCCCTTCCAGAGGTTTTCCTGTGAGATCTCAGGCAAGTACCTCTAGAAGTTGCCACCAGAACATCAAGAAAAAGGAAAGCGTCTGAAGGAACTCCTCAGAAAACTCCCAAAGCTGCTAAAAAGAAAGGTAACTCATCTTTCATTTCTGTTGTCGAGTCCATATTGATACTCACATCTGAAACCTCATCTTCTCCCAAACCATCTGAAAATCCACCTCCATCACCACAAACTCTTGACGATTTTGACATCGATTTTGATCCCACTCCTACAAACCTTATTGACACACAACCAGAACTTGCACAAGTCCTGTCTGACATTGATCTTTTTTAACCTCTATCCCTTGCTCCCTAACCAGAAAATCCAGATCAAAATCTTGAAGCTCCTCAACCAGAAAATCCAAACACCTCTATCCCTGGTATCAACTGTCCTCTCAACACCCTCCAACCATCACATATCCTCACCATTCCCACACAAGTTGTCACCACTCCAGAAATTACATCACCTACATCTCCCATTCTCATTTCTGACTCTCCTTCCTCACCTAACCTCTCTGAAGACCCCCTCAGAATTATAGTTGACTTAGAAGCTCTTGACAAACTTGCCCCAATTTCTCATAAAACAGCCATCCCCAAACCAAAACTAAAAACATCCAAAACAGATGTTGGTAAATCTCTATCGGCTTTCGAAACAGAAATGCAGGAATGGGTCAACTTTCTGAAGCAGGGTTGTGTGGATAATCTGAATCCAGCTGCTTCTGATTTTCTCTGGACAAAGTTCAGAAAATGGTTTAATACTGAATCGCAGAAGATGGAGGAACTCAGCTATGAAATAGCTCAACAGAACTTCTGTGATCATCTGAAGATCTTCAACGAGCAAGTTTTAAAGTTCTGGGAAAAGAAACCCATTCTTCATCTAGGCTGGAAAATTCCTATAGTCTCAGAACTACAGGAAGAAACCTCTGAACAACAAACTCTGGTCATTGCGGAAGACAAAGGAAAGTCAGCTGAAGCTTCTCCAAAAAAAGACTCTACGAAAAGCTATGAGGTATTTGTATCTTCTGATTCAACTCCTTCCTCTCTTTTGCTAAAAACTCTGGATGAGTTGAAGAAAGAAAATGAGGCTATCAAGAAACGATTGGATATACAGGATGAAACAAATGCAGAAATTAAGGGGATGCTTGGCAAGCAAGAAGAATCAGCTAATCAGATCAAAAGCCTTCTGGAAGCATTATTCACACGACTTCCTCCTCCACCTCAACCTTAGTTTTTTTTGTTCTGCTTCTGTTGCTTCTGCTGTTATCTGCTTATATTAAATGAATCTATTTTTATCTTTGTGTTTTTTTTCGCTTTTTGATTAATGACAAAAAGGGGGAGAACGTAGAATATTTTGAAATATAACAGTGCACCGGGACTATGTCTCGAACATTTTAACCTCTCTGTTTCCACATATTGTTACATATTGTTAAGTAAGCAGGAAAATGACAATCAGAACTTCTTGTCAAAAAGCTTCAAACAAGACATCTTCAAGGAAGTCTTCAACTCAGGGGGAGTCCTTTATACTCCATACTCTTTTAATTAATTATCAAAATATAAGTTTTTGGCATCATCAAAAAGGGGGAGATTGTTAGAACAAGAATTGATTCTACATTCCTAATTGTTTTGATGATAACAAATACTATACTATTATTTAGAACTTGATGCTCCCTAATTTAGTTATTATGATATGTAGGGAAGTTCTAAAGTAAAGAAATTCTGAATCGGAAGCAAAAGCACTTTCTGCGCTAACAAGTTCTAATCAAGCGAAGTTCTGATATAGAAGTATCACACAAGATCTAATCCAGTAAAGTTCTAATCAAGCGAAGTTCTGATAAAGAATGTGTCACGCTTTCAGCACCAAAGCTGGCTAGATCCAGAAACTCTGATAATTCAGCTATTCAACATGGACTCTGATACGCTATCCTTCATATTTATGAGTATCACAAAGTAACAGCTAGTACCAGACAAAATCTGTATTTTTGGAAAGAGCATTAAATGGCTTTTTATCAACCTCTAAAAATAGTTCTCATGTCTCCAACGGATCAAAATAATTTCATCTATTTAAAGGAAGCCCTTGCACAGATGACGAACACACTTGTGCGCATACACCTTACAATTCATCAAGTTTCATCAGTTTTCAAATTCGATCAAAATATTGTGTAAACATCACAGTTGTGATATAGCTTATTAGAAGCACCTTATACACACTTGTTCATTTACATTTGTAATTCCTTGAGATAACTGAGCTGTGGTTAAAACTCAAGAAGACATTGACAGTTGTCTCTGTGATTGTGTAATCCTTATTGTTTAATGGATTAAGTCCTCAAGAGAGAGAGAGGCGAAATCACCTTGGCGGGTGGACTGGAGTAGTTTGAGTTCAAACGAACCAGGATAACCAACGTGTCCTTTTGCTTTAAATTTTTGAAAACCCCAATTCAAACCCCCTTTCTTGTGTTTTTCGTTTCTTCAACAAATCCAGATCCGCTCTACGCACATCAGGTTGCATAAACTTGGCTTCTAAGCAGTTCTTAATTGAGGATGCTCGTGCCAAGCATTAAAGGTTTTGATAGGCTTTGGCCCCCAGTTTGCGTTATTGGAATAAAGCCAAACCGGACAATGGTCTGAAACATCTCTATCACCTACCTTTTGAGCCACCATCTTCCACCTATTTTTCAAACTATCGGACAGTAAAATACGATCAAGCCTACTCCTGCACTTTCCACTTGAGTTAAACCATGTAAATCGATTACCCACTACTGGAAAATCGATCAGTTCCATAGTATCAATAAAGAATGAGAACTCTTCCATTTCAACATAATTTGGTCACCCATTTCCCTTCCTTTCCGAGACTTTCTTAACTGCATTGAAGTATCCTCCTATCAACCATTCCCCGAAAGGCAAACTAGATTTCAATTTAAGAAATTCTGACCAAAGTAATCTTATATCCACAAGACTCCCAGAAAGCCTTTCCCCTTAAAGCTAAACAAAGGACAAAACGCACATTTCTTCCAAATTGTCAAAATTCCCCCAGATTGGCCAACAGAACCAGAAGCGGACCATTCAAAATCATCATTGCCCCAAATACATCTTACTAATTTATCATAAATTAGCTTAATCTTTGTCTCCTAAAGCAAACAAAAATCAACTTTTTCTTTATTAACAATTTTACTAACCCTTCTTCTCTTCAACAAAGAACCACACCCACGTACGTTGAAGCACATTAGTTTCATAGAACCTTGATTTCAATCTCCCTATTGTCTACGAAGGTTCTTCTATCTCTTTTCTCCAATTCTTTGATTATGCCCTCGAACACCTCATCATCCTCGTGTTCTATCCCTAAATCCTTGATTGACTGCCAAATCTTTGCAGGAACATTTTCCAGAGACTGCATAACCCTTGCGTTACCTTGATTGACGTCGGAATCGGTTACAAAATCAAAATAGAGGATGGATTCTCTGGAGTACCTCGAAGAAGCTTCCTCCTTCGATGAGGAGACATGATTAATATCACCAGATAGCATTGAATTCTCAGGAATTGGAAGATGTTTGACTGAAGAGTGAAGTAAAGTAGAGAAATAGGAGGGGGAAATGGGATCTTAATATTATCGTAGATTTCAGAAAGTAATTTTTTCTTATTTATGTTAGGCTCAATATTTGGCCCACCCAACCTTCTAGGGGAATCCGAAATTGGATCAGAAATAGCGACAACCTGGCCCATAAGTCCATTGTTGCTATTGTCAACAATAATGGAGACAATATTGCCCACTAATCTTCCCCTTGGTTTTACTACTACAATCACTTGTCCCATCTTGGGATCACTCTTTTCAACCTCATTTAATGTTACGTATGCCCCCAAAGTAATATGATTACCTGTGTTAATATCATTAGTTCCAAAAATCAGCTTTTCCGTCACGGGCTTGGAATTTGAAATTTCACCCACCGAGGCGTTAACAAGTGTCCTCACGTGACCCTTTGCATTGACATTTTTCGCCGAATGTTCTTTTTCCATCTCCTTGGTAATTCCACTTCATTGGTTATCCTCCTGACACCTTTGAAAATCGTGCTCCATAAGCACATCATCGTCCTCCTCTTCAGATCCCTCAGACTCATCGTCGTCATCCTAATTTTCCTTCACCTCTGCCTGCGATTCACTGCATGACATGGAAAAACGAAGCATTTAATCCATGTCAGTCTTTCATTGTAAAAGTCAGTGGGTGACCAAGGATGGATGTCCTCAAACCAACGCGATATCCAAGTAATCTCCTCCTAGATCAAAGTTCTCAAAGCGCCTTCTTCAATTTCTTCCAGAAGGCAAAGTTTAGCACCCAACGGAGTAGCTATGATCTGGAAAAACCTTTTAGCATTGATAGCCTCTTGTATGTTATATGTTGATCCAGATTTTGTAACCAAGCCTACAAAAGCTTTTTTAAATCTTTCGGTGTCGTTTTTGCCTATATTAAATTGCAGATGTACGAAAGTTGGTTTTTCCTCCATTTTCCTCTCTCATCTCCTTGCATGTCTCACTTCAGCAACCCTAAACTCTCAAGGCTTATTAGTTTTAACAGCCTGAGCATACGATTTATCCTTATGATATGCGTTCGCGTTCTTATTAGATGTAATAGGTATCACAATAAATTTAATCTACAGATATGTAAAGTAAAACATGTAATTGTAGGAAAATAAATTGCATCAAAATAAAGATATGAAAAAAAAATGTTTTATATGAAAAGTAATGGCGTACGTAATCAAATATACACAATCAACAATCATTTTTAGGGTTACATATAATTTTTGAAATGTATTAAGAAACCCCTATTAAAATGTATTTGAAATTTTTTTTGTGACCTAGAATAAATAAAGATATTGTAAAAATTGTGTATATATCTTTGACTTGTCAGAATTTAAAGAAATAACATAACAACTCATTAGATATCTTGCAACCTTCTAAAGAGAAATGTTTTAAGGTTGATCGTGTTGATATGTATTTTTTAGCAAGATTACTAAATACTCGATCAAGATGTGATTCTTGTGTTGTAATTAATCAATTGACTAAATCAACTCGTTTCATTTTGATTAATAAAAATTTCATGTTGTTAAATTTTATTTGATTGTAAAATAATTAAAATATAAATCTGTATGAAGTGCCTTCGAACAATCACTACCAAAAATTTGTTGTTTAACCACGGTTAAATGATTATGGTTAATTTTTTTTAGTTTGCAACAGTTAACTTCACAATTTTGAAGAAAAAAAATTATTGATTAACCATATTTATTTACTTACAGTAAAAAGTTTGTGGTTAAATATTTTTAGTTTTCCATGGTTAAACCTGATCAACTTAACAATCTTAAAATAAATTCGTCCACATCAATTAATGCTTGTCACGCCTATTTTTAACTCTCCCTCCATTCTTTTTTTACTCTCTCTTTTTAATATTGTATTTATTATCATTTTTTTATTTCTTCTAAAACTCTAAACAATACACCATTGCAGAAACCTAACATGTTCATCTTCTTCAGCCACACGCCCACACGAATCTTCAATCTTTCTTTACTTTCAGATGCACGAATCTAGTTCTTTTGATTTTGATATCTTACCAATTCTACTTCCTTCCTTCGATTTTAGTGTTGTACCGGTCTCATTTCGATCCCTTTGTCAAGAACCCTAAATATTTATTTATTTCACTTTGACTTTTTCCTTTTAAATCTGAATTCAACTTCATCTTATATCGAAAAACTTCCGCTTTCAATATTTCTACTTCGAATCTATCGTGTTTTATCTCATCTTTTTCATCAAGGTTTCATCATGCGTTCAACAACCATCACCAGTGCCATCGCAACCCTATAGCACCATTATCGTCAACTTCATTATACCGCCGCCTTTTCTCCATTGCAACTCTGTTTTTCTTCAAGGAAGGTACTCTTCTCTTTCCATATCTCTTTTTAATCTTGTTGTGTAGAATAAAATGGATAAAATAAAAATAATTGTTATGTTATGTTGTTGTTGCTAATTCTAGATTTTCAAGTTGATGATAACCCCCTTAAATTGATATTTGTCCCTAAATTTCTTCAACTTAAAGAAATGAAAACTTCTTGCATCACCATTATAGGTCAGCACTTAACTTTGCTTCAGTTCAATCCTCTGACATACTCAAAATTCCAACTTCTTTTCATTGGCAACTTTCTTCCTTCGTAAATTCCTGAAACTCCTTGACTTAATCATACTCGGAATTCCAATATTCGATAAACTTTTAACCTTTTCCCCCACTTAATTCATCTGACAGACAACTCCGAATCGCTTGGTCACAGATCTCTATAGAATCCACGACTTCCCTTTCTTACACTGAGTTAACCAAAACCATAATCACGAAACCTTATTTTGATTGGATAGTCAATACTTTTAGAACTTCATGATATAATTTACTGATTCCTTGACTACACATAATACTGACAACTCTTCTTTTATAAATCTTTCAACATTTGTGAAAAACTTTATAATCCACCTATTATTAACCTTATAGACTTCACTTGATATGATACTATATACTACGAGTGTATATGCATTATGCTTCACTTCTATCTTACTACTTCGTTCAGAAAAAACACTTGGCATGAGATTGTCTTACTTTCATTCCTACGAGTAGTCATCTCTCTGATCCTCCATGAAACTGCATTGTGCCCTCCCATTCATCAATCCCTACTAACTAGCTCATGGGTCCTTATAGTAGATTCGTATTTTCTTTTGTGTACTTAATGTTCCAATACCTGTCAAGAGATAAGATGGAGAAATAAGATGGAGAATTAGATGGAGAATTAGAACCAATACCTGTCAAGAGATAGATACGTATGAGTCACACAACTGTGATCAAAATAGTGTACAACATTCAGAACCATCTTACGTCAGATCCAATTAATTCGATTTAGTCTGAAAATACCTAGTTCTTATTACCATAATCCATTCTAAGTTATTTATAGTGTTCTGACCCACTCACAGGTTCTGGTGACACGGGATTCCAACTAACTGGAGAAATAATACCAACAAGGAATTTCAAGTCATTGACGAGACAACGCTTCCAAGGAAATTTAAACAATCTAGGATGTAACTCTGAGTTTTCCAATACTACTCACAGAGTCACTTAACTCGGCCACACATTTGGAGATAACATTGCACTTCCTATCCAAAATCATTCATCTCAATCGTCATGCTCCCTCTATCGCAATTCTAACTTGTGTTCTTACTCATATACAATCTGAGTTACATGTTTAACTTCAAGAGTATCTCATTCGCACTCTTTCATGGAAGTATAACTCACGAATCCTTTCAATAGGGTAAAGTATAATTGTACACATCAGGTGCCACTCTTATCGGGGTCTAAATCTGAGGCCATGAATCCGAGAGAATTATCCAATGTCATACTATGACTAACCACTTACACCTTACAAACACATATGCAAGATACTCAACCGATCTTTATGAGATCACCACTTGGTAAGTCTCTTCCAGCTTCACTCCTTATGGTTCTCATTAGTCATAATAGTGATACACCTAAGACTTATTCACAACGAGTATGGTTCAGTAGGTTGGTTCCCCAAACGTCTAACTTCTTTGCATCTCTACAAATGACCAACTATGCAATACACCTTCATAAATTCCAATTTCAAAACTATCAATCTGACTTGCAATAACTTGCAACTCTATTCTCAACCCCTCACATTCATAACGGTACACCAATGAGTTGGGATATACTTAGTTCCAACAAGGTGGGAACATCATACTCTGCGATCAACAAATCCAAATACTACTTAGGAAGATGAACAACAACCTGACTTTCAATAAGCCACTCCTACTCTTCCCAACCAAACAATATGAACTCAAGATGAACCTTGACATTCCCACACACTTATTAATCTGGATTCTCTTCCAAACCAAACATCCATTACACGCTTCATTACATGGAGATTACATATCGATATGACTTGTAACCGACAATCCTTGTCGCCTACTTACGAGTTCATACGACGTAGTCCTTTCATGTTACACACTTAGTTTCGCACTCAAGCTTGGCTTATCTTCCATTGCTTACCATAGAATCAAACTTCTTAGTACACAAAACTCATTGCTCAAAATAAAGCGTGTGATACTCCACAACCATCTCAAAATAAGGTAATCAATTACACATACATGTGACCAGGATACTACTGTCACATGCTTCTTAATACCAAGGTATAACTTTCTACACTTCACCTATTACTCTAGAAATCTTCGTATGTGAATAATCATCAACTGCACACTATTATCTTAGCCTCAATGAAACCTTAATAATCCCATTATGCCTTTATTTAAAATGTATCCCATTACAATAGTTGTCTTGCAAGATTTACACTGCTCCCAACTCTGCGTTTGCTTCTTCTCTAAGGTAATTCTCTTAAATCCAAGTATAAAACCATTCTACCAAAATTTTCTTTGATCTGAAATGCTTGCTCTCTCTTTGACATGAATATTTTTCAATCGATCATTAGGTAACTCAACATTTCCATAACGGTCTTCTACTAACATTGAATCTCTGACAAACTATCTTGAACCTGATATCCCTTCTAAGACTGGGTGTACTTGGTTTATCTCCTACCCTTCATCTGGTGCATACGTTTTTCACTTGGAATAGGCAGTCATGTCCTCGAGCCTCTTCATATACTTCACAACTACCTTTAGACCCTTAACAAAAATGTCGAATGTCAATATCTCTCGAGCCTTCAACCACTTGAAACGTACCATTCCAAATATACTCCCCAAATACTCCTATTCTTCCAAGATGCTCTAAGGGTCTTACACGCTGAGACACCAAGACACCATTTCTCCTTCGAGCTTTGTGCCATACATTCGACAAAATCCTTATTTTCCCCCACTGTATGAAATTACCTCTAATATTTGTTCCATACCAGTGGGTCAATCTTGTTCTACTAACAGACTCACACATTTCTCAACCTCTACAAATTCATCCGATGGAAATGCTTAACTTTCCGATTTCTTTAACATTACAGGACTGCTCGAACCATGCACCACCTTCCACTCTCACATACTTGAGACACAACTCTCACTTCCACTATAACCGAGCTCACTAGTTCATCTTACTCTATAACTCTTGAATATAACCTACCCTTAAAACATAAGCTCTACTAAAACTTCGGGGTCCTCGTGGTCGCTCAACCATGATCCTACCTACCACACACATAAAATTAGGTTGATCAGGCCCAATACTACATACTGTAATATTAAGAATCATGTTGGCTAAACACACATACAAGGTAGGAATTGATTTACTTATGATGTTTCAAGGTTGGGTCGAGAACCGACCTGTTCTGATACCAATTGTAACACTCCATATAATATACATCTACAAAATACATGATACGAGATGTTAATTTTGTATTGATACAAAACAAGTGCCTAGCGACATCATTATATACATGTTCATAAAATAAAACACAAAGTATGGCACATGACATACAATAGTGCCTAAATTAAAACTAAGATCTATCTACAACATCTTCATTGCACGCAATCCATAGCGAAAGATCACAATAGTCAGAATCCTTTGAAACATCAACAAACATCTTCTCTTACATTTAACCTGCAAATAACACCTGAAAACAATAATGATAGTGGGGTGAGATGATAATCTCTGTAAGTTCCCTTATCGTATGGGTCCACTCACCTCTACAAGGTTTGTAATCGATTCCTAACTCAAGTCTTCATCTCTCGTTACTTTTGCATCACTCACATAATGTAACTAAGAGTTAAGTATTTAAGTCATATTCTTAATGTATGGCAACATGTCACTTGAGTTCACATAACTAAATAAATCACTATTTAAATTCACGAAACATCGATCCCCAACCGGACCTACGTCTAGGGCAAGTCTCAGTTAATGCATGCTTGTATAATTCGACTTTTGTATGGATATCAGGTTCTCCATGTGACTCAAACCGACTTCAAGAACTGTCACTCGAATGAGACTCGAACCCACTTTGAGTATCTTTCACCGTATGAGACACGAACCCACTTAGGTGTCCACCTCTCCCCCATGCTCCGCCATGGTTCAGACTCAAACCCATTTGGGGCACGAATCATTGGTGCCACATCCTTATTTTTTACTTTACATAAGATCTCAAATGGGATGGGCTCAATCAAAGGAAAACATCTGAATATGTGATTAGGTTCCAAATCATCGTGATTGCTCTCATCAATCACTAGGTAATCACATTCATCAATTATCATATTATATCATCAAATACTAGGTGATCATATTCACTTATTCACATGTTATTTCCACATGTTCCATACAAAACATATTTATTTATTAATCAAGCGTCTACTCGTCGCGATACACTTGGAGTACCTGTGCGTCCAAGCATCACCGCATAAATCATTTCAATAATCTATATTATCTTTCTAAGTCATTAATCGAGTTATACTCTTAAGGTTTCCTCACTCATCATGATAAGGTTTTAATCATATTCTTTCACATTTAACACAACAACAATTCATAATAGAGTTCATAGCATACATCATAATATGGTTCATAAATATTTATAGCATACATCATAATATGATTCATAAACATTCATAGCCAAGTCATTACCAATACTCAAGTAATAATCATGTCACAAGCATGATTTCTTCTCACCAATTGATGAGGTATTGGATTAACTTTCCAATATATCTGACCTCACATTATCGGAGTTACTATTCCCGTTTTATGGTGGAAACAGGGAAACAAACATACAATAGTATAATACCATCAACCAAGTGATAATTAACATATAATCATGATTTTATCTCACCAAGCTATAGAGACTTTAACTAGCTTTCTAACACATCCGACCGCGCCTCATTCTGAGTTACAAAACTCATTTTATAGTGAAAACAAGGGAACCAATCGATTACTGAACATGACCAAATGATTGACTTCAACATTTTGCTAAAGTTTTCACTAAAATAGAAGGGACCAATCGATTGGTCCGGGGTGTCAATCGATGACACCTACAACTTTTCCCAAAATCACACTTCTAAACTCATTTTCTTCAATCCTTAACCACTCTAAATCAAACCTACTCATAGAGTAACATGCTCAAGCATTTTATACCATAAATTTCATCATTCATAATATCATTACCACAACAACAAAACCACCATACAAGAATCAACACCACATAACTTCATGTCATCAACATCATGTAGAACAACAACAACATCATGACATTAACACAACACCAATGATTAGTAACAACAACATTGCATCAACACAACAACAACATAGCTTCAAAAATCAAGAACATCAACCAAACAATCAACACCATGACATGTTTTCAACACAACAACATAACTCATGGTTCTAACATGACATTAATCAACATGTAGTGTCATCAACTTCAATGATTGAAGTTAAAACACATAAACCCTAAGTTGCTCAAAGGTAAAACTATCTAGGAACCCAACTTAATGGATGAGGATGATAAAAAAGATGAGATGAATTTATGATCACGATGATGATGATTCGATGAGCTTTTCTTCTTCTTCTTCTTTCTTTCCTTCTTTCTTTCTCCTCTTCTCTTTCTTCTTTTCTTTCTCTTACTCGTTTTCCCTTTTCCTCTCTTACTCTCTTCCCTTTTTTTCTGTCTTATTATGTTACTGATAGATAAAGGAAAAGAAGTGAATGGTTGAAAAATAAGTGGACTAGAATGAGTGGATAGAAAGAGAGATAAAAATAAGTGGTTAGAATTAATAGTTGGTAAAGAAATATCTCAATGATATTTCTTAAGATTATTTTTTACTACTTGAGTAATTATTGACCAATTATTAATATTATTAAAATGTTCCTTCTTATACTTATTAATAAATGTCAATCTCTTTTAATAAAAATTTATCTCTTATGAATTGACTAATTATTCTATTTGTCCCAACTGATGACATTTAAAACACTTAAGAGTATACAGGTAAACCAAGTGTCAACAACATTCTTTGCTTTTGATTGAAAGAAGTGGACAATTTATGTTTGGAGTTTGATATGTTAATTTCATATTATAGTATGATTTTACAAGACTTAAATAATTTTATTAATACTCTAGCATTTTGAGAGTTATAAATATAACTCACGCTGATTGTGCGTGTGCTATGTCTTATGTAAACATTTATGAAATTGCATTTAAGGTTAAAGATTGGAAGTAATTTTATTGAATTGAAAATATTCTAGTTGTTGATTTAATCATGTGAATGGACCTTGAACCTAATTTTGTTTATAAATCATAATTGTTTATTGAAAATTTTACTAGTAGTTATTCTTTATGATAGGCCTGTGATTTTTGCTTTCCGCTCCATTCTTTCTCAATCTTCTTCTTCTTCTTTCGATCCATTGTTTTCTCCTTTCTCTTCTTTTCTGCATCCTCTGCAACATTGTTGTTTCTCACCATGTCATCTTCAAGCTCTAATAGCAACGATCATGGTGAATCTTCTTCAAGAAACAACAATAAAGGTTATCAAACTGATATCCTAAACCCTTATTTCATGCATCCAAATGAAAATCCTGCTTTAATTCTGGTTACACCATTACTTTCCAATAACAATTATCACTCTTGGTCGCGCTCCATGACCATGGCTCTACGTTCTAAGAACAAGTTGCATTTCACTAATGGTGTTTTACCACGACCCTCTGATCTTGATCCAAATTCCATAGCTTGGGATAGATGTAACACCATGATCATGTCTTGGATCAAGAATGTTGTAGAAGTTGAAATTGCTCAAAGCATTCTTTGGATGGATAATGCTGCTGATATGTGGAATGAGCTCAAGGAACGATTTTATCAAGGCGATGTCTTTCGAATTTCAGATATCCAAGAAGAAATCTGCATATTGAAACAAGGTGATACTTCTGTTTCTTCTTATTACACAAAACTGAAGATCTTATGGCAAGAACTAGATAATTTTAGACCAATTCCTGAATGTGAATGTGATACTACTTGTCTTGCCATTACCAAGATTCGTGCTTACAAAGCTAGTGATCAAGTAATTCGTTTCTTGAAAGGGCTGAATGATCAATACTCTGCCATTAGGTCACAAATAATGCTTATGGATCCTCTCCCTAGCATTTGCAAAGTATATTCCTTGCTTGTTCAACAAGAAAGACAAGCTAATCTTCCCATTGATGAGTCCAAGATTTTGGTCACCCCATCTTCTAATCAGCACCAGACCAATCGTGATACTCAATCTAAATCATATTCCAATATGCGTGGTAGAGGCAACATTAGAGGAGGCAGATCTTCTGGTGGTAGAGGCAGAAACAATCGTGTTTGCACACATTCTGGTATGACTAATCACACCATTGACACTTGTTTCAAAAAGCATGGTTATCCTCCTCATTGGAAGCACGAAGGTGCAATCAATCAATGTAATACTGCATCTGATAGACCTGAAAACACATCAGGGGAAGATACTGAAGCAAGTGCACCAGCATCTCATTGTTTGGCTTTTACACCAGAGCAGCATCAAGCATTGTTAGCCTTACTTCAAGGATCATCACAGTTGCAACCTCATAGCATTAACCAGTTAACTTCTCAAACTGATCTTGGATCAGGTATTATTTGCACTATCCCAAATTCTTTTCATCCTGCATCATTCATATTAGATACAGGAGCCACTGATCATGTTTGTTTTACTCGTGAGTATTTTCAGTGTCTTAAGCAAATTAAGCCCATCACCCTCAAACTACCAAATGGCAGTCTTGTCACCACTAACCTTTCAGGCACTATTCAGTTTAACAGCAATTTTTACATCATTGATGTTCTTTATTTGCCTCATTTTGCTTTTAATATCATTTCTGTCCCAAAATTAACCAAATTACTCAATTGCTAACTTGTTTTTAATGATAATTCATGTACTGTACAGGACAAGTCTTCTCTGAAGATGATTGGCACAACTGAGTTACATGGTGGATTATATCTCTTGACCTATCCTTCAGTTACATTACCTAAGACTCCTCCAATACATTGTATCAATTCTTCTGTTAATCATTCAAATAGTCATTATCCTGAATGTAGCCTATGGCATATTAGATTGGGACATGCTTCTAATACAAAATTGATTGAACTCAATAAAGATTTTCCTTTCATTAAACATGTCAATATCAAATTGCCTTGTGATGTATGTTTTTATGCAAAACAGAAAAGATTGCCTTTTTCTCCTAGTTCTCATGTTTCCCAATCCACATTTGACATATTACATATGGATATTTGGGGTCCATTGGCCATACCATCCATGATGGGCTATAGGTATTTCTTAACCATAGTTGATGATTTACATGATTATACCTTATGAGACTAAAATCTGAAACCACTTCTCATGTCAAGTCCTTTGTAGCATTGGTCAAAACTCAATTCAAATGCCATGTAAAGTGCATTAGATCAGATAATGGCAATGAATTTTTGATGCCTGATTTTTACAATCAATTAGGTATCATCCACCAAACATCTTGTGTGGCCACACCTCAACAAAATGGTATTGTTGAAAGAAAACATCAACATATCTTAGGCATCACTAGAGCCCTTTTATTTCAAGCTCATTTGCCTCCATTATTTTGGGCTCATGCAGTGAGTTATGCTGTTCATATCATAAACAGACTTCCCACACTTTTCTTAAAACACAAGTCACCTTACCAAGTTCTTTACAACATTTTACCTGATATGACCAACTTGAAAGTTTTTGGCTCTTTGTGCTATGCAGCCACTCTAAAATCCAATAGAAAGAAATTAGATTCAAGATCTAGAAAGTGCATTAACCTAGGTCATAAACCTGGTGTCAAAGGACACATTTTGTTTGATCTGCATAATAAGGAACTTTTTATTTCTAGAGATGTTGTTTTTTTTTAATCTCATTTTCCATATCAACATAATCTTCCTCTGTCCTCACCCTCTTCACACACTACTACACACCTGGATGATTTGTTTGATTATATGTTTCTGCCTAATTCAGTTCCCTATCCTACATCTAATCATTCAGTTGACAATGGTCATACTGAGAACAACTCTCATTCTATAGATCCCAATCCCATTCAACCTATGACTACTACACATTCTCCTACCAATGAAACCAATCATCTTCCTTCTATTAATCGTGAGCCCATACCTGTAAGAAGATCCAAGAGACAGGTACATCCTCCTAATTATCTAAGAGATTATCATTGTAATCTGATTCACCATCCAGACTCAGCTGTGGCATCATCTTCATCCACCTGTAAGTATCCTATTTCATCTTCTATATCCTATGATTCTTTTTCATCCTCTCATAAACATTACATGTTAAATTTGTATGCCAACCCTGAACCTACATCATATGAGCATGCTATTTGTGATGAGAATTGGAGAAATGCTATCAATGCTGAACTGCAGGCTCTGGTTAAAACTAAAACATGGGATCTTGTGCCCTTACCTTCAAACAAGAAAGCCATTGGCTGCAGGTGGGTTTTTAAAGTAAAAATGCATGCTAATGGTACTATTGAGAGGTACAAGGCACGACTTGTTGCAAAGGGGTTTACTCAAACTGAAGGACTAGATTATACTGATACTTTCAGTTCAGTTGTTAAAATGACTACTGTTAGAGTTTGCTTAGCTATTGCTGCTGTTCACAATTGGCCTTTGTTCCAACTTGATGTTAACACAGCTTTCCTCCATGGTGATCTTAATGAGGAAGTCTACATGAAACCTCCACCTGGTCTCAGTTTTCCTACTCCAAATCTTGTCTGCAAATTACAAAGATCTCTTTATGGTCTGAAACAGGCTAGCAGACAATGGAACACAAAACTCACTGACACTCTTATTGCATCAGGTTATCTTCAATCCAAAGCTGATTACTCACTTTTCACTAAGACTTCTTCTCAAGGTTTCACTATGATTCTGGTCTATGTTAATGATTTAGTAGTTGGAGGCACTGATTCTCATGAAATTTTACAAATCAAATCTTCTTTGGATGATAAATTCAGCATCAAAGACTTGGGAGTTCTCAAATATTTCCTAGGCTTTGAAGTGGCTCGTAGTACTCATGGTATTTCTTTATGTCAAAGAAAATACACTCTTGATTTGATTTCTGATGCTGGTCTTCTTGGTGCCAAACCATGTTCCACCCCTATGCAACCTCATCTTCAACTTCACAAAACCTATGGCACACCTATATCTGATCCTACTCCCTACAGAAGGCTTATTGGTCATTTATTTACCTCACACATACCAGACCTGAAATTGCATATACTGTCAGCAAATTAAGTCAATTTCTTGCTGCTCCAACAGATAAACATATGTTAGCTGGTCTACATGTTCTGAAGTATCTCAAAAACAATCCAGGCCAAGGACTCATATTTCAATCTAATTCCTTTTTATGTCTCAAAGGTTTTTCAGATTCAGACTGGGGGGCTTGCCCGGATACACGAAGATCCACTTCTGGCATCTGTTACTTCATTGGCACTTCACTCATTAGTTGGAAAAGCAAGAAGCAGTCTGTCATTTCCAGATCTTCATCTGAAGCTGAGTATCGTGCTCTTGCTCAAGCTACTTGTGAAGGGGTTTGGCTTCTCAATATTCTTCATGATTTTCACATCAAGCATCCAATGCCCATCATTATCTACTATGATAACAAATCTGCCATGCATATAGCTGCCAATCCTGTGTTTCATGAGCGCACAAAACACATAGAGATTGATTGTCATGTTGTACGTGAGAAAGTTCTAGCTGGAGTTGTTCATCTCATGCCTGTCACTTCTAAGGAGCAAGTTGCGGACATCTTTACCAAGTCTCTCCAACCTGGTCCTTTCAATACATTACAAGCCAAGCTTGGAATGATTGATATTCATTCCAGCTTGAGGGGGGCTGTAAATGATAATGAAGATAATAAATAATGTAACAATAACAATGCCATGTAATATCTATTTTCTCTTTGTGCTAACTAACTTTAGAAGTTAGTTAAAGGTAGTTGAGAAGAGTTAGTTAGGTCTTAACCAACTTGTCTTAGCTATATATAGTGGTACTTTCCATTGTAATAATTGAGATTGAGAATTACATTTCATTTGATCACATACAATTATTCTTCATTCAAGCTTTTCAATTCTTTTGTCATGGAGATTCAGCTTGTTGTTGTATGTTCACATATTTTTTAGCTTTTAATAGATTATGATTGAGTTTATGATTGAATTGAGAAGTATTTTGGATAATAGGAAGGAGAGGTCGATGAAATGGAGACTCCGAGGTTGTTGTTTAGGAATTTGAACTGAATACAATAAAAAGATTTAAGTTGTAAGTTGTTTTGTATTCAATATTTCAATTTCATAAAAGATATGTGTAAATGTCTAGTATCCATTTCTTTTGATTTATAAATAAATACCCTAAAGTAACTAGTAATTCACTTTAGAAATAAAAGTGAAGTATTTTAACCATCAAATAATTATGCATACAAAATTAACATGATGATTTTTCATTAATGATAGGTTTATCTTATTTTTCCTTCTAAAGTGACTTACTCATCCAAGAGAAATTCATGTGAAATGTAAAGTAAATCTTATGATATTTAAACGAATACTACATAATTCGGATACTCAATATTTAAAATTTTTTTTATAAGCAAAAGGGAATGAATTAAAAAGCACTAGAGGTGCTTAACCCTTAATACAAGGAAAAGAAAATGTTCCAACCACTACCAAAAGACACTTCAACCTAACAAACTCAACAAAAACCAATCGTTGGATCAACACACCAATCCGACCAAGATGACTTAAAATCACCTCTAGACAAAACCAAAGACCATTCCCAAGATAGTTTCTTAACAAGCCCCACCCCATCCAAATTGGACAAAAAAATACCCTAAAAAGAATATCATTTCTACATTTCCAAATTACCCAACAAACGACCAAGCCAAAAAACCAACCGGTATCCGCCTTCCAAGCCGCCTTGCAATTCTTGTCTAACAAAAGAAGACCCTCCAAAATAGAAGAAACCGAAAAGATATGATCCACACGGAGCCAAACGCACAAAGTTCTCCACCAACCTCTAGAAATAGGGCAACTCAAGAAAAGATGATCAAGATCTTCTTCAACTCCAAAACACAAAGGACACACCAAAGAATGTGGACCCGTCAAAATACCATGTTTCCATAATTCCCGCTTCGTAGGAAGTCTATTCAAAATCAATCTCCAACCAAAAATCGAAATTCTACTAGGCGCTTTCGTACTCCAAAGGCGAGAAAATGCTAGATAGAAGTTGTCATTCAAATCCGAATTCGGAAAAAGAGAAGAAAGAATGGAATTATAGGCACTACTAACCGAAAAATCGTTGAGATTTTTCCACCAAACAAAACTATCGGCGCGGGAATTGACCGGCCGAACTTGTTCCAAAAGCAACCCCAACTCCCTTTGTTGGACCGCCGTCGGGTCATCATCATGGATGTTAAGTAACGGAAACAACCACCGTCACTCATCCACGTGCCAAAAACCCATCTCTGCCGCCTTCACCTAAGGCTCGTTAACCAAGAGAAACAAGTCCGGGAAGAGAATGTTGAACGGCAATGTACCTATCCAACAATCAAACCAAAACTCCAAAGTGTGTCCCGTACCAAGCTTGCACAAAAAGGACGACATGAACCAATTTGGATCATGATCAACCGCACAAATATCCCTCCACCAAAGAGACACTTTACTCCGGGAATGGAAAGGAGTCAAAAGACGCATTGCTCTTTTAGTGTCGCCGTACCTGCAAGAAAGAATGTTAGTCCAAAAAGAGTTCTCCTCATTCAAAATCCTCCACTTCCACTTGCTAAGTAGAGCGAGATTGAAATTTCCGCAATGTTTCACTCCTAGGTCCCCCTCTTTCTTTAGTTGACACACTTTCTCCCAACTTATCCAATTAATCTTCCTCGTCGACTCATCCCCACCCCATAAAAAAGCTCTTTGAAGCTTAATGATCTCATTAATAATAGCTTTTGGAGCCTTATAGAAAGAGAAGAAAAAAATCGGAATGGAAGACAAGACGGAATTTAAAAGAACGACCCTCCCCCCAATCGAAAGATGCCTATTATGCCACCCTCCTAGCCTTCTTTTATGCTTCGACACCAAAGGTTTCCAAACTTCACATCTCCTTGGGTTAATTCCCACTAGAATACCAAGAAACACAAAAGACGACGACCCGATTTCACATTTGAGAAAAGACGAAGCTCCCTGAATAAAATCCTGATTCAAATTCACACCCAGAAGCTTACTCTTGTTTAAATTGACCCGCAACCAAAAAATTATCTCAAACCCGCGAAGAATGGCCTTAATCGCCCAAAGATTGTTCCTAGAAGGGTCTCCCATTAAAATAGTGTCATCGGCAAATTGGAGGATATTAACCTTAAAATTCTCCTCCACATAGAACCCCTTAAAGTCCCCCAAAGAGGAGGCCCTCTTAACCATACCCGCCAAACCCTCCGCCGCCAACAAGAAAAAGAACGGAGAAAGAGGGTCCCCCTGACGCAATCCTCTAGTAACCGATAAATCTTTCGTCGGGCTACCATTCACCAAAACAGACATCGAACTATTAAAAACTAATGCCTCAATCCAGCTTCGCCATTTGACTCCAAAACCCATCCTTTTCAACATGTACCTAAGAAAATCCCAAGACACACAATCATAAGCCTTCTCAAAATCCACCTTGACAATCATACAACTCTTCTTAAACCTCTTGGCGTAATCAATCACTTCATTCACAACAAGAACGCCATCCAACATGTTTCTAGTAGAAATAAAAGCAGATTGACACTTCGAAATAAGCTTTCCCACCACTGTTTTCAATCTAGAAGCAAGCAAATTTGACTAAAATCCTATACGTACTTCCAATAAGACAAATAGGTCTGAAATCATCCAAGGAATTAGGATTATCAATTTTAGGGATCAAAGCCAAAAATGAAGTTGTGTCCGCTTTAGGCAAAATGGCAAACGAGTGAAACTCATTGACGAACCACACCACTTCCTCCTTCAAGAAAGACCAACAAGATTTAAAAAACTTCAAAGTAAAACCGTCCGGACTCGGACACTTGTCCCCATCACAACTCCAAATAACCGCTTTCACTCCATCCTCCGAAAAAGGAACTTCCAAAGAGGCGGCTTCCGATATAGAAAGAGATTTAAAAGAGATCCCATCCAACAAAGGCCTAAAACTCATAGTCTCTTTAAATCTCAAAGAGAATTGTTCGAAGATTTCATCTTTAACCGAATCCACATTATCAATCCACCCGTTTATAGTATTCAAAACCAAGATCGAATTTCTTCTAAAACGATGTTTAATAGACTTGTGAAATAATTTAGAATTGGAATCGCCTTCCTCGAGCCATAAGGCTCTCGCTTTTTTACGAAGCATACTCTCCTTGAACCGTAACGAGTTCCAAACTCTAGTATTAGCCAAGTGGCGCTTAGAAGCAAGATCCTCCGCATCCGTCAAACCAGATCCTGAAGCCACCAAATCCAAACCATTCAAGACATCAATAGCGGACTCCACTTCAAGATCCAACACACCAAACACCTCCACATTCCACTTCCGCAAGCAACCTCTCAACAACTTCAACTTCTCCTTAAAAGAAAAAATTGCCTTTCCCTTAACAAAATTAGACCTCCACTTACTTTCCGCAAAAGCCAAAAAGTCACCATGCTCTGTCCAACAATTGAAGAATTTGAAAGGTTTCGGACCCCAATTAATAGAATTACACTTAAACGAGATAGGGCAATGATCCGAAATATCTCTAGGTCCCACCACTTGGCCATCCACTTTCCAAGCCTCAATCAAACCTTCCGAAAGTAAAAATCTATCCAAGCGACTCATAACTCTACCATCCAAACTAAACCAAGTAAAAGATCTCCCAACCGGAACCGGATCAATCAACTCCATCGACTCAATAAACTCATTGAACTCATCCATCTCCCGCCTATTCACAAACTCATTGAACTCTGTCCATCTCCTTTGAACGAGGAAAAAGAGGGTCAACCGTTGAAATGTCGTCGGAATCCACCTTCTCCGACATACCACCGTCAAATTCCAGCGAACCACCACCTACATCCTCATCAGAAAAAACGATCGAAGAATCAATGTCGGAATCCATGGAATTTCTCGCTTCAGCATGCAGGAAACCACAAGAGTCTTCGATCAACTTTAAGCGCACCAAGTCACCATTGATTTTAACAAATAAAACCTCATCAATGTTCGCAGTACAACGGGTCTTAATGAGAAACCGCGCCACATCGAACCTGTTCTGAGCAAGGGTGTTGTCATCACTATGAATAAATTCTCCCACCGTTTTAGCTAAGAAAAAAAACAGATCCCATGCCAAACATGGCCCGGCAAGCCATAAAGTTTGACCCATGTAAATCTATCTCCATCCAAGACCTTCGGATCCCAATGTTTCACTTCACCAAACCTCTTCTCTAGCCAAGAAGTCTCGTTACTCAATAAAGAATCCATAGCACCTTCTTCCCTATCCTCCAACAAGCAAAAGTTTGCTCCAAATGGAGTTGCCTTGACTCCAGAAAGACCTTCCCTATAAAAAACGTCTTGCATCCTGAAGGATGCACCGATCTCCAGCACCCTCCCGATGAAAGCTTTCGCAAATCTCTTTAAAGAATCCGACATATCAAAGTTATATTCCAAAGCTCTCCTCCCCTCTTCCACCCCCTTATTCTCTTAATTCCGTACCACTGCTGAGTAAGACCTACCACCATAACCAGCATGAAATCCAGTAGCCGGCCTCCTCCGGTCAGTCTCGATCATTGTCTTAGCATCCACCGTGATACCTTTAGTGTCTCTCGATCCTCTTTGAAACCGAGGAATGTTTACAAAAAATTTCTTGTTGTCAATGAAAATATTGTCGAGTTTCAATGCCGGCCTCTCGATTTCGACCACATTGAAGAAGCGCACAAAACCAAACTTATTTCCCCGTTTATCTCTCCGGCCCGGAATGATCACCTCGTCGATCTCACCATACGATGAGAAAATATCGTAAAACTCCCTAGCGCACACCCTCTCCGGGAAAGAAGTGAAAAAGAAGGACGTTGTAGTTCTAGTACCTTTTGTCCTTGAACCAACACGATCCCACCACTTAACATGCAATGATTTTCTCCGCCCCCCTACCACCGTCCACCCCTCTGTCTCAGCAAGTTGTCTTTCCTCTACTTCCGTCATTCTGATGCTAATCCTCTACAATGCATTACTAATTATAAACAATTCATGGAACTGTATTAAACAGAGAACAATTATGTCTACTCCATCAAATAATAAGGTTTGGGATGGATAACTCCAGTTGAACTTGATTTAGGAAAGTTTTCCAAGAGGAAGTAGAAATGAAGCTATGTATAAGTTTGTCTTATTGAATTAATTAAAGGCTAAACTCGAAAGATCAATCAATTATTAGATGATCTGTTAAGAGTTTGTGGTTTAGAAGAAAAAAAGTAATAAATATATGAACAAACATTCGCTAAACCCTAAGTTAGATGAATCGAGTTCCATCTTTCATATTTTCTAAACAATCCTTTTATAGTTATTAGAACCAAATATTTATTACTAGAAGAACAAAATGAATGGATGGATTCTCCGATAAAAAGAAATATAATTTGAATTGTTTGAAAACTCATTAGTTTAATATTATTATGATGCATAATTAAAGTTACAAACTTTTAAGTAAAATACTTTGCTTTCAACTCAACTATTGTGTTTTTTGTGGTTATGTTTGTAAAAACACTATACATGTTTTTCGAGATCGTCCAAGAGTCAGGCAGCTATTGAATAATATTATTCCAAATCCAATCAGAATGAAACTCTTGAATTGGGACATTAAGGATTAGATTAAGTTGAACATGAATTTTAATGAAAATTGGAGTGGGATCTGGGTAGTGAGGTGTCATTCCTCGTGGTGGTGGCAGAATAGCGAGTTGCATGATGATAAATTCCAAAGACCTTACTGCATGAGTAGTTTTGTGTATGAAAGGGTAGAGGAATTTGATAAGAGTCAACTTAATAAAGTTGTGATTGATCAGAGGATGAGTGAAATTGAATACGGATGGAGCTAGCAAGGCTAGGAGTGGGGCAGGTTGTGGTGGAATTATTCGGAATAGCAAAGGAGAGTGCTATGGAGGTTATTATAAAAGTGTGGGAAACTGTAGTGCATTTTGTGCAGAGTTGTGGGGAGTGTTGGGAGGGCTCAAACTTCTCAGGAGACTAGGTTGGAATAAGGTAGAGATTTGTGTGGATACTTTACATATTGTTGAAGTCATTATTAATTGCTCTAAGGAGGTGGAAGGATATGCCATAGTGAAGCATATTAGGGCTCATATGTATTTGTTGTAGGAAGTTAAGGTGAGTCATATGTTTAGAGAAGCAAACTTGTGTGTGGATAAATTAGCTAAAACGACAATTAGTTATGCTCAGAATATGGAATTTCGGGAGGTTATTCCACATTTCATTTGTGAGTTGGTAATGATTGATAATAAAGGAGTTGTGTTCCATAGAGTTGTGGGGTAGTTGTTTTTTCTGTTTTTGGGCTTAGGCCCTCTTTGAAAGAAAAAAAAATTATGATATGTTTAAATTGGTGGTCGATCTTAGAGTACAACGCTGTTATTGTAAGGTTCGTAAAATTACAAAAATTTAAATAAATAAAAATCAAATTATTGGGAATCATCACAATACTTAAGTAGAAACTAAAAAATATTCTAGCAAAGAGGTATATTAAAAATATTTTTTTGCTAGTATGAGAATTTATCCTTCCTTGTATGGCGTAAGTGTACTTTCTTAGGGCTTATACTTATTCATTAAGTTACATTACTCTAGTATATCTACATTTGTTTCTAACGCACTTATACCTACGGGTAGCAGTTCTTGGTGGACAATCATTATCAGTTACACAATCAATTGCCGGCACTGTAATGAAAAAACATAACAAAATAATGTTACTAAAATGAGAGTAAATATATGTATGAACTATTAACTATAGAAATAATTTATAAAAGGATGAAAAAATAAATTACCAGCACCGTCAATGTTCTTTGGAACAAGAAAAAGAAATAAAATTATAGCATACACAAATTTGAGAATTTTAGCCATATTTTTGTCCCTTTACATGCAGAAAATAGAATATTATTGACTCTTGTATAGTGTATAAAACACATGATATAAAAATTCAAAAAATTTTGCGCTTTAGAATTTGTAAAAAAAAAAAACCCCTCCTATATAATTATAATATTTTAAAGTGTCTCTTAAGGAGATCAAAATATTGTATTAACTAAGACGGTAATTTAAAATTTTTGCTAATCATTTGAATCCATGTTTTCAACTAACTTTTAAACCTTTGATGATGGAAAGGGTTTTCTATAATAATAATAATAATAATAATAATAATAATAATAATAATAATAATAATAATAATAATAATAATAATAATAATAATAATAATAATAATAATAATAATAATAATAATAATAATAATAATAATAATAATAATAATAATAATAATAATAATAATAATAATAATAATAATAATAATAATAATAATAATAATAATAATAATAATAATAATAATAATAATAATAATAATAATAATAATAATAATAATAATAATAATAATAATAATAATAATAATAATAATAATAATAATAATAATAATAATAATAATAATAATAATAATAATAATAATAATAATAATAATAATAATAATAATAATAATAATAATAATAATAATAATAATAATAATAATAATAATAATAATAATAATAATAATAATAATAATAATAATAATAATAATAATAATAATAATAATAATAATAATAATAATAATAATAATAATAATAATAATAATAATAATAATAATAATAATAATAATAATAATAATAATAATAATAATAATAATAATAATAATAATAATAATAATAATAATAATAATAATAATAATAATAATAATAATAATAATAATAATAATAATAATAATAATAATAATAATAATAATAATAATAATAATAATAATAATAATAATAATAATAATAATAATAATAATAATAATAATAATAATAATAATAATAATAATAATAATAATAATAATAATAATAATAATAATAATAATAATAATAATAATAATAATAATAATAATAATAATAATAATAATAATAATAATAATAATAATAATAATAATAATAATAATAATAATAATAATAATAATAATAATAATAATAATAATAATAATAATAATAATAATAATAATAATAATAATAATAATAATAATAATAATAATAATAATAATAATAATAATAATAATAATAATAATAATAATAATAATAATAATAATAATAATAATAATAATAATAATAATAATAATAATAATAATAATAATAATAATAATAATAATAATAATAATAATAATAATAATAATAATAATAATAATAATAATAATAATAATAATAATAATAATAATAATAATAATAATAATAATAATAATAATAATAATAATAATAATAATAATAATAATAATAATAATAATAATAATAATAATAATAATAATAATAATAATAATAATAATAATAATAATAATAATAATAATAATAATAATAATAATAATAATAATAATAATAATAATAATAATAATAATAATAATAATAATAATAATAATAATAATAATAATAATAATAATAATAATAATAATAATAATAATAATAATAATAATAATAATAATAATAATAATAATAATAATAATAATAATAATAATAATAATAATAATAATAATAATAATAATAATAATAATAATAATAATAATAATAATAATAATAATAATAATAATAATAATAATAATAATAATAATAATAATAATAATAATAATAATAATAATAATAATAATAATAATAATAATAATAATAATAATAATAATAATAATAATAATAATAATAATAATAATAATAATAATAATAATAATAATAATAATAATAATAATAATAATAATAATAATAATAATAATAATAATAATAATAATAATAATAATAATAATAATAATAATAATAATAATAATAATAATAATAATAATAATAATAATAATAATAATAATAATAATAATAATAATAATAATAATAATAATAATAATAATAATAATAATAATAATAATAATAATAATAATAATAATAATAATAATAATAATAATAATAATAATAATAATAATAATAATAATAATAATAATAATAATAATAATAATAATAATAATAATAATAATAATAATAATAATAATAATAATAATAATAATAATAATAATAATAATAATAATAATAATAATAATAATAATAATAATAATAATAATAATAATAATAATAATAATAATAATAATAATAATAATAATAATAATAATAATAATAATAATAATAATAATAATAATAATAATAATAATAATAATAATAATAATAATAATAATAATAATAATAATAATAATAATAATAATAATAATAATAATAATAATAATAATAATAATAATAATAATAATAATAATAATAATAATAATAATAATAATAATAATAATAATAATAATAATAATAATAATAATAATAATAATAATAATAATAATAATAATAATAATAATAATAATAATAATAATAATAATAATAATGTTCTGGACTGGGCAGGGCTTCCTGCCCTTAAGGGCCAGGCCCAATCCAGCATAACTGGCGAACAGGCCCAATATGCACAATATAACCGTTGGGCACAATATGACCGTTGGGCGTGTCCCCCTCACGCGCAGAATAGGTCACACGTCCAGCCGCCTCACCGGATATTGCGGGAACAGTTAGAAGACCACGCGCTTTGCTCGCCGCCCATTTATCTATAAAAACCCCCTCATTTGAGAGGGGCAGGTATCACGAATCATATACTTGACTACTCTTACTTGCTTTCCCTTTTTCTTTGACCAAATACTTACTTTGGCATCGGAGTACCTTGCAGGTACCTCCACCCCCTTTTCTTCTCCAACAAGCAGCTGCACTTGCCCTACATGAAGGCCACGACGATCTCCTTCTGGTCATCTCCGATCAGTGGCGCCGTCTGTGGGAACTCAGCTCCCCCGTCTTTTCGAATCAAGATCCCTCATCTTTTCATCCAAAAGACCAAAGCTTTCATCTCTCCAAAATCCCAGATCATCATGGCTTTCGTTAAGAGTGATGCCCAAGAACTTTTGACCACCGCTGCCCGTACCGACGCTATCGTCGGGAACGTCCCATCCGAGAACGCCCAGCGCAACGGTGGACCGGCTTCCCCAAAGCCCGACGAACAAAGACCACGAGCGCAAGCCGTGGAACTTCCCTTCGAGCCCATTCCGGTTCCTCAAGGCGCTGATCTGACCACCGCGGCGCTCATCGCCTCTCTGAACAATTCCAATCGGTTCATCATTCAGCAGGGAGAAAAGATCAGCGCCCTCGAGAACGCCCTTCAAGAGCACCATGCTTCGGAGACGCTGGACCTCTCCCCGCCTCGGCGAGATCGCTCAAAGCGGAGACGTGATAGCCCCTCCCCGGCCAAGGAACGTTCAAGCTCAAGGAGCCCAACACCCGACCGGGCTCGCCGGCATCGTCGTTCTCCTAGGACAACCAAGCACTCCCCTGTTCCCAAAAGACATCGACGCTCGGACAAGCACGAGCACAGGCATATCCATGGGCACTCTCCTCGCCGCAGTCATAGCCGCGACCACAGCCTTTCTCCATCATTCTCCCACAGCTCTAGCAGTGACGACGAAGTTCAAGGCCCGTTCACGAGGAACATCATAGACACCCGGATTCCCCGCGGGTTAGAGAAACCTCCCACGCTGGCAACGTACGATGGCACATCAGATCCTCACGAGCACCTAGAGAACATCGAAGCTATGCTCCAGTACCATGGTGTCTCCGGAGCCATCCGGTGCAAGATATTTCCCATCACCTTGAGGAAAGGTGCAATGGCATGGTTCAAAAGACTCCCTCGAGGATCCATCTCATCTTGGCGCGACCTCAAAGGCCAGTTCACCCGCCATTTCACAGCCTCCCGACGACATCCAAAGACGGAGGCAACCTTAGAAGCCATCATACAAGGCCGAGAAGAGCCTCTGCGGGAGTACATCGAGAGGTTTAATAAGGAAGCAGTGGAAGTCAGAACTTCCGACCATATGAAGAAATACCTCCTCGAGAAAGGACTCCGCCCGAAGAGCGACTTCCGCAAATCTGTCGGGATCGAAGCTCCCCGAACACTGATAGAGCTTCTACACATGGCCAAAGATTACATCCGGTACGAGGAAAAAGAAGCTACATATCGTGCCCGCGACGCAAGAGATCGGGAAGCTCCCCGAGCACCCAAAAAGGAGGAGTCGGAGCCATCTCGTAAAGGCAAGGAGAAGCGACGAGAGGAACGTCCTCGTGAAGGTAAAGGGCCAGCTGGCCGATTTAATGAATACACTGTGCTCACTACCTCACGAGAACGTATTCTATCCGACTGTATCAACACCGAGTTCAAACAAGGAGGTGTACGGTTCCCTAAACCGACCTCGGCCAAAGGGAGCGTCGACAAGAGCAAGTATTGTCGTTTCCATCGTAGCCACGGGCACGTAACAGAAGACTGCGTGCACCTTAAAGACGCTATAGAGATCCTCATCAAAGAGGGACATCTGAAACAGTACGTGAAGAAGGGGGAATCCTCCCGACGTGACGCGACTGATAAAAAAGGAACAGAGTCAACACCCTCCAGTCCTCCCCCACAGGTCGCAATGTCCATCAGCCGACCAGAGGACTTTTTCATCCCAAGTCACATCGACCCGACTTCCCAGGTATTCATGCATAGCACCTGGGAAGCGTTTCCTACAGCCATGGTTATCTCATGTGGAGGGTACCACGGGCTCACGGTCGGTTCCGTCAGACGAAAGTTTGAACAGTTGATCGACAGCAGCCCCGACCAGTTATGTACGGTCGGCAAGGGAAAAGGACGATCACAACCCATCACGTTCTACAGAGAAGAACTCCCCGGAGGGTCGCCGAACTCCCACATCCCTCTCCTGATCAGGGCCAGATTATCATCTACCGATGTGCGGTGAATCCTGGTCGACCAGGGCAGCTCCGTAGACATCATGTACTCCAGCCTGTTCCGCGCGCTGAAGCTAAATAAGTCTAATCTCTCTCCGTACGTAGGATCTGATCTCCAAGGATTCAATGGAGCAACTGCCCGACCCTGGGGTTACGTAGAAATTCCAGTCACGCTTGGCGAGGAAGAAGCATCGCGGACAATCAAAACGCAGTTCCTGGTCATCGATTGTCCGTCGCTCTATCAATGCATTCTGGGCAGACCAGCTCTTGCCGAGCTCGTCGCTGTCCCCTCGACAGTCCATCTCAAGCTAAAGTACTACACGGAGAAGGGACACGTCGCAACTCTACACGGCGATATTGAAGCTGCTCGCAGGTGCTTCGAGGCCACAACCAAAGGTCAGAACCAAATAGCGACAACAACGACGTCGGCAAAGCGCACCAGAGAAGACGAAGTTCCGGCCGAGGAGGGTCAGCCAGGGAAAAAACCCACGCTTCCCGTACACACCATCGACCTCGACAGCAGGCTCGCTGAAGGACACGAAGATCGGGGCGAGGATAATAACTCGGGAGCAACGCGCTCCCCCTCGCCTGCACCTCTGCGTCCAGTCCCAGATGGAGAGTTTAAGGTCATCACCTTCAGTAACAACCCCAGCAGGGGAGTGAAGATCGGCGCTGGCCTCCCCGAAGAGGTAAAGAGGGAGCTGAAAGCATGTCTCGACGACAACGCCGACCTGTTCGCCTGGAGTGCAGCAGACATGCCCGGTTTGGATCCAGAAACTGCCTGTCACCACTTGACAATCGATCCAGCTGCCCGCGCCGTCGCCCAGCGAAGAAGGAAACAGTCCGAGGAAAAGGCACAGGCTGCCGAAAAACTTGTACAAGACCTCTTAGAGGCAAATTTTATTTCCGAGGCCAGGTATACGACCTGGCTCTCAAATATTGTACTTGTTAAAAAGAGTAATGGAAAGTGGCGCATGTGCATTGACTACACCTATCTCAACCGGGCTTGCCCGAAAGACGCATATCCACTGCCGAGCATAGATAAGCTCGTAGACAATTCCGCCGGTTTCAAGCTCTTGTCCTTCATGGATGCATATTCGGGATACAACCAAATCCCAATGGCCGACGAGGACAAGAGATACACAGCATTCATGACCCCCTCGGGAAATTATTACTATAACGTAATGCCCTTTGGACTAAAAAACGCCGAGGCCACGTACCAGCGCATGATGAACAAAGTCTTCCGATCAGAAATCGGAGACATGCTCGAAGTATACATGGACGATATGATCGTCAAATCCCAAGAGGAATCCGACCACACCACCCACTTGCGCAAGGTGTTCGACCAAGCTCGAAAGTGTAAAATGCATTTCAATCCAGAAAAATGCACCTTCGGTGTACGAGCAGGGAAATTCCTCGGATTTTACCTCACCGAAAGAGGCATAGAGGCAAACCCAGACAAATGTCGGGCACTCGTAGAATTCCCCACACCACAGTCGAAGAAGGCGATACAATCCCTAAGCGGGATGCTCGCGTCCCTTGCTCGCTTCGTAAGCAAGTCCGCCCAGCACGCCCTGCCCTTCTTTAAATTACTTAGGAAGGAGGAAAATTTCGAGTGGACGGACGAATGCGAGCAGGCCCTTGCCCATTTCAAACAAGCTCTATCGGCCCCACCAGTATTGTCACGACCAGACCGCGGGGAAACCATATACCTATATCTCTCCGTGGCCAACGAAGCAGTAAGTGCAACACTTATTCGCGAAACTACTACCGGGCAGAAACCCGTCTACTTCACCAGTAAAGCCCTACAAGGACCCGAAGTTAGGTACACGCAGATAGAACGGGTAGCCCTTGCCCTCATAACCGCCGCGAGGAGACTCAGATATTACTTCCTGGCACACACTGTCGTTGTCAGGACCGACCAACCTATTAGACAGCTGTTAGCCCGACCAGATATGGCGGGCAGGATGCTAAAATGGTCCCTCGAACTGGCCGAGTTCGACATTCACTACGAAGGGAGGAAAGCCCTCAAGGCACAGGTCCTGGCCGACTTCGTGGCAGAGATGACCCCAGAACCGTCCCCCCCGGGAGGAACACAGAGGTGGATCATCTACTTGGATGGCGCATCAAGCCCCTCGGGCAGTGGAGCAGGAATAATCCTCGAAAGCGAAGAAGAGACCCTGATCGAAGTGTCCCTGGTCCTCTCATTCAATACATCCAACAATCAAGCCGAATATGAGGCCTTCCTTGCAGGATTACGACTAGCCAAAGACGTCGGCGCGAAGAAAATAAAAATCTGCACTGATTCCCAACTCGTGGCGTCTCAAGTGCGAGGAGAATTCCAGGCAAAAAACGACCAACTCGCCGAATACTTGGCCGTGGTAAAAGACAAAATGGTGGAGTTTGAAGCATGGGAAGTCCAGCACGTCCCGCGCGAACAGAATACCCGAGCAGACATCCTCTCCAAATTAGCCAGCATCAGGAAAAAAGGCGGAAACAAATCTGTCATACAAGAAACACTGGTCAGCCCGAGCATTACAAAATCCAACCTGGTAGATGTTAACGTCATCGGAGACCCCCATTGCTGGATGACCCCGGTATACAATTACCTCACCCATGGGGAACTTCCCGAAGACAGTAAGGAAGCCAGTGTAATTAAACGACGAGCCTGCTCATACGTACTGATCGAGGACAAGTTATACCGACGAGGGTTCTCCATTCCCCTATTAAAGTGTGTCGACGAGGCCCAGGTCCCTGAAATCCTACAAGAAATCCACGAGGGCATCAACGCACAACACTTAGGGGGAAGATCCTTGGCTCGAAAAGCTTTGCGCGCAGGATATTACTGGCCGACCATGCAGCAAGACGCCAAAGAGCACGTGCAAAAATGTGACCGTTGCCAGCGTCACGGGGACATGCATTTGGCACCCCCCAACGAGTTGAAGACCCTCTCCTCGCCATGGCCCTTCGCCTGGTGGGGGATGGACATCCTAGGCCCTTTTACAATGGGATCTTATCAAAATAAATTCCTAATCGTGGCCGTCGACTACTTCACAAAATGGATCGAAGCCGAAGCACTCGCCAAGATCACAGCCTTCAACATACTGCGTTTCTACAAAAGAAACGTCCTCGCCAGATTCGGGGTACCGCAGGCCCTCGTGACCGACAACGGAACCCAATTCACGGACAGAAATTCCAAGACTTCGTCGCCAAATTGGGAACGAAACAACACTTTACTTCGGTCGAGCATCCCCAGACCAACGGGCAAGCGGAGGCCGCGAACAGAGTAATCCTACGCGGATTGAAGCGAAGACTAGGGGAGGCCAAGAAGAGGTGAGTCGAGGAGCTCCACAGCGTCCTCTGGGCGTACAGGACGACACCTCACTCCACCCCGGGGAAACCCCTTTCCGACTAGCGTACAGAACAGAGGCGGTAATACCGGTGGAGATAAGGGAACCCTCGAGAAAGACAGAAGCTCCCCTCGACGAAGAAATGAACGATGAGGCTCTACGCGAGGAGCTCGATCTGGTCGAAGAAGTAAGATCAGGGGCTGCCCTCCTCGAGGCCACGTTGAAACAACAAATAGCGTTGCGACACGACGCCAGGGTCATAAAACGTGACTTTCCCGTAGGCAGCCTGGTCCTGCGCAGAAACCAGAAGGATTCTCGCGAAGGGAAACTGGCAGCGAACTGGGAAGGACCTTACAGGGTCAAGTCCAAAACGGGCACGGGAGCGTATTACTTGGAAACACTGGACGAAAAACAATTTGCTCGACCATGGAATGCTGAAAAACTCAAGCAATACTATAGCTAAGTCCTTAACTACGGGGATAGATAAGTCGACGACACAATCAACCCAAAACGGGGAGAAGTGCGCGACCTTCGTATCATGCCCTGGTGAAGCATGACACGCATTACAACGCCGGCCAGCTTCTGCTCATTGAACGAGCAGATCCTGCGCACAACGGGGATACCTCAACCGAGCTCCGCCGTTACCGCACCGTTCAGGCAGGACACCCAGCTCGCGATGGGAACAGTCCAAGCCTATGAGACTAGTACCTCAAATGAAGTCCTAGTCTCATCACGGGCAGAACCACGTCGCCCTCCTCGGTAGGTTCCTCGCTTATCCGAGCACGCACATACATATAAACAAACAGAGCAAATTCACAATACAACGTCCACAAAATCCAAATATATTAACGTACCGGCCACGGCCAGATAATGTCACATAGAAAAAAAAAGGGGGGCAGCGCCCATACAAAGTAACCAATACAAATTCATAAAGGCACGTAGGCCCACAAAACATGCCAAAAACAGTCCTACCCTACGACTTCACTTTCCTTCTCCGCGGGGACAACTTTGCCGTCTACTACTGTGTTGAACAGACCCATTCCATCTGTCAGGAGCTGAACATCGGAGTTGAGGGCCACCATCTGCTCATTTGCCGCGTTGAAGCCGAACTCAGCCGCCTTTAGGTTGTCTTCGCCAAGGATCCTGATCCTCCCGATCAGATCAGCCCGCGACGTCAAGGCTTGCTCATCATCGTTTTCGTCCTGAACGGCTGAAGTCAGACCTTCCAACTCAGCGATCCTCGCCTGCATCTTCTTTCTCTCCTCGTCGGCTTTGAGCGTGGCCAGCTTTAGCTGAGTCACCTCCTCCTGGAGCAGCACCCTGGCTTCCTGGTGACCCTCGAACTGTTTCAAATCATTAAACAGCCGGTTGTTTTCTACCTCCAGCTCGGCTACTCTGTTCTTAGATTTTACAAGGCTTGCCCGAGTAGCAGCTTCGTCATCTGCGAGGACAAGGGCAGCTTCAAGAACCCTAAACATGCCCGCCGCATCCTGGCACAACTGTTTCCTCCTCGCTTTAGAATTGGCATTCAGGATAGCCACGCCTTCAGACTCATGGACTTCAATCGAATCCCCTTCAGCGAACAAATCCCGACGAGTATAATAAGCGGGGAGAACAAGGTGTCCGGCGCCAGACCCGCCTGGACCAGCAGCTACAGAAGTCCCCGCGGCATCTCTCTTCCGTTTATGGGAACCCTCCGGGGTCAGCGGCGTTGAGGCTCTCTCCGGCTCAGGGGAAGGTCCAGCGGTAAAACTCTCTATCACCGTCTGCTTGGCTGCACCGGTCTTGGCACCTGCGGTCGCTTTCCTATAGACTTTGGCCGCCTGCGACTTCATCAAACGTTCTCGCATATCAGCCATCATACCTGCGAAGACACATAATAAATCAGGATAAGAAAAACTTAAAGAGATAGAACAAAACAGTGAAGCATACCAAGCAGGGTCATAGCATCGTCATCGTTATCACACTCGAGGAGAGCTTTGACATTAATATATCTAGCTGCTCGGACAGGGCCATCCTCCCCGACCAGCTGATTCCCGTCCCGATCGACAACGTAGGCCGGAGAGAAGCTCTCCACGTAAGCGTGAAGAATCCTATACGACTCCTTATCAGCCGGGCAAAGCTGCTCATGCTTCACCAGGAACTGATCTGTTCGGCGTCTGAAATGGGTAAAGACCCATTCCAAAGGGAAAATGGAGACAACACTATCCCTTTCCCGACCATCCACCATCACCCTCTCGATGGACGAAATGCTCCTTCTCGCCTCCTCAGTCATAGGCCTCACGACCAGAAACCTATCCTTAAAGTTACATATCGAATCAGAATACGGCCAGAACAGCCTACTCTGTTGCTTGAACGATACCCAACTCTGCTTCGACCCCGCCGTGCTCCTCTGAATCTGGAAGAGGCAGAAGAAGAGGTCCGTGGTCACCCCGATTTGTAGATAATGGCACACCAACTCAAAGGCCCTTATAAAAGCCAAAGCGTTCGGATGAAGCTGGGACGGGCACAACTCCAAGTATGTGAACACAGACGATTGGAAATCAGTGAAAGGAAGACGCATCTTGGCCTCCGTAAACGCAAATTCGTACATGGGAAAGCGAATTCCCGGATACGCGGAACAGATTCTACCGTGCTCCCCAGGACGAAAAGCTTTCCAGGCCCGTGGAGTATCCTCGTCGCGCAATTCCAACAGGTCGAAATCCCGTACCTCCTCCTCGGAGAGGGTTGATCGAAAAGACAAAGGCTCGTGTCCAAGCCATTCAAGGTCCCCTCCCGCAACCTTGATATTCGAATAGTCAGCGGACACACCGGGATCCTCGGGCACCTCCTGGGCGTCGGGCACAACGTCATCACGGGGTTCGACCATTTCCACCTGAAAAGCAGAGGAAGAGAAGTGAATTCGACGTCCATGATCAAATCCACCCTTCCACCACTGATCAAGTGAAAGGGCGTTAACGAACCCGAGGACAACCATATGCTCGTCTAAAATGTCTACAATCAACTTAGATAGAAAGTCCCCGCGACCAAGACTCAGAGGCACATACAATGATACGTGGTCGTCCCGGAATCACTCCAATGTCCCGAACAGGCCTAGTGCCCGGCTACAAACTAAATTCTACACCTAACCAGATTCTACAAAGATTTACGCTGATAATTTCTACAAAATTCTAGAGATTCAGCATGTTCTTCATGGAATTTCCTGGAATTCATGTGTTCATCAATAAACGCATGAAGTTCCACCAGAAAGTATGAACTTCTACCGAAAAATTCATAAAAATACACGAACGGGAAGAGGGGACTTACAAGTAGAAGAAGAAGTTGACGGTGGCGAAGAGAACTCCGGCGAAGACAAATTGCAGAGCAAGCGAGAGCAAAAAGTGAAAAACTTGGGAAATTATGAAAATGAAACCGTCCCCCACCTTTTTATAACCATTACATCGTGGGGAATCGTGAGGGTCATCATAGCCTATACGCCCCTAGGACTGACAAGGGCCATAGATACACACCACGTGTCACAAAAACCCTTCGCCTGGTTCAACTCAAAAATTCCATCAACCCTCGAACTCCCGCGAGCAAGTCTCCCCGTCATAACGAACGTATCCACGAGCAGAAACCCTCATCTCCACGAGGATGACGAAACTCCTGGTCAATATCGCGCGCTAGAAACTAACGACCACATCTGGTCGGCGCACGAATGCAACAACGTCTGGCCTAAGAGCAAACCTCCTCGTCAAAGTAAACACTTCCGAGCAGATATGTTCGCCAAAAAATAGCCATCTCTCCGAAGACGTTGCAGGTCCTGATCATCGTTTTCACGCTAAAAACTGACGACCACGTCAAGGGGCACGAATGAAGCACTCCACGCGATCTACCACCTGCCCGACAGTACGAGTAACAGCTGCCTAAGTCATTACTCTACAACAGAGCAATGACTTGGGGGGGCTCCTGTTCTGGACTGGGCAGGGCTTCCTGCCCTTAAGGGCCAGGCCCAATCCAGCATAACTGGCGAACAGGCCCAATATGCACAATATAACCGTTGGGCACAATATGACTGTTGGGCGTGTCCCCCTCACGCGCAGAATAGGTCACACATCCAGCCGCCTCACCGGATATTGCGGGGAACAGTTAGAAGACCACGCGCTTTGCTCGCCACCCATTTATCTATAAAAACCCCCTCATTTGAGAGGGGCAGGTATCACGAATCATATACTTGACTACTCTTACTTGCTTTCCCCTTTTCTTTGACCAAATACTTACTTTGGCATCGGAGTACCTTGCAGGTACCTCCACCCCCTTTTCTTCTCCAACAAGCAGCTGCACTTGCCCTACACGAAGGCCACGACGATCTCCTTCTGGTCATCTCCGATCAAATAATAATAATAATAATAATAATAATAATTATTATTATTATTATTATTATTATTATTATTATAATAATTATAATAATAATTATAATAATAATAATAATAATAATAATAATAATAATAATAATAATCAGCATGACAACGTAGTTATACATAAAAAGAACGAATTTTGTATGATTTTTCATATGTTAGTATTTTGGTTATAGGGAAATAGTATAACATTTTGTAGTAGCATGATTCCATCAATATTCTCGTTAGCATTTTTTATTGATTCACATTCATATACATAACTAGTGGGATACCCGTGCGTTCGCACGGGTTCCCGTCGGAAATTTTTTACGTAAATACCCATAATTTTGGAAAAAATTCTCTAAATAACTCATGTTTCAAAAATATTTTCAAAATGCCCCCATTAGGGTTTTGAATTGAACTATGTCGCCATTGGAATTGGCGACTCCCTTGTAGAAGTCTAACCTTGTCGCCAATGCAACTGGGGACACCCTTCCAAGTCGCCAGTGCAATTGACGACACAGTGTAATGGTTAAACCAAGTCGCCAATCCAAGTGGAGACACCCTTCAAACTGAAAATTTTCACTATAAATAGGGGTGTTAAGCTTGGTTTGTTCCACATCTCTTCTCACAACTTTGTTTTACTCATAAAATGTATCGTCGTCGTTGGGGTAAAGTTATTTTTTCGCGAGACAAGCCACCGATCGACATGATGTTTTGGAACATACAAGGTATCAATCAACTTATTGTTGTATGTTGTTTAAATTGTTATAACAAAGAGAAATGCATTAATGAAAACATTTGGTTACAACAAACGAAAAGATAAGATAAATTATGATGCAGATGTTCCTCCAACATTGGGACAATATTTTTTGTTGTGGCCGGGCTGACGACAGATACTGCATAGTCGTATCATTTTATCAGCGATATCCATTTCGGTTCTTATATGCTTGCTGTTTGGGCACCCTTTTTTCTTTCTTCTCATTTCATCGTTGTGCCAAACTATTTCACCTTGGTATGGAGGCCAATAATCCTCCATTGGTAGCACTGCGAAGCCTTTGCTGTATACATTCATAACATTAACCACCTTGTAAACATCAGATAGATAGCCATAAGCATCTTGACGAGCATGTGCGCATGCTGCAATGGCATGTGAGCAAGGTACACGGAGGGTCTGGAACCTGCCACAATCACACCAACCTCTGTTTAGCCTGACAGCATACGATAAATTGGAAGAAAAATAGAATTAATAAAAATTAGTAAATATAAAAAATAGAATGCATATTTAAAAATAATAATTAATACCTGTGGGCATCGATTGATTTCTGTAATTAAAATATATGCAATAATTTAGTTTTATAAATATCAAATATTAATATAGTATTTATAAATTTTATTTTAATTGTATAAATAAATATTATTAACATAAATAAATAAATTTTATATAAGTATTATTACAAATATCTATTTCGTGGGATATCAATATCAGTACCCGTGTGTTAGCCCGCGTACTGGTGTTTTATATGCATTTGTTATTTTTTAAAGAAAAATAGGATTAATAAAAATTAATAAATATAAAAAATATAATTTATATTTTAAAAAAAATAGAATCAATATCGCGGGCATTGGTTGGTATTTGTTATAAAAATATTTATGCAATTATTTAGTTTTATAAATTACAACCAATAATATAATATTTAAAAATATTATTTTAATTGTATAAATAAATATTAGTAACATAAATAAATAAATTTTCTCGTGTTCGAATTCATATATTATTTAATTAAAAAAATTTATTATTTTTAAATTTTACCATATCAGTATTAGTGTGTTCGCTCGGGTACTGGTGTAGTACGAATGGTTTTGTTATTTATGCAATGATTTAGTTTAATAAATATTAAATAATATCATAGTATTTGGAAATATTATTTTAATTTTATAAATAAATATTATTAGCATAAAAAAATACATATTTTATGTAAGTATTATTACAAATATCTATTTTGTGGAATAACCATATTAGTACATGTGTATTCGCCCGAGTAGTGGTGTGTTACGCGCTTTTTTTTTTAAATATGATTAATAAAAATTTGTAAATATAAGAAATATAATTTATATTTTAAAAAAAGGGATAGAATCAATATCCGCGGGCATCCTTTGGTATCTGTTATAAAAATACTTATGCAATAATTTAGTTTTATAAATATTAAATATTAATATAGTATTTGTAAATTTTATTTTAATTGTATAAATAAATATTATTAACATAAATAAATAAATTTTATAAAAGTATTATTACAAATATCTATTTTGTGGAATATCAATATCAGTACCCGTGTGTTAGCCCGAGTACTGGTGTGTTACACACATTTGTTATATTAAAAAATTTATGCAATAATTTAGTTTTATAAATATCAAATATTAATATAGTATTTGTAAATTTTATTTTAGTTGTATAAATAAATATTATTAACATAAATAAATAAATTTTATGTAAGTATTTTTACAAATATCTATTTCGTGGGATATCAATATCAGTACCCGTGTGTTAACCCGAGTACTGGTGTGTTACACGCATTTGTTATTTAAAAAAAAATAGGATTAATAAAAATTAATAAATATAAAAAATATAATTTATATTAAAAAAAAAAGATAGAATCAATACCGCGGGCATCGGTTGGTATTTGTTATAAAAATATTTATGCAATTATTTAGTTTTATAAATTACAACCAATAATATAATATTTGAAAATATTATTTTAATTGTATAAATAAATAAATTTTTCCCGTGTTCGAATTTATATATTATTTAACTAAGAAAATTTATTGTTTTTAAATTTTACCTATCAGTATCAGTGTGTTCGCTCGGGTATTGGTGTAGTACGAATGATTTTGTTTTTAAAATCTAATAAAAATGTAAATAAGAAAAACAAAATTTTTTACCAAAATAGTTTATTATTTTTAAAATAAATACTTATTTTTAAAATAAAAGCAAAATTGTTTTACAAAAATTGTTTTACACCAATAATATATTTCAATTTTTCATATATTATGTTTAAAAATTGTATCTTAAATTAAAAATAATTTCAAATATATACAATCATTTAATTTTATAAATATCAATTAATAAAATAATATTTAAAATATTATTTTAATTGAAGTGAGGATTACACTATTTATACAAAATTAATTACGCATTTTAATTTGTATGAAATATTTAAAATAATTTATAATTTGAAATAAAGAAAATATTTTTAAAATTATATTTAATTAGTGAAATATTTAGAATAATATGAGATTTGAGAGAAATACTAATCTTAACATATCATACTCAAACATGATACTTTTCTGCAAAATCACATTTTCCCCGTGTAAAATCAATTTAAGGGATATGAATGCAAGAATAATCTGGTGATGAAATAAAAAAGAGCTTGACCAATACTTGCTTCAAAAACCAAAAGCTTCTCAAAAAAAAAAAAGAAGCAAACAAATAAATTGTGAGAAATCCATCACAGAAGCTACATAATAACTACCATATATTGACAAAACTTGAGAACAAATTCGAACCTCATAAAGGGCCGAAAGTTCCTAAATAGTTGGTAACAGAATAGAAAAATGAAACAGCAACCCAAAATCATAACCTTGATGCGAAAAACCTTCTGGATGAAAACAATTAAAGGCTATTTAAATAAACAACTTAATTTACAGCATATGGCATAAGTGCTTATTATGATAAGCACTTATGTATAAGTGTATAACTTATGAGATAAGTTCAAATAAGTCTCACAAAACTTTCGTCACTAAATAAGTTCAAATAAGCCAATGCAATTAGGCCTTACGACTATGTTGAGAATTAATTGATTTCCAAGTTCAAGTTAGTTACTGACTTTTGGTCCACTCATAACCACGAACGATTTTCGATGAACATTGTTGTCGAACAAAGGTTCATGATAGGATCATATTTCCAAATATGATCCAACCTGCCAAGACAAAACAAAATTGTGTCATAAAAAATAATCACACCAGAACCACATCATAGTCTTGCACTCATCTAGACAAAGTTGGATGGAGAAGTGATTAGATAAGGAGATGTTTACTGATGGGTAGTAAAGAAAGAGTGGATTACCTTCTTAGATTCTGAAGGGAGAGTCACAGATTCAAAAACTATGAGAAGAGAAAGATAAACTCTGCTCATTATTCTGCAATGATGGATCTAATGGTTGTGGCTTTGGAATGTCGTTTAGCCTCAACTTCTCGAAAACCTGAGACTCCTCATGAAGCTTGGTTCCAAGAAGAAGTAAAGACCCATCGAAATCAGCTATTGTGTCCTTCAAGACTCCTCCATCATCTTCTTCAGGTCTCGGGGATGTACGGCAGCTGTTTGATAGTATTGTTTCATTTTGGCTTCTTACCAGAGGAAGTCTTCAATTTTCGTACAAGAAGTTACACCACATTTAGCTCTGTTATCATCTTCAGATGTTCCAATGCCAAGTCTTGAAAAGCAAAGAACCTTTCTACCATTGCTAAATCCCTTCCATCACAATAACAATTCCAACAACACGGTTAAACAGAAAATCACAACTTCATTTTCTTTCCAAAACAACATCTAACATTTCCCAAACACAATCATCAAAAATAGAAACATGAAATGATAGCAAGGAATCAAATTCATTCAACGCACGAAATCAAACACACCTTATAATTAACTAACATCAAAACAACAAGTTAAATAATTCACTTTACAGTTTACACACGTTAGAGCATTCATCTAACCCTATACACCATAGTAGCAGAAAGTGTCATTCTCATATTTTGATTCCTTTTCACATGTTCAGGCATCTTGATAATAGTTTCAAAGGATAACCATATGCAACAGAAACAAAATAAATATTTTAAACTAATAAAGTAGTGCACATCTGTGTGAAAAATGAAGAGTAAAAGCCCCCTTACGTAAAAGGATAACCATATGCCGAGAAACAAACTTACCTTCATAGATATGATCAAAACCATCACAGCTACTAGTGATAGTTCGCCCGTCTTTCTTGATACATCTGTGTGAAAAATGAAGAGTAAAAGCCTCAAACCTACTTGCATAACAATTAATAAAACATGATAAAACTTATTCTTAACCCAAAAAATGGTAAGAAAAAAGTGATAGAGTAATCTACATTATGCATTGGAGATCACCTGTTTCATCAAGGTAGGCAAATCATTAGCTTTTGGCGGAGGTTCACCGTTGGCAAGTGCATAATCAATCCCTCTGCATTTCAAAGTAAATCTAGAATAAAAAACAGAAACACATTAGACCAATGAATCCAATTTAATTCATGTGGAGCGCATCATCTACGTGAGCTCGATACGATATTGAGGAAGTGCAAGAGTACCGCAACCATTTATTTTTCACATCAGGAAACAATGTGTTTATGTGAACAGTTTTGTCAGCATGGACATTGAGGCAATATCACAGGGAATGCAAATAATTTGCCGTAGAAGCAAGGGGTATTAACATTGATTTAGTTACCACATTTTAGATGTCAAGTGGGAGGGCTAATTTTGTTCAATCATGAGGCCTCAACTAAAATGTACTAAATAATACAATAGGACAAGCCAACATTTAAGCTACTAAAGCCAAGCTTCAACGCAAAACCCCAGTTGCGAACGCATGTACGCAAAGCGAAAATATGAGTTGCAACTATCAAACTCCAGCCAAGCCAAAACCAAGTCAAAACTTGTGTCGAACAAAGCAACGCTGTAGAAAATCCAACATAAACGAACTTAGTAGAATAACAAAGTTGAAGTCGGTTTGAAACCGTTTCGAAAATCGAAGCTAATGATAATCAAGTCACAACCGTTGAATCCAAAGCTGAGCTTGAAACCTCTGTCACGAGCCCCGTCGACGAAATCACTGAAGCCAGAACCCAAGCTGCAATACAAAGTTACAGCCTTGTTTGACAGGCTGCCGTTGGCTGAAAAAGAGAAAACAGGTTTATGAAAAATACAATAACCAAGACATATTGCCACACTTGAAACAAAAGAGAATCTCAATTTCCCTAACCACTTTTCTCGTTTTTCCCAAACAAAACTAATCACATGATCACTTGATTGACCTCATCAACTAATTTCCATCGGCTGTACAAGTACCACTGCCTTAAAAATAATATTATTCAATAGTTAAACCTGTTCAAGAGCCAAGTGTGGCCCCAAATCATAACCTCGGAATATCACAAAATCTCAATACCTTATTTTGTTGTATCAAGCAGGATCATGAGAGTGACATACAATTCATGAAGTTTCCGAAACACCATCCTACAGGATTCCAAATGCAATCTAACAATCATTACAAACCGTCATAACAGAAATCCTTAAACTAACCTTAACAAAGCTTGGAGAAGTATTTCAAACCTTGAAAGGATTTAATTATAAACATTCATCCAAGAGTTATCATCATTCGCAAGGGAGATTCGTGCTGAAACTACGCATTCCAATAGAGAACAAGCTTTAAGGAGTTTTAAATCTACAATTGAAGTAAAAAAGATTAAGTGAAGAAACGCATATAGACACTTTCATTCAAACTTCTGCTTTTGTCAGTCCCGCCGCAAATACCATATGCTGCACTGGTCAGAAATAGCCTTCTATCATTGCTCCATAAAAGAGAAACGCAGCAGAAGATATTGATTAAGTAAATCAACTTAAATATCAACTTAAAAGAGAAATGCATTCAAAGCATGCAAAACCATAGCCTTTGCCAATTGTAAAAGTTAGGAAAAAAGGTATATCGGTCACTTAACTTTCACAGGTAAAAACACCTTTCATCATTGCCATAACATAACCAATTAATGCACTGTTCTAACACACACTAAACCCAGTATCATATCAAGAAAACAGAGATAAAGAACCATCATAATTTTTAAAAAGACAAATCTTTATAAAATGTATGCATTGCTAGTTTCTAGCAGTAAAAAGCTGAAACCAACTGGTTGAATAGGATCAAGCCAATAAATGTTGATTATGTGTAAAGCATTAAGACTTACACCAAGTCAATAGATGTTGATTATGGGTAAAGCATTAACACTTACACCGTGAAAATACGCCAAATAACAATAGTCGGAGCCAACATACTGTCATTGTTCATAAATCAAAATCACAAAACATAGATCAATAAAAAATGTTGGTAACAAATTAAACACATAACAAAATTTCTAATCCTAGAAAGTATGAAATTGATCAATATATAGAAAATCATGAAATTCAAAACATTAATAGTTTAAAAAATAAAGTACAATTTGACAAGAGTGTGATCTATCTGAAACCTCTTTAAAACAATGGTCAAGATGTTAGGGGCCTCGTGTATGCTCAGTTGCTTTCTAGCTCGAACATATGCAGTGCACCTAGATCAAAATATATAAACATAAGGGGCATATCTTAATTGAAAGTCAAAACTAATTAACAAAACCACTTGTAATTGAGCCCTATGTAGCATCAGCACTTCAGATTGAAGATGTGTTTGATACTGACACACGACACCGATACATGTCATTACATTCGATTACTCTCATTTAGATTGCCAGAAAATACAAAACTTAAATGATCATACCTTCCACACCTATACATGTTTTCTCCATCCAAATCTTCAGGTGAGGTAAACTGAGTCAGTGCATCTTCCAGTGACTCAACCCAACCCAATATCTCCAACGTTAAGTCCATAATGTTCTCATACCTTTCCGATTCATGACTACAATTCAAACACTTAACCTGTAGATATAAAAAAATCCACTATGACATCAAAAAAGATGTAAAGTTAAGGGCACTACAGCCAAGGACTTAGAGCCGGAGAGAGAAAAGAAGATCATGAGAAAAGGATTACACACACCTTGGATTGAAGACGGCCACTAAAAGTATGTTGTATGAAAGTTGTTTCTTGTAATCTAGGATCAACTCTTTTCTCACCACCAAGCCCCTCCAAACATATAGATTGCATCGATTCGACAAGAAGCCTATACAAACCAATGCATAATATAATTTAGCATTGACTGTGCATATGTTTCAAATAAGCACAGTAACATTGGAGACAAAGAGGCAATAATCCCAAAAGGACCTTAAAAACTCATGAGCATCTTCCTAACTTCCATCGCCTATGTGGCAATTAATGCTTCACATGTGCCAAAGTATCCTACTTGGAGAAAGAGGAGCCCCATTCTCTCTCAAAATCATCATATGCTGCTCTAACTCACACATGAAACACCAATCTTTAGCACAACCTGGCATTGAATGAAAAAGATGACAATTTTTCTATTAAAATTGCATTTGAAGCAAATTGACATTATTGTTTAAGTGAAACGATCTAGACAGAATGCAAATACAGGATTTCGAATGTGATCCATAAAGCAAATATACGACGAGAGGGTTGGTAGAAGTTAAGCACTGCAACACAGCATTGGCATAGCAACTGCAAAATAAAGAAGAAAAAACATATTAAACAATGCCTCAAATACACCAAAAAGGAACAATAACGGTTTTACATAATATGTTAGTATTACCTATTTCCAATATTCAAAAGGCCCCTGGGGAATATGCCAAAGACTTCACTTTGGAAAATCTTCACAAATTCATCATAAGGAAACAACATCTGAGACATGATCAAGATATTAATTTTTTAGTAATGGCATTTATTTCTAACCTGTAGCACAATCTATGAAGCCTTAACAGTCTTACACAAAACACCTGACACGACATTGACATATTACACCAATATCGTGTAGGTGTCATACATTGAGAGAACTCTTCATGATAGCTTCAACATCATATCTGTTCATCTCAAAGTTTGTTACAGCATTTGTACCTCAGAATTTGATGGCTGCAATGTCATATGCTTCTGCTACCTCTTCTTCAGTAGCTGTTATCATGTGAGATGCACAGATCAATATTTCAATGGATAAAAGTGAAACTTTGAAGTTAATCGCGCTATTTTACAAATCGTTTATCGAATGTTCCTAAGTACAAGACTTTGTTTCTGGTAACACGGTCGATTCTTGCTTGCCACCTACCCCTGTTGGTGATGCTTGTAGAATCAAAAAGTGTTAAAGATAGAACCTTGCAACCGAATTTGAATAATTAGATGTTGCATCAATTAAAATTACAAACCTAGTAACACCCCTATAGATGAAAGCTCCTCTTGAAGAGCCACTACTCTTCCTGCAAGAACATATATCCAATTTTTAGTAGATGAATGTAAGATGTGATACAATTTTAATTGGCTAACTCAAACTAACCTTCCCAATGACGCAATGAATTCTTGCTTTGTTTAACAGCTTACTATAAAGCATTCCTAACAGCTACATGACTTATGAACCAAAACTGAAACAATGTAACAACAACACTGCATATATGCCTTAAAAGAAACTCAAAATCGTTACCGAAATTGTGTAATTGGACCACATTTTAATACAGATAGGTTGTTGCTTTCAGCTCCATGACAGCGGCAACATCTGGAACAGGTTTGTTCGAACCTAATCGTCAACCAGTGATTGAACAGCAGTGAGTTGAATAGCTGACACAAATCAATCAGCATCGGCATATGTATACATTGAACAGACCCATTATCTATGGTATTCGAGTTGCGCACACAACCTGCAGCTAGCTGAAACGACTCACAAATGCGACATCGGCATTGTTAACTTTCCTGTCAAAATTCAGCGGCAGTATGAGAACAAAGCGACAAAAAGCAATCAAAATCCACAAGTAATTCCATCATAGAAGGGCCACCGACTAAACCAAAATGATGGTGTCATCCCTTATTAACATTGATGAGAATTGGGAAAAAGTGCAGAAACACAACATTCCTCACATGTGAACCGGCAGATCAGAATTGAATTACTGCAATAAACCGACAACAAACAACAACAATATCAGCGAAACCAAATCGAAAACAAATACGAATAGATCAAAATTGAATTGAAACCGACAGGGAACCAGAACAATATCAGCAGCGACAGATACCAATAACAGAAAAGATATCATCTCCAAATCTTCTGGTTCATAGTCTTGCATAATACTATGTGCCTTCTGGTTCATCAACATCTATCAATTCCTTCACCCTAGGGATGGCAACGGGGCGGGGCGGGGGCGAGTTTAACTATACCCGCACCCGCACCCGCCTCCATATAACACACCCGCCCCCCAGCCCCCCAAATCCAACCGGGGGTAAAAATTTACCACCCAGACCCGCCCCCAGTAGTGAACGGGTGCACCCGCACCCGCCCCGCCCCCACCCGCAAAAAAATAATTTCTTTTTAATTGTAATAAAAATTAATAATTTTAATTTAAAAATTGATTATTTTAATAAATTAATTAATTATTTAATTACAAATTTAATTAGTAAATAAATATTAACTTGATAAATTTGATTATTTTAATTGCAATAAGGGTATTAATAATTTAATTAAAAATATAATTAATAAATGAATATTAAAATAAGTAAAATAAGGGAATTAAAATAAAATGCATTATCCGGGGGCGGGGCGAGGGTGGGTGCGGGCGGGTCTTAGTGTCTACCCGCCCCCCGCACCCGTACCCGTAGTTAAGAACCGGGGTTTCACCCGCACCCGCACCCGCACCCCAATTAAATCGGGTTTTCCCCGTTAATTTCGGGGCGGTTTCGGGCGGGGTGCGGGCGGGCCCCGGGTTTATTTGCCATCCCTACTTCACCCGATTCTTCTGATGTGCTAGCTGAAATTATATAAACTATCAAGGTATAGAGTAGGATCTACACAAGTTAAACAAAAAAAAATATCCATTCATGTTAATACATTCGAGTTATACACTCAATACCGTTTTAAGATCGTTGTAAAATCGACGGAAACGCCACCGACATCTCCCCCTCATTCCTGCAACACGAACAATCTTAAATCAAAACAAAAGAGCATAAACCCTAAAAGAAAGCTAAAAACTTAAACTTGAACATAATCAATTTCAGATGCGTCGGTTAGTTTCAATTGCTTCGGTTAGAGATTTGGTAGCGAAGTCTATAAAGAAGAGGAAGAAGGAAGACGAAGTAAGAAGAAGAATGGGAAGGGACAGATGCAGAAGGAAGAAGAAAAGAGAAAGCGAAAGAAAGAGAGAAAGGACGAGAGAGAGAAAGAGGATAGGAAAAAGCTTTTTTTTCTTATTTTCCAAGATTTAGTCCTGAGGTGAGGAGAAGGAATGGTTGAAGGCAGCCACGTGTAGAAAACACACGCACAAGAGAAGCAGACAGACCACGTGGAAGTCTGAGAACCAGAAGGGCATTGTGGTATTTTTTACATTTTTTACTAGGCATTCAATTTCTTATATGTAAGATATATTAGTTTTTATGAATTATAATTATCATTAATACTTTTGTGAATTTCTAATTTGATTTATCGATAAGATCTATATATTAATATACAAAACTATATGCTATTGATTTCTAAACAAAAAATTGATTGTGAAAATACATCATTATGATTAATTGACAACTCAATTATGTTGGCATCTCAGTCATCCAACAAACATGTGTAAGATCATAAGATATATTTATAAAAAAAATCATTGGTAAAAAAACAAAGGAGGACATGAACTTAGACCGTTAGATAAACTTATTAGTATCCAAAAATATCCAAGATAAACCTATCACAAAAAAAAACCATCATGAGTAAAATTAGGGATTATTGTTGTCTTTGATTTTTTTTATACAAAAAGATTACTATTAATTAGTTATTATTACAATAAACCATATGGGCCTTCGGCCCATTGTCCTGATCCCTGTAACCCATTTCTTTTTTTATGGTCGCTAAAAACCTAGAAAGTTGATGAGCTTCAGTGTTGTTCTCCCTCTTTGTAAACCTAAACCGACAACCCTTCATTGTCCTTCTTTGACGTTGTATTGTTCTGATAATCAAACCCACTTCTGTTCCAAGGATTTCATCATTCGCTTTGTTAATCATGTTAATAACCGCCAGATTACCCGATTCGATTTTGTTTTTGTCTTTGATTAATATTATTATTTTAATTGGAAAGTTACCAACCATATTATAGCACCTCAAAATCACATGTATAGAATAATAATTTGAAGCATTAGATTTTAAAACTAGATACATTGAAACAATGTTTTAATAAAATCTAAATTCATACATCTAGATTAATGTTTCTTAGGTTACAAAAAGGTGCTAGTATGCAGCCGGAACAAAAACAAAAATATGACAACATAAGCCTTCTTCTTCGAGTTGTCTTCTGCTTGCTCTTCCATGTTACTTGTTCATATGTAAAATAAGATAAACAACATGATGAGATAATGATTTCAATGGGTTCCTATCTAAGACTTATACCCATCTTAACCTGTGCTACCCAAAACACATTCTAGGACAAGTGATCATGTACTCGTGAACTTGATATGATTATAGGATAAATCTCCATACTTACCAATTGAAGTGAAATAATAAATCATATACATCTCTACTGCCTAACCAAGAAAAATCATAAGGCCCTATATTAAATTACTGAGATAATCACATATCGTTGTAATAGTTACCAAGACAAATAAACATGAGTTAAAACTGAATTATGGGAAAAATCACCATACCCACATGACCAAAATGCCAGGATAAATCACCATATCCTCCCATGAATAATCATATATTCCTTTATTTGGATGTTTGGGATAAATTACATATCCTTCAAATAAGTACCAAGAAAAATCGTATATCCTTCAATAAGTTACAAGGATAAAATCACACATCCTCTATTTGGATCAGCATAACAATTACTTGCCTGAGATTGTAATCTAACTGTTGCATGGTGACAATTTTACACATTCACTTTGATATACATATTGTTCTTTTTGATTGGCTGCATTTTACAAAACAACTTGGAGTGTACAATATGTTTTGTTGAAGAAAGGACACATGTGGGACCAGATGTTCCAACATGTGTGCAACATCTGACCTTTGTCAGTAGGCCATGGTTGTTGTTGTTGTGAATCTTATGTTTCAATCAGATTTGTTGCTATCTTTTAGCAATGTATTAATTATATTTGTTTGGTAGCTCAAAAGGATATAATCAAATCAGTTAGAGATTTAAATTTGAATAAAAACAAATCAAATATTTTTGTTGGAAGTTTATGAATAAAAAATCAAAATTGAATCCTCTACAAATTCGGATGTGACCATATCTTATGCCCGTTGGAGAAAAGCCCAGAAGATTGCATTTCTATTTATGGAGAATTAAATCAAACATTTGAATAGTGTGCAAGTATTGAACAATCTTTGTGTTAGGGTTTATATTATGAGTTATTGTTTGTGTTAGGGTTTATATTTTGTGTTAGGGTTTATATTTTGAGTTATTTTTTGTGAGGGTTCAACAATCAATATTCTTTTTATTGTATTTATCACTAGGGTTAGTGATTGAGAGAAAGTGAAAAGTATCTCATATTTAGGAGAGTCCCTAAATAGAAATAAATGGGTAGAATTAAGAATATGGGCATTGAACAATGGTTTCTCATCTAAGAAAATTTGTATTAATTCTATTGAAAGTTGATTTCCTTTCTTGGGTAGGAATCTCCCCGGACATAGGTGATGTTGCACCGAAGTGGGTTAACAATTCTTTGTGTTCTTTATTGCTTTATAATTTATCATCTTGTTTGTTAATTATCTATCAATTCTGGTTTAAGATGTTGAACATGTTGGCTTAGACATTTGGTCTAACATATCTCCCCTTATGAACAAAATTTCAATTGGCATCAGAGCAGGCACCATGTTCTATTTGAGTGTGTTCCAAGGTTCTTATTTTATTCAAGATCGAGAATTTCAAAGGAGGAGCAGTTCATCAACCAAAGAGTCTTTATGATATTAAGAATCCCCCAAAGAATAACGCTAAAGACATTGATGACAATTGTGAAAACCTAGTAGATTATGATACTGAAGAAAATGTCAGGCTTGCAAAGATCTTTTGTAAATTTAAGAGAAAACTAGATATGATATGTGGGAATAATGTCTCTACAAATGTTCAAGAGGTGTAACTTTCAACGTAAAGGAATAGGTGGTGAAAATCTCAACTGGATCCAAAGTCTTAAATTCAAATATATTGGACATATTCAAGGTGAATGCTCAAGACTTCCAAGGAAGTAAAGAAAAATCTACAATGTCACTAATGATGAGAAAGGTGAATCTAATCAAGCAAACAATGTTGTGACCTTCAAAGACATGAAAAATGTAATACATACTGGTGAGCCATCAAATTCAAATAATATATGTTACTCCTATTTAGAAAATATAATGCACAATGTTAGGTTACATGACTCAAAATTATATCACACATGTTGTAAGTTGTATGGTAAACAACTTCATCACCAACATATGGATCACTAGTGGAATGAGAAGTCTCAAAGGCATCATCAACAAGTTTGGCATGGCAAGCCTAATATTCTTGTCCATGTTGCTTGTAACTCCCACAAGAATGTTAAAGAACATGTTAATGACACCATGGATGGCATTTTAGTTACAGAAACTAAGTTATGGCACTGAAAGCTTGGGAGTACAAGGAACTTTGTTGTAGAGAAATTAGTCATATGTATGTCTGATCTCAAAATTGAAGAAGGTAAAATTTATAACATGTGTCAAGTTGGGAAGAAAGCCAATATATCCTATAAGATGTTTCAACATCTTACTCATGTTTCTGAATTACCACTTAAGGACTTTATGAGACTCATGCAAGAAGTTTTCTTTGAAGGGAAGGCTAATCGTCAGGCTGGTGGTCCTCCCAACATTGAATAACCAATTGTGGTTCAAAAGAAGCTAAAGAATATTAGTGAATATGGAATAATTCTTCCTATTGGGGTTCCTCTTAGCGTGTTGAATTTCAGTTGTATGTCAGGAAATATGTCCCATACATTGTTCCCCACAATATTCCACATTTTGACAAGTTTGATATGAATAATAGTAAAAATGTTCTTGAGGTCCCACTCATGTATTAGCTTGTAAGAAACCATCCTCTCATTCAAAATACTATTGTTGTTGAGACCCAAGAAAATCAAGATGTTGATAAATATGTGCCAGACATCCTGTTTGACATGTGGGAGACATAGTCTCAAATTCATAAGGACAATGGTGATGTGACCCCTGAGAATAGTTATGTGAGTTATGATGATCATGTCCACGAAGATGTTGAGGTTGATACTATTATAGCCCATTAAGAATAATAATTAGAAAAGAAAATTTGCATCAAAAGTAAAGAAGGCTCATGCTCTAGAAAATGTGGAGGAAGATTTTAATGACAACTTGAATAACATAAAGGTGCATATGAACAAGAAAAGTAATGACAATATTATTTGAAAGAAGGGAAATCACTTAGGACAAAAATATTCTTAAATCAAAGGGGTTTACTTTGATGAAGCTTCTACTCTTATTGCTCATCTTGAAGCCATTATAATGTTTCTAGGTTTATTTTGTAGCCTTATGTTCACACGCTATCAGATGGATATGAAAAATGACTTCCTCAATAGGTACTTGAATATGGGAGTCAATCAGGATGTTAGTAGTTATGTCAGTGACATGGATGGTGTCATTCAGAAGGATGATTATGTGGAAGTCTGTCAGGATGCTAATACTAATGTTAACAACATTTTTTGTAATTTCCTCTAAAATTTTTTGGAATCAATCTCAAAGCATGTTAGGAACAAGGAAATTGTTCAATAATTATGGAATTCCAAAGAATACATCTAAGAAAAGCATGAAAAATATGTTGTAGTTATGAAAGCTCATGGATTATATATGAAAGTGATAACAATTAAAGGAAATGTTGGTGGTAAGTCCGAAGGTGCTTCTTCTCTTGTAAATCCTAAGGATTATCAATATGGTAATAAAGACGTCAACCAAGATGTTCCAGAAAACCTCTAAGACATGTTGCTGACTGAGTTTTAACCTTAGAGGACGGATAAGCAAGTTGCCAAGCTTGATGAACAAAATGTGGTACTGAATGATGTACCTCTTCAGATGATTGTACCAGCTGATGCTCCAAAGGCAAGAGCTAAGAGTGCTGAATTTAGGAAGCAGAAAGATGTAATCCCCAAATCTCCATGAAGGATACTAAAGTTATGAAGAAGAAATCCCTGAAAAGAAAGCTTGTTCGAACAAGTGACTCTGAGATAGATGATGAAGAACGTCTCCTGGACATTGTGAACTCCGTAAGGAGAAAGGTTGAAGGGAAGATAATTCCTGTGAATATCCCCTTTGCTCCCGTGGATAATATTTTATTTCATTTTGAAACACATGTTCAGAAGTGGAAGTATTTTTTCAAAATAAGGATTGCTTGTGAAAGAGAGCTAGGTAAAGAATCTCTTTATTGTAAAGAGATTATGGAGTTGCTGAAAGAAGCTAGGTTAATGAAAACTGTAACTGATGTTGGTTGTTGCTATGAAAAGCTAGTCACATAATTTATTACAAACATTACTGTTGAGTGTAATGTGGAAGGGAACAAGGAGTATAGAAAGTTGTATGATAGAGGAAAGTGGGAAGTTTTCACCTTTAATTTATAATTATTATATGGGAATAAGCAAGCCTGCATGGTATGATAAGGTTCTCATTATTGACAAGATTATGACCAAGGAAAAGGAAGCTGACAGTGAAGAAGAAGAGGAAACTGCAAGTAAGGATGAAGAAGAACATTTTGTTGAAGCACTGAAGTATAATACAATTATGGAGCTTCTTAGTGATGCTCAGTTGTTGAAGACAAAGCTGAATGTTGGATTTGGTTATCCTAAGTTGATAAAGGAATTTGTGGTAAATAATGATGGTATTCCTCATGAATTTCTAAATTTTAGGAACATGTTATTTGTTGGGAAATATGTTCTATACATTAGGCCTCTCAATGTTCATGTTATTCATTAATATGGTTTTGGTAATATGTTAAGTCTGCAATCAAAAGCAATCTACTGTTGCATCACTAGTTTTCTGTACCTGGTAGGACCTCATGCTACCTTGGAATGTGGATAATGTTGCCTTTGTCACTTGGTTAAACATGTTGAGTCTCATGGCATCCAACCACTCATTATTCCCCCCTCTCTAATTTTTGATATTTTGAGTGTTCAAAAGAAAATTATATTTTAGTCCAAAAAAAGAAAAGTACATTGTTATTTATGATGATGAGATTTGTGTTGCTCCAAGTGTTTTGACTTTTAGTTACATATTGAATGTTGGGAAAGGTGTGGCTGACATTGTGTCTGACATATTTCCTTTGATACACATATATGAAACTAATATGGTTTTTTATGGAGAAATGTTGAAGCTTTTTCACCTCGACTTGCTTTTACTACTACTACATCTTTGGGGGGGATGAGGATATGATGATGTTGCTTATATATGGTGTTCATAAGAAGTTATGGGTTGTTGTTTTCTCTAAGCTCATGCTTATAGACTATTTTTGGTTTCACTGTACTGAAGAATTTCCTAAAGAATCTGCATAACATCTTACATGCTGCTTGTTTGATGAAGGTCATATGTCCTTCGTCTCTTTTAAGATAAATAAATGGAGAAAAAAAAGAGGGCATATTTATTTAATATGTTCAATTTGTGTTTTTCCTTAAAAATTACCAAAGGGGGAGCAAGATATCTTGACATATTGTATGAAATTCTGGTCCATGCGTTGCTCATATTGATTAGACTATGTTTTGTTATTCTTGTCGAGCAAGATGTTTAGCACATCTTGTGTGACATCTTAGCGTGAGTACTACACTTATTGGATTCTCATACACTTCAGAATTGTGCCAAGATTTGTTCAGTCCAAGTTTCTTCTAAATTTGCTTGACAGAAAGATTTAGTTGTAAGCAACTTGTTGTATCTGGAACATGTTATATGACATCTTAAATAGCACATAATGTTCTCACTGGACTAAATGTTCGCATAGATTTGGTTAGAAAACCTGTATTAATTATGATATTGTAGATTTGGTACTCAATTGTGTTCTTAGATTGTGATTGTTGCTCTGGTTTTCACCTTTAAACCATTGCCGAATTTTGGAAAAAAAGAGGGAGTAATGGTGTGGATGTGCTACTTTTGTTGCAATGGATGTTCTGATGTGTTTATGGGGTATTGTTTTGTTGTGTGCTCATATATTGGTGCATATGACCTGGCATCTGGCCTTCAACTATGAGCATGTATGTTTGTGAGCATATGTGAGATGCATGTTGGAACATTTGGCCTTCAACTATGTGCATGCATGATTGATTGTGTGCCTGACTATGGGAGCATTGTGATTGTGATTCTCTTTTTGAGTGTGTAGCAACCACCTTACTTATGTTCTACTTCTACTGTTATTATTGGTGTTTGCTTTGTGTGTGTTTGTGGTGTGCTTATGATGCTCAAATTGTGATATTTTTGAAAATTTACCCATGCACATCTTGTAAGATTTGCAACAGGTGTTTTTTTCAAAATTTGCCAAAGGGGGATTGTTGTTCTTTTTTATTGGCTATATTTTGCAAAACAACATGGAGTGTATAAGATGTTTTTGTGAATAAAGGACACATATGGGACCAAATGTTCCAACATGTGTGCAACATTTGGACTTTGTCAGCAGGCCATGGTTGTTGTTGCTATGAGCAAAATTTATGGTTGTGTTTCAATTATATTTGTTGATATCTTTTAGCAATGCATTAATTAGATTTGTTTTGCATATTAAAAGGATAAAATCTAATTAGTTATATATTTAAATTTGAATAAAAACAAATCAAATCTTTTTGTTAGAGATTTATGAAAATCAAATCAAAACTAAATCCTCTACAAATTAAGACGTGATCATATTATATGCCCATCGGAGAAAATCCCATAAGATTGCATTATGATTTAACGAAACTCGAGCCTAGCATTTGAAGTGTGCGCAAATATTGAAGAATCTTTGTGTTAGTGTTTATACGTCGAGTCTTTGTTTGTGTTATTGTTTGTGCACCACTCTAGCTCATGCATTCATATTTAAAGGCATGGAGTCTGGTCTAACATCTATCCCCTTAAGAATATAATTTTAATACCAAAATGCATCCTAAGAACGCTATCATACCATCATCATTGTCAATCTCTAAGCTTCCTCAAGGCATCTACCTTACTACGTATAAAATAGTTTGGTATACTTAAAAAAAACCTACCATAAGTAAGTTAATACAAATTCTCTAGAGCATGTTTAGTATCCACAAATTTTCTTAAGACTTAATCCATTTGAATATTGTATTACCTATTTCTTAGTCCATTCCTAATGATGCTCATGCCTAGGATAGCTCCAACAATCTTAAGGCTAGTTTACCATATCAGATTGGGGATTTTAGACAATTTTGGATTAATGAGTCGATTCATGAAATTTCTTGATTCGACTCACAAAACCCAAATGCACACCATTCTAGCACGAGTAAGTAGACTCATAAGTAGACTTAAAACTTCCATAAGCCAATTCAAGTAAAACCATGATTCGACTCAAAAAACAGAAAAGCTGCCATTAGTCAATTCAAGCAGAACCATGAGTCGACTCAAAACCCAGAAACTCAGAAAATCAACATTTTACTTAACAAAAATTCATCTTTAATTTCATATTGATCATTTCTTACCTCTCGTATCATGTAAACATCATCACACATTCAATCAACACAAAGACTCTTAGAAAGTACATAATATTATGCATTAAGAACCCCAAGTTAATTTGGATGTAATATTGCAACACGTGGAACACAATGTTCCAACATCTATAGTTCTATATATGGCCTTGTTCAGCAGGCCATGATAGATGTCATTTTTTAGTGAATTCCTGGTTAAGAATTAATCAGATTCGTTACTACATTATAGCAATGTGTTTATGTGATTTGTTTTACAGTTGTTGAAGATCAAATCAATTTAAATGGAGATTTAAATTTGAATTTGAATCAATAATAATTCATATCTTTTGTTGGAAAACTTTATGGGTAAAATCATATCTGACAATATCCTCTATTATTCTGGAAGAAATTAGATAAGAAATCCAAAGGAGAAAAGCCCAGAATTCCATTTGTGAGGGCGAGGTGCCTGAGTCCTTATTTTAATGATGTCAAAACGTGTATTAGCTTGTACTTTGTAATTTGGACGGTATCATCGCGTCTTAGATTGCATTCATACTTTACAATGCACAAAATACTCCAAAATCATGTGTCTATACATATAGGAGCATCTCATATATGTTTTGTGTGTATTTGATCATGGTAGGAGTCTTAGGTATGCATAAACATAGCCTAGGTGGACCAAACTATAAGCAAAAACTCATTTTTGGAAGGTTAGGGTGTTTGAGTCGACGCAAGCCCTACTCAAGTCGACTCATGTAAGTTAACTTTCAGCCATTTACTTTCGGGTGTTCTCGCGTCGACCCTTTGGTCGACTCATACTGTATGCATTTGTATTTGCATTTTTTGAGCAAGCTTGCGTCGACGCATGGACCTTGTTTCGGTCGACGCACAACTTCAAGTTTTGCATAGTCTTGCTCTCGGGTGTGCTCAGGTCGACCCCCTATATGTTTAGGTCGACCGTTCTCTAAATTCCTGCTATTTTTCTGATCTTTCTCACTTCAAATTGCTAATATGTTTGTTAGTTAGTTAATGCATCATATATATACATTTTGTCTCATCATTTTAACACAAAACAAGAAAAGTGAAAGATATACACTGAATTTTTCCTCTCATCATCTTCTTCCTCATTACATTTTCTTAATAATTACACATAACAATTTTTGTTGATTTTTTGCATCATAGAGGTGGTAACGTCCAAACGTAGGATTGTGTATCTAGTTTGGGGTGAGTATTCGGTGGGTTTTTCTTGAATAAAACCGTTAGGGTTCTGTCCTCCAAGATCGTGTGGATTTTGGGGTTTTTGCACAGATCTTTGCTTCACAGATTCAGCCGAGCGAAGAGATTGAAGAATAATTGGTAGTACTTGTTGTCCCAAGCATCATGTCCAACATTCATCTCCTGAGGAACAGAATTTTCAATTGGCATCAGAGAAGACACCATGTTTTGATTGGGTGAGTTCTGGGGTTCTTATTCCGTTCAAGATGGAGAATTTCAAAGAAGGAAGAGCTTTATATCAGCAAAATATTTGTCATAGTGCTAATAGTCTTCCAAACATTGTTGACAGTTATGAAGATTGTGATGTTCAAGCAGAATGTAATTTGGAAGAGAATCTTAGGCTTGCTAAGATCTTTAATAAAGTCATTAGACAACTTGACAAGAGATATAGGAAGGAAGTCCCTACCAGGATCAAAGGTGTTTAATATAAAGAATGGGATGGTGAAAGACGAAATCTTAACTGTTCCTACAAATGTAAAAGGATCCAATTTCTTAATTACAAAGATTTTGGACGTATTCAAGCTGAATGCACAAGTTTTCCATGGAGACAAAGAATAATCTCAAATATCACAAATGATGAAGAATGTGAACCTACAATCATTGTAGCCATCAAACACATAAGTGTGATTTTGTAGACTGATGAGATAACAAATTCAAAGAAAAAGGGTATTGCTCATATTCCGACAGCATAATGCAGTTAGTCAGGTAACATGTCTTCTCCATTCCCATGTACTACTGTATGATGTATGTTAGACAACCACACCATCAACAGTTGTATCCTCAATAGAATAAGAATTTTCAAAGGAAACATCAACAAGTTTTCCTTGGAAAACCTAATATCCTTGTTGCATATTTATCCCACAAGATTGCCTCTTGTGAAGATTGGTATCTTGAAAGTAGATGTATTAGATAGATGATAAGAGGAACAAAACTTTGTTACACTTTGTGATAGCCATAAGAGAAAGGATTTTGTAAAGATGAAGATGGTGACTGCCATTATAGAGCAGAATGTTGAAGACCATGTATCAGACATCATGGAATACATGTTAGAAATTCAACTATGGTACAAAAAGCTTCAGGATTGTTACAGATAAAGCTATCATATGTGTATTGATCTCAATGCTGAAGAAGGAGGTAGATATGAAGTTTTCCATCTTGAGAAGAAAACCATGATGTCTTACAATATGGTTTTACATCTTTCTCATACTTTTGATTTAAAAATATGGACTTTATGAGACTCAAGCAAGGAGTTTTCATTGAAGGGAAGGACGATAGTCAGGTTGGAGGTCCTCCCAACATTGATCAATCATCAGTGGTTCAGAAGAAGAAGTTAAAAGAGAAGATTGATTATGGATTAATTCTTCCTATGGAATTCCTTCTCAAGTATCTAGAGTTTGGTTAACTAAAAGCATGATATTATGATTTATGAAAATGGGAGTGGTGTTACGCTTAATGTATTGAAGTCCAGTTGCAGGATATTTGTTAAAAAATTATGTACTAGATATTACTCTCTATAACATTCCACATGTTGTCAAATCTAATCTAGTTATTGGTGGAAATGTGATTGATGTCCCTCTCATGAATGGGCCGATGAGAAATCATCATCACATTCACATGTATGTTGGTTAAAAACTCCCAAGAAGCAAATCTGGGAAATCAAGTTATTGATAAATATGTTCCAGACATTTTTTTAAACATGTTTACAAAGTCTCAAATGCATAAGGAGAATGATGATCATGAACATGTTGAAGTTTATACTGTTATATTTGATGGTGGAGTTCTTGTTAATCATGATCATGCAGTAGAAGATGCGGAGACATTGTGGGAAGATGTCATAAGTATGGATGAAATCTTACCTCTGGGTTGTGCTTCTAATAGCAAGGTGTCTGGAGTGTTTAACAAGCGCACACAATCTATAGATGATATGAATCCTCATAATGATGAAGATATTGATCCCAATGTTCTGGATATGGAGCAAGTTGTTATTATCTTTCTAGGAAACACTATGCTATCTGTTGTAGAATATACAAGTCATTGTGATGCTGAAATTTTTGACCATCTTAGAGCTATCAGACTGATACCAAAACTGTCATGTACTATGAAGTTTAAACTTCATCAAATGGATGTGTAAAGTGTCTCTATAAATGATAACTTGAATATGGAAGTTAAAGACTTTCCTTTTGCAGACATAATGAAGAGGATCATTGAGAATTTGACCAAGTCTTGTGACAAGACTACTAAAGAAAATGATCATGTGAAGAATAATGGGAATGAAAACATTGATGACGTTGTTAATGATTATGCGAGTATTAATGAAGACTTTATCCCTTTGAACAATGAAGTTATTGATGGGTTTAAACCAGTCAATAAAGGTGGTACTAAGGCACTAATTTGAGTAATGTGTTTCTCAATTGTGAGGATAATGTGCTAAAGTATTTATGTCAGATGAAGATAGCCATGGAAACGATGCTTCCAAAAGAAGCGTTGACATTTGAAGAGGATGTTCAGCTGCTGGAGGAAGTCATTGTGAAAGATAATGAGAATTTGGAGAGAGATCTCATGTATGTTTATTACATGTCAGACAATATGGTAGAACATGTTGTTCAACAAATGCAGTCTGATGATGAGTTAAGCATGGTAAGAGAGGTTACCTACCTTCTGGGTTCTCAAGAGAAGAAAATGAATGAATTCTCCTTAGATTTACAAGGTTTGCATGCTGGAAGTAGTGGAACTAAACTATTGTGGTGCACCCAAATGCTTAAAGAGATCATCGAATATGGTACTGGGGATGATAACTTGGACGAGACTGACAACATGTATGACATGTTGGTGACTGGGTTATCAACTCAGTGGAAGAATGAACATGCTTCCCTGGTTAATTCCGAAATGAATAACTAACTTGTTCAAACAAGTGAATCTGAGATAGATGTTGTAACAAATGTCCAAGAAATTATGACCACCTTAAGGAGAAAGGTTGGAGGGAAGATAATTCACGTGAATGCCGCCTCTTCTCAAATGGAAAATGTGTCATTCCATCCTATAACAAGTGTTCAGAAGTGGAAGTATGTTCCTCAAATAAGGATTACAACTGAGAGAAAGCTAGGTGAAGAAGCTCTTGATTACAAAGAAATCATGAAAGTTGTTGGGTAAATGAAGACTGTTACTGATGATGGTCCCAACTATGAAAAAGATGGTCAATGAGCTTAGAAAAATGTATGATAGAGGAAAGTTTATGAAGCATTCACCTTCAACTATTATCTAATCGGGTTGAATCAAGGTTCCTTCAATTAACAATATTATGACCAAGGAAAGGGGAACTGAAGAAGAAGAAGAAGAAACTGAAAATAAGGATGCGTAATTTTTTTTGTTAAAGCACTGGTGTATTTTGAAATTTATGAAGCATCATAGTGATGATCAGTAGTTGAAGATTGTGTCGGAGCTTGTTATCCTAAGTTAAGGATGTTGGTATTAATCATGGGTTACTGAGGATGTGTTACAAGCTGAATAATGGGAAATAAGTCTTATGCGCAACATCTATGTACCAATTGATCTTGTTGATGAAGAATTGTTTAAGTTGGTTCACCTCAATCTGTTCTGATTTATGTTGCTGACTCTGGTGTGGGTGGTTCTACCTGGTGTATTGGGTACTATATGTTATAATTTTGTGTGTACACTCATGCTGAAGCATCGGACCCGACATTTGGCCCTCGAACATGTGTGTTGATATATGTGTTAGTAGTATCTGTTGTTGATTCTAAATTATCTACTAATCGTTGATAACACTAAAATACACTGTATATTTGGCTCCGATTTTACATAATTTTAGTTGTTTATTTGTTATTTTCCTTTGCTACTATGGTATTTTGTTTTACTTTCAGATACATTGCCTGGTTTGAGATTACAGTAAGAAAACAAGGCAAAACAGAGCTAAAATGAAGATTTCTTGTGTAAACTGTGCACTAGCCGTTTCACTCAGCGGACGCCAAGGAGGACGCCATTGGGCTAATGACTTCACGCACACGCCAACGGTCACAAAAGACGTTTCACCATCCAAAACACATTCGGCGGACGCAGGGCAGGGGTCGGCGGACGCCGACAGTTATAAAGGGGAAACGGTCTAAAACGTTTTTGGCAGTTACACCTGAAGAATTTAGTTTCTAAAACGCTTTTTCATTATGGTTAGAGGCAGTTACAATTTCGAGTTTCCTATATAAGGACTTGTATTTTCACATTCATAGCATCCAATCTTAGTTTTTCAACTTAGGTATAGAGTTCACTTTGTAAAAGTAACAATCCTTCACATCGAGGGGTTGTCGCACTATAGTTGTTAGTTGGATTTGAGCAATCATAGTTAGGTGTTATTTACTTTCCCGCAGTTTATTTTCCAGCGTCTGTACCAGATTCAGTCTCCGCTTTGGAGCAGGTTTCTTTTATAAATTACAATTTATTTTATCCGCATCGCTTTTATATTAATTTATTTTCCTGCACTGCTTTATATTCGTTTATTTTCTGTCTCTGCCATTACCTTATTATTTTTCTGTGTGATTTGTGTCCTTTGGAACTGAACTTAAGCGTGACACTTGTGTTCACTCTCTCAAAATACACTCTCACACTTCGCACGTTTTTATTTTAAATATGTCTTACTTTACAAATCGATTTATTTTTATGTTCTCTATTACTATGTCTAGCTAAATCCCTTGTGCTGGGATGTGAGGATCGTCGTTCTGACGGTGCTCCACACGACATCTCTTTAGAAATACTTTAGGGGTTGTTTTTTATTTTAATTAAACTCTTCTGAACTTCAATTGATCGGTCATTACGTAAATGAGACCGTGCTTTTGTTCACGTAATGACTGTGACTAGATCGGGTAAGATCGAAAGCCGTCCGACACTTTAGAAAAGAGTTTGTTAGTTGTTAATTGATAAATACAGCGGAAGCACTTTATTGATTAACTAGGAAAGTTTTATATTATTAGAAAGAGGTTTTAAAACTATTTTCGGACGCGTTTATAGATTTAGGATCCGGTTGGCCGAGCATATGCCAGAAACCCTTTGGTATAAAATATTTTCAATCGAAAGCACTTTTTAACTAAGTCTTAGAGGTAATTACATAAAAAAGGACTTTATCACTTTAACGCAAGGAGCGACCGGTGCAGCGTGAGCGGCTGGTATAGATTAATGGTTAGGTCTGGTTCCGATCACGCTAACGCGGCCGATCCTTTTTAATTAACTCTTTTTCAAAGAAGAAAATATTGCCCCGTAAGTGTTACTATTTAGATGATAGGAGCATTGTTTAATTGATGTGAATTACATTCCAGTATAGTATTTATCTGATTTATTTCTAATTTCGTTCTATAGAAAACTTTTACTCTGATATTCATTAGCCTTAGATAAACACCGTAACAATAGTAATCGATAGATTGACATTGGTCTCTATGGGAATGATAAATCTTTTATACTACTCTGACGTAATCCGTATACTTGCGGATAACATGCATCAAGTTTTTGGCGTCGTTGCCGGGGACCAATTACGTCAAAATTTCGTACCCCCTATTGTTACGCCGTCTGGACTAAGGCATCCCTTAGCCGGTAAATGCGAAGAACTCGCAGTACCGGAAACTTAGTTGATCCATTAGAAGAACCTGAACATTACGCCCGAGCTCGCCTTTTACTTCGAAAACTTAAAAGAGCAATGGCATAAGAAGAAAACGCCAAACCTCTTAAGGATTTCGCCTTACCCTCTCACGAAGAACCACATTCTAGTATAGTTAACCCCACTATACCAGCCAATAATTTCGAATTAAAACCATCCCTGTTACAATTAGTTCAACAGAACCCGTTCGTAGGTCTTCCCACAGAAAACCCGAACCAACATCTTAAAGTCTTTATTCAACTAACCGATACCTTAAAAGCGAACGGAGCTCCTCCTGAGGCAATACGTCTAAGACTATTTCCATTTTCTCTCAGAGATAGAGCCCGATCATGGTTAGATTCCCTTTCAGCCAACTCTATAACCACTTGGAATGACCTAAAGAAAGTATTCCTTGCTAGATACTTTCCACCGGGTAAAACTGCTGTCTTACGAAACCAAATAACCCGATTCACCCAAAGCGAGGGAGAATCACTTTTCGACGCTTGGGAAAGATATAAGGAACTATTAAGAGCATGTCCACATCATGGCTTAGAACAATGACTCATAATACATACCTTTTATAATGGACTCATGTACAACACCAAGATGACCATAGACGCTGCCGCTGGTGGTGCTCTAATGAACAAACCCTACGCCGAAGCTAGCGCTCTCATTGAGGATATGGCACAAAACCATTACCAATGGGGGACCGAACGAGCACAAGTAGAGAAGAAAGAGACCAAAGGAGGTGTGTATGAGGTAAGTTGTTTTAACCATATGAACGCAAAAATGGACGCTATAGCCCAAAAAGTAGAAAACCTAACTATCAACCCCACAACAACTGTAGCAGCAATACAACCCGGATGTGAAATCTGTGGAACCCTGGGACATACCATGGCTGAATGCAACCTGCTAGCAGAGAGTGCCACAGATCAGGTTAATTACGCCCAAGGAAACCCATATTCAAACACATATAACCCTGGATGGAGGAATCACCCAAATCTTTCCTATAAGAATAATAACCCTACTCAAAATTCAACACCTCAAAGACCACCCAGTTTCCAAACTCAAAGACCCAACCAATCTGCAACATATGCTCCTCAGAAGTCAAATCTTGAGAAAAAGATGGACGAATTCATCTCAGCTCAATTACAACAGAACAAGGAGTTCATGAACCAAAACATTCACATAAATGGACTAATTACTCAGTTGGGTACTAAACTCGATTCTGTAATTACTCATAACAAAATGCTTGAAACCCAAATCTCTCAAGTAGCACAACAACAATCTACTCATGTTACACCTGGAGGGCAATTCCCTGGACAACCTCAACCTAACCCTAAAGGGCATGCTAATGCTATAGCCCTAAGGAGCGGGACCACTTACGATAGGCCTGTAAACCCTAGGTCGAATAATCCAGGACCTCCCAGGAAAGAAGTTGTGACCACACCCGAGAAAGAAAATGAGGAATCGGTGGAACCTGAGAAATCTAAAGATACGGAAGTTAAGGAGAAGGAAAGAGAAGAGAATGAAAAAGTTTATGTACCACCTCCTCCTTACAAACCTCCGATTCCATACCCACAAAGACTTAAACAAACCAAATTGGATAACCAATATAAGAAATTCATAAAATTGATTGAGAAACTCCATGTAGAGATTCCATTCATCGAAGCTATTACCCAAATACCATCTTATTCCAAATTCCTTAAAGACATTCTAACCAATAAACGAAGATTAGAAGATCTTAAACCTATAGAATGTAATTCAATCGCTGAGAATAAGCTTGCTAAGAAAGAGAAAGACCCAGTAAGTTTTTCTATACCTTGTGTTTTGGGAAACCAAGTTATAGATAAAGCAATTCTGGACTTAGGAGCAAGTGTAAGCTTAATGCCTTTAGCCGTTTGTAAAAGGTTAAACCTAGGAGAAATACAACCAACTAGGATGTCTCTCCAATTAGCCGACAGATCAGTTAAATATCCAATTGGCATTTTGGAAGACGTCCCAGTTAGAATTGGTCAACTTTATATTCCAACAGATTTCGTAGTAATGGACATTAAGGAGGACGATGAAATCCCAATCCTTTTAGGTAGACCCTTCTTATCAACAGCTGGAGCTATAATTGATGTCAAAAAAGGAAAAATGACATTCGAGGTAGGTAATGAGAAAATAGAATTCATACTATCCCAATTCTTAAATGCACCAGCCATAGATGACTCATGTTATGTCATTGATATAATTGATGAATGCATAAGAGAATTAGATAAAGAAGATCCTGTGGAAATCATCAAACTACCTTCGATCCCCATTATGGAGGACGATGGATTTGAACGATTATCTAAACCTTACATTGATAACAGTCTTTACGAATGCTTGGCACTTACCCCAGATCATATGCCATGTCCGAAAAAACCATCAATAGAGCTTAAGGAGCTACCTAAGAATTTAAGATATGAGTTCTTAGATGATAAACTAAATCGCCCAGTCATAGTCAGTGCCATGTTAGATGGTCCTGAAACCAATCAACTCTTAGATGTTTTAAGAAAATATCCCTCAGCTCTGGGTTATAAAATTTTCGATCTCAAAGGAATAAGTCCTTCTGTGTGTATGCACCGAATTATGCTGGAGGAGGACGCTAAACCCTCCAAAGAACATCAACGAAGGATAAATCCTATAATGAGTGACGTTGTAAAAAGGGAAGTGTTAAAGTTGTTAGAGGCTGGAATAATATACCAAATATCTGATAGTAAATGGGTAAGCCCCGTACATGTGGTACCTAAGAAAGGAGGTGTCACAGTTGTACAAAACGAAAAAGGAGAACAAATAGCCAAACGTGTAGAAAATGGTTGGCGAATGTGTATCGATTACAGAAAACTCAATAAGGTAACTAGGAAAGATCACTTCCCGCTTCCATTCATTGATCAAATGCTCGAACGTTTAGCTAGGCATTCTTACTTTTGTTATTTAGACGGATACTCAGGATTTTTCCAAATACCCATTCACCCTGACGATCAGGAGAAAACAACCTTTACATGTCCCTATGGAACATTTGCTTACAGACGAATGCCATTTAGGCTATGCAATGCCCCAGCCACCTTCCAATGCTGTATGATGTCAATCTTCGCAGATTTCCTTGATGAGATCATGGAAGTATTTATGGACGATTTCTCGGTATGTGGATCCAGTTTTAAAAACTGTTTAACAAACCTCGAGAAAATCCTGGAAAGATGCGTAGAAGTCAACCTTGTTCTAAACTGGAAAAAATGCCATTTTATGGTGACTGAAGGCATAGTACTAGGACACATAGTGTCCGAAAGAGGCATTGAGGTTGATAAAGCTAAAATAGAAGTTATAGAAAACCTTCAACCACCCAAAACCATTAGAGAAATCCGAAGTTTTCTTGGACACGCCAGTTTCTACCGACGCTTCATTAAAGACTTCTCCAAAATAACTAAACCATTAACCAACTTACTTATGAAAGACGCAGAATTCAAATTCGATGACAAATGTCTTGAAGCCTTTAAGTACCTAAAACAAGCACTGATTTTCGCATCTATAATTCAACCACCTGATTGGAATCAACCTTTTGAAATTATGTGCGATGCTAGTGATTATGCTATAGGCGTTGTTTTGGGACAAAAGAAGGATAAGAAACTCCATGTAATTTACTACGCCAGTAGAACTTTGGATGCGGCTCAGCTTAATTATGCCACAACCGAGAAGGAACTCCTGGCAGTAGTCTTTGCCATCGACAAATTCTGATCCTATTTAGTAGGAGCAAAAATCATAGTCTACACTGATCATGCTGCGATAAAATATCTATTAAGCAAAAAGGACGCTAAGCCTAGATTACTACGCTGGATCCTTTTACTTCAAGAATTCGATTTGGAAATCCGAGACAAGAAAGGCACTGAAAATGTGGTCGCAGACCACCTCTCAAGGCTTGAATATTTAAAACCAGATCTTGTTCCTATCAATGATGATTTCACATACGATAGATTAGTAGGAGCAGTTAGAACCATCCATGATGATTGTCCTGACCCTTATTTAGAAGTAGACATTGAAAAAGCATTCACAATGACAACCGTACCTTGGTATGCAGATTTTGTTAATTATCTAGCAGCTGATATCATACCCCCTAATCTAAATTACCAACAGAAGAAGAAGTTCTTTCATGACGTAAAACACTTCTATTGGGACGAACCCCTTCTATACAAGAGAGGCGCAGATGGCATTTTCTGTCGCTGTGTCCCTGAAGAAGAAGTTGAAAATATAATTAAACATTGTCACTCTTCACCTTATGGTGGACATCTAGGCTCGTCCAAACCATGCGCTAAAATACTTCAAGCAGGTCTTTTCTGGCCAACGTTATGGCGCGATGTTCATGCCTACATTGTAAGATGTGACAAATGCCAACGCACTGGGAACGTCTCAAGGAGAGACGAAATGCCTTTGAAAAATATTCAGGAGGTGGAAATCTTCGATGTTTGGGGTATAGATTTTATGGGACCTTTTCCAGCTTCGATGGGAAACAAGTATATCTTAGTAGCCATTGATTATGTATCCAAATGGATTGAGGCCATAGTTGCACCCACCAACGATACTCGTGTAGTCATTAAACTATTTAAAAACTATATTTTCCCTAGGTTTGGAGTACCTCGATTGGTTATAAGCGATGGAGGATCACATTTCATATCTAGGATATTTGAGAACCTATTAAAGAAATGCGGAGTGAAACACCGAGTAGCCACACCATACCACCCACAGACTAGTGGACAAGTTGAGATCTCAAATAGGGAAATAAAACAAATATTAGAGAAAACCGTATCAATCTCTAGAAAAGATTGGTCTTTAAAGCTACAAGAAGCCTTGTGGGCTTATAGGACCGCTTTCAAAACCCCTATAGGAACAACCCCTTATCAATTAGTCTACGGAAAATCCTGCCATTTACCATTTGAGCTTGAACATAAGGCCTACTGGGCCATAAAAACCCTTAATATGGATTACTTAACAGCCGGAGACAAACGAATTCTAGATATTCATAAATTAGAAGCATTACGCCGAAATGCTTATGAAAATGCCATAATATATAAAGAGAGAACCAAAGCATGGCATGACAAAAAGATTATCAAAAAAGAGTTCAACGTAGGCGATCCTGTACTTCTTTTCAACTCTAGGTTACGATTGTTTCCAGGTAAGTTACGCTCAAGATGGACTGGACCCTATGAGGTCACCAAGGTCCTGAAATCTAGAGCATTTGAAATTGCAAATCATTCGTGTAGTCCCTTTCTAGTGAATGGACAAAGATTGAAACCCTACTACGGAGGTGACATCCCTACTTACTACTCTGGTCACACTCTGATAGACCCACCTGTAGCAACATCCACAACGTAAGTTCTTCAGTCGTCAAGCTAACGACGTTAAACAAGCGCTGTGTGGGAGGCAACCCACGATTTTCTTTTCGTTATCTTTCTTATTTATGCATAGAATTTATTTCAGAAAAAAAAAGAGATTATTTATTTATATTATTTTTCTAACTTGATTGACATTCATCATTGCCTTGACCGTGGTCATATTAGGAGATCATTCTTTAGTGCAGATAATTTTAAGCTCCTAATAGACAACGAAGTCATTCACTACTTTGGTTTGCCAAACCATACCCGAACAAGTGTCCATGATAGAGCTAACTGGTCATACGCCTTGGAAGGCCAAGACGAGACACCCGTCAAACCAAGGAACCACCCTGTGCCTGAGTACCACCCTACACCCTATCCCGAAAGGACTACCGTTTATTCCTCTAACGTTAATCTGCAACGCAGGAACATATATGCTGAACTGGACGCTATGCGCAAGGAGATCATTTCTCTTCGCGAAGAATGCGCCGAGCTTACATTACAGATAGAGATCTCAGACGCAACAAACGCTTCATCATATGATCTTTTGGAGCATGAGATTTGCGATCTCAAACGCCAGCTTGCAGAGGCACGGGCACCTTGTCCTCACATGACTCAGGGTGTCCGTCGTCAGTCTTCCTAGGAGATATTCAGGAGCTCTGGAGCATAACTCGCATTTTGTGTGGAGGAGACTTACCACATGCTTTTATGATCATTTATCTTTACCTTTACCGCATTTCTACCCTTATTGTCATTATCTTTATTATCAGATTATTAGTAGATTTTATTTTCCATGGTTACTAAAATTATGGCAAACCGTATGTTTTTCTTGCGAGTGTTATATTATTCCAAGTTATAATAAATATCTACATCATTTCAATCTATTGGTTATATTTAATTTTTTTATTCATTCATTTTAAAAATAATAATAAAAATAAAAAAATAAAAATAAAAAACTGTTCTTTAAAGCCTACATTTACAAATATATAAAATAATAAATAAACAAAATATTCTCTATGTTTCTTTCATGTACCAATATGCTATAAACACCCCAAGGAGAGATTCATGAACCAACCAAAGCCCAAATCCGTGCCAGCCCAATTTTCACAGTCCGCGGACGCGGACCCCCTCTCGGCGAACGCGGAGGCGTTCTGGGTTCTAAACGCACCAGAATAAGAAAACACCCATTTTTGCCACTCTCTTCATCTTCTACCTCCATAAAATCCGATTTCAATCACCATAAAACCCCATTACACCATTAAAATCTCCATTTCATAACTTCCCCACTACCATTACACCTTCCATTACACATTATCTCTATAAAAACCATAGATTTCACCAAAATCTACCAAAAGCAAAAATTACCCATTTTCCATCACCAAACCTTCATTTCTCTTCAACAATGGCAGCGGAGAACCAAGAAAACATCATTTTTCGAGATGGAAATGACGGAGTCAAGCAATGGGAGAAATGGGAGAAATTGCGGACACGCAACATTCTTGTAACAAGGTACGTTAATGAAAATTGTCTGCATAACCTTGGTATAAGATTTAACGTATTTTATCTGTTACAAAATTTGAGATTAGAGAATATTTTTATTCGCAAGGAGCCTACCTACGAAAGGCTAACCCGCGAATTTTTGAGTTCTTTGGAGTACACTGTCAGAGAGAACACTGCCAACACAGTAGGCACAGTGAGATTTAGGATGTTCAATGTTGAATACATTTACACCACTGATGCACTTGCTGAGTTATTAGGATTCCATTTTGGGAATGGTGCAGCATGTGAGGCACCCATAGACACAAATTGGTCAACTGAAGCCTTTCAACTATGGAAAAACATCTCAGGACAAACCACTTGCTCCTTTGATGGAAATTTGGCTTTTGACATTCATAACCCGGCCATACGGGTATTCCGCATTTTAATAGCTGATACTATTTTTGCTCGTGAAAACTCTAACAAGATGAATTCCAAAGAATTTATATTTTTACAGGCTGCTTTACTTAGAAGAAGATTAAATCCTGTGCCATTTATGATATCACATATGAGGGCAATTGAGAAAAAGGGCAACACCGTGTCATTTGGAGGGTTGATTACCTTCATTGCACGAGCCCTCCACCTGGACGCTGAGTTGGCCACATTGGAACCACTTCCTCCTCGCACCATTGATTTAAAATTTCTGCGAGACATGCGTTTATACAAAACGAGGCCGGAAGGAGGCTATATCCTCATGGTTCGCAATGTTGCCATCCCAAGTGTCGCATTACCGTGTTCAACACGCACTGATGTGCACAAAAGAGAAAAATGGCTCTATGATTTGAAGGCTGCTCCGATTTTAGGCCCATTACTTCCAAACGTCCCCGAGGACGAAGGAAATGAGACAGATGATGAATATGACCATATGGAGCAGTCTCCCATTCATGTATCACCTGCACACACACCACCTGTTACTGTTTATCCTGCAGGTACCTCTTCCGAATTTGACATCACTCAAGAAATGTGGCAAGCACAACAAGCCAGAGAAGAATAACGTGATGGCCTATTCTATGCCATGTACCAACAACAGCAAGAGATGATGGATTTTATGCGGGAGTCACAAAAATCCACTCTTGAGGGTTTCCAAGCACTAAGAGATCAAAATGCCTCTCTAATCGAGAGAATTGAGCAGATGGAGCTGTCACATACTACCCGACACCGCAGTAGGAGCCATCGTCCCAGACGTCCAGAGCATGGTGGAGATGGTCCCAGTGGCCGACATGATTGAGTACCAGGTTTCACCTATCCCTTTCTCACTTTTAACGAAACATTGAGGACAATGTTCGGTTTAAGTGTGGGAGGAGATATTTACTGTTTTTAGTTGTTTTGTTTTATTTAATGTTTTCTAGTATAGTTTAGTTTGTGCTTTACGAGCCATTTTTGTGTAGTTTATCTATTCTTCCAATTCTTAAGCCTTAACAAAAAAAATTTTAAGAAAGAAACAACATTAATTTTGATAATTTGGGCTATTAGGACAAGTAAGATCAATTGCAAAGGCTCGGGAAAGCTATTTAAAAAATCGATATCGTTTTTACACCGTAAGTTTCTCAATTATATGAGCTTATCTAGATTTTTATTATACAGTGGCATTAAAACCTCACCCTTCATCACTAACCCTTAAGTAGTTTATTTTAGCAGTCAGCACCATCTTAACCACCGCTAAGTGACAAACTGATGCAACTAGGTAAGATCCGGCCAAAGAAAAAGAAAAAAAAAAGAAAAAAAATTTTCAAGAAGATGTTCAAGTATCTTCAAAAAAAATTTTGCAAGAAAAAAAAATACATAAAAAAGAAAAGAATTGGTAAAAAGTGTCAAATCATTGATAAAAAGGATCAGGATTACCACAGGTTATGTTCACCATGCGAGTGAAAGACAACGGACTTAATGTGACTGCGCTTGAATGAAAAGGGGTAAGAAAGGAATGAGTAAGATAGGCCTAAGTATAATATCATAGTTTGGATTGGTTTGTATAGGAGAGAAACTTATGCCCGCAAATCGCAGAAAGTGTTATTACGATACCCTTGGTTCATGAGTTAGTACCTACTGATGTATTATTGATCAAACTTAAGTTCCTAGCCCAGATCGGATATGTGCATGTTTGTTGTTTTTCTTTTGTTTACTTATCAGAGTTTGCTTGAGGACAAGCAAAGGTTTAAGTGTGGGAGAATTTGATAACACTAAAATACACTGTATATTTGGCTCCGATTTTACATAATTTTAGTTGTTTATTTGTTATTTTCCTTTGCTACTATAGTATTTTGTTTTACTTTCAGATACATTGCGTGATTTGAGATTACAGTAAGAAAACAAGGCAAAACAGAGCTAAAATGAAGATTTCTTGTGTAAATTGTGCACTAGCCGTTTCACTCAGCGGACGCCAAAGAGGACGCCATTGGCCTAATGGCTTCACTCACACGCCAACGGTCACAAAAGACGTTTCACCGTCCAAAACACACTCGGCGGACGCGGGGCAGGGGTAGGCGGACGCCGACAGTTATAAAGGGGAAACGGTCTAAAACGTTTTTGGCAGTTACACCTGAAGAATTTAGTTTCTAAAACGCTTTTTCATTATGGTTAGAGGCAGTTACAATTTCGAGTTTCCTATATAAGGACTTGTATTTTCACTTTCATAGCATCCAATCTTAGTTTTTCAACTTAGGCATAGAGTTCACTTTGTAAAAGCAACAATCCTTCACATCGAGGGGTTGTCGCACTATAGTTGTTAGTTGGATTGGAGCAATCATAGTTAGGTGCTATTTACTTTCCCGCAGCTTATTTTCCAGCGTCTGTACCAGATTCAGTCTCTGCTTTGGAGCAGGTTTCTTTTATAAATTACAATTTATTTTATCCGCATCGCTTTTATATTAATTTATTTTCCTGCACTGCTTTATATTCGTTTATTTTCTGTCTCTGCCATTACCTTATTATTTTTCTGTGTGATTTGTGTCCTTTGGAACTGAACTTAAGCGTGACACTTGTGTTCACTCTCTCAAAATACACTCTCACACTTCGCAAGTTTTTATTTTAAATATGTCTTACTTTGCAAATCGATTTATTTTTATGTTCTCTATTACTATGTCTAGCTAAATCCCTTGTGCTGGGATGTGAGGATCGTCGTTCTGACGGTGCTCCACACGACATCTCTTTAGAAATACTTTAGGGGCTGTTTTTTATTTTAATTAAACTCTTCTGAACTTCAATTGATCGGTCATTACGTAAATGAGACCGTGCTTTTGTTCACGTAATGACTGTGACTAGATCGGGTAAGATCGAAAGTCGTCCGACACTTTAGAAAAGAGTTTGTTAGTTGTTAATTGATAAATACAGCGGAAGCACTTTATTGATTAACTAGAAAAGTTTTATATTATTAGAAAGAGGTTTTAAAACTATTTTCAGACGCGTTTATAGATTTAGGATCCGATTGGCCGAGCATATGCCGGAAACCCTTTGGTATAAAATATTTTCAATCGAAAGCACTTTTTAACTAAGTCTTAGAGGTAATTACATAAAAAAGGACTTTATCACTTTAACGCAAGGAGCGACCGGTGCAGCGTGAGCGGCTGGTATAGATTAAAGGTTAGGTCTGGTTCCGATCACGCTAACGCGGCGGATCCTGTTTAATTAACTCTTTTTCAAAGAAGAAAATATTGCCCCGTAAGTGTTATTATTTAGATGATAGAAGTATTGTTTGATTGATGTGAATTAAATTCCAGTATAGTATTTATCTGATTTATTTCTAATTTCATTCTATAGAAAACTTTTACTCTGATATTCATTAGCCTTAGATAAACACCGTAACAATAGTAATCGATAGATTGACATTGGTCTCTGTGGGAACGATAAATCTTTTATACTACTCTGACGTAATCCGTATACTTGCGGATAATACGCATCAATCGTGTGTTCATGCATAGCTAACTTGTCTACTTTGGAGTATTGACTATTGCGTGTAGCAATCTGTGTCTTTTGACTTTATGTTATGGATATGTGTTACTGCTACTCTAAATACTTATATGGGTTAGCTTTTATTCTGAACAATGAAGATAGATGTTCTTTGCATGCCTTTTCTAAATTGTGGCAAAGGGGGGGCGGGGGGTAATGGAGTTGATATCTTGAAGTGTAAATGTGTGGAAATCACCTGAATTATGTGTTACTTCTGCTATTATTGCCTGTTCTGGTTTCTCTATTGATTCTATTTGCTGATATGATGTGCTACTTTTTCTAATTCAAGAAGAACACATCTTATAGTTGTTTTAGCCAAAATTTTCCAAAGGGGAAAATTGTTATTCCTTTTAGATTGGTTGCATTAGGTAAAACAACATATGAACAAGATATGTTTTAGGCAACATGTGTAATAAGATTTGCCAGCATGTGTTCCAGCATCTCAGTTTGTTGCTCAGTAGAAATGTGAATAGTTGTTTAGCTAAAGTTCTTGACAGAACCAATTAAGCTAAAGTAATTGACAAAACTAGTTAAGCAATAAGCATAAGGTTTTGGTTTTACTTATCTTCAGATGTCCTCAGAAGAGGAATTGTGTTGACTTCTTCAAGATGCGGAAGTTTGTCTTTAGGAAGAAGTATGTGATGTCAATCTAAAATCAACTGGAAAAGATTAGGATTTGTTTCAGTCAAAGAAAATCTGACTGGATGTACCTTCGGGGAAAATTTAGTACGAGAACTAATCTATAAAGAATACTTATATGAAGAAGATTTGTTTTGTATGCTCTGGTGTAACATGTGGAACACAATGTTCCAACATGTGTGTTACGACTTCCAGTCTCCATTAACAAGACAAATTTTATTGGTTGATACAACATTTGACAACTACTGCAGTTATGGTTCAATATTTTTGTATCCAAGATTTACTCTACCATTGTATATCTACAAGTTATGGAGAAGAGTTAATTTTGATGTAATGTTGCAACATGTGGAACGCGATGTTCCAACATGTGCAGTGCAACATATGGCCTTATTCAGTAGGCCATGATGGATATTGGTTTCGAGATAATCCCTAGTTAAGATTTAATCATATTCATTGATGCATTATATTAATGTTTTTGTGTGATTTGTTTAACATCTATTGATTATCAAATCATTTTAAATGGTGATTTAAATTTGAATTTGAATCAATAACAAATCATATCTTTTGTTGGAGAACATTACGGAGCAAATCAAATCCAACAATATATGTTATTATTCTGGACGAAATTAGATTAGAAATCCAAAGGAGGAAAGCCCAGAATCGCATTCCTATTTAAGGAGACTCAAACCTCACTTTTGAGGTGTGCTTGTTTTAAATATACCTAATGTTAGGGTTTAACTTTTAAGTCTTTGTTTTTGCACCACTCTAATGCATCCTTTCATGTCTTAAGACACAAGGTTTGGTTTGTTGATTGAGTTGTAAACTTTGTTCCAAGATGTTAAGTCTATAAGCTTGAGAACAAAGTATTTGTTGTATACCATGCTAATGCCATAACTGGATTATTGTTAAATCTATTGTTGTACATCATTCTATGTTTCACTAACTTGGCATAATTGTTGGTTTGTTTTAGCTGAGTTATAAATTCAATAAACATTGTGTTAATGGTTATGTTGATCACTTGAGATTAGTGATTAAGAGAAAGTGAGAGGGGTTCTCATATTTAGGGGGGCCTAAATAGAAAGTCACAAAACTTCATAGGGTTTGAAGGTTCTTATAAGGTTAATTGTTCTAGTTTGAAGTAGTGAATTTCCTTTCTTGGGCACAGTTCCCTTTAGACGTAGTTGTGGTTTCACCTAACTGGGTTAACAATCTCGTGTTCTTTACTGCTTTTCTGCTTCATCATCTTGTATAAGTTAAACTTTCATATCTTGCTTGTAAATTGTATTTTTGTTTCTGGTTTACAATGTCCAAGACATTGTGTCTGACATCTGTCCCCAAAAGATGTAATCTGTCATAAAATAGTAGTACTTGTTGTCCCAGGCATCTAGTCCAACATTTTTCCCCTATTTAACATAAATTTCTTCCTCCTATTTGCCTAAAAGGAGAAAAAATACATATGACCGCCATCAACCAAGTTGCAAGCCAAAACATAAAAACCTCACTGGAACCAACAAACTAGAAGACCACATTCTTACAGATAATCTTCCATATTAGATCTCAAGAATACATACACCACATATCACAACGGAATGCCAAAATTGTAGTAGTAGCAAAAACATGTTGAAATGAAAAGCTCTGGCAGATTTGGGAGACCACACATTTTTTTATAAGATAAGACTATGCATCTTATGAATCAAAGCCTTTGAGAATATGAATTCCTATAGGCCCTGAAGGTGAAGTAAAACACAACATTTATTCATCAAAATCCAGACCAATTTCATCAATAGAAACAATAATGGGTGCGTCAACAACATATTTCCCAACAATCAATTTGTAACTCAAAGTCCACACACTTGGGCATCACTAATCTTATCATAACAAGTAAAAATGTCTTTTCTTTGAACACTCAAAATACCCCATATTAAAGAGGGAATGTGAATAGGTGGCTGGACGACATAAGACTCGACATGCTTAACAAATTGATAAAGACAATATTCTTCATGTTCAAAGAAAGCATGAGTTCATACCTGGTATAGAAAGCTAGTGATGCTAGGAGAGATACAAAATTCATAAGATGAGGGAGCCCATCTAGCTACTTCAACCTTGTACAATATGACATAATTCACACTCAAGTTAGTGGCAACTAAAAGTCTATTTGAAGGTCAGTTCTCACAAATATTTCCAATAATTTCTCGAGCTACGTTCTTTAGAGAGGGAAGACATTCAACAATATGTAGACTCAACATTTTAATAAGACCATCACAAACCCTTTTTTTTGGCAATGGATATGACTATGATTTCTTGGAAAGCCCTGACTCAATGGATCTTGAGAATGTGACTTTCCACCGTCCAAAACATAGGTGCCACATTAAGCATATCTTCATCACAAGCTAACCCAAATTCATCAACAAATGGAACATTAGGAAAACTAATGATAGAGACATGTTTCACAACAAACAATTTGTAACTGAAATGCAGCAACCTATGAGCAATACCAACTTCATCCTCACCGGTAATAAAATCATTCTTTACACCATAGATTAAAGAGAGGAAACTAATATGAATTTTAATCACAAATCCATAAACCAACTTAGGACAACAAGATATAACATTCAACACTATATTCAAGAACTGGGCATCACTAAGAAGCTCCATAATTTTAATGAACTTTTGTACTTCAACATATAGTTTTTTTACTAAGAGCCATTCTTTAAGACAATCACAATTCCATTTTACTGTACTTTCTTCAGAATGAAGAGGAATAAATGAAATGTTCTTGGGAAGCTTCTTTACTTCAATAGATATTTTAAAGTGTTTAACACGATTTGATATCTTCTTTGGAATGCCATAAGTATTCAACCATTTACTTGTTCCTACCATGCTTTCATATTGACTCAAGAACTTTGCATAGGAAATTGCAGATTTTGAGATAAGTTTGCAGCGCATAACTGAAAATAGAACAATGTGATATTTTTGAGAATGTAAACACAATAACTTTTCTTTGTCGTGGTTGTCACAGTATAATGTCATGACATCCTATGCCACATTATATTCTTTGAGCATTAGTTTACTCCACAACAGTTAAGCATAACTAATTCCAATAATAATATACTTTGCTTTTTCCTAATCAGCATCACAATATTTAAATAGCAAGGGGTTGGTATCAAAAGAGTATAAAAGACCATAGTAAGATGGTTCAATTATGTAATTAATGATTCTCTTGACTTAAGTAAGATGAGTAATCTTAGAATTTTCCTAAAAGAGAGAACACGCCAAAACAGAGTAATGTCAGAACGATTGGTAGTGATATATATGAGGCTACCAATCATACTTCTGTAAAGGCTTTGATCAACAATCACACCTTGTTCAATTTTAGAGAGCCTTACATGAGTAACAATAGGTGTACTTTTTCCAAACCTATCAAGGAGGGAACTTTTCACATTCATCTGGTAAAGTTATAATGTAAGGATACAAAATAATCCTAGTAACAATCTGATGGCTTCAAGACATGCAATAGGAGGAGAAGCTTCATCAAAGTCAACCCCTTCGATTTGAGTAAAGTTTTGTGTTATAATTCTTGCCTTATTTCTAGTAACAAACTCATTCTCATTAGATTTATTCTTGTAAATCCATTATGTCCCATTGATATTAACATAATTTGTTATAGGAACAAGTTCTCACACTTCCCTTATTTCAAACTGAATAGGCTCTTCACTCCAAGAAAATTGGCAGATTGCGACGGTTATTTTGGCAAGTTACGACGGTTAAAACCGCCGTAATTTGTAAGTCACGATGGTTGCAGCACTGTCGCAGAAACGTGCGTCGCGAGGCCATATTGTGTCGGTTGTCAAAACCGTTACACCAACCGTCGTTATCTCTCACGACGGGTAGCAAACTGACGTAATCTGCATATTGCGACGGTTATCAACCGTCATAACTTTCGATTTGAATTTTGTTTTTATTGTTGATTACGATGGTTCCAACCGTCACAAATCTCTGTTCCACGGGTGCTTCTGCAGGTAAATCCGTATGAAATTTCCATTCCACAATTAAATCCGCAGGTAACTGATTTTTAAAATTAAAAAAAAAATTATTAGTTGAAATATGAACATAATGGGATATATCAGCCCAAGGAGAACGAACAGGTGGTAACGACAAAAGAAATATATCCTTATAATTACAATCAATGAGAAACTATATCAACAACACATTAAATTTAGAGTTTCAACCTAACAAACTAAATTCTTCAAGTTTCGAAAAGTGATTCCTAGAAGAATTTCAGTATGAGATGCAAATAAACAAAACTACAGACAGCAAATCTACTTGGCCTTTCATTGTTCCTAACACTTTCCTTAACACCTTTACAAACCTTTTACTTCATATCTGATTTAAACACACTTCAGTAGAAATAGTTACTATGTTGTTCATAAATCTGCACCTTTTGGACCAAAATTTGCAACAGCATCACCTACTGTTAGAAATATTTTGTCTTCTCCAATTAAGCCTGATAACGCCGATGCATGAAACTCTCAATTACAATTGATCCCAGGTTCACCAATAGAAGCTGCCAAAAATATCACAAACTTATCATAAATGTATCATCATAAACGCATTTCTTGTCACGCAAGAAATCCAATCAATTTTACCAATTATTTTGAATTTGGTTAACATTTGTTTCCAAATTTAAGAAGAGTTCTTATGATTATGAACATGATGTAGAAATCTGTTTAATCTCGTAAATGTTTAGTACCTAAATATCTCTTTTCTTGAGGCTCTTGATTAAATCTTAGCATGAATTCCACAAGTATCAATATCAGTAACAGCTACAATATCATGGTTGTTTAATCAGTAAATTCAATTATCAAAATCAATCATGAAAAAAGGATTTCATTAAAAGCCTTACGCGACATTTCAACGACGAGATACTGTATACTCGAAAATTTACTCGATGTTCTTTGAATCTCTTCATCCACCAGCCACTTCAATATTCTATCCTTGATGTAGTTGTAATTTAAGAAGTAAATTGCAGAATAAACCCTGACGATGAGCATGCCGAGAATTTAAGAAGCTTTGAGATATTGCAGAATCTACCACCATAATTAGCCGACATGCTGCCACCATAAATGGCTTACCTGTTACCACACATGGCCAAGTTGCAAGTGTTCATATGGCTAGTTGTTGTGCAGTTATTGCAACAGAGGTACTGAAAAAGCACTAGACATGTTCATTCTTTTTTTAAAAAGTCAAAACACAAATAAGTAAGCTAAATCATAACTTCACCACCAATTGGTATACGTGGTGTTATTTCTATCTATACTAACTTTAACATATTTTCATAATCTTAAAGAATAAAGGAAGGTATCACGAGGTTCTTACATGAAGGAAATTTCAGGCTTTTTCCTCCACTGACAGCTGAGAGGTGATGCAAAACATCTACATTCCAGCGCTCTTTTTCAATGCCCGAAGACATGCATTTGCAAATTTAACAGCAGCGTATGCCTGCAAGTTCAACAGTAAACTTGAATGTTAGGTATCTACTGCCAAAATTTTCCACGAAAGTACAAAGTAATCAATAGAGCTGGTTTAGAAACTAGAAGTTAAACAGAACACATGAAACTAGCAGCATCTTCTGAAAACAAAACTATAATTGTCAACATGAAAACAAAATGCATCCACAAAAAAAAAAGTATATCTTAAACATATAGTGGGTGTACATAAGTTTTCTTGACAAATATGAATGTAGAAGGCCTTATACCAAGCAAGTAAGAAGTACTTAAATATCGAATAATGAGAACATCAGAGTATTAATGAAAATATGACTATCAATAAAAAGTATAGATATTTTATTGAAAAAGAAAAAGAATGAAACATTATGGAATAAGTTTAATATTTTGACCAAATTAGCAAATTGTCAATCTTGTAATAATCAAACATTAATTATGGAATATATTTACAATATTGAACGGTCATACAAAATCAGTTGAAACAATCAATTATCCATTATAGAATTCTCTCTACTCAGTGGCGTGATACCAAACAACCTATAGCGTATAAAGAAGTGAAATACAGTGCAACACAATATTGTATGCATCTAGGTCTTAAGAGAGGAAAAAGAAAGCCTCACCTAGTTTTTTCTACAATGTCATCAGTGTCTCTGATGCTTGCTGTATGAAGAAGGGTTATGGGGATTTCGTTGATGTTAATACTTGCTTCACTAACAGCTCGAGCGGTTCCACCAATTTCAGTAACTATTGCTCTCTGACTCTGCATGCTACAAGAAACCCTGCGATCAATAAGTTAAGTAATCAGGAAGTTAAATATGCCAAGATGATTTTTCCAGCTTCCAAACAAGTTCTAAGTATACAACACAAACAAACTTCAACCACATCTTCACGCATATAAGATCTCGGTGCTAGCATCCACTAAAACCTATCACCAAAAACATAATGATGAACTTCAAAAAATTTCATTACATAAAGATAAAAAAATTATTAAATATGCTATATTTACTAACCAACCTCGTCGACGACATTTCCATCAGAATCCATAAGGATGTCGTATGCAAAAACAAGACTAGTAGACGCAATTTGCCAATATAGCATATCTAAAGGTATAAGCAAACTAAGTTTGTATTAATAATAGAGATGAATTTTAAATCTAGGACATTTGCACACTGATGAGAGAGGAAATACTAAATTTGGAGTATATGATATGATAAGTGTTTTTTATAGTAAATAATAGGAAACTTCAACAAGAATTGTACTGTCAATTATTTAGCATACAAAAACATTTTTCCCATATGGGCTCTTGGTGAATATCGAAGTCGGGTACTGCTTGTCCTGACAAAGAGGCGAGAGCAACTGCATAATAACCCGGTAAACGAATTTCAAGACTCTCCCTCACTAAAATTACTTAATCTCTCAGCCCCACCAACACCACTACCAATAGATCATGAACTACTACAACTTACAAGCACCTAAATTCACCCAACTAGTGATACTTTGTACATCTAGGAGATTGTCTTTCTAGTTTTAAAAAATGTGTTTATTTGGGAGATTATCTGACTAACTTTGAGAGTCCGTGACATACCAATGTTTTTTAAATATACTTGTTTTCTTTCTTGACAGTATGATTCAACATACTTGTTTGCTTTTTTGACAATATGATTCAACATATTTGTTTCCATTATAATTACTAATGGACTAGGACTAGCTATAATGATGTAGGTTAATAATTAGTGTTAACAAGGATATTGAACATTGCACTAGTTTTATAGGTTTAAGTGTTCTACAGGCCTTCTATAGAGTTGATGAGTGGTTGTGGTGATGGAAGTCATAATATTAATTTCAATGTGTGTGATTCTTTTGCATTTAAGATATTTCCATGAAGTAATCATGTAACAATGTATTCAAGCAAGTTTATGCTCATATATGAACATGATAAAATTTAGGTAACAATTTAAAGAGATCAAAATAAAATTTCCAAGTGACTTGAGCTACAAATTCACCATGCCATTAAACTAACATTTTAGTGGCAACAACTCTTCATCTTTTGACCATTTTCCTGTCAAGTGTGGCAGGACCTACTGCAAAGTCATACAACCATTGTAACATAGTCTCTTTAATGGCACAATTGTTTCCTGCCACTAATTTACCATGTCTCTAAAGCTAAATAAATATATAAACATATTTGTTTGAGAGGCTTCAGCTCCTAGTTTTAAAAATAATTTCAAGAATGTGAAAGAGTGCCAATAAAAATTGGTGAAGAAAAACTCCACTGTAAAATCATAAGGGAAAATGTGTAGCTTAGGCATATCAAACAGGAAACAACATTAATAGATGTTTCTAAATGTCAGATTAAACAATCACTAATAGAATTTGGCTTCCTAAACTCAGTCAATATAAAACGGGAGCTCTCATGTCCTCACTCCCTCAATATTGAGAAATCCTGCATACAATTTGTATTACTAATGATTGTACAGGGAATGAGCCATTCACCGAACTTGATTGAATGATGGATAGTCCAAATGAGTCTATCTCAAGTTCTTCAACAATACATTAGTTTATGCTGAAATTGTAGCAACACACCTAAAAGTTAAGGTTTAATAATTATAAAACTAGAGATTAATAAACCAGTAAATATTAGAGCATACCATGGTGCAAGAAACATATAATCACGTTTCCAATATTTTGTAGAGAGATTTACAACTTTGTATCCAACCTAGCAAATACACACAAATTAATTAGACATCTCTTAACTTTATGAAATTGAGAGAAATGGTAATTTAGCCATAATTAACACCAAACAATCCATGGAAACACTTCAAAAAAATTATAAATGGTAATCTTAAAACCAAAGAAGATCTTCAGCGCCCTGCTGCAGCCGAGCCTAAATCTACTTTTAATTTAACCACAACAGGTTGTTCAAATAAATAATCCTAAAACCAAAATCAAACCAAAACACCGCATACCTGGAACCAAATCAAACCAAAAAACCAGTACCAACAATAACATCTAATTCTTGAGCCTGTATTCAAAGAAGAAACACATCGCCTTTGCCTAAACAAATTCCCATTACAGCTCCTGTAAAAAGTAAACAAGTGAACAATTGAAAGAAATGGCTTGCAGATCTAGGTTAGGGTTTACGATTTAGGGCTCGTAGATTTGAAGCAAATTCAAGCAAAATAATAAAGAATACCATTAATTGGAAAAGATAATTTATAGTCGTTACATTCAATTGCAAGTAGAGAAGAAGCTTAAATTTATGTGTGAGAGTATTGTGGCTCTAAATATCTTTGTCAAAAACAACTAGGTACTGATGAGAAAATAGACAAAACTCAAGTACTTAAGTGCAAGTGAGACTTCACAAAAAATTGAGATTGAATTGGTAAATATCAATGGAAACATTCAAATAATATATATTCAAGGATCTACATATTCAACTTGAAAGTATGAAACAATACTAGGAGCTGAATACAACTTATGTGTCGTAAAACATCTTTTTTCTTGTAGTGATATAATGATATTGTCATCACTAATCAGCCAAATATCACTAAACTTAATCAAAATCTCGTGAACTTTTAGAATGAATCATACTGAAACTCAACATTTATGAAAATTGCCGCAACAAACTGGTATCGGAAGATGCCAATACCGAAATTGTTATTCACTCCGACAACCACAGCCATTGTTATAACACGTGTACTGACCGAAATTGCAAAAGTATTTACACGATCCCGACCACGCGGTTATTCAAAACCTCATCATCATCATCAATAGCTATAGAAAGAGTTAGAATCTGAATTAAATACACAAATGTGAGAACCAAATACCTTATCTGCAACCTTAGACTGCATTTCCATAGATTTCTTCTGCTGCATTTGAATAAAATAGAGTTCAGAGCCACCATCCTTAACAAAAACCTCCTCGTCTGCAAAATCCTCCAGCAACAACGCAACTCTAGCTCCCTGTACTTACTTTACCTCCACTTTCATCAAAAACAAACCTAACAGAATATCGTCACCATACGACGATCCTTCTCTTTTTCTCTAAAGATATTTTCTCCGTAACTGAAATTTAAACAAAGTCCAGAACTTTACCCATGAATTGAAACTAACAGAAGTAAGAATTGATTACATGGAAAGAGGAGTCGTGATTCATGGCAAAAGGAGCAGATTTCCAAATAAAGGTCATAAATAACTAATGTATAGGATCACATAAAAACAACGTAGACCTAATTCATTCCAAAATTGCTTACTGCAAGCAGGAGAAAACAAGCAAAAAAATAGAGGTTGCAAAATTTGATAAATAGAAAGTAAAACGAAAACTTTTTGAGTTTGAGGGAATGAAATTAAATCGAGAGAGGATTTGTATACAAAAATTGTTGAATAACCAAAATCACTAGGAAATTGAATAGGAAGGAATTGTGAATGGAGATTAAGGAATTTAGGGTTTGTAAGGGAAAAAGTTTAACGCGAAGAGTTGGGAAAATTGTTTTGTGAGAGCGTCTCTCATTATATTATTTTAATTAAATAAATATTTAAAATATACACGTAATGATAATACTATTATATTGTAAATAAACAATTATAATAATTATTTATTAAAATTAATTAATAAAATTGAAAAGGTTGAAAAATAAAAATGAAAGAAAAAAGTGGGAAATTAAAGGAATAAAAAAATAGTGATTATGATTGGCTAAAGTAATTGCGACAGTTCGCCTTAACTGTCGTGAGTGTGGAAAGAGGGCGGTTCTTTGGTAACTGTCGCAATTATTTTATACAACATGCTTAAAAAATCTGCGACGGTTGACTCAAACCGTCGTGAGAACTGTTGTAGCCCGGGAATAAGAACGGTTTTTTGATAACTGTCGCAAAAAATTTACGACAGTTGACCCTAACTGTCGTGACAACCGTCGCAATCTAGGAATAAGGATGGTTTTGTGATAACTGTCGCAACTCAAGTGTCGTAAAACTCCTTTTTTCTTGTAGTGCTTCTAGATCTTTTCTTCACATGGTGAAACATTCATCTAGATCTCATTTTTCTTTAGCAGACTTTAAGTTGTTGCCTATGTTGTCAGCAATAACTTGCTTAACATTATGACCAATGAGATCAGAATCTTCATCTTCATGAGGAGTCACTTTAGTTTAAATGTCATTATCCAAGACTTTTATGGATTCCATCATAGAATTTGTTTCCTTTTTAAACACTATATACGACATGGTCTTAATGGAACATCCCAAAAATATGTCTTCATCACTACTTTCCACGTCTTTATTCACCCCCAATGTCTCTGCATCTTTCGTAGTATCTCGAACAACCTCTTGAGAATATGATATACCAATAGTCTTTGGACTCAACATTTGATTAAGGCTTTCAATCACACATCTCTGGTCGTGGATGTAACAATTATATCATAAATACCTTAGTGTCATGCCTATGAACCTTTAGAGGATGGCTTCTTATAGGCCCATACATGTGCGGGACATCAAGAACACCAATTTTATCTTAAGTAGTCACAATATCATGTTTTTGATTAATCAGTGAAGGAAACCCAATAAGAAGTTCTATGGCATAGAGCATTACTTTCACCATTTCTTGCAAGGTATGATTATTCCTTTCGACAATCCCGATTCAATGGAGAGAGATGGGAGTATAAAATTCATTAGCAATCCCTTTAGTAGTGAAGAAAAAATGGAAGTTGGAATTCTCAAATTCTCTACCATGTCGACTTCGAATGCGAATGATATTGCAAATTGTCTTCATACTTTTGAGATTCAAGGGAATAATGTACGACAACTTAGTTTCTTTATCTACAATGTCATCCAAGACGTCAGTAATATGATATTCAACATTCTGCTTTACAGTGTTGGAAGCATTCATCTTCCTCTTTACAAATTTCTTTCTCTTAGCGCTATGTTTATTCTTTTTTCCAAACACTTTTAGAGATATGATATGTATGAGACTCTCTCTTCTTATATGTGTTTTATTTACAACCATCGTTCATTGCCTGTGGTAGAAAACTGGAAATCACACTACCTATAACCACATTTGTTTTAAATACCCGTGGTAAAAGGTCTCTCAACATTTGTTCACTTTTGCCACATGTTTTTCATGCCTACATTAATAACTTTCATCACAATATATAATATTAAATATTTTTAACACAACAACATGAATAACAAGAACAACAAAAACAACAACCAAAACAACAATAACAAAAACAGTGACAATAACAATAAAAATAACAATAACAACAACAAGAATGACAAGAACAACAACAAGAACAACTAGAACAACGAGAACAATAACAACAAGAACAATAACAAGAACAACAAGAACAATAATAACAAAAAGAACAACAACAAGCACAACAATAAGAACAACAACAAGAACAACAAGAACAATGTAGACAATAACAACAACAACAACAACAACAACAAGAATAACAAGAAGAATAAAAATAACAACTAGAACAACAACAACAAAAATAATAAAAACAACAACAACTACTACAACAACAACAACAACAACAACAACAACAACAACAAAAACAATAACTATAAAATAAATATATAGATTCATTAAACAAAAACATTTTACCTGACGCAGCAACAACAACTAACGTTGCTAAGTTGAATTCATGTTTTTCATGCCTCATTCAATTGATGGAGTTTTGAAACTCATTAATGGAAGAATTTTTTTTGAGTTTCATTTATGAAAGAAATGATGTTTTCAAGTTTGGTTTAGTGGAGGAATAATGTTTCGTAAATGGAAGAAGTTTTGAGGCAGATGATGAAGTTTGTATAAGTACGTCTAGGAAAAAATGAATAAACTAACAGTATTATGTGTCTTTAAAGAAAATAAGAAGGCGCCACTTTACACCACGCTTAGAATTCAAACCATGGTGAAAATGGCTTAAAAATAAGTAAAAAGTAAAAAATGTTGGTGTTGGGATTCGAACCCATGACTAGATGCTACTTTTCACTATGGTTGGAATTCCAACCATTGTGAAAAGTGGTTTAAAAGTAAGTCAAAAAAACCAAAAATGTTGGTGCTGCGATTTGAACCCATGACCAGACGCCACTTTTCACCACGGTTGGAATTCCAACCATGGTTAAAAGTGACGCCTTCCTACTTTTCATCACAATTGTTATTAAGAACCGTGATGAGAAGTCTTT